>CM068375.1:115187895-119987895 GCA_034769895.1 Magicicada septendecula | reverse complement strand
AATAATTAGAGTTTTAAAGTTAATAGTAGTTAGATAAGAGAGTTTAATTTAACAAGCAAATCTAGAAAAGAAACACTAATCTTTTGTTGTAATTTTTGTTGAGTATAAATCAATAATATATTGGAAGTACATGTAATATCATTTTTTTATTTGTGTATAGCAACAATAAATTCATTCTTGAATCTTAATATTATTTTGTTTGTAAATGAGTTGCTAGCATTATTTAAAATTTGAGTTAATTTCAGACACACAAAAATAAAAAGAATTTAAATAACTTGTTTAACATGTTTGTTTAGTTAGTAATATTATATGGGTGTTCATTTTTGTTGTATGTTATGAACAGCATAGCAGGTTACAGTATATTTGTAAAGCCTATAAAGGTGAATATTTATTTGTTTAACGTTTGAAATTTTAATATTTTTCTATAAATTAATAAATCTTAGAATGATTATTTTGAATTGGTTTTAATTAATTATTTCATGTCAACAACATCTCACTCCTCTTTAAAAATTATTTAATTGTTGTGCAACTACATATACTTGACGCAACGAGAAAAAAAAATCCTGCAACCTGGCCGGTGTAATATACTTTATAGTTGCGTTGAGTACATGGTAATGTATTTGTATAAATGTTGTAACGTTGCAATATATACATACTAGTGGATTTGCCCGGCTTCGCTCGGGATAGTGATTATAAAAGGATTGAGTGAATAATTGAAACCTTGTTATGCCGAAAATATATTTTACTTGTTAGACATATTAACAATGTTAATAAGTGAGGATCTTGTAAACAATAACAAAAACTTCTTATATTACAATAATTAAATTATAATATTTTTTTTAAATAATAGAACATTTTTTTAAATAATAGAAAGATCCAAATAAATTAAGCATAATAAATTCAGCTAAATTTGTCTCAAAGCTTTTACTGTAAAGCTTGATGGTACACTATGTTTTTCGTTTGTCCATCCGGAGCACAGACAAATAAATTATCTGGCGTGCCGACTCTTGAGCAAGCTATATATAATTGGCCGTGTGAAAAACATGGACTTTCCAAGTAAATGCCTGCCTGCCACACAATGTGATTGCCCCTGTGCGTTGTTGATACTCATAGCGAATGCAAGCCGGATGGGAAACTGCAATCGTTTGAACTCAAAAGGCATATTTGTGTCTCTGGGTATCAACGGAATGCGAGGGATAAATACGTCTTCTCCTGCGGCATTCCCGCATGATGATCGTGGCTTCTATTATGTTGGGCAACAGATTCTTTATGATGAGTCTTGTTCCATTGCACAGTTTTGGCGGGTCAATGTTTCGTAATAAAATGATAGGGGATCCTTTTTTTAAAGTCAACTTGTGTGGCGGCATTCGCGGGGGTTCCAGAGAATTTAAAAACTCCGTAGGATAATAAACAGCTTGTTCAGTATCCATTACTGTATCAATGGATGAATAGGTAGTAGAGTTGCCAGGAAGGATATCCTGCATGAGATCATTAACATATTTAATGCTGTCGTTTTTGGGAGCTAAAATGGCCCTTTCGAACAGCTATCGGTGCGAGTTGTAATTTTCGTGTATATCTGGAAACACTTTAGTTATAAGTTGGTCGAGTGAAGAGACCATGTTGCAGAAATTTGAGGGAAATGAAATAGACCAGTAGTGGGGTCTACAGGAAATTCTCCATTACCAAGTATTGCGATATAGCAGATGAAATGGTGACTCACACTCACAACTGGGTAAAGAACAAAACAGTTGTGCACCAATTTTCAACTTTGATTGTCAATAACTTCGGAACTAAGAACGCTATCAGAGCTGGGCAAATTGCATTTTGTAACAAATTTTATGGGCTTTCAGAAAATCACCTTCCAGTTTTATCGATTTCCTCATCGTTTTCGAGATACTTGCGGAAAACCGCATGTTCAAATTTTGCTTAAGGGGTGGAAAAGGGGGTGGGGCTAATTTTTTCAAAATGAAATGTAGATAAGAATTTTCCTCTTGTTTTGAACTGTTAGTGTGCAAAATTTCATCACGATCGGAATAAAACTGTAGATCTGTATAAAAGACAAATGGACACACAAACATTCTTCTTTATATATATAGATAGATAGAAGATGCTATTATATCATGATAGTGCACCTTTTTTCCCATAACACGGTATCACAGCTAATTAATCTATACAAATTACTGCCACCTATGAGCATATGGTGTTGAGCTTTTAGAGAAGTAATTCTTCAATAACCTCAACCCACCATTTTCAATTGATCCAAGGGTGCTTTTCTCCCAAAGCCTGTCCTGCATGTCTGCAGGAGTATTCCATATCTGGAATACTATGGGTTGAAGGTTTCCCCACACTGAACTGTTCTGCATGAAGGTTAAGACAACCACTAGTTCAGAGTTGTCCATCTCTTCATAAAAAACTGGGTTGAGACCACAGCATATTTACAACATAAGTAAATGTTGTTGAGTTGAGTTACAACATATTAAGTAGCTCAACAGTAGCTCAAAATGCAGTAGACACTACAGTATAATAAAGTTCTAATGAAAACAAAATTGGGTAATGTTGCCAACTGTTGATTTAAGCACTTGCATGAATCAGGTGCCAAACCAACTATAATCAGTTAAATTACAAAATTTAATGCAAAACTGTGACTCTTTAAATGACAGAATCCAACATCCAAAATCTTAACTCCTTCTTTCTGTCATTAATACCAGTTTGGCCTGAATATAAGACGGCCTTACATATAAGACGCCCCTAGATTTTTGAAGGTGTTTTACAGGAAAAAAAGGACCTGCATATAAGATGACACTGAATTTTTTGAGGTGTTGTATGAGACAGATAATTAAATGGTCTAAATATCATACCTTGAAGTCGCACTAAATAAATATGGCTATTTTACATTAAAGGTGAAATTATAAGTGTTAAAGTACCTGAATGTTTTTAGTTCCAGTCATCATCCTCGTTTTCTTCTTCTTCTCCAAGTTCATCTTCAGAACTGGTACTGGAATCAGATTCATAACTTGAATCTTTCCACAAAATGTCATCCTCACTCCCATCCATGTTATTAGAACACACAACATTTTTTAAACCCCTTTACAATGGATTCACTTTGATTTTTCCCCAGGCTGTGATTATTCACTGGGCCAGTAACTGTAATGTTGGTTTCTTCAACCTGCCTGTCGGAGTCAATGCATGGTTTCCATTAATTAACCAGTCACTATAGTCCTTCCGTAAGTAGTCCTTAAATGGTTTATTAACAACCACATCTAAAACTTGAAGCTGAGAAGTCAGGGATTATAACAAGATCAGTGTTCATTTCTGCAACCACTTTCTTTATTTTCTCACTCGTGTGACCACGAAAAGCATCAAGAATTAACATACCTCTCTGCCTTAGTAAAGCGCCTGGTCGACGTCCCCAAACAACCTTAAGCCAATCTGCCATTAGCTCTTCAGTCATCCATCCCTTTTCCTGTGCTCTAAAAACAATCCTAGCTGGTAACTGTTCCTTCGGAAGCGTTTTTCTCTTCAAAATAACATACGGCAGAAGTTTTCTTCCATCAGCAGTTACTCCTACCATCACAGTAATGCATGACTTTCTGTTTCCTGTAGATTTAATTATAACTGATTTTGCACCCTTCCTGTCCACAGTAACACTTGACGGCATATCGAAAAACACTGGTGTTTGGTCAGCATTTGGCATTTGGCCAAGCAGGTAATTGTGAGCTTTTCTCAGTTTTATAATATATCGCTGATAAGCAATCAATTTGTCAGTATAATCTGCAGGTAGGCGTTGCGCAAGGGTAGTGCGATGTCGTAAACACAGACCTGAACGCCGCATCATGCGCTTACACCAGCCCAAGGTTGCTTTAAATTCAGTTATTGGAATTTTCAACTAACCTGCAGTGCCTTCATTCTAATAACTTCTCGGGATATTGGATATCCTTGGTTTCGTTTATCGTAAATGTATTCGGACACAAGTCTGTCAAGATTATTACATTTTCCAGTTTTAGGTCCTCTAAATGATTTTCGTGATGCACTGGCACTCTTAAACTTTTCTTCATTTTTTTGCCAACGCCGTACATTACATTCAGAAACACAAAACTTTTCAGCAGCCTGCAAATTGTTTGTTTGTTTCGCCTCATGTATCACTCTTAATTTGAAATTTGTATTGTAGCTTCTTCTCTCTCCCATGTTTATACGACATGCAGAGGACGCCCTCTGCTCAACACTATTCTTTACTTGTGGATTGGCCATTATTGTTTTAATGTTAGTGAGCACAAACACAGTATGGTACTGTAATTAATGCACATACATGCGAACAGAGCAACAAACACTAAACTGGACACACGTAGTAATAGAACAACGAACACGCGTAATAATACAACAAATATCGGTATGGAGAACCATACATGACTTCCATATTCTAAGATTTATATTTAAAATCATTTTCAGCCAAACAGCCAGGGAAGGAATTTTAACAAAAAAATACTTCTTTGTTGCCAATAACGTAGTACACATATAAAAAAAAATTATCCCCTCCCCCTTCAACTATAATTTTGATTTATAGAAAATTACCCCCAGCCCGTTCAACTAGCCTCTTCATTTATAGATATTTCATCTACGTTTCTACAGTGGATTATTAAGATCTTATCAGGATACTTTATCAAAATTAAGTACTTTACTCATGTTACAACAAAAAATGTTTCAGGTAAACTGCCCTTTCCCCGTAACCGATCTTCACCAAAATCAACAGACATTGAGTTCTCTATAGCTCAGGCACATATGTAAAAAATTATTTGATTCTGTTTGAATTTACGGCAGTTATGGTTCGTCATATAAAAAATTACCCATGTTAAAACATAAAACATGAGATTTATAAAACATATCTAAGATTTATATTTAAAATCATTTTTGAAATAAAATATTTTCATAGAACCTACTAACGCTGGGGATATCTGAGGAGCTAATCAGAGTTGGGCCTACCTGTCACTCTGCTGAATTTGGTGGAAAGCCCTGTCACTGTCGTCAAGTCCCCACCTCAATTAAGAAACCCATTGTTTTATAAAAATATATTTAAATTTTGAAAACTGAAAATTCTTTTCTTGTAAATATTTATATTTTATAATCAAAATGACTTTATTTTTGTTACCTGGCAACAAAATTATTTTATTTTCAACAATTACCATTGTTTCAAAAAGTTTAAATAAATTTTCAAGTACTTTACTCTTGTTAAAACGTAAAAGGTTGCAGGTAAACTACCCCTTCCCCTTAACCGATCTTCACCAAAATCGAAAGTCCTTGAGACCTCTGCAATTCAGGAATGTATGCAAACAATTATTTGATTCTGTTTGAATTTGCGGCAGTTATCGTTTGCCATAGAAAAAAAAACGTTGCAGGTAAACTACCCCTTCCCCTCAACCGATCTTCACCAAAAACAATAGGTCTTGAGTACTCTACAAATCAGGGCTGTATGCAGAAAATTATTTGATTCTGTTTGAACTTGAGGCTGTTATCGTTTGCCATAGAAAATACCCTTGTTAAAAAAACGTTGTAGGTAAACTACCCCTTTCCCTTAACCGATCTTCACCAAAAACAATAGGTCTTGAGAACTCTACAATTTAGGGCTGTATGCAAATAATCTTTTGATTCTGTTTGAATTTGCGGCTGTTATCGTTTGCCATAGGAAATACCCTTGTTAAAACATAAAACGTCACAGGTAAACTACCCCTTTCCCTTAACCGATCTTCATCAAAAACAATAGGTCTTGAGAACTCTACAATTCAGGGCTGTATGCGAAAAATTATTTGATTCTGTTTGAATTTGCGGCTGTTATCGTTTGCCAAAAAAAAATTTCCCTTGATAAAAAAAAACCGTTGCAGGTAAACTACCCCTTTCCCTCAACCGATCTTCACCAAAAACAATAGGTCGCGAGTACTCTACAAATCAGGGCTGTATGCAAAAAATTATTTGATTCTGTTTGAATTTGCGGCAGTTATCGTTTGCCATAGAAAAAAAATCTACAGACAGACACACAGACAGACAGACACACAAACAGACACACACACAGACACTTTTCGGAAAACGACTTTTTTTCATGTTTTGAGTGTAGTAGAATCAGAATCTGCATTTTTTTGCCATCACCATACTTCCATTCCTTAAGGAATATGGAAGTAAAAACAAAAAACAATAAAACAAACACACATATTAATAGAAAAACACTCAACACACATGAATATTAACTTTGTTGACTTAACCTTAAAGTGAACAACTTGTAATGTCTGACACAATACGGTACTTCAGCACAACTGTTTGAAAACACAGTTCACAGAAAAAAACGAACTGTTCTTCTGCGTGGAAGAATGAAAATATCGGTATGGAGAACCATACATGACTTCCATATTCTAAGATTTATATTTAAAATCATTTTCAGCCAAACAGCCAGGCTGTGTCTTACCTGCCTTTTTATTGCTGTATTAAATGAAAAATATTATATTACATTAAAATGAAAAAATTATAATTTTATTGCCTGGCAACAAAATTATTTTATTTTTAACAATTACCATTGTTTCAAAAAGTTTAAATAAATTTTCAAGTACTTTACTCTTGTTAAAACGTAAAAGGTTGCAGGTAAACTACCCCTTCCCCTTAACCGATCTTCACCAAAATCGAAAGTCATTGAGACCTCTACAATTCAGGGACGTATGCAAAAAGTATTTGATTCTGTTTGAATGTGCGGCTGTTATCGTTTGCCATAGAAAATACGCTTGATAAAAAAACGTTGCAGGTAAACTACCCCTTCCCTGTAACCGATCTTCACCAAAAAGAATAGGTCTTGAGTACTCTACAAATCAGGGCTGTATGCAAAACATTATTTGATTCTGTTTGAATTTGCGGCTGTTATCGTTTGCCATAGAAAATACCCTTGTTAAAAAAACGTTGCAGGTAAACTACCCCTTTCCCTCAACCGAACTTCACCAAAAACAATAGGTCTTGAGAACTCTACAATTTAGGGCTGTATGCAAATAATCTTTTGATTCTGTTTGAATTTGCGGCTGTTATCGTTTGCCATAGGAAATACCCTTGTTAAAACATAAAACGTTACTGGTAAACTACCCCTTTCCCTTAACCGATCTTCACCAAAATCAACAGATCTTGAGAACCCTACAATTTAGGGCTGTATGCGAAACATTATTTGATTCTGTTTGAATTTGCGGCTGTTATCGTTTGCCAAACAAACAAAATTACCCTTGCTAAAAAAAACCGTTGCAGGTAAACTACCCCTTTCCCTCAACCGATCTTCACCAAAAACAATAGGTCGCGAGTACTCTGTAAATCAGGGCTGCATGCAAAAAATTATTTGATTCTGTTTGAATTTGCGGCAGTTATCGTTTGCCATAGAAAAAAAATCTACAGACACACAGACAGACAGACACACACACAGACACTTTTCGGAAAACGACTTTTTTTCATGTTTTGAGTGTAGTAGAATCAGAATCTGCAATAATCTCGAACACGATTTTTTTTGCCATCACCATACTTCCATTCCTTAAGGAATATGGAAGTAAAATGAACAGTTTAACGGCTCTTTACTCTTTACCCATTCACAAACAATGGAACCTGTTGTGTGCATATAGACTTTTTCCTAGAAACGCGAGCTGTTTGATGATAAATGTTTCTCATTTCCAAAACAAAATGAATCAGCAAAACATCACTTACCGTTTTCCGTTTTAAAAAATGAACGTGGAGTTGAGAAACCGTATTGACAACGCACTGTTCTAGTTCAGTTCTATGTTCACAATAAACTGTTCGTTTTCATTGCAACATTTATTGAACTGTTACACGTAAACTGTTCGTTTTCAATGTAACGTTTGTTGAACTGCTACGAGTAAACTGTTCGTTTTTACTGCAACGTTCGTTGACTTGCATTCAATTATTGTACTGTCTCATTCTGTTTAGCGTAGAATTAGGCTATATTCGGTTTTATTTCAGTTACTATAAAAATCAGTAAATGTAAACAGTTCGTTTTTGTTTTGTAAAAACAACAAAAATCTTGCCACTATGTGCTTGGGAGCTTGACATTGAGCTCATTATACAACGCGCGTGTTGATTCATGCTACACAGGTAGCAAGCCTGTGCAGCTGGCGAATATTACAAAATACGCTATATACAAACACAAAATTTTTAAATTGTTAGGTTGCGCATATAAGACGAGTATGGTTTTTGGAAGGCCATTTTAAAGAAAAAATCATCGTCTTATATTCGGGCCAATATGGTATTATTCCCTTTCAATAATTAGCCCAGTTGCAACTTAGGAATTTGAATTCCAATACACTTCCTGTTAAGTAAAATGCAGGCCCATGAGTGACTGGTGAGCATAATTATTGTTGTGTCTTAGGTGGATGACATTTTTTGAATAAGCAAAGCGAGTTCTCAATTTCAACTCAACCATTTGGAATTTGTCTATCTACTGGGGATATGTCTCACGATAACTTCGGAAGACATCAACTGAGTTTTTTAAAACTTGGCATGTGTGACCATAATTTTATCCTACAGAACCCTACTGTTTTTAATCCCCCAAAAAATAGGGGGCCAGGAGGCGAAAATGCAAAAAAATTTCAAAAATCCATGTATCAAATTAAAGGGAATTTTAACTACAATCTAAATATACAATCTGAAATTTTAAAATACCACAATTTTTGTACGTCAGGGCCCAAAAAGTTGGTGACAATTTCATAAAATTGCAAAAATTCACATAGGGCATCAAATTAGAGAAAATTTTAACTGTCTGAATGTAGTGTTAAAGTTTTGGAAATTTCATAGTTTTGGTCTCCAGGCCCACAAAAGAGATCAAATATTTGAAAACAATTGTGAAAATCCAGCAGGGTGTCAGACTAAATGGAACTGTAACCCAAATGTGAATGTTTCAAATTTGTAGTGTTTACTGTATGATTGCATGCTCCACAATTGTTATATTATTACTAAAGAAATAGTAGAGGAATCGGGATTTTTGTAATTTTTTCCATAATTAAAAATTATATAATATGAAATTTTTGTAGTAATAGTGCTTCATAGTGATTTGTGCTTCATTCAAATTAGTGACCAAGTTCTAGAGACGAATGTGTTGCTGATCCCCTGTAGTCTGAGGCCGATGCTGGCTAAACAGCTTCTACCTCAAAACAAATGAGTGCAATTTTTGTGTTAACCTATAAAACTACTATAACTATTTCATGGCTATATATATCTATATATCTAGCCATGTTGCATGTACACATTTGGATAGTTACCTGTAAAAATTCTTTGCCTCCTTTTTTCTCTAACGCTTGTCCAACGTCACCCATCATGGCTATCAAACTATTAGTTGGATGTACTAGAGCCTCTGCACTCATAACAGTGATATCTCCTTGTACAAGAATCAGCTGAAATACATGACACATGCTTTTACAGGAAAATATTAAAGTATGATAACTTTAGGATATACTTTAACATGCATATTCATAAAGTATAATGACTTGCAGAACATTATTAGACATAAAAAATTTTACGTATAAATTAATAAACTAGCATTATACATTGCATCTCACTACAGTAGAGTCTCGGTAATTCGAGCCCCAGTATTTCGAGGTTCCGTGTAATTCGAGCTGGAAAAAAAAAAAAATAAATACAGTCAGTAAATGTAAACAACATTCCCACCATATCGTGACTCATGCCAGACCAAGTGTCTACAGCATGAAATGCTAAAAATAAATACGTAAATAAATCAGTAGTGGACTGACCGCCTCAGATGATACAAGTGTTGTACTTGTGCGTTACTACTAAGCTTCGTTACTAGTGTTTGCTTGTTGTTTTAGTTATTTTACTGTACAGTATAGTCAACGTTTAGTTTTTCACTACAGTAAATTGTTATTTAACTACTGTATACAATGAGTTACAAGAGTAGGCCTAAGAAGAAGTTTGTGCCGCTAAGTGTTAAATTGGAAGCCTTAAAAAGATTAGACAGAGGTGAAACGCTAAAAAAACTTGCTGCTGATTATGGAGTCGGCGAAGTGACTGTTGGTGACTGGCGTAGGAACAGAGACAAGATTGAAAACTATTCTTCTAAAAAGTGTATGGGGATTTTAACCTGTGAACGCAAATCGATGAAGAAATCTGATTATGAAAAAACGAGTGCAGCTTTGTTCACTTGGTTTAGTCAACAGAGGCAAAAAAGGAAGTCCTATTTCAGGCCCAATGTTGCAAGAAAAAGCAATGTTTTTCAGGAACCAGTTTAAGGAAGGCGAGGATGATTTTACAGCAAGTTCAGGATGGTTGGATAGATTGAAAAAACGATACGGCATAAGGCAGCTTGAAATGTGTGGTGAAAAGCTATCTGCGGATTCTGAGGCTGTCACACAGTTCTGTGAGAGATTTAAAAAAATTATAGAAGAAGAAAAACTTACTCTCGATCAGTTGTACAACTGTGATGAGACAGGACTAAATTTTAAAATGCTGCCTACTAAAACTTTAGCTTCAAGGGAAGAAAATGCTGCGCCAGGCCACAAAAAATCTAAAGAAAGGGTGACAGTTCTTGCTGCATCGAATGCAAGTGGAGAACATAAACTGAAGCTAATGTTAACAGGCAAGTCTGCAAAGCCTAGAGCTTTAAAAAACATCACTCCGTCTGCGCTTCCTGTTACATACATTAACCAGAAATCTGCTTGGATGGATAAAAATATTTTTAAGAAGTGGTTTTTTGAAAGTTTTGTTCCTGAGACCAAAAAGTACCTAAATGAAAAGAACTTGCCTCCCAAAGCGATATTAACCCTTGACAACGCTGGCTCACACCCTGACGAAGAAGAACTGAAATGTGGCGAAATTAGAGCACTGTTCTTACCCCCAAACGTGACGAGTTTAATACAGCTGATGGACCAAGGCATTTTTGAGTGCTTGAAAAAGAAATATCGTCGTCGTCTGCTGCAGAGGCTCCTACAAACTACAGAAGGCGAGGGAACCATAGTGGAATTTCTAAAGAATACTACAATGAAAGACGTAGTTTACTGGGTGGCGGAATCATGGGATGACATAAAGACAGAAACACTAAAGAAGTCTTGGAACAAGATTTTAAAAGAAGAAAATAACGGTTGTAACACCACAGACGAACATGACTTGGTCTTAGCACGACTGATAAAAAAACTTCCTGGTTGTGAACAGTCAAATGAAAATGATGTTTCAGAATGGTTGAATAGTGATGAACAGTTTGAAGTGACCGATGATTCAATCGTTGAAATGCTGAATGAAGCGGCAGAAGAAAATAGTGATGAAGACGTGACTGCAGAGACTGTACCCGTGATGACTCAGGCCGAGGGGTTGGCAGAGCTAGACACTGCATTGCATTATGTCGAACAGCAAGCAGAAGCTACACTGACCGACACGATGCTGCTTAGAAGATGGCGTGACATTGCTGCTAAAAAACGACGCTCTATTTTAAAACAAAAGACTCTGGACAATTTCTTTAAAAAATAAATTTGTGTGCCTTTTATCTTTTGAGTTTAAACTAGTTCAGGTATGTACTACATTGTTTGTGTTTGCCTCAGCCCCAATTAACTCGAATTACCGAGACTCTACTGTACTACTTTTGGAAATGGACCATTTAACTTAATCTGCTGAATGTAGGTTCATGAAAGTACTGCATGAGAGGCCTGAAAAATCTCTTAAGATTAAGTTTATATTCTTAAATAGGAAAGGAACTATAATAGTTTTAAAAATCAGTTTTAGTTTTCAAATAATATATGCAGCAAAGCGTGGTACCCCTCCCACACACATACTCCACCACGTACTCCCATACACACACCCCAAATGTATTTAATATCCTACCTTCTGACCAAGAAATAATTTCTTCTCTGAAAGTACAGTTATAGCTGGTGTTGTTACTGAATCTTTAGTAATGGCATCTTTGGCTTTGCCCAGTCTGCCTTTTGATTTAGCTGGAAGTGAAAAGAAAATGGTTAATTAACGTTAGTTAGTGACCACTTTTTAATTCTGCCAAGTTCAATAACCAGTAAACCTTAAATGCATATCGTTATTTTAGAAATTCTTGTACACTAAATAAATGTAACAGTATGTTTATTAAACAAAATCCTTACAAAAAAAAATACCCCCCCAAAAAATTAAACATTGCAAAATCCGAAGGCTACCAGGAAATATCAATATTCTGATACTGCCAATATGATGTATATATGATTGCTGAAAGAATAATGGAATCTTGTGGACTGCAAGCTACTGACATTTTTTTATATCTAACAGACTGTTGTTTATTCTATATTCATAAACTCCAACAATTGATTGCTTTAATAATAGCAGCAGTTTAAATGACATCTGACAGGTCTATTGGACACTGGTTTACACAGGGTTAATACTATCTCACGCACAATAGTCAACAGAATTATTTCATTACCTGTAGTATTCGGAGAAGCAGGATTAGAATATTGAGATGTCTGCTTTTTTGGTAACATAGGTTTTGTAGCTATGGGTTTCTTATATGGAACAGTTAATGGCATATTATTGCCAAGAACAAATTTTCCACCACGCTTCTTTGCCAACAATTCTGGATGAATCTTGGGTAATACACCGCCAGATGCGATTGTCACATTCTTCAACAGCTAAAACAAATTTTGAATTACGTTTAAATTACTGCCATAGCTACTTCTAACAAAGAAAGAAAAACAATGTTCTTATATTCAAATGCAACATTTATTGTAATGATGGAACCAAACCACTATTCTTGTTTTTCAGATGATCTTACTGTCAATAAACAAATACATTATATAATTACCTTATTATCCACTCTAGTGATAGAAAGTTTCGTCAGTTATGATGCGTTTCGGGACTAAGTCCCATCCTCAATAAGTAATTGAAATAAATTATTCTTCTATTCATAAATATCCTAGTAACAAATTGACCTCTTTCTGTTGTAAAGTTATTTACTTTTTACGATTTTATACTTTTGTTTCACATAACAGCTGTGCTGGCGTCTACTTATTCGGACGCCATTGTTAATTGTTACCAACTTACTTACCGTGGTCCAAGGTTCTTTTGGGCGAACTAGAAAGAGCAGAATGGTTATTCAAAATAAATAATTAGTCTAACCCAGTTTCAGTTCAAAGTTTCAACAATTTTATTGATTAAATTTTCCAAGTTTAAATTTCTTTACTTTCCGCTACTTTCTATTACCATCTCTGTCATTTTCTCTACCAATTTACGTTTACATCACATAACGTCATATACTCAATTCTTCGACATTTCTTTCTTTACAAATAGTTATAAAAAAGAAGGCAAAACTTACTTAACTAAATTTTTCTTACATTTTATTAAACAAACCAGTACTTTGAATTTCTTTATTTATCACTCTCACTCATTCTTGACACCAACCCAAATTAGAGATCTCATTTCAAATTTAATATGTTATTCATAACAAAGGAAATTGATAAAAATGATGTTTAATTTTACTCAGTTGATTGTTTTTTCGTTTTTTACTCATCTGGTCATTGCAATCCAAAGGTTTACGCCACCATGTGTTACACACTTTTTTGTTTGTAGAACACTCCGAAAACTAACTTTACGCTGTTTAATTTTGATTCTTTTGTCAATCACACACTTTACTGTTGTTTCAAAATACCATCACCATTCTTTTTAGTCGGGCGACTTAATTGCTCCGAGCACGTATTTAGCGAACCGCGCGTTAACACATGCGTGTGGTTCTGGAGTTGGGTGACGACTGCCAGCGTCCAAAAATGGCTAAAAGGACTCGCTGCCTTCCTCGCCTCGTGGTCGGCTAGGGCGCCTTGCCCGTTTTGCGTTCTCTGATTGGTTCAAATGCGGCCAGCGGAAATAATCCGCCTTACTTCCGTAATGAATTTTGGTTTGGAGATTACATACTTTCTTATGCCCTTTCGTGTCCTCTGAGCACATGTCGCAAAAGCCGGCACACACGCGCGCTCTTCCACATTCTGTTGTTCACCCGTGACTGCCTCTGCCTCGTACGGTTTCAACCATAGGGTGTTTAATACCAAATTTTACCCAAAATGGTTTGCTACAGATTTTAAATATAGGGAATAAAACCTACCCCTGTTGTACCATCACAATACCTCCCCAATGAGAGGTTTTATGCCGAAGCATAAAAACTCTTATTGCTAAAACCTAAGAGGACCAGCTAAGATATGGCGCCACAACCCACCTTACTCTCTTATTAAAATCATGGGTAACTTTCCCCCCTAGTCCGGTGACTGCGGCTGCACCTGCATGACCTTACTGGACTTCCCTTGTCGAGATCCCAA
This sequence comes from Magicicada septendecula, assembly GCA_034769895.1. Lineage (NCBI taxonomy): Eukaryota > Metazoa > Arthropoda > Insecta > Hemiptera > Cicadidae > Magicicada > Magicicada septendecula. The sequence goes on along the minus strand of CM068375.1, from coordinate 119,973,592 downwards.
CACCATAAAGTCAGACAGGCACGCCACCACAGTATCACCGGACTCTGTAACAATTCAATAAAAACGTCAATAACTGGCCTTTCACCATACCATATCCTCAACTGATTTGGTTTCCACTTAGCCCATACTAGTTTGTCTTTTGCAAAGTCCTGGTTTCTTATTTTGAATATGCATTACATGGTTTGCCCACATATATCCTTAACATAAACAGATTACATTTGATATCTTTATCTCTGTAACATACACAACACATATTGATCATTTATATTAGAAACAACCAACAAAAATAAAAAATTTTAACTCCAAAAATAATTCAATTCACGTACCAACTCCAATCACAAAAAAGGATTATCCCATTCCATTAAAATCTACAGTCACTCTTTCAATGTCCTTATTACAAGACACACTACTTCAGTTAACTTTATACAATGCAAAACAGGATTAATACCGCACAGCAAATTATTTGAAACCACAGCTACCTAGATCATCAGAACAATCAACTTCTATATAATACATTTTAGGTTAGTTGTCTCCAAGTCGCTTATATTAATATAATAGATATTTACCATATATCCGTCGTGCGACTTCGTTTTTCTCGTCTTATTTTGACGCGTTTCGGCAACGAATTGCCACCTTCAGAAATCTTAATCACTCGTAGGAGGTCGTTAAAAAATTAAAAACACTAAAATCATTACGGTAAAAGTGCACTTTTACGACATTGGAAACTCACAGACGCGAACATGAACATAAACTTTCATGTTCGCGTCTGTGAGTTTCCAATGTCGTAAAAGTGCACTTTTACCGTAATGATTTTAGTGTTTTTAATTTTTTAACGATCTCCTACGAGTGATTAAGATTTCTGAAGATGGCAATTCGTTGCCGAAACGCGTCAAAATAAGACGAGAAAAACGAAGTCGCACGACGGATATATGGTAAATATCTATTAAATCAACTTCTACTTCACTGTGATTATGATCACATCATAATCCATAACTGACTACTCAGTTATACTCCTCCTTCCACATCTTTTTTTTTTAACCCCGTTACAATTTACACATCTACACATTTGCAAAAATGATACATTAATGCCCCTGGCTTGTAACGGCCAGCTCCTTTCCACACACTCTATTGATTTTTATGTTGGACTGTAGCGCCCATTTGCTTCCACCAGAACTGAAATGTTTATGGTGTAAACGCTGCTTACACCGTTCTCGTTTCGGCGTTATAAAACATTCGGCATTACTGGCATATAAGATACCAGTAATCCTACTAAAATTTAGTCACATGCCCTTATACAGTCTACCATCCCATTCGATGGATAGCCGCTGTTCCATAGTTTATGATTGATTCCCCTGATTCACCCCCCGGTTAATTTCTAAAGTCACCAATTTTGAAAATAATAACAAGTCGGGTCAGGGTACAATAAGCCTGCCCGTCTCTTGTTACCAATAATCCAAATCCACGGTCAGGGTTTGGTGAAGCCGTGACCGCCCGAAAATGGGGAATCTATTTAAAATATTTAACATTTAAAACCTAGAGATATTTTATATCTAATCACAATCATAGCATACTCCATTAAACACCTTATGCTTCTCATAATCAACATAATAAACACTCAAAATGAACATTACCATTGTTACATTAACATAAACATCTCACCTTTAAATTTGCCTCAAAATTACAAACATTACAACTTTAATTTCAATTTCTATTGAGGATTCCACTTGTTATATCATTATTTCAACTCTGCATTTCCATTCAATATTTTGATCATCTACCATTGATTGTTCAATTCAAATCTCAACCAAAATTTAAATTCACTACCAAATTTATCTGTTACAACACTTCAAATTAACTACATCATCACAAATCAATTTAATTCCATCCTTTTCAAAACACTGTAAATTACTGCAATTACTTTATTCAAAACTATTTACCTTCATTTAATTCTCATCATAAACTTTAATTATATGCTGTTAATTATCTCATCTAACAAAACACTATTACCCCACCAAAATCACAAATTGATTACATACAATAGAAAGTACATAACCTTACTATAGAATACATATTACATATACCACCAACACAACTTTATATACAATGTCCATCATTAAATGTTTTTGTTTGTCACAACTCATCACATTATTCAGTTCAGTATTAAACAATTACAATCTCATAATTAAATGTCCATTAATAACAATCTAACCACCATCGTCATAGATTAATCTAACCTTACTCGAGTACAATTCATTTTTAAATAAATTTATTTTGTTATTATTATTATTATAACTATATTATTATTATAATAACTATTTAATATTTTAAATTGTTCCGTTATACCCACATAATAATTTACTGGGTTATCCCACATTATTGTTCTACCATATAACCTGTCTACATCAGTAATTCTGGTCCTGTCACCGTCAGTATTATTATTTGTTGCAATTAAGCATTTTATCATCTCCTTATCATCAGAATCAGCTGCTATTAATATCCCAATTCTATGGACAGGTAAGTACTCAATATAATTATCAACGTTTTCATCATCTATTGCTGCACTATTCTCATAACAAGGTAAGAACTTAAAATCATCAACTCTCTCTATATTTAACATCCCTACCAATTCTCCATAACCTCTATTTAACTTGTACAACTCTATCACTCTCTTTTTCAAAAAATCACCTTCCCACTCGCATTTGATACTTCCACTCAACGCAGAGGGCAAAACAACTTTATTGAAACTCATCCTGGCTTTACCAGGGAAATCACAAAAACTTAGGGACAATTTTGAGACCTTCCGTCTCCCATTGAGGAACTCTCGTCCTCCAAAAACACCTGTGAAAACCTTATTTCATAATTTACCCAGGGAACATTTACCCTCTGCCCCACTTCCACAAAATAACTCTCTTCGTATTCTCTCTCTAGCACATCTATATCTATTACGACCCCATTACTACCCCCTACTAACTCTATACTCTCCTCATCGCTATTAATTTTTTCTGTATCACCCTTAGATACCTCTTTTTCAGCTACATCTTTATTATTATTCATATTCAACACTATCTCACTATCATTTTTATAGTTATTACTATTACTTAACTTGTCAATTTTCACCTGATTATTATTCGTACTACCATCATTATTTATATTGCCGTCTGTTACTTTGTTATTTTCATTTTCTCTACACTTACCTGCATCTATTCTCCCCACTTTAATTTTCTCAATACTTTGTTCTAACTCATTAAATTTACTTTCAAATTTTTCATTACTACTTTCAAAACATTTGTTAATTTCATTGACATTGTTTTTTAATTCATTACTTTGTTCTCTCACTTCACTGAATCTACTTTCACTTTTAACATCTTGTTCTTTGAACTTTTCATTGAAATCATTATTTTCTTTATTAAAATTACTATTCATATTTTCTGACATTGTTTTCATAAGGTTAAATATATCATCCATCAACAACTCTCTTACTCTAGTTGTCGTTGGCGTGGATTCTGCTTTCGCATGACTCATTATAATTGATTCAGTTAGACTACATTCGTTTGTCACTATTAAATTTGTGTGAATTCCCGAATCACTCATATCAGTTGATTCGGGTAAATTAATTTCTTTGACTTGGTTCACTGGAGGCGAATGAACTTCTGCCTCTCCCGTGAAAGTTATGTCAGTCAAACTGACCTTATTTTCCATTTTAATTATATTTTCTTAATTAATTATTACTTATCACTTATAATATACACATAAGCAAATCATAACCTCCCCAGTACTTTACGCTATCATAACATAACCTTATAACCTATCTACTTATATTTTAATCATTTACCTCAAATAACACACCCTGCTCTCCATGGTAGGCCCCGTTTACATAAATTTTATGTAAATGTCCCTGTTCGCGACACCAATTGTATAGTTATTTACTTTTTACGATTTTATACATTTGTTTCACATAACAGCTGTGCTGGCGTCTATTTATTCAGACGTCATTGTTAATTGTTACCAACTTACTTACCGTGATCCAAGGTTCTTTTGGGCGAACAAGAAAGAGCAGAATGGTTATTCGAAATAAATAATTAGTCTAACCCAGTAAAAAGTGATGAGATTAAAAACCGAAGAATAATCTATTTAATTGTAATATTCGAAATTACCAGATACGATTATAAAAATACAAAATTCTAATGACAATATTTACGTCTACTACCAATACAGATAAACAAAATAACACTACAATATGAAATGATAATAGAGAGTAAATAATTGAAGTCTACAAGAAAGAACTTAAACCGTCCCATATCCGAAGGGAATTGATGAGATATTAATCAAATAGAAAGAATTAACAATAACACAATTAATAATATTCACTACACCAGAAATTATAACCTTGCAAATACACGGAACAACACTAATTGCTTCAACCGAAGGAAGAACTTATTTGGATCCTGGCGGTGCAGAAGAAACATCAATCGGGCTGTAAATCAATCCAGAAGCTGTATTCCGAAGTGGACAGGACAAGAATTACTCTTATTAAACCGAAGAAAGAAAAACCGTACTGCATAATCATCCAAAACATTAAATTTAGCGATCAACCGCCTACACGATTTGCTTCGTTCGAGTCTGGTAAATTATATTATATTAATCATACTAAATACACAACACATAAATTTTGTAAATCTTGCATTCTTATCTATGTATTTTTAGTCTTCCCCACAGTTACAAGAACCTTCACACCCTGAAATAAATTAAATACAAATCAAAACATAATATATAACTAAATATAAATAAAGGATTAAAATAATCAACAATCGATACCTGAAGTCTATAGTCCAAGCATATGTTAATTAGAACATATCTTATTTAATGTGAATTAAGTAAACAAATAAAGAACCTTTATATATTTGTCAAATCTTGTTATTTGGAGCATGGTTTAGTGAACTGGGAACAAAAAGTAACTGAATAAGTATAGAATAAATGGTTAATATAAACATCGAAATAACCTATAAGTTTCGTTGAGCCGATACTGCAGCGCTTATAGCGGAATTATCTGACACCAAAGAGGGAGCGTAAAATTACAAAATTAGACAGATCTCTCTTCAAGGTATAATAGGGTTGGATGAAATTGTAGAATAACGATTAAGTTGTTTAAGTTCTAGGCACACTAACACTGATAATTATTAAAGAGTTAAGTTAATATTAATTAATTACATCCATATATTCCACAACTCCAAATATCTCCGAGATTTATATAATTAAAGTAATACAAAACAAATTGACAAATACAACAGTGGGGTTTAAAAGGAGAAGGACTCCGATCTTGTAACAAATTGGCTTCCATCGCGGGGCTTGAACAATAGCGGTCCCACCAGGGATACGGTATTTGTAACAAATTGACGCCGGCAACGTTGGGGCGGAAATAACGAGAATCCCGCGACCGTAAGAGACAACGTAAGAGCCGAGGGTACTGTAACAATATATATATATTTGTATACACTTTTTGTGCCTGCCATCAGATTGATGTTTTGCATTTTTGGTTGTATTATTGTTTATGTGTATTAATAGTGTTATGGAATTATATTGTTTACGATATATGTATAATCACATGTTAGGATAAGGCAGTTCATGTTTTAATTAAATATTCAATTTATTTGTTTTTTTTATCAGTAATAATAACGAGATTTAATCCATTTAGCTAAGAGATTTTGTTTTGTTTTGATACAATCTGATTTTGAACTTATTTTAAATGATGAGTTTGTTTAAAAAATTATTATAGGTGTATGTATGCGCCCAGTATTTGCCAAAGGCGACCCAGCTTGCATAAAAGGGGAAACATATCGGCTGAGGATCTGGCATAATCTAAGCCAGGGATTGAGGATTTTGGGGGTAGCATGATGAAAGGTAAGGTACGCTGCGGTGCGTGTCTGTTCAATTTTTCGGTGTTGGGATCTCTTACGGAGAAGTCCAGTGATCTCGTTCAGATGCGTCCACAGTCGCCGAGCCAGGGGGGTTGTTTACCCATGAGGTAATAGAATAAATGGGGGGTTATTGGCACCATATCCTCACTGGTCCTCTTAGGGGTTTAGCAATGAGATTTCTTCTGTTTCGACAGAAGACTTCTCATTGGGGGGGTATTGTAAGGGGGCGAATTAGAAGGCTTTTTATTTTTAATTAATTTTGGTTTTGATTCTATTGAATTGCACAATTCATTTCATATATGTGGCTAGTTACCAGTTTGAATCTAACTTGCAGTCTAAACAAAGAAACGGTACACTGCAACGGGGTGATGTAACAATATAAAGGAATGTCGTGCTGTTGACGATAATACGATTCCTAGAACTTTGCGTCTGTGCGACGACCACTCACCAATGCGCGGGCACCTGCATCTGCGAAGCGCCTAATCCACGCTAAACGAAAGTAAAGGCTGTGAAATATCGTCGTCGCACAGCACACGTAAATCCTGTGTGCCAGCTATGCAGTCACTAAAAAATTCGACAACGAAGGCTATGAACAACGATGAAATTGAGCAGCAAGGAGGGCCGTGATTCCCGCCCACATGAAAAGAAATCAGTCTTGACTCACTCTCAGCCGGGCCTGGCAGAATATCAACCGTGACGCACCAGTAAATTTTTTCGGTATTCAAATGTAAATTAACAAATCGTGCAGTGATGAAACGATTTTAAGAATGAACAGTGCAAGTAGTGTGTGATTAAAAGAAAAAAATATAACATCATAGACTTATGGACAACTAAAAGGGACTTTGCATACGACGCGACACGCGGTCGGGTGAGACGACTGCCACAAGTAACAGTATTCTTATAACATCAACTTTAAATGAATGAGATCTATTAAATAAATACAAATGGGGTTTTTATAAATTGGTATGTGAGTCGTGTGTGGGCATTGCTGGGCCGCCTTAATAAAAAAAGTAGAATAAGTTAGTTGAAACATTTATTTTTTTGTTGTGCAGGTATATGTTTAAAATTAGAACGAGAAAAAGTAACGCTATCAAATCACTATTTTAAAGAATTAAAATCAAGGTACTTTTACAAGAATGTTTTTTTTCGAATTATAACTTGAGATAAAGAGTTTGATGAGAATTATAATTGGAGGAGAACGTAAGATTGAAATTAATGTTAATAAAATGAGTTAATAAATAATAATAAATAATAATAATAAATAATAATAAATAATAAATAATAATAAAATGTGTTACGCTAATTATTACGCCACATTACCAGCACCTATCCAGTATGAAAGATTTCGTCTAACGAACCTGGCAGAAAGTGTAAATAGGTTTCGATTTTTAACCATATAAAAAAAATCGTGGCGACCAAAGAATAGTTGGGGATCTTCTGAGTGCAGTAAGTCAGAGTGGCGTGTGTTAAAGGTAAGTAAAAAGAATAGACGATAACAACTCTCTCACTCATTCTTGACACCAACCCAAATTAGAGATCTCATTTCAAATTTAATACGTTATTCATAACAAAGGAAATTGATAAAAATGATGTTTGATTTTACTCAGTTGATTATGTTTTTTCGTTTTTTACTCATCTGGTCATTGCAATCCAAAGGTTTACGCCACCATATGTTAAGCACTTTTTTGTTTGTAGAACACTCCGAAAACTGACTTTACGCTGTTTAATTTTGATTCTTTTGTCAATCACACACTTTACTGTTGTTTCAAAATACCATCACCATTCTTTTTAGTCGGGCGACTTAATTGCTCGCGAGCACGTTTTTTAGCGAACCGCACGTTAACACATCCGCGCGGTTCTGGAGTTGGGTGACGACTGCCAGCATCCAAAAATGGCTAAAAGGACTCGCTGCCTTCCTCGCCTCGTGGTCGGCTAGGGTGCCTTGCCCGTTTTGTGTTCTCTGATTGGTTCAAATGCGGCCAGCGGAAATAATCCGCCTTACTTCCGTAATGAATTTTGGTTTGGAGATTACATACTTTCTTATGCCCTTTCATGTCCTCTGAGCACATGTCACAAAAGGCGGCACACACGCGCGCTCTTCCACATTCCATTGTTCACCCGTGACTGCCTCTGCCTCGTACGGTTTCAACCATAGGGTGTTTAATAACAAATGTTACCCAAAATGGTTTGCTACATATTTTAAATATAGGGAATAAAATCTACCCCTGTTGTACCGTCACACTGTATTAACATTCTGAGTGATAAGTCAACTCAGATTTTAATACGCCGAGTCTTAAGGAGTAGACTAGCTAATTTTTACTTTTATGTTACTGTATTTGTTATCACTTTTCACTCATTCTGTATATGTGAGGGTGTGTAACCAATGGGTATTTTGATGGTTCAGGGACCCTCAAGATAAAGGTGGCTCCCATCACTTTCTTTCTCTTTATTTTTATAATTATACATTAATCTATTTTGTAAGACAACTGTGTGAACAGTATATTGTCAAACGTCATGTACTTCTTCATACCTTGCACTCTTCTATTAATCACAAACTGACATGAAGGCAGTGCAATAGTAGTGTGAAAAGTTCTGAACTCTATTTACACTGGTCAGTAGTGTCACAGATTTGTAATATTGTAACCAAAATTTGTAACTAGAAGCATATTGTTGACACAAATAATTATTCAGTTTCAACATGACAGTCCCCTCACGTATGTTTTTTATAATTGCAACATTTTACAAATAGATTCTTCATCTTCTGGCTCTATATGGTCCCTGTAGAACCTGACCTGCTCAACAATTCTCCTCCATTCTTCTCTGTCCAGACCCTTACTCCTCCAACCTGCCCCTTCCATCTCCCTCAAATCCCCTTCCACATCTTGATACCATCTTCTCTTCAGATGTCCTCTCCTCCTTACTCCCTCTGGCTTCCTTTCCAATGCCAGTTTTGGGCCTCGGTCACTTCTCATTCTCACTTTTATGTTACTGTATTTGTTATCACTTTTCACTCATTCTGTATTAGCAAATAGATACTGACCTCAAAAACTATGCAGCACGAGTGAGAAATGGAAAATAAAATGAAAGCAGGCAGGAAAGTGTGCTAACCTCCCAAAACTTGCGAACTATTATTCTCTGTATATTCCTCACAATAGCATACAAAACACGATTTTTGTACAAAATTGACACTGTAATCTTAAAAAACTGTTTGGTGGAGACAATAATGGAGGAAGTTTTTCAGAAAGGAGTTGTACAATTTCAAAATCAGGATTAAAAGGTCTGGAAAACTTCTGAGTAAATGTGTTCTCTCATGCATTGGATATAATTGTAAATCAAATACAATGTAATTTAACTGTTTGAGAGAAGTCGGTCCTTGCCTGTTGGTATATTTTTCTGAAATCTAAACCTTTGAAAAATTAAAATAACATTTATTTCTAGTTTAAAGCTAGAGTTCATAGACACATACAACAAAAACATCTCTTTAGCATTTTCATGAAAGATTTTAAGTTAGCAATGTATCAAAGTTTCGATTGTTTACCCCTACAGGAGCACATTGTGTACTCCTGCTACTGCTGTATTTGTTTTGTCTACTTGTGATCCATCAGTATACACTCTTACCCAGTTTTTTTTCAGGATAATGAAGGTCTACCGTTACTAGTGCAAAGGGTTTGAGAAATCTTGAAATTGTTTCATTTTGTTTAAGTCTTCTGTTAAGGACAAGTTTATTGTGACGGACATGAAATTTAGTGGGTTAGCAGTTAGTGTGATAGATTCTATTTGAGTAAGAATATTCATTACAGTTAGGAAGTTATGGCTACTGTCTAAGGGTGTACGCTGACTTAAGAGTTTGATGGGACGTATGTTGTTTAGTCAAACCTGTTCGTAAAGAAGTTTGTATTTTGATGAGAGAGGCAGCTGCTTGTTTTTGTATTTCTACACTGATTTGCAGGTTTCCTGTGTATTTTTGAAGAGCAGCAAGTGTTGTTTTCACAGCTTGACCAATTAATCTTAGGGTGTTTATTCTGGGTTATTTCACGCTGATCTAGATTGGTTTTGATGGCCTTAGAAATAACTTAACTGTCATACTTTAATACTGGTTTGACATAGGTGTTTTGATGTTTAATGTGTCTTGTATGCTTCACACTTTACTCTTGCATGCCTTTTCATTATGTTCTGTCTCTTTGTTTTTACCTATTGTTTTGTGTATATGGTCTGTCCAGTTGAGTTTGTTGTCAAGAAGTACACCTTAGTATTTTGTGCTGACACTCTTTTGTAGCTTTTGATTATTGATTTTCATGCTGAAATCTGAATTATTGTGTTGTAAAGAAAAAAAAACTGGTACAAAGAAGTCTATAAATAACATGAAAATGTTATTTACAATTATTATTTATTTATAAAATTCCTGGTAATGCACAGAATAGAAATCCCCATAGGTATTATAACTAACTTCTTCCTCTTGCGTATTTCTGTTTTCCTTTAGTATCGCTTGTCACACGTTGCTCGACTCTGAATTAAATTTAACACTGGTTCGTAAAATAATTTTTTAATTAATAATTAATTAATTGGTTAGGTTTAAATAATTGTTGTTTATTTATATTTGATTAATTATTGTTTGTAATCTCCGTTAGTTGAATGTAAACAGCTTTGTAGACCTCTTGAAGTTTGTTCGCACTTCCGTTGAATTATATCGTCTGTGTAAGTTAATGTGTAGTTTTGACAAAGTTATTTATATAATTCAAACCTTCACGTACCTTTAGTGTCGTACTAGAAGTTCAGTTGGTCTCAGTTGGTTTGTAAACTGTTAAGTTTTCATAAAACAGTATAACTACACTGTTTGTGTTTAAGTGAGCACATTTGAATTTTACCTGGGCGCCATTATGGAATTTCTGGTTAGTATTCAATAAAATTATTTTATTTGAATAATAGAATAATTAATTTTGACTGAATTTAAATTCTTTGTTAATTGTGTGATTAAAATAATATCAGGAATTGGTTTCCTTCTTAACTATTTATTTGATTCTAACTGTTGGGGGTTCACTGGTCTGAATAGTAGCCAACTTAACTGGTTGCTTGCTTTGAAATTGCAACTCATTAATTGTTAAAAAAGAATTAATTACGGTACTTGTTTAAATAATTGCTGACAATGTTTGTTAGTTCACAATTCATTTGTTTATTACTCACTATGTACTTGTTTCAAATTAATACATTCAAATTACTACTGCTAACGGATTACAAATCATCCGGCTTTCAACTTTCTTAATTCAGTTGGTTTGCAATGACAACTCTAACAATAATCGATTGTTTGTTTACAAATATTTAATATCTCAAGGGTGACTTCTTTTAAGTTACAGGATAAAACGCCAATGCCTTGCGATACAATGCTATTACATGAATTTAAATTAATAGGTTAGACACCTTTAATCATTGAAATCAGTTGACGAAAAGTTCGTTTAACCTTGACACATTTGAGGTTAGTTACGGTAATGCTAATACATGAATTCTTATGTTCGGAATATTGTAATTCCTCTAAATAAAATAAAAACAGTGCTTAGTACTTATGATATTGTTGTTTTTTGCGTTAGTATACAGGTGTATTATGTGTTATTCTGCTAACAGCTTATTCCTAAACAATGTAAATATATGGCACAGTACTCACTGAATTATAATCTCATGGATTATTTATTAACACACTTCACGATCTGGTACACTGATCATGATTTCACTGCACTGTTTACGCATATGAACGATTATATTTTCTTCTTGACTAATAAATTTACTTGGTTAGATATGGCACCTAACCTCGTTCTCTTAAATCGCACTTCTAGTAAAGGTATCACTACTGATTCGATGCACTATACTATATTTAAACTTCTCCCTTCTTGTTGATTATAAAATTTTGATGATAATTTAGGTCTGGATTCGTAGTTACGGGTTGAGTGGAAATCGACAAAATGTGTTTTGTTTTCTTGGGCGTTCGTATATATACTTTTTTTAGATCGCCGCTAGACGGTGTTGACTGCTTTCTAAGGTAGTTCCTGATTGGTAGAAAATGATGTCATTTTGAAGTAATTCTATTTATAGCCATTACATAATTGTATTGGAAGCAACAGTGTCGTTTTTGATATTATTTCTTGTATTTATTCGAAATTCACCAAATTTATGATGCTAACGTTTATATCTCAGTTATTACAAGTACAAATTAGGTTCTACTATTAGCATTGTATAGCTTGTTTCTTTCTCTCTATTTTGACATGACTTGATGCCAGTTTGGTTATAGTTTTCATTAACAATTTCTTTTTTAATAATAGCCTAATCTAAATAATGCATTGTTTACAGGCGTCGTCTGCTAAACGTTGCAGATCCGACTTTTAACTTTTTTCTTATTATTTATTTAACTATCCTTAATTTCTATTCTGAACATAATTATTTGATTGAAATGAACACATTATTATTTATAATTGCTGTATCCAGCTGAACAATATTAATTATTAGTACATATTTGATGATTATTGATTATAAACTTCCTTATTTGACTATTCTTATTTCAACATTTTTGCTTATTTCCTATATTTATAACATTACTCTTGGAGTGGTGATTTCCACCCACTTTGTCATTATTATTATTATTCTATCTCCCTATGTTTTGTAGGGTCTCTACATTATTCTTATTTTCATGATTTATTTGTGTCATCATTGGTTTGTTATTATTTCATTACAAGGTTTTGTCCCTTGACTAATAGTACTTCTCTTTACATATTTTATCTTCTTATAACATTCTCTATATACATTTAGTGGTTACATTGATTGTTACCTTTAGCTCATTTAATTATTATAACTTATACAATTGGTTCTCTTATTATTTTTCATAGTTCATGGTTAACAATAATATCTTTCTTTATATTTGTCTTTCACATCAGTACTTTGACATTATTCAGCTAATGTGCTGTTTCTAATAATAATAAAGGTTACAAATATTATTCTTGTCATCTTTTATTTTATTTGGCTTGGTTTATTTAAGGTTTTACTAAGCTCACTTAACAACAGTCTATTTAGGAAACTTGTCTTGTCAATTTGTCTCTGTCAATTTGTCTGTTTATGTTGTAGTGTCATATTATGCAGATAGTGGGATTACCACTGTTCACTTGAAGGTCTTATCTCCTTTCATTCTTTAATGGTTTATTATTTTAACTATTACATTCTTCCTTGTTACTCATACTTGGTTCTTACTTATATTTATTTAGTATCATTCACTCTTCTGGTGTTATTATGGAACGTTTTGTGACGTTACAGTATGTGGCAAGCCTCACCTAACGGCACATTGTGTTTACCTGAGATGAACTCAAATCAGGAGGCACTACTAAAGCATTAGTTAAAAAATTCTGTTGCTATTATGAAGTTACAATGCAAATCCATGCAGACCACACAAGGAACTGGAGTTAGAAGCCTTTCAAAAACTGTATTACTGTGTATCTGGAAGATGCAGATACCTTCTCACACCCCCTCTGACACAGATTCAACAGGATGCTGCAACACTTGTCAAAAGTTGTTGACAAGGAACCAGACTGGGTTAAGTGAATACCATTCATTATCCTTAATGGCTTAAAAACTCAGCAGTACACAACACAACTACCACAACTTCAACAAACCTAGTGTTTCGGTGGGAGATTTATCTTTCTGGGGACTAATGTTCAGATCACCTGAGAGTTAACTCCAAGAACATTATTATTATTCCTCACAACTGGAGAATCAAATGGTCATATGTGAGAAATGATTTAACCAATAAAGGGGTGGCTGAAGATTGGCAGTGACAGAACAAAAACATGGTATGCAGTAACAGTTTGAAAAAAGGAGACTAGCCACGATTGTATAACCTGAAAGTGCTGCTAGAGTTACTCACACATACTCCTGAAGAAGAAGGTCAATGATATCGATTACAGATACAATGAACAGGACAATAGAAATTCAAGGTCTTCCATCTAGACTGCCTGGTGAAATATTATTGCAATGAATTGCAGAATGTTTTTATATACTGCCTGCTATGTACAACTCACTGTAGTTCCCAATATTCCAGTATTCAATATTCAATAATGTGTTCCAGGAAACTCTCAATCAATGTATAATTGTTTAATGAAGAAAGCTGTGTTAGTGGTTAAAATCACAAGCAGAATTATCACTGTTGCACACCACTATATAAAAATTATTCCGATTAGCGGTTTCAAGCTTCACAGCTCATCGTCAGATCGGAAATGAACAAATAACCTGAAAACAAACCCTTCACCCCACCCCAACCCACCATGCTCACACACAACAAGCTATAATTCAAGTGTCCCTTCCCCACCCTCCGAGCCCTGTCCCTCCATCTGGACAGTTACATATTTTTCTAGCAAATTCCTTGTTTCTCTGTGTGTGTGTGCGTGCATTCCTTTTAAACCTAACCGTCTTTTTCATCCACACATGTGGGCCAATCACACACCCTTATTTTAAAAACATCCAATTAGTCCTATGTTTAAATTTTTAAACGTTATCGCTAAACTATATTTCTTACAAAAAATTTTATAAATTATTATCTCACCAAATTCACAAATACAGTTCAGGTCACGGAAAGATTGTAGCTTACCTTCTTTTCTATTTATTATTGTCAGTTATAATTTTTCTGATTTATTGATTATAATTTTACCAAGTTTAAGAGCACTTTAAAGTTGTATCTGGCATTTTGGCCAACCCAGATTCGTGGGAGCACTAGTGATATATATATATATATATATACATATTCGGATGTCTGTAGAGGTAGGGTAGTTGAATTTCCAGTTAATTATTAATTATTTCTTTTAGATGGGGGCGATATATGTGTGTCGAGAAAATGTATATAGGCGGGTGGCTATGCTTTAAATTTATAAGGGTGTTGGTTATTCATATAGTGATATTGAACATGTGTATGTGATATATATATATATATTTATGTGATTTATGTATGTGTTATTTTGTGGGTCATGTACGGGGAAGATTTATACAAAAAAAAAGAAAAAATTTGCAATTATAAATACAAAAACAAATTGTTACCTTATACACTCAATTACTCAATAAATGCTAATTGTTGTTGGTTATACCAGAGAGTTTAATTGCAAGTCCTGTCCCACTGGACCCAACGCATTTTGGCTTCTCTAGGCTTTTGGCCTAGTTTTAAATAACTAGTGGCCCCTCTTCAAAAAAAAAAAAAATTCAAAAAAAAACTTTATAAAGCATAAAAATTCTAAAGAGGGGTTACAATATTTTGATAGTACTTTCAACTTTCATTACTTTCACTTTGTAAATATATACATTATTACCGTCAACTCTTTTAATTCTTTTTATTTAGTTTAGCTGGAAATTAAGTCACACACACACACACACACACACACACACACACACACACACACACACACACACACACACACACACACACACAAATGCTTTCATGTAATAACATTATTTTTTGTAGGTTGACTACACTTCTTTTTATTTCTTTTAAAACCAAACGTTTCACCCGCACTACGACGAGTCTCAGTTCATCCATTGAGGATACCTCATCATATTATGGGCAAAACGTTTGGTTTTAAAAGATAAAAAAAAGATGTGCATTCAACTAAGGACAGTGTTATTTCTAACAAAAACCATGAAATCTTATGAACGAGAATGCTTTCATGTGTCAGACTGACTGTGTAATTATGTACACAAGCAATACATTAAATCTAACAACCCAAAATTGATGTGTGCATCAAAAATACTTACTAAATGCAATTCTTCATCATTAGCGACTGCCAGCAGTATATGCCTCGGTGTGATTCTTCCCTTACGATTGTCTCTTGCGGCATTACCTGCTAACTCTAGTACTTCAGCTGTCAAAACAAGAATAGAATTTTAATAGATTTACTTATTTTAAATCTGACTGGACTAGTATGTTCAATTAAAACACACTTTATACAGTACAGTTGCTGTATGAATAATATAATATATAATACCGGTAAATGATATAGCAGTTATGTACTGGAATTTTACTAATTCACACTATTAACACTAAAATCTACTGTAAATACAAATGGTAAACATAGACTTTAACGTACAGACAATAAAGTTAAATTTCACATTTCATCTTATCAAATGTCTTAAAACTATAAAAACCTTAACCAGCATATACCAATACGAAAATTTCAGATAAATGTTCTGATATCTGTGCAATACAAAATCAACCTGAATTCTAGGTTAAGTTACTCGAATGATCCACTGTAAATACGTACATGTAATAATTGAGAACTCTTATTTAATACCTGTTAGATACTCTATTACTGCTGCCATGTATACAGGCGACCCGATTCCGATTCTTAAGCGATGTGTTCCCATCTTTAGGAATCTCCTCATTCTGCCTACTGGGAACGTGACATTTGCTCTTTGAGATTTTGAAATAGATTTCTGTCGTTTTTTCACTCCTCTTGAAGACATTATTAAATGTTAGTTTCTTAAAATGTCTGTTATATAACTTATAACTTCTAAATACTTTCGCTTTGAAGCAATAAAATGTCAATAACAACAATAAACACTCTTACATGATGTTCATGACTTCTGCTACAGTTTTTATCATGTAAATTTTTTGTAAAATAATTTATCTTTAAAACGTTGGTAAAGTGTCTTAATTATTACAGTGATGTATATATAATTCTGACAAAAATAATTTTTAAAATTAAACTTAACTATCTTCAGAAATAATTCAAATACAGGTACCGGCTATATAGACTGTAGTATTAATGATTATACAAAGAAGTACGTTCCACAAGTCATATCTCATTGTCCACCGTTGTCCATAAGGATTGGTTGGTTGCGATCGGTTGTGCTTAAGGAAAGAAGTATGGTCTTTGTAATGGGTTTAGAATTTGGTAGTGGCGAGATTTTATGTCATGAATTATCAAATATGAGACAGTTGACATTTTAGCGCATGTTTTCACAAATTTAAATTTTTGAAGGTATGTTATTTTCAAAGTGCACATAATTTAATTTAGTAATGGAATGTATTGTAAGACACGTGTGAATATTTTGTTTGTGTAATTAATATTAAAATTTTTTTAAACATTTCCTTGTTTTAAATACCATTGTAAATCTGTTAACCAATATGTGTATTCAGATTATAGTGATAACGAGGATAGTTAAAATTTAAGTAGGAAAGCAAACTTGCGTACTTAATTTTATAGGTTATGTTGTCGTTTGCAAAAATTTGAAAGCTCTTCGGGAACGTAGGACGTTGGCGCTAGAGTACTCCCAATGTCAAAGTAGTTACCTTTGTAATTCACTTTAATCATACGTAATTTCCAATGCATTCATCTTCATTTGTCATTCTGTTGACTAATATTGACATTTTATTAGGCCACTTGGAATATTTATATTTCATCGACATATAGAAAAATGTTTAAGATTTAATTACCGAACCATTTATTTTTTTACTTATTATGCTTTTAGTAGTAACTAGAGACAAAACAGTTGTAAAAGATAGAAGAAATGAAAGATAATGTACAGAAAAGTTTTAAGCATAGTAATGAAAATTAATGGATCTACACAAAGTGCGTAAAAGGGAATGATGTTTTCATTGTGAGAGAAAATACATACGGTAATATAAACTGTCAGAAGTAAATTGTGAGATGTTAGTTTAACTAGGTACAAATTTTTTCTTGTTTGTTTACCACCAATATTTATGTAAATTGTCGTTGAGTCAACATAGGTGACATAAAAATGTACAATGACCATGTAATGTAATGTTGTTATATCGTATATTATTCACACCCTAAGATCATGTAATTACCTATAATTGGATTAAACCACTTTTGGCACATTTATTTGACAAGTCATATAGTCCTATAATGTCGTAGGCATTCTCAAATTCTATTTTGGACTACAGACCTTTTGCAGGCCCCTCCTCCTAGTTGTGGTGTTCTGATGAGTAAGAACTAAATTTGATTAAATAAGTGTTTACTGTAGGTGTATAAATTGCAGGGGCTACTTTGTGCATGGTGAGCTATCTATATGAAATTTCATTATTTTTCACTGTTGGGTGCTGTACATGACTGATTACTGAATTAACATTTTTTATGCCCTAACCAATAAATATCAATGTTATTAGGGCCATTCCATACCAAATCAACCAGGCGATGAAACCCATGGTCTCAGAATTTCATCAAAATTTTTTTATTTGTTTCTTTTGCCATGTAAAATTTTATTTCGATATCTTGAATACTTTTTGAGATAATTTTTTTTTAATTTAATGAAAAAAGGCGTAAATACCATTTCTAACGCTTTTAGTGTCAGTGACACTGTTTCAAGGAAAAAATCATAACTTTGTTAATTTGTAACATCACAGTGATCTTTGCACTTAAATTTTCAGAAAAACTTGCAGATCAAGGAAAAAATGCATTTAACAACTCAGCTCTTAAGTACTACACAAAATATTAGCTCATACCTGGGTTTCATGAAATTTTTAAAATGAAAAACAAAATTTTCAAATGCAA
Source organism: Magicicada septendecula (assembly GCA_034769895.1). Lineage (NCBI taxonomy): Eukaryota > Metazoa > Arthropoda > Insecta > Hemiptera > Cicadidae > Magicicada > Magicicada septendecula. The sequence goes on along the minus strand of CM068375.1, from coordinate 119,955,150 downwards.
TTTTAGATAAAAGGCAGAGCAGTAAACCAAAGACTGTGGAAGAAAATTAGTGTTTTTTTTTTGGCTGCCAGTTCTTTTAATACAGCATGAATAAAAAAAAAGTCGTATAATTCACATCATTAAACGATACAACTTGAGTAAATATGTCAATATACATATCCTAAAAAACTGAACGTATTGTTCCTTTCTGTCTATTTTTAAAATAGAACATTATTTATTTATTTTAATATAAAAAGCTGACTAAACAGGATCTTTATATGTGAACTGTAAGATCTGAAATTGATTTATTTTTGATGACAAAAAAGATTTATAAACGATAAGCTTAAAAAATGAGCAAATAAAACATGAACTTAAAATGCTTCTTAAAAGTCTTTAGGTAGGCTCACTTGCTATTTATAACTGTTATAACATTCACTACCTTCCTCTTCTCTGTTTAGTAACTATTATTAACTATTGTTTTCTTTGCCACACGTCGTTGGCGTCAATTCTATAATACGAAAGATTTATGTAGTTTGTTTATAAAATTCCCTTCTTTTTGTTGTTGACTTTAACACTCGGTTTAATCAAATATATTCTTTAACTATTTTTATTTATTTAATTAATTGTTTAATTCGATGTTGATGTTCTTGTTTATTTATATTTGAGTAATTATTTGGTTGTAGATCCGTTGTTGAATGTAAACAGTTGCGTAGATCTCTTGACGTTCGTTCACCCTCCTGTTGAATGGTGTCGTCCATATGTGTCAGTGTATAGTTTAGACAAAGTTATTTTATGTAATTTAAACCTTCACGTACCTGTGATGTTGTACTAGACGTTCAAGTTGTTTATCAAACAGTATAATAGTGCTGTTAATGTTTCAGTGAGCACTTACAAATTTTACTTGGGCGTCATATGGGATTTCAAGAGAAATGTCCCATAAAAAGAATTCTTTTGAATGATTTACTAATGAATTTAGATATTTTATAAATCAGTAATTGATTAAATAGTTAAATCAAGATCAGGAATTAATTTTCTGGTTATTTGTTTACTAGATTGTAACTATTGGCGGTTCAGTTGTCTGAATTGTAGCCAATTGAACTGTTTGTTTACTTTGAAAACACAACTTATTCACATTAGTAATAAAGATTAATTATTTATTTAAATAATTGTTGACAATAGTGGTTACCTTACAATTCATTTGTTTATTGTTCACTCTAGAATAGATTCAAATTAAATACATTCATTTGAAAATAACAAACGGATTACAACTCATCCGGCTTTTAACTTTTATCTAGCTCAGTTCGTTTACAATGAAAACTCTAGTTTTAATCGATAGATTATTTATAATTATTATCTTTCTCAAGAGTGACTTCTTTTAATTTACAAAATAGAACGCCACAGCCTTACTTTACAATGCTATTACCATATATTAGATTGTTAGGTTAGACACCTTTAGTTATTTAAACTAATAAACGAAAAGTTCGATTATTCTGAACAAGTTTTAGGTTAGTTTTGAGAACGTTAACACATGAAATCTTATGTCGGAATATTGTAATTCCTCTAAATAAATTTAAAACAGTGTTGAGTACTTATTGTATTATTGATTCTTGCATCAGTATACAGGTGTATTATACTATACTGTTAATAGCTTAAATTTAAACAATGTAAGTATATGCACTGTACTCCCTGGTTATTAATCGCAATGATTAATTATTCACACTTCTAACGATCTAATTCAATGATCGTGGTTACACTTCACTTTATTTCGCACATGAACGATTTTATTTTCTTCTTGACAGACTACTGCCTTGGTTATGTATGGTACTTAACCTCGTTCTTTTACACACACTACTAGTATAAGTATCACTACTATTATCGATGCACTGAGATTGAATTATACTTCTTCCTTCTCGTTGATTATTAAATTTTGGATGATAAATCGGCCTGAATTAGTTGTTAGTTGAGTGGAAATAGACAAAATGCTCTCTGTTTATATTTGCGATTGTTTATATACATTTTTTTAGAAGTCCGCTTGGCGCTCTCGGCGCGCTTCTAAAGTCGTCCGTGATTGGTTGGAAATTATGTCATGATGACGTAATTCTATTTGTAGGCATTACATCTTTGTATTCAGAGCGTCCTTGTCACTTTTGTTATTATTTTATTTTATTTATTCGAGATTCACCAAATTTATGATGCCTACGTTTATATCTCAGTTATTACAATTCCAATTCGGGTTCTATTACTATCATTGTAAAGCTTGTTTATTTATCTTTATTTTGACATGGCTTGATGCCAGTTTGGTCATAGTTTTCATTAACATTCCTTTATTTTAAACTAACTAATGCATTGTTTACATTTGTCATCTGTTAAATGTTGCAGATCCATCTAATAACTTTTCCCTAATATTTGTTTAATTATTCTTAATTTCTAATTTGGACATGATTATTTGATTAAAAAGAACACCTTAATATATATAAATGCTGCATCCAGCTGAACAATATTAATTATCTGTTTACATTTGTTGATTTTCTAACATCAACTTCCATATTTTACTATTTTTACTGTAACATGTCCTTCTTATCTCTTATTCTTATAACATCACACAAGTAGTGGTGTTTTACATTCTTTTGGCATTATCATTATTTTACTCCCCTATGCTTAGTAGGGTTTCTATCTGATTCTTATTTTTATGACTTAAATTGGTCATTCTGGGTTTGTTATCATTACTTTACAATGTTTTGTTCCCTGACTATTATTACCTTTCTGTACACATTTTATCTACTTATAATGTTACCTAAACACATTCAGTGTTTACATTTATTGTTATTCTTAATTTATTATAATATATAATTGGCTTTCTCATTATCTTTTACATTTTGTGATTATTCCTAGCATCGTTCTTTGTCTTTTTCAAATCATTGCTTTGGCATTGGTCAGCTAATGTGCTGTTTTTATTTATAATATATGGTACAAATATTATTCAAGTCATTTCTTATCTTACTTATTCTATTTGATTTTATTCGTCAAAGGTTTTTATTGAGCTCACGTAACAGTTTATGTGGGAAACTTGTCTTGTCATTTCGTCTTTGTCATTCTGTTTGTTTGTGTTGTAGTGTCATTTTATGTAGATAGTGGATTTACCACTGTTCACTTGAATTTCTTCTCTCCTTTCATTCTTTATTGGTTTATTATTTTTACTGTTACATTCTTCCTGGTTACTCATTTATAGTTCTATTAGTATCATTCATCCTTCTGGTGTTCATTATTAGTATGGAACATTTTGTGATGTTACACTGTTAGTTAGTGGAATTACAAATACAGGAATTTTTGTTTTTGACACTAGTAGTGTTTTTAATGAAATGCCCATATCTTATTTAAAACCTCGTGTTTGTTATAACGTCTTGTCGCACAAAATATTAATTGAACTAACCTTATTCACAGGAAAATAATACATTCTCCCCGATCCTTTTGTAACTGGGGGTTTGACACATGAAATTATGTTGAACACAGGAATCCAGCAAAGGGCCAGTGAAAAGATGGAGCAGGGCCACAGGGATGCAGAAATTTAATTTTAACATCACCTTTGTTGTAATGTTTTGATAAAACTAATCTAAAAAACCAATGGTCATCATAAGTGCAAGCAATGCAATTGTGCACACCAATGTCAGACACCTTCACTGATGGTTTTTTTCCATAAAAACTGAAGATGTGTAAAAATTTTCATCAAAAGTTACACGTTTTGTTGCAATTAAGTCTTCAGATTTGGGTACGAATTGGTGAAAACTACGTGTGTCAGGAACTGTTTTGACTTTGGAAAAACGAGTCTTGAATTTTTGACGTGTCTCTGTGATTGTTTCTCCTTTAATAACTGAGAATTGTATGTTTTCTTTTTTTGTCTTGCAAAAATCAGAATTTTTTAGCATTGTCAGTGGCATTACCAGGGCTTATTTGGAGACTTTCTTTTGTCACAAGGCGTTTGACAGTGCCACCAATACGTCACAAGGAGATTCCCATGTAGCTGCAAGTCCAAAGTTATTTTTATGATGGCACAAATTGAGAAAGTTTTTGCAGTTTTTATATTGTGCTGCACATACATCACTGAAGTGATGCACGCTGTTCACATTTGGAAATGTGTCTTCGATGTATTGCTCAACAACCTTTTGTGTTTCATGAATGAATGATGCATCGTGCTCCAAGTCATCAGACACTATGCAGAAACTTGAAACTACTAGATCTTCACTGTTGTCAACACGTGTGTAGATCAGAGCTGGATGAAGAGAGCAGCTGTTGCATGTCCAGTAGGGTGGATCGAAAAAATTTTTTTTTAGATATTGGTAATGGCTCACACGGGAAAAGTTGCCCATCAGTGACACTAGTTTACTTAATTTTTTTCAGATTTTTCTGGTGATGTCTTCCGGTGCCGCAAACGGTCTGAAGTTTCATAAAGTCAACACAGGCAACACGCAACCAACCGTCTACATGTACTCAATTCCAGTGAGCACAACGGTTAAAAGTAGAATATTTTTCTAGTCTTAGGTTCTTAGAATACAATTACTTTGTTTTGACACCCCTTATATGTGCAGTTCTTCGCTTATTTTAGCTTTAAAATTGGCCAAAATAACCCAGAACTCACCACGAGGAGGTGACTGCACGTCGAGTTACGCCTACCCACCCACCCGAAGGATTTTATTTAGAATCCTTGATTTAGAGGACGTAGTTCTGCTTTGTGTTGAACACTGGCATGTTCTTTCTTGAGAGTAATCTCGCGCGAATAAAACCATCTCTTCGCTTCATTCCACATACTGATGCAGAGGCCTCTGTGACTTCTCGGACCATTCTTTCAACGGTCTGAGTGTGGCATGGAAATTGCACTATGGACGCTTCTGTCATTGCTGCACTTATTATGTTCTCTTCGTTCTCTTCAGTGTTCTACTGGTGAAAGTGCTTTAGTCAATGGTGGTTCTGTGACCCTGATTGAAAACCAGTCCATCATTTGGTGGTAGCTGTCAGCTTCAAAATCTATTTGAGGTACGACAAACTGTCGAATGGATTTCTTCCTTGGTGTTTGGCGGGCCTTCTTGATTCTTCTCCATCCAAGAGTTCGTATATCAGCAGAAGAGTCGGTGATCATAGTAGCGATCAAGACATTCTCCGGGTGTGCAAAGAAGCCGGTTTGTAACACCGCAAACGCTATTTTCTTGAGGTCATCCGGTAAAACTGAAGCTAGCTGGCCCATCTTCCAGAGATGCCGCGCACCATCACTGCACGAAGGATGTCGGCGAATCGCGAACCACATTGGTGCATAAACTTTTACTATGAATATAACGAGCCAAACCAATGATGAATCAGGTGACGAGGTGCTGACATACAGGCGCAAAATGCGGCATGCCGTCGTAAGCCATCTGGACAGATTCACGGGACCGGGCTTCATTAAACTTACACTTCATGGGCACAATCCTGTTGACACAGCGTTGCACAATTTTAGAAGGTATTTTTGGTCGGTGCTCAGATCCTCTTGTAACTCATTATAATTGTCAAGCCAATCAAGCGGTATTGCCTGGTAAGAAGTGATTGGAAGACTCTCGCACGAAGAAAGTTTCTTTCCGATTGGGCCTGAGTAAGTCTTTGAACCGATGGTGTCTCCATCTAGATGTTTGAACAAATGGCGAAGTGGGAGTTCATTGGCGTGGAGGAGGCAGACGAGCCACTGAACTTCTCTTCCAAGTCGTCTTTCAATACAGGCAAGGCTACCATTAAATTTACCAGTGTTGATTGGTGTTCCATCGCAACCAGCTGCAACCGTTTTTGATAAGTCGGCTTTATTTTTCTCCAGAAAGTCGATGATAGCTGTCGAAATATGTACCCCGTATCCGGATGATGGTGTAACGTGGCCCAAATACGCAGAGCCAGGCTCTTCACAATAGTTATATGTTCTTCTTGTATTTCTCGCCGATGATATGTGCCTCCCTTTTTTTCTTGAACAAATGTGGTATCCTTCCGACCGTCAAAAAATAGCCCTCTGACAGGGTGATCAGAGACGTCTTGGTCCTTTTGTATTTCAGAGCTTTGTTTCGTCTTTTCTCGTCTTATTTTACTTCTGTCTACAATGCTGTCTGGAGATTCTTTTGAAACGATTCCTGCGTCCTGAAGAGCATCTGTAGCAAAGAGTGCTACGTGCCTATCAGATACACCCGTTCTGATAGCTGCTGAAGATGTTTTAGATAAAGGAATTCTTGTCTGTGTCATCTTCTTTATCCATACATGAGGTCCTGGTTCAAAATCAGATCCTGTCATTTCCGATTCCTCTCCACTATCTCCGGTGTCATCAGAAATCGTAGGTGTCGCGAATTCAGTCGTCTGCTCTACAGTCGAAACTTGACTGCTCTCTCCTGCACTACTTGTTGACGCAGTTGGTGCCGAATTCCACCTTTCTTCCCTTACCTTCCGCCTCTGCTCAGCTGCTTGCAGATCTTGTGTGACTTTGATATCCAACCCACCTATCATCATTTTTCGCTCTTTTCTTTGGTCGTGGAGGAAGACGATTTCCCTCGCCGGAACTCACAAATTTCTATTGCAACAGCAAATACTCAGATCTTTATATCGGCAAGAACATATATCGAACAGGCGGTCAAACGCGTCTTTAGAAAAGTCCTTATTCCGCTTGGATGACTTCGCCAACCCGCGGCATTTTCTACAATACCTTAAGAGTTTTGTGATCACAGATTTCTTTGGGATAACGGGAATAGATGCTTTTTTTCCAAATAACCGTCACTCTGTCCGCAACTGTTGGCAAAACCTCACCTAAAGGCATGTCGCGCCCTTTGTTTTCAGCAGACAAATTTAATTTCACCAAATTCACGAAACGTTTAACATCACCACACATCGGCAACTGAGTCTCCTTCAAATCACTAGGCGCACCAAACAAGTCACTATTTACACTCAGGCGAGACATCCTCGCAGGAATTTTTTTCCGGCCCATAATGAATAGCGAATGTGAGTTGAAACAGCCAACAGAACTGTCACACTTATATCAAGACCAAATTAAAAACTTATTCGGCACCGGCCTCTAACGTTCACTCATGGGGCATTTTGTTCGCAAATGGCACACTACGGTTAGATTACACATAACCAGGGGCGGATTTACGCACAGGCAGACTAGGCACTTGCCTGGGGCAGCAGATTTTGGGGAGCGGCAAAATTTGAGTTAAGAAATGTAATTTTTAGATTCAAACAAATTTACAAGTATAAAAGCCAGTTGAATTAAGCACACACGAATATAAAAATCATCTTCACTTAATTTGTAACTATAACGCAGTTATCGTTTTTCACCCAAAAGTAATACGGACGAATGTTTATGTTTTCAACCGTTGAAATATTTGGCGTTGATCATCCGAGAGATTTTAGATGTTGGCAATCCAGATCAAAGTGAGAAATGTAGATCTGTCAATGTAATACCGAATTGTAGGTTGGTTCCAGAAACCGAGGCAAGCTAATATTTAAGGAATCGAGACATTCTAGTGATACCGACAATAACTGTGATAGCAGTGAAGGTGAAGATACTGTTCACACTGTTCAGCCAGAGAGGTCTGTTGTGGAGGAACCTTCATTTTTGAAGAACGAAGAGCCAGTTCACGTCAAAAATCATGATGAAATGTCATCAAATCAGGTAGGGAGGTCTTAGATTCTGATCCTATTAATTGGCAAATGAACGAGAGCACACGCGATTATGTAGCAAAGTTTGGATTTAAACAGAACACTAGTGCGGACTGTAAAACCAAAGAGGGAATATAATGATCCCCCCCCCAACAGAGATTTGTGGGAGGGGGCAAATTTATACTGCCTACGGGCGGCAAAATGTTAAATCCGCCCCTGCACGTAACTGAAAGAATATAATCAGAATCAGTAAACACTCACTACTAATATACTGTCAACAAACTTTGCTTGCACTCATCAAGATGACATAACCTCCAAAAACGCCCGTTTCGTCAACGTGTTGATCGCAACGACTACGATTACGCACTGAAACAAAGGTCCGCCCCTCTGACCTACCCAACTCCTCTTGTGAGCCACCGTACTCTTCCAAAATGGACTCGCCCACTAACAGACAGACACTGAGTGACTGTTGTGCTTTGCGCAGATGCGCGCAACAATGACTGCTGTTGCTGTACGTCGTTACTCACCTGTCGCAAGTTCCAGGTGTTTATGATCGTTTTTGGGGCCAAAATAAACAAAGAACTTCACATATAAAGGGTGTCAAAACAAAGTAAATGGGTTCTAAGAACCTAAGACTAGAAAAATATTCTACTTTTAACCGCTGTGCTCACTGGAATTGCATACTTGTAGACGGTTGGTTGCGTGTTGCCTATGTTGACTTTATTGAAACTTCAGACCGTTTGCGGCACCGGAAGACATCACCAGAAAAATCTGAAAAAAAATAAGTAAACTAGTGTCACTGGTGGGCAACTTTTCCCGTTTGAGCCATTACCAATATCTAAAAAAAAATTTTTTCGATCCACCCTAATGTCCAGTGATACCCTTTGGCTTCATTTTGCAGAACAAAAGAATAGTTTTCACTGAAATCTAGAAGAACAATGGCTTCAATGGGTTTAAGATTGGCTTTGACGTCTTTCAAATACCTGGCCTGAGATTTTATAATGAAAGAATGTGGTGTTAGTATTTCTAGGCTTTCAGTTACGGTTTCCAAATATTCTTCTAATGTAACGGAAAAGTGTACCTATTGAGTTCTGTCAGTAGATATCCAAGCGGAGTATGTCACCTCATGATTAGGATCCCACTCTTCGAATTTCTCCATTGAAAGGATTTGAACTGGGCATTTTGAGCAGTGTTGTAGCATGCTCTGTTATCTCTTGCACATACTAATTTCTCAATGAGGTTATTGTGGTTTTCTTCAATTGAACAACCATGAAGCAACAGTGTAACATTTTGGTGGATGGTACACACCACAAACAGAACACGCAACCAGCATGCTCCAATTACAAAGAAAAGTGTGAGGGTTACTGAACTGACCATTGTTCAGATGTTCATATTTCAACTTGTCTACTTTACACAGATATTTAGACTTACACAATGCACTTTAAAATTATTATTCAAACAAAGTCACCTAATATCATTAATTGTGTTATAAAAGTGAACTTGTAATTACAAAAAATATTTCTATTATGTTATAATTACAGTAATTATCATAAAATCAAATTACATACACGAAAGTTAAATAAGTTTTAACAGTGCTAAAAATCAGTTACAAATTGTTAATATCATGGATATTTTTTAATTGAAATATTTATATTTATTTATTTATATAGATTATGCCAGGCAGCATGTTATTTTCAATAGTGTCATTTAGCGTACGTGCCTAACCGACCAGACAGTATTATTTCTAGGCCTACTTTCCTTTAAGTACACAGATATGATTACTTAATTAAAATAAATTGTAAACAAATCTTAGGTTTCTTTTTCATTGAGCTCAAAATATAAAGTTCCATGATATATCAATGTGATGAATAATCATTAGTTTTTCGGGCAGTAAAACGTGTGTTATTTATGAGCTAAAAAACAATACTGGCATTAAAAACCACTAATTTCTTCCACAGTCTTTTAGTTCGTACTTTTAGAATTAATTAGAAAAAAATTACTTTGGTTACTGCTCTGCTTTTTATCTAAAATTGCATTTGAAATTTTTGTTTTTTGTTTAAAAAATTTAATGAAACCCAGGTTTGAGCATGTTATGTCATTTGTAAGTTCTCTCTATTACAGTAGCATGATAATTATCAACTACTGTAACTTATTGACAGGGACTATTAATCATTTTTAAAAATTGAAATTATAGATTAATTCCATTATGAGATTTATTTGTCAGTTAATGTGACAGTCATGTACTTATGTTCACAGTCTATTCCAGAGTGCTCTCATCAAATGATGGATTATCTTCATTTACAATTTGGTGATGGTGAAGATGAAGATGACACTGAATCAGTTTCAAGTGAAGACAGTCTGGAAAGAAGGAATGAACTGGAAGCACGTTTGTACAGCATCGTTCATCACAATGATTTAAGCCATTCACTGCCTTCTGATTTTGGTGAACGGTTTGTAGTTGATTGTTCTGAAAATGGTGAAGTTGTAGTTTCTGTAAACGAAGATCTGGACTTAAAAACAAACAGGGACATTATTATTAATAAAATTAATTTAATTAAAAGTTCAAACCAGAGTATAGACATTGAAAATAATGATGAGGAAGGAGAATATGAAGATAAATTAGCAGAAGGAGAAAAACATAACAGGCTAGGTGAATACATAGAAAATATTGAAACAAGAACAGTTAAGGATGATAGCATCATTAGCATAGATAAAAACCCAGATATTTTCCAGGCATGTGGAATTAGTAGCTCAGTTATGAATAAAATAAAAAGTACTGATGTTTCACAAAAGTATAAAGATAGTAATATTGATAAAAACCAAGTTAATAATACAAGTGTTTTGCATGGGTATCAAAACAGAATTGAGTCGGATTGCATGTTGAGAAATTCAGATTGGAAAACTAATGCGAAAATGGAATATATATCTTTGAAAACTAATTTTAAAGATGTAGTTGAGACTGGGATTTCTGATGTAGCATCTGACTCATCAAAGAGAGAAGTGAAAAATACACAAAGAACAGGAATAACTGAAACATCATTTCTAGATATTAGGCAGACATGGTTGCAGGATAATGAACTGGAATATCTGGATGATGTTGAGTTGGATAATAAAATTTCTAAAACGGGTATCCTCTTGAAAAGAGAATACCAATTTTATAATAAGAGGAGTAGAAACAAATTTATAAGAAAAAAGAAAATGAGGCAACAGGAGAACAAAGTGAAAAGGCTGTTTGAATATCTTAAAAAGTTAAGATACATAAAAACAAGGAGAAATAATTTAAATACAACTGCTAGTGTTGATAAAGAACCAGTTAATGTTGATGTTAGTATAAAAAGTATTGACAATTCTGGAAATAGCGTCTGTGATAGTAACCATAAGGGAGTAACTTATATGAACGTACCATCGGTAGCTGTAATTAATGAGTGTATAGTTTTGGATAGTGACGCTGAAGTGATTGAATTAGAGTCAGACCTACCACAAACAAAACGAAATGTACAAAACCTTGATGGGAATCATTCACACAGCTCTGATGACTTGATATGTAACTTTGTGAACACTTGTGAAAAACAACAGTCAGATGTAATTAATTTAGAAAGTTCTGGTGATGAACAGAGTGGATTGAATAATAAGAATGGTACGACACTTGTCAAGGATAAAAAATTGCCATTTCTGGGTACTCCAAAAAAATGGACTAAAAAAATGATCAAGTTTTATTGTGAATCTTCTGAGGAAAGGAGACGTTTTGACTGTATAAAGCTGATAAAAGAGATGCGAAGTAAGTTGTGTTGTAGTTAAACATTGATAAGTTAAATTTAATTTGTTGTAAGGCCATTATACATATTTGCCGCCCTTGGCTTCTCAAGCTAGTAAGTGAGTTGTGCATGACCAAAATTACATTTTGTTTTGGATGAAAAGTGTAAAGTTAGTATTTGAGGCACAGTCCAATTCCAGTAATAAAACACAAATAATGTTCACAGTATTTTTGGATTATTTGGATATACGAATAAATATAAACACTACTTTAGAACTGTCTTAAATGAAATTAACTTGTTATGTTACCTAACTAATGTGATTGTAGTAAATATGAAGTTATTTTGAATGTAAATACTTCCTATATCATAATTTTTCATCTTATAAATCTTATCTAAAATAGTATTCTCTACAATGCATTGTATAATATGTGTGTTGTTTAGTAAGAAAAACAGTTTATCATAGTACTACGACTAAGTTAAAATATCATATTAACATTTCACACTATTGTAAAATATTATTCACTAAAATGTTACAAAATAAATTATATCGCTCTTGCTTTTGTAAGATTCTTTTCCTAGTAATAAGCATTATAAATGTGCTTATATATTTACAGTAGAACCTCTGTTAACCAAAACAAAGGGGGAAGGCGGTTTCGGATAACCAAAATTTTGGATACTTATTAAGATGTCATTTTTAAAGTCTGAGGTAAAATAACTGAAGGCAATGTACAAAATTATCAAAAGATTATAAAAAAATGAAACTATTTACATACAGTCATTTTTTAACACTAGTTTTATGATTTTTTTTTTATAAAAATCTATTTTCCTTTGTTTTTTTCTTTTCACGTCACTATCTTGCAGCAATATCTGGCCATCACTTCATTAGCAAAATATCAGATGGCTTTGATTCTTCAGATCGTTGGACGAACCGTAACGCTATCTGAAAATATGAACAAAACTCCGCAAGAAAACGCATATTTTCATATAGCCTAATTTAATGCCCTAACCCAAAATAAAAACTCTTACCTTTAAGCATTAAAGATCTCATAATCTTTGACGCCCCTTTGTTTCGTAAACCATAAAAGCGCAGCCTCATTTACTTTCTCATTTTGTGACATGTTTTCATGTTTTTCTTGTTTGGCATCTTCGAAGCATGCTCTTCAAACTTATTTTTCATCTTGACCCAATCAGAAACAATAGGAACACCAACAGCAAAATCGGCTGCCACAGTTCGCAAAATCTTGTCATTTTCAGTTCTTTTTTAATTACCTCCAATTTTACCTTCCATTATCATGACCCGTTTCTGCTTTGTTGACATGACGCACAATTTATTACGTGTTTATTACATTAGTTTTCATGTTTTATCTGGAAAACAAATTTTCATTGTAGTAAAAATCGGGAATTAAGAATTTTTTTTGTCTGTCATTTTGGTTAAACGGTATTTTGGTTAAAAGTGTTTCGGTTATTGGAGGTTCTACTGTACATACTTATTAAAATATCATATTAACATATCTATATCTATTTGCAAAATATTATTCACTAAAATATCACAAAATAAATTATAGCACTCTTGTTTTTGAAAGATTTTTTTTTCCTACGTAATAAGCATTATAAATGTGCTTATATATTTTTAAATAATATATCATTTTGGCAAACATACTTACTTATTTATTTTGCTTTTAATTTAGTTTGCATTAACAAGACTACCATAATTTGACTAAAAGGATGAATTCTACTCAACTTATAGAACACAGGCAGTTGGAAAAGCTAAAGTGTATACTTTTTTAACACCATTGTTAACCCATCATGATTAAATCTATAAATTTGTATAAGGTAAGAGGGAGGGATAAGGCTGGTATTATACAGTCCATTTTCAGTGCTATGGTTAAAATGGTCTGGAATGTCAAGTCAATCTCTACGAGGCATACTTTTGTGGCAGAATGGGACAGATTAATTCTGTTAGTCGACTTCAGGCAGCAACTGAATTCAGAAGTATATCCAATGTATTAAAAATTATTTGGGAACTTCAAGCAGAGGAATTAAAAAGATCCAGTCAGTCATATAGTCATAAGTATATTAGGCTCATCCTTCTCATAATTAATGAAAAGGTTTTTCAATATGTTATTTAGTAATATGATGATAAGTTTTTGAATATCATATAGTGGAGAAACATTAGTCTCCATTGAAATTTATCTAAAACTAAATGAGTTGTAACCCCTTAAAATTCTGTGGTGTAACTGCTGAATTGACAGCATGTGTCGGTCTCACGCATACATTGGTGTACATATGTATTGTAGCATGCATCTGGCACAGTCCATTTGTGAAGTACGACTTCCACATTTTGTTGAGGCTTTTGACATAACAGGTTTTAGTAACATAATTGAAAAGGCCTTGCGTTGACATATTTTTTTTAGAAACAAGGCCATTTAATATAGATTAATACATAAGTATAATATAACTGCCTTCATATAACATTGATGATTCCCAGGTCAGAGTTGGCTATGTTTAGAACCAGGTGTTTTGAAGAAAGAATGTTTTTTTTATTTTTTTCATCTTATATATACCATATGTTATACTTTAATAGGTGTTATATTATTTTTGTTAATTATAATTTGGCTGTTTATAGAAACTAGTGCATGGTCCGACTGGGTAATAAATAAAGATGACTTGAGTGCTATAAAGAAAAAGAAAAAGTATGGCCAACGTTGCAGAAGATGCCTTGAATTTGGTCACCATATGTGGAAGTGTAAAGCTCCCATACGTCCTGTGGTTTGTTATATGTGTGGAGAGCAAAACCATAGAGCCGAAAGATGCCCTAACTCCATTTGTCTCTATGTAAGTTTTCTGAATTTTGACTAGCTGTGTCTCATTATCAGGTGAAAACATATTTTATAAGTTTATGTGTAGTTGAAATTGTTTATTACAGTGGAACCCCTCAAATCCGAACTAATTGGGGCTGTAGCCTGTTCGGATTCGGAAAAGTTCGGATTAGCCAAAAAATCTGCATACATAGTACTCAAAACTAGTTACGGTGTACGCGCCACCCGGTAATGTTGCGTAGGGGTGAGACGAAGCCGCCGGAGGTTGCTGACCTTGACTGCCCGTGAATCACTGTTGCTGTCGGGCGGAAGTGCGCTAAAAATAGCCCAGTCCTACTACAATAGGTCTAGAAATCTTTGTATTCCAGTTAGTCCTCTGGCGTTTGTTGTCCTGTGCGTTTGTCTGCTGTTACTGTTTCCATCCAGTGTATATAGTTTGATCGAGTTTTCGTTTAAGGTTTATTGTTTTTGCATTTGAAGTGAGCAGTGTAGATCGGGTTTTTTAGTTTTCTTAAATTATGGCAAGCAAACGAAAACATAGTTCTTGTACTTTAAAAGAAAAACTCGAAGTGTTAATGCGACTAGACAAAGGGGAAAGTTTGACGAAGTTGGCTGTTGAATTTGGTGTTGGTAAGGCAACAATCAGTGACTGGAAAAAGAATCATGCGAAAATTGAACAGTTTTGCAGTGCAACAAGTGAAAAAACTTTGAAAAAAACGCCATCACGCAAAAGTTTCTGTAAATGAAGAAATTGATGAAGCAGTGTTTTTGTGGTTTACACAAGAGAGGCAGAAAGGAGTTCCTATTAGTGGTCCATTAATTCAAGAAAAGGTATTGCGGCTGAACAAACTAATGAACGGAGATTTGGCATTTACTGCTAGCAATGGGTGGTTGGATCAATGGAAGAGAAGGCATGGAATCAGACAACTGACGATAAGCGGAGAGAAGTTATCAGCTGATAATACTGCTGCAAAAGAATATTTAGATGAATTCGCTGATTTGATTTCGTTGGAAAATTACTCGCCCCAGCAAGTGTATAATGCGGATGAGACTGGATTGAATTTTAAAGCACTTCCCACTAAAAGTCTTGCTTCTAAAGAGGAATCTTCTGCGCCAGGCTTTAAAATGAACAAACAGCGTCTCACAGTTTTGGCCTGCAGTAACGCCGCGGGAACAAACAAGCTACCATTAATGGTGATTGGAAAATCTGCCAAGCCACGAGCCCTTAAAAATATGAACATGAATTCTCTCTCTCCCTGTTTATTACAGAAATCAGACTAAGGTGTGGATGACTGGTAATCTTTTTAAGGAGTGGTTTGAAAAGAAATTTGTTCCTTCGGTAACAAGATTTAATGAAGAAAATGGACTGCTACCTCAAGCTCTACTTTTGATAGACAACATCCTTCAGACATGCAGTTGGTGTGCAGAGACATAAAAGCAATTTTTCTACCACCTAACGTGACATTGCTGCTGCAGCCTATGGCTCAAGGTGTGCTACAGAACATAAAACTAAGCTATAGAAAAATGCTTCTGCAAACTCTTATTGAAGAAGATTGTTCTCTTTCTATTCTTGAGAAGCTAAAGAAGATAACAATAAAAGATGTGATTTACTGGGTTGCAGAATCCTGGAACAATACCAGTAAAAATTTACTGCAGAGATCTTGGACGAAGCTTTGGCCCAGCCTTGAATTTGTGGAAGCACCACTTACAACACGAGATGATGAAACTGAGCTCCTTCATCTCTTTCAAAAAGTACCAGGATGTGAGGATGCTGAAAAAGGTTGTCTGGAGGAGTGGGCAGCACTAGACGACAATGAAGAATGCACCGAGCATGACATAGTGTCTGTGGTCCAGGATCAACATGACAATGTATCAGGTAGCGATAGCGAGGGAGAAGATGCCTCAACAAACGTGACTCATTCTGACGCTGCCGTCGCTCTCGACATCGCGTTGCGCTACGTAGACCAACACGCAGCTGCAACACATAGATATATACTAGTATATATCTATGCTGCTACACCCAATGATGTCATGTTTATGCGACGCTGGCGCAACATCGCATCCTCGGGAAGGTTTATGTCACTTCGGCAGATGAAGATCACTGATTTTAAGTGAAAAATGTAGTGTAGTGTTTGTGTGTGTTTCTTTTGTGTTTTTCCTTGGCCATTCAGCTCTGATGTTAATGAAATGCTGTATGACGTTGTTGTTTTTATACAGTGTTAATTCCAATATTTTTTACATTTCAATCCTGTTTTACGTAAGTAGCAATACTTGTACATACTTTATTAATTTTTCAATGATTCTTTACGTAAAATTAGGTTACATATGATAGTTTTATGTAATAATAAATGTGTTTCTTATGTCTTTATGTGTTTTTTCAAATGTTGTTTTTCTTCAAAACCATGTTCGGATTTCCCGGGATTTCGGATTTCTGGGGTTCGGGTTTGAGGGGTTCTACTGTATATCTGTTGTAATGACGTATTGCCCATAACAATTTTGTACTTTGTGGAATGTGTTTGGTTTACTTGTAAATAATATTGATCACAGTGCAAGAAATAAAATATTACCTAAAATGACATTGGCTTTAATATCAGTTGGGTGTCTGTAACAATCAGATATTGCCTAAAGAGTCTTTCAGGCCACTCCTTACCACCTCACCTCCACTACAAAATTCATCCGCCCTTATCTCCCACACTGCATTGCACATCCCATCATCTACTCGCTTTTATAGTAACTTTACACCAGTTATTTTAACTTTATCTATTACCCTTTCAAAATTAACTCTCACAGACCAATCACCCCCGTCTAATTCTATCACTTTCTCTTTAAAATTTATCACCGCTCTATTTCTCTGTAAAAAATCGTTACCTAAAATAATGTCTAAACTCAAACCCTTAACTACCAAAAATGTGTTATCAAAATCTGCATCATTAATCAAAAAGCTCAAATGTATCTGTTTTGTCACGCGCTTGCTGCGTACTCCTGTGACTCCTATCACTGTAACCCCTGCTACTGGTAAAACTGGAATATTCTTATTAAATTCTCTTAATTCGCTTAAAATGTTTTCTGCTATGACTGAAATTTCGCTCCCTGTATCTACCAGTGTTCTATAATGCTTATTCTCTATTGTTACCTGTATTTCCGTCAGTCCCGCTCTCACCTCCGTTGTTGTGTGGTTCTCTTCTTCCAATAAGTCCGCTACTATGTCCGTTTTGATTACGTTGCTTTGGACGTCCTCTGCTGGTTGGACCTCATGTGCTTCCCTGAACAGTGGTCGGGTCCTGGTTACCACTGTTTGTCTTAGTTTTCCGGCTGTTGTCCGCTGTTGCTCATGTTTGGTCGTTGGTGACCACTCGGCAGTCCCTGTTTGTGATTTGGCGTTCCGCTGGTACTTGGTGCTCCTCTGTTTGTCTGTCCATACTGCTTTGTGTCATCTCGCCTCTGATCTTCTTTCAGTAATTTACATTTAAAACACTGTTGCCTGTAGGCGTAGTTCTCACTCCTGCACCTAGAACAACTCCACTCACCTGATTGCTGTAAACTAGTCCTATGCATATTATTATTATTTCCGTGATAATTACTTCTTATTCGATTAAACTCTGTGTTGTTATTATTATTGTTATAATATTGTATAGGTCACCTACCCACTTCGCGATCCCTGATGCTCTGTAATATATCTAATATTCGCTCCAGTTCGTTCAGATTTTCTATCTCTTTCGTCATCAAGGTGATTTGCACTTCTCTTGGTAGGTGCTTACTTATATATCTAACAAATGATTTGAAAGGTATCGGTGGCTCCAGGTATTTAGCCTCGTTGTATAGTTTTGTCACATACATTGTTATATTATTATTATTGTTGTGTCCTATGTAATTACCCGCTCCCATGATACGGCTTCTCAAACTTTCCTGTTCTTCTTTCGTCCAGTATTTATCTTTGAATGCTCTTTCAAAAGTTTCATAGCAGTCCCATTCTAATCTGTGCGCCTCCGCCCATATCGTTGAATTACCCTTAAAACATCCTATTATCTTAGTTAGTTGTATTTCCCAGCTATTGTTACTGAAACGATTATATTCCCGTGTTTGATTTAAAAACCACATAGGATGCATCACCTTGTTTTCATGACTAAAAGTTTCTAGCTCTATTTCGTTGTATAAGTCCCTAGTTACGATTACCCTTTCAGTAACACCGGTAGCTTTTTTTATGAATTTCCCCCCCGTAACTCATTTTTCACTCTTGTTAAACTATTTTCAATTACATCATATTTAACATGCATATCATTGTTATTTTGTACAGCTAGGTCATCTATCTCTTTAATCTTATTTTGTAACATACTTATTCTATTACTATTATTATTTTCATGCTCTGATACTGTTTGATCTATTGTTTCAATATGTTTGGTTATGTCTATTACGTTCGATTCAAATTTCTCTAGCTTATTTTGCAAAACATTAGTTTTCAATTCTATTTGTTTGTTTACTTCACAATTTGTCTTAATTTCTATTTGATTTTCTACTGTGGTTAAACATTTCTTTTCTATTTCTCTACTCTGTGACTCTGGTTTTGTATTGTCTCATTTACTGTCTCCCTAATTTTGTCGATTCTGTTGTCTAAATTATTTATTTTACTATTAAATTTCTCATTTACTGTTTCTCTTGTTTGTTTCTGAATATTGTTACAACGTATCTCTATCTCATTAATTCTTTCATCAAAATTACAATTTTGTCTTTTGATTTCATGAACATCGCTTTTTAAATCACTATTCTGCTCTTTCAGTTCGTCAAATTTTACGTTCTGTTCATCAAATTTCATATCGAGTTTATTAAGCATTTGCATTATTTTGATCATATCATTGTCGTCAGTCCTTTTTGTCGGCACTGGCGTTGAGTGGACGATTTCGTCACTCATAATTTGTGACTCTGTTATGCTATTTTGGTTGTCAGTGATGCTGACGTTTTCATTCTGGTTTGCCATATTGAGAAAGAGAAACAAAACTCTTGTTTAACTATTTTTTAAAGAATATACCCACTCTATTTTTGTCTAATGCACCAATACATAACCTACAATCATCGCTATAACCTATCATGTGTTATGCTGTATTATTTCGGTACCCCCTCTGTCTCTGCACTCTGGTTCATTTATATAAAATAATTTCTTATATAAAGTCCCAGTTCAGGGCGGCATTTGTTAACTTTCCCTTTTATTAATAACAAAATAATATAAATACAATATTTACTTACCTCGTGGTTTACCATACTTCCGGTTGCCACGTGGTTTTGTAGTCAATGTCAATTTGTGTATTTGGGTCCAGGGTTCGTTTAAACGAGAGACAGAGACAGCTTTGGGTCTCGAAATAACGACTGTTAACAACTATTCTTGTGATATATAACATTCGTTTAATAAAACTGAACTGGCATAGTTTACATTTACAATAAAACAAACATGGCGTCTTGTAAGACTCAGTATAACATGGCGGACCTCTACTTCCGCTTTATTAGTTATTAATTAATTCCAATTATCTGTTTCATCTTTATTGTGAATCCCCAAAACATTTTACTACTGCAGTATGTTTAGATTTTAGTCTTATCATAAAATTGTATTATTTCAACATAAACCGCCTCATTTTTTAATAGAAATGCCGGCATCTTTCACTCACACATTTGCTCTGTATTCTCCCATTTTCTCATTTCTGGTACATTTTATTAATCAAAATTTTTTTTGAGCTCAATTCTTTAGTTACTTTATAATTATTAATTTTGTCACTTCCCTGGGTTTGAAGATGTAGTCTCCCAATCGTGCGTTCATCTCGGCCTGTTGTTCGGCGAACTTTTCTTGTTTTGTCGGTCTTTTCGTGCACTGAATTTACATTGTAACTGACTGTCTACTGAATACAGGTATATACTACCTTTGGATTACATTTTGATTGATTTAGAACACTTCAACTGGCCAAATTAAGCCAGCTAATAATCGAACGTGTGTACGCTCTGAGGTGATGATAGACTGAGAGCGGGTCATACGCAAAATCTGCGTATGTAGTAGTGTCATGTCGTCACCGTCTTTTGTTTCATATGGCTGACGCCTGTGTTTTGCGTCATTCTTATGACGTTTTCACTTGTTTTATTACGTCTCATTATTGTCTTTCCATTGGTTTTATATAACGTATGCGGCGGAATGCACGTATGCTATGACCTTGTATTCGTTCTCCACTGATGAAACTGCGTCGTGTTATTAATGATTGGGAGAGTTGTTCTAACCATGTTTTATATATGAAAATACAGTAAAAAATACAATAAAATATTTCCTTGTACCATAATTCCTTAAGACGGACGTTTGTACCATCACAAAACCCCCTCAATGAGAGGTTTTATGCCGAAGCATAAAAAAAAAATACAATCACTTTGTCACTATTCACATTATTAAGTATTTATAATTATCAGTACTTACCATAGTTATGTAACTCATTTGCATTTTATCGGTTGAAATACCATGCCACGTGCTCACTTCGTTTACACTGAATCTATTTATTATACCTAAGGGTGCCAAGGTGTCGTTAAACGAGAGGTAGAAGCAGTACGGGTTATAGAAATAACATCTCTCACACATAGGTTTGAATACAGCACACTTTTAATTATCGTTATAGTTACTCAGTTACACAAACAAAGAAAGGGTTAAATTACATTGAAATCATATTACCAAAATGGCGGCTCTGCAGTTCCGCTCTTACTTAGTATTTAGCGTTATCATCTTCCCATCTTATACTTTATTTTGACCATCGGAAGATAATCATTTTACATATCAATTGAAATATTTCATACATTTATTAAATTTGAATCCCCTTTTGCCCATAAACCAATGTCTAGTTGTTGTTGGCCGACATTTTACTCACACTCTGTCCCTCACATGCTGATGTTACAAAGAATAAGTTTTTTAAAGTTTTATATCTTATTAGAGCTCTAATTTTGAAAAATAAGAATGAGAATATTGTTGACTTCCCTGAAAGTAATTGCAGTCAAGTGGATTAGATGTTTTCCATGTTCCGGCCATAGGCTGGCGTACTACGATGTTATTTGTACTGTCTGTTTGATCTGTCACATCACGGAATCTACATAATTAGAACTGGTACTGTTCACTGTTCAACTGATGCTACGTTTTTTAAATTTTGTTACATTTTGCTGGTTAAATTTTATCAGAAAGAAATAAACGTGTTGTCGCCATGACAAGAATCTTCAGAGTGGGCAGACATTGTGTCGAAGTGTCGACAGGTGGAGGGGATCAATTGTGATCCACGATTCGTCCGCATCAGCTGACGGCATTGTTCCTCGTCATTGTTGTGACGTGTGTCAATATTCGTAATATCATTTTGCTAGTGTCGATCAGAATCGCCATTGTATATGTTTTCCTTCACACGTACGCCCTCGGCCTTGAAGTAAATCGTATCGATGAAACTGCGTTGTTTGTGCAGACATAGGGAAAATGGACCTAACCATTCTTTATATACATGAATACAATAAAAATATTATGTAACATCCTCAAACCCCATAATTAAGATAACAGGCCCGTTTGTCCTGTTACAACTTACCCTTGGTCCAATGATGGTGACCGTACCCCTCTGACCTTACTGGACTTCTCAGGAGAGATCCCAACACACCGTAAGGCCATTTGGTACTTAACGCTCCTGCTCTGACGCACCGGCCAGCTCAGGACCACCGTCACAACACCATCAAACTCTGAAACATGAAATACAAAAATTTAAAATAGTGGCCGTATCTATTCCCATATCCACAACTGATATGCCTCCCCTTAGCTGCGTTGGTTTGTGTTTTGAGGCATTGGTTTGCTTAACTCTAAAATTCTTTCATAATAAAAACGAACAAGATTTAAAATAGAAAATCCATTTCCCTTTTCGACATTCCTACATTTATTAAAATTTTCTGACTCCAATCAAGGTTACTTTACTCTCTCACCACAAGAAAACATATTCTTATACTAAACATAACACATAAAACAATATTTTAATTTTCAAACGCAACAACAACTATTCATCTTCATTATATCAAAATAAAAAATATAACTACTGTGGCAAACACTTCACATATTTTAAACTTTCTTTACTCAGCTTTCCTGATACTCATATTTCTTTGCAACAGAATCAGAACGATATTTGTATATTCCATATCAATATCAATATTATTTCTTTAATACTTGAACTTAGTTACCGTTGCTACCCCTGTAGCAACCTCCCAACCACACACTCTATTACACCCCCACTGGACTGTTGCGTCCAGGTGCCTTCACAAAGACTGAACTGGTGGAGGAATTTTGTCATCTCCTTGTCTTTGCTTCAGCGTTACATTATAAAAATAGTTAGACATCATAATGTCTAAAAGTTACATATTTATACACCCTTAATGCGGGTCTATCACCTGGTTTATTGTTCCCACGCGAACAAAGTGATAGCCGCTGTTCCATAGTTCCGGGGCTTTCCCTTAAGTGGCCCCCCGTTAATTTCAAAGTTCACCAATTTTAAGGACAACCAACTATGGTCAGTTTTACAATTGCTGCCCACAGCTGGCTGTCGTCCAAAACCACGATTAGTGCTGGTAAAGCAGTAATCGCCCGAGAAGGCGGGAAATCATCTTTATTAGCATGTTTTACTCTACATCATTACTATACACTGTACTGTTAATAATCACATATAATGTCAAATTATATCAAAATTGCACAGTATATGCACGCCTTCTTGAGGCCTCTGATGATGGTAACGGTCTGTGCGTTACTCATCAACCCACTTCGCTAACTACAGTAGCACATGCCACTGCTGCACTAGCCCACCTACATCTAGCTTAACTCTTCCTATAATTGCTGTCCTTACAGTCCATAATCAACTTACACTTTTTTATTAACACCAAACAACTATAAAACACCCTTTAACCTTGCTCAAAAACAAGTTCTTTAATTATTTAAAAAATTTTCACATAGACACTTTTGCAAGTTCAAGCTTTCACTTTCCATAATTATTTTCACTTCTATGACAAGATAGGAACTACAACAATGGATCATCTGATAAGTTTACATTAAGATAAAATACACTCTATTGTTTTCTGAAGGAAAACAAGCACTTGAAAAATTTAATCATTTAAGTTACAATAATTTTAAGCGTTTCGTTTCACAATTTCTAAACGAAACTACATTAGTTCGTGGAAAACATAACCATCAATAAGTTGACTTTTTTTTTATGACTCTACCTTACCTTTCCACGAACTTTGGGTCCCTCTCCCCGTTCTTGTACGTTAAAATTTCTACTGACACCTTTTTGTGGAGTAAGACCATCGTTGCTTTCACCCCTTTTACTGAGGCTACCGCCAACCATGGTCCGCCTCCAGATTGCCAAAATCCACGATCAGAGGTGGTGATACTGTGATCGCCCGAAAATGGAGGAGTGTCCCTCCTGGAAACATAAACATCAAATTAAAACTCATTCATACTCTGACATAAACCCATTATCTAATTCCTAAGATGACCAGTATAACTTTAAATTTGGTGCATTGTGTGTTCCTACTATCTCCCTAGTCTCCCTGTCCTGCAACACATACGAATTTTTCATCTTGACTTCTACTACCTCATAAGGTCCTTCGTAGAGCAGGAAGAACTTCTTAATTTCCTTGTCCTGAGCACTCGATAAGTCATGCCTCCTTACCAATACCAACTGGCCTACTTCGTATTTTACCCACTTACCTTTTGCGTCGTGCCTACCCTTTCTCTGCTCACCCTTACTTAACAAATTTTCGTTGGCCAACCGGATTTTAATGCTCACATCCGTCCTCTCGCTCTCAGGTGGATAATCAAACAGTTGGTCCAAAATCCTTGGAGGGCGTGTTCCCTTTACCAATTCATGAGGTGTATAGCCGGTGGACTCGTGGGTGGTACTGTTCAGCCAACTCTCTACCCTTTTCATATATAACGGCCACTCGCTGTGTTTAGCGTGACAATAGGCTCTAAAGATCCTGCCTGTCTCTCTCATTACACGCTCAGCCTGGTTGGACTGGGGATGGTACACAGCCGTATGCTTCGTGAGGATTCCTTCCCATCCTAAAGTCTGGCACCATTTCCCACTGATGAACTGTGGGCCATGGTCTGACAAAATTACCTTTGGCTTACCCACGTGAATCATGTAGTCTTTAGTCACCTTTTCACTCAATACCTGGCCGGTAGCTCTCTTTACGCTATACAATTTTACATACTTTGAAAAAGTGTCAAGCATTACAAAAATGTACACAACTCCGCCTCTACCCTTCGGCAATGGTCCAAACAAATCCACAGCTACTAGATCAAATGGTCTTTCTACCCTTATAAAATTCAACTCACCCTCAACCCTATAATTTACTACCTTCGACTTTTAACACAAATCACAACTCCTCAGCAACTTTCTCACTCGTCTCTCCATATTTCTGAAAACACATGATTCCTTCAACACACTGACACACTTCTTCGCCCCAAAATGGCCATATCTTATATGACAATCCCAAATAATTTTCTCTTCTAACCCCTCTGGTACTACTAATCTCCAGTCATGCTCACCCCCTACTACTTTCTTAAACAACAACCCCTTGTAAATTTGGAAAAACTGGTTATATTCTGATTCGGCTAATTCCGTCTCTAAGCTGTTTATTATTTTACCCGACTTACCATCTGCTCTCTGCATGGTTCTGATATCCTTCAACTCTTCTCCAAAGATCTTATCCTCTCTACTAATTTTAAAAATTTCTATTTCCTTTAAGTCCCTACTGTTTTGTTGTCCAAAACATCTATCCTGGAAAGAGTGTCGGGTACCTTGTTCTCTGTCCCTTTGATGTATTCCCAATCGAAGTTGTACTGTAAAACGAGCACCCACCTGGTTAAACGGCTGTGAGCGAGCTTACAAGTGTTTAGGAAGGATAACGCCTTGTGATCCGTTCGTATTATCGTCTTGTTTCCTAGGATGTAAGTCCTGAATTTTCCTACTGCGAATACGATGCTGAGCAGTTCTTTTTCTGTTGTCGTGTAGTTCTTTTCGGCGGGCAGCAACGATCTACTCGCGAAGGCGATGGTTAGATGTTCTTTCTCGTTATCTTCTTGGTAAAGCTCTGCACCTACTGCTACATTACTGGCGTCCGTCTGTAAGTAAAACACTTTTTCAAAATCCGGATGGTTCATCATTACCATTTTACTAAATTTCTTTTTGATTTCCTCAAAAGCTCCACGCTCTACGTCTCCCCATTTCCATTGTCCGTTCTTTTGAAGTACTGCACTTAACCTTGCTGTTACGTGTGCGTAGTTCCGCTGAAATTTTCGGTAAAAGTTGCACAGCCCTAGAAAACTTTGAAGTTGCTTTATGTTCCTCGGTTCAGGGAAGCGCATGATAGATTCGACCTTGTCCGGGTTTGCTGAGATTCCTTCCGACGTGATGATAAATCCTAAAAAGTTAATTTCTGTTTGCAAAAATTTAGACTTGTCCCAATTTACAGTAAGTCCTCCTGCCTCTAACTTCGCTAATACATACCTTAAATGATCTAAATGGTCCTCAAAAGTCTGGGATGCAATCAAAATATCGTCTACGTACACTGTCAGAAAATCCAAATCCTTGGGTCTCAAAATTTTATCTAAACATTTGATGAAACTAGCCACACTGGTATTTAATCCGAATGGTAATCGCTGAAACTGATAGTTTTTTCCATTAAACAGAAATGCGGTGTACTTCCTACTTACCTCTGCCAATGGTACCTGCCAATATCCTGCAGTAAGGTCCAGCGATGTCATGTACTCCACCCCGCTAAATTTTTGGAATATTTCGTTAATCGATTCTGGTGACTCCCGGTCTGGTATAATAATCTGCTTTATTCGCCTCACATCTAAACACAACCTGACTCTGCCATCCTTCTTTATCACTACAACCAATGGATTTGAGTAGTGCGATACTGACCTCTATAATTCCTCCCTCCATCATCTTGTCCAATTCCTCTTGCACCGCTCATCTTTTAGAGTAAGGCACGGGATAACTTCGCTGCATGAACGGTCGCTGCATGAACGGTGTGTGTTCCCTTATTTGTAACATACATTCATAATCTCTTGCCCTTCCTGGAACATCGGCAAACACTCCCTTAAACTGCTCTATTACCTGCCACAACGCCGCACGCTGGCCACTCCTTACCACCTCACCTCCACTACAAAATTCATCCGCCCTTATCTCCCATACTCCATCATTAATATTACTCATTTCATTATCAACATCATCAATATACTCACCTTCTCTACATAAATTTATTTTAGTATCTCTATTATTTTCATCTACTCGCTTTTGTAGTAACTTTACACCAGTTATTTTAACTTTATCTATTACCCTTTCAAAATTAACTCTCACAGACCAATCACCCCCATCTAATTCTATCACTTTCTCTTTAAAATTTATCACCGCTCTATTTCTCTGTAAAAAATCGTTACCTAAAATAATGTCTAAACTCAAACCCTTAACTACCAAAAATGTGTTATCAAAATCTGCATCATTAATCAAAAAGCTCAAATGTATCTGTTTTGTCATGCGCTTGCTGCGTACTCCTGTGACTCCTATCACTGTAACCCCTGCTACTGGTAAAACTGGAATATTCTTATTAAATTCTCTTAATTCGCTTAAAATGTTTTCTGCTATGACTGAAATTTCGCTCCCTGTATCTACCAGTGTTCTATAATGCTTATTCTCTATTGTTACCTGTATTTCCGTCAGTCCCGCTCTCACCTCCGTTGTTGTGTGGTTCTCTTCTTCCAATAAGTCCGCTACTATGTCCGTTTTGATTACGTTGCTTTGGACGTCCTCTGCTGGTTGGACCTCATGTGCTTCCCTGAACAGTGGTCGGGTCCTGGTTACCACTGTTTGTCTTAGTTTTCCAGCTGTTGTCCGCTGTTGCTCATGTTTGGTCGTTGGTGACCACTCGGCAGTCCCTGTTTGTGATTTGGCGTTCCGCTGGTACTTGGTGCTCCTCTGTTTGTCTGTCCATACTGCTTTGTGTCATCTCGCCTCTGATCTTCTTTCAGTAATTTACATTTAAAACACTGTTGCCTGTAGGCGTAGTTCTCACTCCTGCACCTAGAACAACTCCACTCACCTGATTGCTGTAAACTAGTCCTATGCATATTATTATTATTTCCGTGATAATTATTTCTTTGTCGATTAAACTCTGTGTTGTTATTATTATTGTTATAATATTGTATAGGCCGCCTACCCACTTCGCGATCCCTAATGCTCTGTAATATATCTAATATTCGCTCCAGTTCGTTCAGATTTTCTATCTCTTTCGTCATCAAGGTGATTTGCACTTCTCTTGGCAGGTGCTTACTTATATATCTAATAAACGATTTGAAAGGTATCGGTGGCTCCAGGTATTTAGCCTCGTTGTATAGTTTTGTCACGTACATTGTTATATTATTATTATTGTGTCCTATGTAATTACCCGCTCCCATGATACGGCTTCTCAAACTTTCCTGTTCTTCTTCCGTCCAATATTTATCTTTGAATGCTCTTTCAAAAGTTTCATACCAGTCCCATTCTAATCTGTGCGCCTCCACCCATATCGTTGAATTACCCCTAAAACATCTTATTATCTTAGTTAGTTGTATTTCCCAGCTATTGTTACTGAAACGAAGTCCCTAGTTACGATTACCCTTTCAGTAACACCGGTAGCTTTTTTATGAATTTCCCCCCGGTAATTCATTTTTCACTCTTGTTAAACTATTTTCAATTACATCATATTTAACATGCATATCATTGTTATTTTGTACAGCTAGGTCATCTATCTTTTTAATCTTATTTTGTAACATACTTATTCTATTACTATTATTATTTTCATGCTCTGATACTGTTTGATCTATTGTTTCAATATGTTTGGTTATGTCTATTTCGTTCGATTCAAATTTCTCTAGCTTATTTTGCAAAACATTAGTTTTCAATTCTATTTGTTTGTTTACTTCACAATTTGTCTTAATTTCTATTTGATTTTCTACTGTGGTTAAACATTTCTTTTCTATTTCTCTACTTTGTGACTCTGTCGGGTTTTGTATTGTCTCATTTACTGTCTCCCTAATTTTGTCGATTCGGTTGTCTAAATTATTTATTTTACTATTAAATTTCTCATTTACTGTTTCTATTGTTTGTTTCTGAATATTGTTACAACATATCTCTATCTCATTAATTCTTTCATCAAAATTACAATTTTTGTCTTTTGATTTCATTAACATCGCTTTTTAAATCACTATTCTGCTCTTTCAGTTCGTCAAATTTTACATTCTGTTCATCAAATTTCATATCGAGTTTATTAAGCATTTGCATTATTTTGAGCATATCATTGTCGTCAGTCCTTTTTGTCGGCACTGGCGTTGAGTGGATGATTTCGTCACTCATAATTTGTGACTCTGTTATGCTATTTTGGTTGTCAGTGATGCTGACGTTTTCATTCTGGTTTGCCATATTGAGAAAGAGAAACAAAACTCTTGTTTAACTATTTTTTAAAGAATATACCCACTCTATTTTTGTCTAATGCACCAATACATAACCTACAATCATCGCTATAACCTATCATGTGTTATGCTGTATTATTTCGGTACCCCCTCTCTGTCTCTGCACTCTGGTTCATTTATATAAAATAATTTCTTATATAAAGTCCCAGTTC
This sequence comes from Magicicada septendecula, assembly GCA_034769895.1. Classification (NCBI taxonomy): domain Eukaryota; kingdom Metazoa; phylum Arthropoda; class Insecta; order Hemiptera; family Cicadidae; genus Magicicada; species Magicicada septendecula. The sequence goes on along the minus strand of CM068375.1, from coordinate 119,926,250 downwards.
AGGGTGGCATTTGTTAACTTTCCCTTTTATTAATAACAAAATAATATAAATACAATATTTACTTACCTCGTGGTTTACCATACTTCCGGTTGCCACGTGGTTTTGTAGTCAATGTCAATTTGTGTATTTGGGTCCAGGGTTCGTTTAAACGAGAGACAGAGACAGCTTTGGGTCTCGAAATAACGACTCTAACAACTATTCTTGTGATATATAACATTCGTTTAATAAAACTGAACTGGCATAGTTTACATTTACAATAAAACAAACATGGCGTCTTGTAAGACTCAGTATAACATGGCGGACCTCTACTTCCGCTTTATTATTTATTAATTAATTCCAATTATCTGTTTCATCTTTATTGTAAAACCCCAAAACATTTTACTACTGCAGTATGTTTAGATTTTAGTCTTATCATAAAATTGTATTATTTCAACATAAACCGCCTCATTTTTTAATAGAAATGCCGGCATCTTTCACTCACACATTTGCTCTGTATTCTCCCATTTTCTCATTTCTGGTACATTTTATTAATCAAAATTTTTTTTGAGCTCAATTCTTTAGTTACTTTATAATTATTAATTTTGTCACTTCCCTGGGTTTGAAGATGTAGTCTCCCAATCATGCGTTCATCTCGGCCCGTTGTTCGGCGAACTTTTCTTGTTTTGTTGGTCTTTTCGTGCACTGAATTTACATTGTAACTGACTGTCTACTGAATACAGGTATATACTACCGTTGGATTACATTTTGATTGATTTAGAACACTTCAACTGGCCAAATTAAGCCAGCTAATAATCGAACGTGTGTACACTCTGAGGTGATGATAGACTGAGAGCGGGTCATACGCAAAATCTGCGTATGTAGTAGTGTCATGTCATCACCGTCTTTTGTTTCATATGGCTGATGCCTTTGTTTTGCGTCATTCTTATGACGTTTTCACTTGTTTTATTACGTCTCATTATTGTCTTTCCATTGGTTTTATATAACGTATGCGGCGGAATGCAACGTATGCTATGACCTTGTATTCATTCTCCACTGATGAAACTGCGTCATGTTATTAATGATTGGGAGAGTTGTTCTAACCATGTTTTATATATGAAAATACAATAAAAAATACAATAAAATATTTCCTTGTACCATAATTCCTTAAGACGGACGTTTGTACCGTCACAAGTATTGAGGATTTTTTTCAGTGTTCATCAGTTGTAGTAGTTTTTAAGCAACCTGAATGTTTGGCATCACAAGTGGTGAACAACCATGTTTGAATTCAGTAGCCCATTTCTTCACTGTTTAAAACAATGACAAGAATCTCCCAAAGTGGAATCCAACTGTTTCTGTTACTATTAGACCTTTGATAAGTATTTATCACTGTATGCCAACCATTCATTTGTTTTTATGAATGTGTGTCGACCATTTGGTTTTTCCATTATCAAAAAAACAAATCTTGTGTATTTTATTTGATCAGACTAGTAAGTACAGATATTTTAATGTTATGGTACACATCTGATGGATTAAAAGTGTGAAGTCATAGCCATTTGATACGCCTAGTGCTGTTTTGGTGTCAGGCTAAGAGCTTTTCTGCTGATCTATTTGATGCAGCTGAAAGGTTGTGTTGCTCAAAGCACACGCTACCTTTTATATGAGCTGGGTATTCCAAATTTATTTCCATTTCACATTTTTGGAAGTTTTTTTATGGTGCCTTAGCTTGGTGTCATGTTTGGAACACTTGGACATGTTTGATGCTCATCTGTCTTGTCATATTACAACTCACAAAATTCCACAATCTTCAATGAACACTTACAACATGAAACTAAACTTCATAAAACACTCAGCTCACACTATACATATGAACAGTACCCACTGTGCACGTGCATGGTGTGTATGAGATAAGAGTATGAATGTTTCTTCTTCTCTTGTTTGAGGAAATGTTCACTCCAAAACAAACGAGTACGAGAAGTGTAATATGAGTGGTTACTATTTTAGCTGGCGTCAACTATAGTTTGGATTTTTGGCAGTTGTAAACAATTTCTGCAGTATGTATCGATGTGTAATATGTTAGGGAAAAGTATTTAACATATATATTTTTAAATACCTGGTTTAACGGTCATGTGGTTACAGCATCGTGCCCCCACCTTCAAAGTCAAGTGGCATATACAGTATCATTTCTGTCACATTCTGACTGTGGATTATTCTGTGCTGGACCTCGACTGCTTGTTGTCCATATAGAGTTGTTAATCTTCTTTTTTTTCAGGCTGTGGACCTTACGATCCATCCTTGGTCCGACCATCTTATACAGTTGTTAATACTCGAAAGTATTTAAATTTGCAATTCTGTTTGGATTGGATTACCAACGATAAATACTTTAAAACAAACATCAGAATTACTAAGTACTCTGTTTTTCCAGTGTTGATTGTAAGCCATGTATAATGTTTGTATCACAAAGTCAGTGTTAAATGCATTCTGTGCAATCAGTTCCTGCCCAGCCATAAAATTCATGGTAGCATGAGAGGTACTTGTCTTCTATAGAAATTGTTATTCTTCTGCTGAAACTTTTTATTTTAGGTTAGGAGAGCTTTCAAATAAATGTTGAATAACGGTGGTTAAAATTAGTTAATATGAAAACATTTTAAAATGAAGTTATATTCTATCAAATATTAAAAAAAATATTAATAAGATGGTAGAAGTTTGATTACAGGTAATATTGTTGCAAGTGAAAGAAGTGTTGTAAATAAGACACATAAGAAGTGTTGGAAATATGTGTTTGACCAAGAAGTTCATTGTCTGTTAAACAAAATTGATGAATACTAACCAATCTTGTGGGAAACACATTATGTGTCACATCCTTATCTATGTAATAATTATTATCTATAGAATGCCAAATAATAGATTAATTCTGTAGATTGGTGACACTATTATTCATTAGCCTGTGAAATGCTAGAATCAGCAAGCAAAAGATATCTGCATGAACGCCTCTGTTGTTTAAGATATCGGTATTCTGTTAAAGCAGAATCATTTATAGTTTAATGATATATAGGAAATGAGATTTAATGTGCTTTACAATACCTTAAAACGACATTAAAATTGTATATGTGTAATGACGTATGTTTATAGTGTGGAAGACCAACAGTGTACTACACAGAAAAATGTTCAAGCTGTATAAGAAAACTGATGTCTGATCCAAGGTGTAAAGTCTGTAATGGATGTCATTGGATGGAAGTGTGTCCTGACCTGTGGAGATGTTACCATTTAACTGTACGTTTTACTTAGAATGCGATTATAAAACTGAAATTAGTGTATGTCAGTGTATATGAAATGAATCAGCTGATGAACAGCAGTAGAGAGTTTTCCATTTTTAGATTTATATACAGTAAAGCTTCATTTATACATTTTTCAGGGGACTTCGAAGAAAAAACGTGTAAGTGTGAAAAATGTATAAGTGAAATAGAACACAAATAGTATAATTAAATGATATAGTACTAAATAGAAATAACGTATAATTTACAATTTGGAATAATACAATAGGTATTTATACAACTTAACGTATTGCAACGATACGGTTAGCATAAGTCTATGTATCAACCCCTGACTGAGGTATGATAACATACGAATGCACGTATGAGATGTAAAAGATGTAAATAATAAAAATAATGTAATAATTAAGCGTTAGGTAGAAGAGATAATAAAATAAATAAACATATTAATTAATTTTAAATAAATAATAAAGTTTATGTAAACTTGTATATAGAATCTAGAGCCTTCTTTTGATAGACCTCAGGGTCATTTACAATATTAAATAAATGTCTGACTTCACCTGCATTTTTCTGCAACCATTTAACTGTGTCGTTACTGTCATCTGGACTGTCGAGTTTGGGGTCCTCTTCGTGTATCACCTTCCCCGTGTCTCTGCGTCGTTGAAATTACTCTCTCCGTCTACTGGATGCTGAGTTCTGACGTGGACCTCTGGTCGTGATGATGTATGCTGGATGTAGCTGCATGTGGCTGTCCCTGCGTCCTCTAGTATTTTGCTCTGGTCCCTCTCCTCTCCTCGTCTTGTCCCTCGTGGATGTCTCGAAGTTCTACGTGGACTTCTTGAAGTTCATCGACGTTACGACTCCTTGTAGATTACGATATTACAGTAAAACCTCTCTAATTCGGATTATATGGGGCAAAGCCTAGTCCGAATTAGAAAAAAATCCGAATTATAGAATATTTTATAGAAATTCATACTACAGTATAGGTAAAGTGCTGTAAAAATAAATATTAAAACTACCTAAATATTAATGGAAATTTAAATTGATTGTACTTAAAAAATGGATAACTAAATTCACATAAACAACAATCTTTCACCATCAATGTTTTCAAGTTAAGTTCGCACGCAAAAAGTTTATAAGTAATGCACACCTGCAATTATTAATGTACATAAATATTAATGGAAATTTAATTTTATTGTGAAATATTCGTCCATCGGCTAATACAACAAGCACAAGTATATAGTGGCACGTAATTTTTCATTTCCCGTAATCTACTGTTACAGATTTGGTTCCCTTTTGGTCCACCGTAAATATACGTAAATAAAAAATAAAAATACGGGCGTTTCATCGGCATTTCCCATGTGTTCAAGTGAATAATTATACTTCTGGCGTAAATGAATGACAAACCACTGATACTGTAGGAGTTTTTCTTCGTAGTCACTCGGTAGTTTTAGCGCGAGTGATGTACGTCATTTAAGCGCAAATCCATTTCGCCGCATCATTCGTCTTATACACCCGAAGCTGGCTTTGAAACCGGAGACTTTTAATTCTGCAGTTTATAAAGCTTTTAATTTTAAAACATGTCTAATGACAGGGAGTCCTTGCCTTCTTAAAAGCCATACGTATTCACAGATGCTGGACTCTACTGCTACAAAACGCCCAACTTGAGGTCCTGCGAATGCTCGTTGCGCAGTATTTGCATGTAAAAGTCGTTCCTTCTGTTTTCTCCATTGTCGAATACAGGATTCATCAATATCGAATTTCCTTGTGGCTTCGCGATTGCACGTTTTTTTCTACATTTTGAATCACAATTAATTTATAATTCGCATCGTACGGGTTACGTTTAATTTGATTTGACCGCGTGCCTTTAGTCTCCACAATATCACTCATACCGCAAACGCACTACAAAAACGCCGAATGAAAACAAAGTACAGATAAGCGATGTTGTCGCTGTTACAATAGAAAACCACACTGTCAGTTTACCCGTTATTTAGAAACATGTTACTCACACCCCCTCTACTCATCCTTTGTCTTGCTGCCTACAGAAGGGTGCGAGCACGCCCACTTTATCTTCCTATTCTTTCTTCAGTTTGCTGTTAAAACATTCGGTTGTAGTCATAAATCATAACGCCAGAGTTAACTACAGCCAGGCAAACTGCTGTTGCTTAGGCAGTAAACAACTCATAGATACCAAAAGCGTTCGTCCCGCCAGAAGTCAGTTATAACTTCGAATTTTGTTAGCGTGCGAATGCAAGCTGCAGGCCAAATTAGCGACCATGTTTTTAGGAGAAAAAGTGTGGCTTGTATTCGGAACAATACGGTATTTGCATGATATTAATAGTATTAAAATTTCAAGTGTTATAGGCCTATTTGATTTAAATATATCCTCAAAAAACAAAATTTGCGATTTTACGGACTTTCGATTTTACGGACACCCCTCAGCCCCAATTAGTCTGTTAAATCGAGGGTTTACTGTATTTGCCTCTAGCACTCATATTGTAATACAGTACTGTAAATTAATACTAAACAGTGTTTGAAGAAAATGCGGTTTGAAAAGCTGTACGCAACTAAGAAATAACTTCAGTACAATAGAACGCACACGAATACAATAACAATGAAGCACACACTACCAAAGCAGCAGTTTAAACTGGGGGTGCGTATCGCACATTTTGCCAACATAACACTTTAATAATTCCCTAAAGGCAAATGTTTCACAAAGAATTCACAAAATTAATTTTTTTTGTGAATTATAATTTTTTTTTAGGGAGTCCGAATTATCGTAAATTCCGAATTAGAGAAGTCCGAATTAGAGAGGTTTCACTGTATAGTCTTTTTAATAAATCGTGTATCACTATTACTTTCACCGACATACTGCCGGTTCCATCGCACTTCAAGTTACGTAATACGGTTTAAAACATTACTTAACTTTGTAAAATTCGCGGTTGCGAGATGCGTGGATTTCACGTAGTGTCTGTTAATGATCTGAGAAAGCATGTGTCGCTCGCTGGGGTTTTATACTCCTGCCGTCGTTCAATTCCTGTTGGAAACTGTTTGGACAAAGTTGAACAGGTCCGCGCGTCGATTTAATTATTAATTACAACCTACGCGTCTTTCTATGAAGCACACACTTTTTTATAAATATTATTTTACAAATCGTTGGGTACATTATTAAACTTAACTTATGCAAATTATGAACATTAAGGTGTGTAAACTATGGAAGTTATGGCAAAATTTCACACGGTGGCTGAACGGTTCCCACGATCATAGACCACTTAATGTCTAATTGTAGTGCCAGGCACCAGCTTTATTTTTACATATGTCTCTGATTCGTGTGACTTCTGGTTTTCGTTCAGCACTTAAAAAACTGTGTAAAATTTTCCACACTCGTATGCATAATTCAACTTGTTCTTCATTGAACATACATGCACACGTGTATGTGTTCATTGAACACACACACGCAGACTGATACACACGCGGCTGCCTGTCGCTATGACGTCACCCTTGCCAGTTGGTGCGTGTTTCTTTTCCCCTCGCTGCGTTTAAAAACCAACTAGGCTTTTAATTCCATATGCAGGCTCACTTACAATTATTTATTTATTTAAAATTAATTATTATTATTTATTTAAAATTAATTAATACGTTTATTTCTTTTATTATCTCTTCCACCTAACGCTTAATTATTACATTATTTTTATTATTTACATCTCATACGTGTGTTCGTATGTTATCATACCTCAGTCGGGGTTGATACATATACTTGTGCTAACCGTATTGTTGCAGTATATATATGTATTGTAAGAATACCCTGTATGCCGGTCGTTACAAAAGAATAAAATGTATATGGAAAATTCAATAAAAATAGAATTTTCAAATAATAAAATAATTTTGTTATGTTAATCAATGTGTTTAAATGAGAAATACATCTGTTTTAAGAAAGTTCGGTAAAATTTTAATAACAGGTAGGTATTTATTGACCGTCGAGCACTTCTTGAAGATTTGCACCAAGTCTGGAGTTAAATAGATTAACTCCAGGTAATAATCAATTGGTGACTTTTCTGACTGGTCCAATATCTTGTTCAGATAGAATATATTCTTCGTACTTAAGTCCTTCAGCCTTATAAATACCCTTAAATTACCCTGTGAAATAAGTAACAGATACGAAATAATGGAAATATAAAGATTTATTGACAATTTTAAATAAATAATCGATATTTTATCGATGGAGAGCAATTATCGACTCTGTCTCGGGAATTATCGATTGTGTCATACAGAACAATTTTTATGATATATTATATTAAAAGACAGGTTCTTTGAGCGATTAGAATTAATAGTCAGAGAAGGGTGACGAGAAAGTATAACATTAACAATTAAAAATAAATACAATAATTACTATTCAATAGTATTTAAATAATTCCAGTATATAATATTTGAATATAAATGTTTTGTCAAACCAATGAAGACTGACGTCACTGTGATATGGTTAGCAGACTCCGTTTTCAAGATGGCCGCTACTCGAGTTGGACTAAGTTACAGCATATGCGTCGTATCAGAAAATCACAATAAAATTCCCTTTATTAAGGTTTAAAATGTCCCCGCACTGGTGTAATATGTCTGTTAATCTATTTGGTGTATTCTGGTGAAGTGTTCTGTGTGAACTTGTGTTAGTTAGTTTATTTTCTATGTGTTCAACTTCTGCGGTTAAGTTTTCAAGTTATTGGTTAGGAATTGCAGAATAAATCAGTTGAGATATAGTGTTTTACTTGTTTCTATCACTCGTATTATGGAGTTAAGTGTTTGTTTTCACTATTGTCGTGAATGTATTAACAGCTTTAGCTTTAAAAAGTGTCTAAACCGTCTAACTCTCGTTCACTTATTTCAATGGCTAAACGATAGTACCATTTTTCTCGATTTAAAGAAACGTTCTTTACACAACTGTCCAGCTTGATATTCAACAAAAGACTAATTAACTTGGTCATAAATCTGGCCCAGTTAATCCTTGAAAAAGTATTGTTAACATATTTCGACTTCCCATACACATTAGAAAATATTACATTATATATAGAATTTATCTATTTTATTCATCTCTTTTATGAATTATGAACCTTATTATCGGTTTAACCATCTCATTCCCTTTAAATTGATGTATTATAGTCCATATCTGTAGACATTTTGTGGAAATTAACAAATTTTGTTCACACTTTGGAAATATAGGCTCAAAATTGGATTTCCGTCTTTATATAAAATCCCTCCATTTTAAATATTATTAATACCATTATAATAAATTTTAATTATTCATATTCCTCTTCCTTTCCTTAAATACATATAAATTACACCTTTGAACTGGTTTTTTGTGTTAATCTGTAAATTTGACATTGCTCTTTAAAATTAATTGATTTATATATTTTGAAAATTTACAATATGTTAAGGTATATTTCCTTATTATCATTTTAACTCATAGGATCATTTCCAGTAGTGGTTAATTGAGTTATCTTATATAAATCTTGGTAGTTTACAGGATTTATAAGTGAATTATACTAGTTTATATTGGTTCTGTGATTTCACCAAATGGCCTAGATTTTAGAATTTTATATTTCTTTCCTTCTCAAATAATTTAAACTTCATTCCTCCTCTGACTTTACATAATTACAATTATATGAAAATAACATGGTTTATAACTTATTGTGTGGTGTAGTAGTTAATTAACACTACAGTTATTAAAATAATTAATTATGAACATTGTTTAGCAATCTGCACAATTGAACATATTGCAGATATGGTTTGAACATATATCTTTTAACTATTTTGAGCTAACATAGCATACCTATTAGAACATTATTAATGTTATGTTGGCTATTATTTATCAAACATAATTCTTTTTAAAACACATAACATAAATCTTATTTTCTAAAAAACCTTACAAATACATTTATCAACACCTTGATTTTAGGACTGTGAATAAACAGTCTATTTAAACATTTTACACTTATTAATACTATATTAATACCAGTCCTTTCTGGTTTAAACCATTATTATGGTGATCCCATACATCAGTAAACCTTAACTTCCATACTCTATTTATTATCATTTTTTACAAATGTCTTGTAAATAAAGATTTACATTAAAATAATAAAATACTGGAAATTTTCCATTTTATTATTTTATTATGCTGCTTATTATTAGATATTAAAGTTGTGATATAGCATACTGATAAGTTATAGTATCACCAACTTTAAGTTTATTGCATTTTTAAAAAACACTTACACAAATTCACTTTCACTGTTGGTTCTGATATTTTGAGTCTTATTATCTCAGACCAGACCTTTAGTAATCATGGACCGTTAAGACTAGTTTATTTTCTTTATTACACAATAGCTTTAGTCGGTGCACTTCTTATAAAGCTATACAGCACTTTAGTTTTCTCAATAATTACATTTTATAGGATTTTGGGTATGTTATACTTTCTTTTGCTTAGTTTTTGTGGGTTTGGGGTTGATAGTAGTTTATATAATAATAGGTTTTACTACGGTGTTTCTTTCATACTATTTCTTCCTCTCCTCCTGTCTTCTTTCTTGTCCTTCTTCGTATCTTCCTTCTGGTCTTCATTCTTGTCCTTCTTCTAGTCTTCATTCTTGTCCCTCGTCTAGTCTTCACTCTTCTGGTCTTCCTTCCTCATTCTTGGGTAAACCAAGGTACTTGGTGTTATCTCGACTGAGGTTTAGTTTGGAGTATTTAATTTATTCACTGAACTGACTTTATTCTTCTATACAGGTTTCAGGGTATTGTTTTCTTCCTGATCACAAACTTTATTCTTCCCTCTTCTTGTTTTTGGGGTATTTTGGTATTTACCACTCTTTAATTGAATCTCTTTTTTCTTGATATGGTCTTATATAACTGGTTTACTGCTCTGAGCTTCCTGGGTAACTTACTGATATTATACTATGAGTTGATGAGTTGCTTCGATACTTTCTTTGGTTTTTAAAACAGTGGTTTTTATATATAATGTAGTGAGGATTTTTATTTTATTGTGGTTCATTCCTCTGATTTATTTAAATGTCATTCAATAGTATTATAACATTTGTTGGTGTAATTAAACTTTATGATTTCACATGACTTAAAATGTAGTGGATTTTCTGTCACGCTACAGTATATATATTGTAACGTTACATAACCCCTGCCCAAATATGATAACATAATCACCATAGTTAAAACCAGTAATCACCCATTTTTAAAAGTCAGAAATGGGGATTATGTACCAAGCTATAAAAAACTTTGTACTCCAAAAACACTGTAAACAATAATAATAAAAGTGCAGTGTACAAAGTGGAACATAGTGTACTCGGTGAAAGTGTAAACCTTTAAAAAGAGCATCTCACAGATTTGTGCTGGAGATGAAAAACAATCAATATTGTAGCAGTGGACTATATGGCTGCTGACAAGTTTTGTATTTTTTGTAATTTTGTATTGTGTAGGCCACAAAGGTCTTGTACCTAGGCATAATATTTGTGTTTGATATAATGATTTTGTGTAAATATAAGATAACCCAGGGTTATATATAAAATGATAATAATATATCAAATAATACTATGTTAGCAAGATGGCATGTAAAAAATAGAGTAGAGTAAGGATACATTAAGTGAATGATAAATCATAAATAAATCAAAATAAAAGGGATTAAAATATAAAATACCAGTGTACAAGTTTAAGGAAAAATATAAAGAAAAACCTTAAACAAATTAAATTCGATTATAAATAAAATCTAAAAAGGATTATTTTTCTAAAAAGAAGAAATGAATTTATAATAATTAATAATAGCCTATATACTAAAAGGTATATAGACTAACCAATAAAAAACCATAAAAATTCTTGGTTACTAAGAGTAACTAACTGACAAGAATTGAATTAATTGTTAAAATATATTGGAAGAGAGCAGTTTGAAAAGTGTAATGTCTATAAAAATTTAAGAAATTAATAAATACCATTCGAGATAATCAGTGTAAAATTAATAAAATTAACGAGTGATGTCCACTCTTAATCTTAGACCTCCTTCGAATAGAATAATTCACTCCCGCAATGTGATGAAAACTTGAAAAATCAACCTTCGATTTCCAAGCCTAGCCTAACGAAATTCGACTTTGTTGGTGAGATCGTTACATATTAAAATTTAACTAAATTACACCTCAACTATAAACTTATAACACTAGAAACAGCACAATCTCTTTAAATACTTCTGGAAAAGAGGTGAACATAAACTTTATTATTTTTGTTAACCCAAAAAACAGCAAAACGTAGTTTTGTTAATAACATTACTGCCGCCATGATGCTTAGTGGTTGTGGTCATCAGTGAAGAAGAGCTAATGCGCTCTAGCGGTCAACAAATCAACTGCATAATATAAATATTTCAATCACTTTCTGCTACAGTCCGTTTCTTGATGTATATAATACTTTAATATTTATACTAAATTTACCTCAAGATGTTTTTTCTATTTGGGACATGTTTCGAGAGTTAAATATTTATACTAAATTTACCTCAAGATGTTTTTTCTATTTGGGACATGTTTCGAGAGTTCCAAAATAGAAAAATATATGACTGCACAAAAAACTATTAAAACAAGCACAAAGGCTATGGATACAAAACGAAATTAATCAATTATACAGTAAGAAAAATAGCATAACACTAGACATATACAAACTACACTTAGAGCTAACAAGCTTATTACATCCAATCACTTGGAATAATAAATACAATAACATAGAAAATAAAATAAGTTTTGAAAAAAACAAAAAGACTTATACAATCAACAAAAAACTTAACACATTAAAACAACAAAACAAAAATCAAGAACAAAACAACAAAAATAAACACACATTTTACCCTCGAACCATTAACCTTAGCAATACAGAATTTAACAAAAAGAAACAGAATATTTAAACAATATGTCAAAAACTAACATAACCCAAAATGCAAACAAAAATCTAGAAAATTTAATAGTAGAAACAGAATTTGCCATTAACCTAATAAAAGACAATATACAAGAAGAAAAAAGAACAGAAGCAACACATATAATTAAAAAAATAATCACTAGCGAAATGAAAAACAAAGATAAACAAAAGAAAAACAATAAAACCATAAAAGAAATTAAAAATAAAGTAAAGAACAATAATTTAATAATAACTAAAGCAGACAAAAGTCAAGCAACAGTAATCATTGATAAAGCAGACTACATCAAAAAAACCGAAGACTTCATCAACAATAATAAATGCGTACTACTAGATAAAAACCCAACAGAAAAATATCTTAAACAAACAATAAAACTAATAAAAACAACTAAAAACATTTTCAACAATAAAAACATAGACATATATATATATAAACAATAATCCAGAACCACCTAAAATGAATAGCCTAATAAAAATACACAAATTAAACAACCCAATACGTCCATTAATCAATTTCAAAAAAGCTCCTACATACAAAATAGCAAAAATAATAGCACAAAAACTAAAAAGTAACCATCTAACAAATAACCATCATAACATAAAAAATACATACGAATTAATAGACAAACTAAAAATAATAAATATAAATGAAAATACATTTTTCACATCATATGACATAACAAACATGTACACCAATATCCCAGTAGAAGAAACAATTGACATAATAATAAACAAACTTAAAGAACAAAATGAAAACAAACAATATATAACCGAAATAAAAAATAGTCTCCAACTAATACTAAAACAAAATTACTTTGAATTTAATAGCAAAATTTATCAACAGAAAGAAGGTTTAGCAATGGGATCACCATTATCAAGCATAATAGCAGAAATATTCCTACAACACATAGACACCAAAATACAAAATATCATAAAAACACATGACCCAAATGGCATATGGATAAGATATGTAGATGATGGACTATATGTATCAAATAACAAAAACACAAATGCAGAGAACATATTGAAACAAATCAATAACATACATCCCAAAATACAATTCACAGAAGAAAAAGAAAAACATAACAAAATCAACTATTTAGACATAACCATCACAAGATACAACAAACACATACAATATGCAATATATAGAAAACCAACTTCCACTAACATCATTATACCTAACCATTCTGACCACCCACCACAACATAAAATGGCAGCATTTTATTCGTTATTTAACAGAATGTACAAAATACCCCTAAACAAACAAGAAACTGACAAAGAAAGAAACATAATATACCAAATTGGTTATGAAAATGGATACAATAAAAATACTATGATCAAAATAGAAAATAAAGTCAAATACAAAATAAAAACTGAACAACTAAGAATTAATCAAAATGAACAACACATAAATAATAACAACAACAAAAAATGGGCCACATTCACATACATAAATAATAAAATGACAAAACTAACAAAACTATTTAAAAACACAGATATAAAAATAGCATACAAAACTAATAAAAACAAATTACAAATTCTAAATAGCTCACACAACAAAGATAATACAACAACTAATGGTATATACAAAATTGAATGCCAAGATTGCAATAAATGTTACATAGGACAAACAAAAAAACAGCTGAAAAAACGTTATTTTGAACACCTAAACGCATACAAAAAACCAGAAATATATAAATCCAATTTAGCCACACATGCAATAAACACAGGACACGAATTCCCAAACATAACCAATGTATCACTAATAAAACACATACCACACAAAGGCACCATAATGAACATTTGGGAAAATTTACAGATATACAAACATAAAACACAAAACAAACTAATACCAGAACAAATACAAATCAATACAAAACATGACACAATTTTCAAAGCACTCAACATCGAAAATACACAAAATACAAAAACATATACCAAAACCACACACAATAATACAACTTTAAAAGACCGAAGACCAACAAACAACCTTAATAACAACCAGCAGCCAACACACAAATACTTCACCAGAAACAAGATGGCAAAGGCTGAAGATGAGAGAACAGGAACTCTCGAAACATGTCCCAAATAGAAAAAACATCTTGAGGTAAATTTAGTATAAATATTGTAACGAATATGTGTGTGGCCGCTGTTCAAGCCCCGCGATGGAAGCCACTTTGTAACGAACACGTGGTGTGCGGGGTTTTTTAATTTATTTGTTTTAACATAAACGAAAAGCCCAACTGTTGTGAGCGTCACTTTGTAATAGAATCTTTATGTGGTTTGTAAAAATTAATAATTAGTGTTATTTGTGTTTAATAGGTCAAATTGTAACTTCCCTTATCATTTACGGGTAAACCGTATTTCTCTCTGTTGTATTCAAATGTTGCCGCCTCGCCACCTGATTGGCGCACGCCTTTCTGCAGTGTCGACTTGGCTAACGTTTTGCTTTGACGCTTTCACTTCAATATATTCTTATTTATTATTGTAAATTAATTGAATCAAACATACAGAGTTGCAGAATGAGAACATTTATTGACCCTTTAAAAGATTTCAATTTCCTTATAATACATCAAATTTATTTTTTGTACCGGCTATTACACTTGTTCGGTTGGCACTTGCTCAGTTCCCGTGTTTTGTATACAAGTCGTCTTAACGTTAGTTTACAGTTAAAATGTTTTTTCTCAGGGGTGTTAATAAGTCCTTTCGGCTACAGAAATATATACTTACGGCTAAGACACACAAATTTATAACAATCCTTATTACTAGTTACACAAAAAAATTAATATCTTATCCTATTCAAGTAAGTAATTACCAATGAAAACTTAGTAAAATTTTGGGTTAGGTTTCGTTCATTAGAAAGGTTTGTCAATTATTTATTATATTTTGCTTTTAATAATTATTAATTGATTAAAGTTTAAATAGTGATTTTAACAAAGCATTTAGTTCTAAATCGGAATAGTGATCAGTGAAGTGAAATAGTTATTTATTAATTTTGACTAAAAAAATTGTGAATTCGATAATGGGATTATGGTTATACTCATCGATTTTCCGCTGAAGATCCTGCTGTCGCCTTCTTCTTCCGGATAACTCCTGAGATGTCGTCTCTTCTATTCTTCGGAAGTTTATTTCTCTTGTCCCGACGGTTATCCTCGCTAACTCCGACCTCGCACTCCTCCTGTGATCGTCCGTCTTCTTCTATTGATCTATGTCCCGATGATCTTCCTTCGCGATCCGTTGTCGTCTCTTCTTCACTGCGTCTTCCCGGCTTCCTCGGATAATTATGGTTCGTTGATAATTTTTATTACACAAAATTTTATTCAGGATTCCCTGGGATGTTGTTATTATCTTCTTTTGGTTTAAATTAATTTAAAATTCACTTTAGTAATAAAATTTTAGTGTGAGAGCTACTCGATCCACTCTCGGCGTCGGTCAATAATACAGTAATGAAAATCTAACGGTTTTTTGGCAATAAATTTCTGGTTGCTATGGTTACCTAATAAATTATGCTAATTCTCATTGGTCATTAACTTAAGTCATTGTTATGTTTTAACGTCTTTTTTAGTCTAATTTTACCAAAATATCTTCACATGAAGATTTCTATCTTATATCAATAGCTAGGGTTATTACATGAGTACCATTCTTCCTAATTTTTCATGATGATCATTTTGATATCCCTCATGCCCACTTTTGAATAGCTAATTACATTTTTATTATTTTCCAAATTTATATTTTACATATATTTTATTCAAAATTGGTTGTTATTCATATATTTTGGTATTAGGAATACTCACTTAATTTGTTTAACCATTTGGTATACTCTGCTTTAACTTTGGACTATTATTTGTTCTCAAATCTATTAAACTTTTATTTAACAGTTAGGCCTACAGCCTAGATTTTATTCTACTTCCATCTAACATTTCTTAATAACATATTTGGTAATTCTAATACAATTTTATAAACAAAACAAGCAATAAACATCAGTGTTCCTAACTCCACCTCTTATTATAAAAATATTCCTTGCCAGGTTCAAGCCTGCAATTAAACTTCTAACTAGTTTTCTGTTTTTTACTATTATCTTGCTTATCTTATAATTTACTACATTCTATGGTTTTTTGAACAATAACAAAACTCTTATAATACTACTGTTAAACTGTACCTTACACGATATGTCTTACTTACTAATCCCTTCACTTAAATACAGTGTCTGTCCTCCTTATTTTACTATTCATTCTAATAACTTAAATTTTACCTTATTTTATAATTCTTACTTCCTATTACCTAAATTCATAATAGCACAATCAGTTTAATCTTACTTGCTAACATAAAGTTTATCAAAGATTGTTTAGCTATTTTATTATAGTCTACTTATAAAATACTTTATTCAGCACACCCACTGCACTTTTCCCTTCCTAGAAGGTTTCTTTATTTATTATCACTATCACTTTTTTTTCCATTACATGCTATACCTAGCATTTCACCACTTATTTATTTGTATACACATTTTTAATTCACTCACTTATTTATTCACACGGTTTGTCTGATTATTTTGATATCACTGTGTGATTATGGGTCATAAATAACTAGTTTACTTTCAAATCACCCTGATCACTTTTGGTCATTACTTAATTATTGCTTTTGTTTGGCTCAAAGCATCTTTGATTGGCTTTGACTATTATTATCACTATTAATTTGGGTATGGTTAGTTTCCAACTCCCTAACTTATATTATAAGTGCGTTCCTTTATCAATAAAATATACATGACATTATTATTTTCCATTAACCTTATTACCCTAGGTAAATCTCATCTACTCTACAATTATATCAGTTCATTAATTAAATTACAATATAATGGTCATCATTTGGGATTATTTGATTACACTTAGGTCTCAACTGCTTCTTCATTGTTTCTTGGTTCCTTTGGTATTTATCCGATCTATTGTGTCAGGTCATTGTCAAGTTAACAGTCATTTGTCATTTGGGTTACTGGGTTATTGATCGTTGAGTATAAGTTTTTGCCTCTTATTCTTATCTTCAGCTTTTTATTTTTATAGTTAAATATCACTGGATCTTCACTACCTTATGTCATGTTA
Source organism: Magicicada septendecula (assembly GCA_034769895.1). Classification (NCBI taxonomy): domain Eukaryota; kingdom Metazoa; phylum Arthropoda; class Insecta; order Hemiptera; family Cicadidae; genus Magicicada; species Magicicada septendecula. Next base: position 119,908,969 of record CM068375.1, on the reverse strand, counting down.
CAATATTAAAGTATAATATAAATAGTACAAAATTTAAACATTTATTTATATAAAGCTTGGTATTAACCTATATTCATTTCTGACTTTCTCAAAGTACAAAGAACTCTAAAATAACCCTGGGAAATTAATTCATTATTTCTTTCTTGGTATTAATATTGAAATAAAAATATTTGTTATATGCTATATGTTTGAAAAATAAGATCGAACTAATTCTGTGTTTTCAGTAAGAATCGATTATCCCTTTATGTTTTGGGAGACTATAAAAAAATGCTAAATAAATTCAAGGAATGCCTTGTTGTTTGAATAAAAATGTGTATTATTTTCAGTAGATGGTAGTTCGTTACAGATTGTCAGAAGACTGAGAAGAGAACGGACATCCAGAATTTACTACGTACCATTTGGAGTTAATTTAACCTCAAAATGAGTTCGTAAACATAGCAGTCAGCTGGTACTATGAGTGGAAAAATTTGAAATAATTAATTGTATACTAAGAGAGTAATTCTCTTTGAACTCTCTCTCCTAACTACTGTCAAACAACGGTATTGATTCCACATAAATAAAATCTAAGAAAATATTTCATAATCACACACACACTCGATTTTGAAAGCATCGAACATAAAATATAACAAATTCTGTGACTCTTAATAAAGTGAGATTTTCGAAGAGTACAAATAGACTTAAAAATACTATATACTCAGAGAGGATACACATGAGATGTTACAAGATGAGGTATAAACGTGGGGCTTAATTAGGAAAGCTTAACGAGGATTAGAAAAATACGTAAATTGACTCGGAGATACCCGCAAGACGTTACAATATATATATAAAAACAGATATAATTAATCATTTTCCAAAAATGTCCGTTATCTTCCCTTGGTTTTTCTTTTCTGCGGCTGTAGAATAAACTGTGCCCTCAAATCTTGACAACTGCGTCATAATTTCGTCGGATACATTACGGCGGGTTATAAAGCATTTAATTGTCTCCAGGGCATTAACTAGTACATCACTAAAACACACGGGGGTCTGCGTTGCTTCATCATCATCATCTTCGTCCACTTCCTGCCGAATGCCATCAGCAATCTCCGATATGGTCATGGCTTCCGCGGTAACAACATTTTCGTCAGTGTTGACATAGTCGTCAAACGCTGCATGGCCTTCCAGTTTACCCCATTCCACATCATCAACGGGAACATCACAGCTATCTTCATTACTACAGGTTTCGCTATTCCCGAATCCGGCTTTGTGAAAGCAGTTGCGAACAGTGAGTTGCGATACTCTGTGCCATGCAGCTGTGATGTAATGCATTGCCTGTTAGAAGAGAGCAAACCATTACGAATTTGTGCAAAAATAGAATATTAATAGACCTATACTGTAATTTTTTTAGATAGGCCTATAAGTAATTTTACATGAGGTTTATCGCATTGGCTATACCTGGTACACACAGAAATCAATTGTAAGATTGAGAGTAATGCCAGAAAATCAGTGTAGAAAATACAGGCAGAAAAGAATGGCAGGATAAAAAAGAATCCTGTACGCCTCCCCTAGTGTAAAAACTTTTAATCTTTATGAACAAAATGATACTTTTTTCATTCCAATCTATTCATTATTTATGAAACAATACGTTTTTGAAATACTGGCAAAACATCGCATAAAATCGTATGGTACAGTATTGCTTTCACTAGTTACAAGTTATAAAAATCACAAAGAAATCATACCTGAAAAATGTGAATTTTCATTTCATCCTTCTTTCCAGCGTCTACACAGTGCATGGTATTGCTGTACCAGCATCTTGCAATAATACAGTTTAAAACTGCGGATTATCCCCAGGTCCAGTGGTTGCAGTTCGCTTTGTAGCGGGGCATTTTTGGGGCCTACCTGAGACAATGTAAAGAAGTTTATATTTTATTGATAATAAATAACATATTTTGTATTTTTTTTATAAATAAATAATAATAACTTTATCCCTTGTTGAGTGAGAGGGACAGAAATTATAGACTTGGGTAAATTTGTTATTTTGAAACGATCGCAACATGGCTGCACTGCTGTTAACCGTATGAATACAGACTTGTTTAATAATATTGTGTAAACAGTTTTAATAACCGGCAACTGTACCAAACTCAGTTCAAGGACAATGACGAACACAAAAAAACGTAAACACGTTATGTAACAAGATCTGTAAACACGTTACACAACTAGACATCAGGCGATGCGTTGCGTCAGCAAATTATGTAACGATGTGTGTCACCAGTTTTGTCAACAAGCAAAAAACAGTCCACTGGCGCAAGGATACAAACTGAACACCAATCAGAATTGATCACACCACAACAGTTGCTTCACAAAATAGCGCCTATTTCTCACCCCAGTCAAAATTCCATGCTCGCGCGAGCAACACCTGTTAAGTTTCGGAACATATTTGTGCGGGCCCGCAAAACAAGTAAAAATGTGAATTTTGATATGTTACTATATTTAAACAGTCTTTTATAAATAAATAGAGGCAGTGAGCAAAATTGGAAGAAGAAACATTTTAATAGTTCGGCCGAGTAACAGTGTAAACCATGAGTGACGCCTGGGTCGATTTTCGACACCTGAACACAGGAAAGTAAACCTTTTCTAAATTAGATAAAATGCTGCCCCTAATTAATTCGAGTTCAGTAATTAATACATAAAATGTACTGTGTCAAATAGCGTGTGTGTGGGTATGCGTGAGGGTGTGTAGGTACCTATATAAATCACATAAAAGCATTGGTTTACGTTAAGTGATTTACATAACTAAGTAATTTGAGTTATTAAAACAGCAGTAATTGCTTGTATTCATTTCCATATGTAACAAGAGTAATTCGAAGTCAAAATATATATTGTGTAAATGTATCATGCATAAAGGCTGATGTAGGGAAAATGTCCCGCAGCTATCTTGGATTTGTAGAAGCAGAATGATTCCATTTTGTTATAAAATATGAAAAATTCCGATCATTAATAAACACAAGTTTTATCTAATGCAGTCAAAGTCTATTATTTCTCTACAACCATAGTGTTTCTTCGCTCGTTTATAGAATCTTGGAACCCGTAGGTAAAATTTTTATGTTGGTAACAACCACATGGCGACTACCTGAACCAACAAAGTGTAATACTAAATTTAAATACAAAAGACGATAACTTATTAATATAACAGTGCAATTTGCAGGGAAAAATCCCTCTCTCATGTTCTTTAGGTTGTAACTGTTTGAAAAAATATAAAAATTAAAAGAAGAAACTAAGCCCCGATTATTACTATTCTTTTCAACTTACCTTTACAAAGTCAGAAGATTCCCAAAGTCCCAAGGTCGCCACCACATTTTTTGGAGGAAATGTGGAAACCATTTCACTTTCCCGAAGAAAACAATTTTGATAAATTAACAAAAACTCCAGGGCCGTCTAGGCGAACTTATTGACACAGAGAATAGGGTTCAGGTAGACTGCGTAATTAACTAAACTAACACATTATAAAGAGAAATCTGTTTTTATTTTATTAAAACACATTTCACTTTAATTTTTTGATGTTAAAACAAAATATAGTTCCAAAAAAAGAAATATATCAACAGAAAATCTTTATTTGCAAATCAGTACTTTGTTTTTATTTTTAGTGCTTACCACACCCTTTGTTCTTTCACTGTCTCTCTCTCTCACACACCACCTGTTGAGATCTCATTATTTTTAAAAGGTAATTTTACTGTTTTTCATGATATTGTTTTAACAAGTCAATTTTGTATACTTTCACCAAATTTACTTCGCCTTTATGTATACTTAGCTCTTTCATCGTGGAGTGTCCTGGTTGTTGCACAATGAGTCGTAATTAGCTTTCCCGACAAAAAAAGCACAAAAAATGTCCCAAACGTCCAATTTATATTCACATTTAAATTTCGAGTAAATTCACACTTTTATTACCATTTTTAAAACTCTTTTGCCAGAAACTTGGTAGGCCTACCATAACTGGCCTACCGTGATTGTCCACACGCACTGTGAACGCGTGTGTACTGTTCGGTTGCTGACTGGAGACTCTGCCCCTTCGTTTTATTTCCTGGGCCACAATTCCGTACAAATACGCATATGAAAACCAGTTCATTCCGGTTACCTCTCCCCGTCCCTCCTTTGGATTGACGTCATTTGGGCAATTCCACTGTCATGTGTGAGACAATTGCACAGTATTGTTTTTCAATAAAATACTGTGTTGTGTGTTACAGATTGTTGAAATCATCAAAAGAGTACTGCATTTCCAGAGTATGAAACAATCTTTTTCTTGCTATAAATTGTGCTCGTGGACTTTAACATATTCTGGAAAAAAATAGGTGAAACAAATGTCACGTGCAGGACATTGCACGAAACACAGAATACACATGTTAGGAGTTTATCAAAAAATTCTGCTAATTGGAACACGTTGTTGTAATAAAAGCATTTTTTCTTGATAGTGTGGAGTGTCTCACATCATATAAACAAAATACTGCTAAAATTTTTGAACCCTGGGATTTATAAAAAATTAATTAATTACCGTCACATGTTGGACAGAGGTGTCACATCCAGGACGTGGTACACATCATGTATGTAAATGAATCATTGAACTATTTTCCAAGACTACACACATGTAGCTTATGTGTAATCTAGTTATGAAGGAAGTTCTAGGGTACAGTTTGGAAAACAATGTCATCTATATCTGATATGTTTATTTTACAAAAATGATTATTCGCAAACATAAAGAAAATTCAGTGTTTAAAACTTAACAACTTTGATTGTTAGGTTCAGTTCAATAAGCAATGAAATGGTGACCACTTAAATATCTTCTTTAAACCGGAAGTGTCCGCGGTTGTTTACAACTTCTGGCACTGTGATCTTCTTCACAATTTCATTAAAATTGTAGTAAATGCAGTCAGGGGGAACTGGCCACTTGAAGGTACCTGGACCAGCTTTGTGCATGACAGATATCTTGATCCCATCAGATTCAATTTGACAAATCTCTCCAGGATATTTGTGTCCTTCATACAAGACGACTACCCAATCTCCAATTGACCAACTGTCATGTTGATTGCTGTGTCTGGAAGAGTAAATTGTATCAGCATCTACTAAGGCACTCTTTTTGCAGTGTACTCCTTCATCATTTATTTCAATCACATGACACTGTGATATTCCAGGAATTTCAGGAACATTTTCCTAAGGTTTCTCTTGTTCGATGTTTTGCTGAATTGTCTCTTGATCCACGTACATGACAGTAGTGTTTTTGCAAACTTCCGATGCCACTTTGTAGAAGTCCTTAGCAGACTGGACAATTTCTGCTCCTTCTCCTTGGGCCATGCTCTTCTGGCGTACAAGACGCTTTGCATTTCCACCCACTCCATCCACAACACCTTTTCCATGTGAAGTTGCAAAGTATTTCCAAGTAAATTTCTTGGAATACTTAGCAGACAAAAAATTAAGAAGTGCAACCATGAATCGATTTTTAAATTCTGAGGATGGGCCGTCACTCCAAATCACCTCCTTGTTAGAGCCAGATTTAGGTTCATTTTGGAAAATGGAGTCATACAGTATGTTCATAAATACAAATATTGAGTCTTTGTCCTTCTGTGCAGTATCTGAACATATCAAATATGTTTTACATTCTCCCTTGTAGAATGTAGCTGCAGTAAATAAAAGAACACTTCTTCTAGACCACAAGGCAGTCTGAATCTCGTTTTGGTACTCGCAGGAGTATGACATAGCAAAATCTACCTGAAGGACTCGCTTTTCACTGTTTATTCCTTTATCTCTTTCGAAGTCTGCATGCTGTATGCGCTTTATATTCATGTGATGGAGCATTTTGGGGAATTCTTTTATGATCAATTCAAACAACTCTCCTGAACACCCTTCCTTACAGAAGAGCATAAACCTACCATTATCATCTTTTTTCCATTCCTTCCAAACGATTGCTTTTTCAGACTCACTTGGAGCCAGAAGTTCACTCCCACCACTACATGTGGAACATTTATTTTGTCAACTGTCAGAATTTAAAGTAGAGTCACACAAATGAGATTTCCAAAAGTCATCACTGTAGTGATACTGCAGCCTCTTCAATTTCAGAATGAAATTCTCATGAATCTTACACTTGCATTGCTCAGAAGGTGTAGACTTCAAAAGAAGAACATTCTTTGGTCTCAAGGAGCAAAACTTTGAAAATCCTATTTGTAAGTTGGGAGATTCTTCTTTAAAGATGTGGAAGGCCTCTCGTAAAAACATTGTCAGATAATGCTTCTGCAAAATTTGTTTCTTTCCACTCGTCCACACACACATACTGTCTTTCATCCTTGGACATGTATAAACAATATCAGGGTGAAAGAAAAACTTTGTAACATGTGAGTAATCTTTACTGTGATTAGAAGACATGTTATTCTCCATTTTATTTGCAAGGGTTATGCCAACCTTCTTTGCCAGCCCCTCAACAACAGCCACTTTTTTCCGAGGAGATGTGGGGAGTGCCCGAATAGATTTTGATAAAGCCTTGCCGAATGTCTGGGGACATCAGTATGGTGATACAATGGGGGTTAGAATGGTTGGAAGAGTGGTATTCTTCTTTTTTGCCCTCTGAAGACGCTTTCGATCACGGTCCTTCTTTCGAAGCTCCCGGAGTTCCAAATCTGTCATACGTTCTTTTTTTTTGTTTTTTAATTGCATTTATTCTTTTATTTTCTTCCTGCTGAAACTCTGGATTTTCTTCTTTGCGATGACTCCTCATTTTTCTCATCCTGGGTGCACTTGTAGACTTCTGTTTTGGTTGATCTGCCATTTCTGTCAAAAGATAAACAAGATTAGACTGTTTCTTTGTTTATAACAATGGTATAACCTATAAATTTGTTGAAATTAAATTATTTGCCTGTGGCTGGAGGCTAGATACAGATAAAGAGGACTAAATACGTATTATTGCAGCATTATTTAAATAATATTAAGTGTTCTATTCATTAGGTCCTGCACGTGACGTGACGTGTGGGACAAAAATAAAATTAAGGTATGTATGACTGTAGTGAAAACATAATTGAACTATTGTTGTCACATGTCAGTATTTGCACTCCTGTCTTAGGAAAGGGGACAATGCTCCTTTTTAGCTTTTTGCTCTTGAGGCAGTTTGAATTATAACCTTATTTTTGTCACGTGCAGGACAACTGATTTTGGATAATTGAATTGGAAATTATATGCCATATGCTAGTGATAACCTAATTAAATATGCATGCTGAGTATATTAATACTTACTATTTACCGGAAGTAGAACCACTTTCAGTAAATCACACTCCAGATCTGCACTTGCACCACTTGAAAGTGTACTTATTCAGCATACACAAATCAGCTGATGGGTAGCGATCTTTAACCTAATGGTACCAACCTATAGCATGAAAATTTTGTGAAATACCATGTAGGGTACTGCTGTTGATGTCCATCATGATCCTGTAATACAGTTTGTAGCACTAGAAAAAAGTTTTAAAATTCGTATTTAGTTGCTGCTTTTCACTTGATTTCAATTACCCATTTGTTTTTCACTTGATCATAACAGCGCCCGGCCGTCGACCGCACCTCAGCCCTGCCTTACTTCGTCTTTGTCTACAAAATGCTTTTTGTGTGAATCACTGTCTAAAAATAAAATTTGTTACACAACGTACCGTTACAAGGTACGATGTATCAGGAGAGGTGTGCCGTGCATCTGTCCACAATCAGAAGAATTTTGCGACCTTTTGTGCTCATTTTTGCATCGATGCCTCGCAGCCAGTCTTCAAACACTTTTGTAGTGATCTACGACTTATTGTTGTTAGTGTATTTCGTAGGGAGCGTTGCAACATTTTTAAAACACCGCGGCTTCGCAAATTTCCCGACAGTTAAGGGAACTAGTTTTACACTTCCGTCACTGCGCATAAAATCACTGTTACACGTTGTTTATCTGCTTCCCACCATGACAGCTGTCCCCTTTGAATGCCATTGTGCGATCAGGAAGTAAATTAAAAAAGGCCTGTTTCATCGGCCTAGAACACGTCTTTGGGATCAAACTGAGATGTCAGTTCCCTCAAACGGGGTTCTTTCCATTCACGCACTGTATTAACGTCTACAATCTTACTCTCACTGCTCACGCTTTTGGTATGGCACACGCCGATGGCATGCCGTACCTTAAATTTATGTAGCCACCCGGTCGATGCATGAAAATCTTCATCACCGAACCTGGCTGCCAGTTCACTTGCTTTTTCGCAAAGGACTTGCCTGCTGATAGGAATTCCTTCCGCCCTGTGCTGCTGGAACCACTGTAACAGACAGTCTTCCAAGTGTTTGTATTTTCTGCCTTGAATACGTGTTCGCTTATTACTTGAAACACCAAACGCACGAGCACTTTCGTCAATTTCGGTTGCTTTAGCCTTGATTGAATTTAACGTTGACGGAGAAATCCCTAACTCTTTGGCTTCTTATTCCCACTTTCCTTCATGACTTTCAAAATGTTTAATTTCTCAGTGATCATAACGCACTTCCTCTTCCTTCCACTCATTTTCCACTTATGACGTTACCTATAATAGAAACAGTAACGAACTGATGTCGACGAAGCGATGGAGCTTTACGAGAATTGAACAAATACCGTACGTTTCTAGGAATCAAAGCTTGCTTAAAGGGTACTCAACTGCAAACTCAGCTGACTGGCACTAACTGATGATTCCCTAGAAATGTACAGTCTGTTCAAGATATTTGCATTCGGACATTCACATGATATGCATTTTGTGATATACGCAATGTAAATAAGGAAAAAATATTTAAACGTATAAATGAAGTTTCGTATCTCCAGGGACTTAAAAATTTGATCGTATAAGTGCAAAAAATGAATAAATGAAAAACGTATAACCAAAATAAAATAACATGGAAAGTATAGGAATTTTGCCGGGACTAAGAGAAAAAACGAGTAAGTGTGAAAAATGTATAAGTGAGAAATGTATAAAAGAAGTTTTACTTAATAGATTGTTCAGTGTTTTAGGATTTGATATCACCATTTTTTTTTTAACAGTTGATTACATAAATTTGTTATACTGTAAATATTTGTAAACCCTCCCACACACAAAGCTTTACAAGTTCATTACAGATATATTCTGTAATTGTTAATGTGAGCTTCAGTATACTGTTTTAAATAAAAATATACATTTAATTTAAGCTTCTGTCCCATTAGCATAGGGGCACTCATGCTAGTTTTTTTTTTTTTTTTTTTTTGCAGTTGTCTGTTTGGTGTATGTCTCATGAGAACTGGTTAGTACACTAAATATGAACTGTATGTTCATCCTTATACTATGCAGACCCTATTGTTTTTTAGATTGATTCCCTAAAAGTAAGGGGTGTGAGGCAAAAATATGAGGGGTTCAAATTTTGAAAAATTGCAAAAATTGGGATATTGAATTAAAAGAGTATTAACGAAAATCTAAATGTAGTGTTCAGCTTTAGTAATTTGAAAATTTTTTCAAGACAGGGCAAGCCCCAAAATCTAGTTTGGGTTTAAAATTAAAGAGGATTTTAATCCAAACGGGAACTTTATGTTTTACTATGAAAATCATTTTACCTTTACGGATACCATAGTCCAAAAATGGAAGTCACAATTTTGAAGAAATTGTAAGGGTCTGTGTAGGGCATTTATAATATGACTGGAGTACATTACAATACCATATACAAGATTTTTGTTTTGTACATAGAATAGTTAACTTTGATACTTAGCAATTATTTGGAACCGCTTTATTTGTGTGTATGTGTGTGAACATGAAACAACATATCGTATGAGGAGCAATGTTTGGTCACCTTCTTGTGGTGTTTCTTGGCTAAAAATAAAAATCATATATACAAAGAATTTCACCCACAGCTTTAAAAAATTAAAGTTGTTCAATTTGATTGTATCTAATTATAAATATATTTTGTTCAAAATAGAGAATGACTTCTCAGGGAGCTCCTAATTTGTTAAAAATCGTACAACATTCTTTTGTATTATGTTTCACTTGGAGGGATGATTAGTGGTGACACAGTTCCCACGTAGCGGTAAATACATAATAAATTTTATCAATACATTTGTATCTTATTACAGACCACATGCATTGTAATAGCTTTGATACCTTATCTGACCACGTTTTTGATAACAAATTTGTGGAATTAAAGTAATATTGGTGTGCCTTTTAATGTGATAGCAGTTGAAATCTGTTGTGGTGTATACAAAAAAAAAAGGTTCTTGCACTCTACTCAAGCAGTGGTGGATCTTGTAACATGACCAAGTGTTACATAACCTAGACATATACCCATAGAATTAATAAATACATGAAGGTAATGTAAGTAGATAGTATGATGATGAAAGTAGCGAAGAAGAGAAGGACCAATGAAGAAGAAAGAAGAAGAAGTGCCACAAGAAGCAGTAAAAAAAACACTCCTTGACACTACAACCAATACTATAACTGACACAAACTAATGGACAAGCTAAATTCACGATAAGCTGTCAAGCGAGTCAGTGAATAACTTGAATGTAATTTCACATGTTAATAAAAATAATTAAGTAACGACCCGAATAATATAATATCAGCAACAGTATTTGGCTGAGAATAAATCAACAATGACTAGTAACTATCAATGCCTATGACTAAGATTAGCTATGGCCACAATATAAAATTGAAACGGTATTACAATCTCAAATGTACTCATAAGAAGTAAAAATAATTGTCAGAGGGAACCTTATATAAATAAGTTACCTCATCAATGTACCAAATGTAACTAATGAACATTATTAAGGCATAAACCCGATGTAAAAGGTATGCCTAGGCAACGCCTAAAACGAACGATTGTCAGTAAGGTGATAAGTAGAAAGGACTACTAGTGTAAATAACATACACTGAACAATCATTATACCAAGTGTAGCAATAAGCATTATTAATGTATTATACAAGTAACAACTCAATTATTAATGAATAGCATAGAGCGAAATAGTATAAACAAAATGTAATTAGGAAGTAAGGATAGTTCATAGCACTGTATTACATCAGTTGGTTAAGATTTAATAATTATGTTCACTAAATAAGTATAAAGACGGATATATTAGTGTTCCGACACAGACGTTTAAGTGAAAACGCGATGTGCAACACAAATAATTTATTGATAAGAAAGAATCGTGGCCGGCGTCGCTAGCAGACGACAGCGCGAAGCCATATATCTGAACATTATTTATTAAGAAATGTCAGTGAAAGTGCAAATAAAACCAGTGTCAAACTATATCAAATTAAAGCGTAGAAAATATCTTTTAATTTGATAGCGATACAACCACGATCGCAACTATAATAAGTGCGTGACATGCGTTAGCATCATTTGTAAATAGAAAGTAAGAAATTTGTTTGTCAACACTAACAACAACGTCAATTGTCAATCATCTTAGCCAAAAGACGGTTGATGACGGTTGGAAAAACAATGTGTCATTTTCGTAACGTCTGGTTGAGCCAATCAAAAAATAGCTTACTAAATGAAACAATCACCTAAGCCTCATCAAAACAGGGGGTATATAACGGGAATGCGAGTTTTTCCGTTACCACTTTTTGACAATCATCTCGAGCAAGTGGGTGTCGTTCGTCACCTCAAAATTTTATTAACTTATAGTATCATGTAATAGTGCATCCATTGAATCATTTCGGCAACAACAAGTAACTACAATACAGCCTACCTAGAATCAGTGCATTGATGTGAAGTATTTATTTTATTTAGTGCGGGATATATCGAACAGGAGAAAATAATTAACCAGTATTATAAATGGTCCAATTTAGTCAGAAGCGGACAATTATTACCTGTTCAAAGTGCGTGTGTAGTGTAAAACCAGGGTCACTATAATCCGACCACTGGAGTGTTTAATTAAATTTTAATCTAAAAGATTAAAATAAAGAGGTAACATCGTGACAATTTATTCCATTAATCTGAGTGCACTGATATATATTTTTTTAAACAAAATTTGTACTGACGCATAACACCAAAACATTTTCAATGTTACACAATGACTGAATTTATTTAGTGGCTTTGTCAATCCTGTCTAAGAATGTTGTTAGTCTTAAGTGGTCTATATAACTTTTGTGAATAATTAAGCAAGCGTGACGAACGCCTAACCTATAAATAGGTTTGATTTTTTGTTAGTAAACAACAAGGCCGTATTAGTCAATATTGTTTTATGAAATAATTAACTTCTGTGTAGGCATGAACATTCTTTCTTGTGTTTAAAAGAATTTACGCCCGAGATATAAATAAAATTAATGTTTAAAGTAAAGTTTATCTGGACATAACCAGAAAAGTTGTTTATGCTCTGAGCTAGTGTAGTAGGGTAAGTGAACGAAATAATTTCAATTGTATACCAATGTATTTTCTTACTTATGTTTGTTTGAATTCATTATCAAGGGTACAAATAAAACCCAGTTATTAGCAGCATAACTTTGACTTAATTTATTTCGAAAAGTAAATAAATAATTAATTCAGAATAATCAAAGTAACTCTTAGTAGAAATCATACGTTGTTGAATTTGAATTGCCATAAGGGCAATAAACACAATTTCAGTTTTTTTTAAAGAAGAGAATTAATAATTATTTGATTCTATTAATGGGTTTTACACGGGATTTTCCCGAAATAAACCTGTGTGGCGCCCATTATTAAACAAGGTAACCTAACCTTGTAAGTAAAGCAAGCTGGTTTTGTAAACCGTCTTGGCAGCTTATTAATTTGCTAAAAAAGTGAACTTCCGAACTTCCAGAATCACGACCAGGTACGTGGAAGTGTATTTTATTAATTTTATTGTCCAGACGTGACTTGACTTTACGTACTTAGACGACGGTCAACCTGGAGGAAGAGTTTCGCTGCCAGAATCGACGCGACGGCTACCTTCATCAAGCGACCAGCTAGTACGCTTTATTTATTGAATTAAGCAACGTTATAGTTCAAACAACATTACTACAACTATTTTTATTTTTATTCCAAGGAGTTCTTTTAAGACAATTATAATTTTTTCGATTCATCATAACTTGTAACTTTAACTTTCAATTGTAAACTTATAACACACTTTTAAATTCAAATATTGAACAATTTATAACACAGTTATAAACACTGGACCGGATCTACTTCGTTACAAATTGGCGACCAGCAACGTGAGGCTGAAAAAATATTAGCCAAAAATATTTTTTTTATATTTATAATCAGCCCGGCAAACACAAAAGAATAAACATGCCACACACACATCAATACGACACAAGATACAAGGATAGCCGAGTAGAAGAGGTACAACCAAATACGGAGACACATGAGACACAACCAACACCTGAGATGGAAGTCATTACAATTAATAACATAGAAACTCGACCAGAAGAAACACCCCATGCAGAATCGGAAGTGGAAGTGAGGGTCGACAACCAACCCAGACGACCGGAAGGACTCCCACAACCAGGCGATATGAACTTTCTCGAGATGATGAGAACGATGATGGAAGAAATCTTGAATAAAAAGACCGAATCATTGAATAAAAATATGGAATCGATCCACCAGAAAATGGATGACGGCCAGAAAAATATCGAATCATTAAGAGAAGATCTCCATAAAAAATTAGACGATACCAATAGATCCATGGAAGCGTTGAACAATAAAATAGACGACAGCAACAGAGCGTTGAAAGAAGAGCTGAATACCACATTAAATAATATTAGCAAGAAAATGGATGAAATGAATAAGAAATATACGGAAGAATTGGGTCAGACCATAAGAGGAGAATTACGAAACGACAACAACTCAGAAACTGAAGAAGTACCCAATGATGAACCAGCAAAAAAGCAACAAGACGCAAGTACATTATTATCTGAAAATGAGCTTGACAGACACCAGGAAGATATTCACGACAGGGAGATCGATACCGGAAGTATAGAGAAAACTCAGGTAATTAAAGAAGCGGAAGAGTTATTAACCGAGAAGGAAGATTTAGAACAAAATAATCTGCCAATGGGTGATGATCAAGTGGAGACAAAAGAATTACCCAGAAATAAAAACACCGAACAAGTGAATTTAAAAATTAAAAACCATGAAGAAAGGAACAAAATAATTAAGAAAACGGAAGAAAAGGAGGGGAAGATAAGAAGAATAATACGCCCAAAGAAGACTAGGGTAACAAAGGAATTAATCGAAATGACTCGAAGTGGTCTAATTAATATGATTTATTTCCCAGTCATCAACCGTAAAGAAGGAATCTATAGGAAGGAGTACCGAAGGAACTTCATGAAGATGAACGAAGAGAAGAATTATGCTACAACAAAGAAGTCTATAATCAATAAAATGCTTAAAGCAGATATTTCCAAAGGGAGAATAAGGCATTCCAAGAAAAGGAAAGGGTATCAAGAACAACTGCACCGGATCATTGAAGGGTATGCCTAAGAAATAAAAGAATTGCGGAAGAAGAGGGACTAATCAACGGAAAAATCCAACCAGAAAACTAATGACGATCCACCAGAATTAGGAGAGGTACTGGGAGTCAATAATAACAAGGACTAGGAGGACACTGGACGCATGGATACCGAAGATGATGAGAAGAAGAAGGCGAGAAAACGGGAAGCCGATGAAGATCTGATAGCCGCAAAGTGGAAGAACCGCATGATAGGAAGGTATCTCCAAAGCTACTAGTACTGCACATAGGCCCTTATACCATAACAAAGGACCATGAAAATAATGTGTAAGGAATTTTGTTATGAGATGTTATTATAGGGTGCCAAATATCATAAACATGTTGTACTAGAGACAGCTATAAAAAAGGGTACCTGTGAAACGTAATTGTCCCAACCAATGAACCCAATAGAATGGAGAAGCCCAATAGAACCCCAACGTATAAGCTATAAATGTAATTATTATTATAAAAGGACAAATTATATTATTGTACGACGATTACCACAAGAGTGTTTAGTGTATAAGAAATGTTAAAAGTGTCTACCGTAAAAGGATTAAACTGGTGATCAGGAGGATCATTTATTATACCCAATGTATTGAAAGTGTCTAATTGCCTATAGCCAGCCTGTTTACCATATTGTGTTATAAAAAAGAGTGTGTATTATAAGTATGTGTACCAAAACTATCCGTTATATATTAAATGAGAACCAGATTTATCATATTAGATGATAGAAAAAATGTGTATTATAAACCAAATAATCTAATGATATGAAAGATATCTATTATATTGTATAGAACAAAAGAGTATCATATAACAAAAATGTACATAAGATAGTGATATAAAATTACTCTAATACTCCTATATTAAATACAACCAATGAAAAAGGATATTAAAACCGTCCAGAATAAATGATTTGAAATCTATCATTTGAAGCAGTAGAAGGAAGAATACCAAAGAGAGTTAATTAGAAAGAAGGCTACTATTATTATGGAATGAAGAGGAAGAAAAATGTTATTGAATTGCCAAATATTGTAGGTAACAAAAATTTAAATGTCAAATATTGTATACCCCTCACAAAACCAAAGAAATTATATAAAACCGTCCAGAATAAATGATTTGAAATCTATCATTTGAAGGAGTAGAGAGGAAGAATACCAAAGAGAGTTAATTAGAAGGATAGCTATTATTACTATGGAATGAAGGGAGAGAAGGTCAACTATTGTCTATTAATATGTTAGAATAATATCGTTATAGTGTATCTTAATGATCAAGTATTGTTCAAATATTGTTGAATGATTATTATCTGATATAATAGAGAAAAATGCCTATGAATAAATAACAAAAATAAGTGTCAAAATACTACTGTTAACGAGGAATATAAAAAAATATTAATTAAGCGATGAAGAAAGTATCTAATTGTATTTACCAACAAGATATGTCAGAGAATATCTAACAGAAACGTTTAGTAGATGAATACTGTAAACCCTGATAATTCAGGATAATTGTAAACTATTGTAAGAGTGAAATATTGTAAACTCTGTATTTAAGAAACGACTGCATAATTGTATGATGATCAATATAAGTGTGTAAATTTAAGAATACTCAGATGAACCAAAACAAATTACCAACTAGTATAGAAAAGTAACAACAAGGCTAGGCTAATAAAGAACATAGCCAATATGTCAAGTCTGAAAGGGAAGAATTACCTGTGAAAAGAAGTATGTTAGCTAAAGTATAAAAGAATGAAATGTGATACAAATGATAATACCTTGAATGTTATGTTATTGAAAAATGAATGATATGTTATATTTTATGTGTTGTGATAGTGCAACTGTTGCTACGTGCAATTTTTATTTTGTCCCAGACAGAGATGAGGATGCCTCTGATTCTGAGGACGTGTAGTTGAGGAACGGCGGAGAATGGATGCCGAATAGAGCTCCTCTGACTCCGAACCCACTACAAATGTTAGGGAATTATATGGTAATATATCAAGGATTATTAATAAAAAAACCTATGAGGTAAAAAATGAAAAAACCATAGAGCTTATCACGAAAATAAAGATATGTAATAAGAAAGAGAAATGTATTATTGTAAGACAGGAAATTGTTAGTTTAAGAAGTGAAACCTATTGTAAATAAATGACTTAGAATATGAGAAACTTGAAAAATACTAGTAAGCTAAAAATTATATCACTAGCCAAGAACTCAGTCTAGTGCAACACACTAATAAAATGTTAAAATTCAATGCAGAGAGTACAAGACAAAAAGCAGTAATAATATACTAAAACTAAACTGAAATGATAATTTTATCAAATGAAAAATTTCTCTCAAATTATCAATTTTGAGAGGGGAGTATATGTAACATGACCAAGTGTTACATAACCTAGACATATACCCATAGAATTAATAAATACATGAAGGTAATGTAAGTAGATAGTATGATGATGAAAGTAGCGAAGAAGAGAAGGACCAATGAAGAAGAAAGAAGAAGAAGTGCCACAAGAAGCAGTAAACAAAACACTCCTTGACACTACAACCAATACTATAACTGACACAAACTAATGGACAAGCTAAATTCACGATAAGCTGTCAAGCGAGTCAGTGAATAACTTGAATGTAATTTCACATGTTAATAAAAATAATTAAGTAACGACCCGAATAATATAATATCAGCAACAGTATTTGGCTGAGAATAAATCAACAATGACTAGTAACTATCAATGCCTATGACTAAGATTAGCTATGGCCACAATATAAAATTGAAACGGTATTACAATCTCAAATGTACTCATAAGAAGTAAAAATAATTGTAAGAGGGAACCTTATATAAATAAGTTACCTCATCAATGTACCAAATGTAACTAATGAACATTATTAAGGCATAAACCCGATGTAAAAGGTATGCCTAGGCAACGCCTAAAACGAACGATTGTCAGTAAGGTGATAAGTAGAAAGGACTACTAGTGTAAATAACATACACTGAACAATCATTATACCAAGTGTAGCAATAAGCATTATTAATGTATTATACAAGTAACAACTCAATTATTAATGAATAGCATAGAGCGAAATAGTATAAACAAAATGTAATTAGGAAGTAAGGATAGTTCATAGCAATGTATTACATCAGTTGGTTAAGATTTAATAATTATGTTCACTAAATAAGTATAAAGACGGATATATTAGTGTTCCGACACAGACGTTTAAGTGAAAACGCGATGTGCAACACAAATAATTTATTGATAAGAAAGAATCGTGGCCGGCGTCGCTAGCAGACGACAGCGCGAAGCCATATATCTGAACATTATTTATTAAGAAATGTCAGTGAAAGTGCAAATAAAACCAGTGTCAAACTATATCAAATTAAAGCGTAGAAAATATCTTTTAATTTGATAGCGATACAACCACGATCGCAACTATAATAAGTGCGTGACATGCGTTAGCATCATTTGTAAATAGAAAGTAAGAAATTTGTTTGTCAACACTAACAACAACGTCAATTGTCAATCATCTTAGCCAAAAGACGGTTGATGACGGTTGGAAAAACAATGTGTCATTTTTGTAACGTCTGGTTGAGCCAATCAAAAAATAGCTTACTAAATGAAACAATCACCTAAGCCTCATCAAAACAGGGGGTATATAACGGGAATGCGAGTTTTTCCGTTACCACTTTTTGACAATCATCTCGAGCAAGCAGGTGTCGCTTGTCACCTCAAAATTTTATTAACTTATAGTATCATGTAATAGTGCATCCATTGAATCATTTCGGCAACAACAAGTAACTACAATACAGTCTACCTAGAATCAGTGCATTGATGTGAAGTATTTATTACTTCCATATTCCTTAAGGAATGGAAGTATGGTGATGGCAAAAAAAATCGTGTTCGAGATTATTGCAGATTCTGATTGTACTACACTCAAAACATGAAAAAAAGTCGTTTTCCAAAAAGTGTGTGTGTGTGTGTGTCTGTAGATTTTTTTTCTATGGCAAACGATAACTGCCGCAAATTCAAACAGAATCAAATAATTTTTTGCATACAGCCCTGATTTGTAGAGTACTCACGACCTATTGTTTTTGGTGAAGATCGGTTGAGGGAAAGGGGTAGTTTACCTGCAACGGTTTTTTTTTATCAAGGGAAATTTTTTTTTTGGCAAACGATAACAGCCGCAAATTCAAACAGAATTAAATAATGTTTCGTATACAGCCCTCAATTGTAGAGTTTTCAAGACCTATTGTTTTTGGTGAAGATCGGTTAAGGGAAAGGGGTAGTTTACCTGTAACGTTTTATGTTTTAACAAGGGTATTTCCTATGGCAAACGATAACAGCCGCAAATTCAAACAGAATCAAACGATTATTTGCATACAGCCCTAAATTGTAGAGTTCTCAAGACCTATTGTTTTTGGTGAAGATCGGTTGAGGGAAAGGGGTAGTTTACCTGCAACGTTTTTTTAACAAGGGTATTTTCTATGGCAAACGATAACAGCCGCAAATTCAAACAGAATCAAATAATGTTTTGCATACAGCCCTGATTTGTAGAGTACTCAAGACCTATTGTTTTTGGTGAAGATCGGTTAAGGGGAAGGGGTAGTTTACCTGCAACATTTTTTTATCAAGCGTATTTTCTATGGCAAACGATAACAGCCGCAAATTCAAACAGAATCAAATAATTTTTTGCATACGTCCCTGAATTGTAGAGGTCTCAAGGACTTTCGATTTTGGTGAAGATCGGTTAAGGGGAAGGGGTAGTTTACCTGCAACCTTTTACGTTTTAACAAGAGTAAAGCACTTGAAAATTTATTTAAACTTTTTGAAACAATGGTAATTGTTAAAAATAAAATAATTTTGTTGCCAGGCAATAGAATTAAAATTTTTTCATTTTAATGTAATATAATATTACTTCCATATTCCTTTTTTCTTTTAATACGGTAATAAAAAGGCAGGTAAGACACACACACACACACACACACACACACACACACACAATTCACGTTATTTCTGGCCTCACTCATGTTTATTTTCTTACGTTTGCACGCTTTTTAAATGGAAAGTGCCGAAACCCACACCAACATAACGCGTGCAAGCCGAAAAAATGGACATCAATTTGCTTACTGGCGAAGCTAGTAGTTAATGAATGGGTAGGCAAAAATCTTATCTTAAATTTTTTTTAAGGAATCACTAAAAGGACGGTGGGTCAAATTGGACGCTGAGGTAGAGTTTGCTGTAACCGAATGGTTCCACAAACAGCCGTAAGAATTTTACTAGCAGGGAATCTACAGGTTAGCGCAACAGTGGAACTCATGTCTTAATGTTATTGGAAACTTCTTTTAAAATCGTTGAATAAAAAATGCTTTACAGCTCTATACGTGTGTCTATTGAACAATTCTTGTATTAGTCATACACAATAATACAACTGATTGAACTTCAAATTTTTAAACTTGATTAGTTTCTATATATACGTTTAATGTTACAAATAATTCAAATAACAATCTTGATCATCTGTTAGTTCAGCGGAATAACAGGGACACTTTTAATAACCGCATAAAATAAACACTTTGAAACAACACAGGCGCTTTAACTTAACTGTTTGGACCACAGAAGTGAGGCATGCCTCAACGCTCTATGTGTACAGCGCGGGACAATCCCCCCTCCCTACACTTCCCTATCACACCACTACATTGCTTACATACGATGTATACAAAAAACGCTGAGGCAAGTTCAGGTTGCCTCATTCGCTTTAAACGAACTATGCCGAATCTCACCTGTCACCATCTAGCGGTCGCTCAATAAAGCACGTTTCGGTTTAATAAATTTGACAGTCGCAGTAACAATGTATAATCTTTACGTTATGTAGTTCATACGTATTTATAATTTTTATTCTACAGAATTTTTTAGGGTAGGCATTGCCTCAATTGCCTCCATGTAACTTCGCCACTGATATATATGTGTACAACGTTATCGGCAACAAAGAAGTAATTTTTGTTAAAATTCCTTCCCGGGATATTTGGCCGTAGTCCAATGTTTTCTACAAAACCAGACGTTTCGGCAATGCCATCGACTTCCATCATCAGTGAAAATCGAGTGCGATAACGTGAGGTGGTATACGTTAGTGGCCACAGTACTGTGGTTAAGGCTGAAGCAGTAAGTAGAAAGAAGTAGTTTCTATGGTAATATTTCATTTCGAAAATGATTTTAAATATAAATCTTAGAATATGGAAGTCATGTATGGTTCTCCATACCGATATTTTTATTTAGTGCGGGATATATCGAACAGGAGAAAATAATTAACCAGTATTATAAATGGTCCAATTTAGTCAGAAGCGGACAATTATTACCTGTTCATAGTGCGTGTGTAGTGTAAAACCAGGGTCACTATAATCCGACCACTGGAGTGTTTAATTAAATTTTAATCTAAAAGGTTAAAATAAAGAGGTAACATCGTGACAATTTATTCCATTAATCTGAGTGCACTGATATATATTTTTTTAAACAAAATTTGTACTGACGCATAACACCAAAACATTTTCAATGTTACACAATGACTGAATTTATTTAGTGGATTTGTCAATCCTGTCTAAGAATGATGTTAGTCTTAAGTGGTCTATATAACTTTTGTGAATAATTAAGCAAGCGTGACGAACGCCTAATCTATAAATAGGTTTGATTTTTTGTTAGTAAACAACAAGGCCGTATTAGTCAATATTGTTTTATGAAATAATTAACTTCTGTGTAGGCATGAACATTTTTTCTTGTGTTTAAAAGAATTTACGCCCGAGATATAAATAAAATTAATGTTTAAAGTAAAGTTTATCTGGACATAACCAGAAAAGTTGTTTATGCTCTGAGCTAGTGTAGTAGGGTAAGTGAACGAAATAATTTCAATTGTATACCAATGTATTTTCTTACTTATGTTTGTTTGAATTCATTATCAAGGGTACAAATAAAACCCAGTTATTAGCAGCATAACTTTGACTTAATTTATTTAGAAAAGTAAATAAATAATTAATTCAGAATAATCAAAGTAACTCTTAGTAAAAATCATACGTTGTTGAATTTGAATTGCCATAAGGGCAATAAACACAATTTCAGTTTTTTTTAAAGAAGAGAATTAATAATTATTTGATTCTATTAATGGGTTTTACACGGGATTTTCCCGAAATAAACCTGTGTGGCGCCCATTATTAATCAAGGTAACCTAACCTTGTAAGTAAAGCAAGCTGGTTTTGTAAACCGTCTTGGCAGCTTATTAATTTGCTAAAAAAGTGAACTTCCGAACTTCCAGAATCACGACCAGGTACGTGGAAGTGTATTTTATTAATTTTATTGTCCAGACGTGACTTGACTTTACGTACTTAGACGACGGTCAACCTGGAGGAAGAGTTTCGCTGCCAGAATCGACGCGATGGCTACCTTCATCAAGCGACCAGCTAGTACGCTTTATTTATTGAATTAAGCAACGTTATAGTTCAAACAACATTACTGCAACTATTTTTATTTTTATTCCAAGGAGTTCTTTTAAGACAATTATAATTTTTTCGATTCATCATAACTTGTAACTATAACTTTCAATCGTAAACTTATAACACACTTTTAAATTCAAATATTAAACAATTTATAACACAGTTATAAACACTGGACCGGATCTACTTCGTTACAATCTAAATAGGAATTTTAGGGGAGGATGTCTGGAGAGATAAGTACAATCATGAAAATACATAATGTCTATCAACAAATGAAACATTTAATGATAAAAACTTGTGTTTCAAATATAAGAAAAAGAAAATGTTTCTTTTTCAAAGTCATCTTCATTATCATCATTTGCTCCAAGGATTAGGCTGCAGTGCCTGTTCCAGTGCTCATTCTTTTGAAGATGTTTGATTGTCCAAATGTACCAATATACTTATATTCTCATACCAGATCTGTGAGATCTGCCACGTCATATATTCCCTTCAAACTGATTATTTGGGGGCAGGGTTTGGCAGAATTCTTCCAAACTCTAGAATATATGTTTAAATAATAATAATTTAGTTGTCTTCTTCATATACGAGTTTTCTTCTGTAACTGTGGTATTGTACTGTAGGTAATCCACTTCTGTACTGTGAAACCTAAATGTGTGAGTGGATTAACTTTTTTTAAACTCAATTATTGTATTGTTATTTACCACAAATTACAGAACAGTGGATTGCTGCAGTAATTATGAACATCATGAACACCGTGTCCTTAAATTAAAATAATATGTGTTCTTGTGTAAAGATATGACGGTGAAGGGTATGACAAGTGTGTAGCAGTGTTACATGGTGTTTGGGAGCCTTCCCCTCCCAGCATTAGTCCCTACTATGGATGTTTTGTACATGACGTCACTTCCATTGTTCCCGCCACAGTTTGTGTGCACGATGTAGCATCGTGTTGTGGTTAAGAATATTGTGATGACAACAATCACTGTTATAATTAAATAAGGCATCTAAAGTAAGAAGATATAATAAAAAGGAGATGTGACCTTGCAAGCGCATCTGAAAAAACACCTGTATAATTTATTTCAGTGATCTCCAAGTAATTTTGTCAGTAGTTTTCCTCAACCCAGTTTTTAGTTTGAAATATTATTGTCATATGAACAAAGTCCAAAGGTCTTGTGAACAAGAAATTGAATTTATGAAAAATATTTTTAATGTAAAATTAACATGACAGAAAATAAACACTCGATTTATATTGGGTAAAAATTCTCTTTAATTTTATATACCACATGAATTTTCGCTATTTTTTTTCCAAATTTGGACCCCTTAAATTTTTGCCACCATCCCCTTCCCCTGTTTCAAGGGGGATCAAGCTCAGAAAAATAGTAGGGCTCTGTGGGGTAAAAATATGAAGCCAAGTTTTTTCAAAAATCGGTTGATGCATTCAAAAGGTATTGTGAGACACACACCAAAATGACAGACAGACACGCACGAGTTAAAACTGAAAACTCGGTTTGCTCATTCATTATTTTACCATATTTTGTAAATATTATGTAATGTTGTTTAATGTTTTAACACTTACATGGTAGAAGAATGAGAAAAAAGTATAGTATAAACTTATTGTTACAACGGTGTCATTGATCGTCGAATGGTACAGTGGAAAACAAAATACTGACACCAATGAAATCACTAATAACCAGCTTTAATTAATCACAAATAACAATTCGTAATGAACTCATACAGTAAGTCAACTTAAATTTGTCCATGCGCAATAATAATGTCAACTATAAAGAATTCCGCACTAATTATAACACAACAACACTTTGCTACAGTACTTCTACAAACACTTGATCCGCACTAAGGAAATCACACAATGTCAACTGATCCACAAAGCCAGTTTCTGTCCCTTATATATATAGTGTACGTGTTCTAGAATCTTTCCATCCTTAACTTCATGCCACTTAATGCGTAATTCAAGTGTTCTCCAGAGGATTCTAGAACGTACTTTAGCATGGCCTTGAATGAGGCTACACCTGGTTGACTTGCAGGGAGGACGAGTGGAGGACATTCTAGGCTGTTCTATACGGTTCTTGTTACATTATAAAAAACACCACTTTTGTTGTTTATTGACTAAACTAATTTTTGATAAAACAATTTTTGAAATGGCAAATTAATGGATGGGGATGGATAAAATTTAAGTTGCATTTTATGTTAATAAATTTTATGTACCTAAACAAGTAATTGTCAAACATAACACTAAACTGCATTTTATTCATGGCCTGATGAAAATAAATGGTTTGTACAAACAACTAACTGGCTGAATCAAAATCATGACGTCTGTATACATTTTAGTGTCATTTAAATAAATATCCATGTGTTTAATAAGATTTTTTCAGAATCACAAAAGCTTGCCTTTTCTAAGTATACATACAAAACTTAAGTATACTTTTAAAACAGTGTGGTACCATAGAAGTCTGTAATTAAGTTTCTAAAGATTCACCATTTCAAATACATTGAATGGGATATAAAATTTTAAATTTATATAATAAGAACTTGACAAAATACCACAGACATAGTGTCAGCTTTATTGAGGGAAAACAAAGAGCTTAACTATTATTCAATGCGTAGCTATCATTTCTGTTACTGCATTTATTAAGTTTCATAAATTACTGTTGCTAAATTAAAAGTCATTGGAAATGCAACATAAAAGTATAGTAATCAGGTAGAAGGAAAACAGTGCAGTGCAGACGAAAACGAAAAGTCTGTGGTGGGGACTGTGGGAGGGAGGGGAAGGCTCCCAAACACCATGTAACCTCACAGTGCTTGAAGCTTGTGAAGGGTATGTGGATAAATTATATTTTAATATTCAATAATTGTTTACACTTGCACTCCTTTCTTTTCAGACTAAGGATGGGCCTGTTGTGATTCCTAATGAACAGAAAGTAAATCCAAAGAAATGCTGTTGGGTCTGTGCGCAGCAAGGACATTTTGCACATGAATGCAGTGATCCATATTATGGTTCTAGAGGAATTCAGACCTCATGTTTCGTGATGAACTACAATACACCTCATATGTTCAGAAGTGGACGTGAGATCATATTGTCTGATAATGCATGTGCAAAATTGGATACTGATATTGGGGAAAATTTCCTTCAGAATCTTTGTGACAAAACTAAAGTACGGATTGATTTAATTAAAGATAATTTACCTGTTATTAAAGTGTTTGGGAATGTTAATGAATGGAAATTCGTTAAACATGAAATATCCACATTTGTAGGAGAAACCCTGTATGAAACAGTTAATCAGGCAAAAAATAATGGCATTTGTGTAGCCAGTAATGAAGGGAAGAATATTATGAATTCTACAAATGGAACTAAGAGGAAAAGGAAAAGCAACAAAAACAAACAGATACAAATTTTATGAGAGAGTATTGGGTTTTTAATGTTTTTGTATTGTGTAAATAAATTAAATTGTTCTGTTTTGTATTTATATGTTTTTGTTTATTTCCTTTATATACATATAAGGCCGGTAAATAACTTGTGTTGCAAAGATTTTTCTAGTTCATGTGTTTCTTATTAATTCTGTTATTACTTGCCTTATATAACTCAAGTAGATTTGGTACATGATTTGTCATAAATTCACTTTTATGTATAAAGGAGAAGTTGACAGATTTGAAGCTGAAGAGTCAATAGAAAATTCAGATTATCCAAAAATTTTAATAAGGATTATTACAAAATTAGAATAGTCAAACCGAAACTGAAAATCAGTAAAACAATATGTTATTTTTTGTTTTAATATTCCTTACAGTACATATATTTATTATGTTCAGTACAAAAGTGTACATTTTTTTAAAGGAAGCTAGTACTCTTGATTGAAAATGAATTTAATACACCGAATTATAAGTAAACTCTCTTCAGTTTTATTAAGTGCTTGGAAATTAGGATCACTTATATTCTGCTCTCCTTGAACAATGTGTCTCATGTCTTTAGTATACAAGGGATGTCCAGAAAATAAGTTGTGATGGGTTACTAAGGTAAAACAAGAATATACGTACAATTTTATCAGAACTCTTTTTAACTCTAATTGTATATAATTTTTACTGTTGTTGAGACTCTTGTCATAGTGGACATCTTAGTAGAAAAACAGCTAGTAAATTTTTGTTTACCAATGAAATGTGTCTCCATTCAGTAGGCTGTCATTTTGATTCAGGGGTTTTGTGCAACACTCATATCTCGTCCCTACTGACTATAAAGTTTAATAAGAAGTCATTGTCTTCCGACCTGTAGTGCATCAAAAAGATCAATGGAGTGCCGTGCTGTTTCATTTTGGCTTGTCCTGTAAACATCTTTGATACCCAGTGTGCATTTAATTTTGATATTTCAGTTTCTCAGACAATTTTGAAAAGTGAACTTGAAATTTATGGAAAATGCAGGGAAAGTGACATAATGGTGAATCATCTGTTGTCTTGATCTTCTCACCAACTGTACGGACCAAATTTTCATTAACAAAAAGCAGTTGCCTGTTCATCATCATGTACATTATCATATCCTTTATACAAAATTTTACCTGACTATATCATTTAATTATTCAGTGTAGGTTTTCCACAAATCTCACAAATTTGACAGTGAATTTCAACTGGTTTAATGTTCCTTGAATTCAAGAAATAGCTCAGAAATTGTTTTTATCATGTGGTGGGGTTCTCAGTTTTCTTCAACATTGTAAACACACTATACACTCATAAAGTGTATAATCTGCTGGAATGTCTCAAAGTGACCATCTGAAGATGCACCTTCATTTCGTTTTTATAACATTAACAATTGTCTCTTTAACATTCTTTATGTGCATCAGTTGGAGTTGGAACACTTGCTCAGAATGTACACATGTGTTATCAACGAGAAGATAATGTTGTTTTAATTTTCAGTTTTGATTACTTTACCAACGATTGGGCAACGTGATGTTACATCACTCTAAACCTTTAAACTTACAATTTTTTCACCTAACAATAGTTATAAACACAATCTTACGTAACTAGTTTTTTAGATATCTTCTTTGTATAGACAAACCAGTGCTTTCATGACACACACGCTCTCATACCTCTACTGATTTACATTTTAATAACCCCCTTTTTTTAGATCTCTCTGAACAAATTTATCTTATTGATCACCCATTTAAAATGGTAAATGCTGTGAAAGTTAGTTAATTTATTATTTTAGGTACTCATCCCTGTTGTAGTCATCTCCATGTGGTTTCACCCACTACTGCTGATTCACTTTTTTGTTTAACACTCCGAAAATAAGTTTTGAACGGTTAAATTTGTAAGACTATTGTTACTGGTTCACTCTGACATTCTTTCCGGTTGTTTTTACATTGAATTCACCAACATTATTTGTCGGCCGACTTTAATTTTGCTCGAGCACTTTTTATATGACCGCGGGGTCTGAAGAATTTTAGTCGACTAAAGCGTCCAAAATGGCGAGAATACGCTCGGTGGACCTCCTGTGTAGCTCACGTCGTCATCAACTTGCTCCCTGATTGGCTGGTGGATGTCTCGCGCCTTTCTCGACATCTCATGAAAGGCGGTAAGGAGACCATGTGCATGACTTTTATGTCACAAAGGGCGGCACATGCGCGCTCTTACACATTCCAATGTTCTAATTTCCTTTGTACCTTGCACCGCATGGCACCAAACTGACTACCGGGTGTTCACAAAAGTCACACAATTGGTGATCTAAAAATGTTGCTCAGCATGGTTTACTACAGATTGTTACAATTATTATGAAATAAAACCCTCTGCTTTGTTTGCCCCGTTACAAAGGCCTGTATTATCAGTTTCAATTATAATGGTTTAAATTTTATTGTGGTAAATACTATAAGAATAAATAGTGGAGAAAGATGTGTGCTAGATTTTTATTGTAATAATTACTTTTTTATAATTTTTAAAGAATATATTAGCTACAGTGGACCGTTTTCAGAGAACACCATGGAAAGTTTGTCTGTTGTAGTTCCCAGAAACTTTTTTGTGTTTTTTTTTAATAGGTTGGTATACAATGCCAAGAGTCATGTATACAATAATTACAATCTGTTTTCTGTACAATTCATATGAATTTTTCAGAGTTGGATTTTTACTGCAGTTCATGAATGATAGCTAAGTTTGGAAGTTTCCCAAAACCTTCAATTTTTTTAGAAGCATTAGAAATTAATTGATTGTCTTCACAACAGAGGTTCTTCTCTTCTTTTTTTCAAGGTTGAGGAATATTCTGTCAAATGTGTGACCATAGTACTTAGCGGCTTTTCAGAGGAGCAAGTATAGTGAACGAGAATTAATGATAATAATGAAAGGCAAATCGGTAAGCAACAATTTTACGATATCACAACATGGAAAGATTATTCTGTTGTAATTTAAATGGTGTGATGACAGAAGCAGGCTAGAAGTTAACATGTTGGTTAGGATTCCTCAAGTTCCCAGTTTTCAAATCTATTGGTAGTATTTTATAGGAATGTTTATGAAAAGTATCAAAAGCATCAAAATTAATCGAATATTGTGTGTGTGTGTGTGGGGGGGGGAGAGTTGTGTGTGCGTAAAGACTTAATAACAACAAAATAATAGCATAAATAACAAAAAACAAATAATAGTGATGATGCGTTTAATCTTAATAGTTTTAATAAATTGTGCATATTATTAACTAACTTAACTAATATAATATTCATGTTGAATCTGGTATCCATAATCTCTCCTCAACTTAAACAACTCTATCTCTCTCACTCTCTCAAAATCGCTTACACAACCCCATCTTACTTTCTCTCTCTCATTCCATGCAGAGGGCACTACTACATCATAAAAACACCTCCTGGCTCTTCCAGGACAACTACAAAAAATTAAGGGACTACTTGAAGACGCCTCGTCTTCCACACAACCTCTGGAGGAAACTCTGTCCTCGTAAAATACCTGTGAACACCTTGTTTCACAATAAACCCGGGGAAAATTTACCCTCTGTCCCACTTCTGCAAAATAACTCTCTTCGAATTCTCTCTCAAGCACATCTATACTTATCACTACTCCATTACTACCTCCTACTCCCACCACTCTCTCACTACCCTCTACTATATATTCTCATCATCGCTATTAATTTTCACGGTATTATCCTTAGATACCCTTTTTTCAACTATTTTACCACTGTTACTTGTTAACTCATTGTTATAACTATCACTTACCTTGTTAATTATTTCTTCGTTATTTTTCGTCATCATATCACCATTATTCTCACCTGTATTGACACCAATGTCGTCTGTTACTTCGTTATTTTCATTTGCACTTAACTTACCCGTATCTATTCTCCACACTCCCATCCTCTCAATGCTTTGTTCTAATTCGTTAAATTTACTATTAATATTGACATTTAGTTGTTTTATTTTGTCTTTAATATCATTAAAATTGCTTTAATTTGTATCAAAACGACATTTATGTATACATTCTGTTCATTGAATTTCATATCTAACATTGCTTGTATCATTTTCAACATTTCATAACTATCGTCTTTCTTAACTGGAATCTGCGTCGATTGATTCGCCACGCCGTTCATTATTATCGACTCTGTTCCGCTTATTTCTATATTTGACTGACTTTCTGTATTACTGTCAGTTACGCTGACTTCATCGTTATTATTCTCACTTGTACTCATTTTTATTTATAATATACATACACCAATCATATTATAACATAACCTTATTTGACACTCTTGTCATCTACGTCTATTTATACGTACATAAAATTTGTCTTTATTTACCTTAAACAACCAGTTTGCTCTCTTACCCGGGTTCGGTTAGACAAACTGGAGAACAGAATGGTTATTTCAATAGAACAGATTGATTACTTGTATACATCTTGTGATCTCTTTTATTATGCATTTAAATTCAAATTCATTTTTATTACAAAAACAAAACAATTTAAAGAGTCAGTCGTCTCCCATCATTAACAAAAAAAATATTCCTTCTCCCTCTTTTATTTCTGATGTGATTTTTTAACGATAAAACAATAACAATGATTACATGATTTCACACACTGATGGTGTTTAAATTCAAAATAGAAATAATTAAAACACAGAAATAGTTAAATTAATTTTACGCAAACCAGCACTTCATTCACACACATATAGCCCTTGAGATCTTATTTTTTAGTGATTAAAAAATAAAATATTTCTTTCCATAATAAAATTTTGTATTTGATTTAAAATTTTTGTGTTACCCCGAAGGTTACTTAGCTGTTAATTTTGTTGATGATCCGCAACTGTCCAGTCTCTTACGTGTTTTTCTTCACTCGCACATTTCGTCTTTCACTTTCTGTTCAACCCAAAACTGTTATTCTGATATAATTAATGTCTCGATTTCTTTAAATCACATTTTAACACCTTTTTGTGTTGGACGTGCACCCATAATTCGTCCCCAAATTGTTGTAGTTTCAATTCAGTTCATACGAAACGGGCGAGCACACGGCCCGTGTCCGCCATCACTAGATGTTGGATGACGACTGTCTTTGTTAAATCAAGCACAGACTGCTGTCGCCGTGGACACTACTCGCATTCCTGCGTGACGTCGGTTGGGTTTGACTTCTGACGTCTCATGTTGTTTTGTTTAACATGCATAGTTCAGAGGTCAGATTTCTAAAAATAACTGTCTCCAGTGGCTTGATCGCCCGACCTTAACACTAATTCGTGTATATTGTTTTTCCCATTTACATTTTCAAATAAAATCTTTATTATTACCAAAATATCCCTGAGTGGGTTGACTTGTCCCGTTACAATGTATACATGATATTAACAATAAATTTGTGTAAAACAGTACTGTTGCAGTTTTATTTTTCCTGACCAACCAAACCAAACTTTTGCTGTTACTAAAATATATCTTTATAAGCTACAGGAAACAATACAGTTAGGCAATGGTGAGCTCCAGCATATCAAGGGTGGGCCGCACTAAGAATTTTTTACTTGAATAAAAGTTCATAAATAGCATTAAAAGTTACATTGCATGTTTGTACAACAAGAATGGTTTGCATATACACAGTAACTATTCACAACATATTATTTTACTCCAGTATATTATTCCACACACTTACTTTTTCTAGTCTTGTCCTCTTCTACCTCAAATTATGGATGTCAGCAGTGAAAATGTCATAAAGAGTACAAAATTAAAACACTTCATTGTTTAGTACATTAGCTACATTGATGTATATTGCTTATATTGATATTCAAAGAATCAGTTTTAAAAACCAAGGTAATTCTGTTATTGTGGCACGGCAGTGTTATCTTCTGTAGTATATTAGTCAGCAGTAGTATATATTATGATTTTTGGCCAGTTGTTTTCAACTGTTATTATTTTAATTACAGGCTGTTAAGCTGTTAATTATACATTATGTTCCTCAGGTATGTTAATGATTTTTTTAAGCATAAAATGGCCTTTCACAGAATGCAGTTGATACAGGAATAGTAATAAGAAGTGAATGCAATCTCCCACGGCCGGAGTTGTCATAGTTGTAAGACTGCTTAGGATTAGAACAGACAATTTTTGGTTTAATCCTTGTTGAAGGTGATGACTAAATGGTTCAATAAATCTGCATGTATAAAAATTTCATTGATTGGATCTAGGCAACACATAACATTAAAAATGTCAGAATTGTCATTAAAATGTCTTTGAAGTTTTGTCTATTTTAAACTTAAAAAAATTTTGGAGTAAGCATTAGACCAAACGTGATTAGAGGTTATTGATTCAGAATACTCCAGACTTGTCACATTAACAATCTCCAGATGCCTTGGCAATGTACTGGAACTCCAACAGGACTGTGTTGTTCACCTCCACCACTGAATCCACAGACTGATAAATTACTGTCTCGGCAGTGAAACTCTCCAAGAGCAAGTCGTTCATATGAGCCACTGTGTCATTCTTACTCATTAAGATCACACTGTCTCTCAACCAAGACACGTCTTTTTCACTGTCTTTCAAGATCAGGATTGACACTTTGCACTGTACTCTAAAAATCAGACATTATGCTACAAAGGTTGTCCAGAATGTTTATTTTCCCATCTCTTTTCAGGTTTGCGTCTCAAATCATAAGTAAATCTGCAAACTCCCCCGCCCTGGAGTTATTTAGATGAACCCTCATGTTTAGCCTATAAGTGAGGACTCTAATTTTAGACTAGAGTCAAGAAGTCTTAAGGCAGGCCTTGATCTCATCAGCAGGATTTCCCGCATGGCATGACAGGTAAGGTTTCCCCCCGGCTAATAGTACAGTCACTCCACCCATCAGATTCTTATTGTTTCCAATGTCCTGGAGGTTTGTGTCAAATTCCTCCTTTGAGGGGCATTCATTCCACACCATACAGTCTCTCAGTACTTGAGCTATGATACTTTGTTTACATGTGTTGCAGAATAGTGTTTCAGAACTGTTGTGGTTGAAAGGAAGAGTGGGCTGTTTTACCATTTTTCAGCAGTCGCTGTGATGCCAGTGGAAGCCACACCAATAGCTGTTTTTATAGCAGATTGATAAAGAAGGTTTTTCCACTCCCTCCGGAGAGCATCGAGAAAGAAAACTCAATCACCTCCAGAAACGACGCTTGCCGTGACTATATCATACCCCAGCCTCTGCTCGGAATTAAGTCTCAGCTCATTTTCAACAACCTCCGAGTTCAGCTCATTGACATCATATCAGTTCAGCCCTTAGTCCCACTGAGGTTTGCCAGTTATGTCGAGCACAATATTCTTGAACAGAACCTGGCATTTGTTGTAAATAAGGCTTGAACTTTGTTGGACATCCATTCCCAGGTAATCCTCCATCTGCCTTTTTTTTGTCCTCAGAAAGACTATGATTTTCCCATAGAATTGAATGGTTAGAAACTTATTACAATACCAACATCATGGCAAATAGATCACAAAATTTATGTGGTGAGTTTTAAAGAGTGCAGCCTCCTCAAAATCCTGGTGCCAATGAGCATCTTCTTTCAATAATTCTGAAGCTCTGCAGGGAAATTTGAATGTGAGGGGAGCACACCATTAACCCTCTTCAGATCATTAAATGATATAGGCACTCAGATGTTATGCAACAGGAATCAGAAGTAAATATACTCTGCATTGTTACGATGCATCGCACAGATGCAGCCCAAAACCTGGTCTCTGTTTACACGGGGTGGCCTGGCTCGGACTTCCTCTGCTTCATCCCACTGAATTTGTTGTTCTTCCACACACAGTATGATGGAAACATGTAGCAAAGAACAGTTCTTGTGAAGCTATCAATTTTATATAAGTCAAAGAAGGCCAAAAAAGTTGTTTTTTGGGCGCTCTCAGTTTTTTAAATGACATTTTCACTTTTAAAATACACTCTCTGGTCATTTTCAAGGTGAACCGCAAGATGCGTAACAGGAGGGAAGCACAATATTTGCTAGGCAGCCTCTGATGTAATGTTCTGCCTCATATCTTGTTACTTCATAATTTTCATTCTCCACAGTAAATACCACTTGGTTCAGACTCTTTGTTAACACACTCACGTATATATTTTATTTATTTTACAGAATTACAAAATTCCACATCGATATGAACCTGACAAAAACAAGATAGAACAGGGTTGTAGGGCACCACCCTGCGGTTATCCAATTTTGGCCCATTGATGGTAACAGTGAAACTGCCATAATCTGGAGAGCGCTGGTGATACTTGAAATATCTATCATCTCCAGTCTGAGTTTCTTTGATGAGAGGGCAGGGATAGCTCTAGTTGCAGACATAATTGACCACGAAAGGTGAACTCCTTTAATCAGTGTTGCAAGGACTGTGAACCATATTGACTTAATGATATTGTAAATGGAAAAATCAAGCTCAGGATTGAGGATTTTTGGTCTGATGATGTTGCCAGTATCGGCTGGCTTGATCTTGACCTGCAGCCACAGCAAGATGTGGATGTGAAGTAGACCCTGTTTTTGCCAGAAAATCTTGGACGCCTAGGCTACCTGGCCCTCCATGGCGCTGGCCATGCAGTTAGTGCAGACCAAGAGTGGAGGATAATTCTTTCTACAAGAATAATATCTACACTGTTTTAGAGTACACTTAATGGTTTTTACAATTTGAAATTTTCAATACTGTTCAATAACCATTAGTGGTTAGAGAAGTGACTGAATTGTAGTAAAATAAATATATAAGCCAATACTGTGTACTTTAACCGATCAGGTAATTTTTTTGTAAACATTGTTATCTTACAGATAAAAAGAGAAGGCAGAATGATAAAACTGTTATAGTTATAAAAATCAACATGTCCAAATTGAACTAATGGAATATATTTACCTATTTACCTTCATTAAATATTTATTTATGCTGTTAATAACCTGGCAACCTATCTAGACCAGTGCGCTAGCTGAACCCGGCAAAGAGTTACCCCCCGCCCTTACAAGCATACTGTAAAGTGTCTAGAGAGAAGAGACAACACGAACCAGTTTGCCGTCTCGCTCACACACTACCTCTCTCTCTTTGTGCCCCCACCCACACACGTCCTAACGTTCTCGTCAGCCAATGTTCACACTATGAACCACTGTACAAGACTTGCGCAATGTGAGTAGTGATTGAAAATTTTGTTAGCCTCGCAACTAGGTGTTTGTGTACTGTGCATTTCTAAGCGACTTTCAAAAGCTATCGTCAGGTCTATACCAAGGTTACTCTACTATATAGCGAGGGTCTATACCGAGTATTATGTAGTTGGTCACAAGTTAATATAGAATTCAGTAATAACGTTATAAAACCAAGATATATCTAATTTATTTCAGATTACTGCTGTTCAGATTTTAAGTAATAGTATTACAAAACTATTTCAGAATTTTATAACGCTTTTTACAACAGCATATAAAAGTTTTCAAAGGGATTGGGAAACTATTTCTAACATGTGCAGTTGGCAGGCATGATGCGTGTATCATATGGCGAAAATATGATGTGCATGTGGAAGAAATGAATTTTTTGCCCACTTTAAATTACTTTTAACAAAACACATTTATGAGCTGTGTGTATTAGTGCTAAAAATATGACCATTTATTCTGTAGTGTGGATATAACGTTGTGTCGTTCCAAGGTTTTGTTTTGTGTTCAAAGTTTATCTTGTTTCAATTTAGGTTATATTGATATTCGTGTATTAGAATATAAAAAAAAAAAAATGGAAAATTCAGACAAAAGTACTAATAATAATCAAAATGAGTACCGGCCGGTATTTATAAATGACCCGTTTTTCGATAAACTAGCACAATATTTTGTTGGGAACAACCAGAGGTACAGAGAGAATATCGTTATTCCAAAAATGGTGGGTCCAGTGCAAATAAAAACAAATGAACAGAAAATGGTAGAAGGCGTTTTTGAAAGTTGTGCATTTAAAACTGGAATGAGTTGTGTTTTAGGTATGCTATTTGTATTAATCAGGTAATTTTATTTTAGAAATTACAGTGTAGCGATATCACTCTTAAGTTTTTTAATAGTCAAACAGGTTAGGTATTTTGTTCGTTTTCTTGGATAATGTTGAGTTACACAGACTTTTAAGTTAGTTAGTGTAGTTAGTTTTTTTTTGTTTTTTTTTATGATGTACATGTCATGGAAACAAAAGCCAAGGAAAAATAGTCCACTAAGCTATCTGGCTCCTGACAGCCACACGATTTGCATTGTATATGCCACACATGTATCATTTCAGTGATAATGGTGAAAGTATCGATTTTATAAATACAGTATATAAGCTGATTTTGTATAACCAGAAATTCAGCTTTTTATAAGCAAAAGAGTGCCAATTACAAGTAGTAAAATTTAATTTTTGTTTATTGCCAGACATTGGATTGTCATATGGTTACCATTTTCTTCTACATAAATTTGGCATGCATGAGGAGTGTCATTCTCGATGAATGTAACCTCTCTTCACAAATACCCTACTGTAGCTATGCACACACACACACACACACACACACACACACACACACACACACACACACACACACACACACACACACACACACGCACGCACGCACGCACGCACGCACGCACGCACGCACGCACGCACGCACGCACGCACGCACGTGTAATGTGGGATAGAACTTACATTATTCATGTATAATGTGTAGGGCCTACCCACATTTTGGAAAGAAAGTAGTGCATGTTATGCATGTGAACATATGGTACACAAATGTATCCATATAATGGGATATACAAGTTACTAAATCAGCTCATAAAAATAAATTTTTTCAGTAAAGAGTACTCGTAAATTAAAGATCAAATTTAATTTAATTACAGATTAAAAAGTAAAGAAATAATTTATACAAACTTACACTCACAATTGTATTCTTTAATGAAATTTCCATTACTATCACTTTACTGTCTAACTAGTAAAACATTTTTTGGTTAGAAGTTACAAAAATATTACTAGTATGAATGTTAGAAAAATTAAATTAAAATACTTTGATAGTGCTCCCATATCATTTAGTGACCCAGTGAACAACCACACATGACCAAATACAGCCCTGTTATATTAATCTTTGAAAATAGAGCTAGAAATATCAGAACAGATACAACTATAAGTGTATTAATTTATATATACAAGAGCGGTTTGGAAAGTTCTCGGCCTAACAATGAGAAAACAAATTTATAATTTCAAAAATATTTTTATTTTTCAACATAATCTCCTTTTAGCATAACAGATTTATTCAAGCCATCCTCCAATGCCACTATCCCGTCCCTGAAGTGGTTTTCTGTAAGATCTGCAAAATACCCCTCTATGGCTGAAATCACCTCTTGATCCGATGAAAAACGCTGACAGGCGAGTAAGAGTTTGAGTTTTGGGAAAAGATGGAAGTCTGAGGGAGCCAAATTTGGGGAATAGGGAGGATGTTCCAACAAATCATAGCCGAGACTTCTTAATTTTCCCATTGCCCAAATACTTTTGTAGGCAAGTGCATTCTCTTGGTGAAAAATTATTTTTTTCTTCAGCAAACTGGGTCTTTTTTCACGAATTTTTTTTATCTAGTTTCTATAAAAGGTTGGAATAATGTTCCTCAGTTATTTTTACACCTTTTTCAAGCTAATCGATGTACAAAACACCTTTAGCATCCCAAAACACTGACGCTATGAGTTTTCCTGCTGATGGAATTGATTTTGCCTTCTTTAGCACTGAACAACCAGCTTCTGTCCACTACTTTGAGTGTTGTTTGGACTCTGGTGTGTAGTAGTGGATCCAAGTTTCATCCATCGTAATAAAGTGATGTACAAAATCTCCTTTGTTCTTATTAAAATGCTCCAAGCCCTGTTCAGATGTTTTCATGTGCATGCGTTTTTGATCTGCTGAGAGCAAGGACAACACACACCTAGCACAAATGGTTTCCACTTGCAATTCCTCATGTAAAACATTTCCAACGTGTTCTTTCAAAATTCCTGTAGTCTCAGTAATTCCTTGCAACTTAATTCAGCAATCATCCAAAACCATATTTTTCATTTACACTTTTTTTCGAGAGTTGTTGCCTTTTTTGGACATCCTTTATGTGGATCGTGTTCCAGGCTGGTACAACCACATTTAAACTCGGCAGCCCATTTTTAACTGTTGAAAATGAACACACACACACACACACACACACACACACACACACACACACACACACACACACACACACACACACACACACACACACACACACACACACACACACACACACACACACACACACACACACACACACACACACACACACACACACACACACACACACACACACACACACACACACACACACACACACACACACACACACACAATTTAATATTGTTGAGATTTTTCAGACTAATCCTTGGTTTTCACTCTTTGTTGACAGAAATTATCTGTCAACAAAGAGGTTGTTGCCTTTAGGTTATCTATAATTTTTCTGTGTAGGATATGGATTAGGTGCAGCAATTGGCTTGTTCTCGTCCAGTGTAAACCCTACTGTAATGCCTGGTGCTGGAGGAGAAATCAAGCAACAGACTGCCAGGGAAATATTTCAAGAAATGAAAGGAACAACTCTGAGTTATGCAAAAAATTTTGCTATGGTTGGTGCAATATTTGCAGGAGTTGAATGTGCTATTGAAACAGTGAGTATTTGAATTATTGAGAATTGAGTTGGATGTATAATGGTTAATGACATGTTATAATAATCCATCTGTCATTTCTTTAGAGTTGTGTACAGGTGATGAGTGTGAGGTATGTATTCTCTTCGTGTCTGTAGTTCAATCCTGATGTAATTAAAACCTGAAACACATCTGAAACAATGTTGGTCAGGGGTGTTCACACAGTAATGTGTTATGTGAATGTGCAGAAAGTCTGTATAGTCATGTTAGAGTTAACTGATCATGTAGTGTTTCTATGGGAAGTGTTTTTTATGACATTTGAAAATTTTTGTTTATATTTTTGAATATGTAGTTCCACCTTTTTTGCTGCTGATTGAAAGTATCGAGCAGTCGTTTGATGTGTTCCATGTTCTTGTAAATTTTTGAAATTGATATTGCTTTTTATATTTTTAGAGCCACTGTTAATTATGTTATTTATTGTAAGAATTAAGATGGATAGTGCAGCTGTCTTTTAAAACACAAAGGGGGTAAACCACTACAAAGATGTAGAGAATCTTATTTCCAAATTTTCTAGTATGTCAGAAAGTAATGTTCAAAGCATTAGAAATGAGATTTAAAAAAAAGGAAAACTCATTACACCAAGTAAAAAAGAAAACAGAAGTGGTTTTATGTTAGAATTGGTAAAGTTGTAAAGTCCATAACTTTTTTCCTTATTGTAGCACCAACCCTAAAAAACTATTATTAGAAGTAAATAATGACCCCAATTTATCTCATATGGGATGTACCAGCTTCTATGAACTATGGGCTTTGAATTTATTAAAGAAATTAATTTGTCTGTAATTTTAAATAGACATGACATTTCATCTTGGCGAAGAAATTACTTGAAATCAATCTACAGTTCAGAATACAGGATCACCATATTTTTTACCTTAACAAGACATGGGTTCATGAAGGACATACAGCTAGTAACGTATTGAGTGATTTCACAATAAAGACATTATGGCAATCTTTTCTGTCAGGTCTATCAACTGGAATAAAACTACGAGGTAATAATAGTACTTCATGTCAGTAATGAACATGGGTTTTTAGATGGGGGCTTATTACTATTTGACCAAAAAAAAAGTGAGGGACTCTGAAATAAATGGAAAAGATTGTCACTCTATTACCAAACAATAGTGTAATAATCATGGATAATGTCCCAGTCATGATGATGACTGAACGAATAGTACATGACAGAAAGGTGATATTGTTGTGTGGCTCAACTTAAAACATAATACATTGTGAAGAAACTTTCATGAAACCTGAACTTTTATAGTTAGTAAAACAAAATTAACCCAAATTTAAAAATTTCATAGTAGATGATATTGCAGAAAAATCGGAGCATGCCATTTTAAGGTTTTGTCCTTATCACTGTATTCTGAATCCCATTGAATTAATTTGGAGACAGTCGAAAGGATATATTGCCTATTGCAACACAACTTATTAGCTACTGATATCAAACAATTGATAAAGAAGGCGGTAAATTAAATAACAGCAAACAAATGGTGTCATTATGTTAAGCATGTAATCAAGGAAGAAAGTAAGCTATGGAACTCAACAATATTACAGGACATTACTATGAACAGTGTCATCATTAATTCCACTGACTATTTTCACATTTACATTATCACAGCTTCTATTTTCATTTTAAATTATCTTAACTACAATTTTTTTTGTTTTGTTGTGATTTTAAAACAGAAATACAAAAAAAAAAAACCATTAACTGGTGTTATGAAATATTTCATGTCACTCTGACACAGTCACACAAATTGTTACTTTGGTCAATAATATAAATATTATCACATTTTACTTGTGTTTATATAATATCAACATTATATGTATGTAGTCTGTAGTATTTTTTTCTCAATGTTGTATGCCTCTAATTCAGGCAGCAAACAGCGTTTCATATGTGCTACACCTGTTTGTTTACATCAGGAATGAACTAAAAATGGAAAGAGCATAGTCTACAGTATGAAGTCTGGGTAGTGTAGTGGTAAGTGGGCATTTGCTTTCAAAGAACTGTCATGGCATAGAGGGTTTTTAATCTGAGGATGGTTCATTTTCATGATATCCAAGTGGACTCTGGCCAGCCTGTCAAAAATGTGCCTGACATGTATTTACTACTGGTACTGGCAAGCCTATATTGCCTTCATTGGCACATTATACCTGTAAACATTATGTCTCTTCTTCTCTTTGTTTCCGACTAGTGTTTATTAGATTGGTTGTATAGAACCTTCTATGAGCATGTCTATTATTTTATTAGTCATATTTCCTACTAGGTAATTGATCATACCAACTGACCAATACAGCTTTTAGTGAGTGACCTTTCATATTAGAAGAATGCAGTTTTCTAGCTGGCCAACAGTCACCTCCACCACAGTGGAGGAATGGCATGGTTGCCCCTTGATGAAGAGAATGTTTTTTTTTTTTTAATTGAGCTCTTCATACTGTTATCTGTTTATTCTTAGACTGGGTACTGGTGTAAACAAAAGCATGTATTCATAGGTCAGACAAGTGGTTGCATCACTAAATCCTCTACTAGAGAATAAATTTGTTTTTAACACAGCATGTGCTGCAGTAGTCACTGTCTCATTTAGAACAGTTTGGCAGTGTTAAGTGTCATGCAGTTTGTCCAAGTTACTGTATACACCATGCACCAGTTAAATAAAGTTTTAATTTTAAGCTATAGTGTTTATTTAGAATTTTCAGTCATATCGGTAGCTCTAAGATGATAAAATATAATTTACACACAATCAGGAAAGTCTTTACAGAGCAGGGATAAAATTATAGTTTTAAATGGGTTTAAGTTCTGTGAAAAATTAACAGCACTCTACGAAAAGTTGTTGAACATTTTACATTGGAATTTTCAAGTATATCAGGACACTGTGTTTGTAACAAGTGAACAAAATAAGAAAAACTCATAAAGTGGTAATTCTTAGTAAAAAAGCATAAATGAACGTATATTGAAAAATTTGGATTTGTATAAAACTGACTCATTTAATTTGAATAAAAAATGTAGGCTGATTATCATAACGAAAGTTGTGAAAATCGATTTTAAAAAATGTAGAATTTTTATCATAAAGTATTGTGATAATTGTGGATGATATGCCATATCAGACCATTTAATTCTTAAGTTTTCCAAATAATTTCTGGCTTAATTGTGAAGTAGTTTTTGGCTGTGTGAAAACAATATTAATTTTTACAAAAGTTATAAAATGCCAAATCTTTACAGTTAGCTAATAAAATGCCAAACTTTTACAGTTAGCTAATACTCTGAAGAGGAATACAAATAAATGTATAACTAATTTCATCACAGAGGAAAAAGAGCAGGCAGTGTTAAGATTACCTTCATACGCCTCCTCCATAAGTTTATTGAATGCAATTGAATTGGTAACTTTAACTTGCACATTTAGACATAAGAGGAGATAAGTGGGGCAGTTACATGAATCAGTTTGTACAGGGAGGAAATACTTTGTGGTTCATGACAGTTGTGGAGTTGTTGATAGTTTATTAACAAACGTGACTGATGCTGCATCACTGACATTATAATCAGAATGCTGTATAGGACTACATGGAATTGGAGGATTACAAAAATTATTTTTTACGTCTGAAACACCGTAATTTATCATTTATTAATTCTATTCTAAATTGAGTTTGCATGTTAAGTGCAATGTTAGTTGAAGAAAAATATGGAAACTTCCCCTCATACAACTAGATTTACCATAAGTTAATACAACTGAAATACAAGGTAACCTACTACAGTCTTAGATTAAGTCTGTGTTTGCTAAGTTCATAGAGGACGTGTACGTATTACTCACACACACTTTAGAGAACTGGTTGAAGCTACGAGAGTAGGGTGAAAAGTTCCAGGCCTGACACAGATGTAGCATTACTAAGCTCATTATTTTGATCATGACGTATGATTTCATTCTTTGTACTCTGAATTTAGATATTTCAAGTCAACGAGTTGTTTAGTATTGTTTGACAGTGCATCACAGTAAACACCTCAAGGATTGTTTTAACAGTGGCCGGTTTGGAAATTTGTGGCATCATTATTGTTGCAGTGGTTAAAATCAGGGAATTGAAGTTTGAATTGCTTCCTCACCCACCATACTCGCCCAAGTTAACCCCGATCAACTTTTACCTTTTCCCTAACATAAAAAAAATGGCTTGCTGGAAAAGAGTTACTGATGACAGTTAAGTCAGTGATACTGAAATTGGGTACATGAGGACATCAACAAATTGGCTTATCAGTTTGGCATAACTGGTTTAAAATATCTTAGGAAAAAGAGAGTAGAGCTAAACGGAGATTATGTTGAGAAATAAATGCAAACTATTGAAAAAGTGTTATTTTTATTCAGGCCTGGGACTTTTCATCCTACCCTAGTACCGATTCCTGCAACCCTCAGTTAGTATAGCGATCGGAAATTTTTGAATATATGGAAGTAAGAAACGTCAAACTTTATGACCATAAATCAGTTACTAGACACGAGTTATTCCAAAGGGAGTGTGAAACTTCATAAGAGCGTAACTAATTGTTACAGGGGTAAGCGTAAGACTGTTTGAAACAGCATGATGTCTGCATACAAATTGTGAAAGACGGATAGCATACTGTTCTACCAGACAAACTGTCAAGTATTGCGAACTCAAAATTTATAGTGGTGTATACAGGATATCGCACATGTGTGGAATACTGTTGTACACTAGTTGTAAGTACTCATAGTATTTCAATAAGAAATGTCAAAAGAAAAGAGAAAACGTTTGGTGGGTGAATGGGGTAAACGAGAGTTTCCGTGAAAACGTATTATTCTTTTAGAGTATAGGATCGTGTTGGCGACTGAGTGTCCACGACGAATACAAAAGGAAATTCGATAAGGTACAGATCCCATGATGCGACAATAGAGTTGTAAGAAACAATATCTCACTGCAGGGAACCTAGTTAAAACTCTTGCACAAAGCCAGGAGCGGAGGAACATGACAGCCCTTGTTCTAAGATATTTATGATAGTTAGCATTGTAACGTAAGTTAATGAGATCATTAACGTCAATCAGTTTGACGTGGGACTTGAAGGGTAGGTTTGAACACGTCCAACGGAGAATTTATTATCTTACCATAGGAGGTAGATAGAAGGAAGAAGGCGATTGGCGATATAGACCAGTTCAATAAGAAGGGGAAGGTTCTGTCCAATGACCAAGTGCGTTATGTAGGGTAGGTGTTATCTTCTTTGCGACAGTACAAATAAGTGATGTACTGAGCGTTGAATATAAAAATTTAAATTTACCTAATAAACTGTAAATAATTAATAATATATTAGAAATAAGCATGTCAGGGATTGCAAGCTTGGCTCAGACAAAAATATGAACAGGTGTTTCGACCTGAATCGACGTGCACACACACACAAATGTAACTGAAAGTGTGTACACCAGTATTTTGCTAGTGTGTGTGAACGCAGGTCTATGCAGGCGAGTTTGCCACCCCAAGATGAATAATTGCACAATTACTGTTTTTCTGTAATTATTCATAAACTATAATTAAGAATTAAAATCCAAAACCACAATAAAATGTAATAAAATTTACTAAATACTGTGTACGAAAACCACGCGAAA
Source organism: Magicicada septendecula (assembly GCA_034769895.1). Taxonomy (NCBI): domain Eukaryota; kingdom Metazoa; phylum Arthropoda; class Insecta; order Hemiptera; family Cicadidae; genus Magicicada; species Magicicada septendecula. Next base: position 119,865,360 of record CM068375.1, on the reverse strand, counting down.
GTGACACACCGTACGAGTGTAATAGTGAAATAACTGTGTACAAATCGAAAGGGTTAAGTTGCAATGTCAAAAATTACAGTGAACATGTGTTGTAAAAATAGTTATAAGATAAGTATAAGAGTATACTTACAGGACTCTGCAATTCGCAGAAATATAAGAAATAGCGAAATTGACAAAGAGTGGGGGAACTGAATCCAGAGACAGTTTCTGACATGTTGATTTCGTACCACTGCAGGTGTCGACCAAGACATGGGTATAAATAGGACACGCAAGCTACAGTGGTTCTCTTTCTTAAATCATCCACGGTGCAGCGGGAGCTTATGCCCGTCCGCACGGCGTATTTATTTTTTGTAAATAGTTTAAATTTTCCAGTTACATACAACTATGTAACTAAGTTGTAAATACAATCATTTTTAAATAATAACAGCAGTACATAAGAAGAATTACATAAGAAGATCCATTGACGTCAGAAACAGCACTAGGAGAGTTCCAGAGAGTGATACGACGCTGGACAACAAGAAGTGATTCGACGCTGGACAAGAGGAGAAGAGAGACAGCCGACGCTGGACAAGAGGAAAAGAGAGACAGCCGACGCTGGAGTGCGAGACGAGGACGACTACATATGGATAAAAAATGATCGAGTATGATTGACGACAATAAGGTGATAAACAACTTATTTATATCTTAATCGTACAATGAACTCAAAGACAATTAAAGACATTTCCATTTTATTTAAAAGTAAGAGCCAATGTTTCTTGTAAAGTAGAATTAAAATCATAGATGTTTTAGAAATACGAATAACGTAACAAGAGCTCAAATTAATATGAAATAAAATGAATACAAAGCATTTAAATGAAAACAATTAGTATTTGAGATAAAACAGTACTGAGAAACAAAATATAAATTCAATAACTATTAATATTTTGAGTACATTACAATATATAAAAAGAGATTTAAATATTGATATTTTGAAACACATTAATTGACTGAGTAGTCTGAACATGAGATTTTTCTTTAATACAATAATTAGTAGAATAGAATATTTAGTCAGTAAGGATGTATGTAGCATAAGCCTTACGGCATAATAACAAATAATAACGAATGTTTTAAATCGAAGTCAGTGCCATGTGCACAATTTTTAATAATATCAAATAAATTTGAAATACCGTTACAAGTTACATAGAGTTCTTATTGCAGATACACCTGAAACCCAATTTAAATGTTATATTGTTACATAATTTGTCAATCTTGAATGTGAGACCGGTCACGCTAAATTTGTGTATATGTATATGTATTTATGTATATGTATTGTTGCATATTTGGCTCCCAAAGAATGTGGGGCTATACAAATTAAAGTACATATAAAAATTCACACACATAAATACGTTGCATATATATGGCGCTCCAAGATTGTGGGGCTATTCAAACACAAATAGAAGTGTATTTGTATTTGAAATTAAATTTAACAAAATTAAATATGTTGCATATAATTTGTCGCCCTGGACGTGGGGCACGACATGCCTAGTAATACAATTTTATGTAACAAAAAGTTGTTACATAAATTGTAGCCCATGAACGTATGGCCCGATCCCCATCATTTAACTATTAAAATTTTTTTATGTAGCTGAATGGTTGCTCTAAAATATAAGAGTGTGTTAAATAAAAAATGTATTATATGTAATAATTATTTATATTAAACAGTAATTGAATGTAATGTTAATTGTTGTGTAATCACACAGCTGGCGCCCACGAATAGTATTATTTGTCTATGTAACAGGTGTAACTGTAATGAGTATTAATAATAACTATTAATAAAAATAAAGAAATAAATAAATAAGTAGGGAGCGGTTATCAATAATAATTGTTAAAGAATTACTACTAAATAAATATTTTAATAATTATTCAACATGGCAGAACCAGGAGGGTTGAATTTAGAAGCATTTAAAAATTCGATACTCGCCATGATGGACGAATTAGTCATAAAACAAGCCGAAAAATTTAAAGAGGAGTTGAAAGAGGACAATGTCAAGCAAATAAGAAAAATAGATGAAATAAATACAAAACAAGCAGAAAGTTTAGAAAATAAATTAGAGCTACAGTCCGAAAATTTTAGACAGGACACCATAAAAATTACAGAGAGTCTAGAAGAGTTAAAAATTGATAATCTTGAAATAAAACAAAGTATAATTGACAGTAATGCGCAGTTAACCGAAAAAATTGGTGACACCAACATACGTATTGATACTCTAGAGAATAATTTTAAACAAGCCTTACATGAACAAGTTGTACGGATTGAAAATAAACAAAAAGAATTACGTCTCGAGTGGAGAAAAGATTTAAAAGAAACACATAAACAAATAAATGATACTTTAACTACTATAACGCGAGAACAGGTTGATAAAATCCAAACTATTAATAATGTATCCCAAGCAGATACCAATAAACTTAGAGAAATAGAAACACGTACTGTAGTTATGGAGAATAAAATTTAAGAAACTACGAAAGACCGTTCGGGAGATGTATCACATATGAAAGAAGAGATTCAAGAGGAAATGAACCAGCTACGAAGTGAGTTAAGAAGACGACAGAACCAAATGACCATATTTCCTACACCAACAGAAGAAAGGAGCAGACTTAAGTTCTCAGGTGGTAAAGGGGAGAACAGTATGGAATTCCTAGCAAGAGTAGAGAAGGAAATAGAAAAAATTGGGAGTGCAATAAATGACGACGAGAAGATAGACTTCGTCACGCGATATCTTAGAGATTCAGCCAGCCAATAGTACTCTATTATTAGAGATAACGTTAGTACATATCAGCAGTTTCGTGAGGCATTCGCGAACCGATACTGGAATCTACATACCCAACGACAAGTACGGGATCAACTCGAATATGGAAAGTTCAATGCATAAGGACAGCAGAGTATTGAACAATACACAATTACGCAAATAGAACGTGTAAAGCATCTCAAACCTAAATTCTCAGAATATGAAATTGTTTCAAAATTATCTTACCATTTTCAGCGAGACATCCAGTTAGCAGTTTATACACAAGGGATTAAAACCATAGAAGAATTTTTAATCCTTGTAACACAGTCGGAGAATATCAATAAAGGTAAGAACACACAATACTGGGAACAAAAACACGCAAATCACCACCATAATTATCACAGAGATGACAAGAAAGCAATACAAAATACTACACCGCGCCGTGATAATTATAAAATAAATTATTCGCCACCAATGTACAACACTACAACACGCACAGCTAAAGAGACTGAACAAAATAATACAGCTAAACGACAAGGAGACGTTGTATGGTCGTCCACTCGTAAACAGTTTTCAAAACCAGCTGACAAACGCGTTGCCGCAGTACGAGGGTACGACGAAAAAAAATTGAAGAGAGAAAGCCAAGGAATGAATGAGACAGAGACAGTAACATTCCACAGCCGACCGTCTACATCAAAGGTGTCACAATGACTGAATAAACGGAAGCAAAATTATAAAATAAACAACATATACCCCTGCGATATTAGGGAGGACTTATTAAGCACTGAACAGGATATAAAGCGAGACGCGCAGCAAACACAATGCCCTATTGTGACTGTAAGCGTAAACAGGTGTAAAATACGGATGCTAGTTGATACAGGCAGCCAGCTGTCAGTTCTTAACGCTGCATGGGTTCAACGCAACAAGAAATATTTTAAAAATACTGCAATTTTGACCGTAAATAATTTAAATATTACAACAGCTACCAATAAAAAAGAAAGAGTTAAACAACAAGCATATGTAACTGTAACATACAAAAATCTAGAATTAGAACACCCCATGATAATTATGCATAAATTGATTTATGATGGAATTTTAGGTATCGTTATACTAAATACAATAAATGCTAAGATTAATATTAATGATAATATAATTGTGTGTAATTATAAAAATGGTCAATATGAATTAAACATGAACAGCGAGGAAGAAGAGTGCAAGGTAAGTGAAACACCTATTACTTTGTACAAGCCACAAATACAATATGGTCCAACTTGACATGTGAATGCGGTAGATGAAGGGATGACGACACAGGAAGAAGAGAAACTGCACGAATTAATAGAAGAATATAGTGATGTATTTAGTCAAGTACCGACGCAGACGACAGTATACGAGTACTCTATAGTTGTGTCAGACCCTACGAAAGTCATTAGGAAGACATACCCTATCCCAATGCGATATGAGGAAGAGGTTGAACTGGAAATTCGGCGTATGATCGAAGGTGGAGTCATAGAGCGATCGAACAGCAACTTCCTGAATCCTCTAGTGGTAGTGAAGAAGAAAAATGGTGAAATACGTCTATGCCTTGACATGAGGGAGCTGAACAGCATTGTATTAAAGGAGTATGACTGTGCACCAACTGCGGACGAATTATTTACTAAGTGTGAAGGAGCAAGGTATCTGACGAAGCTAGATTTACGCTCAAGTTTCTGGCAGATTCCAATTCGTGAAGAGAATAGAAAGTACACTGCTTTCCTGTATAAAAATAAATGCTACCAACACAGGGTAGTACCCTTCGGATTAAGCACGAGTTTGGTAGCCATCGTAAAGTGTCTAGAAAGAGCCCTAGGACCTGAAGTGGAATCCTACACCATGATATTTGTAGATGATATCTTAGTTGTATCTAAAACGTTAGACGAACATATAAAACATCTAATTTTAAAGTCATTGTACTGGTATCCGCGTCACTATTATTATAATTAAAATTTTTTACCTTAATCCGTCACTGTAACCGCTTGGTTTTCGTCTTCTAACGCGTTTCGGATTAGATTTAATCCATCATCAGAGTAAAAATTCGTCAGTTGACTTCGTTAAAACATTAAAACATTAAAAAGACACTAAAATACATCTATGTATATTATATATAACATACATATATATATATATATATATATGTATATATATATACATAGATGTATTTTAGTGTCTTTTTAATGTTTTAATGTTTTAACGAAGTCAACTGACGAATTTTTACTCTGATGATGGATTAAATCTAATCCGAAACGCGTTAGAAGACGAAAACCAAGCGGTCACAGTGACGGATTAAGGTAAAAAAATTTTAATTAAAACATTTAAGCACGATATTCCACAAGTTTAGGCAAGTGAACATATCCCTTAACATAGACAAATGTGAATTTATCAAAACCTCTATCCAATTCCTAGGTCACATTATTTCATCCTCTGGTATTCAACCAGATCCTATCAAAATTTCCAGCATAACTAATTTCTCTATATCCAGAAATCTCAAGGAGTTAAGAGCATTCTTAGGACTCACAGGATACTACAGAAGATTGTCACCGTTATATGCAAGATATACGCAACCGCTTCTAGAGCTGACGAAGAAAGAAAAAAAATGGAAGTGGGAGAAGAAACATCAAGATGCCTTTAACCAAGTGAAAGAGTTGTTCATCGAAAATATTATGTTACATCATCCTCAACGAGAAGGAAAATTCGTAATATACTCCGATGCTAGTGACTACGCAGTAGGAAGTGTACTGTATCAACAAGATATGATGGGAGAGCACCGAGTTATTGCCTACGCCAGTAGAGTCTTCAAAGGAGCTGAAAAACACTACTCCACATCAGAAAAAGAAATACTTGCTATAGTGTACGCTCTTGAGCAATTCAGATATTATGTTTATGGTACTCATTTTGAGATACATACTGACCACCAAGCATTATCATTTCTATTGAAATGCAAAGTAACAAATGCCCGATTATTAAGATGGATTTTAGCCATTAGCGAATACTCATTCACCATTAAATACTGTAAAGGTAAAGACAATATTATAGCGGATACACTAAGCTGATACATCAAAGAAGAATGTGAAGAAGTTTATGAGAGCAAAAAGAAAGAAATACGATTGTTATCAATTAAATTCAAAGAGAATGATGAAGTAAAACAAATGCTGATAAACTTAGCACATCAACAAGATTTGGACGTGACGATAAGGGAGATGAAGGACCAAGAACAGCTACCAAATCATTATAAGGTACTTAATGGAATTCTTTTCAGGTTAGTAAGACAAGACTGGAAGATAGTACTAACGAATGACATGCTACAAAAATTAATTCAACCAGCACATGAGAGTTTAGCACATGTTGCCGCTCTGAAATGTTATTTGAGTCTACGAGAAGATTTTACGATTAATAATATGTATCGAAAGATAAAGAAGGAGGTAAAGAAGTGTTATGAGTGTCAAATGGCGAAAGGGCCGAATTTACACACATATGTAGGAATGCAGAGTATACAGAAGGAGAACAAAGGAGAGCTAATTGCAGTGGATTTTCTGGGACCACTACCGCGATCAAGTCGAGGTGTGAAGCACATATTGGTATGTATCGATGTGTTTTCCAAGGCAGTCCGACTGTACCCAATTATGCGACCCACAACCAAAGTTGTTCTAAAGATACTACTGCAGAAATATATTCCGTTATATGGAAAAATGAAGAGGGTACTCAGTGATCAAGGTGTACAATTCCAAAGTGAAAAATGGGAGAGGACGTTAAGGGAAAATGGAATACAACCTGTACTCACATCCATAAGACATCCTCAAGGAAACCTTGCTGAGAGAGTTAACAAAGAATTAGGTAAATATTTACGAATATATTGCCATGATCAACACAATAAATGGGCAGAATATTTACCATTTCTTGAAAAAGCCATTAACGAAAATTATGGTGAAGCAACAGGATACACTCCAATGGAATTAGAAGAAGATAAGAAGCCAAACAGATTTTGGACTAAGTATATAAACAAACCTAATAACCAAAATGTACCTGTACCAATAAGTGTGAAAATTGAATACGCAAAGCAACGGATAAGAGAAAGAGGTAACAAGAGAATAGAGAGATTTAATCTAACTCACAAGCTACAACAATTCAACGTGGGAGAAAGTATATTACTCAAAGCAAATCCAGTGGGAAAACGGAGTGATAACTCGGTGAAGAAATTCTTCAGACTTTATAATGGACCGTATACGTTAAGACAGCGAGTAGGACAACACACTTTCATCGTATATGATGAGATACAGAAGAAAGAAATTGGTAAATTCCACGCAACGTCATTTAGGAAGTTCTACACATGAAAACGACGAGGTCAATGAGACCAGTCAGATCAGCTGTTTGTTAAAGCCACCCTACTACAAGGTCACGAGCAGTGAGCGTACAAAGAGGGGAGGTAAGACATTTGTATACACTCCAATTAAGGGTGAAATGACGAATATTATTCTTTATTATTTGTTACATTTTTTTTTGCAAATATAATAATAATAAATAAAAAAAAAAATTATTTATTAAATTTTTTTTGTTACCAAGCATAATGCGACAGTACAAATAAGTGATGTACTGAGCATTGAATATAAAAATTTAAATTTACCTAATAAACTGTAAATAATTAATAATATATTAGAAATAAGCATGTCAGGGATTGCAAGCTTGGCTCAGACAAAAATATGAACAGGTGTTTCGACCTGAATCGATGTGCACACACACACAAATGTAACTGAAAGTGTGTACACCAGTATTTTGCTAGTGTGTGTGAACGCAGGTCTATGCAGGCGAGTTTGCCACCCCAAGATGAATAATTGCACAATTACTGTTTTTCTGTAATTATTCATAAACTATAATTAAGAATTAAAATCCAAAACCACAATAAAATGTAATAAAATTTACTAAATACTGTGTACGAAAACCACGCGAAAGTGACACACCGTACGAGTGTAATAGTGAAATAACTGTGTACAAATCGAAAGGGTTAAGTTGCAATGTCAAAAATTACAGTGAACATGTGTTGTAAAAATAGTTATAAGATAAGTATAAGAGTATACTTACAGGACTCTGCAATTCGCAGAAATATAAGAAATAGCGAAATTGACAAAGAGTGGGGGAACTGAATCCAGAGACAGTTTCTGACATGTCGATTTCGTACCACTGCAGGTGTCGACCAAGACATGGGTATAAATAGGATACGCAAGCTACAGTGGTTCTCTTTCTTAAATCATCCACGGTGCAGCGGGAGCTTATGCCTGTCCGCACGGCGTATTTATTTTTTGTAAATAGTTTAAATTTTCCAGTTACATACAACTATGTAACTAAGTTGTAAATACAATCATTTTTAAATAATAACAGCAGTACATAAGAAGAATTACATAAGAAGATCCATTGACGTCAGAAACAGCACTAGGAGAGTTCCAGAGAGTGATACGACGCTGGACAAGAGGAGAGTTCCAGAGAGTGATACGACGCTGGACAAGAAGAAGTGATTCGACGCTGGACAAGAGGAGAAGAGAGACAGCCGACGCTGGAGTGCGAGACGAGGACGACTACATATGGATCAAAAATGATCGAATATGATTGACGACAATAAGGTGATAAACAACTTATTTATATCTTAATCGTACAATGAACTCAAAGACAATTAAAGACATTTCCATTTTATTTAAAAGTAAGAGCCAATGTTTCTTGTAAAGTAGAATTAAAATCATAGATGTTTTAGAAATACGATTAACATAACAAGAGCTCAAATTAATATGAAATAAAATGAATACAAAGCATTTAAATGAAAACAATTAGTATTTGAGATTAAACAGTACTGAGAAACAAAATATAAATTCAATAACTATTAATATTTTGAGTACATTACAATATATAAAAAGAGATTTAAATATTGATATTTTGAAACACATTAATTGACTGAGTAGTCTGAACATGAGATTTTTCTTTAATACAATAATTAGTAGAATAGAATATTTAGTCAGTAAGGATGTATATAGCATAAGCCTTACGGCATAATAACAAATAATAACGAATGTTTTAAATCGAAGTCAGTGCCATGTGCACAATTTTTAATAATATCAAATAAATTTGAAATACCGTTACAAGTTACATAGAGTTCTTATTGCAGATACACCTGAAACCCAATTTAAATGTTATATTGTTACATAATTTGTCAATCTTGAACGTGAGACTGGTCACGCTAAATTTGTGTATATGTATATGTATTTATGTATATGTATATGTATATGTATATGTATTTATGTATATGTATTGTTGCATATTTGGCTCCCAAAGAATGTGGGGCTATACAAATTAAAGTACATATAAAAATTCACACACATAAATACGTTGCAATAGAGTAGATTGAAAATTTAGGATAAGAGAAAATCGGACATACCAATTGGAGTTGAGTTTGCCTAAAGTGGGGATTAGATGGTTGAGATTGGAAATTTTGGTGGTGGAAGGAACGGAGAATATATATTTCAAGACTTAGAATCTAGAGAGAGTTTTTTTTAAAATCAGTTGTACATAAGACTGTTAAGTCAGTTAGTTAGAGATGTAGCAGTTTTTGTCAGTTTTAATTTTGTCTCAGTACTCCAGTATGTTAGTTAACGGAGAGTAGTTCAGAGTTAGTTAGTGAGTGAGTAAGTCAGTTTTCTCCCAGAATCGCGGAAGACAGTTATCTCAGTATCTCGATACTCCAATAAATTAATTGAAGTCAGTTACGTTAGTTGAACTCAGACGGTATAACACAAATCTCCAGTAGCATCGGTATATCACACAGTACTTTGTCGAGTTTAATCAATTTTCACGTGATATCAGATGATCAACGCGATCTTATGAGAGATAGTAATTGTTTTGGAATCATGTACCATGTAACAAGGTGGTCTTAATTTGTGATAACAAGTGATAGGGAATATTGTGGAGTGAAAGCAAAGGCTATTGTCATTACGAGATTAGATCACGTGATGGTGAAAAGTGATGATTACAGTGTGTGAATTAGTGCCACAGTCAGGAGAGGAGGAACCCAGTGCGGGATCAGCAAACAAGTAAAGTAACAGTACATAATATATTTCTAGAAAGCTCATTCGGCCAACCCTATTCAAAGAACCTCACGTAAAGCTGTAAATTAAATACTTTATCAAAATATTCAAGGTAATGAATCCCTTAAAGCATTCGTAAAGACACATATGTCTTACACGACAATTCGTTCCTAAAATTTCAAGCAAACGCATTCTCTTTTCTATAGGAAGCATATACTTGTGTTACAAATACGTTAAGATGTTTAATGTATATATTAAGATTTGTTTTATATATGTTTTGTAGAAACAATAATCCTATAACTGTGTATATATAGAAATGTTAATATCATGAAGGATAGAATCATGCGTATTAAACAACCATTTATACAAACTTATGTCTAATTTATTTCATTACAGAATTAAACCAATTACAACATCATGTTAATTTGATTATTGAGAAAACTCTATAAGTAGTGTTATAAAAGGCTTCCAAAAGTAGCGTTAAACAAATTCAATCACGTTAAATTCGTATAACTGGTAAATGACGCTCCGATGCGGGGCTTTACAAATAAGAGTATTTCATATTACTGTGAATATTCTTATTACTTGCCATCTTAAGAGCCGATAACTTAGATAATTATACAAAAGGTATTACGCAATTTTCCAACACTTAAACGTGCGACATAAAAGAAAGCTAAATTCTGTTCACGAGTATGTAAGATTATAATTAATAAATAATACCACAAGAAAGATTACAATCTAACAGTCTACAATGGCATCCACAATGTGAGGCTAGTTATATCATAATTTTATGTTAAATACAACTCAATACTTAAATAATAAATTAATTAATTATATAAAATAGAGGAAGAGAGTTTCTCATTGTGTACATTAGTTTGGCTTCAAATAATGTTCAAGCTGCTTAGTTGGTTCCCTGATTAAACTTCTGAAATTGAAGAAGTCAGAAGGCCTAGTTATGATAAATTTTGAAAATAAAACTTTTTAACTTTTTAGATAAAAAGAACTGGATTCTGTGAGATATTGCTGTTAAAGAATAGAAATGGATATAACTTTGGATAAGTGTACAGTCAGGGTAGTGACTTGGTGCCTTTTGACTAGTGGCTATTTATATTTTGTTTTGTCATAACTTGTGTTCAAGAAATTTTCATGTAAAACTGAGGTGCAAAATATTAAATTAATTTTCATTATGTTAAATAAATAAATCAATAACACTTTCACTGGTTTCTGCCTTCTTTTGCAGGTGACTTGCAAGAATTTGCAGGAATGACCTGTCAATTCCATTTCAGAGTAACTTGCCAATTCCAATGTTTGTGATATTCTAAAACATTCTCTTTGGTTGGAGCATAATTTATTCTGTTGTGTTAACTTCAGTTTTTGAATTCCATAGGTATGGAAAGATAGTAATACAGAATAAAGACTTGTGTTGACATCCACTATGTTTCACATATCAAGCCAAGTGTACTTATCTGTGAAGTAACATTTATCTCGTGCTAAACATGCAATTTGTAATAAGGGAATAATCTGTAGAAAAATACTGTACAAGGAAAAGGAAATTCTAAGTACAGGAAACTCATACATGGAAAAGCATAGTACAAATGCATTGTTTATGCCTTTAAATAAAATATACTCATTTCAGATTGTCATTTCTTCTAAGCTTTTCCACTAAGGGTGCCATACCATAGAATGGGTGATTGTGTAATATTTACTGTGATATCAATAAGTTATGGTTGCCAATTGAAAAAGTATTATTAAAAGTTCCAACCATGTAAGTTTGCAAGTGAAAATCATCCTTATTTAGTTTATCATAATATGGTATATAATATAGTAAAACTGTGACACTAAGCAAGTTATATGTTTTAAATTGTGCACAGTATCGGGGAAAGAGTGACTGGAGAAATGGAACATATGCAGGAGGTATTACTGGTGGTGTCATAGGACTTAGAGGTGAGTTACTGACATTGATTACATTTATTAACATTTCTTGGTATCATTAGGTATATCACTTCTAACATCAGTATCAGCATGTGCGCGCGCGCGCGCACGCACACACACACACACACACACACATATGCATTCACTTATGCTGTTCTGTCTCTATACTAAACTCTAGTGGGGTGATGTATTACATATATCAGTCAGTAATAGTTACAACCACTTGTGAGCTTTTGCAAATGTTTGGTACATTTTGTGGTCCATTACTTAGTAGTCCTTTTCAAATTTGGGGAATGAAAAATGAAATTCCACTTCCTGTTTGTTGCTCTTGTTCCTCATCAGAAAGAACTACTGAAGCTGGTTTTCCAGTTATTTACCAATACACGTACGATTAGTAACACCACATGCAGAGCTATCAGGTACCAAGTATAACTGTCATTCAGCTTTGAGTGTGCATGTTATATACGTAGTGTGTCAGCTAAATATGGACAAAACAAACAGTTTATTGAAACACTTGTTTATTCATTAAAAAAATACACTTATAAAGAAACTTTTTTGTACATTGTTTAAGAGATCATTCCTGAGTTCTATTATTCAATATAACCCCTGTTTGCTGTGATTACTGCCTCTATTCTTTTTCTGAATCGTGACCATGCTCTCTTCAACTGCTTTTGTCCAAATCTGCGAATGTTGCCTCAATACTGGCCTGAAGAGTTGCCACGTTGGGGTGCCTGGACTTGTTAGACACCCTTTCAATAACACCCAAACGTAATAATCAAGGGAGTTTAAATCAAGACTATTGGGAGGCCAGAATTCTTTAGACCAGTATGTGTCCACCAGAATGGCTTGTGTGAGCTGGTGGACTGTCCTGTTGAAAGATGTACGGTCTCCTGGAGGCCACGGTTTCCACCTATGACTTCACTACAGTTCTCAGCATCAATTACTGTCGCTCATTGACTATATTCCGCACTTAATCTCACAAACTGACCCATTTTGAGGTTATGCATATCGTACATATACAACTGGCGTACCTAAATGCCAACAATCAACTACTGCTAAAGTAAAATGTAGCAGGAAATTCAAATTGAATTTTGTCTGGATTTAACTGTCACACCCTTTATACTATTTGAAAATACAGGGTGTATTACAAGGAAAGTAGAATAATTTCAGGAAATGTGAAATAATATGAAAAAGTATATAAACGTTGGCCTCCCTTTGTTTTTGAGTTTTACAAAAAAATTCACCCTGATTTTTGAACCAGTGGAAAAATTAAACTATAGTAAAATTTTTTTGTATACACACATTTTGGTGCAATCTAGGTGTATTTTTGTATGTTTTTGACCATAAAAATAAAAAAAAGCTTCTAGAACCCTATCACCAGTTCTGACTTCTGAGACTCACCTTTTTAGGTATGCAAAACAGTGTGATACAATATAGAGAGCCACCCAAGGAATTCTAGAGCTTGTGCAAATTGTAAATTTTAATATCCTTTTTTTGTGTGTTTTTGACCCAATTTTGTGGGCTTTATTGCAGTTATCTCAGAAATTACTATACTATGTTTTGGAAAGTTTTTTTTTTCAATTTTGTAGGTCAAAAACATACGCAACACCAATTTTTCCCCAAAATATGTGTAATCCCAAAGAATGTAGCCTCATTTTTCCATTGATGAATGACAAGGCATTTATTTTTACTAGTTGTTACTCGAAAACAAAATTCTTCCAGATATATTAATTTAGTGTTTCCTTATTTTTACTAGTACAATGTATCTTAAAATTGTTTGTGTTTCTTTGTGAGACACCTTATATATACAATGTGCCTCACAATATCCATGAATCTAGCTAAGCCAAGTTAGTCACAAAGAGTCAGCTAAACAACACTCTAGATCATATGTAATTCAAAGGTGACTTGACGAGGGAACTGTATAGAAATGAAGATCTACACACTACTTTTACTACAGTTCAGAATTGCTAATTAACTTACTAAATCCTATGGTGTCTTCTACGTGTTGTATTGAGGTGACGGCCGATCTTCATCTATTCCTATCTGTTGCTTCCTTCATTGCTGTATCAAATTGTGTAAGTTAATTATCATATTTAATATGCAATTACCATATTGTTCTGTTTCTTTCTGGGTTGTCCACAGTTTCTTTTTTTCCTGCTTCTACTTTTGATTTTGGTTTAGCTGTTTTTCTTCTCCAATTCAGTTGTGTCTCAGCGTTTTCTAGACTACTTTTCATATTTAGGTAGTTTCTGATTTCCCACTTTGGACCTACCCATACTTTAACCACTTTGATATAGCATTTTCAGTTCACACTTCTAAAGAATATTTTGTCAAGTAACTGAAATTACCAGATTGTTTTCAGGTTCTGGACATCGTTCATATTATTTTCCATATTGAACACAAGTGATCTCTGATTGCTTCACTGAATGAACTTCAGGCTACAATTTTTTTTCTGAATATCACCACATTCTTTGTGGCTAAAGTACTTAAAGCAATACAGTGGAGGAAGTCTGGAAGAAAACTGTGAACGTACACGTAGTTATGAGGTATAAAGAACATTTAGTCAAGTGAAGTGTGTGACTTTTTAGTTTAAAGGTTAACTGATTTAAATACAGTATTCCCTCATCAACTGCAGACTTTCCATATACAGTAAAGCCCCGATTATCCGCGAGCGGATGATCCATGGTGCGGATTATCCGTGAGTGCCACGAAAAATTTTTTTAATTACGAACCTCAAAAAAACCAATTTTAATCCAAGCCAACAACAGGGAAAATACAATAGGCCCTACAGTGCAAAGGTCGAAAATTTCTGACATGTTTATTGTGCATCGTAATCCTATAGGCCTTCTCGGAATTTTGTTTTGGCTTTTGCTTTTTTGTTTTGGTCAAGTTCACTAACCTTCCCCCTCTACGTACATATTCTCTCGGTCTGCCAGTGGTGTCAGTTGTCAGTAAGCGTGCTTAGTGATCAGTCGTGATCAGTTCGTTAGTTCCTGAAATTAATAATGGCTGAAAAACGAAAGAAGGTTGTGTTAACGATTGCACAAAAACTTGAAATGATTTCTAAAATAGAAAATGGCGCTTCAAGGAAGCAGATGTGTTTGAATTACGGGATCGGGGAAACAACAGTGCGAGACGTTTTAAAGCAAAAAGACAAACTGTTAGCCTTTGCATCAGTGTCGGACAGTGCTTCTGGGATGAAAAAACGAAAAACAATGAAGAAATCCACCTATAATGAACTTGACTCGGCATTAGCGGAATGGTTAGCTCAGGTGCGAAGTGAGGCACCCCCGTGTCTGGTCCTACCATTGCAGCTAAAGCAAAAATCTTTTTTGATTTGTTAGGCCTGGAAGGAAATTTTGATGCGTCGTCCGGTTGGTTACATCGTTTTAAGAAACGTCATGGAATTAGAGAGGTTGGTCTACACGGAGAGAAGCTGAGTGGTGATCAACAAGCAGCTGATGATTTTCAACGTGATTTTGAAGAGTTTGTGTTGTCTGAAGATCTGTCATGTGAACAAATTTATAACGCTGATGAATCAGGGCTTTTTTGGAAGTGTCTTCCCACTCGTACTTTAGCATTTGAAAGTGAACATCAAGCGGCAGGTCACAAAAGTAGCAAGGAAAGAATTACAATCTTGCCATGCAGCAACGCTGCGGGTAGTCACAAACTTAGGCTTCTTGTAATTGGTAAATCTAAGAAACCGAGGTCTTTTAAGGGGACAAGAGCAGAAAATTTACCAGTTGATTATTTCAACCAAAAAAAGGTTGGATGAACCAGCAGATTTTTCAAGAATGGCTTGAAAACATTTTTGTGCCTCAAGTACGTAAACATCTTGACTCAAAAAATTTGCCAAAGAAGGCTGTTTTGTTAATTGACAACGCGCCTTCACACCCAGCTACATGTGTGCTTAAATCTTCTGACGGGCAAATCTTCGCAAAGTTTTTGCCCCCAAATGTTACTGCGCTGATACAACCTATGGACCAGGGAGTCATTGCAACCATGAAGAGAACATACAGAACAAAGTTGTTACTGTCAAAAATCGAAGAAGGCTGCGATCTCAAAGAATTTTGGAAGAAATATACAATTTTGGATAGTATTTACGATATTGCGTCTGCATGGGATTACATCAAACCCTCAACCCTTGTTAAATCATGGAGAAAACTCTTTCCGAGTATCGAAACAAATGTCAACCAAAACATTTGTGAAGAAGAGAATGAAGTCATGCCGACCGCTACACTTGTTGACCTAGTGACATCCGTTCCGGGAGGTGAGAATGTCGACGAAGAGAATATAGAAGAGTGGCTGGAATGCGACGCAAGTGAGCTGGGGTTTGAACGACTGACTGACGTAGAGATAACGAACAAAGCAATGGGAGTGAACGAGAACGAAGAAGAACAAAGTGAAAGTGAAGAAGACACAAAAAAAAGTGAAAGTGAAGCCTGCGCGGATGACACACGAAACTGCTTTGCAGCACGTAGACGGATTGCTTCAATATTTAGAGGAACAAGACGACGATGCACATCTGGCAGAAAAACTCATGTTAAGGAAAGTGCAATCTAGAATAAAGAAAAGGTATTTCCAAAGCAAGAAGCAAAAACGAGTGACTGATTTTTTTAAAAAGGCGTAACTGAACACTTTTTGTTAACAGTACAGTATTGTTTTTTGTTTACTGTTCTTTATTTTTAGTGATTTAGACGTAGAGCAAAGGTTTCTGCTGTACTGTACATATTTTAAAAGTTTTACATATTATGTTTTTTGTACAATAAAACATAGTTTTTATGCTGAAATATTTTTTTCATGTTTACACCTCATTTTTAGTCTTTTTTCGGGTTATCCACGATTTTCACTACCCGTGGTGCCCTTGCCACCCAATTCCGCAGATAATCGGGGCTTTACTGTATATGGTTTTGTAAATGAGTAATAGTTTCCCAGCCACAGGACTGGGATTCACTTCATAGAGTTGTGATAATGTTTACATTGCTTGTTGCACACATATCCTAATAGTCAGACTGAAGTCAGTTGTTCATTGTTTTTCTGCTGTCGAGGACAAAGAATGGACCAAATGATGTCTTCTAGCATATACAAAGAATTACTTTTTACTAACAGTATGTCTCAGTTTTTTCAGAGTATTGTAACCCCTCTTCCCCTTTTATGCTTTATAAAAAAAAAATAATCCTTTTTTTTGTATTTTTTTTTTGAAAGAGAGGCCACTCATTATTTAAAACTAGGCAAGAGCCTAGAGAAGCCAAAAATGCGCTGGGTCCAGTATGACGGGACTTGCAATTAAACTCGGTTGTTAATCAACAATAACAATTTTTATTGTTGCCCCCATAATTCATTACATGCAAGTATCACAATCAGCAATAAATAACAAAATACATAATAAATAAGTAGTGTCCACATGTTCCTTAAATTGTATAAATAGACAATATATATATATCGAGCAATATCCCATAAATTATATAAATTCTCCCCCCTTTAAATAACACTTAACATTAACATCACATAGAGAAACACAAAGACACATAGACTCATAATAGCATCACAATACTCATGTTCGACCTAGCAGACAGGCAGTATTTCTATAAAGCCCCAAAACCAGCAATCATAAATATTTAACTTCCAGCCACAATTGGAATTAATCCTTTAAGACCCATAATTCATTTACTCCATTAAATGAAACCAAAAAAAAATTTTTAAAAACCCGAAAGGATGATCATGACTAATAAAAAGCATAATGATAGGCCGGACAGCCCATATGAATTGATAACATCTAATAAATTGCCCATTATGAGCATATGAAAATCTTTAAGTTTCTTGAACTGTATACAAGTGGGAAAAACCCTTATCACCTAAGTTTAAGCAATCGGCATAATTTTCTAAAATGTTAATTCTTGTGTTACAAATACAGATGTATACATGTATCAGGAAATTGTTCCTGAATGAAAATGATTTAATTCAACAGACAGGTCCAGCAAGCAAGTCAGACCCTAAGTTATAATAATCAGTAGCATCAGTATGCTTTTACAATGTCAAAATTATCAGTATATGCCCACAAAATATAAAATTTCTTTTCTCTTAAAGTCACACATCTGTGTATAATTGATTTTACAATAACAGCCTGTTGTATCCTAGCAGATGTGGAAGCGCGCCAGCATGTGCCAGACTATATGAGACAGGTATCAGACCTGCCTAAAACTGTATCAACATGTGCCTAACTTGAGGAAAAAACTATGTCCATTTTACACCCGAAAACAGCCTGAAGAACGAAACCCCCAGCCCTTAAATGTTAAACCAAAATGAGAATAATACATGAACCCCGTTCTGAACCAGCCGGAACAGAACCAATAACATATGACTTAATTTTTATATCGAAAGTATAATGACACTAAGGCCCTTGTATATATAAAAAAAAATATATAAGAGTAAAAAAAAACTCTGGCACGCTCCACCAGTGCAGCACACAATTACAATCATAGTACTTTAGAGTTATGGAGTAATATTATAAAAGTCAAATAATGTTCATAATGAATGTTCAGTTGACACACCCCAGATCGGACTGTCTAGCAGCATGGGCACATGGTTTAAAAAGAAAACAATTTGTAACTCAGATGAACGGCGGGCCAGGCCAACGAAAAATAATGAGAGTTTATATCACCTTAATAGCAGGCGTAGTATGCATCTTATGGCTGGTCAACAAACTCCCTCCTCCGAACGGGTGCGTGTTGGATGGTTCATGGCATGGATGGTTCATGGTGGTATACACCAGCAGAGACCAAAATCTCTGACTGGGAGCGAGAACCCGGGAAGTCTCGAAAATCTAGCTTGCCATTAGGTTGAGAAGAAACTACGCAATCAGTGTCTGTCCGATGGTCGGGAGCCTGTTGATTCCTTTAAAGACTGCGTGGGACTGCGAGCTACATCAGTAACACAACGAACGGCTAACTGCGCCGCGAGATGGCGTGGGCTGTACCACAGTGCCGTCTAAATATCGGCACTGTAATCGACATTAATACCCGATATTATAATTGAAAAACGAAAATTTGTTTATACCTTCGATCGCCGGGTTATGCAAACACCGGCACAGTATCAGTTCTATTATTGTGTATAACATTTAAATTGGTTCAGAAGATTTACTATTTTCATACAAGCAGCTTCAGAAAGAGATTTCAGTAAAGACTTCTCTTGAATAGTCTTGAAATTTTCTGGTGACAAGTCAGTACATCTCACCCTTCCACAAATTGTGATGTCATTGCATTCATTAAAAGTTGTTTAGATTAAATATCTTGTATTTTAATTATTTATGTTATTAAAACAATTTTTTATTTTAAAAATTCAAGTTGAAAATTGTAGTAACTTATGAATCATCAATTTTTTCCTGTATCCACTTTGTTCTAAATTGTAATCTTAAAACATTTGAATCTAATAATAATATAATTAACTGTCAACTATTTCAAATTATTGTAGTAGCTTTATGTGTTCAAACAGTATAGTCTATAAAAAAAAAACCAGGAACAATTTTCATACAAATCAAAATCATTGTGGCACAATGTGTTAAGTCCAATTGTCACAGTGTTTGACTTGGTGTGACGTTATCAGAATGTCGGTTTGGACAGTTCACTATCAGTCAGATTGAGTCAATTCAATTTGCCATATGGTACCTGCGACAAATAATTTAGTAGCCAAGTTGACCCAAGTTAGTCTCAACTTGCCATTTAATTGAGACACAGCAGCATCTTGTGTGTATTGTAGCACAACTAATTCAAGGGTGGCTTGCTCGGGGGACTGTATGGAATTGTAGATGTACAGGTTACAAAAGGCCTGTGACCCATATGTTTATACGTAGATGGTATTGGTCAGTGATATTTGATTATGTAGTTCGTGAACGTTCTATATCTGTTGATGGTATGTTTCCTGCAGTGATAATAGGTGGCGTAAGCACAATCTTGGTCACTGTGCCTTCCCTTTATATCACTTGGCACATGTAGTGTCTCTTCTAAGCCACGTTGATGATACAGAAAGGATGCTGTTGTTGTAAAAAATTACAAATATTTAGTTCTAAAATTCCTTTAATTAGCTTATACAATTTTTTCTTTTTTCTTTCAGCTGGTGTAAAGGCAGGGATACTTGGAGCAGCTGGATTTGCAGCATTTTCTACAATTATAGACTACTATATGCATTCATAAATGTGTATTTAGCAAAATGTTTACCAATAAACTGTATATAATTAGTGTTTGTTTTATCACCTGAGTTTTTTTATGATTATGAAAGTTATGTTGACTTCTTAAAGTGGTTGTTTTTCATGAGTTACAGAAGAAAATGAAATGCGAAATTTAGCAGAGTATTTGAATTTAAACTTTGGAGGCGGTAAATAAAATTTACAAAAACAATTGTTTTCAACACACACACACACACACACGCACGCACGCACGCACGCACGCACGCACGCACGCACGCACGCACGCACGCACGCACGCACGCACGCACGCACGCACGCACGCACGCACACACACACACACCTAATATAAGAATATAAGAAAAACTAATTTGAACCTGTTTTACCAAAGCTGTTTGAGAAAAACTAATTTTCAAACTACTGTTTCTTTGTGTGTGTGTGTGTGTGTGTGTGTGTGTGTGTGTGTGGTTTGAAAAAAGATCATGTCTTGTCATATAATTTGTTTATAGTTTATAAAAAACAATTACTTTTATGTATAGAGTGTGTATATTTTCACTCTACAAGAAGCCATTTAGAAGTTGGTGTACACAGATTTCTTCCTTATTGTGTCGTAATATAAGGGAACACAAATGTTAATTACAAGAAACCATATAACAATAAATAAATCACCTACATGTGGTAAATATACTTTTTAAACTGTTTATCTTCATTAACTTTGTGTTTAGAAAATATGTGGCAAAATATGTAAGATACAGTGTTCAAAATGGATGAAATGAGGATGATTATTTTTACTTTTTTCTAATTTTTTTAAGAGTAGTTATTCTTAAGATAAAATGATAATAATAATAAATAAAATTTAATAAAGTATGGTACTTACTTCTCTATGACTTGGAAAGGATTTTACTTTAAGGAAAGGAGCTTTTGGAGCATTAATGAATATTAAAAGTTTCTTTATAAATTTTGTTTCATAGCATTTGTTCAAAATACTGAAGTTATCAAACCATCAGTTGAGTTAGTTCTATTTCAGAAGAAGTACACTGCTGAAATTTTGAAACGACTACTGGATTGTACCATTGTTAATCACTCTTGACAAGGTTATATAACTATATATCATATAAGTGATTCTCTTGTACCATTCTACAGAGATTTATACAAAATGGCATACATCATTGCACTGATATTTGTTTAAAAAAAGACATTGACATGAAGTGTTCAACTTCATTTTTATCCATATTTAAAGTTTCCATTTGAAACTTTCTCAATTCTATAACAAAATATTTGTGAAATCATTTAGAGGTGAACTTAAAATGTAAACTGTTAAACAGTTCCTTGCATAATTAATTGCAACATTGACCGTTTCATTGATTCAGTCATCAGTCTGAATTGATGGGGATTGATTCAGTCATCAGTCTGAATTGATGGGGTGAACTTTTAGTCTGAAGTAGTTAGGTTTTACTGTATTTTAATTGGTCCATACTAAAAGGGCCTCAGTCATGAAAAATACCAATTAACTATATACAGGGTGACACTTGGGAATCGGACAGTTTTTAAATAACCAAAACTCAGTAAACTTTAAACTTCAAGTGGGTTTATTTACTCAAAATTATAGCTTAATACATGCCATTTGAGTTATGTTAAGGTCTACCTTAATTGTGAAAAATAATGTCGGCGAGGTGACGCCCATCTTCTTGAATGCAGTTTCAAGTCTCCGCTGGAAATACTGCATCACACGGGCCAATATCTCTTGAGGGATAGCAGCAATTTCTTGAATGATGGCATTCTTCAACTCATCCAAATTGTGGGGTTTGTTAGTGTATACACGGGTTTTGAGGTACCCCCACAGGAAAAAGTCACACATTGACAAGGCAGGAGATCTTGGAGGCCACGGAACATCACCAAAACGTGAAATGAGGCGTCCACGAAACATGCATCGAAGAATATTCACTGAATCGTTCGCGGTGTGTGCCGTTGTGCCATCTTGCTGAAACCGGACATTTTGCAAGATAATTCATCGTCTTTGCAGTTCTGGCCTGAAGAACGTTAATCTAACGAGCCAAATTGACAGTGACTGTGATGCCATTTTCCTCAAAACAATGCGGTCCATTAATTCCAAAAGAGCCAACAGCACACCACACTGTGACTTGCTGAGAGTGTAGAGTATGCTGGTGAATAAGACGTGGTTGTTCAGGTGTCCAATAACGCAAGTTATGTGTGTTTACGGTCCTATCCAGATGAAAATGAGCTTCATCACTCATTAACAATTGCAAATTTTCACTCAATATCACTTGCATTTTCGCATTTTCAAAGCAAAGTCCTCACATTGTTCGTAATCTACCACCTTTAGCTGACCCATAGTTTGAATTTTGTATGGGTTGAATTTCAAATCATTGTGTAAAATTCCTCTGACTGTGTCATGGTTGATTGCTAACTCACTTGCATGTCATCTAGATGATCATCTTGGACTCTTAATCAGTGCTTCTCTTACCCTTCCTACATTCTCTGGTGTTGTTACACTGCGGCTTGGGTCTGGTGGTTTCTTCTTCATAATGTTCCCAGTTGATCTAAAATATTCCACCCATCCCTCTCAGGATTGTGTTCCGACTCGGAACGGCCCCTCGTTGACCAGCATTGAATTGTCAGCATAAGAGTTGCTGAAGCTGTGATAGACTCACCACTTCGAACAAAACTGTCATACGCGAACAGCCGATGTTGCAAGGTCCACTGCTCCATTGCTACTAAAATGGTGTCTCGTTGGGAGGAGAATGAGCCCCACTACAACCTTCTCTCACCAGCGCGCATTCAGTACTACGCAGTTCAAAAAGTCCTATTCCTGGGTGTCACCCTGTAGAATACTACTGACTCAGATTACAAATTGTTATTGATAAAAATAAAACAAATTTTACCTTTTTTTATTATTATCGGTAACAATTTGTGATCCTAGTCGGTAGTATTCTATGTAGTTAACTAATAACAACGGACACGTCATGGACAACAAAATCCTAGAAAAAGTACCAAATTGAGTTAGACAGTAAAACATTCCTTGTAGGGCCCTTTAATGGTTTATTCTAAAAGAATTAAATATGGTGCATGGTTACCATAGAAACTGGCATTGAATAAGCACAGAATACCTGTATGCTAAAATGTCTTCAGTCACTGACTGAGGTGCCAGTTGTAATGTTTTAGTCTTGTTGGTTTACGTTGAAAGTATTTATTGTTACACTGCATAATGCATTTCAGTTAGTTAGAGGAAAGTTTGAATATAAAATAGTGGAAGAAAACAGTTGCAAGCTGAAGTAAGTTTAGTAAGTGATATAAGGATAGAAAGGGAACAAGAATTTGTAGATCAAAAATAAAATGAAACATACTAGAGTGAAAGGGGAAGAAAGTGTGGATCATAATGAAAGATAATTCACTAAAACTATAGGACCTGTCTGCAGGTAATGTAGTTTCTTGACAACAGCCACTAGTTTGGAAGTCCAAAACTAGTATTACAAAAGCCAAGTATCAAAACAAAAATGTTTGTTTTCTTCAGCTGTAAGCAGAAAAACTGTTTTACAGGTGTAAACAAAGAAGAACAAGTTGAAATATTGACTGTAGTCAAAAAATGAGCAGGATATTCATCTTCAGCTGTTGATCAACGTCTACAAGATCAAGCAGTGGTAGCTGTGAATAAGTGAAAATGCTAAGAACAGCTGTTCACTCAAATACCATGTTATGGTTGGTAACAAGTGACATGAGACATATTTAAAGGAGTTCTTTCAGTTAAAAAGAATAAGAAACTCGAAAGCTTTAGAAAGAACCATAAGGTCCAAGGTAATATTAATACCCAAACAATTCTACATAAGTTTAAGGAAGAAACGGAAAGAAAAGATGAGCCTGATGTGCTAGACATTTCTTTTGTTCAAGTGCTGAATGTGCAGACACCTCAGATCTCTATCCAGGAAACGTTTTACCAGTGCCAGTTGTCTACCAATGTATTGTGTATACATGGCATTAAAAAATGTGCAAGTATGTATCTGTGCAAATATACATGTCATAATAAACCTTAATGTCATCTTTTTTTAATATTAGGTCTTCAGTATTCAGCAAATTTGTGTGCTTTGTAGGAACTTCTCTTGAACTATGGATTTGACTACTATTTTTATGTGTATTACCCAGCTGGTAGTGTTTTCAAACTGCTTTGTAGTAATTAAGTTACTTCATAAAGCTCTTTTACTGACATCCATGAAGGGGTCAGGTAAGATAAAGGTTGTGCCCCCCCCCCATCCCGACAGAAATATAATCCGTCCTTGGTTACTGGTGGATCTTGAAAATAAATAGAGGTGCACAACAGGACTCAGAATGAGTAAGGGGAAACTATATGTTTCCCTTATATGTTAAACTATAAGGGGAAGTCTGCAGCAAACAAACATATTAACATATATGCTATAGATTATGCATTTGAATATGGTTGATAGTTTTCCTCGTATTAATATTACGTTATTGCCGATGAAGTAAAGCCCTGTATTGCTCGTGTGAACAGAAAGTTGTTACTATTCTTATATAAAATTAACCACATTCAAGATATTAAGCAGAGAACTAAAGTTAAAAATATATACAAGTTTTATTAGGTCAGAGAAGACATACAGTAAGGGCGGGTAAGAGTACGCAGCTTGTAAGAGAACACACTGATAATATCGCGAAGTTGGCAATATTGAGATCGCTTGCGCCAGTATATGATGAAACCTTGGTTAGTGGAAGACATGCTGTGAATATCTGATATTATTCTGCCATCTTTTTGTCAAGTTATAGGTAAATAATTGTTTTCACTTCTTTTATTACAACGCATAAGCCTACTGTCATAAAGTTTTTACTGTTTAAAGTTAATTCATTATATTTTTAATAGTATGTGTTACAAACTGATTCAGTTAGCTACGTAATGGGATAAAGTACTGTACCGTAGCTGATGCTACTGAAATCTATCGAAATTTTTTATAACTATGTCGCAGGAGGCTGAGTACACAGTCATATGTCCACTGCAAATTATTTGTATTCCTAATACATCAAGTACTGTAATACACAAGATTATTAGTTTCTTTTTTCATTATTTATTTCTAACAAATTAATAAATAATTTATTTAAATAAGAATAAATGATATTCTTAAAACTTGTACTTCTATTTCTTTTTTAGCCTAATAATAATTTAACATTTTTGTAATGCAAAAATTGGAGAAAAACCTTTATTAATGAATATTATCATTAAACACTGAAGTTTACAATCATTTATTTCAAATAAAATATTTTTTTTTTGCATAAAACTTGTCTCATAGGCTTGACAATGGGGAATTATAAATGAAAAGGCAACAGAAAACTTGTATTCACTGAGGAATTACTTGAACAGTTCGGAAAACGATTGTGTCAGGATGAAAGTAAACGGCAAGTGGCTTTGTGTCTTGCCACTTAAGGAATACACCTTAAAGAAAAGATTAAAATTGGTAGGTGTTCAGTGCACATGTTGTTGTTTAGTTAAGTTACAGAGAGAAGGAAAGTCCAGCTACTAAGTAGTAGTACTTAGTACTAAGGTAGCCTGATTAATAATAATAATAGGCTGATTTTTTTCTTTATGGTAATGTTGGTTCTATTTGTTATTCATAGAGTAACACTCAAGAGATAATTTTTTGCTTGTTTAGGGTTCCATTCCTATGTCATTAGGAAAATTTAAACCTGTTTTTAGCGGGAGCCAGGAAAAACAACTAGCAGAATACTGCATTCAACATAATTAAAAATTTTACGACTTAACGAGAAAATAACTGATGCAGCTTCTACCATTTAAATGTGCTGAAATAAATGGTACTAGCAATAGATTTAACCAGGAGCACAAGTTGGCTGGCAAAGAATGGGTTATATTTTGTAAGAGACAAGGGATTTCTGTACGTACGCCAGAGCTACGGCTCGGCTGTATTGGACGAGCAACAGGCTTTAACAGAGTTAAGGTAAAATACTTTTTTGAAAAACTTAAAAAGTGTTATGAAGTTAAAAAAGTTGCTCCAGACAGTATTTATAACATGGACGAGTCTGGTATCTCAACCATACTTAATAAATTACCTAAGGTTTTGTTATCTGTAGTCAAGAAACTTGTCAGTAGAATCTCATCAAATTAGTAGGACCAGTTGGTGACTGTTGTTTGTTGTTTTAGCACAACAGGAAGCTACATTTCTCCAGCAATGGTATTTGCTTGCAAGAGAATGAATTCGGAACTCTACAATGGTGCTCCTACTGGTATCAGTGGCAATCACTGATATCTGATTTTGGTTACATGAACACCAAATTGTTCATTGAATGGCTTCGCCACTTTGCAAAACACTCCAGACCACTTGAAGATCATCCAATCTTGTTAATTCTTTATAATCATTCATCCCATTGTTCTCTTGATGCAATTTTGTTTTGCTGTGACAATTTCATAACATTATTTTCATTACCACCACACTGCAGCCACATGATGCAGCAGTTGGACAAAGTTTTCTTTGGACCATTGAAGAGTGGATATGTGGTGGACATGGACAAATGGTTAGTAAGTCACCCCGGGCAAACTGTCACTCAGGTGCATGTTGCTAACTTATTCAATGCGGCTTACAATAGAATTGCAACAATTGACAAAGCTGAACAATCCTTTCGCTGCACAGGGATTTCGCCTTACAATCCGGATGTATTCAGAGACGATGACTTTGCTCCAGCTATGGTATTTGATACATCCAGAATAGGCCTAGAAAGAGATGAACAACTAGAACTGTCTACTCATTCTGAAGCGGGATATGAACCTGTTTCTGATTCAACCTTACCATAGATGTACCTATTCTAATGGCAGTGAACAAGAAAACAAGCCGAGTAGTGACGATAGTAATGTAAGAAATATCTTCCCTATTCCAAAATGAATGTTAAAGAGGAAAATCCGTCGGACAGCACAAAAATCTGAAACTCTGTCTAGTTCCCCATTTAATAATAAGCTGATGCAGAGCAGGAAGGAAAGATAAAACACTTGGAGAGTAAGACAGATAGGCTAATGAAAAAGGTAATAAAAAACTTAAAATTTGTAGAAAGTTCTAACGATGTGCCATCAACATCTGAAACTCGTACTTTATACCCAGGATGTGGTGAGGACTTTGATGAAGAATGGATTCGGTGCAGTGCTTGTCTTCAGTGGTGGTATGAACAGTGTTGTTCGGGATATGAGGGCGGACCTTTTTTGTGTGATTATTGTTGTCTAGTAGGTTGTGTCATGTAATGTGTGTTTAATTTTGCCACGTTTACTGTAGCCTTTATTAAATTAAGTTTAGCACGTAATAAACAATGTATTCCTTATTTTGTGTCATGAAAATTGAGCCTATAATTTTTTTTTACGAGGGAGACTGTGGAAAACTTATGTTCGCCGCAGGAGGGTCCGCACTTCTACGGTGTGTGGGACTCGCACCCACCAAAACCACAAACCCTGTTGTCCACGGCATGGATCCACCTTGGGATTCAGCTTTCGCAATACTTCAAGGTGGTGCCATTTGTACTTCGTCTTGTGGACGTACATCTGTTTTAACCCTTCAGCGGGTCCACGTTACCTGTTTCCTGCTATTCTGTCAGCGGCCCTAGCAAGATCATCTTCGGCTTCCTTCTTTTGCCTTAGTACCTTCTCTATGTAAGCTGGAGTAGCTTCTCTTAGTACCTGCTCCCAATAGTGTTCGCTCTCCAGCATTATTCCGATAATATTTTCAGGTGAGATCTGTCCCACTACATTTTCCAGTGATTGCCTCTCTTCTTTCCATCTAGCACAGGTGAAAAACGTGTTATTCACATCGTCCAATTCTTGTTTGCAGAAAATGCAATCTGGTCTGTCTACTTTCCCCATCCTGTATATTAGGTTAGCCCGGAACAGGCCGTGGCCAGTTAGAAACTGTGTTAAGAAATAATTAATCTCGCCATGTTTGCGATCAGTCCACTCAGCTAACTGTTTTATGAGCGTAGCGGTCCACCGAGCCATAGTACGAGCCCCGGCCTCCTTGTGAGCTTGTACAGTATCTACTTGGCCCTTCCTCTTGTAAACCAGTTT
The DNA here is from genome assembly GCA_034769895.1 of Magicicada septendecula. Taxonomy (NCBI): domain Eukaryota; kingdom Metazoa; phylum Arthropoda; class Insecta; order Hemiptera; family Cicadidae; genus Magicicada; species Magicicada septendecula. The sequence continues at coordinate 119,837,313 of CM068375.1, read as the reverse complement.
CCGTTCCTGTGCCAACAGATCGATTGGGATTATTCCCGCGATGACAAGAACCGCAGGCTTCGAAACCATGCGGTAGGAGCAAGCCACACTGAGCGCGCCTATAATAATAAACACTACAATAACAATAATTATGTAAACAAATAATTTTCATTTTCATTGTCAAATATCAATAAAAATTAATAATTGCATTTATTAATAGTAATTAAAAATGAATTAAAAATACATTTAAAAAATGCTGATATTTGATTAAAAAAAAGGAAACTGACATTGCATAGTCTTAGGCAGATTGCAAGTGCCGACAAACGGTCTAAGAGTACGCACTTGCATGTTATGTTAAAAAATTGTATTGCTTAACAAGCTGTTAAGGTAAGTACTAAAATTGTATTGCTTAACAAGCTGTTAAGGTAAGTACTAAAATTGTATTGCTTAACAAGCTGTTAAGGTAAGTACTAAAAAAATGGCTTGAAATGATCGTAAAATATGAGTGTTACGACATTACAGCACATGCTACGTGTTTCTCGGCTATTCCGGCTGTAATGTGTGTGCGCGTACGTATTGCTGCTACTTTGAGATGAAGGACAATTACGTGACACTTGTCACGGGTCCGTAACGAGACTTTTCCAGATCATACCGGTCCGCGTGGGCTGTGTTCAACGCCGTAATAAATTACGTTCTAGTGTTTTCTAGTACACGCATATTATGGAATATGCTGGAATCTCAGCGGGGTATAATTACAAGATTTCAGGGGCGCTCAGTCAGTTTAAGTTGCGATTTATGCAAGTGGGGTTCGAAGTATTGTGGCGAAATGTTATGGGTTTTATAATTGTGCGGGACAATTGTCATACAGTTGTGTTTTATATTAGTTGAAATTTTTATTGCGTGTGAACAATTTTAATTTGATTTGTTGTAAGAGACTATCTTGTTGATTACAAACTGTTTAATTGTGATAATTATAGCTGGTGATTAGTGACTTAATTGGTGTCGTGTATTTTGTTTTCCTCTGAACCATCCGACGATCAGTAGACCGTCGAACAATACTTTAATTCGTTTTTTTAATTTTTTAAATATCAGAGAAACTAAGCCACTACAAGCTTAAATCTCTTATGTGCGTACTCTTAGCAGCCTTTCCCTTGTAGACGACCTAATCGCTGACCTAGCAGTGAACCAGCAGTTGACCATGTATTATTTAACTTAGAATATTTGAATGTAATTCCTTTTGAATGATGGTGGCTTCTGGAGACTACTGTGAATTATGAACTTGATGTAGGCATAGTACGGTTCCTGAAAAACTGAAGATTAGGTTAGCTGGATCAGGATAAGAACAATGAAGAGAACCAAACTGAAAATATATAGGAATACGAATCAGAGGAAGACTACAGAAAAGATGATTGAACGACGTGGAGAATAATTTAAGGGATATAGTAATGAGAAGTGACTTTGAAAATTGTTGAAAAACTAAAACCCATCCTGATATTAAAAACCAGTAAAGGAAGTAGGTACTAAAATATTCGGTTACGCTACATTAGCGATCCCTCACTTCTTGGCTTTAAACACGTCCATTACCCTCAAAACTACTGTTCAGAAGTAAATGCGTTATCGGCAATGACTAACGCATGATAAAAACGGACATATTATAATCACCATTGTTGATGAAAACAGATGAGTCATCGCGAAATCGTGGTCTAATGTTGGTTTTTACATAATTTGTGAAATTATTATGAACGCAATATACCAAACATTTGACTCAAAAATGCAGTTTTTTGGAACTATTACGTTTTTAACTTTTTTCCGTGGAAAATGACATAAGGCGTAATATGTAGTCATTCGCTTATACCTGGACACCTAACCAGTTTTTCGTATGCTGTGTGTTAATAGCGCAGCAGGACCGTTATTTCTGTGTTTCAAAACACAGTTAAATGACGTTTTTAAAATCCTGTGTTTTTCTTTTTACTTTGGCGATAATTATACCCGATGAACTAGTTTTAATGAATCACCTTCAAACTTAATTTTAAACTTTAAACTATAACTTGCCGTACCGTTTTCACGATTCTGGCAAAAGATCCGGGTCTTTTTCGTTGAAATTGGTCCTTTGAACTTCAGCGGTTTGACATAAAGACATTTGTCGTATCCGTGTAGTGCTGCCACTGTAGTCGTACTGCGGCTAAGGGTACGATTATTATACGAGCGTTTTTTCCGGCCGTGCACGCGCGTGGAGTTTGGAAAAACGCAGTGGTCACACGTGGGTTTGTTCGCTGACGATGCTATGTATCACTGCAGCTCCCTGTCCCCGCGATTTGCGAGTACAAAGCTGCAGCGTCAGTTGAACCAGCTTCCGGACTGGCTACGGAAATGGCGGGTGACGATCAACACGGAGAAATCCGAGGCGATCTGCTTCACCCGTAAGTCCATCTCCCGATGCCAGCCCCTCTCCCTAGCAGGGAGGCCCATCGCCTACAAAGAATCGGTGAAGTATTTAGGCGTTCGGCTAGATCGTCGCCTTTGCTTCAACGCCCACGTGACGGAAACCCTTGCCAAGGCTCGCGGCGTCCGAGCCAAATTATCTCCTTTCCTCTCGTGTCGCAGCCGCCTGGCCATGCGCACGAAACTTACACTCTATCTACTATTTCTCAGGTCTGTATTGACCTATGCGGCACCCGCCTGGTGGTCTCTTTTATCCACCACCAACAGATGTAAGCTGGAAGCTTTCCAGTCCCGTACACTCCGATCCTTGACGGGGTCCCCTTGGTTTGTAAGGAACGACGTGATTCGAAGGGGTCTCCGTGTTCCTACCTTGACTTCCTTTGTCCGGTCGCTGGCTCTAACTCTCTTTGCTAAAGCCTCGACCTCCACCTTCCCGTACCTACGAACCATCAGTGCATCAGAACCACCACCGCCCATTCGGGTCAAGCGCCCGCGGGCGCTTCTAGACGACCCGCCATAACGCCATCCTCTTTAAATTAACTAAAAAACAAATTGTAATCATCAGTCCTAGACCAGAGTATTTCACCAAACTGTCCTTCTTTCCTTCCTGCTTACCTCCTAGGACGATGTAGAATTTGTTGCCATCTGAGCGATTTAGTTTGTAAACACCAGGTAGATCAAATTTGTTTTGTTCTTTGTGTGTGTGTTTTGATAGCGCGTATTCTGTTTTGTTTGTAGTTTTGTATGCGATTCTGTATCCTGCTTTTTTAAATTTGTGGTCTATTTTTCAGTGTGGTTGTTGATGTATGTTAGTGTTATGAATTTGTTTTTTCTATTTTTGTTTGTTTTGTGTTTTGTGTAGGAGTTTATTGACTATTGTTCTGTTGTATCCATTGGATTCTGCTAGATATTTTATCGTCTTTAGTTCATCTCTGTAGTCTTTTTCATCTAGTGGGGTGTTGTTTAGTCTGTGTATCATAGTTCTGAAGGCAGCTAGTTTGTGTTTTATTGGGTGATTGGAGGAGTTGTGTATTACTGTGTCAGTTGTAGTGGGTTTTCTGTATATACTGAATTTCTGTCTGTGTTCAAATTTTGTGATGGAGAGGTCTAGGAAGTTTATGCTATTGTTGTACTCGTATTCAGCAGTGAAGGTTATGTTTTTGTGTATTTTGTTTATGTGGGTTAGTAGCTGTTCGCTTTGTATTTTTTCCCCTGTATAGAAGGGAAAACTGGTTTAGGCTATAAGGTAAAACTTTTACGTTTTTACCAATAATAAAAAACTTTGTATTCCGAGTCGGTAGTGACATACTTATATTTAGTTTAAGTAACGTTCGAATAACGTTTCAACAGACACTTGTACTTACCGTTATGTGTCATCTGTGTATACCGAATAGTACTACGTCCCAACACTCTTTACAGATTCTTTGGAAGGTTGTTAACGCCATTTCCGATCCAACAAAATCCTCATAGATGCTTCTTGAGATGTAGTGTTTGTTTTGTCTGAACACGCACAAGACAGTAAGGTTGTTACGGATTACTTGTATATCAACAACGCGACTGTAACACTAATTAAGATACACGAATGATATGTTTTGTGACGACCTCTGATGAAATAATCTTTAATTTTCATTTGCTCCTCCATCAGACAATCATGGAACACTACCAAGGAGTTACTCTCACATTCGTCCACTGGGATGAGTTCTTCACAAGTGGCATAAAAGTGCGTTATCTTTTGTCCCATACTGCTTTCTAATATCTGAATAATCACGTTGTTCGCGCATCTTGCTGAACACATAAAGATGTTTAAAATTCAGCCTACTCAATCTCCTTTTTACTTCCATGTTTGTATGTGAGATTGAGTAGGTTTGTTTTACCACATCCGGAACTACCGACTATCAAAAATCTAAGTGGCATCGAAAGCAGCGAGTTATTTTATTCTTCCCTATAATCAACAGTGATATCCGTTTTTATTATAATAAATCTATATATATATTGTAAAGTAACGGAAATACGGTCCTCGACGTTACATAAATCAACTTATAAGATTTAGAATAGAGAAGAAAATTTATTAATTATCCACACTTGTAAAAGGTCAGAAACCCAACCCATGATTGTTTAAATAAAATAAGAATACAAGGTAAAAAGATAAGAAAGTGATAATGTTAATAATAATAAACCTCAAGGTTCAGTGAGAGGTAAACAACAGAATTTAATAATAATTGATGTTTTAAAGCAGATGAGAATGAGTAAATGGTATATGACTTAAGTTACTCAAATGTACTTGTTATTAATTGTATCATGTTATATTGTTATCATGATAGTGATGTTATATTTTGTGTTAGCAAGTGAAAGTTTTCTATTAATAGAATATCAGGTAATTAAGTATTATGTGTTATTAATTTACCATTATAGAGCTGTTGTTGAACTCAGTAATTGATTACTAATTAATTTCATTTTATGTGTTATCCATAGGGCACGATAGAGCTTTTGTTAGATTTTATAGAGTTAATTATTTGTATACATGTACTTAGAGAATAAGATGATTATAATTGTAAACTTGGCCAAAAGGCTATAATTGTTAACGAGATACAAAAGAGTTTAGTATAACCATGTCATAAATAGATAAAAGATTCTATAATATTGCAGATAGTAACCAGTTAAATTCAGAAATAGATCAAGGTATAATGATAGGCCTAACAACCAGTAACATTATATAGTAAGTCAGATCAGAAAGGTTAGGTAAAGAAATTAGTAACAAATACTAAATAAAATCTAATGAGTTAGGAGAAGTTAATAGTAATTGATAATAACAAATAAATAAACTCAAATTAAATAAATTCTTATAATGCCATAGTGCAAGGATACCGATAGATAATGTTTAGTAACAGAAAAATAATATTGTTAAAATAAATAGACTAAGAGGAAAAGACAGCAAAATATATAAGAATTAGTAAACAAGCCGTAAGTAAAATTATATTCGGATATAATGGAAATTTAGAAAGGGATTATTTTGATGAGTGGAAGAACATTGTATGAAATGATTATAATATAACATAATATCGAATAAGAATAAAAAAGATGGTTGCCAGGGACGACAAAGTAGATAGAATTTGTTGATTTGATTATTGGATAAATTTACATGAACGAAGACGGTTTAGTTAAAAGACGCTCAGAAAAGATTTGATTTAATATAAATACAAAGTCCATCCAGATTTAAGCAAAATGAACAATAAATCCCAATAGTATGATCAACTATCATTAAACCGTATTATATAATTGGACAATCTAAAAACTTATACGTGAAAGTAACGAAAAATAAAAAGGAAGAACTCTGATTGCAGAATTCAATAAAATGAACAAATGTTAACTTAATTGACTAACAAAACCAGAGAAATAACTACCTGCATAAAGTGATATAATCCTATAACGTAAAGGAAACGAAAATAAACACCAAATTATATTGGAACTTCAGTTTACACAATTCAATAGAAAAAACGTAGTTGGATTCGAATTTCGTCGAAGCACGTAACCACAAAACTCGGACATTGGTGAACAAAAGGAGCGGTATTTCTGCATCATCCCAGGACCAAGAATTAAACTTTATTTTCAACTTGGAACGAAGACTGACGAGAGCAAATTTATCTGCATGCTGATCAGATGCTGTCAAGACGAAAGGGTTATCTGTACACGGCCTCATCGCGTCACGATGCCGAGCGGACGGTAAAACTACAATTATTTTAAATATTATTTAATAAAAACTTAACTCTATATCGTAATACCTTGTATTCCTATTTATGCATTTTCTGATCTTACTAACAGTTGAAAGAACCTTCACGCCCTGTAATTAAAGAAATATAAAATCATAACTAAAAATAATATAAAACCTGGAATCCAATCGATAATCGATTACTTCTGACATATAGCCTTTTGTATCTAACGTAAAAGAAACAACTTTGTTGGACAAGAAATATTAAATATTAATAAAGAATCCTTTCAGAATTCCGATATCTTCTCATTTATATAAGATTTAGTGTACCGGTAGTGTGAACAAGATATAAGATAAGTAAAGAGTGTAACCAATAATCACCGTACGCGGTGGGTTAACCTACAAATTTCCGTTGTCTGGGCACCACAGCGCTATTCGCGGACTGCTTAGGTATTAAAGAGAGGAGAATACAATAAAAATTTCTTCTCTTCTCTTCTCTCCAACGCAGAATAGGCTTGAGCGAAAAATTCTAATTACACCCTATACACATAATTTTCACCCACAATAACACAAGTATATTAAATAGAGAGGAAAGGAGATATACTTAACATTATTATAACACATATTAAAATAAGATACATAATAAATTGGCACTAATCGGAGAGAGGTTTAACGAGGAGACACCCGTTACATAATAATATATAAAACTCAAACCCTGAGGATTTATGGGTACTGAATACAAATCCACGCCATTACACCGATTGCCACCAAATTTTGCACCAAGTAACCTTTGACACAAAGCGAAAAATACTGTCTAACTTGGAATTTGATATTTTGCCCCGTTCGCACGATTTAGGCCTTTTTAATTATGCCTTTACATTGACGCGGATAAAGATGTCAACAACACCATGGAGACCAGAATTAATTACCATAGTAACAAGTAAATAAACAAATGCTATTTAGTGGCATTGGAACTGTACATTTATCCATTCTTGCAGTACATTTCGATGTTTTATATAATATGCGATTGTATCGATATATTACAATGTGGAAAGATGAAGTGTACTAATTGTAAATTGTCCTATTACTTAATGCAAAGCGAAAATAAGTGTTATTTTCATTTGTGAGGTTAGGTGTCAACGGTTTTTGATTTTTAGTTTACTGCTGAAATATTTAAAAGCCATGGTTGAGGAAAACATAACGTTTAATGTGTTATACAATGCTTCTAACACAATAACACTTAGAATAAAGAATTTAGCGTTTTGATTTAACAGGTAGGCTACTTATAAATATCTCCAAAGGCTTTATAAACGGGTACTTTTAAATCTCCAAAGGCTGCTGCTCCAACATAATAATTTAATACAAGTTAAAATAGTACAAGTGTTGAAAACAGCTTTGGAGAGAATTTGACTAATGAGTACAAAATTGTTATACGACCTGACAGAACGCCATATAGACATAGACAATAAAAATTATATTAAAATACTTACTAAAAGTCAGATATTTGCGTGCGAAGCCGTGGGTAACAGCTAGTATTATAATAAAGATGAAATTATTAAAACTTGGTAAAGAATCTGTTTTTAAACTTCATCTCGAGCATCCTCTACACCTAGACGATGATGCCAACTACAAATTGGCATTAACGGGATTTTACTCTGATAACAATATTTGTAACCTAAAAACAGAAGGTAAAATTTACTTATAGGCTATGTTAGAAACCCCAAAGAAGAATCTGTAAAGCTATATTAAAGAGTTTACAATACAGAAGGGATACTGGAGGTTGGATACATTACAGAGTGCGTGAAGAGGATTCTTCAGTAAACTAAACGTATCATCTGTAGAGTCGAATAAGTTCTCAATGTCAAATGTTGAAGGTAAAATTGCAATGCAATCTCCGTAAAGATTTTATCTGGATCCAAATGTGTGCTAATAAGGGTTCCTCGCGTTTACAATATCTCTGAAACACCACACGAGAAGTTCTGTGTTCCAATAAAAAGTGGTCTGAACAAGATACAAGAGATCGTTATAACCAGTGGCGAAGTTACATGGAGGCAATTGAGGAAATGCCTACCCTAAAAAATTCTGTAGAATAAAAATTATAAATGCGTATGAACTACATAACGTAAAGATTATACATTGTTAGTTACCGCGACTGTCGAATTTATTAAGCCGAAACGTGCTTTACTGAGCGACCGCTAGATGGTGACAGGTGAGATTCGGCATAGCTCGTTTAAAGCGAATGAGGCAACCTGAACTTGCCTCAGCATTTTTTGTATACATCGTATGTAAGCAATGTGCGGGTTCGATAGTGAAGTGAAGGGAGGAGGGATTGTCCCGCGCTGTACACATAGAGCGTTGAGGTATGCCTCACTTCTGTGGTCCAAACAGTTAAGTTAAAGCGCCTGTGTTGTTTATAAGTGTGTTTATTTTATGCGGTTATTAAAAGTGTCCCTGTTATTCCGCTGAACTTGATGATCAAGATTGTTATTGGATTATTTGTAACATTAAACATATATATATATATATATATATATATATATATATATATATGTTGCGACAACACAAATTACTAAACTATTGGCGCATAGGATATGATAGTATGTGTATTTCAAATTACAAGTCTATATTGGAGGGTTTAAGATTATTTATTGTACAAACACAAGTTATAGTTTATATGGTATATTTGAAATGTACAGAATGTAATGTTTGATATAGAGTCTTTCTTTTAAAATGTTAAATAATGTTCATACGCAAGACGTGATACGTTACATAAGAAGACTCCCACGATGATGTTGTTGAAGAGAAGGGCCGGTCTTTGCGGTATAGTTGGTTCGTCAGGTGTGGCTTACAAATGACAGACGTTTCACCAGAAACGTTTACAGCTGGGCTGGCGTCCTGTAACAGCTGGGCTGGTCCTATAACAGCTGGGCTGGTGTCCTATAACAGCTGGGCTGGTGTCCTATAACAGCTGGGCTGATGTCCTGCAATTCCCACGATGAATCCGACACTTCGCACACAACGGTACTACGGATTTAATTACATGCAAAACTTATATAGAGTTTAAGACCAAGTAAAATCTCAGGTGACAGTGAGTTTAATCAATAACGGTATATTGAGCTTATACCTCTCCGGCTTCTTCAAGTGTTCTCGCGAATACCAAGGTCTACCGCGATCAGCAGACCACCCTATGAGGAAATCTTGCACTAGCACGGAAACGTCTTGATGGAACTATTGCGTAACAATTAATGATACTGTCACTGCGGAAACTCTCGCACAGTGATACAGTTACACTCACTTCTTACACACGTAATACAACAATATTAATATCGTGTGTAAAGATATAAAATCAATTGTTATGCGTCACACGCGTTACTATCCCCGAAAAGTCTTAACAGATCCTTGCAAGCGGTATAATCTTGTACAAGGAATTGTATGTACCGTTCACGGTAGCAGCAGTGAAGAACTGCTTGTAATTTTACGCACAATGCGTTAAAACACTGATGTGTGCAAATGTACTACACACACAGTTCTGAGTCTTCCCGTTTCACTAACGACGAATAGTCTTTACAACACCTTGCAAGCGGTAGAATCTTGTACAAGGAGTGCACGTTCCGTTCGCGGTAGATGGCGTAGAAGAACTGCCGTAATTATATGCGTAATGCGTTTAAACACTCCTGCGTGCAGATGTACTACATACACAGTTCTGAGCCTTCCCGTTTCACTATCGACGAATAGTCTTTACAACACCTTGCAAGCGGTAGAATTCTTGTACAAGGAGTGCACGACCCGTTCGCGGTAGATGGCGTAGAAGAACTGCCTGTGTAACGACAGGCTTAAGAAAATTTCCAACCACCAGTCAGCATTCTATTGGTGGATGGAAGTCACATGGTTAGTAAAGGTGACCATGCACTTTTCATGCAGTAGAGTGCATTTACTTTGTAACAGCATGCATAGCGGTAATCAGACTACTCGTATCTCATGCATGACTGCCTACATACTAATAATATACATGAACGTAAACAATAATCCGACAGGTATAGGGATTGTAGCGATACACATGTCTCAGTTCAGCTAATGTCAAAACAACGATAATACTTCACGCACCGCCCGGGAAACGTTTCCCACTCGCGCACGCGCGCACATTTCCACTAACACAGTACATGAATAACCATAAATAATAATGCATAGTTTTTCTAAACTAAACCCTTAACCTTACTAAATACAATTGATAACAACCAAACTTAACCATCTACCAATATAATATGAATGTCCATTGTCTGTGTAATATATGAACTTGCCCCGCCTATCATGATCCTGTGATTCGTTGCAATATATATATATATATAGAAACTAATCAAGTTTAAAATTTTGAAGTTCAATCAGTTGTATTATTGTGTATGACTTTACAAGGATTGTTCAATAGAAAGACGTATAGAGCTGTAAACCATTTTTTATTCAACGATTTTAAAAGAAGTCTCCATTAACGTTAAGCCATGAGTCCCACTGTTGCACTAATCTGTAGATTCCCTGCTAGTAAAATTCTTACGGCTGTTTGTGGAACCATTCTGCTTACAGCAAACGCTACCTCAGCATCCGATTTGAACCACCGTCCTTTTACAGATTCCTTAAAAAAAATTTAAGATAAGATTTTTGCCTACCCATTCATTAACTACTAGATTCGCCACTGGTTATAACAATAATAGATCACAATAACGAAGTGCTTTTACATGATAACGTAAACAATATTGTTTATCTGAGTCTGATTAGGGAGTAAATGTACTTTGTTGTACGTATTGTTACGCCATTACAGAACAATAGTACGTGCTTCTCGGCAATTCCAGTGGAACCCGGCTATATGTGTGTGGGTGTGGGTGTGTGCGCCCGCGAGGGGGCGCGCGCGCGTACATATGATCCTACTTTGATATGAAGGACAATTACGTGACACTTGTCATGCGTCCGCAACGAGACTATTCCAGACCATACCGGTCCGCGCGCACTGTGTTCAAGGCCGCAATCAATTACGCTCTAGTGTTTTCTAGTAGTTGAGGCGTATTACGGATTATTCTGGAATCTCATCGGGGTATAAATAAAAGAATTCAGCGACGCTTAGTTCAGTTTAAGTGGTGATATATTCAAATGAGGTTCGAGTTTACTTTGGGTGATTACTCTGTGCGTTCAAGTGGTTATTAGTGAAAAGTGATTATTGTGCGCGACTCTGTTAGTTGACATTATTATTGGTGTCGATAAATTAACTTGAATTATTGTACGAGTATAATCTTGTTGAATAACGTGTTGATTACAAACTGTTAATTGTGATAATTAAAGCTGGTTTTTTAGTGACTTTATTGGTGTCTTGTATTTTGTTTTCCACCGTACCATACGACGATCATTTAGACCGTCGTAACAATATTTTATATTTTATGGAGGTTTGTTCATAAAATTTTTGATCCCCTATGTAGCATCGCCCCAATTCGGCCCGTTGACCATAACGAACCATTGAAAGTTGTAAGGGGCGGAGACTGTGAGGTTATTAGAGGCACATATGTTTGTGACGACCTGATCATAACGATATCATCTCTTTAGGAAGTAGATGTACTTTTTATACACATTTAATATTTTATGAACTCTTGTTCAAATTTTTTCTCTTCTAATAAAAAGAAACAAAGGAAATTATTTACAATAAAAAGTGCATATCTAAAAGATTATCATCGAAAAGACCACAGGATATTTCAACGCAACTAAACTGTATAAGGATGGAGGTAAGGAGTTCAGACAATGGAAATATAATAAAGAATCTAAGGATTTAATTGCTTACTATGAACAAAAAAGCCGGCACCAGAAGTCTGACGGGGACTGTATGTATGAGGTTAAGGTAGACAATCAGGAGGAAACAACAAAACAAGTTACCGTCAGTACGTGACTAAAGATTTAATTTTAAATACTGAGAGGAGATCGATAACCTGTATGTTAAATACTTTGAATCAGAGGAGTAAACAAGTTGTACTACTCTCTACATATTTAAGATTTTTATGAACGTATGTTTATAATTTTTTCTTATAATAAAGAATATGGAATCAGTTTACAACAAATACTATAAAGATATTGAGAGGAGTTACTACAGGACTGTTATGCCTGTCAGTGATTTTCAGTAAACTCAGGTCTATTAAAACCGAATGCATTTTTGCAAACACATTATTAATTGAAAGATTTAACTAAACGCGCTTTCATTTTACATCTTTGTAATTTATGGTTGATATGGCTCGAACAGGTTAGATGGTATATTAATGGTTGATGTAGGGTGACTGAAACTTAATGGTTACTTTATGGTTAGAGTAAAATTAATTTAGGAGTGTATCAGTTTATAGTTGCTTCATGGTGAACGCTGACAAGAAATTTGCAGAATTTTTTATAGTTTTTCTTTGCCTTAAATTTTGTGAAATTTGTTTATCCTTTTATGGTTGAATTTTACCTTATTTTTCACTATAATATTATGGTTACTGTAACCCCTCTTTAACTTTGACTTGTAAAAGTTAATTTTTTTTTTTTGAAAATTTTTTTTTTTCTAAAGAGGGGCTACAAGATAATTAAAACTAGGCCAAAGCCTAGCGAAGCCAAAAATGCGCTGGATCCAGTGAGACGGGACTTGCAATTAAAACTCACAAAATTAACAACCAATAAAATCTTTTTATTATAACTAAACTCATTATATCTCCTTCGAAATTGTTGCTTACAAAAAATCAATAAATATAACATTTATATTTTCTGCTTAAAAAAAAAATATTATTTGAAATTAATAAATATAATCTATATTCTCCCTTTTAAAAATGTCATTTGAAATTAATAAATATAAAATCCATATTCTCCCTTTTAAAAATGTCATTTGAAATTAATAAATATAAAATCCATATTCTCCCTTTTAAAAATGTCATTTGAAATTAATAAATATAAAATCTATATTTTCCCTTTTAAAATGTTATTTGAAAATAAATTTATATAAAATCTATGTTTTATATTCTCCTTTTAGCCCTATATCTAACCCCCAAAATACACACGAATATACAATACATATTTAACCCCCAAAAATACACACGAATATACAATACATATACACGTTCCACAACACAGGACAATTATAACATCTATCATTAAATCTTGCCACACCCTTTTCCACCCCATGAGGTACATAATTAACAATTTATAAATATCCATATTAGGTCTTAATACCTAATATGTGTATAACATATTAAATGTGTATAACAGATTATGTTTGTAACACCAGTGGCCCCAGGACATACTAAAAAATTCAAGAGTTGGCATAGTGCCTGATACTATTATAAAGTGCTCCCACATTGAGCACTTAGACTTGGAGTAACTATAATTAGGATGCAGTAAACACCCAAGTGATCATAATCAATTAAAAGAATTTAAATATTGATAAATTTTGTTAAATATTGAAAACAGTAACGTGTCATAATGCCTTATGACCTTTTAAAATTAATTTGGCCCAAAGGCCGACATGTACCTAGGCAAGATAGTGCATAACTCAACCTGTCCCAAGAGCATGTTCAAGTCTGCATGAAAATGCACCTATACAGGATTAAACTGGTGACCCGACTTAACTACCAAAGAAACTTCTATCCCTATATGACTCAAACTGAATTTAAAAATGAGAAATTAAAACATAAAATGAAAACTAAATTTAACCAGTGAAATTACATGTTGATTGAATGAATTAGTAGTACTAAGGTAACCCTTATACTGAAAATAAGAAGGAAATTTACACGCCTGAATGGGAAGCAGCCACAGATACATGCCAACCTCTGGGCTCACAGATTATACAAAGTTACAAAATGTACAAAAGATTCCCCCCCAAGTCCGCGCACTATTCTGTCCCGTTAACCGGGGACCCAATTAAAATGTTTAAAGCTTAAAGTCATTGGTGTAGAGTGACTCTATGTCCACTGGTTCTAGTGGGTTACATCACACTGTGTAAAAATAATATGGATTGGTGTCACCTTATGTATTGCATGGTGTGAAGCTGTGGTCTCCTGGTCTACATGATAGGGTGTTTGTGGCCCGTACTCGCTATTCTCCTCCGGCAGATGAAGTTGAGAGAGAGTCTAGATGTTCATTGTTCAGGATGGAGCTGTTCCTCGACTTCCGGCGAGGGACCCTAGTCATACAACATATTATCAGCGATAAGTTCTCAAAACTAATTCCCCCAGAAACCTCACACGCACCAGAATCCATATATAATATTAAACACAGCTTTAGGCCTACTTAAAATGATGGTTTGACACACTTTGCAACGGTTATACGGCCACATGGCCCTATCTTGAAAACATTTAGTTTTGTTAAATTTCATATTATAAACTTTACCCCTGTGGGTTAACATAATTCAATTACGGTTATATAATTATTCAGTTTGTTATACAATTAATAAAATTTACACATAGTCTTATTTGCCACGTGGTGTGAGAGGTTACCTGATCACATCTATTTCTGTACTTATTAAACAAATACCTTTTTGCATTTACATTATTCTCAATTCTGGTGCCTCAGTTAAGACTTCTGAAATTAATATAGTATTACTTTAAATTGATGTATATAATCATATTGCCGTAACTTACCGCAGATCTGTATTTGTTTAGCCTGCCATAGGTAGAAGATGGTGCAACAAAAAGCTCCTTTCTGTCGGAGAAGAAATGCAGGCGAGTCGATAGTTTGGAAGACCAGCGAGAGACAGCCTTTTAGAACGCAATTCCGGCTATTGTTTGCTCGCCATCAGTATCGAGCATCAGAGCGCAGCACCAATCAAGCGCAGCTTGATTACCACTGCTGTAGATTGTATGCGTATATCTACCGCTAAATACAGTACAGTATTTTTCGTCAGCTTTGGCGTTAAATGCCGAATACGCGCCGATCTTTCTTAGACTCGGCACACCCCCACCCCAAAAGGGCAACATAGTTGCCCCACACTTAGACAGAGGAGCACCCTGCAGTGTACCCCAATGTTTTTTACAACAACGAAGGTGTTCCTCGGTTTTCCCAGAACAAAAAAAACTCCTCACAACTGCTACCATCCCCATGCGACCCTCTCCGCCATGCCAACCCCACGGGACCGCCCCAACACGTCACCCTCTCTGGCGACCACCACCTACTTCTACTGGTCCCACTCACATACTCGTCCGAAGACCTAACAAGGTATCACCCACCTTGGTATGTGAGTGACCGTACTACTCCTCTCGTCCGCCTCTCGGACCGACCAGCCACATGCACCAACAAGGCATCTCCATCCTTGCCATATGGCTGGCCCACATCCCTACACTATGGCAGACGGCCCCGCTTAGCCGGACAGAGAAAACCGCATAGAGGGCACGCGAACATTATCCCTTCTCTTACTCTTTAAATACTGCGTAACTAGCAAGGGGGGGTTTACTTCAGCACGGCATCGTCTAACAACCCACACTTAATCCAAAAATAATCTACCAGGGAAATCAACCGGGGAATGCGGCATGGCCCCGACCCTACAATAATCAACAACAAACTACAACAAGGCAAAATGAAAACAACAAACAACAATCTAACACTAACATCACTACACCAACCTAGTCACAACTCTTCCAACTAACTTCTTTTCTAACTCCTTTCTGATATTTTTCTTTTTTCCTTTTTCTTATTTTTTTTCTTTTTCCTTTCTAATTTTTATTTGTTTTTTATTTTATTTTGTTTTCTAAGGGGAGGGGTAGGAAAATTGGGAAGATGAAAAGGGCAAGGATCATTGAAAGGTCAATAACTAAGACTAAGGGTAAGGACATGGTTCCCTCCGAGAATAAGGATGGGTGGAGAAAACCAAGGCTCGTGGAGGCAGGGGCGCAACCCTGAAGTAGACGAACACCACTGGGACTGTGGGGAACATCTACCCGCTACCCGTTAACCGCTTCTTCTCACCTTTTTATGACGACTTTTAGGTACTCGTTCCTTTTGGACACCTCTCTCTGAGAAACTATCTCGTGTTGAGCTGTACTGATTTGTTTCTTCTGAATTAGAATCAAGGCAACTTACCTGACTACTTTTACCTTGATTTGGATTATCCTCAACCTCTAACTCCTCTGCTTCTTTTTCTTCCACCTCTTCCTTTTCCTCCTCTACATAATCCAAATCACCATCACGACACTGCACATCTTCATCCTCTAGTTGCTCACCTGGTCCGCATGAAACTTCTTTCCGTTCCTCGGAATCCTCAACACTACTTACAGAAAGCGTCTGCACATCTTCACACACTACATCATTCTCACATTTTCACTCACACACTCCACAACGCTGCCACCCAATTTCTCCTCAACTTCTACCTCATCTACTTCTACCACACTTGCAGCATGGACATCCCCTTGTCCATCCGCAAACTCAGGAAACATTTTGGGGTTCGAATAGAACTTAGAAGAATCTCTAAAAGTCCCTATATCTAAAAGTAACTATGTCTTGTTAGGTTTAAGGTTTGTGTATTATATGTGTGTATACTTGCCCGCCTGTTGGTATCGTTGAACGGTAGATTGCCACGCGGTGTGAAATTGTAAAGGGGGAAATTCCTTTGGAAACGCGAATTATCGCAGATCTGTGCCTAGGTGGAGATATGGTTCGCGTATTACCTTGCCCATAGTTGGGAAGGGTTACCTTAGTACTACTAATTCATTCAATCAACATGTAATTTCACTGGTTAAATTTAGTTTTCATTTTATGTTTTAATTTCTCATTATAAACTTTACCCCTGTGGGTTAACATAATTCAATTACGGTTAGATATATAATTATTCAGTTTGTTATACAATTAATAAAATTTACACATAGTCTTATTTGCCACGTGGTGTGAGAGGTTACCTGATCACATCTATTTCTGTACTTATTAAACAAATACCTTTTTGCATTTACATTATTCTCAATTCTGGTGCCTTAGTTAAGACTTCTGAAATTAATATAGTATTACTTTAAATTGATGTATATAATCATATTGCCGTAACTTACCGCAGATCTGTATTTGTTTAGCCTGCCATAGGTAGAAGATGGTGCAACGAAAAGCTCCTTTCTGTCGGAGAAGAAATGCAGGCGAGGCGATAGTTTGGAAGACCAGCGAGAGACAGCCTTTTATAACGCAATTCCGGCTGTTTGCTCGCCATCAGTATCGAGCACCAGAGCGCAGCACCAATCAAGCGCAGCTTGATTACCACTGCTGTAGATTGTATGCGTATATCTACCGCTAAATACAGTACAGTATTTTTCGTCAGCTTTGGCGTTAAATGCCGAATACGCGCCGATCTTTCTTAGACTCGGCACATTACTTACCCCCATAAATACAGGGATGCTTCACACGTACTCATACACTAGGAGGTTGAACGACGTGACAAAGAAAGATTGCTATCCACTACCTCGCATTGACGATACACTCGACACCCTGTCTGGAGCACAGTGGTTTTCCACATTGGACCTAAAGAGTGAATATTGGCAAGTGGGTCTTCATCAAGAAGACAAAGAAAAGACCGCTTTTTCGACCCCAAGTGGCTTATTCCAATTAAACGTCATGCCATTTGGACTCTGTAATGCACTGGCAATATTTGAAACATTGATGGGTCTGGTATTCCGAGGCCTGACACGGAAAACTTGCCTTGTTTATTTAGACGATGTTATAGTCATCGGGAAGACTTTCGAAGACCATTTGGAAAACCTTAAGGAGAGTCTAACTAGAATTCACGGTGCCCAACTGAAGCTATTATAGAGCCCGAAGAAGTGTAATAGCCCGAAAACGTTTTCACTATTACAGAAGGAAGTACAGTATCTGGGCCATATGGTTTCGGCAGCGGGTGTTAGCATGGATCCTAATAAAGTAGACACCGTAAGAGACTGGCCAGTTCCTAAGAGTTAACACGAATTCGGAGCTTCCTGGGGTTATGCTCATATTACTGACGTTTTGTGAAAGGCTTCGCCACTATTGCTAAGCCACTACATAAGCTAACGGTAAATAAAAGAAACTTCCAGTGATCGCGAGAGTGTGATCAAGCATTCAGGACTTTGAAAATTGCATTATGTTCGCAGGCAATTCTTGTTTTCCCAGCTTCCGAAGGGAGGTACATCGGACACGGACACTGTAACGCCAAAACGTAAAAAAATAATTTTTTTTGAAAGAAAGACAGGGACCACCTGGCAGCGTGTGAAATGACATTGACGAATGGGAGAAACAATAAAAGGAGATAAATACAATGGATGTAACAGCCTTCAACGTCGACGTACAGATGTCTAAAAGTATCATAAATCTAAACAAAAGCAGATGTTCGGCAGAGAGACAATTACCAGGAAAGACTACAGAGGCGTGTGAACCAAGTTAACATGTGCAGCCAGAAGCAGGTTGAAATTAAGGGATTGTTCTAAAAGAAAGGCAAACAATCGCCAGAACGAAGTACAATGAGAATTTACTAAGAAAATTATACGACAAAGGCTAACGTACTAAATCAACGGAACAACTGAATGTCACTGAAAGACATCCTGGCGAGTAGTACAATTAGAAATACAAAGAGTGCCACACGTGAGAAACTTACGTAACATGCGCATCCGGACGAAGTAAGAAACAAAGGGTGTCTTGCTAAGAGGCATGAAAAACGCCAAAAAGAATTATGACTATAACATATTGAAAAGACTACAGCAGGGGTGGAACTAATTAACAGATGCAGCTGCAAGCTGGACAGAAGGAAGGACGTCACTGTCAAAAAGGCGTAGGACAATACCAAAGAGATTTATGATCGTGGGATCGGACATACTGAAGCAAGGGGTAGCTGAACCCAGAGTAAGAAATTGGTGGGAACAGAAATCGCCTATCAGAAAACAGCTTGGAATATAGGCGGGTTTCCTGAAGGGAAATTCGTGGAAAACCAGAACGTAAAACCAATGAACACGGAGCAGAGTAACGTGTGAGAGTACTAGGAGGGAATTTTCTTAAGAAATAAAGAGAAGAACCAATGGAAACGGAGCAGGAGGACGAAAAAGGACTTAAGTGGGGAAAATGTAAGAAAGTAGTGGGAAAAAGAAGAGTAGGTAATAAATACACGGAACGAAGGTGAGATCGAGGAGTCTTTGCTAAAATTTCGGAAGTCGATGACTAAAGTTTCGGATAGTCGGTAGAGTCCGTTATAATGGTTACAGAGTAGTGACTTAAACACTTAAGAGTATTTTACAAATTTTAGAGTCTAGAGTCGAATCGAGAAGAAGTCTAACTTAAACTTCGTGTAGTCGAGCTTAAGTGTTACGGAAAATCGATGTTAAAAGTTCGGAGAGCTTTACTTAAAATCACGTAAGATTATCATGAATAACAATCTGTGAAGTGAGAACTGGAGTTTATTAGTTAATAACTCGTCAAAACAAAAGACCGAATCTTATCATGTATAACGAACGATATAGCTGTTGAAACGAGACGAGTCGTTACGAGATATCAGTGAACGTAACCGAAGTAAATAGTGAACAATAATTACGCTAAATTTAAAATTGGGAATTACCGGTTATCAATAGAAAGAGTGAAATAATGAAAGTGTATATGTGCCAATTACTACAAGAAAGAGTCACATTGTTATGCACGCAAATGATTCTGTGTTCAACGCAGTCGACGGAACGTCTACATCTCCATATATGCTGATTTAAAGAACCAAAAGGGAGAGCACATAATGACAACGCGCCATAGTTTGTGGATAACGTACCAAGGTAAAAAATTTTATGTATTAATTTTAGTTTACGAAATCACCTGTCTGTCACTCTAAAAGAATTCACGTAGAGAATTTTATAAGATAGGATATCCTCATTCAAAACTTACGTATAATTTTAAAGGCAAAGTGTTAGAATAAAGAGAATTAAGTACATTTCATATTTAAATGAATCCATTTAAAATTATATGTCATAATGAAATAAGTAATTAGGTGTAAGAATTAATTTATGTTTTCATAACACTCAAAAAAAGAATATTGAGATATTAAGGGATACTGAGATATGAAGAGATATTTTAGTTTTTATAATTGTTTATTGATAGAAATCATGTACTAAAATAATTATTGATAATCATTTGTTACGCAGAATAGAAATATGATACTAATGACAGTAATCGTTAAACGTAATAAATTTAATGGTAGACAGATAAACACGTCTTGTTTGTTTATTGAAAATAAACCCTATGAAATTAATCATTAGAATTAGTTTTCAACACCTTCCAAGTAAATATTGAATACTAGAGTCTCATAACATTTGATTGCATAACTGCTAATATATAAATTATTACCAATAAAAAACCCTGAGATCGTAAGCAATTAAAATAAAAGTTACATTGGCACCACAACTTGGGGCTATTAACGTAACAATTGACGCCGCAACTAGTGGGGCATAACAAAATATAGTTACATTTGGCGCTCCAATCGCGGGGCGTAAACGGGTACAACTCGATTAGAGTTATAACAACACACAGACGCAAGCAACAATGGTCTAGGAGCAGTTTTGTCTCAAGTACAAAACGGGGAAGAACGAGTAATAGCGTATTACAGCAAGAGGCTTTCTAAATCAGAGAGAAATTATTGCGTTACAAGAAGAGAGTTGCTGGCAATCGTCCGAGCTTTGGAGCACTTCCATAAATACATCTATGGGAGAAAGTTTTCTCTACGCACCGACCATGCCGCACTTGCGTAGCTCTTGAGATTTAAAAATCCGGAAGGGCAGTTGGCAAGGTGGCTCGAACGTCTCTAACAGTACAGCTTCAAGGTAAAACATAGGCGGAGGCGCCTGCAGGTAATGCAGATGGGTTATCTCGAAGACCGTGCCCGGAAGATTGCAGACATTGCCACAGAAAGGAAGAACAAAACGCAAGAGAGCATGTTCAAGCTATCACTGTAAATTTCCTGACAGACGACTGGACGACACAAGATTTTCGACAAGAACAAATGACTGATGAAGACACCAGACCGATCTTGACAGCAAAAGAGGAAGAACGCCGCCCGGATTGGCAAGCTATCTGCCATGGTTCGGAAGTCCTGAAGGGCTATTGTGCACAATGGGAATCTCTGTTGTTTAGATTGGATTGTTGGAGAACGGATTGTTGAAAGGGGCTTGGGAAAGTGCAGATGGACGAGACGTGGTCATACAGCTGATAGTTTCCCGAAGTAAAGTGCAGTCTGTTTTGAAGGAGATGCGTGATAGAACGTCTGGAGGTCATCTTGGCGTTAATAAAACCCTTGACAAAATACGTAAGCGATTCTATTGGCTTCATCTTTGCCACGACGTAGAAGAATGGTGTCGGACATGTGAAATATGTGCTGCAAGCAAGGGCCCACAAACCAGAAGCAGGGGAAAAATGAGACAGTATAACGTTGGATTGCCATTCCAGAGAATTGTCATAGACATCGCTGGACCTTTCCCAGTTACTGACAACGATGACGACGACGACGACGACGACGACGATGATGATGATGATGATGATGATGATGATGATGATGATGACGACGACGACGACGACGACACTTCTTCAGTGTTGTATAGCCTGATGTTGATGGTGGTCCTGCGCTCCTCCATCAGTCATGGTGTGTTGCAGATGATGGTGTTGATGATGAGTCGTGTAGCTGATCACACTGACATAACTTCTTAGCGTCTGTTTTCTGTCGATTAGCAAACGGACATAATGTCTTCGTGTATAACTTCTTAGCGTGTGTTTCTCATCTAAAGTTGCCGGAAGCATTTATAGTAAACAGCGATCTGACATGTTAGATACTGTTTCTGACATGTACAAGTTTGTTAAGTTCGTGTAGGCCTATACCGTCCTTCTTTAACTAATCACTTTTTAGTCTGTTTTCGCGATAACGTAAACTTGATCTTTAGGCGAGTAGTTGCATTGCCTTCATAATTTCTCACTCGTCATTTACATATAACACACTCGTTAATCACTAACTAATTGCGGTAGTAATTAACTTTAATTTGTATACCATCTTTATTATTGCACTTTTCTACAGTAATTTTGCATCACCATACGCGCGTGTAAATGTACTTATTCTAATGGTGTTTTTAGAATTGTGATATGTTTTTGTAACAGGTAAAAAACATATTTGTTTATTTTAATCATGTCAACACCTGATTTAATAACACAAACCAACAATTCATACGTACACAAAGACATCTCCCCTATCGCAGTACAATGCAGGTCGGCGCTGGGACACACACGCACACATATGACTTACACTGTATAACTACATATGTATAACTGCATACAAAGTTGTATAGAAGTTTGCGAATTAGGGTACGGTTACACGAGCGTTTTTCCCCGGCCGTTTGCGTCCGATTGGGAAACGCATTGAATTTAACACACAAGTGGCAATTAAAATGAGTCACACGGGCGTGGAAAAAATGCACGCATCGTTAACTCTGCTGCGTTTTCAAGGTCTCCCGCATCGAAACGCAACCTGCTGTTTTTACTGCGTTTTTAAAACGCACGAGGGTGGTCACACAGACTGTTCAAAGATGCCGCTAAAATAGCATTTGTTTATTTACTTGTTACTATGGTAATTAATTTTGGTCTCCATGGTATTGTTGACATCTTTATAAAAAAATATGTAATTTAAAAAATTGTCTTAATAAAGATTTATTTACTACTAATAACCAATGTTTTCTTCAATATAAACACGGACGTTTCTGTGCAGTTGCGTTTTAACCTTTATATACACATTTAACCTTTACCCTATAGCCAGATGCGCGTCCGAGGCGTCCCAATGCTGCCGTCCGATTATAAACCCCCTGTGTGACTACACTTCCGTCCGTGCACGTACGAGAAAAAAACCCACGTGTTGCATCATGGATGCGGGGTGTCTTTGCACCCGTGGCTTGATTGCAGCATCTGGAACGTGTCCAATGGCTGCCAGAAGTAAACATAGTGCTGGTACAATGTCGACTGGTTACCTAAAACTGGAAAAGGAAACCGCCAACCAGTTAACTGAGAAGGCGGGGGAGTATAACTTTCATTTGTTTAGTGCACTGCCGCTGGTACCGATTCGAGCAACAGATGTTGCCCGTTTCAAGTCCAGTCAGCAGACGCCCTGAGGGCGTCGGTCGCTCCCCGCGAGGCGGAGAGCCTCCGTGCCAATGATTGATGACAGCGACAAGCAGCCGGCTGCAAAGCTGATAAGGTGAAAGCTGATTATAAAGATCAACCTGTTGTGACTAAAGTGTATAGCACGCAAACACAAATCTACAGAGCGATGAAGTTAAATTGGCACCATATTTAATAATTACTTTTACCTAAATCAGGCTTTATAAATCTCATTTTTAGGAACTAAAGTAACCCATTACACACAATTGACAACAAAAGTATAAAAATAAATTATTATGTTTATTAATTCAAAACGTTGTGGTGCTATTGACATATTAGTTTGGTTTTCCTAAATCCTTTCTTCTGTCGTTTATATAACTTATCGTTTATAATATATCCTACATATGTTTAAGTGTGCAGATTATTATTGCTTCATATTCTTCTTCCTCAAATTTTTTGCTACGCTTATTTCTCTTTCTTCGTTACTGCTTTTATTTTCCTCGTATTATGTAGTTACCATTTTTATTAGTATTATTTATTAGTATATTAACTTCTCTTATTCTTCCTCCTGTATATTCAAATTAGGATTCATTTGAGTCACTAGACTTGTCACATAACCAGCAACGCCAATTGAGTTTCTTCTAATTTTAGTTTTTTCATGCTATTTGTTTCTTGTTCAACCCCTCACCTAACACCATTGAGCACAGCAGAGGGTACAGAACACAGGATTCTTTTACCCGTATGTAATATCAAATTATCTTGACAATTTGTTATTCGGTCTTACTACATGTTTATTATTTCTATACAATATTCTCAGTATCTCATTGTTTTTCCATGAATCTCCCTGTTGTGCAGAATTCTCCAAATATTATCCCTGCACAGATTGTCAAAAAATATTTTAGAAATTAAAATGTACATATAAAGTTTCTTTGTTTTTCTGATTTGACATAACATAAAAGATGATTCTAATATTTTCTTAGCTTTTCTACAAATGTCTCTTCAAATGTTTCTTTCAAATGGCCTTCAACGCCTTCAAATTTTTTAATACCACTTTAACCACTGGTTTCTTCTACTTCAGTTATCCCATTATCAAGTTAAATCTGTTGGTAATTCCACTGGGATAATTTTAGTAACTCTCCTTGTCCATCCTTGCACATGTCCTTACCATAACAACATTCACAACTGTATCTCATTAGTCGGGTGTGTTGAAGTCCCTCATTATTTACTAGACTCACTCCTCCTCTACTTGAAATTTCCACGACTTTCCTCCAAAACCCCATTTCTGTAGCATTCAAAAGTTGTTCAGATCTTTGTTTTGTTGCTCTTATCTCAGAGCCCTAACCTACGCTGTTTCTCGTTACTGTATATCTGTATATTGTTCTGATACCTACTTCTTCTATAGGGCACTATTTAGTATATTTTACTGTATTCTCCTTACCACATTTATTTATTTAATATATCTTTGCCTAATGTATTGTAGGCATATAACATATCATGCCTGTAAATTTCAATCTCAGGGAATTGTGTTATGCAGTTCAATGTATAGAGTATGTAGCGTAACTTTTCATTGGCCACTGTCAAAAAATTAAAATCCTTGGTTGCTCACACACATACCTGTCTTTTCTATATACATACCTAAATTCCTCATTATTTTACAATCATCTATCAGATTCATTACCATGTACTGGAAATCATTATAATCTTCTGCAATTACTACTTGGTTGCCAAATACAAATCTATACTATTTCATGATATAAAGAAATGCCCTTTAGATTGAATTTGTATTTTTGAAACATTACTCTTCTCAATCTTATTCCAAAGGCTATCAATTTTTGTTAAGTTTATTAATTAAAATTAAAATTTTAATTGAGCCTAACATTTTTGTTTGTTATTAAGCCTGTTTGTTTGTTTATACTAACAGCCTATTTGTTGTTAATTTATTGTTTGTCTGCCACTGCTTGAGTTTTCCCATAATTTTATGTCAGAAACATTCAGATTTATGTTTGATTACAAAGTATAAAATTTGTTTTTACAATTCCTCTCTTACATTTGCATATTTCATGTATTCTTTACAGCATCTTGAAACGTTTTCTTCCCGATAAACGTTTTGAAACTTCCTACATTAATTTCACTTACACCACCTGTAAGTGACATCTGTTGCCCCGCCCCCTGACGGAGTAACGTCTTACTTAGCTCAAACCATAGTGGGTTGTCTTACATTACAAATTTTGTAGCCGTTACAATTTTCGTTAACTCATTTTCTACTG
Source organism: Magicicada septendecula (assembly GCA_034769895.1). NCBI lineage: Eukaryota > Metazoa > Arthropoda > Insecta > Hemiptera > Cicadidae > Magicicada > Magicicada septendecula. Next base: position 119,811,828 of record CM068375.1, on the reverse strand, counting down.
GTTTTTGTTGTCTAATAAGCTGCTAAATATTTCTTCATTTTCAAATGTGGTTTTTGTATTCATTAGTCGATTTTCATTTTTATTTCTTATTTTTAATATTTCCACTTCTTTCTTTAATTTTCTTTCTCTTTCTTTACTCATCACTTTTAATATCTTATAATTTACGACAGGGTCTATGAATTTATGTCCTTCTTCTTTTAAATGCCTAGCGTATAATGAATTCGTCGTTAACTTTTCTTCACCTCTCCTATATTCTTTAAAGCTATGGCAAAATTGATGAACCATTTCGCCCAGATATAATTTTTCACATTCCTCATAACTGCGCGTATATTCTCCACTTTTCTTCAATATGTCTTCGTCTTCATAATTCGTAGTTTTTACTATATCAACCACGGTTTTCGATTTTTTACCCGCTACCCCTATATTATATTTTCTGAAACATTTTTGTATCTTACGTGTGTTATAACCTATATAAGGTATGGATCACTTATACTCCTTCTTTTCTTTACTATTCTCATTTTGTGTTTCTTCTCTTCGTTTTATATTATTAAATATTTTATCTACTACATTCGTATTATACTTGTTGTTTTTTACAATTATTTCATTCATTCTATTTCTTTCTTTCTGTTTTCCTCGTCTTCTATAAAACTGTTTATTCTATGAAAGGAAATATTTATCGCTGCCATTTTATACTGTATTGGATGGTATGAATCATTTGGTATTATAATATCAGTATATGTGCTTTTCCTTTAAATTTCAAATTTTATTATATTTTCTTGAATTATTCTTTGGTTTAAATCTAGGAAGTTCATTTTCTTGTTTCCTACTTTTATCTTCAAATTTATAGTCTCTTCTAATTCGTTAACCTCTTCAAAAAGTACTTTTAATTCTTCATCATCGCCCACCCATATTAACAAGATATCCTATATATTCCTCATCCATTTCTTAATTTTGTCTTTATTTTTCACTGTTGACATTATTTTATTTTCAAAGTAATTCATGTAATTTTCTGCCCTTACCGGTTACATTGATGATCCCATTGGAAGTCCCTTCTTCTGACTATAAAACTTATTATTAAACCTAAAGTAATTTTGCTTCAAACAATCTTGCATTACTTTTATTAATTCTTCTTTCTTTCCGTATCATTTTCATTTGTTCTTTTCAATCAGTTTTAACGTTTTTTCAACCGGGATGTTTGTAAACATCTTTACTACGTCAAGCGATATTAACATTGAACTTTCTTTTACTTGCACTTCTTTTTTCAGTGTTTCTATCAACTTTTTGTTATTTTTTATACTATGTTTTTTTCTCAAAGTCATAATATACTGTTAGTATCTTACTACATTCTTTTGATAACTTATATGCTGATGCTCCAATAAGCGATATTATTGGCCTAACTGGGTGGTTTTATTTGTGCAATTTTATCTGACATTTAAAGTTAGGCGCTTCCGGATTTGTTTCTGGTAGTTTTAACTTATTCTTAAACATAGTGGAATTTTTTATTAATTTCTTCACCCTACTTTGAAATTTATTAGTATAATCATATTTAATATCTTCATAATTATTAATTTTTATAAATTTATTCCCTTTTTTTGTATACTCTTCTGTATCTATTAACACTACGGAGTTGCCTTTGTCCGCTTTTGTTACCATAATATTATTTTGTTTTATTTTACTTTTTAACTGTTCATGTTTCTCTTAACAGCCATACTATTTCCTCCTTGTTTTCTGTTCTTTTCTTCTAATGTTCCCACAATGTTACTAATTTCAAATCTCAATTTCTTTTTATTTTCTCCTCTTTTTCCTTGCTTATTATTCTTTCACATTCTATTAATATACCTTCTTTACTCAAATTTTTGGCGGTGCATAGTTTAGACTTTTCTCTAATAATTTCTTTTCTTCATTGTTGAATACCATTTCTGTTAAATTAAATATTGTCTCGGATAACTTCAAATCTGCTTGATCTGGCTTTACATTCTCATATCATTCATTTCTTTTAAATATTCTAATTTACTTTTCAACTTCTTATTTCTTTCTTCCAATTTCGTCTTCATATTCCGATCACCAAAATCTTACAATATTTCTTCTATTTCTATGTAATTATACTTTTGATGTAGTTCTATGTGCATTTTTAGTAACTTTTTATTATACGTATTCATTTGCTGATACAAATATTTTATTTCCTGTTTTACCCATAACTGTACACTTATCTTCTTTACTTTTTTCCGTGTTTCACTTCTTCCTTTTATTTCGATTTTTGCATACTTTGGTATTATATTATGAATAAAGAACACTGCTTAATAAACCAAATTTTAGACAAAGTTATCTTGAACATAATTATTTTTCAATTATTTATAGAAATCTACTTTATTTCTCGGCTCCATTATTCTTCTATTCCATAGATTTGTCAATCTATTTATTTATTCTTGTATTGGAGTGTTAGTGTTGTAGCGTGACAGATGTATGCATAATATTGAATGGCAATCGATCATAGGAATAATAAAGTTATAATATTTAAATTTGGAAGAAAGCATTAAGTTTAATATAAAAAGATTAATTCATAGCAACTGTGGAAAGAAATCATTATTATAAAGAAAATACAAGTTCAAATAAAAGGAGTTACTAGTGATGAGTCATCCAAGACCAGTCTCATAACCAAAAGGTTTTCAAGGTATAACCCAGGAAGGTAAAAAAGTAAATAACCAAGCAGTACAGAATATGACCAAACCCACAACGAGGGAGAATAAATAGAATAGAAACCCTAAAATAAGCTAAGATCAACCAATACAGGTGGTGTATTTCTGAAATAAAGAAGAAGATGGAGAAGATCCCAAGAAACCTGATGGCATCAAGAAGAAGATGGAGAAGATACCAGTCCCGGAAGGCAGGAGAAAAGAAGACTGATGAAAGAAGAAGAAGGCAGCATCCTGAAGAAGATGTCATGCTCTTATAAAAGACACCCAAATCCCTATATCCCCAAAATAAATATTTAAAAATAAAAGTATAACGAATTGAAAACCACATGTATACAAATTTAAGAGAGAGAAGTGTATAAAGTAAAAGTTGCCTGTGAACTAAGATGAAACAATAATATAGTACCCATGGAACAAATCTCCATTGAAAAACGCTAACCAATTTATTATGTTAATAAGACTATACGACCATTTAGCATTAACATAATATATAAGTGCAAAGTGAACCAGTGATAGTTTTGGGTATTATAAAAAATGAACCTTGTGTTTCATTCTTAGCAATCACAAACATTAAATGCAATGAAATATGCAATTTTCAATGACTTGAAATGTGTACTGTGACAATATGTTGTTTATAAGACATAAATCTGTTTAAAATAACATTTTGTTTTATATGAAAAAAGAAAAACAGATTTCATGATACTTTTCGAACAATTCATACTATTTATTTATTAATGACAGGGTACAATTCCCCAAAGACAATGTATAAAAGACGGTATAAAAACTGTAGAATCCTACTTATAATAATAGTTAGAAATAAGAATATAAATATAAGGTTTTTATGTATATAATATAAGAATGTTTAAAAATGTTTTAGATATAAGGCCATTTGTTTGGGTCTGATACAACTAACATCAGAACTATAAAAATAGTTACTACTTGTAAATAGTAGAGAGTAATTAAGATGTTAGTTAGTAAAAAACCTTTTTTGTAAACCATATTTCCATGTTAGAAATAAGGATTTTGTTATAAAATGTCTGACTTGAAGACAACCATTTATTTAAAAAAAAAAAAAATATTCTTTTAACTATTATTTGTATTGTAACCAATACTAATTGTTATTGTGTAATTTGAAAACATGTTTAATTTATAATACTATATGTAAAAGTCAGAGAGGGTATCACACATCATATATTGTTTGTAAAATATTTTGTAAAAAAATTGTTAAAAAATCATAGGCCAAAAGAATGGAAACCAAACTTCATCAAAACAGAGAAATTGCTCATTTAAATGCAAATAAACAAAAGGGGTTTAGACAAAATAAACTTGAGATCAAGCCATATAATTGCACATACCATTTAGGAAGATTTTAATAAATTATATTCAGAATTATAAATAAAAATGAAAATGACTAAACTCAGAAATTTAGACATGGGAGTCATATATTCCAGAATAATGTTTCAGAATACAACTAATTCAATTAATTACCAGAAAATCAGGGAATATAAACCTTTTAATACAATATAGGATTATTAATATTAAATATAATGGATAAAATGGATGAATTTTATATAATGACAGGAAGTAAATTTTGTAGTTTTGACTTTTCAGAGAATACCAAAAATGAAAGTAAAATTACTAATTTTGAACAGAAAACACTATAAAACGGCATTATTTAATCTGAAAATAAGCTGAATGAACTGAAAGATCAATTTAAATAACATCTTGTGAATAAAATTGATAAATAACCCAAGTTTAGGTATTTATATAGTGAAATATTAAAGTGTGCACAGGATATGAAAATATATTTGAACAATGTTAAGAATAATATTATATTGGCTAAGAGTTTAATTGAAACTGGAGGAAACAGTTAGTTAATTATTGGTATTTGAACGGTTAACATGACAAACGTTTTGTAACGTGCCTAACCTAACTTATAATGGTCATATAAAGCGAGTGTATAGTACGTTATTGTGAAATCGCGAGTGACTTGTAAAATACTTCTAAAACTCTCATATTATAACAGAAACAATCAAGAAACACTCCATAACACAGAACAATACATATCTACTCCGAAAAACACCACAAAACACTAGAAAACTGTATAATACATTAACCCAAATTAGTGACGGAATCGGGGAAAGTGTTTGAACTAATAATTACACGGATACACTAAATACAACTCAGAAACAGTACACTAGGCACTACACAACATTTAACAAGAGATTCGCAGACACCAGAACAGGAATACTACAGGAAAATCTTTTATTTGGAACGTCGAATATACGAATGACCTTTTACTAACTTCACGGCAGCCATTTGCAATATTGGTTGTCATCGCCAGAGCAACGCCTCCTAGTTCAACCCAGCTGTTTGGTGAAAACAATTATTTTATTTTCAAATTATTATTCAATGTCTGTGTTTAGTAATAATTATTAATTTGTTGTAACGTTGTACTTTTTAAATATTAGCCCGATTTCTCTGACTTTGATAATAATTGGCTGTTTAAAGAACCCTGTATAATTTTTATATAATATACTTTGTAACTTTTTCGATATCCTGAGAGTCGATAATAATCGATAAGAGTCAAATTGCTATTAATTAATAAAACATTAATATTCTTCAACACTAAATAGTTCTTCATTTCATAAATATTACTAGTTATCAATAATATAATTATAATTAATAATCTATCAGGACTTTACCACCTATAAGTGAAGATAACCTAAAAAATAAAAAGGTAAACAAGTATCGATTGGTTTGAAGACAATCTTATGAGTGGTGATAGTTTATTTAAAAATACCAAAACTTTAATAAAAATTTTCAGAAGAGCATTACACTTTTTAAAACTTCACAGCCCTATATTAATTAATTGATTATAATTAATTAATTAATAAATTTAAAAATTTTTTTTTAATTATTTTTTTTTATAAACATAAATTTTTTTAAAATTTTCTTCAAAACAATAATTTTTGTTTTGAAACTTTCGGTGAAGCTGAACATACATTTCTTCATCAACATTACGCTACTCGACCAGTCTTGCTACCATTGGGACTCGACCAGCTGGGAAACTTAAGGAAGTGTTTCAGGCCAGTAAGACGTCGAGAGCCACACCAATTACACACCAATTAAACACAATCTAAATCAATCTTATTTGTAATTTATTACAAATTGGCGCACAACTTTAGGGGCTTTAATTAGCGATTGGAAGGCCAATACATTCTGCCCAATCACTAGTTGGAGCTAGGCAACAGCTACAAAGTCAGAAAAAGATAATAAAAAGGGAAAATGCAACGACGTGCAACATCTAAGAAACGGGCGGCGGAGGCCGAGAAAGAAATAGAAGTTGACATGGACAACAAGGAGGCGACGCCAGTAGAGGTGGAAGAGTCGTTACCGCCGGTGTTGTCCAAACGACCGGTACAACCAGAGGAACAACCCGAAATGCCTACTCAGACAGGGGAAATCAATGTTCGGGTGGAACAGTTAGAAAAACCTCCACAAGCAGAAAACACAACCATGCAAGAGATGTTTAGAGTGATAATGGAAATGAAAAAGGACAACCAAACAACAAAAGAAGAAAATCGTAAGGAAAGGAAGGAAGACAATCTAACATTAAATAAAAAGTTGGAAGAATGGAAGGAAGACTTGAGTAAGAAATTGGGAAAGGATAACCAGTCTTTGAAAGAAGATTTAGGAAATAAAATCGAAACAACAAACAAGAAGATGGTAGAGAAAATGGAAGAAAACAGCAAGAAGATGGAAGAGAGGATGGGAGGAAAGTTAGAAGAATTGAAGAAGGATAATCAATCCACAAAAGAAGAGTTGACTGGGATGAACAAGAACATGGAAGAATTGAAGGAAGACAACCAATCGTTCAAGGAAGAATTCAAGGCGACTAAAGAAGAGTTGATTAATAAAATTGAAAATACCAATCAGAAAATAGATGAAACCAGGAAGAAGATAGAGAAGAACAACCAGCAATTGAAGGAAGAGTTGAAAGAAGATAACAGGAAGTTGGAAGAGAAGATGGGGGAGAAATTGGAAGAATTGAGAGAAGACAATCAAATTCTAAGAGAAGAGTTAAGGGAGGTAAATCAGGAGAATTTGGACAAATTGGACGAAAGAATGGAATTGTTGCAAGAAGAAATGAATAAGGAAATCAAGGTTAACAAAAAAGCGATGGATAAGAAGATGGAAGAAGAAAATATAATGGTCAATCGACAGATTCGAGAGATTGATGGAAGGTGCAACCAGACCGAAAAGGAGGTGCATGAGTTTAAAGAAGTGGTGAACATCAAGTTCACAAATATTGAAGAACATAGTCGTAGGAAGGTGGAAGAACAGAGGAAGGAAAATCAAGAAGAGTTCGGAAAAGTACGCAACCAAGTCACAGAGCGATGTAATGATATACAAGAGACCATGGCCAATATCACCGGTCAGGTGCGACAAAGCCGAGAGGAGATGGAAGCGATGAGAAACAGACCGACTCATTTCACCGGATTGCCCGTCAACGAAAGCCGAGAGTGGCTCAACTTCCGGCAATACAAACGCAAGCCGATGGAGTTCCTAGCTAGGGTAGAAGAATATTTGACCAAGCATAAAATTACCCAATGGAGCCATAGCAGGGAGATATTCGACGAGTCTTTCCGAGACATAACAGATAATTGGTGGATGGCCAACCGGAGTGAAATTTCCGACTACCAACAGTTCCGGAAAATGTTTAAGACAAAATACTGGTCTGAGACCACCCAGAACTTGATCCGTGACAATATTTGTAATGGAAGATACAGGTCACAATTAGGTAGCAGTATGACGGCATATTTCTTGGGGAAGGTGTGTATGGCAAAACACCTTGAGCCAGCAATCCCAGAAGAATGTTTAGTGAACAAGATATCGTATCACTATGATGAGGACATTATCAGGGCCCGGAGAGGTAGCCAGGTCAAGACGATCCAGGGAATGACCGAGTTATTGGAGGGATACGAGAACGAAGAGTATTATCGGCAGAGCAGAAAGAGAAATGAGAGACCAGAAGTAAGGCCGACTACCTACCCCAATAACGGCAATAACCATACAAGTAACCGGAACCAGCCCAGTAATTACGACGGCCATAACAACCCGCCGCGTAATAACCAGTTTAACGGTAATTTTAACGGCGTTAGGAATAACAACCCCTACCCAAACAATAGAAACAATTTTTATCAACAAAATAATAATGTCCCATACAGTCAGAGAAATCCATATCCCAACAATAATGGTGACAGACCTTACCCACCTAACCGAAATTACTATAATAACAATTTTAGTAATAACAATAATAGCAATAGTAATAACCGAGTGTCGCGTCCTAGGGTAAATTTTATAAGAGCAGAAGATCGCGGACCCAGGAGATATTATCAACCGAGGAGGAGGAGCTTCCACGGCGCCGACCGAAGATGGAGGAGTGCGGAACGAGACGGCCCAAGACACGAACAGGGAAGACGAAGTACCAGCCTGGAAGATCTTGGCAGACAACCGAACAGGGCGATAAACATCAACCAGGGTACAGAACGTCAGGAGACAAACCAGGGTTTTCCGAACGATGCCTCGGTCAATAATAACATAAACAATGACCAAAATACTTTAAACGACAGGAGGCAGTAATCAACAACGATGGCCCGTTACTGCTTATACTTCCTGGGTTAGAAAAGGATGATTTGCAACAAGCAAACAATAATAAGAATATCACTATCATAAGTAACCATTATCTGAAAGACATACGAACTGAACTTTTGGAAGAGAACGAGAAGAGTCTCAGCAACAGTAATAATGAGATAATTTATATAACAGCGGAGGTGGAAGGAGTTCCCGCTAAAATAATGATAGACACAGGAGCTAATATTTCAATAATAAACTCCAATGAGTTGGAGAGAATACAGAGTACATGTGGTAAAACTTTGCCAATGTTACCAGTCAACAACATTGTGTTGGTAGGTGCAACTGGCCGCCAGAATAAAACCATTAGGAAGCAAGTTTCCTTAAGTGTCGTTAGCCGTGATATAGCTTTGGACATGGAATTTTTAATCGCCACCGGATTACCATTTGACATCTTAGTCGGTTGCGATATTCTTCGTAGATATTCGGCAGTAATCGATCTCAATTTAAATAAAGTATCACTTTTCCCAGACGGAGTAACATGGACCGCAGATCTGGTAGGAAGCACAACTATACTTCCCAGCCCTATACATCAAGAACTTCGTAAAATAAATGTTATTAGAAACAGCCCTCTTTCTAAACCCATAATATACAATCATGGAGGAGAGGATTTATGGTCAGTTAAGATCCAAGAAATACGGAATTTCCAGTGCGGAAGCGATAACAAGAAAATACCAACGCACCTGGCTGATCGTCTAATTGCAATATATGAGAAATACAAGGCGGTGTTTTCTGATGAACCAGGGAAGGTAAAAAACTACCAGTGCCAACTTCGTTTTAAAGAAAACGTAGAGTTTAACCGGAGGTCATATCCAATAGCGCAGTCGCTCAAAGAAGCCGTGAGAACAGAGATAAACAAGATGATAGAAAACGACATAATTGAGATTAGTCAATCACCTTACACTAGTCCAATTATTGCTGTTCCGAAGAAAGACGGACAAGTCCGGCTCTGTTTAGATGCGCGTGAGTTGAAGAAGACAATTGTGAATGACAGAACTTCTCCCGGTGAAATAGAAGAAATCTTAAAGCGTTTTCATGGTACTAGATTTATTAGCACCTGGGATACGGTCTGTGGTTATTGGCGGGTAGAGCTGCATCCACAAAGCCGCCAGTATGTAGCGTTCATTTTCGAAGGGCGCAATTACCAGTTCAAGAGACTGCCCTTCGGACTTGTCAATTCTGTCGCCATATTTGTGGCATGCATGGACCAGATTTTGGGACCAGAAGCGCTCCAATTTACCACCGTCTATGTTGACGATTTACTAATCACATCCGGAACCTGGGAGGAGCACTGTTACAGAGTGGAATTTGTACTAAACAAACTAGCGCAGAACAACATAACACTGAAGTTGGAGAAATCCAAGTTCATAGCGCGCGAGGTACAATTCTTAGGCTTCAACCTAGACGACAGAGGTATTACACCATCAGCAGAAAAAGTGGAGGCAATTCAGAGGTTCCCGCAACCAAGAAACAGGAAACAATTGCAATCTTTCCTCGGACTCTGTAACTATTACAGGAAGTTTCAGAGCCAATATTCCGAGTTGACCGCCAAGTTTCAACCACAGTTATCTGCCAAAAACAAATGGACTTGGGGTGAAGATCAAGATATTACTTTCCGCTTAATAAAAGAGAAGTTTCTGGAGAGTGTGATACTTCGTCACCCAGATTTTAAGAAACCGTTCTTTCTAAACTGTGACGCTAGCGATCTAAGCTTAGGAACGACATTATACCAGGAAGATGAGGAGGGACAACATCTGGTAATAAGCTTCGCTAGTCGCACACTGAACCAGTGCGAAAAGAACTACAGTGTGACAGAAAAGGAATTGTTGAGCGTGGTGTTCGCATGCAGCAAGTTCCGGACGTACATTCTCGGATATCAAGTCACGGTACGAACTGATCATAAATCCATCTCGTTCCTTCGTAGGTGCAAGTTGAGTCACGGCCGATTGGCTAGGTGGGTACTCGCCCTACAAGAATATGACCTGAAATGGGAATACATTCCAGGAAAGAAGAACGTGGTAGCGGATGTGTTGTCACGTATAAATCTAGAAGATCAGACTTTCGAGGGGGAGAAGGAGAGCTTGGTAAAAATTTATAACATATTCACGACCAGAGCCGATTTACAAGCTTTGCTAATAAATATTCGAATCCATCAGCAGTCTGATCCTAAGCTGAAAAACATTGTGAGTCGTTTGGAAGCCAATGATGAAGCCATTTCTAAATACTACCACCTTAACAAGGGAATTTTATTCATAAAAACCGCCTTAGACGATGAGACATGGAAGGTGATAATCCCGCACCAAATAGAAAAGGAGGTCATCATCGATTACCATGTCAGGTATGGTCACATGGGAGCGTTAAAAGTGATACAGGCTTTAGAAGAAAACTGTAAGATCAAGAATATCAACCGCAAGGTGAGAAAATACATTAAGTCCTGTAAGATCTGCCAATGTGCAAAAGTAAACAATGAAAAGACAGAGGGTATCATGATACCGATAACTTCCAACGCAAAACTGGAAAAAGTGTTTTTGGATATCTGCGGGCCATTTCCCCGTAGCGGTGGTCGGCACAGATATAAATACTTGGTAATTATAATGGATCACTACACCAAGTATATAAAGCTATATCCGGTTAATCGGGCAACAACAGCAAAGGTTTTGGCGGTGATTATTGATTTGTATATCCCAGAGATCGGTAGACCATCTTCTATTATTACCGACCATGGTACACAGTTTAAGGGGAGGAGATGGCGAGACACTTTATTAGCACTTGGGGTCAAAACGTATAAGACATCAGTCTACCACCCAAGTAGCAATCCGGCTGAGAGAGTACTAAGAGAAGTGGGTAGGATATTGCGCACGTACTGTCACAACCAACAGAAAAAGTGGCAAGAGTACCTAGCAGCGACAGAAACATTCCTAAATAATGCCCACCATCCAGCTATAGGAATTCCACCATACTCAGCCATGTATGAGGAGCCGACTCCCCGAGACATTGAACAAATCATTGAATTTCCAATGAACAACAATAGGAAATTCAACCAGTTGAAGTTTTACAATAAGGTAGCAGAAGATCAGGAAAAACGGCAAGCCAAATACCAGAAGGCAATAGGGCGAATTGTAACATATAAAGAGGGTGAAAAAGTCCTCCTAAAAAATAGAGAGCTGCCTAGCACCTTAGAAGGCATAACCAAAAAACTACTATTACTATACACTGGCCCATATGTTGTGGTAAATGATAAGCATAACAATACATATGAGTTGAAGGAAATCGTTTCAGGAAAAATCAAAGGAGTGTACAATCAAGCTTCTATGAAGAAATATTATGAAGAATGAGTTGTGAGTTTTAGAATTTTGAATTTATTTTATAAAAATCCTAAAATAATGTAAGTACATCTTACAACCTAATATTTTGAGAAGAACATTTTGGAGAATTATAAGAAGAAGGAATTTAGAATTTTTATTTGAAAAAATTCTAAAATATGTAAGAACAACTTACAACCTAATAATTTGAAGAAAAAACTTTATGGAAGAAAAAGAAAAAGAGAGAATTTTGAACTTATTATTCATAAAAATTTAAAATTAAGTAAGTACATCTTACTACAACCTGATAATTTAGAACAAAACTTTATGGAAGAAAGAGAAAGAGAGAGAATTTTGAACTTAATTATACAAAAAAATTAAAAATAAAGTAAGACCAACTTACTATAACTAAGTTTGTGAGAAAACTTTATGGTAAATAATTAAGAAGAATTTGAATTTGGAGAAATACCGAAACATTCAGAAATAATAGTAAGATCACAGTACTATAAACAATTCTGAATGAAACAATTCTGGGAATAAATGAATTAAACAGAATTTGTATGTTGATAGAACGTCAGAACTTTGAAACAAGATAAGATCAGCATATTACAAGGATTTATGAGAAATATTTTTCAATTAAATAAAAAGAATAGTTTAAATTTTACATTAAAACTAACCAAGTTCCAAAAAATAATTATGTGTCAATTATAATTGAATTGAGAAGAAAATAAAGTGATTAATTCAGAAAAGAGAATTAATTTTAATCCAGAATAAATGTTAGACATTCACAATAGCATTTGAAGGAGTAGAGAAGACTAACAAAAAAGAGTGTAATATGCCAGAGAAGGAAAAAATTTGGAAGCAAAGAGACTAATTAATTATGAAACGATAATAAAAACAGTTAATTAAGAGCAAAGAAGAACAACTCATACCAAACAGATGGAGAAGATGATTTTGAACAAAGATAATAATAAGACCTATATGAAATGCAAAGAGAAGAAATACCAAATGAAATATAATATAAATGAATTAATGCTAATGAATGCGAAGGCGGATTAATAACTTTCTAAGAGAAAGGAAAGAACCAAAATGTTTAAATAAAATGATCAATATAACAACCTGTATAGCTAATGTAAAGATACAATGTTAAAAAATTAAATATAATATATTAAGACCATTCAAATAATGAATACGAAAGACTATTTATAAAGACCATGCTAATACTATGAATAACCAGAAGAAAGTATAAAGAGAATTCAGATGGAGAAGAAAGAGAGTTACACTGTAAACAGTAACCAGAATTATTAAAAGAAAGGTTTTCAACCATAATTAAATTAAATATATCAGACAAGTTAAGAGTTTTGAAAAAATATATATATAATGAGTATAATAATGATTATGAAGATTTATTAAGATAGAAAATGTGAGATAATCTGAGAGACTACGAAGTGGAGAATCCAAAGATATTTTTATTAGTCGAAAATGAGACTACTTTTTATTTATTTATTCGATGACTGACTGAAGATAATTCCAGCAGCATTATGTTTTTTGAGCAGGGATGGATATGCCTCTGTACTCAATTTATAGAAGTGGTGTATGGCCAGCAGAGAAGTAGCGTACAGTGCCCCTCTGATCTGCCCCAGCCCACGTGATAGGGAATGTTAGGGAATTAATATCCCAAGGATGCAACACGAAGTTGATAAAGGAAGAAAATGTATTACAATAATAATATATCTCAGAAGACACTAACTATCCGAAAAGGATCAGTAGTAAAACAAATAATTATATATATAAAATTAATTAAACCCTAATTATAAAAAAGTCGATATAAAAATGGAGAAGAAAATGAATTATAAGAAATGATGAAATTATCATAAGAAATTATTTCATCCATAAACATGTCTGAAATAATTACTTCTGGAGGAGAGCAATCTGTAGCGTGACAGATGTATGCATAATATTGAATGGCAATTGATCATAGGAATAATAAAGTTATAATATTTAAATTTGGAAGAAAGCATTAAGTTTAATATAAAAAGATTAATTCATAGCAACTGTGGAAAGAAATCATTATTATAAAGAAAATACAAGTTCAAATAAAAGGAGTTACTAGTGATGAGTCATCCAAGACCAGTCTCATAACCAAAAGGTTTTCAAGGTATAACCCAGGAAGGTAAAAAAGTAAATAACCAAGCAGTACAGAATATGACCAAACCCACAACGAGGGAGAATAAATAGAATAGAAACCCTAAAATAAGCCAAGATCAACCAATACAGGTGGTGTATTTCTGAAATAAAGAAGAAGATGGAGAAGATCCCAAGAAACCTGATGGCATCAAGAAGAAGATGGAGAAGATACCAGTCCCGGAAGGCAGGAGAAAAGAAGACTGATGAAAGAAGAAGAAGGCAGCATCCTGAAGAAGATGTCATGCTCTTATAAAAGACACCCAAATCCCTATATCCCCAAAATAAATATTTAAAAATAAAAGTATAACGAATTGAAAACCACATGTATACAAATTTAAGAGAGAGAAGTGTATAAAGTAAAAGTTGCCTGTGAACTAAGATGAAACAATAATATAGTACCCATGGAACAAATCTCCATTGAAAAACGCTAACCAATTTATTATGTTAATAAGACTATACGACCATTTAGCATTAACATAATATATAAGTGCAAAGTGAACCAGTGATAGTTTTGGGTATTATAAAAAATGAACCTTGTGTTTCATTCTTAGCAATCACAAACATTAAATGCAATGAAATATGCAATTTTCAATGACTTGAAATGTGTACTGTGACAATATGTTGTTTATAAGACATAAATCTGTTTAAAATAACATTTTGTTTTATATGAAAAAAGAAAAACAGATTTCATGATACTTTTCGAACAATTCATACTATTTATTTATTAATGACAGGGTACAATTCCCCAAAGGCAATGTATAAAAGACGGTATAAAAACTGTAGAATCCTACTTATAATAATAGTTAGAAATAAGAATATAAATATAAGGTTTTTATGTATATAATATAAGAATGTTTAAAAATGTTTTAGATATAAGGCCATTTGTTTGGGTCTGATACAACTAACATCAGAACTATAAAAATAGTTCACAACTTTGAAGGTTAGAAAGATTGTAGCTCACATAAATTTCAACAAAACATGCATAAACAATTCACTAACACCTAAATATGCCCAAATCAAAATTAAACATAACAACCAGGCCGCCCGAATAACACAAAACATCGCACAAAGAACATACATAAAAGAATCAATTAAACAACTATATAAGAAAAAAGACGCTCTTAACCGCAAAGCATTAACACTACACCTACATATCGCCAACACATACGGACACAGTTACATGACTGAACTAATACATCACACAAATGAATGGACAAAAAACAAATACATATCATACAGACAAAACACGACAGAAAAATAAAAAACCTGACACCAATCAAAACAGATATAATTCCCTCGCACAAATTCTACCCACGTACAGTAAACCTCACGAACGTCACACTCACAAAAAACGAACAAACACTCCTTGATAAAGGCCTAAAACATAACATACATTACAAACATAACAACCAAACAATAACAAAGCTCATAATTGACACAGAAACAAATATACAAAACACAGCACCAGAACATCAAGACACATTAAGACATAATATAAACAACACAATAGGAGTACATAAGACACCAGACAACAACAACCACAACTCAGAAATACACACAGCCATCAAACTGAGGGAAAAGGCACACAAACACAACATCACATTTGTAAAAGCTGACAAAGGCAACACGACTGTAATTATCCCCACAGACAACCTACACAAAAAAGTACAAGACTTCATAGAACAGAACAACATCACAGAACTAAAACACGACCCCACCGACAGATACCAAAACTCAGTAAAACAAATAGTCAACAAAGCCAAACACATTATGACACATAAACAAAAGCCCTACATGAAACAAATCCGACCATCAGCACCTACACTCCAAGCGCTTCCCAAAATCCATAAAGAAGACATTCCGATCCGCCCCATTATCAACTACCGTAATGCCCCTGCACACAAACTGGCAAAATATCTAGACAAAATTATTAGACAACACACACAAATAGACAACAACATTGCAGTAAAAAACAACACTGACCTAGTAACAAAAATAAAAGACATACACATCCCCCATAACGCCACATTAGCCTCCTTTGACATTAAAAACCTGTACACAAACATCCCCATCTCTGAAACAATCTCCATCCTACAAAACAAACTCAAACAGAACAACACACCAGACGAACTTATCAATGAAATAACAGAAACTCTGAACATTATCACAAAACAAAACTACTTTACTTATAACAATAAATACTACAGACAGAACGATGGCCTACCCATGGGCTCCCCCATATCCAGCATTCTAGCAGAAGTCTTCCTCCAACACTTAGAAAAAACAAAAATACTCACAAACAATGACAGACACTCACATAAAATACTATATTGGCACAGATACGTTGATGACATTCTAATACTATACAGGGGAAACAAAAGACAATGTGAACAGTTACTAACGCACATAAACAAAATACATAAAAACATAACCTTCACTGCCGAATACGAACACAACAATACCATAAACTTCTTAGACCTCTCCATCACAAAACTAGAACACAGGCACAAATTCAGTATATACAGAAAACCAACTACAACTGACACACTAATACACAACACCTCCAATCACCCAATACAACACAAACTAGCTGCTTTTAGAACCATGATACATAGACTTAACAACATCCCCTTAGATGAAATAGACTACAAAGACGAACTAAACACGATAAAATATCTAGCAGAATCTAACGGTTATGACAGAACAATAGTCAGTAAACTCCTACACAAAACACAAAACAAACAACAGACAAAGACAGAAAACAACAAATTCATAACACTAACATACATCAACAAACAAACAGAAAAAATTGCCCACAAATTCAAAAAAGCAGGATACAGAATCGCTTACAAAACTACTAACAAAACAGAACACACACTATCAAAACGCATGCCCAAAGCACAAAACAAATTCGATCTACCCGGTGTATATAAACTAAATTGTTCAAATTGCAGTAAATTCTACATAGGCCAGACAGGACGTAGCTTCAAACAGAGATACATTGAACACACAAAAGCACTCCACACCACTACAGAATCTACCTTCGCAAACCACCTCATTGAAGCAAACCACACATATAAAAACATCGACAATAACATGAACATACTACACGTACACACAAAAGGCCGAAAACTAGACACTCTAGAACAATTAGAAATATACAAACACACAAAAACAAATAAAAACGACATCCTAAACGCACAGACACAATTCAAATCGCACGCATTATTCGAACACATCTCACCACACACACACAGCTTCAATCTTTCGAAACACTTTCTCGTCGCCAACAACAAGACGAGCAGCGCTACTAACGACAGCCTCTGATGAAGCCTTCTATAGGTGAAAGCCGGTTTAGGCTGTAAGGTAAAACTTTACGTTTTTACTTATAAAAAACTTTGTGTTCCGAGTCGTCAATATTATAGTGATATTTAGTATAAAAATAGTTACTACTTGTAAATAGTAGAGAGTAATTAAGATGTTAGTTAGTAAAAAACCTTTTTTGTAAACCATATTTCCATGTTAGAAATAAGGATTTTGTTATAAAATGTCTGACTTGAAGACAACCATTTATTTAAAAAAAAAAAAAAATATTCTTTTAACTATTATTTGTATTGTAACCAATACTAATTGTTATTGTGTAATTTGAAAACATGTTTAATTTATAATACTATATGTAAAAGTCAGAGAGGGTATCACACATCATATATTGTTTGTAAAATATTTTGTAAAAAAATTGTTAAAAAATCATAGGCCAAAAGAATGGAAACCAAACTTCATCAAAACAGAGAAATTGCTCATTTAAATGCAAATAAACAAAAGGGGTTTAGACAAAATAAACTTGAGATCAAGCCATATAATTGCACATACCATTTAGGAAGATTTTAATAAATTATATTCAGAATTATAAATAAAAATGAAAATGACTAAACTCAGAAATTTAGACATGGGAGTCATATATTCCAGAATAATGTTTCAGAATACAACTAATTCAATTAATTACCAGAAAATCAGGGAATATAAACCTTTTAATACAATATAGGATTATTAATATTAAATATAACGGATAAAATGGATGAATTTTATATAATGACAGGAAGTAAATTTTGTAGTTTTGACTTTTCAGAGAATACCAAAAATGAAAGTAAAATTACTAATTTTGGACAGAAAACACTATAAAACGGCATTATTTAATCTGGAAATAAGCTGAATGAACTGAAAGATCAATTTAAATAACATCTAGTGAATAAAATTGATAAATAACCCAAGTTTAGGTATTTATATAGTGAAATATTAAAGTGTGCACAGGATATGAAAATATATTTGAACAATGTTAAGAATAATATTATATTGGCTAAGAGTTTAATTGAAACTGGAGGAAACAGTTAGTTAATTATTGGTATTTGAACGGTTAACATGACAAACGTTTTGTAACGTGCCTAACCTAACTTATAATGGTCATATAAAGCGAGTGTATAGTACGTTATTGTGAAATCGCGAGTGACTTGTAAAATACTTCTAAAACTCTCATATTATAACAGAAACAATCAAGAAACACTCCATAACACAGAACAATACATATCTACTCCGAAAAACACCACAAAACACTAGAAAACTGTATAATACATTAACCCAAATTAGTGACGGAATCGGGGAAAGTGTTTGAACTAATAATTACACGGATACACTAAATACAACTCAGAAACAGTACACTAGGCACTACACAACATTTAACAAGAGATTCGCAGACACCAGAACAGGAATACTACAGGAAAATCTTTTATTTGGAACGTCGAATATACGAATGACCTTTTACTAACTTCACGGCAGCCATTTGCAATATTGGTTGTCATCGCCAGAGCAACGCCTCCTAGTTCAACCCAGCTGTTTGGTGAAAACAATTATTTTATTTTCAAATTATTATTCAATGTCTGTGTTTAGTAATAATTATTAATTTGTTGTAACGTTGTACTTTTTAAATATTAGCCCGATTTCTCTGACTTTGATAATAATTGGCTGTTTAAAGAACCCTGTATAATTTTTATATAATATACTTTGTAACTTTTTCGATATCCTGAGAGTCGATAATAATTGATAAGAGTCAAATTGCTATTAATTAATAAAACATTAATATTCTTCAACACTAAATAGTTCTTCATTTCATAAATGTTAATAGTTATCAATAATATAATTATAATTAATAATCTATCAGGACTTTACCACCTATAAGTGAAGATAACCTAAAAAATAAAAAGGTAAACAAGTATCGATTGGTTTGAAGACAATCTTATGAGTGGTGATAGTTTATTTAAAAATACCAAAACTTTAATAAAAATTTTCAGAAGAGCATTACACTTTTTAAAACTTCACAGCCCTATATTAATAAATTGATTATAATTAATTAATTAATTAATTAAAATTTTTTTTTAATTATTTTTTTTATAAACATAAATTTTTTTAAAATTTTCTTCAAAACAATAATTTTTGTTTTGAAACTTTCGGTGAAGCTGAACATACATTTCTTCATCAACATTACGCTACTCGACCAGTCTTGCTACCATTGGGACTCGACCAGCTGGGAAACTTAAGGAAGTGTTTCAGGCCAGTAAGACGTCGAGAGCCACACCAATTAAACACAATCTAAATCAATCTTATTTGTAATTTATTACAGTGTGCTCAAATATTTCTACTAGTAATTTTATACAAACCACTATGTTGTCTTTGGTATTGACGACCGCGTTTCTTTCTTCCAATTTCGTCTTCTTATTCCGCTCACCAAAATCTTACAAAATTTCTTCTATTTCTATGTAATTATACTTTTGATGTAGTTCTATGTGCATTTTTAGTAACTTTTTATTATACGTATTCAGTTGCTGATACAAATATTTTATTTCCTGTTTTACCCATAACTGTACACTCATCTTCTTTACTTTTTTCAATATTTCACTTATTCCTTTTATTTCGATTATTGCTTACTTTATTACTATATTATTAAGTATACAACACTGCTTATTAAACCAAATTTTTTAACAAAGTTATCTTTAACTTAATTTTTGTTTTCAATAATTTATAGAAATCGTCTACTTTATTTCTCTGCTCCTATATTCTTCTACTCCTTAGATTTGTCAATCTATTATTTTATTCTTGTATTGGAGTGTTAGTGGGCTCAAATATTTCTACTAGTAATTTTATACAAACCACTATGTTGTCTATGGTATTGACGAGCGCTTTCAGCAGTCAAGCCATCTTCAAGTTATTTACCAACAAAAAAATATGAAACCGTTTACTTCTTATATACCGTCTTACCGGACATGTAGCCCCGCCACCTGACGGAGTAACGTCTTACTTAGCTCCAACCATAGTGGGTTGTCTTACATTACAAATTTTGTAGCCGTTACAATTTACGTTAACTCATTTTCTACTTTTTTTGTTGTCTTATAAGCTCCTAAATATTTCTTCATTTTCAAATGTGGTTTTCATATTCATTAGACGTTTTTCATTTTTATTTCTTATTTTTAATATTTTCACTACTTTCTTTAATTTCCTTTCTCTTTCTTTACTCATCACTTTTAATATCTTATAATTTACGACTGGGTCTATAAATTTATGTCCTTCTTCTATAAAATGCCTAGCGTATAATGAATTCGTCGTTAACTATTCTTCACCCCTCCTATATTCTTTAAATCTCTGGCAAAATTGACGAAACCTTTCGCCGAGATATAATTTTTCACATTCCTCATAACTGCGCGTATATACTCCACTTTTCTTCAATATGTCTTCGTCTTCATAATTCGTAGTTTTTATTATATGAAACACGGTTTTCGATTTTTTAACCACTAACCCTATATTATATTTTTTTAACATTTTTGTATCTTACGTGTGTTATAACCTATATAAGATATGGATCACATATACTCCTTCTTTTCTTTACTATCCTCATTTTTGTTTCTTCTCTTCGTTTTATATTATTAAATATGTTATCTACTATATTCGTATTATACTTGTTGTTTTTCACAATTATTTTCATTCATTCTATTTCTTTCTTTCTGTTTTCCTCATCTTCTATACAACTGTTTATTCTATAAAAGGAAATATTTATCGCTGCCATTTTATACTGTATTGGATGGTATGAATCAATTGGTATTATAACATCAGTACATGTGCTTTTCCTATAAATTTCAAATTTTAGTATATTTTCTTGAATTATTCTTTGGTTTAAATCTAGGAAATTTATTTCCTTTACTAAAACTTTTATCTTCAAATTTATAGTCTCTTCTAATTTGTTAACCTCTTCAAAAAATACTTTAAATTCTTCATCATCGCCCCCCCATATTACAAGATATCGTCTATATACCTCATCCATTTCTAAATTTTGTCTTTATTTTTCACTGTTGGCATTATTTCATTTTCAAAGTAGTTCATGTAAATTTCAGCCATTATCGGTTACATTGATGATCCCATTGGGAGTCCCTTCTTCTGACTATAAAACTTATTATTAAACCTAAAGTAATTTTGCTTCAAACTCCCTTGTATTACTTTTATTAATTCTTCTTTTTGCCGTATAATTTTTATTTGTTCTTTTCAATCAGTTTTAAAGTTTTTTCTACCGGGATGTTTGTAAACATATTTACCCTTACGACTGGGTCTATGAATTTATGTCCTTCTTCTTTTAAATGCCTAGCGTATA
This sequence comes from Magicicada septendecula, assembly GCA_034769895.1. Classification (NCBI taxonomy): domain Eukaryota; kingdom Metazoa; phylum Arthropoda; class Insecta; order Hemiptera; family Cicadidae; genus Magicicada; species Magicicada septendecula. The sequence continues at coordinate 119,790,262 of CM068375.1, read as the reverse complement.
ATGAATTCGTCGTTAACTTTTCTTCACCTCTCCTATACTCTTTAAATCTCTGGCAAAATTGATGAACCATTTCGCCCAGATATAATTTTTCACATTCCTCATAACTGCGCGTATATACTCCACTTTTCTTCAATATGTCTTCGTCTTCATAATTCGTAGTTTTATTATATCAAACACGGTTTTCCATTTTTTAACCGCTACCCCTATATTATTTTTTCTAAAACATTTTTGTATCTTACGTGTGTTATAACCTATATAAGATATGGATCACTTATACACCTTCTTTTCTTTACTATTCCCATTTTTTGTTTCTTCTCTTCGTTTTATAATATAAAATACTTTATCTACTACATTCGTTTTATACTTGTTGCTTTTTAAAATTATTTTTATTCATTCTTATTTTTTCTGTTTTCCTCATCTTTTATACAACTGTTATTCTATGAAACAAATTATTTATCGCTGCCATTTTATACTGTATTGGATGGTATGAATCATTTGGTATTATACCATCAGTATATGTTCTTCCACATAAATTTCAAAGTTTAGTATATTTTCTTGTGTTATACTTTGGTTTAAATCTAGGACATTTATTTCCTTATTTCCTACTTCCATCTTCAATTTTATACTCTCTCCTAATTTGTTAACCTCTTCAAAAAATACTTTTATTTCTTCATCATCGCCCTCCCATATTAACAAGATATCGTCTACATACCTCATCCATTTCTTAATTTTGTCTTCATTTTTCACTGTTGACATTATTTTATTTTCAAAGTAGTTCATGTAAATTTCTGCCATTACTGGTGACATTGATGATCCCATTGGAAGTCCCTTCTTCTGAATATAAAACTTATTATTAAACCTAAAGTAATTTTGCTTCAAACATTCTTGTATTATTTTTATTAATTCTTCTTCCCTTCTATATATTTTTTATTTGTTTTTTCAATTAGTTTTAACGTTTTTCCAACCGTGATGTTTGTAAAAATATTTACTACATCAAGCGATATTAACATTGAACTTTCTTTTACTTGCACTTCTTTTTCAGTGTTTCTATCAACTTTTTGTTATTTTATACTATGTTTTTTCTCGAAGTCATAATATACTTTTAGAATCTTACTACATTCTTTTGATAACTTATATGTTGGTGCACCAATAAGCGATATTATTGGCCTAACTGGGTGGTTTTATTTGTGCAATTTTATCTGACATTTAAATTTAGGCGCTTCCGGATTTGTTTCTGTTAGTTTTAACTTGTTCTTAAACATAGTGGAATTTTTTATTAATTTCTTCACCCTACTTTGAAATTTATTAGTATAATCATATTTAATCTCTTCATAATTATTTCCTTTTTATAAATTCATTCCCTTTCTTTATATACTCTTCTTTATCTATTAGCACTACGGAGATGCCTTTGTCCACTTTTGTGCATATTTTAGGCTTTTTTCTAATAATATATTCTCTTTATTACTGAATACCACGTCTGTTAAATTAACTATTGTTTCAAATTACTTCAAATATGCTTGATCTGATTTTTTCATTCTCATATCATTTATTTCTTTTAAACATTCTAATTTAATTTTCAACGTCTTATTTCTTCCTTCCAATTTCGTCTTCATATACCGCTGACCAAAATCGTACAAAATTTCTTCTATTACCATGTAATTATACTTTTGATGTAGTTCTAACTGCATTTTTAGTAATTTTTTATTATACGTATTCAGTTGCTGATACAAATATTTTATTTCCTGTTTTACCCATAACTGTTCAATTAATTTCTTGTCATTTTTCCGTATTTCACAGCTTCCGTTTATTTCGATTTTTGCATACTTTGATATAATATTATTAAGTAAACAACACTGCTTATTAAACCAAATTTTAGACAAAGTTATCTTGAACTTAATTTTTGTTTTCAAATATTTATAGAAATCTTCTACTTCATTTCTCCGCTCCATTATTCTTCTACTCCTTAGATTTTTCAATCTATTAATTTATTCTTGTATTGGAGTGTTAGCGGGCTCATATATTACTACTAGTAATTATATACAAACAACTATGTTGTCTTTGGTGTTGACGAGCGCTTTCGCCAGTCAAGCCATCTTCAATTCATTAACCAACAGAGAAATATGAAACCGTTCACTTCTTATATACCATTTACCGGACCTATCTAGCCCCGCCCCCTGACAGAGTAACGTCTTACTTAGATCCACCCACGGATACTAGAATACACGATAGGGGTCACGCGCAGGTGGACTGTGAGCTGTGACGTCACCGCGTACCCACTCGCTTCGCCCCACCGCATAGAATCTTATAGGCACACCGCGCGCACATGTTTAACTCATTCACGTTTGTGAATATAATCGAGATTTTTCATGTTTTAATGTATTATTATTATTACTAAGTTATTTATTAATTAAATAAAGAAATATATTTTTTCTATGGTCGGTGAAATGCTAGTATAAAGCCTCCGAAGGACGTCAACCTCTTTCACCATCTCGGAGGGCCTATTTTTTTTTTTGCTGGGGGAAGAGGCTCGCACAGGCTTGCACAGACCACATAGACCTGTGGTACGGAGAAACCCCCAATAATGTCATTTTAAACTCTTTAAAACAGTAAATTTTAATTTATCTTTACAAATTGTACATATCAATTATATTTATATACATAATATAAATCAACTTTTCTACTTTCACACCAAAGCCTTTAACTGTATTAGGCTAACGTGTTTCCTTTTCTTTATTCTGGAAAGTTATGTTGCAACTTTTTTCATTTTCTTCACTATTTGTCTTTGTTCGCCCTCAGTTCGCTTCTTACCTTTGCATTTTTTTTTCTTGTTGATAGCTTTCATTCTGATGAAAGTGCGGGTCCTTACAAAACACATCACAGCAAAGTCCTCTATTCCTGGATATTTCGCGTTTATAACGTCCTTTAATCTTACAAAAACTTTTGGGTTACCATCAATGGAATTGCCGTGGAATCGTTGAAATTCTCTTTCCATTTTCAAAGCGAATTCCATGAACCGTTCAGTTGGCTTCATTAAAGATCCTCTTGAAATTGTTTGAAGCCAGTTCTTTCCTGAAAAATTTACGTGTTCAGTTGTGTTACCATACAAATGTGCTAATTTGGGGTGTTTACGTTTAACTCTATAAGCAACATATCCTGCAATCATCTCTAACAACTCAACATTTTCCTTCAAATCTGGAACATTTTCCTCTTCGTATTCGGTGCAATTCTCAAAAATGTCGCCCACTTCTGAAATGATTTCTTCAACCTCCTTGTTCTCGCACTCGCTGTCTAAGCTTTCCTGTAGACATGAAGTGTCTTGTTTCTTAGAAGATGACGGTTCTACAGTCGTATCTTCAGTTTCCGACAAAGTATTAGCACTTAAAATATCAATTTCTTTCTCATTCTTGCATGTGCCACCTGATATGAGTTCCCTCGCATTACGGCTCAAAATCAAAGACTTGTTTCTTTCGGAGACGGTGGTAGGCAAAGGGTGATCGTAGAATCTCCCCAATCCTCTTACTTTAGAAAAGTAACTCTCAAGTATATCCTGATTGCATCTTGATGACATGACGTACGTGTAGCCTTCCAATGTTAACTCCTTAAACAAAGAGCGTAGACTGTTTATAGACATTAAAAACCTCTTCTGAAAAGGGAGCAAATCATCAGTAGGTTTCTTTTCTTTTTTTTTGGATTTACTCTTTTCTTTCTTCTCATTTCCTTTTGGTATGTGTTTTATTACTCTCATTGTGAGAATGAGGTCATACAGCTTGTCTAACGCGCCATCTTGTTCTGGTAAACAATTTCCGTATGCACTTTTTAATTTATATCCATCAACAGGAGCTCTGGAGTTCAGCACATCAAATCCATTGTTTATGACCTTTACAGCCTCACCAACATAACTGAACTCAGGAAGGTTATGACAGATGGCTTGTCCTACAGTGAGAGACAACAGCTCAGCTGCTTTCCTTACATTTTGCCTTTCCGTACCAGCAACAAGCAAATGGTTCATGGTTAGTTTATGAGCGTATTGTAAATCTACGCCGGTGTCTTGAAGTTCAACTAACTTAATGAACGCTTCTTTTGTGAGCAAACTACCAGATTTAAGTCGATAACCATCGTCAAGCAGATGATTCCTTAACAGTTTTAAGGCATGAAGCACATCACAAAAAACCCATACTTTTCTGTTTTGATTTGATGGATTTTCGAATCCTGAGTCATCAAATGTAACTTTAGATTCCCTATAAGTTTTCTGTTTGATGGCCCCATATCACACACAATTGCTCTCACTTTAAATTCAACATTTTCTATGACTTTAATCATTTCAGTCAACAAGTCCTTAGAAACGGCCGTGTCAAAGTTATAATAAATGGGCTGCATCCATTTTCCTACTAAACTTCTGATGACCGCAACTTGAGCATTGTTGTGGGGTCCTCTGATAATCTCCTCTACCTGGTCAAAACATAAGTCACTGTTAACTTTCATTTCATCAAAGCTAAGAATTACGTCTTTTTCAAATGTAGTTAGTAGCTTTGATTGGGTTTTCATGACAGTAAGGCTTAAATCAATAAAACCTGGTGGAACGCTAAACTGCCTGAGTCTTCTTTTAATAGTGACTTCACTAGGAAGAGGATATTTCAATACATCCCTGACAAAAGATAACGCTTTATAAGATATACAACGTAAAGTCGCAGCCTTTGCAATATCTTCAGATGACCAATTAGTGCACCGTCCTTTCATAACCACTTGTTGTTGACAGTCAGAAAAAGAACCCTCAACCACTTTTAGCGAATGTTTTGTTTTAAGTAACTCATCATTACACCGAGAGAGACGATCGTGTAAATTTGTATTCTTTTGCCTAAGTTCTTTTATTTCTTTCTCCATAATTTCTAATTTTTGACATAAGCCCACAGTGTAGCATTTACAGCATTGTTTGTTTTCATAGTTGATGTTTTCTCTACTAGTAGTTTCTTCATTAGTTGGTAATATATTTACCTGTAAAATCTCTTCTACTTCTTTACGGTAACTTCGTTTTTGTGCCCGAATTTCTCTCTCATTATTAGGCTCATTACTACCCCGTAAATCAACACTGGAGGATGGGAGATGTAAAGTTGGAACAGCATCAGGCTTCAACTTGCGTTTCGGAGGAAGATTCAACAGTTCACTTTTCAAATCCCTTTCATAATCAGAATCAGCAAAATGTATTGAGCACACACGAGCATTATCAACTGAAAACGAATCGGCACGTTTACAAGCATTTATCCATTTTTGTTTCGTCTCATTGTTCTTAGGAAATGTATGAAAATTAATTCCTAACTTACTTCCTTGTCTGCCTTGGTTAGTACAACTCGCGATCGCACAACAAACCATTATTTTTCACTCAAAACAACTTCAAACTTACTCTCAAAAACCCCTCAATACACTGATAACTGCAGCGTAACTCTGCACTTAATCGTCAATCACCGATAAGAATCTACACTCACGTAAACAACGTTGTATTCACTCATAAACGCAGTAACAACACAATAGGTTATGGCAGTGGAGCGGTGGCTGCGTTCGCGGTGACGTCAGCGGTGCGGCTTGCTACTGCGCACACACCCCGTGACCCCTACCGTGTATTCTAGTATCCGTGGATCCACCCATAGTGGGTTGTCTTACATTACCAAATTTGTAGCCGTTACAATTTACGTTAACTCCTTTTCGACATTCTTTTGTTGTCTAATAAGCTGCTAAAAACTTTTCTTCATTTTCAAATGTGGTTTTTATATTCATTAGTCGTTTTTCATCTTTATTTCTTATTTTAAATATTTCCACTTCCTCCTTTAATTTCCTTTCTCTTTATTTAATCATCACATTTATTATCTTATAATTTACGACTGGGTCTATGAATTTATGTCATTCTTCTATACAATGCCTAGCGTATAATGAATTCGTCGTTAACTCTTCTTCACCCCTCCTATATTCTTTAAATGTCTGGCAAAATTGACGAACCATTTCGCCCAGATATAATTTTTCACATTCCTCATAACTGCGCGTATATACTCCACTTATCTTCGATATGTCTTCGTCTTCATAATTCGTAGATTTTATTATATCAAACACGGTTTTCGATTTTTTAACCGCTACCCCTATATTATATTTTCTAAAACATTTTTGTATCTTACGTGTGTTATAACCTATATAAGATATGGGTCACTTATACTCCTTCTTTTCTTTACTATTCTCATTTTTTGTTTCTTCTCTTCGTTTTATAATATAAAATATTTTATCTACTACATTCATATTATACTTGTTGTTTTTTAAAATTATTTTTATTCATTCTTTTTTTTCTGTTTTCCTCATCTTCTATACAACTATTTATTCTGTGAAAGAAATTATTTATCGCTGCCATTTTATACTGTATAGGATGGTATGAATCATTTGGTATTATAACATCAGTATTTGTGCTTTTCCTATAAATTTCAAATTTTAGTATATTTTCTTGAATTATTCTTTGGTTTAAATCTAGGAAATTATTTCCTTGTTTCCTACTTTTATCTTCAAATTTATAGTCTCTTCTAATTTGTTAACCTCCTCAAAAAATACTTTTAAGTCTTCATTATCGCCCTCGCATATTAACAAGATATCGTCTATATACCTCATCCATTTCTAAATTTTGTATTTATTTTTCACTGTTGACATTATTTTATTTTCAAAATAGTTCAGGTAATTTTCTACCCTTATCGGTTACATTGATGATACCATTGGAAGTCCCTTCTTCTGACTATAAAACTTATTATTAAACCTAAAGTAATTTTGCTTCAAACACTCTTGTATTACTTTTATTAATTCTTCTTCCTTTCCATATCATTTATATTTGTATTTTTTAATAGTTTTAACGTTTTTCCAACCTGGATGTTTGTAATAACTTATATGCTGGCTAATAAGTGATATTATTGGCCTAACTGGGTGGTTTTCTTTGTGCAATTTTATCTGACATTTAAGTTTACGCGCTTCCGGATTTGATTCTGTTAGTTTTATTTTATTCTTAACAATAATGGAATTTTTTATTAATTTCTTCATCCTACTTTGAAATTTATTAGTATAATCATATTTAATCTCTTCATAATTATTTCATTTTTATAAATTCATTCACTGTTGACATTATTTTATTTTCAAAGTAGTTCACGTAATTTTCTGCCCTTATCGGTTACATTGATGATCCCATTGGAAGTCCCTTCTTCTGACTATAAAACTTATTATTAAACCTAAAGTAATTTTGCTTCAAACACTCTTGTATTACGTTTATTAATTCTTCTTTCTTTCCGTATACTTTTTATTTGTTCTTTTCAATTATTTTTAACTTTTTTCAAACGGGATGTTTGTAATCATATCTACTACATCTAGCGATATTAACCATGAACTTCCTTTTACTTGTACTTCTTCTTTCAGTGTTTCTATCAACTTTTGTTATTTTCTATACTATGTTTTTTCTCGTAGTCATAATATACTTTTAGTATCTTACTACATTCTTTTAATAACTTATATGCTGGTGCTCCAATAAACGATATTATTGGCCTAACTGATTGGTTTTCTTTGTGCAATTTTAGCTGACATTTTGTTTAGGCGCTTCCGGATTTGATTCTGTTAGTTTTATTTTATTCTTAAACATAGTGGAATTTTTTATTAATTTCTTCACCCTACTTTGAAATTTATTAGTATAATCATATTTAATCTCTTCATAATTATTTCTTTTTTATAAATTCATTCCCTTTCTTTATATACTCTTCTTTATCTATTAGCACTACGGATTTGCCTTTGTCCGCTTTTGTTACCATAATATTATTATGGTATGATCCAATGACAGATTGATCCAAAATATTCCCCACTGTTGTAGGTACATTTCCAATCTCGCCTGGTTTTACTAATCTTCTGGCATTCAGTATGCCCGTTATGCTGAATACTTGCGGTTCGAGTATAGAGCACTGGCTGCCCTTAGTACCAGTCATCTAAGCATGAAGATCTTTTCGGAGTTTGTCGGGACAGTTACAGCTACCCGTCTATCGATTTATCACGTTTATCGATTTCTCTAATATATTCATGGTGGAGAGCATTGCCTATTCTTTTCTGATTTTCATGACACTGTTCTTGAAGTCGACTATAAAACCATACGCGTTCAAAATGCCCACACCAAGAATTGCTTCTTCTACAATGTCAGCAACAAGGACTTGATGATCAAACTCAAGTCGACCAATGCGTAGGTGTATCTCCACTTTTCCAAACACTTTTACAGGCCATCCAGTACCTATTCGCAAGCTGCAAGAGCATCAGATTGGCTTGAGATTTTTCACCACATATGGGCGCCCAATGGAGACGGTTGCGCCTATGTCAACTGTAATCGAGGTTGGCCTGTCTTGAATGAATCCAGTAACTACTCCCGCTATTTTTGTGAAATGTAGAAATTGCGTTTTCTCTAGAGGCTCCGTTCCTCCAAGCTAATTTGCTACACTTTATCATCCTATGTCTCTTGCCTAAGCCTGTATCTCCACCACCGCCATCGCCCTCCTACTTGATACACTCTATCCTCCTACGTCTCTTGCCTAAATCTGTACCTCCACCACCGCCATCACCCTCCTACTTGATACACTCAATCCTTCTATGTCTCTTGCCTAAGACTGTACCTCCACCGCCACCATCACCTCTCCTATTTGCTACACTCAATCCTCCTATGCATTTTGCCTAAGACTGTACCTCCACCACCGCCATCACCCTCCTACTTGATACACTCTATCCTTCTGTGTCTCTTGCATAAGACTGTACCTCCACCACCGCCATCACCTCTCCCGTTTATTTCATTGCAACTGACATCCCTACGCCTTCTACCCAGCCTTTATCTCTACCGTCTCCATACATTCACCTATAGATGTCTATTTCCGATTTGCAGGAAAAATCAGCTATGCCCTGGTCTAAGCGTTTCCTACCTTCACCGCCCACGCCTCTCCTATGTACTGAACACTGAACATTTTGTATCGAACATAACTGAAAGCTTTTCCAGATTTTTAGGCCCAGACACCGCAATCGCCTCTTCAATTCGTTTCACGTTTAGAAGCCTCATCTATGCCTGTCGCCTTAGTCTACGTTTCACCTTCCCAACCGCCCTCGCCTCACTCTCGGCTTCTGTTCGCGCACCCTACACGACTATCTCAGTCTTATCTTTTGCGAATCATTCTTTCTATCTCCTTACCAACACCAAAACTTCAACACTGATAGCCTGTACGCTACTAACATATTTGCCACTTGTTTTCTAACAAAGTATTCCTACTGTCGAAATACTCTTTCCTCCGACTTCGAGCGTTTCACGTTCTCTCTTCTAATAGCAAACGTTCACATCTCACAATGTCGTCTGCACCATTCAGCACATTAGTTGTTATCGATTACTTTCCCTCATCTACGTCTTTGTCTTCTTAGCTCTTTCTTACCTATGTGTACAAATATCGTTTTATTGTCCACTTTCATCTTATGTACTTCACCAGCTTCAGCTATTTTTTACTTTTACTATTTTTTAAACACGTCACATGAGTTTCAGTAGAAATAATATATATCTTACGCAGTGTATCATATCTTTTGAAGCATCCGCCGTTCGTCAATATCCGTACACAATTGTTTCGCATAGTCTCAACTTTCAAAAAAGCACTGACAATTGTTTCGGCCAAATTGCTCTTATCTCTTGGCGTTTTCCAACGTTAACTATATTCGAACTGCTTCGTCTACATTATATTACTCATTACGCCAACTGAAGTATCAAAGCTGTCCGCGATGATTGTACATTTCAGGAATCGCTATTAATTTCCTTGTGTCTGTTAGGAAAACTTCGAAAAACTGGAATTTGCTTGCAAAGTAGTGCGCAATGGCGAAATCGATTTTCTCTGTATCCTTAGGTTGCCGTATTCCACTTTACGTTTCCGTTTGTGCTTCAGTTTCTGTAGCCGTTTCCGTTCCTGTTTCTGTTTCACTTTCGGTGACTGCTTCTGTTTCCTTCTGTGACACACAGTCTATTTGTGTATGTGTCTGTCTTTTGAAACATGACTACACATGTTTGTCGTAAAATAAAAATGCACCACAAATTATCTTATTTTATAGTTATAATCCGCAGATGAAGCAGATCGTGTCTGCTGGGAAACAATATATATATATACACACGTAAAAACTATTTCATTATACTGTTTTTAATGAATATAATATATATAATTAAAAATCGCTCTTATCTCTTTAGGTTTTTTAATGTTAACACTTCGTCTACATTTCATTATTCATTTAGTCAACTGAAGACTCAAAGCTGTCCAAGACGATTGTTAATTTTCAGAATCGCTATCAACTTGCTTTTCGCTGACCGACTGTGTTATAAAATTAATCCTCACATGCCTTCCCTAATTCTTCCTATTTTTTCTAATTGTCCATCTTTACCGCATGTATACTTCACTAGTGTCTGCTATTCTTTACTTTTACTATTTTCTAAGCACGTTACATCCGTTTCAATAGGAACAACATTTAGCTTATTACGCATTGTAGCATATCTTTTGAAGCAGTTGTTGTTAATCAATATATGCACACATTCGTTTCTCACAGCCTCAACTTTTAACAATACCACTGGCAACTGTTTCGGTAGAGTCGCTCTTATCTCTTGACGTTTTTCTACGTTAACACTGCTTCGTCTAACTTTCGTTACTCATTAAGCCAACTTAAGACTCATCGTTGTGAAAGACGATTTTACATTTCAAGAATCGTTATGTATTTCCTCTCCGCTTAACGATAATATTATAAAATTATTTCTCACATACGTTCCTTATGTCCATATTTTTTTCTTTCTTGACCCTGTAGACTGAACCCATCCATGTGCTTTGCTTCTTAAAGAAGTTCGATTTCAAAGACGATTTCACAATGTGTCGAAAGCCATTGAAATGTAGATTCTCCATACCGCTCAATTGTTTTATGTAAATGCAAGAAGTCGTAAGATAATTTTCAAGCGAATATATAAAGGTTACCATCAAAATACCATTGTACAACAACAAAATTATCTGCCCCTCTCTCTCTCCTATGGCACTACAGCCCTTGTTGGGCCCTGGCCTCCTTCAATTTTTCCCATTCTCTTCTGTCGGTATCCATCCTCCACCAGGAACGCACTTTCAGTATTTCTTTCGCATCTTCATCCACCGTGAGGTCGTGGATTCTGGTATTCAATAGTCTTCGTGGTATTCTGTCTTCCCCCATCCTGGCTACATGACCAGCTCATCTTAGACTCTGTAGTTTTATGTATCGTGTTAGCGGTGGTTCTTTATACATTTGATACAATTCAAAGTTATATCTTATCAAAGTTTAGTTCTCCAGCTGTGTACGTCATTAACTGGTCCCAGGATTCTTCGTAATATTTTTCTTTCAAAGATATCGAGAGTGTTTGCTGCTTTGGAGGTCACGATACACGTTTCGCAGCCGTAAGTTAGGATGGGTCTTATTAGGCTATAGATTTGTAAATCCTTAGTTTCGTGTTTCTGTGGATGTCTTTGGATCTGAAGATACTTGGTGTGGCGAAATACGCTTTATTGGCTTGGACTATCCGGTTTCGGATTTCGGCTTCTTCTTTGCCGTTTTTTTCTAATATGGTTCCCATGTATTTAAAGTTGTCCACCTTTTCAATATTGTCAATTGTCCGTAGTTTCTTTGTCTTCTAGTCTGCACTAATATTTTTGTTTTATGTATGTTGATTTTGAGGCATATATTGCTAGCATTTTCTTTTTTCTTTGCTTTAATTGTATTTCCTGCATCTATTGTGATGGTTCCTCTATCTATTGAAATCGCATTCGTTTCCTCTTCAAGGCTCTTGTCTATTTCTGTGTTTTGTTTCGTCCGTTAGGAGCCTTTTGAAGTATGTTTTCCACGTTGTCTTAATTTCTTCTATGTCACTGATTATTTCTCCATTTTGATTTTTGCATAGATTTCTATTTGGTTTATATACTAGTTCCAAATTTTAATAAATTTATATGCATCTCGTGAGTTATTTTCTATAGTATTTTTCCATTTTCAATATTTTGTCATTCTTGCACTTTCTCTTTTTCTGTCTGCAAGTCATATCTGCCAGCTTCCTTTTTATTCTGAACTCTTCTTTTCTTTTTCGTGTCCGTTTTGTCATATATAATCTGTGTGCTTTGTTTCTTTCTCCAATTGCCCTTTTGCACTCGAACCACTGGTCTGTTTCTTTTCCTTTGTTTATTCCTAATATTTCTTTTGCCGCTGTTTTTGTAGTGTTCTTAATGTTTTCCCAGTGCGACTCTAATGTTGGGTTTTCTTGCTCTTTCAATTATCTGTCTACGTGAAATCAATTGTCCACGCGTATTGTACACCTAAGATGTCCTTGAAAGATAGAATTATGTAACGTAACCGTTTGTAACTATTTTCATCTGTGACCTCTTTCGATTACTCATCACTAAATAGTATGCTATTGGTTTACAAGAAAATTTAACAAACAATTACAAATAATTAATAATCGTGTCAAATTATTGGTCTAAGTTTGTGTCAGTGTCTACGTCAGTGTGTGACAGTGTATGTTTCCGTTTCCGTTTCTGTTTCTGTTTCCGTTTCTGTATCTGTTTCCGTTCCCGTTCCCGTCTCCGTTCCTGTATCCGTTTCCGTTTCTGTTTCTGTTTCTGTTTCTGTTTCTGTATCGGTTTCCGTTTCTGTTTCTGTACCGGTTTCCGTTTCTGTTTCTGTATCCGTTTCCGTTTCTGTTTCTGTTCCCGTTCCCGTTCTGTATCCGTTTCCGTTTCGGTGCCCGTTTCCGTTCCTGTTTCCGTTTCCGTTTCAGTTTCTGTTTCTGTATCGGTTTCCTTTTCCGTTTCCGTTTCGATTTCTGTATCCGTTTCCGTTTCTGTATCTGTTTCCGTATCGGTTTCCGTTTCCGTTTCTGTTTCTGCTTCTGTATCGGTTTCCGTTTCCGTTTCTGCACCGGTGTCCGTTTCTGTTTCTGTATCCGTTTCCGTTTCGGTGCCCGTTTCCGTTCCCGTTCCCGTTTCCGTTTCTGTTTCTGTATCGGTTTCCTTTTCCGTTTCCGTTTCGATTTCTGTATCCGTTTCCGTTTCCGTTTCTGTATCCGTTTCTGTTTTTGTTTCCGTTTCCGTTTCTGTATCCGTTTCCGTTTCCGTGTCTGTTCCCGTTTCCGTTTCCGTTTCTGTTCCGGTTTCTGTTTCCGTTTCCGTTTCTGTATCCGTCTCCGTTTCTGTTTCTCTTTCTGTATCCGTTTCCATTTCTGTGCCTGTTTCCGTTTCCGTTTCTATTTCTGTTTCTGTATCGGTTTCCGTTTCCGTTTCTGTTTCCTGTTTCTGTACCGGTTTCCGTTTCCGTTCCTGTTTCCGTTTCTGTATCAAGTTTCCGTTTCTGTTTCCGCTTCTGTTTCTGTGTCCGTTTTCGTTTCTGTGTCCGTTTTTGTTTCTTTTTCCGTTTCTGTTTCCTTCTGTCACACACAGTCTATTTGTCTCTGTGCCCGTCAGTCTTCAAACATTACTATACACGGTTGTCAAATAACAGTGAACAAAAAATTATACTATTTTATAATTATAATTCGTAGATGATGCACATCGTGTCTGCTACGAAACCTGCGTGACTAAACAATGTATACATACAAACTTAAATACTATCTGATACTATTGTATTTAAACAATATACTGTATTGTTAGTATAAGGATCGTCAATAGTTAAAGATAAGAAAAACTACTGTCAAACCTGTTAAAGACGGTGTCATAAAAAAATGCAGATGCAAGTCAATCCTTCCTTCAAATGTCACATTTACTAAATTTAACTACATCTCTTCAGCTCTTCTATTGTTGTTTTCACTGCACATGCATACTTTGTAGCATATCAACTGTGCCTTTTCCTAAGCTTGTACCTCCACCACCACCATCGCCTCTCCTATTTGCTGTATTGTCCCCTAATATGACTTTCGCCTAAGCCTGTACCTCCACCACTACTATCGCCTCTCCTATTTGCTGTACTGTCCACTACTATGCCTTTTACCTATGCCTGTACCTCCGCCACCACCATCACCTCTCCTACTATGACTTTCGCCTAAGCCTGTATCTCCATCACCACCATCGTCTCTCCTATTTGCTGTACTGTCCCAACCTATGGTTTTTGCCTAAGCCTGTACCTCCGCCATCACCATCACCTCTCCTGTTTCCTGTACTCTCTCCTACTATGTTTTTGCCTAAGCCTGTACCTCCGTCACCACCATCACCTCTCCTGTTTGCTGTACTCTCTCATACTATGCCTTTTACCTAAGCCTGTACCTCCACCACCACCATCGCCTCTCCTATTTGCTGTACTGTCCTCTACTATGACTTTCGCCTAAGCCTGTATCTCCATCGCCACCATCGTCTCTCCTATTTACTGTACTCTCCCAACCTATGTCTTTTCCTAAGCCTGTACCTCCGCCACCACCATCACCTCTCCTGTTCGCTGTACTCTCTCCTACTACGCATTTTGCCTAAGCCTGTACCTCCACTACCGCCATCGCCTCTCCTCGCCTCTCTTATTTCACTGCAACTGATGTCGCCTACGACTTCTACCTAGCCTCTATCCTACCGTCTCCAACCACTCACCTATACATTTCAATTTCCCTTTTGCAGGAAACATCAGCTGCTGCGCCTTGGTCTAAGCGTTTCATACCTACACCAATATATGGCTTACGCAGTGTATCAAATCTTTTGAAGCATTCGCCGTTAATCAATGTCCGCACACAATCGTTTCTAATAGTCTCAACTTTCAAAAAAGCGCTGGCAACTCTTTCGGTGGAATCGCTCTTATCTCTTGACGTTTCAGTCAAAGCTGGAACTGTGTCAGATATTACGGTGTCATGAAAAATCCAGATGCAAGTCAATAGTTTCTACAAATCTTACGTCTACTTAATTTAACTAGGCATATTAAGCGACCAGTCGAACTTCCATGCGTGTCAAAAAAATCGGTGTCCTTAAAAAACCCTTAAAAAAGGTAGTCGTTTCTGTAATGATACGTCTATTCCGTTCAACGATGAAGATTCGTTCTTCAAAGGTCAAACGTGCTAGCCGCTTTCGTTAAAAATGCGAATATTTTTCATTCATTCTTCACAGTGTTAGGTATAGTTCGGTCAATTTCGAAGACTTCGCTTCATTAATTGCCACCGTATGTGTTTTCGCGAATACTTATTGTTCTGATAAATCTTAATCTTTACATACCTTTCCGTATTCTTCCTATTTCGTATATCTTTTACAGACATCCTGTAGATGGAAAAAATTCTTTACTATTTATAAATGTTTGATGACAAAGACAGTTTATCGATATTGCATTTTGTATCCCAAACGATATGTCTTCAATAAATGGGATAAAAGTTTGAACAATCCTGCACCCATCAGGAAAATAGCTATATTTACGCGTAGCGATATCACATAGTCAAGTCGGCTGTAGCGTACAGCAGTTAAATAAAATCTTTTGTACTTGCAACTTTTGATTGTTAGTTTTTATCACTCTTTCTCTTGGCGGGGGTGGGGGGGCATTTACACCGCTACAAACCCTTTCGCTGAGCCACTGTTTTACGGATTTTGATATGGACGTAACTTTTTCAGAGAAATTTTATCTGTTTCAAGTTTGTTCTGTTAATTCTTCATGTCACTACTTGATTATTTATGCAAACAAAGCAGAATCCTATAGTCTGCAATATACTACACTACGTACAAAACATACTGTACTAACCTTTAAGCAACAGACTGTGAAAACTGGTTACATCAGTGCGTTGTAGAACGTTGAATCTCAAATAACTACGTCCGTTGCCTGAAAATAAGTTGTAACACCAAACACACACACATAGGCGCGGGAACGCAGTTCACGCATCAAACATAGACAATGAACGTATAAATTATATTCGTATTCATATAATTGTAAATATGTGCACTTATGTCTATATATTTGGACATGTGTGTGGTTTCTTTAGCTTTGTATCGTGCACTTCTTGTCATCATCAAATGTTATCACATCATTAACACTACTTTGTTCACTCTTGAGCTAGTGCCTTGCTCATTTATTCTCCAACCATATGTTTGTGTGTGTGTGTGTGTGTGTTCTAACAAAATAATAAAGAGTAATGATATTCCAAATATATTATACATGAAGAAGTTGTCGCAGTATCGAGAAACAATATATGTTCCCAGGTAATGACAAAACAATACTATAAATACTCTTTGCTGAAAAGTAAAATATGTTGATTCGTTTCAATAAATCCAATAGAATCATAAACATACAATCAATACGGAAAACCTCATAGCTCTCCAAATTTATAAAAGGATAGAAATGATTTGAACTGAAGTCGACATGTAATCCTAATAGACATGTAAGAGTAAATCACTAATAGATTTAAACAAAATATGACAGTGGGGAGAATTAACGATCAGCAAAATATCATGTGCAACGAAAAAATTAACTTTAAGGAAATTGCTAATATAGCTAACAACTAATCCAGAAAACCACATTCTATAATAGTTTTATTACTATTTATCTGTAGATTCACTCAACTAAAAAACTGTAATGAGACCACTATAGAAATAAATACTTTTAATGTGTGTTTATAAACGCTTTTTAATATGTACAATTAAGAGTGGGGTGCTGATTATGCCAACCCAATCAATCCATACCTGACACAGTACTAACCAAAAGCTCCCATTAAAGAATGTATTTCTGTCCAAAAATTCTTCTTTCTAAATGGAATTAAATAATATAAATAATATTCACGGCTTGCGATAATAATAAACTAATCGTTAAAATCATTAAATCTCGTTTAAGATCAAATGATCACCATATACGCCCCAACACAGACTACACAGCTGTAACATGTGCAATACGCACTTATTGTGTCCGCATAGGTGTCTAAACATACTATGTAGCAGAACAATCTCGAAACTCTTTCTATTTCTGTTTCCGTCGTAGGTCTGTAGGTCTGTTCTACGGCCAACACCATAAGTTCCATAAATACAGTCTTCTTACAATAATCGTGTCCTTATTTCTTTTTCTAGTTTCTTTATACCTAAATTGTACCTTAAATTTTTTAGTTCGCGACACATAACTTACTCTATTGTATCATTCAAAGTGAAAAAAAAGTATTAGTCGGTCCCATAAATATCTTTCATTACGTTTTATTGCTTTATTTGGCTTCCTGTTCCGCCGTGACGTTTACCCTTTCATTAAGCTTACCTTCGCAAATTTACAACTATTTTTTCTAGTGCATGCAGCATATACTTTCCCAACTTCCCTTCGATCTCTCTTCGACACCTCAGTCAACTCAAGAACTTTTCAGTCAAGTATACGTCGTCCATATAGACTACGGCCCCGTAATTTTTCTTCCTGTTCTGTTCATCTTTCTGTTCCCATCCGCCTCCGTCATCAATTTTTTTTAATCTTCTCCGCGTCTGACGACTTGTTTGATTTTAAAATTTGTCGAACTGTTTCTCACCACAGCTACGCAAAAAAGTCATCGTGACCGTACCTAGAGCACGATTGCGTTGAAGTATCCAAATCAATTGCATGAAATAGTTTTCTTGTGATCCATTAATAATCCAGTCTTCCCCCGTTCTGTAGGGTGTAAAAATTGTGTGTCACCTATAGACTACATTTCTCCAATTAGACAGTTCACGCTCAGCTATAAGGGCTATTTCCTTTTTTCTATTCTATCTTGATTTCGCATTGCACCGGCAATTTCACAACATTTGATACCTTGTCCACATTCACAGAACCTATGGAACCTTCGTATTTGCCCGTATACCGGGTACTAGTTGTTTTGGTTAACTATTAGTCATATTTCGTTGAATTATTTCTTTTTTAATCCTATCAATGCAACCAGAATACGCTATTAAAAGCTTCTTATCAAAACTGTTCTGAAATAACTCGGTTTTAGTAGATACATTAAGATCTAGCAACTTCGAACTGGAGCGAGTGAACAGCTTCTTAAAGCTTCCTGTAACTATCAGTCTCTAACACTAACTGTAAATCTCTAACACCATTTTAAAATGTCCAGAACCGTCCTCAAAGCAAACCGCGGTTGAAAGTCTTCTGCTAGTTTACAATATGATTAAAGGATAAAAAATATTCAAGTAATCTATTTTCATTAAACTTCGTGGGACGTTGACTTCTCGTCTTGAAACTCGTGTACATATCAACCTATTGTTTGCCTCAATAAATTAGTTCCATGACTTCACTAAGTCGACACTAGTGTTCTGGATAAAGAATAGGCTGTGTAAGAAATCTGCTGTCAGACTTTTAAGAGAGAAAACGAGTGGAAAGAATTTCACTTCTTTTTATCACTGTTCCTTGTGCAGCAACTTCAAATTTATAGTAGTCCATTACGCTGTTAGTGCTTTCATTAAATGTTGTTACCTTCCCATGAACAGATCTGACTACAGGCATCCCATTGTTAACTATTTTTTATAATTAGCCTATATTATTATAATTTTTGCTCCTTCATCAAATTTGTTTAAGAAACTCGTTGCAATCAACAGTGTTTCATTAATTTTCACACTTAATCGTAATTTTCATTTCTCGTATTTGTCATTAATTCTTTCTTACTTGGAGCAGACTCTCCCGCAGTGGGTATTAACAATCCAACGTCACGCCGCTAACTCATTTACTTTAAACCATCTTGTAGCAGACCGATTTCCTCATTAGCATGCGTATTTCCGTTTTCCGTAGCTTCAAAAATGAATTATTTATTAGTTCAACTAAGAATATGCACAGCAGGACTAAGGCTGACGATAAATAACACTGCAAAGCTGATAAGGTGAAAGCTAATTATAAAGATCAACCTGTTGTGACTAAAGTGTATAGCACGCAAACACAAATCTACAGAGCGATGAAGTTAAATTGGCACCATATTTAATAATTACTTTTACCTAAATCAGGCTTTATAAATCTCATTTTTAGGAACTAAAGTAACCCATTACACACAATTGACAACAAAAGTATAAAAATAAATTATTATGTTTATTAATTCAAAACGTTGTGGTGCTATTGACATATTAGTTTGGTTTTCCTAAATCCTTTCTTCTGTCGTTTATAATATATCCTACATATGTTTAAGTGTGCAGATTATTATTGCTTCATATTCTTCCTCCTCAAATTTTTTGCTACGCTTATTTCTCTTTCTTCGTTACTGCTTTTATTTTCCTTGTATTATGTAGTTACCATTTTTATTAGTATTATTTATTAGTATATTAACTTCTCTTATTCTTCCTCCTGTATATTCAAATTAGGATTCATTTGAGTCACTAGACTTGTCACATAACCAGCAACGCCAATTGAGTTTCTTCTAATTTTAGTTTTTTCATGCTATTTGTTTCTTGTTCAACCCCTCACCTAACACCATTGAGCACAGCAGAGGGTACAGAACACAGGATTCTTTTACCCGTATGTAATATCAAATTATCTTGACAATTTGTTATTCGGTCTTACTACATGTTTATTATTTCTATACAATATTCTCAGTATCTCATTGTTTTTCCATGAATCTCCCTGTTGTGCAGAATTCTCCAAATATTATCCCTGCACAGATTGTCAAAAAATATTTTAGAAATTAAAATGTACATATAAAGTTTCTTTGTTTTTCTGATTTGACATAACATAAAAGATGATTCTAATATTTTCTTAGCTTTTCTACAAATGTCTCTTCAAATGTTTCTTTCAAATGGCCTTCAACGCCTTCAAATTTTTTAATACCACTTTAACCACTGGTTTCTTCTACTTCAGTTATCCCATTATCAAGTTAAATCTGTTGGTAATTCCATTGGGATAATTTTAGTAACTCTTCTTGTCCATCCTTGTACATGTCCTTACCATAACAACATTCACAACTGTATCTCATTAGTCGGGTGTGTTGAAGTCCCTCATTATTTACTAGACTCACTCCTCCTCTACTTGAAATTTCCACGACTTTCCTCCAAAACCCCATTTCTGTAGCATTCAAAAGTTGTTCAGATCTTTGTTTTGTTGCTCACATCTCAGAGCCCTAACCTACGCTGTTTCTCGTTACTGTATATCTGTATATTGTTCTGATACCTACTTCTTCTATAGGGCACTATTTAGTATATTTTACTGTATTCTCCTTACCACATTTATTTATTTAATATATCTTTACCTAATGTATTGATGTATTGTAGGCATACAACATATCATGCCTGTAAATTTCAATCTCAGGGAATTGTGTTATGCAGTTCAATGTATAGAGTACGTAGCGTAACTTTTCATTGGCCACTGTCAAAAAATTAAAATCCTTGGTTGCTCACACACATACCTGTCTTTTCTATATACATACCTAAATTCCTCATTATTTTACAATCCTCTATCAGATTCATTACCATGTACTGGAAATCATTATAATCTTCTACAATTACTACTTGGTTGCCAAATACAAATCTATACTATTTCATGATATAAAGAAATGCCCTTTAGATTGAATTTGTATTTTTGAAACATTACTCTTCTTAATCTTATTCCAAAGGCTATCAATTTTTGTTAAGTTTATTAATTAAAATTAAAATTTTAATTGAGCCTAACATTTTTGTTTGTTATTAAGCCTGTTTGTTTGTTTATACTAACAGCCTATTTGTTGTTAATTTATTGTTTGTCTGCCACTGCTTGAGTTTTCCCATAATTTTATGTCAGAAACATTCAGATTTATGTTTGATTACAAAGTATAAAATTTGTTTTTACAATTCCTCTCTTACATTTGCATATTTCATGTATTCTTTACAGCATCTTGAAACGTTTTCTTCCCGATAAACGTTTTGAAACTTCCTACATTAATTTCACTTACACCACCTGTAAGTGACATCTGTTGCCCCGCCCCCTGACGGAGTAACGTCTTACTTAGCTCAAACCATAGTGGGTTGTCTTACATTACAAATTTTGTAGCCGTTACAATTTTCGTTAACTCATTTTCTACTGGTTTTTGTTGTCTAATAAGCTGCTAAATATTTCTTCATTTTCAAATGTGGTTTTTGTATTCATTAGTCGATTTTCATTTTTATTTCTTATTTTTAATATTTCCACTTCTTTCTTTAATTTTCTTTCTCTTTCTTTACTCGTCACTTTTAATATCTTACAATTTACGACTGGGTCTATGAATTTATGTCCTTCTTCTTTTAAATGCCTAGCGTATAATGAATTCGTCGTTAACTTTTCTTCACCTCTCCTATATTCTTTAAAGCTATGGCAAAATTGATGAACCATTTCGCCCAGATATAATTTTTCACATTCCTCATAACTGCGCGTATATTCTCCACTTTTCTTCAATATGTCTTCGTCTTCATAATTCGTAGTTTTTACTATATCAACCACGGATTTCGATTTTTTACCCGCTACCCCTATATTATATTTTCTGAAACATTTTTGTATCTTACGTGTGTTATAACCTATGTAAGGTATGGATCACTTATACTCCTTATTTTCTTTACTATTCTCATTTTGTGTTTCTTCTCTTCGTTTTATATTATTAAATATTTTATCTACTACATTCGTATTATACTTGTTGTTTTTTACAATTATTTCATTCATTCTATTTCTTTCTTTCTGTTTTCCTCGTCTTCTATAAAACTGTTTATTCTATGAAAGGAAATATTTATCGCTGCCATTTTATACTGTATTGGATGGTATGAATCATTTGGTATTATAATATCAGTATATGTGCTTTTCCTTTAAATTTCAAATTTTATTATATTTTCTTGAATTATTCTTTGGTTTAAATCTAGGAAGTTCATTTTCTTGTTTCCTACTTTTATCTTCAAATTTATAGTCTCTTCTAATTCGTTAACCTCTTCAAAAAGTACTTTTAATTCTTCATCATCGCCCACCCATATTAACAAATATCCTATATATTCCTCATCCATTTCTTAATTTTGTCTTTATTTTTCACTGTTGACATTATTTTATTTTCAAAGTAATTCATGTAATTTTCTGCCCTTACCGGTTACATTGATGATCCCATTGGAAGTCCCTTCTTCTGACTATAAAACTTATTATTAAACCTAAAGTAATTTTGCTTCAAACAATCTTGCATTACTTTTATTAATTCTTCTTTCTTTCCGTATCATTTTTATTTGTTCTTTTCAATCAGTTTTAACGTTTTTTCAACCGGGATGTTTGTAAACATATTTACTACGTCAAGCGATATTAACATTGAACTTTCTTTTACTTGCACTTCTTTTTTCAGTGTTTCTATCAACTTTTTGTTATTTTTTATTCTATGTTTTTTTCTCAAAGTCATAATATACTGTTAGTATCTTACTACATTCTTTTGATAACTTATATGCTGATGCTCCAATAAGCGATATTATTGGCCTAACTGGGTGGTTTTATTTCTGCAATTTTATCTGACATTCATATTTAGGCGCTTCCGGATTTGTTTCTTGTAGTTGTACCTTATTCTTAAACATAGTGGAATTTTTTAATTTTTTCTTCACCCTACTTTGAAATTTATTAGTATAATCATATTTAATCCCTTCATAATTCTTACTTTTTATAAATTTATTGCCTTTCTTTGTATACTCTTCTGTATGTATTAGCACTACGGAGTTGCCTTTGTCCTCTTTTGTTACTATAATATTATTTTGTTATATTTTACTTTTTAACTGTTTTATGTTTCTCTTAACAGCCATACTATTTCCTCCTTGTTTTCTGTTCTTTTCTTCTAATGTTCCCACAATGTTACTAATTTCAAATCTCAATTTTTTTTTATTTTCTCCTCTTTTCCTTACTTATTATTCATTCACATTCTATTAATATACCTTCTTTTTTCAAATTCCTTGGCGGTGCATAATTTAGGCTTTTTTCTAATAATTTCTTTTCTTCATTATTGAATACCATTTCTGTTAAATTAACTATTGTCTCGGATAACATCAAATCTGCTTGATCTGGTTTGACATTCTCATATTATTCATTTCTTTTAAACATTCTAATTTAGTTTTCAACTTCTTATTTCTTTCTTCCAATTTCGTCTTCATATTCCGCTCACCAAAATCTTACAAAATTTCTTCTATTTCTATGTAATTATACTTTTGATGTAGTTCTATGTGCACTTTTAGTAACTTTTTATTATACGTATTCATTTGCTGATAGAAATATTTTATTTCCTGTTTTACCCATAACTGTACACTTATCTTCTTTACTTTTTTCCGTGTTTCACTTCTTCCTTTTATTTCGATTTTTGCATACTTTGGTATTATATTATGAATAAAGAACACTGCTTAATAAACCAAATTTTAGACAAAGTTAGCTTGAACATAATTATTTTTCAATTATTTATAGAAATCTACTTTATTTCTCGGCTCCATGATTCGTCTACTCCTTAGATTTGTCAATCTATTTATTTATTCTTGTATTGGATTGTTAGTGGGCTCAAATATTTCTACTAGTAATTTTATACAACCACTATGTTGTCTTTGGTACTGACGACCGCGTTCAGCAGTCAAGCCATCTTCAAGTCATTTACCAACAGAGAAATATGAAACCGTTCACTTCTTATATACCGTCTTACCGGACATATGTAGCCCCGCCCACTGAAGGAGTAACGTCTTACTTAGCTCCAACCATAGTGGGTTGTCTTACATTACAAATTTTGTAGCCGTTACAATTTTCGTTAACTCATTTTCTAGGCTTTTTCTTGTCTAATAGGCTACTAAATATTTCTTCATTTTCAAATGTGGTTTTTATATTCATTAGTCGTTTTTCATCTTTATTTCTAATTTTTAATATTTCCACTTCTTTCTTTAATTTTCTTTCTCTTTCTTTACTCATCACTTTTAATATCTTATAATTTACGACTGGGTCTATGAATTTATGTCCTTCTTCTTTTAAATGCCTAGCGTATAATGAATTCGTCGTTAACTTTTCTTCACCTCTCCTATACTCTTTAAATCTCTGGCAAAATTGATGAACCATTTCGCCCAGATATAATTTTTCACATTCCTCATAACTGCGCGTATATTCTCCACTTTTCTTCAATATGTCTTCGTCTTCATAATTCGTAGTTTTTACTAAATCAAACACGGTTTTCGATTTTTTAACCGCGACCCCCTATATTATATTTTCTGAAACATTTTTGTATCTTACGTGTGTTATAACCTATATAAGATATGGATCACTTATACTCCTTCTTTTCTTTACTATTCTCATTTTGTGTTTCTTCTCTTCGTTTTATATTATTAAATATTTTATCTACTACGTTCGTATTATACTTGTTGTTTTTTACAATTATTTTCATTCATTCTATTTCTTTCTTTCTGTTTTCCTCGTCTTCTATACAACTGTTTATTCTATGAAAGGAATTATTTATCGGTGCCATTTTATACTGTATAGGATGGTATGAATCATTTGGTATTATAATATAAGTATAAGTGCTTTTCCTATAAATTTCAAATTTTATTATATTTTCTTGTATTATTCTTTGCTTTAAATCTAGGAAGTTCATTTTCTTGTTTCCTACTTTTATCTTCAAATTTATAGTCTCTTCTAATTTGTTACCCTTTTCAAAAAATTCTTTTAATTCTTCATCATCGCCCTCCCATATTAACAAGATATCGTCTATATTCCTCATCCGTTTCTTAATTTTGTCTTTATTTTTCACTGTTGACATTATTTTATTTTCAAAGTAGTTCATGTAATTTTCTGCCCTTATCGGTTACCTTGATGATCCCATTGGAAGTCCCTTCTTCTGACTATAAAACTTATTATTAAACCTAAAGAAATTTTGCTTCAAACTCTCTTGTATTACTTTTATTAATTCTTCTATTTGCCGTATAATTTTTATTTGTTCTTTTCAATCAGTTTTAAAGTTTTTTCTACAGGGATGTTTGTAAACATATTTACTACATCAAGCGATATTAACATTGAACTTTCTTTTACTTGCACTTCTTTTTTCAGTGTTTCTATCAACTTTTTGTTATTTTTTATACTATGTTTTTTCTCGAAGTCATAATATACTTTTAGTATCTTACTACATTCTTTTGATAACTTATATGCTGATGCTCCAATAAGCGATATTATTGGCCTAACTGGGTGGTTTTATTTCTGCAATTTTATCTGACATTCATATTTAGGCGCTTCCGGATTTGTTTCTTGTAGTTGTACCTTATTCTTAAACATAGTGGAATTTTTTATTAATTTCTTCACCCTACTTTGAAATTTATCAGTATAATCATTTTTAATCTCTTCATAATTCTTACTTTTTATAAATTTATTCCCTTTCTTTGTATACTCTTCTGTATCTATTAGCACCACGGAGTTGCCTTTGTCCGCTTTTGTTACCATAATATTATTTTGTTTTATTTTACTTTTTAACTGTTTTTGTTTCTCTTAACAGCCATACTATTTCCTCCTTGTTTTCTGTTATATTCTTCTAATGTTCCCACAATGTTACTAATTTCAAATCTCAATTTCTTTTTATTTTCTCCTCTTTTTCCTTGCTTATTATTCTTTCACATTCTATTAATATACCTTCTTTACTCAAATTTTTGGCGGTGCATAGTTTAGACTTTTCTCTAATAATTTCTTTTCTTCATTGTTGAATACCATTTCTGTTAAATTAAATATTGTCTCGGATAACTACAAATCTGCTTGATCTGGTTTTATATTCTCATATCATTCATTTCTTTTAAATATTCTAATTTACTTTTCAACTTCTTATTTCTTTCTTCCAATTTCGTCTTCGTATTCCGATCACCAAAATCTTACAAAATTTCTTCTATTTCTATGTAATTATACTTTTGATGTAGTTCTATGTGCATTTTTAGTAACTTTTTATTATACGTATTCATTTGCTGATACAAATATATTATTTCCTGTTTTACCCATAACTGTACACTTATTTTCTTTACTTTTTCCGTGTTTCACTTCTTCCTTTTATTTCGATTTTTGCATACTTTGGTATTATATTATGAAGTAAACAACACTACTTAATAAACCAAATTTTAGACAAAGTTTTCTTGAACATAATTTTTGTTTTCAATTATTTATAGAAATCTACTTTATTTCTCGGCTCCATTATTCTTCTACTCCTTAGATTTATCAATCTATTTATTTATTCTTGTATTTGAGTGTTAGTGGGCATAAATATTTCTACTAGTAATTTTTACAAACCACTATGTTGTCTTTGGTACTGACGAGCGCTTTCAGAGTCATTCACCAACAGAGAAATATGAATACGTTCAATTCTTATTTACTGTCTTACCGGACATCCGTAGCCACGCCCCCTGACGGAGTAACGTCTTACTTAGCTCAAACCATAGTGGGTTGTCTTACATAAAAAAATTTTGTAGCCGTTACAATTTTCGTTAACTCATTTTCTACTGTTTTTTTTTTGTCTAATAAGCTGCTAAATATTTCTTCATTTTCAAATGTGGTTTTTGTATTAGTAGTAATAAAAGGTTGGTTCTGGGACAGCCACGCCCCCCTCGTTTGTTTATGTTTACATTTTTTCACCCTCTCCACCCCCGTCTTCACCTACATAACCGCCGCGCTGTCACCGAACTCCGTTCGGTTTGTTTACATTTTTTCTGTTTGTTTACATTTTTTCTCTCTCGCCACGCCCCCCACTCCTCTGTTTATGTTTACATTTTCCTTCCTCCCCACCCCCGCCTCACCCCGCACCCGCCGCGCGGTCATCGAACTCCTCGTGTTTGTGTTTACGTTTTTTTTCACCGCGTGTCCCAGCTTTGCGTTGTTTACGTCCTCTCGTCTGTTTATGTTTACATTTTTTCCTTCCTTCCCACCCCCGCCTTACCCTGCAGCCGCCACCGCGCCGGTAATCGAACTCCTCGTGTTTACGTTTACGTTTTTCGTGTCCCAGCTTTGCGTTGTTTACGTTTGTGCCGAGAGAGAATGTTTATGTTTACGTTTTTTCTCTCTCGCCGACGCGGCGGCTATCACCACGTGCTCGTTGTTTTCCTTGGCCGCCGCCGATCGACGACACGCTGGCCCAGTAACAAACGTAAACGTAAACACTCGTCCGTAAACAAAGTAAAGCTGGGACACGAAAAACGTAAACGTAAACATTCGGAGTTCGGCGACCGCCGGAGCGCGTCTGTTTGTAAACAAATGTTTAGGAGAAGGGATAATGGCGTGATATATTCTTTTATTAACGACGTTGTTTGGTATTGTTTACGTATCAATTTTTTCAGTTAATACGAGATTTTCGTTTAAGATGTCTGTAACGCGTGTTACACCCGTCCAGATTGTGCTAGATTTTTTTGAAAACGAAGGTTTTGTTTTTATAACTAATTCAGATAATATTAAATGCAGCAAGTGCGGTTTTAAAACAAAAGTATATCTGACAATCGCGCATATCCAGTTCATGCATAAACTTTTATATCCGAAATGCAGAATGATTCGCGATAGGTATTATAAATTTGAAGATTACGCTAAATCGAGAGAGTGTATTACAAATTATCCAATCGCGGTGAAATGTGTTCGAGAAGCGCGGAAACAGATGGAAGCATCATTTGCGTTTCCTCGATGGCGAAAACGTTACCCGTCAGTCGAGAGACTGGTATCAGCGGGATTTTATTACACCGGAACGGAAGACGACGTAATATGTGTTGAATGCGGAATAGTACTTTGTGATTGGAAGGAGACTGACGATCCTTGGCTCGAACACGCGAAAGCATCGCCAGACTGTGTATTAATTAAATTGTATAAGAGACAGTGTGCGGAAAAATAGTAGTAGTAAACAAGTTTTATCTGGAAATGTATGCGCTCTTTTTATTTTGAATTCGTTTAGTATCGTTTTAAAATTATTACTTATCAAATATGATTTGGTCGTGTGCGTTAATTGTATCCTATAACGGTTTTATCAGTATTATTAGTTCGTAGGTTCGATCCCTCGCATTACCAAATCATATTTTTTTATTAATTAAAATATGTAAAGAACAATTTTCAGTTCCCGATTAAACAAATGTTTATTCTCTGTCAGTAAATGGCTTGCGGTCTTAGCGGCAACATTGTGTTTTTACGAGCGCAGATTTTTCGTCAGATTTATTTGGTAAATAATGAATTTTCTGAGACAAATGTTACTCGCTAAATCAAAAGAGTGTATTGCTAATTATCAGAATGCGATAAAATGTGTTGAAGAAACAGAAGAAATGATGAAGTTGACATTTTATACATGGCCAAAACGTTCACCGTCAGCCGATAGACTCAGATCAGCGGGATTTTATTATACCGGAATTGAAGATGACGTAATGTGTGTGGAATGCAAAGCGGTTCTTTGTGAGTGGGAGGAGACTGACGATCCTTGCATTGAGCATGCGAAAGCCTCGCCATATTGTTTATTAGTTAGAATATATAAAGAATTATTTTCTATCCCCACCTAACCGAATGTTTAGTATACGTTCAATTTTATTGTCAGTGTTCAGTTTGCAGTCTCTGTGAGAACATGTTAACGAAAGAATGGACGGTAGAAGTATAATCGATTTATTAAAACGCGAATTTTCAGAAGACGTTGTATTAAGTTTATCAAATATTATTAAAGTAACGAGTTTAGACAATTTGGTGATAGATCATTTTCGAACGTGTCAACTGAAGGGAATATATGATTGCTTAAAAGAAATTATTTTTTATTGTGAAGTAAAGAAGTTATCTGAAGACGGGTGTTGTTGTAGTGATAAGTTTACTGACGTTATAGACGGTCCGTGCCCGTGCGCTTTTTTTGAAAGAAATAAAAATAAATTACTGTGTTTTTTACAGTTGATTGAAAGTCATGATGATTCAGAAATTAAATTATTTTTTGTAGATAGATATCTTCGATTTTTAAAAACAAAATGACTGATAAATTTGAAAATAGTATTTCCGCATTTAATTGGCAAATATATTATTTCGGCCCGCCGCTCGATGGAGAATTAAATTTTAACGAAATTTGTTGTTTGATAGTGAACGAATTTACACGAGCAAATGTTGTTAAAATTGAAAGGAATAAGCAGATTATTAAAATCAGTTTACCGATTACTTATACATACGGTGCTGTATTGAAAAAATTAAAAAACTGTAGTCGTCAAACACTACTGAGTATCGATCATGAAGAAGAAGAAAAATTGTATAAAGTAAAGTCAGTTCGTGCGTCACCAGTCGCTGTGAAGACGTCGGTTAAAAAACAATGTCAAAACAAGCGCTGCTGTGTGAAAGATTAATCAATCATTCGATAAACGAATTGTTAGAATCCGGTTTTGTTTTTAAACGATATTTAGATAGTGTTCAGTGTTCTTTGTGCGGGTTTCAGACAAGAGGAACTTTACCTATCGAACATATTCAGTTTATGCATAAATTATCGAATCCGAATTGCGAGATGGAGCAATGTATAATGTATAATTTCAATAATTATAGGAATGCGAAAAGATGTATTGCAGAGACTAAAAAAGTGATGTTATTATCATTTAAAAGTTGGCCTACACTCGACCCCAATTTTAAAAAACTGGTTAACGCCGGATTTTATTATACCGGCGTTGGTAGTAAATTATCATGTATAGAGTGTAGAGTCATTTTAAACGGTTGGAAATGTTCTGACGATCCTTGGACTGTTCATGAAAAAGTATCACCACACTGTTTTTTGGTGAAAATTCACAAAGGTGAAGATTGTATGTAATTAATTATTATTATTAAAAAAATAATAAAAAATAGTATTGATGTATTTGTGTTTGTTGTTTTTTATTCATTTTCTTATCGTAGTTAGAACCGTCAACATATATATAATGAATGTAAGAGAGAATATCAGTAACGAATTACATAAACAAGTTAGAAAAATTTTTTTAACTCGTAGTGTTGAGCTCAAAGGTCTTGATGATTTATATCAAGCCGATCTTGTAGAAATGATTCCATATGCAAAGTTGAATAGAGGTTATAAGTATATATTAACGATGATAAATTGCTTCAGTAAATACGCATTCGCTGTTCCAATAAAAACAAAATCGTCTGAAAATGTTGCGCGAGTACTTAAAATTTTATTACAAAATAATAAAATGAATCATTTACAAACAGATAAAGGTAAAGAATGGTACAACGAACGTGTGCGTAATTTGTTGAAGCAATACAATATAAATCATTATTCTACACATTCAGATAAAAAAGCTTCTATTATCGAACGGTTCAACCGTACTTTGAAAAATAAAATGTGGAAATGGTTTACAACTAACGGTAAGTATACGTGGTTGAATGTCCTTCCTGATTTATTGAGAGACTACAATAATACTGTGCACAGAACGATTAAAATGAAACCTGTAGATGTAAACAAGAATAACGAAAAAGAAGTATTGTTACGAATAAATAAAATAAAACAATTAACGTTCAATAAGAAACCTCCAAAATTAAAAATCGGTGATAGAGTAAGAATTAGCAAATATAAAAAGGTGTTTGCTAAAGGTTACCTTCCCAACTGGACAAACGAGTTATTTACTATTTATAACGTTAAATCTACAGCGCCGAGAACGTATATTCTGAAGGACGATAAAGGTAATATATTAGAAGGTGGTTTTTATGAACAAGAAATAAGTAAAAAAAAATTTGGTGACGTATATTTAATTGAAAAAATTTTAAAACGTAAAGGCGAGAAAGTACTTGTACGTTGGTTGGGTTATGATAAATCACACGACAGTTGGATTAATAGAAATAATATTATATAATAACGTGTGTAAAAAAATAGACGTCAGTGATGAAGCTTAAACGACAGAAACATAAAATAAATATTCGCGATATTGATACGATTGTTTATAATTGTAGGGATCTGAAGAAAAAGAGAAAAAACATAGTAAATTATTACCAGATAATATTAGATGTTTAATTACAGGCTCATCAGACATGGGGAAGACTAATTTAATGCTTAATTTGTTATTCGATCCGAACGGATTATGCTTTGAAAATATATACGTGTTTTCAAAATCGTTGTATCAGCCTAAATACAAGATTTTAAATAAAGTGTTTTCAAAAATACCGTTTATAGGTTATCATACGTTTACAGATAATGACGAGGTTATACATCCGAATGAAGCTAAACCTAATTCTGTAATAATTTTTGACGACATAGCTTGTGAACGGCAGTATAATATACGAAATTATTTTACAATGGGGAGGCATAATAATATTGATGTTTTTTATTTGTGCCAGTCGTATAGTAAAATTCCAAAACAATTGATACGAGATAACGCAAATTTAATAGTTTTATTTCGACAAGATGAACTAAATTTAAAACATGTTTTTGCCGATCATGTTAACACGGATATGAGTTTTGATTGTTTTAAAGAAATTTGTAATAAAGCGTGGATACGTGGTAAACATCATTTTTTAGTAATAGACAAAGAGAGTGATATGTGTCGCGGTCGTTATCGTATTGGATTCGATATTTATATAGATACATAAGGATTGATAAATTATTGTACAAGATGACGTCGCGGGCGAAACGTGAACAACTTGCGAAAGAGATCAAACAAATTAGGAAAGATATTAGACGGAAACACGCTAATTTGACTCAAAGCGCTATCAGCGAACAACAGGAATTAGAGAAACAATTAGAACCGATAGTTCAACCTTTAAAAAAGTTAATAAATTTACGTAATGTGCTTTACGATACGGATGAAAAAATGGATGATGTAGAAACGCGTTTAAAAAAACATAAACGTCGTGGAAATAAAATAGAAGAACAAAAAGAAGTAGGAATTACACCGATTAAAATGAGAAAAATTGGATCGATAACTAGCACACCTGAAATGGATGTTAACGAAGGTGTTACGGAAATATATGAAACACCGCCGACATTACAAGAAGTACTATCAACATCTACTGGCCTTAGTAGAGCAAATTATTGGATTGATAACGCTGTTACAGGAAAATTACCTAGATTATATTTACGTAAATTGTTTAATGATAAAAATAAGGAAATCGATCATACTTACGGTGTTTATTTTGGAGACGATGATTCGATAAAGATAGGCAATTCAACTATTAATTTCGAGGGCGATAATATTATTATCGATAATGTAACATATGAAGGTACGCCTGGACTTTATGAACTTCTTTTTATGAAAATACCTGACGATTATATATATTCAGAAGAGGATCTGCATACGTACGGTTTGATACTAAAAGCGACAAATGCTCATAAACAGAGTCGCTCTGATCGAGTTAAGAGTAACAAAGGACATAAATATAATAATATAATTAAAAATCTGGTATCAGAGTCAACGTCTACTAAATCGAAACTGAAACGTATTGAAGGACGCGGTGTTTTATCGTTAACTAACGATGATAAGCCGAATTATGTATATTGGGATGATCCGAACGAGTTATGCGACAGATTACGTTTATTAATAGCATCTAAGAATACCGGTCATTCCGGTCATGAAAATGAAATCATATCAATTATCGAAGAATTGCGAGAAGCGAATATAATAAAATAACATGTAGTAACGTTAATTTTGTCATTTACAAAATGAGTATCGATAAATTCGGACGTTACAATAGACATATGCGGATAAACGTTGTTCGCGGTCCTACCGGTGAAGGTTTTCGTTTAACAGATGAGGGTGATTATGATATAGATAATAAGAGACTTTGTAATATCGGTAACGCTGTTTCGGAAGAAGATGCTGTTAGTTTTAAAATTTTAAAAGAAAATTGTTTATATCAAACTGATAACCAGTACGACGTTGCTTTGAAAAATATAATTAATTTAGCCGATCCGAAATTACTTACTGACGCAGCGACTAAATCGTATGTAGATACAAAAATTCCGACCGTATCAAATGGAATTTGTAACTTCGAAGGTTATAGGTTAAATAACATAGGTTATCCATCGGTTCCGACAGATGCTGTAAGCAAACAGTTTATACTCGATACAGTTAATATAGTTCAACAGAGAGTTGAAGACAGCTTAGACAATTTTGTTAATATATTAAACAATCACGTGTATAGTATATTATATGATGTTGTAACATCACAAGATGTCACCTAACCTAAGGGTATGTTATTAGATTTCATAAAACAGAATAACCATGTAAATAGGTATAGAATAGTCAAAATAAACAAGAAAGAAGAAACCAAGAGAGAAGAATAAAGCAGAAGTGCCATGGGAAACAGTAACGCAATAGCTGTTTGACACTACAACTAGACTGAGACTAAAACGAACTAATGGACAGAATAGATTTAAATTCAACTGTCAATTCAGTAAATGGTTAATGTAAACCGAATGTCATTTATAAACAAAAAACAAACGAATTAGCAGTTAAATACTGTGAAAGCAAAATCAGCATTTTTCTGATAATAAATGTGACTATGAACAAGTAGATAATGAATGCCAAAACCAATGTTAACAATGGCTATATCGTAGGAACTAAGATGTATTTCTGCATCAAATATACCTGTCAGAAAAGAGAGCTAACTATATAAGAGAATCTTATACCAATAAGATGTCTCTGTAATTTACCGAATTGAGAACCCATAGGCATTATAAAGGCCAAATTTCAGTGTAGGCGATATTCTACACTTAACAAACTTAGACCAAACATTAGTCAATAAAATGACTATCAATAATTATCACCAGTGCAAAATAAAATGCACCAGAACAATGGTTATGCATTAACATAACGAAAAATGATATTAAAACGATAGGTTTAGCCACGATTTTATTTGTAAATAGTAGCTCAAAACTAACTAACAGTAAACAAAATGTCATTAGTCAGTAGGATCATTTATTACTATGTATAGAATTAAGGTGTAAAAGTAAAGTTCAGTGAAAAAAAACGTCAGTACAGTATTAATGGAGTCCGCACATAAACATTTGTTTAATAAAATGTTATGTGGATACGAGAAAGGTTAACAAAAAAGTGTAAAATCGGCGACTCATAAAGAGCAGACGACAGTAAGAATAGTGTACCCGAACATTGATTTTCTAACAATGTCGGTTAAGGTGAAGATAATCCGAGATCGAGTGATATCAATTTAAAGGAAACAAAACAATCTTTAATTTGATAATAATATCAACTCAATCGTGACGGTATTAAGTGTATGACAACTGTTAGCATCATTTTATAAATGTATATCAGGAATCTGAGTACCAATAATAATAACAATGACAGCAGAAGCGACCTGTCAATCATCTCAACATTCGACAGTTAGAAAAACCGTTACCAACCGCCAAAAAGTGATACG
Source organism: Magicicada septendecula (assembly GCA_034769895.1). NCBI lineage: Eukaryota > Metazoa > Arthropoda > Insecta > Hemiptera > Cicadidae > Magicicada > Magicicada septendecula. The sequence goes on along the minus strand of CM068375.1, from coordinate 119,756,047 downwards.
TCATCTTCGTCTCACCTGTCTGGACCAATAGGAAAATTAGTTATAAAATGATAATTTTACCTAAGCCCGATCCAAAAGGTGGGTATAAAAAGACAGACCGGCGAATTTTGAGAGGAGACCTTTACTAACGAACGAGCTGAACAGACGTACGCTCGTCTCCGCCACGTTTTTCTTATAACACATAGCGTCAGCTACCTTGTACTCTGGAACCAATAGTTAACAACGAGAAACTTTACTTCAAGTGCATCATCAATCAACTACAGTGTTCAAGTGCAGTTTATTTTAATTTTGTGCGGGAATGACGAACAGAAAATAATTTATTGTCAGTATTCACGATCCATTTTTATCAGAAGAGGATCGAATTTCTGTTCTTGTGCGAATTAGTGCTGAAAGAAAGTAATCTCTATAATCCGATTACTTAAGTGATAAAAGGTTTTAATTAAAATAATTAAAACTACGAAGGTAAAAGTGCAATTATTATTATTCTTGATCTGAGCGCAATAACTTGTATTTTGCTACCATAACCTGTACTGACGCAAAACACAAAAACAGTATTTACGATTACACCACGTTTCGATTTATTATTCAAATTTGTTATTAGTAAGTAAGCTATATGTTAGTTGTAAGGGTCCTCAATTGAATAATATTGTCATTAAAAAAGCAAGCGTTGATGAAACGCACGATCTCACAATAGATCGTTTTTTTTTATTTTAATTACTTGGTCAAAGTAACTTCAAATTTTTTGATCGATTGTATCATTGGATACTGTGTAGGCATAATTGTTTTCTTTCGTGTCTCAAAGAATTCACAACTGAGATAATAATAATATCGATAATAATAACAATAATACTAATAGTAATAATTGTAATAATTTTATATTACAATAAATAGTATCTGGACTTAACCAGATTTATAACTCATGTTCTGAGCAAGCCGTATGAGGCATATAATAATTAAGTTTTCATTGTACAACTTTGTATGTTACATTATGTGTATTTTTTGAATTCTCTATAAGGGTGCAAATAAACCCATTATTAACAACATCACCTGATTTGATTTATTTTATTTTTTCTGAATAATTAAATAGTTTCTTTTAATAAACTTAAACAACCTTCTGTTGTGTTTGACATATTGGAATAGCATTGCCAAAAAGTGGTACTCAACTATTTTAAATTTTCTTTTCATTTAATAATTTTTATGAACGGGTTTTACACGGGATTTTCCCTGAATAAATCCGTGTGGCGCCCATTAATTTAATAAACAAGGTGACATAACCTTGCAACTAAAGGGAGTTGATGAATGTAAGCTGAGTTGACAGTTTAGTGAGCTTCAAGTAAACGCAATCAGGTACGTAAAAGTATATGTTTGTTTATGATATTGTCCAGACTTTACAGGACTTGACTTACTCAGACTACCTGTAATCAGAAGAAGTTTCTACAACCAGTTTCAACCAGACGAGATCTACTATCAAGCAATCAACTGCCATACTTCATGTTTTAATTTAAGATAATCTAACATTTAAATATAATCAACTTTATTATTTTTTGTTTAATACAAGGGAATTCTTTACAAACAAGAGTATTTAAACCATTGTAAACACTGTGAGTAACTTGAATGTTGTATGGTAAAATACTTTACTACATTGGTCACCTTCAAGTAGAAACAACCATTCTCAACATTGAGTTATCTCCAAGGAACACTTCACCCATAGGTGAATTTCGTTTTAATGAGACTTTTAATATTTTAACCACGAGTTTAAATTTAAACAACAACCACTCTTTTATTTATTTTACTTCAAGTTAATTGTAAAAACACACGTTTTCATTTTATTACAAATAGAGTAGACCACCCGTGTGGCTTTAAACGGAATTTAACTATTACTATAATATAATTACTGTAAACAAATACACATAATCAGTTTAAAAACAACCACTAATAATCGTTTGGTTACAAATTGACGCATCCAACGTGTGATAGATTTAACCACGAAACACACACACGTTAATCGTTTACTTATAATGTTTATGTAAAAACAACGAAAGATAATCCTGTCAGAGATATAGAAGATTGGAAAAAAAATATATATTTGTAAATTATTGTTTATCGCCGTCACAAATGCGTGTATATCAGAAGAGTGCAGAAGATGTCCGTCGCGGTCGAGGATTAATCGGAAATTTACTGAATAAAGCGGTCGATATTTTACCTATCGAACTACATGTTCCTGGTTATCAATACTGTGGACCGGGTACGAAATTAAGTAAACGATTACAGCGCGGAGATTCGGGTATTAATAAATTAGACGCGGCTTGTAAGGAACACGATATAAGTATACTCGAAATATCGAGATACTGAAAATCGTTCTAAAGCCGATCGTGAATTAGCGGAAAAAGCTTGGCAACGTGTAAAAGCACGAGACTCGTCTATCGGTGAAAAAGCTGCTGCTTGGGCGTTAACTAATATTATGAAAGCGAAAAGTAAATTCGGCGGCGGTATTAAAAAGAAAAAAATAAGCGAATTTCTAAATCAAAAAAAAGAAAAAGGAGGGGAAGGGGATTATACTTACGACCGTATAAAAAATCTGGTGGTGGTGGCGGTGGTGGGAATAAAAAAAAAAAATCGAAAGAAATAAAGATTCCCTCACACGCTCTCACCAATAATGAATTGTTTTCCTACGCTAAACTCTTGAATGTATCTAATTTTAGAGGTGTTTTTATGAAAGATACTTTACCGTTAAAAATTCAGAAAAATGAAACCGGTATTGTTAATTTAGATAGTATACGCGGGTCAGGTACGCATTGGGTATGTTACCGTAAACAAAATAAGACAATAAACTATTTCGATAGTTTTGGTAATTTAAGACCGCCAATTGAATTTGTTCGTTATTTTCAAACATCGGAGCAACAACCCGTCAATATAAACTATAATTATAAACGTTATCAACGATCAAATACAGTTAATTGTGGACGTTTGTGTTTACAGTTTCTTAGTAATAATGTTTAGCTTAAACGGAGTAGGATCGTCGCTTAGTTGCGATATATTTCCTCCCATCGAACTCGAAGGAAATTGGGAACTCGGGTTGATTAATTTCATGACATACAATTCCATACCGAATGTTGAAGAAAATGTAAATAATATGTTTTATTTCGGTGACGATGGAGTGATTGCATTACCTACAGGCTCTTATGAAATCGAGGATATAAACACTTATATAAATCAAAAATTACCAAAAAGTAATAAAAGGAAAATTATTAAATTATTAATACGTGCTAATAATAATACTTTGAAAAGCGAAATCTATTCGAGTGAAACGATAGATTTCACTAAACCGAATTCTTTGGCTTCTCTTCTCGGATTCGCTAATACTGCCAAACTCGAACCGCTTATATGGCATTCATCACAGTCGACAATCAACATTGTAAAGACAGATGTTGTAAGACTTGTCTGCAGCGCTGTGGCTTGATCATTGAAGAACGGTCGAGAATCTCATATATTACACGAATTTTATCCGACAGTCGGACCGGGGTATAAATTAGTAGAATCACCGACAAACGTTATCTATTTACCAGTGAATACAAATAGATTAGATAATATCACAATACGATTAGAAGATCAAGACGGAAAGTTAATAAATTTTAGAGAAGAAACGATTTCTTTACGATTACATATAAGAAAAAGACGAGATGAGGCTAATTTTTCCTTATGGACAAAATAAAACAATAGTTAAGCCCGTAAATAGTGCCAGTAAAATACGGGATGCTAATCAGTTAACATCTCTTAATAGAAAATTTTTAAAGTCGTTAGGGTATAAAATACTTATTAACAATGAGTATATTGGACGTGTTAAATAGCGCTGTCTATGATGACGATAGTATCATCGGACGTGCGTATCATACGCACACTCCTTACGCATCTACTACATTAAATAATAATGATGAGATACGTATTCCTGTTCATCAACAAGATCATTATACACTTCCTTGTGAGAGTTATCTACATATCGAAGGTAAATTAATGGGCGAAAACAATCAGAAAAACGAAAATATTCAATTAATTAGTAACGGATTAGCGTTTTTATTCGATGAAATACGGTACGAAATATGTGCTACGGAAGTAGATCGTGTTAAAAATGTTGGTATCACATCAGTAATGAAGAATATTTTAACATTCAAACCCGGTGATATGAAGAAAATAACTAATGCAGGATGGACGGGAGATGTAAAAAGTTGTTTCACAACAGATTCAATGAATTTCGTGTTTTGTATTCCTTTAAAATTATTACTCGGTTTTGCTGAACAATACAAACGCATAATTTTAAATGTGAAACAAGAACTGATTTTAATACGATCATCGTCTGATAATAACGCTGTAGTTTTAAACGCTGTTGATAAATATAAATTACAATTAACAAAAATCAATTGGCGAATTCCTTATATTTATGTTAGCGATGAGTATTGTTGACACAGATGTTAGACACAGATTATTGAGTATTGTTGATAGAGATACGCCAATAAAATTAGCGTTTCGTAGATGGGAGTTGCAAGAATACCCGACTTTACCAGAAACTAAACAGTTAACGTGGACGATAAAAACTGTAGCACAGACTGATAAACCGCGTTATATAATTGTAGGTTTTCAAACAGATAGAAAAAATAACATAACAAAAAATGCCTCTCATTTTGATTTATGCAACTTGCATAATATTAAATTATATTTGAATTCGCAATACTATCCGTATGATAATTTAAACGGAAGTAAAGAAACGTTATACGAGATGTATAAAGGGTTTCAATCATCGTATTATGATGGTAGCGAGAACGAGCCTGTTCTGGACAGGACCGATTATTTATTATACGCGCCGATAATTGTTATTGACTGCTCTCATCAGAGCGACCTTTTAAAAACCGGTTCTGTCGATGTTCGTTTAGAAATAGAAGCAGCGCAAAATTTTCCGCCGAAAACGACCGCATACTGCTTACTAATATCTGATAATTTGCTCGTATATTTACCTTTATCTGGTGTTATAAGAAAATCGATAGAATGAATCGATTGTTAACATTATATTTATTTGCTTGTCATACACATTTTATAATCACTTGTAGTGTTAGCGCTTTATAATGATGATCGGTTTTATTGTTGATGTTCAATGTTTTTTCGATGATGCTAAAAATTATATTGTTAAAGAATTGTGTGTACAAAGAATAGAAAATCACAACTGTGCCGGTGTGAGAGAACATTTTTTGTTTTTACCACCATTCGATTATCGTTATTTATCAAAAAATAAAAAAAAACAAGTAGAGTGGTTGAAAAGATTTTTTCATGGTTTCAGCTGGAATTGCGGAATTCACAGCTATGACGAACTTCACAATATTTTAAACAGCATCGTTACTGAAGGTGAATATGTGTACACTAAAGGAGCAGAAAAGCAGAGACTTATCGAGGACATGCTCGACTACAAGTCGGTTGAAGTAATAGATCTTGAAGCGCTTAAGTGTCCATCATTAAGTGTCTTAAAACAGCAGACTGTGGCACGTGTCGATTGCCCATATAAACATAATCTTGATCATTGTGCGCTAAATAATGTATTTCATATAACAAATTGGATATTGAATAATAAAATTTAAAATGTATTTTTTTAATGTATTTATTTTTTAATTTATTTCACATCTTTTTCCTTCACTATTATTAATCTATAATCGACTACAAGTCGGTTGAAGTGTCCATCATTAAGCGTCTTAAAACAGTCTGTATAAACATATTTTTTTTCTTCACTATTACTATGCTAGAACATCACATTATTCGGGAATCCATGATAAATACCAAGCCCATCATTGTCACGCACCAACACTGTGCGTTTACTCCAGTCGTTCAACCCTTCGTTATAACGAACCCAAGCTGTTAAGGCTCTATGCAATTCCGAACCGTATAATGTTCGATTATTGCGATCTCTGTATATTAATAGTATAACTGTATGATAGCACACATCATTTATTATACTCTTACAACTTGTATTATATATGGTGTTCGCTATTATACTATCGTCTGATTGCAAATGTACATAACATTCATGACGTTCGCAGTACATTCGATCTGTTAATAACAGTTGTTTTTCTATCCATTTAATAATTTGTTTACCGTCTGTACAGCTAATTTTAGAACTGGACAGACAGGCGTCGACACAAGCACAATTATTAATTTTAGATTCGTGACCGTGTGTTAATATATGATTCAAAATATAATCTCTATATAAATTTATAAAATCACATACACACCGTATTATAGATCGTATATTACCCGTATACAAACGCGATGTATACAAACGATCTACTATATTTTTTGATTTGTTTCTATACATAGCGCAACGACGGTCGCCTTCAGGAATTTTAAAATCTGTATTTTTATTATGACTTGGTCGACAAAATTTAATATCAAGGTAATGTTCTAACATAGCTATACACTCCCATGTGTGACTTAGATATTTATCGTCGACACGCACGCTTGGGTTGAATTCTTGGTCACGGTCCATTACCTGCACAAAGGAAAGGATTTTGTGAAAGTATAAACACCAACACTAAATTTTTTATATGTTATTTATTTATGCATATATATATATATAAAATAACAAAAATTCTATAATTTTTTTATTAATTCTTTTATAAACGGCTTTATAGTCGAGCCTGGTCTGTCGACTATCGCTTTCAATTTCGCAATTTCTCCAGGTGTTAATCTTTTTGGCGAAAAAAACCATTTCTGGAGAAGACGACTCTCCTCCTCCTGTTTTGATGACGTGTTCATTTCCATCAAAGACACGGATAGAAGTAGGCCAAAAACAGCTGTAAATGTGTTCTATGTAAAATCAAATACGGTTTAAAAATAACATAGGAAAGTCTTATAACAAAAACAAATTAATTTTTTGAATAGAGAAATGTAAAACACGTTATACCTTGTAATAATACATATATTAAAAATGATATAAAAAGAACACACTTATTTTACAGGTAGCCAAAAAACAAAAATTATTGTACACGTTTTTGTGTAAAACATATTATTTTTATTATATATTAAAATTAAATTTAATAAGCAACTGTAAATTATTTATATATATATATATACATACAATTAAAATTAAATACTTATTTATACTATATACATATTTACATCAATCATTCAACTAACCGACCAACCTTAAATTATTTTAATACGGCTTATACCGCGTCTTGTACGAGCCGTGTGCTACATCTTTAACATTTTTAATTTTGGTTAAAGCCGATTTAAATAAATCGGTTGTTGCCACGAACAGCGGGTCTTGCGGTGACGACGCTAAAACAATTACTTTCCGCGATACTTTTTGCCACCAGTTGTCGGAAGATATATGCTTGATGTCAGCCGTTTGCGTTAATTTTACCTCGATCAAATATGGACCTTCCTCACCTGGTGTTTTGATCCATTTCTTCGTACCGTCTTCTAATATTTCAAATTTTTGTTCAAATTTAGTATTTTTTACTTTTTTAGATTTTTTAGATTTAGAAAAAGAATTAAAAATTTTGTCAAAATCATCGCCGCTGCTATCTGATTCATCGTCGCTACCGCTATCGCTGCCTTTAGGTTCAATTGTTTCGGTTAATTTCGATTTGGTAATTAATTCCCTAAACAATTTAATGGTATCATAATCTAAGGTTTTAATGTGAAAATTGGTGTCATCAATTTGGAAGTTAAAATAATCAAGAATTTCGGTTAAGGTCATTTCTTTTTCCTTTTTACGAAAGATATCGATTTCCGATGGCTCTTCATCGAAAATATGCATAATCGCGTTTTGAATAATAAGATACAAATGTACAATAGTTGAAGGTTGGTCCAAAATAGTAGATTTTAAATTTGCGAACGCTTCCTCCCACATCGCTATCTTCACCAATCCGCTTATGTATAAACATTGTATAAGGTCTTTCATTGAAAAATAGGTCGATGGACCGGCGGATGGTGAAGCAGGAGAAGCAGCGGATTCGTGTTCCATTGCTAGAAACAGAAAAAAATAACATAATTAATTTCTAACAACATTTAAAAAAAAATAAATAATATTGTTAGAAAAAAAAGAAGATTTACAAATCCGTTAAAAATTTTTCTATTTCTAGCAATAAATTTTCATTATCATCATCATAGTTATCTGCAATGCTTGTTCCTCCCGTCGAACCAAAACCACAAGAGCCGCGAGCTGTTGAATCTAAACTCGCTAATTCTTGTAATTTTGGTTCAGCTATTTGTTCGCATATTAACTGCGCTATACGATCTCCTTTTCGAATGTAAAAAACTTCAGAAGAATGGTTAAATAAAATTACACCAACATTGCCGCGATAATCTCTATCAATAACGCCTGCACCGACGGCGATATGATGTTTTAACGCTAACCCAGAACGTGGTGCAATTCGTCCGTAACATTTCTCTGGAATTTTAACAGCCAAATCAGTTTTAACCAACGCATTATCATGAGGAGCGATCATGCAATCATATGCGCTTCTGAGATCGAAACCCGCAGCATATGCGCTCATTTTGACTGGAGGATAAGCATTATCAGATAACTTGACAAAAAATAGAGTTGGAACTGCCATTGTGTCTGCAACACAAAAAAACAAATTATACTGCCATCAGCGATGATAATATCTATATACAAAAACAATTACATTATCAGATAATATTAACATATATTATAAACAATTTTAAACAATTACTTACTGAATTGATGTATGAAGTAGTTGTGACACAAAAAAGAGAAGAAGAACAAGCTGATAATATCTGTATAAAACAAAATAAAGTATTAGTTTTATAACTTAACATAATCACCAGTAGCGTTAGTATTTTTAATAAAAATAATCATTTACCAAAAGTGACGGTAGTCAGTCGATTGATAAAAACGTACGAAGGGAGACGAAAGCTGATATAAGAACAAGCTGATAATATCTGTATAAAACAAAATAAAGTATTAGTTTTATAACTTATCATAACCACCAGTAGCGTTAGTGTTTATAATATAAATAATCATTTACCAAAAGTGACGGTAGTCGATTGATAAAAACGTGCGAAGGGAGACGAAAAGCTGATAATATCTGTATAAAACAAAATAAAGTATTAATTTTACAACTTAAAATCTATTACTATCAACAGCGCTAATGTTTTTATATTAAATAAAAATATCCGCTTACCAAAAATAATAGTAGTAGTAGTAGTAGTAGTAGTAGTAGTAGTAGTAATAAGCAGATGATATCTGTATAAAAATAAAAAAAGTATTAATTTCACAACTTAACATTATCTATTTAAAATCTATCACCATCAACAATGTTAGTGTATACAAAAAATTGTCTCTTACCTGAGATAGCAGCAGTACAACACGTCGAGTCGAACGAAGAATTGTACATAGATCAGTAAAATCCAATTCACTTTATATACATTTTTTGAGAATACCAATTATGACCTCTGTACAGAGACTTGTTTACTGTTTTCCGTTATCAAGCCACTTCCATTTACGTAATTATACAAAAAAACTGTGATTAATAATCATGTGATATGCGCGTGAAACTTGCTATTTACAGATTGTAATGTCAAAACAACAAAAAAATAATATAAAGAAATAAAAATACTGTAAAAAGAATAATAATTAGAACTTTGTATCCAGATTTTGTTTACTGTTTTCGTTATCAAGCTAATTCCATTTACGTAATTGTACAAACAACTGCAATTAATAATCATGTGACATACACGTGAAACTTGTTATTTATAGGTTGTAATGTCAAAACAAAAAAAAAATAATATGTAAGAATACTGTAGAGAGAATAATAATTAAAACTCTGTACCCGGATTTCGTTACTGTTTCCGTTATCGAACCAATTATTTTAATAACTGTAATTAATAATCGTGTGATATACACGTGAAACTTGTTATTTACAGATTGTAATATAAAAAACAAAACAAAAAATAATATAATTAAGAGTACTGTCGATTAAACAACCCGGAATTATCGCAAATTGGTTTTTCCATTTATGTACAGCGCCAATTAACTGAAATGACGTAAATATTTTTTTCTCAATTTGTATTTTACTGTTGTGGCCGCAAAACGTTTAAATACTACGATTTTATTCCTCTACATCAGTATGAAGACAAATTCATCAAATTCGTTACAGGACAGATAGAGAGATACAATCGCTTCACAACAAAATCAACAAATTTTGTGTACCTTCAAAACTATTACTCAGCTTTATTGAACAATACAAACGTACTAATTGTGAAACAAGAACTGATTTAATTCAGTTATAACAACAGCAACCTATAGGTATTGGAATTATTTCTTTTACTGTTAGACTAATTCAATAGTAAATACTTACTTTTTAAAAAATGAATGATTTTACTTTTTTTAGATTATAATGGACAAACAACTCCCATTCAAAAAGAGATTGTCTGTGAGAACCGTTAATGACGCAAATACTTGCACACCTGAACCCGGACCTTCATCCAGACAAGATCCTCAACCTGGGTCGTCTTATATACAACATCCAAGTTATTCTTCCACATCATCATCATCATCATCATCATCATCATCATCTAATAATAATAATAATTTAAGTTTAAAAAATAATAGATTAAAACATATAATTTTAGAAAATAAATTTATAGAAATAGAAAATGCGTTTAAGGGTAATTTAAGAACGTATTTTTATAAAAATAATAATAACGTAATTAAAGACATATGCCTATTATTAATTTATTTAAAATTAGAAATATTAAACATTTTAAGTAATATGATTGTAATATATAACGCTATAAAATTCAATATTTTAGTTGAATGTACATACGTTAAAAATAATATTAATGAATATCAGGACAGAACATTTAAAACCAAAAATATTATTTTACTTCATAGTTCGTCTATACCATCTGAAATAGACAGTATGATAAACAGTATTTGTAATGAAGAAGACATATATGTACAAAAAGGCTCTGGATGGTCGTTACATTCAATTGACGGGATATTGATTCGAATTAATCGTTTTAAGCCTTTAAGAGGTAGTTCGTATATTCCGCTTTCACCAAAACTGACTTCTAAAAAAAGCATAATTAATCCTAAAAATACAGATAATTATTGTTTTAAATGGGCGATTCTTTGTAAATTCGTAAACGGTTCACACCCGGAACGCATAAATTTTCGTTATAAGGATTTAGAAAATAAATTTACTTTTAATAATATCGATTTTCCTACTCCGTTAACACAAATAAAAATTTTCGAAAAAAATAATAACGTTTCGATTAACGTGTATGGTGTTGAAAACGATATCACAATTTACCCGTTAAAAGTATGCGATAATGAAAAATCAAACCATTTCGATCTTTTATTATTAAATAAAAATAATACGACCCATTATTGTTATATTAAAAATTTCACCAAATTAATTAGATCGCAAGTAACTAAAAGTTTTAATGATATCGAATTTTGTAAACGATGTCTAACCTACTTCACTGTTAAATCTAAAAAGTTAAAAATACATAAACGAAACTGTCAAAAAAATACACCTACACGAGTGATAATGCCGACTGATAATTTAAAATTTCAAAATTTCCAATACCAATATAAACTTCCAATAGTAGTTTACGCGGAGTTTGAATGTATATTAAAACCGATAAGTACTTGTTACCCTGATCGGAAATATTCTTTTACAGTCGCGAATGAACTACACGAACCTATGAGTTTTTGCGTTTATTTCGTTGTAGAAAATTCAATTCCCGCTAATATTAAAAAACATTTGCCATCAGAACCGTTCTTATATAAAGGTAAAAATGCTGCGGAAAAATTCGTATCATATCTCGTTGAAAACATAAATTTATTAGGTTTGCTTCTTAATAATATTATACCGTTAAAAATGACAAAACAAGATAAAATCAAATATAAATCTACTACACATTGCGAAATGTGTAAACGCGAATTCACGTTATTTTACAGACCCGTTAGAGATCATTGTCATATTACCGGCCGTTACCGTTCCGCATTATGTAATAATTGTAATCTGAGGAGACAAAATCAAAAATTTGTTCCCGTTTTTATTCACGCTAGTTCAAATTATGATTCTCATTTTATCGTCCGCCAATTAGGGTATGATATTAGGCAAATAATTGTTATTCCAAATTCGACTGAAAAATATATATCATTTTCAAAAAAAACGTGTAACGGAATAACTATTAAATTTGTCGATACTTTTCGTTTTCTAAATAGATCCTTAGCGGAACTAAGTAATAATCTACCAAAAAATCAATTTTTTCATACTAGCAAATTTTTTTCAAATAATGATATGGATTTAGTCACTCGAAAAGGTGTATATCCTTACGAATATACCGATTCGTGGGAAAAATTGGAAGTACAAGAACTACCTCCTAAAGTCGAATTTTATAGTAAATTAAATGCGAAACATATAAGCGATGAAGATTATAATCACGCGGTTCAAGTTTGGAATCATTTTAAAATTAAATCGTTGGGCGACTACAGTGATTTATATTTGAAAATTGACGTATTGCTTTTATGCGACGTTTTTGAAAGTTTTCGTTTGCTTTGTTTATCTTCACATAATTTAGATTGCGCGCACTATTTAACCGTTCCAGGGTTTGCTTTTGATGCGATGCTATTTTGTACTGGTATTGAACTTGAGTTGCTTAACGAATACGAAATGTATATGTTCTTTGAAGCCGCTATAAAAGGAGGAATATCGTCATGTATTAAAAAACATTCAAAAGCCAATAACGAATATATAAAAGAAACATATAATCCAAATTATCCTAAAACATTTTTAACATATTTAGACGCGAATAATCTATACGGGTGGGCGATGAGTGAATATATTCCGTATTCTAACTTTGTATGGACTGATAAAATTACTATTACAGATATATTAAATACTTCTAATAATTCTGAAACAGGGTATATATTAGAAGTCGATATAGAATACCCTGAAAGTTTACACGATAACCATATGGATCTACCATTTCTTCCAATTAATAAAAGTATAAATCACACAAAACAAACAAAATTACTAACTACATTAGAACCAAAAGAACATTATATTTGCCATTATATCAATTTAAAACAAGCTGTCAATCACGGGTTGAAAGTAACTAAAATTCACAGAACGTTAAAATTTTATCAAAAACCATGGTTAAAACCGTATATTGATTTAAATACGGAAAAACGACGAATTGCAACAAACGAGTTTGAAAAAGATTTTTTTTAAATTGTTAAATAATTCTGTCTTTGGTAAGTGTATGGAAAATGTAAGAAAAAGAATGAAATTAGATCTTGTAAGTGAAAATAAAAAATTATTAAAACTTATTTCTAAGCCGACTTTCAAAGACAGAATTATATATGATAAATCACTTTGTGCTATATTATCAAACAAAACGTCTATTTATTTTAATAAACCAATTTATGTAGGTTTCGCGGTATTAGAATTGAGTAAAACCTTAATGTATGAATTTCATTATGATATAATGAAAAAAAAGTATGGAAACAAAATTTCGTTATTATATACTGATACTGACAGTTTGTTTTATGAAATATTGACAAATGATTTTTACGAAGATATGTTAGATCCAGATTTGAAAATGTTTTTTGATACTAGCGATTATCCTCCTGATCATAAATGTTATTCTACTATAAATAAAAAAGTAATTGGCAAATTTAAAGACGAATGTAACGGTATTCCAATTAAGGAATTTATTGGTTTACGATCGAAATTATATACGTATACTACGCGTGACAATAATATTCAAAAGAAAGCGAAAGGAATTAAAAAGTGTGTAATTAATAACGAGATCTCGTTTAATGATTTCAAAAATTGTCTTCATAATACTCTTTCGGAAACAGAAAAACGTAGAATTATGAAATTAATAAGATCGAAAAAACATATAGTAGAATAGGTATCAATTAATAAATTAGCGTTAAGCAATAATGATGATAAGAGAGTATTATGTGATAACGGGATAAATACAATCCCGTACGGTCATTATTCATTAAGCCATTCAAGCTGATACTTTATAGCCGAACTATGAATCGTCTTTTTATGTTACAAAATAAACACAATCAACGTAAAAACATCGTTTTTAATATTTACGATACTCAGGATATGGGACTTAAAAATTTTAATATCTGTTATTATAAAATATTTAAATTTCTTCGTGAAAAAGTAGAAGAATATGATAATAATGTGGAGTGCATTAAAAATTGTACAAAGTTTGATGTGTATCAAAATACTTGTTGTAATAATCATTTAAAATGCGATCAACACGTTACTCAACTTTGGAATACTATATCTCAATTATTTTAACATATTTAATTTACCATGACATTTTATGTATATATATTTTTAATACCTGAACAAAAAAATGATATCGACAATTTCCTACACCAGAAAATGTTCATTGAAACGCATACTGGAAACGTGATTGTGTTAATTGCAATGAAACCGATAATAAATCAATCTTTTGACCTTCTACTTACAACACGTACTGACGATAATGCGTTTTCTGTGTATATAAACCGATTAAAAATTGTGGCTCAGCATCCAGAAGCATACCAGCTGCTGTAATGTATAATCACGTAGAATGTTTCAAACGCTTAACAACGTTTTATAAAGTCGAAAAAGTTGGACGGAAAAAACATTATCACAGATTATATCCGAATAGCAATCAAAACCCCCACAAACTGGCAGCCGCTGGATTTGTTTATGAAGGCGATGGAGACACCGTTCGGTGTCTGGTATGTAGAATCAGATTTATGGAGTGGTCGGCGGAGGATTGCCCTATAACATTACATAAAAAAGTAATGCCGCAATGCCAGTTTGTGGTAACACAGCTTGGATGTACTGAAGCCGGTTGTCAAAATTCTCAGTACTATTGTTGGAAGGGGTCTGAGTGATCATCATCATTAAGGTATTTTAAAAAAAATAGGTGATTATATTAATTTCACAATGTAATTTAGTTACTTGTAAAATAACTTATTATAATATGTTCTACACAAGAACATACATAAAAAATTTAATTTATCTTTTATTTAATTTTAAAAAAATATGACTCTTTTTTTTCAAAGGATTCTTGGTACGTTTAGTTAACAAATTATTATTTTTGTTTGTTATAGGTTGGGAGGGCCGACTTTTATTAATTACTAAAAATTATATATACATAAGTCATTTTGTATGTACTTGTTAATACTTAATTATTTTGTCATCATAGTTCAAATAGTTATTTTGTATGTACTTGTTAATATAATCTCAATTATTTTGTTATCACAAAATTTGTAACTGTTCAAATAGTCATTTTGTATGTACTTGTTAATAAATAGTTATTTTGTATGTACTCAATTATTTTGTTATCACAAAATTTGTAACTGTTCAAATAATCATTTTGTATGTATTTATTAATATAATCTGTTCATTATATATGTATTTAATGGTATAATAATAAATATTGTGATCTGCTTTGATTTGTTATTATTATTATTATTATTATTGTTATTAATTACTAAAATCATATATACAAAAGTCATTTTGTATGTACTTGTTAATATAATCTTAATTATTTTGTTATCACAAAATTTGTAACTATTCAAATAATCATTTTGTACGTATTTAATAGTATGATAATAAATATTGTGGTCTGCTTTGATTTGTTATTATTATTTTGTAGGAATAATTAAAATAAAACCAGTGTTTGTTATTAATACAATTTATTACACTCTTCACAACATTGAAATATTTCTCAATACAAAAATTCAAGTCATATCAATTTGAAGGCTATAGGTTATCCGTCGACAATAATACATAACATAGCCATCGTACAAAACACATATCAACTCTATTTTTATAAATTTTATTTACAAACTGAACTTTTATTCTTCTTCATCGATATTACTATCGATTATTGTGTGAAATCGATTGGTCTTTCTTTCGAATTATCAATTGTAATATTAATTCTTTCAATTTGTATAGCACATCATCATTTACACATTTCAATCCGAATATCGATAGATTATTTTGTTCTGTTCTAACTAATCCGCCCGTAAATTCATTAAAGACATACACAGTGTTATTCTTAAAAAAGTATAAATTGCCGTCAGAAAATCTAAATGATGAATCGATTTTAGGCGGTATTCCAGGAAATGTATCGGATATATAACCCCATGATTTAGTAGTGAACATACACTCATTGACTTCTCTATAATAATTATCATCATGAAATATATAAGTTTTACCTGTAGAACTGTTGAATACCGCATGCAAATTATTCGGTTGTATGTTAAATAAAGACTGGATATGCTTCGGATAGCCATGACTTAATTTAAGGCTCATTAAATCAAACATGAATACCAGAGAATCTATAAACATAACTATCTCACCAGATGGTCGTTGATATACAGCTAAAATTTTTGTGAAATTTCTTGGAAGAAACGTTAACCAATGTTTTATTATAAGCGGTTTGGTGTATATCATCTCTGCCGGATTTAATATCCACAACCATTTTTCATGTAATATATATAATCGTTTATCGGCAATTAAAAATAAATTAATATTTTTAAAATTACAAAGATCAATTTTATTTGTATCTATAGAACGCTCGTCTTCTATCTTTGGTATTGAAGAAGATGGTGACATCGGTATGAATGACGTCATAAAAGTATTTTGTGTCTTACCATACAAATTTTGAATGGCTAAAACATCATCATCACCTAACTCGATTTTACCATTGTAATAACCATACATTACAGAATCTGATACATCTGAATGTGATAAACCTATAGCATGACCGATTTCGTGTATTAAAGTTGCATACAAACTTGACTGACCAAAAGGAACGACTTTGCCAGTCGAATATGACCAATTTTTATCTTCATCAATATGAATTTCTCGTCTTGAATTATTATAATCAGGAAAATATGCGTGCGCTAATGTTCCACCTTTACCGTCTAACATTCTCGTACATTGCCACGATTCTTTTTGCATCATATGTTTCAATCGTTTATTAGAAATTAAAATATCTGTATTCACTCTATCATGTTTGAAACGTATACCAGACTTTTCCTCCCATACTGCAAAAGCTTGTTTAGTCAATTCTAACACCTCTTGATTCGCTAAATAATAATGCCATGTTACTTCGGGCTTGTTCCATTTGAAACTGGATACTCGATAATCGATAATATCACTGTTACCGCACCTAGTTTTCGACATTAAGTTTATAGTTTCATTATTTAACTCGCCATCAGTAGGCAATTTATAGTATTCTTGAAATATAAGTAACGCGTTAGCAATATCTGATTCATTTACCGCTTGCAACGAAGATTCGTCATCTGCTTGAAGATAACCATAGTCATATAAATATCGCTTAACTTTATCCATTTCAATTTGTGTTGTATTATCGGTCGAAGAATTTGCTAGTAATATTTGAACGCATTTTGTCCATAATGTTAAAAAAAATATTACAGATTTAAGCGGCGTCATAGTTTCCGATTGTACTGTGCAATGACAAATACCAAACAACGTCGTTAATAAAAGAATATATCACGCCATTATCCCTTCTCCTAAACATTTGTTTACAAACAGACGCGCTCCGGCGGTCGCCGAACTCCGAATGTTTACGTTTACGTTTTTCGTGTCCCAGCATTACTTTGTTTACGGACGAGTGTTTACGTTTACGTTTGTTACTGGGCCAGCGTGTCGTCGATCGGCGGCGGCCAAGGAAAACAACGAGCACGTGGTGATAGCCGCCGCGTCGGCGAGAGAGAAAAAAACGTAAACATAAACATTCTCTCTCGGCACAAACGTAAACAACGCAAAGCTGGGACACGAAAAACGTAAACGTAAACACGAGGAGTTCGATGACCGGTGCGGTGGCGGCTGCGGGGTAAGGCGGGGGTGGGAAGGAAGGAAAAAATGTAAACATAAACAGACGAGAGGACGTAAACAACGCAAAGCTGGGACACGCGGTGAAAAAAAACGTAAACACAAACACGAGGAGTTCGATGACCGCGCGGCGGGTGCGTGGTGAGGCGGGGGTGGGGAGGAAGGAAAAATTTAAACATAAACAGAGGAGTGGGGGGCGTGGCGAGAGAGAAAAAATGTAAACAAACAGAAAAAATGTAAACAAACCGAACGGAGTTCGGTGACCGCGCGGCGGTTATGTAGGTGAAGACGGGGGTGGAGAGGGTGAAAAAATGTAAACATAAACAAACGAGGGGGGCGTGGCTGTCCCAGAACCAACCTTTTATTACTACTTGTATTCATTAGTCGTTTTTCATTTTTATTTCTTATTTTTAATATTTCCACTTCTTTATTTAATTTTTTTTCTCTTTCTTTACTCATCACTTTTAATATCTTATAATTTACGACTGGGTCTATGAATTTATGTCCTTCTTCTTTTAAATGCCTAGCGTATAATGAATTCGTCGTTAACTTTTCTTCACCTCTCCTATACTCTTTAAATCTCTGGCAAAATTGATGAACCATTTCGCCCAGATATAATTTTTCACATTCCTCATAACTGCGCGTATATTCTCCACTTTTCTTCAATATGTCTTCGTCTTCATAATTCGTAGTTTTTACTAAATCAAACACGGTTTTCAATTTTTAACCGCGACCCCTATATTATATTTTCTGAAACATTTTTGTATCTTACGTGTGTTATAACCTATATAAGATATGGATCACTTATACTCCTTCTTTTCTTTACTATTCTCATTTTGTGTTTCTTCTCTTCGTTTTATATTATTAAATATTTTATCTACTACGTTCGTATTATACTTGTTGTTTTTTACAATTATTTTCATTCATTCTATTTCTTTCTTTCTGTTTTCCTCGTCTTCTATACAACTGTTTATTCTATGAAAGGAATTATTTATCGCTGCCATTTTATACTGTATAGGATGGTATGAATCATTTGGTATTATAATATCAGTATAAGTGCTTTTCCTATAAATTTCAAATTTTATTATATTTTCTTGAATTATTCTTTGCTTTAAATCTAGGAAGTTCATTTTCTTGTTTCCTACTTTTATCTTCAAATTTATAGTCTCTTCTAATTTGTTACCCTTTTCAAAAAATTCTTTTAATTCTTCATCATCGCCCTCCCATATTAACAAGATATCGTCTATATTCCTCATCCGTTTCTTAATTTTGTCTTTATTTTTCACTGTTGACATTGTTTTATTTTCAAAGTAGTTCATGTAATTTTCTGCCCTTATCGGTTACCTTGATGATCCCATTGGAAGTCCCTTCTTCTGACTATAAAACTTATTATTAAACCTAAAGTAATTTTGCTTCAAACAATCTTGCATTACTTTTATTAATTCTTCTATTTGCCGTATAATTTTTATTTGTTCTTTTCAATCAGTTTTAAAGTTTTTTCTACCGCGATGTTTGTAAACATATTTACTACATCAAGCGATATTAACATTGAACTTTCTTTTACTTGCACTTCTTTTTTCAGTGTTTCTATCAACTTTTTGTTATTTTTTATACTATGTGTTTTCTCGAAGTCATAATATACTTTTAGTATCTTACTACATTCTTTTGATAACTTATATGCTGATGCTCCAATAAGCGATATTATTGGCCTAACTGGGTGGTTTTATTTCTGCAATTTTATCTGTCATTTAAATTTAGGCGCTTCCGGATTTGTTTCTGGTAATTTTACCTTATTCTTAAACATAGTGGAATTTTTTATTAATTTCTTCACCCTACTTTGAAATTTATTAGTATAATCATTTTTAATCTCTTCATAATTCTTACTTTTTATAAATTTATTCCCTTTCTTTGTATACTCTTCTGTATCTATTAGCACCACGGAGTTGCCTTTGTCCGCTTTTGTTACCATAATATTATTTTGTTTTATTTTACTTTTTAACTGTTTTTGTTTCTCTTAACAGCCATACTATTTCCTCCTTGTTTTCTGTTATATTCTTCTAATGTTCCCACAATGTTACTAATTTCAAATCTCAATTTCTTTTTATTTTCTCCTCTTTTTCCTTGCTTATTATTCTTTCATATTCTATTAATATACCTTCTTTACTCAAAATTTTGGCGGTGCATAGTTTAGACTTTTCTATAATAATTTCTTTTCTTCATTGTTGAATACCATTTCTGTTAAATTAAATATTGTCTCGGATAACTACAAATCTGCTTGATCTGGTTTTACATTCTCATATCATTCATTTCTTTTAAATATTCTAATTTACTTTTCAACTTCTTATTTCTTTCTTCCAATTTCGTCTTCGTATTCCGATCACCAAAATCTTACAAAATTTCTTCTATTTCTATGTAATTATACTTTTGATGTAGTTCTATGTGCATTTTTAGTAACTTTTTATTATACGTATTCATTTGCTGATACAAATATTTTATTTCCTGTATTACCCATAACTGTACACTTATCTTCTTTACTTTTTTCCGTGTTTCACTTCTTCCTTTTATTTCGATTTTTGCATACTTTGGTATTATATTATGAATAAAGAACACTGCTTAATAAACCAAATATTAGACAAAGTTATCTTAAACATAATTATTTTTCAATTATTTATAGAAATCTACTTTATTTCTCGGCTCCATTATTCTTCTACTCCTTAGATTTGTCAATGTATTTATTTATTCTTGTATTGGAGTGTTAGTGGGCTCAAATATTTCTACTAGTAATTTTATACAACCACTATGTTGTCTTTGGTACTGACGACCGCGTTCAGCAGTCAAGCCATCTTCAAGTCATTTACCAACAGAGAAATATGAAACCGTTCACTTCTTATATACCGTCTTACCGGACATATGTAGCCCCGCCCACTGAAGGAGTAACGTCTTACTTAGCTCCAACCATAGTGGGTTGTCTTACATTACAAATTTTGTAGCCGTTACAATTTTCGTTAACTCATTTTCTAGGCTTTTTCTTGTCTAATAGGCTACTAAATATTTCTTCATTTTCAAATGTGGTTTTTATATTCATTAGTCGTTTTTCATCTTTATTTCTAATTTTTAATATTTCCACTTCTTTCTTTAATTTTCATTCTCTTTCTTTACTCATCACTTTTAATATCTTATAATTTACGACTGGGTCTATGAATTTATGTCCTTCTTCTTTTAAATGCCTAGCGTATAATGAATTCGTCGTTAACTTTTCTTCACCTCTCCTATACTCTTTAAATCTCTGGCAAAATTGATGAACCATTTCGCCAAGATATAATTTTTCACATTCCTCATAACTGCGCGTATATTCTCCACTTTTCTTCAATATGTCTTCGTCTTCATAATTCGTATTTTTTACTAAATCAAACACGGTTTTCGATTTTTTAACCGCTACCCATATATTATATTTTCTGAAACATTTTTGTATCTTACGTGTGTTATAACCTGTATAAGATATGGTTCACTTATACTCCTTCTTTTCTTTACTATTCTCATTTTGTGTTTCTTCTCTTCGTTTTATACTATTAAATATTTTATCTACTACATTCGTATTATACTTGTTGTTTTTTACAATTATTTTCATTCATTCTATTTCTTTCTTTCTGTTTTCCTCGTCTTCTATACAACGGTTTATTCTATGAAAGGAATTATTTATCGCTGCCATTTTATACTGTATAGGATGGTATGAATCATTTGGTATTATAGCATCAGTATATGTGCTTTTCCTATAAATTTCAAATTTTATTATATTTTCTTGAATTATTCTTTGGTTAAATCTAGGAAGTTCATTTTCTTGTTTCCTACTTTTATCTTCAAATTTATAGTCTCTTCTAATTTGTTACCCTTTTCAAAAAATTCTTTTAATTCTTCATCATCGCCCTCCCATATTAACAAGATATCGTCTATATTCCTCTTCCGTTTCTTAATTTTGTCTTTAGTTTTCACTGTTGACATTATTTTATTTTCAAAGTAGTTCATGTAATTGTCTGCCCTTATCGGTTACATTGATGATCCCATTGGAAGTGCCTTCATCAGACTATAAAACTTATTATTAAACCTAAAGAAATTTTGCTTCAAACTCTTTTGTATTACTTTTATTAATTCTTCTTTCTTTCCGTATCATTTTTATTTGTTCTTTTCAATCAGTTTTAAAGTTTTTTCTACCGTGATGTTTGTAAACATATTTACTACATCAAGCGATATTAACATTGAACTTTCTTTTACTTGCACTTCTTTTTTCAGTGTTTCTATCAACTTTTTGTTATTTTTTATACTATGTTTTTTCTCGAAGTCATAATATACTTTTAGTATCTTACTACATTCTTTTGATAACTCATATGCTGGTGCTCCAATAAGCGATATTATTGGCCTAACTGGGTGGTTTTATTTCTGCAATTTTATCTGTCATTTAAATTTAGGCGCTTCCGGATTTGTTTCTGGTAATTTTACGTTATTCTTAAACATAGTGGAATTTTTTATTAATTTCTTCACCCTACTTTGAAATTTATTAATATAATCATATTTAATCTCTTCATAATTCTTCCTTTTTATAAATTCATTCCCTTTCTTTGTATACTCTTCTTTATCTTTTAGCACTACGGAGTTGCCTTTGTCCGCTTTTGTTACCATAATATTATTTTGTTTTATTTTACTTTTTAACTGTTTATGTTTCTCTTAACAGCCATACTATTTCCTCCTTGTTTTCTGTTCTTTTCTTCTAATGTTCCCACAATGATATTAATTTCAAATCTCAATTTCTTTTTATTTTGTCCTCTTTTCCCTTGCTTCTTATTCTTTTACATTCTATTAATATACCTTCTTTATACAAATTTTTTATTGGTGCATAATTTACGCTTTTTTCTAATAATTTCTTTTCTTCATTATTGAATACCATTTCTGTTAAATTAAATATTGTCTCGGATAACTACAAATCTGCTTGATCTGGTTTTACATTCTCATATCATTCATTTCTTTTAAATATTCTAATTTACTTTTCAACTTCTTATTTCTTTCTTCCAATTTCGTCTTCGTATTCCGATCACCAAAATCTTACAAAATTTCTTCTATTTCTATGTAATTATACTTTTGATGTAGTTCTATGTGCATTTTTAGTAACTTTTTATTATACGTATTCATTTGCTGATACAAATATTTTATTTCCTGTATTACCCATAACTGTACACTTATCTTCTTTACTTTTTTCCGTGTTTCACTTCTTCCTTTTATTTCGATTTTTGCATACTTTGGTATTATATTATGAATAAAGAACACTGCTTAATAAACCAAATATTAGACAAAGTTATCTTAAACATAATTATTTTTCAATTATTTATAGAAATCTACTTTATTTCTCGGCTCCATTATTCTTCTACTCCTTAGATTTGTCAATGTATTTATTTATTCTTGTATTGGAGTGTTAGTGGGCTCAAATATTTCTACTAGTAATTTTATACAACCACTATGTTGTCTTTGGTACTGACGACCGCGTTCAGCAGTCAAGCCATCTTCAAGTCATTTACCAACAGAGAAATATGAAACCGTTCACTTCTTATATACCGTCTTACCGGACATATGTAGCCCCGCCCACTGAAGGAGTAACGTCTTACTTAGCTCCAACCATAGTGGGTTGTCTTACATTACAAATTTTGTAGCCGTTACAATTTTCGTTAACTCATTTTCTAGGCTTTTTCTTGTCTAATAGGCTACTAAATATTTCTTCATTTTCAAATGTGGTTTTTATATTCATTAGTCGTTTTTCATCTTTATTTCTAATTTTTAATATTTCCACTTCTTTCTTTAATTTTCATTCTCTTTCTTTACTCATCACTTTTAATATCTTATAATTTACGACTGGGTCTATGAATTTATGTCCTTCTTCTTTTAAATGCCTAGCGTATAATGAATTCGTCGTTAACTTTTCTTCACCTCTCCTATACTCTTTAAATCTCTGGCAAAATTGATGAACCATTTCGCCAAGATATAATTTTTCACATTCCTCATAACTGCGCGTATATTCTCCACTTTTCTTCAATATGTCTTCGTCTTCATAATTCGTATTTTTTACTAAATCAAACACGGTTTTCGATTTTTTAACCGCTACCCATATATTATATTTTCTGAAACATTTTTGTATCTTACGTGTGTTATAACCTGTATAAGATATGGTTCACTTATACTCCTTCTTTTCTTTACTATTCTCATTTTGTGTTTCTTCTCTTCGTTTTATACTATTAAATATTTTATCTACTACATTCGTATTATACTTGTTGTTTTTTACAATTATTTTCATTCATTCTATTTCTTTCTTTCTGTTTTCCTCGTCTTCTATACAACGGTTTATTCTATGAAAGGAATTATTTATCGCTGCCATTTTATACTGTATAGGATGGTATGAATCATTTGGTATTATAGCATCAGTATATGTGCTTTTCCTATAAATTTCAAATTTTATTATATTTTCTTGAATTATTCTTTGGTTAAATCTAGGAAGTTCATTTTCTTGTTTCCTACTTTTATCTTCAAATTTATAGTCTCTTCTAATTTGTTACCCTTTTCAAAAAATTCTTTTAATTCTTCATCATCGCCCTCCCATATTAACAAGATATCGTCTATATTCCTCTTCCGTTTCTTAATTTTGTCTTTAGTTTTCACTGTTGACATTATTTTATTTTCAAAGTAGTTCATGTAATTGTCTGCCCTTATCGGTTACATTGATGATCCCATTGGAAGTGCCTTCATCAGACTATAAAACTTATTATTAAACCTAAAGAAATTTTGCTTCAAACTCTTTTGTATTACTTTTATTAATTCTTCTTTCTTTCCGTATCATTTTTATTTGTTCTTTTCAATCAGTTTTAAAGTTTTTTCTACCGTGATGTTTGTAAACATATTTACTACATCAAGCGATATTAACATTGAACTTTCTTTTACTTGCACTTCTTTTTTCAGTGTTTCTATCAACTTTTTGTTATTTTTTATACTATGTTTTTTCTCGAAGTCATAATATACTTTTAGTATCTTACTACATTCTTTTGATAACTCATATGCTGGTGCTCCAATAAGCGATATTATTGGCCTAACTGGGTGGTTTTATTTCTGCAATTTTATCTGTCATTTAAATTTAGGCGCTTCCGGATTTGTTTCTGGTAATTTTACGTTATTCTTAAACATAGTGGAATTTTTTATTAATTTCTTCACCCTACTTTGAAATTTATTAATATAATCATATTTAATCTCTTCATAATTCTTCCTTTTTATAAATTCATTCCCTTTCTTTGTATACTCTTCTTTATCTTTTAGCACTACGGAGTTGCCTTTGTCCGCTTTTGTTACCATAATATTATTTTGTTTTATTTTACTTTTTAACTGTTTATGTTTCTCTTAACAGCCATACTATTTCCTCCTTGTTTTCTGTTCTTTTCTTCTAATGTTCCCACAATGATATTAATTTCAAATCTCAATTTCTTTTTATTTTGTCCTCTTTTCCCTTGCTTCTTATTCTTTTACATTCTATTAATATACCTTCTTTATACAAATTTTTTATTGGTGCATAATTTACGCTTTTTTCTAATAATTTCTTTTCTTCATTATTGAATACCATTTCTGTTAAATTAACTATTGTCTCGGATAACTTCAAATCTGCTTGATCTGGTTTTACATTCTCATACTATTCATTTCTTTTAAACATTCTAATTTAGTTTTCAACTTCTTATTTCTTTCTTCCAATTTCGTCTTCTTATTCCGCTCACCAAAATCTAACAAAATTTCTTCTATTTCTATGTAGTTTCTTTTGATGTAGTTCTATGTGCATTTTTAGTAACGTTTTATTATACGTTTTCAGTTGCTGATACAAATATTTTATTTCCTGTTTGACCCATAACTGTACACTCACCTTCTTTACTTTTTTCAATATTTCACTTATTCCTTTTATTTCGATTATTGCTTACTTTAGTACTATATTATTAAGTATACAACACTGCTTATTAAACCAAATTTTTTAACAAAGTTATCTTTAACTTAATTTTTGTTTTCAATAATTTATAGAAATCGTCTACTTTATTTCTCTGCTCCTATATTCTTCTACTCCTTATATTAGTCAATCTATTATTTATTCTTGTATTGGAGTGTTAGTGGGCTCAAATATTTCTACTAGTAATTTTATACAAACCACTATGTTGTCTATGGTATTGACGAGCGCTTTCAGCAGTCAAGCCATCTTCAAGTTATTTACCAACAAATAAATATGAAACCGTTCACTTCTTATATACCGTCTTACCGGACATATGTAGCCCCGCCACCTGACGGAGTAACGTCTTACTTAGCTCCAACCATAGTGGGTTGTCTTACATTACAAATTTTGTAGCCGTTACAATTTACGTTAACTCATTTTCTACTTTTTTTGTTGTCTTATAAGCTCCTAAATATTTCTTCATTTTCAAATGTGGTTTTCATATTCATTAGACGTTTTTCATTTTTAATTCTTATTTTTAATATTTCCACTACTTTCTTTAATTTCCTTTCTCTTTCTTTACTCATCACTTTTAATATCTTATAATTTACGACTGGGTCTATAAATTTATGTCCTTTTTCTATAAAATGCCTAGCGTATAATGAATTCGTCGTTAACTATTCTTCACCCCTCCTATATTCTTTAAATCTCTGGCAAAATTGACGAAACCTTTCGCCGAGATATAATTTTTCACATTCCTCATAACTGCGCGTATATACTCCTTCTTTTCTTTACTATTCTCATTTTGTGTTTCTTCTCTTCGTTTTATACTATTAAATATTTTATCTACTACATTCGTATTATACTTGTTGTTTTTTACAATTATTTTCATTCATTCTATTTCTTTCTTTCTGTTTTCCTCGTCTTCTATACAACGGTTTATTCTATGAAAGGAATTATTTATCGCTGCCATTTTATACTGTATAGGATGGTATGAATCATTTGGTATTATAGCATCAGTATATGTGCTTTTCCTATAAATTTCAAATTTTATTATATTTTCTTGAATTATTCTTTGGTTAAATCTAGGAAGTTCATTTTCTTGTTTCCTACTTTTATCTTCAAATTTATAGTCTCTTCTAATTTGTTACCCTTTTCAAAAAATTCTTTTAATTCTTCATCATCGCCCTCCCATATTAACAAGATATCGTCTATATTCCTCTTCCGTTTCTTAATTTTGTCTTTAGTTTTCACTGTTGACATTATTTTATTTTCAAAGTAGTTCATGTAATTGTCTGCCCTTATCGGTTACATTGATGATCCCATTGGAAGTGCCTTCATCAGACTATAAAACTTATTATTAAACCTAAAGAAATTTTGCTTCAAACTCTTTTGTATTACTTTTATTAATTCTTCTTTCTTTCCGTATCATTTTTATTTGTTCTTTTCAATCAGTTTTAAAGTTTTTTCTACCGTGATGTTTGTAAACATATTTACTACATCAAGCGATATTAACATTGAACTTTCTTTTACTTGCACTTCTTTTTTCAGTGTTTCTATCAACTTTTTGTTATTTTTTATACTATGTTTTTTCTCGAAGTCATAATATACTTTTAGTATCTTACTACATTCTTTTGATAACTCATATGCTGGTGCTCCAATAGCGATATTATTGGCCTAACTGGGTGGTTTTATTTCTGCAATTTTATCTGTCATTTAAATTTAGGCGCTTCCGGATTTGTTTCTGGTAATTTTACGTTATTCTTAAACATAGTGGAATTTTTTATTAATTTCTTCACCCTACTTTAAAATTTATTAATATAATCATATTTAATCTCTTCATAATTCTTCCTTTTTATAAATTCATTCCCTTTCTTTGTATACTCTTCTTTATCTTTTAGCACTACGGAGTTGCCTTTGTCCGCTTTTGTTACCATAATATTATTTTGTTTTATTTTACTTTTTAACTGCTTATGTTTCTCTTAACAGCCATACTATTTCCTCCTTGTTTTCTGTTCTTTTCTTCTAATGTTCCCACAATGATATTAATTTCAAATCTCAATTTCTTTTTATTTTGTCCTCTTTTCCCTTGCTTCTTATTCTTTTACATTCTATTAATATACCTTCTTTATACAAATTTTTTATTGGTGCATAATTTACGCTTTTTTCTAATAATTTCTTTTCTTCATTATTGAATACCATTTCTGTTAAATTAACTATTGTCTCGGATAACTTCAAATCTGCTGGATCTGGTTTTACATTCTCATACTATTCATTTCTTTTAAACATTCTAATTTAGTTTTCAACTTCTTATTTCTTTCTTCCAATTTCGTCTTCTTATTCCGCTCACCAAAATCTAACAAAATTTCTTCTATTTCTATGTAGTTTCTTTTGATGTAGTTCTATGTGCATTTTTAGTAACGTTTTATTATACGTTTTCAGTTGCTGATACAAATATTTTATTTCCTGTTTGACCCATAACTGTACACTCACCTTCTTTACTTTTTTCAATATTTCACTTATTCCTTTTATTTCGATTATTGCTTACTTTAGTACTATATTATTAAGTATACAACACTGCTTATTAAACCAAATTTTTTAACAAAGTTATCTTTAACTTAATTTTTGTTTTCAATAATTTATAGAAATCGTCTACTTTATTTCTCTGCTCCTATATTCTTCTACTCTTTATATTAGTCAATCTATTATTTATTCTTGTATTGGAGTGTTAGTGGGCTCAAATATTTCTACTAGTAATTTTATACAAACCACTATGTTGTCTATGGTATTGACGAGCGCTTTCAGCAGTCAAGCCATCTTCAAGTTATTTACCAACAAATAAATATGAAACCGTTCACTTCTTATATACCGTCTTACCGGACATATGTAGCCCCGCCACCTGACGGAGTAACGTCTTACTTAGCTCCAACCATAGTGGGTTGTCTTACATTACAAATTTTGTAGCCGTTACAATTTACGTTAACTCATTTTCTACTTTTTTTGTTGTCTTATAAGCTCCTAAATATTTCTTCATTTTCAAATGTGGTTTTCATATTCATTAGACGTTTTTCATTTTTAATTCTTATTTTTAATATTTCCACTACTTTCTTTAATTTCCTTTCTCTTTCTTTACTCATCACTTTTAATATCTTATAATTTACGACTGGGTCTATAAATTTATGTCCTTTTTCTATAAAATGCCTAGCGTATAATGAATTCGTCGTTAACTATTCTTCACCCCTCCTATATTCTTTAAATCTCTGGCAAAATTGACGAAACCTTTCGCCGAGATATAATTTTTCACATTCCTCATAACTGCGCGTATATACTCCTTCTTTTCTTTACTATTCTCATTTTGTGTTTCTTCTCTTCGTTTTATACTATTAAATATTTTATCTACTACATTCGTATTATACTTGTTGTTTTTTACAATTATTTTCATTCATTCTATTTCTTTCTTTCTGTTTTCCTCGTCTTCTATACAACGGTTTATTCTATGAAAGGAATTATTTATCGCTGCCATTTTATACTGTATAGGATGGTATGAATCATTTGGTATTATAGCATCAGTATATGTGCTTTTCCTATAAATTTCAAATTTTATTATATTTTCTTGAATTATTCTTTGGTTAAATCTAGGAAGTTCATTTTCTTGTTTCCTACTTTTATCTTCAAATTTATAGTCTCTTCTAATTTGTTACCCTTTTCAAAAAATTCTTTTAATTCTTCATCATCGCCCTCCCATATTAACAAGATATCGTCTATATTCCTCTTCCGTTTCTTAATTTTGTCTTTAGTTTTCACTGTTGACATTATTTTATTTTCAAAGTAGTTCATGTAATTGTCTGCCCTTATCGGTTACATTGATGATCCCATTGGAAGTGCCTTCATCAGACTATAAAACTTATTATTAAACCTAAAGAAATTTTGCTTCAAACTCTTTTGTATTACTTTTATTAATTCTTCTTTCTTTCCGTATCATTTTTATTTGTTCTTTTCAATCAGTTTTAAAGTTTTTTCTACCGTGATGTTTGTAAACATATTTACTACATCAAGCGATATTAACATTGAACTTTCTTTTACTTGCACTTCTTTTTTCAGTGTTTCTATCAACTTTTTGTTATTTTTTATACTATGTTTTTTCTCGAAGTCATAATATACTTTTAGTATCTTACTACATTCTTTTGATAACTCATATGCTGGTGCTCCAATAAGCGATATTATTGGCCTAACTGGGTGGTTTTATTTCTGCAATTTTATCTGTCATTTAAATTTAGGCGCTTCCGGATTTGTTTCTGGTAATTTTACGTTATTCTTAAACATAGTGGAATTTTTTATTAATTTCTTCACCCTACTTTGAAATTTATTAATATAATCATATTTAATCTCTTCATAATTCTTCCTTTTTATAAATTCATTCCCTTTCTTTGTATACTCTTCTTTATCTTTTAGCACTACGGAGTTGCCTTTGTCCGCTTTTGTTACCATAATATTATTTTGTTTTATTTTACTTTTTAACTGTTTATGTTTCTCTTAACAGCCATACTATTTCCTCCTTGTTTTCTGTTCTTTTCTTCTAATGTTCCCACAATGATATTAATTTCAAATCTCAATTTCTTTTTATTTTGTCCTCTTTTCCCTTGCTTCTTATTCTTTTACATTCTATTAATATACCTTCTTTATACAAATTTTTTATTGGTGCATAATTTACGCTTTTTTCTAATAATTTCTTTTCTTCATTATTGAATACCATTTCTGTTAAATTAACTATTGTCTCGGATAACTTCAAATCTGCTTGATCTGGTTTTACATTCTCATACTATTCATTTCTTTTAAACATTCTAATTTAGTTTTCAACTTCTTATTTCTTTCTTCCAATTTCGTCTTCTTATTCCGCTCACCAAAATCTAACAAAATTTCTTCTATTTCTATGTAGTTTCTTTTGATGTAGTTCTATGTGCATTTTTAGTAACGTTTTATTATACGTTTTCAGTTGCTGATACAAATATTTTATTTCCTGTTTGACCCATAACTGTACACTCACCTTCTTTACTTTTTTCAATATTTCACTTATTCCTTTTATTTCGATTATTGCTTACTTTAGTACTATATTATTAAGTATACAACACTGCTTATTAAACCAAATTTTTTAACAAAGTTATCTTTAACTTAATTTTTGTTTTCAATAATTTATAGAAATCGTCTACTTTATTTCTCTGCTCCTATATTCTTCTACTCCTTATATTAGTCAATCTATTATTTATTCTTGTATTGGAGTGTTAGTGGGCTCAAATATTTCTACTAGTAATTTTATACAAACCACTATGTTGTCTATGGTATTGACGAGCGCTTTCAGCAGTCAAGCCATCTTCAAGTTATTTACCAACAAATAAATATGAAACCGTTCACTTCTTATATACCGTCTTACCGGACATATGTAGCCCCGCCACCTGACGGAGTAACGTCTTACTTAGCTCCAACCATAGTGGGTTGTCTTACATTACAAATTTTGTAGCCGTTACAATTTACGTTAACTCATTTTCTACTTTTTTTGTTGTCTTATAAGCTCCTAAATATTTCTTCATTTTCAAATGTGGTTTTCATATTCATTAGACGTTTTTCATTTTTAATTCTTATTTTTAATATTTCCACTACTTTCTTTAATTTCCTTTCTCTTTCTTTACTCATCACTTTTAATATCTTATAATTTACGACTGGGTCTATAAATTTATGTCCTTTTTCTATAAAATGCCTAGCGTATAATGAATTCGTCGTTAACTATTCTTCACCCCTCCTATATTCTTTAAATCTCTGGCAAAATTGACGAAACCTTTCGCCGAGATATAATTTTTCACATTCCTCATAACTGCGCGTATATACTCCACTTTTCTTCAATATGTCTTCGTCTTCATAATTCGTAGTTTTTATTATATGAAACACGGTTTTCGATTTTTTAACCACTAACCCTATATTATATTTTTTTAACTTTTTTGTATCTTACGTGTGTTATAACCTATATAAGATATGGATCACATATACTCCTTCTTTTCTTTACTATCCTCATTTTTGTTTCTTCTCTTCGTTTTATATTATTAAATATGTTATCTACTATATTCGTATTATACTTGTTGTTTTTTACAATTATTTTCATTCATTCTATTTCTTTCTTTCTGTTTTCCTCATCTTCTATACAACTGTTTATTCTATTAAAGAAATATTTATCGCTGCCATTTTATACTGTATTGGATGGTATGAATCAATTGGTATTATAATATCAGTACATGTGCTTTTCCTATAAATTTCAAATTTTAGTATATTTTCTTGAATTATTCTTTGGTTTAAATCTAGGAAATTTATTTCCTTTATTAAAACTTTTATCTTCAAATTTATAGTCTCTTCTAATTTGGTAACCTCTTCAAAAAATACTTTAAATTCTTCATCATCGCCCCCCCATATTACAAGATATCGTCTATATACCTCATCCATTTCTAAATTTTGTCTTTATTTTTCACTGTTGGCATTATTTCATTTTCAAAGTAGTTCATGTAAATTTCAGCCATTATCGGTTACATTGATGATCCCATTGGAAGTCCCTTCTTCTGACTATAAAACTTATTATTAAACCTAAAGTAATTTTGCTTCAAACTCTCTTGTATTACTTTTACTAATTCTTCTTTTTGCCGTATAATTTTTATTTGTTCTTTTCAATCAGTTTTAAAGTTTTTTCTACCGGGATGTTTGTAAACATATTTACCCTTACGACTGGGTCTATGAATTTATGTCCTTCTTCTTTTAAATGCCTAGCGTATAATGAATTCATCGTTAACTTTTCTTCACCTCTCCTATACTTTTTAAATCTCTGGCAAAATTGATGAACCATTTCGCCCAGATATAATTTTTCACATTCCTCATAACTGCGCGTATATTCTCCACTTTTCTTCAATATGTCTTCGTCTTCATAATTCGTAGTTTTTATTATATCAAACACGGTTTTCCATTTTTTAACCGCTACCCCTATATTATTTTTTCTAAAACATTTTTGTATCTTACGTGTGTTATAACCTATATAAGATATGGATCACTTATACACCTTCTTTTCTTTACTATTCCCATTTTTTGTTTCTTCTCTTCGTTTTATAATATAAAATACTTTATTTACTACATTCGTTTTATACTTGTTGCTTTTTAAAATTATTTTTATTCATTCTTTTTTTTCTGTTTTCCTCATCTTTTATACAACTGTTTATTCTATGAAACAAATTATTTATCGCTGCCATTTTATACTGTATTGGATGGTATGAATCATTTGGTATTATACCATCAGTATATGTTCTTCCACATAAATTTCAAAGTTTAGTATATTTTCTTGTGTTATACTTTGGTTTAAATCTAGGACATTTATTTCCTTATTTCCTACTTCCATCTTCAATTTTATACTCTCTCCTAATTTGTTAACCTCTTCAAAAAATACTTTTATTTCTTCATCATCGCCCTCCCATATTAACAAGATATCGTCTATATTCCTCTTCCGTTTCTTAATTTTGTCTTCATTTTTCACTGTTGACATTATTTTATTTTCAAAGTAGTTCATGTAAATTTCTGCCATTACTGGTGACATTGATGATCCCATTGGAAGTCCCTTCTTCTGAATATAAAACTTATTATTAAACCTAAAGTAATTTTGCTTCAAACATTCTTGTATTATTTTTATTAATTCTTCTTCCCTTCTATATATTTTTTATTTGTTTTTTCAATTAGTTTTAACGTTTTTCCAACCGTGATGTTTGTAAAAATATTTACTACATCAAGCGATATTAACATTGAACTTTCTTTTACTTGCACTTCTTTTTCAGTGTTTCTATCAACTTTTTGTTATTTTATACTATGTTTTTTCTCGAAGTCATAATATACTTTTAGAATCTTACTACATTCTTTTGATAACTTATATGCTGGTGCACCAATAAGCGATATTATTGGCCTAACTGGGTGGTTTTATTTGTGCAATTTTATCTGACATTTAAATTTAGGCGCTTCCGGATTTGTTTCTGTTAGTTTTAACTTGTTCTTAAACATAGTTGAATTTTTTTATTAATTTCTTCACCTACTTTGAAATTTATTAGTATAATCATATTTAATCTCTTCATAATTATTTCCTTTTTATAAATTCATTCCCTTTCTTTATATACTCTTCTTGATCTATTAGCACTACGGAGATGCCTTTGTCCACTTTTGTGCATATTTTAGGCTTTTTTCTAATAATATATTCTCTTTATTACTGAATACCACGTCTGTTAAATTAACTATTGTTTCAAATTACTTCAAATCTGCTTGATCTGATTTTTTCATTCTCATATCATTCATTTCTTTTAAACATTCTAATTTAATTTTCAACGTCTTATTTCTTCCTTCCAATTTCGTCTTCATATACCGCTGACCAAAATCGTACAAAATTACTTCTATTACTTTGTAATTATACTTTTGATGTAGTTCTAACTGCATTTTTAGTAATTTTTTATTATACGTATTCAGTTGCTGATACAAATATTTTATTTCCTGTTTTACCCATAACTGTTCAATTAATTTCTTGTCATTTTTCCGTATTTCACAGCTTCCGTTTATTTCGATTTTTGCATACTTTGATATAATATTATTAAGTAAACAACACTGCTTATTAAACCAAATTTTAGACAAAGATATCTTGAACTTAATTTTTGTTTTCAAATATTTATAGAAATCTTCTACTTCATTTCTCCGCTCCATTATTCTTCTACTCCTTAGATTTTTCAATCTATTAATTTATTCTTGTATTGGAGTGTTAGCGGGCTCATATATTACTACTAGTAATTATATACAAACAACTATGTTGTCTTTGGTGTTGACGAGCGCTTTCGCCAGTCAAGCCATCTTCAATTCATTAACCAACAGAGAAATATGAAACCGTTCACTTCTTATATACCATTTACCGGACCTATCTAGCCCCGCCCCCTGACAGAGTAACGTCTTACTTAGATCCACCCACGGATACTAGAATACACGATAGGGGTCACGCGCAGGTGGACTGTGAGCGGTGACGTCACCGCGTACCCACTCGCTTCGCCCCACCGCATAGAATCTTATAGGCACACCGCGCGCACATGTTTAACTCATTCACGTTTGTGAATATAATCGGGATTTTTCATGTTTTAATGTATTATTATTATTACTAAGTTATTTATTAATTAAATAAAGAAATATATTTTTTCTATGGTCGGTGAAATGCTAGTATAAAGCCTCCGAAGGACGTCAACCTCTTTCACCATCTCGGAGGGCCTACTTTTTTTTTTGCTGGGGGAAGAGGCTCGCACAGGCTTAGACCACATAGACCTGTGGTACGCAGAAACCCCCAATAATGTCATTTTAAACTCTTTAAAACAGTAAATTTTAATTTATCTTTACAAATTGTACATATC
This sequence comes from Magicicada septendecula, assembly GCA_034769895.1. Lineage (NCBI taxonomy): Eukaryota > Metazoa > Arthropoda > Insecta > Hemiptera > Cicadidae > Magicicada > Magicicada septendecula. Next base: position 119,720,690 of record CM068375.1, on the reverse strand, counting down.
AATTATATTTATATACATAATATAAATTAACTTTTCTACTTTCACACCAAAGCCTTTAACTGTATTAGGCTAACGTGTTTCCTTTTCTTTATTCTGGAAAGTTATGTTGCAACTTTTTTCATTTTCTTCACTATTTGTCTTTGTTCGCCCTCAGTTCGCTTCTTACCTTTGCATTTTTTTTTCTTGTTGATAGCTTTCATTCTGATGAAAGTGCGGGTCCTTACAAAACACATCACAGCAAAGTCCTCTATTCCTGGATATTTCGCGTTTATAACGTCCTTTAATCTTACAAAAACTTTTGAGTTACCATCAATGGAATTGCCGTGGAATCGTTGAAATTCTCTTTCCATTTTCAAAGCGAATTCCATGAACCGTTCATTTGGCTTCATTAAAGATCCTCTTGAAATTGTTTGAAGCTAGTTCTTTCCTGAAAAATTTACGTGTTCAGTTGTGTTACCATACAAATGTGCTAATTTGGGGTGTTTACGTTTAACTCTATAAGCAACATATCCTGCAATTATCTCTAACAACTCAACATTTTCCTTCAAATCTGGAACATTTTCCTCTTCGTATTCGGTGCAATTCTCAAAAATGTCGCCCACTTCTGAAATGATTTCTTCAACCTCCTTGTTCTCGCACTCGTTGTCTAAGCTTTCCTGTAGACATGAAGTGTCTTGTTTCTTAGAAGATGACGGTTCTACAGTCGTATCTTCAGTTTCCGACAAAGTATTAGCACTTAAAATATCAATTTCTTTCTCATTCTTGCATGTGCCACCTGATATGAGTTCCCTCGCATTACGGCTCAAAATCAAAGACTTGATTCTTTCGGAGACGGTGGTAGGCAAAGGGTGATCGTAGAATCTCCCCAATCCTCTTACTTTAGAAAAGTAACTCTCAAGTATATCCTGATTGCATCTTGATGACATGACGTACGTGTAGCCTTCCAATGTTAACTCCTTAAACAAAGAGCGTAGACTGTTTATAGACATTAAAAACCTCTTCTGAAAAGGGAGCAAATCATCAGTAGGTTTCTTTTCTTTTTTTTTGGATTTACTCTTTTCTTTCTTCTCATTTCCTTTTGGTATGTGTTTTATTACTCTCATTGTGAGAATGAGGTCATACAGTTTGTCTAACGCGCCATCTTGTTCTGGTAAACAATTTCCGTATGCACTTTTTAATTTATATCCATCAACAGGAGCTCTGGAATTCAGCACATCAAATCCATTGTTTATGACCTTTACAGCCTCACCAACATAACTGAACTCAGGAAGGTTATGACAGATGGCTTGTCCTACAGTGAGAGACAACAGCTCAGCTGCTTTCCTTACATTTTGCCTTTCCGTACCAGCAACAAGCAAATGGTTCATGGTTAGTTTATGAGCGTATTGTAAATCTACGCCGGTGTCTTGAAGTTCAACTAACTTAATGAACGCTTCTTTTGTGAGCAAACTACCAGATTTAAGTCGATAACCATCGTCAAGCAGATGATTCCTTAACAGTTTTAAGGCATGAGGCACATCACAAAAAACCCATACTTTTCTGATTTGATTTGATGGATTTTCGAATCCTGAGTCATCAAATGTAACCTTTAGATTCCCTATAAGTTTTCTGTTTGATGGCCCCATATCAAACGCAATTGCTCTCACTTTAAATTCAACATTTTCTATGACTTTAATCATTTCAGTCAACAAGTCCTTAGAAACGGCCGTGTCAAAGTTATAATATTTGGGCTGCATCCATTTTCCTACTAAACTTCTGATGACCGCAACTTGAGCATTGTTGTGGGGCCTCTGATAATCTCCTCTACCTGGTCAAAACATAAGTCACTGTTAACTTTCATTTCATCAAAGCTAAGAATTACGTCTTTTTCAAATGTAGTTAGTAGCTTTGATTGGGTTTTCATGACAGTAAGGCTTAAATCAATAAAACCTGGTGGAACGCTAAACTGCCTGAGTCTTCTTTTAATAGTGACTTCACTAGGAAGAGGATATTTCAATACATCCCTGACAAAAGATAACGCTTTATAAGATATACAACGTAAAGTCGCAGCCTTTGCAATATCTTCAGATGACCAATTAGTGCACCGTCCTTTCATAACCACTTGTTGTTGACAGTCAGAAAAAGAACCCTCAACCACTTTTAGCGAATGTTTTGTTTTAAGTAACTCATCATTACACCGAGAGAGACGATCCTGTAAATTTGTATTCTTTTGCCTAAGTTCTCATAATTTCTAATTTTTGACATAAGCCCACAGTGTCGCATTTACAGCATTGTTTGTTTTCATAGTTGATGTTTTCTCTACGAGTAGTTTCTTCATTAGTTGGTAATATATTTACCTGTAAAATCTCTTCTACTTCTTTACGGTAACTTCGTTTTTGTGCCCGAATTTCTCTCTCATTATTAGGCTCATTACTACCCCGTAAATCAACACTGGAGGATGGGAGATGTAAAGTTGGAACAGCATCAGGCTTCAACTTGCGTTTCGGAGGAAGATTCAACAGTTCACTTTTCAAATCCCTTTCATAATCAGAATCAGCAAAATGTATTGAGCACACACGAGCATTATCAACTGAAAACGAATCGGCACATTTACAAGCATTTATCCATTTTTGTTTCGTCTCATTGTTCTTAGGAAATGTATGAAAATTAATTCCTAACTTACTTCCTTGTCTGCCTTGGTTAGTACAACTCGCGATCGCACAACAAACCATTATTTTTCACTCAAAACAACTTCAAACTTACTCTCAAAAACCCCTCAATACACTGATAACTGCAGCGTAACTCTGCACTTAATCGTCAATCACCGATAAGAATTTACACTCACGTAAACAACGTTGTATTCACTCATAAACGCAGTAACAACACAATAGGTTATGGCAGTGGAGCGGTGGCTGCGTTCGCGGTGACGTCAGCGGTGCGGCTTGCTACTGCGCACACACCCCGTGACCCCTACCGTGTATTCTAGTATCCGTGGATCCACCCATAGTGGGTTGTCTTACATTACCAAATTTGTAGCCGTTACAATTTACGGTAACTCCTTTTCGACATTCTTTTGTTGTCTAATAAGCTGCTAAAAACTTTTCTTCATTTTCAAATGTGGTTTTTATATTCATTAGTCGTTTTTCATCTTTATTTCTTATTTTAAATATTTCCACTTCCTCCTTTAATTTCCTTTCTCTTTATTTAATCATCACATTTATTATCTTATAATTTACGACTGGGTCTATGAATTTATGTCATTCTTCTATACAATGCCTAGCGTATAATGAATTCGTCGTTAACTCTTCTTCACCCCTCCTATATTCTTTAAATGTCTGGCAAAATTGACGAACCATTTCGCCCAGATATAATTTTTCACATTCCTCATAACTGCGCGTATATACTCCACTTATCTTCGATATGTCTTCGTCTTCATAATTCGTAGATTTTATTATATCAAACACGGTTTTCGATTTTTTAACCGCTACCCCTATATTATATTTTCTAAAACATTTTTGTATCTTACGTGTGTTATAACCTATATAAGATATGGGTCACTTATACTCCTTCTTTTCTTTACTATTCTCATTTTTTGTTTCTTCTCTTCGTTTTATAATATAAAATATTTTATCTACTACATTCGTATTATACTTGTTGTTTTTTAAAATTATTTTTATTCATTCTTTTTTTTCTGTTTTCCTCATCTTCTATACAACTATTTATTCTGTGAAAGAAATTATTTATCGCTGCCATTTTATACTGTATTGGATGGTATGAATCATTTGGTATTATAACATCAGTATTTGTGCTTTTCCTATAAATTTCAAATTTTAGTATATTTTCTTGAATTATTCTTTGGTTTAAATCTAGGAAATTATTTCCTTGTTTCCTACTTTTATCTTCAAATTTATAGTCTCTTCTAATTTGTTAACCTCCTCAAAAAATACTTTTAAGTCTTCATTATCGCCCTCGCATATTAACAAGATATCGTCTATATACCTCATCCATTTCTAAATTTTGTATTTATTTTTCACTGTTGACATTATTTTATTTTCAAAATAGTTCATGTAATTTTCTACCCTTATCGGTTACATTGATGATACCATTGGAAGTCCCTTCTTCTGACTATAAAACTTGTTATTAAACCTAAAGTAATTTTGCTTCAAACACTCTTGTATTACTTTTATTAATTCTTCTTCCTTTCCATATCATTTATATTTGTATTTTTTAATAGTTTTAACGTTTTTCCAACCTGGATGTTTGTAATAACTTATATGCTGGCTAATAAGTGATATTATTGGCCTAACTGGGTGGTTTTCTTTGTGCAATTTTATCTGACATTTAAGTTTACGCGCTTCCGGATTTGATTCTGTTAGTTTTATTTTATTCTTAACAATAATGGAATTTTTTATTAATTTCTTCATCCTACTTTGAAATTTATTAGTATAATCATATTTAATCTCTTCATAATTATTTCCTTTTTATAAATTCATTCACTGTTGACATTATTTTATTTTCAAAGTAGTTCATGTAATTTTCTGCCCTTAAAGGTTACATTGATGATCCCATTGGAAGTCCCTTCTTCTGACTATAAAACTTATTATTAAACCTAAAGTAATTTTGCTTCAAACACTCTTGTATTACGTTTATTAATTCTTCTTTCTTTCCGTATACTTTTTATTTGTTCTTTTCAATTATTTTTAACTTTTTTCAAACGGGATGTTTGTAATCATATCTACTACATCTAGCGATATTAACCATGAACTTTCTTTTACTTGTACTTCTTCTTTCAGTGTTTCTATCAACTTTTGTTATTTTCTATACTATGTTTTTTCTCGTAGTCATAATATACTTTTAGTATCTTACTACATTCTTTTAATAACTTATATGCTGGTGCTCCAATAAACGATATTATTGGCCTAACTGATTGGTTTTCTTTGTGCAATTTTAGCTGACATTTTGTTTAGGCGCTTCCGGATTTGATTGTGTTAGTTTTATTTTATTCTTAAACATAGTGGAATTTTTTATTAATTTCTTCACCCTACTTTGAAATTTATTAGTATAATCATATTTAATCTCTTCATAATTATTTCTTTTTTATAAATTTATTCCCTTTCTTTATATACTCTTCTTTATCTATTAGCACTACGGATTTGCCTTTGTCCGCTTTTGTTACCATAATATTATTATGGTATGATCCAATGACAGATTAATCCAAAATATTCCCCACTGTTGTAGGTACATTTCCAATCTCGCCTGGTTTTACTAATCTTCTGACATTCAGTATGCCCGTTATGCTGAATACTTGCGGTTCGAGTATAGAGCACTGGCTGCCCTTAGTACCAGTCATCTAAGCATGAAGATCTTTTCGGAGTTTGTCGGGACAGTTACAGCTACCCGTCTATCGATTTATCACGTCTATCGATTTCTCTAATATATTCATGGTGGAGAGTATTGCCTATTCTTTTCTGATTTTCATGACACTGTTCTTGAAGTCGACTATAAAACCATACGCGTTCAAAATGCCCACACCAGGAATTGCTTCGTCTACAATGTCAGCAACAAGGACTTGATGATCAAACTCAAGTCGACCAATGCGTAGGTGTATCTCCACTTTTCCAAACACTTTTACAGGCCATCCAGTACCTATTCGCAAGCTGCAAGAGCACCAGATTTGCTTGAGATTTTTCACCACATATGGGCGCCCAATGGAGACGGTTGCGCCTATGTCAACTGTAATCGAGGTTGGCCTGTCTTGAATGAATCCAGTAACTACTCCCGCTATTTTTGTGAAATGTAGAAATTGCGTTTTCTCTAGAGGCTCCGTTCCTCCAAGCTAATTTGCTACACTTTATCATCCTATGTCTCTTGCCTAAGCCTGTATCTCCACCACCGCCATCGCCACTCCTATTTGCTACACTCTATCCTCCTACGTCTCTTGCCTAAATCTGTACCTCCACCACCGCCATCACCCTCCTACTTGCTACACTCTATCCTTCTATGTCTCTTGCCTAAGACTGTACCTCCACCGCCACCATCACCTCTCCTATTTGCTACACTCAATCCTCCTATGCATTTTGCCTAAGACTGTACCTCCACCACCGCCATCACCCTCCTACTTGATACACTCTATCCTTCTGTGTCTCTTGCATAAGACTGTACCTCCACCACCGCCATCACCTCTCCCGTTTATTTCATTGCAACTGACATCCCTACGCCTTCTACCCAGCCTTTATCTCTACCGTCTCCATACATTCACCTATAGATTTCTATTTCCGATTTGCAGGAAAAATCAGCTATGCCTTGGTCTAAGCGTTTCCTACCTTCACCGCCCACGCCTCTCCTATGTACTGAACACTGAACATTTTGTATCGAACATAACTGAAAGCTTTTCCAGATTTTTAGGCCCAGACACCGCAATCGCCTCTTCAATTCGTTTCACGTTTAGAAGCCTCATCTATGCCTGTCGCCTTAGTCTACGTTTCACCTTTCCAACCGCCCTCGCCTCACTCTTGGCTTCTGTTCGCGCACCCTACACGACTATCTCAGTCTTATCTTTTGCGAATCATTCTTTCTATCTCCTTACCAACACCAAAACTTCAACACTGATAGCCTGTACGCTACTAACATATTTGCCACTTGTTTTCTAACAAAGTACTCCTACTGTCGAAATCCTTTTTCCTCCGACTTCGCGCGTTTCACGTTCTCTTCTAATAAGAAACGTTCACATCTCACAATGTCGTCTGCACCATTCAGCACATTAGTTGTTATCGATTACTTTCCCTCATCTACGTCTTTGTCTTCTTAGCTCTTTCTTACCTATGTGTACAAATATCGTTTTATTGTCCACTTTCATCTTATGTACTTCACCAGCTTCAGCTATTTTTTACTTTTACTATTTTTTAAACACGTCACATGAGTTTCAGTAGAAACAATATATATCTTACGCAGTGTATCATATCTTTTGAAGCATCCGCCGTTCGTCAATATCCGCACACAATTGTTTCGCATAGTCTCAACTTTCAAAAAAGCACTGACAACTGTTTCGGCCAAATTGCTCTTATCTCTTGGCGTTTTCCAACGTTAACTATATTCGAACTGCTTCGTCTACATTATATTACTCATTACGCCAACTGAAGTATCAAAGCTGTCCGCGATGATTGTACATTTCAGGAATCGCTATTAATTTCCTTGTGTCTGTTAGGAAAACTTCGAAAAACTGGAATTTGCTTGCAAAGTAGTGCGCAATGGCGAAATCGATTTTCTCTGTATCCTTAGGTTGCCGTATTCCACTTTACGTTTCCGTTTGTGCTTCAGTTTCTGTAGCCGTTTCCGTTCCTGTTTCTGTTTCACTTTCGGTGACTGCTTCTGTTTCCTTCTGTGACACACAGTCTATTTGTGTATGTGTCCGTCTTTTGAAACATGACTACACATGTTTGTCCTAAAATAAAAATGCACCACAAATTATCTTATTTTATAGTTATAATCCGCAGATGAAGCAGATCGTGTCTGCTGGGAAACAATATATATATATACACACGTAAAAACTATTTCATTATACTGTTTTTAATGAATATAATATATATAATTAAAAATCGCTCTTATCTCTTTAGGTTTTTTAATGTTAACACTTCGTCTACATTTCATTATTCATTTAGTCAACTGAAGACTCAAAGCTGTCCAAGACGATTGTTAATTTTCAGAATCGCTATCAACTTGCTTTTCGCTGACCGACTGTGTTATAAAATTAATCCTCACATGCCTTCCCTAATTCTTCCTATTTTTTCTAATTGTCCATCTTTACCGCATGTATACTTCACTAGTGTCTGCTATTCTTTACTTTTACTATTTTCTAAGCACGTTACATCCGTTTCAATAGGAACAACATTTAGCTTATTACGCATTGTAGCATATCTTTTGAAGCAGTTGTTGTTAATCAATATATGCACACATTCGTTTCTCACAGCCTCAACTTTTAACAATACCACTGGCAACTGTTTCGGTAGAGTCGCTCTTATCTCTTGACGTTTTTCTACGTTAACACTGCTTCGTCTAACTTTCGTTACTCATTAAGCCAACTTAAGACTCATCGTTGTGAAAGACGATTTTACATTTCAAGAATCGTTATGTATTTCCTCTCCGCTTAACGATAATATTATAAAATTATTTCTCACATACGTTCCTTATGTCCATATTTTTTTCTTTCTTGACTCTGTAGACTGAACCCATCCATGTGCTTTGCTTCTTAAAGAAGTTCGATTTCAAAGACGATTTCACAATGTGTCGAAAGCCATTGAAATGTAGATTCTCCATACCGCTCAATTGTTTTATGTAAATGCAAGAAGTCGTAAGATAATTTTCAAGCGAATATATAAAGGTTACCATCAAAATACCATTGTACAACAAAAAAATTATCTGCCCCTCTCTCTCTCCTATGGCACTACAGCCCTTGTTGGGCCCTGGCCTCCTTCAATTTTTCCCATTCTCTTCTGTCGGTATCCATCCTCCATCAGGAACGCACTTTCAGTATTTCTTTCGCATCTTCATCCACCGTGAGGTCGTGGATTCTGGTATTCAATAGTCTTCGTGGTATTCTGTCTTCCCCCATCCTGGCTACATGACCAGCTCATCTTAGACTCTGTAGTTTTATGTATCGTGTTAGCGGTGGTTCTTTATACATTTGATACAATTCAAAGTTATATCTTATCAAAGTTTAGTTCTCCAGCTGTGTACGTCATTAACTGGTCCCAGGATTCTTCGTAATATTTTTCTTTCAAAGATATCGAGAGTGTTTGCTGCTTTGGAGGTCACGATACACGTTTCGCAGCCGTAGGTTAGGATGGGTCTTATTAGGCTATAGATTTGTAAATCCTTAGTTTCGTGTTTCTGTGGATGTCTTTGGATCTGAAGATACTTGGTGTGGCGAAATACGCTTTATTGGCTTGGACTATCCGGTTTCGGATTTCGGCTTCTTCTTTGCCGTTTTTTTCTAATATGGTTCCCATGTATTTAAAGTTGTCCACCTTTTCAATATTGTCAATTGTCCGTAGTTTCTTTGTCTTCTAGTCTGCACTAATTTTTTTGTTTTATGTATGTTGATTTTGAGGCATATATTGCTAGCATTTTCTTTGTGCTCAAAGTACTTTTCCTCTGCTGCATTTTTTGTCCGACACATTATGTTGATGTCGTCCGCGTAGGCTGCTAATTGGGCCGATTTCTTTGTCAGTATGTTATTTCTTCCGACTGACAGTTTTCTGATCACATATTCTAGAGCTAGATTAAACAAGGTCGGGGCCAGCCCGTCTCCTTGTTTTAACCCTGGATTGATTACAGATCCTTCTGTCATGTGTCCTTGTATTCGTACCTAAGCTTCTGTACGCTTCTGTACTAGCCATTGTCAAGTTTATCATCCTTACCAGTTTCACTGATATGTCGCATTCGTATATAATATTAGATATCCCTATCTATCGAATCGTAGGCTTGTCTAAAATCAACAAAAATATTATAGACGTCTGTATCTTGTCTCCACGCTTTATTCAGAACTTGTCTGACTGTATATTTTTGGTCTACGGGGGATCTTCCTTTTCTGAAGCGGACTGATATTCGCCGACAATCTCTTCTGCATATGGCTGTAATCTTTGATTGTTATGAATGTGAAAATATTATATCCGGAGCATAGTAGAAAGATTCCTCTGTATGTCTGGCAGGATAATTTGTCACCTTTTTTATGTATAGAACATATGACCGTCTTCCTGCATTTGCCAGGTATTTGTTCTGTACTCCATGTAGTGAGTATTAAGGCGTGCAATTTTTCCACGAGTTTTTTCCCGACCCACTTAAATAGTTCAGAGGGAATTTCGTCAATTCCTGGAGCTGTGTAATTTTTCTGTGCTTTAATTGTATTTCCTGCATCTATTGTGATGGTTCCTCTATCTATTGAAATCGCATTCGTTTCCTCTTCAAGGCTCTTGTCTATTTCTGTGTTTTGTTTCGTCCGTTAGGAGCCTTTTGAAGTATGTTTTCCACGTTGTCTTAATTTCTTCTGTGTCACTGATTATTTCTCCATTTTGATTTTTGCATAGATTTCTATTTGGTTTATATACTAGTTCCAAATTTTAATAAATTTATATGCATCTCGTGAGTTATTTTCTATAGTATTTTTCCATTTTCAATATTTTGTCATTCTTGCACTTTCTCTTTTTCTGTCTGCAAGTCATATCTGCCAGCTTCCTTTTTATTCTGAACTCTTCTTTTCTTTCTCGTGTCCGTTTTGTCATATATAATCTGTGTGCTTTGTTTCTTTCTCCAATTGCCCTTTTGCACTCGAACCACTGGTCTGTTTCTTTTCCTTTGTTTATTCCTAATATTTCTTTTGCCGCTGTTTTTGTAGTGTTCTTAATGTTTTCCCAGTGCGACTCTAATGTTGGGTTTTCTTGCTCTTTCAATTATCTGTCTACGTGAAATCAATTGTCTACGCGTATTGTACACCTAAGATGTCCTTGAAAGATAGAATTATGTAACGTAACCGTTTGTAACTATTTTCATCTGTGACCTGTTTCGATTACTCATCACTAAATAGTATGCTATTGGTTTACAAGAAAATTTAACAAACAATTACAAATAATTAATAATCGTGTCAAATTATTGGTCTAAGTTTGTGTCAGTGTCTACGTCAGTGTGTGACAGTGTATGTTTCCGTTTCCGTTACTGTTTCCGTTTCCGTTTCTGTTTCTGTTTCCGTTTCTGTATCTGTTTCCGTTCCCGTTCCCGTCTCCGTTTCTGTAACCGTTTCCGTTTCTGTTTCCCTATCGGTTTCCGTTTCCGTTTCCGTTTCTGTTTCTGTACCGGTTTCCGTTTCCGTTTCCGTTTCCGTTTCTGTATCGGTTTCCGTTTCTGTTTCTGTTTCTGTATCCGTTTCCGTTCCCGTTTCCGTTTCTGTTTCTGTTCCCGTTTCCGTTTCTGTATCCGTTTCCGTTTCGGTACCCGTTTCCGTTCCTGTTTCCGTTTCTGTTTCTGTTTCTGTTTCCGTTTCGATTTCTGTATCCGTTTCCGTTACAGTTTCTGTTTCAGTATCCGTTTCTGTTTCTGTTTCCGTTTCCGTTTCTGTATCCGTTCCCGTTTCCGTTTCCGTTTCTGTTCCTGTTCCTGTTTCCGTTTCCGTTTCCGTTCTGTTTCTGTTTCTGTATCGGTTTCCTTTTCCGTTTCTGTTTCCTGTTTCTATATCGGTTTCCGTTTCCGTTTCCGTTCCTGTATCAAGTTTCCGTTTCTGTGTCCGTTTCTGTTTCCGTTTCCGTTTATGTTTCCTTCTGTCACACACAGTCTATTTGTCTCTGTGCCCGTCAGTCTTCAAACATTACTATACACGGTTGTCAAATAACAGTGAACAAAAAATTATACTATTTTATAATTATAATTCGTAGATGATGCACATCGTGTCTGCTACGAAACCTGCGTGACTAAACAATGTATACATACAAACTTAAATACTCTCTGATACTATTGTATTTAAACAATATACTGTATTGTTAGTATAAGGATCGTCAATAGTTAAAGATGAGAAAAACTACTGTCAAACCTGTTAAAGACGGTGTCATAAAAAAATGCAGATGCTAGTCAATCCTTCCTTCAAATGTCACATTTACTAAATTTAACTACATCTCTTCAGCTCTTCTATTGTTGTTTTCACTGCACATGCATACTTTGTAGCATATCAACTGTGCCTTTTCCTAAGCTTGTACCTCCACCACCACCATCGCCTCTCCTATTTGCTGTATTGTCCCCTAATATGACTTTCGCCTAAGCCTGTACCTCCACCACCACTATCGCCTCTCCTATTTGCTGTACTGTCCCAACCTATGGTTTTTGCATAAGCCTGTACCTCCGCCATCACCATCACCTCTCCTGTTTCCTGTACTCTCTCCTACTATGTTTTTGCCTAAGCCTGTACCTCCGTCACCACCATCACCTCTCCTGTTTGCTGTACTCTCTCATACTATGCCTTTTACCTAAGCCTGTACCTCCACCACCACCATCGCCTCTCCTATTTGCTGTACTGTCCTCTACTATGACTTTCGCCTAAGCCTGTATCTCCATCACCACCATCGTCTCTCCTATTTACTGTACTCTCCCAACCTATGTCTTTTGCCTAAGCTTGTACCTCCACCACCACCATCGCCTCTCCTATTTGCTGTATTGTCCCCTAATATGACTTTCGCCTAAGCCTGTACCTCCACCACCTCTATCGCCTCTCCTATTTGCTGTACTGTCCACTACTATGCCTTTTACCTATGCCTGTACCTCCGCCACCACCATCACCTCTCCTACTATGACTTTCGCCTAAGCCTGTATCTCCATCACCACCACCGTCTCTCCTATTTGCTGTACTGTCCCAAACTATGGTTTTTGCCTAAGCCTGTACCTCCGCCATCACCATCACCTCTCCTGTTTCCTGTACTCTCTCCTACTATGTTTTTGCCTAAGCCTGTACCTCCGTCACCACCATCACCTCTCCTGTTTGCTGTACTCTCTCATACTATGCCTTTTACCTAAGCCTGTACCTCCACCACCACCATCGCCTCTCCTATTTGCTGTACTGTCCTCTACTATGACTTTCGCCTAAGCCTGTATTTCCATCACCACCATCGTCTCTCCTATTTACTGTACTCTCCCAACCTATGTCTTTTGCCTAAGCCTGTACCTCCGCCACCACCATCACCTCTCCTGTTCGCTGTACTCTCTCCTACTACGCATTTTGCCTAAGCCTGTACCTCCACTACCGCCATCGCCTCTCCTCGCCTCTCTTATTTCACTGCAACTGATGTCGCCTACGACTTCTACCTAGCCTCTATCCTACCGTCTCCAACCACTCACCTATACATTTCAATTTCCCTTTTGCAGGAAACATCAGCTGCTGCGCCTTGGTCTAACCGTTTCATACCTACAACAATATATAGCTTACGCAGTGTATCAAATCTTTTGAAGCATTCGCCGTTAATCAATATCCGCACACAATCGTTTCTAATAGTCTTAACTTTCAAAAAAGCGCTGGCAACACTTTCGGTGGAATCGCTCTTATCTCTTGACGTTTCAGTCAAAGCTGGAACTGTGTCAGATATTACGGTGTCATGAAAAATCCAGATGCAAGTCAATAGTTTCTACAAATCTTACGTCTTAATTTAACTAGGCACATTAAGCGACCAGTCGAACTTCCATGCGTGTCAAAAAAATCGGTGTCCTGAAAAAACCCTTAAAAAAGGTAGTCGTTTCTGTAATGATACGTCTATTCCGTTCAACGATGAAGATTCGTTCAACAAAGGACAAACGTGCATGTGTCTCAGCTAGCCGCTTTCGTTAAAAATGCGAATATTTTTCATTCATTCTTCACAGTGTTAGGTATAGTTCGGTCAATTTCAAAGACTTCGCTTCATTAATTGCCACCGTATGTGTTTTCGCGAATACTTATTGTTCTGATAAATCTTAATCTTTACATACCTTTCCGTATTCTTCCTATTTCGTATATCTTTTACAGACATCCTGTAGATGGAAAAAAATCTTTACTATTTATAAATGTTTGATGACAAAGACAGTTTATCTATATTGCATTTTGTATCCCAAACGATATGTCTTCAATAAATGGGATAAAAGTTTGAACAATCCTGCACCCATCAGGAAAATAGCTATATTTACGCGTAGCGATATCACATAGTCAAGTCGGCTGTAGCGTACAGCAGTTAAATAAAATCTTTTGTACTTGCAACTTTTGATTGTTAGTTTTTATCTCTCTTTCTCTTGGGGGGGGGGGGGGGATTTACACCGCTACAAACCCTTTCGCTGAGCCACTGTTTTATGTATTTTGATATGGACGTAACTTTTTCAGAGAAATTTTATCTGTTTCAAGTTTGTCCTGTTAATTCTTCATGTCACTACTTGATTATTTATGCAAACAAAGCAGAATCCTATAGTCTGCAATATACTACACTACGTACAAAACATACTGTACTAACCTTTAAGCAACAGACTGTGAAAACTGGTTACATCAGTGCGTTGTAGAACGTTGAATCTCAAATAACTACGTCCGTTGCCTGAAAATAAGTTGTAACACCAAACACACACACATAGGCGCGGGAACGCAGTTCACGCATCAAACATAGACAATGAACGTATAAATTATATTCGTATTCATATAATTGTAAATATGTGCACTTATGTCTATATATTTGGACATGTGTGTGGTTTCTTTAGCTTTGTATCGTGCACTTCTTGTCATCATAAAATGTTATAACATCATTAACACTACTTTGTTCACTCATGAGCTAGTGCCTTGCTCATTTATTCTCCAACCATATGTTTGTGTGTGTGTGTGTGTGTTCTAACAAAATAATAAAGAGTAATGATATTCCAAATATATTATACATGAAGAAGTTGTCGCAGTATCGAGAAACAATATATGTTCCCAGGTAATGACAAAACAATACTATAAATACTCTTTGCTGAAAAGTAAAATATGTTGATTCGTTTCAATAAATCCAATAGAATCATAAACATACAATCAATACGGAAAACCTCATAGCTCTCCTAATTTATAAAAGGATAGAAATGATTTGAACTGAAGTCGACATGTAATCCTAATAGACATGTAAGAGTAAATCACTAATAGATTTAAACAAAATATGACAGTGGGGAGAATTAACGATCAGCAAAATATCATGTGCAACGAAAAAATTAACTTTAAGGAAATTGCTAATATAGCTAACAACTAATCCAGAAAACCACATTCTATAATAGTTTTATTACTATTTATCTGTAGATTCACTCAACTAAAAAACTGTAATGAGACCACTAAAGAAATAAATACTTTTAATGTGTGTTTATAAACGCTTTTTAATATGTACAATTAAGAGTGGGGTGCTGATTATGCCAACCCAATCAATCCATACCTGACACAGTACTAACCAAAAGCTCCCATTAAAGTATGTATTTCTGTCCAAAAATTCTTCTTTCTAAATGGAATTAAATAATATAAATAATATTCACGGCTTGCGATAATAATAAACTAATCGTTAAAATCATTAAATCTCGTTTAAGATCAAATGATCACCATATACGCCCCAACACAGACTACACAGCTGTAACATGTGCAATACGCACTTATTGTGTCCGCATAGGTGTCTAAACATACTATGTAGCAGAACAATCTCGAAACTCTTTCTATTTCTGTTTCCGTCGTAGGTCTGTTCTACGGCCAACACCATAAGTTCCATAAATACAGTCTTCTTACAATAATCGTGTCCTTATTTCTTTTTCTACTTTCTTTATACCTAAATTGTACCTTAAATTTTTTAGTTCGCGACACATAACTTACTCTATTGTATCATTCAAAGTGAAAAAAAAGTATTAGTCGGTCCCATAAATATCTTTCATTACGTTTTATTGCTTTATTTGGCTTCCTGTTCCGCCGTGACGTTTACCCTTTCATTAAGCTTACCTTCGCAAATTTACAACTATTTTTTCTAGTGCATGCAGCATATACTTTCCCAACTTCCCTTCGATCTCTCTTCGACACCTCAGTCAACTCAAGAACTTTTCAGTCAAGTATACGTCGTCCATATAGACTACGGCCCCGTAATTTTTCTTCCTGTTCTGTTCATCTTTCTGTTCCCATCCGCCTCCGTCATCAATTTTTTTTAATCTTCTCCGCGTCTGACGACTTGTTTGATTTTAAAATTTGTCGAACTGTTTCTCACCACAGCTACGCAAAAAAGTCATCGTGACCGTACCTAGAGCACGATTGCGTTGAAGTATCCAAATCAACTGCATGAAATAGTTTTCTTGTGATCCATTAATAATCCAGTCTTCCCCCGTTCTGTAGGGTGTAAAAATTGTGTGTCACCTATAGGCTACATTTCTCCAATTAGACAGTTCACGCTCAGCTATAAGGGCTATTTCCTTTTTTCTATTCTATCTTGATTTCGCATTGCACCGGCAATTTCACAACATTTGATACCTTGTCCACATTCACAGAACCTATGGAACCTTCGTATTTGCCCGTGTACCGGGTACTAGTTGTTTTGGTTAACTATTAGTCATATTTCGTTGAATTATTTCTTTTTTAATCCTATCAATGCAACCAGAATACGCTATTAAAAGCTTCTTATCAAAACTGTTCTGAAATAACTCGGTTTTAGTAGATACATTAAGATCTAGCAACTTCGAACTGGAGCGAGTGAACAGCTTCTTAAAGCTTCCTGTAACTATCAGTCTCTAACACTAACTGTAAATCTCTAACACCATTTTAAAATGTCCAGAACCGTCCTCAAAGCAAACCGCGGTTGAAAGTCTTCTGCTAGTTTACAATATGATTAAAGGATAAAAAAATATTCAAGTAATCTATTTTCATTAAACTTCTTGGGACGTTGACTTCTCGTCTTGAAACTCGTGTACATATCAACCTATTGTTTGTCTCAATAAATTAGTTCCATGACTTCACTAAGTCGACACTAGTGTTCTGGATAAAGAATAGGCTGTGTAAGAAATCTGCTGTCAGACTTTTAAGAGAGAAAACGAGTGGAAAGAATTTCACTTCTTTTTATCACTGTTCCTTGTGCAGCAACTTCAAATTTATAGTAGTCCATTACGCTGTTAGTGCTTTCATTAAATGTTGTTACCTTCCCATGAACAGATCTGACTACAGGCATCCCATTGTTAACTATTTTTTATAATTAGCCTATATTATTATAATTTTTGCTCCTTCATCAAATTTCTTTAAGAAACTCGTTGCAATCAACAGTGTTTCATTAATTTTCACACTTAATCGTAATTTTCATTTCTCGTATTTGTCATTAATTCTTTCTTACTTGGCGCAGACTCTCCCGTAGTGGGTATTAACAATCCAACGTCACGCCGCTAACTCATTTACTTTAAACCATCTTGTAGCAGACCGATTTCCTCATTAGCATGCGTATTTCCGTTTTCCGTAGCTTCAAAAATGAATTATTTATTAGTTCAACTAAGAATATGCACAGCAGGACTAAGGCTGACGATAAATAACACTGCAAAGCTGATAAGGTGAAAGCTGATTATAAAGATCAACCTGTTGTGACTAAAGTGTATAGCACGCAAACACAAATCTACAGAGCGATGAAGTTAAATTGGCACCATATTTAATAATTACTTTTACCTAAATCAGGCTTTATAAATCTCATTTTTAGGAACTAAAGTAACCCATTACACACAATTGACAACAAAAGTATAAAAATAAATTATTATGTTTATTAATTCAAAACGTTGTGGTGCTATTGACATATTAGTTTGGTTTTCCTAAATTCTTTCTTCTGTCGTTTATATAACTTATCGTTTATAATATATCCTACATATGTTTAAGTGTGCAGATTATTATTGCTTCATATTCTTCTTCCTCAGATTTTTTGCTACGCTTATTTCTCTTTCTTCGTTACTGCTTTTATTTTCCTTGTATTATGTAGTTACCATTTTTATTAGTATTATTTATGAGTATATTAACTTCTCTTATTCTTCCTCCTGTATATTCAAATTAGGATTCATTTGAGTCACTAGACTTGTCACATAACCAGCAACGCCAATTGAGTTTCTTCTAATTTTAGTTTTTTCATGCTATTTGTTTCTTGTTCAACCCCTCACCTAACACCATTGAGCACAGCAGAGGGTACAGAACACAGGATTCTTTTACCCGTATGTAATATCAAATTATCTTGACAATTTGTTATTCGGTCTTACTACATGTTTATTATTTCTATACAATATTCTCAGTATCTCATTGTTTTTCCATGAATCTCCCTGTTGTGCAGAATTCTCCAAATATTATCCCTGCACAGATTGTCAAAAAATATTTTAGAAATTAAAATGTACATATAAAGTTTCTTTGTTTTTCTGATTTGACATAACATAAAAGATGATTCTAATATTTTCTTAGCTTTTCTACAAATGTCTCTTCAAATGTTTCTTTCAAATGGCCTTCAACGCCTTCAAATTTTTTAATACCACTTTAACCACTGGTTTCTTCTACTTCAGTTATCCCATTATCAAGTTAAATCTGTTGGTAATTCCATTGGGATAATTTTAGTAACTCTCCTTGTCCATCCTTGCACATGTCCTTACCATAACAACATTCACAACTGTATCTCATTAGTCGGGTGTGTTGAAGTCCCTCATTATTTACTAGACTCACTCCTCCTCTACTTGAAATTTCCACGACTTTCCTCCAAAACCCCATTTCTGTAGCATTCAAAGGTTGTTCAGATCTTTGTTTTGTTGCTCACATCTCAGAGCCCTAACCTACGCTGTTTCTCGTTACTGTATATCTGTATATTGTTCTGATACCTACTTCTTCTATAGGGCACTATTTAGTATATTTTACTGTATTCTCCTTACCACATTTATTTATTTAATATATCTTTACCTAATGTATTGTAGGCATACAACATATCATGCCTGTAAATTTCAATCTCAGGGAATTGTGTTATGCAGTTCAATGTATAGAGTACGTAGCGTAACTTTTCATTGGCCACTGTCAAAAAATTAAAATCCTTGGTTGCTCACACACATACCTGTCTTTTCTATATACATACCTAAATTCCTCATTATTTTACAATCCTCTATCAGATTCATTACCATGTACTGGAAATCATTATAATCTTCTACAATTACTACTTGGTTGCCAAATACAAATCTATACTATTTCATGATATAAAGAAATGCCCTTTAGATTGAATTTGTATTTTTGAAACATTACTCTTCTTAATCTTATTCCAAAGGCTATCAATTTTTGTTAAGTTTATTAATTAAAATTAAAATTTTAATTGAGCCTAACTTTTTTGTTTGTTATTAAGCCTGTTTATTTGTTTATACTAACAGCCTATTTGTTGTTAATTTATTGTTTGTCTGCCACTGCTTGAGTTTTCCCATAATTTTATGTCAGAAACATTCAGATTTATGTTTGATTACAAAGTATAAAATTTGTTTTTACAATTCCTCTCTTACATTTGCATATTTCATGTATTCTTTACAGCATCTTGAAACGTTTTCTTCCCGATAAACGTTTTGAAACTTCCTACATTAATATCACTTACACCACCTGTAAGTGACATCTGTTGCCCCGCCCCCTGACGGAGTAACATCTTACTTAGCTCAAACCATAGTGGGTTGTCTTACATTACAAATTTTGTAGCCGTTACAATTTTCGTTAACTCATTTTCTACTGGTTTTTGTTGTCTAATAAGCTGCTAAATATTTCTTCATTTTCAAATGTGGTTTTTGTATTCATTAGTCGATTTTCATTTTTATTTCTTATTTTTAATATTTCCACTTCTTTCTTTAATTTTCTTTCTCTTTCTTTACTCGTCACTTTTAATATCTTACAATTTACGACTGGGTCTATGAATTTATGTCCTTCTTCTTTTAAATGCCTAGCGTATAGTGAATTCGTCGTTAACTTTTCTTCACCTCTCCTATATTCTTTAAAGCTATGGCAAAATTGATGAACCATTTCGCCCAGATATAATTTTTCACATTCCTCATAACTGCGCGTATATTCTCCACTTTTCTTCAATATGTCTTCGTCTTCATAATTCGTAGTTTTTACTATATCAACCACGGATTTCGATTTTTTACCCGCTACCCCTATATTATATTTTCTGAAACATTTTTGTATCTTACGTGTGTTTAACCTATATAAGATATGGATCACTTATACTCCTTCTTTTCTTTACTATTCTCATTTTGTGTTTCTTCTCTTCGTTTTATATTATCAAATATTTTATCTACTACATTCGTATTATACTTGATGTTTTTTACAATTATTTCATTCATTCTATTTCTTTCTTTCTGTTTTCCTCGTCTTCTATAAAACTGTTTATTCTATGAAATGAAATATTTATCGCTGCCATTTTATACTGTATTGGATGGTATGAATCATTTGGTATTATAATATCAGTATATGTGCTTTTCCTTTAAATTTCAAATTTTATTATATTTTCTTGAATTATTCATTGGTTTAAATCTAGGAAGTTCATTTTCTTGTTTCCTACTTTTATCTTCAAATTTATAGTCTCTTCTAATTCGTTAACCTCTTCAAAAAGTACTTTTAATTCTTCATCATCGCCCACCCATATTAACAAGATATCCTATATATTCCTCATCCATTTCTTAATTTTGTCTTTATTTTTCACTGTTGACATTATTTTATTTTCAAAGTAATTCATGTAATTTTCTGCCCTTACCGGTTACATTGATGATCCCATTGGAAGTCCCTTCTTCTGACTATAAAACTTATTATTAAACCTAAAGTAATTTTGCTTCAAACAATCTTGCATTACTTTTATTAATTCTTCTTTCTTTCCGTATCATTTTTATTTGTTCTTTTCAATCAGTTTTAACGTTTTTTCAACCGGGATGTTTGTAAACATATTTACTACGTCAAGCGATATTAACATTGAACTTTCTTTTACTTGCACTTCTTTTTTCAGTGTTTCTATCAACCTTTTGTTATTTTTTATACTATGTTTTTTTCTCAAAGTCATAATATACTGTTAGTATCTTACTACATTCTTTTGATAACTTATATGCTGATGCTCCAATAAGCGATATTATTGGCCTAACTGGGTGGTTTTATTTGTGCAATTTTATCTGACATTTATATTTAGGCGCTTCCGGATTTGTTTCTTGTAGTTGTACCTTATTCTTAAACATAGTGGAATTTTTAAATTATTTCTTCACCCTACTTTGAAATTTATAGTATAATCATATTTAATCCCTTCATAATTCTTACTTTTTATAAATTTATTGCCTTTCTTTGTATACTCTTCTGTATGTATTAGCACTACGGAGCTGCCTTTGTCCGCTTTTGTTACCATAATATTATTTTGTTTTATTTTACTTTTTAACTGTTGTATGTTTCTCTTAACAGCCATACTATTTCCTCCTTGTTTTCTGTTCTTTTCTTCTAATGTTCCCACAATGATACTAATTTCAAATCTCAATTTCCTTTTATTTTCTCCTCTTTTCCCTTGCTTATTATTCATTCACATTCTATTAATATACCTTCTTTATTCAAATTCCTTGGCGGTGCATAATTTAGGCTTTTTTCTAATAATTTCTTTTCTTCATTATTGAATACCATTTCTGTTAAATTAACTATTGTCTCGGATAACATCAAATCTGCTTGATCTGGTTTGACATTCTCATATTATTTATTTCTTTTAAACATTCTAATTTAGTTTTCAACTTCTTATTTCTTTCTTCCAATTTCGTCTTCATATTCCGCTCACCAAAATCTTACAAAATTTCTTCTATTTCTATGTAATTATACTTTTGATGTAGTTCTATGTGCATTTTTAGTAACTTTTTATTATACGTATTCATTTGCTGATACAAATATTTTATTTCCTGTTTTACCCATAACTGTACACTTATGTTCTTTACTTTTTTCCGTGTTTCACTTCTTCCTTTTATTTCGATTTTTGCATACTTTGGTATTATATTATGAAGTAAACAACACTACTTAATAAACCAAATTTTAGACAAAGTTTTCTTGAACATAATTTTTGTTTTAAATTATTTATAGGAATCTACTTTATTTCTTGGCTCCATTATTCTTCTACTCCTTAGATTTATCAATCTATTTATTTATTCTTGTATTGGAGTGTTAGTGGGCTTAAATATTTCTACTAGTAATTTTTCCAAACCACTATGTTGTCTTTGGTACTGACGAGCGCTTTCAGCAGTCAAGCCATCTTCAAGTCATTCACCAACAGAGAAATATGAATCCGTTCAATTCTTATTTACCGTCTTACCGGACATCCGTAGCCACGCCCCCTGACGGAGTAACGTCTTACTTAGCTCAAACCATAGTGGGTTGTCTTACATTAAAAAATTTGTAGCCGTTACAATTTTCGTTAACTCATTTTCTACTGGTTTTTGTTGTCTAATAAGCTGCTAAATATTTCTTCATTTTCAAATGTGGTTTTTGTATTCATTAGTCGTTTTTCATTTTTATTTCTTATTTTTAATATTTCCACTTCTTTCTTTAATTTTCTTTCTCTTTCTTTACTCATCACTTTTAATATCTTATAATTTACGACTGGGTCTATGAATTTATGTCCTTCTTCTTTTAAATGCATAGCGTATAATGAATTCGTTGTTAACTTTTCTTCACCTGTCCTATATTCTTTAAATTTCTGGAAAAATTGATGAAACATTTCGCCCAGATATAATTTTTCACATTCCTCATAACTGCGCGTATATTCTCCACTTTTCTTCAATATGTCTTCGTCTTCATAATTCGTAGTTTTTACTATATCAAACACGGTTTTCGATTTTTTAACCGCTACCCCTATATTATATTTTCTGAAACATTTTTGTATCTTACGTGTGTTATAACCTATATAAGATATGGATCACTTATACTCCTTCTTTTCTTTACTATTCTCATTTTGTGTTTCTTCTCTTCGTTTTATATTATTAAATATTTTATCTACTACGTTCGTATTATACTTGTTGTTTTTTACAATTATCTTCATTCATTCTATTTCTTTCTTTCTGTTTTCCTCGTCTTCTATACAACTGTTTATTCTATGAAAGGAATTATTTATCGGTGCCATTTTATACTGTATAGGATGGTATGAATCATTTGGTATTATAACATCAGTATTAGTGCTTTTCCTATAAATTTCAAATTTTATTATATTTTCTTGAATTATTCTTTGGTTTAAATCTAGGAAGTTCATTTTCTTGTTTCCTACTTTTATCTTCAAATTTATAGTCTCTTCTAATTTGTTACCCTTTTCAAAAAATTCTTTTAATTCTTCATCATCGCCCTCCCATATTAACAAGATATCGTCTATATTCCTCATCCGTTTCTTAATTTTGTCTTTTTCACTGTTGACATTATTTTATTTTCAAAGTAGTTCATGTAATTTTCTGCCCTTATCGGTTACATTGATGATCCCATTGGAAGTCCCTTCTTCTGACAATAAAACTTATTATTAAACCTAAAGAAATTTTGCTTCAAACTCTCTTGTATTACTTTTATTAATTCTTCTTTTTTCCGTATCATTTTTATTTGTTCTTTTCAATCAGTTTTAAAGTTTTTTCTACCGGGATGTTTGTAAACATATTTACTACATCAAGCGATATTAACATTGTACTTTCTTTTACTTGCACTTCTTTTTTCAGTGTTTCTATCAACTTTTTTTTTTTTTTATATTATATATTATATATATATTAATATTATATATATTTTTTCTGTTATATTCTTCTAATGTTCCCACAATATTACTAATTTCAAATCTCAATTTCTTTTTATTTTCTCCTCTTTTTCCTTGCTTATTATTCTTTCACATTCTATTAATATCCCTTCTTTACTCAAATTTTTGGCGGTGCTTAGTTTAGACTTTTCTCTAATAATTTCTTTTCTTCATTGTTGAATACCATTTCTGTTAAATTAAATATTGTCTCGGATAACTTCAAATCTGCTTGATCTGGTTTTACATTCTCATATCATTCATTTCTTTTAAATATTCTAATTTACTTTTCAACTTCTTATTTCTTTCTTCCAATTTCGTCTTCATATTCCGATCACCAAAATCTTACAAAATTTCTTCTATTTCTATGTAATTATACTTTTGATGTAGTTCTATGTGCATTTTTAGTAACTTTTTATTATACGTATTCATTTGCTGATACAAATATTTTATTTCCTGTTTTACCCATAACTGTACTTTCATCTTCTTTACTTTTTTCAATATTTCACTTATTCCTTTTATTTCGATTATTGCTTACTTTAGTACTATATTATTAAGTATACAACACTGCTTATTAAACCAAATTTTTTAACAAAATTATCTTTAACTTAATTTTTGTTTTCAATAATTTATAGAAATCTTCTACTTTATTTCTCTGCTCCTATATTCTTCTACTCCTTAGATTAGTCAATCTATTATTTTATTCTTGTATTGGAGTGTTAGTGGGCTCAAATATTTCTACTAGTAATTTTATACAAACCACTATGTTGTCTATGGTATTGACGAGCGCTTTCAGCAGTCAAGCCATCTTCAAGTTATTTACCAACAAATAAATATGAAACCGTTCACTTCTTATATACCGTCTTACCGGACATATGTAGCCCCGCCACCTGACGGAGTAACGTCTTATTTAGCTCCAACCATAGTGGGTTGTCTTACATTACAAATTTTGTAGCCATTACAATTTTCGTTAACTCATTTTCTAGGCTTTCTTCTTGTCTAATAGGCTACTAAATATTTCTTCATTTTCAAATGTGGTTTTTATATTCATTAGTCGTTTTTCATCTTTATTTCTAATTTTTAATATTTCCATTTCTTTCTTTAATTTTCATTCTCTTTCTTTACTCATCACTTTTAATATCTTATAATTTACGACTGGGTCTATGAATTTATGTCCTTCTTCTTTTAAATGCCTAGCGGATAATGAATTCGTCGTTAACTTTTCTTCACCTCTCCTATACTCTTTAAATCTCTGGCGAAATTGATGAACCATTTCGCCCAGATATAATTTTTCACATTCCTCATAACTGCGCGTATATTCTCCACTTTTCTTCAATATGTCTTCGTCTTCATAATTCGTTTGTTTTACTAAACAAACACGGTTTTCGATTTTTTAACCGCTACCCCTATATTATATTTTCTGAAACATTTTTGTATCTTACGTGTGTTATAACCTGTATAAGATATGGATCACTTATACTCCTTCTTTGCTTTACTATTCTCATTTTGTGTTTCTTCTCTTCGTTTTATACTATTAAATATTTTATCTACTATATGTCCTTCTTCTTTTACATGCATAGCGTATAATGAATTCGTCGTTAACTTTTCTTCACCACTCCTATATTCTTTAAATTTCTGGAAAAATTGATGAAACATTTCGCCCAGATATAATTTTTCACATTCCTCATAACTGCGCGTATATTCTCCACTTTTCTTCAATATGTCTTCGTCTTCATAATTCGTAGTTTTTACTATATCAAACACGGTTTTCGATTTTTTAACAGCTACCCCTATATTATATTTTCTGAAACATTTTTGTATCTTACGTGTGTTATAACCTATATAAGATATGGATCACTTATACTCCTTCTTTTCTTTACTATTCTCATTTTGTGTTTCTTCTCTTCGTTTTATATTATTAAATATTTTATCTACTACGTTCGTATTATACTTGTTGTTTTTTACAATTATTTTCATTCATTCTATTTCTTTCTTTCTGTTGTCCTCGTCTTCTATACAATTGTTTATTCTATGAAAGGAATTATTTATCTGTGCCATTTTATACTGTATAGGATGGTATGAATCATTTGGTATTATAACATCAGTATAAGTGCTTTTCCTATAAATTTCAAATTTTATTATTTTTTCTTGAATTATTCTTTGCTTTAAATCTAGGAAGTTCATTTTCTTGTTCCTACTTTTATCTTCAAATTTATAGTCTCTTCTAATTTGTTACCCTTTTCAAAAAATTCTTTTAATTCTTCATCATCGCCCACCCATATTAACAAGATATCGTCTATATTCCTCATCCGTTTCTTAATTTTGTCTTTATTTTTCACTGTTGACATTATTTTATTTTCAAAGTAGTTCATGTAATTTTCTGCCCTTTTCGGTTACATTGATGATCCCATTGGAAGTCCCTTCATCAGACTATAAAACTTATTATTAAACCTAAAGAAATTTTGCTTCAACTCTCTTGTATTACTTTTATTAATTCTTCTTTCTTTCCGTATCATTTTTATTTGTTCTTTTCAATCAGTTTTAACGTTTTTTCAACCGGGATGTTTGTAAACATATTTACTACGTCAAGCGATATTAACATTGAACTTTCTTTTACTTGCACTTCTTTTTTCAGTGTTTCTATCAACCTTTTGTTATTTTTTATACTATGTTTTTTTCTCAAAGTCATAATATACTGTTAGTATCTTACTACATTCTTTTGATAACTTATATGCTGATGCTCCAATAAGCGATATTATTGGCCTAACTGGGTGGTTTTATTTGTGCAATTTTATCTGACATTTATATTTAGGCGCTTCCGGATTTGTTTCTTGTAGTTGTACCTTATTCTTAAACATAGTGGAATTTTTAAATTATTTCTTCACCCTACTTTGAAATTTATAGTATAATCATATTTAATCCCTTCATAATTCTTACTTTTTATAAATTTATTGCCTTTCTTTGTATACTCTTC
The DNA here is from genome assembly GCA_034769895.1 of Magicicada septendecula. NCBI lineage: Eukaryota > Metazoa > Arthropoda > Insecta > Hemiptera > Cicadidae > Magicicada > Magicicada septendecula. The sequence continues at coordinate 119,694,464 of CM068375.1, read as the reverse complement.
TGTATGTATTAGCACTACGGAGCTGCCTTTGTCCTCTTTTGTTACCATAATATTATTTTGTTTTATTTTACTTTTTAACTGTTTATGTTTGTCTTAACAGCCATACTATTTCCTCCTTGTTTTCTGTTCTTTTCTTCTAATGTTCCCACAATGATACTAATTTCAAATCTCAATTTCCTTTTATTTTCTCCTCTTTTCCCTTGCTTATTATTCATTCACATTCTATTAATATACCTTCTTTATTCAAATTCCTTGGCGGTGCATAATTTAGGCTTTTTTCTAATAATTTCTTTTCTTCATTATTGAATACCATTTTTGTTAAATTAACTATTGTCTCGGATAACATCAAATCTGCTTGATCTGGTTTGACATTCTCATATTATTCATTTCTTTTAAACATTCTAATTTAGTTTTCAACTTCTTATTTCTCTCTTCCAATTTCGTCTTCATATTCCGCTCACCAAAATCTTACAAAATTTCTTCTATTTCTATGTAATTATACTTTTGATGTAGTTCTATGTGCATTTTTAGTAACTTTTTATTATACGTATTCATTTGCTGATACAAATATTTTATTTCCTGTTTTACCCATAACTGTACACTTATGTTCTTTACTTTTTTCCGTGTTTCACTTCTTCCTTTTATTTCGATTTTTGCATACTTTGGTATTATATTATGAAGTAAACAACACTACTTAATAAACCAAATTTTAGACAAAGTTTTCTTGAACATAATTTTTGTTTTAAATTATTTATAGAAATCTACTTTATTTCTTGGCTCCATTATTCTTCTACTCGTTAGATTTATCAATCTATTTATTTATTCTTGTATTGGAGTGTTAGTGGGCTTAAATATTTCTACTAGTAATTTTTACAAACCACTATGTTGTCTTTGGTACTGACGAGCGCTTTCAGCAGTCAAGCCATCTTCAAGTCATTCACCAACAGAGAAATATGAATCCGTTCAATTCTTATTTACCGTCTTACCGGACATCCGTAGCCACGCCCCCTGACGGAGTAACGTCTTACTTAGCTCAAACCATAGTGGGTTGTCTTACATTAAAAAATTTGTAGCCGTTACAATTTTCGTTAACTCATTTTCTACTGGTTTTTGTTGTCTAATAAGCTGCTAAATATTTCTTCATTTTCAAATGTGGTTTTTGTATTCATTAGTCGTTTTTCATTTTTATTTCTTATTTTTAATATTTCCACTTCTTTCTTTAATTTTCTTTCTCTTTCTTTACTCATCACTTTTAATATCTTATAATTTACGACTGGGTCTATGAATTTATGTCCTTCTTCTTTTAAATGCATAGCGTATAATGAATTCGTCGTTAACTTTTCTTCACCTGTCCTATATTCTTTAAATTTCTGGAAAAATTGATGAAACATTTCGCCCAGATATAATTTTTCACATTCCTCATAACTGCGCGTATATTCTCCACTTTTCTTCAATATGTCTTCGTCTTCATAATTCGTAGTTTTTACTATATCAAACACGGTTTTCGATTTTTTAACCGCTACCCCTATATTATATTTTCTGAAACATTTTTGTATCTTACGTGTGTTATAACCTATATAAGATATGGATCACTTATACTCCTTCTTTTCTTTACTATTCTCATTTTGTGTTTCTTCTCTTCGTTTTATATTATTAAATATTTTATCTACTACGTTCGTATTATACTTGTTGTTTTTTACAATTATCTTCATTCACTCTATTTCTTTCTTTCTGTTTTCCTCGTCTTCTATACAACTGTTTATTCTATGAAAGGAATTATTTATCGGTGCCATTTTATACTGTATAGGATGGTATGAATCATTTGGTATTATAACATCAGTATAAGTGCTTTTCCTATAAATTTCAAATTTTATTATATTTTCTTGAATTATTCTTTGGTTTAAATCTAGGAAGTTCATTTTCTTGTTTCCTACTTTTATCTTCAAATTTATAGTCTCTTCTAATTTGTTACCCTTTTCAAAAAATTCTTTTAATTCTTCATCATCGCCCTCCCATATTAACAAGATATCGTCTATATTCCTCATCCGTTTCTTAATTTTGTCTTTTTCACTGTTGACATTATTTTATTTTCAAAGTAGTTCATGTAATTTTCTGCCCTTATCGGTTACATTGATGATCCCATTGGAAGTCCCTTCTTCTGACAATAAAACTTATTATTAAACCTAAAGAAATTTTGCTTCAAACTCTCTTGTATTACTTTTATTAATTCTTCTTTTTTCCGTATCATTTTTATTTGTTCTTTTCAATCAGTTTTAAAGTTTTTTCTACCGGGATGTTTGTAAACATATTTACTACATCAAGCGATATTAACATTGAACTTTCTTTTACTTGCACTTCTTTTTTCAGTGTTTCTATCAACTTTTTTTTTTTTTTTATATTATATATTATATATATATTAATATTATATATATTTTTTCTGTTATATTCTTCTAATGTTCCCACAATATTACTAATTTCAAATCTCAATTTCTTTTTATTTTCTCCTCTTTTTCCTTGCTTATTATTCTTTCACATTCTATTAATATCCCTTCTTTACTCAAATTTTTGGCGGTGCATAGTTTAGACTTTTCTCTAATAATTTCTTTTCTTCATTGTTGAATACCATTTCTGTTAAATTAAATATTGTCTCGGATAACTTCAAATCTGCTTGATCTGGTTTTACATTCTCATATCATTCATTTCTTTTAAATATTCTAATTTACTTTTCAACTTCTTATTTCTTTCTTCCAATTTCGTCTTCATATTCCGATCACCAAAATCTTACAAAATTTCTTCTGTTTCTATGTAATTATACTTTTGATGTAGTTCTATGTGCATTTTTAGTAACTTTTTATTATACGTATTCATTTGCTGATACAAATATTTTATTTCCTGTTTTACCCATAACTGTACTTTCATCTTCTTTACTTTTTTCAATATTTCACTTATTCCTTTTATTTCGATTATTGCTTACTTTAGTACTATATTATTAAGTATACAACACTGCTTATTAAACCAAATTTTTTAACAAAATTATCTTTAACTTAATTTTTGTTTTCAATAATTTATAGAAATCTTCTACTTTATTTCTCTGCTCCTATATTCTTCTACTCCTTAGATTAGTCAATCTATTATTTTATTCTTGTATTGGAGTGTTAGTGGGCTCAAATATTTCTACTAGTAATTTTATACAAACCACTATGTTGTCTATGGTATTGACGAGCGCTTTCAGCAGTCAAGCCATCTTCAAGTTATTTACCAACAAAAAAATATGAAACCGTTCACTTCTTATATACCGTCTTACCGGACATATGTAGCCCCGCCACCTGACGGAGTAACGTCTTACTTAGCTCCAACCATAGTGGGTTGTCTTACATTACAAATTTTGTAGCCATTACAATTTTCGTTAACTCATTTTCTAGGCTTTTTTCTTGTCTAATAGGCTACTAAATATTTCTTCATTTTCAAATGTGGTTTTTATATTCATTAGTCGTTTTTCATCTTTATTTCTAATTTTTAATATTTCCATTTCTTTCTTTAATTTTCATTCTCTTTCTTTACTCATCACTTTTAATATCTTATAATTTACGACTGGGTCTATGAATTTATGTCCTTCTTCTTTTAAATGCATAGCGGATAATGAATTCGTCGTTAACTTTTCTTCACCTCTCCTATACTCTTTAAATCTCTGGCGAAATTGATGAACCATTTCGCCCAGATATAATTTTTCACATTCCTCATAACTGCGCGTATATTCTCCACTTTTCTTCAATATGTCTTCGTCTTCATAATTCGTTTTTTTTACTAAACAAACACGGTTTTCGATTTTTTAACCGCTACCCCTATATTATATTTTCTGAAACATTTTTGTATCTTACGTGTGTTATAACCTGTATAAGATATGGATCACTTATACTCTTTCTTTTCTTTACTATTCTCATTTTGTGTTTCTTCTCTTCGTTTTATACTATTAAATATTTTATCTACTATATGTCCTTCTTCTTTTACATGCATAGCGTATAATGAATTCGTCGTTAACTTTTCTTCACCACTCCTATATTCTTTAAATTTCTGGAAAAATTGATGAAACATTTCGCCCAGATATAATTTTTCACATTCCTCATAACTGCGCGTATATTCTCCACTTTTCTTCAATATGTCTTCGTCTTCATAATTCGTAGTTTTTACTATATCAAACACGGTTTTCGATTTTTTAACAGCTACCCCTATATTATATTTTCTGAAACATTTTTGTATCTTACGTGTGTTTAACCTATATAAGATATGGATCACTTATACTCCTTCTTTTCTTTACTATTCTCATTTTGTGTTTCTTCTCTTCGTTTTATATTATTAAATATTTTATCTACTACGTTCGTATTATACTTGTTGTTTTTTACAATTATTTTCATTCATTCTATTTCTTTCTTTCTGTTTTCCTCGTCTTCTATACAACTGTTTATTCTATGAAAGGAATTATTTATCTGTGCCATTTTATACTGTATAGGATGGTATGAATCATTTGGTATTATAACATCAGTATAAGTGCTTTTCCTATAAATTTCAAATTTTATTATATTTTCTTGAATTATTCTTTGCTTTAAATCTAGGAAGTTCATTTTCTTGTTCCTACTTTTATCTTCAAATTTATAGTCTCTTCTAATTTGTTACCCTTTTCAAAAAATTCTTTTAATTCTTCATCATCGCCCACCCATATTAACAAGATATCGTCTATATTCCTCATCCGTTTCTTAATTTTGTCTTTATTTTTCACTGTTGACATTATTTTATTTTCAAAGTAGTTCATGTAATTTTCTGCCCTTATCGGTTACATTGATGATCCCATTGGAAGTCCCTTCATCAGACTATAAAACTTATTATTAAACCTAAAGAAATTTTGCTTCAACTCTCTTGTATTACTTTTATTAATTCTTCTTTCTTTCCGTATCATTTTTATTTGTTCTTTTCAATCAGTTTTAACGTTTTTCTACCGGGATGTTTGTAAACATATTTACTACATCAAGCGATATTAACATTGAACTTTCTTTTACTAGCACTTCTTCTTTCAGTGTTTCTATCAATTTTTTTAATTTTTATACTATGTTTTTTCTCGAAGTCATAATATACTTTTAGTATCTTACTACATTCTTTTGATAACTTATATGCTGGTGCTCCAATAAGCGATATTATTGGCCTAACTGGGTGGTTTTATTTCTGCAATTTTATCTGTCATTTAAATTTAGGCGCTTCCGGATTTGTTTCTGGTAATTTTACCTTATTCTTAAACATAGTGGGATTTTTTATTAATTTTTTCACCCTACTTTGAAATTTATTAGTATAATCATATTTAATCTCTTCATAATTCTTCCTTTTTATAAATTCATTCCCTTTCTTTGTATACTCTTCTTTATCTATTAGCACTACGGAGTTGCCTTTGTCCTCTTTTGTTACCATAATATTATTTTGTTTTATTTTACTTTTTAACTGTTTATGTTTGTCTTAACAGCCATACTATTTCCTCCTTGTTTTCTGTTCTTTTCTTCTAATGTTCCCACAATGATACTAATTTCAAATCTCAATTTCCTTTTATTTTCTCCTCTTTTCCCTTGCTTATTATTCTTTCACATTCTATTAATATACCTTCTTTATTCAAATTTTTTGGTGGTGCATAATTTACGTTTTTCTAACAATTTCTTTTCTTCATTATTGAATACCATTTCTGTTAAATTAACTATTGTCTCGGCTAACTTCAAATCTGCTTGATCTGGTTTTACATTCTCATACCATTCATTTCTTTTAAACATTCTAATTTAGTTTTCAACTTCTTATTTCTTTCTTCCAATTTCGTCTTCTTATTCCGCTCACCAAAATCTAACAAAATTTCTTCTATTTCTATGTAATTATACTTTTGATGTAGTTCTATGTGAATTTTTAGTAACGTTTTATTATACGTATTCTGTTGCTGATACAAATATTTTATTTCCTGTTTTACCCATAACTGTACACTCATCTTCTTTACTTTTTTCAATATTTCACTTATTCCTTTTATTTCGATTATTGCTTACTTTAGTACTATATTATTAAGTATACAACACTGCTTATTAAACCAAATTTTTTAACAAAATTATCTTTAACTTAATTTTTGTTTTCAATAATTTATAGAAATCTTCTACTTTTTTTCTCTGCTCCTATATTCTTCTACTCCTTAGATTAGTCAATCTATTATTTTATTCTTGTATTGGAGTGTTAGTGGGCTCAAATATTTCTACTAGTAATTTTATACAAACCACTATGTTGTCTATGGTATTGACGAGCGCTTTCAGCAGTCAAGCCATCTTCAAGTTATTTACCAACAAAAAAATATGAAACCGTTCATTTCTTATATACCGTCTTACCGGACATATGTAGCCCCGCCCACTGACGGAGTAACGTCTTACTTAACTCAAACCATAGTGGGTTGTCTTACATTACAAATTTTGTAGCCGTTACAATTTACGTTAACTCATTTTCTACTTTTTTTGTTGTCTTATAAGCTCCTAAATATTTCTTCATTTTCAAAAGTGGTTTTCATATTCATTAGACGTTTTTCATTTTTATTTCTTATTTTTAATATTTCCACTACTTTCTTTAATTTCCTTTCTCTTTCTTTACTCATCACTTTTAATATCTTATAATTTACGACTGGGTCTATAAATTTATGTCCTTCTTCTATAAAATGCCTAGCGTATAATGAATTCGTCGTTAACTATTCTTCACCCCTCCTATATTCTTTAAATCTCTGGCAAAATTGACGAAACATTTCGCCCAGATATAATTTTTCACATTCCTCATAACTGCGCGTATATACTCCACTTTTCTTCAATATGTCTTCGTCTTCATAATTCGTAGTTTTTATTATATGAAACACGGTTTTCGATTTTTTAACCACTAACCCTATATTATATTTTTTTAACATTTTTGTATCTTACGTGTGTTATAACCTATATAACATATGGATCACATATACTCCTTCTTTTCTTTACTATCCTCATTTTTGTTTCTTCTCTTCGTTTTATATTATTAAATATGTTATCTACTATATTCGTATTATACTTGTTGTTTCTTACAATTATTTTCATTCATTCTTTTTGTTTCTTTCTGTTTTCCTCGTCTCCTATACAACTGTTTATTCTATAAAAGAAATATTTATCGCTGCCTTTTTATACTGTATTGGATGGTATGAATCAATTGGTATTATAACATCAGTACATGTGCTTTTCCTATAAATTTCAAATTTTAGTATATTTTCTTGAATTATTCTTTGGTTTAAATCTAGGAAATTTATTTCCTTTATTAAAACTTTTATCTTCAAATTTATAGTCTCTTCTAATTTGTTAACCTCTTCAAAAAATACTTTAAATTCTTCATCATCGCCCCCCCCCCATATTACAAGATATCGTCTATATACCTCACCCATTTCTAAATTTTGTCTTTATTTTTCACTGTTGGCATTATTTCATTTTCAAAGTAGTTCATGTAAATTTCAGCCATTATCGGTTACATTGATGATCCCATTGGAAGTCCCTTCTTCTGACTATAAAACTTATTATTAAACCTAAAGTAATTTTGCTTCAAACTCCCGTGTATTACTTTTATTAATTCTTCTTTTTGCCGTATAATTTCTATTTGTTCTTTTCAATCAGTTTTAAAGTTTTTTCTACCGGGATGTTTGTAACATATTTACCCTTACGACTGGGTCTATGTATTTATATCCTTCTTCTTTTAAATGCCTAGCGTATAATGAATTCGTCGTTAACTTTTCTTCACCTCTCCTATACTCTTTAAATCTCTGGCAAAACTGATGAACCATTGCGCCCAGATATAATTTTTCACATTCCTCATAACTGCGCGTATATTCTCCACTTTTCTTCAATATGTCTTCGTCTTCATAATTCGTAGTTTTTATTATATCAAACACGGTTTTCCATTTACCCCCCTATATTATTTTTTCTAAAACATTTTTGTATCTTACGTGTGTTATAACCTATATAAGTTATGGATCACTTATACACCTTCTTTTCTTTACTATTCCCATTTTTTGTTTCTTCTCTTCGTTTTATAATATAAAATACTTTATCTATATATAATATTTATACTTTATTCGTTTTATACTTGTTGCTTTTTAAAATTATTTTTATTCATTCTTTTTTTTCTGTTTTCCTCATCTTTTATACAACTGTTTATTCTATGAAACAAATTATTTATCGCTGCCATTTTATACTGTATTGGATGGTATGAATCATTTGGTATTATACCATCAGTATATGTTCTTTCCACATAAATTTCAAAGTTTAGTATATTTTCTTGTGTTATACTTTGGTTTAAATCTAGGACATTTATTTCCTTATTTCCTACTTCCATCTTCAATTTTATACTCTCTCCTAATTTGTTAACCTCTTCAAAAATACTTTTATTTCTTCATCATCGCCCTCCCATATTAACAAGATATCGTCTACATACATCATCCATTTCTTAATTTTGTCTTCATTTTTCACTGTTGACATTATTTTATTTTCAAAGTAGTTCATGTAAATTTCTGCCATTACTGGTGACATTGATGATCGCATTGGAAGTCCCTTCTTCTGAATATAAAACTTATTATTAAACCTAAAGTAATTTTGCTTCAAACATTCTTGTATTATTTTTATTAATTCTTCTTCCCTTCTATATATTTTTTATTTGTTTTTTCAATTAGTTTTAACGTTTTTCCAACCGTGATGTTTGTAAAAATATTTACTACATCAAGCGATATTAACATTGAACTTTCTTTTACTTGCACTTCTTTTTCAGTGTTTCTATCAACTTTTTGTTATTTTATACTATGTTTTTTCTCGAAGTCATAATATACTTTTAGAATCTTACTACATTCTTTTGATAACTTATATGCTGGTGCACCAATAAGCGATATTATTGGCCTAACTGGGTGGTTTTATTTGTTGCAATTTTATCTGACATTTAAATTTAGGCGCTTCCGGATTTGTTTCTGTTAGTTTTAACTTGTTCTTAAAACATAGTGGAATTTTTTTATTAATTTCTTCACCCTACTTTGAAATTTATTAGTATAATCATATTTAATCTCTTCATAATTATTTCCTTTTTATAAATTCATTCCCTTTCTTTATATACTCTTCTTTATCTATTAGCACTACGGAGATGCCTTTGTCCACTTTTGCGCATATTTTAGACGTCACCGCGTACCCATTCGCTTCGCCCCACCGCATAGAATCTTATAGGCACACCGCGCGCACATGTTTAACTCATTCACGTTTGTGAATATAATCGAGATTTTTCATGTTTTAGTGTATTATTATTATTACTAAGTTATTTATTAATTAAATAAACAAATATATTTTTTCTATGGTCGGTGAAATGCTAGTATAAAGCCTCCGAAGGACGTCAACCTCTTTCACCATCTCGGAGGGCCTACTTTTTTTTTGCTGGGGGAAGAGGCTCGCACAGGCTTAGACCACATAGACCTGTGGTACGGAGAAACCCCCAATAATGTCATTTATCTGGAAAGTTATGTCTTTATTCTGGAAAGTTATGTTGCAACTTTTTTCATTTTCTTCACTATTTGTCTTTGTTCGCCCTCAGTTCGCTTATTACCTTTGCATTTTTTTTTCTTGTTGATAGCTTTCATTCTGATGAAAGCGCGGGTCCTTACAAAACACATCACAGCAAAGTCCTCTATTTCTGGATATTTCGCGTTTATAACGTCCTTTAATCTTACAAAAACATTTGGGTTACCATCAATGGAATTGCCGTGGAATCGTTGAAATTCTCTTTCCATTTTCAAAGCGAATTCCATGAACCGTTCAGTTGGCTTCATTAAAGATCCTCTTGAAATTGTTTGAAGCCAGGTCTTTCCTGAAAAATTTACGTGTTCAGTTGTGTTACCATACAAATGTGCTAATTTGGGGTGTTTACGTTTAACTCTATAAGCAACATCTCCTGCAATCATCTCTAACAACTCAACATTTTCCTTCAAATCTGGAACATTTTCCTCTTCGTATTCGGTGCAATTCTCAAAAATGTCGCCCACTTCTGAAATGATTTCTTCAACCTCCTTGTTCTCGCACTCGCTGTCTAAGCTTTCCTGTAGACATGAAGTGTCTTGTTTCTTAGAAGATGACGGTTCTACAGTCGTATCTTCAGTTTCCGACAAAGTATTAGCACTTAAAATATCAATTTCTTTCTCATTCTTGCATGTGCCACCTGATATGAGTTCCCTCGCATTACGGCTCAAAATCAAAGACTTGATTCTTTCGGAGACGGTGGTAGGCAAAGGGTGATCGTAGAATCTCCCCAATCCTCTTACTTTAGAAAAGTAACTCTCAAGTATATCCTGATTGCATCTTGATGACATGACGTACGTGTAGCCTTCCAATGTTAACTCCTTAAACAAAGAGCGTAGACTGTTTATAGACATTAAAAACCTCTTCTGAAAAGGGAGCAAATCATCAGTAGGTTTCTTTTCTTTTTTTTTGGATTTACTCTTTTCTTTCTTCTCATTTCCTTTTGGTATGTGTTTTATTACTCTCATTGTGAGAATGAGGTCATACAGCTTGTCTAACGCGCCATCTTGTTCTGGTAAACAATTTCCGTATGCACTTTTAAATTTATATGCTTCAGTTTCTGTAGCCGTTTCCGTTCCTGTTTCTGTTTCACTTTCGGTGACTGCTTCTGTTTCCTTCTGTGACACACAGTCTATTTGTGTATGTGTCCGTCTTTTGAAACATGACTACACATGTTTGTCGTAAAATAAAAATGCACCACAAATTATCTTATTTTATAGTTATAATCCGCAGATGAAGCAGATCGTGTCTGCAGGGAAACAATATATATATATACACACACGTAAAAACTATTTCATTATACTGTTTTTAATGAATATAATATATATAATTAAAAATCGCTCTTATCTGTTTAGGTTTTTTAATGTTAACACTTCGTCTACATTTCATTATTCATTTAGTCAACTGAAGACTCAAAGCTGTCCAAGACGATTGTTAATTTTCAGAATCGCTATCAACTTGCTTTTCGCTGACCGACTGTGTTATAAAATTAATCCTCACATGCCTTCTCTAATTCTTCCTATTTTTTCTAATTGTCCATCTTTACCGCATGTATACTTCACTAGTGTCTGCTATTCTTTACTTTTACTATTTTCTAAGCACGTTACATCCGTTTCAATAGGAACAACATTTAGCTTATTACGCATTGTAGCATATCTTTTGAAGCAGTTGTTGTTAATCAATATATGCACACATTCGTTTCTCACAGCCTCAACTTTTAACAATACCACTGGCAACTGTTTCGGTAGAGTCGCTCTTATCTCTTGACGTTTTTCTACGTTAACACTGCTTCGTCTAACTTTGTTACTCATTAAGCCAACTTAAGACTCATCGTTGTGAAAGACGATTTTACATTTCAAGAATCGTTATGTATTTCCTCTCCGCTTAACGATAATATTATAAAATTATTTCTCACATACGTTCCTTATGTCCATATTTTTTTCTTTCTTGACTCTGTAGACTGAGCCCATCCATGTGCTTTGCTTCTTAAAGAAGTTCGATTTCAAAGACGATTTCACAATGTGTCGAAAGCCATTGAAATGTAGATTCTCCATACCGCTCAATTGTTTTATGTAAATGCAAGAAGTCGTAAGATAATTTTCAAGCGAATATATAAAGGTTACCATCAAAATACCATTGTACAACAAAAAAATTATCTGCCCCTCTCTCTCTCCTATGGCACTACAGCCCTTGTTGGGCCCTGGCCTCCTTCAATTTTTCCCATTCTCTTCTGTCGGTATCCATCCTCCACCAGGAACGCACTTTCAGTATTTCTTTCGCATCTTCATCCACCGTGAGGTCGTGGATTCTGGTATTCAATAGTCTTCGTGGTATTCTGTCTTCCCCCATCCTGGCTACATGACCAGCTCATCTTAGACTCTGTAGTTTTATGTATCGTGTTAGCGGTGGTTCTTTATACATTTGGTACAATTCAAAGTTATATCTTATCAAAGTTTAGTTCTCCAGCTGTGTACGTCATTAACTGGTCCCAGGATTCTTCGTAATATTTTTCTTTCAAAGATATCGAGAGTGTTTGCTGCTTTGGAGGTCACGATACACGTTTCGCAGCCGTAGGTTAGGATGGGTCTTATTAGGCTATAGATTTGTAAATCCTTAGTTTCGTGTTTCTGTGGATGTCTTTGGATCTGAAGATACTTGGTGTGGCGAAATACGCTTTATTGGCTTGGACTATCCGGTTTCGGATTTCGGATTCTTCTTTGCCGTTTTTTTCTAATATGGTTCCCATGTATTTAAAGTTGTCCACCTTTTCAATATTGTCAATTGTCCGTAGTTTCTTTGTCTTCTAGTCTGCACTAATATTTTTGTTTTATGTATGTTGATTTTGAGGCATATATTGTTAGCATTTTCTTTGTGCTCAAAGTACGTTTCCTCTGCTGCATTTTTTGTCCGACACATTATGTTGATGTCGTCCGCGTAGGCTGCTAATTGGGCCGATTTCTTTGTCAGTATGTTATTTCTTCCGACTGACAGTTTTCTGATCACATATTCTAGAGCTAGATTAAACAAGGTCGGGGCCAGCCCGTCTCCTTGTTTTAACCCTGGATTGATTACAGATCCTTCTGTCATGTGTCCTTGTATTCGTACCTAAGCTTCTGTACGCTTCTGTACTAGCCATTGTCAAGTTTATCATCCTTACCAGTTTCACTGATATGTCGCATTCGTATATAATATTAGATATCCCTATTTATCGAATCGTAGGCTTGTCTAAAATCAACAAAAAAATTATAGACGTCTATATCTTTTCCCCACGCTTTATTCAGTACTTGTCTGACTGTATATTTTTGGTCTACGGGGGATCTTCCTTTTCTGAAGCGGACTGATATTCGCCGACAATCTCTTCAGCATATGGCTGTAATCTTTGATTGTTATGAATGTGAAAATATTATATCCGGAGCATAGTAGAAAGATTCCTCTGTATGTCTGGCAGGATAATTTGTCACCTTTTTTATGTATAGAACATATGACCGTCTTCCTGCATTTGCCAGGTATTTGTTCTGTACTCCATGTAGAGAGTATTAAGGCGTGCAATTTTTCCACGAGTTTTTTCCCGACCCACTTAAATAGTTCAGAGGGAATTTCGTCAATTCCTGGAGCTGTGTAATTTTTCTGTGCTTTAATTGTATTTCCTGCATCTATTGTGATGGTTCCTCTATCTATTGAAATCGCATTCGTTTCCTCTTCAAGGCTCTTGTCTATTTCTGTGTTTTGTTTCGTCCGTTAGGAGCCTTTTGAAGTATGTTTTCCACGTTGTCTTAATTTCTTCTGTGTCACTGATTATTTCTCCATTTTGATTTTTGCATAGATTTCTATTTGGTTTATATACTAGTTCCAAATTTTAATAAATTTATATGCATCTCGTGAGTTATTTTCTATAGTATTTTTCCATTTTCAATATTTTGTCATTCTTGCACTTTCTCTTTTTCTGTCTGCAAGTCATATCTGCCAGCTTCCATTTTATTCTGAACTCTTCTTTTCTTTCTCGTGTCCGTTTTGTCATATATAATCTGTGTGCTTTGTTTCTTTCTCCAATTGCCCTTTTGCACTCGAACCACTGGTCTGTTTCTTTTCCTTTGTTTATTCCTAATATTTCTTTTGCCGCTGTTTTTGTAGTGTTCTTAATGTTTTCCCAGTGCGACTCTAATGTTGGGTTTTCTTGCTCTTTCAATTATCTGTCTACGTGAAATCAATTGTCCACGCGTATTGTACACCTAAGATGTCCTTGAAAGATAGAATTATGTAACGTAACCGTTTGTAACTATTTTCATCTGTGACCTGTTTCGATTACTCATCACTAAATAGTATGCTATTGGTTTACAAGAAAATTTAACAAACAATTACAAATAATTAATAATCGTGTCAAATTATTGGTCTAAGTTTGTGTCAGTGTCTATGTCAGTGTGTGACAGTGTATGTTTCCGTTTCCGTTACTGTTTCCGTTTCCGTTTCTGTTTCTGTTTCCGTTTCTGTATCTGTTTCCGTTCCCGTTCCCGTCTCCGTTTCTGTATCCGTTTCCGTTTCTGTTTCCGTATCAGTTTCCGTTTCCGTTTCCGTTTCTGTTTCCGTTTCCGTTTCTGTATCGGTTTCCGTTTCTGTTTCTGTATCAGTTTCCGTTTCCGTTTCCGTTTCCGTTTCTGTTCCCGTTTCCGTTTCGGTACCCGTTTCCGTTCCCGTTTCCGTTTCTGTTTCCGTATCGGTTTCCGTTTCTGTTTCTGTTTCGATTTCTGTATCCGTTTCCGTTTCCGTTTCTGTTTCCGTGTCTGTTTCTGTATCCGTTTCTGTTCCTGTATCCGTTTCCGTTTCTGAATCCGTTTCCGTTTCCGTTTCCGTGTCTGTTTCTGTATCCGTTCCCGTTTCCGTTTCCGTTTCTGTATCCGTTTCCGTTTCTGTTTCAGTTTCTGTTCCGGTTTCTGTTTCCGTTTCCGTTTCCGTTTCTGTTTCCGTTTCAGTTTCCGTATCCGTTTCCGTTTCTGTTTCCGTTTCTGTGACCGTTTCTGTTTCCGTTTCCGTTTCTGTTTCCTTCTCTCACACACAGTCTATTTGTCTCTGTGCCCGTCAGGCTTCAAACATTACTATACACGGTTGTCAAATAACAGTGAACAAAAAATTATACTATTTTATAATTATAATTCGTAGATGATGCACATCGTGTCTGCTACGAAACCTGCGTGACTAAACAATGTATACATTGTAACCAGATCGCTCTATGCCGGTCGTTACAAAAGATAAAAAGTTGATGGAAAATTTTATAAAAATAAAATTTTCAAATAGTAAAACATTTTGTTTATGTTTATTAATGTATGTATGTAACTGCCACATAGATTTTTCATAAATAACTGGTATGTAAGGTGATCTTACATGTGTTTTAGAATTTTGATTATTTTAAATTCTAACTTCTTCTTGTACATATCTTCTAAATGGGTTCACTAATAATGGTGTAGTAAGATGTACTTACTTTGTCTTTGGAATTTTGATGATTTTATTCTAACTTCTTCTTATATTATTGTCGTAAAGTTTTTCAAATTTTTTGTTAGTAAGGTGATCTTACCCTTGTTTGGAATTTTGATAGTTTTATTCTAATTCCTGTTTTATATTCTCTTCCAAATGTTTATTTCAAATTCCTGGTTAGTGAGATTGTCTCACATTGTTTTAAAATTTGGATGATTTATTTTTCTAATTTCTTCTTATATTACTGCCACATAGATTTTTCATAAATAACGGGTATGTAAGGTGGGCTTACATTTGTTTTAGAATTTTGAGGATTTTAAATTCTAATTTCTTCTTATTTTATATATCTTCTAAATGGTTTCATTAATAATCTTGTAGTAAGATGTACTTACTTTGTCTTTGGAATTTTGATGATTTTATTTTAATTCCTGTTTTATATTCTCTTCCAAAATGTTTATTTCAAATTCCTGGTTAGTAAGATGGTCTTACATTGTTTTAAAATTTTGATGATTTTATTTTAACTTCTTCTTATAATATTGCCATAAAATTTTCTTCAAAAATAACTGGTATGTAAGGTGATCTTACAATTGCTTTGGAATTTGGATTATTAAGTCCAAACTCTTCTTCTTATATTATAGCCATAAAATTTTCTTAAATAACTGGTATGTAAGGTGGGCTTACATTTGTTTTAGAATTTTGAGGATTTTATTCTAATTATATATATCTTCTAAATGGTTTCATTAATAATCTTGTAGTAAGATGTACTTACTTTGTCTTTGGAATTTTGATGATTTTAAATTCTAATTTCTTCTTATATTATTTTCGTAAAGTTTTTCAAATTTTTTGTTAGTAAGGTGATCTTACCCTTGTTTGGAATTTTGATGGTTTAATTCTAACTTCTTCTTATATTACTGCCATAAAGTTTTTCTTCAAATAGTTTTTATGTAAGATGGACTTACTTCTGTTTTAAAATTTGGATGATTAAGTCCAAACTCTTCTTCCAAATAGTTTTCCTTAAAATAATTTTTATGTAAAGTGGGCTTACATGTGTTTTAGAATTTTGATTATTTTAAATTCTAATTTCTTCTTATCTTATTGCCATATAGATTTTTCATAAATAACTGGTATGTAAGGTGGGCTTACATTTGTTTTAGAATTTTGATTATTTCAATCTAAATTCTGTTTTATATTCTTCTCTTAAAAATGTTTTTTCTCAAATTCTTGGTTAGTAAAGTGAACTTACTATCTTTTTAAATTTAGATGATTTCTCATTCTAAATTCTTTTTTATATTCTTGCCATAAAATTTTCTTCAAATAATTTTTTATGTAAGGTGGGCTTACATGTGTTTTAGAATTTTGATTGTTTTAAATTCTAATTATATATATCTTCTAAATGGTTTCATTAATAATCTTGTAGTAAGATGTACTTACTTTGTCTTTGGAATTT
The DNA here is from genome assembly GCA_034769895.1 of Magicicada septendecula. Taxonomy (NCBI): domain Eukaryota; kingdom Metazoa; phylum Arthropoda; class Insecta; order Hemiptera; family Cicadidae; genus Magicicada; species Magicicada septendecula. Next base: position 119,677,937 of record CM068375.1, on the reverse strand, counting down.
TGATGATTTTAAATTCTAACTTCTTCTTGTACATATCTTCTAAATGGTTTCATTAATAATGGTGTAGTAAGATGTACTTACTTTGTCTTTGGAATTTTGATGAATTAATTCTAACTTCTTCTTATATTATTGTCGTAAAGTTTTTCAAATTTTCTGTTAGTAAGGTGATCTTACCCTTGTTTGGAATTTTGATAGTTTTATTCATAAAATTTCTTCATGATACTTTTTATAAATAATGGTAATTGTTTTCTATATTATGTGGTAAACATATCATATTAGTTTCATAAATATTGTATGACTTTTCTCTTGTCTTTATTCAAACGTATTTCTTATCATTATATTTCTTTTATACCCAGGTGGATTCTTTTTATTTAGGTTGCACAGTTACTCATATTTCCTTTGTAAGGTGTAGTTTCTTAAATAATTTTCTTTCTTAAAACCCCATTTTGGTTCTTTGTCCCTTCTTCTTCTCATTTTTCCTCAGTGGTAATTATTTTCATCTTCTTTGTGGTGGTTTTTGCCGTTGTCGATTATCATGACATCAGTCCCTTTTACCACCTCATTATGTATCCGTATGGATCCTTATCAGATCCAAACTTATCGATGTTAATCTTGGAGTAATCATTCTCCTTCCTCTGGCTGGGATCCTTTTTAGGTTTTTGACTACCTTCTGCTTTGATATGGTTGACTTGAGCTATTCGGGGTCCTCCGTCGTTTTTTGGTTCGTTATGCAGTATTTTGTGACTAGGATATTCCCCGACTACTACCCAATTTTCATTCTCACTGTTATCTCGGTTAGGTCCGACCGGAGTGTTGGTCGGTAAACCTTGAGTGGTTGCTGTCCGTTCCGTATAAGGGTTAGATGGTTGATTTCGGTTCATGTTCCGTTCAGGGTCATCTAAACTGTTACTCCTTCTTGCCGGATAGTACCTTGGTTGGTCCCGTTCTAGGCTTCTCCAACGATCCTCCTCTTCATGGAAACTGTTACGCCGCTGATAGTAGTTTCTTTGTTGGCGGTCGTCTTCAGCTCGTATGAAGTTCACTCTAGGGCGAGGAAACCTATTATTATTAAAATTACCATTATTGGGACCCGTACGATTAGTATTATTAGGGTAATGGCTATTACCATAATTGGGGCTTCTCTGACTATTTGCGTTATTAGGGTAGGGATTGCGGTTACCCTGATAACCATTAGAGGGCCGATTCGGGTTTTGATGGTTTGGACCCGTATTTTATTATCATTGTAACTAGGATTGTTCACATTATTACTATTATTAGAACCGTTATTTCGCGGGTATGCCCGGCCTCCTTGGTACCCAGTATTTATGTGGTTCGTACCCTGGTTATTGTTTTGATACGTCCTTGGTTCGGGCCCATCACTTCTTCTACGACTCTGTCGGTAGTAGTCTTCATTTTCATAATTTTCTAGGAGTTCTGTCATTGCCTGGATGGTTTTTATCTGGCTGCCCCTCCTCGCACGAATTACCTCTTCATCATAATGATAGGACAACTTATTTATTAGGCATTCCTCCGGTATGGCTGGTTCTAAGTGCTTGGCCATACACACCTTGCCGAGGAAATAAGCTTTCATTGAACTACCGACTTGTGGTTTGTAGCGGCCGTGGCATATATTATCTCTTATTAGATTTTGCGTGGTCTCTGACCAGTACTTGGCCTTGAACAGGCTCTTGAATTGTTCATAATTGTCGATGTCGCTCCGGTTGGCCATCCACCAATGGTCATTCACCTCCCGAAACGACTCGTCAAGGATTTCTCTGTTCTGGACCCATCGGTTCCCTCGGTGTTTCTCTAAGTATTCCTCTATACGTGCCAAGAACTCCATAGGCTTCCGTTTATATTGTCGGAAATTGAGCCATTCTCTGTTCTCTGACATGGGGAAATTAAGATATCCTGATGGTCTGTTCTTTATCATCTCTATCTCCTCATGGCTCTGACGCACCTGTCCGGTTATGTTCGACATAGCGGCTTCCACGCCGTCGCATCTTTCAGTTACCTGTGTCCGCACTTTATTCACTTCGTCCAAGGCAAATTTCTTGGTCTCTTCCATTTTTGTTCTCTGTTGTTCTTGGACCTGAGTAATCTCCTTAGTTATTACTTCCCGGACTTCCAGCACTTCGTTTTCTGTTTGACGACATCTTTCGTCTACTTCTCTGATCTGCTGGTTAACCACCACGACTTCCTGTTCTAATTTCTTTACGATGGACTTCTTCGTCTCAGTTATCTTTTTATTTATCTCCTCCTTGGCTAACTCAATCCTCTCGTCTAACTTATTCATGTTCTCTTGATTAACTTCCCTTAATTCTTCTCTCAGCAGTTGATTGTCCTCTCTCAATTCTTCCCTTAATTGTTGGTTGTCATTTTCTACTTTCCTACTGGTTTCTTCCATCTTCTCCTCCAAATTCCTACTATTTTCCCTCGGTTCTTCCTTTATATTTTTATTATTTTCTTCCATCTTCCTATTCAAGGATTGGTTGTCCTTTTTCAGGTCTTCCATTTTCTCTTCTAAATTCTTACTGGTTTCTTCAATCCTCTTGTTGGTATTTTCTATGCTTTTATTTATTCCACTTAAGTCTTCCTTGGTTGAATCCATTTTCTTGTTTAAATTCTCCTCCATTTTCTTACTCATTGATTTGTTATCCTCCTTCGTGGATTCTAGGTTTTTATTTACTCCTTCCATTTGCTGACTTATTACTCGGAACATTTCCATCATCCTCTCTTCCATTGTTCGGGATTTCTCCTTTTCCTTCTCTGGGACAGTGACTTCCCCTGTTTGAGTTGGTACCTCAGGTTGTTCCTCTGGTGGTTCATGTTGTTTATGTTCCACCTGGATTAGTAACACTTCCGGATCCTCCACAGGTGTTGCCTCCTTATCCCCCATGTCAACCTCTTTTTCGGCCTCTGCCGCCCTCTTTTTCGAAGTAGCTCGCCTTTGCATTTTTCTGGTATCTATAAATTAATCGCTGCCAGGCTTATCTTATCAAGCCCTCTAAGTTGGACGCCACTTTGTAACCAGACCGCTGTATGCCGGTCGTTACAAAAGATAAAAAGTTGATGGAAAATTTTATAAAAATAAAATTTTCAAATAGTAAAAAATTTTGTTTATGTTTATTAATATATGTAAATAAGAAATAAAGTTGTTTTTTGTGGTTTTGTAAAAATTTTGTTGATCAGGCAGGTATTTATTGACTATCGAGCACTTCTGGAAGATTTGAACCAAGTCTGGAGTTAAATAGATTAACTCCAGTCAGCAATCGATTAGTGATTTTTCTTGCTGGTCCAAAATCTCACTCAAATAAATATTTTCTTCTTCTCGAAGTCCCTCAGCCTTGATAAATGATCTTAAATTAGCCTGTGAAATAATAACAGATAAAAATAATGGAAATATAAAGATTTATTGAACAATTGAAATAATAATCGATTTTTTATCGATGGAGAGCAATTATCGACTCCGTCTCGGGAATTATCGATTGTGCATACAGAACAAAATTTATGATATGTATTATGTAAAAGACAGGTTCTTTGAGCGATTAAAATTAATAGTCAGAGAAGGGTGACGAGAAAGTATAACATTAACAATTAAAATAAATACAATAATTATTATTCAATATTATTTAAATAATTCTGATATGTAATATTTATAAAAGTTGTCGTCAAACCATAGGCAGGCTATGACGTCACTGCTGGATGATGAATGCAGGCCGGCTTGAATTAAAAGATGGCCGCTACTAGTTCTGGCGTAGTTACTGCGAACTCGACATGTCCGAAAATCACGACAAAATTACCTTTGTGAATGTCTGAAATCTTCCCGCACTGGTGTAATATGTCTGTTAAGTTATTTGGTGTATTCTGACGAAGTGTTCCGTGTAAACTTGTGTTAATTAGTTTAGTTTGTATGTGTTCACTCCTGTGGGTTAAGTTTCTGTAAATGTGGTTATGCGTTGTAGAGTGAATTGTGTCAAATATACTGTTTTACTGTTTTATATCACTCGTATCATGAAGTTAGGTGTTATTTCTCACTATTGCTGTTAAAGGTTAGGTAAATTTAGCTATGAAAGTGTTCAATTCATCTACCTCTCGTTGCACTGACTTTAATAGTAATTAGACGTACCATTTTCTACTCGATTTAAAGAACGTTTTGTCACTCAACTATTCAGCTTGATATTCAACAAAAGACTAATTAACTTGGTCAATATTTGGCCCAGTTAATCCTTGAAAAAGTATTGTTAACATATTTCGATTACCCATACACATGATAAAATATTACATTATATATGGAATTTATTTATTTTATTCATCACTTTTATGAATTATGAACCTTATCATTGGTGTAATCATCTCATTCCTTTTAAATTGATGTATTATAGTCCATATCTGTAGACATTTTGTGGAAATTAACAAATTTCTTTACTTTTTGGAAATATAGGCTCAAAATTGGATTTCCGTCTTTATACAGATTTCCTCCATTTTAAATATCATTAATACTATTATAATAAATTTTAATTAGTCATATTCCTCTTTCTTTCCTTAAAGACATATAAATTAAACCTTTGAACTGGTTTTTTGTGTTAATCTGTAAATTTGACATTGCTCTTTAAAATTAATTAATTTATATATTTTGAAAATTTACAACGTTTTAAGGTATATTTCCTTATTATCATTGTAACCTCTCTATGCTCTTAGTATATATTTTATTTCTTTTTAAATTTCTATCTCCTTGATTGTTGGTTTTCAAAGAGAGGTTACAAGTTATCTAGAACTAGGCAGGAGCCTAGAGAAGCAAAAATTATGCTGGGTCCAGTATGACGGGACTTGCAATAAAACTCAGCTGTAACAGAACGATAACAATTTATTTTCCTTCCTGCGCTGCTTTAACATCATTAAATCAGAATAACATATGTGCCCAATCACAAGTATGAATACAAGTAAAAAATAACAAGTGTGTATAACTCTTAAGAATAACATGTGTGTATAAATCTTAAGAATAACAAGTGTGTATAAATATTAAGAATGACAAGTGTGTATAAATATAAAACATCACAAGTGTATATACATCAGTGGACACATGCATATATAATTATAGAATTCCCTTCCATCTCGTGGCTAGCTAGACACATAACAACACACACAGAACATAAGGTACACGAACTCACAATTACATTGATCTTAACACACATGCCCCGGGAATGCACCCACCTACCAGGTAGAGTAACTACAATCTTATGACCCCGCGGTGATAAAATCTACGCCCTTCGGCAACCCGTTCAGTAGAATAACATAAGGCCAAAACCCCCCAGGAAGAATGATAATAATTCATGAGGCACAAATAACCGGACCACCCCTTTAGCTAGCATTCCATTGATCAATGACCCAAGATGAGTGTGTGAACCTTAAGTTCCTTTCACATCATTAATTGAAACTGACAAACTACGTCCTCTACTTTCAGAAGGTGTTTATAAAATTCTAAACAGTTATTTGACTTCAAGAAAATTCCAAAAAAGGAATCAATCTCTATGTACATTAGTAAACAAAATTAATTGTTTGAGGCATTACTATTTCTGAAGATTTTGACAATACATAATTTACTCAAAAAGAAAATGATGAATATATGTTTTATAGTCAAAATTACACAGAAAAAGCTATAAATGGGAAGTCAACCCATATGTGTTGGCCAGTTAAGAAAACAATCAGTTTAGCCCTTGTGCAAGGGGCAAAATCAGCTAAAGTATTTCCATTACATTAGTAAATATTTCTATTGGCCTCAAATGACTATATAAAACCATTAAAAGGAAAGAATACAATAAGGTGGTTGTGCTCTGGCATCTGAGGGAGCGCGCCCACATGTAGTTGACAAAAGTTGACAGGCATTCGACCTGTCTGAAGTTGTACCAGCGTGTCAGAGAAAACTAAGTCCATTCTGTAACCCCAGAAAAGTCCCACAAAAGCCCCAGGAAAGTCCCCAGCCCTTAATATGAAACCCATAGTCAAATTAAATTTTATACACAGCTGTTCCAGCCGAAACAGAGCTACTGAGCAATACTAAAATTTTGTAAGGAGTAAAAAAAGAAAATTAGATGCAACAATAAAATGGTACAAGATTAAAATCTCTCTGGCGCGCTCCCCAGTGCAGCCCGCACTTACAGCCATTGCATTTAGCGTTATGTAACAGAGTTATAAAAAGGTTTATGAAATTTAAGTAATAGTGTTCAGAGTCATGATCACAGCTCAACTTCCCGGCCATTGCAATTACAGCCATTGCATTTAGCGTTATGTAACAGAGTTATAAAAAGGTTTATGAAATTTAAGTAATAGTGTTCAGAGTCATGATCACAGCTCAACAATTGAACATATTGCTGATATGGTTTGAACATATACTTTTAACTATTTTTGAGTTAACATAGCATACCTATTGAAATTGTACCTATTAATAATGTAGGTATATTGTACCTATTAATATTGTAATATTGTACCTATTAATATTGAAATACCTATTAATGGTATGTAGGCTATTATTTAGCAAACATAATTCATTTTAAAACACATAATATAAATCTTATTTTCTAATAACTCTTACAAATACATTTTACTAACACATTGATTTTATGGCTGTGAATAAACAGTCTATTTAAACATTTTAAACTTACGAATACTAAATTAATGCCAGTCCTTTCTGGTCTAAACCATTATTATTTATGATCCCCTACATCAGTAAACATGACCTCCCATACTCTATTTATTAGCATTTTTTACAAATGTCTTGTAAATAAAGAGTTACATTAAAATAATAAAATACTGGAAATCTTCCATTTTATTATTTTATTATGCTGTTTATTATTGGATATTAAAGTTGTTATATAGCATACTGATAAGTCATAGTATCACTAACTTTAAGTTTATTGCGGTTCTAAAAAACACTTACACAAATTCACTTTCACTGTTGGTTCTGATATTTTGAGTCTTATTATCTCAGACCAGACCTTTAGTAATCATGGACTGTTAAGACTTGTTTATTTTCTTATCACACAATAGCTTTAGTCGGTTCACTTCTTATAATACTATACAGCACTTTAGTTTTCTAAATAATTACATTTTTATAGGATTTTGGGTATGTTATACTTTCTTTTGAATCGTTTTTATGGGTTTGGGATTGATGGTAGTTAATAACAATAATAGGTTTTACAACGGTGTTTCTTTCATACTATTTCTTCCTCTCCTCCTGTCTTCTTGCTTGTCCTTCTTCTTATCTTCTTTCTTGTCTTCATTCTTGTCCTTCTTCTGGTCTTCATTCTTGTCCTTCTTCTAGTCTTCATTCTTCTGGTCTTCTTGTCTTCCTTCTTCATTCTTGGGTAAACCAAGGTACTTGGTGTATCTCGACTGATGTTTAGTTTGGAGCATCTAATTTATTCACTGATACTGACCTTGTTCTTCTCTAAAGGTTTCAGGGTATTGTTTTCTTCCTGATCACAAACTTTCTTCTTCCCTCTTCTTGTTTTTGGGGTATTTTGGTATTCACCACTCTTAAACTGAGTCTCTTTCTTCTTGATCTGGTGTTATTTATTTTGTTTACTGCTCCTCGCTTCCTGGGTAAATTACTGATCTGATAATATGAGTTGCTTTCAATACTTTCTTTGATATTTAAACAGTGGTTTTTATATAATATAATGAGGATTTTTATTTTATCGTGGTTCATTCCTTTGATTTCCTTAAATCTCATTCAATATTATTTTAACATATGTGGTGTAATTAAACTTTTATGATTTTATATGACTTAATAAGTAGTGGATTTTCTGTCACGCTACAACATACAAACTTAAATACTATCTGATACTATTGTATTTAAACAATATACTGTATTGTTAGTATAAGGATCGTCAATAGTTAAAGATAAGAAAAACTACTGTCAAACCTGTTAAAGACGGTGTCATAAAAAAATGCAGATGCAAGTCAATCCTTCCTTCAAATGTCACATTTACTAAATTTAACTACATCTCTTCAGCTCTTCTATTGTTGTTTTCACTGCACATGCATACTTTGTAGCATATCAACTGTGCCTTTTCCTAAGCTTGTACCTCCACCACCACCATCGCCTCTCCTATTTGCTGTACTGTCCTCTACTATGACTTTCGCCTAAGCCTGTATCTCCATCACCACCATCGTCTCTCCTATTTACTGTACTCTCCCAACCTATGTCTTTTGCCTAAGCTTGTACCTCCACCTCCACCATCGCCTCTCCTATTTGCTGTATTGTCCCCTAATATGACTTTCGCCTAAGCCTGTACCTCCACCACCACTATCGCCTCTCCTATTTGCTGTACTGTCCACTACTATGCCTTTTACCTATGCCTGTACCTCCGCCACCACCATCACCTCTCCTACTATGACTTTCGCCTAAGCCTGTATCTCCATCACCACCACCGTCTCTCCTATTTGCTGTATTGTCCCAAACTATGGTTTTTGCCTAAGCCTGTACCTCCGCCATCACCATCACCTCTCCTGTTTCCTGTACTCTCTCCTACTATGTTTTTGCCTAAGCCTGTACCTCCGTCACCACCATCACCTCTCCTGTTTGCTGTACTCTCTCATACTATGCCTTTTACCTAAGCCTGTACCTCCACCACCACCATCGCCTCTCCTATTTGCTGTACTGTCCTCTACTATGACTTTCGCCTAAGCCTGTATTTCCATCACCACCATCGTCTCTCCTATTTACTGTACTCTCCCAACCTATGTCTTTTGCCTAAGCCTGTACCTCCGCCACCACCATCACCTCTCCTGTTCGCTGTACTCTCTCCTACTACGCATTTTGCCTAAGCCTGTACCTCCACTACCGCCATCGCCTCTCCTCGCCTCTCTTATTTCACTGCAACTGATGTCGCCTACGACTTCTACCTAGCCTCTATCCTACCGTCTCCAACCACTCACCTATACATTTCAATTTCCCTTTTGCAGGAAACATCAGCTGCTGCGCCTTGGTCTAAGCGTTTCATACCTACAACAATATATGGCTTACGCAGTGTATCAAATCTTTTGAAGCATTCGCCGTTAATCAATATCCGCACACAATCGTTTCTAATAGTCTCAACTTTAAAAAAAGCGCTGGCAACTCTTTCGGTGGAATCGCTCTTATCTCTTGACGTTTCAGTCAAAGCTGGAACTGTGTCAGATATTACGGTGTCATGAAAAATCCAGATGCAAGTCAATAGTTTCTACAAATCTTACGTCTACTTAATTTAACTAGGCACATTAAGCGACCAGTCGAACTTCCATGCGTGTCAAAAAAATCGGTGTCCTTAAAAAACCCTTAAAAAAGGTAGTCGTTTCTGTAATGTACGTCTATTCCGTTCAACGATGAAGATTCGTTCTTCAAAGGTCAAACGTGCATGTGTCTCAGCTAGCCGCTTTCGTTAAAAATGCGAATATTTTTCATTCATTCTTCACAGTGTTAGGTATAGTTCGGTCAATTTCGAAGACTTCGCTTCATTAATTGCCACCGTATGTGTTTTCGCGAATACTTATTGTTCTGATAAATCTTAATCTTACATACCTTTCCGTATTCTTCCTATTTCGTATATCTTTTACAGACATCCTGTAGATGGAAAAAATTCTTTACTATTTATAAATGTTTGATGACAAAGACAGTTTATCGATATTGCATTTTGTATCCCAAACGATATGTCTTCAATAAATGGGATAAAAGTTTGAACAATCCTGCACCCATCAGGAAAATAGCTATATTTACGCGTAGCGATATCACATAGTCAAGCCGGCTGTAGCGTACAGCAGTTAAATAAAATCTTTTGTACTTGCAACTTTTGATTGTTAGTTTTTATCTCTCTTTCTCTTGGAGGGGGGGGGGCATTTACACCGCTACAAACCCTTTCGCTGAGCCACTGTTTTACGTATTTTGATATGGACGTAACTTTTTCAGAGAAATTTTATCTGTTTCAAGTTTGTTCTGTTAATTCTTCATGTCACTACTTGATTATTTATGCAAACAAAGCAGAATCCTATAGTCTGCAATATACTACACTACGTACAAAACTTACTGTACTAACCTTTAAGCAACAGACTGTGAAAACTGGTTACATCAGTGCGTTGTAGAACGTTGAATCTCAAATAACTACGTCCGTTGCCTGAAAATAAGTTGTAACACCAAACACACACACATAGGCGCGGGAACGCAGTTCACGCATCAAACATAGACAATGAACGTATAAATTATATTCGTATTCATATAATTGTAAATATGTGCACTTATGTCTATATATTTGGACATGTGTGTGGTTTCTTTAGCTTTGTATCGTGCACTTCATGTCATCATAAAATGTTATCACATCATTAACACTACTTTGTTCACTCATGAGCTAGTGCCTTGCTCATTTATTCTCCAAACATATGTTTGTGTGTGTGTGTGTGTGTGTTCTAACAAAATAATAAAGAGTAGTGATATTCCAAATATATTATACATGAAGAAGTTGTCGCAGTATCGAGAAACAATATATGTTCCCAGGTAATGACAAAACAATACTATAAATACTCTTTGCTGAAAAGTAAAATATGTTGATTCGTTTCAATAAATCCAATAGAATCATAAACATACAATCAATACGGAAAACCTCATAGCTCTCCTAATTTATAAAAGGATAGAAATGATTTGAACTGAAGTCGACATGTAATCCTAATAGACATGTAAGAGTAAATCACTAATAGATTTAAACAAAATATGACAGTGGGGAGAATTAACGATCAGCAAAATATCATGTGCAACGAAAAAATTAACTTTAAGGAAATTGCTAATATAGCTAACAACTAATCCAGAAAACCACATTCTATAATAGTTTTATTACTATTTATCTGTAGATTCACTCAACTAAAAAACTGTAATGAGACCACTAAAGAAATAAATACTTTTAATGTGTGTTTATAAACGCTTTTTAATATGTACAATTAAGAGTGGGGTGCTGATTATGCCAACCCAATCAATCCATACCTGACACAGTACTAACCAAAAGCTCCCATTAAAGTATGTATTTCTGTCCAAAAATTCTTCTTTCTAAATGGAATTAAATAATATAAATAATATTCACGGCTTGCGATAATAATAAACTAATCGTTAAAATCATTAAATCTCGTTTAAGATCAAATGATCACCATATACGCCCCAACACAGACTACACAGCTGTAACATGTGCAATACGCACTTATTGTGTCCGCATAGGTGTCTAAACATACTATGTAGCAGAACAATCTCGAAACTCTTTCTATTTCTGTTTCCGTCGTAGGTCTGTTCTACGGCCAACACCATAAGTTCCATAAATACAGTCTTCTTACAATAATCGTGTCCTTATTTCTTTTTCTACTTTCTTTATACCTAAATTGTACCTTAAATTTTTTAGTTCGCGACACATAACTTACTCTATTGTATCATTCAAAGTGAAAAAAAAGTATTAGTCGGTCCCATAAATATCTTTCATTACGTTTTATTGCTTTATTTGGCTTCCTGTTCCGCCGTGACGTTTACCCTTTCATTAAGCTTACCTTCGCAAATTTACAACTATTTTTTCTAGTGCATGCAGCATATACTTTCCCAACTTCCCTTCGATCTCTCTTCGACACCTCAGTCAACTCAAGAACTTTTCAGTCAAGTATACGTCGTCCATATAGACTACGGCCCCGTAATTTTTCTTCCTGTTCTGTTCATCTTTCTGTTCCCATCCGCCTCTGTCATCAATTTTTTTTAATCTTCTCCGCGTCTGACGACTTGTTTGATTTTAAAATTTGTCGAACTGTTTCTCACCACAGCTACGCAAAAAAGTCATCGTGACCGTACCTAGAGCACGATTGCGTTGAAGTATCCAAATCAACTGCATGAAATAGTTTTCTTGTGATCCATTAATAATCCAGTCTTCCCCCGTTCTGTAGGGTGTAAAAATTGTGTGTCACCTATAGACTACATTTCTCCAATTAGACAGTTCACGCTCAGCTATAAGGGCTATTTCCTTTTTTCTATTCAATCTTGATTTCGCATTGCACCGGCAATTTCACAACATTTGATACCTTGTCCACATTCACAGAACCTATGGAACCTTCGTATTTGCCCGTGTACCGGGTACTAGTTGTTTTGGTTAACTATTAGTCATATTTCGTTGAATTATTTCTTTTTTAATCCTATCAATGCAACCAGAATACGCTATTAAAAGCTTCTTATCAAAACTGTTCTGAAATAACTCGGTTTTAGTAGATACATTCAGATCTAGCAACTTCGAACTCGAGCGAGTGAACAGCTTCTTAAAGCTTCCTGTAACTATCAGTCTCTAACACCATTTTAAAATGTCCAGAACCGTCCTCAAAGCAAACCGCGGTTGAAAGTCTTCTGCTAGTTTACAATATGATTAAAGGATAAAAAAATATTCAAGTAATCTATTTTCATTAAACTTCTTGGGACGTTGACTTCTCGTCTTGAAACTCGTGTACATATCAACCTATTGTTTGTCTCAATAAATTAGTTCCATGACTTCACTAAGTCGACACTAGTGTTCTGGATAAAGAATAGGCTGTGTAAGAAATCTGCTGTCAGACTTTTAAGAGAGAAAACGAGTGGAAAGAATTTCACTTCTTTTTATCACTGTTCCTTGTGCAGTAACTTCAAATTTATAGTAGTCCATTACGCTGTTAGTGCTTTCATTAAATGTTGTTACCTTCCCATGAACAGATCTGACTACAGGCATCCCATTGTTAACTATTTTTTATAATTAGCCTATATTATAATTTTTGCTCCTTCATCAAATTTCTTTAAGAAACTCGTTGCAATCAACAGTGATTCATTAATTTTCACACTTAATCGTAATTTTCATTTCTCGTACTTGTCAATAATTCTTTCTTACTTGGCGCAGACTCTCCCGTAGTGGGTATTAACAATCCAACGTCACGCCGCTAACTCATTTACTTTAAACCATCTTGTAGCAGACCGATTTCCTCATTAGCATGCGTATTTCCGTTTTCCGTAGCTTCAAAAATGAATTATTTATTAGTTCAACTAAGAATATGCACAGCAGGACTAAGGCTGACGATAAATAACACTGCAAAGCTGATAAGGTGAAAGCTGATTATAAAGATCAACCTGTTGTGACTAAAGTGTATAGCACGCAAACACAAATCTACAGAGCGATGAAGTTAAATTGGCACCATATTTAATAATTACTTTTACCTAAATCAGGCTTTATAAATCTCATTTTTAGGAACTAAAGTAACCCATTACACACAATTGACAACAAAAGTATAAAAATAAATTATTATGTTTATTAATTCAAAACGTTGTGGTGCTATTGACATATTAGTTTGGTTTTCCTAAATCCTTTCTTCTGTCGTTTATATAACTTATCGTTTATAATATATCCTACATATGTTTAAGTGTGCAGATTATTATTGCTTCATATTCTTCTTCCTCAGATTTTTTGCTACGCTTATTTCTCTTTCTTCGTTACTGCTTTTATTTTCCTTGTATTATGTAGTTACCATTTTTATTAGTATTATTTATTAGTATATTAACTTCTCTTATTCTTCCTCCTGTATATTCAAATTAGGATTCATTTGAGTCACTAGACTTGTCACATAACCAGCAACGCCAATTGAGTTTCTTCTAATTTTAGTTTTTTCATGCTATTTGTTTCTTGTTCAACCCCTCACCTAACACCATTGAGCACAGCAGAGGGTACAGAACACAGGATTCTTTTACCCGTATGTAATATCAAATTATCTTGACAATTTGTTATTCGGTCTTACTACATGTTTATTATTTCTATACAATATTCTCAGTATCTCATTGTTTTTCCATGAATCTCCCTGTTGTGCAGAATTCTCCAAATATTATCCCTGCACAGATTGTCAAAAAATATTTTAGAAATTAAAATGTACATATAAAGTTTCTTTGTTTTTCTGATTTGACATAACATAAAAGATGATTCTAATATTTTCTTAGCTTTTCTACAAATGTCTCTTCAAATGTTTCTTTCAAATGGCCTTCAACGCCTTCAAATTTTTTAATACCACTTTAACCACTGGTTTCTTCTACTTCAGTTATCCCATTATCAAGTTAAATCTGTTGGTAATTCCATTGGGATAATTTTAGTAACTCTCCTTGTCCATCCTTGCACATGTCCTTACCATAACAACATTCACAACTGTATCTCATTAGTCGGGTGTGTTGAAGTCCCTCATTATTTACTAGACTCACTCCTCCTCTACTTGAAATTTCCACGACTTTCCTCCAAAACCCCATTTCTGTAGCATTCAAAAGTTGTTCAGATCTTTGTTTTGTTGCTCACATCTCAGAGCCCTAACCTACGCTGTTTCTCGTTACTGTATATCTGTATATTGTTCTGATACCTACTTCTTCTATAGGGCACTATTTAGTATATTTTACTGTATTCTCCTTACCACATTTATTTATTTAATATATCTTTACCTAATGTATTGTAGGCATATAACATATCATGCCTGTAAATTTCAATCTCAGGGAATTGTGTTATGCAGTTCAATGTATAGAGTACGTAGGGTAACTTTTCATTGGCCACTGTCAAAAAATTAAAATCCTTGGTTGCTCACACACATACCTGTCTTTTCTATATACATACCTAAATTCCTCATTATTTTACAATCCTCTATCAGATTCATTACCATGTACTGGAAATCATTATAATCTTCTGCAATTACTACTTGGTTGCCAAATACAAATCTATACTATTTCATGATATAAAGAAATGCCCTTTAGATTGAATTTGTATTTTTGAAACATTACTCTTCTTAATCTTATTCCAAAGGCTATCAATTTTTGTTAAGTTTACATACATCCTCGGCGCTACAGCCCAGTCCGGGCCCTGGCCTCCAAAAGAAATCTTCCCCACTGGTCTCTACTCCCGGCCAATGTCCACCAGTTTGCTGCACCCAGCCTCGCTGCCTCCTTACCAACCTGGTCCAGCCATCTTGTACGCGGTCTTCCCCTCCTTCTCCTTCCCATCGGCAAATAATTCATCACTCTTTTTGGGATTCTATCCTCCGCCATTCTCTGCACATGACCAGCCCAACGCAATCTGTTAATTTGTATGAGTTGCACGATCGGAAGATCTTTAAACCTTTCGTACAACTCTCGATTATGCAGTCGCCTCCAAATGTTGTTTTCCCTCACAGGGCCATAGATTCTCCTCAGTACCCTCCTCTCAAAAACGGATAGTCTCTGCTCATCTAGTTTTTTTAACACCCAGCATTCCGAGCCATACATCAGGACTGGTCTAATCAAGGTCTTGTATAGGGTGGCTTTTGTATCTTTACTTATTAATTTAGACTTAAAATGTTTCACCAATCCGTAGTAACACCTATTAGCAGATAATATTCGTCTTTCAATATCTCTAGAGGAGTCATTTCCAGAGTCGACATATGACCCGAGATATGGAAAACCCTGAACCTTTTCAAATTCATAATCGTTAATGCGCAGGGACAGGGTACGAGTATTGGCACCTACAACCATATATTTGGTTTTGCTTTTGTTTATAACCAAGCCCATAGCCTTAGCGGACAACTCCAGTTCCTGAAAGGCTTCCTTTAAGCCAGATTCAGACCTACTTATGACGTCAATGTCATCGGCATAGGCCAGAAGCTGTACCTCCTTGTGAAATATGTGTCCGCTAGTTTGAATTCCTGAATCCCTGATGACCTTTTCTAGAGCTATGTTGAACAACAGACATGCTAAGGCATCTCCTTGTTTCAACCCATTCAATGTTTTTAAGGAGTTAGATAGATTTGATTGTATTCTGATTTGGCACTTAGAATTGGACATAACTACTCCAACCATACGCACCAACTTAGATGGTATATGCAACTCCTTCATAGCTCTATATAGCATTTTCCGGTTGATTGAATCATATGCCGACTGGAAATCCACAAAGAGATGGTGAGTGGGCACTCCATATTCCAACGTTTTTTCCAGGATTTGCCTTAGTGTAAATATTTGGTCTGTTGTTGACCTATTCCTAGTGAATCCACACTGATATTCTTTTATGTTTTCCTCAGCGTAGGGAAGCAGCCTAGAAAATATGATGTTGGACAATACCTTATATGCTGTATTAAGTAGAGAGATGCCCCTATAATTTTTACATATAAGCGGATCACCCTTTTTATGTATTAAACACACCACCCCATTGTTCCACTCATCAGGCATTACCTCCTCCAGCCAAATTCGCTCTATAAGATGGGCAAATTCCTTTATGAAATCTCCTCCTGCGCTCTTTAATAGTTCCCCTGGTAAACCATCGGAACCTGCTGCCTTGTTATTTTTAAGCTTTTCTAGAGCTTCATACACCTCGTCATAGGATGGCACCAACTCCTCTCTATCATCCTCGAATTCTCCTACCTCCTCTTCATTCTCAGATGCCTCCATCGAAGCCTCCCCAACTGAGCCTAGCAACTCTTCGAAGTGTTCTGTCCATCTCCTGATCACGCCAGCATTATCACTCACAAGGCCACCATTATTATCCCTACAGGCATTTGTTCTAGGCTGAAATTCCAGTCTCATATCATTCACCTTCCTGTACATATCTCGGCTCAGCCTTTTACTCTTATATTCCTCTATCTCTATCAATTTTTGTTAAGTTTATTAATTAAAATTAAAATTTTAATTGAGCCTAACTTTTTTGTTTGTTATTAAACCTGTTTGTTTGTTTATACTAACAGCCTATTTGTTGTTAATTTATTGTTTGTCTGCCACTGCTTGAGTTTTCCCATAATTTTATGTCAGAAACATTCAGATTTATGTTTGATTACAAAGTATAAAATTTGTTTTTACAATTCCTATCTTACATTTGCATATTTCATGTATTCTTTACAGCATCTTGAAACGTTTTCTTCCCGATAAACGTTTTGAAACTTCCTACATTAATTTCACTTACACCACCTGTAAGTGACATCTGTTGCCCCGCCCCCTGACGGAGTAACGTCTTACTTAGCTCAAACCATAGTGGGTTGTCTTACATTACAAATTTTGTAGCCGTTACAATTTTCGTTAAATCATTTTCTACTGGTTTTTGTTGTCTAATAAGCTGCTAAATATTTCTTCATTTTCAAATGTGGTTTTTGTATTCATTAGTCGATTTTCATTTTTATTTCTTATTTTTAATATTTCCACTTCTTTCTTTAATTTTCTTTCTCTTTCTTTACTCGTCACTTTTAATATCTTATAATTTACGACTGGGTCTATGAATTTATGTCCTTCTTCTTTTAAATGCCTAGCGTATAATGAATTCGTCGTTAACTTTTCTTCACCTCTCCTATACTCTTTAAATCTCTGGCAAAATTGATGAACCATTTCGCCCAGATATAATTTTTCACATTCCTCATAACTGCGCGTATATTCTCCACTTTTCTTCAATATGTCTTCGTCTTCATAATTCGTAGTTTTTACTAAATCAAACACGGTTTTCGATTTTTCAACCGCTACCCCTATATTATATTTTCTGAAACATTTTTGTATCTTACGTGTGTTATAACCTGTATAAGATATGGTTCACTTATACTCCTTCTTTTCTTTACTATTCTCATTTTGTGTTTCTTCTCTTCGTTTTATACTATTAAATATTTTATCTACTACATTCGTATTATAGTTGTTGTTTTTTACAATTATTTTCATTCATTCTATTTCTTTCTTTCTGTTTTCCTCGTCTTCTATACTACTGTTTATTCTATGAAAGGAATTATTTATCGCTGCCATTTTATACTGTATAGGATGGTATGAATCATTTGGTATTATAACATCAGTATATGTGCTTTTCCTATAAATTTCAAATTTTATTATATTTTCTTGAATTATTCTTTGGTTTAAATCTAGGAAGTTCATTTTCTTGTTTCCTACTTTTATCTTCAAATTTATAGTCTCTTCTAATTCGTTAACCTCTTCAAAAAGTACTTTTAATTCTTCATCATCGCCCACCCATATTAACAAGATATCCTATATATTCCTCATCCATTTCTTAATTTTGTCTTTATTTTTCACTGTTGACATTATTTTATTTTCAAAGTAATTCATGTAATTTTCTGCCCTTACCGGTTACATTGATGATCCCATTGGAAGTCCCTTCTTCTGACTATAAAACTTATTATTAAACCTAAAGTAATTTGGCTTCAAACAATCTTGCATTACTTTTATTAATTCTTCTTTCTTTCCGTATCATTTTTATTTGTTCTTTTTAATCAGTTTTAACGTTTTTTCAACCGGGATGTTTGTAAACATATTTACTACGTCAAGCGATATTAACATTGAACTTTCTTTTACTTGCACTTCTTTTTTCAGTGTTTCTATCAATTTTTGTTATTTTTTATACTACGTTTTTTTCTCAAAGTCATAATATACTGTTAGTATCTTACTACATTCTTTTGATAACTTATATGCTGATGCTCCAATAAGCGATATTATTGGCCTAACTGGGTGGTTTTATTTGTGCAATTTTATCTGAAATTTATATTTAAGCGCTTCCGGATTTGTTTCTTGTAGTTGTACCTTATTCTTAAACATAGTGGAATTTTTTAAATATTTCTTCACCCTACTTTGAAATTTATTAGTATAATCATATTTAATCCCTTCATAATTCTTACTTTTTATAAATTTATTGCCTTTCTTTGTATACTCTTCTGTATCTATTAGCACTACGGAGTTGCCTTTGTCCTCTTTTGTTACCATAATATTATTTTGTTATATTTTAATTTTTAACTGTTGTATGTTTCTCTTAACAGCCATACTATTTCCTCCTTATTTTCTGTTCTTTTCTTCTAATGTTCCCACAATGTTACTAATTTCAAATCTCAATTTTTTTTATTTTCTCCTCTTTTCCTTACTTATTATTCATTCACATTCTATTAATATACCTTCTTTATTCAAATTCCTTGGCGGTGCATAATTTAGGCTTTTTTCTAATAATTTCTTTTCTTCCTTATTGAATACCATTTCTGTTAAATTAACTATTGTCTCGGATAACATCAAATCTGCTTGATCTGGTTTGACATTCTCATATTATTCATTTCTTTTAAACATTCTAATTTAGTTATCAACTTCTTATTTCTTTCTTCCAATTTCGTCTTCATATTCCGCTCACCAAAATCTTACAAAATTTCTTCTATTTCTATGTAATTATACTTTTGATGTAGTTCTATGTGCATTTTTAGTAACTTTTTATTATACGTATTCATTTGCTGATACAAATATTTTATTTCCTGTTTTACCCATAACTGTACACTTATGTTCTTTACTTTTTTCCGTGTTTCACTTCTTCCTTTTATTTCGATTTTTGCATACTTTGGTATTATATTATGAAGTAAACAACACTACTTAATAAACCAAATTTTAGACAATGTTTTCTTGAACATAATTTTTGTTTTCAATTATTTATAGAAATCTACTTTATTTCTCGGCTCCATTATTTTTCTACTCCTTAGATTTATCAATCTATTTATTTATTCTTGTATTGGAGTGTTAGTGGGCTTAAATATTTCTACTAGTAATTTTTACAAACCACTATGTTGTCTTTGGTACTGACGAGCGCTTTCAGCAGTCAAGCCATCTTCAAGTCATTCACCAACAGAGAAATATGAATCCGTTCAATTCTTATTTACCGTCTTACCGGACATCCGTAGCCACGCCCCCTGACGGAGTAACGTCTTACTTAGCTCAAACCATAGTGGGTTGTCTTACATTAAAAAATTTGTAGCCGTTACAATTTTCGTTAACTCATTTTCTACTGGTTTTTGTTGTCTAATAAGCTGCTAAATATTTCTTCATTTTCAAATGTGGTTTTTGTATTCATTAGTCGTTTTTCATTTTTATTTCTTATTTTTAATATTTCCACTTCTTTCTTTAATTTTCTTTCTCTTTCTTTACTCATCACTTTTAATATCTTATAATTTACGACTGGGTCTATGAATTTATGTCCTTCTTCTTTTAAATGCATAGCGTATAATGAATTCGTCGTTAACTTTTCTTCACCTCTCCTATATTCTTTAAATTTATGGAAAAATTGATGAAACATTTCGCCCAGATATAATTTTTCACATTCCTCATAACTGCGCGTATATTGTAAAAGTACCAAATATGGTAGTTACATAATATGAACTAATGTAACGTCAAGTAAGAGAAAAACATGGAAGTATGTCTAGATAAATAAACCTAAGTGTATGAAAGTGTGTATCTACAAATATATTAATAAAAAATCCAACGATGAAGGAGATAATATTAACATAGCAACGCCAAATACAAAATGAAGAAAGAAAATGCCACGAACCAAAACAAAATATCAGTAACCAGACCCAATAGGATCCAACAGTGAGGGGAACAAGCGAAACAAGGACCAACAAACTCCAACAGCAATGGAGATAAATAAAAATAGCAACTACAAGGAAAATATAAGAAAAAGAAGAAAGAAGAAGGACCAGGAAGAGCACCAAGAAGAAGAGAGAAGATGGACAGAAGATATAAGGACTCAACATAAACCTCATGTACTAAAAACAATGTAAGTGACAAAAGAAATGATGATTATAAATGTGAAAAGAAAACCAGTGTGAAACATTTAAGGAACCACAAACAATTACAGTGTGTACTTAATACAAATGTGAAACCTGTGAATAATTAACTAATTTCAACTGAATAAACCACACAAACAATTACAGTGATGAAGTTTACAGTGTGAGAAAATATGTTAAATTCATGATGAAACAGCAAGAATTAAAATAGTCAAATAAACACAGACAATGAGTGTGACTAATTTAATAAAGTTGTGATCAATACACATAATCATAAGACCACCAGAATAGAACAAAATAGAACAATTATGTTATTGTTCATAGAGAACTGACAACAAATAAAAAACATTTGTTATGTATCAAACAAGGACAGGAATTAAGTTCCACCATTGACCAGAAAAATATTGTAAATAATACAAAAAAGATTTGTGTTAGTGTTTAAGAAGGAGTTGTATAAACATGTGTAACAAGATAGTTAAAGTATTATATTAAGATACCGTAGTGAAGTCAATTTAGTAGTAGAAAAATACTGCACTAAACAGATGGTATTTTGTTACATAACCCCACAGGGAAGATACCTATTACAACAGAAAATCATACATATTAGTATAAATAAATGATCATCAACTATGATATCAAACAAGAATTTGTTATATATAAATAATAAATCCTAAGAGACAATGTAATATATTGCAAAACAATGCAAATAGAACAAGTCAAACATAATGGCACAGAGAATAGCAGAGATGAAAAAAGTATGCCAATTTAGTTAGGCAAAGTACAGTATCAAAACCAATATCAATGTTTATAAGAGTATTACCAGTAGTGAGATAAATATCTGATAATACATTGAGAACAGATTCTGAACATAATAAGAACAATATTGTAACTAAATTATTGTAAACTAACTAACTATGTACTTATGACCAGAAGTAAGCTGAACCATTGTATAGCTAATTAGTTAAGAAAAGTACTGTATCAAATATTGAACACAGATTGTTACAATTGTTACCAGTAGTAAGAGGAAATCCCAATGCTACTTTGAGAACAGATTATGACCATAAAAACAGTCATGTTATATACAAACAATTAAAAACCAAATGACTATTATGAAGAACACCAAATGTAAACAAACAATGACAAGCAAGTTATTTATGAAAAATATAACATATAAACTTGTGTAAAAGTAAATGAAAACATTATCAAAGGTTAGAATACTATCTAATGCTACTTTGGAAATCCAAACCAAGTAGAACAATAACAATTTAGTTATTGTATTAACAAAAAATAAATGACTACTATGATATGACACAACATAAACAGAGCCATTACTGAAAGATTGAAGGGTTCTGAACTAATTAAAAGATAACCATTATATATAATAAATTAGGTACTATGTGTGTACACTAATTACAATCATTACATGATATGATTTATATAGAGAAGACCAAAAGTAAGGTGAAAAATTGTATAAGAGAGATAGAAGAGGACTGAAACTATGTAAATATTAAATTAACCACAGTCATATATAATATTATAGTGTAAAATTGTGTAAATAAACTTTACTAGTATTATTAGATTGTAATATTACTGTTTTAGTTAAGGAAAATTAGTTTTAAGCACATTTATGGAAAATCAAACATGGA
Organism: Magicicada septendecula; assembly: GCA_034769895.1. Lineage (NCBI taxonomy): Eukaryota > Metazoa > Arthropoda > Insecta > Hemiptera > Cicadidae > Magicicada > Magicicada septendecula. Next base: position 119,655,717 of record CM068375.1, on the reverse strand, counting down.
CGCTTAATGACGCCATAACGAGATTTGTGTAGGGAACAATTATTCCCAAATTGTAAATCAAACCAATTGAGATATAGACTCAAAGTGTTTATTTAAGAAGTGTTTTATTATAATTAAGTAAAATCTGGTGTAACGGACTTATAAAAATAAGATACACCAGAAATAATAAATAAAATCGTTATTGTGATAGTAGTGATGAACGGAAAATAAGCATTTTTGGACTTAAATTAACAAGCAGAATGTCCGCAATTCACTGACATCAACCATTTAACGATAGGACGTAAATTAAGAAAGTTATAGTAATTTTAAACTTTTCAGTTAAATTTTTGTGCCAGTGCTGACGTCAAAAAGCCTCAACACCAAACTCGATTTTGTCAAAAAATTAAATATTTTAATAAAACAAAGGCGTTTGGGTCAGAGAGTACAATGTTTCCAGCCAATAGAATGAATGACTTTCGACAGACGACCGAGAGACGCTTTCAGGAAACATTACAGTTCACGTCTAGCTTTTCAACAGAGAGGTCACGCAACTCGACGGACATGAAGGAGTTTATATTTGAATTTTGTGCGCGACATATTCATTAAGTAACCAAAATAACATAACCTTTAACACTACACCAATATATACGAGTGAAAAGTGCGGAGTTATTTAATTATACAAGTACGGTCAGTGTATAATGTCGACCATACTTGCGAGTGATGTGATAAATAAGAAACAGGGAGTACAATTTTATTTAAACAATACTGAACAAAAATAATAATTTCGTAAATGACTAACTTTCGATACTACGCAAGTCAGATAATACGGAGTATCGAAAACAATAATTAAATTATCAGAATTAAAGAAAAATTTAATTCACAATTATTAAAATATTATACAAATATTTTAATTATTTATAATAATTTAAAATATCATGTTTGAAATAATTATTAATGAATACAAGAATATTTAGTCACTCATTTGACTAAACTTATTTTTCTTGATTTTTTCGATGTTTTGAAATATACTTTATTAATTTTCATACAGTATAAATAAATGTAATTCTGATAATAGTATATTAAAGTATTACGAATGATATGTTGATATGTATAGTTTAAGAAATAATAACTGTTAAGAAATACTTATCCATTGTAACAACACAGATTATAACTAACCTCAGAATCGTTACGGTAACTTGATAATTTCAATATTACCGATCTGTTCTCAAGTACCATCCAAATCAGATAGAACTACTAACAAGAGTTTTTTTTTTGATAAATTTTTCTCTTGTGAATAGATGATTTTTTAAAACGAATTATTAAACGAAAGTAATACATTTTTAACTACTGTACAAGTCATACAGCTTGACAATTGCAAACTAGTATTATAAGATGCGTGCGCATTCCGCGTACGATAGTTCCATAAATACCAGACATATGGTATCAATTTTTGATTTTTATATTTGTTCGCTTATTATTCATTATTGTTAATTCTATATCGTCATTTGTATTACATCTTGTGCCTGGTATCATGTTACCTAAAAGAACCTAACGAAATATGGTAATTCACTGAACCAAAATAACATAACCTATTGAAGGTAAATTATTGTACCAATAACAGGTCTACCAGCCTTGAGATTTGGACAGAGTCTTATTTGAATTTTTAATTGTAATCAGTAATTGAAAGGTTGTTAGTTTCTGTTTATTAATTGTCAAAGAGTTTACTATTTATTAAATTGTTAATAAACCTCCACTTTTATTACCAGTGAAAGGAGTATCATTTCTATTAAAAATAAGTTCATTTATTTTTTAATCAGTTCTACCACAGGTGGCGGAAGAATTTAAAAATATCTAACAATAAGTCAGAATCATAATCAGATATTACTTCATTTATTTTGTGTGTGATACTATATTAAATATTCGATCTGAATATTTACTTGTATATAAAGTGCATGTATTTCAGAAGAAACGTCACAGAACAGGACTGAAGTATTCACGTGTGGTAAGTGAGGGAGGTATACAACAGAGTGCGCGAACCATTTTAAAATAAAAGAAGTGGACTATTATTACGCACCCACTAAAAACAACACAATAACTCTAATAACCTTAATAATTACAATTACATCTTTTAATAAACAACATTATCGTAGATACCGGTGCAAGTCTACACTCACACGAATACACCACACAACTACTTACCAGAAATTATCTACACATCTATAATTTTATATTATAGATTGACGAACCCAACGTGGGGCTTGACATAATAAGACCCCAGGAACGTAGATACTACATCATAAATACAACATCTATAATTTTATATTACAAGTTGGCGCCCAACGTCTGAGCACGATTTAGGGAAATTACAAAATAACTAGTGACCTAATCATCCCAATTCGTGAAAAGACAGCAGATACATTACCAATACAGCAAGATGTACACCAGCAGATTAAAATCGAGATCAAAATCAAGGTCAACGTCGAGGAAGAGGGCAACCGAAGTGGAGAAGGAGACCAGAAGAGAAGAAAAGGAGGCCATGTCGACGGAAGATGTAGAAGAAGTTTTACTGGAAACAAAGGAAAAACCAACTGAACCAGCGGAGGGGGTTCAGCAGCCTATGGAGGAACCAGAAGTGATGATTCAAGAAACTCCACCGGAAACAAATCAACCCGAGAGACCGGTACAACCAGAAGACAGATACATTGTCGAAATGTTAATTAGTATGAGAGCATCAATGGAAGAAGGCCAGAAGAGGATGGAGGAATCAATAAACAAGAAGATAGAAGAAGCCAGCCGAGCCACCAAGTAGGACAGTCAAAATTTGAAGGCGGAAGTAAATAGTAAAATAGAAGAGGCCAGTCGATCCACAAACCAAAAAATAGAGGAAGGCCAGAGGGAGAACCAGAAACATATGGAGTTGTTAAAAGAAGAATTTAATAACCAAATAAACGAGACGAACAGGAGAATGGAAGAGGGTCAAAGGAAAACCGAAGAATTGTTGGAGAAGAAAATGGCCATCATGAAAGAAGATTTATCGGCAGAGTTGGGAGTGAAGATTGATCAGACTAACCAGAAGATTGATGGAATCAACGCTAAACTTAATCGAGATGTTGAGACCATACAAGCTGATCACGAGAGTATATGGCAACAGATAAGTATCAATAATGACAAAATGGAGGAGACCGCTAAGGATACGGTGGAAATGGTTGAGAGAAGATTGGGAGAAAGTGTTGAGGAAATCGAGAAACAAATGGCCATATTAACGACGGAAATTAATGTCGAGATATCTGAAGTGCGGAAAGAAGGAGAAAGTACCAACCTAAAACTAATACAGACGGGAATGGACCTCAACCAACGTATTAGTGATGTGAAGAAAACCCACGATACCCAACTAGGTGTAATAGCACAAGAGCAAACAAAGATGAAGGCAGCGCAGTCAACATTAAAAGAAAGGTGCGAAGAAGTTTCTGGAAAGGTAGACGCGATCAAGCAGCAAGTGCACGATGACAAGACACAATCCACAGAACGTCAACGGAGAGAATTGGACGACCTCCGAGACGAAATGCATCGTCTGCAAACAATACCAAATTTCCTATCCGGTTTGAGCCACTTAGAAGGAAGAGACCAGATTGACTTCCGGACCTATTCAAAAAATCCCTTAGAATTCCTAGAGAGAATGGAAGAAATAATACAAAGAAACCGTGAGAGCAGATGGTCTGTCATTAAAGGTATGTTAGATGAATCGTTTAAAAACACGTTTGACAACTGGTGGACAGCAACCCGTCACGAAGTGGGTAGTTATGACACTTTCAAGACGGCATTCAAGCAAAAGTATTGGTCGGAAGCCACACAAAACATCATAAGGGACGACATTACCAACGGAAGTTTCGATGTGAATGGAAGGCAATCCATGACCACCTACTTTTTAGGAAAGATTTGCCTGGCAAGGAATCTGGAACCTGCAATCCCAGAAGAATGCCTGGTTACAAAGTTGGCTTACCATTTTAATCAGGGTATCTCACAGGGAAGATTAAATGCGCAGATAAAAACAATTCAAGGAATGTGCGACCTACTCGAAAGCCACGAAAGAGAACGATACTATCAACGGAGTCGACAAATACCTAACCAAACATACGATCGAGGAGGGCCTGGAAACAATAACCCTACCATTCATAATAACGGTAATAGCCCAGGAAGGAATTTTAATAACCCACCAAGATTCCAAAATCAACCAACACCACGCCAAGACGGAGGTGGCAATAACATAAATAGGGGGAACCATAATAACCATCGTCCAGGTGGATACCAGAGAGATACGCATTACCAAAGAGGTAATAACTACTACAGGCCGTATCAAAACCAATCTCCTAATCAGCAGCCACGACAAGGTAATGGTCATCAGAATAACAGTCATTTTCGCAGGGTCCACTATACCCATGCCAGCCGAGGTGGAAACCGTAGAAACTATTATCAAGGACGAAGGAGTTTCCCACATCAGCACAATCATTCCAGTAATAGTGACAGAGATGAAAGAGAGTCCGGCTATTGATCAAATGGAAGTGACAGCAGTGGAGGTCCTAGAACAACCACACAGACTGCAGAAGTATACCATAACGGACATGGACCTGGAAATCAGGAGCCCGTAGCTTCAACGTCTCAAGACAGACGCAAAAACGGTGACCTGAATTTAAACACCAACCGGCAGTGAAAAACCCAAGATCACCCTCACTGAACCGGACTATTGGGTCTGATGTTTTGGCAAAACCTTCGAATCATCGCAAAATATATAACAACAACTACCTAAAAAATATAAGAAAAGATTTGATGGAAGAAAAGGAAAATGCTATCGGCGACACAAGCAACAGTGAAATTGCGTATATATCCGTGAAAGTAAACAACACCGATGCCACAGCAATGATAGATACCGGTGCCAACGTATCATTAATCTACAAGATGGAACTGGACAGAATCCAATCGGAGAATAAAGCTACCATACCCACATTGCCAATTAGCAACATAATTCTCATCCGAGCTACCGGACGTCAGAATAAGACTATCCGACAACAGGTACAATTAGATGTATCAAGCAATTGGAAGACAATACAGATGGTATTCCTAGTAGCCAGTGGGCTACCGTTTACTCTACTCATTGGTTGTGATATATTAAGAAAATACACCGCAATAATTAATATGGATACAAATACGGTGATGATGTGGACAGAAGAAATTGAGTGGACCGCCAATTTAACGGAATACAGGAAGGCACCCTCAGAACATGTAATATACTACATCAGGGAAGGCCGTGAACACCAAGAAGGCGCCATCAACCAGGGACTACACAACAGTCCAGAGGAAGCTTTATGGTTGGAGAAAATTAATGGCATCCGAGAATTTAAAACCAGCCAGAATAGCCAAGAGTTAACTTGGGAACAACGGGAACAACTAATAGATATATACTACCAATATCGTCACGTATTTTCTGATACGCCTGGGAAAATACAAAATTTCCAATGTGAATTGAAATTCAAAGACCAGACAGAGTTCAAGCGGAAATCTTACCCTATCGCCTTTTCACTAAAAGAAGCCGTAAGAGAGGAAATTCAGCGTTTAATAGAGAATGATATAATAGAAGTAAGCAATTCACCATACACCAACCCTATTGTCGCTGTACCAAAGAAGAATGGTGCAGTACGAATTTGTTTAGATGCTCGTGAACTTAACAAAACCATAATTAATGACAGGACATCGCCTGGAGAAATCGATGAAATACTAAAGAAAATTTATGGTACAAAATTTTACAGTATATGGGATACGGTATGCGGGTATTGGCAGGTCGAACTGCATCCGAACAGTAGAAAGTACATTGCTTTTATCTTTGAAGGCCGAAATTACCATTTTAAGAGATTACCATTCGGTTTAGTGAACTCAGTAGCAATATTCGTCAAATGTATGGACGAGATACTGGGCCACAACACACTACAGTTCACGACAGTTTATGTCGACGACCTCTTGATAGCCTCTAACAATTGGGAGGAGCACTGTGACCGGGTGGCACAAGTACTGAAAAAATTGGAAGACAACCACATTACATTAAAATTAGATAAATCACAACTAATTGCAAAGGAAGTGCAATTCTTGGGGTTTAACTTGTCAGAATATGGAATTACACCATCCCAGGAGAAAATGGAAGCAATTCAGCGTTTCCCCGTCCCGAAGAACAAAAAGCAACTGCAATCGTTCCTCGGAATCTGCAATTATTATCGGAAATTTCAAAATAATTATTCTGAACTGACAGCTCGATTCTCAGCACAGCTATCATCGAAAGAAAAATGGAAGTGGGGAGCAGAGCAAGACTCTACATTTGAATTGATTAAAGTAAAGTTTCTGGAAACTGTTATGCTGCATCACCCCAATTTTGATAAACAGTTTTTCATGAATTGTGACGCTAGCGACCTAAGCCTTGGTTCTGTACTCTATCAAGAAGACCAAGAAGGGCATCATCAAGTGATCAGTTTCGCAAGCCGTACTTTAAACAAATGCGAACGTAACTACCATACAACAGAAAAAGAATTATTGAGTATAGTGTTTGCATGCGAAAAATTTAGGACATTTATTTTAGGATATACAGTAACAGTGAGGACAGATCACAAATCCATTTCATTTCTTAAAAACTGCAAGTTAAAACACGGAAGATTGACAAGATGGACTCTTACACTTCAAGAATACAACATACAGTGGGAGTACATACCCGGAAAAAGCAACACAGCTGCAGACGTGTTGTCCCGGATAAACATTAACGCCCAAACATTTGAAGGAGAGAGGGAAACCATTGCGAGAGTATACCACCTACTGAAGAGTAAATCTGAACTCACTAAAATATTATCTGACATAACCAATCATCAACAACAAGATCCCAAAATATCATTAATTATCCAAAAACTAGCCAACAATGATGCAAACATAAACCATTACTACTGTACTCATAATCAGTTGTTATTCACCAAACACAATAAAGGTGATGAGAGATGGAAGGTAGTTATCCCCAAAGCCCTAGAAAAAGAATTGACCATCGACTACCACATACGCTATGGCCATATGGGCGCAGTGAAGGTCATAAAGGCTTTGCAGGAGCATGTGCATTTCAAGGACATGAGTAGAAAAGTCAGAAAATATGTACAGAGTTGTAATATTTGTCAACTGGCAAAATGCAGCAATGAGAAGCGAGAAGGAGTTATGATACCAATTACATCAACAGCAAGATTAGAAAAAACTTTCTTGGACATTTGTGGACCATTTCCACGGAGTGGTGGGAGACACCAATATAAGTATATCATCATAATCTTTGATCACTACACCAAATATACTAAGCTGTACCCACTCAATCGAGCGACAACAAGTAAAATATTGGAGATAGTCATAAATAAGTATATACCCGAAGTGGGTAAACCATCGATGATAATTACAGACCACGGAACGCAATTCCGAGGACGAAAGTGGCGGGAAACACTGATCCATCTGGGAGTAAAAACATACAAGACATCGGTGTATCACCCCAACAGCAACCCTGCTGAGAGAGTGTTGAGAGAAGTAGGAAGGATTTTAAGAACCTACTGTCACAGCCAGCAGAGGAAGTGGGAGGAGTATTTATCCCCGGCTGAAGACTTCCTAAATCTAGCCTACCATCAATCGACTGACGAAACACCATACATGGCTATGTACGAGAAAAGACCACCCCGGGAGATCACAGAGATCATTAATTTTCCAATCAGTGCCGAGGTCAAATTTAACAAAACCCGATTCTATAATAATGCAGTTGAGAGAGCGAATAAATTGAGGCTCAAGTACAAAAAGTTGCAACCCAAAATTATCAAATATGAAGTGGGAGACCAAGTGCTTATCAAAAATCGAGAGCTCCCAAGTACTATTGAGGGCATTGCAAAGAAGCTGCTACTGCTATATACCGGACCACATACTGTGACTAAAAACAATCTAAACAACACATATGAATTGCAGAACCCTATTACAAAGAAGATAAAAGGTACCTATAATCAAACTTCAATGAAAAAATATATTGAAAATTAAATTATGGGACCAAAAGTGAAAAGATAGCGATAAGGATTATTTTATTATTAATAATGTAAAGGATGAAAATATTTGTTATGAAAAATGAAGTGTGGCTATGAAGATTATTGTTATTTAAAAGTGAAAAATGAAAATATGATTATAAAAATAGATGTTGACTAAAGAAAAAAGGATGTATTACTATTATGAAAATTATTATGTGTGTATATTAAATGAGAAATAACTGTATAATTATGTATTGAACGTTGAATATATTGTAATTTTACAATGTGAGAAGACATGCTCCAAGAGAATTAATGTAAAGGATTCAGAACATTGTATTAATTAATAATAACGTACTATATATAAAAAAAATTTATACGAGGCCGACACACAACAACTATGGCATAACTAATTCCAAGAGCCAAGTCAACAAGTAAAAAGAACACCTTACCCGTACTATATATAATAAAAAAAAATTTACGAGATCGACACCCTACATCCACGACATATATGTATGATACATGTTAATTCCAAGAGCCACGTCAACAAGTAATATTAACATCTTACCCGTACTATTAAGAAAAAGAGAAAGGAGCAATATACGAGACTGACGCATACCAACTATGGCATAAATATTTCCAAGAGCCAAGTCAACAAGTAAAAAGAACACCTTACCCGTACTATAATAAAGATGAATATACGAGACTGACACCCTCCAACCATGGCACAAATGTACTTATGATACATAAATTTCCAAGAGCCACGTCAACCAGTAACACTTAACATCTCACCCGTACTATATAGAATAAAAATGAATTTACGAGACTGACGCATTACATCCTTGGCACTATGATTTCCAAGAGCCACGTCAACAAGTAAAAAGAACACCTTACCCGTACTATATATGAAAAAAAAAAAAAATTTTACGAGACTGACGCATACCAACCACGGCATAAATATTTCCAAGAGCCAAGTCAACAAGTAAATAAGAACATCTCACCTGTACTATTGAAGAAAGAAGAAGGAGCAGATGAGAAGTTGGAAAAAAAAAATAAAACCAAAGTAATGTATTAATGTAGACAAACCACCACACACAACCACATTGTTTCTAGTGTATGTTACTAGAGAAAAAGATAATACTACATGGAATATGAATACCAAATAAAAACCATGAAGAAGAAGAAAAACAAATGTACTTATGAATTATATCTAGAAGAGTGAAACCTGAGATGAAGAATATGACGAGACGACATTCAAAGTGACAACAAAATGAAGAGATTAATCAATGATAATGAAGAATGAAAAAATAATATACTAACGAAGATAATCATGAGAGTATACCAGTGAGGAAGTGTAAAACAAACTATCCCTATAATATGTGAAGAATATAGTTAAGTTGAATCAAGAAAAGAAAGAATAACAATGTATAAACCGCAGATGCGTGAATTAATCCCAAGGATATTTATTATTTGTCGGAAGAACGACCACTATTATTATTTTTGATGATTTGAGATGAATTGACTGAAGAGTAATGCCAGCAATCATTTATTATTATTGAAGGAGATGATTTGCCTCCATATTTATTGAAGTTAGTATGGCCAGTAGAGTTGAATAGCCAAAGTGAGCCGCTCTAAACTGCCCCAGCTAAACTTATGTTAGGGAATTAGGGAACTAAATAAACAAGGGAGATGATTACATAGAGAAGATATAAATACGATTCAAATAGAAGAAAGTGAAGGGATATATGGAAAAACATGTAAATCAACATGGAATGTACAACAATTGATAAATTCTTCAATGAAAAATATAGTATAATAATTCAGAATTAATCAATTCTTATAGGAAGGCATATGTAACAGTACCAAATATGGTAGTTACCTAATATGAACTAATGTAACGTCAAGTAAGAGAAAAACATGGAAGTATGTCTAGATAAATAAACCTAAGTGTATGAAAGTGTGTATCTACAAATATATTAATAAAAAATCCAACGATGAAGGAGATAATATTAACATAGCAACGCCAAATACAAAATGAAGAAAGAAAATGCCACGAACCAAAACAAAATATCAGTAACCAGACCCAATAGGATCCAACAGTGAGGGGAACAAGCGAAACAAGGACCAACAAACTCCAACAGCAATGGAGATAAATAAAAATAGCAACTACAAGGAAAATATAAGAAAAAGAAGAAAGAAGAAGGACCAGGAAGAGCACCAAGAAGAAGAGAGAAGATGGACAGAAGATATAAGGACTCAACATAAACCTCATGTACTAAAAACAATGTAAGTGACAAAAGAAATGATGATTATAAATGTGAAAAGAAAACCAGTGTGAAACATTTAAGGAACCACAAACAATTACAGTGTGTACTTAATACAAATGTGAAACCTGTGAATAATTAACTAATTTCAACTGAATAAACCACACAAACAATTACAGTGATGAAGTTTACAGTGTGAGAAAATATGTTAAATTCATGATGAAACAGCAAGAATTAAAATAGTCAAATAAACACAGACAATGAGTGTGACTAATTTAATAAAGTTGTGATCAATACACATAATCATAAGACCACCAGAATAGAACAAAATAGAACAATTATGTTATTGTTCATAGAGAACTGACAACAAATAAAAAACATTTGTTATGTATCAAACAAGGACAGGAATTAAGTTCCACCATTGACCAGAAAAATATTGTAAATAATACAAAAAAGATTTGTGTTAGTGTTTAAGAAGGAGTTGTATAAACATGTGTAACAAGATAGTTAAAGTATTATATTAAGATACCGTAGTGAAGTCAATTTAGTAGTAGAAAAATACTGCACTAAACAGATGGTATTTTGTTACATAACCCCACAGGGAAGATACCTATTACAACAGAAAATCATACATATTAGTATAAATAAATGATCATCAACTATGATATCAAACAAGAATTTGTTATATATAAATAATAAATCCTAAGAGACAATGTAATATATTGCAAAACAATGCAAATAGAACAAGTCAAACATAATGGCACAGAGAATAGCAGAGATGAAAAAAGTATGCCAATTTAGTTAGGCAAAGTACAGTATCAAAACCAATATCAATGTTTATAAGAGTATTACCAGTAGTGAGATAAATATCTGATAATACATTGAGAACAGATTCTGAACATAATAAGAACAATATTGTAACTAAATTATTGTAAACTAACTAACTATGTACTTATGACCAGAAGTAAGCTGAACCATTGTATAGCTAATTAGTTAAGAAAAGTACTGTATCAAATATTGAACACAGATTGTTACAATTGTTACCAGTAGTAAGAGGAAATCCCAATGCTACTTTGAGAACAGATTATGACCATAAAAACAGTCATGTTATATACAAACAATTAAAAACCAAATGACTATTATGAAGAACACCAAATGTAAACAAACAATGACAAGCAAGTTATTTATGAAAAATATAACATATAAACTTGTGTAAAAGTAAATGAAAACATTATCAAAGGTTAGAATACTATCTAATGCTACTTTGGAAATCCAAACCAAGTAGAACAATAACAATTTAGTTATTGTATTAACAAAAAATAAATGACTACTATGATATGACACAACATAAACAGAGCCATTACTGAAAGATTGAAGGGTTCTGAACTAATTAAAAGATAACCATTATATATAATAAATTAGGTACTATGTGTGTACACTAATTACAATCATTACATGATATGATTTATATAGAGAAGACCAAAAGTAAGGTGAAAAATTGTATAAGAGAGATAGAAGAGGACTGAAACTATGTAAATATTAAATTAACCACAGTCATATATAATATTATAGTGTAAAATTGTGTAAATAAACTTTACTAGTATTATTAGATTGTAATATTACTGTTTTAGTTAAGGAAAATTAGTTTTAAGCACATTTATGGAAAATCAAACATGGACGCTTAATGACGCCATAACGAGATTTGTGTAGGGAACAATTATTCCCAAATTGTAAATCAAACCAATTGAGATATAGACTCAAAGTGTTTATTTAAGAAGTGTTTTATTATAATTAAGTAAAATCTGGTGTAACGGACTTATAAAAATAAGATACACCAGAAATAATAAATAAAATCGTTATTGTGATAGTAGTGATGAACGGAAAATAAGCATTTTTGGACTTAAATTAACAAGCAGAATGTCCGCAATTCACTGACATCAACCATTTAACGATAGGACGTAAATTAAGAAAGTTATAGTAATTTTAAACTTTTCAGTTAAATTTTTGTGCCAGTGCTGACGTCAAAAAGCCTCAACACCAAACTCGATTTTGTCAAAAAATTAAATATTTTAATAAAACAAAGGCGTTTGGGTCAGAGAGTACAATGTTTCCAGCCAATAGAATGAATGACTTTCGACAGACGACCGAGAGACGCTTTCAGGAAACATTACAGTTCACGTCTAGCTTTTCAACAGAGAGGTCACGCAACTCGACGGACATGAAGGAGTTTATATTTGAATTTTGTGCGCGACATATTCATTAAGTAACCAAAATAACATAACCTTTAACACTACACCAATATATACGAGTGAAAAGTGCGGAGTTATTTAATTATACAAGTACGGTCAGTGTATAATGTCGACCATACTTGCGAGTGATGTGATAAATAAGAAACAGGGAGTACAATTTTATTTAAACAATACTGAACAAAAATAATAATTTCGTAAATGACTAACTTTCGATACTACGCAAGTCAGATAATACGGAGTATCGAAAACAATAATTAAATTATCAGAATTAAAGAAAAATTTAATTCACAATTATTAAAATATTATACAAATATTTTAATTATTTATAATAATTTAAAATATCATGTTTGAAATAATTATTAATGAATACAAGAATATTTAGTCACTCATTTGACTAAACTTATTTTTCTTGATTTTTTCGATGTTTTGAAATATACTTTATTAATTTTCATACAGTATAAATAAATGTAATTCTGATAATAGTATATTAAAGTATTACGAATGATATGTTGATATGTATAGTTTAAGAAATAATAACTGTTAAGAAATACTTATCCATTGTAACAACACCGATTATAACTAACCTCAGAATCGTTACGGTAACTTGATAATTTCAATATTACCGATCTGTTCTCAAGTAACATCCAAATCAGATAGAACTACTAACAAGAGTTTTTTTTTGATAAATTTTTCTCTTGTGAATAGATGATTTTTTAAAACGAATTATTAAACGAAAGTAATACATTTTTAACTACTGTACAAGTCATACAGCTTGACAATTGCAAACTAGTATTATAAGATGCGTGCGCATTCCGCGTACGATAGTTCCATAAATACCAGACATATGGTATCAATTTTTGATTTTTATATTTGTTCGCTTATTATTCATTATTGTTAATTCTATATCGTCATTTGTATTACATCTTGTGCCTGGTATCATGTTACCTAAAAGAACCTAACGAAATATGGTAATTCACTGAACCAAAATAACATAACCTATTGAAGGTAAATTATTGTACCAATAACAGGTCTACCAGCCTTGAGATTTGGACTATTATTACGCACCCACTAAAAACAACACAATAACTCTAATAACCTTAATAATTACAATTACATCTTTTAATAAACAACATTATCGTAGATACCGGTGCGAGTCTACACTCACACGAATACACCACACAACTACTTACCAGAAATTATCTACACATCTATAATTTTATATTATAGATTGACGAACCCAACGTGGGGCTTGACATAATAAGAGTTCAGGAACGTAGATACTACATCATAAATACAACATCTATAATTTTATATTACAAGTTGGCGCCCAACGTCTGAGCACGATTTAGGGAAATTACAAAATAACTAGTGACCTAATCATCCCAATTCGTGAAAAGACAGCAGATACATTACCAATACAGCAAGATGTACACCAGCAGATTAAAATCGAGATCAAAATCAAGGTCAACGTCGAGGAAGAGGGCAACCGAAGTGGAGAAGGAGACCAGAAGAGAAGAAAAGGAGGCCATGTCGACAGAAGATGTAGAAGAAGTTTTACTGGAAACAAAGGAAAAACCAACTGAACCAGCGGAGGGGGTTCAGCAGCCTATGGAGGAACCAGAAGTGATGATTCAAGAAACTCCATCGGAAACAAATCAACCCGAAAGACCGGTACAACCAGAAGACAGATACATTGTCGAAATGTTAATTAGTATGAGAGCATCAATGGAAGAAGGCCAGAAGAGGATGGAGGAATCAATAAACAAGAAGATAGAAGAAGCCAGCCGAGCCACCAAGGAGGACAGTCAAAATTTGAAGGCGGAAGTAAATAGTAAAATAGAAGAGGCCAGTCGATCCACAAACCAAAAAATAGAGGAAGGCCAGAGGGAGAACCAGAAACATATGGAGTTGTTAAAAGAAGAATTTAATAACCAAATAAACGAGACGAACAGGAGAATGGAAGAGGGTCAAAGGAAAACCGAAGAATTGTTGGAGAAGAAAATGGCCATCATGAAAGAAGATTTATCGGCAGAGTTGGGAGTGAAGATTGATCAGACTAACCAGAAGATTGATGGAATCAACGCTAAACTTAATCGAGATGTTGAGACCATACAAGCTGATCACGAGAGTATATGGCAACAGATAAGTATCAATAATGACAAAATGGAGGAGACCGCTAAGGATACGGTGGAAATGGTTGAGAGAAGATTGGGAGAAAGTGTTGAGGAAATCGAGAGACAAATGGCCATATTAACGACGGAAATTAATGTCGAGATATCTGAAGTTAATGTTCTATCTGAAATAACACATTCTATTAATATACCTTCTTTATTCAAATTTTTGGCGGTTCATAGTTTAGACTTTTCTCTAATAATTTCTTTTCTTCATTGTTGAATACCATTTCTGTTAAATTAAATATTGTCTCGGATAACTTCAAATCTGCTTGATCTGGTTTTACATTCTCATATCATTCATTTCTTTTAAATATTCTAATTTACTTTTCAACTTCTTATTTCTTTCTTCCAATTTCGTCTTCATATTCCGATCACCAAAATCTTACAAACTTTCTTCTATTTCTATGTAATTATACTTTTGATGTAGTTCTATGTGCATTTTTAGTAACTTTTTATTATACGTATTCATTTGCTGATACAAATATTTTATTTCCTGTTTTACCCATAACTGTACACTTATGTTCTTTACTTTTTTCCGTGTTTCACTTCTTCCTTTTATTTCGATTTTTGCATACTTTGGTATTATATTATGAATAAAGAACACTGCTTAATAAACCAAATTTTAGACAAAGTTATCTTGAACATAATTATTTTTCAATTATTTATAGAAATCTACTTTATTTCTCGGCTCCATTATTCTTCTACTCCTTAGATTTGTCAATCTATTTATTTATTCTTGTATTGGAGTGTTAGTGGGCTCAAATATTTCTACTAGTAATTTTATACAAACCACTATGTTGTCTTTGGTATTGACGACCGCGTTCAGCAGTCAAGCCATCTTCAAGTCATTTACCAACAGAGAAATATGAAACCGTTCACTTCTGATATACCGTCTTACCGGAAATATGTAGCCCCGCCCACTGACGGAGTAACGTCTTACTTAGCTCCAACCATAGTGGGTTGTCTTACATTACAAATTTTGTAGCCGTTACAATTTTCGTTAACTCATTTTCTAGGCTTTTTCTTGTCTAATAGGCTACTAAATATTTCTTCATTTTCAAATGTGGTTTTTATATTCAATAGTCGTTTTTCATCTTTATTTCTAATTTTTAATATTTCCACTTCTTTCTTTAATTTTCATTCTCTTTCTTTACTCATCACTTTTAATATCGTATAATTTACGACTGGGTCTATGAATTTATGTCCTTCTTCTTTTAAATGCCTAGCGTATAATGAATTCGTCGTTAACTTTTCTTCACCTCTCCTATACTCTTTAAATCTCTGGCAAAATTGATGAACCATTTCGCCCAGATATAATTTTTCACATTCCTCATAACTGCGCGTATATTCTCCACTTTTCTTCAATATGTCTTCGTCCTTCGTCTTCATAATTCGTAGTTTTTACTAAATCAAACACGGTTTTCGATTTTTTAACCGCTACCCCTATATTATATTTTCTGAAACATTTTTGTATCTTACGTGTGTTATAACCTGTATAAGATATGGATCACTTATACTCCTTCTTTTCTTTACTATTCTCATTTTGTGTTTCTTCTCTTCGTTTTATACTATTAAATATTTTATCTACTACATTCGTATTATACTTGTTGTTTTTTACAATTATTTTCATTCATTCTATTTCTTTCTTTCTGTTTTCCTCGTCTTCTATACAACTGTTTATTCTATGAAAGGAATTATTTATCGCTGCCATTTTATACTGTATAGAATGGTATGAATCATTTGGTATTATAACATCAGTATATGTGCTTTTCCTATAAATTTCAAATTTTATTGTATTTTCTTGAATTATTCTTTGCTTTAAATCTAGGAAGTTCATTTTCTTGTTTCCTACTTTTATCTTCAAATTTATAGTCTCTTCTAATTTGTTACCCTTTTCAAAAAATTCTTTTAATTCTTCATCATCGCCCTCCCATATTAACAAGATATCGTCTATATTCCTCATCCGTTTCTTAATTTTGTCTTTATTTTTCACTGTTGACATTATTTTATTTTCAAAGTAGTTCATGTAATTTTCTGCCCTTATCGGTTACATTGATGATCCCATTGGAAGTCCCTTCATCAGACTATAAAACTTATTATTAAACCTAAAGAAATTTTGCTTCAAACTCTCTTGTATTACTTTTATTAATTCTTCTTTCTTTCCGTATCATTTTTATTTTTTCTTTTCAATCAGTTTTAACGTTTTTTCTACCGGGATGTTTGTAAACATATTTACTACATCAAGCGATATTAACATTGAACTTTCTTTTACTAGCACTACTTCTTTCAGTGTTTCTATCAATTTTTTTTATTTTTTATACTATGTTTTTTCTCGAAGTCATAATATACTTTTAGTATCTTACTACATTCTTTTGATAACTCATATGCTGGTGCTCCAATAAGCGATATTATTGGCCTAACTGGGTGGTTTTATTTCTGCAATTTTATCTGTCATTTAAATTTAGGCGCTTCCGGATTTGTTTCTGGTAATTTTACCTTATTCTTAAACATAGTGGAATTTTTTATAAATTGTTTCACCCTACTTTGAAATTTATTAGTATAATCATATTTAATCTCTTCATAATTCTTACTTTTTATAAATTCATTCCCTTTCTTTGTATACTCTTCTTTATCTATTAGCACTACGGAGTTGCCTTTGTCCGCTTTTGTTACCATAATATTATTTTGTTTTATTTTACTTTTTAACTGTTTATGTTTCTCTTAACAGCCATACTATTTCCTCCTTGTTTTCTGTTCTTTTCTTTTAATGTTCCCACAATGATACTAATTTCAAATCACAATTTCTTTTTATTTGCTCCTCTTTTCCCTTGCTTATTATTCTTTCACATTCTATTAATATACCTTCTTTATTCAAATTTTTTGGTTGTGCATAATTTACGCTTTTTTCTAATAATTTCTTTTCTTCATTATTGAATACCATTTCTGTTAAATTAACTATTGTCTCGGCAAACTTCAAATCTGCTTGATCTGGTTTTACATTCTCATACCATTCATTTCTTTTAAACATTCTAATTTAGTTTTCAACTTCTTATTTCTTTCTTCCAATTTCGTCTTCTTATTCCGCTCACCAAAATTTAACAAAATTTCTTCTATTTCTATGTAATTATACTTTTGATGTAGTTCTATGTGCATTTTTAGTAACGTTTTATTATACGCATTCAGTTGCTGATACAAATATTTTATTTCCTGTTTTACCCATAACTGTACACTCATCTTCTTTACTTTTTTCAATATTTCACTTATTCCTTTTATTTCGATTATTGCTTACTTTAGTACTATATTATTAAGTATACAACACTGCTTATTAAACCAAATTTTTTAACAAAGTTATCTTTTAATCAGAATGATCAATATTGCACAACACTATATAAAAATTATTCCGATTATCGCTTTCAAGCTTCACAGCTCATCGTCAGATCAGGAATAGCTATTCCTGATCTGACGATGAGCTGTGAAGCTTGAAAGCGCTAATCGGAATAATTTTTATATAGTGGTGTGCAATATTGATCATTCTGATTGTGATTTCAACCACTAACACAAATTTCTTCATTAAAAGTTATCTTTAACTTAATTTTTGTTTTCAATAATTTCTAGAAATCTTCTACTTTATTTCTCTGCTCCTATATTCTTCTACTCCTTAGATTAGTCAATCTATTATTTTATTCTTGTATTGGAGTGTTCGTGGGCTCAAATATTTCTACTAGTAATTTTATATAAACCACTATGTTGTCTATGGTATTGACGAGCGCTTTCAGCAGTCAAGCCATCTTCAAGTTATTTACCAACAAAAAAATATGAAACCGTTCACTTCTTATATACCGTCTTACCGGACATATGTAGCCCCGCCACCTGACGGAGTAACGTCTTACTTAGCTCAAACCATAGTGGGTTGTCTTACATTACAAATTTTGTAGCCATTACAATTTACGTTATCTCATTTTCTACTTTTTTTGTTGTCTTATAAGCTCCTAAATATTTCTTCATTTTCAAATGTGGTTTTCATATTCATTAGTCGTTTTTCATTTTTATTTCTTATTTTTAATATTTCCACTACTTTCTTTAATTTTCTTTCTCTTTCTTTACTCATCACTTTTAATATCTTATAATTTACGACTGGGTCTATAAATTTATGTCCTTCTTCTATAAAATGCCTGGCGTATAATGAATTCGTCGTTAACTATTCTTCACCCCTCCTATATTCTTTAAATCTCTGGCAAAATTGACGAAACATTTCGCCCAGATATAATTTTTCACATTCCTCATAACTGCGCGTATATACTCCACTTTTCTTCAATATGTCTTCGTCTTCATAATTCGTAGTTTTTATTATATGAAACACGGTTTTCGATTTTTTAACCACTAACCCTATATTATATTTTTTTAACATTTTTGTATCTTACGTGTGTTATAACCTATATAAGATATGGATCACATATACTCCTTCTTTTCTTTACTATCCTCATTTTTGTTTCTTCTCTTCGTTTTATATTATTAAATATGTTATCTACTATATTCGTATTATACTTGTTGTTTTTTACAATTATTTTCATTCATTCTATTTCTTTCTTTCTGTTTTCCTCATCTTCTATACAACTGTTTATTCTATAAAAGGAAATATTTATCGCTGCCATTTTATACTGTATTGGATGGTATGAATCAATTGGTATTATAACATCAGTACATGTGCTTTTCCTATAAATTTCAAATTTTAGTATATTTTCTTGAATTATTCTTTGGTTTAAATCTAGGAAATTTATTTCCTTTATTAAAACTTTTATCTTCAAATTTATAGTCTCTTCTAATTTGTTAACCTCTTCAAAAAATACTTTAAATTCTTCATCATCGCCCCCCCATATTACAAGATATCGTCTATATACCTCATCCATTTCTAAATTTTGTCTTTATTTTTCACTGTTGGCATTATTTCATTTTCAAAGTAGTTCATGTAAATTTCAGCCATTATCGGTTACATTGATGATCCCATTGGAAATCCCTTCTTCTGACTATAAAACTTATTATTAAACCTAAAGTAATTTTGCTTCAAAGTCTCTTGTATTACTTTTATTAATTCTTCTTTTTGCCGTATAATTTTTATTTCTTCTTTTCAAGCAGTTTTAAAGTTTTTTCTACCGGGATGTTTGTAAACATATTTACCCTTACGACTGGGTCTATGAATTTATGTCCTTCTTCTTTTAAATGCCTAGCGTAAAATGAATTCGTCGTTAACTTTTCTTCACCTCTCCTATACTCTTTAAATCTCTGGCAAAATTGATGAACCATTTCGCCCAGATATAATTTTTCACATTCCTCATAACTGCGCGTATATTCTCCATTTTTCTTCAATATGTCTTCGTCTTCATAATTCGTAGTTTTTATTATATCAAACACGGTTTTCCATTTTTTAACCGCTACCCCTATATTATTTTTTCGAAAACATTTTTGTATCTTACGTGTGTTATAACCTATATATGATATGGGTCACTTATACACCTTCTTTTCTTTACTATTCCCATTTTTTGTTTCTTCTCTTCGTTTTATAATATAAAATACTTTATCTACTACATTCGTTTTATACTTGTTGCTTTTTAAAGTTATTTTGATTCATTCTTTTTTTTCTGTTTTCCTCATCTTTTATACAACTGTTTATTCTATTAAACAAATTATTTATCGCTGCCATTTTATACTGTATTGGATGGTATGAATCATTTGGTATTATACCATCAGTATATGTTCTTTCCACATAAATTTCAAAGTTTAGTATATTTTCTTGTGTTATACTTTGGTTTAAATCTAGGACATTTATTTCCTTATTTCCTACTTCCATCTTAATTTTTATACTCTTTCCTAATTTGTTAACCTCTTCAAAAAATACTTTTATTTCTTCATCATCGCCCTCCCATATTAACAAGATATCGTCTACATACCTCATCCATTTCTTAATTTTTTCTTCATTTTTCACTGTTGACATTATTTTATTTTCAAAGTAGTTCATGTAAATTTCTGCCATTAGTGTTGTTACTGAGATTAATATTTTCTCTGATTATTTTGTCTAGTTGTTTTGCGATTTTTGTGGGAGGGTGCCTGTGTGTTGTTTATTAATGGTCTGATGGGAATGTTCGGTTTATGTATTTTTGGTAATGCATTTAGTTTAGGGGGGTTAGGTTTTATTTGTTTTAGGTATTTGGCGCTTTCTGGTTTGATTATATGTTTTGTGTTGTTTATAAACTTATTAATCTGTTTATGAAATTTTAGTGTGGGGTCTTTATTTATTTCCGTTATATTATTTTCGTTGAAGAAATTTTCGATTTTAGTGTTTAATTGGTGTTTGTCCATTATGACGCTAATGTTACCTTTGTCAGCTTTTAGGATTGTTGTGTTGTGTTCAAGTAACTTGTGTTTTACATTGTTAAGTGTTTTTATTTCATTGTTGTGTATTTTTGGTTTTGTATGTGTGTTTAGAAGTTTTCGTTTTATTTCGTGGCGAATCGGGTCCTGGTTATTAAAGTGCGTGTTTTGTACAGCTGTTTCTGCGTCTATGATTATGTCACGTGTGTGTTTATTGTGATTTTTGTTAGTTGTATTGTTATTTAAATTGTGTTTCAGTCCTTTGTTTAATAAATCCATTTCATCCTTTGTGAAATTAATGGTTGTTGTATTAACTACGCGTGCGTGGAATTTGTATGCCGATTCAGGGATAGATTCAATTGTGCGTGTTGTGAGGTTAGTTATTTTTTTGTTGTGTCTAGCTTGTATTGTCAATTTGAGTTTGTCTATGTTGTCTTGTGTGTGTTGTATTACATTTTCAAGTTCCGTGTGGTGTAATATTTGTGTGAGTTTCATGTGTAATTTATATGCCTGTTTGTTGAGTGTGTCTTTTTTATGGTATAAATAATTGATTATGTTATTTAGGTTTATTTGTTCTACATGCCAAACGGAAATTAGAACAAATAAACCTAAATAACATAATCAATTATTTATACCATAAAAAAGACACACTCAACAAACAGGCATATAAATTACACATGAAACTCACACAAATATTACACCACACGGAACTTGAAAATGTAATACAACACACACAAGACAACATAGACAAACTCAAATTGACAATACAAGCTAGACACAACAAAAAAATAACTAACCTCACAACAAGCACAATTGAATCTATCCCTGAACCGGCATACAAATTCCACGCACGCGTAGTTAATACAACAACCATTAATTTCACAAAGGATGAAATGGATTTACTAAACAAAGGACTGAAACACAATTTAAATAACAATACAACTAACAAAAATCACAATAAACACACACGTGACATAATCATAGACGCAGAAACAGCTGTACAAAACACGCACTTTAATGACCAGGACCCGATTCGCCACGAAATAAAACGAAAACTTCTAAACACACATACAAAACCAAAAATACACAACAATGAAATAAAAACACTTAACAATGTAAAACACAAGTTACTTGAACACAACACAACAATCCTAAAAGCTGACAAAGGTAACATTAGCGTCATAATGGACAAACACCAATTAAACACTAAAATCGAAAATTTCTTCAACGAAAATAATATAACGGAAATAAATAAAGACCCCACACTAAAATTTCATAAACAGATTAATAAGTTTATAAACAACACAAAACATATAATCAAACCAGAAAGCGCCAAATACCTAAAACAAATAAAACCTAACCCCCCTAAACTAAATGCATTACCAAAAATACATAAACCGAACATTCCCATCAGACCATTAATAAACAACACACAGGCACCCTCCCACAAAAATCGCAAAACAACTAGACAAAATAATCAGAGAAAATATTAATCTCAGTAACAACACATCTATCAAAAACAACATAGACCTTGTCAAGAAAACTGAACACATCCACATCCCACATAACTCAACTCTGGCATCTTTTGATATAACCAATTTATACACTAATGTCCCCATCAAAGAAACCATCCAAACACTAGAACAACTACTCAGACAAAACAACACACCTGAAACACACATACAAGAAATCATCACACTGACCAAACTAATAACTGAACAAAATTACTTTACATACAATAACAAGATATACACACAAACAGAAGGTCTCCCAATGGGCTCCCCCATATCAGGAATACTAGCAGAAATATATATACACAACATAGAACAGAACCACATAATAAACAACAACAAATACACTAACAAAATTATATATTGGCACAGGTATGTAGATGATATATTACTTTTATTCAAAGGCAACACAAGACAAGTTGAAAACTTCCACAAATACATAAACACTATACACCACAAATTAAAATTTACACTGGAAATTGAACAAAACAATAGTATAAATTTTCTAGACCTAACAATTAACAAAACTAACAACACACACACATACAAAATATACAGGAAACCAACCACAACTGACATGGTTATACACAACACATCAAACCACCCAACACAACATAAACATGCGGCCTTCAACCATATGCTCCATAGACTAACTAAAATACCCTTAAATAAACAAGATTACACCGACGAACTCAACACAATAAAATACATAGCAATCAAAAACGGTTACAACCCTAATTTAATAAACACACTACACAAACGCATCAAAAACAAAAACAACAAAACACAAAATACCATCAGCACACAACACAATAAATACATCACACTCACATACCACAACTCCTACACACACAAAATCGCCAACACATTCAGAAAACACAAATACAAAATAGCATACAGAACAACCAATACCATTACAAAACACATTAATAATACAAACACAGACATAGACAAATATAAGAAAACAGGTGTTTACAAATTAAAATGTAATGACTGCAATAGTTTCTACATCGGCCAGACAGGAAGATCTTTTTCATCCCGTTATTCTGAACAATTAAAAGCTCTAACCAACAACAATATACACTCCGCATTTGCCACACACATACACACAGAAAACCACAATTACACCAACATAGACACCAATCTCGAAATTTTACATTACTTACCTAAAGGCCGAAAACTCAACACAACTGAACAATACGAAATATATAAACACCACACAACACAACCAAACAACATACTCAACGATCAATTACAATATAAATCACATACACTTTTTGACACAATTTTACAAAAAACAAACATCAAGTTGAATCCCTGCACCAATCCCCTTCCTCCACACACCACCCCCACTACACCTTCCACACAAAAACCGTTACGAAATGATGGCAGTCTGACCAAAAAGCTGAAGAAGGCGGATACTTAAGCCGAAACGCGTCCGACGAAAAAAGTAAGTTTTTCACAAGATAAAGTTCATTTTTATTAAAGTGATAGTGCTGTGAAAGAAGAGATGAACAATCAAGACAACTATGAAGACTCAAAGCTGTCCAAGACGATTGTTAATTTTCAGAATCGCTATCAACTTGCTTTTCGCTGACCGACTGCGTTATAAAATTATTCCTCACATGCCTTCCCTAATTCTTCCTATTTTTTCTAATTGTCCATCTTTACCGCATGTATACTTCACTAGTGTCTGCTATTCATTACTTTTACTATTTTCTAAGCACGTTACATCCGTTTCAATAGGAACAACATTTAGCTTATTACGCATTGCAGCATATCTTTTGAAGCAGTTGTTGTTAATCAATATATGCACACATTCTTTTCTTACAGCCTCAACTTTTAACAATACCACTGGCAACTGTTTCGGTAGAGTCGCTCTTATCTCTTGACGTTTTTCTACGTTAACACTGCTTCGTCTAACTTTCGTTACTCATTAAGCCAACTTAAGACTCATCGTTGTGAATGACGATTTTACATTTCAAGAATCGTTATGTATTTCCTCTCCGCTTAACGATAATATTATAAAATTATTTCTCACATACGTTCCTTATGTCCATATTTTTTTCTTTCTTGACTCTGTAGACTGAACCCATCCATGTGCTTTGCTTCTTAAAGAAGTTCGATTTCAAAGACGATTTCACAATGTGTCGAAAGCCATTGAAATGTAGATTCTCCATACCGCTCAATTGCTTTATGTAAATGCAAGAAGTCGTAAGATAATTTTCAAGCGAATATATAAAAGTTACCATCAAAATACCATTGTACAACAAAAAAATTATCTGCCCCTCTCTCTCTCCTATGGCACTACAGCCCTTGTTGGGCCCTGGCCTCCTTCAATTTTTCCCATTCTCTTCTGTCGGTATCCATCCTCCACCAGGAACGCACTTTCAGTATTTCTTTCGCATCTTCATCCACCGTGAGGTCGTGGATTCTGGTATTCAATAGTCTTCGTGGTATTCTGTCTTCCCCCATCCTGGCTACATGACCAGCTCATCTTAGACTCTGTAGTTTTATGTATCGTGTTAGCGGTGGTTCTTTATACATTTGATACAATTCAAAGTTATATCTTATCAAAGTTTAGTTCTCCAGCTGTGTACGTCATTAACTGGTCCCAGGATTCTTCGTAATATTTTTCTTTCAAAGATATCGAGAGTGTTTGCTGCTTTGGAGGTCACGATACACGTTTCGCAGCCGTAGGTTAGGATGGGTCTTATTAGGCTATAGATTTGTAAATCCTTAGTTTCGTGTTTCTGTGGATGTCTTTGGATCTGAAGATACTTGGTGTGGCGAAATACGCTTTATTGGCTTGGACTATCCGGTTTCGGATTTCGGCTTCTTCTTTGCCGTTTTTTTCTAATATGGTTCCCATGTATTTAAAGTTGTCCACCTTTTCAATATTGTCAATTGTCCGTAGTTTCTTTGTCTTCTAGTCTGCACTAATATTTTTGTTTTATGTATGTTGATTTTGAGGCATATATTGCTAGCATTTTCTTTGTGCTCAAAGTACGTTTCCTCTGCTGCATTTTTTGTCCGACACATTATGTTGATGTCGTCCGCGTAGGCTGCTAATTGGGCCGATTTCTTTGTCAGTATGTTATTTCTTCCGACTGACAGTTTTCTGATCACATATTCTAGAGCTAGATTAAACAAGGTCGGGGCCAGCCCGTCTCCTTGTTTTAACCCTGGATTGATTACAGATCCTTCTGTCATTCTGTACTAGCCATTGTCAAGTTTATCATCCTTACCAGTTTCACTTAACTGGTTTTTTCATCCTTACCCATAACTGTTCAATTAATTTCTTGTCATTTTTCCGTATTTCACAGCTTCCGTTTATTTCGATTTTTGCATACTTTGATATAATATTATTAAGTAAACAACACTGCTTATTAAACCAAATTTTAGACAAAGTTATCTTGAACTTAATTTTTGTTTTCAAATATTTATAGAAATCTTCTACTTCATTTCTCCGCTCCATTATTCTTCTACTCCTTAGATTTTTCAATCTATTAATTTATTCTTGTATTGGAGTGTTAGCGGGCTCATATATTACTACTAGTAATTATATACAAACAACTATGTTGTCTTTGGTGTTGACGAGCGCTTTCGCCAGTCAAGCCATCTTCAATTCATTAACCAACAGAGAAATATGAAACCGTTCACTTCTTATATACCATTTACCGGACCTATCTAGCCCCGCCCCCTGACAGAGTAACGTCTTACTTAGATCCACCCACGGATACTAGAATACACGGTAGGGGTCACGCGCAGGTGGACTGTGAGCGGTGACGTCACCGCGTACCCACTCGCTTCGCCCCACCGCATAGAATCTTATAGGCACACCGCGCGCACATGTTTAACTCATTCACGTTTGTGAATATAATCGAGATTTTTCATGTTTTAGTGTATTATTATTATTACTAAGTTATTTATTAATTAAATAAACAAATATATTTTTTCTATGGCCGGTGAAATGCTAGTATAAAGCCTCCGAAGGACGTCAACCTCTTTCACCATCTCGGAGGGCCTACTTTTTTTTTTGCTGGGGGAAGAGGCTCGCACAGGCTTAGACCACATAGACCTGTGGTACGGAGAAACCCCCAATAATGTCATTTATCTGGAAAGTTATGTCTTTATTCTGGAAAGTTATGTTGCAACTTTTTTCATTTTCTTCACTATTTGTCTTTGTTCGCCCTCAGTTCGCTTATTACCTTTGCATTTTTTTTTCTTGTTGATAGCTTTCATTCTGATGAAAGCGCGGGTCCTTACAAAACACATCACAGCAAAGTCCTCTATTTCTGGATATTTCGCGTTTATAACGTCCTTTAATCTTACAAAAACTTTTGGGTTACCATCAGTGGAATTGCCGTGGAATCGTTGAAATTCTCTTTCCATTTACAAAGCGAATTCCATGAACCGTTCAGTTGGCTTCATTAAAGATCCTCTTGAAATTGTTTGAAGCCAGGTCTTTCCTGAAAAATTTACGTGTTCAGTTGTGTTACCATACAAATGTGCTAATTTGGGGTGTTTACGTTTAACTCTATAAGCAACATCTCCTGCAATCATCTCTAACAACTCAACATTTTCCTTCAAATCTGGAACATTTTCCTCTTCGTATTCGGTGCAATTCTCAAAAATGTCGCCCACTTCTGAAATGATTTCTTCAACCTCCTTGTTCTCGCACTCGCTGTCTAAGCTTTCCTGTAGACATGAAGTGTCTTGTTTCTTAGAAGACGACGGTTCTACAGTCGTATCTTCAGTTTCCGACAAAGTATTAGCACTTAAAATATCAATTTCTTTCTCATTCTTGCATGTGCTACCTGATATGAGTTCCCTCGCATTACGGTTCAAAATCAAAGACTTGATTCTTTCGGAGACGGTGGTAGGCAAAGGGTGATCGTAGAATCTCCCCAATCCTCTTACTTTAGAAAAGTAACTCTCAAGTATATCCTGATTGCATCTTGATGACATGACGTACGTGTAGCCTTCCAATGTTAACTCCTTAAACAAAGAGCGTAGACTGTTTATAGACATTAAAAACCTCTTCTGAAAAGGGAGCAAATCATCAGTAGGTTTCTTTTCTTTTTTTTTGGATTTACTCTTTTCTTTCTTCTCATTTCCTTTTGGTATGTGTTTTATTACTCTCATTGTGAGAATGAGGTCATACAGCTTGTCTAACGCGCCATCTTGTTCTGGTAAACAGTTTCCGTATGCACTTTTTAATTTATATGCTTCAGTTTCTGTAGCCGTTTCCGTTCCTGTTTCTGTTTCACTTTCGGTGACTGCTTCTGTTTCCTTCTGTGACACACAGTCTATTTGTGTATGTGTCCGTCTTTTGAAACATGACTACACATGTTTGTCGTAAAATAAAAATGCACCACAAATTATCTTATTTTATAGTTATAATCCGCAGATGAAGCAGATCGTGTCTGCTGGGAAACAATATATATACACACGTAAAAACTATTTCATTATACTGTTTTTAATGAATATAATATATATAATTAAAAATCGCTCTTATCTCTTTAGGTTTTTTAATGTTAACACTTCGTCTACATTTCATTATTCATTTAGTCAACTGAAGACTCAAAGCTGTCCAAGACGATTGTTAATTTTCAGAATCGCTATCAACTTGCTTTTCGCTGACCGACTGTGTTATAAAATTAATCCTCACATGCCTTCCCTAATTCTTCCTATTTTTTCTAATTGTCCATCTTTACCGCATGTATACTTCACTAGTGTCTGCTATTCTTTACTTTTACTATTTTCTAAGCACGTTACATCCGTTTCAATAGGAACAACATTTAGCTTATTACGCATTGTAGCATATCTTTTGAAGCAGTTGTTGTTAATCAATATATGCACACATTCGTTTCTCACAGCCTCAACTTTTAACAATACCACTGGCAACTGTTTCGGTAGAGTCGCTCTTATCTCTTGACGTTTTTCTACGTTAACACTGCTTCGTCTAACTTTCGTTACTCATTAAGCCAACTTAAGACTCATCGTTGTGAAAGACGATTTTACATTTCAAGAATCGTTATGTATTTCCTCTCCGCTTAACGATAATATTATAAAATTATTTCTCACATACGTTCCTTATGTCCATATTTTTTTCTTTCTTGACTCTGTAGACTGAACCCATCCATGTGCTTTGCTTCTTAAAGAAGTTCGATTTCAAAGACGATTTCACAATGTGTCGAAAGCCATTGAAATGTAGATTCTCCATACCGCTCAATTGTTTTATGTAAATGCAAGAAGTCGTAAGACAATTTTCAAGCGAATATATAAAGGTTACCATCAAAATACCATTGTACAACAACAAAATTATCTGCCCCTCTCTCTCTCCTATGGCACTACAGCCCTTGTTGGGCCCTGGCCTCCTTCAATTTTTCCCATTCTCTTCTGTCGGTATCCATCCTCCACCAGGAACGCACTTTCAGTATTTCTTTCGCATCTTCATCCACCGTGAGGTCGTGGATTCTGGTATTCAATAGTCTTCGTGGTATTCTGTCTTCCCCCATCCTGGCTACATGACCAGCTCATCTTAGACTCTGTAGTTTTATGTATCGTGTTAGCGGTGGTTCTTTATACATTTGATACAATTCAAAGTTATATCTTATCAAAGTTTAGTTCTCCAGCTGTGTACGTCATTAACTGGTCCCAGGATTCTTCGTAATATTTTCCTTTCAAAGATGCTTTGGAGGTCACGATACACGTTTCGCAGCCGTAGATGAGGATGGGTCTTATTAGGCTATAGATTTGTAAATCCTTAGTTTCGTGTTTCTGTGGATGTCTTTGGATCTGAAGATACTTGGTGTGGCGAAATACGCTTTATTGGCTTGGACTATCCGGTTTCGGATTTCGGCTTCTTCTTTGCCGTTTTTTTCTAATATGGTTCCCATGTATTTAAAGTTGTCCACCTTTTCAATATTGTCAATTGTCCGTAGTTTCTTTGTCTTCTAGTCTGCACTAATATTTTTGTTTTATGTATGTTGATTTTGAGGCATATATTGTTAGCATTTTCTTTGTGCTCAAAGTACGTTTCCTCTGCTGCATTTTTTGTCCGACACATTATGTTGATGTCGTCCGCGTAGGCTGCTAATTGGGCCGATTTCTTTGTCAGTATGTTATTTCTTCCGACTGACAGTTTTCTGATCACATATTCTAGAGCTAGATTAAACAAGGTCGGGGCCAGCCCGTCTCCTTGTTTTAACCCTGGATTGATTACAGATCCTTCTGTCATGTGTCCTTGTATTCGTACCTAAGCTTCCGTACGCTTCTGTACTAGCCATTGTCAAGTTTATCATCCTTACCAGTTTCACTTAACTGGTTTTTTCATCCTTACCCATAACTGTTCAATTAATTTCTTGTCATGTTTCCGTATTTCACAGCTTCCGTTTATTTTGATTTTTGCATACTTTGATATAATATTATTAAGTAAACAACACTGCTTATTAAACCAAATTTTAGACAAAGTTATCTTGAACTTAATTTTTGTTTTCAAATATTTATAGAAATCTTCTACTTCATTTCTCCGCTCCATTATTCTTCTACTCCTTAGATTTTTCAATCTATTAATTTATTCTTGTATTGGAGTGTTAGCGGGCTCATATATTACTACTAGTAATTATATACAAACAACTATGTTGTCTTTGGTGTTGACGAGCGCTTTCGCCAGTCAAGCCATCTTCAATTCATTAACCAACAGAGAAATATGAAACCGTTCACTTCTTATATACCATTTACCGGACCTATCTAGCCCCGCCCCCTGACAGAGTAACGTCTTACTTAGATCCACCCACGGATACTAGAATAAACGGTAGGTGTCACGCGCAGGTGGACTGTGAGCGGTGACGTCACCGCGTACCTACTCGCTTCGCCCCACCGCATAGAATCTTATAGGCACACCGCGCGCACATGTTTAACTCATTCACGTTTGTGAATATAATCGAGATTTTTCATGTTTTAGTGTATTATTATTATTATTACTAAGTTATTTATTAATTAAATAAACAAATATATTTTTTCTATGGTCGGTGAAATGCTAGTATAAAGCCTCCGAAGGACGTCAACCTCTTTCACCATCTCGGAGGGCCTACTTTTTTTTTTGCTGGGGGAAGAGGCTCGCACAGGCTTAGACCACATAGACCTGTGGTACGGAGAAACCCCCAATAATGACATTTATCTGGAAAGTCATGTCTTTATTCTGGAAAGTTATGTTGCAACTTTTTTCATTTTCTTCACTATTTGTCTTTGTTCGCCCTCAGTTCGCTTATTACCTTTGCATTTTTTTTTCTTGTTGATAGCTTTCATTCTGATGAAAGCGCGGGTCCTTACAAAACACATCACAGCAATGTCCTCTATTTCTGGATATTTCGCGTTTATAACGTCCTTTAATCTTACAAAAACTTTTGGGTTACCATCAGTGGAATTGCCGTGGAATCGTTGAAATTCTCTTTCCATTTTCAAAGCGAATTCCATGAACCGTTCAGTTGGCTTCATTAAAGGTCCTCTTGAAATTGTTTGAAGCCTGGTCTTTCCTGAAAAATTTACGTGTTCAGTTGTGTTACCATACAAATGTGCTAATTTGGGGTGTTTACGTTTAACTCTATAAGCAACATATCCTGCAATCACCTCTAACAACTCAACATTTTCCTTCAAATCTGGAACATTTTCCTCTTCGTATTCGGTGCAATTCTCAAAAATGTCGCCCACTTCTGAAATGATTTCTTCAACCTCCTTGTTCTCGCACTCGCTGTCTAAGCTTTCCTGTACACATGAAGTGTCTTGTTTCTTAGAAGACGACGGTTCTACAGTCGTATCTTCAGTTTCCGACAAAGTATTAGCACTTAAAATATCAATTTCTTTCTCATTCTTGCATGTGCCACCTGATATGAGTTCCCTCGCATTACGGCTCAAAATCAAAGACTTGATTCTTTCGGAGACGGTGGTAGGCAAAGGGTGATCGTAGAATCTCCCCAATCCTCTTACTTTAGAAAAGTAACTCTCAAGTATATCCTGATTGCATCTTGATGACATGACGTACGTGTAGCCTTCCAATGTTAACTCCTTAAACAAAGAGCGTAGACTGTTTATAGACATTAAAAACCTCTTCTGAAAAGGGAGCAAATCATCAGTAGGTTTCTTTTCTTTTTTTTTGGATTTACTCTTTTCTTTCTTCTCATTTCCTTTTGGTATGTGTTTTATTACTCTCATTGTGAGAATGAGGTCATACAGCTTGTCTAACGCGCCATCTTGTTCTGGTAAACAGTTTCCGTATGCACTTTTTAATTTATATGCTTCAGTTTCTGTAGCCGTTTCCATTCCTGTTTCTGTTTCACTTTCGGTGACTGCTTCTGTTTCCTTCTGTGACACACAGTCTATTTGTGTATGTGTCCGTCTTTTGAAACATGACTACACATGTTTGTCGTAAAATAAAAATGTACCACAAATTATCTTATTTTATAGTTATAATCCACAGATAAAGCAGATCGTGTCTGCTGGGAAACAATATATATACACACGTAAAAACTATTTCATTATACTGTTTTTAATGAATATAATATATATAATTAAAAATCGCTCTTATCTCTTTAGGTTTTTTAATGTTAACACTTCGTCTACATTTCATTATTCATTTAGTCAACTGAAGACTCAAAGCTGTCCAAGACGATTGTTAATTTTCAGAATCGCTATCAACTTGCTTTTCGCTGACCGACTGTGTTATAAAATTAATCCTCACATGCCTTCCCTAATTCTTCCTATTTTTTCTAATTGTCCATCTTTACCGCATGTATACTTCACTAGTGTCTGCTATTCTTTACTTTTACTATTTTCTAAGCACGTTACATCCGTTTCAATAGGAACAACATTTAGCTTATTACGCATTGTAGCATATCTTTTGAAGCAGTTGTTGTTAATCAATATATGCACACATTCGTTTCTCACAGCCTCAACTTTTAACAATACCACTGGCAACTGTTTCGGTAGAGTCGCTCTTATCTCTTGACGTTTTTCTACGTTAACACTGCTTCGTCTAACTTTCGTTACTCATTAAGCCAACTTAAGACTCATCGTTGTGAAAGACGATTTTACATTTCAAGAATCGTTATGTATTTCCTCTCCGCTTAACGATAATATTATAAAATTATTTCTCACATACGTTCCTTATGTCCATATTTTTTTCTTTCTTGACTCTGTAGACTGAACCCATCCATGTGCTTTGCTTCTTAAAGAAGTTCGATTTCAAAGACGATTTCACAATGTGTCGAAAGCCATTGAAATGTAGATTCTCCATACCGCTCAATTGTTTTATGTAAATGCAAGAAGTCGTAAGATAATTTTCAAGCGAATATATAAAGGTTACCATCAAAATACCATTGTACAACAACAAAATTATCTGCCCCTCTCTCTCTCCTATGGCACTACAGCCCTTGTTGGGCCCTGGCCTCCTTCAATTTTTCCCATTCTCTTCTGTCGGTATCCATCCTCCACCAGGAACGCACTTTCAGTATTTCTTTCGCATCTTCATCCACCGTGAGGTCGTGGATTCTGGTATTCAACAGTCTTCGTGGTATTCTGTCTTCCCCCATCCTGGCTACATGACCAGCTCATCTTAGACTCTGTAGTTTTATGTATCGTGTTAGCGGTGGTTCTTTATACATTTGATACAATTCAAAGTTATATCTTATCAAAGTTTAGTTCTCCAGCTGTGTACGTCATTATCTGGTCCCAGGATTCTTCGTAATATTTTTCTTTCAAAGATGCTTTGGAGGTCACGATACACGTTTCTCAGCCGTAGGTTAGGTCTTATTAGGCTATAGATTTGTAAATCCTTAGTTTCGTGTTTCTGTGGATGTCTTTGGATCTGAAGATACTTGGTGTGGCGAAATACGCTTTATTGGCTTGGACTATCCGGTTTCGGATTTCGGCTTCTTCTTTGCCGTTTTTTTCTAATATGGTTCCCATGTATTTAAAGTTGTCCACCTTTTCAATATTGTCAATTGTCCGTAGTTTCTTTGTCTTCTAGTCTGCACTAATATTTTTGTTTTATGTATGTTGATTTTGAGGCATATATTGTTAGCATTTGCTTTGTGCTCAAAGTACGTTTCCTCTGCTGCATTTTTTGTCCGACACATTATGTTGATGTCGTCCGCGTAGGCCATAATTGGGCCGATTTCTTTGTCAGTATGTTATTTCTTCCGACTGACAGTTTTCTGATCACATATTCTAGAGCTAGATTAAACAAGGTCGGGGCCAGCCCGTCTCCTTGTTTTAACCCTGGATTGATTACAGATCCTTCTGTCATGTGTCCTTGTATTCGTACCTAAGCTTCTGTACGCTTCTGTACTAGCCATTGTCAAGTTTATCATGCTTACCAGTTTCACTGATATGTCGCATTCGTATATAATATTAGATATCCCTATCTATCGAATCGTAGGCTTGTCTAAAATCAACAAAAATATTATAGACCTCTATATCTTGTCCCCACGCTTTATTCAGAACTTGTCTGACTGTATATTTTTGGTCTACGGGGATCTTCCTTTTCTGAAGCGGACTGATATTCGCCGACAATCTCTTCAGCATATGGCTGTAATCTTTGATTGTTATGAATGTGAAAATATTATATCCGGAGCATAGTAGAAAGATTCCTCTGTATGTCTGGCAGGATAATTTGTCACCTTTTTTATGTATAGAACATATGACCGTCTTCCTGCATTTGCCAGGTATTTGTTCTGTACTCCATGTAGAGAGTATTAAGGCGTGCAATTTTTCCACGAGTTTTTTCCCGACCCACTTAAATAGTTCAGAGGGAATTTCGTCAATTCCTGGAGCTGTGTAATTTTTCTGTGCTTTAATTGTATTTCCTGCATCTATTGTGATGGTTCCTCTATCTATTGAAATCGCATTCGTTTCCTCTTCAAGGCTCTTGTCTATTTCTGTGTTTTGTTTCGTCCGTTAGGAGCCTTTTGAAGTATGTTTTCCACGTTGTCTTAATTTCTTCTGTGTCACTGATTATTTCTCCATTTTGATTTTTGCATAGATTTCTATTTGGTTTATATACTAGTTCCAAATTTTAATAAATTTATATGCATCTCGTGAGTTATTTTCTATAGTATTTTTCCATTTTCAATATTTTGTCATTCTTGCACTTTCTCTTTTTCTGTCTGCAAGTCATATCTGCCAGCTTCCTTTTTATTCTGAACTCTTCTTTTCTTTCTCGTGTCCGTTTTGTCATATATAATCTGTGTGCTTTGTTTCTTTCTCCAATTGCCCTTTTGCACTCGAACCACTGGTCTGTTTCTTTTCCTTTGTTTATTCCTAATATTTCTTTTGCCGCTGTTTTTGTAGTGTTCTTAATGTTTTCCCAGTGCGACTCTAATGTTGGGTTTTCTTGCTCTTTCAATTATCTGTCTACGTGAAATCAATTGTCCACGCGTATTGTACACCTAAGATGTCCTTGAAAGATAGAATTATGTAACGTAACCGTTTGTAACTATTTTCATCTGTGACCTCTTTCGATTACTCATCACTAAATAGTATGCTATTGGTTTACAAGAAAATTTAACAAACAATTACAAATAATTAATAATCGTGTCAAATTATTGGTCTAAGTTTGTGTCAGTGTCTACGTCAGTGTGTGACAGTGTATGTTTCCGTTTCCGTTACTGTTTCCGTTTCCGTTTCTGTTTCTGTTTCCGTTTCTGTATCTGTTTCCGTTCCCATTCCCGTCTCCGTTTCTGTATCCGTTTCCGTTTCTGTTTCTGTTTCTGTTTCCGTATCGGTTTCCGTTTCCGTGTCCGTTTCCGTGTCTGTTTCTGTATCGGTTTCCGTTTCCGTTTCTGTATCGGTTTCCGTTTCTGTTTCTGTATCCGTTCCCGTTCCCGTTTCCGTTTCTGTTTCTGTTCCCGTTCCCGTTTCTGTATCCGTTTCCGTTTCGGTGCCCGTTTCCGTTCCTGTTCCCGTTCCCGTTTCCGTTTCCGTTTCTGTTTCTGTATCGGTTTCCTTTTCCGTTTCCGTTTCGATTTCTGTATCCGTTTCCGTTTCCGTTTCTGTATCCGTTTCCATTTCCGTTTCCGTGTCTGTTTCTGTATCCGTTCCCGTTTCCGTTTCTGTTTCTGTATCCGTTCCCTTTTCTGATCCGGTTTCTGTTTCCGTTTCCGTTTCTGTATCCGTCTCCGTTTCTGTTTCTGTGTCTGTGTCTGTATCCGTTTCCGTTCCCGTTTCCGTTTCTGTGCCCATTTACGTTTCCGTTTCCGTTTCTGTTTCTGTATCGGTTTCCGTTTCTGTATCGGTTTCCGTTTCCGTTTCCGTTTCTGTGTCCGTTTCCGTTTCTGTTTCCGTTTCTGTTTCCGTTTCTGTTTCCTTCTGTCACACACAGTCTATTTGTCTCTGTGCCCGTCCGTCTTCAAACATTACTATACACGGTTGTCAAATAACAGTGAACAAAAAATTATACTATTTTATAATTATAATTCGTAGATGATGCACATCGTGTCTGCTACGAAACCTGCGTGACTAAACAATGTATACATTGTAACCAGACCGCTGTATGCCGGTCGTTACAAAAGATAAAAAGTTGATGGAAAATTTTATAAAAATAAAATTTTCAAATAGTAAAAAATTTTGTTTATGTTTATTAATGTATGTATGTAACTGCCACATAGATTTTTCATAAATAACTGGTATGTAAGGTGATCTTACATGTGTTTTAGAATTTTGATTATTTTAAATTGTAACTTCTTCTTGTACATATCTTCTAAATGGGTTCATTAATAATGGTGTAGTAAGATGTACTTACTTTGTCTTTGGAATTTTGATGATTTTATTCTAACTTCTTCTTATATTATTGTCGTAAATTTTTTCAAATTTTTTGTTAGTAAGGTGATCTTACCCTTGTTTGGAATTTTGATAGTTTTATTCTAATTCCTGTTTTATATTCTCTTCCAAAATGTTTATTTCAAATTCCTGGTTAGTGAGATTGTCTCACATTGTTTTAAAATTTGGATGATTTATTTTTCTAATTTCTTCTTATATTACTGCCACATAGATTTTTTATAAATAACGGGTATGTAAGGTGGGCTTACATTTGTTTTAGAATTTTGAGGATTTTAAATTCTAATTTCTTCTTATTTTATATATCTTCTAAATGGTTTCATTAATAATCTTGTAGTAAGATGTACTTACTTTGTCTTTGGAATTTTGATGATTTTATTTTAATTCCTGTTTTATATTCTCTTCCAAAATGTTTATTTCAAATTCCTGGTTAGTAAGATGGTCTTACATTGTTTTAAAATTTTGATGATTTTATTTTAACTTCTTCTTATATTATTGCCATAAAATTTTCTTCAAAAATAACTGGTATGTAAGGTGATCTTACAATTGCTTTGGAATTTGGATTATTAAGTCCAAACTCTTCTTCTTATATTATAGCCATAAAATTTTCTTAAATAACTGGTATGTAAGGTGGGCTTACATTTGTTTTAGAATTTTGAGGATTTTATTCTAATTATATATATCTTCTAAATGGTTTCATTAATAATCTTGTAGTAAGATGTACTTACTTTGTCTTTGGAATTTTGATGATTTTAAATTCTAATTTCTTCTTATATTATTTTCGTAAAGTTTTTCAAATTTTTTGTTAGTAAGGTGATCTTACCCTTGTTTGGAATTTTGATGGTTTAATTCTAACTTCTTCTTATATTTCTGCCATAAAGTTTTTCTTCAAATAGTTTTTATGTAAGATGGACTTACTTCTGTTTTAAAATTTGGATGATTAAGTCCAAACTCTTCTTCTTATATCTTTCCAAATAGTTTTCCTTAAAATAATTTTTATGTAAAGTGGGCTTACATGTGTTTTAGAATTTTGATTATTTTAAATTCTAATTTCTTCTTATCTTATTGCCATATAGATTTTTCATAAATACCTGGTATGTAAGGTGGGCTTACATTTGTTTTAGAATTTTGATTATTTCAATCTAAATTCTGTTTTATATTCTTCTCTTAAAAATGTTTTTTCTCAAATTCTTGGTTAGTAAAGTCAACTTACTATCTTTTTAAATTTAGATGATTTCTCATTCTAAATTCTTTTTTATATTCTTGCCATAAAATTTTCTTCAAATAATTTTTTATGTAAGGTGGGCTTACATGTGTTTTAGAATTTTGATTGTTTTAAATTCTAATTATATATATCTTCTAAATGGTTTCATTAATAATCTTGTAGTAAGATGTACTTACTTTGTCTTTGGAATTTTGATGATTTTAAATTCTAACTTCTTCTTGTACATATCTTCTAAATGGTTTCATTAATAATGGTGTAGTAAGATGTACTTACTTTGTCTTTGGAATTTTGATGAATTAATTCTAAC
Source organism: Magicicada septendecula (assembly GCA_034769895.1). Taxonomy (NCBI): domain Eukaryota; kingdom Metazoa; phylum Arthropoda; class Insecta; order Hemiptera; family Cicadidae; genus Magicicada; species Magicicada septendecula. Next base: position 119,617,740 of record CM068375.1, on the reverse strand, counting down.
TTCTTCTTATATTATTGTCGTAAAGTTTTTCAAATTTTCTGTTAGTAAGGTGATCTTACCCTTGTTTGGAATTTTGATAGTTTTATTCATAAAATTTCTTCATGATACTTTTCATAAATAATGGTAATAGTTTTCTATATTATGTGGTAAACATATCATATTAGTTTCATAAATATTGTATGACTTTTCTCTTGTCTTTATTCAAACGTATTTCTTATCATTATATTTCTTTTATACCCAGGTGGATTCTTTTTATTTAGGTTGCACAGTTACTCATATTTCCTTTGTAAGGTGTAGTTTCTTAAATAATTTTCTTTCTTAAACCCCATTTTGGTTCTTTGTCCCTTCTTCTTCTCATTTTTCCTCAGTGGTAATTATTTTCATCTTCTTTGTGGTGGTTTTTGCCGTTGTCGGTTATCATGACATCAGTCCCTTTTACCACCTCATTATGTATCCGTATGGATCCTTATCAGATCCAAACTTATCGATGTTAATCTTGGAGTAATCATTCTCCTTCCTCTGGCTGGTATCCTTTTTAGGTTTTTGACTACCTTCTGCTTTGATATGGTTGACTTGAGCTATTCGGGGTCCTCCGTCGTTTTTTGGTTCGTTATGCAGTATTTTGTGACTAGGATATTCCCCGACTACTACCCAATTTTCATTCTCACTGTTATCTCGGTTAGGTCCGACCGGAGTGTTGGTCGGTAAACCTTGAGTGGTTGCTGTCCGTTCCGTATAAGGGTTAGATGGTTGATTTCGGTTCATGTTCCGTTCAGGGTCATCTAAATTGTTACTCCTTCTTGCCGGATAGTACCTTGGTTGGTCCCGTTCTAGGCTTCTCCAACGATCCTCCTCTTCATGGAAACTGTTACGCCGCTGATAGTAGTTTCTTTGTTGGCGGTCGTCTTCAGCTCGTATGAAGTTCACTCTAGGGCGAGGAAACCTATTATTATTAAAATTACCATTATTGGGACCCGTACGATTAGTATTATTAGGGTAATGACTATTACCATAATTGGGGCTTCTCTGACTATTTGCGTTATTAGGGTAGGGATTGCGGTTACCCTGATAACCATTAGAGGGCCGATTCGGGTTTTGATGGTTTGGACCCGTATTATTATTATAATTGTAACTAGGATTGTTCACATTATTACTATTATTAGAACCGTTATTTCGCGGGTATGCCCGGCCTCCTTGGTACCCAGTATTTATGTGGTTCGTACCCTGGTTATTGTTTTGATACGTCCTTGGTTCGGGCCCATCACTTCTTCTACGACTCTGTCGGTAGTAGTCTTCATTTTCATAATTTTCTAGGAGTTCTGTCATTGCCTGGATGGTTTTTATCTGGCTGCCCCTCCTCGCACGAATTACCTCTTCATCATAATGATAGGACAACTTATTTATTAGGCATTCTTCCGGTATGGCTGGTTCTAAGTGCTTGGCCATACACACCTTGCCGAGGAAATAAGCTTTCATTGAACTACCGACTTGTGGTTTGTAGCGGCCGTGGCATATATTATCTCTTATTAGATTTTGCGTGGTCTCTGACCAGTACTTGGCCTTGAACAGGCTCTTGAATTGTTCATAATTGTCGATGTCGCTCCGGTTGGCCATCCACCAATGTTCATTCACCTCCCGAAACGACTCGTCAAGGATTTCTCTGTTCTGGACCCATCGGTTCCCTCGGTGTTTCTCTAAGTATTCCTCTATACGTGCCAAGAACTCCATAGGCTTCCGTTTATATTGTCGGAAATTGAGCCATTCTCTGTTCTCTGACATGGGGAAATTAAGATATCCTGATGGTCTGTTCTTTATCATCTCTATCTCCTCATGGCTCTGACGCACCTGTCCGGTTATGTTCGACATAGCGGCTTCCACGCCGTCGCATCTTTCAGTTACCTGTGTCCGCACTTTATTCACTTCGTCCAAGGCAAATTTCTTGGTCTCCTCCATTTTTGTTCTCTGTTGTTCTTGGACCTGAGTAATCTCCTTAGTTATTACTTCCCGGACTTCCAGCACTTCGTTTTCTGTTTGACGACATCTTTCGTCTACTTCTCTGATCTGCTGGTTAACCACCACGACTTCCTGTTCTAATTTCTTTACGATGGACTTCTTCGTCTCAGTTATCTTTTTATTTATCTCCTCCTTGGCTAACTCAATCCTCTCGTCTAACTTATTCATGTTCTCTTGATTAACTTCCCTTAATTCTTCTCTCAGCAGTTGATTGTCCTCTCTCAATTCTTCCCTTAATTGTTGGTTGTCATTTTCTATTTTCCTACTGGTTTCTTCCATCTTCTCCTCCAAATTCCTATTATTTTCCCTCAATTCTTCCTTTATATTTTTATTATTTTCTTCCATCTTCCTATTCAAGGATTGGTTGTCCTTTTTCCGGTCTTCCATTTTCTCTTCTAAATTCTTACTGGTTTCTTCAATCCTCTTGTTGGTATTTTCTATGCTTTTATTTATTCTACTTAAGTCTTCCTTGGTTGAATCCATTTTCTTGTTTAAATTCTCCTCCATTTTCTTACTCATTGATTTGTTATCCTCCTTCGTGGATTCTAGGTTTTTATTTACTCCTTCCATTTGCTGACTTATTACTCGGAACATTTCCATCATCCTCTCTTCCATTGTTTGGGATTTCTCCTTTTCCTTCTCTGGGACAGTGACTTCCCCTGTTTGAGTTGGTACCTCAGGTTGTTGCTCTGGTGGTTCATGTTGTTTATGTTCCACCTGGATTAGTAACACTTCCGGATCCTCCACAGGTGTTGCCTCCTTATCCCCCATGTCAACCTCTTTTTCGGCCTCTGCCGCCCTCTTTTTCGAAGTAGCTCGCCTTTGCATTTTTCTGGTATCTATAAATTAATCGCTGCCAGGCTTATCTTATCAAGCCCTCTAAGTTGGACGCCACTTTGTAACCAGACCGCTGTATGCCGGTCGTTACAAAAGATAAAAAGTTGATGGAAAATTTTATAAAAATAAAATTTTCAAATAGTAAAAAATTTTGTTTATGTTTATTAATGTATGTAAATAAGAAATAAAGTTGTTTTTTGTGGTTTTTAAAAAATTTTGTTGATCAGGCAGGTATTTATTGACTATCGAGCACTTCTGGAAGATTTGAACCAAGTCTGGAGTTAAATAGATTAACTCCAGTCAGCAATCGATTAGTGATTTTTCTTGCTGGTCCAAAATCTCACTCAAATAAATATTTTCTTCTTCTCGAAGTCCTTCAGCCTTGATAAATGATCTTAAATTAGCCTGTGAAATAATAACAGATAAAAATAATGGAAATATAAAGATTTATTGAACAATTGAAATAATAATCGATTTTTTATCGATGGAGAGCAATTATCGACTCCGTCTCGGGAATTATCGATTGTGCATACAGAACAAAATTTATGATATGTATTATATAAAAGACAGGTTCTTTGAGCGATTAAAATTAATAGTCAGAGAAGGGTGACGAGAAAGTATAACATTAACAATTAAAATAAATACAATAATTATTATTCAATAGTATTTAAATAATTCTGATATGTAATATTTGTAAAAGTTGTCGTCAAACCATAGGCAGGCTATGACGTCACTGCTGGATGATGAATGCAGGCCGGCTTGAATTAAAAGATGGCCGCTAGTAGTTCTGGCGTAGTTACTGCGAACTCGACATGTCCGAAAATCACGACAAAATTACCTTTGTGAATGTCTGAAATCTTCCCGCACTGGTGTAATATGTCTGTTAAGTTATTTGGTGTATTCTGACGAAGTGTTCCGTGTAAACTTGTGTTAATTAGTTTATTTTGTATGTGTTCACTCCTGTGGGTTAAGTTTCTGTAAATGTGGTTATGCGTTGTAGAGTGAATTGTGTCAAATATACTGTTTTACTGTTTTATATCACTCGTATCATGAAGTTAGGTGTTATTTCTCACTATTGCTGTTAAAGGTTAGGTAAATTTAGCTATGAAAGTGTTCAATTCATCTACCTCTCGTTGCACTGACTTTAATAGTAATTAGACTTACCATTTTCTACTCGATTTAAAGAACGTTTTGTCACTCAACTATTCAGCTTGATATTCAACAAAAGACTAATTAACTTGGTCAATATTTGGCCCAGTTAATCCTTGAAAAAGTATTGTTATCATATTTCGATTACCCATACACATGATAAAATATTACATTATATATGGAATTTATTTATTTTATTCATCATTTTTATGAATTATGAACCTTATCATTGGTTTAATCATCTCATTCCTTTTAAATTGATGTATTATAGTCCATATCTGTAGACATTTTGTGGAAATTAACAAATTTCTTTACTTTTTGGAAATATAGGCTCAAAATTGGATTTCCGTCTTATTAAATATCATTAAATATTAGATATTTCCTCCATTTTAAATATCATTAATACTATTATAATAAATTTTAATTAGTCATATTCCTCTTTCTTTCCTTAAAGACATATAAATTAAACCTTTGAACTGGTTTTTTGTGTTAATCTGTAAATTTGACATTGCTCTTTAAAATTAATTAATTTATATATTTTGAAAATTTACAACGTTTTAAGGTATATTTCCTTATTATCATTTTAACTCCTAGGATCAGTCCCAATAGTGGTTAACTGATTTACTTTATCTAAATCTTGGTAGTTTACAGGATTTATAAGTGAATTATTCTGGTTTATATCGTTTCTGTGAATTCACCAAATGGCCTAGATTTTAGAATTTTATATTTCTGTCTTTCTCAAATAAATTTAATACTACTACCTCCTCTGACTTTACCTAGTTACTATTACATGAAAATAAAATGGTTTATAACTTATTGTGAGGTGTAGTATTTAATTAACACTACTGTTATTAAAATAAATAATTATGAACATTATTTAGCAATCTGCACAATTGAACATATTGCTGATATGGTTTGAACATATACTTTTAACTATTTTTGAGTTAACATAGCATACCTATTGAAACATTATTAATGGTATGTAGGCTATTATTTAGCAAACATAATTCATTTTAAAACACATAATATAAATCTTATTTTCTAATAACTCTTACAAATACATTTTACTAACATATTGATTTTATGGCTGTGAATAAACAGTCTATTTAAACATTTTAAACTTACGAATACTAAATTAATGCCAGTCCTTTCTGGTCTAAACCATTATTATTTATGATCCCCTACATCAGTAAACATGACCTCCCATACTCTATTTATTAGCATTTTTTACAAATGTCTTGTAAATAAAGAGTTACATTAAAATAATAAAATACTGGAAATCTTCCATTTTATTATTTTATTATGCTGTTTATTATTGGATATTAAAGTTGTTATATAGCATACTGATAAGTCATAGTATCACTAACTTTAAGTTTATTGCGGTTCTAAAAAACACTTACACAAATTCACTTTCACTGTTGGTTCTGATATTTTGAGTCTTATTATCTCAGACCAGACCTTTAGTAATCATGGACTGTTTATTTTCTTATCACACAATAGCTTTAGTCGGTTCACTTTTTCTAATACTATACAGCACTTTAGTTTTCTAAATAATTACATTTTTATAGGATTTTGGGTATGTTATACTTTCTTTTGAATCGTTTTTATGGGTTTGGGATTGATGGTAGTTAATAACAATAATAGGTTTTACAACGGTGTTTCTTTCATACTATTTCTTCCTCTCCTCCTGTCTTCTTGCTTGTCCTTCTTCTTATCTTCTTTCTTGTCTTCATTCTTGTCCTTCTTCTGGTTTTCATTCTTGTCCTTCTTCTAATCTTCATTCTTCTGGTCTTCTTGTCTTCCTTCTTCATTCTTGGGTAAACCAAGGTACTTGGTGTATCTCGACTGATGTTTAGTTTGGAGCATCTAATTTATTCACTGATACTGACCTTGTTCTTCTCTAAAGGTTTCAGGGTATTGTTTTCTTCCTGATCACAAACTTTCTTCTTCCCTCTTCTTGTTTTTGGGGTATTTTGGTATTCACCACTCTTAAACTGAGTCTCTTTCTTCTTGATCTGGTGTTATTTATTTTGTTTACTGCTCCTCGCTTCCTGGGTAAATTACTGATCTGATAATATGAGTTGCTTTCAATACTTTCTTTGATATTTAAACAGTGGTTTTTATATAATGTAATGAGGATTTTTATTTTATCGTGGTTCATTCCTTTGATTTCCTTAAATCTCATTCAATATTATTTTAACGTATGTGGTGTAATTAAACTTTTATGATTTTATATGACTTAATAAGTAGTGGATTTTCTGTCACGCTACAACATACAAACTTAAATACTATCTGATACTATTGTATTTAAACAATATACTGTATTGTTAGTATAAGGATCGTCAATAGTTAAAGATAAGAAAAACTACTGTCAAACCTGTTAAAGACGGTGTCATAAAAAAATGCAGATGCAAGTCAATCCTTCCTTCAAATGTCACATTTACTAAATTTAACTACATCTCTTCAGCTCTTCTATTGTTGTTTTCACTGCACATGCATACTTTGTAGCATATCAACTGTGCCTTTTCCTAAGTTTGTACCTCCACCACCACCATCGCCTCTCCTATTTGCTGTATTGTCCCCTAATATGTATTGTCCCCTAATATGTATTGTCCCCTAATATGACTTTCGCCTAAGCCTGTACCTCCACCACCACTATCGCCTCTCCTATTTGCTGTACTGTCCACTACTATGCCTTTTACCTATGCCTGCACCTCCGCCACCACCATCACCTCTCCTACTATGACTTTCGCCTAAGCCTGTATCTCCATCACCACCATCGTCTCTCCTATTTGCTGTACTGTCCCAACCTATGGTTTTTGCCTAAGCCTGTACCTCCGCCATCACCATCACCTCTCCTGTTTCCTGTACTCTCTCCTACTATGTTTTTGCCTAAGCCTGTACCTCCGTCACCACCATCACCTCTCCTGTTTGCTGTACTCTCTCATACTATGCCTTTTACCTAAGCCTGTACCTCCACCACCACCATCGCCTCTCCTATTTGCTGTACTGTCCTCTACTATGACTTTCGCCTAAGCCTGTATCTCCATCACCACCATCGTCTCTCCTATTTACTGTACTCTCCTACTATGTTTTTGCCTAAGCTTGTACCTCCACCACCACCATCGCCTCTCCTATTTGCTGTATTGTCCCCTAATATGACTTTCGCCTAAGCCTGTACCTCCACCACCACTATCGCCTCTCCTATTTGCTGTACTGTCCACTACTATGCCTTTTACCTATGCCTGTACCTCCGCCACCACCATCACCTCTCCTACTATGACTTTTACCTATGCCTGTACCTCCACCACCACTATCGCCTCTCCTATTTGCTGTACTGTCCCAACCTATGGTTTTTGTCTAAGCCTGTACCTCAGCCATCACCATCACCTCTCCTGTTTCCTGTACTCTCTCCTACTATGTTTTTGCCTAAGCCTGTACCTCCGTCACCACCATCACCTCTCCTGTTTGCTGTACTCTCTCATACTATGCCTTTTACCTAAGCCTGTACCTCCACCACCACCATCGCCTCTCCTATTTGCTGTACTGTCCTCTACTATGACTTTCGCCTAAGCCTGTATCTCCATCACCACCATCGTCTCTCCTATTTACTGTACTCTCCCAACCTATGTCTTTTGCCTAAGCCTGTACCTCCGCCACCACCATCACCTCTCCTGTTCGCTGTACTCTCTCCTACTACGCATTTTGCCTAAGCCTGTACCTCCACTACCGCCATCGCCTCTCCTCGCCTCTCTTATTTCACTGCAACTGATGTCGCCTACGACTTCTACCTAGCCTCTATCCTACCGTCTCCAACCACTCACCTATACATTTCAATTTCCCTTTTGCGGGAAACATCAGCTGCTGCGCCTTGGTCTAAGCGTTTCATACCTACAACAATATATGGCTTACGCAGTGTATCAAATCTTTTGAAGCATTCGCCGTTAATCAATATCCGCACACAATCGTTTCTAATAGTCTCAACTTTCAAAAAAGCGCTGGCAACTCTTTCGGTGGAATCGCTCTTATCTCTTGACGTTTCAGTCAAAGCTGGAACTGTGTCAGATATTACGGTGTCATGAAAAATCCAGATGCAAGTCAATAGTTTCTACAAATCTTACGTCTACTTAATTTAACTAGGCACATTAAGCGACCAGTCGAACTTCCATGCGTGTCAAAAAAATCGGTGTCCTTAAAAAACCCTTAAAAAAGGTAGTCGTTTCTGTAATGATACGTCTATTCCGTTCAACGATGAAGATTCGTTCTTCAAAGGTCAAACGTGCATGTGTCTCAGCTAGCCGCTTTCGTTAAAAATGCGAATATTTTTCATTCATTCTTCACAGTGTTAGGTATAATTCGGTCAATTTCGAAGACTTCGCTTCATTAATTGCCACCGTATGTGTTTTCGCGAATACTTATTGTTCTGATAAATCTTAATCTTTATATACCTTTCCGTATTCTTCCTATTTCGTATATCTTTTACAGACATCCTGTAGATGGAAAAAATTCTTTACTATTTATAAATGTTTGATGACAAAGACAGTTTATCGATATTGCATTTTGTATCCCAAACGATATGTCTTCAATAAATGGGATAAAAGTTTGAACAATCCTGCACCCATCAGGAAAATAGCTATATTTACGCGTAGCGATATCACATAGTCAAATCGTTGTAGCGTACAGCAGTTAAATAAAATCTTTTGTACTTGCAATTTTTGATTGTTAGTTTTTATCTCTCTTTCTCTTGGGGGGGGGGGGGCATTTACACCGCTACAAACCCTTTCGCTGAGCCACTGTTTTACGTATTTTGATATGGACGTAACTTTTTCAGAGAAATTTTATCTGTTTCAAGTTTGTTCTGTTAATTCTTCATGTCACTACTTGATTATTTATGCAAACAAAGCAGAATCCTATAGTCTGCAATATACTACACTACGTACAAAACATACTGTACTAACCTTTAAGCAACAGACTGTGAAAACTGGTTACATCAGTGCGTTGTTGAACGTTGAATCTCAAATAACTACGTCCGTTGCCTGAAAATAAGTTGTAACACCAAACACACACACATAGGCGCGGGAACGCAGTTCACGCATCAAACATAGACAATGAACGTATAAATTATATTCGTATTCATATAATTGTAAATATGTGCACTTATGTCAATATATTTGGACATGTGTGTGGTTTCTTTAGCTTTGTATCGTGCACTTCATGTCATCATAAAATGTTATCACATCATTAACACTACTTTGTTCACTCATGAGCTAGTGCCTTGCTCATTTTTTCTCCAAACATATGTTTGTGTGTGTGTGTGTGTGTTCTAACTAAATAATAGAGAGTAATGATATTCCAAATATATTATACATGAAGAAGTTGTCGCAGTATCGAGAAACAATATATGTTCCCAGGTAATGACAAAACAATACTATAAATACTCTTTGCTGAAAAGTAAAATATGTTGATTCGTTTCAATAAATCCAATAGAATCATAAACATACAATCAATACGGAAAACCTCATAGCTCTCCTAATTTATAAAAGGATAGAAATGATTTGAACTGAAGTCGACATGTAATCCTAATAGACATGTAAGAGTAAATCACTAATAGATTTAAACAAAATATGACAGTGGGGAGAATTAACGATCAGCAAAATATCATGTGCAACGAAAAAATTAACTTTAAGGAAATTGCTAATATAGCTAACAACTAATCCAGAAAACCACATTCTATAATAGTTTTATTACTATTTATCTGTAGATTCACTCAACTAAAAAACTGTAATGAGACCACTAAAGAAATAAATACTTTTAATGTGTGTTTATAAACGCTTTTTAATATGTACAATTAAGAGTGGGGTGCTGATTATGCCAACCCAATCAATCCATACCTGACACAGTACTAACCAAAAGCTCCCATTAAAGTATGTATTTCTGTCCAAAAATTCTTCTTTCTAAATGGAATTAAATAATATAAATAATATTCACGGCTTGCGATAATAATAAACTAATCGTTAAAATCATTAAATCTCGTTTAAGATCAAATGATCACCATATACGCCCCAACACAGACTACACAGCTGTAACACGTGCAATACGCACTTATTGTGTCCGCATAGGTGTCTAAACATACTATGTAGCAGAACAATCTCGAAACTCTTTCTATTTCTGTTTCCGTCATAGGTCTGTTCTACGGCCAACACCATAAGTTCCATAAATACAGTCTTCTTACAATAATCGTGTCCTTATTTCTTTTTCTAGTTCCTTTATACCTAAATTGTACCTTAAATTTTTTAGTTCGCGACACATAACTTACTCTATTGTATCATTCAAAGTGAAAAAAAAGTATTAGTCGGTCCCATAAATATCTTTCATTACGTTTTATTGCTTTATTTGGCTTCCTGTTCCGCCGTGACGTTTACCCTTTCATTAAGCTTACCTTCGCAAATTTACAACTATTTTTTCTAGTGCATGCAGCATATACTTTCCCAACTTCCCTTCGATCTCTCTTCGACACCTCAGTCAACTCAAGAACTTTTCAGTCAAGTATACGTCGTCCATATAGACTACGGCCCCGTAATTTTTCTTCCTGTTCTGTTCATCTTTCTGTTCCCATCCGCCTCCGTCATCAATTTTTTTTAATCTTCTCCGCGTCTGACGACTTGTTTGATTTTAAAATTTGTCGAACTGTTTCTCACCACAGCTACGCAAAAAAGTCATCGTGACCGTACCTAGAGCACGATTGCGTTGAAGTATCCAAATCAACTGCATGAAATAGTTTTCTTGTGATCCATTAATAATCCAGTCTTCCCCCTTTCTGTAGGGTGTAAAAATTGTGTGTCACCTATAGACTACATTTCTCCAATTAGACAGTTCACGCTCAGCTATAAGGGCTATTTCCTTTTTTCTATTCTATCTTGATTTCGCATTGCACCGGCAATTTCACAACATTTGATACCTTGTCCACATTCACAGAACCTATGGAACCTTCGTATTTGCCCGTGTACCGGGTACTAGTTGTTTTGGTTAACTATTAGTCATATTTCGTTGAATTATTTCTTTTTTAATCCTATCAATGCAACCAGAATACGCTATTAAAAGCTTCTTATCAAAACTGTTCTGAAATAACTCGGTTTTAGTAGATACATTAAGATCTAGCAACTTCGAACTGGAGCGAGTGAACAGCTTCTTAAAGCTTCCTGTAACTATCAGTCTCTAACACTAACTGTAAATCTCTAACACCATTTTAAAATGTCCAGAACCGTCCTCAAAGCAAACCGCGGTTGAAAGTCTTCTGCTAGTTTACAATATGATTAAAGGATAAAAAAATATTCAAGTAATCTATTTTCATTAAACTTCTTGGGACGTTGACTTCTCGTCTTGAAACTCGTGTACATCTCAACCTATTATTTGTCTCAATAAATTAGTTCCATGACTTCACTAAGTCGACACTAGTGTTCTGGATAAAGAATAGGCTGTGTAAGAAATCTGCTGTCAGACTTTTAAGAGAGAAAACGAGTGGAAAGAATTTCACTTCTTTTTATCACTGTTCCTTGTGCAGTAACTTCAAATTTATAGTAGTCCATTACGCTGTTAGTGCTTTCATTAAATGTTGTTACCTTCCCATGAACAGATCTGACTACAGGCATCCCATTGTTAACTATTTTTTATAATTAGCCTATATTATTATAATTTTTGCTCCTTCATCAAATTTCTTTAAGAAACTCGTTGCAATCAACAGTGTTTCATTAATTTTCACACTTAATCGTAATTTTCATTTCTCGTATTTGTCATTAATTCTTTCTTACTTGGCGCAGACTCTCCCGTAGTGGGTATTAACAATCCAACGTCACGCCGCTAACTCATTTACTTTAAACCATCTTGTAGCAGACCGATTTCCTCATTAGCATGCGTATTTCCGTTTTCCGTAGCTTCAAAAATGAATTATTTATTAGTTCAACTAAGAATATGCACAGCAGGACTAAGGCTGACGATAAATAACACTGCAAAGCTGATAAGGTGAAAGCTGATTATAAAGATCAACCTGTTGTGACTAAAGTGTATAGCACGCAAACACAAATCTACAGAGCGATGAAGTTAAATTGGCACCATATTTAATAATTACTTTTACCTAAATCAGGCTTTATAAATCTCATTTTTAGGAACTAAAGTAACCCATTACACACAATTGACAACAAAAGTATAAAAATAAATTATTATGTTTATTAATTCAAAACGTTGTGGTGCTATTGACATATTAGTTTGGTTTTCCTAAATCCTTTCTTCTGTCGTTTATATAACTTATCGTTTATAATATATCCTACATATGTTTAAGTGTGCAGATTATTATTGCTTCATATTCTTCTTCCTCAAATTTTTTGCTACGCTTATTTCTCTTTCTTCGTTACTGCTTTTATTTTCCTTGTATTATGTAGTTACCATTTTTATTAGTATTATTTATTAGTATATTAACTTCTCTTATTCTTCCTCCTGTATATTCAAATTAGGATTCATTTGAGTCACTAGACTTGTCACATAACCAGCAACGCCAATTGAGTTTCTTCTAATTTTAGTTTTTTCATGCTATTTGTTTCTTGTTCAACCCCTCACCTAACACCATTGAGCACAGCAGAGGGTACAGAACACAGGATTCTTTTACCCGTATGTAATATCAAATTATCTTGACAATTTGTTATTCGGTCTTACTACATGTTTATTATTTCTATACAATATTCTCAGTATCTCATTGTTTTTCCATGAATCTCCCTGTTGTGCAGAATTCTCCAAATATTATCACTGCACAGATTGTCAAAAAATATTTTAGAAATTAAAATGTACATATAAAGTTTCTTTGTTTTTCTGATTTGACATAACATAAAAGATGATTCTAATATTTTCTTAGCTTTTCTACAAATGTCTCTTCAAATGTTTCTTTCAAATGGCCTTCAACGCCTTCAAATTTTTTAATACCACTTTAACCACTGGTTTCTTCTACTTCAGTTATCCCATTATCAAGTTAAATCTGTTGGTAATTCCATTGGGATAATTTTAGTAACTCTCCTTGTCCATCCTTGCACATGTCCTTACCATAACAACATTCACAACTGTATCTCATTAGTCGGGTGTGTTGAAGTACCTCATTATTTACTAGACTCACTCCTCCTCTACTTGAAATTTCCACGACTTTCCTCCAAAACCCCATTTCTGTAGCATTCAAAAGTTGTTCAGATCTTTGTTTTGTTGCTCACATCTCAGAGCCCTAACCTACGCTGTTTCTCGTTACTGTATATCTGTATATTGTTCTGATACCTACTTCTTCTATAGGGCACTATTTAGTATATTTTACTGTATTCTCCTTACCACATTTATTTATTTAATATATCTTTACCTAATGTATTGTAGGCATATAACATATCATGCCTGTAAATTTCAATCTCAGGGAATTGTGTTATGCAGTTCAATGTATAGAGTACGTAGCGTAACTTTTCATTGGCCACTGTCAAAAAATTAAAATCCTTGGTTGCTCACACACATACCTGTCTTTTCTATATACATACCTAAATTCCTCATTATTTTACAATCCTCTATCAGATTCATTACCATGTACTGGAAATCATTATAACCTTCTGCAATTACTACTTGGTTGCCAAATACAAATCTATACTATTTCATGATATAAAGAAATGCCCTTTAGATTGAATTTGTATTTTTGAAACATTACTCTTCTTAATCTTATTCCAAAGGCTATCAATTTTTGTTAAGTTTATTAATTAAAATTAAAATTTTAATTGAGCCTAATTTTGTTTGTTTGTTATTAAGCCTGTTTGTTTGTTTATACCAACAGCCTATTTGTTGTTAATTTATTGTTTGTCTGCCACTGCTTGAGTTTTCCCATAATTTTATGTCAGAAACATTCAGATTTATGTTTGATTACAAAGTATAAAATTTGTTTTTACAATTCCTCTCTTACATTTGCATATTTCATGTATTCTTTACAGCATCTTGAAACGTTTTCTTCCCGATAAAAATTTGAAACTTCCTACATTAATTTCACTTACACCACCTGTAAGTGACATCTGTTGCCCCGCCCCCTGACGGAGTAACGTCTTACTTAGCTCAAACCATAGTGGGTTGTCTTACATTACAAATTTTGTAGCCGTTACAATTTTCGTTAACTCATTTTCTACTGGTTTTTGTTGTCTAATAAGCTGCTAAATATTTCTTCATTTTCAAATGTGGTTTTTGTATTCATTAGTCGATCTTCATTTTTATTTCTTATTTTTAATATTTCCACTTCTTTCTTTAATTTTCTTTCTCTTTCTTTACTCGTCACTTTTAATATCTTATAATTAACGACTGGGTCTATGAATTTATGTCCTTCTTCTTTTAAATGCCTAGCGTATAATGAATTCGTCGTTAACTTTTCTTCACCTCTCCTATATTCTTTAAAGCTATGGCAAAATTGATGAACCATTTCGCCCAGATATAATTTTTCACATTCCTCATAACTGCGCGTATATTCTCCACTTTTCTTCAATATGTCTTCGCCTTCATAATTCGTAGTTTTTACTATATCAACCACAGTTTTCGATTTTTTAACCGCTACCCCTATATTATATTTTCTGAAACATTTTTGTATCTTACGTGTGTTATAACCTATATAAGGTATGGATCACTTATACTCCTTCTTTTCTTTACTATTCTCATTTTGTGTTTCTTCTCTTCGTTTTATATTATTAAATATTTTATCTACTACATTCGTATTATACTTGTTGTTTTTTACAATTAATTCATTCATTCTATTTCTTTCTTTCTGTTTTCCTCGTCTTCTATAAAACTGTTTATTCTATGAAAGGAAATATTTATCGCTGCCATTTTATACAGTATTGGATGGTATGAATCATTTGGTATTATAATATCAGTATATGTGCTTTTCCTTTAAATTTCAAATTTTATTATATTTTCTTGAATTATTCTTTGGTTTAAATCTAGGAAGTTCATTTTCTTGTTTCCTACTTTTATCTTCAAATTTATAGTCTCTTCTAATTCGTTAACCTCTTCAAAAAGTACTTTTAATTCTTCATCATCGCCCACCCATATTAACAAGTAATCCTATATATTCCTCATCCATTTCTTAATTTTGTCTTTATTTTTTCACTGTTGACATTATTTTATTTTCAAAGTAATTCATGTAATTTTCTGCCCTTACCGGTTACATTGATGATCCCATTGGAAGTCCCTTCTTCTGACTATAAAACTTATTATTAAACCTAAAGTAATTTTGCTTCAAACAATCTTGCATTACTTTTATTAATCCTTCTTTCTTTCCGTATCATTTTTATTTGTTCTTTTTAATCAGTTTTAACGTTTTTTCAACCGGGATGTTTGTAAACATATTTACTACGTCAAGCGATATTAACATTGAACTTTCTTTTACTTGCACTTCTTTTTTCAGTGTTTCTTTTAACCTTTTGTTATTTTTTATACTATGTTTTTTTCTCAAAGTCATAATATACTGTTAGTATCTTACTACATTCTTTTGATAACTTATATGCTGATGCTCCAATAAGCGATATTATTGGCCTAACTGGGTGGTTTTATTTGTGCAATTTTATCTGACATTTATATTTAGGCGCTTCCGGACTTGTTTCTTGTAGTTGTACCTTATTCTTAAACATAGTGGAATTTTTTAATTATTTCTTCACCCTACTTTGAAATTTATTAGTATAATCATATTTAATCCCTTCATAATTCTTACTTTTTATAAATTTATTGCCTTTCTTTGTATACTCTTCTGTATCTATTAGCACTACGGAGTTGCCTGTGTCCTCTTTTGTTACCATAATATTATTTTGTTATATTTTACTTTTTAACTGTTGTATGTTTCTCTTAACAGCCATACTATTTCCTCCTTGTTTTCTGTTCTATTCTTCTAATGTTCCCACAATGTTACTAATTTCAAATCTCAATTTTTTTTTATTTTCTCCTCTTTTCCTTACTTATTATTCATTCACATTCTATTAATATACCTTCTTTATTCAAATTCCTTGGCGGTGCATAATTTAGGCTGTTTTCTAATAATTTCTTTTCTTCATTATTGAATACCATTTCTGTTAAATTAACTATTGTCTCGGATAACATCAAATCTGCATGATCTGGTTTGACATTCTCATATTATTCATTTCTTTTAAACATTCTAATTTAGTTTTCAACTTCTTATTTCTTTCTTCCAATTTCGTCTTCATATTCCCCTCACCAAAATCTTACAAAATTTCTTCTATTTCTATGTAATTATACTTTTGATGTAGTTCTATGTGCATTTTTAGTAACTTTTTATTATACGTATTCATTTGCTGATACAAATATTTTATTTCCTGTTTTACCCATAACTGTACACTTATGTTCTTTACTTTTTTCCGTGTTTCACTTCTTCCTTTTATTTCGATTTTTGCATAATTTGGTATTATATTATGAAGTAAACAACACTACTTAATAAACCAAATTTTAGACAAAGTTTTCTTGAACATAATTTTTGTTTTCAATTATTTATAGAAATCTACTTTATTTCTCGGCTCCATTATTCTTCTACTCCTTAGATTTATCAATCTAATTATTTATTCTTGTATTGGAGTGTTAGTGGGCTTAAATATTTCTACTAGTAATTTTTACAAACCACTATGTTGTCTTTGGTACTGACGAGCGCTTTCAGCAGTCAAGCCATCTTCAAGTCATTCACCAACAGAGAAATATGAATCCGTTCAATTCTTATTTACCGTCTTACCGGACATCCGTAGCCACGCCCCCTGACGGAGTAATGTCTTACTTAGCTCAAACCATAGTGGGTTGTCTTACATTAAAAAATTTTGTAGCTGTTACAATTTTCGTTAACTCATTTTCTACTGGTTTTTGTTGTCTAATAAGCTGCTAAATATTTCTTCATTTTCAAATGTGGTTTTTGTATTCATTAGTCGTTTTCCATTTTTATTTCTTATTTTTAATATTTCCACTTCTTTCTTTAATTTTCTTTCTCTTTCTTTACTCATCACTTTTAATATCTTATAATTTACGACTGGATCTATGAATTTATGTCCTTCTTCTTTTAAATGCATAGCGTATAATGAATTCGTCGTTAACTTTTCTTCACCTCTCCTATATTCTTTAAATTTATGGAAAAATTGATGAAACATTTCGCCCAGATATAATTTTTCACATTCCTCATAACTGCGCGTATATTATCCACTTTTCTTCAATATGTCTTCGTCTTCATAATTCGTAGTTTTTACTATATCAAACACGGTTTTCGATTTTTTAACCGCTACCCCTATATTATATTTTCTGAAACATTTTTGTATCTTACGTGTGTTATAACCTATATAAGATATGGATCACTTATACTCCTTCTTTTCTTTACTATTCTCATTTTGTGTTTCTTCTCTTCGTTTTATATTATTAAATATTTTATCTACTTCGTTCGTATTATACTTGTTGTTTTTTACAATTATTTTCATTCATTCTATTTCTTTCTTTCTGTTTTCCTCGTATTCTATACAACTGTTTATTCTATGAAAGGAATTATTTATCGGTGCCATTTTATACTGCATAGGATGGTATGAATCATTTGGTATTAATTTGGTATCATTTGGTATGAGTCATCAGTATAAGTGCTTTTCCTATAAATTTCAAATTTTATTATATTTTCTTGAATTATTCTTTGCTTTAAATCTAGGAAGTTCATTTTCTTGTTTCCTACTTTTATCTTCAAATTTATAGTCTCTTCTAATTTGTTACCCTTTTCAAAAAATTCTTTTAATTCTTCATCATCGCCCTCCCATATTAACAAGATATCGTCTATATTCCTCATCCGTTTCTTAATTTTGTCTTTATTTTTCACTGTTGACATTATTTTATTTTCAAAGTAGTTTATGTAATTTTCTGCCCTTATCGGTTATATTGATGATCCCATTGGAAGTCCCTTCTTCTGACTATAAAACTTATTATTAAACCTAAAGAAATTTTGCTTCAAACTCTCTTGTATTACTTTTATTAATTCTTCTTTTTGCCGTATAATTTTGATTTGTTCTTTTCAATCAGTTTTAAAGTTTTTTCTACCGGGATGTTTGTAAACATATTTACTACATCAAGCCATATTAACATTGAACTTTCTTTTACTTGCACTTCTTTTTTCAGTGTTTCTATCAACTTTTTGTTATTTTTTATACTATGTTTTTTCTCGAAGGCATATTATACTTTTAGTATCTTACTACATTCTTTTGATAACTTATATGCTGATGCTCCAATAAGCGATATTATTGGCCTAACTGGGTGGTTTTATTTGTGGAATTTTATCTGACATTTAAAGTTAGGCGCTTCCGGATTATTTTCTGGTAGTTTTAACTTGTTCTTAAACATAGTGGAATTTTTTATTAATTTCTTCACCCTACTTTGAAATTTATTAGTATAATCATATTTAATCTCTTCATAATTCTTACTTTTTATAAATTTATTCCCTTTCTTTGTATACTCTTCTGTATCTATTAGCACTACGGAGCTGCCTTTGTCCGCTTTTGTTACCATAATATTATTTTGTTTAATTTTACTTTTTAACTGTTTATGTTTCGCTTAACAGCCATACTATTTCCTCCTTGTTTCTGTTATATTCTTCTAATGTTCCCACAATGTTACTAATTTCAAATCTCAATTTCTTTTTATTTTCTCCTCTTTTTCCTTGCTTATTATTCTTTCACATTCTATTAATATACCTTCTTTACTCAAATTTTTGGCGGTGCATAGTTTAGACTTTTCTCTAATAATTTCTTTTCTTTATTGTTGAATACCATTTCTGTTAAATTAAATATTGTCTCGGATAACTTCAAATCTGCTTGATCTGGTTTTACATTCTCATATCATTCATTTCTTTTAAATATTCTAATTTACTTTTCAACTTCTTATTTCTTTCTTCCAATTTCGTCTTCATATTCCGATCACCAAAATCTTACAAAATTTCTTCTATTTCTATGTAATTATATTTTTGATGTAGTTCTATGTGCATTTTTAGTAACTTTTTATTATACGTATTCATTTGCTGATACAAATATTTTATTTCCTGTTTTACCCATAACTGTACACTTATGTTCTTTACTTTTTTCCGTGTTTCACTTCTTCCTTTTATTTCGATTTTTGCATACTTTGGTATTATATTATGAATAAAGAACACTGCTTAATAAACCAAATTTTAGACAAAGTTATCTTGAACATAATTATTTTTCAATTATTTATAGAAATCTACTTTATTTCTCGGCTCCATTATTCGTCTACTCCTTAGATTTGTCAATCTGTTTATTTATTCTTGTATTGGAGTGTTAGTGGGCTCAAATATTTCTACTAGTAATTTTATACAAACCACTATGTTGTCTTTGGTATTGACGACCGCGTTCAGCAGTCAAGCCATCTTCAAGTCATTTACCAACAGAGAAATATGAAACCGTTCACTTCTTATATACCGTCTTACCGGACATATGTAGCCCCGCCCACTGACGGAGTAACGTCTTACTTAGCTCCAACCATAGTGGGTTGTCTTACATTACAAATTTTGTAGCCGTTACAATTTACGTTAACTCATTTTCTACTTTTTTTGTTGTCTTATAAGCTCCTAAATATTTCTTCATTTTCAAATGTGGTTTTCATATTCATTAGACGTTTTTCATTTTTATTTCTTATTTTTAATATTTCCACTTCTTTCTTTAATTTTCTTTCTCTTTCTTTACTCATCACTTTTAATATCTTATAATTTACGACTGGGTCTATGAATTTATGTCCTTCTTCTTTTAAATGCCTAGCGTATAATGAATTCGTCGTTAACTTTTCTTCACCTCTCCTATACTCTTTAAATCTCTGGCAAAATTGATGAACCATTTCGCCCAGATATAATTTTTCACATTCCTCATAACTGCGCGTATATTCTCCACTTTTCTTCAATATGTCTTCGTCTTCATAATTCGTAGTTTTTATTATATGAAACACGGTTTTCGATTTTTTAACCACTAACCCTATATTATATTTTTTTAACATTTTTGTATCTTACGTGTGTTATAACCTATATAAGATATGGATCACATATACTCCTTCTTTTCTTTACTATCCTCATTTTTGTTTCTTCTCTTCGTTTTATATTATTAAATATGTTATCTACTATATTCGTATTATACTTGTTGTTTTTTACAATTATTTTCATTCATTCTATTTCTTTCTTTCTGTTTTCCTCATCTTCTATACAACTGTTTATTCTATAAAAGGAAATATTTATCGCTGCCATTTTATACTGTATTGGATGGTATGAATCAATTGGTATTATAACATCAGTACATGTGCTTTTCCTATAAATTTCAAATTTTAGTATATTTTCTTGAATTATTCTTTGGTTTAAATCTAGGAAATTTATTTCCTTTATTAAAACTTTTATCTTCAAATTTATAGTCTCTTCTAATTTGTTAACCTCTTCAAAAAATACTTTAAATTCTTCATCATCGCCCCCCCATATTACAAGATATCGTCTATATACCTCATCCATTTCTAAATTTTGTCTTTATTTTTCACTGTTGGCATTATTTCATTTTCAAAGTAGTTCATGTAAATTTCAGCCATTATCGGTTACATTGATGATCCCATTGGAAGTCCCTTCTTCTGACTATAAAACTTATTATTAAACCTAAAGTAATTTTGCTTCAAACTCTCTTGTATTACTTTTACTAATTCTTCTTTTTGCCGTATAATTTTTATTTGTTCTTTTCAATCAGTTTTAAAGTTTTTTCTACCGGGATGTTTGTAAGCATATTTACTCTTACGACTGGGTCTATGAATTTGTGTCTTTCTTCTTTTAAATGCCTAGCGTATAATGAATTCGTCGTTAACTTTTCTTCACCTCTCCTATACTCTTTAAATCTCTGGCAAAATTGATGAACCATTTCGCCCAGATATAATTTTTCACATTCCTCATAACTGCGCGTATATTCTCCACTTTTCTTCAATATGTCTTCGTCTTCATAATTCGTAGTTTTTATTATATCAAACACGGTTTTCCATTTTTTAACCGCTACCCCTATATTATTTTTTCTAAAACATTTTTGTATCTTACGTGTGTTATAACCTATATAAGATATGGATCACTTATACACCTTCTTTTCTTTACTATTCCCATTTTTTGTTTCTTCTCTTCGTTTTATAATATAAAATACTTTATCTACTACATTCGTTTTATACTTGTTGCTTTTTAAAATTATTTTTATTCATTCTTTTTTTTTCTGTTTTCCTCATCTTTTATACAACTGTTTATTCTATGAAACAAATTATTTATCGCTGCCATTTTATACTGTATTGGATGGTATGAATCATTTGGTATTATACCATCAGTATATGTTCTTTCCACATAAATTTCAAAGTTTAGTATATTTTCTTGTGTTATACTTTGGTTTAAATCTAGGACATTTATTTCCTTATTTCCTACTTCCATCTTCATTTTTATACTCTCTCCTAATTTGTTAACCTCTTCAAAAAATACTTTTATTTCTTCATCATCGCCCTCCCATATTAACAAGATATCGTCTACATACCTCATCCATTTCTTAATTTTGTTTCATTTTTCACTGTTGACATTATTTTATTTTCAAAGTAGTTCATGTAAATTTCTGCCATTACTGGTGACATTGATGATCCCATTGGAAGTCCCTTCTTCTGAATATAAAACTTATTATTAAACCTAAAGTAATTTTGCTTCAAACATTCTTGTATTATTTTTATTAATTCTTCTTCCCTTCTATATATTTTTTATTTGTTTTTTCAATTAGTTTTAACGTTTTTCCAACCGTGATGTTTGTAAAAATATTTACTACATCAAGCGTATTAACATTGAACTTTCTTTTACGTGCACTTCTTTTTCAGTGTTTCTATCAACTTTTTGTTATTTTATACTATGTTTTTTCTCGAAGTCATAATATACTTTTAGAATCTTACTACATTCTTTTGATAACTTATATGCTGGTGCACCAATAAGCGATATTATTGGCCTAACTGGGTGGTTTTATTTGTGCAATTTTATCTGACATTGAAATTTAGGCGCTTCCGGATTTGTTTCTGTTAGTTTTAAATTGTTCTTAAACGTAGTGGAATTTTTTTATTAATTTCTTCACCCTACTTTGAAATTAATTAGTATAACCATATTTAATCTCTTCATAATTATTTCCTTTTTATAAATTCATTCCCTTTCTTTATATACTCTTCTTTATCTATTAGCACTACGGAGATGCCTTTGTCCACTTTTGTGCATATTTTAGGCTTTTTTCTAATAATATATTCTCTTTATTACTGAATACCACGTCAGTTAAATTAACTATTGTTTCAAATTACTTCAAATCTGCTTGATCTGATTTTTTCTTTTTCTCATATCATTCATTTCTTTTAAACATTCTAATTTAATTTTCAACGTCTTATTTCTTCCTTCCAATTTCGTCTTCATATACCGCTGACCAAAATCGTACAAAATTTCTTCTATTACCATGTAATTATACTTTTGATGTAGTTCTAACTGCATTTTTAGTAATTTTTTATTATACGTATTCAGTTGCTGATACAAATATATTATTTCCTGTTTTACCCATAACTGTTCAATTAATTTCTTGTCATTTTTCCGTATTTCACAGCTTCCGTTTATTTCGATTTTTGCATACTTTGATATAATATTATTAAGTAAACAACACTTTCTTGTGCTCAAAGTACGTTTCCTCTGCTGCATTTTTTGTCCGACACATTATGTTGATGTCGTCCGCGTAGGCTGCTAATTGGGCCGATTTCTTTGTCAGTATGTTATTTCTTCCGACTGACAGTTTTCTGATCACATATTCTAGAGCTAGATTAAACAAGGTCGGGGCCAGCCCGTCTCCTTGTTTTAACCCTGGATTGATTACAGATCCTTCTGTCATATGTCCTTGTATTCGTACCTAAGCTTCTGTACGCTTCTGTACTAGCCATTGTCAAGTTTATCATCCTTACCAGTTTCACTTAACTGGTTTTTTCATCCTTACCCATAACTGTTCAATTAATTTCTTGTCATTTTTCCGTATTTCACAGCTTCCGTTTATTTCGATTTTTGCATACTTTGATATAATATTATTAAGTAAACAACACTGCTTATTAAACCAAATTTTAGACAAAGTTATCTTGAACTTAATTTTTGTTTTCAAATATTTATAGAAATCTTCTACTTCATTTCTCCGCTCCATTATTCTTCTACTCCTTAGATTTTTCAATCTATTAATTTATTCTTGTATTGGAGTGTTAGCGGGCTCATATATTACTACTAGTAATTATATACAAACAACTATGTTGTCTTTGGTGTTGACGAGCGCTTTCGCCAGTCAAGCCATCTTCAATTCATTAACCAACAGAGAAATATGAAACCGTTCACTTCTTATATACCATTTACCGGACCTATCTAGCCCCGCCCCCTGACAGAGTAACGTCTTACTTAGATCCACCCACGGATACTAGAATACACGGTAGGGGTCACGCGCAGGTGGACTGTGAGCGGTGACGTCACCGCGTACCCACTCGCTTCGCCCCACCGCATAGAATCTTATAGGCACACCGCGCGCACATGTTTAACTCATTCACGTTTGTGAATATAATCGAGATTTTTCATGTTTTAGTGTATTATTATTATTACTAAGTTATTTATTAATTAAATAAACAAATATATTTTTTCTATGGTCGGTGAAATGCTAGTATAAAGCCTCCGAAGGACGTCAACCTCTTTCACCATCTCGGAGGGCCTACTTTTTTTTTGCTGGGGGAAGAGGCTCGCACAGGCTTAGACCACATAGACCTGTGGTACGGAGAAACCCCCAATAATGTCATTTATCTGGAAAGTTATGTCTTTATTCTGGAAAGTTATGTTGCAACTTTTTTCATTTTCTTCACTATTTGTCTTTGTTCGCCCTCAGTTCGCTTATTACCTTTGCATTTTTTTTTCTTGTTGATAGCTTTCATTCTGATGAAAGCGCGGGTCCTTACAAAACACATCACAGCAAAGTCCTCTATTTCTGGATATTTCGCGTTTATAACGTCCTTTAATCTTACAAAAACTTTTGGGTTACCATCAATGGAATTGCCGTGGAATCGTTGAAATTCTCTTTCCATTTTCAAAGCGAATTCCATGAACCGTTCAGTTGGCTTCATTAAAGATCCTCTTGAAATTGTTTGAAGCCAGGTCTTTCCTGAAAAATTTACGTGTTCAGTTGTGTTACCATACAAATGTGCTAATTTGGGGTGTTTACGTTTAACTCTATAAGCAACATATCCTGCAATCATCTCTAACAACTCAACATTTTCCTTCAAATCTGGAACATTTTCCTCTTCGTATTCGGTGCAATTCTCAAAAATGTCGCCCACTTCTGAAATGATTTCTTCAACCTCCTTGTTCTCGCACTCGCTGTCTAAGCTTTCCTGTAGACATGAAGTGTCTTGTTTCTTAGAAGATGACGGTTCTACAGTCGTATCTTCAGTTTCCGACAAAGTATTAGCACTTAAAATATCAATTTCTTTCTCATTCTTGCATGTGCCACCTGATATGAGTTCCCTCGCATTACGGCTCAAAATCAAAGACTTGATTCTTTCGGAGACGGTGGTAGGCAAAGGGTGATCGTAGAATCTCCCCAATCCTCTTACTTTAGAAAAGTAACTCTCAAGTATATCCTGATTGCATCTTGATGACATGACGTACGTGTAGCCTTCCAATGTTAACTCCTTAAACAAAGAGCGTAGACTGTTTATAGACATTAAAAACCTCTTCTGAAAAGGGAGCAAATCATCAGTAGGTTTCTTTTCTTTGTTTTTGGATTTACTCTTTTCTTTCTTCTCATTTCCTTTTGGTATGTGTTTTATTACTCTCATTGTGAGAATGAGGTCATACAGCTTGTCTAACGCGCCATCTTGTTCTGGTAAACAATTTCCGTATGCACTTTTAAATTTATATGCTTCAGTTTCTGTAGCCGTTTCCGTTCCTGTTTCTGTTTCACTTTCGGTGACTGCTTCTGTTTCCTTCTGTGACACACAGTCTATTTGTGTATGTGTCCGTCTTTTGAAACATGACTACACATGTTTGTCGTAAAATAAAAATGCACCACAAATTATCTTATTTTATAGTTATAATCCGCAGATGAAGCAGATCGTGTCTGCTGGGAAACAATATATATACACACGTAAAAACTATTTCATTATACTGTTTTTAATGAATATAATATATATAATTAAAAATCGCTCTTATCTCTTTAGGTTTTTTAATGTTAACACTTCGTCTACATTTCATTATTCATTTAGTCAACTGAAGACTCAAAGCTGTCCAAGACGATTGTTAATTTTCAGAATCGCTATCAACTTGCTTTTCGCTGACCGACTGTGTTATAAAATTAATCCTCACATGCCTTCCCTAATTCTTCCTATTTTTTCTAATTGTCCATCTTTACCGCATGTATACTTCACTAGTGTCTGCTATTCTTTACTTTTACTATTTTCTAAGCACGTTACATCCGTTTCAATAGGAACAACATTTAGCTTATTACGCATTGTAGCATATCTTTTGAAGCAGTTGTTGTTAATCAATATATGCACACATTCGTTTCTCACAGCCTCAACTTTTAACAATACCACTGGCAACTGTTTCGGTAGAGTCGCTCTTATCTCTTGACGTTTTTCTACGTTAACACTGCTTCGTCTAACTTTCGTTACTCATTAAGCCAACTTAAGACTCATCGTTGTGAAAGACGATTTTACATTTCAAGAATCGTTATGTATTTCCTCTCCGCTTAACGATAATATTATAAAATTATTTCTCACATACGTTCCTTATGTCCATATTTTTTTCTTTCTTGACTCTGTAGACTGAACCCATCCATGTGCTTTGCTTCTTAAAGAAGTTCGATTTCAAAGACGATTTCACAATGTGTCGAAAGCCATTGAAATGTAGATTCTCCATACCGCTCAATTGTTTTATGTAAATGCAAGAAGTCGTAAGATAATTTTCAAGCGAATATATAAAGGTTACCATCAAAATACCATTGTACAACAACAAAATTATCTGCCCCTCTCTCTCTCCTATGGCACTACAGCCCTTGTTGGGCCCTGGCCTCCTTCAATTTTTCCCATTCTCTTCTGTCGGTATCCATCCTCCACCAGGAACGCACTTTCAGTATTTCTTTCGCATCTTCATCCACCGTGAGGTCGTGGATTCTGGTATTCAATAGTCTTCGTGGTATTCTGTCTTCCCCCATCCTGGCTACATGACCAGCTCATCTTAGACTCTGTAGTTTTATGTATCGTGTTAGCGGTGGTTCTTTATACATTTGATACAATTCAAAGTTATATCTTATCAAAGTTTAGTTCTCCAGCTGTGTACGTCATTAACTGGTCCCAGGATTCTTCGTAATATTTTCCTTTCAAAGATGCTTTGGAGGTCACGATACACGTTTCGCAGCCGTAGATTAGGATGGGTCTTATTAGGCTATAGATTTGTAAATCCTTAGTTTCGTGTTTCTGTGGATGTCTTTGGATCTGAAGATACTTGGTGTGGCGAAATACGCTTTATTGGCTTGGACTATCCGGTTTCGGATTTCGGCTTCTTCTTTGCCGTTTTTTTCTAATATGGTTCCCATGTATTTAAAGTTGTCCACCTTTTCAATATTGTCAATTGTCCGTAGTTTCTTTGTCTTCTAGTCTGCACTAATATTTTTGTTTTATGTATGTTGATTTTGAGGCATATATTGCTAGCATTTTCTTTGTGCTCAAAGTACGTTTCCTCTGCTGCATTTTTTGTCCGACACATTATGTTGATGTCGTCCGCGTAGGCTGCTAATTGGGCCGATTTCTTTGTCAGTACGTTATTTCTTCTGACTGACAGTTTTCTGATCACATATTCTAGAGCTAGATTAAACAAGGTCGGGGCCAGCCCGTCTCCTTGTTTTAACCCTGGATTGATTACAGATCCTTCTGTCATGTGTCCTTGTATTCGTACCTAAGCTTCTGTACGCTTCTGTACTAGCCATTGTCAAGTTTATCATCCTTACCAGTTTCACTTAACTGGTTTTTTCATCCTTACCCATAACTGTTCAATTAATTTCTTGTCATTTTTCCGTATTTCACAGCTTCCGTTTATTTCGATTTTTGCATACTTTGATATAATATTATCAAATGTGGTGGCTCTGTTCACAGGGTATAGTTTTGTAAATTTTGTAAAATGATCCATCATAATAACAATATACTTGTATCGATGGCGTCCGCCACTGCGGGGAAATGGACCACATATGTCCAGAAAGACCTTTTCCAGTTTGGCTTGTGAGGTAATCGGTATCATCATACCTTCTTTTCTCTCATTGTTGGTTTTCACCATTTGACATATCATACAGGTTTTAAGGTAGTTTCTAGTTTTTCTATTGATACTTTTTATGTGACAATTCTCTTCGATTGCCTTGATCACCTTCATGGCTCCCATGTGACCGTATCGTAGGTGATAGTCCAGGATGATATCCTTTTCGATTGTAGTAGGGATCATGACCTTCCAAACGTCTTCGTCAAGGGATGTCTTGATGAATAAAATCCCATTATGTATGCAATAAAATTTGTTTATTGTGTCATCTTGGTTGGAGAGACGAAGTTTAATAGAGTTTAATTTCGGATCGGACTGCTGGTGTTTGCTGATGTCCTGCACTATCTTCTCTAAATCTGATCTGTCCTTAATGATGTTATAGATTTTCAAAATGCTCTCCTTTTCGCCTTCGAATGTTTGTTCTTCTAGATTCACTCTTGACAATACGTCGGCTACTACATTTTTACTTCCAGGAACATACTCCCACTGTATATCGTATTCCTGTAGGGCGAGTACCCATCTGGTCAATCTACCATGGCTTAATTTGCATCTTCTTAGAAATGATATTGACTTGTGATCTGTTCGGACGGTCACCGGATATCCGAGGATATACGTCCGAAACTTCCCGCAGGCAAAGACTACACTTAGCAGTTCTTTTTCCGTCACATTATAGTTCTTCTCACACTGGTTAAGGGTTCTGCTAGCAAAGCTCACTACTAGATGGTTTCCACTTTCATCTTCTTGGTACAGTGTTGAACCCAAGCTAATATTACTAGCGTCACAGTTTAGAAAGAAGGGTCGGTTAAAATCTGGATGGTTGAGCATTACTGCATCTAAGAATTTCTCTTTAATTGATTTGAAGGTCTCGTCTTGTTCTTGACCCCATCGCCATTTATTCTTGGACGATAACTGGTACTGAAACTGGGCTGTCAGTTCGGAATAATTATTCTGGAACTTCCTATAATAGTTACATAGGCCCAAAAATGATTGTAGTTGCCTCCTGTTTTTTGGTGTAGGGAATCGTTGTATGGCGTCTACCTTTTCTGTTGATGGTGTTATTCCTTGACTGTTTAGCTGGAAACCCAGGAATTGAACTTCTTTAGCTATAAGCTTGGACTTGTCCAGTTTAAGGGTGACATTATTCTCAGCAAGCTTCTTCAAAACATACTCCACACGATAACAGTGTTCCTCCCAGCTGGTTGATGTTATTAGGAGATCATCAACATAGACAGTTGTGAATTGGAGCGCTTCTGGTCCTAGTATATGATCCATACAGGCGACAAAAACAGCTACTGAATTAACCAACCCGAAGGGCAATCTCTTAAACTGATAATTGCGCCCTTCGAAGATGAACGCCATGTATTGCCGGCTTGCTGGGTGCAACTCCACTTGCCAATAGCCGCATACCGTATCCCAGGTGGTAATGAATCGTGTTCCGTGGAACCTCTTCAAAATTTCATCAATTTCGCCAGGTGAGGTACGATCGTTTATTATCATCTTATTTATCTCCCGAGCGTCAAGGCAAAGTCTTACCTTCCCATTTTTCTTTTGTATGGCCACAATTGGGCTAGTGTATGGCGATTGACTGCTCTCGATGATATCTCTACGGATCATATTCTGGATCTCTGATCGTACGGCTTCTTTCAAAGATTGTGCTATTGGGTATGACTTTCGGTTGAATTCTACCGGTTCTCTGAATCGTATTGAACATTGGTAGTTCCGGATCTTTCCAGGTTCGTCAGAAAATACAGCTCGATATTTCTCATATATTTCTACCAATTGATTCCGCTGGTCTTCCGTTAGTTGCTCGTTAGTATTGTGGCACTGGAAGTTACGTATCTCTAGGATCTTTTGTTTCCATAGGTCTTCCTCCGAA
This sequence comes from Magicicada septendecula, assembly GCA_034769895.1. NCBI lineage: Eukaryota > Metazoa > Arthropoda > Insecta > Hemiptera > Cicadidae > Magicicada > Magicicada septendecula. The sequence goes on along the minus strand of CM068375.1, from coordinate 119,588,458 downwards.
TCTTGATGTACTGGCTTGTTGTTTGTTGGGTGGTTGGATAAGTAATTCACCTTATTTTGGTGGTCGAGAAGTCGTTTGGAGTCTAAAGTCTTGTTATCAGTTAAATTGGCTATCCAGGTTGAACCTTCAGCAAAGAGTGATACCTTTCCTCGGCACAAGTCGATAATTGCTGAGTTTCGGCGCAATATGTCGCATCCTATCATGATGTTGAAAGGTAATCCGGCTGCAACAAGAAATATCATATCCACACTAATGCCCTGACTTTTGACATTGAGGGATACCTGCTTTCTTATGGTCTTGTTCTGTCGGCCGGTAGCTCCTACAAGTACAATGTTATTAATAGGTAGTACCGGTAAGTTTTTGTGGCATTCCTGCTGTATCCGGTCCAATTCATTTCGATTTATTATGGAGACATTGGCTCCAGTGTCTATCATTATAGGAACAGAAATACCTTCAATTTCTGCGATTATGTATATTATTTCATTATCATTATTTTTAATATTAAGCTCACTTTCTTCTAATAGGTCCTTACGGATATCCTTTAAATAATTGCTGTATATTATGGTAAAATTTTTTCTGTTTTTCTTCACATTCATACCTACTTGATTAAACCCAGCAGATTGGAGCAGTAAAGGGTTATTGGATTTTATTACTGCCTCCGTTCGTTTAAATGTTCCGCTTCATTACGGGTCAGGCCGTTGGAAGCGTCAGCTTGAAGTCCTGAGGCTGTTTCGTTTGGTTCTGCTCGATCGTCTGGTTGGGCTTCTGTTACAGGTAGTCTTCGCTGATTATCCAGGCTGGAACTACGTCTGGGCTCGTACTCTCTGTACCTATTACTTCCCTGGCTCCCTTGGAAGGTCTCGTACTCGTAGTATCGGCTCCTTCTTTGAGGCTGGTATCTTCTGTGTCCACTGCCTTCTGCTCGGATGTAATTAACATTAGGTCGATATGCCCTGTAATTGTGGTTACCTCCACTTGGGTAATTTCGGTTATAATTACCATGATAATTATTATTATTAGAAAGGTTGGGGTTCCTCTGACCATTTTGAACATAGTTACTATTATTATTGTAATAACCGTTGTTATTTTGGGGACGGCTATTATTATTATTATTATTATTGTTGTGGTTGTTGTTATTATTATTATTCATACGAGGAATATTACTATTATTATTATTATGGTTAAGCCTCGGCAAATTATTGTTATTTCTAGGGTTATAATTGTACTCGGCATTATTCCGATTTGCGGAATTATAATTGTTATTATTACCCACATTCTGCCGATTATTATTATTATTCAAATTACTGTTGTTATTCCTTGGTTCCGGCTTTTCATACCTCCTGCGACTTTGACGGTAATAGTCTTCGTGCTCGTACATCTCTAAAAGCTCGGTCATGGCTTGCACCGTTTTTATTTGACTATTTCGTCTGGCTCTGATAATATCCTCCTCCTAGTGGTATGAGAGTTTGCTGACCAGGCATTCTTCCGGTATTCGGGGCTCTAGATGTTTGGCCACTCACACCTTTCCTAAAAAGTACGCCGTTAAGGTTTGGTTTCCATATGGGTTGTACTTCCCATGGCATATCCCGTCTCTGGCGATATTTTGCGTTGATTCCGACCAATATTTGGCTTTGAATAGCCTTCTGTATTGTTGATAGTCGGTCACCTCGTCTCTTATCGCCATCCACCAATTGTCTGCTATTTCTTTGAACGATTCGTCCAGCACCTCTTTATTCTCCCTCCAGCGATTACCTCTGTGTTTGGCAAAGTATTCCTCAATTCTTGCTAGGAATTCCATGGGTTTATTTTTATAAAACCTGAAGTTAATCCCTTCACGATTTTCACTGTTGGGACAACTGGTAATGGTTGTCGGTCGACTATGGAATAGGTCTATATCGGTCTGGTTCTGTCGTACCTGACTGTTGATACTGGTCACCGCAGCTTCTATGCCGTCACATTTTTCTGTGAATCGGTCCTGCACTCGCTCCCAGTCTTCCCGTGTTTCCTTTAGTTTTTCCTCCAATGTCTTCCTAGTCGTTTCTTCAATGGTGTTAACCTTCGTATTTATTTCTGTCCTGATACTCCGTACTTCTTGTTCGGTTTGACTCCATTTTTCGTCAGCTCTGGTAACCCTTTGTTCGATTACCGTTATTTCCTCTTCTACCTTCTTGCTGATTGTCTCATTGTTTTCAGCTATCTTCTGGCTCAATTCTTCCTTCAATATTTCCATTTTTCCGTCTAACCGGTTCATGTTCTCTTGGTTTGTCTCCTTCAATTCTTCTCTCAATTGCTGACTATTGCTTTCCATTTTCTGATTTGTTTCTTCCATCCTCTTGTTGGTTTCTTCCAGTTTTTGGCTTATATGGGTTAATTCCTCTTTCGACTGTTTATTGTCAGTCTTTATTTCCTCCATTTTCTCCTCAATTTTCTGGATATTTTCTTCCATTAATAATTTATTTTCGTTTTTTAATTCGTCCATTTTCTCCTCCATCTTCTTACTGTTTACTTCCATCTTCTCCTCCATCTTCTTGCTGTTTACTTCCATCTTCTCCTCCATCTTCTTGCTAGTATCTCCAATTTTATTACTTAATTCCTCTTTCAATTGTTGGTTATCATTTTCCAGCTTCTTACTATTTTCTTCCATCTTCTCCTCCATCTTCTTACTATTCTCCTCCATTTTATTACCCAACTCTTCCTTGGTCGTTTTAAATTCTCGGAGTAACATCTCCATCATTTGATCAAGTTTTGTATTTTCCTTTGCGGTGGATTCCTCCGGCTGTTCCTTCTGTGGTGCAGGCTTATTTGGTTCTGCTGGCGGTAACATTAACTCCACATCTTCCACTGGTGTCGCTTCTTTATCCTCCATGTCTATCTCCTGTTCGGCCTCCATAGCCCTTTTTCTTGATGTAGCTCTCCTGTGCATCTCGCTCCCTCTTCCGACCTGTTGACCGTTGCCAAGCTAAAAATAGGAAATTGGACAATCGTCCTTATTTTACAACACTATTATCTCCCATTTAAAGCCCCTTAAGTTGGACGCCAATTTGTAATATCAATACAAATTGAAATAAAAATAAAAATTATAAACGTTTTAATAGGTTCCAAGTTGGAAACGCCAATTTGTAATATAATACAAATATTACAAATAAAAATAAAAATAAAATTAAATTGAAATATGTGTGTGTATCTTTTGTGATATGTTAACAAAGGTATTGTGCTCTTCCTTTAGCCCCACTAGTTGGGCTAGTCAAATTGTAATATAATTTCAAGTGTAATAAAAAACAAAATATAAAGATATTGATGATAAGAAAATGTTATAACTAGGTGTGTTTGATTGATAAATAATAAATACATCAAACTTTAAAAATTTTGCAAATATTTTTTCTTGTGCTTGTATCGAATTTGTCTGAATGATTTAATTTAATTAATTAATAATTAATTAATTAGTTGAGTTTGTAATTTCCTCCTATATCTATTCTCTCAATGTGAATTATGTTTTTTCTTAATAAAAAAATAATAATAACATTAATGGTAGAAATAAAAACAATGCTGGTAACTGAATACTGATTTGCGTTTATTCATTCAAAATTGTGCGCCAGTCAAACTGCGCATGTCCCAGGCACTGGCTAATATTCGCCACAGTCGGCAGTGAGAAAGATTAACAAATATATTTTTTACAAGTTTAAATTTATGGTTCTTTGAACGAGTCGAAATGGTCAGAGGGCAAGGAACAAGATACATTTAACAGGTATTCTTAAACTAAATGTTAACATCTGAAATAGAACAGAATTATTATTACAATTGTCAATTAGAAAGAAATTATTTAAATTTCGAACCAAGTCGAAGAAATGACGTCACTCTGCTCCAGGCAGCACTGGCCGATCGTCTTTCTAGAAATTCAGCAATGGCCGCCGTCTGCTCGTTTTAACTGCTATGACGCCGTTGGAATTGAAGATCTTCTCCCACAGAAATAAAACGATGTTCCCTTTTCTGCGAAGTGGTGTTGGTCCAAAATATTGTGTTGAATGTCCCCTCGTCGTCTGCGATGTCGAATTCTGGATGGATCTCTTGTGTAGTGTAGTGTTCAAATATGCGTGTTGGTTTTGTGTGAATTCGTTCCAAAAATTGTTCAAAAATGGCTGTCGATTTCTGGTGTTGCGTTTTTATGGTGTTATTCTGTGTTTTTGGAAACTTGTGAAGTGTTAGACATAGATAGATAATATTATTTCACTTGTTAGTTCATCTCCGTTACACGCCACATAACCACACTTGGTTTTAATATAAATTATTTGGGTTTCAAAACTCCACTAATACATTTTTCAACTGTTCAGCTTTGCGATTAACAATAGACTAAACGACGCAACGTCGTCGTTTTAAGGCAATTTGTGGTATGTCTTTTTCCTCTTCATATTGTTTAATTATAAAATATCTGTCTAAGACTTGTTTCACTATCTAACTATACATAACAAGTTTTCTTATTTTTTACTGTATTTCAAATATTTCTTAATTTTACATGAATCTAACTATTCAGTAATATTGATTATTTAATTTTACATCTTTTGGTATATAGCTGGGTTTGTTTCAACCTCATTTAAGCCCAAAAATTACACTTTTGCATAATAATTGTATGCCCCATATTTTGTACAAATTCAGTGTTTTAAAGGTTTTTATTTGTTTTTTCGGTATAATATTTCCATGGAATACACCTAATAACTCCGTAATTACTTTGTTGTTAATAATTTGGTTATTAAAACATTACAATATTGATTAATTTGCTGTTTAGTCTGATTTGATTACTATCATAAGCCTATTTTTGACTGTTTCCAAAAGAAGTTAGTTTTCTTTCTTTTGTCATTCTATTTGCTATTAACTGTATCTGTATTAATTATATTTTCAATTTCTGTATTGTATGTATTGAATTCTATTCCTATTACATAGATTAATTCTTTGATAGATAGTTTTTTTTTTGTTTATAGGCCATTCTGTGTTTACAAACATAGTGTCTTGGTGGGTCTGTTTGTACATTATACATGGTTTACTGATTTGAATAACACTATTACATTTTTATGCCCTACTTGCCTCTCTGACTTACACAATGGAAAATTAAATGACATGATTTTAATTACAATAGAATATCTTGTATCTACTAAACTTTCTTTATACTAATAACATCATTGAACCATAACATGAACATCTTATGCCTAATTTTAACAAAAACATCTTATTATCAACTATTTTCCATATATTACCTAATTTTAACAAAAACATCTTATTCCTATTATTTTTTCCTGTATCATCAAATGATAACAACATAGCTTATCCTAGACATAATTTAATTAGAAAACATAAAAAACTCCTATTACTAGTAACACTGTCAGTCACTAACTGTCTTGTGTATGTATTATTCTTATGAAAACACTTTAACTGTGATAAAAAACCTCGTGTATCTATTTACACCTTACATCTAAATATTATTTAATTAATAATAAATAATAAACATCTTAATATTAGGCATACCTTCAGTTATGAACTGTCCTTTGGTATTTTTGTCCTCACCATTTATTTAGTTATAATTAAAGAAAACATTTTATATGTAATAGTCCTTCTTATATCTAATTTAAAACTCTTATTACTAGTAATGTTGTCAGTCCTTAGACCGTCTTTCATTTCAATGGTTTTATTATTATTATTCTACACTCATGGTAGTCTTTTTATAATACTTAAACTTCATTGAAGATTTTTTCATAGATTTTTAACTATGTTTCTCACTGTACACTCTGTAGTTCCTTAATTTTGTTATCTCACTTCACTTTATTGTATTCTACACTCTGGTAGTCTTTTTAGTGAGTTCTACTCAATGGTAGTCTCTTTTGACATATTTTTTGACATGTTACACTTACAACTAATATACAATTTGTTTTTATAGTATTGTATCTTGTAACTTGTTTGGGGTTTACCTATATCGGTTTCAATTTTGTCTCATGGTATTTATTATATGACTAACATTTTGTTTTGACATATCTCTTCCGGTTTCTGGTCTCTTTGTTGGAATCTTGATATGTTTCGTCCCTTCTTCAAATATCACATTAGTAGTTTCCTTATTAAAATGGTTTCATGACAGATTATTTCCTTTTTTATGGTCCTTCCCTTTTTGTACTGCTTCCCCAATCTACTGGGTATACTGCTGGTTTAACTGGTTTTTTCATAGTAGGTTATTTTAATTAATGGTTTTCTTTATTATCTTCCATTTTTATTAAAATTTTATAAACTTAATTATACAGTTTCTAGTGTAATCCTTAAACAATTTATTCTTCTCACTCACTATGGAACTTTCTCTTTCATTCATGTAACATTAATTCAAATGTTTAGTGTGATAATTTTGTTATGTTACACTGTTCAATTAATTTCTTGTCATTTTTCCGTATTTCACAGCTTCCGTTTATTTCGATTTTTGCATACTTTGATATAATATTATTAAGTAAACAACACTGCTTATTAAACCAAATTTTTAGACAAAGTTATCTTGAACTTAATTTTTGTTTTCAAATATTTATAGAAATCTTCTACTTCATTTCTCCGCTCCATTATTCTTCTACTCCTTAGATTTTTCAATCTATTAATTTATTCTTGTATTGGAGTGTTAGCGGGCTCATATATTACTACTAGTAATTATATACAAACAACTATGTTGTCTTTGGTGTTGACGAGCGCTTTCGCCAGTCAAGCCATCTTCAATTCATTAACCAACAGAGAAATATGAAACCGTTCACTTCTTATATACCATTTACCGGACCTATCTAGCCCCGCCCCCTGACAGAGTAACGTCTTACTTAGATCCACCCACGGATACTAGAATACACGGTAGGGGTCACGCGCAGGTGGACTGTGAGCGGTGACGTCACCGCGTACCCACTCGCTTCGCCCCACCGCATAGAATCTTATAGGCACACTGCGCGCACATGTTTAACTCATTCACGTTTGTGAATATAATCGAGATTTTTCATGTTTTAGTGTATTATTATTATTACTAAGTTATTTATTAATTAAATAAACAAATATATTTTTTCTATGGTCGGTGAAATGCTAGTATAAAGCCTCCGAAGGACGTCAACCTCTTTCACCATCTCGGAGGACCTACTTTTTTTTTGCTGGGGGAAGAGGCTCGCACAGGCTTAGACCACATAGACCTGTGGTACGGAGAAACCCCCAATAATGTCATTTATCTGGAAAGTTATGGCTTTATTCTGGAAAGTTAGGTTGCAACTTTTTTCATTTTCTTCACTATTTGTCTTTGTTCGCCCTCAGTTCGCTTATTACCTTTGCATTTTTTTTTCTTGTTGATAGCTTTCATTCTGATGAAAGCGCGGGTCCTTACAAAACACATCACAGCAAAGTCCTCTATTTCTGGATATTTCGCGTTTATAACGTCCTTTAATCTTACAAAAACTTTTGGGTTACCATCAATGGAATTGCCGTGGAATCGTTGAAATTCTCTTTCCATTTTCAAAGCGAATTCCATGAACCGTTCAGTTGGCTTCATTAAAGATCCTCTTGAAATTGTTTGAAGCCAGGTCTTTCCTGAAAAATTTACGTGTTCAGTTGTGTTACCATACAAATGTGCTAATTTGGCGTGTTTACGTTTAAATCTATAAGCAACATATCCTGCAATCATCTCTAACAACTCAACATTTTCCTTCAAATCTGGAACATTTTCCTCTTCGTATTCGGTGCAATTCTCAAAAATGTCGCCCACTTCTGAAATGATTTCTTCAACCTCCTTGTTCTCGCACTCGCTGTCTAAGCTTTCCTGTAGACATGAAGTGTCTTGTTTCTTAGAAGATGACGGTTCTACAGTCGTATCTTCAGTTTCCGACAAAGTATTAGCACTTAAAATATCAATTTCTTTCTCATTCTTGCATGTGCCACCTGATATGAGTTCCCTCGCATTACGGCTCAAAATCAAAGACTTGATTCTTTCGGAGACGGTGGTAGGCAAAGGGTGATCGTAGAATCTCCCCAATCCTCTTACTTTAGAAAAGTAACTCTCAAGTATATCCTGATTGCATCTTGATGACATGACGTACGTGTAGCCTTCCAATGTTAACTCCTTAAACAAAGAGCGTAGACTGTTTATAGACATTAAAAACCTCTTCTGAAAAGGGAGCAAATCATCAGTAGGTTTCTTTTCTTTTTTTTGGGTTTACTCTTTTCTTTCTTCTCATTTCCTTTTGGTATGTGTTTTATTACTCTCATTGTGAGAATGAGGTCATACAGCTTGTCTAACGCGCCATCTTGTTCTGGTAAACAATTTCCGTATGCACTTTTTAATTTATATGCTTCAGTTTCTGTAGCCGTTTCCGTTCCTGTTTCTGTTTCACTTTCGGTGACTGCTTCTGTTTCCTTCTGTGACACACAGTCTATTTGTGTATGTGTCCGTCTTTTGAAACATGACTACACATGTTTGTCGTAAAATAAAAATGCACCACAAATTATCTTATTTTATAGTTATAATCCGCAGATGAAGCAGATCGTGTCTGCTGGGAAACAATATATATACACACGTAAAAACTATTTCATTATACTGTTTTTAATGAATATAATATATATAATTAAAAATCGCTCTTATCTCTTTAGGTTTTTTAATGTTAACACTTCGTCTACATTTCATTATTCATTTAGTCAACTGAAGACTCAAAGCTGTCCAAGACGATTGTTAATTTTCAGAATCGCTATCAACTTGCTTTTCGCTGACCGACTGTGTTATAAAATTAATCCTCACATGCCTTCCCTAATTCTTCCTATTTTTTCTAATTGTCCATCTTTACCGCATGTATACTTCACTAGTGTCTGCTATTCTTTACTTTTACTATTTTCTAAGCACGTTACATCCGTTTCAATAGGAACAACATTTAGCTTATTACGCATTGTAGCATATCTTTTGAAGCAGTTGTTGTTAATCAATATATGCACACATTCGTTTCTCACAGCCTCAACTTTTAACAATACCACTGGCAACTGTTTCGGTAGAGTCGCTCTTATCTCTTGACGTTTTTCTACGTTAACACTGCTTCGTCTAACTTTCGTTACTCATTAAGCCAACTTAAGACTCATCGTTGTGAAAGACGATTTTACATTTCAAGAATCGTTATGTATTTCCTCTCCGCTTAACGATAATATTATAAAATTATTTCTCACATACGTTCCTTATGTCCATATTTTTTTCTTTCTTGACTCTGTAGACTGAACCCATCCATGTGCTTTGCTTCTTAAAGAAGTTCGATTTCAAAGACGATTTCACAATGTGTCGAAAGCCATTGAAATGTAGATTCTCCATACCGCTCAATTGTTTTATGTAAATGCAAGAAGTCGTAAGATAATTTTCAAGCGAATATATAAAGGTTACCATCAAAATACCATTGTACAACAACAAAATTATCTGCCCCTCTCTCTCTCCTATGGCACTACAGCCCTTGTTGGGCCCTGGCCTCCTTCAATTTTTCCCATTCTCTTCTGTCGGTATCCATCCTCCACCAGGAACGCACTTTCAGTATTTCTTTCGCATCTTCATCCACCGTGAGGTCGTGGATTCTGGTATTCAATAGTCTTCGTGGTATTCTGTCTTCCCCCATCCTGGCTACATGACCAGCTCATCTTAGACTCTGTAGTTTTATGTATCGTGTTAGCGGTGGTTCTTTATACATTTGATACAATTCAAAGTTATATCTTATCAAAGTTTAGTTCTCCAGCTGTGTACGTCATTAACTGGTCCCAGGATTCTTCGTAATATTTTTCTTTCAAAGATGCTTTGGAGGTCACGATACACGTTTCGCAGCCGTAGATTAGGATGGGTCTTATTAGGCTATAGATTTGTAAATCCTTAGTTTCGTGTTTCTGTGGATGTCTTTGGATCTGAAGATACTTGGTGTGGCGAAATACGCTTTATTGGCTTGGACTATCCGGTTTCGGATTTCGGCTTCTTCTTTGCCGTTTTTTTCTAATATGGTTCCCATGTATTTAAAGTTGTCCACCTTTTCAATATTGTCAATTGTCCGTAGTTTCTTTGTCTTCTAGTCTGCACTAATATTTTTGTTTTATGTATGTTGATTTTGAGGCATATATTGCTAGCATTTTCTTTGTGCTCAAAGTACGTTTCCTCTGCTGCATTTTTTGTCCGACACATTATGTTGATGTCGTCCGCGTAGGCTGCTAATTGGGCCGATTTCTTTGTCAGTATGTTATTTCTTCCGACTGACAGTTTTCTGATCACATATTCTAGAGCTAGATTAAACAAGGTCGGGGCCAGCCCGTCTCCTTGTTTTAACCCTGGATTGATTACAGATCCTTCTGTCATGTGTCCTTGTATTCGTACCTAAGCTTCTGTACGCTTCTGTACTAGCCATTGTCAAGTTTATCATCCTTACCAGTTTCACTTAACTGGTTTTTTCATCCTTACCCATAACTGTTCAATTAATTTCTTGTCATTTTTCCGTATTTCACAGCTTCCGTTTATTTCGATTTTTGCATACTTTGATATAATATTATTAAGTAAACAACACTGCTTATTAAACCAAATTTTAGACAAAGTTATCTTGAACTTAATTTTTGTTTTCAAATATTTATAGAAATCTTCTACTTCATTTCTCCGCTCCATTATTCTTCTACTCCTTAGATTTTTCAATCTATTAATTTATTCTTGTATTGGAGTGTTAGCGGGCTCATATATTACTACTAGTAATTATATACAAACAACTGTGTTGTCTTTGGTGTTGACGAGCTCTTTCGCCAGTCAAGCCATCTTCAATTCATTAACCAACAGAGAAATATGAAACCGTTCACTTCTTATATACCATTTACCGGACCTATCTAGCCCCGCCCCCTGACAGAGTAACGTCTTACTTAGATCCACCCACGGATAGTAGAATACACGGTAGCGGTCACGCGCAGGTGGACTGTGAGCGGTGACGTCACCGCGTACCCACTCGCTTCGCCCCACCGCATAGAATCTTATAGGCACACCGCGCGCACATGTTTAACTCATTCACGTTTGTGAATATAATCGAGATTTTTCATGTTTTAGTGTATTATTATTATTATTACTAAGTTATTTATTAATTAAATAAACAAATATATTTTTTCTATGGTCGGTGAAATGCTAGTATAAAGCCTCCGAAGGACGTCAACCTCTTTCACCATCTCGGAGGGCCTACTTTTTTTTTGCTGGGGGAAGAGGCTCGCACAGGCTTAGACCACATAGACCTGTGGTACGGAGAAACCCCCAATAATGTCATTTATCTGGAAAGTTATGGCTTTATTCTGGAAAGTTAGGTTGCAACTTTTTTCATTTTCTTCACTATTTGTCTTTGTTCGCCCTCAGTTCGCTTATTACCTTTGCATTTTTTTTTCTTGTTGATAGCTTTCATTCTGATGAAAGCGCGGGTCCTTACAAAACACATCACAGCAAAGTCCTCTATTTCTGGATATTTCGCGTTTATAACGTCCTTTAATCTTACAAAAACTTTTGGGTTACCATCAATGGAATTGCCGTGGAATCGTTGAAATTCTCTTTCCATTTTCAAAGCGAATTCCATGAACCGTTCAGTTGGCTTCATTAAAGATCCTCTTGAAATTGTTTGAAGCCAGGTCTTTCCTGAAAAATTTACGTGTTCAGTTGTGTTACCATACAAATGTGCTAATTTGGCGTGTTTACGTTTAACTCTATAAGCAACATATCCTGCAATCATCTCTAACAACTCAACATTTTCCTTCAAATCTGGAACATTTTCCTCTTCGTATTCGGTGCAATTCTCAAAAATGTCGCCCACTTCTGAAATGATTTCTTCAACCTCCTTGTTCTCGCACTCGCTGTCTAAGCTTTCCTGTAGACATGAAGTGTCTTGTTTCTTAGAAGATGACGGTTCTACAGTCGTATCTTCAGTTTCCGACAAAGTATTAGCACTTAAAATATCAATTTCTTTCTCATTCTTGCATGTGCCACCTGATATGAGTTCCCTCGCATTACGGCTCAAAATCAAAGACTTGATTCTTTCGGAGACGGTGGTAGGCAAAGGGTGATCGTAGAATCTCCCCAATCCTCTTACTTTAGAAAAGTAACTCTCAAGTATATCCTGATTGCATCTTGATGACATGACGTACGTGTAGCCTTCCAATGTTAACTCCTTAAACAAAGAGCGTAGACTGTTTATAGACATTAAAAACCTCTTCTGAAAAGGGAGCAAATCATCAGTAGGTTTCTTTTCTTTTTTTTGGATTTACTCTTTTCTTTCTTCTTATTTCCTTTTGGTATGTGTTTTATTACTCTCATTGTGAGAATGAGGTCATACAGCTTGTCTAACGCGCCATCTTGTTCTGGTAAACAATTTCCGTATGCACTTTTTAATTTATATGCTTCAGTTTCTGTAGCCGTTTCCGTTCCTGTTTCTGTTTCACTTTCGGTGACTGCTTCTGTTTCCTTCTGTGACACACAGTCTATTTGTGTATGTGTCCGTCTTTTGAAACATGACTACACATGTTTGTCGTAAAATAAAAATGCACCACAAATTATCTTATTTTATAGTTATAATCCGCAGATGAAGCAGATCGTGTCTGCTGGGAAACAATATATATACACACGTAAAAACTATTTCATTATACTGTTTTTAATGAATATAATATATATAATTAAAAATCGCTCTTATCTCTTTAGGTTTTTTAATGTTAACACTTCGTCTACATTTCATTATTCATTTAGTCAACTGAAGACTCAAAGCTGTCCAAGACGATTGTTAATTTTCAGAATCGCTATCAACTTGCTTTTCGCTGACCGACTGTGTTATAAAATTAATCCTCACATGCCTTCCCTAATTCTTCCTATTTTTTCTAATTGTCCATCTTTACCGCATGTATACTTCACTAGTGTCTGCTATTCTTTACTTTTACTATTTTCTAAGCACGTTACATCCGTTTCAATAGGAACAACATTTAGCTTATTACGCATTGTAGCATATCTTTTGAAGCAGTTGTTGTTAATCAATATATGCACACATTCGTTTCTCACAGCCTCAACTTTTAACAATACCACTGGCAACTGTTTCGGTAGAGTCGCTCTTATCTCTTGACGTTTTTCTACGTTAACACTGCTTCGTCTAACTTTCGTTACTCATTAAGCCAACTTAAGACTCATCGTTGTGAAAGACGATTTTACATTTCAAGAATCGTTATGTATTTCCTCTCCGCTTAACGATAATATTATAAAATTATTTCTCACATACGTTCCTTATGTCCATATTTTTTTCTTTCTTGACTCTGTAGACTGAACCCATCCATGTGCTTTGCTTCTTAAAGAAGTTCGATTTCAAAGACGATTTCACAATGTGTCGAAAGCCATTGAAATGTAGATTCTCCATACCGCTCAATTGTTTTATGTAAATGCAAGAAGTCGTAAGATAATTTTCAAGCGAATATATAAAGGTTACCATCAAAATACCATTGTACAACAACAAAATTATCTGCCCCTCTCTCTCTCCTATGGCACTACAGCCCTTGTTGGGCCCTGGCCTCCTTCAATTTTTCCCATTCTCTTCTGTCGGTATCCATCCTCCACCAGGAACGCACTTTCAGTATTTCTTTCGCATCTTCATCCACCGTGAGGTCGTGGATTCTGGTATTCAATAGTCTTCGTGGTATTCTGTCTTCCCCCATCCTGGCTACATGACCAGCTCATCTTAGACTCTGTAGTTTTATGTATCGTGTTAGCGGTGGTTCTTTATACATTTGATACAATTCAAAGTTATATCTTATCAAAGTTTAGTTCTCCAGCTGTGTACGTCATTAACTGGTCCCAGGATTCTTCGTAATATTTTTCTTTCAAAGATGCTTTGGAGGTCACGATACACGTTTCGCAGCCGTAGATTAGGATGGGTCTTATTAGGCTATAGATTTGTAAATCCTTAGTTTCGTGTTTCTGTGGATGTCTTTGGATCTGAAGATACTTGGTGTGGCGAAATACGCTTTATTGGCTTGGACTATCCGGTTTCGGATTTCGGCTTCTTCTTTGCCGTTTTTTTCTAATATGGTTCCCATGTATTTAAAGTTGTCCACCTTTTCAATATTGTCAATTGTCCGTAGTTTCTTTGTCTTCTAGTCTGCACTAATATTTTTGTTTTATGTATGTTGATTTTGAGGCATATATTGCTAGCATTTTCTTTGTGCTCAAAGTACGTTTCCTCTGCTGCATTTTTTGTCCGACACATTATGTTGATGTCGTCCGCGTAGGCTGCTAATTGGGCCGATTTCTTTGTCAGTATGTTATTTCTTCCGACTGACAGTTTTCTGATCACATATTCTAGAGCTAGATTAAACAAGGTCGGGGCCAGCCCGTCTCCTTGTTTTAACCCTGGATTGATTACAGATCCTTCTGTCATGTGTCCTTGTATTCGTACCTAAGCTTCTGTACGCTTCTGTACTAGCCATTGTCAAGTTTATCATCCTTACCAGTTTCACTTAACTGGTTTTTTCATCCTTACCCATAACTGTTCAATTAATTTCTTGTCATTTTTCCGTATTTCACAGCTTCCGTTTATTTCGATTTTTGCATACTTTGATATAATATTATTAAGTAAACAACACTGCTTATTAAACCAAATTTTAGACAAAGTTATCTTGAACTTAATTTTTGTTTTCAAATATTTATAGAAATCTTCTACTTCATTTCTCCGCTCCATTATTCTTCTACTCCTTAGATTTTTCAATCTATTAATTTATTCTTGTATTGGAGTGTTAGCGGGCTCATATATTACTACTAGTAATTATATACAAACAACTGTGTTGTCTTTGGTGTTGACGAGCTCTTTCGCCAGTCAAGCCATCTTCAATTCATTAACCAACAGAGAAATATGAAACCGTTCACTTCTTATATACCATTTACCGGACCTATCTAGCCCCGCCCCCTGACAGAGTAACGTCTTACTTAGATCCACCCACGGATAGTAGAATACACGGTAGCGGTCACGCGCAGGTGGACTGTGAGCGGTGACGTCACCGCGTACCCACTCGCTTCGCCCCACCGCATAGAATCTTATAGGCACACCGCGCGCACATGTTTAACTCATTCACGTTTGTGAATATAATCGAGATTTTTCATGTTTTAGTGTATTATTATTATTATTACTAAGTTATTTATTAATTAAATAAACAAATATATTTTTTCTATGGTCGGTGAAATGCTAGTATAAAGCCTCCGAAGGACGTCAACCTCTTTCACCATCTCGGAGGGCCTACTTTTTTTTTGCTGGGGGAAGAGGCTCGCACAGGCTTAGACCACATAGACCTGTGGTACGGAGAAACCCCCAATAATGTCATTTATCTGGAAAGTTATGGCTTTATTCTGGAAAGTTAGGTTGCAACTTTTTTCATTTTCTTCACTATTTGTCTTTGTTCGCCCTCAGTTCGCTTATTACCTTTGCATTTTTTTTTCTTGTTGATAGCTTTCATTCTGATGAAAGCGCGGGTCCTTACAAAACACATCACAGCAAAGTCCTCTATTTCTGGATATTTCGCGTTTATAACGTCCTTTAATCTTACAAAAACTTTTGGGTTACCATCAATGGAATTGCCGTGGAATCGTTGAAATTCTCTTTCCATTTTCAAAGCGAATTCCATGAACCGTTCAGTTGGCTTCATTAAAGATCCTCTTGAAATTGTTTGAAGCCAGGTCTTTCCTGAAAAATTTACGTGTTCAGTTGTGTTACCATACAAATGTGCTAATTTGGCGTGTTTACGTTTAACTCTATAAGCAACATATCCTGCAATCATCTCTAACAACTCAACATTTTCCTTCAAATCTGGAACATTTTCCTCTTCGTATTCGGTGCAATTCTCAAAAATGTCGCCCACTTCTGAAATGATTTCTTCAACCTCCTTGTTCTCGCACTCGCTGTCTAAGCTTTCCTGTAGACATGAAGTGTCTTGTTTCTTAGAAGATGACGGTTCTACAGTCGTATCTTCAGTTTCCGACAAAGTATTAGCACTTAAAATATCAATTTCTTTCTCATTCTTGCATGTGCCACCTGATATGAGTTCCCTCGCATTACGGCTCAAAATCAAAGACTTGATTCTTTCGGAGACGGTGGTAGGCAAAGGGTGATCGTAGAATCTCCCCAATCCTCTTACTTTAGAAAAGTAACTCTCAAGTATATCCTGATTGCATCTTGATGACATGACGTACGTGTAGCCTTCCAATGTTAACTCCTTAAACAAAGAGCGTAGACTGTTTATAGACATTAAAAACCTCTTCTGAAAAGGGAGCAAATCATCAGTAGGTTTCTTTTCTTTTTTTTGGATTTACTCTTTTCTTTCTTCTTATTTCCTTTTGGTATGTGTTTTATTACTCTCATTGTGAGAATGAGGTCATACAGCTTGTCTAACGCGCCATCTTGTTCTGGTAAACAATTTCCGTATGCACTTTTTAATTTATATGCTTCAGTTTCTGTAGCCGTTTCCGTTCCTGTTTCTGTTTCACTTTCGGTGACTGCTTCTGTTTCCTTCTGTGACACACAGTCTATTTGTGTATGTGTCCGTCTTTTGAAACATGACTACACATGTTTGTCGTAAAATAAAAATGCACCACAAATTATCTTATTTTATAGTTATAATCCGCAGATGAAGCAGATCGTGTCTGCTGGGAAACAATATATATACACACGTAAAAACTATTTCATTATACTGTTTTTAATGAATATAATATATATAATTAAAAATCGCTCTTATCTCTTTAGGTTTTTTAATGTTAACACTTCGTCTACATTTCATTATTCATTTAGTCAACTGAAGACTCAAAGCTGTCCAAGACGATTGTTAATTTTCAGAATCGCTATCAACTTGCTTTTCGCTGACCGACTGTGTTATAAAATTAATCCTCACATGCCTTCCCTAATTCTTCCTATTTTTTCTAATTGTCCATCTTTACCGCATGTATACTTCACTAGTGTCTGCTATTCTTTACTTTTACTATTTTCTAAGCACGTTACATCCGTTTCAATAGGAACAACATTTAGCTTATTACGCATTGTAGCATATCTTTTGAAGCAGTTGTTGTTAATCAATATATGCACACATTCGTTTCTCACAGCCTCAACTTTTAACAATACCACTGGCAACTGTTTCGGTAGAGTCGCTCTTATCTCTTGACGTTTTTCTACGTTAACACTGCTTCGTCTAACTTTCGTTACTCATTAAGCCAACTTAAGACTCATCGTTGTGAAAGACGATTTTACATTTCAAGAATCGTTATGTATTTCCTCTCCGCTTAACGATAATATTATAAAATTATTTCTCACATACGTTCCTTATGTCCATATTTTTTTCTTTCTTGACTCTGTAGACTGAACCCATCCATGTGCTTTGCTTCTTAAAGAAGTTCGATTTCAAAGACGATTTCACAATGTGTCGAAAGCCATTGAAATGTAGATTCTCCATACCGCTCAATTGTTTTATGTAAATGCAAGAAGTCGTAAGATAATTTTCAAGCGAATATATAAAGGTTACCATCAAAATACCATTGTACAACAACAAAATTATCTGCCCCTCTCTCTCTCCTATGGCACTACAGCCCTTGTTGGGCCCTGGCCTCCTTCAATTTTTCCCATTCTCTTCTGTCGGTATCCATCCTCCACCAGGAACGCACTTTCAGTATTTCTTTCGCATCTTCATCCACCGTGAGGTCGTGGATTCTGGTATTCAATAGTCTTCGTGGTATTCTGTCTTCCCCCATCCTGGCTACATGACCAGCTCATCTTAGACTCTGTAGTTTTATGTATCGTGTTAGCGGTGGTTCTTTATACATTTGATACAATTCAAAGTTATATCTTATCAAAGTTTAGTTCTCCAGCTGTGTACGTCATTAACTGGTCCCAGGATTCTTCGTAATATTTTTCTTTCAAAGATATCGAGAGTGTTTGCTGCTTTGGAGGTCACGATACACGTTTCGCAGCCGTAGGTTAGGATGGGTCTTATTAGGCTATAGATTTGTAAATCCTTAGTTTCGTGTTTCTGTGGATGTCTTTGGATCTGAAGATACTTGGTGTGGCGAAATACGCTTTATTGGCTTGGACTATCCGGTTTCGGATTTCGGCTTCTTCTTTGCCGTTTTTTTCTAATATGGTTCCCATGTATTTAAAGTTGTCCACCTTTTCAATATTGTCAATTGTCCGTAGTTTCTTTGTCTTCTAGTCTGCACTAATATTTTTGTTTTATGTATGTTGATTTTGAGGCATATATTGCTAGCATTTTCTTTGTGCTCAAAGTACGTTTCCTCTGCTGCATTTTTTGTCCGACACATTATGTTGATGTCGTCCGCGTAGGCTGCTAATTGGGCCGATTTCTTTGTCAGTATGTTATTTCTTCCGACTGACAGTTTTCTGATCACATATTCTAGAGCTAGATTAAACAAGGTCGGGGCCAGCCCGTCTCCTTGTTTTAACCCTGGATTGATTACAGATCCTTCTGTCATGTGTCCTTGTATTCGTACCTAAGCTTCTGTACGCTTCTGTACTAGCCATTGTCAAGTTTATCATCCTTACCAGTTTCACTGATATGTCGCATTCGTATATAATTTTAGATATCCCTATCTATCGAATCGTAGGCTTGTCTAAAATCAACAAAAATATTATAGACGTCTATATCTTGTCCCCACGCTTTATTCAGAACTTGTCTGACCGTATATTTTTGGTCTACGGGGGATCTTCCTTTTCTGAAGCGGACTGATATTCGCCGACAATCTCTTCAGCATATGGCTGTAATCTTTGATTGTTATGAATGTGAAAATATTATATCCGGAGCATAGTAGAAAGATTCCTCTGTATGTCTGGCAGGATAATTTGTCACCTTTTTTATGTATAGAACATATGACCGTCCTCCTTTTGCCAGGTATTTGTTCTGTACTCCATGTAGTGAGTATTAAGGCGTGCAATTTTTCCACGAGTTTTTCCCCGACCCACTTAAATAGTTCAGAGGGAATTTCGTCAATTCCTGGAGCTGTGTAATTTTTCTGTGCTTTAATTGTATTTCCTGCATCTATTGTGATGGTTCCTCTATCTATTGAAATCGCATTCGTTTCCTCTTCAAGGCTCTTGTCTATTTCTGTGTTTTGTTTCGTCCGTTAGGAGCCTTTTGAAGTATGTTTTCCACGTTGTCTTAATTTCTTCTGTGTCACTGATTATTTCTCCATTTTGATTTTTGCATAGATTTCTATTTGGTTTATATACTAGTTCCAATTTTTAATAAATTTATATGCATCTCGTGAATTATTTTCTATAGTATTTTTCCATTTTCAATATTTTGTCATTCTTGCACTTTCTCTTTTTCTGTCTGCAAGTCATATCTGCCAGCTTCCTTTTTATTCTGAACTCTTCTTTTCTTTCTCGTGTCCGTTTTGTCATATATAATCTGTGTGCTTTGTTTCTTTCTCCAATTGCCCTTTTGCACTCGAACCACTGGTCTGTTTCTTTTCCTTTGTTTATTCCTAATATTTCTTTTGCCGCTGTTTTTGTAGTGTTCTTAATGTTTTCCCAGTGCGACTCTAATGTTGGGTTTTCTTGCTCTTTCAATTATCTGTCTACGTGAACTCAATTGTCTACGCGTATTGTACACCTAAGATGTCCTTGAAAGATAGAATTATGTAACGTAACCGTTTGTAACTATTTTCATCTGTGACCTCTTTCGATTACTCATCACTAAATAGTATGCTATTGGTTTACAAGAAAATTTAACAAACAATTACAAATAATTAATAATCGTGTCAAATTATTGGTCTAAGTTTGTGTCAGTGTCTACGTCAGTGTGCGACAGTGTATGTTTCCGTTTCCGTTACTGTTTCCGTTTCCGTTTCTGTTTCTGTTTCCGTTTCTGTATCTGTTTCCGTTCCCGTTCCCGTCTCCGTTTCTGTATCCGTTTCCGTTTCTGTTTCTGTTTCTGTTTCCGTATCTGTTTCCGTTTCCGTGTCCGTTTCTGTTTCTGTATCGGTTTCCGTTTCCGTTTCTGTTTCCGTTTCTGTTTCTGTATCGGTTTCCGTTTCTGTTTCTGTATCCGTTTCCGTTCCCGTTTCCGTTTCCGTTTCTGTTCCCGTTTCCGTTTCTGTATCCGTTTCCGTTTCGGTGCCCGTTTCCGTTTCTGTTTCCGTTCCCGTTTCCGTTCCTGTTTCCGTTTCTGTTTCCGTATCGGTTTCCGTTTCTGTTTCCGTATCGGTTTCCGTTTCTGTTTCTGTATCCGTTTCCGTTTCCGTTTCTGTTTCCGTGTCTGTTTCTGTTTCCGTTTCCGTTTCCGTTTCTGTATCCGTTTCCGTTTCCGTTTCCGTGTCTGTTTCTGTATCCGTTCCCGTTCCCGTTTCTGTTTCTGTATCCGTTTCCGTTTCTGTTTCCGTTTCTGTTCCGGTTTCTGTTTCCGTTTCCGTTTCTGTATCCGTCTCCGTTTCTGTTTCTGTTTCTGTGTCTGTATCCGTTTCCGTTCCCGTTTCCGTTTCTGTGCCCGTTTCCGTTTCCGTTTCTGTTTCTGTTTCTGTATCGGTTTCCGTTTCCGTTTCTGTATCGGTTTCTGTATCGGTTTCCGTCTCCGTTTCCGTTCCTGTTTCCGTTTCTGTATCAAGTTTCCGTTTCTGTTTCCGTTTCCGTTTCTGTGTCCGTTTCCGTTTCTGTTTCCGTTTCTGTTTCCGTTTCTGTTTCCGTTTCCGTTTCTGTTTCCTTCTGTCACACACAGTCTATTTGTCTCTGTGCCCGTCAGTCTTCAAACATTACTATACACGGTTGTCAAATAACAGTGAACAAAAAATTATACTATTTTATAATTATAATTCGTAGATGATGCACATCGTGTCTGCTACGAAACCTGCGTGACTAAACAATGTATACATTGTAACCAGACCGCTGTATGCCGGTCGTTACAAAAGATAAAAAGTTGATGGAAAATTTTATAAAAATAAAATTTTCAAATAGTAAAAAATTTTGTTTATGTTTATTAATGTATGTATGTAACTGCCACATAGATTTTTCATAAATAACTGGTATGTAAGGTGATCTTACATGTGTTTTAGAATTTTGATTATTTTAAATTGTAACTTCTTCTTGTACATATCTTCTAAATGGGTTCATTAATAATGGTGTAGTAAGATGTACTTACTTTGTCTTTGGAATTTTGATGATTTTATTCTAACTTCTTCTTATATTATTGTCGTAAAGTTTTTCAAATTTTTTGTTAGTAAGGTGATCTTACCCTTGTTTGGAATTTTGATAGTTTTATTCTAATTCCTGTTTTATATTTTCTTCCAAAATGTTTATTTCAAATTCCTGGTTAGTGAGATTGTCTCACATTGTTTTAAAATTTGGATGATTTATTTTTCTAATTTCTTCTTATATTACTGCCACATAGATTTTTTATAAATAACGGGTATGTAAGGTGGGCTTACATTTGTTTTAGAATGTTGAGGATTTTAAATTCTAATTTCTTCTTATTTTATTAATCTTCTAAATGGTTTCATTAATAATCTTGTAGTAAGATGTACTTACTTTGTCTTTGGAATTTTGATGATTTTATTTTAATTCCTGTTTTATATTCTCTTCCAAAATGTTTATTTCAAATTCCTGGTTAGTAAGATGGTCTTACATTGTTTTAAAATTTTGATGATTTTATTTTAACTTCTTCTTATATTATTGCCATAAAATTTTCTTCAAAAATAACTGGTATGTAAGGTGATCTTACAATTGCTTTGGAATTTGGATTATTAAGTCCAAACTCTTCTTCTTATATTATAGCCATAAAATTTTCTTAAATAACTGGTATGTAAGGTGGGCTTACATTTGTTTTAGAATTTTGAGGATTTTATTCTAATTATATATATCTTCTAAATGGTTTCATTAATAATCTTGTAGTAAGATGTACTTACTTTGTCTTTGGAATTATGATGATTTTAAATTCTAATTTCTTCTTATATTATTTTTGTAAAGTTTTTCAAATTTTTTGTTAGTAAGGTGATCTTACCCTTGTTTGGAATTTTGATGGTTTAATTCTAACTTCTTCTTATATTACTGCCATAAAGTTTTTCTTCAAATAGTTTTTATGTTCGATGGACTTACTTCTGTTTTAAAATTTGGATGATTAAGTCCGAACTCTTCTTCCAAATAGTTTTCCTTAAAATAATTTTTATGTAAAGTGGGCTTACATGTGTTTTAGAATTTTGATTATTTTAAATTCTAATTTCTTCTTATCTTATTGCAATATAGATTTTTCATAAATAACTGGTATGTAAGGTGGGCTTACATTTGTTTTAGAATTTTGATTATTTCAATCTAAATTCTGTTTCATATTCTTCTCTTAAAAATGTTTTTTCTCAAATTCTTGGTTAGTAAAGTGAACTTACTATCTTTTTAAATTTAGATAATTTCTCATTCTAAATTCTTTTTTATATTCTTGCCATAAAATTTTCTTCAAATAATTTTTTATGTAATGTGGGCTTACATGTGTTTTAGAATTTTGATTGTTTTAAATTCTAATTATATATATCTTCTAAATGGTTTCATTAATAATCTTGTAGTAAGATGTACTTACTTTGTCTTTGGAATTTTGATGATTTTAAATTCTAACTTCTTCTTGTACATATCTTCTAAATGGTTTCATTAATAATGGTGTAGTAAGATGTACTTACTTTGTCTTTGGAATTTTGATGAATTAATTCTAACTTCTTCTTATATTATTGTCGTAAAGTTTTTCAAATTTTTTGTTAGTAAGGTGATCTTACCCTTGTTTGGAATTTTGATAGTTTTATTATAATTCCTGTTTTATATTCTCTTCCAAAATGTTTATTTCAAATTCCTGGTTAGTGAGATTGTCTCACATTGTTTTAAAATTTGGATGATTTATTTTTCTAATTTCTTCTTATATTACTGCCACATAGATTTTTTATAAATAACGGGTATGTAAGGTGGGCTTACATTTGTTTTAGAATGTTGAGGATTTTAAATTCTAATTTCTTCTTATTTTATTAATCTTCTAAATGGTTTCATTAATAATCTTGTAGTACGATGTACTTACTTTGTCTTTGGAATTTTGATGATTTTATTTTAATTCCTGTTTTATATTCTCTTCCAAAATGTTTATTTCAAATTCCTGGTTAGTAAGATGGTCTTACATTGTTTTAAAATTTTGATGATTTTATTTTAACTTCTTCTTATATTATTGCCATAAAATTTTCTTCAAAAATAACTGGTATGTAAGGTGATCTTACAATTGCTTTGGAATTTGGATTATTAAGTCCAAACTCTTCTTCTTATATTATAGCCATAAAATTTTCTTAAATAACTGGTATGTAAGGTGGGCTTACATTTGTTTTAGAATTTTGAGGATTTTATTCTAATTATATATATCTTCTAAATGGTTTCATTAATAATCTTGTAGTAAGATGTACTTACTTTGTCTTTGGAATTATGATGATTTTAAATTCTAATTTCTTCTTATATTATTTTTGTAAAGTTTTTCAAATTTTTTGTTAGTAAGGTGATCTTACCCTTGTTTGGAATTTTGATGGTTTAATTCTAACTTCTTCTTATATTACTGCCATAAAGTTTTTCTTCAAATAGTTTTTATGTTCGATGGACTTACTTCTGTTTTAAAATTTGGATGATTAAGTCCGAACTCTTCTTCCAAATAGTTTTCCTTAAAATAATTTTTATGTAAAGTGGGCTTACATGTGTTTTAGAATTTTGATTATTTTAAATTCTAATTTCTTCTTATCTTATTGCAATATAGATTTTTCATAAATAACTGGTATGTAAGGTGGGCTTACATTTGTTTTAGAATTTTGATTATTTCAATCTAAATTCTGTTTCATATTCTTCTCTTAAAAATGTTTTTTCTCAAATTCTTGGTTAGTAAAGTGAACTTACTATCTTTTTAAATTTAGATAATTTCTCATTCTAAATTCTTTTTTATATTCTTGCCATAAAATTTTCTTCAAATAATTTTTTATGTAAGGTGGGCTTACATGTGTTTTAGAATTTTGATTGTTTTAAATTCTAATTATATATATCTTCTAAATGGTTTCATTAATAATCTTGTAGTAAGATGTACTTACTTTGTCTTTGGAATTTTGATGATTTTAAATTCTAACTTCTTCTTGTACATATCTTCTAAATGGTTTCATTAATAATGGTGTAGTAAGATGTACTTACTTTGTCTTTGGAATTTTGATGAATTAATTCTAACTTCTTCTTATATTATTGTCGTAAAGTTTTTCAAATTTTTTGTTAGTAAGGTGATCTTACCCTTGTTTGGAATTTTGATAGTTTTATTATAATTCCTGTTTTATATTCTCTTCCAAAATGTTTATTTCAAATTCCTGGTTAGTGAGATTGTCTCACATTGTTTTAAAATTTGGATGATTTATTTTTCTAATTTCTTCTTATATTACTGCCACATAGATTTTTTATAAATAACGGGTATGTAAGGTGGGCTTACATTTGTTTTAGAATGTTGAGGATTTTAAATTCTAATTTCTTCTTATTTTATTAATCTTCTAAATGGTTTCATTAATAATCTTGTAGTACGATGTACTTACTTTGTCTTTGGAATTTTGATGATTTTATTTTAATTCCTGTTTTATATTCTCTTCCAAAATGTTTATTTCAAATTCCTGGTTAGTAAGATGGTCTTACATTGTTTTAAAATTTTGATGATTTTATTTTAACTTCTTCTTATATTATTGCCATAAAATTTTCTTCAAAAATAACTGGTATGTAAGGTGATCTTACAATTGCTTTGGAATTTGGATTATTAAGTCCAAACTCTTCTTCTTATATTATAGCCATAAAATTTTCTTAAATAACTGGTATGTAAGGTGGGCTTACATTTGTTTTAGAATTTTGAGGATTTTATTCTAATTATATATATCTTCTAAATGGTTTCATTAATAATCTTGTAGTAAGATGTACTTACTTTGTCTTTGGAATTTCGATGATTTTTAAATTCTAATTTCTTCTTATATTATTTTCGTAAAGTTTTTCAAATTTTTTGTTAGTAAGGTGATCTTACCCTTGTTTGGAATTTTGATGGTTTAATTCTAACTTCTTCTTATATTACTGCCATAAAGTTTTTCTTCAAATAGTTTTTATGTAAGATGGACTTACTTCTGTTTTAAAATTTGGATGATTAAGTCCAAACTCTTCTTCTTATATCTTTCCAAATAGTTTTCCTTAAAATAATTTTTATGTAAAGTGGGCTTACATGTGTTTTAGAATTTTGATTATTTTAAATTCTAATTTCTTCTTATCTTATTGCCATATAGATTTTTCATAAATAACTGGTATGTAAGGTGGGCTTACATTTGTTTTAGAATTTTGATTATTTCAATCTAAATTCTGTTTTATATTCTTCTCTTAAAAATGTTTTTTCTCAAATTCTTGGTTAGTAAAGTGAACTTACTATCTTTTTAAATTTAGATGATTTCTCATTCTAAATTCTTTTTTATATTCTTGCCATAAAATTTTCTTCAAATAATTTTTTATGTAAGGTGGGCTTACATGTGTTTTAGAATTTTGATTGTTTTAAATTCTAATTATATATATCTTCTAAATGGTTTCATTAATAATCTTGTAGTAAGATGTACTTACTTTGTCTTTGGAATTTTGATGATTTTAAATTCTAACTTCTTCTTGTACATATCTTCTAAATGGTTTCATTAATAATGGTGTAGTAAGATGTACTTACTTTGTCTTTGGAATTTTGATGAATTAATTCTAACTTCTTCTTATAATATTGTCGTAAAGTTTTTCAAATTTTTTGTTAGTAAGGTGATCTTACCCTTGTTTGGAATTTTGATAGTTTTATTATAATTCCTGTTTTATATTCTCTTCCAAAATGTTTATTTCAAATTCCTGGTTAGTGAGATTGTCTCACATTGTTTTAAAATTTGGATGATTTATTTTTCTAATTTCTTCTTATATTACTGCCACATAGATTTTTTATAAATAACGGGTATGTAAGGTGGGCTTACATTTGTTTTAGAATGTTGAGGATTTTAAATTCTAATTTCTTCTTATTTTATTAATCTTCTAAATGGTTTCATTAATAATCTTGTAGTAAGATGTACTTACTTTGTCTTTGGAATTTTGATGATTTTATTTTAATTCCTGTTTTATATTCTCTTCCAAAATGTTTATTTCAAATTCCTGGTTAGTAAGATGGTCTTACATTGTTTTAAAATTTTGATGATTTTATTTTAACTTCTTCTTATATTATTGCCATAAAATTTTCTTCAAAAATAACTGGTATGTAAGGTGATCTTACAATTGCTTTGAAATTTGGATTATTAAGTCCAAACTCTTCTTCTTATATTATAGCCATAAAATTTTCTTAAATAACTGGTATGTAAGGTGGGCTTACATTTGTTTTAGAATTTTGAGGATTTTATTCTAATTATATATATCTTCTAAATGGTTTCATTAATAATTTTGATGGTTTAATTCTAACTTCTTCTTATATTACTGCCATAAAGTTTTTCTTCAAATAGTTTTTATGTAAGATGGACTTACTTCTGTTTTAAAATTTGGATGATTAAGTCCAAACTCTTCTTCTTATATCTTTCCAAATAGTTTTCCTTAAAATAATTTTTATGTAAAGTGGGCTTACATGTGTTTTAGAATTTTGATTATTTTAAATTCTAATTTCTTCTTATCTTATTGCCATATAGATTTTTCATAAATAACTGGTATGTAAGGTGGGCTTACATTTGTTTTAGAATTTTGATTATTTCAATCTAAATTCTGTTTTATATTCTTCTCTTAAAAATGTTTTTTCTCAAATAATTTTTTATGTAAGGTGGGCTTACATGTGTTTTAGAATTTTGATTGTTTTAAATTCTAATTATATATATCTTCTAAATGGTTTCATTAATAATCTTGTAGTAAGATGTACTTACTTTGTCTTTGGAATTTTGATGATTTTAAATTCTAACTTCTTCTTGTACATATCTTCTAAATGGTTTCATTAATAATGGTGTAGTAAGATGTACTTACTTTGTCTTTGGAATTTTGATGAATTAATTCTAACTTCTTCTTATATTATTGTCGTAAAGTTTTTCAAATTTTTTGTTAGTAAGGTGATCTTACCCTTGTTTGGAATTTTGATATTTTTATTCATAAAATTTCTTCATGATACTTTTCATAAATAATGGTAATAGTTTTCTATATTATGTGGTAAACATATCATATTAGTTTCATAAATATTGTATGACTTTTTTCTTGTCTTTATTCAAACGTATTTCTTATCATTATATTTCTTTTATACCCAGGTGGATTCTTTTTATTTAGGTTGCACAGTTACTCATATTTCCTTTGTAAGGTGTAGTTTCTTAAATAATTTTCTTTCTTAAACCCCATTTTGGTTCTTTGTCCCTTCTTCTTCTCATTTTTCCTCAGTGGTAATTATTTTCATCTTCTTTGTGGTGGTTTTTGCCGTTGTCGGTTATCATGACATCAGTCCCTTTTACCATCTCATTATGTATGCGTATGGATCCTTATCAGATCCAAACTTATCGATGTTAATCTTGGAGTAATCATTCTCCTTCCTCTGGCTGGTATCCTTTTTAGGTTTTTGACTACCTTCTGCTTTGATATGGTTGACTTGAGCTATTCGGGGTCCTCCGTCGTTTTTTGGTTCGTTATGCAGTATTTTGTGACTAGGATATTCCCCGACTACTACCCAATTTTCATTCTTACTGTTATCTCGGTTAGGTCCGACCGGAGTGTTAGTCGGTAAACCTTGAGTGGTTGCTGTCCGTTCCGTATAAGGGTTAGATGGTTGATTTCGGTTCATGTTCCGTTCAGGGTCATCTAAACTGTTACTCCTTCTTGCCGGATAGTACCTTGGTTGGTCCCGTTCTAGGCTTCTCCAACGATCCTCCTCTTCATGGAAACTGTTACGCCGCTGATAGTAGTTTCTTTGTTGGCGGTCGTCTTCAGCTCGTATGAAGTTCACTCTAGGGCGAGGAAACCTATTATTATTAAAATTACCATTATTGGGACCCGTACGATTAGTATTATTAGGGTAATGACTATTACCATAATTGGGGCTTCTCTGACTATTTGCGTTATTAGGGTAGGGATTGCGGTTACCCTGATAACCATTAGAGGGCCGATTCGGGTTTTGATGGTTTGGACCCGTATTATTATTATCATTGTAACTAGGATTGTTCACATTATTACTATTATTAGAACCGTTATTTCGCGGGTATGCCCGGCCTCCTTGGTACCCAGTATTTATGTGGTTCGTACCCTGGTTATTGTTTTGATACGTCCTTGGTTCGGGCCTATCACTTCTTCTACGACTCTGTCGGTAGTAGTCTTCATTTTCATAATTTTCTAGGAGTTCTGTCATTGCCTGGATGGTTTTTATCTGGCTGCCCCTCCTCGCACGAATTACCTCTTCATCATAATGATAGGACAACTTATTTATTAGGCATTCCTCCGGTATGGCTGGTTCTAAGTGCTTGGCCATACACACCTTGCCGAGGAAATAAGCTTTCATTGAACTACCGACTTGTGGTTTGTAGCGGCCGTGGCATATATTATCTCTTATTAGATTTTGCGTGGTCTCTGACCAGTACTTGGCCTTGAACAGGCTCTTGAATTGTTCATAATTGTCGATGTCGCTCCGGTTGGCCATCCACCAATGGTCATTCACCTCCCGAAACGACTCGTCAAGGATTTCTCTGTTCTGGACCCATCGGTTCCCTCGGTGTTTCTCTACGTATTCCTCTATACGTGCCAAGAACTCCATAGGCTTCCGTTTATATTGTCGGAAATTGAGCCATTCTCTGTTCTCTGACATGGGGAAATTAAGATATCCTGATGGTCTGTTCTTTATCATCTCTATCTCCTCATGGCTCTGACGCACCTGTCCGGTTATGTTCGACATAGCGGCTTCCACGCCGTCGCATCTTTCAGTTACCTGTGTCCGCACTTTATTCACTTCGTCCAAGGCAAATTTCTTGGTCTCCTCCATTTTTGTTCTCTGTTATTCTTGGACCTGAATAATCTCCTTAGTTATTACTTCCCGGACTTCCAGCACTTCGTTTTCTGTTTGACGACATCTTTCGTCTACTTCTCTGATCTGCTGGTTAACCACCACGACTTCCTGTTCTAATTTCTTTACGATGGACTTCTTCGTCTCAGTTATCTTTTTATTTATCTCCTCCTTGGCTAACTCAATCCTCTCGTCTAACTTATTCATGTTCTCTTGATTAACTTCCCTTAATTCTTCTCTCAGCAGTTGATTGTCCTCTCTCAATTCTTCCCTTAATTGTTGGTTGTCATTTTCTATTTTCCTACTGGTTTCTTCCATCTTCTCCTCCAAATTCCTATTATTTTCCCTCAATTCTTCCTTTATATTTTTATTATTTTCTTCCATCTTCCTATTCAAGGATTGGTTGTCCTTTTTCAGGTCTTCCATTTTCTCTTCTAAATTCTTACTGGTTTCTTCAATCCTCTTGTTGGTATTTTCTATGCTTTTATTTATTCCACTTAAGTCTTCCTTGGTTGAATCCATTTTCTTGTTTAAATTCTCCTCCATTTTCTTACTCATTGATTTGTTATCCTCCTTCGTGGATTCTAGGTTTTTATTTACTCCTTCCATTTGCTGACTTATTACTCGGAACATTTCCATCATCCTCTCTTCCATTGTTTGGGATTTCTCCTTTTCCTTCTCTGGGACAGTGACTTCCCCTGTTTGAGTTGGTACCTCAGGTTGTTGCTCTGGTGGTTCATGTTGTTTATGTTCCACCTGGATTAGTAACACTTCCGGATCCTCCACAGGTGTTGCCTCCTTATCCCCCATGTCAACCTCTTTTTCGGCCTCTGCCGCCCTCTTTTTCGAAGTAGCTCGCCTTTGCATTTTTCTGGTATCTATAAATTAATCGCTGCCAGGCTTATCTTATCAAGACCTCTAAGTTGGACGCCACTTTGCAACCAGACCGCTGTATGCCGGTCGTTACAAAAGATAAAAAGTTGATGGAAAATTTTATAAAAATAAAATTTTCAAATAGTAAAAAATTTTGTTTATGTTTATTAATGTATGTAAATAAGAAATAAAGTTGTTTTTTGTGGTTTTGTAAAAATTTTGTTGATCAGGCAGGTATTTATTGACTATCGAGCACTTCTGGAAGATTTGAACCAAGTCTGGAGTTAAATAGATTAACTCCAGTCAGCAATCGATTAGTGATTTTTCTTGCTGGTCCAAAATCTCACTCAAATAAATATTTTCTTCTTCTCGAAGTCCCTCAGCCTTGATAAATGATCTTAAATTAGCCTGTGAAATAATAACAGATAAAAATAATGGAAATATAAAGATTTATTGAACAATTGAAATAATAATCGATTTTTTATCGATGGAGAGCAATTATCGACTCCGTCTCGGGAATTATCGATTGTGCATACAGAACAAAATTTATGATATGTATTATATAAAAGACAGGTTCTTTGAGCGATTAAAATTAATAGTCAGAGAAGGGTGACGAGAAAGTATAACATTAACAATTAAAATAAATACAATAATTATTATTCAATAGTATTTAAATAATTCTGATATGTAATATTTATAAAAGTTGTCGTCAAACCATATGCAGGCTATGACGTCACTGCTGGATGATGAATGCAGGCCGGCTTGAATTAAAAGATGGCCGCTACTAGTTCTGGCGTAGTTACTGCGAACTCGACATGTCCGAAAATCACGACAAAATTACCTTTGTGAATGTCTGAAATCTTCCCGCACTGGTGTAATATGTCTGTTAAGTTATTTGGTGTATTCTGACGAAGTGTTCCGTGTAAACTTGTGTTAATTAGTTTATTTTGTATGTGTTCACTCCTGTGGGTTAAGTTTCTGTAAATGTGGTTATGCGTTGTAGAGTGAATTGTGTCAAATATACTGTTTTACTGTTTTATATCACTCGTATCATGAAGTTAGGTGTTATTTCTCACTATTGCTGTTAAAGGTTAGGTAAATTTAGCTATGAAAGTGTTCAATTCATCTACCTCTCGTTGCACTGACTTTAATAGTAATTAGACTTACCATTTTCTACTCGATTTAAAGAACGTTTTGTCACTCAACTATTCAGCTTGATATTCAACAAAAGACTAATTAACTTGGTCAATATTTGGCCCAGTTAATCCTTGAAAAAGTATTGTTAACATATTTCGATTACCCATACACATGATAAAATATTACATTATATATGGAATTTATTTATTTTATTCATCATTTTTATGAATTATGAACCTTATCATTGGTTTAATCATCTCATTCCTTTTAAATTGATGTATTATAGTCCATATCTGTAGACATTTTGTGGAAATTAACAAATTTCTTTACTTTTTGGAAATATAGGCTCAAAATTGGATTTCCGTCTTATTAAATATCATTAAATATTAGATATTTCCTCCATTTTAAATATCATTAATACTATTATAATAAATTTTAATTAGTCATATTCCTCTTTCTTTCCTTAAAGACATATAAATTAAACCTTTGAACTGGTTTTTTGTAATAACCTGTAAATTTGACATTGCTCTTTAAAATTAATTAATTTATATATTTTGAAAATTTACAACGTTTTAAGGTATATTTCCTTATTATCATTTTAACTCCTAGGATCAGTCCCAATAGTGGTTAACTGATTTACTTTATCTAAATCTTGGTAGTTTACAGGATTTATAAGTGAATTATTCTGGTTTATATCGTTTCTGTGAATTCACCAAATGGCCTAGATTTTAGAATTTTATATTTCTGTCTTTCTCAAATAAATTTAATACTACTACCTCCTCTGACTTTACCTAGTTACTATTACATGAAAATAAAATGGTTTATAACTTATTGTGAGGTGTAGTATTTAATTAACACTACTGTTATTAAAATAAATAATTATGAACATTATTTAGCAATCTGCACAATTGAACATATTGCTGATATGGTTTGAACATATACTTTTAACTATTTTTGAGTTAACATAGCATACCTATTGAAACATTATTAATGGTATGTAGGCTATTATTTAGCAAACATAATTCATTTTAAAACACATAATATAAATCTTATTTTCTAATAACTCTTACAAATACATTTTACTAACACATTGATTTTATGGCTGTGAATAAACAGTCTATTTAAACATTTTAAACCTACGAATACTAAATTAACGCCAGTCCTTTCTGGTCTAAACCATTATTATTTATGATCCCCTACATCAGTAAACATGACCTCCCATACTCTATTTATTAGCATTTTTTACAAATGTCTTGTAAATAAAGAGTTACATTAAAATAATAAAATACTGGAAATCTTCCATTTTATTATTTTATTATGCTGTTTATTATTGGATATTAAAGTTGTTATATAGCATACTGATAAGTCATAGTATCACTAACTTTAAGTTTATTGCGGTTCTAAAAAACACTTACACAAATTCACTTTCACTGTTGGTTCTGATATTTTGAGTCTTATTATCTCAGACCAGACCTTTAGTAATCATGGACTGTTTATTTTCTTATCACACAATAGCTTTAGTCGGTTCACTTTTTCTAATACTATACAGCACTTTAGTTTTCTAAATAATTACATTTTTATAGGATTTTGGGTATGTTATACTTTCTTTTGAATCGTTTTTATGGGTTTGGGATTGATGGTAGTTAATAACAATAATATGTTTTACAACGGTGTTTCTTTCATAATATTTCTTCCTCTCCTCCTGTCTTCTTGCTTGTCCTTCTTCTTATCTTCTTTCTTGTCTTCATTCTTGTCCTTCTTCTGGTCTTCATTCTTGTCTTTCTTCTAGTCTTCATTCTTCTGGTCTTCTTGTCTTCCTTCTTCATTCTTGGGTAAACCAAGGTACTTGGTGTATCTCGACTGATGTTTAGTTTGGAGCATCTAATTTATTCACTGATACTGACCTTGTTCTTCTCTAAAGGTTTCAGGGTATTGTTTTCTTCCTGATCACAAACTTTCTTCTTCCCTCTTCTTGTTTTTGGGGTATTTTGGTATTCACCACTCTTAAACTGAGTCTCTTTCTTCTTGATCTGGTGTTATTTATTTTGTTTACTGCTCCTCGCTTCCTGGGTAAATTACTGATCTGATAATATGAGTTGCTTTCAATACTTTCTTTGATATTTAAACAGTGGTTTTATATAATGTAATGAGGATTTTTATTTTATCGTGGTTCATTCCTTTGATTTCCTTAAATCTCATTCAATATTATTTTAACGTATGTGGTGTAATTAAACTTTTATGATTTTATATGACTTAATAAGTAGTGGATTTTCTGTCATGCTACAACATACAAACTTAAATACTATCTGATACTATTGTATTTAAACAATATACTGTATTGTTAGTATAAGGATCGTCAATAGTTAAAGATAAGAAAAACTACTGTCAAACCTGTTAAAGACGGTGTCATAAAAAAATGCAGATGCAAGTCAATCCTTCCTTCAAATGTCACATTTACTAAATTTAACTACATCTCTTCAGCTCTTCTATTGTTGTTTTCACTGCACATGCATACTTTGTAGCATATCAACTGTGCCTTTTCCTAAGCTTGTACCTCCACCACCACCATCGACTCTCCTATTTGCTGTATTGTCCCCTAATATGACTTTCGCCTAAGCCTGTACCTCCACCACCACTATCGCCTCTCCTATTTGCTGTACTGTCCACTACTATGCCTGTACCTCCGCCACCACCATCACCTCTCCTGTTTCCTGTACTCTCTCCTACTATGTTTTTGCCTAAGCCTGTACCTCCGTCACCACCATCACCTCTCCTGTTTGCTGTACTCTCTCATACTATGCCTTTTACCTAAGCCTGTACCTCCACCACCACCATCGCCTCTCCTATTTGCTGTACTGTCCTCTACTATGACTTTCGCCTAAGCCTGTATTTCCATCACCACCATCGTCTCTCCTATTTACTGTACTCTCCCAACCTATGTCTTTTGCCTAAGCCTGTACCTCCGCCACCACCATCACCTCTCCTGTTCGCTGTACTCTCTCCTACTACGCATTTTGCCTAAGCCTGTACCTCCACTACCGCCATCGCCTCTCCTCGCCTCTCTTATTTCACTGCAACTGATGTCGCTTACGACTTCTACCTAGCCTCTATCCTACCGTCTCCAACCACTCACCTATACATTTCAATTTCCCTTTTGCAGGAAACATCAGCTGCTGCGCCTTGGTCTAAGCGTTTCATACTTACAAATATATATAGCTTACGCAGTGTATCAAATCTTTTGAAGCATTCGCCGTTAATCAATATCCGCACACAATCGTTTCTAATAGTCTCAACTTTCAAAAAAGCGCTGGCAACTCTTTCGGTGGAATCGCTCTTATCTCTTGACGTTTCAGTCAAAGCTGGAACTGTGTCAGATATTACGGTGTCATGAAAAATCCAGATGCAAGTCAATAGTTTCTACAAATCTTACGTCTACTTAATTTAACTAGGCACATTAAGCGACCAGTCGAACTTCCATGCGTGTCAAAAAAATCGGTGTCCTTAAAAAACCCTTAAAAAAGGTAGTCGTTTCTGTAATGATACGTCTATTCCGTTCAACGATGAAGATTCGTTCTTCAAAGGTCAAACGTGCATGTGTCTCAGCTAGCCGCTTTCGTTAAAAATGCGAATATTTTTCATTCATTCTTCACAGTGTTAGGTATAGTTCGGTCAATTTCAAAGACTTCGCTTCATTAATTGCCACCGTATGTGTTTTCGCGAATACTTATTGTTCTGATAAATCTTAATCTTTACATACCTTTCCGTATTCTTCCTATTTCGTATATCTTTTACAGACATCCTGTAGATGGAAAAAATTCTTTACTATTTATAAATGTTTGATGACAATGACAGTTTATCGATATTGCATTTTGTATCCCAAACGATATGTCTTCAATAAATGGGATAAAAGTTTGAACAATCCTGCACCCATCAGGAAAATAGCTATATTTACGCGTAGCGATATCACATAGTCAAGTCGGCTGTAGCGTACAGCAGTTAAATAAAATCTTTTGTACTTGCAACTTTTGATTGTTAGTTTTTATCTCTCTTTCTCTTGGGGGGGGGGGGGCATTTACACCGCTACAAACCCTTTCGCTGAGCCACTGTTTTACGTATTTTGATATGGACGTAACTTTTTCAGAGAAATTTTATCTGTTTCAAGTTTGTTCTGTTAATTCTTCATGTCACTACTTGATTATTTATGCAAACAAAGCAGAATCCTATAGTCTGCAATATACTACACTACGTACAAAACATACTGTACTAACCTTTAAGCAACAGACTGTGAAAACTGGTTACATCAGTGCGTTGTAGAACGTTGAATCTCAAATAACTACGTCCGTTGCCTGAAAATAAGTTGTAACACCAAACACACACACATAGGCGCGGGAACGCAGTTCACGCATCAAACATAGACAATGAACGTATAAATTATATTCGTATTCATATAATTGTAAATATGTGCACTTATGTCTATATATTTGGACATGTGTGTGGTTTCTTTAGCTTTGTATCGTGCACTTCTTGTCATCATAAAATGTTATCACATCATTAACACTACTTTGTTCACTCATGAGCTAGTGCCTTGCTCATTTATTCTCCAACCATATGTTTGTGTGTGTGTGTGTGTGTGTGTGTGTGTTCTAACAAAATAATAAAGAGTAATGATATTCCAAATATATTATACATGAAGAAGTTGTCGCAGTATCGAGAAACAATATATGTTCCCAGGTAATGACAAAACAATACTATAAATACTCTTTGCTGAAAAGTAAAATATGTTGATTCGTTTCAATAAATCCAATAGAATCATAAACGTACAATCAATACGGAAAACCTCATAGCTCTCCTAATTTATAAAAGGATAGAAATGATTTGAACTGAAGTCGACATGTAATCCTAATAGACATGTAAGAGTAAATCACTAATAGATTTAAACAAAATATGACAGTGGGGAGAATTAACGATCAGCAAAATATCATGTGCAACGAAAAAATTAACTTTAAGGAAATTGCTAATATAGCTAACAACTAATCCAGAAAACCACATTCTATAATAGTTTTATTACTATTTATCTGTAGATTCACTCAACTAAAAAACTTTAATGAGACCACTAAAGAAATAAATACTTTTAATGTGTGTTTATAAACGCTTTTTAATATGTACAACTAAGAGTGGGGTGCTGATTATGCCAACCCAATCAATCCATACCTGACACAGTACTAACCAAAAGCTCCCATTAAAGTATGTATTTCTGTCCAAAAATTCTTCTTTCTAAATGGAATTAAATAATATAAATAATATTCACGGCTTGCGATAATAATAAACTAATCGTTAAAATCATTAAATCTCGTTTAAGATCAAATGATCACCATATACGCCCCAACACAGACTACACAGCTGTAACACGTGCAATACGCACTTATTGTGTCCGCATAGGTGTCTAAACATACTATGTAGCAGAACAATCTCGAAACTCTTTCTATTTCTGTTCCCGTCGTAGGTCTGTTCTACGGCCAACACCATAAGTTCCATAAATACAGTCTTCTTACAATAATCGTGTCCTTATTTCTTTTTCTAGTTTCTTTATACCTAAATTGTACCTTAAATTTTTTAGTTCGCGACACATAACTTACTCTATTGTATCATTCAAAGTGAAAAAAAAGTATTAGTCGGTCCCATAAATATCTTTCATTACGTTTTATTGCTTTATTTGGCTTCCTGTTCCGTCGTGACGTTTACCCTTTCATTAAGCTTACCTTCGCAAATTTACAACTATTTTTTCTAGTGCATGCAGCATATACTTTCCCAACTTCCCTTCGATCTCTCTTCGACACCTCAGTCAACTCAAGAACTTTTCAGTCAAGTATACGTTGTCCATATAGACTACGGCCCCGTAATTTTTCTTCCTGTTCTGTTCATCTTTCTGTACCCATCCGCCTCCGTCATCAATTTTTTTTAATCTTCTCCGCGTCTGACGACTTGTTTGATTTTAAAATTTGTCGAACTGTTTCTCACCACAGCTACGCAAAAAAGTCATCGTGACCGTACCTAGAGCACGATTGCGTTGAAGTATCCAAATCAACTGCATGGAATAGTTTTCTTGTGATCCATTAATAATCCAGTCTTCCCCCGTTCTGTAGGGTGTAAAAATTGTGTGTCACCTATAGACTACATTTCTCCAATTAGACAGTTCACGCTCAGCTATAAGGGCTATTTCCTTTTTTCTATTCTATCTTGATTTCGCATTGCACCGGCAATTTCACAACATTTGATACCTTGTCCACATTCACAGAACCTATGGAACCTTCGTATTTGCCCGTGTACCGGGTACTAGTTGTTTTGGTTAACTATTAGTCATATTTCGTTGAATTATTTCTTTTTTAATCCTATCAGTGCAACCAGAATACGCTATTAAAAGCTTCTTATCAAAACTGTTCTGAAATAACTCGGTTTTAGTAGATACATTAAGATCTAGCAACTTCGAACTGGAGCGAGTGAACAGCTTCTTAAAGCTTCCTGTAACTATCAGTCTCTAACACTAACTGTAAATCTCTAACACCATTTTAAAATGTCCAGAACCGTCCTCAAAGCAAACCGCGGTTGAAAGTCTTCTGCTAGTTTACAATATGATTAAAGGATAAAAAAATATTCAAGTAATCTATTTTCATTAAACTTCTTGGGACGTTGAATTCTCGTCTTGAAACTCGTGTACATATCAACCTATTGTTTGTCTCAATAAATTAGTTCCATGACTTCACTAAGTCGACACTAGTGTTCTGGATAAAGAATAGGCTGTGTAAGAAATCTGCTGTCAGACTTTTAAGAGAGAAAACGAGTGGAAAGAATTTCACTTCTTTTTATCACTGTTCCTTGTGCAGTAACTTCAAATTTATAGTAGTCCATTACGCTGTTAGGGTTTTCATTAAATGTTGCTACCTTCCCATGAACAGATCTGACTACAGGCATCCCATTGTTAACTATTTTTTATAATTAGCCTATATTATTATAATTTTTGCTCCTTCATCAAATTTCTTTAAGAAACTCGTTGCAATCAACAGTGTTTCATTAATTTTCACACTTAATCGTAATTTTCATTTCCCGTATTTGTCATTAATTCTTTCTTACTTGGCGCAGACTCTCCCGTAGTGGGTATTAACAATCCAACGTCACGCCGCTAACTCATTTACTTTAAACCATCTTGTAGCAGACCGATTTCCTCATTAGCATGCGTATTTCCGTTTTCCGTAGCTTCAAAAATGAATTATTTATTAGTTCAACTAAGAATATGCACAGCAGGACTAAGGCTGACGATAAATAACACTGCAAAGCTGATAAGGTGAAAGCTGATTATAAAGATCAACCTGTTGTGACTAAAGTGTATAGCACGCAAACACAAATCTACAGAGCGATGAAGTTAAATTGGCACCATATTTAATAATTACTTTTACCTAAATCAGGCTTTATAAATCTCATTTTTAGGAACTAAAGTAACCCATTACACACAATTGACAACAAAAGTATAAAAATAAATTATTATGTTTATTAATTCAAAACGTTGTGGTGCTATTGACATATTAGTTTGGTTTTCCTAAATCCTTTCTTCTGTCGTTTATATAACTTATCGTTTATAATATATCCTACATATGTTTAAGTGTGCAGATTATTATTGCTTCATATTCTTCTTCCTCAAATTTTTTGCTACGCTTATTTCTCTTTCTTCGTTACTGCTTTTATTTTCCTTGTATTATGTAGTTACCATTTTTATTAGTATTATTTATTAGTATATTAACTTCTCTTATTCTTCCTCCTGTATATTCAAATTAGGATTCATTTGAGTCACTAGACTTGTCACATAACCAGCAACGCCAATTGAGTTTCTTCTAATTTTAGTTTTTTCATGCTATTTGTTTCTTGTTCAACCCCTCACCTAACACCATTGAGCACAGCAGAGGGTACAGAACACAGGATTCTTTTACCCGTATGTAATATCAAATTATCTTGACAATTTGTTATTCGGTCTTACTACATGTTTATTATTTCTATACAATATTCTCAGTATCTCATTGTTTTTCCATGAATCTCCCTGTTGTGCAGAATTCTCCAAATATTATCCCTGCACAGATTGTCAAAAAATATTTTAGAAATTAAAATGTACATATAAAGTTTCTTTGTTTTTCTGATTTGACATAACATAAAAGATGATTCTAATATTTTCTTAGCTTTTCTACAAATGTCTCTTCAAATGTTTCTTTCAAATGGCCTTCAACGCCTTCAAATTTTTTAATACCACTTTAACCACTGGTTTCTTCTACTTCAGTTATCCCATTATCAAGTTAAATCTGTTGGTAATTCCATTGGGATAATTTTAGTAACTCTCCTTGTCCATCCTTGCACATGTCCTTACCATAACAACATTCACAACTGTATCTCATTAGTCGGGTGTGTTGAAGTCCCTCATTATTTACTAGACTCACTCCTCCTCTACTTGAAATTTCCACGACTTTCCTCCAAAACCCCATTTCTGTAGCATTCAAAAGTTGTTCAGATCTTTGTTTTGTTGCTCACATCTCAGAGCCCTAACCTACGCTGTTTCTCGTTACTGTATATCTGTATATTGTTCTGATACCTACTTCTTCTATAGGGCACTATTTAGTATATTTTACTGTATTCTCCTTACCACATTTATTTATTTAATATATCTTTACCTAATGTATTGTAGGCATATAACATATCATGCCTGTAAATTTCAATCTCAGGGAATTGTGTTATGCAGTTCAATGTATAGAGTACGTAGCGTAACTTTTCATTGGCCACTGTCAAAAAATTAAAATCCTTGGTTGCTCACACACATACCTGTCTTTTCTATATACATACCTAAATTCCTCATTATTTTACAATCCTCTATCAGATTCATTACCATGTACTGGAAATCATTATAATCTTCTGCAATTACTACTTGGTTGCCAAATACAAATCTATACTATTTCATGATATAAAGAAATGCCCTTTAGATTGAATTTGTATTTTTGAAACATTACTCTTCTTAATCTTATTCCAAAGGCTATCAATTTTTGTTAAGTTTATTAATTAAAATTAAAATTTTAATTGAGCCTAACTTTTTTTTTTGTTATTAAGCCTGTTTGTTTGTTTATACTAACAGCCTATTTGTTGTTAATTTATTGTTTGTCTGCCACTGCTTGAGTTTTCCCATAATTTTATGTCAGAAACATTCAGATTTATGTTTGATTACAAAGAATAAAATTTATTTTTACAATTCCTCTCTTACATTTGCATATTTCATGTATTCTTTACAGCATCTTGAAACGTTTTCTTCCCGATAAACGTTTTGAAACTTCCTACATTAATTTCACTTACACCACCTGAATCTTCTGCCACATTGAGATCAAAATGTCTTATACAAGGCACATCTGTCTTGTGTCTTATACAAGGCACATTGTAACCAGTAATCTAGATATGCAGAAATGTTCTTACCTCTATAAAATTGATTATACTAATATCTTACAAGGAAGCATCTCACCTATACAAAAAACTTTCGTTTAAGTGGTGTTTATTTGTTGTTTGTCATACTTCAAGATCAAGGTATATAACTTACAAACAGGTCAGGACACGATACCACGATACCTTTGCGGTGGCAGCCATATTGATTCTTAACATCAGTGTGAAAATGTGAAGTGGGCGTAACCAAGCCTTTGTGTGCTATCTTTAATTAAATACGATGGGATATTGCGCTGCACCAAATTGCAAGAATAAATCATCTGACGGGATTAGAGTATTTCGTTTTCCAAGATATAAGCAGAGAACAGCGCAATGGGTTCAAAATTGTAGACGTGATAAGTGGCAGCCTACAGATAATTCTGTACTATGTGAGGTTAGTAAGTTACAATGTTCACGCTAATGCTGAACAGTATTCCCTTACATAGCACATTTATTTATGTATATGAGATTTTCACTTCTATTTTTGTTTTCTTTTAGCATCATTTTGAAGAATCTCAATTTGAACAGAAAAGAGCAGATGGGAGGAAACTACTGAAATGGAATTCCATTCCAACAATTTCCAATGTGCCAAATCCTCCAAAGTCTGTGGAATGTACCAGAAAATGCCAAAAGAAAGACCTTTACCTTGTAAAATGAGCAAGAAAAGTAAGATAACTAAAGATATCTATTCTAATTCATAAAAGTCTAAAGCAAATAATAATAATAATAAAAATTATTATTATTATTATTCCATATTTCAAGTGATTGGGGGAGAGGATTTAATCACGGTACCCACTTACTCCCCACCAGCTCTTTAGGTTGTTTGTCACAAAACTTGTACTAATATATTGGGTGCAAGGCACAAATTGTTCTAATCTCATATCATATCATTTACTTCATCATTAGCTATACATTGTATGGATATACATTGTCAAATAAGGTATGATAAATACAATTATCATATTAGAAATCCCTTAAAAGTATAAAAAGTTTCGACTTTGTTTCGTATCTGTGCCGAAACTGGTAGTTGCACCGTAGCCTTCAAGGTGTTCACATAGCGAGACGTGGTAAATCAAGGGGTTCCTGAGGTTTTAGGATTTTTTAGGTTAGGGTTAGTGTGTGTATATAAATTTAATTCAAATATTGTAGGGTAGGATTGGATACAATAGGTAGGGTAGGATAGGATAGGGTAAAAAACTTTATGGTTATACTATGGATATTCCATGCCTAGGTTTGTATTTTTTGTAGTTTTAATTTCGGCACAGATACGAAACTGGAGCCAAAGGTTTTCTCATACAGAATAGTATCAGTATCACCGCTGTGCTATGAAAAAAGAGAGATTTTGCTAGTTGGGAGGTAAGGTACTGTGAAACAAAAATTTAGCTCAATATAGACAGTATCCTACTCACCTTACATTTCTGGCATATTAGTTAAACAGCTTTATGCGAGACATACACATGTTTACACTAAATTTCCTCCAGTGATAATAATTTATATTAGGTCTACTGAACAATTTCTCATGTTTGGTTGCATTCTAATAATGTTTTTCTGCAGATTACTCTGTATTTTCGCTTTCACTATATTATTATTTTTTACTTTATTTTCAGATGAATCTTCAGAATCACAGTTAAATGAAGAACTTGTCAGCAATGATGAGCCTCAAAATGATTCCATGAATAAAATTGCAAAGTTAGAATTAGAAAACAGAAAACTTAAAATTCAGGTAGATACAAACTGTATATTATTTAAATTAAACTTTACAGATTTTTAATTGAAATTAAGTTGGTACAATACTTTTCTCCTAATGCTTTTTGATATGATAGTGAGCATTGTTTAATTTTGTATAATGATTATCTAAAAATTATTCTGATTTTGTTTTCTCATTTAGATAAAACAACTCACAGAAAAGCAAAATGCAATGGAGAAGAATCTAGACAGCTTTTTAAAACCAGACCAGATTCAATATCTTCAAAGAGTGTCTACAACAAATCCTTATAAATGGTCGAACCAAACAGTGAGACATCCATTACAAGTGAAATGTGCTGTGGGCAATAAAGGATATGAATTCTTGAGAAATGCTTCTTATCCTTTACCATCTTCGAGAACACTAAGCAGAAGGATTGAGTCCTGCAAGTTTGCCTCAGGAATTCAGTATGATATCATAGAATGGTTA
The DNA here is from genome assembly GCA_034769895.1 of Magicicada septendecula. Taxonomy (NCBI): domain Eukaryota; kingdom Metazoa; phylum Arthropoda; class Insecta; order Hemiptera; family Cicadidae; genus Magicicada; species Magicicada septendecula. Next base: position 119,545,722 of record CM068375.1, on the reverse strand, counting down.
GGTATTAAACTGCAGAGTGCTAGTGATGAAAGTAAAATCTGTTTTGTCATTAGATGAAATGCAATTGAGGCCACATGTTGAGTATGACAAAGGTTTAAAGCGGTATGTTGGTTTCGTAAGCAGTGAATTCATTGACTCTGATGAACCTGAAATTGCCACTCATGGCCTTGTTTTCATTGCACGTGGTCTGACATTACATTGGAAACAAGTAGTTGGTTATGTTTTGACAGGAAATTCCACCAATTCAGCTAAATTGTGGAATTTTGTCAAAAACGTTATTGTTTGTTTGTATTCACATAGTCTGATTGTAAAGTGTGTTACAAGTGATATGGGGTCTAATAATAGAGGTATGTGGGGTGGTATTGGAGTCCATTCATATCCATAGTGCATCAATTTTCTGTCCTCCATCCACATTCATAGGTTTAGCTTGTTATGGTGACATCTCAGTTCCATTTACGTTTTTTAATTTCCTCCAGTTATAATCTTCCATTGAATTACTTTAACGTTTGTGTAAATGGATACTAATTTGGCTACTTTGAAGTATAGTGCATGCACAAGATAACTGCTATTCTTATTCCATGCTATATTTTGTTAACATTACTATATACATTTGCTATTCCTAACTTTCCCTACAATTTATTTTTCTAACACTGTCTAAAGATATGTATACTAATAACAGGAATCAGGTTTTCGGCTGCTACTACTTAGAAGAACACTGTAAGAGCAAAAACAGATGAAAAGGATTTTTTGTATACAAGTTGTTGACTGGCATGTAATGAACACAAACTTTCAGTTACCAGTCAATGATTTCATCAAATTTTGTGGTATTATAATGGATAATACCACATTTATACCATTACTTTCTAAATTTTTCTGTGTTTATGGATTATGAATTTCAAGACCACCTGATACATTCTGATTTGCTTTGCATTCATTCAATTAATATAAATAATTACTCAGTTATAAAAAAAAATATCATTATTGCTTTGACTTCTGATTTGCTCAATCATTCAGCGTTTGTTTGTTCTGAGACCGTTCCAATTCGTAGAGTACCACTTAGTTTCTGGGTAATACTGAAAACACCAACACGATTCATCAAAAGTCATTACATTTTTTGGAAATCTGTGATTTTCAATACTTTTAAAAGTGTCTGCACAAATGTTTGGTCAAATTTCTTCAATACTGGTACCAGTTTTGAGCACACTATGTTTAAGTTACAATTTCTACATAAAATCTGTCAGACGTTTTCTTCATTGATGCTAGACAATTCAGCAATTATTCAGATGCTCAGCCAGTGAGTTTTTCCAACACTTTCATTGACATTTTGAATGTTGTAGTTGTAGTTGTAGTCAGCTTGTAGTTGACAACAGCCAGGCGCACATTATTTTTTATCACTTCCATTCATGCTTTAAATTGTTAAACTGCTAGAAAAGCTGAGTACACGGCAGATACTCATCACCATAAATGCTCTTTAGCAAATGTTATGTTTTGTGTAGCAGATTTTCAAAGACTTTTGTACTCACACATTACTCCAATTAATAGTTAACATTATTCCAACAGAGCTCAGATACATTGACTGTTTCAAACAAATGCTGCTACTGAACTTGCACGTTGATTGGTCATGCTTCAGAATATAATGGTACATGCAGGGGAAGGCATAGCTGAATGACCCACACTACTCACTGTTACAAGGAACAAGAAAATGGCAAATAATCAGTTTGGTTATTTTATTGTCACATCTTGTGTTGCGTTGTCAACTACTGGTACTTGTGTAATAAGTGTAGTTTTTAAATTTCAAGTAGGATTGTTTTCTCATATATACAATCAGTTGTACCAATCATCTTGTTTTCAATACTCTTGTTGACACCGGCTCTTCCAATATTTTCATTACCTGTTTGCACACTTAACCATGGAGTAGATCTTACCCTGTAGTAGTATACTATAACATGTTTTTTTGTGTTTGAGTTTCACTTTCCATCCGATTCATTCTCCTGACATTACTTTGCTTTTTCCATTGACTATGAAGTGATTAGCAAATCTGCAGACAACCATCCATTTCACTTAACCCAAAGTGCTGGGAGGAAACTTCCCCATTAGATGTCTATTCCTACGTCGATTGTTACACAGAAGGCAGTAAAATTGACAGAAGTCATGATGGAGTATCAAATTGTAACAAATAAAATAAATAACTTGATAAAATGTAGTAAAATAAATAAAACAATTGAAAACATATACATTTACATTAAACCAACTTCAACTGACTTCAACACTTCTGACAAACAACGGTTTGTCACAATTAAAAATTTGTCTTATTCTGTAGAATATATTTATATTCTAAGGACTGTCAGGGCAAAATGACTTACAAAATTGTGGGTTTAAGTTATTATATATTGTTAATGTAATTACAGTACAGAATGCAGTCAAACTTCCATATAACAAATTGTAATGAGGGATGGAAAGAATTTGTAATGTAAATATTTTGTTTTGTTCTGTAAAATATTAACTTCATATTGTAGAAGGATTAAGTGACATTATTGGACAGAATGTTCTTTTTATATATCTAAACAAAAGGTGTCCATTATTTACCTAGAAGAAACACAAATTAAACTTACTTAATTAATTAAAAAAAAAGAAACTGTTAACCACTTTTAAGAAAGTACTTATCATGACAACAAATTAATTTTGTTTAGTTAAGCAATACTATACATGATTAAAATTGTCTTCAAATTTCAACAAGCAGGAAAACATGCGGCTCAAAACGAAATGATATTCACTTTATATGACATTAAACTTTAAAAATAGGTTGTTTTATTTTTATTTTTATTTAGGTTATCACAAACAGTCTTGTCTTCATTAAATTAGTAATCAGCAAGTTGTGATTTCTTACATTTCCAATTTTGGCTTGCCTTAAGCTTATTCTTCTACATTGTTGCCTTGCTTTCTTGATTTTCACAGCTGATTTTTCTTCTTATATTGTCAAATCATAGAGTTCCCAACTTATTTTAAATCCTGTTCTAGATTTTAAACAGGTTTTCCTTAAATTTTGTTACTTTTTCTATTTTTATTTGGTATTTATTCTATATTTTCCCTTCTGTCATAAGGTTTAGCTTTAGTACTAGCTTCATCAGTGTTTTTTTTGGTTATTTTTAAGAGGCTATACCACTTCATTTATTACATGTCTTAGTGACTTGTATGTTGTTCATCTCTGTTTTGGAAGTTTTAATTCTGTCTCTCTCTGTTTTACCTTTTAATCTTCATGTAGAATTTATTTCTACTGTTCCAGGTTTGAAAATTTCCAAAATAACTACTGTATGTTAAAATCAACAAGACCGCTCTTCATAAAAATATAAAAAGGCTTTGTTGACTGCATATGGTGGCTTTGTTTGTTTGGCTTGGTTGTTTAGCCATACTTACATTTTCGTTATTATGGTACCATTTTATGTAACTGGTAAAACACAATATTTGGTTTACTTATACGGTTAAAGGATTCTTAGTCTATTTTCCCTTCTTTAATAATTATAAAGGTCCCTCAAATAAGCTACCTCTATCTTTCCGATCCACTTTGGTCTATAGTCTATTTCGGTTTCGTTCCTTCATCATGTACATTACTTGACATTTTTCAACATTCAGTGTCATGTTTTATGTTATAAATTCTTCAGGCCATAGATTCAACACATCTGTGTTTGCACACCCTCTCTCTCTCTCTCTCTCTCTCTCTCTCTCTCTCTCTCTCTCTCTCCCCCTCTCCCTCTTTCTTTCTCTCATTCTTCATTTATTACAGCCTAACAATGAATGTAGTACAATAGGATGAGGGAATTGTACAAACGCAAGAGGTCATCTACAAGAGCTTCTACCCAAGAAAACAATAATTGTTCCACCTTTAATACTTACTACTCATTCTACAGGTATTGTTAAAATATGAACTACTTTCATTACTTTGCTTGATAATACATTTTGTCACATAGCTAATCAGTCAGTCTACTAGAAAAGTACAGACTTCAGGACTAAGAATGTCCCCCCCCCCCAATAATTTCTCTTGTCACTGTCCTTCAATTGCTCCATAAACAGTTTAAATGTGTGTGTGTGGTCTGCAGTTTCTTCGATTTTCTGAAGTTGCTAATCATTCCTCCACTCTATTTTTAACCTTTTCCTTAAATCTGTGTTCTAAACATCCAGCCTTCCCTCTTTTTTCCCTCTTTGTAACATGCACACCTAATTGCTTTTATATATAATATAATTGCTAAATTATATATAATTATCATACAGTGACCTGGACCGCTTTAAATATGTTTAAATAATTGCTTTGTTTAGAATAGACCCAACATTACAAATATGAATAGTCTTTGGCCAGGATGCATAGAGGTAGCTGTGAGGGAATTTAGCCATACTCCAGTCTCCTAAAAGGCTGAAGGAGGATCTAGTAGTATGTTGTATACCAGAAAGTTTTTGCAGGCTTATCTAAGGTGGTAAACAGAGGCTAAAAGTTCAAATTATTGGTGAGTATATTGCACAGTGGAGATTAGTGCTCATTTTGTCAGAATCCCTTTTTTTGCAAACTCCGCTGTAAGATGGAAATAAAGGGACATGAAAAGAGACAGAAAAGTATCCTCTGGCACAAGTTTAGTAACAGCTCACCAGCTTCGGCATGAAGAATATTGATTGGTGTCAATTTCACGTCTCCTAAAACCAATCCAAGCTCTGTACTGCACTCAATCCTAATTCAGTAACTGGAAGTTACACGCATTTCCATGAAAGGTAGATACATAATCTAAAATACTAACAGACAGTTGCTTTATTGGGCAGTTGTAGGGTCCAATCCTCAGTTAGTGTTGCCTAATGCTCATAACAGAGTAAGATGTGGTTACACTTTTTAGATCGTTTGATTTACATTATATATTCAATCCATGTGTGTGGTAAGATAAATACCAAGAAATTGTATGTTTTCATCAATTCCTTCTGTATCAATATTGATGTCTTCTCGCACGCTGAATGCAAGAGGGCCATAAGTGCAAAAAATTTGGAAATTGAGTTATGGCACAATATTAATAGAGCTGTGTTAAATACAATAGAGCCATAAGTGATATAGCATCACTTATCAGCAATGTCCTTATGCTTTTGAAAATCTGGAACACACATTTTAATGCAATACAGCCACAGTGTCACTTGTGGCTGTATTGCATTAAAAGAATAAACTATATTTAGGAAGGTTTTAAATAAAGACGGCCATAACTGCAATTGTGGCCATACATGAGGGTAGCATAGTTGCATAGTTAAGCTGGCAGCACTTGTTCTCTTTCCTGACTTTTTCTATAGCTTTCACATTTCATTAGTATAACATATGAATATGTTAAAGATTATTTTGTTGGATTGTGTTGAGTTTCACACAATGTTCTCTAACAGGACATTGCTGATTCAGGTGAAGTTAAATGAAAGAAATGAGGTAAGCTTTATTTAATATTTATGAAACAGCCTTGCTTCAAGTGTTACATAATGAAGTACAAGATGAACAGAAGACAAGAGGACAAAAACGAAAATTAGGGGAAAGTGAATGAAAGAGAAATGTAGCCAAAGTGACAAGGAATAAGGTGAGATATACATAGACTCAAAGGGTAACCGTGTACAAGAAATTGCCATTGTAAACGTAAGCAAATTCAAGGTGACCAACGTGGTCAGATTTTTAAGATGTTTTGGAAGCTTGCAGAGGTTAACAAACAATGATAATATATAGCTACCTGTATGAATAGATCGAGACCTCAATATTGGAGAGTTATAGAAGGCACTACAAGACAGATGGAGAAGTATACTTTGTTTGTAAGAAATTCTTCATAGATTCATTTAAAGTAGGAGACAAAATGATACGGAATATAATCAAGAAGACAACAGATGGAATTGTCAAAGATGAAATTGGCAAACACAACAACCAAACTACACTAGAGTCCACACTTAATATATAATATGTTCGAAAACATATTAATTCTATACCACAAATAGTGTCTCATTACCTGCACAAACAAACAAGTAGAGATATGTTAGTGGTGGAAAAACATTAAAAGATCTTCACAGAAATTATATAAAGGAGTGCCAGGAACAAACAAAAAAAATATGGAAATTACTCAGCCATACATTTTCTTGACAGAATTTAGTATTAGCTTTCTGTTACTAGAAAAGAGCAGTGTTTATTCTGTGATAAATGTAAAAGTTCATATGTAAAACAATTTCTATAATTTGAGTATAAAAATTATCATAAAGAAGTTAAATTAAGTAGAGGAGAAAAGGCCAAACATGCAGCGCTTGCAGAGGAAAAGAAGTGTATCACATTATGCTATGATTTACATGCAGTCCTCCCAAATCCTTATGATAACATTTTTGTTGTATATTATAAATGGCGGCTGTCAGTTCTGAATTTTACAGTTTACGATATCGGGAGAAGTACAGGACATTGCTATGTTTGACATGAGGAGTTTAAATGAAATCGGTTCATGTGTTTTTCAGTTTTTACAAAATCAATACAAAGGAGAGATGGTTGCCTTTAACTCCGACAACTGTAGAGGTCAACAAAGAATAAACACATTATTGCTTTACACATGCATCCAGTGTTTGCTTTCAACATTTCAAGCATTACATATAAATTATTAGTAACTGGTCACAACTAGAATGAAAGAGACCGTTTGCATTAATTAAACAAAGAAAGCTAGTCCTAAAAAGTGGACCTATTTATGTATCTAAACAATGGGCAACCAATATCCAAAAGGCTGAGAAGAAGGCCAGTCCTTTTAAAGTGACAGAAATGGATACACCAGACTTCATGGATTTCAAAAATCTTCCAAATTTTTTTGGAAAACTTTTGCGGTGTGCAAAATAATGAGAAAGTTTCTTGGCTTGACATAAGAGAAATCATAGAAGAGAAAGAAAAGCCTCTTCAATTTTTCTACGAAATACGCTTTGGTGAAGAGTATAAGGAGAATATACACAAAGAAAAATACAAGAAACAAGCCTTCATTAACAAAATTGAATTGTGCAGTTACCTATCTAACAGAAATAACTGATGACAAGAAATGAGATTTAATACCTCTCTGCCAAAGTAGAATTATAAAGAGCAATTGTAACTCATTGTATGAAAATATAACCCCTATGCCATCAAATGAAAAAAAAAAGATGTAGATTCAGATGAACGTGACCTGTAAGATTATTCAACATTTTGTAAGGATTGAAATAATTTACATATTCAAAGTAGATATTTTGTGTATTGTTAGCCTTATTATTATTATTATTATAGACCTAGATATAAAATATATCTACCTATAAGATATAGACCTAGTAGTAATATAATTAACACTTTTGATTATGTTTATTATATTATGTTCATTACTTTCAGTAGTTACTTAATTATGCCTCTTGTAATAAATTATGTTTACTATGTTTCAGTTATTAAAAGATGTTTAAGAATAACAATAAAAATAAATTTTAACAACTATAATTTAAAAAATTTTGAAGAAAACAGATAATGTATACTATTTTGATAGCACTTATGGCTGTTTTCAATAAAAACAGAATTCAGTTCTTAAATATATTTTTTGTTGTAGACGGCCATAAGTGCAAAAAAACAATTATATGTCATAGAAAACAAGGAAATTTTTATAACAGCATTTAGAGAATTAAATTTTATTAAAATGAATGAAAAAATATTTTATGAATATGCGCTTATCAATTTTTAACAAGCATTTGAAACTTAAAACTCGATTTCCCACAAATGTGTCTTTTAGCACTTGTGACCCTCTATGTTTCAAGGTGCGTTCTGTTCTATATTATCCATATCAATTTGTATTCCACTTTTACAGCAAATGCATTAATTTTCATCTTTTCCAATAATCCATTTATTTTATCTTTTATGAATTTATCTGACTTATATTGGCATCATACTTGCAGAATTAGTTCTTATTTTATCAACTAATATTTTAGTTCATTTTTACACTAATATTTTCAATTCTTTTTCAAATCTACCCGTATGGTCTCTTAAACTATTTTTAAAATTGTTTATGATTATGTTGGAGCTTTTCTCCCATTGTACTTTTAACTCTCCCCATGTTGTAGTCTTTACTTGATTAATTAGTTCCTATATTCTGTAGACTTGAATACTCTAATTATTTCACTACTCTTTGTAGTTTTGTTGGGAAAAGTAGTGTTAGAAAATGAACAGAGCATTAAAATTTTTGCCGAAACCATAATATAAATTTTATAGTAAAGAAACAATGCTAATTAATAAAATTGTCTGTAGTATCCTACTTTTATTTTACTGGATGGAAACAATGACAATTCTTGTCATAGTAACACATAAAAAGTGTCTCTACAGATATATAAATGCTTCAAATATAAATAAATCTAGATATAATGACTTAAGACATTACATTACCAATAATTTAATGTATCAGGAAAGCAAACTGTCATAAACTATTTTTATAATGTAACCGGAAACTTACACATCGGCCTCTTTAAAAAATAATACCATGATATGTGGTATAACTGCAAAAATAAAATGAAAATATTAGTTAGTTATTGTATTGGTATGGTATAAATTTACTACAGATAATTAATATCAATGGTGAAGTTACATGGGGCGTTTGAGGCAATGCCTATCCTAAAAAAATTCCATAGGCTAAAAATTATAAATTAACCAAATAGATTGAACCAATTGGAATTCTGAAATCCTAACTACACATAAATGTATAACTCAGTACTGGTGTTAGTCGACATGCTTACATGTCAAGAAAGCAAGACAAAGTTGCCTCACAACTGTGTGTGTGTGTGTGAATCCTGATCAAGCACTCAAGTGGATATGGGCATGGCCGGTGACCGGCTCTAGTAGAAGGCCGAAATATTAAACGTGGCAACACTGGAACAAGCTGATATTTGAGGTATGGAGTGTAGCTATTAATATCACGGGATCGCGGGTTCAATGCTCGCGAAGTATAATAAAATCAAGGCACGCTTTTCAGCCGCCAGGTCGGTCAGCCTGTAGACATGAATGTCTAGGTAATAATAGGTGGTCGAAGCGTAGTGCTGGCCAAAGTAGCTTCCATGTAGGCCTACGCCGTATGACTAAAGTCAGGCGTCATAACCTACCTCTCGCAACCATGTGAACGGTAAAAATACGAGTCCATTATTATGCAAGGAAAATGTATATAAAAAATCGAACCTATGTCCAACAATTAATCGAAATTGATATTTCAAAATAAAACTTAATATAGCATTAAGAAATTAGCATACTTAGCTACTGTACTGAAAATATTAAACCCTCGTGTCTTAGTGAAAAGTCAGTAAAAATGGATTTTAAATCTATGATTTTTGATTCCGTTTATTGGCGCACTACATGAAACACAACTTATTTATGCATGGACCTAAATAAAAGTAAATCCAAGTGCAGAGTGTCTTACTTCCTAACAATAATGTCTACACCCAGAGTTTACCTTTAAATCTGCTTATCATGTCTTCAGTGAAATTCTGTTCATCTGCGAAATCCCGGGTTTATAGTATCTTCAGTTTACGGTAAAACAAACAGTTTACAGTGAAGTGGCATAGTGCTTAACGTTTGTAAACTGTGAGCATAGAGCAGTTGTGAAAAAAAACAAAATTGTACAGTTTTATTTATGTGCTGAATCGGTGGTTCACTGAACGTTTAGGCTAACTTCAGTTCACGCTTTAGTAAATATTCATGCTACTTTTAAAATTATAGTAGGCCTGAATATTTTGTGGCCTAGAGTTCTAGTGTGGTCTATAGGATGCCGGCAACCGGGTTTCTTCTGTGTTAAAAAAGCTCCATGAGATTAGTGTTTTATTTCAGTTACGGTACATTATTATATAAAACATTACGTAGTCCATAGGCTATAAATAATACTTCACGCCTATACAGTAGGCCTACAGTGCAGTAGAATAGGCTATATTATTTTATGTGTGAATGATAAGAGTATGCTGTAAGCTATATTAACGATAACGGATTTGATTTTTAATCCTTATAGGAATGTTTATTTAATAATTAATATCATAAGATGTTAGTTTCAGTCCAAGGCTTATGAATTTCAACGTTGATTGGCGTATCCTGGTAACCCAAAACGTATCACGGTTTTTGTTTCGTATGACAGGGATTGAACTGAATAAATTCCTCTAATACAAAAAGCGTATTATTAGATTATTATTAGATCCCTAAAAAAGGTGAAGTTTTAATGTATTTTATTAATTTCGTATAGATTATGTAGAAAGAAGAAGAAGAAATAAACGTGTTTTCTTTTAGTTCGGTAGCCGAGTAGTAGATTATGCTTTCTTTCAGAAGCAGATTTTAATTTACTTAATTAGAACCATTATAAAAATGTTACTATATAATTTTACATAATCAAAACTAAATGTTTTAATAAAAATACGGTTAACATTGTAGGCAGGAAAGTTTGTTATTGAAGGCAAGGTATAAAAAAACAAATATTTACCTCACCGAGTTGTATTCATTTTGATAGTGTTCCGATGCGTTCGACACAACTGTCTGGCTGTCCACACGATACGATAAACGTCCGTACTGTTACGCGTTCAGAATAATATATAATATTTTTTTAAATAACGAAAAATAAATTAAATTTCTATGGAAACGTATTTCGAATTGTTAATTCATATTTATTCTTTTAATTGTTGTTCATCTATTTATTTTTAATATTTTCAAATTGTGTAATGTAATAAGTAAATTTTATGTAGGTCTATACATCCATCGTTAGTTGACTTTAATTTATCAAAGAAGAAGTGAACGGGTGAAATTTGTTCTTTAGTCTTTTCCCATTAGATTGGCTGAACAACTGCCTGATTAGATATTTTTGTGATCAGATCTGCTCTCTATATTTATGATTCTATCGCTGCCTCTTGCCGTGCGGTGGTAACTCGTTCTTCAGCTCCATGGATGCTGATGATCTGCACAAAGCGTGCGTCCGTCCTGTGTTCAGGAGCTCGAATCATGTGGCCTCCTGGTGAGAGGCCGGAGGGTCTAGACCTGCTACTTACGTGTAGATTAGAGTAGCCAACCGTGCTGAGGCCTGTCCATCGTACTTTCTTGGCTTGATTCGGTGGTGAAAACGGCATACCTACACGTGACTGCTGGGCAGTATTATGTCTTGTATTAACATTAAAATATTTTTACGCATTACATAAATATGTTTTACAGGAAAGTTCGTTAGGCCTACTCTCGAAAGAAATGGTGACTTTTCCTAACCTACACTAGAAAGTTGATGTGGTTTTTACTACATTCGTTCTTAATAAATATTTTGAAGAGGTGAACAATGCATCTTTTACTTACGAAAATAATTGTGCTTTTAAACTGTAATAAAAAATGAGCTACAACAATCGTTTAAAGGATAACTGAAGAAGGAAAAATGAGTGTCTAAACTGATGAAACCTGACAAAATCAAGAAGATTCTCTAGGTTTGTTTTTCATACATTTTTTGCTCGGTAATGTAATGTCGTGGCTAGCGTCTCCCGAGCGGTAAGGAGGCTTCCAAGTATCATACGATACCTTTTAAAGTGATAGAAGTGGCGGCTTGTAGGTATTACAGACAAATGAAACACAAATCTAAGATTAATAATTCTTATGTTTATTAATTCCTTAACCTCTGTATCTTTCTAATACATTTATACATCTACTTGAAAAGTCATATACTTTAAATGGACTGACTCTTTAACGTCATCCAATCAATAAAATCATTACAAAGGTGCAATAAGCAATCAGCATTAAAATCAATATCTCAAGCGATTAGTAATAACATCAATATTCTCAAACAATTAATTAACCTTAACATAACATTTTTTATGAAAGTTATTTTGATCTCTAGATCAATGCAACATATATATATAAACTCTACATAAAATCAATATTTAAATAATTCAGTTAAATCGTTTCAAGATTAAGATGTGAACGTACTTGTTTAAAATAGAATTCAAATATATAATTAAAATATATAATAAAATAAAATAATATATTTCTTTCAATTGTTATAAAATTTATATTTGATGTTGATAATATTGTTATGTCTCTCTCTTATTGTCTCTTTAATAGGACAAATTAATATAAAATATGATATAATGAATAACTTGATTACGATATTTTATAGTCTTTATAGTTCTTTAAAGTCTCTCTGTTATGTATTTAAATTTACAATTTTGATTACTCCTTAGTCCTACCTCCCTCTCTGTTTAGAAGTGCCATTCTGTGATATGAGCTGCGACTGAAGAGCAGTTGGCGCAATTTGCCGTACCGAACTTTATACTAAGTTAAATATTATAGAAATCAAATAGTTAGACTTTTAAAATATTAAACTTGTAGATTCACAGTAGTTGAAGACGAAAGCGAAAATTTACAGGACACACGGCTGTGTCGCCCCGGATCACTCGACAGACCAAATGATGATGGCTTGGGCCTCTAGGAGTTTTTATAGTTTCAAAAGGCTTCATCCACGTAACTGGGCTACTCCCTTGTGTCGGCCAATCAGAGCTTAGATTGCCACGCGCGGCACAAATCCTTGAAAGTCTTCAAAACAGAATATCGGCGGTTATTTTGCAACCACAAAATAATGATTAATTATTTACTCTTCACGTAAATAGATGTTAGGAAATTTTCTATTTCAAACTGTGAGAAACTCGATTTCTTTTGTATGTAAATACTTTTAATATATATGCAAATCACTCTTGGCACATCTTAACAAAATAAAAATACGATCAGACAATTGTGAGTGACCGATTTGAGGATCGAGGAACGTACAACTAATGAATAGTTCCAACGAGAAGATAAAATGTAATAAATCAAATAGAGTTAATTTGAACGATTTAAACGATTCAAATATGATTAATAACATTAATATGAATAGACGATTTCTTTGCCATACGTGAGGCAGAGTGTGGCCTTGTCTAAAATAAACATCAATTACATAATCATCAAATGAAATATGTTTCTATACAATGAGACTCTTGACAAAATTAACATATAAGAGTACTTCAATAATGTGGAGGTTATATTGTAAAGAGGAACCAGAATTATCCTCACTGCTAAACTAATCTGTACTTTTTACAAGATTTATAAAATTGAGAATAAATGTGTTGACATCTTGAGGGGAAGAGTTGGATACTACTGTCCATACTCTTAGCTCAGGATCCCGTGGTCGCCAGTCCACGTACTCACCATAGATGATATATGAAAGAGAGACAAACTGAAATGGTGAGCCCCTGGGGGATATCGCGGCACTACAGTAATATAATTTATTAAATATCAATAAATCGATGTATATTAAATCTTCAATAAAGACAACAGTTCATCGGACGTACGGACTTTCACCATCTTGTTTCAATTTACTGAATAGCTTGTATAACTCACCTTTACTTATCTTATACCTAACGATTGGATGAACCCAATGTCTACGCTTAGCTCTTTCCTTCAATTTAATGCACTTAACAACACACAACATGCATTTTTAAAACACAACACAATCAGCGAGATCCTTGGCAACTCTGTGAAATAATAACCCTGCTGCATGCTACCCGACTCCGCAAATATTAACCAGCAATAAACAATGTTTGCGCGGACTCCTGTCTGTCCGGGCAGCAAACCTCAGATGGACCATATAAGATTGAGTCAAGTTCGGCGACGTTGTCAGTGGTCGGAATTCAGGAACATTCCATGGCCTTTTCTGGGAAGCTTACATGGTTTTAATTACTAGATTGTTTTGTATAGGCTTCTTCAAAAGGGTTGCTGGTCGAGGTGCAACGGAGAAGCACTGCTTCTTCTCCAGCTGCATCTAATTACATCTACGTATCTATTGCCTAGTGCGTCACAATACACTAAGAAATACGTTACTCCCAGGGGCGAACCTAGGATTTCATTTCGGGGGGGGGGGATTTTTTTCAACCGCATATCGTTCTCTTAGAGAAATGTTTTTCTCATGTTATAATGGATATCGTACCAACAAATTAAAACTAATGGGAAAATAATAACTGAAATTCACTAATTTCATTAAAATCAATTAAAAACGTACATCAGATAGGCTTCCAGTTTGTCTTGGAAGCCTAATAGTACCTATCTGTGGAATATAAATTCTTTAAAGAGAACGTGAAATTAAGAAAGTGAGGGTTAACAGCATGTATATAAATGCTGTGGATATAAAACTATATAACAGGGTTGTAGATGTAAGTTTTAGAGTATGTAAAATAATGTTAAATAGTTTTGTTAAAAAATATAATGATTGCCAGCCTTTTTCAAAATGAAAAGTGGGAAAAGAAAGAAAGGTAAAAAAACTGAAGACATGAGTATAACTATATACTTTGTTAAATAAGTGTTCTATTTATCCTTCTTCATGTTTTAATAAATATGTGGATTATATACGTTTCATTTTGTTTATTGGATGTTTCATTAAAAAAACGAAATATTTAAGTAAATTTGGTCAAATAAGGCGCGTTAATTACGCGAGTACATAGAATAACACTGGAACTGTTAGACTCCTAACATCACGTGACTTCAAAAATCGTCGTACGCGCCATGGCCTGTATTTTTCGTAGGCCTCGGTTTACGGCCAACTAGCGGGTAAAAGCAAACAAGTCCTTCTTTGCGGAATTAAACAAATCAGCTGACATGGCTCGAGCGTAGTGTAAAGCACGTCGTCACATGAATCATATGTTTCAAGTTGCTTGTAACCAGCTGAAAATCGTGTCATCCTACTCTCTTTCAAGTAGACTTCTTTCCATTTTTCACCATGTCTTTCAACGCCTGTCATATTTATTATTGAGAATAAGGCCTATTATTGTAGATTATTTAAACTTGTAACTGACCTAACTAGTATTTTTTTAGAATTGACAACCTTGAAAGTCAATTAATTACATTTCAAAAAACACGTAACAAGTTTAAAATTTGTTGGTCCAACATTCTTTTAATTTTTTCAGATTTCGGGGGGTGATATATCCCCCATATCCCCCCTAGGTTCGCCCCCTGGTTACTCCTAAACTCTTTTTTATTTTAATCTTATCAAGACTGAAGTTTTTAAACTCTTAATTGCATACAGAATTTCCTGTCAATGAAACGATACTGTATAACAGTATCATAATTTAATATGTATGTAAATACCTATAATAAGTAAGCAAAATTTAATGATAAATATAAACATTAATGATAAATTAAAGTATTGAAATGTACGTAGTTTTAAGTAAAGTTATAATTGAATAGTGAATCTAAAGAGGCTCGGCTGTGCGACAGACCGGCGCCGGCAAAAATATGTATAATAGACCTAAGACACCCTACATGTCGTAAACACATAAATTGTTTTGTAGTGTAAAACTAGCAAAAAACGCCTATATACCGTTAGGTTAACGGTACGGTGTCCTTCAACAATACAAACGCCAGTAAATATGACGATTTTAGAAAGTCGCGTCACTTTTTAGGGAGTATAACGAACACCCGCGTAAAATTATCGCCCGCACTTTGGGAACCAATCACCAATAGCGTCAGTAGTGAGCGCGAAAGAGATACGACACCAGACTGGATACATTCAAAAATACCGGCAAAATTTTGAATGTAAGACCAATAAGGAACGATCAACAGAAGATGTAGTGAGGGTAGAATTGAAGAAACTATAAAAATAACACGCGGAGCCCACAACAGGGAGTCTAAGTTAAAAATTCACGCAAAACACGTGAAACCTGCGTCACTCGATGTGAGCAAATTAAATTAATCAAAGTTCAAATCAATATTCTCTCGGTTTAATAGTGACAGTCAGCAAGAAGTTTTATTTAGATATGTGCGCGAAAGTACGTGTGGACAAGAAGATATTTAAATTGTGCGCGTAAATTGCAACAAAAGTATATT
The DNA here is from genome assembly GCA_034769895.1 of Magicicada septendecula. Taxonomy (NCBI): domain Eukaryota; kingdom Metazoa; phylum Arthropoda; class Insecta; order Hemiptera; family Cicadidae; genus Magicicada; species Magicicada septendecula. The sequence goes on along the minus strand of CM068375.1, from coordinate 119,529,851 downwards.
ATTTATTTGTGCGTGACGTATAGTAATAACGCGAGCGTGTGATGTGGTTAAAGAAAGTTAATAAAGCGTGATCAGTGAAAGTGTCGTGTGATAGTTAACGCAAAAATACAAGTCGTCATTCGCCTATCAGGAATCCTGCAACAAGTAACAATGTCTCATTTATAAATTACAATAGAATTGATTAACATAAATTACATATCTCAATAAACTCATCTCTTTTTCAAAAGACCCACGATGTTCAGATACTAAACATTCAATTTATGCTAGACGACACGTTTGGGTGACTTATGATATAGCAAAGTAAGAAACCAATACTAATACTTATTGAAACGATAAATGAATTAAATAATTAAATATAGATTGAATAGTATAGAAGTAGTAGCAGTTAAGAATTGATGATAGATATACTTATATACACATATATGTTTGTTTTGATTGATAGCGATGATTGAAGTTTGTTAATGGAGTAAATTGAATCTACTAAGTACTCCTTTGAATATACTTGATTAATCGGATTTCGAAGAAGCTGTAAACTAGAAATATTAATAAATTCTTTGGTTGCTATTAACTATAAAGATGATAGTAATGATTAAGTCTAAGATGTATTCAGTAACAAGAATATAACAATACAAATATTAGTATCTGAACAGTTTGTTATTATTTCATAAACAAACCTGAGATCTCCTGCTCTGGCGCCCAAGTAATAATTAATAATATAAATTTGAGTGGTGCAGTTCTCAATAAATCTTAATAGTTATTAAAATATTATACTATTTGTCGCCATCATTGTGGAGCTTTAAAAATCTTAATATTTGGCGCATCCAAACGTGGAGCACGAATCTCCAGAATCTTAATATTTGCCGCCCAACTAGTGGAGCTTAATTATAAAATTAAGTAAGCTCGGTAAAATGAGATGAGTAGAGAATAAGAAATAGAATATAAAAATTTAAAATTAATGTTAACTAGAAGTAAAACTAGAGAATTAAGGAATTTTAATAGACATATAAATAGTGAAGTAAAAATGGCAAGTAACTATAATACCAATAATACCAATGATAGTGATGAAGGGGAGGTCGAAGTTAATAACCAGATGGGAGAGACGGGAATACTTGACGAACTAACCGATAACGAAACCGCACCGGTTCCTTCAGAGGCAAGGGGACGGGCAGAAGAAAACGTAACCAGCGCAACACAACATACAATAACAAACATAGACATAGTCACAATGCTACAACAAGTAACACAACAAATGACAGAAAAATTAACACAACAAATGACGGAAATCACTAAACAAATGACGGAAACCAATAAACAGACAACGGAAACCAATAAGCAGACAATGGAAAAATTTACGCAACACATGACAGAAAAACTGGCAGAAAATACCAAGCAGCTAGAAAAAAGAATTGAAGATGTTAAAGAGAGCATGAATGAAAACAATATACAATTAAGGGCGGATATTGAACAGTACATGACACAACAGTTAAACAAGCACAGATTGCGAGTAGGACAACAACTTAGTGAGATTAGGCGCGAGAACCAAGAATTATCAACAAAAGTGAGATTGGAAGCAAAGGAAGTGATAAATGAAGAGATGAAAACATTTCAAAAGCACGTGAACGAACAACTGGAGAGAAAAGAACAGATAATCCGGCACACGCGAGAAGAAGTCGCACTAGAAATTAACAAGCTAACTAAAAAGGTAGATCGAAATAATAAGAAACAAGAAGACCAAGTTCAGCAACACAGACAAGAAGTTACCCGTGAAATAAATGAGGTAAGAGATGTAACTACAGAGCAGATACAAAGACTCACAGAACGATACGAAAACAATTGTGTAGAAGTGGATGGACGATTATCACAGTTACAGAAAAACGATGAGAAACTGAAGAAAATCATAAATCAATTACAGAGTGATCCGCGCAGTAAATTACACAAGATATATACGTGGCTCAACCAAAAATTATACCGTCAGGAGAAGCGGAAATGGAGACTGGTACTGACGAAAGAGCTGGGTGAAGATTTAATTAAGGAGATCCACACAATATATGGTCATATTGGTATAAAAAGAACATATTATAACAGTACCAAAAATATGGTAGTTACATAATATAAACGAATGTAACGTCAAGTATGAGAAAAACATGGGAATATATCTAGATAAATAAACCTAAGTGTATATAAGTGTGTATCTACAAATATATTAATAAAAAATCCAACAATGAAGAAGAGAATACTAATATATCAACATTAAATACAAAATGAAGAAAGAAAATGCCACAAGCCCAAAACAAAATATCAGCAATTAGACCCAATAGGATCCAACAGTGAGGGGAATCAACGAAACAAGGACCAACAAGCTCCAACAACAATGGAGATAAATAAAAATAGCAACTACAATGAAAATATAGAATAAAGAAGAAAGAAGAAGGACCAGGAAATATAAAGACTCAACATAAACCACATGTACTAAAAACAATGTAAGTGACAAAAGAAATGATTATAAGTGTGACAAGAAAACCAGTGTGAAACATTTAAGGAACCACAAACAATTACAGTGTGTACTTAATACAAATGTGAAACCTGTGAATAACTAACTATTTCAACTGAATAAACCACACAAACAATTACAGTGATGAAGTTTACAGTGTGAAAAATATGTTAATTTCATGATGAAACAACAAAAATTAAAATAGTCAAATAAACACAGACAATGAGTGTGACTGATTTAATAAAGTTGTAATCAATACACATGATCATAAGACCACCAGATTAGAACAAAATAGAACAATTATGTTATTGTTCATAAAGAACTGACAACAAATAAAAGACATTTGTTAAGTATCAAACATGACAGGAATTAAGGTCCACCATTGACCAGAAAAATATTATAAATAATAAAAAAAAAAAGATTTGTGTTAGTGTTTAAGAAGGAATTGTATAAACATGTGTAACAAAATAGTTAAAGTATTATGTTAATATACCGTAGTGAAGTCAGTTTAGTAGCAGAAAAATACTGCACTAAAACAGATGGTACATTGTTACACAACCCACAAGGAAGAGACCTATTACAACAGAAAATGATACATATTAGTATAAATATCTGATCATCAAATATGTTATCAAACGAGAATTTATTATAAGTAATAATGATAAATATTAAGAGACAATGTAATATATGGCAAAACAATGTAAATAGAACAAGTCAAACATAATGGCACAGAGAATAGCAGAAATGAGAAAAGTATGCCAATTTAGTTAAGCAAAGTACAGTATCAAAACCAATATCAATGTTTATAAGAGTATTACCAGTAGTGAGATAAATATCTGATAATACATTGAGAACAGATTCTGAACATGATAAGAACAATATTGTAACTAAATTATTATAAACTAACTAACCATGTACATATGACCAGAAGTAAGCTGAACCATTGTATAGCTAATTAGTTAAGAAAAATACTGTATCAAATATTAAGAACAGCTTGTTACAATTGTTACCAGTAGTAAGAGGAAATCCCAATGCTACTTTGAGAACAGATAATGACCATAAAAACAGTCATATTATATACAAACATTTAAAAACCAAATGACTATTATGAAGAAAACCAAATGTAAACAAACAATGACCAACAAGTTATTTATGAAAAATATAGCATATAAACTTGTGTAAAAGTAATTGGAAACTTTACCAAAAGTTAGAATAATATCTAATGCTACTTTGGGAATCCAAACCAAATAGAACAATAACAATTTAGTTGTTGTATTAGAAAAAATAAATGACTACTATGATATGACACAACATAAACAGAGCCATTACTGAAAGATTAAAGAGTTCTGAGCTAATTAAAAGATAACCATTATATATAATAAATTAGGTACTATGTGTGTACACTAATTACAATCATTAAATGATATGATTTATATAGAGAAGACCAAAAATAAGGTGAAAAAATTGTATAAGAGAGATAGGAGAGGACTGAACTTATGTAAATATTAAATTAACCACAGTCATACATAAATATTATAGTGTAAAATTGTGTAAATAAACATTACTAATATTATTAGATAGTAATATGATCATTTTAAATAAGAAAAATTAGTTCTAAGCATGTTTATGAAAAATCTAACATGGACGCTTAATGACGCCATAACGAGATTTGTGTAGGGAACAGTTATTCCCAAATTGTAAATTAAACCGACTGAGATATAGACTCAAAGTGTTTAGATAAGAAGTGTTTTATTATAATTAAGTAAAATCTGGTGTAACGGACTTATAAAAATAAGATACACCAGAAATAACAAATAAAATCGTTATTGTGATAGTAGTAATGAATGGAAAATAAGCGTTTTTGGACTTATTTTAACAAGGAAAACGCCCTGAATTCATTGATATCAACCAATTAACGATAGGACATAAGGTAAGAAAGTTATGGTAATTTTAAACTTTCCAGTTAAATTTTTGTACCAGTGATGACGTAAAAAAGCCTCCACACCAAACTCAATTTTGTCAAAAAATTAAATATTTTAATAAAACGAAGGCTTTTGGGTCAGAGAGTACAACGCATCCAGCCAATAGAATGAATGACTTTCGGCAGACAACCAAGAGACGCTTCAGAGGAGCAGAACAGTCTACGATCAACCATCAAACGTATAGGCCACGCCGCTCGAGACAAAAAGAAGGAGTTTATATTTTAAAACTGTGCGCGCCATATACGTCAGTACACAACATACAGTTAACCTTAACACAACATTTATACGTACGAGTGAAAAAGTGCAGAATTGTTTTAATTAAACAAGTAGGTCAGTGTATAATGTCGACCATACTTGCGAGTGAAGTGTTAAATAGGAAACAGGGAGTACAATTTTATTTAAACAATATTTGAACGAAAATAATAATTTTTGTGAATAGCTAACTTTCGATACTACGCAAGTCATATAATGCTGAGTATCGAAAAACAGTAATTAAATTATCAGAATTGAGGAAAGATTTAAATCGCCATTATTAAAATATTATAAAAATATTTTAATTAATTATAATAATTTAAAATATAATGTTTGGAAATAATTCTTAATGAACACAAGAATATTTAGTCACTCATTTGACTAAACTTATTTTTCTTGAATTTTTTCGATGTTTTGCCCAATATACTTTATTAATTTTCATACAATATGAGTAAATGTAATTCTGATAATAATATATTAAAGGATTCTGAATAATATGTTTACATGTATAGTCTAAGAAATAATAGCTATTAAGAAATACTTATCCTTTGTAACAACACCGGTTAATTCTAACCTCAGAAATCGTTACGGTAACTTGATAATTTCAATATTACCGATCTGTTCTCAAGTAACATTCAAATCAAATAGAATTACTAACAAGAGTTTTTTGAGAAATTTTTCTCTTGTGAATAGATGATTTTTAAACAAATTATTAAACGAAAGTAATACATTTTTAAATACTGTACAAGTCATACAGCTTGACAATTGCAAACTAGTATTAGAGATGCGTGCGCATGCCAGCGTACGATAGTTTCATAAATACCAGACATATGGTACCAATTTTGGATTTTTTATATTTGTTCAATTATTATTCACTATTGTTAATTTTATATCGTTATTTGTATTACATCTTGTGACTGGTATCATGTTACCTCAAAGAACCTAACGAAATATGGTAATTCACTGAATCAAAGTAACATAACCTATGCAGTTAAATTATTGTACTAATAACAGGTCTACCAGCCTTGAGGAATTGGACAGAGTCTTATTGAATTTTTATTGTAATCAGTAATTGAAGGGTTGTTAATTATTGTTTTTTTTAATTGTCAAAGATTTTATCAATTATCAAATTGTTAATAAACCTCCAATTTTATTACCACAAAAGGAGTATCATTTCTATTAAAAGTAAATTCATTTATTTTTTAATTAGTTCTGATACAGGTGGCGGAAGAATTTAAAAAGTTTTAGCATAATTCAGAATATTCATCAGATATTGCTTCATTTACTATTGTGTGTGATGATATATTAAATATTCAATCCGAATATTTTATTGTATTTGAAGTGCATGTATTTCAGAAGGAACGTCACAGAACAGAATTGAAGTATTCAAGTGTGGTAAGTAAGAGAGATACACAACAAAGTGCGCGAACCATATTAAAATAAAAGGAGTGAACTATTACTACGTACCCATAAAAAACAATACATTAACACCAATAACCTCAACGATTACGATGACATCTTTTGATAAACAACATTATCGTAGATACCGGTGCGTGTCTACACTCACACGAACACACCAAAATATAAATATATCTACACCCATCGTAACCTACTATCATCACAAGTGTCAGTATCTATAATTTATATTATAGATTGGCGCCCAACGTCTGAGCACGATTTAAGGGAAATTACACCATAACTAGTGACCCAATCACCCCAATTTGTGAAAAAGACAGCAGGTACATTACCAGGACAGCAAGATGTACACCGACAGATTAAAATCAAGATCGAAATCGAGATCAACATCGAGGAAGAGGGCAGCCGAAGTGGAGAAGGAGACCAGAAGAGAAGAAAAAGAGGCCATGTCGACGGAAGATGTAGAAGAAGTTGTACTGGAAACGAAGGAAAAAACAATTGAACCAGCGGAGGAGGTTCAGCAGCCTATGGAGGAACCGGAAGTGATGATTCAAGAAGCTCCACCGGAAACAAACCAGCCTGAAAAAACAATGTCAATAGGAGAGTCAGCGTTGCAGGAATGGATGAAAAGAATGATGGAGGCATTGAAGGAAGACAGTAGATCTAATAAGGAGGAATTAAGTAAGAAGATGGATGAATCCATAGAGTCACTGAAAGAAAGCCAGAAGTCCACAGACCAGAAGATGGACAAATCAATAGAGTCATTGAAAGCAGAATTAAACAGTAAAATAGAAGAGGCCAGTCGATCCACAAACCAAAAAATAGAGGAAGGCCAGAAGGATAACCAGAAAAACATAGAGTTGTTAAAAGAAGAATTTAATAACCAAATAAGTGAAACGAATAGGAGAATGGAAGAGGGTCAACGGAAAACCGAAGAATTGTTGGAGAAGAGAATGGCCACCATGAAAGAAGATTTATCGGCAGAGTTGGGAGAGAAGATTGATCAAACCAACCAAAAGATTGATGGAATCAACGCTAAACTCAATCGAGATGTTGAAGCCATACAAGCCGATCACGAAAATATATGGCAACAGATAAGTGTCAACAATAATAAAATGTAGGAGATCGCTAAGGAGACGGTAGAAATGGTTGAGAGAAGATTGGGAGAAAGTGTCGAAGAAATCGAGAAACAAATGGCCATACTAACGACTGAAATTAATGTCGAGATGTCGGAAGTGCGTAAAGAAGGAGAAGGTACCAACCTAAAACTAATACAGACGGAAATGGACCTTAACCAACGTATTAGTGATGTGAAGAAAACCCACGATACCCAACTAGATGTAATAACACAAGAGCAGACTAAGATGAAGGCAGCGCAGTCAACATTGAAAGATAAATGTGAAGAAGTTGCTGGAAAGGTAGACGCGATCAAGCAGCAAGTACACGATGACAAGACACAATCCACAGAACGCCAACGGAGAGAATTGGACGACCTCCGAGACGAAATGCATCGTCTGCAAACCATACCGAATTTCCTATCTGGTTTGAGTCATTTAGAAGGAAGAGATCAGATTGACTTCCGGACCTATTCGTAAAATCCCTTAGAATTCCTAGAGAGAATGGAAGAAATCATACAACGGAATCGTGAGAGCAGATGGTCTGTCATTAATGGTATGTTAGATGAATCATTTAAGCACACGTTTGACAACTGGTGGACAGCGACCCGACACGAAGTGGGTAATTATGACACTTTCAAGACAGCATTCAAGCAAAAATATTGGTCGGAGGCCACACAGAACATCATAAGGGACGACATTACCAACGGAAGGTTCGACGTGAATGGAAGGCAATCCATGACCACCTACTTTTTAGGAAAGATTTGCCTGGCAAGGAATCTGGAACCGGCAATCCCAGAAGAATGCCTGGTCACAAAGTTGGCTTACCATTTTAATCAGGGTATCTCACAGGGAAGACTAAATGCGCAGATAAAAACAATCCAAGGAATGTGCGACCTACTCGAAAGCCACGAGAGGGAATGATACTATCAATGGAGTCGACAGGTACCAAGCCAAACATACGATCGAGGAGGGCCTGGAAACAATAATCCCACCATTCACAATAATGGTAATAACCAAGGAAGGAATTTTCATAACCCACCGAGATTCCAGAATCAACCCACACCACGCCAAGATGGAGGTGGCAATAACATAAATAGAGGGAACCATAATAACCATCATCCTAGTGGTTACCAACGAGATACGCATTACCAAAGAGGTAATCACTACTACAGGCCGTATCAGAACCAGTCTCCTAATCACCAACCAAGACAAGGTAATGGTCATAATAATAACAGTCAATTTCGAAGAGTCCACTATACCCATGCCAGTCGAGGTGGAAACCATAGAACTTATTATCAAGGAAGGAGGAGTTTCCCACACCAGCACCATCATTCCAATAATAGTGACAGGGATGAAAGAGAGTCCGGATATCGGTCAAATGGAAGTGACAGCAGTGGAAGTCCTAGAACAACCACACAAACTACAGAGGTATACCACAACGGACATGGACCGGGAAATCAGGAGCCCGTAGCTTCGACGTCTCAAGACCGACGCGAAAACGGTGACCTGAATTTAAACACCAACCGGCAGTGAAAAACCCAAGATCACCCTCACTGAACCGGACTATTGGGTCTGATGTTTTGGCAAAATCTTCGAAGCATCACAACGTATATAACAACAACTACCTAAAAAATATAAGGAAAGATTTGATGGAAGAAAAGGAAGGCGTTATCGGCGATACAAGCAACAGTGAAATTGCATATATATCCGTTAAAGTAAACAACACCGATGCCACAGCAATGATAGACACTGGTGCAAACGTATCATTAATAGACAAGTTGGAACTGGACAGAATCCAATCGGAGAATAAAGTTACAATACCCACATTGCCAATTAGCAATATAATTCTCATCGGTGCTACCGGACGTCAGAATAAGACTATCCGACAGCAAGTACAATTAGATGTATCCAGCAATGGGAAGACAATGCAGATGGTATTCCTAGTAGCCAGTGGGCTACCGTTCACTCTACTAATTGGTTGTGATATTTTAAGAAAATACACCGCAATCATCAATATGGATACAAATACGGTGATGATGAAAACAGAAGAAATAGAGTGGACCGCCAATTTGACAGAATACAGGAAGGCACCCTCGGAACATGTAATATACTACATCAGAGAAGGCCGTGAACACCAAGAAGGCGCCATCAACCAAGGAATACACAACAGTCCAGAGGAAGCTTTGTGGTTGGAGAAAATTAATGGCATCCGAGAATTTAAAACCAGCCAGAATAGCCAAGAATTAACTTGGGAACAACGGGAACGATTAATAGATATATACTACCAGTATCGCCACGTATTTTCAGATACGCCTGGGAAAATAAAAAATTTCCAATGTGAACTGAAATTCAAAGACCAGACGGAGTTCAAGCGGAAATCATATCCTATCGCCTTTTCACTAAAAGAAACTGTAAGAGAGGAGATTCAGCGTTTAATAGAGAATGACATAATAGAGGTAAGCAATTCACCATACACCAACCCTATTGTCGCTGTACCAAAAAAGAATGGTGCAGTACGAATCTGTTTAGATGCTCGTGAACTTAACAAAACCATAATTAATGACAGGACATCGCCTGGAGAAATCGATGAAATATTAAAGAAATTTTATGGTACAAAATTTTACAGTATATGGGATACGGTATGTGGATATTGGCAGGTTGAGCTGCATCCGAACAGTAGAAAATACACTGCTTTTATCTTTGAAGGCCGAAACTACCATTTTAAAAGGCTACCATTCGGTTTAGTAAACTCAGTAGCAATATTCGTCAAATGCATGGACGAGATACTGGGCCACAACACACTACAGTTCACGACAGTTTATGTCGACGATCTCTTAATAGCCTCTAACAATTGGGAGGAGCACTGTGACCGGGTGGCACAAGTACTGAAAAAATTGGAAGACAACCACATTACCTTAAAACTAGATAAGTCACAACTAATTGCAAAGGAAGTGCAATTCTTGGGGTTTAACTTGTCTGAATACGGAATTACACCATCCCAGGAGAAGATGGAGGCAATTCAGCGTTTCCCCGTCCCGAAGAACAAAAAGCAACTGCAATCGTTCCTCGGAATCTGCAATTATTATCGGAAATTTCAAAATAATTATTCCGAATTGACAGCTCGATTCTCAACACAGCTATTATCGAAAGAAAAATGGAAATGGGAAGCAGAGCAAGACTCTACATTTGAATTGATTAAAATAAAGTTCCTGGAAACCGTTATGCTGCATCACCCCAATTTTAATAAACAGTTTTTCATGAATTGTGACGCTAGTGACCTAAGCCTTGGTTCTGTACTCTATCAAGAAGACCAAGAAGGGCATCATCAAGTGATCAGTTTCGCAAGCCGTACGTTAAACAAATGCGAACGTAACTACCATACAACAGAAAAAGAATTATTGAGTATAGTGTTTGCATGCGAAAAATTTAGGACATTTATTTTAGGATATACAGTAACAGTGAGGACAGATCACAAATCCATTTCATTTCTAAAAAACTGCAAGTTAAAACACGGAAGACTGACAAGATGGACTCTTACACTTCAAGAATACAACATACAATGGGAGTACATACCCGGAAAAAGCAACACAGCTGCAGACGTGTTGTCCCGGATAAACATTAACGCCCAAACATTTGAAGGAGAGAGGGAAACCATTGCGAGAGTATACCACTTACTGAAGAGTAAATCCGAACTCACTAATATATTATCTGACATAATCAATCATCAACAACAAGATCCCAAAATATCATTAATTATCAAAAAACTAGCCAACAATGATGCAAACATAAACCAGTATTACTGTACTCATAATCAGTTGTTATTCACCAAACAAAATAAAGGTGATGAAATATGGAAGGTAGTTATCCCCAAAGCCCTAGAAAAAGAATTGACCATCGACTACCACATACGTTATGGTCATATGGGCGCAATGAAGGTCATAAAGGCTTTGCAGGAGCATGTGCATTTCAAGGACATGAGTAGAAAAGTCAGAAAATATGTCCAGAGTTGTAATATCTGTCAACTGGCAAAATGCAGCAATGAAAAGCGAGAAGGAGTCATGATACCAATTACATCAACTGCAAGACTAGAAAAAGTTTTCTTGGACATTTGTGGACCTTTTCCACGGAGTGGTGGGAGACACCAGTATAAGTACATCATTATAATATTTGATCACTACACCAAATATACTAAGCTGTACCCACTCAATCGAGCGACAACCAGTAAAATATTAGAGATAGTTATAAATAAATATATACCCGATGTGGGTAAACCATCGATGATAATTACAGATCACGGAACGCAATTCCGAGGACGAAAGTGGCGGGAAACACTGATCCATCTGGGAGTAAAAACATATAAGACATCGGTGTATCACCCCAACAGCAACCCTGCTGAGAGAGTGTTGAGAGAAGTAGGAAGGATTTTAAGAACCTACTGCCACAGCCAGCAGAGGAAGTGGGAGGAGTATTTATCCCCGGCTGAAGACTTCCTAAATCTAGCCTACCACCAATCGACTGACGAAACACCATACATGGCTATGTACGAGAAAAGACCACCCCGGGAGATCACAGAGATAATTAATTTTCCAATCAGTGCCGAAGTCAAATTTAACAGAACTCGATTCTATAATAATGCCGTTGAAAGAGCAAACAAATTGAGGCTCAAGTACAAAAAATTACAACCCAAAATTATCAAATATGAAGTGGGAGACCAAGTGCTTATAAAAAATCGAGAGCTCCCAAGTACTATTGAGGGCATTGCAAAGAAGCTACTACTGCTATATACCGGACCATATACTGTGACTAAAAACAATCTAAACAACACATATGAATTGCAGAACCCTATTACAAAGAAGATAAAAGGTACCTATAATCAAACCTCAATGAAAAAATATATTGAAAATTAAATTATGGGACCAAAAAATGAAAAGATAGCGATAAGGATTATTTTATTATTGATAATGTAAATGATGAAAATATTTGTTATGAAAAATGAAGGTATAATTATGAATATAACTATTGACTATATCAAGATGAAAAATGAAAAGTGGCTATGAAGATTATTGTTATTTAAGAGTGGAAAATGAAAATATGATTATAAAAATAGATGTTGACTAAAGAAAAAAGGATGTATTACTATTATGAAAATTATTATGTGTGTATATTAAATGAGAAGTAACTGTATAATTATGTATTGAACATTGAATATATTGTAATTTTATAATGTGAGAAAACATACTTCAAGAGAATTAATGTAAAGGATTCAGAACATTGTGTTGTTAATAATAAAGTACTATTAAAATGAACGTACTAATAAAAGAAGAGTATAATACACGAGATCGACACCCTAGATCCACGGCATATATGTATGATACATGTTAATTCCAAGAGCCACGTCAACCAGTAATTATAACATCCTACCCGTACTATAGAAGAAGAGTATGAATATACGAGAACGACAAACACCATCTTTGGCACAAAATATTTCCAAGAGCCTAGTCAACAAGTAATTATAACATCTTACCCGTACTATTGAAGAAAGAAGAAGGAACAAACGAGAAGTTGGAAAAATGAAACCAAAGTAATGTATTAATGTAGACAAACCACCACACACAACCACATTGTTTATGATGTATGTGACTAGAGAAAAAACCAATACCACATGGAATATAAATACCAAATACAAACCATGAAGAAGAAGAAAAACAAATGTACTTATGAATTATATCTAGAAGAATGAAACCTGAGATGAAGAATATGACGAGACGACATTCAAAGTGAAAACAAAATGAAGAGATTGATCAATCTTGAAGAGATTGATAATGAAGAATGAAAAAAATAATATACTAACGAAGACAATCATGAGAGTATACCAGTGAGGAAGTGTAAAACAAACTATCCCTATAATATGTGAAGAATATAGTTAAGTTGAATCAAGAAAAGAGAGAATAACAATGTATAAACCGCAGATGCGTGAATTAATCCCAAGGATATTTATTATTTGTCGGAAGAACGACCACTATTATTATTTTTGATGATTTAAAATGAATTGACTGAAGAGTAATGCCAGCAATCATTTATTATTATCGAAGGAGATGATTTGCCTCCATATTTATTGAAATTAGTATGGCCAGTAGAGTTGAATAGCCAAAGTGAGCCGCTCTAAACTGCCCCAGCTAAACTTATGTTAGGGAATTAGGGAACTAAATAAACAAGGGAGATAATTACATAGAGAAGATATAAATATGATTCAAATAGAAGAAAGTGAAGGGATATATGGAAAAAACATGTGAATCAACATGGAATGTACAACAATTGATGAATTCGTCAATGAAAAATATATTATAATAATTCAGAATTAATCAATTCTTATAGGAAGGCATATGTAACAGTACCAAAAATATGGTAGTTACATAATATAAACGAATGTAACGTCAAGTATGAGAAAAACATGGGAATATATCTAGATATATAAACCTAAGTGTATATAAGTGTGTATCTACAAATATATTAATAAAAAATCCAACAATGAAGAAGAGAATACTAATATATCAACATTAAATACAAAATGAAGAAAGAAAATGCCACAAGCCCAAAACAAAATATCAGCAATTAGACCCAATAGGATCCAACAGTGAGGGGAATCAACGAAACAAGGACCAACAAGCTCCAACAACAATGGAGATAAATAAAAATAGCAACTACAATGAAAATATAGAATAAAGAAGAAAGAAGAAGGACCAGGAAATATAAGGACTCAACATAAACCACATGTACTAAAAACAATGTAAGTGACAAAAGAAATGATTATAAGTGTGACAAGAAAACCAGTGTGAAACATTTAAGGAACCACAAACAATTACAGTGTGTACTTAATACAAATGTGAAACCTGTGAATAACTAACTATTTCAACTGAATAAACCACACAAACAATTACAGTGATGAAGTTTACAGTGTGAAAAATATGTTAATTTCATGATGAAACAACAAAAATTAAAATAGTCAAATAAACACAGACAATGAGTGTGACTGATTTAATAAAGTTGTAATCAATACACATGATCATAAGACCACCAGATTAGAACAAAATAGAACAATTATGTTATTGTTCATAAAGAACTGACAACAAATAAAAGACATTTGTTAAGTATCAAACATGACAGGAATTAAGGTCCACCATTGACCAGAAAAATATTGTAAATAATACAAAAAAAAAAGATTTGTGTTAGTGTTTAAGAAGGAATTGTATAAACATGTGTAACAAAATAGTTAAAGTATTATGTTAATATACCGTAGTGAAGTCAGTTTAGTAGCAGAAAAATACTGCACTAAAACAGATGGTACATTGTTACACAACCCACAAGGAAGAGACCTATTACAACAGAAAATGATACATATTAGTATAAATATCTGATCATCAAATATGTTATCAAACGAGAATTTATTATAAGTAATAATGATAAATATTAAGAGACAATGTAATATATGGCAAAACAATGTAAATAGAACAAGTCAAACATAATGGCACAGAGAATAGCAGAAATGAGAAAAGTATGCCAATTTAGTTAAGCAAAGTACAGTATCAAAACCAATATCAATGTTTGTAAGAGTATTACCAGTAGTGAGATAAATATCTGATAATACATTGAGAACAGATTCTGAACATGATAAGAACAATATTGTAACTAAATTATTATAAACTAACTAACCATGTACATATGACCAGAAGTAAGCTGAACCATTGTATAGCTAATTAGTTAAGAAAAATACTGTATCAAATATTAAGAACAGCTTGTTACAATTGTTACCAGTAGTAAGAGGAAATCCCAATGCTACTTTGAGAACAGATAATGACCATAAAAACAGTCATATTATATACAAACATTTAAAAACCAAATGACTATTATGAAGAAAACCAAATGTAAACAAACAATGACCAACAAGTTATTTATGAAAAATATAGCATATAAACTTGTGTAAAAGTAATTGGAAACTTTACCAAAAGTTAGAATAATATCTAATGCTACTTTGGGAATCCAAACCAAATAGAACAATAACAATTTAGTTGTTGTATTAGAAAAAATAAATGACTACTATGATATGACACAACATAAACAGAGCCATTACTGAAAGATTAAAGAGTTCTGAGCTAATTAAAAGATAACCATTATATATAATAAATTAGGTACTATGTGTGTACACTAATTACAATCATTAAATGATATGATTTATATAGAGAAGACCAAAAATAAGGTGAAAAAATTGTATAAGAGAGATAGGAGAGGACTGAACTTATGTAAATATTAAATTAACCACAGTCATACATAAATATTATAGTGTAAAATTGTGTAAATAAACATTACTAATATTATTAGATAGTAATATGATCATTTTAAATAAGAAAAATTAGTTCTAAGCATGTTTATGAAAAATCTAACATGGACGCTTAATGACGCCATAACGAGATTTGTGTAGGGAACAGTTATTCCCAAATTGTAAATTAAACCGACTGAGATATAGACTCAAAGTGTTTAGATAAGAAGTGTTTTATTATAATTAAGTAAAATCTGGTGTAACGGACTTATAAAAATAAGATACACCAGAAATAACAAATAAAATCGTTATTGTGATAGTAGTAATGAATGGAAAATAAGCGTTTTTGGACTTATTTTAACAAGGAAAACGCCCTGAATTCATTGATATCAACCAATTAACGATAGGACATAAGGTAAGAAAGTTATGGTAATTTTAAACTTTCCAGTTAAATTTTTGTACCAGTGATGACGTAAAAAAGCCTCCACACCAAACTCAATTTTGTCAAAAAATTAAATATTTTAATAAAACGAAGGCTTTTGGGTCAGAGAGTACAACGCATCCAGCCAATAGAATGAATGACTTTCGGCAGACAACCAAGAGACGCTTCAGAGGAGCAGAACAGTCTACGATCAACCATCAAACGTATAGGCCACGCCGCTCGAGACAAAAAGAAGGAGTTTATATTTTAAAACTGTGCGCGCCATATACGTCAGTACACAACATACAGTTAACCTTAACACAACATTTATACGTACGAGTGAAAAAGTGCGGAATTGTTTTAATTAAACAAGTAGGTCAGTGTATAATGTCGACCATACTTGCGAGTGAAGTGTTAAATAGGAAACAGGGAGTACAATTTTATTTAAACAATATTTGAACGAAAATAATAATTTTTGTGAATAGCTAACTTTCGATACTACGCAAGTCAGATAATGCTGAGTATCAAAAAACAGTAATTAAATTATCAGAATTGAGGAAAGATTTAAATCGCCATTATTAAAATATTATAAAAATATTTTAATTAATTATAATAATTTAAAATATAATGTTTGGAAATAATTCTTAATGAACACAAGAATATTTAGTCACTCATTTGACTAAACTTATTTTTCTTGAATTTTTTCGATGTTTTGCCCAATATACTTTATTAATTTTCATACAATATGAGTAAATGTAATTCTGATAATAATATATTAAAGGATTCTGAATAATATGTTTACATGTATAGTCTAAGAAATAATAGCTATTAAGAAATACTTATCCTTTGTAACAACACCGGTTAATTCTAACCTCAGAAATCGTTACGGTAACTTGATAATTTCAATATTACCGATCTGTTCTCAAGTAACATTCAAATCAAATAGAATTACTAACAAGAGTTTTTTGAGAAATTTTTCTCTTGTGAATAGATGATTTTTAAACAAATTATTAAACGAAAGTAATACATTTTTAAATACTGTACAAGTCATACAGCTTGACAATTGCAAACTAGTATTAGAGATGCGTGCGCATGCCAGCGTACGATAGTTTCATAAATACCAGACATATGGTACCAATTTTGGATTTTTTATATTTGTTCAATTATTATTCACTATTGTTAATTTTATATCGTTATTTGTATTACATCTTGTGACTGGTATCATGTTACCTCAAAGAACCTAACGAAATATGGTAATTCACTGAATCAAAGTAACATAACCTATGCAGTTAAATTATTGTACTAATAACAGGTCTACCAGCCTTGAGGAATTAGACAGAGTCTTATTGAATTTTTATTGTAATCAGTAATTGAAGGGTTGTTAATTATTGTTTTTTTTTTAATTGTCAAAGATTTTATCAATTATCAAATTGTTAATAAACCTCCAATTTTATTACCACAAAAGGAGTATCATTTCTATTAAAAGTAAATTCATTTATTTTTTAATCAGTTCTGACACAGGTGGCGGAAGAATTTAAAAAGTTTTAGCATAATTCAGAATATTCATCAGATATTGCTTCATTTACTATTGTGTGTGATGATATATTAAATATTCAATCCGAATATTTTATTGTATTTGAAGTGCATGTATTTCAGAAGGAACGTCACAGAACAGAATTGAAGTATTCAAGTGTGGTAAGTAAGAGAGATACACAACAAAGTGCGCGAACCATATTAAAATAAAAGGAGTGAACTATTACTACGTACCCATAAAAAACAATACATTAACACCAATAACCTCAACGATTATGATTACATCTTTTGATAAACAACATTATCGTAGATACCGGTGCGTGTCTACACTCACACGAACACACCAAAATATAAATATATCTACACCCATCGTAACCTACTATCATCACAAGTATCAGTATCTATAATTTATATTATAATATGAACTAGCCAAGGAATACTTCACGGGGGACCACTTCTCTAAATTTACAAAACGATTGATCCGAAACTGCGAAAGATGCCAAAAATGTAAGGATCACCACAGAAAGGGAATTGGTGAGACCAAACCAATATTACCAAAGGCTCAAGGAGAGCTGGTCAGCATGGATTTCTATGGACCACTACCGACATCAACGAGCGGTGTAAAATATTTATTAATAATTATCGATAACTTTACTAAATACGTAAGATTATATCCCATGAAGAGAGCAACGACTGCCACAACAATTAATAAGTTAAAGGTATATATACAGGAGGTAGGTAAACCGACTGCTATATTAACTGATAATGGAGCCCAATTCACCAGTAAATCGTGGGTGAAGAACTTAATCCACCTTGGGATTAAACCGAAGTACACTGCTATTCGGAACCCATGTACGAACCTAGCGGAAAGGGTAAACAGACAGCTAGGGAATATGTTTCGAATACTGGTGGGTGGACACCACACAAAGTGGGCTAAATATATTCGATTGGTAGAAAAGTGTATCAACGAAACATGTCACGATACCATCGAGATGACACCACATCAGGCTCATTGGGGTCGGAAACCAAAAAGAGTGTGGGAGATGTACGTTGACAAAGAACTGATGAAGGACGAAAGGAAGGTAAACCCAGATGAACTCTACCAAAATTTGAAAAGAAAGGGTGAGAAGAGAGCGAGGAAACATAATGAAGGGAAAATGGAGCTGAAGTTCAATATTGGAGACCTGGTGCTGATCAGAACTAACCCGATCTCTGAGTTAACAAATAAAATCACTGCAAAATTTTGTGAGCTCTACGAAGGCCCATACAAGGTCAAGGAGGTCAAAGGGGGTGCAACATACGTGGTAGCTGAGATCGACGACCTTGAATCGGTGCGGGGAATCTTCAACGTCAGACAGATGAAGCCATATTACCACGAATGATTCGCTATGAAAAGGGGAATTTAAAGATAAATAATATTAAAATTCCTTAAAAAAAAAAAAAAATTTTGTATGTAATCAATTTAACCTGATATGGATAAAGTGTATTAATATTTATATGTAATTAACATAACTTAAATATTATGTAACATAACTTAAATATTATGTATGTAAAGAAGATACAAAGAAATCTGATGTTAGAACTAAATGGACAAAATTTTAAAAATAGTAATCGAATGTTATACGTTAAGGAGAGAAAGTAACTTAAGTCTTAGAAAGGGATAGTGATTGTTTAAAATGTGTGTTAAAGTAGCGAGCAAGCGAGGGTATGAGAAAGTAATGTTATGTAAATTAGAAGTAAGGGTGGTAAGATATGTAGCACCGCGTATACCCTTCGAGTGAAAGCGAGAGTGACTAGCTAAGGGGACCGGTTTTGACCGTATTGTTAAAATGTGTCACACCAAAAGTGTAACTTTCATTGAACGGTTGTGCTGTTAGAGGCATACGAAATAATTCCACAAATTATATAAAACAATTATTGGAATTAGTTCGGGGGACAATGAAACAATACTGTATAACAGTATCATAATTTAATATGTATGTAAATACCTATAATAAGTAAGCAAACTTTAATGATAAATATAAACATTAATGATAAATTAAAGTATTGAAATGTACGTAGTTTTAAGTAAAGTTATAATTGAATAGTGAATCTAAAGAGGCTCGGCTGTGCGACAGACCGGCGCCGGCAAAAATATGTATAATAGACCTAAGACACCCTACATGTCGTAAACACATAAATTGTTTTGTAGTGTAAAACTAGCAAAAAACGCCTATATACCGTTAGGTTAACGGTACGGTGTCCTTCAACAATACAAACGCCAGTAAATATGACGATTTTAGAAAGTCGCGTCACTTTTTAGGGAGTATAACGAACACCCGCGTAAAATTATCGCCCGCACTTTGGGAACCAATCACCAATAGCGTCAGTAGTGAGCGCGAAAGAGATACGACACCAGACTGGATACATTCAAAAATACCGGCAAAATTTTGAATGTAAGACCAATAAGGAACGATCAACAGAAGATGTAGTGAGGGTAGAATTGAAGAAACTATAAAAATAACACGCGGAGCCCACAACAGGGAGTCTAAGTTAAAAATTCACGCAAAACACGTGAAACCTGCGTCACTCGATGTGAGCAAATTAAATTAATCAAAGTTCAAATCAATATTCTCTCGGTTTAATAGTGACAGTCAGCAAGAAGTTTTATTTAGATATGTGCGCGAAAGTACGTGTGGACAAGAAGATATTTAAATTGTGCGCGTAAATTGCAACAAAAGTATATTATTTATTTGTGCGTGACGTATAGTAATAACGCGAGCGTGTGATGTGGTTAAAGAAAGTTAATAAAGCGTGATCAGTGAAAGTGTCGTGTGATAGTTAACGCAAAAATACAAGTCGTCATTCGCCTATCAGGAATCCTGCAACAAGTAACAATGTCTCATTTATAAATTACAATATAATTGATTAACATAAATTTCATATCTCAATAAACTCATCTCATTTTTAAAAGACCCACGATGTTCAGATACTAAACATTCAATTTATGCTAGACGACACGTTTGGGTGACTTATGATATAGCAAAGTAAGAAACCAATACTAATACTTATTGAAACGATAAATGAATTAAATAATTAAATATAGATTGAATAGTATAGAAGTAGTAGCAGTTAAGAATTGATGATAGATATACTTATATACACATATATGTTTGTTTTGATTGATAGCGATGATTGAAGTTTGTTAATGGAGTAAATTGAATCTACTAAGTACTCCTTTGAATATACTTGATTAATCGGGTTTCGAAGAAGCTGTAAACTAGAAATATTAATAAATTCTTTGGTTGTTATTAACTATAAAGATGATAGTAATGATTAAGTCTAAGATGTATTCAGTAACAAGAATATAACAATACAAATATTAGTATCTGAACAGTTTGTTATTATTTCATAAACAAACCTGAGATCTCCTGCTCTGGCGCCCAAGTAATAATTAATAATATAAATTTGAGTGGTGCAGTTCTCAATAAATCTTAATAGTTATTAAAAAACAAAAATGTCGCCCATAAAGTGGGAGCATATTGAAAGATAAGATATATCTCTTCCAGTTGAAACAGAAAGTTAAAAAGTGATGTGCGGTATCCAGGTAAAAAGTGAGGTGTAATATGCAGCCACGTCATGGTTGATGGGGCGGTCAGTAGTTTACCCTCTTAATGAAAGTATGGGGTTAGTCCTAATGGCTGCCTTACCAAAACATTTTAAGAAGTCTTGTGCGGGGTATGCTTAGAATATCTGTCCTATACTACAAATTTGTTCTTGTAGAGACTTGTTCCTTCCACACCTATGTACTTTAACACTTCAGAGGAAAGGTCTGCTTCACATCCAAGGCCTTTCCATTTTTTAAATCCTTTTTAATGTTGTCAATTCTTTCACCACAATCCTGACAACCCTGTACCTCCTTCTTCTCTTTTTTATGCTGTAATCTACATGCCCATCACTTTGCCTAACACACAGTAATTTCTTAAAGTATTCCATCACTCTATAATTTAGTTATATACTATTATTTTTAATTCTCTTACAGTAAGTTTTTTCATCTGTCTTCATATGTATCAAGGTCTCATAGAAAATTGTTTTATATTTTTTACTTTGTTTTACAATTTACTTTCTTTCTCAATATTTCTTGTACTTTGTTTTTCTGCAGGTTGTATTTGTATTTGTCCCATTAATTCCCTATTTGTATATGTTCTATTATTGTATTCCACTTTGTATTTGTATAATATTTCTTTCACTTTTTCCTTTCATTGCTACCTGCTTCTTAATTTGTGGATTCCACCATATGGTCTGCTTATTCTGTTACATTTTTTACTAGTCCCACATAATTTTAGCCGATACTTTTAATTGTCTCTGATGTTGACATTTTTGTACAGGATCAAGGTCTTCTCAAATTTCACATTCTCTTCAAGAATGTGAATATCTTCATACTCACTCTTTCTTTAAATTGTGTAACTAAGTATATATGTTTAAGTGTGCAAATTCTTATTGCTTCATATTCTTCTTCGTCAAATGTTTTGCTATACTTATCTCCATTACTGCTTTTATTTTCCTGGTATTATGTAGTTATCACTCTTCATGGCAACATATCTCCTTGCTACAATACCGTAAATACTTTTTTGTTTCTTCTTTCTACTAAAATTTAATAATCACCAATTTGTCTGCTTCCTTTGGTCCTTGTCTTAGCAAGTTTTTCAATTCCTTTATGCTTGGATATTATCAATTTACTGAACACACATAAATGTATGAGACTTTATACATGGTTCTGTCTCACATTGTCTCCTTGCGTCTGACATTGTATCATCTTTACTTGTAACTGTAGTACATAAGTCACTTATTAACTAGATCTTTACTATATTCTATTGCTATGTTTAAGCATGACGAATCTATTCTTCTTTTCTATTATCCTAATCAGTTCTATATACAGTTAGTTTGTTAATTAGCCCCTTACATTCATTCTTTTAAAATGAACTATCATATTATCCCTTCCAATCTTCCTATTCTTCAATGTTTGTTTTCTCCTTGATTTGTTGACTATACAACCTACACCATTTGTCAGTCTCTGTACTCAACTGTACAAGAACAGATGTACACATTCTACGTTTACTTCCCGTTTTCCTTTCATTTTTCAATTTTTCCTAATATCTCTAATTTAAACGTATCAGCTTTATAACCAAGTTTCCACTATTCCTCAATTAAACAGCTGCATTCCATGTTAATACTTTCTATTCTTTTTCAAGTGTTTATTGTTATAGCCATTATCTGTTTCTTGCTGGTTTGCTATGTACCGTCCATGCGTTTAGTTTCATTCTGTTTGATTTTTCATTCCTCATCAACTCAGTATTGTTTGTCCTATTTCTTTCAAGTCCGTTTAATGAGGCTTTCCGTTGATCTTCATTTTTTAATAATATTCTTAAATCTAAAATTAGCAGTAAAAAAATATTTTTTAAGTTCCTGTGCTTTTCTTATGCAATGAACATATGTGGAATTTATGCTTCTATTTTTAGATGTTTCGTCATTATTTATTAAACAAATGCATACTAACTACATGCTAGTATTAATTACCTGTTTATATAATATTTAAACAATTTCATATTTTTCTCAGAGAAGAGACATCCTTGCCTTACCCCTTCCTGATCCTTCTTTTCACTCCTATTTGTGTTTCTTTTTATAGTTTGGTTTTGATTGAGTCAAAAAATTATTCTTTAAGTCTTCCACTTAATACTTATTTTCTTCATAGCCTTAAATGACATTACCCACTCAGTTCACAGAACCAAAAGCTTTTCTCAAGTCCTGATTACTCCTAGTCACCTTTCAATGTCATATAAAAGGCCAAAATTACTTCTCAGGCCCTCCTATCTTTTCCTTCTTCTCCTCAACCCAGAGAATGGTGAGCTTGCAATTTTGTCACTTCGTATACATAACTTAAATCCAAATTAGTGTAGGTAACAGAACGACTAGTAAAGTCCAGTAAAGTAATGTACATTGACATTGTCATATTACCTTCTCCTTCCTTTGTAGTATGATTTCCTGCTTGCATATAAAATTATTGTCCACGGTGTGTTATAGTTTTATTTCCAGTATTTAATATCATTTTTTAGTTGATACCCTCAGGTGTTTTCATAATTTTTTAAATGTTTTAGTGTCCTTGTCTTGAAATATGTATGATTATATAGGTTTAAGGCGCATCTTACTGTGTCCTCTATCACAGTTCCATTGAACTTTTTCCTTTACCATTTTTCTCACTAAGTAGTGGTCACTGACTATCCCCAGACCTCTTGTTATTTTTATGTCTTTTGTCAGTCTTTTAGTATTACCTGCTTGTCAAACATAATGTATAATTTTCACTTCTGCCTGTGTTTACTTACATCTTTGTATTCAATAATGTTTGATAGTTACCAAGTTCTTCATCTAACAAAATTTGAGCATTCTTTTTCCATTATTCCATTCCATTTCATTATTCCTTTATTCTCTCCATAAATTCCTATTATTATGTTGGTTCATACTTCATAACTTTTCAGTGCTCAAGTTTTAAACTATCTGGCAATAAACAAACGTCTGTTAACCTGCCTTTTTGCTAACGTACTTTTAGTTTTTCACAAAATTTGATAAATTTTTTATTTTATGATTTACATAAGGTATGTACAAAATAATGGCTGGGCCTACTTCTATATAGTTCTCATCTACCAACTCTGTTTTTACTCTATTTTTACTCACCAACTATCTTGTTAATATTTGTTCTGACCAGACTTTCTAACTGCATATCTATTTTCCTATTTTCTTGGGCCATACAATGCAAACTTAGCAATTGCTGACTTCTTTAAATGATGACTGTGATGGATTATACACATTTGAATTTGAATTTAACTGATGGATTTTTACTATTACAGAAACATACATAAAAATATATAAATATATATTTTCTCAGTGATGTCAAAATCCTAGTAGTTAAATTCGAATTCAAATCTTATCAACTGATCCTTAACCTCTTCTATTCTATTAAATTAATTTACATGTTTTCTCTTTACCTTATCCTCCTTTCTCCCTTTTTCTTCACCTCTTCAATGCAGAATTACCTATAGTTCTATTAGAAGTAATTTTTATTATTACCATAAACATTCATATTGTTTCCTTCACTGGTTTCTGATCATATTCTACAAGGATAGGATAAAACTTTTTTTCCTGACTAAAAAAACAGTAATTTTCTATCAATTTAAATTTATATTTCAACATAATCTCTATTTAACTTGACACACATTTTCCAATAATGTTCTAAAGCTGTTATGTTAGGCCGATAAGCTGATTTGTTGAGGTTCTCAAAGTAGCCATGTTGAGGTTCGCTGGTAGCATTGCATGATTATTGCCTGCAAATATTTTTCCATCAAGCCATTTTTTCAGGTTACAAAAGAGAACTCACTCGATACTAAGTTTGATGCATATAGTGGATGAGGAACTAACTCTAACTTTTCCAACTTTAATTCTTTGATTTTTAACTATCACAACAGATGTGTGAACTGGTGCAGTGTCTTGATGAAACAGATATTTTTTTTCTCAGTGTGACTGATTTCTTCATACAAGTACTGCAATAAGTTTCAATGGCATGTAGCTCAAATGTTCAGTAAAGGTTTGTATGTGCCTTATTTATTTTCTCTTACGTATCCATTATTACTAGTAAAATTTCAAGTTTCTACTTTCATTGCTATTTCCAAAATATCTCCCCTCTACATATCCATTTTTAGTCAACTGTGTAGCATCACAAGATGATACAAAACAAAAAACTCAATAGAATTATCAAAATAGTTAGGGAACTTAATCAAATAAACAAATAATAGGTAATTGAATGAGGAATGCAATAGAGGATGAGTGATCTAATGAAAACAATGAAAACAACATAATTATATAAAGGAAGAATTATAGTAACTAATCCAGTAAACCATGAATAAATAAAGAATAATTGTTACAGATGCATGAATAGATTAAAAACATAAATTAGCCTTGTAAACAAACATAATAAATAACTTGACAAAACAGACATCTAAAAGGACTAGACTAGACTAAATCTGTGACATCATAAATTACCCAATAGATTAGGGGAGTGAGTGAATATATCTTTTTGTAATATTGAAAAATGTAATGTTTGAGTATATAAGCAAAAACTGTATTTAGGGTTAAGAAAAATCATTTATGTAACAACCCTAACAGTCAAGATAGGTCTCAGACCTAAGACTGTGTAATTAGCATGTGTATAGAATAATAGTAAAGATCAGATAATTATTATCGTAATTATTGTCAAAGATATCATATGTAAAATTTAAATATGGTTAAACAATGTATGTACAATACGCATGCGCGTATTATTATTGTTATAACGGATGTATGTGTTCTATCAGGTTCAGTTCAATGAATAAAGTCTTTTCTAATCAACGTGTTGTCTAACTGTATTTGGCAATACAATTCCAATATTAAATAATATCTCTCACAGGTTAGAGAGATTTGTAATTTGGAGACACTAGTAATTTGGAGATATACAGACGTGTGTTAGTTGTAATTATGTCGGAATTATTTACAGAGAAAAGTTTGTTTACATATACAGGCTCAAAGTGAAAGAGTTCACGTGCTTAACCTAAAATGGCTACGTCTACGGTTCCCTTTCACTTGCTAAAGGCAGATAATTTTTCCACTTGGAAATATAGAATACGTTTTGTTCTGAATAAAGATGGTGCACTCGTAGCATTAGATAAAACAGACACAGAAATCGCAGCACTCAAGTGAATTATACCTCTTTTTGTACCTTTTATAGTGCTACCATTTGCTGTTTTTATTTCCATTTTATTCTCCATGTCTTCAACATTTTCCATAAGCTTTTCCAAATTTTCTGATACCCAATGATTTGTGGCACCACTATCTAAAATGAATTTAATGGATCGAGTATTTCCTAGTAATTCTGAGGATAAAGCGCCATTTTTCTCAATATTTTCAGCGGAAATGAAATCAAATTCTTCTTCTTGATCATCTTCGCTCTATGCAACATTTGACGTATGTCTTGTCGTCTTGCCTCTTCCACATCCTCGAGAGTTTCCTCTCCCTCTCTTACCGTGATATCCATGGTCGCGATATGACGTCTGAGGCGTCTGTTGAGTTTGCACATCCTTGTTTGATGGACACTCATTTTTGAAATGTCCTTTGCCTCTACATGTGTGCCATATTACATTTTCGTACCTCATCTGTGACCTATTCTTATATTCACCTGGAGAGTAGAAAGAGCAGTTACCGTCGTTATCGACCTTATCACCTGTATTGGAGTTCTCTTTGTTTTTGAGTTCAGTATCCAATAACCTTGTTTTTACATCAGAATACGAATATACTGTCGCGTCTTTATTCTTTGTCGTTTCTATCGATGTAATGACGCTCTCAAAGCTTTCCGGCATTGTCAGAAGAAGGTAACACGTTTTGTCGGTATCATCGGTTGCAACTTTGCTTACGCCATCGAGTTCTTTTATGAGTTTTTCGAATTTAGTGAAATGATCTTGTAATTTGCCATCGACGAATTTCATTTTCAATAGCTTTCGCATTATAAACATCTAAGATAATGCGCTTTTTCTCTGGAAGACATTTTCCAGATTTGCAATCATTTCTTTGGCGCTTTGTGCACTCTCTATGTATTCAGTATACTTATCTGATATTGACTGTGCGATGATGCATTGAGCTTTTACGTCTTTAGCTTGGAAACTGGTCAAATCTGCACCTGTGAGTGTGTTGAACAATAAAAATAACAGTTATGTTTTCATAAAGATACCTGCTATTATTGTACCTGAGTTTCCCTACAATCTCTTATCAGTGAAAAGAATGAGTTCAAAGGGATTTGATGTTCAATTCGATAGTGGTCGAAAATCAGTTACTATCTCAAATAACAAATTGCAAATGAAATGTGAATCCGAAGGAAATTTGTATGTGGCTCAATTTTCAATAGCACACCCTTCGATGAGTGAAACTTGTTGCATTTCATTAAGTAAGGATCTACTATGGCACCGAAGACTTGGACATCTCAATGCTGAAGTTCTTGGATCACTAAATTGTCCACACAATTTTGGAGTATGCAGTCCCTGTAACCAAGGTAAAGCAAAACGAAAGCCTTTTAAGGATGTACCCCTACCAAGGTCAAACAGAATTGGAGAACTCATTCACAGTGACTTGGCTGGTACTTTTAAAATACACACCATGAAAGGTGAAAAATATTATCAAACAATTATCGATGACTATTCACATTTTACCCAGGTGTTCCTTTTAAAACACAAAAATGAAGCAGAAAGAAATATTATGAATTATGTCCAAGAGTTAAAGGCCAGAGGATATTACTCTTCAAGAATCAGGTCAGATTGTGGTGGAGAGTACTCATCACATGTGTTTAAAAATTTCTGTATACAAAAAGGAATAGTCAACGAATACACTTTGCCACATACACAGCAGCAGAATGGAGTTAGCGAAAGAATCAATTTCACTCTAATGAGTAGAGTACGAACACTATTCGCTGAAACAAATTTGCCTAAGTTCTTGTGGGGTGAAGCAATACATTGTGCTGCATACCAATTGAACCACTCTCCAACAGTTGCCCTGAAGGAAAATAAGGTACCCGCTGAAGTCTACCTAGGTAAAGTGAATTATGACAAGTTGAGGGTTTTTGGTTCAAAGGCTTGGGCATATAAACTGCCTGTTCCAGCAGACAAGCTAGAAACAAGATCAGTTGAATGCATTATGGTAGGCTATGCTAAAAATGGGTATAGACTATGGGTACCCAAAACAAGTGAAATTATAATCTCAAGGGATGTTACCTTTGATGAAATTAACATCAACTATACTAGTCAGAAAGCCTTAGAAGATATCCCACAAATGGTAATTGGAGGTGATACAGAGCATCAAAGTATGAGCGAAGGAGACATCCAGGTTCAAAATGTCACTGGCACCTCACCTGCACATAGAGACAGCAGTCTAAGCGATACTGTCCAACAAGGTGATCAAACATCACTGCGTAGAAGTGAAAGAATTAAAACTGTTCCAGAGAAATTTAAAGATTATATACTGTACAAGGATTAAAATGAAAGTTTTAGTCAAAATGAAGATGAGATGCACTTAGCGTACTGTCTTTGTGCAGGAGTACCAATCTCTTATGAAGATGCCATATGTACTAGGGATGGTTGGGAAGAAGCGATACAAAAGGAAATAAGTGCCCTCGAAAAACATCAAACTTGGAAGGCAACAATTCTACCCAAAGGCATCAAAGCTATAGACACAATGTGGCTTTTCAAAATCAAGCCTGATGGCACTAAGAAAGCTCGTCTAGTAGCAAAAGGATTTCAAGAGGAAGTGTCCTCCAACATTTATGCACCAGTTGCTCAACTTTCCACCATCAGAATCTTACTGTCTGTACCACTGCAAAATGGATGGGAAATTAAACAACTTGATATCCCTACAGCATTCCTAAATGGCAAGCTAGACACTGAAGTTTATATAAAACCACCCAAAGGAGTAAAATGTCCAACGAATGCTCTAAAACTCATGAAAAGCTTATACGGTCTTCGCTCTTCACCCAGAAAATGGAATGAAAGGTTTAACAAGGCTGTGCAACATCATGGTCTAATTAGATCTCAGAATGACTTTTGTTTGTATTTGGGTAAAAATGCTTACCTTATTATATGGGTTGATGATATAATCATCACAGGTGACAAGAGGGAATGTCTAAAAATCATTGAGTTCCTTAAAAAGGAGTTCAAAGCAAAATAATTAGGAATCATCAACAACTTTCTGGGCACAGAAATCAATGTAAATAAAGAGCAGATCACCATTTCTCAAAAGGAATTCATACAAAAAGTAATCTCAAGATTTGGTCTGGAAAATGGAAAACCGATGGATACACCTATGGAACACAATTTCCAGGTTGACTTATCTCTACCAGTGGACAAAAACTTACCTTACAGAGAACTCCTTGGTTCACTTATCTACATATCAATTGTAAGTAGACCAGACATAGCTTACGCTACATCTGTCTTAAGTAGATATCTTGATAAACCCACTAAACAACTCTGGATTGCTGCGAAGAGGGTATTGAGATACTTAAACGGTACCAAGCATTTGAATCTCACATTTCATAAAAATCAAGATACTGGATTAATCACATATTCAGATGCACATTGGGCAGGAGACATCACCAGCAGAAACAGTACAAGTGGATGTATAATATATCACTGTAACAACCCTGTATCCTGGTTTACAAAGAAACAAACATGGGTATCCCAGTCAGCAGCTGAAGTGGAATACATAGCATGTGCAATGGCAGCGATGGATGTGGTATACTTTCAACGCATACTTGTGGACTTGAAGTGCAATGTCTTAATTCCTTTAATTTATGTAGACAACCAAAGTGCACTTAACATGTGTGAAAGCTATGAGAATATCAGACGTACTAGACATATAGACATTAAATATCACTATATTAAGGATCTTATACACAAAAAACTTATTGAATTAGAGTACATAAAAACCCAAGATAATGTAGCTGATATTTTCACAATATCCTTAAATAATATAAAGTTTGCAAAGTTTTTTGGAAAACTCAACATAAAATAGTTTTCAGATACCAAAATTTTCAATTTTGCATTTATTTTTTTTATTTAAGTATATTTATCAACTGTACTCATACCAAAACTGTTCCAAATGTAAATTAAGGGTATTTAAATTATATGGGTATTTAAATTGAGGGGGAATGTCAAATATATCATATGTACAATTTAAAAATGGTTAAACAATGTATGTACAATACGCATGCGCGTATTATTATTGTTATAATGGATGTATGTGTTCTATCAAGTTCAGTTCAATGAATAAAGTCTTTTCTAATCAACGTGTTGTCTAACTGTATTTGGCAATATAATTCCAATATTAAATAATATCTCTCACAATTATGTGTATTAAAAATGAAAAGTAATAAATAGTGATAATTAAACAGTGCAAATGACACAGTGTAAACCATAATAAAAATATAAAGTATTGTGAACTAAGTATAACCTTGGATTTTGTTGTCCATGACGTGTCCGTTACTTAACTAAATATCACTATAATATTGACGACTCTGATGAAGCCTTCTATAGGTGAAAGCCGGTTTAGGCTGTAAGGTAAAACTTTACGTTTTTACTTATAAAAAACTTGGTGTTCCGAGTCGTCAATATTATAGTGATATTTAGTTAAGTATAACCAGTAACTGGGCAACATAACCTAAAGAAACTGTAAGACAAAAAACTATAAACCTAGATTCAGTATAATATATACTGTAAGTATAGATTCAGTTATATGTGAGTGTAACTAATAGACACTTAGACAATTCAAATAGAAATCATTATGTTATAAAAATGTTGGAAAAGTTTTATTTTGTATAATAATGTTGTAGTTTGTGGTAGGAAGGAAAGATTACTATTGTATATTAAAGAATGATAGAAATGTAAGGGAGAATGTAATGTAAATAAACTAGTAGCATAAAGTGTGACAAATAAACTGACTACTAGCCAATAAAATAAGAAATAACTATTGCTGGTTATGGACAAGTAATAATTTAGATAAAAAGAGACAATATAATGAATAAAATTGTAATAGCCAATGTCCAATATATAAAGAAATGGTATATGTTACTAGATTAAAGTATAAGTAATCTTAAATGTCTGTAATATATTAATTCATGGAAAATAACATCAAACTGGAACATTATATGTACAAATCCACAAGTATAGGTATAAATATAACCACAACTCAAGTCGAATACAACACTCAGTTCTCAATTAATAATTTTTTTATTAATTGGAAAGTATAATTGTTTATCAACAGAATCATAATTCTTATTGGTAATTATATTACAAATCAGTGCAAACAACTAGTGAGGTCTAAGAAAACATAATCAAGAAGATTTTATTATTAAAATAGATCAACCAATCAACCCAAATAAAATACATGTTTTTGAAAAGACTTAACCCAACCAGTAATTAGCCATATTTATCAATTTTATCAAGCAGTAAAAACAGTAACATTACAAATTTCGCACCAACTCTGGAGCATAAAGGAATTAACCGGTATATTATAAATATTATATTTCAACCAAAAAACAACAACAACAACATACTGAAAAAGAGATATTGCAAGCTCTTACTCTTATTATTTAATTCACAAAAAGGAACGTTACAACTGTTACGTTTTCTTGTTTTTTTTTCAGTCTCATTCCTCAACTTCATTAATTCTTCCCTCATATCTACACTTTTTTTATTTTGCTTCTATAGGTGTTTGATATTTCTCTGTCCTTTTTAATACTATAAACAAAACTTGTCATATCTTGCGGCATAATCTTTGAGACTTTTTGCTTCGTCCTAAAACATATATCTCTTCTCTTGGAGTCACCTATCATACATTCTGAATTGCTGCCCTCCATATTTAATAATCTTCTGTATTGCATTTAATTGATAGTAATATGTGCAGAAAAAGCACTAGAAAAACAGCTAGATTAAATCACCTATAATTCATTTTTTTTGTTCTTTTATGAAAATTATATTCCAATTTTACATGTAATAGTAAGACAGAAAATCTTATGTAAATCACATTTTTCAAACTATCCAAGCTTTAACATAGACTACTAATACAATATACATCACCACATTATATTAGAGGTTTATTCTGACTACTTTATGAATACATCTGTACTGAATGCTACCAAAACTACAATTCCTTTAGAAGAAAATAAAAAAATAAAATGGAATGTTTGTGAAAATGAAAACTACATTTAGGTGTATCATTATTCATTCACAATTCTATTATTTACTTGAAATTCGAAATTATTTATAAGAATATGAGGGTTAATACAATATGCTTTTATCCAATTTGGATGATACCGGTATCACAAAAACTCACAAAAATCTTTACAAAATGGTGATTAGTCCAATGTAAGAAGTTTACAATATGGAATGTATCCTTCAGTTTTACTTAAAATAACAATTAATTGAATGTTATTTATAATAATAATAATAATTTCATTTAATTATGAGTGTTTAATTTTTTTAAAGGATGATTGGTCCTGTATTTATTGTTTTTATGTATTTATTCTAATTTCATACAGTTTGTTTATTTGCATATTACATTATAAATAATATACCATACGTCGCAAGATATATACATAAACATTTAATACATTTAATATTTATAAATAAATTTACTTCAAGATATACCTTTTTTCCTTTTATCTTGAGGTAAATAGGTCTTGAGGTTATTTTTCCAATATATCTTGAGGTAAATTTATTTATAAATATTAAATGTATTATATACATCAAGAAACGGACCGTAGCAGAAAGTGATTGAATAAACATTTAAGCATACTTAATATTTTAAGTATAAAATTGTATAACTTAATCTGCTTGAAAATGTTGTAAAATTGTACACAGAAAAATAAGTATTGTTGTAATGTTTAATAAAGTCTACTTACATAATTATGCAGTACAATATTACTTAACAATTGATTGTAAATTTTTTCCTTTGGTTTAAACTTGAAATGAACTATATAATTTGATTTATAATGTATATCCGTATTACTTATACACGTATTTATATGTTATTATAATATCAAACAATGGTCACATAGATCTTACAGATTGTATAGGACTGTACAAATAATAGATTTTATTTCAGATTCTTTATATTCTTATTTGTTAGTTTTGCCTATTTGCTTTCCTGGGTGTAGCCTAAAGAATGTAAATATAATATAGTGTAACTACATTATCATAATACTATTTAAATAGATGTTCCAAAATTTTACTACCTGACGTATATCACAGCAAAGTTAATGTTCACAGAACTCCTTCTTAGACACAAAGTAAAACACAAATAATTCTATATAGAGTACATCACTACACTGCAAACAAACAACAGAAGAAGAGATTCTTATAACTTTGTTTATTGATATATTCTTTTCTTGTGCCAAACATTCTCTCTACCTCTCACTTTTTTTGATTCTCTCACATCAAATGTCAAATAATTTCAGCTAAATATCCCAGATATTTCACACAATTATTTTGTTTTACATTTACTTCTCCAACTAACTTGTTCTCTTTTCTACCCATTTTATATCTTTTTGCTACACTTCTTCTTCCTTTTTGTTTTCCTCTTCTTTCAGAGATTTTCTTTCCCAGAGGTTTCTTTAGAAAACTCAAATTTATTTACTTTTTTGTCCTCAAACAAATCAGACTAATATTATATTATTATTTTGTCCTCAAACACTATCCTTCTTAGTTTATCCACTTGTAAACAATATGCATGGCCCAGCAATCTTGTCTGATTCTCTGCAATCCTTTCTTCAATAAGCTCAATCTCAAGAAGTTATTAGAAGGCCTTATTTCTAAATCTATCAGTCCCTTACATTTCCATACACCTAAGAAATTTCATTTCAATGGTGCTGAATATTGATTCATGTCCTTCAGTTTTGTTTTACAAATCTTGTCTTTGTAACCGGTAATCTAGTTATGCAGAAATGTTCTTACCTCTATAAATTTTATTATACTAATATTTTACAAATGAACATCTCATCTATACAAAAATAGTTTCTTTTCAAGTGGTGTTTATTTGCTGCTTGTCACATAATTCAAGCTATGTTACAACTGTACATGTTTGACAAGTATAAGGTTTTCACCAAATGTCTGCTTACTTTGATACTTTATATAGTAGTACATACACTTCCCTCTCATAGTCAATTTAAGCTTCTTGATATATCAGTATATAATTAATTTTCTCTTCTGTAATAAATTGTTAAGCACCATATAACATTTTACAAACTACAACATGTCACCATCTACAATCAGTAACAAATGACTGCACAAGAGGTATGAAGAAGGGGACTTAAAACATTTGTTACTTAAATATTTTTATCTAATGTTATATTATTCCTTGAAAGTTTAAACTTTTTGGCTAAAATTAATACTTAGATACACTTCGCTTGAATTAATGTACAAGCAAAAGCTATTATTAAATTTTACAAGCATAGATAAAATTTATTAAAATAATTTTTTAATTCAAAAAAGCTCATATGCAATACATGATTTATATTCTTTTAACTTTCTCTAGCCTTCACTGCCATAGAAAGTGTACATCCAATTACTTTCATTGTTCATTGTGTAGGCTTCACTATTCATTGTGTGTACAATCACCAAGTTGCAATAGTTAATCTTTAAAATATTATTCTTTTTCTAGTAGTAATAAATACCATAAAAACATCATGTCCTATTCAGTGGCGAAGCTAGTAGTTAATGAATGGGTAGGTAAAAATCTTATCTTAAAATTTTTTTTAAGGAATCACTAAAAGGATGGTAGTTCAAATCGGACGCTGAGGTAGAGTGTGCTGTAAACGAATGGTTCCACAAACAGCCGTAAGAATTTTACTAGCAGGGAATCTACAGGTTGGTGCAACAGTGGAACTCATGTCTTAATGTTAATGGAGACTTCTTTTAAAATCGTTGAATAAAAAATGCTTTACAGCTCTATACGTGTTTCTGTTGAACAATCCTTGTATTAGTCATACACAATAATACAACTGATTGAACTTCAAATTTTTAAACTTGATTAGTTTCTATATATATGTTTAATGTTACAAACAATTAATTCAAATAACAGTCTTGATCATCTGTTAGTTCAGCAGAATAACAGGGACACTTTTAATAACCGCATAAAATAAACACACTTATAAACAACACAGCGCGCTTTAACTTGAATGTTTGGACCACAGAAGTGAGGCACGCCTCAACGCTCTATGTGTACAGCACGGGACAATCCCCCCTCCCTTCACTTCCCTATCGCTCCAGCAAATTGCTTACATACGATCTATACAAAAAACGCTGAGGCAAGTTCAGGTTGCCTCATTCACTTTAAACGAGCTATGCCGAGTCTCACCTGTCACCATCTAGTGGTCGCTCAGTAAAGCACGTTTCAGCCTAATAAATTCGACAGTCGCAGTAACAATGTATAATCTTTATGTTATGTAGTTCATACGTATTTATAATTTTTATTCTACAGAAATTTTTAGAGTAGGCATTGCCTCAATTGCCTCCATGTAACTTCGCCACTGGTCCTATTACAGGTATGTCGATGACACATTTATCGTCTTTGATGGCACATTAAGACAGACTGAGCATCTGAAAAGCTACTTGAACAGTGTTAACAAACAAATACAATTTACACTGGAAACAGAGGAGAACAACCAACTGAACATTCTTGACGTCACCATTATGAAATCCCAGGACTCTTTCAAATTTAAAATTTACAGAAAGCCCACTACCACTGACACCACAATACACGCTCATTTGTATCACCCGTGGTCCCAGAAAATGGCGGCATACAATGCATTTATCCATAGACTTCTTACTGTACCCTTAGAGCAAGATTGCTTCATTGTTGAAGTAAACCACTTTAAAACACATCTCCATATCCAACGGTTATAACGCTAATATAACAGATAAACTTATCTCCAGGCACAAAAACAAAACTCAAATTCTGAACAGCGCGGTGTATAATACTGACAGATATATATCGGTGGAGTACATGTCTTTGTTGCCTAACATCATAAGAAACCAGTTTAAGAAATACAATATCGCAGTTATCTTTAGGACAAAAATAACATTGAAAATGCACTGCGCCCCAAGATACACAGAAGCGTAGAGACACGCTCTGGCGTTTACAAAATTGTGTGTGATGATTGTGACATGTTTTACATCGGCCAGACTGGGAGACATTTTGAAGAGAGGTTCAAGGAACACCTGCCCATGAAGAATGTAATAAACAGTAAATCGACTTATGCACAACACCTGATTGATTGTGATCACAGTTACACTGACTTCTCTGTTAATTTTAAACCCATACACTTTTGTAAAAAAGGCTGATCTATGAATGCATTAGAAGAGTTTGCGATACATAAAGCTGCTAGCACACAGAAAGAGTGCCTTTTGAACGATATGGTGTCGTTCAAATCCAACGCGCTCTTCGATACTGTGATACAAAAACTGGCACAGACATGAGAAATACTACCAACTTATCTCTGCATTGGACTTTATACGGCCAGTGCGCGTTTACTTTCTCGACGATGCGCATCGTTCCCTCGTGCAGTATAAGTGTTTATTGAATTCAGTGTTTTTATGAACTGACGAGCTCGACCCGAGTGATCATCACCTGAAGATGGGACCTTGATCCTGAAACGCGTTGTGCCTAGCGACCAAAGTAAGTTGCATGAAGGAGTAATAGGTATCTTAACCTATTTTAAAGATTTACTTTCATTAGTACCTGGGCTTTTGTGGATCTGGGAATTTCCTTTTCCCTGAGATAGAATTCTTCAGCACATTAAACACTCTCACAATGTTTCCTATTTTTTCAGTCAATTTTGGTTTTCAGCAATTTCAAAGCCCAAGAACTCAAAATGTTCTCACTTTCTCAATACCCTTTCCTCAAATTGTTTATTATTTATTAGTATATTAACTTCTCTTATTCTTCCTTCTGTATATTCAAATTAGGATTCTTCTTAATCGTTAGACTTGTCATCAGTGGCAAAGCTAGTAGTTAATGAATGGGTAGATAAAAATCTTACCTTAAATTTTTTTTAAGGAATCACTAAAAGGACGGTGGTTCAAATCGGACGGTGAGGTAGAGTTTGCTGTTAGCGAATGGTTCCGCAAACAGCCGTAAGAATTTTACTAGCAGGGCATCTACAGATTAGTGCAACAGTGGGACTCATGTCTTAATGTTAATGGAGACTTCTTTTAAAATCGTTGAATATAGGCATCTAAAAATATTATGCCTGTAAATTTCATTCTCAGGGAATTTTGTTATGCAGTCCAATGTATAGTGTATACAGCCTATTTTTTCATTGGCCACTGTCAAAAATTAAATCCTTGGTTGCTCACACGCATAACCTGTTTTTCTATACCGGTATATATCTAAATTTCCCATTTTTTTTATAATCCTCTATCAGCTTCAATACCATGCACTGGAGATAATTATTATCTTCTGCGATTACTACTTGGTTGCCCCCCAAATCTACACAATTTCATGATATTAAGAAATGCCCTTAACATTAAATTTTATTGTTTAAACATTACGCTTTTTAATCTTATTCTGAAGGCTATTAAATTTTGTTGAATTTATTAATTAAAATTAAAATTTTAATTTATCCTAACTTTTTTGTTTGTTATTAAGCCTGTTTGTTTTTTTATCCCAACAACCTGTTTGTTATTAATTTACTGTTTTTCTGCCTCTGCTTTAGTTTTCAAGAAAGGTTATGCCAAAAACATTCAGATTTGTTTGTTTATAAAGTATAAATTTGTTTTTATAATTCCTTTCTTACATTTGCATATTTCATCTCCTCTTTGCCGCATCTCAAACCTTTTTCTTCCTGTTAAACTTTTTGAAAATTCCTACATTTCACTTACACCACTTCAATCTTTTGCCACATTGAGATCGAAATATTTAATAAGACACCTTGTAACCAGTAATCTGGTTATGCAAAAATGGTCTTACCTCTATAAATTTGATTATACTAATATTTTACAAGGAAGCATCTCATCTATACAAAAAACTTTCTTTTCAAGTGATGTTTATTTGTTAAATTCTTGGATTTCGTTGTCCATGACGTGTCCGTTACTTAACTAAATATCGCTATATTATTGACGACTCGGAACACTAAGTTTTTTATAAGTAAAAACGTAAAGTTTTACCTTACAGCCTAAACCGGCTTTCACCTTTAGAAGGCTTCATCAGAGCCTTCTCTTCATCAGAGGCTCTGATGAAGCCTTCTAAAGGTGAAAGCTGGTTTAGGCTGTAAGGTAAAACTTTACGTTTTTACTTATAAAAAACTTAGTGTTCCGAGTCGTCAATAATATAGTGATATTTAGTTTATTTGTTTTTTGTCATAGTTCAAGATATGCTACAATTGTACAAGTTTGACAAGTATAAATTTAAATTCACTAAATGCCTACTTTCTGATACTTTATATAATCCTACATTACATTTGTCTGTTATGGTCAATTTAAGTTTCTTCATATATCAGTATATCTTGGTTTTATTCTTTCCAACATGTTACAAATTTATACAATCAGTAACAAGTGAACGCACATGAGATATGAAGGACAGTTTAATCATTTGTTATTTAAATAATTTTACCCAATATGTTACTTTATTCCTGGAAGGTTTAAACTTTTCGGCCAAATTTAATACTTAGATACACTTTAATAATTAGGACTCCATATTCCATTGCTGTCCTGGAAACCTACAGTTTGCTTTGTTTAATAACAGATAGAGATCATCTACTTTAGCATTAGTTCCAGTTATGTGTTTCAGTTAGCTATTCATGTTGTAGTATCATGTAGTACACCACAGAAGTCACTAATTGCAGACGTCCTTGATATTTAAATTTGTCTTTTGTATAGTGGTTTGAGAAATTGCAGTCTGACCGTTTTATGTGACAGTGAATTAATTGGCAGTAATTTTGTGATCAGAAATACAGTTGCCTTCAACTGATGTTTATTATATCTTTATTAATTAAAATAATTGTCTTAGATGACCACATGATTAGTCTTAGGAAAAAAAATTAAGTATGGATACCATCTTGCCTGAAATGTAGTTTCCTTCCATAGTTTTAGTGGTAGACACATATACTTCATTCTATGCAAATACCATACTAGAGGTTCCTGTTATTTGGTTCTTCAATGTATATTCTGTTTCTAATTTCTTCATTTCTTATTTTTTTTCTCTTGTTTAGAATACAAAATTAGATTTGCTTGCTCTTGGAAACTAAAAACAACCCTTGATGTTGGTTCTTTATTAGCACTAAATTGTTGGAAAATCCCTGATTTGATCATTTTAACACTGTTTATATTTTGATGGCATTGACTAACATGTTTATGAATGTAAACTATTTTTAAGGAATATTATTTTCTCCTAGTAATTTCTAAAAGTTTTAAATCTATAAATATGATTGTAATTCTCCAAAACCTATTAGCTTCATTTCTAGTACAGGACCTATCAGGGGTAGCAACCACTCTGTTCTTCTATTTCATCTGTTTTTCTGTTTTATGCATGCCTTTTAACATACACTGATAATGTTTATCCATTTAGACAGTTATACTAACAGTGGCGGTGATAAGGCCCCCGCAGACCCCGTGGCAAGGGGGGCCCCGACTCTCATGGGGGGCCCCAGTTGGCCCAGTCATGGGACATAACTTGTAACATGAAAAATAAGCGTAAACGAGTTGCAAAACGCTTCTTTGTTGAATTATCAGTTGACCATAGAATTGACGACCCAGTGAAATCATTTGCAGTAAAAGTTTTCAATGCAACACTAGATATTGTAATAGCTCAGCTACAAATGAGATTCGAAGGATTGCGTTGCATTGATGATAGGTTTTCATTCCTGACGCCTCAGAATTTAGTAAACGTCTCACAAGAGACAATAGTGGAGAAAAGTAAAGCTCTGGTAAATGTGTATCCTGGTGACCTTTCCACATCACTGCCTGACCAAGTAATATCCTTCAAAGCTCTGATGGCCAAAGAAATTGTACACAAGAAAAGAATTCGAGAAATGATGAATTTACTGGTTGAAGAAAACAGCTGCCTTATGAGGTGCCTCCCAGACTTAACTACAGCTTTGCAGCTTTTTTTAACCATACCTGTCACAACAGCTACAGCGGAAAGAAGCTTTTCAAAACTTAAATTAATTAAGTCATACTTAAGAAGTACCATGGCCCAAACTCGGTTGAGTGACTTGGCACTGTTAAGCATTGAGCATGAAGAGACACAGAAAACTAATATCAACGAAGTGGTTGAAAAGTTCTTAGCTATTAAAAAAAGAAGAATAGTCTTAGGAAAACAGTGAACTTTGGTTGATCCTCATCTGTAAATATTGTACATTACTTGAGTTCGAGTGTTATTGAATTGGATTAGACTTAAGGAGAACTTGTATAGAGTATATTCAAGAATTTTACAAATTCAGTTACAAACTAATTTAAATGTTTGAAAAAAGCTAGAATGTTACTTTGATATTCGTTTTTAAATAATAAATTTTTAACACTCTGTGTGCGGTACTGTTTCATGTCTGAATTTAGATCTTTGACGTAAAAATAAATCATTCTTTTTTTTTTTTTTTTTTTTTTATAGTTTGTATAGAACTTTGTCTATTTAGCAACAAGAATTTTAAGAGTTTGTACATGTGTAAAACGTCCTTTGCAAATTGCAAACGCTTTGTGATAGACGAGAAAGTATTCACAAACCATTGTTGTGAAAAACACGTAAATAGAAACTCATTTGAGTGTTTTCCCCTATTACGTATACAAAATTTAACCATTTTTATAGGGCCCCCTAATTAGTTTCACGGGGGGCCCCCGTTCCGTTAGTGCCGCCACTGTATACTAATACGCCTGTGTTCTTCACATTTCTTGTCTACTACAGGGTAAGTCAAAAAGTAAAAGCAAATTTTATTTTCCCTGCTGCAATGGATGGCAGCACTGACTGAACAATGACATATCATAACCTCAAAGTTTTTTTGTTCTTTAGCTGTGTTGTTTCAGTGTTCAGCTCCATTCGTAGTGATTTCAGGGCATTTTATTATGAGTGGTCCGTTGTCCGTGTGCACCAAGGAAGAAATGAGGGGAGTGGTACGTTTTCTGCACTCTGAAGGGACTAAACCTGCGGAGATTATTCGCAGAATGCAGCAGCAGTAAGGTGAGAGCTGTCTCAGTGAACGCAAAATTTATGAGTGGATAAATCGCTTTAAAAATGGTCATGTATCTATCTGTGATGTAGAGCGTTCAGGTAGGCCATCCACTTCGAAGACGAACAAGAACATCGAGACAGTTGAGCGAATGATTCATGATGATCGTTGTGTCAAAATTTATGATATTGCGCATGCGTTGAACATTAGCCATGGTTCAGCATTTGCAATCATCCACGAATCACTAAATTATC
Source organism: Magicicada septendecula (assembly GCA_034769895.1). Lineage (NCBI taxonomy): Eukaryota > Metazoa > Arthropoda > Insecta > Hemiptera > Cicadidae > Magicicada > Magicicada septendecula. The sequence continues at coordinate 119,488,318 of CM068375.1, read as the reverse complement.
GCAAAGTGTGTGCTCGTTGGGTACCACATCGACTGACAGACACAAACACCAACGTTTGTAACCAGCACAAACAGAAACGTTTGGAAATTTTGAAATCACATTTAAGGCGTTTAGAAGAGGAAGGAGAAGAGTTTCTCAGTTGCATAGTAACCGTTGATGAGACGTGGGTCCATCACTTCGAACCACAGAGTAAGTGGCAGAGTATGGTGTGGAAACATCCATCCTCGCCTACAGCAAAAAAGTTCAAAAGACAAGTTTCTGCAGGAAAGTTGATGATGACAGTGTTTTGGGATATGAAAGGTCCACTTCTATTCATTACACTCCTAAAGGTCAAACAGTGAATAGTGACAGCTACTGTAAGCTACTGCGAGAGCTGAAACCCAAAATCAAAACAAAGAGGCGAGGAAAACTTTCAAAAGGTGTGCTTTTGCTTCAGGACAATGCCCGTCCTCATACTGCGGGGAAAACGATCCAGTGCATTCAAGATCTTGGTTTTGAGCTGCTGGAGCATCCGCCGTACAGTCCTGACCTAGCTCCAAGTGATTTTCACCTTTTTGGTCCGATGAAGGAGCATCTGCGTGAATCCAAGTTTTCGTCGGATGACGAGGTTGTGGAGGCGGTGTGCGAGTGGCTGTGCACGATGCCACAAATCTTCTTCCAGGACGGAATTACGAATCTTGTCAAGAGATGGACCAAGTGCATAGAAGTTGAGGGAGATTATGTAGAGAAATGATGTTACTTGTCATCTTGTTTTCACAATAAAAAGTTCCTTTTAAAAAATTTGCCTTTACTTTTTGACTTACCCTCGTACTTGTTTTAAAGATTTAATTTACTTCTGCTGTTTCTAGTCATCCTTTTAGCCCTTCTCTTCTTGAACACTTATTAAATATTTCTTATTAATAAATAATCAAATCATTAACAAATGTATCTTAGCCAAATCATGCTTTCACAGATCTACCCTATATATAATAAAAGTATAATAACTGTAGGTCTAAGTAGGTAAAGCCGCTCTCTACAATGAGAACACAGTGGATGTTTAAAATATAGGCCCGTGTCAACTATAAACAGGAAAGGTTTTCTTGAATTCATTTTATTAACCACCAAGCTTCTGCAATTTTTCTGAAGTACAGAAGTTCATTTTTGTCTAGGAGATTTGTCTTCCTGTTTTTCACATCCTCCACTAAAGTGAATACTGCTTATTTCTGTGCTATACTGGCATGAAGTTTCACTCGTACAAACAATGTTTCCATATCCGTAGTGCATCAGTTTCTGTCCTCCATCCACATTCATAGGTTTAGCTTGTTATGGTGGCATCTCAGTTTTATTTGTTTTCTTTATTGCTTCCAGTTGTAATCTTCCATTTAATCACTTTAAGGTTTGTGTAAATAGATACTAATTCAGCTACTTTGAAGTATAGTTTGTGTATAACTGTTATTTTTATACCATGCTATACTTTGCTAACATTACTATAAACATTTGCTATTCCTATCTTTCCCTACAATTTTTCCTCTACCACTGTATGTAGATATGTATAAATGAAATCTTCTAACTCTGTTGGATATTTGCATACTACTAGTCTAAGTAGTTTAAGTTTTAAAATTAAAAGTACTCTCCTAGAACATGAGCAACTAGTTTTCAGTGTAGGCCTATATCGTTATGGTTTGTAGTTGGATTGTTTAATGGTTTGACCTTAAAACTAAAACCTTTAGTTTAAGTATGCTTTGTATTAAGAATATTGGCTACTACTACTTAAAAGAAGACTTTAAGAGCAAAAGCAGGTGAAATGGATTTATTTTCTATAAGTTGTTGACTGGCATGTAATGAACACAAAAAGCTTTCAGTTAGCAGTCAATGATTGCATTAAATTTTGTCTCCTTATTGCAATGGATAATACCGCATTTATACCATTACTTTCTAAATTTATCTGTGTTTATGGATTATGGATTTCAAGACCTCCTGATACACTCTGATTTGCATTCATTCAATTAATATGAGTAATTACTTGGATATAAAAAAAAATTATCATTATTGCTTTGACTTCTGATTTACTCAACCAATCTTTCAGTTGTTGTTTGTTTTGAGACCCTTCGTAGAGTACCACTAAGATTTTGGGTAATACTGAAAATACCAACGATTCACGATTCATCAAAAGTTATTACATCTTTGGAAAATCTGTGATTTTCAATATTTTTGAAAATGTATGCACAAATGTTTCGTCAGATTCCAAAGTATACTGATACTCAGTGCCATATAGTAGTATACTTTAGCATGGTTTTTTGTGTTTGAGTTTCACTTTCCATTGGTTCATCCGGCTGATATTACTTTGCTTTCCCATTGACTGTGAAGTGTTTAGCAAATCTGCAGACTACCATCCATTTCACTTAAGCAGGCTGAAATAGCTGAAAATCTCAAACAATTCATTTTTTATTTTTTTAATGGATTTGATTTAATAGATTTGTCTGAGTTATTTACTACAAACGTTATTGAAAAAATGAGCTTTTTTAGCTAAGTTATGGGTAAAAACCCAATGCAATCCATTTGACAATTTTTGCCTATTTTTGGCATCTTCAATGTATTGTTATGAATAGGCCTATATATTTTTTTAATACTTCATTTTGGCCTTTTCTATTCTTTTATTTGTAGTGTAAATATTTTGTAGTTTAAAAGATTATATCTGTTTGCATAATGGACATGTATTAGGTACATACAAACAGCTGATTTGAACAGCAATCAGCTGTTATTTATTGTTGCTGTATGTTGATTTCAAGTGCAGTTGTGTAGTGTAGTTTTAAAGTGAAATATGTATAGAAAAGGTACAAATAGAACAAAGAAGAGAAAGTTCATGATAATAGATTTACAATGAAGGAAGATGCTAATTATAAAAGTGCTTCAGGTATGAAATGAAAACTGAGCAGCAAGGCTGTGTCACCTAATTTCAGACTCAGCTGCCACCCAACCTAACCTTTAACAATACAGCTGCCACATTTTCACACAAAAACACAATACCTATGCCATTAGTGGAACTTATTAAACCTGTATTCTTAGAACTATCAACACCTGAACTATTAAGAAAGTGTTTGAAGGGGAAAGTGTTTGATATAGACTTTTCTTAAAAAAAAAAAATTATAAAAAAACGAATAAAAAATTATGAAAATCCAATATTATTTTCAGTAGAAAAATTTTCATAGTTCACATATAGCCATTAACATTTAGAAGAAGGAGACACATCAATTATTAAATTATGTCAACTAGTAAATGAGAAATAATGTAAAAAGTAGAGAAATACATTCATTTTTTATTTATTTTATTTATATTTTTAAAAATAAATTTTATACAGCACTAATTTTTTGGATTAAGCTTTAAAATATATAATAAATAAACTAAGAAAATTTTTTGTGAATAATTTTAAAAATAAAGTAACCAGATATTACTGAAAGTTTAACACAAAAAAGGACTGCACCAGCTATATCAGCCCCCTTAATCCAAAGTATATTGAGAAAATGTCCTCATTAGATTTATATTCCTACACCAATTGTTACACAGAGGGGAGTAAAATTGACAGAATGTATGATGGAATATAAAATTGTAACAAAATAAATTAAACAAACAACTTAATAAAATACAGAAAAAATAAATAAAACAATCTAAAACATACATTAATCTTACTTAAACTCACTTCAATACAGTTGACAAACAAGGGTTTGTCACAATTAAGAAATTTTCTTATATTCTCCATTTTAAACAGTTTTTGCTTAAATTTTGTTACTTATTCTATTTTTATTTGGTATTTTTTCTATATGTTCTTTCCCTGCTGTCATATGGTTTAACTTCAGTACTCACTTCGTCAGTCTTTTTGTGGTTACTTTTAAGAGGCTATACCATTTCATTTATTACATGTCTTAGTGACTTGTATCTTGTTCATCTCTGTTTTGGGAGTTTTAATTCTGTCACTCTCTGTTTTACCTTTTATTCTCCATGTAGAATTTATTTTTACTGTTCTAGGTTTGAAAATTACTAAAATAACATCCATATATTAAAATTAAGAAGACCACTCTTCATATAAATAGGCTTTGTTGATTGCATATGGTGGCTTTGTTTGGCTTGGTTGTTTAGCCGTACTTACATTTTCGTTATTACGGTACCATTTTATGTAAATGGTAAAACATAACATTCGCTTTACTTATACTGTTAAAGAATTCTTATAGTCTTGGATTTCGTTGTCCATGACGTGTCCGTTAATTAACTAAATATAATTATTTCACTACGACTCGGAACACAACTCAAATAAGCTACCTCTGTTATATCCATTCCATCCCTTTTTGGATGTCTGTATTCTATTTTGGTTTCACTTATTCATCATGTACATTACTTGACATTTTTCAACATTCAATGTCATGTTTTATATTATAAATTCTTCAGGCCACAGATTCTCATCATATGTGTTTTCTGTTCTCTCTCTCTCTCTCTCTCTCTCTCTCTCTCTCTCTCTCTCTCTCTCTCTCTCTCTCTCTCTCTCTCTCTCTCTCTCATTAAAGCCTAACAATGAAGATAGTATAATAGGATGAGGGAATTGTACAAACGCAAGATGTCATCTGCAAAAGCTTCCACCCAAAAACACAATTGTTCTACCTTTAGTACTTCCTACTCGTTCTACAGGTATTGTTAAAATATGAACTACTTTCATTATTTTGCGTGATAATACAGTTTGTCGCATAGCTAATCAGTTAATCAACTAGTGAAATACAGGACTAAGAATGCTGCTTCCCCAATAGTTTCCCTAGCATACTGTCCTTCAATTCCTGCATAAATTGTTTCAATGTGTTTGTAAGGTTTACAATTTCTTAGATTTTCTGAAGTTGTTAATCCTTCCTGCACTCTATTTTTAACATTCTCCTTTATAGGATAGAAATATAGTGAGATAAGAAAGTGACCAACAAGTATTATTTGACACACGTTTAATGGCAGCTCACCAGCTTCAGCATGAAGAATATTGATTGGTGTCAATTTCACATCTCCTAAAACCAATCCAAGCTCTGTACTGCACTCAATCCAATTTCAGAAGCTGGAAGTTATACACATTTTCATGAAAAATAGATACATAATCTAAAATACTAACAGACAGTTAGTATCCGTTAGATTCTGCTAGATATTTTATCGTGTTTAGTTCGTCTTTGTAGTCTTTTTCATCTAAGGGGATGTTGTTAAGTCTATGTATCATGGTTCTGAAAGCAGCTAGTTTGTGTTGTATTGGGTGATTGGAGGAGTTGTGTATTAGTGTGTCAGTTGTAGTTGGTTTTCTGTATATACTGAATTTGTGCCTGTGTTCTAGTTTTGTGATGGAGAGGTCTTTGGTATTGTTGTGTTCATATTCGGCAGTAAAGATTATGTTTTTATGTATTTTGTTTATGTGCGTTAGTAACTGTCACCCACAACAAGACGGACAGCGCTACCAGCAGCAGCTTCTAAAGAAGCCTTTTAAAGGTGAAAACCGGTTCAGGTTGTAAGGTAAAACTTTATGTTTTTACTTATAAAAAACTTTGTGTTCTGAGTCGTTAATATAATAGTTGTATTTAGTTAAGTAACGGACACGTCATGGACAACGAAATCCAAGAATATTGAAGTCTTCTGTTCTCTGTTATCCATATCAATTTGTATTCCACTTTTACAGCAAATCCATTAATTTTCATCTTTTCATATAATCCATTTATTTTCCTCATTTATGAATTTATCTGCATTATATTGGCATCATACTTGCAGAATTTAGTTCTTATTTTATCAACTAATATTTTAGTTAATTTTTACATGAATATTTTCAACTCTTTTTCAAATCTACCCTTATGGTCTCTTAAGCTATTCTAAAAATTATTTATGATTATGTTGGAGCTTTTCTCCATTGTATTTTCAACTCTCCCCATGTTGTAGTCTTTACTTGATTAATTAGTTCCTATATTCTGTAGACTTGAATACTCTAATTATTTCACTACTCTTTGTAGTTTTGTTGGGAAAAGTAGTGTCAGAAAATGAACAGAGCATTAAAATTTTTGCCAATTTAAAGAAAAAAATAAAGAAATATTTGCCATAGTAAAGAAACAATGCTAATTAATAAAATTGTCAGTAGTATCCTACTTTTATTTTACTGGATGGAAACAATGACAATTCTTGTCATAGTAACATATAAAAAGTGTCTCTACAGATATATAAATGCTTCAAATATAAATAAATCTTGATATATTGACTTACACATTACATTACCAATAATTTAATGTATCAGGAAAGCAAACTGTAATAAATTATATTTATAATGTAACTGGAAACTTACGCATGGGCCTCTTTAAAAAAAATACCATGATATGGATATAACTGCAAAAATAAAATAAAAATATTAGTTAGTTATTGGTATAGTATAAATTTACTACAGATAATTAATGTCAATGGTGAAGTTACATGGAGGCGTTTGAGGCAATGCCTATCCTAAAAAAATTCCATAGGCTAAAAATTATAAATAAACCAAAAAGATTGAACCAATTGGAATTCTGAAATCCTAACTACACATAAATGTATAATTCAGTACTGATGTTATTGGACATGCTTACATGTAAAGCAAGCAAGGGAAAGTTGCCTCACACCTGTTTTTTGTGTTTTTTATTGTGTGTGTGTGTGTGTGTGTGTGTGTGTGTGTGTGTAAATCCGGGTCAAGCAGTCAAGTGGGTATGGGTGTAGCTATTTATATGGACATCGCGGGTTCAATGCTCGGGAAGTATAATAAAATCAAGGCACGCTTTTCAGCCGCCATGTCAGTCACCCTGTAGACATGAATATCTAGGTAACAGTAGGTGGTCGAAGCGTAGTGCTGGCCACAGTAGCTTCCATGTAGGCCTACACCGTATGAGTAAAGTCAGGTATCCTAACCTACCTCTCACAAACCATGTGAACGGTACAAATACGAGCCCATTATTATGCAGGAAAATGTATACAAAAACTCGAAATTCGAAACTATGTCCAACAATTAATAGGAATTGATATTTCAAAATAAAACTTGATGTAGCATTAAGAAATTAGCATAATTAGCTATTCTAGTGTAAAATATTAAACTCTCTTGTATTATTGAAAAGTCAGTATAAAACGGATTGTAAATCTATGATTTTTTAATTCCATTTACTGGCGCACTATATGAAACACAACTTATTTATATACTGTATGCATAGGCCTAAATAAAATTAAATCCAAGTGCAGAGTGTCTTACTTCCTAACAATAATGTCTACACCCAGAGTTTACTCTTAAATCTGCTTATCATGTCTTCAGTGAAATTCTGTTCATCTGTGAAATCCCTGTTTATCGTATCTTCAGTTTACGGTAGAACAAACAGTTTACAGTGAAGTGGCATAGTGCTTAACGTTTGTAAACTGTGAGCAAAGAGCAGTTGTGGAAAAAATTAAAAATGTATAATTTTATTTATGTGCTGAATTGGTGGTTCACTGAACGTTCAGGCTAACTTCAGTTCACGCTTTAGTAAATATTCATGCTACTTTAAAAATTATAGTAGGCCTGAACACTTTGTGGCCTAGAGCTAGAGGTCTATTGTCTGTCCAAGCAGCCATGCGCCCTGAAAGATTAAGCGACCCTCGCAACCCCACTCACACACACACACACACACACGTGCAGTCCGGCCTACCTGCCGCGTGGGCCGGGCTGCGCGTGTGTGTGTGAGAGCGCGTGGGGGTGTCAGGGCGCATGGCTGCTTGGACACACAATAGTGTGGTTTATAGGATGCCGGAAACAGGGTTTCTTCTGTGTTAAAAAAGCTCCATGAGATTAGTGTTTTATTTCAGTTACATTATTATGTAAAACATTACGTATAGGCTATATACTGTACAATACTATAGGCCTATACAGTACAGTGCAGTAGAATAGGCTACATTATTTTAGGTGTGAATGACAAGAGTATGCTGTAAGCTATATTAACGTTAACGGATTTGATTTTTAATCCTTATAGGAATGTTTATTTAATAACTAATATCATAAGATTCAGTACAAGACTTTTATAAAGTTCAGCGTTGATTGGCATATCCTGGTAACCCGAAACCGGTTTTTTGTATAGTAATACAGGGATTGAACTGAATAAACCCGTCCAATATGAAAGGCGTATTACTAAATGAATCCTTGAAAAAGACGAAGTTTTAACGTATTTTGTTAATTTCGTATGGATTATGTAACATGTGTGGCCAATCGAAAGAAGAAGAAGAAATAAATGTGTTTTCTTTAAATAGTGCAGTAGCCGAGAAAGTTTTCAATTTAATTAATTAGAACCATTATAAAATGTTGGTATATAATTGTACGTAATCTAAAATAAAGTGTTTTAATAAAAAGACGGTTAGCATTGTCGGCAGGAGAGTCATTATTGAAGACAAGGTACAAGACAAATATTTACCTCACCGTGTTGTATTCATTATGATAGTTGTCCGATGCCTTCGATACAGCTGTCTGGCTCTCCACACGATACGATAAACGTCCATACTGTTACGCGTTTAGAATAATATGTAATAATTTTTAAAATAACTAAAAATAAATTAAATTTCTATGGAAACGTATTTCAAATTATAACTCATATTTATTCTTTTAATTGTTGTTCATCTACGTATTTGCAATATACTCAAATTGTACATAAGTAAATTTTTTGTAGTTCTATGCACCTTTCGAAGATCTGATCACCATTTTTTTCTTCAGTCTTCTTCCCATTGGATTGGTTGAACAACTGCCTGATTTTAGCGTGCGAGGGTAACTCGTTCTTCAGATCCATGGACGCTTATGATCTGCACAAAGCGTGTGTCCAGCGTTCAGGAGCTCGAGTCCTGTGGCCTTCTGGTGAGAGGCCGGAGGGTCGAGACTTGCTATGTACGTGTAGGCTTGAGTAGCCAACGCTGCAGAGTCATGTCCATCGTACTTTCTTTGCTTGATTCGGTGGAGAAAACGCAATCACTACACGTGACTGCTGGGCAGTATTACGTCTTGTATTAACATGAAAATATTTTTACGTATCACATAAATGTTTACGCATCCTGTTTTTACAGGAAAGTTCGTTACTCTCGAAAGAAAGGGTGACGGCGTTCGGTGACGTCATCAGTGGACAAAAAGTAAGGACTGTTTCTACGGTCCCCTGTAAAGTTGATTTGTTTTTTTACTACATTAGTTTCTGATAGTCGAAATGTGATGAAGTATATGCGTGAAGTACAGCGGGAGCTCTCGCCGAAATATCGTGGTCGGTTCACACGAGCAGAATCCGCGCAGAAAGAGAATGAAGCAGTTCACACTGACGAAATAACTGATAGCGGTTATCCATTTCTCTAATCCTCATCATTTCCCCTTTCTGGTACAAAAACAACCCGATATAAAAATTGTCTTATTACACGTTAACAAGCGACCTTGATTTACACGGACGAACAGTTTTGAGCGGAATCCGCTGTCGCTGAGCGTAGTAGTTATTTATTGATATTGGTAGGCCCTATTGTATTTGTGTATTGAAAAACGTAAATCATGTTGAAACCGTGGTATAAAAGTCTTCCACGGAACAGATAAACTTCTATGTGGAAGATTTACAATGGTAATTTATAAAAACAGGAACAAGAAATCGACGGCTTGAATCGAAATATTCAATGGCCCTTTTGACGACTTTGATGACTTTAAAGAGGATGCCGAACAACAAAGGAATTATGTGAGTAGGCTAAGTAGCCTGTATTGTTATAAACTAGCTGTTACACCCGCGGCTTCGCCCCCTTTATTGTTTTCTTTTAATTGACATTTTTTTTAAAGACAATTTTTTTAAATCGTCATTCGTCAAATTATCTTTATTTTTGTGTTTTCTGGGCAGCTTTGTTTCTATTTAAAGGGTTTTAACCGCGGTATTACTTGCTCGTTTATTGTCATGGGTCGTCAAGGATTTAGATTTTCTGAGGGGTGAGAGGCACGTAATCGTATGAAAGAAAACGCATATGTTTTTGTAAGTTATATTTATTTTTCAAAATATTTTCAAATTACATTATGTTACATTTATATTACATTTTTTATTTTCAAAATATTTTGGATTTCACAATAATATACCTTGAGACTTTTGATATTTATGAGCATACAGATAGTGTTCTAGCATGTCACTACTATCATTCTAACGCTTTAGGGTATACTATATTTTTATTTTTTCCCTCTAGTACACATATGTACAAATGCTTAGGCATGCCTACCCTTGAACAGGCCACATACAGCCGGCCATGTGAAGCATGCATTTTTTAAATTGATTCTGGCTACCCTAAGGGACAGCCCTTGCGCTTTGTTTATTGTCATCGCGAATGCAAGCCTAATGGGGAATTCCAGCCGCTTTAAATCGAAAGGAATATCGCTTGGTATTAATAGAATACGTGGAATAAAGACATCTTCTCCTTTGGCGTACCCTTTTATGGTGGTAGCTTCTATTACGTTCGGCATGAGGGTCTTAACGCCTAGTACCATTGCACATTTTTGGTGCATCGATGTTACGTAATAATATTATCGGCGTTCCAACTTTTAATGTCAGGATGTGCGGGGGGATTCCGGCGGGCTCCAAACAATTGAGGAATTCTGTGGGGTAAACACAGCTTACTCGTTGTTTATGACTGTCGGTGGACTTGTCAGTCGTCGCGGACCCGGGAAGTCGGTCCTGTATTCGGTCATTCTGGGGGGGGGGGGGGGGGGCTAAAAGGGCACGTTCACAAAGCCATTGATGGTTTTTAAAATAGGTTGCAATGTCCGGGAAAACTTTGTCAACAATATCTTGAACAGATGGCACAATCTTCCGGAAAAGAAATTAAGCCAGTTACCGGGTCGGATAAAAATTTACCATCTCCAAGGCACACTAGTTGTTTTGCAAACTTTTTGGCAGTAATACCTCCCAGTAAATGAACTTGCATATTGGTCGCCAGTGTTTGCTTTTAAATATGCCTCCACAGGTAGGCCTATGATGCTTTGAGGCAAGCATTAAGTTCGTCGGCAGGTGTTCCTCGTTGTACAACTGGTAATGTCTGGCAAAAATATCCAGCCAAAACCATAAAAGCTCCTCCCACTTTGCATATTTGTAATACTTTAGCTTTTCCTGAGCCTTTCTAAATGTTACAAAAAGGACTTTCTGATAGAGTAAAATTTAAGGGCAAACCTAGGGCGGAATGAGCTGTTCTCCCTTCTTCCAGAAGGGTAGAGGCTATACCTGACGATGCAACGGCAAGAGCAACTTCATTTTGCGCCCGAATTTCTGCTAGTAATAAATTAATTAAACATCTTTTCCCTGTCCCACCCGGAGCATCGAGAAAAATTAGACCCCCATTTTGACTTGAAATGAGATCCATTATTGCGTTATGCGTTATATGCCTCCCTCTGATCATTGCGTAGGAGAGGCTTATTGGTAACGACGAAGTTTTTTAATTGTTCAGTGCCGTAGCTTTTTTCTCGCAGAACAATCCTGTCAAGTACATGAAAACCTGTTCGGACTGGGTCCGGTACACCTAATTGACAAAGAGTTTTGCCGTTTATCTTTTCACATTTATTCTTAAGCGAAATGAGAGTGTCATTAAATACATCGGAATTAAAATTTAAATCCATATCTGGGTTAGCTCTTTGTCGCTCCTTGAGAAGATCTTCGCTGAGACTTTCCTTGTATTTGTCCCAAAAAATACACTGATATGACGGCGCACAAGTCGTTATTATTACAGTAAAAAGTGTCGTAGCTTAGTTGGAAAGCGTGTGAGAGACGCTTCGAACAAAGTTATGTTCCAGTGTTGATCATCTTCAAGTAAGCCAACCGTTTGGCATGCCTCCCTGAATGTCTCACATTCCTCTCCATCTAGAGTTTTCAGATCTCGGAAAGAAGTAGGCCCACGGACAGTGTGAAGAAGTAGTCTGAGGTAAAAGCATTTGGCATTGGTTGGATGAACAGTATAAACACGTCCTAAAGCATCACTTGTACCTCCATCGTATCCTGGTACCCGTTCACCTTGTTTCTTATTACAAATCATTTAGCTTGATTTATTCTACGTGTAATATTTTAGAACTTCTGGGTACAACAAAGTTCTTGCGAGTGAATCTTGTTGCCACAGAATAAAGAAGGCTGTCAATGTTGTGTTGGGTGGTTGACGAGCTCTTTCCAGGGCGTTTTCTTCTGTGAAATAAACTCTTTGGCCGTTTTCTAAATGCACGGCCAGATGAACAACAGTTGGATGTCGTTCGTGAACCGAAAAATTTAGTATACGCCAAACCGCTTCCTTGCTACTGATGTACCTTCCCATCTGATATTGCATAATTTCATCAGCTTGTCTATTGTCATTTTCAAGTTGAAAAACTGCCATGTCACTACCCTTATTTACGTACTTACATATGTATTTAATAATACATATTTAATGGACTTCACTGAGTTGCAGTATTCAACGTTAATATGCGCTTGGAACATTTTTGAGAGAAGTGGAGTTTGAGGTACAATCCATCTGTTGTCCACTTCAATGTCCTGATATTGATTATCCACCCTTATTTGAATAGTAGCAGTATAACCTCCATGCTCTGGTTGGCGCCTTCTGCAAAGCGGGTAGCCGTCGTCTCCCGTCTGCGTTTCTTGTCGCATCTCGCGAGGGTATTTTTCAGTATATTTTCTGTCCTTCATACATGGCGATTTAGGGTTTAATGCTCCACAGGGGCCGTGAATAATATCTTTGGAGATAACTTCAAAGAGTATAGGATCTTCGTCTGGATTTGGTAGCTCCGCCGAAATAACGCTGTCTATTTCAGTGGGGCGTATCTTATTCTGGAGCCATAATAATATGTGTGCGCGTAGAAGTCCTCTTTTCTGCCACTCGATCGAATACATCCAGCATCGAGTCGCTCCATAGATGTAACACTTAGTAATGACGTACATCAACTTTTGTTTAAAAACCCTGGCTGTTAAGTCATGACAGTCGAATGGCGCCTGGCCCTCAAGAAACTCTTCTTTTATTTCTGACCAAGCTGGAGTACATGTGAATGTAATAAATAAATCTGGACGACCGTACACCCAAACGTATGTCATAGCATCTTGGGCGTATTCATGCATATGTCTGGGACTTCCGGAGAAGGTAGATGGTAATATGACCATTCGTCAAATGTCCGTATCATTTCCATCATTGGCGACAGCATCCCTCAAATGAATGTACTCTTCAACTCGAAGTTTTTTTTATTAAGTCGAATGTACAGAAAGCGTTAGCTTTCCACTTTGGCGTACATATCAACAATAAACTGATGGAAGAGCTGTCTGTATTGTAAAACGTGATTTGATGATCCCTGCCTGGTTACTATTCGGTAGGCGTAAAAATCCATTGCCGATACTTTTTTATTGGATGGCCTATCAGTTCTTGGGTCGGTTTGTCGAAGATTGAAATGATAGTCAACCTCCCTTTCCCAAAATATTATTGGGTATTGCAAAGCGTCAGACGAACGATTTGTTTCTGCAGTGCGTTGAAGGGCTTCGTTCTGTCTCTGGATAATTATAGCCCTTCTGTCTAATTCTTCTCTAACCAAAACAATAGCTACTTCGTTGATGGCTGGAGCATTGAAACGCCGCTCATGTTCGCCAACTGGCGTCCTGTCAGCTCGTATAACAATTCTGTACTCATCAGGTGGCATTCTCTCGAAAGCTGTTTTGAACACTTTACTAAATTATTATGTTGGTAAATTTGGAGATTTAAAACAATATCCTTTCTTGTATCGGGCTTGTATGGCTTCACAGCGTCGATCGGTCTGGGCTTGATCGTCTCCCATGAAATAGATTTATAATAACTTCAAATTTTCATTTGGGACAGGGAGCAACGACTCGACTTTGTGATATATTTGTCCTTTTACTTTAAAATCTGTCATAAAACCATCAGTTTCTTCGATTGCTGCTGTCGTACCGAAAGATGCCATCTGAAAGCATAATTGTATTTTCGAATATTTTGGAGAAAATGCTTGGATTCTAAAGTCGTTCCTGACATGTACGAACGAAATGGTTCTGGTGGTTGATTCAATGGTTGTAAAATTACTTTTCCATTAGATCAGCACATCACAGGGGATTCAGTTTTAAATTGTTTGGCTTGACAGAATTCGCATATCACATCCATTTTGCCAATTGTAACTTTTGATGTGACGAATAGTCATAATTTGGGTTATACTGAAAAGCCTCTAAAATCAAATTACCTCATCTGCTCACTTGTCTGACTTGAGCATGTCATATGCGGTCATTTTCAAGCCGATATTCACGTCGTTCTGGTAATTCCACATCCCTCAATTCAGCCTGCCTTACGCGTTTCTGCTCGACACGCTCCTCATGCTCCTCAGGTGTTTCTGCAGCCCTTAATTCAGCTTGCCTTCTTCGTTGTTGGTCAACGCGCTCCCTATACTCCCCAGGTGTCTCTGCAGCCATAATCTCTGGCTGTCTTCTTTGTCGTTGTTCAAGCCGAGACTCATGTTCCTCGGGTGTCTCAGCTGCTCGCAATAACCTTGCTCGCTTAGCATTTGGATGGACCTGCCCCAATGCTTTGTCGTTTTTTCGGAGGCATTCTGCAAAGTAAGATGATAAAGTACTCGTACTTCAAAAGATGGTTGATTTAAAAGGACGTGAAGAATAAGGAAACCAAACGAGATTATAAAGTTATATGAAGGTGAAGTTTAAAAAGAATGTTGTTAACTGGATCTTGAAAGGAGGGTCAGTTTGATAGGAAGTGAAGAGTAAGGAAAAACAACCGGAACTGTAAAGTTATTTGAAGGCGAATTTTAAAAGGAGTGTAGTTAAGGAAAACGAATAACGGAATGCAGAATAATTGACCAAATGAATGAAAAACTCAATAGAAAACCAGAAATTGTAAAACTGTGCGAAGGTACTGTTTACTTGTCTTCAAAGTCGAAGTAAAAACTGGGGTAGTAGCGTTTTGTCCGAGTTGCAGTTCGTCCGAAAGCGAAATTCGTAGAACAATGCTACAGTTCGTCCGCGACGGTTTTACGGATCAGTAAACAGGATAATGAGTTGCGTTTCGTCCGAGCCTGGGTCAGGTACCTGAGTCAAGCCATTGACATAGCGACATACTGATGATGAGTCACACCTTGACTAATCGGTGGTTCCTCCACCCTTGAGGGAGGGCGCAAGACATTGTTGACATTATTTGTATCAGTGCTTTCAAGGAGAACACATCTATTCGTAAGATGGAGTTTACAACAACCAAAAGAGGTCAACCGAGTTTGATATGTAATGGGTACCGGTACACAAAGAAGAGGGAGAATAGTTCTGGTGAAGTTGTGTGGTGTTGTGTTGCGCGACCATGTGGTGGAAAAGTTATTACCAACAACAGTGAATTGATTAAAGAAGAGAGCCACGAGTGTGTTCCTGATGTGGACATTGATGTGCACAAAGCTATGTCGCAGGCCAAGAAGAGAGCTCGCGAGGAGACCGACACATCGATTTCACAGGTAGGAGTATGTTTTCTTTGTAAAGTTTCTTAGGATTCCAATTAGGTATTACAATTATAATTAACTACTGTTTTTTTGAGTTTTCTTTTTAGATCTATGACGAAGAATTTAAAGACCTCCAGCAGACAGGATATGAATTGGTGACTAGGATACCTCAGTTTACAACTTTTAAAACTAAATTGCATAGACAGCGGAGTGTAGCGCAGGGAGTGCAGACTGAGCCAAATCGTCGAGAGGAAGTGAATTTGAATCCAGAAATTTTAGTCATGGCAGATGGCAACACTTTCTTACTAGCTGACGACTGTGAAGGTGAGAGGTTATTAATATTTGCAAGTTCCAGAGGGAAAGAAATATTAAAACAAACAAAATATATTTTCTTGGATGGAACATTTAAGAGTGTTAGCAAGCAGTTTGCTCAGCTGTACACAGTTCACGTAGATTTAGCAAGCACTAGAGAAGAGACAAATGTTACGCCTGCAGTTTCTGCGTTGCTTCCTGACAAGAAAAAGGTTACCTATATTCGCCTATTTGAAGCTATCCTTCAAGTAGTACCGGAATGGGCTCCTGAAACAGTGAACATTGATTTCGAGGCAGGAGCTATTGAAGCAATCAAACATGTCTTTCCAAGAGCTAAAGTACAAGGTTGTTTTTTCCATTTATCACAAAGTCTTTGGAGGAAGGAACAGAACATTGGGCTTACAAGTATGTACAAATCCAATAAGGAAGTTCGGAACTCCATCAGGATGTGTGCTTCCATAGCATTCTTAGAGCCAACGGAAGTGGAAGAAGGATGGATTCATATCCACAGTCAGGCAGAAGAAAATGAAAAATTGACTGAATTTTTCGACTACTTTGTGGACCAGTGGTTGGAAAATCCACAGGTTTCAATTGACATGTGGAACTGCCACCAAAGGAGACACAGGACAAATAACGCGGTTGAAGGGTGGAACCACCGATTGAACTCAGTCGTGGGTAAACCACACCCCCGAGTGAAAATTTGATTATGTATTTGAAGAAAGAAGCAGAACATTCAGATGCTAAGATTGTAAGAATAGAGCTGAATTTAGAAGGGGTGAAAAGGAAGAAGAAATATGTCTCGATGGACAACAGAATTTTAAGAGCCACTGAAGCAATGGAGCAGTCAGGAGACATAGACAAATTTGTAAGAAATGTCTCTTTCTTTATCCAAATGGATTAAAATGACGGAAGGAAGATACCTAGGAATGATGCATAAGTGATTTGACAAAGCTATATGCTGACATTGTATAATACCTTGAGATTATAGTTTATTATTAATATGTCATCTATATTTATATAAACTAACTGACAAAGCGACAGCTGCTAAAATTTAAGTATATAATTATATCAAGCATTTTGAGTAACACATTATAAATGACAAAGCGCAAGCTGCAATTTAATTTTGGGACTAGGCCTTAAATTTTAAGGCCGAGTGCGGTAATTCCATGGAGCTGTTAAGCATTTTAAACATTCTATAAAAAATAAACTTAAAAATCCATGGATTATCCGTGCGGGTCCATGGCGTCCGTGGATCACTTATGGCCCCCTGTCGTGTATGCCGAATGCGAGACTATACGGCAGGCCCACCTCTGTTTTCATAGAGGTGCCAATTAAAGGGGCACGCAGTCCTGGCTGGCGCTAACAATGGACCTTATCGCACTGTAAACCTAAACAATGAACAATAGGTTTTAAAGCTTCATTAAACACTGTTAGGATGGTAGCCCTCGGACGAACGCTACTCCGTCAGGTAGCAAGCCGAACCGTAAGCTGCCTGTTCCTGGAATTCGGACGAAACGGTACGCCACGTAAAAACTGACCAAAGCGGGCGATCGCTGCGCCTTAGGGTACGGTTGGGAAACGCATTAAATTTAACACACAGCCAAAAATGAAATTGGTCACACGGACGTGAAAAAAATGCACGGTCGTCAACTCTTCTGCGTTTTCAAGGTCTCCCGCATCGAAATGCAACCTCCTGTGTTTTATTTACGTTTTTAACATGCACGAGGATGGTCACACACTGTTCAAAATGCCGCTAAATAGAATTTGTTTATTTACTTGCTACTATGGTAATTAATTCTGGTCTCCATGGTGTTTTGACATCTTTATACGCGTCACACATCGACTGTGAATAAACCGCTTAATATTTAATGTATTTCATTACTTATTTATTGCATCAACAGAAACACGTATAAACATAAATTGTATAGTCGTTTAAGACAATTACAAAATATAAAGACGTATCTGCATTTTCAAATTATGTCAAAACCGTTAACTCAAAAACGTTAGGTTCTTTATTTTAAGTGTTACTGTGTTATAAGCATTGTATATATACAGATTAAACATTATGTTTTCCTCAGCCATGGCTTTTATTTATTTCAGCAGTAAACTAAAAACCAGTAACCGTTGTCATCTAACCTCACAAATAAGAACAACACGTATTCCGCTTTTTATTAAGAAATAGGATATTTACAATTAGTACACTTCTTCTTTTCCAAATCGTAATATATCGATACAATCTCATATTAAAAACATCGAAAATGTATTGCAGGAACGGATAAAGGTGCAGTTCCGTTGCCGCTAAATAGCATTTGTTTATTTAATTGTTACTATGGTAATTAATTCTGGTCTCCATGGTGTTTTGACATCTTTATATGCGTCAACAGAAGGGCATAATTAAAAGGGCCTAAATCGTGCAAACGGGGCAAAATATCAAATTCCAAGTTAGACAGTGTTTTTTGCCATGTATCAAAGGCAAAACACTGTCAAAATTTGGTGTCAATCGGTGTAACGGTGTGAATTTGTATTCAGTACAATGAAATCCCCAGACTTTGAGTTTTATATATATAATTAACTTTTAAGTTTTATATATAGACTAACTTTTACTTAAAATTGGTACTAAGCAATTACCCAAGTACAATAAAAAGATATTTCAAAATTTTGAAGAAGTGAAAAATGGATCTTTTACTTTCTAAAATATTGATGCTTTTTAAGTATAATAAAAAAATCAGTTACAATCCTTTAAAGGATAACTAAATATGGGAAAACTAGTCTCTAAACTGATGAAACCTGATTAAAACAATAAAATTGTTTTTCATACTTTTTTCTCGGTAATGTAATACAATTTATTAAAACGTCAATAAATCGATCTGTGTTAGGTTCGACAAAGCCTTCAATAAAGGCAACAGTTCATCGGACTTACGGACCATCTTGCGTGTATAAGGGACCTTTATTTAGCTTACACCTAACAATTAGATGAACCCAATGTCTATGCTTAGTCTTTCAGTTTAATGCACATAACAACACACAACATGCACTTTTGAAAACATAACACATTCAGCGAGATCGGTGGCAACGCTGTGAAGTAGTAACCCTGCTACATGCTACCCGACCCCCCAAATATTAACCAGTAATAAACAATGTTTACGCAGAGTCATGTCTGTCCGGTAGGAAACCTCAGATTTTTCCGATGTAGCTGATGGGCCACATCGGTGAAGTGTGATAGTCTCCGAAAGGAGAAGGTTGAGTCAAGCTCGGCGACCTTACCAGTGGACGGAATTCAGGAACTTTCACTGGCCTTCTCTGGAAAGCTGACATGGTTTTAGTACTAGATTGTTTTTGTAGGCTTCTTCAAAAGTGTTGCCTGGTCGAGGTGTAACGGAGAAGCACTGCTTCTTCTCCAGCCACAGCTCTTTTCATCTTCGTATCTATTCCCTAGTGTGTCACAGTAAACTAAGAAATACGTATGTCTTACCTTTTTTTTATTTTACTCTTATCAAGACTTTTGTTTCAAACGTTTAATGGTATCCAGCATTACCTATCTCTTCGGGTTTGGAATTAGACAGTTGAAAAGTGATGTGCAGTAGCCAGGTGAAAAGTGAGGTGTAATCTTCGCCTAGGTCATTGTTGATGGGGTGGTCAGTAAGCTACCCTCTTAATGAGAGTATAGGGTTAGTTCTAATGTCTGCTTACCAAAGATTTTAAGAAGTCTTGTGCGAGATACGCTTCGAACACCTGTCCTATACTACACATTTCAGACTGCCATAAAAAGGTAGCTTGAATGTGCAACTGTCCATGAAAAAACGTCAAGGTAAGAATGGAATTTAATTTTACTTCCATGTTCCATAAGGAAATGAAAGTACTGTATGGTCATGGCGAAAAAAATCGTGTTCGAGATAACAGCTGATTATGATTGTACTACCCTCAAAACATGAAGAAAAGTCATTTTTCGAAAATTGTCTGTGTATGTGTCTGTCTGTCTGTCTGTGTATAGAATTATTTCTATGGCAAACGATAACAGCCGCAAATTCAAACAAAATCAAATAATGTTTTGCATACAGCCGTGAATTGTAGAGTACTCAAGGCTTATTGTTTTTAATGAAGATCGGTTAAGATAAAGGGTTAGTTTACCAGCAACGTTTTATGTTTTACCAAGGGTAATTTTTTCTATGACGAACGATAACTGCCAAAAAATTAAATGTTATTAATGTAATAATTATTACAATAATGCATGGCAATAACATAACATACATTACGTAATACACTATAATACATTGTTATGCCACTACAGAGCATTGTAGATGTTTCTCGGCTGTTGAGCTGGAATGTTGGTGTGCGTACAAATTGCGGCTACTTTTAGTATTAAAATTAATTAAAAATGTAGTATTCAAGATAAAGTTATGAAATTTTTAACTTATCTAAATCACTAACCTATAAACCATTTGCCAAGTCAATCTGCAATTTGCTTTATATATTTATAAGACAAGATTTGCAACTTAATTTTGCAACGAAAAAACAAAAATTTGTATCTCCACGTACTAAATCTGTACAAAACCAATGGTTATTGTACTGAGTTGCGAGTTTTTAATTTATAAACACTTCTGTCGCTAGTGTACGCTTTTTAAAATACAATATGACTTTTCATTATATTGTATGTAGAGTGAGTAGCCAAACATAACTTCATTTCAGGAATTGTTGCATAAATTAGATTGAGAGATAGTAAATGTTGTAGTATTATAGTTGTCTAATCTTTAACACTGTTAACTGCTACAGTTTAAAACAAGCAACATACGTTATAATTTATAACATACCGAAGTGTTTCAACTACGACCGCAAGAAAAGGAAACGGTACACATACGTATGGAGCCTATAACTTGGAGTTGATCAGACAGAACTATTTTAGTTATCCAATTATTAAACAAATATACTAATAACAATTTGATTTGAGACAACTACAAAATTCTATATTTTTATAAAATCTTTGAGAGCGTGGCGATTTACTAAACTGCGAAACCACACTGAATTCGTTTCGGTGCTTAAAAATAATGAGGGCGATGTGTTTTATAAAGTATGTGATTAAAAAGGACCCATTATTTTCAGCATTTCAGATTTTGTAATCTGAAAAACGAGATGTGGAGTTGCACGTTAAGAGACAGTCATGTTCTGTATAACAATGATTTAAAATTGTTTGTAACAACCCGAATTTCCGCTCCCCTCAGCCAGCGACCCTGGCAGGGGCCTTTCTCGCCAGTCCCTAGGTACGATTCACAACTCCAACTCGTTAAAATAAACGGCAAATTAAACTCGTGAAACGAATTGGAAATAAGAAAATATCTTTCCAAAATACCTGCAATATACTCTGTGATTCTATTGGGTAGTTAACGTCTCTGAATAAATTATTACACACTAGAGAAATCGGCAGGCACAACACACATAAAAAATTATTACACTCGTATAACATTAAATCTTCTGCATTGCCCAATGCACTCTACACCTAAATATAGGCTAATAACAGTCAAGAAGTCAAAAGTTGATTAATAGCAATAATTCAGCACACACAAAAATACTTTCCAGTTAGACTAATTTCGCATATCAGTTGTGTCAAACAACTGGCAGACGTGACTGACTGAACTGCAGTTACTCTGTATACATAAATGACACCAATCTAGTGAACATCTATAATCGCAAAGGAAACAATAAGATTCTTTACTCAGTGTTGCTAGACCATCGTAAAAAATTTTATACTGAATCATGATATCACTGGAACTTGCTAGTTACTTATCACGTGCTTGTGCGACCAACTGCATACATACGAATCAGGCAGTACCACATGTACACGTTATACGAGTACTTTATACCTCATGCGTGTAATACGTCATTTTGGACGCTATTATAGTAACATATCGCTGTGTGGTTTTTATACGAAACATAAAGGTTTTTTTATTCAAGGCGATCAGTTACACATATTGATAAAGTAAAATTTAAATTTACCATTTTCATACGTCTTGATATTTGCCGTGTGTGCTTATGTATGTAATGTTAAAGTGTGCTACATGTTCCCTTCGTGATATTTTGGCGTGATTACGCTTGATAATGAGACATTTGTCTCGAAAAACGTCGTAATTAAAACAAGATGAAATCATGGAACAGATAAAACTCGTAAATTTTAATTTTATTTTACCTATAAACATTGTCACAGTTTAGTACTGTGGAATCTTTAAATTAATCAGTTAATTACAGGTTTGCCAGTCCAAAAAATTACAAATGACAAAAAGCACTTTACGTTTTGATAAGTATGGACTTACTTATTCTTGCATGGATGCGCTTACTTTGCTTCTTCAGGTAACAAAGATGTGAGAGTAGAATGAAAGCAACGGAATGATAAAAAGTCATTAGTGAACGGATAATACAATCACATTTGCTTTACTTTAATGACAAATCAATTTAATTAAGGGAAACCAGTCACTGGAAAATTTTTTTCATTAATTTCCTTAAAGTCTGTTCAGATAATTTGATGAAATTTCTATAGTATGTTACACTCACAGAATTACAAGTTAACACCAATAGACATTTTTATAAATTGAAATCTGATGATTTTATGTTTTGTATTACAACTACTGCAAAACGAGTATTAAAGAGGAAACATAATTTTTACAGAATTTCTCTAATTTGTTTATAAAATATTAAAATTTATCGATTACATACTTTGAAATGGGCCAATAAAACTCAGGTACGAACTTACCTACAATTCATTAAACATACATTTAAGAGTGAATATTCTTTACACTAGCATGGGGAACTATAAAACGATCGGATTCACTAGGACCTTACCATTTACACGCCAGGGTCTACATTTACTCGCGGCGTGAGTTTACAGCTTTTCAAACACGTGTGTGTACCTATACTTTAAGAGCAGTTCCGAGCTAGCTATTGGAAGGGGAGAGCGTCCATCTAAAACCCATATTATAATTTTGGCCGTGGCGGAATGTAACCGTAGGCGCTTCGTATGGCGCGCTATACACTACAGTGTACGCCACGGCCTCTCTTTTACGAGTTTAAAATTATACTTATTTTAAATATGAAAGGGATTTTGAGTGACGAGATCGTGGAAGCTTTCGTATTCCTCCAATTACTACTACTGTAGAAACTAGCTCACGTTGTAACTTTTCTCGACTTTTGCCTACCCGATTGGTCGCTCTGGCCCCGCACACGGTCTCTATAATTATTATGCCCAAATCACTTTCACTTTTCAGTTGTGTTTTATTCCAATTGTTTGTTGGTTTATATTAGTTAAATTGAAGCTGTCTGCTTACATGTTACTTATTGAAAGCGCGTCATTTAAGTTAAAGTGCTTTGTTGTAACAGGTTTCAGCTTTACAATCAAATGCGTAAAATGGTGTCGTTCTCGTATGCACCACAAAAGTTATGTATAATCATCTTGCCTCACAATTTATCATTTTGTCCCGTTTCAAACTCAAACTCATGAACTCGTTTGTGATGTGAAGGAATGTTTTACAAGAGAGAGTGGCAACAATAGAATAATTTTTTTCAACAAAAAAGCCTAAGCAGGCATCTGCGACATTAAAATAGACAAGAACGGAATTTAAACATCTGCAACAAAAAAGGAAGAAAATTACTGTTGAAAAAATTTTAGAACTATTAACACCGAACAAAATACGTGGGAAATACGCCTACGCATAAAAAAGTGACACGCATTTATAATAATGAAATTTGTTGGCATATTCGTGATTTTTCCGTGGAAAAGAACACTCGTCACTCATCACTCATCACTCATCATTTGTGGCTTCCATGAAGGATAATAATTTACTCTATGATAGTCTGCTATCACTTCTAGTGATTTAAAAACCCATTGGTATTACACACAAAAAGACAGATGGACTTCAATTGTTACTGGAGAGAGAAAATATTCTATTTGGCGCTGCAGATTTTTAAGACAAACAGAAATAAAGACGAGAAATTTTAATTTTTCCTGCCTTAATACTCGTCTGCTTTTACTACACCTGGGTTAATACGGCCACACTGTGGTAAAAGGATTGACACATGACACAAGATAAGTGACTGGCAATACCTGTAGAAAAGGAGGCAAAATTATCCTGCTTCACCATGTCAACTCCAAGGGTTACTAACCAATTGTCTTCTTTTATTTACGTATGAAAAACAAATGATTATCATAAACAAAAGAGCCACTAGATGTTTTTGAAGTACTTCAAAGGATATTTGTATAAAAGGTTCGATAAACCCTTGGTCGTTGTACGGTCAATACACCATACCATACCAAAATGCTGGGTAAAACATTTAAAAATCCTCTATGTTGATAAAGCTCCTTCTCTTAAAATCGGGTAACAAAGACTTTCAAAAACACCGAGATCATTATTTGAAAAAATACGGTCGTGTAAAGTATTCAAGATCTTTTCAATTGATTTTTATTGAGTTCGGATCCAGTAATTACAAGCGAAAGAGGATGTTATCAACGAAAAACATTTGACCTTGCCTGAAAAAGAATTGGACTTATTAGAATTACCACCCGTTAATAGCCTTTATGAAGAAAATGTTAAAAGCTAAGGAAACGACGATTACTATGACGATGATTACGATGATGATTAAGATGTGTATTCACAATCTGATAACAATTAATTGTGTTAAACTTTACAATCAATTATAATCAAATTCAATATTTTTATATTAAATATTGCTGTACACAATTTTAGATTTAAAAAAAAAGATTTCATATTAAATTGTAATTTTGTTAAAATAATTGTTCGTTTATGAAGAAATATTCATTTTAGAAATCCACTAATTTATTTTCAATTTTCAAAGCCTCTTGCCCTATTGTGCACCGTGACGAATATTGGCCTTGAGCGGGTAGGCCACAGGACATTCGGGGTCCGCGGGGAGCGGAGTTTCCATTTTTTTCTGCTTATTGGGAGAAGTAGCGTGAACGGGCCCAAGCGTGAGCACGGATGGGGCGGAAGGCGGGCTATACCCGACTGAAGCAGAAGCAGTTTCGTACCTACTGTTGGAGCACTGAAGTGGTGGCTGAGAAGGTCCGCTCCGTTGCAATTCCCCAACGCGTCGTCGCCCATCGCTTTCTGTCTGAGGTACTTAAGTCAAAGCCTGGAAACTACTGAATGTAGCTCGCTCGTATAATCTGATTGGCTGACAACTTTACGATTGTTCGCCACACCAGAAGAGCCTACCATTTCTTACACCTAGCACCTATCCATGAGTAGACTAGCCATCAAAAGAAAGTAGCAAAGCGAGAAGGTCCACCCGACGGGAGCGCCATCAGAAACGAAAGCACAGTACAAAAACAGTCTGCACTGCACTACACTAACAGTTAGAGACGAAGCCTCACAGAACCCACTGCCTCCCCTCAACTCTAGGCCAAATTATTTTTGCTGCTTAATTAATACTCTGCTCTCATTCATTCTTCCCACTTTATTGCAACTCTTGACAAAAACTTTAAAATTACATATGTTCTAAACGCATACTTATATTCTGTCCTCTCCAGTGTTCGTCGACAAAAGATCTTCTACGCCTCGACTTTTTCATCGCGAAAGGCATAGCATTACACGAACACACACACGCAGTCTTCTCAGTGTCAACTTCACATATTTCACACCACGCGTCATCACTAATTCTAAAACAGTGTAATTTAGCCTTTAAGTTTTCATGTCCCGATAAAAACTGCATAGCTTAGTGGTTTACATTCAAAGCGGACAGGTTCAATCTTTCCTTTATATTAGGAAAGTACTCATATGTTACCCTGACTTTAGTGCCTGTATTTTACCTCTGCTGCCACTTTTCAATCGATGGAACAATAGTAAACCAACGGTGAGCCATTACACTTTTGCACTACACAGCTCAAGCCGGGAATTTGTGCAGATAGCGTTGCCGGAGTTGTAATACCTATAGCGTGTCACAAAAGCTAATGTAGCACACTACTTAAAGACGGCGCTTAGCCAAATATCAGGCGCACACTCCACTCATGCGTGGTTGCTAACAGGATCAGTATGATCAGGGCAATACCCAACATTGCAGAATGACAAGTTATCACCTAGCTCTTGCTTGTTAAGAGCCTTGCTGTTGGTGGATCTGGGCGAGAGCTATCAGAGAACCTTCCAGTTAGATGTACAAACAGAAAATCAGAATTCTTCTATTCACACTGTTAAAAAGAGATTTCATATTATCAACACAGTTATAACACGCTGCAATTAAAGATCATACTCATATAATTAAATTAGCCTACTAATAAATAATTACTTAATTACTTATTCGTAAATCAGCCTAATAATTTAATTCGCCTTTTATAACCACAGCCACATTAATTTTTTTTAAATTATTTTTTCTTAGTTATGTTACCATATAACATAATGTCATCCGATATCTCGGAAATACATTAAGCAAACACATTCAAGTCGCAGGAATAGCATACAACCTAAATCTCAGACAGAATATACAATTCAACGTTAACCAGCCGATAAATTATGTTTTAGTGTCACGTTCAAATTCTAGTATCCTAGTCGTGTTAGTTTTGTATCACACTGATTTGTATAGTTTTGTAAACATGTACAAAACAGATACAAATGCTAATTTGTCTTGATTACCATGATGAATTATATTGTAGTAGACAACTTAGCATTTATTACGATTCCTTTTTTATTCATCCAGCAACAGCCTCCAGTAAAACTAACTAAAGTAAGTAAAAGCGTAGAAAGTATAAGTAAGAAAAAATTTTGTGTGGAATTTTAATCCTTATTCGGAAACGGAAAAATGAAAAACTGAATGGAATGGATGGAAAGAATGAGTGAAAGGTGACGATCAAAATGAAGATAAATTAAACACATCTATATAAGCGAAATAATCTAGGAAACCTAAGGTTAGTAATCAAAATGGTAATATTTCATTGTAGAGGTAAGACAAATCTCTCAAAATAATTTCGTAAATAGACATGCGAGATGCATGAATCGAATATATTAAATACCTAATTCTTCTTATCGGGTTTTTAATTTAGCTTTTCGATTTTGACAAAGTTGTGGATTTTTCTGGAAACAAGAAATATTTATTTTCATGGTTATTTTTCGCTCATATGTTTTGTGTTCACACCATTATCCTTATAATTTTAGCTACTAGAGCCTTTATCTCTGGACATATTTTAATGAACAATTTCGGTCAGATGAATTCCTTCTCTGCTGCAGAATAACTATAGTCACCACATAAAAGTAGCATTTAGCTAGCAATTATGACTAAATATATATTTTTAATGTGATGAAAGACGAAATAACTACATTATCTGTGAGTAAGTAGTGATACACACGCTACTCGAACTGGCTTCATCCTAATATGTGAACATTGACGTAACGGACGCGTAATGCAGTGACTGTATGGAAAATGTCGCTCAAAATGAAGACAAACGAAAGGCATCTCTAAAAGGGAATTATGTTTCAAGCAGTCCGAAACAGGACGTAACTTTTCCTTATAAAAATAATTGTTGTATAATTAAAGGGCAGTACTAAGAAATGGGTTTAATACTTCAATAAATAAAAAAAAAGTTTAAATATTCATGTTTATAATTATATTAGTATTTGTGTTTGTATTTGTATTTGTATTTATATTTATATTAACACTTACATTTATATTTTAAATATAAATATTTTTTATTTTATTTTAATGGTTTGATACTTCATTCTTGTCCCATCTTTTACGTTTCGGCTGTACATAAGCATTAGTTTACATTGAACAATTATGTTACCCAGGTGACTCCAGCAGTTGACATACATGCCATTTCCAGGCAACATGGTTGCTTTGCTGAATATCACGTCCTGGATGGGCAAAACGCCTGTTAAACCATTTCACGTTATTGGAGACGGTTAACTTCTCTGATAATTCAGGTCTGATGGACAGGTGGACGTTAAATGACAGATTGACGTTCTCTACTGCTACCTGTCTGTCAGCAGAATATGTGATACATTTTAAGTAGATTATTTACAACGTCGCTATTATAATATTGGGTTATTAAATAGCAGCAGTTAATTATATGCTACACAATTTAAATATTATGAAGCTAAAAATAAAGAGAAAGATAAAAGCATTTGCTTGTTAGGCTTTGTAGGTATAAAGACGAAACTCCAGTGAGATAAAATAGCTCATATACCGTGAAGAAATACACAAAACAAAAACAAATATAAACAAACTTAAGTATGCGCACTTGTGTTTGCACAAAAAGGTTTGAAGAAACACTTCAATATAAAATTTTTTTAAGCTTTGAGGAAAACATTAAAATATTACTTTCTGAATATTTTATCTTGATTAAAAAATAAAATATTACATTATTACTAACAATTCCTTATGTAAGAAAATAACGTCTTGCTACTGATCAGATACTAAAAAATAATATGAGTAGAGGGAAAATGATGGTTCTAACGCAAGTACCGTTATTCCCCCACCACCACCGCTGGACCAGCAGCATCCGCGAATTTCCACCAATAAAATTTCATGCCGCCTTTCGCGCGCCAAGTTCAAATATATGCCGCCTTTCGCGAGCCTAGATCACTTTCACTTTCTATCAGCTGGACCCGCAGCATCCGCGAATTTCCGCGAATAAAATTTTTTATTTGATTTTTTTTTTTAATTTTTTAATTAAATTGATTTGCATATCAAGGGTTGGTGGGGGGTGGGGTGGGGTTCAATGGACCACTCGCATCCGCGAATATAATTTTTTATTTTTTAATAAAGCTGATTTGCATATCAGGAGTGGGTGGTGTGTGGGGTGGGGTTCAATGAACCACACGCATCTGTGAATATAATTTTTTTTTTTTAATAAAGCTGATTTGCATATCAGGGGTGGGTGGTGGGTCAATTCTCCCTTTGAATGTAAATAACTATCTCTCTCCCTCCCTCTCTCTCTCTACACCAATCTCGGTCTTCTGATGTGCGGTAAAGTGTTACACAATTATAATGTTACAAATATGAAAAAATATATATATTTAAACTAGTATTTACAAAATATGTATAAATGGTACGTCTATCTATCAAGTGAAAATGGATATTTGTCCACCAGAATCTGAGACTCGAGAGAGTATGTTTGTCGTGCATGCTTTATTTTTTATTTTTAATAAAGCTGATTTGCATATCAGGGGTGGGTGGTGGGTCAATTCTCCCTTTGAATGTAAATAACTATCTCTCTCCCTCCCTCTCTCTCTCTACACCAATCTCGTTCTTCTGATGTGCGGTAAAGTGTTACACAATTATAATGTTACAAATAAGAACCATTGGTATGAAACCTAGCGGTTTGACAGTGATATATCATCTCTCTCTCGCTCGCAGACGTCGGAAGAAATTCCAAGTTTATAATGTAATTACCTGTGTGTGTGTGTGTGTGTGCTGTTACAGATGACTCCTCAAAATCTGTTGTACAACATCTCTCGCTCGCAGACGTCGGAAGAAATTCCTAGTTTATAATGTAATTACCTGTGTGTGTGTGCTGTTACAGATGACAAATCCATACGTTAACAGCTTCACAGTAAATGTTAGCCTATTGTGTGTGTGTGTGTGTGCTATGTAAATTGTTTGTACATCAATGAATAATATAATCGTGATAGTTTTAATGTAATGTGTATTGTGTATTGCTGCTGCTGCTGCAAACGTCGGTAGAAATTCCCACATTCAGATAGTTGACAGCACCAATAAGGTATGATTTGAATCTTTCGGTGTAGCATTTCACATAATTTAATGTACTTTACAAATAATTGCTTACATGTTCAGAGGTTTACAACGAAATAAATTAAAATAAACCATAATTTGTTTTAAATGATTAAATATATATATTTACACCACTGTATACAAACTTAAAATATAGTTTACAAACTGTTGTAATACAATTATTCAAAAATACATTTTACATTGATTAAATATATATATCACAAACAAACATTGTTATATAAAATAAATACAATATTAATAATATTGTTTCAAATGATTAAATATATATTTACAACACTGTACACAAACTTAAATATAGTTTACAAACCGCTGTAATACAATTATTCAAAAATACATTTTACATTGATTAAATATATATATCACAAACAAACATTGTTATATATAAAATAAATACAATATTAATAATAATAATATTGTTTTAAATGATTAAATATATATATTTACAGCACTGTACACAAACTTAAAATATAGTTTACAAACCGTTATAATACAATTATTCAAATACATTTTACATTGATTAAATATATATATCACAAACAAACATTGTTATATAAAATAAATACAATATTAATAATAATTTTGACATTGTAAGATTTTAAATAATAATTTTACGGCTGTAGATACAGTTCACAAGGAAGTTTATCTGTAACATAACAATACAGTCGATATTAGAATCACGGATACGATAAATATTCAATTATCACATGCACACACACACAGTCAGTGGAAAGAAAGAATCAAATGCGTTAAGTAAGTAAACTTTTTCAAGTATGTGTCATTTTTCATAAGTTAATGTACTTTCAAATAATTTCTAATCAAACCAAATATTATTCACTGGAACTTTGTAAATACTGCTTAGAATCAATGATACATTTATCACATAAAGTTAATGTACTTTCAAATAATTTCTAATCGAACCAAATATTATTCAACGAAACTTTGTAAAAAAAAAAAAAAAAAAATACTAAATAGAATCAATGATACATTTATCATGTACATACAAATTCAATTATTAAAGTGTTAAGTACAAAGAGTTGAAACTACACACACACACATACATCAATAAATTGTTTGTTAACACGATTGCTACTTACGACGTTAGGACACAATCTCCGCCTGTATTGTTTGATTCCTCGTCCCTCGATACACTAAATGTACTTCTTTGGGTTTGATATGCCTGAAAAACGTTTTTTTTTCTCAAAACCCTTCACAAACACATATTTATATATATATACGTGTATGTGATGTTAACAATGAAACAAGATTGTCGTACGGTGTCTCTCCTTCGCTCCATCTAAGTCTATGATAATTTGACGTTAACCAGTGGTTTGTCCTAACGTATTTGGGATTCGTAACGGATGTAGCAGGCGGAGTCAAAATCCAATGTCTACCAGCAAATCTCAGAACGTCCATGATTGACAGTTCCTTCACAATATATTTTCCGTTGTCATCGAAAAAGCACTGGAAGTCAATTATAACCGCAGTGTTATCCATAATACTGTAAGACAAAGAAACCACACATTACAAACTTATATATATATATATATTATGTTTAAACACACAAATATCGTTGCGATATTAATATGTGAACTTACGTTTACAGACGTCTGGACTGAAGCACCGAGAGACGTCAACTGACGAAAGAAACAAGTGTTGAGGGGGGTTACTATACATGGAGACAAATTTTTTTTTAGCAGGTGGGGAGGTGTCGTCGTTCTCCATGTTGATGCGTCGTATTCGATAATGACCGTATGCAAGCGTATCATGACCATTGTCTAGTATATAGCGCTTGTCATCATACGGTGACAACGCTTGCTTATTTACGCGCATCGTGTACAGCGTATGATGATCGCTACGTAAACAAAGTGCACTGGTAGAAAACTGACAATGATCAGTGAGACACTTGCGATACATATCGTGTCGTAGACTCCTCTTAATCGCAACTCGAGGCACACCTTTACATACACGTTTTTGACACTCTTTGGTAGGATCTTCGTGGGCCACAAGGAACGAATAACATTTCGCACGGAGACCCACGAATTCTCTAATAGGACGACCACACGATTCATCCTTGAACAGTCCGACAACCTTTTTGTTCTTAAGGCTATAACAAGAATGAGACGTAGGATAATCCGATGTGTCAAAAACGTGTAGGTCCTTCTTCATGTCTGCATACAAGTCTGATGTTTGAATACTATACATCAGACTGTCTGTATCTGTCATTAACAATTTAACGTTGCGACCGTACTTGGCGACAGCATAACGATAATGAAAGTTGTACATTATCGTTTTGCTAACGTCAAGCACCGTGAAGCCGACATACACGGGACGGGAAAGAACAATGGATTTTTTACGGAGTGAGAGCCCCACCAGATCGTTCGTATAACGAATCATACGTTTTAGCCTAGGTGTGGAAACTAGTTTTTGAAGCCGTCGTTCATCCGAGACTAGTTCAAAGTCTATATGTTTCCGTACGTTCTCCAGCGACTTACCGTATACGGCGTTGTTCATCAGTTTGAAAAGGTCTTTTTCAAAGCTGTTGACGGCTGCTTGCCTCTTGCGGGTGTTGAAATCGACAAACGGTTTCAACCAAGCGCTTTGCTTAAAACACAACACCCTATGAGTCGCTTTCAGCTCTAAGCCAAGACTTAAATACAATTTCAAATTTCGATAATGGAGAACGTAATTTTGTTTGTCCTCCAAAGTTGTTAACAACTTCTCTACGGATGACCCTGATTCGTTATACGATTATCTGTATATACTCTCGTGTAAACGTTTGGAAAAGGGAGAAAGGATATCGGGTGTTACGCGCTGGCGCACAGGTGCAAGCGGGTAGTCGGAATGCAGGTCGTGTAAGGTATTAGGATAGTGTAGGTCGACTTCGAGGATGTACCCGATGTCGGAATCATCACTCACATTACGTACGTCCAAGGACTCGATTTCGTTACGATCGAGCCATCGGAAGTCTGCGTAAGGGAGTGGTTGCGACATGGCTGCACCGTATAAATTATTACAGTCCGTATACAGAATGAAGGAGGTCGGTTTCGATACATCGTACTGATCTGGAATCAAAGGATTGTTAGCGACTGCGTGACGGTTGGATATCATCGCGCAGCCTCCGCGAATCCCAGACTCGACGAACAGATGTAGATTTATCTCTGTTAACAGCTCTAATTCGACCCCTGTCATTTTTAGCATCGCGTTCCAAGCGAGTCCGGGAAGCGAGTAAAAATGACACGGGTCCAAGCAGTAATCGCGTAAGGCCATGTCTCGGAAACTTTCAAAGACATCGGCCAGCAGCATTACGTCTGTCAACAAATACAAATCGTGGTAATCTCCAAACGTACGCAGATTGAATGCACTCCACACGTTTTGTGCGTGCTCGTAATCTGCGTCCGAAATAGACGATTCCAACAACCGGTTATCAAAGTGTTCACGTGCGGGTAGACTTGTTTCGTTGAACCGATCAATGCTGTCAACGTACTCGTAAGGGTATACCCCCTTGCGTACGAGCAGATTGGTCTGTTCGTCAAAACCCCGTCTAAGCATTTCCTCTCTGAGCAAAGGAAATTGGCTCCCGGACGTGGACAGATTGGTAACGAGTGTGTCCAGAGAGCGATTAAGAAATTGAAAGGAGTCTACGAAACGCAAGGGACCCAGGGAGAACGACACGTAACGCTCACTAGATGTTGCAATGCAGGATACGTGTTGGTCCTTATATTTTCCTAAACCCTGCATTAAATGGTGACAGTCGTAGCCACGAAGGTTATGAAAGAAGACGGGGATATGACGAGGCATCTTGTAGCTTAGATTACAGCTATTGTGGGCTGCTCCCAAGAATTTCCCCGTAAGATGACAATGATTGCGTACCTTGTCATCGTCTGTCAAAGGGCGCTCACACAAATGACAAACGGTGGCGTTAGTGAACACAACATTGTCATCATCGGACATAATTATTTGTACGTTATGTCGTACTACCTTCATCATATCCTCGGCGTCTTTCATCAACCACGAGAAGAAAGTGTCTACGACGTTTTCACCCCGATAAACTTTAGCCTCTCTCCAGAGTCTGTGTGTATGATCGACGATAGCATAGGAGAAACCTGACGGAATATGCATCGCTTCGTATAATGTGGACGATACAGGAGGAGAAGTTATTTTCTGACGGGCACCGTTGCTATCAACTGAGTAGAATTCACCTAACTCGTGCACTGTCGTCGGGACGTTGTTACCAGGTGAACACGATTGAAGCGGAGTGATGAGGGACTCGAAGTCGGCGTAGACGGTAAAGGGTACTTTAAGACAGTGTGCGTAATTTTTAAATGACATAAACTTCTCCTCCTCTGTGGGCATTTTGGTTTTCTGCTCGCCGTAAGGTGTGCAGTAGGGGAGATGATCGGACAGACCATGTTCTGTGGAGAAACGATGCAGGCAGTAGTCGCAGTAAAATGATTGAGTTCGGTGTTTTATAAGGGATGATAACAATTTATTAATGCTACTGATAAGACAGTAGTGTTTTCGGCTATTTGTATCGGACAGAAGTAAAAGATTAACATGATGTAATCTGTCCTTATTGGGGGTAATTCTTAACGGATAAACCTCATTTTTTGATTCGTTTCTGATATTGTCTTCTATATCATAGCCGAAAACGTTTATAGAAATGTTGGGATTCTGTGTTTCAAATTTAGAAAGTGAGTTTATAGAAACAGGGTACTCGATACCGGACATATTTATTGTGTTTTTGAATAAGAGGTATTTTGAAACACGTTCTTTATTACGTTCTTGAGGGTGTATGTGAGCTATTACGGACCATAGAAAACACATTTCATCTTGGGAGTTATTGATATTGACTACTGCCTTGGTGAGTGAGAGTTTTCGCGGGGTTGGAAGGTAGGAGGACGCTGCCAGAGGCCGGTACCGTCCAACAACCAGTTCCAGCTTCAGTACAGCATCCATCGACCATCCGCTCCCGTCACGGGTAAAATTGGATATGCTATTCATGATTTTATCGTAGGATTCATCGAGTAGACAGTTCAACTCGTCGTTGTCGTCCGTGAGCAACGTACGACAACGTCCGTGGAAGACGGCGTCTTTGGTTACCTCTTTTTCTTCACCGCTGTCACCATCTAACGCAGTTTTAGTGAAACGTATCCTGCACGCAATATGCCATTTGATACTGCGCAAGGTTACTCTACTATAAGGTTGGGCCCGAACCGAAACGAATTGCTATTGGCTGTTGAAATGACGTCACCATCGAGGAACGAGCTGCGCGGTAAATACCTCTCATTACAAATATGTTATTTTTTTATTAACTACAGTTTGTTTGTTATTTATATTTTTATTTACGAACTTATTTTATTGAATGAAGTACGTAATAATGTTGTCTGAAGCGAATGTTTGCGTAATTTAAATGTGTACGCTTTTAATATTAATCGTATAGCCAGGCCCCGATTTCAGGTACCTTGTACCCTGGGCAAAGCATTCTTATAGCCGCCCCTTTCATTTTTTTACTTTTCTCCCCCACCCCCCACCACCTTTCACTAGGGAAACAACAAACTATAATGAAGATAAACATTTGACAGTTTTTATCTGTGATGAAATAACTGAAATTATGGCTGTTTAGCTTGTGAGGACGATCCCAGATTCCAGGGATCAAAACGTCAAGTGACAAAAAAAATTATAATGGAAGCAGTCCAGACACCTAACCCGCATTATTATGATGCAAATGTGATTTACCCGCATTATTTAACACTTTGCTGGCGAAAGTCGTTCATGTTCGGCTTACACAACTTCCAAGTTTTGATGAGAGACTTGTACATAGAGAAATTATACATATATCACTATAAGAGAACACATTTTTTTGCACAACGAAGTGAACGCGATAACATTGAAAGCGTATACTGAAAGGAAACATCAAACATGAAAGAGGAAATGACTGTATTAATTTTTTTTTTTACCGCAGTGTAAACAAGTTTGTTGTCAGTAAGAGTTGCAAGTTACTGATACTGAGTAACGATATCAGGTGACATCCGCCGCTGTCGTTTACGAAAAGTCTATACGTCAAACATATAAGCAAAAGGCTATAAGGCAAACATCACACACACACGCACAGAGGAAACTATGCATAATATAATATTATTCATTACATATTCCTTGGCGCGTGCCGGCGTGCATTCGAACGTAGTTTCCTTCATTCCTAGAATTTTAACAATAACACTCAACTGTCTACTGTCTTATAGTCTTAACGCATATTGTTTTTAGTTCATTGGCGCCCCCTTGGACAAGGCGCCCTGGGCATTTGCCCAGTCAGCCCATTTAAAGCCCGGGGTCTGCGTATAGCAACTGAAGAAGCAGTACTGATTTCGTATACATAATTATTGTTAATAAACCGATTGATAGTCGGAAAAATAATACCGAAACACCTTGCTAAAAATTAAATTTAGTAATTAGATCAGTCTAGACCGATATAAACGAAGCCTGAATACTAATGAAGCAAATTTTAGTAGACTAATTACAGAAGTGACTCGTTTTATCAAACTATACACTTATTTGTTAGAACGTTTCCGTTCGCCTGCAAACAATAGACACGGTTTGAAAAAATTGAAAGTAATGACAATTAAATGCTCTTTGTACTATTTTTAGTTCCTATTTTCTACACCCTTTTTTTATAATTTTTTAAAGCCCGTGTTAGACTTTAGAAATAAAATTGCAGTACAATAGGCTTTATAACTTCTCTTTTTTCATCATAATATTCCTTATAATTTGATGAAAATATATCATGATTTGGTAGCGCTCATGTGTGCGCGCGCACACACATGTATTTTTTTCAACCACAACTTCCCCTCACGCTTTATCTAGGCTTGGGACTAGCTATATTCTGTACAAAATTAATTTAAAATTTTAATTTTACAGAATATAGGCGGTTTAAAAATTGTGGGCTAATTATACATTGAACCCGTTTGTTTATAGACGGAACCCAGAGTCCACTGACCAGTTACTTATCAGACCTCTACTCAGTTCAAAGTCCAAACCAGACAGCGGCTGTCTAAGTTCCGCCTTCCTGCAAAGAACAATGATGCCTATAATACCATCCTAATTAATACAAAAGTAGAAATATATTAATTAATGTGTGGGTTTAACTATGGACGATGCGTGCCACTGGCGTGATTTTCTCTTCTGTGCTTCTGCTGCTTTCACTGCTTTCATGCGGCCATTCATGAAACGAAGGCGAATGAACATTCTCGTCCTGGCGTATATTTTTACAACTTCTGTTGGTATCTCAGGAAATTTACTTAAAATTCTTGTAGTCATATTTTTTATAATATTTTTACTTTTGCACAAACTATCCGGCCCATTGATGTCCCTAAAAATTATTTCACACTGTGAAATCTTGTGCACCCAGTCTTCTGAAGGAACAAGAAGACCTCCTCGAGATAAAAACTCTATCCAGCCTCCAGCAGAAGTACCAACGGGAGGGGGATATACATTTTCTGAAGGTGTTCCCATTGTAGGATCATGCTTTCTCCCACGATAGGCAATGTAGCCAGCTAGGTAGCGGAACCCCTCAGTAGAGCAGTCTGCTCCATCACTGATCGCAGGAACGTCAACGTGTGCATTAAATGTCAAGGAGAAATCTTGCATTTCTGTTGACCCTTCAATCATAGATAGCTGCTCGGTCATGTCAGGTAAGATACCTTGCAAGAGATGAGAAGTCATAATTTCCTGATCATCATCTTGGACAACAGGTGCTTCCTTCGAAAAAGGTATTTTGTTTGTATTTTGACCCACCAAAAGCAAACGAAGTCGATGTTTAACTTCTGTCGGTGGTGGGTTAATAAAAAACTGCCCAATGTTTAGCCACATGTTCTTCTTCAGGAAATAAATATCGAATTGCTTCAGCCGTTGTGTTTGAGAATAACTGTGTCGCCAAAAACACGCGCTGACGTTCCCTACCTTTGACGGTGAGATGGACATGTGAGAGCTTAGGGCACAATTTGAATTCACCATTATCCAATGCCAACAATTTTTCAACGGTCGTCTTTGTGATGTGTTTGTTGTCGGAGAGTGTCAGACCGTCATCTAGAAAATGGTTTCGTAAAAGCTTGTAAAGGTGGGGAACATCTGCGAAAACCCATATGACTTTTTCTACGTTGTGTGGGTTTGGGAACCACGAATTTGTATACGTTACATTTAGTTCATTCCACACTCGCCGATTTTTTGTCCCTAGATCTGCTACAGTGGCAACAACATTGTACCCTACGTCTTCCACGCAACAAATAATGTTTTTTAACAATGCAGCCGACATTTGGACATCAAAATCATAATATATTGGCTGCTTCCAACCAGCTACGAGGCCACGAAGCATGGCAATCTGACAATTGCTGTGAGGCCCTACAACACGATCTTCCTTCTGATCGTAACTGACGCTACTATCTACATTCATTTCGTCAAAAGAAATAACACACATTCTTTCAGCAGTGGTCAATGTGTTCACCTGGGCTTTCATGAAACACAGAACATCATGGAGTACGCCCGGCTGACAGCAAAATGAAGCAGATGTCCATCTCTTCAAAGTCGATAGTCCTGGCAAGGGAAAACCACATTTATTTCTCAAGAACAAGTAACATTTTCTTGATACAGTGCGTAGTGTAACTGCCTTTGCGATGTCTTCAGAGTTCCATTTTGCACGGTTTTTATTTGACAGTAAGCAGTTAATTTGTGTTTCAGTAAAAATTTGTCCTAAAACTTTTTTTATCTTATCGTCAACAAGTTTTTTCAGATTCTCGTCTTGACGTTTTAAATTTTCAAGAGCAACCTTTCTCTGTTCCTTCAGAAGTGTATTTCTCAGCTTGAAAGTCCCGCACATAGATTTCAAAAAACGGTTTTCACTTTCCAACTTTTTTACATGCTTCTTAAGTGATTGTACATCCTCGAGCTCAATCTCGCAGTTTGTAATAGTGCTTTGGTCCATTTTAATTTTTTTGGGTGACAAAGCCGATAGGGTTTTTAAGGCTCTTTTCCTGACCTCTCTCGCATGACATCTCTCTCTTCTGCCACTGACTTTATTACTTTCAAGAACGCCTGATACCCCTGTATTATCATCACTGCGGCAAGGCATACCGTCATTACAAGCAGTGATGACGACGGGAAGATTCATATGGGGAACAGCATCTTCTCTGAGAACTCTTCTTGATGGTATATTCATTAACTCAGCACGTAAGTCACGAACATAATCTGTTGTAGAAAAGTGTTTTGAGCAAACCGTAGCATTTGAAATATTAATATTATCTTTTCTGTAGCACTTCGAAATCCATATTTTTTGTACTTTGGGGTCTTTTGGAAATGAATGATATTTAATATCTGTCCCCTTCGTTATTTTGTTGTGTGAATTACAACCGGCTACAGCACACGAAGGCATATTGGCAGTAAAATAAGGACAAGAGTAAGTTCAAACAACGGAAATAATAGCTATGTTCAATAACGAAAAATCAAAATGAGACGAAACAACAAAGTTTACCTTGGTGTCGCAACAAAAAACGAATACGCCTTGAAAACTAAAAACTATCGCATCAACAAGCAACAAGAAATCTAATAATGAATAGAAAATTAAGAGAAAGTAACTGTACAAGAATAAAAGTACAACTAAAGTAATAACTATGTTCATCAAACAACAAAACAACGGCAAAAAAACAAATGATAAAACAACGTTTACCTCGATGTCACAACAAAAAACATACACGTATTAAAAAACCCAAAACTATGTCAACAAACAAAGAATAAGTAGAAAATTAAGAAAGGTAATTGAAAATAATTAAATTTTTGTAAACACCTATACAAACGTGTTGGTAACCTAACACTGTTACTGTCGAAACGTTCTTGTGAAATGTCACGCCAACAATATTTAAATTTAAACAGTTCTGTACCACTTTTTTTTGCAAAACACTACACGTATTTGCTCTAAATCTGTATTGCTACACCTACGAACAAACGCATAAATTAACAGTGATTAAACTCACAATTTATAACACCCGGGTAACACCTATATAACAACAATGTAACAATACTAGCCAAGCAGTAATTCCGCCACAGAGTACGAATATAAATAAAACTGAATTCTGCCTCCAAGGTGACGTCATGCGCTGTAGCGTGGATTCAGAACGCGTACTGCGCAACCCATTCGGGCCCCCCCCTGATACTGCGTAAACGTGCTTGTTCTGCCAGAATATCCTTGCACAATAAAGGTCGCACCTCAGTCATTATCGGTAATATATCTTGATCTTCTTCTTCTGTGTCCGTGTACACAGGCAGGTAATTAAAAGTTGTGAGGGATCCTCTAATACTAGTGTTTCGCACAATATAAAATCGTGTCATAACTGAAACAATAGAAACACATGTATTAGCTAATAGGAATGATGAATAACACACACACACATTCATGTTTGTGGTAAATAAATAGAT
Organism: Magicicada septendecula; assembly: GCA_034769895.1. Lineage (NCBI taxonomy): Eukaryota > Metazoa > Arthropoda > Insecta > Hemiptera > Cicadidae > Magicicada > Magicicada septendecula. The sequence continues at coordinate 119,448,342 of CM068375.1, read as the reverse complement.
AGTACACGTTAGTAATACGTTAGTTTATTGCAAACTGTGAAGATGGCAGCTACTCCTGATTTTAGCATTGAAAGTGAAAGAAGAAAATCGTTCAAGTATTGGGAAGTGACGTTTGTCAGCCCCGACGAGTTAGCGTTTGCTGGGTTTTACTACTATCCGCTAAATTATGATGTTTGTGGACATAGTATGTCATTCATAGACGATAGAGTTAAATGCTTTTGTTGCGGAATTGAATTAGTTCATTGGAGAGAAGGTGACATACCTATGGTGGAACATGAAAAATTTTCTCCGTCATGTCAATTTCTAAACGATGTCAAGAGACAATACATTGGGGAGAAGGTGACAAACCTATGTCAGAACATAAAAAATTTTCTCCGCCATATCAATTTCTAAACAACGTCAAGAGACTATCTTGTACAGGTTAGACAGAGTTAATTCATATCAAAAAATTTGGTTTGCTACATAATTATAGAGAGAGAGACAATTGGTATTTTAAAAAAAATTTTTACCTTGTTGAGGATGTTCCTGTTCCTGCTGATGTTGTTGTTGTTCTGGATTCTGTTGAAGGTCGGACATGATGATATTCAGACGTGAGAATGAATACTGAAAAACAAAGAAACTGTTATAGATATATATAGTATTTTTAACGCTGGTATTATGTTAGTGTATCTTAAACCATGAACAACGCACGCAAGACTATAGCTCTAGAGCTACACAGAGCAGCGAGAAGGAATTTCGTTAGGCACGCGGTTGAATTGAAGGGTCTACACGACTTGTACCAGGCGGATCTTGTGGAGATGATACCATACGCTCGAGGGAACAAAGGGTACAAGTACATGATGACAGTGATCAATGCGTTTAGCAAGTACGCGTACGCTGTACCATTGAAAACAAAGACAGGAAAAGAAGTAAAGCACACACTAGAGCCTATACTAACTGCTAATCGAATGAAATATTTACAGACGGACAACGGGAAGGAGTATTACAACAGCACAGTACAAGCGTTGCTAAAAAAGTATAATGTGAAACATTACTCAACCTACAGTGAGAAAAAAGCTTCCATAGTGGAACGTTTTAATCGCACACTGAAGACACACATGTATCGAGCTTTCAGCGAACAAGGACACTACCGCTGGTTGGATCTACTACCTACATTACTGAAATCGTACAACAATACAACACACAGAACCATTGGTATGAAACCTAGTGAAGTGAATGACGCCAACGAACATATAGTGTTGGAACGAATAAGGAAGAACACAGCGCCTAAAATCAGTCCAACGAAACCACCCAAATTTAAAGTCGGTGACCGTGTTCGTATAAGTAAGCACAAAATGACGTTCGCCAAAGGTTATACGCCAAATTGGACTAACGAAATATTCACTGTGGATAAAGTACAATCCACTACCATCCCAGTCACTTATCTGCTAAAAGATCATCTAAACAAAGTGTTGAAAGGTGGTTTTTACGAGCACGAGATTAGTAAGTCCAAAGTCGGCGACGTATACCTAGTGGAAAAGGTGTTACAACGCAAAGGTGACAGAGTGCGTGTTCGTTGGCTCGGTTTCGATGGTAAACACGATGCATGGATACATAAGAAAGATCTAATATAAAAAAGGTGACAGCACGTGCTGAAAACAGTATGCTTTCGGTATTCACAAAGATGAAGATTGTACAGCAAGCAAACAAATTACCAATAAAGGATATGGACTTTTTAGCTGGTGACGAAGGCAGTGCTAAACGTAAACATGGCCCGCTATTACCGAACAGTATTCGCTGTATCGTTACAGGCCCAAGTTCCTGCGGGAAATCAAATGTGCTATTCAACCTACTGTTTGATGCCAACGGACTACGTTTCCGCAACGTATACGTGTTTTCAAAATCATTATTTCAACCAAAATACAGAATGCTAGAAACAGTGATGAAATCACTCGCTGATGAAGGTTTAGGTTATCATGCATACAGCGAGAACGAAGAAGTCCCGCTACCGAGTGAAATCACTGGTCTCGACTCTGTTATCGTATTCGATGACGTATCGTGTGAAAGACAAAACAATATTCGAAAGTATTTTGCTATGGGGAGACATAGCGGTGTGGACACATTCTATCTATGTCAGACATATAGCCAGATACCGAAACAATTGGTGCGTGACAACGCTAACTTGTTGATATTGTTCAAACAAGACGATCTAAATTTACGCCATGCATACAATGATCACGTTAACATAGATATGAAATATGATGCTTTCAAAGACGTCTGCACGGAAGCGTGGAAGGATCGTTATGGATTTCTAGTCATAGACAAAGACTCGTCAATAAATGAAGGTAGATATAGAATCGGCTTTGATCGATTCATAATTGTTTCCGACGAAGTATAAAAGTGGTTGCACTGTAGTAATGTAATCAGTCCTCTTGCTAACACGCGATGGCGATGAATAAGGAGGAACGACTTGCGTATGATATAGATACGATAAGCGACAACATAAGGAAAAAATATCATGCATTACAACACGGTATCAGAGAAGGTGACGAGAAGTTTAGAAAAAATTACAGACCGATTCTGGAACCGTTAGAAGCTATTTCACGAAAGTTAAGTGGTGATATGATGGAGGAGGAGGAGGAGGAGGAGGAGGAGGAGCAGCAGCAGATAAAACAAGAAGAGCCTAAACAACACGTAATAACGGAAAAGGAAAGTGGCACGCAGAGTCATAACGCTTCTCATTTCAGTGACGAGGACGCCTGGAACCCTAACTCTTCACATTTCAGTGAGGATTCATTAGCAAACAAATATATGCGTTTGTGCGAATCGGCGGACTGTAAACGGATTATAGATCGTATGTATGGTGTTCGATACGAAGGTGGTAAATTTATGATAGGTGATTCAAATGTGAAAATCGATGATAACGACAACTTTCATGTCAAAGGAAAAATTTACGAGGGTACACCTGGTCTGTATGAAATTTTGTTTATGAAACTACCGAAAAAAATACAATAAGAGTAGAGGGAAAATGACAGTTCAAACTCACAAAGGAATGCCGCCTTCTTAAAAAACACTAAAAAAACACTAAAAAACATGATCTCAGAGATGACGCCGCCACCGCTGGACCCGCAGCATCCCGATGGACCACAGCACCGCGAATTTCCGCGAATACATTTTTTTATTTTTTTTATTTTATTTTTTTTATTTTTTTAATTAAATTGATTTGGTGGGATGATGTTCAATGGACCACCAGCATCCGTGAATATACTTTTTTTATTTTTTTAAGAAAGCTGATTTGCATATCAGTGGGTGGTGTTGGGTGGGAGGTTGTTTTTTTTTTATTTCATATCAGTGGGTGGGGGGTGGTTCCAACTCGAAGCATTATAGTGTATACTAAAATATATGATCAGGTGTACCAACCTTTGCATGAGTTCAAATTTGTTGTGTGTTATAATGTATATTAAATCTATATGATCAGGTGTACCAACCTCTGTAGTATTATTATAGTGTATAGATATTTTATATGAGCAGGGTTGTCAACATTTTCTGCGGTGGGGGGAGGGAAATGTGCGTGTATAGAGCAGATCTGTCAACATTTCTTTCTCTTCTGTGGTGGGAAATTCAAACTATATATGATCATAATTGTTACTCTCTCTCTCTCTCACACACGGTGTGTATGTCTCTCTCTCTATCTCTCTCTCTCTCTCTCGTTGTCAAACGTTATGCTCACCGGCATTATAGTGTATATTAAAATATATGATTAGGTGTACCAACCTTTACATGAGTTCAAATTTGTCGCGTGTTATAATGTATATTAAATCTATATGATCAGATGTACCAACCTCTGTATTATTCGTCCTCTCTCTCTCTCTCTCTCTCTCTCTCTCTCTCTCGTTGTCAAACGTTATGCTCAAACTGTTCTCCTCTCTCTGTGGTCAGTACCGAACGCATGTATATGAAATTAGAAAGTTTATTCGACAAATATTAACGTCCTCACACTCTCTCTCACTCTCTCTCTCTCTCTCACTCTCACTTGTTTCAACTGTGTCAACAAATAGTAACGTCCTCTCTCTCTCTCTCTCTCTCTCTCTCTCTCTCTCTCTCTCTCTCTCTCTCTCTCTCTCTCTCTCTCTCTCACTTTCACACGTTTCAACTATGCAAGGTTTCATACCCTTTCTCCTGTCTCCCTCTCGTACATTGAGTAGTCGGTGTGATGAATAAATAATTTTAGCCCTCTCTCGTTGTCAAAACGTCGTCTTCATTTTCAATGTATTAAATAATTAATTAATAGTTTTATAATGCAGTCAGTGTGATTGATCCTTGTTAGAAATATATATATTTGGCGTCAATGAACTACTTACCTGTTATGTTGTTACAGACAATACTTCTGTTTTAAGGTTGCAGTTTACACACACATAGGTTCAGTAGTGTATAGCGAAATAAATTAAAATTATACACACACATGAAAACGGCGGCTGAAATTCATACAAATCTTCTGATGTAACAGTTCACAAAAAATAAATTAATTGTACACATGTTCAGAGGTGTAGAGTGAAATAAAATAAAGTCATAATTTGTTTAAATGATTAAATATATTTTAACATTCACAATATAAAATTCACAATTAAATAAATACATTAGAAATTGATATTTTTCGAAAGTTTATATATATAATTGTGTGTCGTACTTGTAGAAGAAGCAACCTGCAACATAACAATACAACAACAACATTAAAATCATGTTAAATATCACACACACAGATGCACACGCAACGCGCGCACATACAGACGCATACGCAACGTAATCACACACACACACACACACACACACACACACACACACACACACACACACACACACACACACACACACACACACACACACACACACACACACACACACACACACACACACACACACACACACACACACACACACACACACACACATACGCATACGCAACGTAACCAAACACGTAACGCGCCCACACACAGACGCAAACGCAACGTACACACGTTTGGGTTACACCACACGTGCACGCACACACACACAGACGTACACGCACACATACGCAACGCGCCCACACACAGACGCAAACACAACGTAATCATACACATACATACAACATGTACATGTAGGACCAATAAACAGATAACAGATTTAAATATGCTATAGTCATTGTAAGACGTTACAATCATTGAAGTGTTTAATAAGTAAATTGTATGTATGTATATATCACTGAATAATAATAATAATATAATCGTTCTAGTGTTATCGTTTGCTGCAACAGGTAAAGCAGTTAGAAATAATTACATATAGGTTCAGAGGCGTATAGTGAAATAAATTAAAAATCCATTCATCAAAACTTTGTAAATTAGAATCTGCACTACATTCAAACATACGCACACACACAATGATAAAAAAATTGTTTATTAAAAGTAGTTTGTTACCTTAACGTGGTACGATTTCCATATGTACTGTTTGATTCCTCATGCCTCGAAACACGAGATGTAGGTCGCTGGGGCTTATATGACGGAGCTCTTCATCTGTAAAGACGCAAGCATACCTCTTAGGTAGATATACACGATAGTGTAGCTCACCATCTTCCAACGTTACAAGCACAGACTTCCCATATCTTGTGTCCACATGCACCATGTTAACAATCGGATACTGCTTGTTCAATGTTAATTCTGCACACCGTTTGTACTCAATAGCAGAAACTGCATTGAATTTTGTGATAAACGACATTATTTATTAGAAGTGAAAGTAATGATGGTGATGTGGTCATCAGGAAAGTTCACGTTCATCGCCCGAAGCTTTGCATGTACATACACACAGGCAGAATTAGCGCTGTTACAAAATATATATATATTAGGAAAGTCAAGCCCACAGACTACTAGAAATAGTTATCGTTTGAAAAAAAAAAAGAAACCACACATTACGAACTAATATCGTTACAATAATAATAATACATAAACTTACGTTTACGGTCGTCCAAACTGAAGTATGGAGTGACAATAACTATAGATATCACAGTAAGAATTTTTGTTGTTGTTTTTAACAGGTGATGTTTTTCATCCCCTGAAGCTTTGTATGCAGAATTATGACTGTTACATAATATATATTAGGAAAGTCGTCAGAAATAGTTATCGCCTGCAGCAAGAATTTTTGTTGTTGTTGTTTTTAACAGGTGGTGTTTTTGCATGTACATACATGCAGAATTATGGTTGTTACATAATATATATTAGGAAAGTCGTCAGAAATAGTTATCGCCTGCAGCAAGACTTTTTGTTGTTGTTTTTAACAGATGGTGTTTTTCATCCCCTGAAGCTTTGCATGTACATACATGTAGAATTATGGCTGTTACATAATATATATTAGGAAAGTCATCAGAAATAGTTATCGCCTGCAGCCATATACAAGTTTACCTAATGAAATTAACAATGCTATGAGACACTTACATTAAAAATGTTTGTATAACAGAAAAATCATTAATTATCCACTCTCTAAGTGCGTGCACATTATGGTTTGTACATAGTGTAGAAGAAGAATTGCAATGTGTAAGACATAACGCCCCAGGAATGTCTTTTGGTACGTCTTTTGGGCAACCAATGTCATCAAGATTTATTATATGATAATGAATTATTTTCGATTCTAAAAAACGTTTTTTCTCAAGACCCTTCACAAACACATATTTATATATGTTCGTATACGTTGTTAACACTGAAACAAGATTGTCGTACGGTGTCTCTCCTTCATCCCATCTTAGCCCATGATAGTTTGTCGTTAACCAGCAGTTGGTTCTAGTGTATTTCGAATTCGTAACGACTGTAGCAGGAGGGGCGAAAATCCAATGTCTGCATGCAAAACGTGTTACGTCCATAACCGACAACTCCTTTACTATATAATTGCCGTTGTCATCATAAAAGCAGTGAAAGTCAATTATTACAGCAGCGTTTTCCATTATACTATTAAAAAAAAGGAACCACACATTACAAACTAATATTTATAAACACAAAGATCGTTACAATAATAATACACAAACTTACGTTTACTGTCGTCCGAACTGAAGCGTGGAGAGAGAATAACTATCGATATCACAGTGAGAATTCTTTTTGTTTTTAACAGATGGAATTTTAGCAGGAGGGGGAGCAGAGTCGCTGTCGGCAATTAATTTGGCACGTACGTGAGATTTTAATAAAACAATTAACAGTTTTTAAATAATAATTTTCGGAAACAACCCCCGACTTAAAAAAAAATATAGTTTACCTTGTGGTATAAAATTCAAACTATTAAATTGTCTCTCTCACACACATTCTGATTACTATACAACTAATTGCATGTATGTTCAGATGGTTCTACCGAAATAAACCATTGTGTGTGTATTCGCTAAATCCGCCTTTCACTTTCTAATATGACACATGACACTCATTTGTTGCACCCATCACAAGTAATTATCGATTAGAAAGTATTCACGTCCAAAACAAACATCGGCTTTCCCCTACCACCAGAGACCAATATATACTCAACAAATTTAACGATAAATTCTCATTTGACTCGCTTGCGTGCACTGACAAATCTATCACGACATTTTTAATAGTTGGAAGACTGTATTATTGTGCAATCGCAGTATACGCAAGTTCCTGTGTGTAGTCAACATACAATAGTTTTGGTGAGTATAATTTATTGTATGTACAGATTTTATTTAAACGTAAAAATTATTTGCATTAAAACATTATTTAATACATGTATGTGTACGTTCAAACCACAATTTACGAAATATATTCTTACCATATTTTTTATATTACACTTCTAATTGAAGATATATATATTTTAATTTAATACATGTGTGTGTAAGCGTATGCGTATGATCAAATTACAATTTTCTGAATATATTCTTAACGTACTTTTATTCTTAACGCACTTTTAATTGAAGATATATATTTGAATTTAATACAATTTTCTGAAATATATTCTTACTGTACCTTTTATACACTTCTAATTGAAGATATATATATATTTTTAGGTATAACTGAATTTTATCGGATTCACACTGACTGCTTGCGTGCGTTGATAAATCTATCTCAACAGTTTTTTAATAGTTGAAAAACTGCTTGAATTATTGTACGTCTCAGTATACACAAGTTCCTGTGTGTGTATTCAACATACGTTAGTTTGGTAAGACATTATTTATTGATTTAATACATGTATGTGTGTGTGCGTGATCAAATTATTATTATTATTATCTGAAACAGAACAGTATATATAGATTCGAGTGGTATGTAAGACGCTGTTATATGTTACTAGTAAAAATTATTTGCATTAAAACATTATTTACTGAATTTAGTACATGTATGTGTATGTTCAAATCACAATTTCTGAAATATATTCTTACCGTATTTTTTATATTACAGTTCTAATTGAAGATATATATTTGAATTTAATACATGTGTGTGTGTGTGTGTGTGTGTGTGTGTGTGTGTGTGTGTGTGTGATCAATTTTTTGAAATATATTCTTACTGTACCTTTTATATTACACTTCTAATTGAAGATATATATTTTTAGGTATAACTGAATTTTATTGGTTTCACACTGACTGCTTGCGTGCGTTGATAAATCTATCTCAGCAGTTTTTTTAATAGTTGAAAGACTGCTTGAATTATTGTACGTCTCAGTATACACAAGTTCCTGTGTGTGTGTAGTCAACATACGCTAGTTTGGTGAGCATAATTTATCAAGTGCATTATTTATTGATTTAATACATGTATGTGTATGTGTGTGTGTGTGTGTGTGTGTGTGTGTGTGTGTGATCAAATTATTATTATTATCTGAAACAGAACAGTATATATAGATTCGAGTGGTATGTAAGACGCTGTTATATGTTACTAAAATCATAGCAAATATTTTCATTCTAAGCATATTTACTGTTTAATAATAATTACAACCCAACGAATGATATATATAGTTTGATGCTTTATAAGTTTGTGTACATCGGTTGTATATTGTAAGCATGAAAGTATTATTTAAATCTGTTTGTGTGTGTGTGCGCGAAAATAAACTTAATTTTCTCGATCTAGCAAATAGTTGGTCTAAGCGTACATGTATTATGTACAAATTGATATATAAAACGTTTACGATACACTAACATAATACCAGCGTTATAACGGTACCTTTTGTTTTTCAGTATTCATTCATTCTCACTTGAAGATCATGGCTAACCTTCAGCAGGAACGTGGGGAGGAGCAGACTGAACAAGGTAAAAAAAAGTCCAATACCAATTGTCACAGTTAAGAAATTATTTTTGTAATTATGTAGTGTGCAAACTTGCTGATGCGAATTAACGTTTGAGTCATACTATGTCTATTGGTGTGTGCATGAAAAGTCTCACTCTTAACATCGTTTAGAAATTGACATGTAGATGAAAATTTTTCATGTTCCTTCATAGGTTTGTCACCTTCTTTCCAATCAACTAATTCAATTCCACAACAAAAGCATTTAACTCTATCGTCTACGAATGACATACTATGTCCACAAACATCGAAATTTCTAGGGTAGAAGTAGAACCCCGCAAACGCTAACTCGTCGGGGCTGATAAACGTCACTTCCCAATACTTGAACGATTTTATTCTTTCACTTTCAATACTAAAATCAGGAGTAGCCGACATCTTCACGGTTTGTAATAAACTGACATATTACCCCCCGACGAGTGTTATTTATTTACTACAAACATGAATTTGTGTGTACACGTTATTTATCATTCCTATTGGTTACTAATACTCATGTTTCTATTGTTTCAGTTGTGACTCGGTTTTATATCGAGAGGAACAGTAGTGTCCGAGGGTGCATCACAACCTTCGACTACATTCCAGTGAACGTCAACGAGTCGGATCATGACGTAGTATTCGTAATGACTGAGGCACGTCCTTTATTGCTTGAGGATATTCAGACAGAGCAGGCACGTTTACGCAATATCAAGTGGCATATTGCGTGCAGGATACGTTTTACCAAAACCGTGGTAGATGGTGACAGTGGTGAGGAGAAAGAGGTAACGAAAGACGCCGTCTTCCACGGACGTTGTCGCACGTTGCTCGCGGACGACAGCGACGAGTTGAATTGTCTACTCGATGAATCCTACGATAAAATCTTCAATAGCATATCTAATTTTACCCGTGACGGGAGCGGATGGTCGGTGGATGCTGTACTGAAGCTGGAACTGGTTGTTGGACGGTACCAGCCTCTAGCAGCGTCCTCCTACCTTCCAACCCCGCGAAAACTCTCACACACCAGGGCAGTAGTCAACATCAAGAACCCCCAGGATGAAATGTGTTTTCTGTGGTCTGTTCTAGCCCACATACACCCTCAAGAACGTAATAGAGACCGTGCTTCAAACTACATCCCATTCATAAACACATTAAATATGTCCGGTATCGAGTACCCTGTTTCGTTAAAGTCCATTTCCAAATTTGAAGCACAGAATCCTAACATTTCTATAAACGTTTTCGGCTATGATATAGAAGACAATATCAAAAATGAATCAAAAAATGAGGTTTACCCTCTGAGAATTACCCCGAATAAGGACAGGTCGCATCACGTTAATCTTTTGCTTCTGACCGATACGAATAGCCGAAAACATTACTGTCTTATCAGTAACATGAGTAGATTGTTATCATCCCTAACAAAACACGACGGTCAATCATTTTACTGCGACTACTGCCTGCATCGTTTCACCACAGAACATGGTCTGTCCGATCATCTCCCCTACTGCACACCTTACGGCGAGCAGAAAACCAAAATGCCCACGGAGGAGGAGAAGTTTATGTCCTTTAAAAATTACGCGCACTGTCTTAAAGTACCCTTCACCGTCTACGCCGACTTCGAGTCCCTCATCACTCCGCTTCAATCGTGTTCACCTGGTAACAACGTCCCGACGACAGTGCACGAGTTAGGCGAATTCTACTCCGTCAATAGCAGCGGTGCCCGTCAGAAACTAACTTCTCCTCCTGTATCGTCCACATCATACGAAGCGATGCATATCCCGTCAGGTTTCTCCTATGCTATCGTCGATCATACGCACAGCCTTTGGAGAGAGGCTAAAGTTTATCGGGGTGAAAACGTTGTAGACACGTTCTTCTCGTGGTTGTTGAAAGACGCCGAGGATATGATGAAGGTGGTACGACATAACGTACAATTAATTATGTCCGATGATGACAATGTTGTGTTCACTAACGCCACCGTTTGTCATTTGTGTGAGCGCCCTTTGACAGACGATGACAAGGTACGCAATCATTGTCATCTTACGGGGAAATTCTTGGGAGCAGCCCATAATAGCTGTAATCTGAGTTACAAGATGCCTCGTCATATCCCCGTCTTCTTTCACAACCTTCGTGGCTACGACTGTCACCATTTAATGCAGGGTTTAGGGAAATATAAGGACGAACGCGTATCCTGCATCGCAACATCCAGTGAGCGTTACGTGTCGTTCTCCCTGGGTCCCTTGCGTTTCGTAGACTCCTTTCAATTTCTTAATCGCTCTCTGGACACACTCGTTACCAATCTGTCCGCGTCCGGGAGCCAATTTCCTTTGCTCAGAGAGGAAATGCTTAGACGGGGTTTCGATGAACAGACCAATCTGCTCGTACGCAAGGGGGTATACCCATACGAGTACGTTGACAGTATTGCTCGGTTCAACGAAACAAGTCTACCCGCTCGTGAACACTTTGATAACCGGTTGATGGAATCATCTATTTCGGACGCAGATTACGAGCACGCGCAAAACGTGTGGAGTGCATTCAATCTGCGTACGTTTGGAGATTACCATGATTTGTATTTGTTGACAGACGTAATGCTGCTGGCCGATGTCTTTGAAAGTTTCCGAGACATGGCCTTACGCGATTACTGCTTGGACCCATGTCATTTTTACTCGCTTCCCGGACTCGCTTGGAACGCGATGCTAAAAATGACCGGGGTCGAATTAGAACTGTTGACAGAAATAAATCTACATCTGTTCCTCGAATCTGGGATCCGCGGAGGCTGCGCGATGATATCCAACCGTCACGCAGTCGCTAACAATCCTCTGATTCCAGATCAGTACGATGTATCGAAACCGACCTCCTTCATTCTGTATACAGACTGTAACAATTTATACGGTGCAGCCATGTCGCAACCACTCCCTTACGCAGACTTCCGATGGCTCGATCGTAACGAAATCGAGTCCTTGGACGTACGTACTGTGAGTGATGATGCTGACATCGGGTACATCCTCGAAGTCGACCTACACTATCCTAATACCTTACACGACCTGCATTCCGACTACCCGCTTGCACCTGTGCGTCAGCGCATAACACACGATATCCTTTCTCCCTTTTCCAAACGTTTACACGAGAGTATATACAGATCATCGTATAACGAATCAGGGTCATCCGTAGAGAAGTTGTTAACAACTTTGGAGGACAAACAAAATTACGTTCTCCATTATCGAAATTTGAAATTGTATTTAAGTCTTGGTTTAGAGCTGAAAGCGACTCATAGGGTGTTGTGTTTTAAGCAAAGCGCTTGGTTGAAACCGTTTATCGATTTCAACACCCGCAAGAGGCAATCAGCCGTCAACAGCTTTGAAAAAGACCTTTTCAAACTGATGAACAACGCCGTATACGGTAAGTCGCTGGAGAACGTACGGAAACATATAGACTTTGAACTAGTCTCGAATGAACGACGGCTTCAAAAACTAGTTTCCACACCCAGGCTAAAACGTATGATTCGTTATACGAACGATCTGGTGGGGCTTTCACTCCGTAAAAAATCCATTGTTCTTTCTCGTCCCGTGTATGTCGGCTTCACGGTGCTTGACGTTAGCAAAACAATAATGTACGACTTTCATTATCGTTATGCTGTCGCCAAGTACGGCCGCAACGTTAAATTGTTAATGACTGATACAGACAGTCTGATGTATCATATTCAAACATCAGACTTGTATGCAGATATGAAGAAGGACTTGCACGTTTTTGACACCTCGGATTACCCTACGTCTCATCCTTGTTATAGCCTTAAGAACAAAAAGGTTGTTGGACTGTTCAAGGATGAAACGTGTGGTCGTCCTATTAGAGAATTCGTAGGTCTCAGAGCGAAATGTTATTCGTTCCTTGTGGCCCACGAAGATTCTAGCAATGCGAGTCAAAAACGTGTGTGTAAAGGTGTGCCTCGAGTTGCTATTAAGAGGAGTCTGCGACACGATATGTATCGCAAGTGTCTCACTGATCATTGTCCGTTTTCTGTCAGTGCGCTGTGTTTACGTAGCGATCATCATACGTTGTACACGATGCGTGTAAATAAGCAAGCGTTGTCACCGTATGATGATAAGCGTTATATATTAGGCAATGGTCGTGATACCCTTGCGTACGGACATTATCGGATACATGCCGACGACGATGACGACTCTGCTCCTCCACCTGCTAAAATTCCCCGTTACACCACTGGTTAACAAAAAAATTCTTACTGTGATATCTATAGTTATTGCCTCCTCACACTTCAGTTCGGACGGCAGTAAACGTAAGTTTATGTATTATTATTATTATTATTATTGTAACGATATTTGTGTTTATACATATTAGTTCGTAATGTGTGGTTTCTTTTTTTCAGGTGATAACTATTTCTAGTAGTCTGTGGGCTTTCCTACTATATATATATATATATTTTGTAACAGCACTAGTTCTACATGTACCACGTTAAGGTAACAAACTACTTTTAATAAACAATTTTTTTATCATTGTGTGTGTGTGCGTATGTTTGAATGTAGTGCAGATTCTAATTTACAAAGTTTTGATGAATGGATTTTTAATTTATTTCACTATACGCCTCTGAACCTATATGTATTACGTTGTGTTTGCGTCTGTGTGTGGACGCGTTGCGTATGTGTGCGTGTACGTCTGTGTGTGTGTGTGTGTGTGTGTGCGTGCACGTGTGGTGTAACCCAAACGTGTGTACGTTGCGTTTGCGTCTGTGTGTGGGCGCGTTGCGTGTTTGGTTACGTTACGTATGCGTGTGCGTATGTGTGTGTGTGTGTGTGTGTGTGTGTGTGTGTGTGTGTGTGATTACGTTGCGTATGCGTCTGTATGTGCGCGCGTTGCGTGTGCATCTGTGTGTGTGATATTTAACATGATTTTAATGTTGTTGTTGTATTGTTATGTTGCAGGTTGCTTCTTCTACAAGTACGACACACAATTATATATATAAACTTTCGAAAAATATCAATTTCTAATGTATTTATTTAATTGTGAATTTTATATTGTGAATGTTAAAATATATTTAATCATTTAAACAAATTATGACTTTATTTTATTTCACTCTACACCTCTGAACATGTGTACAATTAATTTATTTTTTGTGAACTGTTACATCAGAAGATTTGTATGAATTTCAGCCGCCGTTTTCATGTGTGTGTATAATTTTAATTTATTTCGCTATACACTACTGAACCTATGTGTGTGTAAACTGCAACCTTAAAACAGAAGTATTGTCTGTAACAACATAACAGGTAAGTAGTTCATTGACGCCAAATATATATATTTCTAACAAGGATCAATCACACTGACTGCATTATAAAACTATTAATTAATTATTTAATACATTGAAAATGAAGACGACGTTTTGACAACGAGAGAGGGCTAAAATTATTTATTCATCACACCGACTACTCAATGTACGAGAGGGAGACAGGAGAAAGGGTATGAAACCTTGCATAGTTGAAACGTGTGAAAGTGAGAGAGAGAGAGAGAGAGAGAGAGAGAGAGAGAGAGAGAGAGAGAGAGAGAGAGAGAGAGAGAGAGAGAGGACGTTACTATTTGTTGACACAGTTGAAACAAGTGAGAGTGAGAGAGAGAGAGAGAGTGAGAGAGAGTGTGAGGACGTTAATATTTGTCGAATAAACTTTCTAATTTCATATACATGCGTTCGGTACTGACCACAGAGAGAGGAGAACAGTTTGAGCATAACGTTTGACAACGAGAGAGAGAGAGAGAGAGAGAGAGAGAGAGAGAGAGACGAATAATACAGAGGTTGGTACATCTGATCATATAGATTTAATATACATTATAACACGCGACAAATTTGAACTCATGTAAAGGTTGGTACACCTAATCATATATTTTAATATACACTATAATGCCGGTGAGCATAACGTTTGACAACGAGAGAGAGAGAGAGAGATAGAGAGAGAGACATACACACCGTGTGTGAGAGAGAGAGAGAGTAACAATTATGATCATATATAGTTTGAATTTCCCACCACAGAAGAGAAAGAAATGTTGACAGATCTGCTCTATACACGCACATTTCCCTCCCCCCACCGCAGAAAATGTTGACAACCCTGCTCATATAAAATATCTATACACTATAATAATACTACAGAGGTTGGTACACCTGATCATATAGATTTAATATACATTATAACACACAACAAATTTGAACTCATGCAAAGGTTGGTACACCTGATCATATATTTTAGTATACACTATAATGCTTCGAGTTGGAACCACCCCCACCCACTGATATGAAATAAAAAAAAAAACAACCTCCCACCCAACACCACCCACTGATATGCAAATCAGCTTTCTTAAAAAAATAAAAAAGTATATTCACGGATGCTGGTGGTCCATTGAACATCATCCCACCAAATCAATTTAATTAAAAAAATAAAAAAAATAAAATAAAAAAAATAAAAAAATGTATTCGCGGAAATTCGCGGTGCTGTGGTCCATCGGGATGCTGCGGGTCCAGCGGTGGCGGCGTCATCTCTGAGATCATGTTTTTTAGTGTTTTTTTAGTGTTTTTTAAGAAGGCGGCATTCCTTTGTGAGTTTGAACTGTCATTTTCCCTCTACTAATAAGGACGATATGAGGAAATATAAGTCCATACTACTAGCAACCAACGGACACAAACAAAAATATAAACACAATACGCGAATAAACAGTAACAGTGGCGTCAAGTGCCGACTAGTAATATCTAAATTGTTTGCACGAAAACGTACAGGGAGTGGCTATATGGAGATGAAACCGAACACTGCAATCGATTACGTGCATTGGGATGATCCTAACGAGTTGGTCAATAGATTGAGACTGTTAATGGCGTCTCAAAATAGTGGTCATACTGGTCATAGGAATGAAATCGTTTCGATATTGGAAGAATTACGCGAAGTCGGCATTATCATATAAAAGCAGACGCACCGTTCTATAACCACCAGTTCTGCATAAATATGAGTGTAGACAAGTTCGGTAGACACGACAGCGCTGTAAGAGTGCGAAAAGAAACTCATCGAAGTCTGCGTGAGGATATCGGTTTAGGAGTGACTAACGACGGTCACTTTGATGTGAAAAACAAAAAGATACGCAACTTGGGTGATCCTGAAGAGTTGCACGATGTTGTTTCTTTACAGTACGTAAAGGACGCATGCTTACAGTACAAGAACGACGACGACGCTACCGTAGACGCAAAAGATCATCGAATAATAATGCTAAACGATCCGCTTAAATCAAGAGATGCAGCCACAAAACGATATGTAGACGAGAAGAGTTTGAAAAAAGATCGTGCAGGTAACGTAATCGTTAATGACTGTCGACTAACGCGCGTGCAAGCACCTGTTGACTTCAAAGACGCAGTGAATTTAGAATTTTTACACGCACACTCAATCAGTTTGCAAAGCGATGCTTTCTACGCTGCCGGAAGAAAAATTACGAATATAGCGAACGGTGTCAATGACAAAGACGCAGTCACTGTACGACAAATGCACGAATTAAAATTACATATAAAGACCGAATTGTACAAGGTCACTCAGGTATTTCACGCTCATATAATCAATCTAATAAAGTTTGTCTATAAATATCAAGACAGCGCGACACAGCGTTCAGTCCTGTCTGAATATATTGAATATATAGAATATATTGAACGTTTATAGACGTTCTCGATACGGAAACGGAAATCAAGGATTGGAGATCTGTTTACAAGAATGGACGTACTTCGTAAGAAAAGAATGGGGCGTGGTGTAATTGGAAAAATACTTAAAAACACTGTGCCCGCTATCGTTTCGTCAGTACCTAATTTGATTAATCGAGCGGTGGACGCATTACCAGTAGAATTACACCTACCCGGCTACCGATTCTGTGGACCTGGAACAAAACTCAAAGAGACATTGGCACGTGGCGAGCGCGGAATCAACGAGTTGGACGAAGCCTGTCGCGAACACGATATCGCCTACGCAAGGTACAAAGACAACAGTCGAAGACGTATAGCTGATCGCGTTCTTGCCGACAAAGCGTGGGAACGAGTGAAAGATTGGAATTCCGGTGTTAGTGAAAGAGCGTATGCTGCTGCTGTAGCCGCCGCAATGAAAGCGAAATCGGCAGTGGGTGGAGGGAGCTCGCGTAGTGGTTGCAGAAAAAAGAAGAAGGGTTCAGGAATTAAACGTCAATCCGCGAACAAACGCAAAACGACCTGCAAACGCAAAACAGTCCCAAGGCATAAACGTAACAATAAAAAAAAATAGCGTCAGGTCTATACCTACGTCCTTACAGACAAAAAAACTAATTTGCATACCAGTGCGTGCATTGTCTGACAGTGATTTGTATGTGTACGCAAAACTTTTGAAAATACCTTATTTCAGAGGAGTTTTTATGCGTAACACTTTACCACACACACAACCATGGAAGAATGAGAGTGCAGTTGTTAATCTGGACAGTGCAGAAGGACCTGGTACGCACTGGGTTTGCTACAAGAAGCGAAACAAACAAGTTTACTACTATGATGCGTATGGTAATATGCAGCCACCTCTTGAGCTGACACAGTATTTTGGAACCGACACTGACATTTACTACAATTACGAGCGTGAACAGCCACCACACACAGTCATCTGTGGGCATTTATGTTTGGACTTCTTAACGCGTGAGTGATCAGTAAGCGACAAGATGTCTTCGCTGTCGGTCACCTTAACAGGCACGAATGCTGCTGCTCTTGTATGTGACTTTTTCCCGCCTCTCGAACTAACAAACGGTGAATGGTATGTAGGTCTATTGGACTTTACTACATACAACAGTATACCGAACGTGATTGAAGGAAAAAACAATGTGTTTCCAGTACTACGGGGCGGAACAACGTGGGACTTGATAACGTTACCTACAGGTGCTTATGAAATCGGTGACATAGAAGCCTTCCTCAAAAAGCAGTTAGGAGACTCAAAGATTAGTCTACGTCCTAACAACAATACACTGAAATGTGAGGTGACTTGTGCACTGGATATTGACTTTCAACAAACAGTGTACGGTATCGGTGATATGTTGGGTTTCAAGGAAAAGCGTCTGCTTGAAGCGAATAAAACTCACACGTCTGACGCCACAGTTAACATTATAAAAGTGAACCGTATACTGATAAGGTGTAATATAGCGCAAGGATCATACAAGAACGGTAAAAACGAGCACACACTGCACTCGTTCTATCCGTCAGTCGAACCAGGATTCAAAATAATTGAATCACCTACAAACGTCATATACCTACCAGTGAATGTGAGTCGTTTGGACAACATAACATTATCTTTACACGATCAGGACGGTGACGTAATAGATTTTCGCGGAGAAGTCATCACTGTGCGTTTACATCTAAAACGCCTATAGACATGGGCTTGTACTTTGTTTCTTCGCCACCGCTGCTACCACAGTCGTCAGTAATAAAAAAAGGAGAAGAAGAAAGATCAGTTAGGAAACGCATCAGTACTCGTTCGAAACTGAAACGATTAACATCAGTTAACCGTCGTTTCCTGATTTCACTGGGTTTTGTAGTAAACAAGTAACATGGCGAGTGGAATATTATCTGTGGAGCAGCAACCGTTCTTTGAAGACAGTATCACACACTTTTCATTTCACTCACACGCACCGTACGCAACAACAAGATATGGAAACAATGATGAAATACGTGTGCCAATACAACAACAGGACGTCTTTACACTGCCGTCAGAAAGTTTCCTCTACATCGAAGGCAAGTTGGTTAAAAACCCTAGTGTGGCTGCAGATACTGCACTGAATGTGGAACTGGTGAACAATGCTATAGCATTTCTCTTTGAAGAGATTCGTTACGAGTTGGCCGGAGTGGTAGTGGACCATACCAGAAACGTCGGTGTTACGTCAACTATTAAAACTTTTCTATCACTCAACAACAACACACGTGACGCAATGGAAAACGCAGGTTGGGTGGCGCCGACCACGAACGTATTAAAAGTGAATGATGACGGTGAATTCAACTTTTGTATACCACTGAAAATGCTAATGGGATTCGCAGAAGACTATACACGCATCGTGCTGAACGTGAAACAAGAACTTATACTCCTACGCACATCTACCGACATAAACGCTATGGTTTTAGCAAGCGGACAAACGATTGCTAATTGTGTTCTTGAACTAGATAAAGTTTACTGGAAAATGCCTTATGTACATGTAGCTAATGCGTACAGATTACCACTGTTACGACTCATAGAGAAAGACCACCCGATAACTATGCCTTTTAGGACCTGGGAGTTGCACGAGTATCCTGCCTTACCACAGACTAAAAGGCAGAATTGGATTGTCAAGACCTCGAGTCAGCTAGAAAAACCACGCTTTGTTGTGTTAGCGTTTCAGACAGCAAGAAAGAATGTACTGGCAGCACACGCCGATGAATTTGATCATTGTAACGTGATCAATGCGAGACTGTTTCTAAACGACAAGTATTATCCTTACGATAATTTAAACTTGGATATTGGGAAAGACCGTTTTGCATTATTGTACAATATGTACGCCAGTTTTCAAAGTTCGTATTACCACCGTTTAGACGTCAGCCCAGTACTGACACCAGAATTATTCAAATCAAAAGCCCCGCTGTTTGTATTCGATTGTAGCAAACAAGACGATGCGCTTAAGTCTTCAGCAGTTGATGTACGTTTAGAATTTGAATCGTCAATGAATTTTCCTACACAGACGACTGCCTACTGTATGATACTACATGATTCGCTTGTAGAATATACACCATTGTCCAACACAGTACATAGACGTGTTTAAGTCTTATTTTATACATATTTTGTAAATACTAGTTTTACATATATATATTTTCATATTTGTAACATTATAATATTGGAGCTGTGTGTGTATGTATTTTAATTGTAAAACTAGTTTAGATATATTTTAATACTTGTAACAATATATAATCTTGGAACTGTGTGTTTTTTTTTAAATTGTAAATACTAGTTTAGATATATTTTCATACTTGTAACAATATAATCTTGGAGCTGTGTATGTATTTTTAATTGTAAAACTGTTTAATATAATCTTGGAGCTGTGTGTATGTATTTTAATAAATGTATATATTACACACACTTTATTATTATTATTTGTATAACCCACTCCATAATGTATACTTACTTACTTGCAACAAACTAGCGAGCGTTGTCCACACACACACACACACACACACACACACACACACACACACACACACACACACACACACACACACACACACACACACACACACACACACACACACACACACACACACACACACACACACACACACACACACACACACACACACACACACACACACGAATCCTTAAATGACGGACGTTGTATGCACGCTTAAAATTCAGCTATACCTAAAATATATCTTCAATTAGAAGTGAGGCATAATAATTTGATCATACACATACGCGCGCACACACACACACACACACATGTATTAAATTCAATAAATAATAATGCGCTTGATAATGTTTTAATGCAAATAATTTAGGAAAGTCTACATTCCACTTTCATAAGGAAATAGTCACCGCTTACAGCTATGCATGTATGTACATGTCCACAACAGAATTAGGGAGATATAAATGTCATCATACGCTGTGACCTACTTTCTAAATTTGTTACATTAAAAATGTTTGTTTAAAGCAATTTTTCAGAAAAAATTGTAACAGACATAATAATTTGATCATACACACACACACACACACATACACACACACATGTATTAAATTCAATAAATAAATAATGCGCTTGATAATGTTTTAATGCAAATAATTTTTACGTTTAAATAAAATCTGCACATACATTAAAATTAAATAAAATCTGTACACTTACCAAAACTAGTATGTGTTGTCTACACACCCTTAATGATGAAAGTTGTGTGTATACTGAAGACGTACAAACAGTCTTTCAACTATTAAAAAAGATGCAGAGATAGATTTCACGATGTATCAGCACACGCAGGCGGTCAAATGAGAAATTGCCACTATAAAAATACGGTAAGAATATATTTTCAGAAATTGTAATTTGATTATACACACACACACACACACACGCATGTATTAAATTCAATAAATAATGCGCTTGATAATGTTTTAATGCAAATAATTTTTACGTTTAAATAAAATCTGTACATACAATAAAAATTATGCTCAGTTATTAACGTATTCAAAATGTTTCAATAATGCGCTTGATAATGTTTTAATGCAAATAATTTTTACGTTTAAATAAAATCTGCACATACATTAAAATTAAATAAAATCTGTACACTGTAGCCCCTCTTTCCTTTTATGTCTTTTTTTTTATGAGTATCAAAACAACTTAATTTATTTTAATATTTTTTTTTTGAAAGAGAAGCCACAAGATAATTAGGACTAGGCCGAAGCCTAGAGAAGCAAAAATTATGCTGGGTCCAGTATGACGGGACTTGCAATAAAACTCAGCCGTAACAGAACGATAACAATTTATTTTATTTCATGCCCTGCTTTAACATTATTAAACCAGAATAACATATGTGCCGAATCACAAGTATGAATAAAAGTAAAACATAACAAGTGTGTATAAATCTTAGGCATAACAAATGTGTATAAATATAAAACATCACAAGTGTGTATAAATCTTAAGCCTAACAAATGTGAATAAATATGAAACATCACAAGTGTGTATAAATCAGTGGACACATGCATATATAATTATAGAATTCTCTCCCATCTCGTGGCTAGCTAGACACATAACAACACACACAGAACATAAGGTACACAAACTCACAATCACATTAATTTTTAACACGCATGCCCCTGGAATGCACCCACCTACCAGGTAGAGTAACTACAATCTTATAACCCAGCAGTGATAAAATACACGCCCTTCGGCAACCCGTTCAGTAGAATTACATAAAGCCAAAACCCCAGGAAGGATGATAATAATTCATGAGGCATAAATAAAACCGGACCACCCATTTGTCTGGCATTCCATTGATCAATGACCCATGATGAGCGTGTGAACCTTAAGTTCCTTTCACATCATTAAGTAAAATTGACAAAACTACATCTCCTACTTTCAAACAGTGTTTATAGAATTCTAGACAGTTATTTGACTTCACAAAATTCCAAAAGGAATTAAATCTTTATGTACTTTAATAACAGAAATTAATTGCTTGAGGCATTACTATTTCAGAAGATTTTGACAATATATAATTTACCAAAAAAAAAGAAAATGATGGATACATGTTTTATAGTCAAAAATTAAACAGCAAATCCTATAAGTGGGAAGTCAACCCATATGTGTTTACCAGTTAAGAAAACAATCAGTTTAGCCCTTGTGCAAGGGGCAAAATCAGCTAAAATATTTCCATAACATTAGTAAATTGTTTCTATTAGCCTCAAATGAATATATAAAAAAATTAAAAAAAAAGAATACAATAAGGTGGTTGTGCTCTGGCATCTGTGGGAGCGCGCCCACATGTAGTTGACAAAATTTGACAGGCAATCAACCTGTCGGAGGTTGCACCAGCGTGTGTCGGCGAAAAACTAAGTCCCCCTTTGTAACCCCTGAAAACGTCCCAAAAAAAAGGAAACCCCCCAGCCCTTAAATGTGAAACCCATAGTCAAATTAAATTTTATACTCAGCTGTTCCAGCCGGAACAGAGCTACTGAGCTGTAACATAATTTTGTAAAGAGTTAAATGAAAATGAGATGCAACAGTAAAATGGTACAAGAGTAAAATATCTCTGGCGCGCTCCCCCAGTGCAGCACACACTTACAGGCATAGCATTTAGTGTTATATAAATGAGTTATAAAAAAAATTATGAATTTAAGTTATAGTGTTCAGAGTCATGATCACAGCTCAACTTCCCGGTAGACAGTCTGGACACGTGGTCCCATGGCTTCTAGGCTATTTACAGTAAACGGGCACACTGCCGGCCCGGCCCCAAAAATGAAATAAATGCATGAATATCACCTTATAAGTGCTGGCGAGTGCAACATAGAAAGTCAGTCTCCATCTCCCTCTTCGTATAAGATCTCGTTCATGGTTCACAGCTTAGGCAGGTGTACAGCCATCAGCAAGCCAGGAAACCGGCTTAGTTCGAGAACCCTATGCATTCAAGTAAATTAGAGAACAGTCTATTAAAAATGTACACCCGAGTTAAGGTAATTAACCTCTTAACGGGCCGCCAACTAACTCACAATAAAAGCACAATATTCATTAATCAAAGTTTTTACAACCAGCTTAAAGAGTCTAAAAATCAGCCATGGAATAAGTAAATTTGCATAATGAACAGACCTTATTAAAATGTGGCTTAATATAAAGTGAACAGCACTCAGTCGACATGCTTCGACAAAATTTTTGCAGGTTAAACGGCCACGTGGTAAGCGGTAATTGTTACTTGACCAAAAAAATTTAACAGCAAGTCACTCACAGCATTGAGAATGTTTTACATTCAATTAAATTTCATACATAGAAGCTCTCACACTTAATTCTCTACTTGTGAAGTTAATTAACAAACTCTGCGACAGTTTACTGCATGCACAGACACAATTCCCGACCTGACTGCGCACCAAGTTTTTAGTCATTAATTTTTTAATGTAGTACGCTTTTACTGTGACAATGACTCTTGAAAACTTCTCGCACTATTACAGAAAATAATAAAAGCATGGGCTATATACAGGGCGTTACGTACAAGAGTAAAGAATAAGTTTCTCTTAACATAACTTTGTCGGGTCGCACACACAGACATCATTACGTATTTTATACGTTTGCATATAGCTATTAACTATTTATACATGTATGATTACTTATAAAGACAACTTAAGAATTCTTACCGGGAGTCAATTTACGCCTTAGCTTGGCATGTAGAAACAGCAAACATCGTCGTACAATACGGAGAGAGGAGACGGATATTTCTCTGAGCGAGGCGAAGCGTAGACTGCACACACCGGCACAGAATAGTGACTGCACACAGGCGAGTTGCGCACGCAACCGCACACTCCGCCGTTCCCCTCTCACCGCCGAACAAAGGTCGCCCCCGCTGCCTCGGCTCACGTTATGTTACCATTAAACGAAACTTTTCTAGAATTTTTTGTAACGGCCGGCTTTAGACCGGCACACCCCCACCCCGAAAGGGCAACCCGGTTGCCCCACTCAAAAACTCGGGAAAGTACCCTGCAGTGTACTCCCATCTTAAAACTCCGGTGGACATCGTGCGTAAGTTGGCCCGGCGGCACTTGCTCTCAGGAGCACCATCCCCATGCGACCCTCTCCGCTATGCCAACCCCCACGGGACCGCCCCAACACGTCACCCTCTCCGGTGACCATCACCTACTCCCACCGGTCCCACTCACATATTCGTCCGAAGACCCAACAAGGCATCTCACACCTTGATATGTGAGCGACCGAACTACTCCTCGTCCATCTCTCGGACCGACCAGCCACATGCACCCACAAGGCATCTCCAACCTTGCCCAATGGCTGGCCCACTTCCCTACACAAGGGCGGACGGCCCCGCTTGGTCAGACAGAGAGGACCGCACCAAGGGCACACGAACATTAATCCCACCATTTACTCATTCAAATACCTCATAACTAAAGGGGGTTTACTTTTCACAGCACCTACCACACAACTTTCTCTCGCAACAAAAGAACACCAGGAAAACGACCGGAGAATGCGGCATGGCTCGGACCCTATCATGAACAACCTCAGCCTCAACAACTATTAACAACCAGCAACAGCACACCATCACTCCATCTAACTTTTCAACAGGGGAAACTGACGATCTCAAAGACCACGACCATCTCGAGGACCACAATCTACTCACTTCCTTATCGATAGTTTTTTTTTTTTTTTTTTTTTTTTTTTTTTTTTTTTTTTTTTACTAAGGGCAGGGGTAGGAAAATCGGGAAGATGAAACGGGGCAAGGATCATTAAAGGGTCAATAGCTAGGACTAAGGGTAAGGACCTGGTTCCCTCCGAAAATAAGGATGAATGGAGGAAACCAAGGCTCGCGTGGGCAGGGGCGCAACCCTGAAATAGATGAACACCACTGGGAGTGTGGGGAACATCTACCCGCTACCCGTCAACCTCTGCTTCTTACCTTTCTCTGACGCACTTTAGGTATTCGCTCCTTTCGGACACCACTCTCTAAGAAATTATCTCGTGTTGAGCTGTACTGACTGGTTTCTTCAGAATCAGAATCAAGGCAACTTACCTCACTACTTTCACTCCGCTTTGGATTATGCTCGTCGTCTAACTCCCCTGCTACAATTTCTTCCTTTTCTACAATTTCCCCTTCTTCGCCCACATAATCCAAATCAACCTCCTGACACTGCACCTCCTCAGCATCTTCCCGTTGCTCCTCTGATCCCTCTTCAACCGCATCTTCCCTCAGCTCCTCACCAATTTCTTCATGACACTCATCGCCAGCCGCTTCACAAACTTCTTCACTAACCTCTTCTCCAATCTCATTTTCACTAACACATTTATCATCAACATCATCGCCACTACCACCATCTGAACATTGCACATCCTCGTCCTCCTCTAGTTGCTCACCTGGTCCACCTGAAACTTCCTCCCGTTCCTCGGAATCCTCAACACTACTTACAGAAGGCGTCTGCACATCTTCACACACTACATCACTCTCACTCACAAACTCTACAACGCTGCCACCAAATTTATCCTCAACTTCTACCTGACTTGCGGCATGGACATCCCCTTGTCCATCCACAACCTCAGAAACACTCGCAGCCCGGACATCCCGGTGTCCATCTGCAACTTCAGACTCTACAGTCTCCCTAACACCTACAACTATACTCACCTGCGCAGCATCTGCAGACCGCTCTTCTGACTCTTCTGTCGATTCCACTCCTTGACCACTTTCAGCAACCACAACGTCCTCAACATCTTCCACCCTGGAATCCAGCTGTCCAGGTTCATGTGCAATGACTAAATTAATTTCGACTGGCGATGGTGATGTTACAGGATCTGGATCCCTCACGAACCGAGATGTAAATACCGGAACAAATTCTGCGGCCTCTGGATTCAACCATGACGTCCTCTTCGAGTCCTGCAACTCCGTCTTAACTGACGTGTCCTTGTCCACTTGTATTGATCCACAGAAGTTATCCCGCTTTTCTTCTTCTGCTTCACCTTCTTCATCCACTACTCTCTTAGGCACTTGTACTTCCTCTGGAACCTCCAAAGCTTCCTTCTTCTCCAAATAAGAAGGACGCCTAACTACCGGCTCCCTACTTGCCGATGGTTGTTCCCTAACATAATTTCTTCTTCCCCTGTTAATTTCATGTTTCTTTGTTTTCTGTGCTGTGGCTGTTGTTACCGTCTTCACACTTGCCACCCCCTTGTAGCCTCCATCACTTCCGGAATATTCTGGCTTTCTAAGCGTCTCTTGGGTTCTCCTCCAACCACCATGTTTGTCCCTTTTGGCTCTTCCTGATGAACCGCTGGAGTATTGGACATCGGTAGCCTCTTTTCCCCGGGACTCGTCAACCTCCTTGACCGTTCCTGAAAGCACACACAGTCGCTCAAGGTCCGCAAAACAACGTGGACGGTCCGCGAATGCCAAACGAGATCTCTCCTGGGGAGTCAGTCCTTCCAGAATCGCTTGGATCACTTCCGTCTCTGGCAACCCCAATCTTAACACCCAGGCAGCTTCCCGTATATCGCGCACGAAGTCTCCTAACGCCTCTCCGTAGGCCTGTGGGCGATAGAACTTTTCCAACTCAAGCTTGGCGCGTCGTCGAAAGGGTATGAAGAAGTTCAACCTTCAAACAAAGATACATTGAATACACAAAGGCACTACACTCCACTACCGAATCCACCGTTGCAAACCACCTCATTAAAGCAAAGCACACATACACAACCATCGACAACAACATGGATATTCTACACGTTCACACAAAAGGCCGAAAACTAGACACTCTTGAACATTTGGAAATATACAAACACACGAACGTTACTTAAACGTTATTCGAACGTTACATGAACGTTATTCGAACGTTACAATTTTTACATATAATAAATGGATAGTAAGAAAGCAAAACTACTAAGTAAGCTTGGAAAGAGCTTATGCGAAAGTTTAACGAAGCAAAGAGGGAGGAACACGTAGACATGAAGAAGCTGAAAGTGAAACAAAGGGGGAAACAAAACTGGCGGGACCTATTCTCTTAGTGGGTTCTCTAGCTACTTCACACCTTACTATTGAAGCCCAAAGAAGATCGAGAATATGGAGAAACAATTGACAAACGAGTTCGCAACGTACCGACGTAGAGAAGGTGAACAACAAAGACAACGTGAAAAGTGGTATGAACCTATAACTAAAGTTCTGAAGGAAACAAAAGCACAAGAGGTTATTGTCAAAGAAATGGTATCTTTTAAACCTATGATAATGAGTACACCGACGGTACTGAGCTGATGAAACAGATCTGAATATGAGTTTGAAGGTGAACAAGAGACGTTTGAAGAATCATCCTCTTCGACACTACCGTCACCATCGATACCTGAAAGAGAATTTTTCAGGATTAATAGATCTTTGAAGCGATTTATAGACTCGAAAATAATCACACTGGAAAGAATTGGAGTCAGATACTTTTCACGGGCTAATGATGATAAGTTTGGTATCTATTACGATGAGGTTGAAGAGAAGATAAAAATCGGTGATCAACCTATTACATTTAGTGATAATGATGTCATACTTATAAGAAACAAGATACGTTACACAGGTACAGAAGGTTTATGGAGATTACTAACGAAGAGTGATTACTTTGAAAAAGAAGGTACGTACACGGACGATGACTGGGATAATTATAAAGATATACTTATCAGAACGATCTTAAATCAGGCAGGCCAAAAGCGAGCCAAGGTAGCAAGTGGAAAGGAATGATTAAAAAGATCTGGAAGGAGTTTACAAATAAAATTTCAGTACTAGAAGAGGAAGTTGAGGCTAGTGGTTCTGGTCTTGTTGAGTACAATGACAATCCAATAGAATAGAAATAGAGTAGAACTCGCGAATAACGAGCTCGCTTATAACGAGAACTTGGATGTAACGAGCAAAACGACATTTGTTGTAACGACACGGATGTAACGACATTTGTTTGGTTTTGTATCTTAGTAATGATAATTAAATTCGCTTTTAACGAGTAGGAACGTATTAGAGACTTGGTTATAACGAGCATTTTTTGCAGGCTTGGTCGTGGGTTAAACTCTAAAAACGTTCGTTACAATACATTTTACAATGCATTTTAATATTCGTTTAAAACCATCACCGCAATTTAGTGAAACTAATAACGTAAGTGATAAATTCGTGGAATATTTAAATAAATTATGAAACTGTTTTGGTATCAACAGATACAAAATTACTAAACAAACAAAAATAGATGACTTTTTAAGGTTAATTAAGTTCTGTGTGCGAAATATAATTTTGACGATTCCATTTAGAGCAAAGAAAAAAAAGACAAATAAGTTAGAGCGAATTTTCTTGTACTCTAAACATAAATATTGTACACGTGACATGGAAAGATTTGCGTTTTTGCCAGATAGCCGGCTCATTTTTGTTAAGTTTTTACTACACAGTTACTTTTACTATATTTCGCGAATGCACTATACACCAATATTCAGCAAAGAATGTTAGCGTCTAAAAAATGTTTAAAGTCTAAATTTCACTTTTAAAATGTAAAACATGTCAAAATTTTATTGTGCATAACGTCTTCTATAATACACTTTCTTTGTTGTGTGTTCGATAATCACGGTATAAAAAGTTAGGCTTGCGAATCGACACCCGGTTTTAACGAGCACATTTTGTCCGGTCCTTTGAATCTCGTTATAAGCAAGTTCCACTGTATATCAATAGCTTGGGCGAGTTGATAAACAGACTCGGCTATATAGAATCAGAAGAAGCAGCGGTTAACAACAACGTCCACAATGAGAAGATGACATTGGTCAAGTTCTTGAATGATAGCCTAGAAGAATTAATAGAGCAACCTAGTATCAAGTACATAGTCAGATGTTTGCGTTACGAAAACGTGTGATAAAGGGTTCAATTCTAATAAATGACTTAATCAATAAGCTTCCTTTCGAACTCCACGTCCATGGGTACAACTACTGCGGTCAAATGGGCCGCTGTCTAGCCTGAAAAGGGTTAGGCAATACACACCTTGTTGCGGGACTAACCTACCACCTCTGTTTGGAAACTTATAGAGGCAACTCGGATAATGACCGAACACAACGGTAAAAACGGTTAGGATTGGGCAATCCGCAGGTGAGCTCCTAAGTTAGGCAATTTTTAATTGTTATACGAATTTAAATCGACCAGTCTAGTATGGAGCCGTCTCAGAGAATGAACGGATGTGGTGGTGAGGGGTTTGGTCAACTCACGTGATCCATTAAGATACAGTTCCGCCTTAGATGAACGTCTAAGGATGTACCGCCAGCTACAAAGATAGATAAACGTTTGAAGCGTGGAGACAGAGGTGTTGAAGCCTGTAAGCAACATGATATATGGTATCGCTACCATCCGAATACAGAAGAGAGATGGGTTGCAGATAAAGATCTCGAAGACAGGGCTTTCGATAGAGTAATTTCTCGAGACGCTGACTTAAACGAAAGGCTTATTGGATTAGCAACAGGTAGATAAAAAGGAAATTGGTATGGGCCATAGTACATCAAGTGTCAATGATCAGAGTTGTAAGTAATATTGGATTTAATGGACTTACGCCCATTAACTCCTTAAAGGAGAGTATAGCACTTGGTTTTAATAGTGCTAAATTTTTAAATACGAGGGCTATTTTTTTTTCAACATTCATTAAAGTAGGAATAAAAAATGAGAAAAATTATAAAAAATGTATTATATACAAAATATTTGTACATCTCTCAGCTACTTTTCTACATAATCGCCATTTCTATTTAAGCACTTATAATAACGTGGCACGAGGTTTCCTATGCCCTCATCAAAGACAGCTGCCGCCTGGTCACTTAGCCAACCGTTCACATTGGCCTTCAGCTCATCGTCACTCATAAACCTCCGCCCTGCTAACCACAGCTTCATTTGGGTGAAAAGATGAAAGTCGCTCGGCGCTAAATCCGGGTACGGCGGATGTTTAAACACCTCCCATTTGAACTTCCGGAGGAGATCCTGTGTATGTGCTGGAGTGTGAGGGCGAGCGTTGTCGTGAAGAAAGACAGTACCCGATGACAACATTCCTCTTCTCTTGTTCTGTATTGCTCTTCGTAGTCGCTGAAGAGTGTCACAGTACGAGGCTGAAGTGACAGTCGTCCCCCGTTCATTAAATTCAGTCAAAAGTACGCCTGTTCGGTCCCAAAACACAGTAGCCATAAGTTTTTTGTTGCAAAACGTTCGCTTGAACTTTACCAGTCTGCCTGGGGACTCACTATGCTTCCACTGTTTGGACTGCTCTTTCGTCTCGACATTTTCATATTGCACCCATGTCTCATCTCCCGTCACAATCTTGTCCAGAAAACCCTGCTCTTTTTCGTGATAACGTTGCAAAAATTCTAAGGCTGCGCCCATTCGCTGAGTCTTATGGTTGTCAGTGAGCATTTTCGGCACCCACCGTGCACAAATTTTTCTGTAGCCAAGCTTCACGCTTACAATGTCATACAGAACTGACCTTGAGATTTCAGGAAATTCGACAGACAGCTCAGACATTGTGAATCTGCGCCTTTCGCGAACCACTTGATTCACTTTTTCAACAATTTCTTCCGTCGCTACAGATTTCCTCTCTTGACCGCCCTCACCATGGATGTCAGTTCGTCCTTCTTTAAACTTTCTGCACCATTCTCGTACACAGCCATCACTCATAAAATTGTCGCCATAAACATTACTCATTCGAGGATGAATTTCGGCTGCATTACGCCCTTCGGCGAGAAGAAAGCGAATTACGGCGCGCACTTCACACTTGGCGGGCGATTCGTTTACATTAGACATGTTATCACGGTTGTTACTCAACAATGACTGATGGGAGTAGAGGTGGGACTGTGATTGCGATCACTGCTTCTAAGAACACTGCTCCGTGGGTAGAGCAGTGAGCAGCTGTGAAGTTCCTGCTCTTGTCGCACTAGCGCTACTAACTATATGTATATTTTCAAATTGTCTTTTCGATATAAAAAATTTAATTTATAATAAAATTGAATTCAAGCAGTACGTCATTTCTATTCAATATTTGTATTTGAAAGTAATATACAATTACCAATAATTTTTTTTGTTTACTTTGAAATTCCAAGCATTTTACCAAATTTTATTTTTATAACAATGTGTCTAAAATTCACGTAATTGGAAAAAAATAATAATTGAACTTAATTTTTTTTTGTAACGCAGTCATTTTTCAAACTATTACCTAAAAAACTGACATAAACAGTGATTAAATCACTGCTACTTTTCACTGCTACTTTTAAAGTTGCTCTCTGTGATCACTGCGCTTGCAAAAGAGCAACTAAGCCTGGGAAGGAGTTCACCTATTGGTGTGTGGTAGTGAATAGTCCAATGCGCATGCGCTGCGTATCTCCATTCCAATATCGCATGTGGGTTTCATCGGGTGGCATCTCGGAGGTTGAAAAAAATATCCCTCGTATTTTTCTGTATATAATAAATAAGTATGGAATTACATACATATAATATTAACCTTTCAGAAAGGCAGAAGAATAGATTTAGCATAGCGTATAAGAAGAGGCGGGGTGCGACATAGGTTTAACAGGCCATTAGAAATCTTAAGGCAATCATCCAGTGCTTCAAAC
This sequence comes from Magicicada septendecula, assembly GCA_034769895.1. Taxonomy (NCBI): domain Eukaryota; kingdom Metazoa; phylum Arthropoda; class Insecta; order Hemiptera; family Cicadidae; genus Magicicada; species Magicicada septendecula. The sequence continues at coordinate 119,416,300 of CM068375.1, read as the reverse complement.
AGACGAACAACACAAAGCTGGCAATAAAGCACTGAAAAATAATAGGGGTTTACGGTTAACTATCAATTATGAACAAATGTTGAAGAATAAAGAAGGAGGGCTACTTAATGAGGTGTTAGAGTTTATCGAAGATAATATTCGTTACGGCAAAAACATTTCACCTTTGATTAGGAAGCAGGCTGCTCCAGGCATAAAAAGTATGTGGTACCCTGGTTGAAGGATTGGATAAACAACGAACTGGACAAAGTTATTAAAGATAAAGACGGCTCTGGATTGGATGCGAAAACAATAAACTATGTTCGTGATCATATGACTAAAGCGGCTTTGAAAAAAAAGTAGAGGGCTTGACCTTGGGCGATGCCGAGCACTACACAATGAAGTTGGGCATTAAACACTTAGGGGTATATTCATGAGAGGTATGTTGCCAGAAGGTCGTTCACATAAGATAGAATGTGCTATGATTAACTTGGATGACTTGTACTCTATCAGCACACACTGGACCTGTTACATGAAAAAAGGTAATAATAAGATTTACTTTGACTCCTTTGGTGACGCTCGTTGTCCTTCGGAGTTTGTGCGTTATTTGGGTAGGAGGAACTTGAAATATGATACGGATAGGATACAAACGTTTACCGATTCACCTATATGCGGCTACTTGTGCTCAGAAGTTCTCAGGCGTTTCTCGAACGGCGAGGATTGGCAAATTATTTCCCGTATAATAAAAGATGACAACTATATATGGGAACTTGGTTTGAAGTTTTATAAGTTCAGAGAGGAACTAGAGACTAATGATACCGCTGTACAGTCGTTTGAAGGGCCGGTTGAACTTATAGATAGAGCTAGGAGAGCATTTGGCTTTTCTAAATCTTAAGTTAGTTTAAAAGGAAGGAGATTAGTCAATGTCGCGCCTGCTCTTGACAGTCATGATTGTGTGATTAAGGAACAATTGGACGATTTGGAGCGTAAGGTGGAGGAGACGATAATAAAGTTAAATGAGAATCCTAAAGATACGGACAGTACAGAAAAACAAAAAGGTCTGGATGACTTGAAGAAGGCTAAAGAGAAACGCAGCACAGAGACGCCTAAAGATGAGCCTTTGTCAGATTCTGTCGTAAATCGAATAATACATAAATATACGGGCTCAATAAAGCCAAGTGATATGTTAAAGTAGTTAGTTTAGAGGCTTTTTTGGTTTTAATGGGTTCACACTCATTAAAACTCATGTTACTAAGACGACATATCAGTGGCTCGATGATTTACTTTTTGGGGGTTAAATTCATGAAATGTATAATAAACTGAGAGAAAACTTTTTACACACAATAAAGAGAAGACGGAACTTAACAAAGCAAACATCGATGCTAACATAACCCAACTGCAGGACATTCTTGACCGTGTTAACAAACCTAAGTACAATAAAATTAGCGATTTTGAGGTGGGTCATAAGTACTATGTTCATAGTTTGGAACGTGTTAAAACAGTACACGGAGATCGTATCGTAGTAACTGTGGAAGATGACTTTAAATCCTTCCTTCCAACTAGTTGGACAGACAAGTTAACGGATGACGATATAAGTAAGATTAACGCGTGTTATACTTAGTTGTACGTAGTGTACTACAGTCTCATCCCCTGTCAAATGGGAAGAGTAAACACGATATTGAATTTACAATGGAAAGTAATTGAATTGGTTAATATTTTTTTACTAATAATAAAGGAAAGATGGACATAGCCAGTAGAACAGGCTTCAGAATTTCTGCAGATAAAAACAAATTTATCACGAACATTAAAAATGCGCCAAAATTCCTGTAACAGATATTGGTCGAATAGAGAGGGTTAGAAAATTTAAGTATCTAGGAGAAATAATTCAAGAGAATGGTTTAGAAAAATCTGCTATAGAAGAAAGGATTCATAAGATGGAAAGAGTATTTTTTTTATGGTATAACTAAAGATATTTACAATAAAATGTGCATATCTAAAAATGCGAAAATACAATACAGTAGTGAAGCCAGAATGCCTATATGCAAGTGAATGTCTAGCATTGAATTATAATTTAGATAAACTAGGAATATTGGAAAGACGATTTATTAGGAAAATATTAGGCCCACAAAAAACTTCAGAAGGTTGGAAATTAAGAAGTAATGTTGAAATATATCAAAGTATAGAAAATATAACAGAAACAATGAGAAAGAGAAGACTATTATTTTTTGGACATTTATATAGAATGGACGACAATAGGTTAACAAAGCAGATCTTCAAATATCTGTGGGCGAAGAAGTCAGTATCAAGTTGGATTAAAGAAGTCCAAAAGGATTTAGAAAAAATAATATACACACAGAAGAAGCGATTGAAAGAGAAGTTTTTTGGGCAAAAAGTATTAAAAATGGGAGGAGTCCAGGGTAGGAGAGAGAAAAACACAGGTTCAAAGTGAGTTGAAGACAGGAAGAAGAGACACAGTGAAAAGATGAAAGAATATTGGAGAAAAGGAAAAGAACAAACAGTAAAGAATTGAAATGTGGTCCTTCTTAGATGGCCGATACAAAAAAAAAGGAAATATGGAGAAACATGTCGTTATGAGAAGGTCACGACACTGTTGACGAAACTCTGAGCTTTTGTCTGTACGTGTACAAGAAAGTAAATCGAAAGGATTGACATGCAATAATAAAACAAAGGCTAATTTCTGTAGTAGACATTCAAAACGTATGTTTAAAGATGAAAATATATAAAGGCTGTAACGATTGGTTTTTATTGGATTACGTCCATCAAAAAAATGAAAAAACTACAATAATTTTTAGATCCCCAACTTTTAAGATCTATATTGATAGATAGAATATTTTATAGTACAACATAGAACATACCCGGGCTTTTCTGACGCTCGTCTGTCTCAGAAATCTCTACCTTTTGGGTGGCCCTACACAACTACTTTCCGACGGTTTATAGATCAGGAGTTTCAATTAAGGGTCTAGTGAGTTCTTCCTTTCTGAGAGAGGAAAATATAAACTAACGTCTTGACGTTTACAAACGTAAACTAACATTTAACGTCCTTAATCAAACGTCTATAAAACGTAAACTACCACTTAATGTCCTTAATTAAATGTTTAAAAACATGATCACATCATTATGAAACGTAATGTAACGTTTAAAGATACGTAAGCCAACGTTGAACAAATTTTAAACCAACGTTTATTCTTACACACATATGTAAAATTGTTAATTGAAACGTAATCAATCGCTTAAAATCGTACTAAAACGTTTTAAAAGAACGTTGGACATACTTAATCGATCGCTTATAAAATGTTAAACTTTAATAAGTGTCTTAAGAAAACAGCGTTACTCCCTACCTCTAGCTACATACTTGTCGGAATTAATTATTGTTACTGGAATAACCTGAAACAGTAAGAAGGTGGAACTAATGTTAAATATTTAGTGCAATTATGCTAATTTATGCGGATTATTAAATTATTCAATTAATTTGAATATTTATCAGATCAATATAATTTACACAAGTATGCTATTCTGACAATTCAATGGGTGATTTGAGTGTATGCACTGTTAATTAGCATAATTATTGAGACTCTTTGTAAGCAATAAGTTAAAATTACTTGAAACATGACAAATTAATTATTCGAGGTTAATTGCAATAATGAACGCAAGATATATATACGCAATAAATACTTATTTATTACACATTATTGATTAAGCAAATTTTTGGCCTACAAATGAAATTACGTCCTGTAAATACATTCAGACAAAACACGTAATACATAAATCATAATAATATTCGTTTCGTTGTTCCCTGAAGAACAAGACATACAATGCTATCAAATACAACACAATAATATATATATGCACAAACAATAAACAATCAAATATACTTCATTCTAAGCTAAATGCGTTCATTAATGCCCTCAGATGGGTGACTTTAATATTTAACATGATTAATTTTACGATTTATATGGATCTCTCGGGAGTAGCTCTTTGAAAAGACACAGTGCAGTAGTGAGTATCAACTAGTATTTAAAAACATAAGGACTTAACTTGTAAAATGCATATCCACAAATTCCATCGGTGGGGATTCTATCCGTTGATGGGTTCCCTGTACATGGTTATCGCTGTTGATCGATGCGCACTGACACTTTCACTTGTGATAATTCCACTCGCGTTATGTGTAGTGTGATGTCGGAATTTATCCGCTTGGAATAAGTGTCTTTACAGTTTTATGTGTTAAAAATGCAATCATCCACATTGGTGTAGTTTGATTTAGGGTTTGCTGTAAGCGTGTTTCAGGTAGCTAATTACTTTTGTCTACCTTGGACGTGATGTGTGCTATGTGTGCACTAGTGTTCATGAGTGTTAACCCACTTAGTTCATATGCCCAAAATTTAGAATCATTATGGTTGGATAGTGTTTATAATGTCTGAAATTGTCGCACAATGTTTTACTATCGAAATGTTAATTCACTCGTACTGCATTATATTGCGTGCCGGACGTATTCTAAAGTCTCGTATACACTGGAATTTAACGATATTGATGTATATTCGCACTGCTTGTTACTGCGTTAAGTTCGGTAACTCGGATAATCTATCGAACACACGTTTTGTAGAACTGAGATTGAGTTGAAATGTCTAAGTTCGACTAAGACCGAGACTTGGTTATAACTGTATCACTGACTGACTAACTGATTTGAAAGTTGAGTAAGTCGGAGTAAGTACCGAGTAACTATTAGGACTGTTAATCATCTTCTACTATTACTGAGCAATTACTACTATATTACTGCCGCTCCGCGTCCTCGTAAACAGTTTTTATCAATCACCAAATACCAGAATGCAATTTTCTCACCTCCACGCCTACGGCCGTTGTTGATAGGTTATAATTTCCTTCCACCTTGTAGATTTTTGGTCATCGGTTTCCTGATTCGTCGTCCAAGTCGTCACTACTCTATTCACCAGTTCTGGTTGGTCGTTGGGCATCCTCCGAAGTACCCCAGTGTCGAACATTGCGTTGTTTCTCGGAAAGTGGAGCAATTGCCCGTCTGTCTATCAACCTTTTGTTTCCATGTTATCGAGGCTCTCTGATATCGCTTTTGTTGAAAGTCTGCAGTGTTTTGGTCCTTTGTTCGTTCACCCTTCGTTTTTTCCGTCAATTACCAACTCTTCGTTGGGCGTCATCCCTGGACGGCTCCCACGCTTTCTAGTTGTAAATCTGACTTGACACTGGGTTTGTTTTCATGCTGGGCTGAGTACGTATTTCGTATTCATTGAATACCCGTCCCATTGTCTACATATTCGTCAAGATTTCTCTGCACCCTTTGTTGTTGACTATTTCATTCATACGTACGCGCGTTACAACTTAACCCCTCTCAGCATGTGTTCCATCTAACTTCTGCGTAACCAGGCTACTGGACTCTGCCTTTTGTTTGGTTTGTTTTGGTGTTGTAAATCGTAGCTAAGTTTGTTCTGTCAACGATGTTCCCAGTTTTCTATTGTTGCGTGTACTCGGACGTTTCTTCATTGTTTCTTCACTGGCGTCGGGTCTGACGTGTGTCTAATCGTTCTTATTTACAACTCGAGCCTGGGTTGTTAACTCGAGTGTGTGCGAGCGTACCTCTTGATCACAAAATTATAAATTTTTAAAATTTTTGAGCACTATAAATAACGTAAAATGATAAAAATAAATAATTGGAAACAAACATTTGTTTTCATTTATTTCTCTTATGAGTTCTCTTATATTTCTCTTAAATTGATGACAATGTTGTATAAAACACTTACATTACACAGGGGCACTCTTTTCTTTTTGTCCTTCTTATTTACGAAAATTCCTATTAACATTTTATTTTTTATCTTTGCCTTATACCAGTCATCTTCAAGAATGTTACAATTACTGTTAGATACGATTTGAACTAAAGGTATAAACGAAGAGAATTTCTGATTCCTTAAATTGTTATCATATTTAAATTCCATAATTATTCCAGTTTTATCATTTCTTATAAGAAGTATATCAATAAATTAATTTTGATAACGCTCTATTTTATCCCTCTCATTTGTTTGCACGGTCACTTCGCTAAAAATCTGTTGTTCCTAAATTTTGGAAAAGTATTATAGAGGGCCTTTTAATTCATTCTCATTTTCAGGCATCCTACATGCCTAAATAGCTTTACGATAGATTTAGCAAACGTCATGTAGCTTGTTTTCCTTGAATTTAGGTTGCTGAAGGAGTCCAAATAAAAGTTTATATTAATTATTATTTAATGGTACTTTCACTTGTGAAACTTACTTGTTGATATTCCCTCAAGCAAGTAGTCGGTAATTTTTTTTTTTTTTTTTTTTTTTTTTTTTTTTTTTTTTTTTTTTTTTTTTTTAGGTGACTGGTTGTGTGTGGGGGTTTTTATATAAAAACCAATTTTATATATTTGGTTCCTATTACCGAAACGTTAGAAATAGCTAAAAATTTATTACTATCTAAATCCACATTAAATTATGAAGCAGTTGATGAGTTAATCAATTTGACAAAAGTAATATTAGAACAAAATTACTTTACTTTCGAAAACAAATATTATTTACAACGGGATGGTTTAGCTATGGGATCCCCATTGTCAGGCATCCTGGCTGAAATTTACCTAAATCATATTGAAACAAATGAAATTTTATCAACTAAAAACAAACATTATACAAAAATTGTATTTTACCGACGATATGTGGATGACACAATAATGATTTACAATGGCAATTGCAGACAATTAGAAATGCTTAAAAAAGATATGAACACTATTACAAATAATTTACAATTCACATTAGAAACTGAAATGAATAATAAAATTAATTTTTTAGATTTAACTTTAACTAAAATAAATAATAAAATTAGCTATAATATTTACAGAAAACCAACAATCACAGATCATGCTATTCACGCCTCATCGTATCACCCTATGTCACATAAAATGGCTTTTTTTAACTGCATGATTCATAGATTGCTGGCATTGCCCTTATCTACAGATGATTATAACAGTGAACTAAACATTATCAAGCACATAGCATTGGCCAATGGATACAAAAGTCATATAGTAGATAGATTAATTAATAAAAAACAAAACAAACCAATAAATATTGATGTATCCAAAGAAAACAAATACATTGCTATAGAATATGGTGAAAATCTACACCATACTTTAAAAAACCTATTAAAAAAGCATAATATTACATTGGCCTCAAAGGCAAGTAATAAACTTGAGAAAAAACTCACTTTTACCAACAAAAATACACCCTCCGATATATTTGATGGTACTGGTGTATATAGACTTAATTGTTCTGATTGCACACGGTTCTATATAGGACAAACAGGTCGTTCTTTCAAATTACGCTATAAAGAACATATCCCAAGCTCCAAGTCTAATGTAACAAGATCTACATTTGCAGAACATTTGAGCTCATATAACCATAATATAAAAAGTATCAACGATAATTTAAATATCCTACATAAATGTAAAAAGTCACTAAAGCTGGACACCCTTGAAAGATTCGAGATATACAAAGCCATAAAGAAGGATCACAATCGTGTCCTAAATGAAAAAGCGATACATAACAATAATGTTTTATTTAATAGAATCGATCTTATGGAACGAGAGATTGGCTATATCAGATCGATGAAATTGAACCGAGGTCAAACCGGCATTGATTAATCTTACCGTGGGGTGCGTTCCTGTGCAGGATCGTTTGCGGCCGCGTTGTTTTTATATTCTTTTATTAATGTTATTTTATTGTGATATAGTTTATTTATTGTTTTATATAATGTTATGTGTTGTTTTTAATCTTTTAAATATCTAACGAGATGCATATGCATCGAAATGTTTTAACCTAATTCACCGATCTGATGATGACACCAAATGGTGTTGAAACTCGAGTCATCCTAAAAGGATTTTAAGAAACGTCGACAGAAGGTAAATAACCTATTTTATAGTAATATATTATGTACAATATATTTAGAGTATTAAGGTCTAAGTAAGTCCAGCGGAAATGTTAACTTTAAACGTTTTGTCTGCAAGCTGTTGTCTAGTAAATTTATGGCTAAAGGATTTGTGTGCTCTTCAAGCCGTTCCACATATTTTTCGCTGAACATCGCAATGGTTTCACTGACTGAGGGCACGTCCAGGTCCCTATATATGTTGCTGATGAACCACGGTGCATTGGTTATGGCACGCAACACCTTGGTCTCTGAAACCTTTCCATTATGGCGATATTGGATTTAGATGCAGTTCCCCAAAGCTGTAAGCAAAGCACCACTTAATGATTTAAAATATTATATACTACTGGGTACTGTCCGAAATGCTCTTCAAAAAAACTTCCATCTGTTACTCTGTATATGTCTAACAGTTCTTTTATTCCTCCAACTTTATCTGTAAAAACGCTGTAATTTTCAGTTTCCTTTTTTGGTACCCTGTTTCCACTTTCATCCACTATCGCTCCACTGAATTTCTTAATCATGTCCATGTTGATTGACTTTCCGAACCGGCGTGGGGCTGTAATTAGTACCCGCCGGTGACTGAAAAATTCCTTTATCAATAAAGGTTTGTCTACAAATGCAGCAGACTAACAACCACATCAAACCCGTCACATCCAACCTCGTATACGTCGTTCCGTTCTCCCTGCAAACAAAATAAAAAAACGTAAATTCTTATAATTTATTTTAAACATACTCTTTAATTTGTGGAATCTCATATCATTTGGTTTGTAAAAAACCACCGACACAGATGAAGAAATCTAAAAATGACTGTTTAAAGAATATTACTACACAATTGGGTGGCAGGTTATATACTTTTTCCAAAGGGACTTATTAGATTTTAATTTTCTGTATTAATTCAGTCTTGTCCACAAGAGCTTTTGGCACGACAACAACCGCAATGGTATTGCAGCCCACTTCAAAATGTTTAATCTGAGTTCCCTACACGATAAAAAATACAAATTCTAAATATTTATTAAAATGTACACTCTAATTTGTGGGATTTCTAAGACAATGTGTATTTGTTTTAAAACAACAGAAGCCTGTCGACATAGTTAAAGATTGGTATCGATATTTCGAGTATAATTATATACTATACTTTTCCAGAAAGGACTTGTTAGGTTTTTAATTTTTTAACTTTTTTTTGTTCTTTATAAAATATGCTACGTTACAGTACTAAAAATATAATTCATCACTTAAATAGATATGCACATTAAAAAAAAATTAATATCTTTTATAAGAATTAATTTTAAATGCTTACCCAACAGTAATTTTTACAACTCAGAAGAAAAACAAATATTAAAACAAGTATCATTTTGACATGCAACATCGCTCTTAGAATAAGATCAACAGTAAGCGGAATAACGTTCAACACATTCTATGATACAAAACGAGATAATTAATATATCTCGTGTGTGTTATCAATAATAATCACAGCGCATTCCATATGATAAGATTCCTCTTCATAGGGAACATTAAGCCAATATTAAACAGGGTGCTATACTGCTATACCAATAAACTTTCCTTACCAGTGTAATATGCAATCTACAAACAATTAAACGGGAAATAATTCACTTTGTATTGTGCTTTTATTTGCGTAACATAACTAGAAAGTGATTGCGCAAATACTAATACTAATAATCAAATTCTCCTTAACCATTTTCTAATTATATTCTACTTAATGTAATTTAATAGTATTATTGCAAAAATAATTGTAAATATTTTTAAACATTAAAGTTATCTGTAAAGTAAATTTACCGCCTTTGCTAAATGTTTCATCGCTATAACATCCTACTGGGAAATTATCTATCTTTGAAACTTCCAATATAACGTCTTACCTACGTTATAACATCGGGAACCTGTGCTTAATTGCCTCGGATCAATTGCATAGGCTGCCATAGTCGTAACGAACTTCTAATTGTTACAGTTACAAGCTGTAGTAGAATTAAAGGAAATTTTACATGGGTGTCTGATGATTTATTCACTCAGCATTATGTGTTATGTAATGACATCTCTTTATTAACTGATTTCTTTAACAATTCTACATGAGTTTTTCACCATAAGGTTTTCTTAATAAATAGTTTACGAAATATTTTCTGAAAGGGGCCCACAACTAAAGGATTGTTATGTGCTAGTTTTTTCCACGGATCCGGGATATTAAATTGGTTTGTAAGTTTAGCTCACTTACTCATATACTATCATACTATTTGGGAGCCATTTGAAGAATGGACTTAATTTAACTTTTAGTATCTGTGAAGCTTTATAATATAAACACTACTTGCTACTACAAATATTTTTAGTCGTATGACATACTACATTTTACAAAGTGACTATTGTTAAAGTCTTTTATATTGTTATTTAAACTGTCTTTTACAAATCATCTTTTTTGAATGGTAATTAACCACGGAAGACAAGTCTCCGTGTCACCTGCGATATCCTGAAGTTTACTCCGTGTCCTGGTCCTTGGTCCTTGGGGTGTCCACAGATGGTTGATCTTTATTGTAGTTTACTTTCCTGCTGAAGTTCCTGAAGTGATTCGGTAATTATGAAGCTGGTATGCTGTTCTCAGAAGTCTGGTAGCTAAGCATCTTTAGTAGTATAACTCGAGTAAATGTTTTTGTTTGCCACAGAAAGGCACGTCACATCTTTATCTATAAAAGGTTCTCACTTTTGGTATCTCGTACATTTTTAATTTAAACAAACATTGAAATCTTACACTTAGTCAATAGAGATGTCATCCCTCACAGTTATTTATTCCTTTTTGTTTTAAATGATTACATGTTTACTTTATAACACACTAATTTACAGTTACATTCCTCTGCACATTTGTGCCGGTGTAAATCCGGCTATCGAAGGTTTTAGTTAAAGTTTTTCGTAATTGTAAAATAATGCGAATGCGAGGGTGCTGAGGCGACCTTTGTTCTGCGATGTAAGTGGACGGTTGCGCGCGCAACTCAGCGTAGTGTGGGGTCGCTTTGCTCTGCCTGTGAGAGCAGACTACTTACCGCCACGCTACGAGATTCATCGGCTTCGCTCTCTCTCTCTTCGAACAATTACGACGTAGTTTTCTCTATCTACATGACTGGCTAAAGCTTAAACGACTCCCGGGTTCTTGAATTAAGACGGAGATTTGGCCTTGCTGATTGCCGTACACCTGCATCAGTCACGGACCATTAAACAATATCCTGTCCGAAGAGGGAGATGGTGACTCTGGTTCTCGATGTAGCACTCGTCAGCAGTATTAAGGTGATATTCACACTTTTATTTTCCTTTTTGGGGCCGGACCGGCAGTGCGCCTGTTTTACATTAAATATCTTTGAAGCCATGTGACCACGTGTCCAGACTGTCTGCTAGAAAGGGGAGCAGCTGATCATGACTTTGAACGTTTTAAGTTAAATTCAAGAACACTTTTTTATAACTGATTTACATAACACTAAGTGAACTGCTTGTAATTGTGTGCTGCACTGGGGGAGCGTGCCAGACATTTTTTTACACTTGGACATTTTACAGTTGGCATCTCATTATCATTCAACTCTTTACAAAATTTATAGAACAGTTTAGTAGCTCTGTTCCGGCTGGAACAGGAATGAATAAATATTAACTTCACGATGGGTTTAACATTTAAGGGCTGGGGGTTTCTTGTGTTTTTTTTTTTGGGCCGTTTTCTGGGGTTTAAAAGGGGACTTAGTTTTCTCTGACACATGTTGGTGCATCCTCAGGCAGGTTGGAGGCCTGTCAAACTTTGTCAACCACATGCTGGCGCGCTGCCACAGCTGCTAGGCCACAACCACCTTATTGTATTTCTTGCATTTTAACTATATTTATAGAGCCATTCGGGGTTAATAGAAAATAATTGGTTTTTCTTCTGGATATTTATTAGTTGATTTTGCTCCTTACAAAGGGGCTATACTGATTGTTTTTCTTAACTGGCTAACACATATTGATTAACTTTCACCTGTAATATCTGCTGTTTAATTTCTTTAACTATAAAACATATACTCATTATTTTTGTAAAACATACATTGTCTAAAATTTTCTGATATTGTAAAGCCTCGAGTGTTTAATTCAGATTGTTAAAGCCCATATTGATTTTAAATCCTCTGGAATTTGTGAAGTAAAGTAACCGTTTGAAATCCGGTGATGTAGTTCTGTAAATTTTTATTTAATGCTGTGGAAGGAACTTAAGGTTCATACACTCATGATGGGTTATTGATCAGTGGAATGCTATGCAAATGGGCGGTCCGGTTTTATTTATGCGTTATGAGTTTTCATCATCCTTCTGGGGTTTTGGCTTTTATGTAATTCTACAAAAACGGGTTGTTGATGGGCGAATATTTTATCACTGCTGGGTTCGGAGTATTGTAGTTACACTGCCTGCAGGGCGGGTGCATTCCTGGGGCATTCGTGTTAGAATTGATGTAATTGTGAGTTTGTGTGCCTTATGTTCTATGTGTGTTATGTTTGTCCGTGTCTAGCTAGCCACAAGATGGGGGAGAATCTTATATTTATATATACATATACTTGCTGAATTTATACACACTTGTTATGCTATTATGTTTATATATATTTACCGAATTTATACACATTGTTATGCTATTATATTTATATATATGTTACTGAATTTATACACACTTGTTATGCTATACACATGTTGTTTTTCTTTAATACTGTTAAAGGTGGGATTAAATTATTCGTGATATTTATAATTCATGGGAGGGATAATTATGTCATAGAGTTGGCCTGCATGTATGGATTCTAGGAATATAATAAATTTGTTATTGTTACATTACAGCTGAGTTTCATTGCAAGTCCCGTCATACTGGACCTGGCACAATTTTTGCTTCTCTAGGCTCCAGCCTAGTCCTAATTGACTTGTGGCTTCTCTTTCAAAAAAAAATTAAAATTAAAGAAGTTGTTTTATATTAAAAAAAAATACATGAAAGGAAAGAGTGGTTACAAATGGTAGCAGAGCGTGGTGTATAAAGTCCGCTACCACAAATGGTAGCAGTAAGCGTGGTTCATCCTAGGCTTGAACCCTTGGGTCCTGTGGTGTGACGGGGCTTTCAGACTCGGAAATATTAATGCGATTGTTGTGACATAGTTTTTGATATATGCCCGTGTAGGCTAGTTGGAGGTAGCATAACTTGTGAGTCGGGTCGCACCACTGAGGCGGTTATTGGTGTTTAAAATTAAAAAATGTAATGGTTGTACGGCCGGGGAGTCTCAAGCGTGGCCTGGAAGATGGAATGTTGATTCGGGGTCGGAGTTTAGAGTGTTATATTGACGGGATGCGGTATGGCCCGATCGGAAATCGGTACCGGCACAGACTTGTGTCCGGTTGATGTCGAAGTATTAATTCCCGGATTATGACTTTCAATTGTTAGTTGGTTGTTGTGAGTTATGTGTTGGTACGGCGTGTGTGTCGAGTCGCTGTTTGATGTTATGTGTGATTAGTATTGTTGCTTGTCACTTGTCTCCTTCTGTCGTGGATGTGAATGGTTCAGAATAGGCCAGGTCTCCGCAGCGCTAGAGAACCCGGGGGTCTACTCAAAGGAAGGACAGTACTTGAGTTTTTCCGATTTTTGTTAATATGTTTTTGTAGGTTATGTTTGTGTTAGATGTTTAGTGGGGATTTGTTTTATGATCGTTTGTTTTGAATTGTGCAATTCTGGCGGCGGTATGCTATCAGGAATTGCCCCAACCTCTTACAGGCGTTCTCCAGAAATTTCCGGTGGTGAATGGATTTGATGAGGACCAGCTGTTGGTTTTCTTGGACCTGGTCCTGCGGGTGGCAGATTTCCCGGGGGTGTCCGATGGGGAGGTCTTGTCTCTTATATACCCGTATTGCCGGAGTACGTTGGCTGATCTGGTCACCAAGGCTCTGCGTCGGGGTGACAGTGTTGATGCTTTCCATGGGCAGGTGTTGAACTTCTTCCTACCCATTCGACGACGTGCCCACCTTGAGTTGGAAAAATTCTATCGCCCACAGGCCAACGGAGAGGCGTTCGGAGACTTCGTGCGCGATATACGGAAAGCTGCCCGGGTGTTAAGATTGGGGTTGCCAGAGACCGAAGTTATACAAGCGATTCTAGAAGGACTGACTCCCCAGGAGAGATCTCGTTTGGCATTCGCGGACCGTCCACGTTGTTTTGCGGACCTTGAGCGACTGTGTGTGCTTTCAGGAACGGTCAAGGAGGTTGACGAGTCCCGGGGAAAAGAGGCTACCGATGTCCAATACTCCAGAGGTTCATCAGGAAGAGCCAAAAGGGACAAACATGGTGGTTGGAGGAGAACCCAAGAGACGCTTAGAAAGCCAGAATATTCCGGAAGTGATGGAGGCTACAAGGGGGTGGCAAGTGTAAAGACGGTAACAACAGCTACAGCACAGAAAACAAAGAAACATGAAATTAACAGGGGAAAAAGAAATTATGTTAGGGAACAACCATCGGCAAGTAGGGAGCCTGTAGTTAGGCGTTATTCTTATTTGCAGAAAAGTGAGAGTTTAAAAGTTCCAGAGGAAGTACAAGTGCCTAATAAGTGGTGAATGAAGAAGGGGAAGCAGAAGTAGAAGAGCGGAACTGCTTCGTGGGATCAATCCAAGACGACAAGGACACGTCAGTTAAGACGGAGTTGCAGGACTCAAAGAGGACGTCATGGTTGAATCCAGAGGCCGCAGAATTTGTTCCGGTATTTACCTCTCGGTTCGTGACGGATCCAGATCCGGTAATATCGTCATTGCCTACACAGGGATATGAGAAGTCATTGGATGGTGTAGCTTTACCATCGCCAGTAGAAATTAATTTAGTCATTGCACATGAACCTGGACGGAAGATGTTGAGGACGTTGTAGTTGCTGAGAGTGGTCAAGGAGTGGAATCGAAGCAAGAGTCAGAAGAGCGGTCTGCAGATGCTGCGCAGGTGAATATAGTTGTAGGTGTTAGGGAGACTGTAGAGTCTGAAGTTGCAGATGGACACAGGGATGTCCGGGCTGCGAGTGTTTCGGAGGTTGTGGATGGACAAGGGGATGTTCATGCCACAAGTGTGGTAGAAGTTGAGGAGAAATTTGGTGGCAGCGTTGTAGAGTCTGTGAGTGAGAGTGATGTAATGTGTGAAAATGTGCAGACGCCTTCTGTAAGTAGTGTTGAGGATTCCGAGGAACGGGAGGAAGTTTCAGGTGGACCAGGTGAGCAACTAGAGAAGGACGAGGATGTGCAGTGTTCAGATGGTGGTAGTGGAAGTGATAGCGATGACGTTGGTGATGAACGTGTTGATGAAAATGAGATCGGAGAAGAGGTTAGTCAAGAAGTTCGTGAAGGAGCTGGCGATGCGTGTGATGAAGAAGATGGATCAGAGGAGCAACGGGAAGATGCGGAGGAGGTGCAGTGTCAGGAAGTTGATTTGGATTATGTGGACGAAGAAGGGGAAGTTGTAGAAAAGGAAGAAATTGTAGCAGAGGAGTTAGACGATGAGCATAATCCAAAGCGGAGTGAAAGTAGTGAGGTAAGTTGCCTTGATTCTGATCCCGAAGAAACCAGTCAGTACAGCTCAACACGAGATAATTTCTTAGAGAGTGGTGTCCGAAAGGAGCGAATACCTAAAGTGCGTCATAGAAAGGTAAGAACAAGAGGTTAACGGGTAGCGGGTAGATGTTCCCCACACTCCCAGTGGTGTTCATCTATTTCAGGGTTGCGCCCCTGCCCACGCGAGCCTTGGTTTCCTCCATTCATCCTTATTTCGGAGGGAACCAGGTCCTTACCCTTAGTCCTAACTATTGACCCTTTAATGCTCCTTGCCCCAGTTCATCTTCCCGATTTTCCTACCCTTGCCCTTAGTAAAAAAAAAAACCTATCGATAAGGAAATGGAGAGAGACTTGCCGGAAGTGAGTAGATTGTGGTCCTCGAGATGGTCGTGGTCTTGGAGATCGTCAGTTTCCCCTGTTTTAAAAGTTAGATGGAGTGATGGTGTGCTGTTGCTGATTGTTAATAGTTGTTGATGTTGATGTTGTTCATTATAGGGTCCGAGCCATGCCGCATTCTCCGGTCGTTTTCCTGGTGTTCTTTTTGTTGAGAGAGAAAGTTGTGTAGTAGGTGCTGTAGAAAAGTAAACCCCCTCTAGTTATGGTGTATTTGAATGAGTAAATGATGGGATTAATGTTCGTGTGCCCTTGGTGCGGTCCTCTCTGGCTGGCTGAGCGGGGCCGTCCGCCCTTGTGTAGGGAAGTGGACCAGCCATATGGCAAGGATGGAGAGACCTTGTGGGTGCATGTGGCTGGTCGGTCCAAGAGATGGACGAGGAGTAGTACGGTCGCTCACATATGAAGGTGTGAGATACCTTGTTGGGTCTTAGGACGAGTATGTGAGTGGGAGTAGGTGATGGTCACCGGAGAGGGTGACGTGTTGGTCCTGGGAGCAAGTGCCGCCGGGCCACCTTACCCACGATGTCCACCGGAGTATTTAAGAAGGGGGTACACTGCAGGGTACTTTCCCGAGTTTCAGAGTGGGGCAACCGGGTTGCCCTTTCGGGGTGGGGGTGTGCCGGTGTAAATCCGGCTATCGAAGGTTTTAGTTAAAGTTTTTCGTAATTGTAAAATAATGCGAATGCGAGGGTGCTGAGGCGACCTTTGTTCTGCGATGTAAGTGGACGGTTGCGCGCGCAACTCAGCGTAGTGTGGGGTCGCTTTGCTCTGCCTGTGAGAGCAGACTACTTACCGCCACGCTACGAGATTCATCGGCTTCGCTCTCTCTCTCTTCGAACAATTACGACGTAGTTTTCTCTATCTACATGACTGGCTAAAGCTTAAACGACTCCCGGGTTCTTGAATTAAGACGGAGATTTGGCCTTGCTGATTGCCGTACACCTGCATCAGTCACGGACCATTAAACAATATCCTGTCCGAAGAGGGAGATGGTGACTCTGGTTCTCGATGTAGCACTCGTCAGCAGTATTAAGATGATATTCACACTTTTATTTTCCTTTTTGGGGCCGGACCGGCAATGCGCCTGTTTTACATTAAATATCTTTGAAGCCATGTGACCACGTGTCCAGACTGTCTGCTAGAAAGGGGAGCAGCTGATCATGACTTTGAACGTTTTAAGTTAAATTCAAGAACACTTTTTTATAACTGATTTACATAACACTAAGTGAACTGCTTGTAATTGTGTGCTGCACTGGGGGAGCGTGCCAGACATTTTTTTACACTTGGACATTTTACAGTTGGCATCTCATTATCATTCAACTCTTTACAAAATTTATAGAACAGTTTAGTAGCTCTGTTCCGGCTGGAACAGGAATGAATAAATATTAAGTTCACGATGGGTTTAACATTTAAGGGCTGGGGGTTTCTTGTGTTTTTTTTTGGGCCGTTTTCTGGGGTTTAAAAGGGGACTTAGTTTTCTCTGACACATGTTGGTGCATCCTCAGGCAGGTTGGAGGCCTGTCAAACTTTGTCAACCACATGCTGGCGCGCTGCCACAGCTGCTAGGCCACAACCACCTTATTGTATTTCTTGCATTTTAACTATATTTATAGAGCCATTCGGGGTTAATAGAAAATAATTGGTTTTTCTTCTGGATATTTATTAGTTGATTTTGCTCCTTACAAAGGGGCTATACTGATTGTTTTTCTTAACTGGCTAACACATATTGATTAACTTTCACCTGTAATATCTGCTGTTTAATTTCTTTAACTATAAAACATATACTCATTATTTTTGTAAAACATACATTGTCTAAAATTTTCTGATATTGTAAAGCCTCGAGTGTTTAATTCAGATTGTTAAAGCCCATATTGATTTTAAATCCTCTGGAATTTGTGAAGTAAAGTAACCGTTTGAAATCCGGTGATGTAGTTCTGTAAATTTTTATTTAATGCTGTGGAAGGAACTTAAGGTTCATACACTCATGATGGGTTATTGATCAGTGGAATGCTATGCAAATGGGCGGTCCGGTTTTATTTATGCGTTATGAGTTTTCATCATCCTTCTGGGGTTTTGGCTTTTATGTAATTCTACAAAAACGGGTTGTTGATGGGCGAATATTTTATCACTGCTGGGTTCGGAGTATTGTAGTTACACTGCCTGCAGGGCGGGTGCATTCCTGGGGCATTCGTGTTAGAATTGATGTAATTGTGAGTTTGTGTGCCTTATGTTCTATGTGTGTTATGTTTGTCCGTGTCTAGCTAGCCACAAGATGGGGGAGAATCTTATATTTATATATACATATACTTGCTGAATTTATACACACTTGTTATGCTATTATGTTTATATATATTTACCGAATTTATACACATTGTTATGCTATTATATTTATATATATGTTACTGAATTTATACACACTTGTTATGCTATACACATGTTGTTTTTCTTTAATACTGTTAAAGGTGGGATTAAATTATTCGTGATATTTATAATTCATGGGAGGGATAATTATGTCATAGAGTTGGCCTGCATGTATGGATTCTAGGAATATAATAAATTTGTTATTGTTACATTACAGCTGAGTTTCATTGCAAGTCCCGTCATACTGGACCCGGCACAATTTTTGCTTCTCTAGGCTCCAGCCTAGTCCTAATTGACTGTTTGGATGGTTTCTTTGATGGGGACATTAGTGTATAGATTGGTTATATCAAAAGATGCCAGAGTTGAGTTATGTGGGATGTGGATGTGTTCAGTTTTCCTGACTAGGTCGATGTTGTTTTTGATAGATGTGCTGTTACTGAGATTAATGTTTTCTCTGATTATTTTGTCTAGTTGTTTTGCGATTTTGTGGGAGGGGGCTTGTGTGTTGTTTATTAATGGTCTGATGGGAATGTTAGGTTTATGTATTTTTGGTAATGCATTTAGTTTAGGGGGGTTAGGTTTTATTTGTTTAAGGTATTTGGCGATTTCTGGTTTGATTATATGTTTTGTGTTGTTTATAAATTTGTTAATCTGTTTATGAAATTTTAGTTATGAAATTATAATATGAATGATATCAAACACAGTTTAATGTGAATAGTGCAGTTGCTTTTGAACAATTAGCTCTACAATATTAGGTTTAATGTCTGATAATTTCAATATTAAGTTACTCTCAATATCAAGTTTATTTCTTAACTTTGCCAACCTCGGCTCTATCTTTGCATCCACACGTGTCGAAATCCAACTACTTAGGGGTAAAACCGTACAGGGAAGAACGTTTTGCTTAGATACAGTGCTATCAGTTCTGCGTTGATGCAGCGCTCTAGACAATTCGGCTGACAAACAGATCTGCTAAACGACATGATTTGAAGACGTTATTAAAGCCATTAGTTTGAAACTACTTTTACAATTACAATTAGTTTGAACAAAAAAAAAAAAAAAAAACTGGAATGTGCTACTAATTGTTTTAAGATTCTAAAGTTTATATTTTAGACTATCAAAAATCGGAAAAAATCACGGTATATTATGTTTTCTTAAAAGTGTCCGCCGACCCCACTTTGTGAACCACTGGGTTAGACTGTACATTAATGGTTGATGAAGGGTGACTGAAACTTTATGGTTGGAGTAAAATTAATTTAGGAGTGTATCAGTTTATCGTTGGTTTATGCTGACAAGAAATTTACAGAATATCTTATGTTATTTTTGGCTTTAATTTTTGTGAAATTTTTATAACCCTTTTATGGTTGAATTTTACCTTAATTTTCACTATAAATTGTTACGTAATGCAGAAAAAGTGTTAGGGCATTACGGAACGTTCTCGTACGTTGGAGAACGTTGTTCTACTCTATTCCCGCAGCTGTAATGCATACGTGACGCTTGACATGCGAGGCAGATTACGTAATGCGGAACGTCTCGTGTGTTCGATGGTGTCGTTCTAGAAGCTTCTCTGTTAGCCCAACGGTGCATGTTTCTGCGAAGGTCGCCCTAAAGTGTCCTCTAGAATTTTCGATGGCTTGTTAAGGACGCATATTATGGAACCCCGCAAACTATAAATAGCCCATACCTGCTTCTTAGTTTCAGTTATTGTCGGGCGATTACACAGTGCGTTTGAGTGACGATTTACACAGGCGGTTCCAAATATTGTGGCGAAGTGTTATGTGTTTTATAATCGTGCGGGACAATTGTAATACAATTGTGTTTTAGTTGACATTTTATTGCGTGTGAACAATTTTTTATTTGATTTGTTGTAAGAGACTGTCTTGTTGATTACGAACTGTTTAATTGTGATAATTAAAGCTGGTGATTAGTGACTTAATTGGTGGCTTGTATTTTGTTTAACACTGTACCATACGACGATCAGTTAGACCGTTGTAACAATATTAAAGTTACTTACCCTCGTAAAATACTGGTATGCTCCACACGTACATATGAATACTACTCTCTCTCTCTCTCTCTCTCTCTCTCTCTCTCTCTCTCTCTCTCTCTCTCTCTCTCTCTCTCTCTCTCTCTCTCTCTCTCTCTCTCTCTCTCTCTCTCTCTCTATCACACACACACACACACACACACACACACACACACACACACACACACACACACACACACACATCAAATGTTTATGTGCGTAAAATGGGTTTAGTGTATAAACACTTTATAACTGAAACAATCTTACAGACGTATAGCCTACCCTTTTGTTAAAATCGTCTGTCTAAGGCACGACATGTTCCCTTCCAGGTTTGGAAGTCAACAGCATTTTCGATTTATAAATTCGAAATCTCTGCGAGAGCTCTTCTATTTTCTTGGAAGTTTCAGTTTAAAATACATATAATACATGTACTGCATCCAATTCACCGTATTAACGAGTACGTAGAGTTCCTGACATGCCAATTTCACCTACTTCACGCATGAGTTAAAAGCATTTATTCAGTGTTCTTCGAGGTGTCGTCGTAGCGTGAAGTCCGTATTCTTGTCGAGTCCAAAAACTCGAGAGACTGCGACGCAAAAGAGTCGTCATCGTACAGAACAATAGAAGAAAGTTCTGTGAAAGTTGTTAAATAATTTTCAGAGGTTTATAATATACTGGCGAGAATAATGCACCGTACACGAGGGGCGCAGCCAGAAATTGTGTGAATAAAATTACAAAAGTTAAAGGAAAAGAACTTGTTATTTGCTATTTACCTCGTAAATAGGTTGCGGTGAGGGAGGTAATTGTGTAAACTGTAATTTGTTACATTATTAGTTATCTATAATTTAATAAAAAAACTGTGAAACAATAAAGTTATGAAACCTTACATTATAACATAAATAAAATAAACACTACCAGGAAACTGGCACAGATTTTCTCCCATCTTCTGAAGATGCTGATTGTGTTATATGTTTTATTCTTCGCCTTAGTGAGTAGGCGTGTGTAGCAAGTGGAATTAAACCTGACAACTCGTTTTGTCTTAGAAGTGAATAAAAAAAACCACCATTTCAAAATGGCGCATACGTGCGTTGGCCACACACATTTTCTTGCAGTTGTCACATCGTATCAAATCACTTCACCGATAGAGACTGTGGAGGGCTTTAAATGGCATTCCTAACTCCGCGTTCGGATGTAGGTTTATGTAGCTCGGAATAATGGACAAGTTTAAGATTTTGTTGTCTGTTTTTTATGGTACTAATGAACTATATTGAAAAATACGAAAAAATTAATACATATGGATCGTAAACGGTGTGTAACAGTAGGCAGACCTGTGTAAGACGCGAATTGCAAGCAAAAAACTGTTTAACATAGAAATGTTTTATGTTGCTGAGGAATAAATTGCTGCACCCTAAACACCACAAACGGCGTTGAATACATTGCGGATTGTATAAACATCCCTACTCGCTTAAGGGACATAGGTCTAACCTCACTTGAACATTCTTTACTCACATAACTAGCCTAAATATTTAAATTGACTTATATGACTACATTTTTATCTTCAAATTATTTTTGGCATTTTATTTTCTTTATCCTCTGGAGGGATGTTAACCCTCTCAGAACCCTGCTGCGACGATACCAATAAAGTACAACACGGAACGAGTCGAGGGAGCTACGGTCTAACAAAAGAAGCCTAGGCGGAAGACGCAAGAAGATGACGTTCACACGAGAAGGTTTTCCCTTTACGGAAAGAAGTTCATAATAACACGGAAGTGTCAGGCAAAGTCGCTAATGTACTCCCCTAGAGTTCATACACCAAACAGTGTTATACATATTAAACTTAAACTTATATGTATATATTGTACATGTTAAATGAACTTTTGTATATCTACAGTTTAAATAAGTTTTGGGTACATTACCTGTTGCAGTCATGTAGGCCTAAATCGTTTATTATTACACCACACAACGCAAAATCCTAAACAGCTCAAGTATGTGCACTTACCTTCAAATCATTACATTTTGGAACAGCTCAAATTTTCAGAACGACTGAGATAGCGTAAGTCGTTGAATTTGTCTGTTTTTTCAGCGCGCGGGCACGCGCACACATACTGCACGCACGCACGCACACATATTACAATTTTATGTTTTATTTTTATATACTACAATTAAAATGTATACTGCAATTAAGTAGGATCGGACAGGTAAAAGTTGCATTTAACAATAAATGGATGTTACTCTGACTTCTAAAGAAATAGCCTTGGAAAAAAAGGAAGAGGTTCCTGAAGAATTACATATGGAGCATAGCTCTATATGGTTGTGAGACGTGGACAACTGGATCAAAGGAAAGGATAATACTTGAAGCACTGGAATGTGGTGTTATAGGAAGTTACTGAAAGTAAGTAAGATGGATCGACAACGTTGGTAATAATGAGATTCTGACCAGAACTGGAGAGACAAGAGGTTTTTGGCAAAATATTGTGAAGCGAAGGGTTGAACTTTTTGGCCATATTACGCGTCACGAGAATTTTATGAAAACAATAATGAAGGTTATATTGAAGGGAAAAGAGGAAAAGGAAGACCGATACTCCAATAAATGAAAGATATTATTGGTGATGTAAGTTGTAATTCCTATGAGGAGATGAAACGGAAAGCACAGAGAAGGTCGGTGTGGAGAAACCAAACCAATCTACAAACCAATCTGCGGATTCTAACTAAGGAAGGAAGCACTAGAATTACAACTTTGTAGTTTTTATTTTATATACATATGTAAAAAAAAATATCGGTATGGAGAACCATACATGACTTCCATGTTCTAAGATTTATATTTACAATCATTTTCGAAATGATATATTTCCATAGAAACTACTTCTTTCTAGTTTTTTCTTCAGCCTTGACCACAGTACTGTGGTCACTAACGTATACCACCTCACGTTAGCGCACTCGATTTTCACTGATGATGGCAGTCGATGGCATTGCAGAAAACATTGGACCAAGGCCAAAGAGCACGGGAAGGAATTTTAACAACAAACTACTTCTTTGTTGCCGATAACGTAGTACACATATAAAAAATTACTCCACCCCCTTCAACTACTCATAGATATTTCATCTACCTTTCTACAGTGGATTATTATGACTTTCTTTTCAGGATACTTTATTTATCAAATTTAAGTACTTTACTCTTGTTAAAACATAAAACGTTGCAGGTAAACTACCCCTGCCCGTTAACTGATCTTCACCAAAATCAATAGGTCTTGAGTCCTCTACAACTGAGCTACATATACACAAAATTATTTGATTTTGTTTGAATTTGCGGCAGTTATCGTTCACCATAGAAAAATTACTCTTGTTAGAACATAAAATGGTGCAGGTAAACTACCCCTTCCCCTTAACCGATCTTCACCAAAATCAATAGGCCTTGAGTCCTCTCAACTCGAGCACATGTGCAAAAAATTATTTGATTCTGTTTGAATTTGTGGCAATTATCGTTCGCCATAGACAACATTCCACACACAGACACACAGACACACACACACACACAGACACTTATCAGAAAATGACTTTTCTTCATGTTTTGAGGACAGTACAATCAGAATCAGCCCTTATCTCGAACACGATTTTTTTCGCCATCGCCATACTTCCATTTTCTTACGGAACATGGAAATAAAAAACTACAACAACATAACATCTTTTACAGGATTTGGTAACTGTTAAAAGATTTTGGTGACGGTAGCATTATTGTGTTGTCCTTGTCACCTTCCAAGCATCTCGGGGTCCTTCAGCGTAAGTGGAAATTGAACACTTGGAACTGACACTGTAAAACGGTCACTGTGTATGGAAAATGTCCTTGTGGAACAATTCTAAAGATGGAATTTCCGTTAAATATATAACGTTGATCTTTCATTAGCATCATCCGTATTGTACTGAAAATACAAATTAAAAAATTTAACGTAACATAGATAGCACAATTTTTGAGCATCAATTTATTGCGAAGTTCAAAGCAAACTCGGCATGATAAATTATTTGGGTCGGTGGAGAATGTGGATTGACCTACTTTACACTGTCGGGGCAGGAGGAGGTGAACAGCCGAGCGAGAACTGCCCTGTATGCCGATTGACGCTCATTTCAGTTTTTGAAATCAATCACAACACGGCAATCCTCCGACAAAGCACTCCTTTTTAATCAATACACAGACAATACCTAGCTGTCTGCTTGTGTATCACACAAACACACACACACACACAGACGTTCGCGATCGCTGTGTGAACCGTGTGTAGTTACTGGCAACCTCTAGTGGAGTACGCAAGTCGCAGACTTAAGATTTTCGTTTCAAACGTTTTTTTTCAAACTCGAAGTGGCAGTCGATGATAGACTTCGGTGGTACCGTAATCGACTTTGTTCCCCACGCAAGCACGTCGATGTTGGACTCCTGACTGACGTTGTTTTCATCCGGTAAGCATAATTTTCAGATCTACCGGTTTTAAATACTTCGTTAAGACAACGTCTTCTCTTACTCACTCCCATTTACTTTTGCGCGCGCGCGCCCACACACACACACAAACACACAATATAATAATAATAACAATCATCTTTCTAGTTCGGCCCGGAGAATAGTCATTAAGACAGTTGTCTGAAGGTTTCAAGTAATTCTTCGTCTGTTAGGTTGATCGCTCTCTGTTTTAATTTCTGCATAAGTTCAAACTTGCATGCAGGAATACTGATCTAAGGCCGGTTGAGTGAAGAGCATTTTTGTTGGAAAAATAAAATAAAACACTACTACTACTACTATTACTACTACTACTACTACTACTAATAATAATAATAGTAGGATTTCCTTCTTGGGGGGAGGGGGTTTAGATTTTTTGAATGAAACTACAAATATTAAAGAAAAATAACTCATTAAATATTTATTTTGTTGTAATCTAAAAGGTACATGTAGAAACTTAAGGTTAACATAAATAGAAATCTTAAATTTAACAAAGCTAAAACAATATAAACAATGAAAGTCAAATAAAATTTAACAATAAACGTGACATCTTACATTACAATATAAATAAAATAAACGATACCAAGAAACTTGTACAAATTTACTTCCATTTTCTGCAGACCGTGAAATTGTTGAAGTACAAATTTGTTAAAACTTGGCTTTAGTGAACACGTGTCTGTAATAGCCTGTATGCAGCAAACGGAATTAAAAAGGCTTATTCGTTTTCTCACAGAAATTAATAAAGATTTCCCTTAAAATGGGCACTACAGGCCCTCAAAAACAAACATTTCAAAATCTTGCTACGGTGTACGCTAGTATGTAGTTGGCGTTGGCCGCACATTTTGTTGAAGTTGACAAGTAGGTAAACGGCGTTCCCGGTCAATTGCGTCCCTCGTAGGAAATTGTACCTTGCTATTCCGAAAAATTGATCATAATAAGAAGTATAGATACTAGTGTATCTTCCTCTAATCATTTGTGGTTTTAATATCCCAGTGAAAAGCAAAAACATATTTCACACTTATTAGTGATCATCAGCTGTAGATATCCTTTGAAAGGAACTACAGTATATGTTTTGTCTAGCCACTTAAAATAGTTTTTTCAATTTTCTAGGCAACTTTTATTTTTATTTATTTTTTACTTTTTTAAAAATTTAATTCTATGTATTTTATTTTTTTGCTGCTGTTTGTCTAGCTACTTGTAATAATTTTGTCAATCTTCTATGTTACTTTATTTTATTGGTAAAAATTTCATGCAGACAGCCTCTACATACTGTATTCGAGAACAGGTTTTTCTGGTGAATTTATTCATTTGTTCCCGAAGATACATTTCCTTTTCTTCTATCCGTTTATATTTCCTTACATTTTCTTTGCTTCTTAATTTGATGTATGTATCAGCCTGGAAATTTTTCAAAACATCAACAACATTGTATATGTTGGGATGAGAAGTGTAGAAGTGCGCATTTAATCGAGCGTGAAACGATTCGCAGTTGTTCGTCGTACGATTCATTGAAACGCTGAAATCCGCCCATATGCTTGGAGGAAACGTAGCATCAGGAGAAATGTAATTGTCGAATACGTAATCTGTGAATATTCTTATGTTTTCTTTTCCGTCTGGTTGTAATGCCATTAGGTCGTCTGTGAAACAGTCGTCTATGTCGTCGGGACTTAGGAAAATGTAAGCCAAAAAATAATTTCAAAAACGGCTGGTTTCCGTGTTTGATTTATATTCAGAAGGCAACCCAAGAGCTTGAGTTTTTTTCCACCAGTTTTGCCCCAGATGAAAACGACAACCCTTGATCTTCATTGAAGGCCAAACAACTTTTGCAGCACCATGTATTGCAGATTCGAAGTCCATAAACATTTCCTCAGGATCAAGGGACAAATTATGCGATTCGCACTTCGCGACAATTGACTTGAACATTTTGGTATAAGTGCAAGAGTCTTTGTCAGGTAATAGAAAAAAATAGTGGCACATACATACCCTTTACATATCCATGTATTGTGAATATCTGTTTGAAAATTTTTGGGCAACTTTTAAATGTACCATCAACATAGAGTTTTGGCGTTACACACAGAATTTTTAAATTTGTCATTGTCGAGAAACAAACAAGTCCTTTTTCTGGGTCGTTCATCATGAGGAAGTATTCCCCAGTATTGGTGACAATTTCCATTTCTTGCAGTTGCACAACGACTTTTTGGAAGACTTGGATGAATCGATTCTCTGGACCGCCTAATTACTCGCTTGATTAACTCAACGTCTCCAGTTGATAATGTTTCTACGTCTCCATTATTTATCAATTCTCTCTGTGAGAGTTTTGACGGCCTACATGAAATATCTTCAGCTGCTTTTCTTTTCACAGAATTTGCTATTTTTTGTCTGTTAATTATATTTTCTTCCAAATGTGCATGAGTGTGTTCTTGAAAACTTTCTGTAATTTTATTTTCCAAATCAATTTTTAAGTAACACTTACAAGTCTTTGTGGTGCATGCCCATCGCTGAATTCCGTCCATCAGATGTTTGTGGAATCTGAATTTGTAACCACCAACTACGAAGATTGATTTAGGCCTACCCTTCAACTTCCATGATGGATGCACTACACTTGCCACACACTACACACAATTTGACAACTCTTACTAACAACAATTAAATGAGAAATAAATCCCGAAAAAAATATAAATACAACAAGAAGCAGGTGGGGTGGGGGTGTTGAACCGTTCTTATTGTTAGCAGTAACGGGGACGCAATTGACCGGTTTGAAAAAGGGAGTCAGGTAGCGGCGGACGGAATTGACCGAGCCCGCCGAAATCCGCGGCCGCCGTTCGGAATATGTAGACCTACATATTTTAGGTCTACATATGTACAGAATAACGAACATATTTAAAGAGTTTAATTATTATTTGTTTTCGAAATGGTAATAAAACGTTAAATTAAAAGTACAAAAAAATGTTAATTACTGATGGAAAAATCGTGTAATACGAGTACAATAGGTAAATGTGTATAAGATTCGAATAGCGAGCTAAAAACTGTTTAAAATGCAGAAAATTTAAGTTGCTATGGAATAAATTGTTACTGCAGTACACGCCTACGTATCATAAACAGAGTCGGAACAGTGCGGGCTAAATAAGCGTTCTAAGGCTGTACTACTCGCGACGAGGTTATAACCTTAAAATCTAGGATAAAAATTGGAACCATCCCTCAACTGGTACACAATTAACAACGCGTGTACGAAGTGATTTTGTAATCGCACGACGGCTACAGCTTTCCGCAATTAGAAATATATGTACTCACATAACTAATTAGCCTAATTATTTAATTCGACGTATATGACATTTTTACAGGCACATTTAAAAAAATTGTTGAAATAATTTTTTATTTTTCGGCCTGGTGAGGGGTTTAACCGCCCGCAAATCACTCGCTGCCCGCCTGTATTATCATACATACGGGAGTTAACTATATCGTCACTTTATATTAAAAAAAAATAAATCGGCCTTTCTTCCATGTAGCTTGCATTTCTGTCTATCTACAGACGTCTTCTTCCAATTGGTGGCTGTTCGTCATATTTTTTCCCAAGATACATTTTTGCGGTCTGTTTTGCGTTAACCAATTAACTTCATGTCATTTTGGACCACCTTTCTTTCGGCTTTCTTCTTCGTAGTCATACTAATTCACATGCACGTTTTACACGCATTCAGATCTTCACTTTTTGTCTAATTTCTTAATTTATTGTTTTTCCAACTTTGTATGTTATCCTTCGCCATCCAACTTCTCTAATAATCCATCGCCATGGCTTTCAGTTCACCCGAGTTTGGTTTGTAAATGCTCGGACTCATGACGCGTACGTAGCGATACTTTTCAAGACCATGGTCTTGCAATGAAGTCTTTTAACTTTTTTGTTGTATTCCGACTCAAGATAACTGGGTCTTGTTATCTTAAGTCGGTGCATGGATGTTGTATTCCTTGCAATCGTATGTTTCTTATATTATTATCGCTACTTCCAATTTCCCAGATAAGTGTAACTCTGTTACGTATGTCGATATCTGTACCACTTTTCAAGTTCATTATCTGTGCTTCATACAGCTACTAGCTGGATACCCGTACTTCGCTACGGTGATTATAAGAAAAAAAAAAACAGAATGTAAAATCAGAAAATAGAAATAGGTTGTTTGTGAAGCTTAGATACCGGTATTTTGAAACTAAGAGAAATTATTTAACCTATTTAAGCTCGATCAATTTGAAGATGATCAAGCTTGAAGATGATCAATTTGATCAAACTTGATCAATCAACTCTTAAAGCTTGAAAATTAATGAGTTGTTAAAAATGACGCTGTATTATTTAGTTAGAGAGGGTAAGCTAAGTTTCTGTTAGAGATTAAGACAGTCCTTTACTGTAAGTCTAACAACAATAAAATAGATGGGCTTAAGCCTTTTGATCCCACCACGACCCCTGGTGTTTTGGTCTACTTAGCCAGGCTAATAACTTGCTTTGCATATATTTTCAGTTGCTCCCTCAGATTAAGTGCTCAGGACCTCCCTGTAAACATTCCTGGTTTTGCTCTTTGGATGGAGGATGACCACGCTGTCAGGTGAACTGACTCTGGAGAACGCCACGTACAACTGGCCATGGGAGAAACAGTCACTCCTCAGATCAAGACCAGCCCCTGTGCCTTATTGATGGTCATGGCGTAGCACATCTTAACGGGAAACTGCAGACGTTTGAACTCAAAGTGGTAGTCTGATGGGATCAGAGGAATTCGGGGGATGATGACGGTTTCTCTCTTACCGACGCCTGTGAGAATCGTGGTTTCGATGACATGTTTGTGCAGAAGCCTGGTGGCACTGCACAGTTTCTGAGGTTTAGATTGCGCAACAGCATGATTGGAGCGCCAACCTTGAGGACGTGAGGTGGTACTCCTGGTGGGTCGAGAGTATGCAAGAACTCCACAGGGTAATGTACACCATCCTCGACCTCCACCACAGAGTCCACAGACTCATACCTCATATGCTCAGTCGGCAGCTTCTCCAACAGTAAGTTGTTGATGCTGTTGTCTGAGTCGTTTGTTGGAGTGAGAATAGCTCTTTCCCTCAGCCATGAAGTGCAATCCTCTCTAGCCTGATGAATGTTGGGGTATATTCTGTCACTGAAGCTGATCAGATCTCCCACATCATCGCAAAGGTTACCAGGAATATTTATTCTTCCCTCCTCTTCCAAAATCTTCCAAAAACGTTTGAGGTGGACACGCATGTTAACTCTCAAGGACATGACTTTGACATTAGGCCATAAGAGGGATGACTTGAGACAGGCCTTGACTTCATCTGCACGTGTCCCCTGTGGCACAACAGGCAAGGTCTGTCTGAAGTCACCAGCCAAAAGCACCGTAACTCCACCCATAAGACGGTTGCGGCCCCTAATGTCCTGGAGCGTCCTGTTCAGAGCCTCAGTACCTCCCTTGCGGGCCATGGTGCACTCATCCCACACAATAACTTTGGTTTCTTGAAGCACCTGAGCCATGTCACTCTGCTTAGAGATGTTACAAAATGCAGACTCAGAATGATTCAGGTTGAGAGGTAACTTGAAGGCAGAGTGAGTCGTCGTGCCTCCGTCGATCAAGGTAGCCGCAATACCTGAGCAAGCAACGGGAACGGCGATGTTCCTTTCATCCCTAATTGTGGCTAACAACAGATTGATCAAGAACGTTTTGCCAGTGTTACCAGGAGCTTCAAGAAAGAACAACTGCCCAGAATCAGAAGCAATGATGTATATGATTTCATCGTAGGCTTTCCTCTGTTCTTGATTTAATTTTGGAACATTCACAGCAACTGTTTCGGACAGCTGAACGGTATCATAAGACAGTTCCCTCAAGTGTTCACGGCTGGCAACAATGGCTGCTTGCTCTCGTGAAGGTGGTGGAAAAAATCTGCAGGAAGGATACAACTAAAAAAGCGGCATTATCAGTGTTGCGGTTTTCGCGTTTTTTCGCGGATAGGTGTTAAAGCTTTCAAAACTCTTTCTTAGTGAGCATCAAGAAGCCAAGAGGAATATATGTGCCGAACTTAGAACTGAAAATAAACCCTCAACGCCACATAGCAAGGAATAGAGGAACAGGGTGAACTGATTCGCGATTATTTTCGCGCCTCCTCGTGGTTATAGGTTACATGAAAAAATACTGTTTTAGTAACTTCCCAAAAGCCTAAAGGAAAGTAAAACAAATAAACATTAGACTTCCAGGAAGCGTACAGTTGAAAAAAAGCTGCATTATCACGGTGTCACGGGTTTTAGAGGTTTTTCGTTTTTTTTCACGGTTAGGCGTTAAAGTTTTCTAAACCCTTTCTTATAGAGTACCTAGAAGCCAAGAGGAACATACATGCCAAATTTCAAGTTTGTAGGCTTTATAGTTATGGAGGTTTCGTGATGAGTGAGTGAGTGGTATTTGGCTTTTATATATATAGATAAGCCATGTACTTTTATTTGTTTATATAAGGTTTGCTATAGTGAAGAGTTCGATTTCTGTTCCTTTCCAGAAATATTGCAACTTGTAGAAATGAATACATTACGTACAGTACGAGGGCAGAATAGAATCCAGACTGCTCATATGATACGGAGACGTAATGACGATTGCACAGTAATTGGAAAATAGGAAAAGTTATTCTGATACGGATGAAAGGATAATGGAGGACAAAGCAATTAAAAAGGAGGATCGGAGAGATAAGAGACGGTGGCGGTCGAAATGAGAGATGCTGTAGGACCTTCAATCAGAAATACAGAAAAAAGAAGTGGATATAATATAATCCGACACGTTAAATTTTGGGTCTCGTGTTAAAAATATTTTATTATAATTTTATATTATATTGTTTCGAGGATTATGTTGATTGTGATTTTAGAAGAATGGAATAAATAATTAAGCTTTGGTCAAATCGATAGTCACAATTTATGAAACAATCATACTATGCTATGGTCTAGCCACTGCCTCCCACATAGCATGGCCTATACTCTCTTCACAGCCTACCCTCTTCGTATGGTATTCAGATACACAATAATGCTAACAACAGATGACTATATAAATTAATTAACTTTCGTACAGGTTACGTAGACCTAAATCTTTATAATTTTTCCTTTTCATTCTGACTTTACTATCCTAGTATCTGACGTAGTTTTTTTTCAAATTCGCCATGATACCGTCACACCGTCTTTGCCGCTGTCTTCCTCTATTTTTCCTGGATTCCGGCTTCCATCCTATCTATATGATCAGTTACTACAGTCTCCTTCTTTGTAGGACCTTGCCTATTACTAGTTTGCTGTAGATACTGTATACGTCCTCATTTATTCTCGTAACGTATTCTAATTTTCCTTAGAATATTGTTCTAATCATCTTCCTTTACCATCTCCTTAGAGTCACTTTTATTCGTAACCCTGCTACCCGC
This sequence comes from Magicicada septendecula, assembly GCA_034769895.1. NCBI lineage: Eukaryota > Metazoa > Arthropoda > Insecta > Hemiptera > Cicadidae > Magicicada > Magicicada septendecula. The sequence goes on along the minus strand of CM068375.1, from coordinate 119,384,119 downwards.
CGAATTTACCCAGGCTAGCTAGTGGAGAAGGGGTGGGGTTCCTTGGTAGATATTAACACCATCTACGTCAGTATCAAGAAGTGTGAGTGGTAACCAGAAATCCAATTCACTTATATATAGTTTTTTTTTTTTTTTTTTTTTTTAAGGGCGCCACTCCATGCAGGGAAAACCAACGGGCGAACACGGAGATTCAATCCCGTCCCAATAAGGTTGATCACTAAACCACTTGATAAGGCAGTTTGCTCAAATTTACTATACCAATCATGTAAGGCTTACAAAATATATAAAATAAGAAATCATATTCTATTTTATTAAGTTTTGCTTGTATCTCCAAACAACAATGAGAGTAAATGACTGTATATCATTAGCTGATGCCGCAATAATAATAAATGTTTAAACTGACAACAACTTAAATCTAAATAACTTATGTAATACGCTACACTAATGTATACAGTATTTATGTGGCGCAGAAGTGATAATCCCTCGAAGAGTAACTCTCCGCAAGTCCGTGTCGAAACACCAGTCGTGGCACAGTTTAGGAAATTAATCAAGGAAAAGATACACTCACCACAAGTTCTCCGCGTAATGCACGCACAATCGAACAGTAAGCGTATCGGAAGTCCAGGTCGGTCGCGGAACGCGGCGGCGGAATGCGGAAATCCGCGGCGGCAGAAAGAAGTCTCCAGATGACAGCACGAAGCCCCAGGTGTGAAAATGCTCCAAAGTAACAGCAATCAGGGTCCCAGACAGTTCAGGAATCAAAATTAAACCCTTTTCGCACTTGGCTAAGTGCATAGATCCTCACGTCGAGAAAAGGGTTGTACTGCAGCGCTCGAAACGTTGACTCTCAGTAGTAGGCGAACTTGACCAGCAATGACTCATTTCAAGACTGCCACAATCTTGGGTTCCTACATAGTTAGGCTTCCTACCGAATTGGGGTCTTATCAGTTGCTGATAAGAACGGACCGGCTGGGTAGATCGTAACAGCTGTGCTCTAGATATCGACATTGTTTGCATGCACAACAATGATAACTATACTCAGGTTGATCAGGCCTGATTTCGATAAAGTATTGAGCTATTTTACTGCTACAAATTACCCCCAACTCGAAGAAAATTTCCTGAAATTTTCTTAAACAATGAATCGCTTCAGATCAGAAACATGCCAATTTCCCAAGTTCGATCCATCTTCCTTTTTAAGTTGATAGACCAGTGGTGATACTTTCTTAGAAATGACAAACGGACCTGTAAACTTTGGTGCCAGCTTGGTGGAAAAGTAGTGTACAGCGTTTGACTGGGGAAAGTTCCTCTTCAAAACCCTTTCACCTACTCTGAAGTCCTGTTGTCTTCTCCGTAGATTATACCTCACTGCGTTTTTCCGGTGTGCTGATTTAAGCCGGGTTTCAACCTCCTGGTACACATTCTTCAACTCTTCCATCTTGCGCCCATAAGATTCTGTCTCGTCTACTTCTGGTGTCTCTCCATTTTCTTCCGCCTCCTTGGTCCTTAATGTCAGCTCTCGCCCGAAGTTGAGAAATGCTGGAGTATATCCCGTTGCTTCATGCTTGGCCATCGTCAACGCAAACCCAATCTTTGGCAGCTGTTGATCCCACAAACGGTGGTTGTCGCCGACAAAAGCCCTCAACATATTTCCAATTGTCTGATTGACTCTTTCAGTTGGATTTGCTTGGGGATGCCTAATAGCATTGTACAATATCTTGGTTTTGTATTCGGTCGCTAAAGTCTTTAGTGCTCTTCCAGAGAATTCCGCTCCATTGTCACAAATAAGATATGTGGGAATACCGAACATGAGGAAAATATTCTGTTCCAGGTGTTTGGCTACGAGAGATGAAGTTGCCGCTCGCAGGGGAAACAAAACAGTAAACTTGCTAAAGGTGTCAGTGACCACAAGAATGTATTTATAGCCTGAAGTGGACCGAGGTAGTGGCCCTAACAGGTCCGCCGCAATCATTTTCCATGGTCGATCTACTCCTCTTCGGGATCCCATCATTCCCGCTGGTCGTTGGTTGTCACTCTTTGTGGTCTGACAGACTCGACAGCGTGCAACGTATTTCGAAACGTCCTGTCGCATCTTTGGCCAATAGAACTGGTTTTGTACTCGTGAAAATGTCTTGAAGGATCCTAGGTGACCTGCTGTAGGTTCGTCATGACACATATGGATGATTTTGGCTCTATCCTCTTTGGGGATGACTCGCTTCCATTCTGAAGTGATATCCCATAACGCTGTTCGACTAGGGATGTGTTTCCACAAAAGGTCCTTTTCCACTCTCCAAGTGGGATACTGGTCACCCTTTTCGGTCACCTCCCGTAGCATCTTCTTGTACCATCCATCTTCAACTTTCAGAACTTCGGAGACCACTGGAACCATCCCTGCTCCTGCTCCACAGATCTTGATAACATATCTGGAACCACATGCTCTTTCCCTTTTCTATGGACTAGAGTGTAGCTGTATGGTTGAAGTCGAAGTGCCCATCTGGCTAGCCGACCTTGGGGGTCTTTTAAGTTATGCAACCACAAAAGGCTGTAGTGGTCAGTAATAATTGTAAAGTGACTTCCCTCTACATAAGGTCGGAATTTTTCCACCGCCCATATGACGGCCAAACACTCTCTTTCTGTCGCCGAAAATTTTTGTTCAGTTCTTGACAGAGTTCTAGATGCATAAGCGATTACTTGCTCTCCTTCTTGAGTGAGAACAGCTCCCAATCCTACACCTGACGCATCACATGATATAAAGAAGGGTTTGTTAAAATCAGGGCATGTCAATATAGGAGCTTTAACCAGGCAACTGCGTATGTCTTCAAAAGCATTTTGGGCCTCATCTGTCCACGTAAACCTCTTGTTTTTCCTTAGCAGGGACGTGAGTGGATAAAGTCTACTTGCAAAGTCAGGGATAAACCTGCGGTACCAAGAGGCCGTTCCGCAAAATTGTCTAACTTCCTTTTGGTTTCTGGGCACGGGAATCTGAACAATAGCCTGAACTTTTTCTGGGTCCACGCGTAAACCTCTACTATCAACCACGTATCCGAGGTAGCGTAACTCCTGGCGACAAATGCAGCACTTTTCCTGGTTGAGAGTCACGTCCACAGCTCGAAGTCGATTGAATATCTTCTCCAGAACTTCCAAGTGATGGTCAAAATGTTGAGTCACTACAATTATATCATCCAGATACACGAAAACGTGTGGTTCTAGGTCCGCTCCTATGATTTGATCGATGAACCTTTGCCAAGTGGCAGGCGCATTATGTAAGCCAAACGGCATTGTCACAAATTCAAACAGTCCACGACCCTGTACTGTAAACGCTGTTTTTTCTCTACTGTCTGCGGCAAGCGGAATTTGCCAATAAGCAGATTTTATATCCAATGAGGAGAGGTATCTAGAATCTCTTAGTCTGTCAAGAATCGTCGTAACCTGAGGTAGAGGATATGCGTCTCTTTTTGTTACAGCATTCAATTGACGAAAATTAACACAAAATCTTTTCGATCCGTCAGGCTTGTCTACCAAAACTATCGGTGAAGACCATGCGCTTTTTGATGGGGTAACAACTCCCAATTCCAACATTTTGTCCAGCTCCTCATTCACAATCTTCTGTATACTAGGGGACATCGGATAATACCTTTGTTTTATGGGTTGGGCGTCGCCCGTATCAATCCGGTGTTCTACTACACTTGTCCGTCCTAATGGTTTTGTCTGTTGTTTGAATTGGTTTTCAATAAATTCCTCTAGCCTTTTCTTCTGCTCAGGATCAAGATGTTCCTCAGACTGCAGTCCCCCTTTTGTCCAAATCGATGCCAGTCCCACTTTTGTCGGTGCAAATTCCCAAGTCCTGTTGTAAACGTCTGTGACAATTTGCATAAGGTTCCAGAAGTCTATGCCTAGGATAAGTGACTGGTTCAAACTCGGTACAACAATGACTCCTAGGTTTCTTGTCCTAGCCTCAAGAGTAACAGGAAGGTCAACAATTCCTTCAATCACATGTTTTTGGCCATCCGCTGTTTCCACATATTTGTTCTCAATAGGTTTCAATTTGGCTGGGAACCTCTCTAATATCCAAAGTCCTTCCTTACCCAAAACTGAGTGTGAAGCTCCTGAATCAAGTAAGGCTCTAATTGTTTTACCAAATACCCGCACTTCCAAGTATGGTCGGGGATCTCCAGATTTAGAATAGAGAATGTAATTGATTTTTATATTAATTAAACTGTCTTGGAAGCCAACTTCAGGAATCAAGCTGACTTCCTCGTCTACAAGTTTTTTGGCCCGCATTTTTGGCATTTATTTTTGATGGTATCTGGCTCTCCGCAGCCGTAGCAAAATTTCTTTTTAGCCTCCTTGCAAGTAGCATATCGATGTCCTCTTGCTCCACAGTTCCAACACTTAACACTTCCTTTAGTTGGTGTAACCTGTCTGATACAAGAAATTTGTGGGGTTCTTCTTTTATGGGGTTCAGCATATGCTAAATCTGGTTCTAAAACACCCATAGTTCGATCTACATTGCGAGGTACAGTAACCCTAAAACGTCCTGCTTCTGCCTTACGTCCCATCAGGCGTAAATCTTCCAGAGTTTTTATGTCACACAGTGCTAGTCGATCTTGAAGAGTAGGGTGCAGATTGTTCAGAATCTGAGCAAGTCTGACTGATTCTGGGGTGTTTATTGACAGTCTGCTATACAACCCCTCCATGGCAGCAATAAACATATCGATTGACTCCTGCTCTCCCTGGAGGCGATAAAATATCTCTTGTTGCAACCTAAAGTCATAGTCAGGAGTTCTAAAAACAATTCTCATCTCCTGACATAAATCATTCCACGATTTAACCCTAGATATGGTTGACCTATACCAAACCAATGCTTGTCCAGCAAATAAATCAACAGCTGATTTAAAGAGTTCTTCATGGGTTACGCCCCTAGCTCTACGAATCTCTTCTACTCTCTCAAGAAAAGCACCCACACTTTGACCACCCTGACCATCAAATCTTAGTCCCCACTTGTACACGGGAACAGTTTTTGGGTTTGCTGCCAAGCTCTGAGATTGCTGGATCAGTTGGGGTCTATCCTGGTTGGCTAGTACAAGTTCAGACGGTGTGCCGTTGTGCCGGTTTGTAGTATCAACTGGTTTCGCCAAAGGGAGAGTGCTGGGTCCTAGTGATGACTTCTTACTGTGACCAGCAACCGAGGCTTCTCTAATTGGTAGAGTCTCTTGAGTAGCTGTAGCTCTGGCTGGTCCTTCACCTATCTTCGGTTTCTCCACTTCAGGTGTGATAAAAGAATCCAATAGACTCTTCACCTTGCGTTGTAGCTCCATCCTCTTCTCCTGCGATTCCTCTTCTTGGGTGTCCTCAGCATCTGGAATCGGAATGCGTTCAACTCGAGGGTAGAGATGCCACAGCCTCGCCACTATCCTCTGATATTCGTCATCTTTGAAGTTTCCCTCATATTGTTGTACTAGGTCCTCCAAATCATCTAAAATTAAAGTACACCCTTCCAGCTCTTCATCAAATTGAAGTGAATTGACGGAAGCCTCATTTATTGGAGTGCTTTTCGACATCGCCTGCGTCAACTGTTTCCTAAGATCATTAGCCGAACCATCAGTTGAAAGGCCTCGGATCCTGAGCTCATACGCAACTTCTACTTTCCTTAACTTGTAGGCAGACATATTTAAAGTAGCAACCAAATTTAACAAAGAAGGAGAAATGCTCATAAGTTATAACAAAACCAATGGCTATATATCAAGCCAATGACAAGTTCTTATCCAAAAATCTGATAACGAATGTCCAAGTTCAACTTTACAAAATGTAGCTTTAAGGTGGACCGCAATTCTACAGCTAAATACAGTCCCAATAGATATTTCAAAATTATCAAAACTCAAAACATTTACAATAAAAAATCTGTAAAGAATTCAAAGATTTCAAGCATAAAATAAACCTGAAAAAAAAATCCCAACACAATTGGTATAGATTTATCTCAGATGTTACGGATATAGATGTCTTCACCAGAGAGAAGGGCCCCACGTTGGGCGCCATTCGCTACCCGCCGAATTTACCCAGGCTAGCTAGTGGAGAAGGGGTGGGGTTCCTTGGTAGATATTAACACCATCTACGTCAGTATCAAGAAGTGTGAGTGGTAACCAGAAATCCAATTCACTTATATATAGTTTTTTTTTTTTTTTTTTTAAGGGCGCCACTCCGTGCAGGGAAAACCAACGGGCGAACACGGAGATTCAATCCCGTCCCAATAAGGTTGATCACTAAACCACTTGATAAGGCAGTTTGCTCAAATTTACTATACCAATCATGTAAGGCTTACAAAATATACAAAATAAGAAATTATATTCTATTTTATTAAGTTTTGCTTGTATCTCCAAACAACAATGAGAGTAAATGACTGTATATCATTAGCTGATGCCGCAATAATAATAAATGTTTAAACTGACAACAACTTAAATCTAAATAACTTATGTAATACGCTACACTAATGTATACAGTATTTATGTGGCGCAGAAGTGATAATCCCTCGAAGAGTAACTCTCCGCAAGTCCGTGTCGAAACACCAGTCGTGGCACAGTTTAGGAAATTAATCAAGGAAAAGATACACTCACCACAAGTTCTCCGCGTAATGCACGCACAATCGAACAGTAAGCGTATCGGAAGTCCAGGTCGGTCGCGGAACGCGGCGGCGGAATGCGGAAATCCGCGGCGGCAGAAAGAAGTCTCCAGATGACAGCACGAAGCCCCAGGTGTGAAAATGCTCCAAAGTAACAGCAATCAGGGTCCCAGACAGTTCAGGAATCAAAATTAAACCCTTTTCGCACTTGGCTAAGTGCATAGATCCTCACGTCGAGAAAAGGGTTGTACTGCAGCGCTCGAAACGTTGACTCTCAGTAGTAGGCGAACTTGACCAGCAATGACTCATTTCAAGACTGCCACAATCTTGGGTTCCTACATAGTTAGGCTTCCTACCGAATTGGGGTCTTATCAGTTGCTGATAAGAACGGACCGGCTGGGTAGATCGTAACAGCTGTGCTCTAGATATCGACATTGTTTGCATGCACAACAATGATAACTATACTCAGGTTGATCAGGCCTGATTTCGATAAAGTATTGAGCTATTTTACTGCTACAACCCGCGATTCATACTCATATAGCGCTGAAGGTTTGTGTGTATACTTGTATAAAGTCCTAGTTTTACGCTTCTAGACAACTGCTTCGCCCTTAGTAAGTGATCAATCTTACCAGAACTGTGGATAATCCGTTATTTTGTTAACGGCCGTATTATAAAGGTTACGTTATCCTGTTTGAAATAACAGAAAAAAGTAATTCGATACGCTTGAACTACATTTGGCTCATGATGATATTATTTATTGTGAAACTCTGAGAGTAAAAATTGCCTTACATTGAAATGACTTACACGAAATTACCGTTGTTGTGCCCACAGTGTAATACGGGTTTAAACTAGAACAAGAAAACATTTAATGTAAAATTACTTGTAATTGTAATGTAATTATTAAATTTGTGTAAAATAGTTCGAGAAATTTTATTTTTTTGTCACAGTTTCTTTTTTTTTTACTCGATGCACGGAATTTTCTCAAACTCGAATTTATAGACTGTCCTTTTATTCTTCCAGATGCTTTTTGAAACCCTCAATGTAAGTAAAATGCTGGTTTGTGATAAGCTTTCTTCTCTTTCATCGTTATAGAGTTTAACCATTTTGATAATATTTTTAATTTATTTCCTAACATTTTTTTACTTGTTCTGACCTGCCACGGTTAACCAGCAGAATAACCAGAGTTACCTGTAATATTTGCTAAAAACAATTTAAGTCGTATTAAAAAAGTTAATTCCGACGTTAACGTGTTTCCAAAACGTCCAAGTTATTTCAAAGACTGTAATTAAATTGTTCGAGAGTTATTAATAAGTAAATGTACTTACAAAGTCATGCGTTGTAATCACTACTTACCTTGAAATTATGATAACTACTTGATTTTATAATGTTCAGTTGAGTTTTACTTGATTAGGGAAATTAGTTAATCATATCACTGTTATTAGAAGAAGGGGAGATAAAAACAAACTTATTAAATTGTAACGACATCCTGTGGGATCTGAAAAATAAAGCAATGGTTTTGGAACAAGTGATGAAGTTACGGTTTGTGGTAATGTTTACGGTTTGGAATTGTTTCACTTTGTGTCCTGTAGGTCGTTGAAACATGCGACTCAAAAATTCTGTTCTTGTAACCAACTTGCGGACCTTGTGTTAACCACATCTTGCTCCAGTCATCAGTTTTCCTAACCAACACTCCTCGGTCTTCTAATCACAAATTCTCAATGCCGTTATCACATTCTGCAGCCAACGTGGTCTCGGTCTCCCATTAATTCTTGCACCATCCGTCATTTCAACTAGACTCTGCTTCTGCAACCTTGGCCCTGACTTTCTTTCTACGTGTTACAATCTAGCTAATTCTCCTGACTTTCGTATACATTTTATACTGTTTTGATTGTGACAAATATTTTGTGTCTCGTAATTATAGAACTTATTCTCTACGTTTCTCCTTCCTTTATGGAGCTATAGCCTATGTATTCTCATTATTGTTATTTTCCAAGTACCATTACAGAGTGTTTACCATATTCCTAAATTCCAAATGTTGTAGCTGGACTTACTATTAAACTTTTTTACAGTTTAATTTTAGTATTGTGAATTATCATGTTAGATGAAAAAAATGTACATTAGCCAAGTAAAATCTGTTGATCAACATTATTCGTTTCGGAATTCCTTCTCCAGAACGCTTTTTTTTCTCGTGCTTAAGTTTTGTTCCAATATGTATAATTTTGTACTCTTGAATCTAAGATCATGAATTGGTTTAATTTTGCACATCTTGAAGCTAAGATTATGAATTATAAATGTTAAATCTTACTAGGTTTACTAATACAGTATATGACAATGAAACAAATTTCAGAATAAAGAAACTTTTAAAATACCTACTCTAATGAAACGTGGTGTAAAGCAGAAGAAGAAAGGAAATACCAGGAATACTTCCGTCAGTAGGAACAGAGCAAGTTCTCGTTGTTATCTCGATGTCAGGAACTTTGCCTTTTACACGTCTGACGATTTCCCTCCCTCCACGACGACCCTTTTATCTCCTTATCATCCAGTCAACAGTCACAGACAAACGGAGAGGAAACCCAAAAAATTAGGGAAAGGAGTTGATAAATACGGAGGTACGAAAGGACTTAGGGAATGTTTCTAAAAAAAGAGTTCAAAGTTTAAAAAAAAGGAAGTGTGTAAAAGCTTTAGTATTTGAAACCGGGATAGGGAAAAATGTGTACGAAAAAATATTGTTCTAAACTATTAAAGTCTAAAAGGGGTTACTTTTTCGCCACATATTAGGGGTTACTTTTTCGCCATATATTAAGTACGCTAATTATGTTGAATATAGGTAATTAAGTGTGGACTATGTATGTGAATTGAAACTAAGTGGAATTTAGAAGCTATGAATTTTAAATTTTAAAACCAAATATCAAAATCCTTATCAGATTCTCTCTTTCGTTTGTTTTAATTTTGCAGATAAGAAAATTATAATAATCGTTCAAGGGCCTTAACCTTTTCTGAACTAGTGAGATAATATTAAAATGAATATGAATCCAAAATATATATGTATATAGATCATGGGTGCTCGAGTAAATGAAATCAATGGTACTTCTCTATTCATTACAATTATCTATATTCCAGATTGTTTAGATATAGAGGAAACCCTCTTGTGAGTCAAGTGTATTGAAATTTATTTTTGACTCCAAATCTACCACCTCTTTGTACTAATTATATCACTGCAAGCATATGTGTAGAAAATAAGGAAACATTCACAAGTACAGATTAAAATGTATTTACCTTTTTATCCCTCGTGTGACTTCTTATTGTTTTTTATTTAAATTACGCGTTTCGAAGCACAAGGCCTCATCTTCAGATTTCAGTCCCGTGTGGACGTCGTCACATTAAAATTACACTATTATACATTAAAGTAGACCACACTACACACGTGAACCAATGTCTGGGTGCGCACCCTTTGCTGGCTCGCGACGCACTGCCTGCAACTCCTCTACGGTCTTATCACAACGCCCTACAACCGATTGTTGTCCATTCCTGCTTATTATGAATTTGTCAATAACCATATCGTATAGCTGATGCGATTTAAATTCAGCTGGTCATTTAACATGTTATTAGGACTGAACTTAAACGTCCGGTATATTTCAAATTCTTCGGCTGCGTTCATGTACCGTCCCTTATTGCAGAAATGCAATGGCTTGCAGTTGGTATCAAAGTCGGCATAATTATGGCTATGCACCATTAAGTGTTCGGCATATTTTGATTTACAGGGATTTATGTTATTTTTAGGTAGATGTTCTTTAAACCTCTGTCCAAATGCTCTGCCGGTCTGACCGATATAAACCATATCGCAGTCATTACAAACCATTTTGTAAACACCCGTTCTTTTTTCTTTAAACTGTTGTGGTTTAGGCCGTAATAATTTTTGAACATTATTTGTGGTGCGGAACGATACTTGGATGTTATGTTTCCGAAATTCGTTTTTTTAAATCATAAGTATATTATTGGTGTACTCAGTTGAAATAAACTTAAATTTAGTATTTTTGTTGCGTGTACTGATGACGTTCTTCTTTTTATGTTTACGTAATAACCGTTTGACCATTGAGCTTCGGTACCCATTCACTTCCGCTATATACTTAATTGTATAATCTATATAATCTATATAATCATCGTGCTCGAGAGGTATACTTGTCAACCGGTGTAAGAGGCTATTGAAAGCGGCCATTTTTTGAGTATTCAATAGCCTCTTACACCGGTTGACATGTAATAATGTTCAAAAATTATTACGGCCTAAACCACAACAGTTTAAAGAAAAAAGAACGGGTGTACTTATTTTAAATTCACAAGTAGTACTAATCACTTTATCCGACTAGAAGGATTATGTAGCGGGATACAGGCACATTTTGCTTTGGACGCTCACCAATCGATTGATAAGCGATGCGCCCAAGGCAAGACCTTAACCAGGCCACTTGTGACATATGGGAGTGAGATCTGGACCCTTATCTGGGTCTCGACAGATTTGAAAAGAAAGTTCTGATGCCCAATACGTGAAAGTGAAATGTGCCGGTAGAAGAAAACAGAGAATAATATGCAGCTCATAAAAATTCTAGCCTTACCTCCTTCGTTAGGACACAGGGAAAGAGGTAAAAATTTCAGACTATTTCCTAAGAATGGAAGACTGCAGGTCAGCAAGAAAACTGTACAAGGGTATGTTAGGTAGAAGAGCTAAGGGTCGTTGGGAGGATAGTGTTTTGGATGATCTCAGGTATTTCAGCAAAGGAATAGATGGGTTACAGTGGTCGAACAGACCAAGTCCAAATGCACTTGTTATGCCGCTGAAGGAGAAGAAGAAGAAGAAGAAGAAGAAGAAGAAGAAGAAGAAGAAGAAGAAGAAAAAGAAAAAGAAAAAGAAAAAGAAAAAGAAAAAGAAAAAGAAAAAGAAGAAGAAGAAGAAGAAGAAGAAGAAGAAGAAGAAGAAGAAGAAGAAGAAGAAGAAGACAAATTTTTAACTTGAATGGAAGATTGAAAGATTGTAAACAACGGTGGAAAGGACATTTAGAAAGAATGTCAGATTTAAGACTGGTCAAACAAGTCTCGAAATATAAACCTATAGGATACAGGTGTTTAGACCTTTGAAGAGATGGCGGGAGAGTGAAGATTACTATGGCGTGGTGTGAAGATGATGATGACGATGAAAACCCTTTTTAGAATAAAATAAGGGATTTTTTAATTATTCAATTACCGTATACGACAGTGTTTTTATTTTAAAGTTGGTCATACAGGAAGTTGAGTCTTTAGACGACTATACCATTGGACGCTGAGAGAACAATGTAATTCGTTTTTCCTGGATCGATATTCAGTGCAGCACCCTATTTTATTGTAAAAATATATTTTTATTGATTTTCAAGAGCTGGTCATTGGTTCATTGGAATTGGTGTTAAAAAATCGCGATCTCGTTTCCATCCCGATACTATTCCACCAATGACACTTGTAGGTGTACCAGTGTACACGGCTAGTTTTAACTGTGGCTTCAATGAATCTAAACGAAACGTGTGTAGAGAATATTTGTTTCTCGGAGCTGAGTACGATCTTATTAGGCATTATACTGAAGCTTCTAAAATTTCTTTCGGATCTTGCTTCCTTTCGCAAAAACTCACAACTTCGTACAAGTCTTATTGTTTTCCAGAACTTTTCTAAAATGTTATCTTAACCGTAGTATAAAAGGCTGACGTAATTTGTATCCACTTAAAGAGCATAAGAATAGGACATACTCTGAACATTTGAATTTTTTTTAAGGTTTCAAACGAAAAGTAATTTTGCAAAAGTTTTCCATTGATAGTTTTAGAAAACAAAACTCTGTCCTTTGCATTTAAAGTGCTAGTGAATGTAACACATCAATAGCCTCAGAAGCTAGGAGATATTTAGTTTCTATATTTATTGTCGTTCCAAATATGTCAGAATTTATTTCACTTTGAAAAAGTAATATTACTTTCTGAGAGTTTTTCTCTCAAAAAACATTTATTAATCCCGTTTTGATTTTATCATTTGCTAGAAATTTTTCATGCGTAATTTTGAGAAGTATGTTTACATAAGAATATTCAGTCATTCGATAAGTTTTAATTGGTATACTATATCTTTTAATTGATTTCTTGTTGTCTTTTTTTATGACCATGGTACAAAACAGTTTCTTCTATGTTTACTTTACAAGCATCTCATGTAATGCCCACGTATTGTGGAAAAATTTTCTTCCAATTGTCGTTTGATCCGATGTAATGACATCCCTCTACCGATCACACAATTTAACTCCTCGGTATCCAGACATCCAAAGTCAGTTCTGTAAATAAGTCAGAAATCTTTGCTGTGTTGACTTTGACTTTTGGATTATACATTTTTAAAGACCATTTTTTTAACAAGGGTATCCATTTTTTAAATAATTGGAATTTTTTTAATTTCGAAATGTTGCTTTACCGTAGAATACCATGGACAGCACATATAACTAATGTTGAAGTTCTTAGAAAGATGAAGAAAGAAAGGGACGTTATTAACACACTAAAGATAAGAAAGCTTTAGTATCTGGGACATCTCATGAGAAATGAACAGAGATTTCACTCATTGCAGTCCATACTACAGAGAAAAGTACTTGGAAAGAGAGGAGTTGGGCGACCGAGAATATCGTGGCTGAGAAATTTGAGGACCTGGTTTGGCATGAATACAACTGACTTATTCCGTACAGAAGTACTGAAAGTTAAAATAGTCTGTATGATATCCAACATCCGAAACGGATAGGAACTATCGGAAGAAGAAGATCAATTTTTTATAATATGTAAACAAATTATATGTATTTAGAATAATTTAAATTAATTTAATTGTGTGAATCTAACTACGTTAAGTTTTGTATGCAATATTATGGAAAAAGTGAACGATTAACAAGAAATCTGCTTTATACCAAAATGTTGTTTCTGACGATGATACTCAAAACTATCGAAATAGGCCTATGGGCTATGCATACTTAGTATTATTGGTAACATGAAAAAATATCTGTTTATTGAAAGAAACATAAATTTATTGAAATAAATGTGTGTAAGGTAAACGTGAAACGCGAGTTTACATTTTTTAATGTATATGCGCATATGCGAATGTTGAAATACTAGTAGACAATAGGAAACGGGATCGTGCAGTTTGGGGCAAAAAAATTGTCTTGGTACACACGTTAATTACAAGGCTTGAGTTATTAACCCAAAATCGGATGCCATTTTAGGTTAATCGGTCGTTCTGCGTGAAAAAATAGCGGCATCGTGTGTATTATTTATTGTGATAGGTAAACGTAGTGTGGCGGCGGGGTAGAGGGGCACACAGAGATAGCGGTGTGTCGGCGCTCGTCACAATCCGCGGCGCTGACGCTCGCCCACAGTATTATCTCTGACGCGCTGCAAACCCATTGTTGTGTTGTTTTTGTAGCTACTACTGTCCATACGTACGGACGCCTACACGCACTGATGGGCGCATTCCGACAGGTAAACAATAACTTTATTGTTTCTACACTTACATTTATTATTATTATTATTATTGTTATTGTTGTTTTTGTTATTGACATTGCCGATGAATTTATAATAACAACAAAGCAGTTGTTTCCATTCCTATTATCCTTATTAAATCACAATCCAAACGTTTAAAAATGATTAAACATTATTAAAGTATACAAAATTTTAATTATATTAAAAATAAGAATACACTTCATATGAAAGTAAGAAAATTTCATTATTATTAAAACATCGCGAGCAAAGGAAATCGTAGAATTTGTGAAAACATATACAGAATAAACTGATACAGAAACATTTTTGTTTGGAAATAATATTAAGTGAGTTTTGTCCCATAATATTTATTATTTTATTTTCTACACAAGTCATCTGTGTCCGTATATGGATTATTTTATCACACACACACACACACACACACACACACACACACACACACACACACACACACACACACACACACACACACACACACACACACACACACACACACACACACACACACACACACACACACACACACACACACACACACACACCATTTAGGGGAATTTCAAATAATAAATACTAAACGAACTAGTCGATATTTTGTTTTGTTTTGTTTTAGTCATTATGTTCTGTCGTCAGAGACAAATAAGAAAATCTGTGTTGTAGATAACAGGTGGTTATCTTGAATGAAGATGGGAAACAATACCGCACCCGTGAATATACCGTGTAAATGTAAATATTATTTCGGTTTGATTTCGTATGACGACCTGACAGGAATGTGGTTATGTTTATAATGTGGTCAGGTAGGCCTAATCTGTAGAATTTGTACACTCCTCTAAAGTAGTCCAACGTGGAATTAAATAAAACGTGGATTATGGTATTAAACAAAAATACAATTGAAACAAAATTTTACCATATATAAAATATGTAATCTACAGACAGACAAGTAGACAGACAGACACATGAAAGCGTGTGCCGTGAGCTTAGATCGTTATAATTATAAAATAATTTTTTGTGCAAGTTTGTTTATTTGATTTGTCCTGATATACGCTTTACAAAACCAGTAGGTACATCGTCAGAGAGTGTATCTATTAAGAGTTGTTACATTCAGTCTCTGACGATGCCGATATTGGATATATGAACGTACGTCAGGACGTATATAATTTAATAGTTGTACAATAAAATAATTATTTATATACTTATTAATCGAAAACTACAGGAACTAGTTACATTTTGATTACATGTATTGTAATATGTATAACTTATGTGTTTACGTGCCCGCGAGTTTTGTGTTTAGTGAAACACTGTAAAAACAAAAATTCTTAATTATGAGATACTAATGGAAAGTAAAACTGCTAAATGTTTTCAACGTATGTAAAATTTAATACTTTCATTAGACAGTAATTATTTTTATAGTCCTTTTACACATGCTGTACAAAATTTTATACATTTTAAATTATTTTATATAATATTTCACTGTCATTTCTTTTCCAATAACTCTTGTTATGTTAGTTTCTTGGAGTTTTTCTATGTTAATTATAGGAATAGATTTCTTCTACATGTATAGTATTCGAAGTTTTGTTATTAACTTATGTATTAAAACCTGACGCATGTTTTCTGACCAGAGTAATCTATATCTTCAGAGGTTACAATGTGAATTAACGAATTATCGATTTTGAAGTTGATATTGAATTATCAAAATCGATATCCGTTAATTCACATTAAAACTTTTTAAGATACAGGTTACTCTGTGACACGTCCGTCAGGTTTTAAAATATACAAATAAAATTTCAAATATTATACATTCAGAAGAAATATGTTCTTATAATTAATATTTCATTATATATGTTATAAATATAATAAAAAACGGGCTAGAAGGAAATTCATACGGGTTGTACTAAATATAATTCATGAAATATGGAATAAACATAAACAAAACACGAGTAATAATTGACATTTGGGACAAAATTGCATAACAAAAATACATGTTGTAATCGAAGCAAAATTATAATATAATAAGAACTAACAATTACAAGATTTATAACAACAACAGCAACAACAACAAATGATTCTAGTGACCTGCTATAACGAAAATACATACATGTGTTCAGTACATTCATTTAGACACTATCACATGTAACAATACGAAAGGATATAAAGAAAGAGAAATAATTTACAGATTTGTTATTAATGATTGAAAAGTAAAAAAACCATAAATAAAATAAAAAATAGAATTTAAATGAAATTTTACGAAATTTTACTCGCTCACAGTATAAGCAAGAGTTAAGTGATATTAAGACAGTACATTCACCATATTTATAAACTTCGGCTCATGTTTTCTAGAATATTAAAAAATACAAATTTTTAATAGCGTACTCAAAAAAAAAAACAGACAATATAATTTTTAATGGAGAAACTTAAACATAGCGGAACATAATGAGATGCAAAAATATTCAGGTTGTAATAAGATCATTAAATAGGGAAAAACTAAGAAAGACAATCAGGTAATAAATACTGAAGTGTTGTAGAAATCATTATGTAAAAATCAAATGTGGAGACACATTCAATAATTAATGAATTCTCAATTACTAAACATTAAGAATTTAAAACTAGTCAAACCAGTTGTCGATATTTCAAGATGACCATATGGGAAATCTTTAAACATATTCCTTATGTACATACACGCATACATCGTACATTCATATATTCATTCATTCATTCATTAGTCCGTTTTTTATAGTTGAAAGTTGGTTATCCATCATATTAAATTCTGCACAATTTGTCTTCACCGATTCCGATCTTGTACTTTACACATCGTTTGGTCCAGTTAACAGCCTGTTATCTCCTTTATATGGTCCAGCCACTGTTTCTAAAATCTTCTACGAGATCGTTGGCTTTCTGTTTTTGCCAGGTCGATGGGTTGTTACAGATTAAATCGCTGTCGCCGAACAATAGTCCAAAGACTGTGGGTCTCTCTGTTATCGTATGGTGGATAATCTATTATTCACGTTGAGTTCTTTTAGGGTGGGTATATTAGTTCTTTTCTATCCTCAAGTATGCGCACATCTCGAAGCGTCTGTTCCTTTGCGGTTTTCTGCCCTGGTGGTCCATATTTCTGCTTCATAAAGAAATGCTGGCAACAGGTAATGTAATATAATTATAATGTAAATTTTATTACTGTAAAACGCAATCAATAATGTAAAAAATTAATGTTGATAAATTAATGATACTTTAACAATGATACGTTAATGATAAGTTTTATTAATGATAAAATGCAATCAATATTGCAAAAAATTAACGTTGATAAATTAATGATAATTTAACAATGATACGTTAATGATAAGTTTGGGAGCTCTCAAGGAAAAGTTAGGAGAAACTGAAATCGATGGAGGTCGATTTCTGGGAGAGAATCAGTAGGCCTATAAAAGGTCAGATATGGTTGGAATCGACACGATTAGAGAGCAGATTGGGGTAACGATAAAAAATATTCTTGACACATTTGAAGTGTAGACCTTTAAATTTGTACAGGCTCCTACGCGGGTTAATTGAAAAGTTCGCGGGACGACATCTATAACATAGCGGAAGAACTACAATCTTTCGTGTTTTATAAAATTAATAAACACCCGTGTTTTCTTGTAAACACCCGTTAATTTCTAAATCTATCTATTAAATTATTTGTTGTTTACCAGCTGTTTGAAATTTAAACGTCGGGCGTGTTTTGAAGGATGGACAAAATCAAATAGCGTTCTGCGATTGAATTGTTTATTAGCAGAGTTCTAGCGCCAATGGAAACTGACAACGAAATGGTAAATATGGTCAGAGATACTACACCTTCAGAAACAAAGGTTTGTAAGTGGGCACTTAAGTTAAGCATTGGACGCCCCAAAAGTGCAACATCTCCAGTTCTCGTTTAAAAAAAGTATATACACAATGTTGGAAGACCGGCGAATCAGAGCGCCTTCATTGCTGAAATCATAGAGAGTGTGTAGGCCTATCATATTTTAACTCAAGACCATCGTGTAAAATTAGCTGACGAACATTTTGGACGTCAACTACGGGCACCATCTTCAGTGTTCGTACGACCACCTTTAAACTCCCTCGAGTTTTCACTTGCAAACTTCAGTTACAAACCATTGATTTTGATGGTGGAGAATATCCTAAAACTTGCACCATTTCCATGTGAATTTCCATCAACGCTAGACCTTTTTTAATAACAAAGTCTTGGTTTGTAAATTAATTTATTTGTCCATTTTTCAAAACAAGCGTGAGACGTAAATTTCTCTGGTAAACAGTGATTGTATTGACAGGTAGACTGGGAAATTAACAGGTGTTTACACGAAATATAAATATTAGAAAATACGAAAAATTATAATTCTACCGCTAAGCTATAAATGTCGATTCGTGAAGTTTTCAACTGACCCTCGTAAAAAGGATGCCTAATGACAGTGACCATTTAAAATGTAACACTAGACACTGCACTAACGGAGAAGGAGGGCCAGACCCCGATTCTCCTGTTATGGCGAACTGACGCAAACATTACAAGAGGGTGACTGGCAAGACAGGACAAAACAGAATCGTGGGCTCCAGAGACGCATGGTGCAGTCCCGTTCGCAGCAGCAGGAGCGGTAAATTAAAATATTAAATTGTAGTTATGGTAAAAAAGCAAATAAAAAAAACCGAAATGTCAGTACATAAATAAGAAACATCTGACTGAACAAATCGAAACACAATAAAATATTTATTGATGTCGAGTACTACTTTTACACATACATTTAATAATTCAGAAGATAACGCGACGGTTGTTAGGAGCACAGGTTAAACGTAAACTAATATTAATTACAGCTGAAACTTAATTGTAATGATTACTGTCTGTATTATTGTAACGCTGGAACACACACACAAAATATAATTGGAAAACACTAAATTATATTTCAAAGAATCAGGTTATGCCTCTTCAGATATTGAATATGTTATTAATACGTTATTAATTATAAGAATTAATAATAATTGTTTTTATAATACATTTAAATAATATTTATAATGTAATATCTAAATATTGTACTTTATCGGCTTAATTATATATTTTAATTATATAAATTGTACATAAAATTAAATAACATTTTATTAAATGGGCTTTTAAATATTATTAAAATATCATACTACATTAAAAATACATTTAATGTTTGATAATACAAAACGCGGTTCTGTGAAACGTACGTCCGGCTGCTTGAAATTTTAATGCTACTTGCATAAGAGAATAAACCGTTAAGTAATTAATGTACGAAAACTGCAAGAATCTGATGAATCACACACACACACACACACACACACACACACACACACACACACACACACACACACACACACACACACACACACACACACACACACACACACACACACACACACACACACACACACACACACACACACACACACAATTTATAAACCATTTTTTCAACAACTTGCTGTTTTAGCAATATATATATATGCATTACATTAATTTAATATACCACTTTTTCAAGACGTACTGCAAAGCGTTTTGCAGAATTAAAGGAAATAAGTTCTTGGGGAAAATTGTTTAAGTAAATTCATATAGTATTCCCTTGTTTCACTTCCATCAAGCATAGTGATGAAAGTACAGTGAAACTGTATGGAACAATATAATGAAATATAGGCTACATAAAACTGTACGCGCAAAAAAGGACACAATTACAAACTATTAAATTTTTAAGAGAATCAATTTATGCATCTTAAAATATTGAATCATCTATTATATACTGGACTAATACGCTACTGGTTAAAAAACCAAAAATTCATCAATAATTTGTATATTTAACGAGACGTTAAAAACGTTCTGTTTTTTTGGAGACAAAATTGTCAAACAATTAAATGAAATATATGTGAATTATAAAACGTTTTATTAACAAGCGTGCCTTAGAAAAATAATTGCAATATTTTGTGCAATCGAAACAAACGTTGAATTGTGGCAAAGGACAAATTAAGATCAGCAGTGCATTACGGAGAGCGGACGGCATTCGCAGTTTGGATATGTAGCATATATCAAAAATATCGGTATGGAGAACCATACATGACTTCCATATTCTAAGATTTATATTTAAAATCATTTTCAGCCAAACAGCCAGGGAAGGAATTTTAACAAAAAAATACTTCTTTCTTGCCAATAACGTAGTACACATATAAAAAATATTATCCCCTCCCCCTTCAACTATAATTTTGATTTATAGAAAATTACCCCCAGCCCGTTCAACTAGCCTCTTCATTTATAGATATTTCATCTACGTTTCTACAGTGGATTATTAAGATCTTATCAGGATATTTTATCAAAATTAAGTACTTTACTCATGTTACAACAAAAAATGTTTCAGGTAAACTGCCCTTTCCCCGTAACCGATCTTCACCAAAATCAACAGACATTGAGTTCTCTATAGCTCAGGCACATATGTAAAAAATTATTTGATTCTGTTTGAATTTACGGCAGTTATGGTTCGTCATATAAAAAATTACCCATGTTAAAACATAAAACATGACATTTATAAAACATATCTAAAATTTATATTTAAAATCATTTTTGAAATAAAATATTTTCATAGAACCTACTAACGCTGGGGAAATCTGAGGAGCCAATCAGAGTTGTGCCTACCTGTCACTCTGCTGAATTTGGTGGAAAGCCCTGTCACTGTCGTCAAAGTATCAGCCTTGACAGGGTCCTCTTTTTCTGCAAAATGGGAGAGGAGGCTTGAGATGGAGTGAGTGACATGGTCCCCACCGCAATGAAGAACCCATTGTTTTATAAAAATATATTTAAATTTTGAAAACTGAAAATTCTTTTCTTGTTGTAAATATTTATATTTTATAATCAAAATGACTTAATCAAAAAACAAACATTATTTTTTTATAATAAGTACTTACATATGTTTCTTAATATGCTTACTTTTTCTTCAATGTTGATGATCATTTCCAAACATTCTGACAAAATTGTATCTACAGAACAGTTAACATTCCCCAGGTTTCCATTTCTGCTAATTTCTCATTACACCTTCCACTGACGTATTATTAACCATTTCATAAACTATCGTATAATCTTTTCAGATTTTGTGGTACAAAATCTGAAATTTTCAGATTGCCTGGCAACAAAATTATTTTATTTTCAACAATTACCATTGTTTGAAAAAGTTTAAATGAATTTTCAAGTACTTTACTCTTGTTAAAACGTAAAAGTTTGCTGGTAAACTACCCCTTCCCCTGTACTGATCTTCACCAAAATCTAAAGGCCTTGAGTCCTCTACAATTCACTGATGTATGCAAAAAATTATTTGATTCTGTTTGAATTTGCGGCAGTTATCATTTGCCATAGAAAATACGCTTGATAAAAAACGTTGCTGGTAAACTACCCCTTCCCCTCAACCGATCTTCACCAAAAACAACAGGTCTTGAGTACTCTACACATCAGGGCTGTATGGAGAAAATTATTTGATTCTGTTTGAATTTGCGGCTGTTATCGTTTGCCATAGAAAATACCCTTGTTAAAAAAACGTTGTAGGTAAACTACCCCTTTCCCTTAACCGATCTTCACCAAAAACAATAGGTCTTGGGTACTCTACAAATCAGGACTGTATGCAAAACATTGTTTGATTCTGTTTACATTTGCGGCTTTTATCGTTTGCCATAGGAAATACCCTTGTTAAAACATAAAACGTTGCAGGTAAACTACCCCTTTCCCTTAACCGACCTGTACCAAAATCGACAGATCTTGAGAACTCTACAATTTAGGGCTGTATGCGAAACATTATTTGATTCTGTTTGAATTGGCGGCTGTTATCGTTTGCCAAACAAACAAAGTTACCCTTGATTAAAAAAAACCGTTGCAGGTAAACTACCCCTTCCCCTTAACCGATCTTCACCAAAATCGAAAGTCATTGAGACCTCTACAATTCAGGGACGTATGCAAACAATTATTTGATTCTGTTTGAATTTGCGGCTGTTATCGTTTGCCATAGGAAATACCCTTGTTAAAACATAAAACGTTACAGGTAAACTACCCCTTTCCCTTACCCGATCTTCACCAAAAACAATAGGTCTTGAGAACTCTGTAATTTAGGGCTGTATGCAAATAATCTTTTGATTCTGTTTGAATTTGCGGCTGTTATCGTTTGCCATAGGAAATACCCTTGTTAAAACATAAAACGTTACAGGTAAACTACCCCTTTCCCTTAACTGATCTTCACCAAAAACAATAGGTCTTGAGTACTCTACAAATCAGGGCTGTATGCAAAACATTATTTGATTCTGTTTGAATTTGCGGCTGTTATCGTTTGCCATAGAAAATACCCTTGTTAAAAAAACGTTGCAGGTAAACTACCCCTTTCCCTTAACCGAACTTCACCAAAAACAATAGGTCTTGAGAACTCTACAATTTAGGGCTGTATGCAAATAATCTTTTGATTCTGTTTGAATTTGCGGCTGTTATCGTTTGCCATAGGAAATACCCTTGTTAAAACATAAAACGTTACAGGTAAACTACCCCTTTCCCTTAACCGATCTTCACCAAAATCAACAGATCATGAGAACTCTACAATTCCGGGCTGTATGCGAAACATTATTTGATTCTGTTTGAATTTGCGGCTGTTATCGTTTGCTAAACAAACAAAATTACCCTTGCTAAAAAAAAAACCGTTGCAGGTAAACTACCCCTTTCCCTCAACCGATCTTCACCAAAAACAATAGGTCGCGAGTACTCTGCAAATCCGGACTGCATGCAAAAAATTATTTGATTCTGTTTGAATTTGCGGCAGTTATCGTTTGCCATAGAAAAAAAATCTACAGACAGACAGACAGACAGACAGACAGACAGACAGACAGACAGACAGACAGACAGACAGACAGACAGACAGACAGACACACACACACACAGACACTTTTCGGAAAACGACTTTTTTTCTTGTTTTGAGTGTAGTAGAATCAGAATCTGCAATAATCTCGAACACGATTTTTTTTGCCATCACCATACTTCCATTCCTTAAGGAATATGGAAGTAAAACACTTGAACCAGTCCTGTAGGTAAATGAAAATTGAAGATCTACAGGAAGACCTTGTAGAAGTAGAAGAAATTAAGATGGTTAAGAAACAAGGACAAGTAGACGTGAAGAATTGTTAAAACTGGAAAAGAATAGTAGAAGCCAGAATTGTAGAAGCTCAGGACTGTTTCGGCACCTATTTAGATTATAATACCCTGTTTTTGTATGAATATTTTAGGTAGATACTTTCTTGTGTTTTTATCAAAAACAGGTAGGCTTATACTAAAAAATATAAAATTTTATTAAAAGTAAAATAAAATAAAGGCCATAATTTTAGGATAAAGTAAAATATAATTAAATACAGAATATTAAACAAAACAAACAATTCTCTTCGTGTGTTTGATGACTAGCTGATGTGGAAGTCCTCAAGTTCCTCCTGTCGTGACCCAATCTGTCCATTGAATATTTAAGACATCTCACAACCCCAAAAGTCTGCCTCAAATACTCCAATCTTTGGCTTTCCCCGATCTTTCCATTTAATGCACCCTCCATCATCGATATCACAAGTCCTGACTGACTCAACCAACCTGTCTCGTCTTCTGGTTACACTTCTTACACTTCGCTTATATAGAAACTATATATAAGGCCTATTATATAAATCAACTTACATAGAAACCTGTGATAGCTTGATTCTGTAAAACGTGAATTAGGAGGAACATAGCGATAACAAATAAGCAAAATATACTTGCAGATGTAATTATTATTTGATTACACGCGTATGAATATAAAACTAACTAATTATATTGACATATGCTCAAAATTTTCTTGTGTTTATATTATTATTAATAATAAAAAACTTGTAACAAGAATATATTTTTCATTTTATAAATTACAAATGTTTCGATAGTAATATAACTATCATCATCAGATATAATACATTTGTAATTTACAAAAAAATATTCTTGTTAAAAGTTTTTTATTATTAATAATAAAACGAAGTAAATAAATTTTCTGCTAACCACTTGAATTTAAACGTAAGAAAAACTGGAAATATGTAACGGTTTGTTTCAAAGTACAAATTACCAGCTATTCTAACATAACCTGTTTGCTTTTAGAGACGCAAATTCGTCGATTAATCTAAATCCGTCGGATGCCTTATTCACGTGTTGTAGCGCAGATGCTGTCATAGTATAAGTTGGTAGTGATAGTTTAATTGTCGTATTAAATTGTCCCATACCAACGTTTTCAATAAAATCGTACACTCGTATTTAATGTCCGATCCCGACGTTCCTCGACTGTGGTACCTGTTCGCTCGTATTCCCATCCGCACGGCTCTGGGCCTCCCATCTTTATTTTAATTTCAGTTTATTTACGTATATTTGTAAAAGTGCAGGCCTAAGGGGTTACTACATACCCACATAGAAACGTTTAAAACGCATCACACTTGTACGTCTCAGCAATGAAGGAGCGCGCGCGCGCGCACACACACACACACACAAATGAACACGTGTAATCGACAGGTGTAATCGTCGTAAGCGTGTTAGATTACACGAAAACACGATTTTCGAGTGATAATAATTACCGTATTGACATTATCAATAAGAGGTGTCAGAATGATAACGCTGTCCCCAAACAATAGCAGAAATTCGTCAGAAGTACAAACAAACTAGCAGCCAGCGACTATAGCCATTCCATTGGCACGAAAAAAACGCAGAGTGACGAAACGCAAAATGTTGATAACACTTCATTTTAACAAGGACACCAAAAATTCAAACGTGCTTAAATAAATAATTTTTTACATTTTTATTTAATTTTCTGTTTACAATTTTTATAAAAACTGTTAAACAAAATAATAATAATTTTTCCTTTGAGTAAGGGAAATATTTGCGCAAATATTAGCGGGGAACATTAAAGCGAAAATGATCCGTTTGAAGGCAAGAAAACGTTCAATTGCGGGATATAATTCCAGAAGATAAAAACCACACACACACACACACAATCTGATTGATTTCAGGTTTTTCTTACTATTATCTATATTTTCTCCGAATATGTAAATTATTTTGTAAAGTTATGTGTTTGTAAATAATATCATGCGTACCTAGTTAATTATAAAAATTTCTCTAACGTAGTAAGAAAAGTAATTAACCGTTTTATTTCCTTATTATTATTTCCAAAGAAAATTTATTAAAATACGACGACGATGTTACTCTGAAGAAGTACATATAAAATTGTGTACAGAAATGTATTCTGGCTAGAAAATTTAAATACAGTTAGTATGCATACTGCCGTGTGTGTGTTTGTGTGTACTTTATTTCACTAAATGTAACAAATACTTAACGTGCAGCAAGGATACTTTATTCTTGTACAAACAGAGTATGTATTTTCAGCGATTAGAAATCGTCGTCGTGAGATATACAAAATTTCAAATTAAATGGGAATTTTTGTTTAAAAATTGTATATTTATTAACTGTCTAGTATAAACGCGTTTAAACGAACTCATATAGGCTTACAAAAAATATGCGTACGCTTATGTACATTGTATTGAAACTTAGATTTCCTCTCCTTAAAGCCCCACTGTTGGGCTGGCCAATTTGTAATATAGCGGTTTAAGAGGTACTTTCCGCGGAGTCTTTGTATGTGACCTATTGAGTGCTGGTCTTAGTTAATTAAGCCCCACTGTTGTAAACCAATTTAGTAAAGAACTACTTGTTAATTATGTGAGGACGTATGTTATATTATATGCTGCACGCTGGAAACGTCAAATTGTAAAGAAATCTTGTCTATGGGTGTAATTAGTTATAAGAGACTCCTGTGTATCAAACGCCAAGTAATACGTTGCAGGTGGCAATTCGTAACAATTAAAATGTTGTTACCTGGTTTAATTAATATGTTATTAATTAATATATCTTTCGGTTGTGACCGGTGAAACCCTCAGAACATAGATTATTAAGCAAACAAAATTATAATTATGTTCCTTGAATTTATAATCATACTACTCTATAGTCTTAACTTAGTTTTCAATGTTTACGTAATATTAGCGATATGTATAGAGTATTGACGGAATGTAAGGGGTATTTGTGTCAACCCTAGTCACTCGATGGTGGAAAATTTCATTCAAATTTAGTATTAAACACAAGCTAGTTCAGCAATCTCCCGTCCCACCAGCTGCAAACTTTGAGCGCTGTTACTAGTAATAAGCGTACTTATAGGTTAGTTATTCGTTATGTTTGTATCAATCTTTTTGTAAATTATTCCAACCACCACATATAGTATTTATTCTGCAATAACTTAAACGTTATCTCATACAATAAATGTACTTTATTTATTTTCTCTATTAATTCACAGGTTACGTTGTCTCAAAAACAATAATACGATCCAATCGATCATACAGAAATAGGTCGATTATCAATTACTCAAATTCTGTGAACATATGCACATGAAAATAATAATAAATAATTCTTATCCCAGGGTTCGTATAGTTCTTGGAACCATTAGTAAGGCCAGGTAAAATGCATAATTAAGGTTGTTCAATTTACAAAATAAAATTATTTACTTTAAATACAGTGAAATGAAAATAAGTTGTTTTTTTACCAAACCGACGAAAATTTCGTCTGGCGGTGGATGTTTGTCAACAGTAGCCCAAAACTCAGCTTAACTCGTCTTCATCCAGTGAAATAGCTCTGGTTTTCAATAAAATTGATGGTGGTGTGTACTGGTAAACCCTCAGGAAATCTTCTGGCTTCTATTCTTCTTTTACGATCTTCACAATTCTTGGTCCCAGTAAAATGGAATTAGGATCCCAGCTTCTCTGCTGCTAATGAAGGTTATTACGCCAAACCGAGTCTTCTGGTATTTCCAATAATTCCGTTAGTTCAAACTTTAATTCTTTTACTGATCTTCGGTTTATAGTATGAATTGGTTTAATACCGAATCCAGCGGAATTATTTAGTGAATGAGGTGAGAGGCTTTCAATTCTTTTTAACTGTATTCATTTACAATTTGGAAGGTTATATAATTTTTATTACTCATTAACATTAAAGTATAATTGTTTTTCAAAAAGGGTTTCTTCAATTTTGATACATATTTCTTTCAGATTTATTCATATTTTTTAAATATATCGGTCCATCTCAACCTAATCGCTTGTAACAATCAGAACGAACTAATCCAAAATCAACAACTTCTGCAATTCAGTTGCCTTAACAACCACGTTTTCTATATATCCTTGAGCCGGCATTATAGAATATTACTACTTCTTTCCAATAAAATACTCCATGCTTGTATTAATATTAAATCACCTAAAATTCTCCCCTAACCTTCCTTACTAAACAGTAAATGTTTTACCAGAGTTTCGTTGGACTGGGTTTACTAAAAAGGTATTAATTTCCTTTCACTAATATGGAATTTAGGCCTATAGATTCACTTACAACCATTATAACATTATTTGGTTTTTTAACTTAATTTTCTTTTTACCTGACCTACTGTACAATTAATTATTGGTTACATGGTTAATTACATGAATTTTAATTTACTGGTGGTTATTTTTTTTTTTATATTAATTAACTGGTTCTGGAACCCTTTATTAATTTATGATATAATTGTCAGAACTACTTGTTAGACTTGAAACACTGGTCACACTCCTGATCCAGTTTATAAACATTAATTAAAACAACAGTATTTTTCAACTTTATACAATACTGAGAACTTAGTACAGTGCCTAACATTGGTAACTATACTGGGTTGTATAAAGACAAATCTAATATAAATATAAACATAATTATTGATGAAGTATTATTATCAAACAACATCATTTCATTTTTAGCATATTCAACATACAACATAAATACTCTGTAGACCTTAACATGTCACAGTACAAAACAAACATTTCATTACATTCAATCATTCATTGGTCTGGCTCTTTTACATTTAACATTAGTCATTGCCTCCTTTTGACTTGAGGTACTTCTCAAGCACATGACCTATTGAACAACCTTAAATCAGGGTTTGGTCCTTGACCATATTTCATTCAATTTTTATGTAACGTTGGGGAACCTCAACTATGTTACGTTATATAACACCCCCCCATCGAAATAAGTTTATTTTGGTATAAACAAAGTTTAGCAAGAAATAAACGCATAACTTGTATCTGGCCAATTGGTTTCCTATTTATAGTACTTTTATATTTCAGAATTATCCGTTATATTATTATCATTTCTTCGTTCCTTCTTAAAATCAATTATTTCCCAAGTTTAAATCTTATTTCTATAATCATTCTTGTGACATTCTTTATTAATTATACATTTTGGATCTGGTTTTATTTAATTCTCTATATTTATTTGTGAGTTTTCCCTCTAATATTTAATTTTCCTAAACCTCCCTAACATTATAACTGGAATCGAATCGGTGGTGCTCTATCGGCTAACCAATTACCGTCGTCCGTTACATACTTTCTGGTATCAGAGGAACATCATCTCTGCCCAGTTAAATGATTGCTGGAATATTCTACAGTCAATCTTCATTAATAAACCTCGTAAGGTTGTCATCATGTGACCTTCAATAAAATAATAAATAATAATCATACTCTAGGGATTATTCACTGTACTTTAACTCAGATCATATTATTTCTTCATATTTATTCTTCCTTCTATTATACACTTTTCCTCTCCAATACTTGGCTATTTTATTGACATTTATTAATTGGTTTTTTACGGATAATTCTTAACCATTTGTTTTTTTTTCTTTTCTTGTGATCCTTTTGACGGTTCCATTTTGGCTTCTTCATTCTCTTATCTTCATTGGCTCATATTCCTTTATGATCAATACAGCTGGTTATGAGATTTTGGTTAGTACTATACATTACATCATGTTGTTATATTCTTCTGGCACAATCATTATTATTCCTTTTACATTCTAAATTACATTTCTCACTATTATATTACATCAGATAAACTCATTTTGTTTTTTGGTTTTGATGATTTTTATTAGGTTGAATCAGTGTTATTTTTTTTTCTTTCATATTAGTTTAAAGCAATTTCTTCTAAATTGTATAGTAAGGTGTTCTTACTTATTTTTCGAATTTGGTTTTTTTTTTTTTTAATCTTCAAAATTCTCTTTCTTATATACCTCATAAATTGTTTTCTTAGATACTTGTTTGTAAGTTGAGCTTACTTCATTTTTTGAATTTTGGGGTATTTATCCTCTTTATTTTAAATTATACTGTTTCTGAATAATTATTGAGTAAGTTGTTCCTACAGTTTCTTTAGAATTTTGGGTTTTTTATT
Source organism: Magicicada septendecula (assembly GCA_034769895.1). NCBI lineage: Eukaryota > Metazoa > Arthropoda > Insecta > Hemiptera > Cicadidae > Magicicada > Magicicada septendecula. Next base: position 119,354,676 of record CM068375.1, on the reverse strand, counting down.
CTCTTTATGTATTCCATCTGTCGGCCGTGGCTTCTTCTTCATTTATTTCTTGTCTTACATCCTGGGATGTACTGGGTCGGTGGCCATCTCCTCTTAGGGGAATCCAGCGTTCTGGTGGGTTCTGTTGATTATAAATTATTCGGACATTCCTAGATGGATCGTCCCTTCTTTGGTTCTCGCTTCCGGATCTGGATTCTCCGATGCTATTGCTCCGTTGTAAACACTCATTATCATTCTCCCCTTGGTGTTGATCACTCCTTGGACCATTCTCTTCGGCCCTTATAAAATTCACCATTGGTCTGGAAACCCGTAATGGACGATCCTCTTCGTAGTTAACCCGGCGGTAGTCCTCCTGACTCCGACTTCTGCCTCCATTATTTCTAGTATCTCTTCTATCGTTATTATTATCCTGGTTCCAGTCGGTGTCCCTATTAAAACTCCGACGTCCTTGGTAGTATGTCCTCCCGTTATAGTTATCGTACGCCCCCACATAATTAACTCTCCTGTAGTTTTGGTTTTGGTTGTTCGGGTTACGGTTGCTGTTATCATAATTTCGGTTGTTTGTGTTCTGATTCTGGTAACTTGGGTTATACGACCGGTTATATTGGTTGTTCGGAATACTCTGTCTATTCTCGTAATTGTTTCCGTTGTTCCTTGGGCTGTTGTTGTTATTTTGCCGTTGGTACGCCTCATTACCATAATTACCTGGCCTGCCATTATAGTTCGTCCGGTTATTCGTCTCATGACTGTTATGGTTATTGTTTCTATTGTTGTAGTCTGGGAAATCCCTGCTCCCGTACCGGTCGTTTCTCTGCCGACTCCTTCGACAATGTACCTCACGCTCGTGCTCTTCCAATAGCGTTGACATGGCCTGTATAGTTTTTATCTGTCCACCCGATCGTGCTATTGATATCCCGTTATCATAGTGGTATGCTAACCTGGTGACGAGAATTTCCTCCGGGATTTTTGGTTCAAGGTGTCTTGCCAAACATACTTTTCCCAGGAAGTAGGCGGTAAGTGTTGTTCCCCTGCTGGCGTCATACCTTCCATAGCTGATGCTCTCCCTTACTACGTTCTGGGTGGCGTCTGACCAGTACCTGGCTTTAAAAGCTATTTTAAATTCTTCGTAGCTTCGTATGTCGTGCCTGAAGGCTGTCCACCAGTTATCATAAGTTTCTTTGAAATGTTCGTCTAAGTAACGACGAATTATTGGCCACCTGTTTTCACCAGTTCTCATTATTTGTTCGCCGACCCGTTCCAAGAATTCCATTGGGTTTCTCCTGTATGACTTAAAGTTGATGGTCTCCCGGTCGTCTATATGTTGCGTATATGGAACAGTGATCGATCGGTTGTCAACTGACCGTTGTAGGTTCTCGATTCTATCCTGGTTACGTTGTACTTGCTCCTGTACTTCGTTCATGACCGTATCTAAATTTCGATGCTGGTTTCCGCAATCTGCTCGTATTGATTCCACTTGAATTCGGTTTTCTTCTTCTATATGGCCTAGCTTGACCTCTAGTTCAGCTCTATTTCGTGTAATAGCTTCATCGGTCGCTCTCAGTTTTCTATTTGTTTCCGTTATCTCCTGTTTTCTTTCGCCGTCGTTCTTACCTACCTTCTGGCTGATTGCCTCACTAGCGTCCTCGATTTTCTTATTGAGAGCTTGTCTTAACACTTCATTCTGTTTATCAACATTTTCCCTTATTTCCTTGTTAGAATGCTCAATTCTCTCATCGATTCGTATTAGATTATCCTCATTGATTTTCTCAAGATCTGCTTTCATTCGCTTATTGTTTTCCTCAGGTTTCTCGTTCATTAGTTTGTTATCGTCCTGAATCTGTCTCAAACTCTCGTCATTCCTGTCAAACTTTTCATTCATTTGTTTGACTAAATTCTCGCTCAGAATTTCGTTTTGTTTTTTTGAGTTTTCATTAATACTGTCTATTTTATTTTCCAGCTTTTCATTGATTTGTCTAAAATCGGCCTTCAATTGTTCATTATTTTCATTTATGGTTTGCCTAAAAAGTTCACTAGTACTTTCCTTAATACTGTCTATTTTATTTTCTAGTTTTTCTGACCTTTGTTTGTTATCCTCCTTCATACTACTCATTAATTCCATTAATTTTTACCAATTTAATCCTCCTCTGGCTTCCTCCTTATCTGGTTGGTCCCCTTGGGTATCCTATGTATTGCTCGGCTGTTGTTCCATTTCAATATCTGTACCTGCCTCTGTTTCTTCTTCCCTCCTATCTTCTTCTGTTTCTTGTTCCTTCTCCATTCTTTTCGTAACACCTCTCGTATGCATTCCTGTGCCTCTAATGGTTGCCTGCTCAAGTTAAGTAACAATTAATATGATTTTTTACTTAACTAAAGCCCACTCGTTGAGCGCCAATTTGCAATCTATTAAAAATACCCCTCCTTATAGCCCCACGTTGGGCGCCAATTTTGTATTGAAACTTAGATTTCCTCTCCTTAAAGCCCCACTGTTGGGCTGGCCAATTTGTAATATAGCGGTTTAAGAGGTACTTTCCGCGGAGTCTTTGTATGTGACCTATTGAGTGCTGGTCTTAGTTAATTAAGCCCCACTGTTGTAAACCAATTTAGTAAAGAACTACTTGTTAATTATGTGAGGACGTATGTTATATTATATGCTGCACGCTGGAAACGTCAAATTGTAAAGAAATCTTGTCTATGGGTGTAATTAGTTATAAGAGACTCCTGTGTATCAAACGCCAAGTAATACGTTGCAGGTGGCAATTCGTAACAATTAAAATGTTGTTACCTGGTTTAATTAATATGTTATTAATTAATATATCTTTCGGTTGTGACCGGTGAAACCCTCAGAACATAGATTATTAAGCAAACAAAATTATAATTATGTTCCTTGAATTTATAATCATACTACTCTATAGTCTTAACTTAGTTTTCAATGTTTACGTAATATTAGCGATATGTATAGAGTATTGACGGAATGTAAGGGGTATTTGTGTCAACCCTAGTCACTCGATGGTGGAAAATTTCATTCAAATTTAGTATTAAACACAAGCTAGTTCAGCAATCTCCCGTCCCACCAGCTGCAAACTTTGAGCGCTGTTACTAGTAATAAGCGTACTTATAGGTTAGTTATTCGTTATGTTTGTATCAATCTTTTTGTAAATTATTCCAACCACCACATATAGTATTTATTCTGCAATAACTTAAACGTTATCTCATACAATAAATGTACTTTATTTATTTTCTCTATTAATTCACAGGTTACGTTGTCTCAAAAACAATAATACGATCCAATCGATCATACAGAAATAGATCGATTATCAATTACTCAAATTTTGTAAACATATACACATGAAAATAATAATAAATAATTCTTATCCCAGGGTTCGTATAGTTCTTGGAACCATTAGTAAGGCCAGGTAAAATGCATAATTAAGGTTGTTCAATTTACAAAATAAAATTATTTACTTTAAATACAGTGAAATGAAAATAAGTTGTTTTTTTACCAAACCGACGAAAATTTCGTCTGGCGGTGGATGTTTGTCAACAGTAGCCCAAAACTCAGCTTAACTCGTCTTCATCCAGTGAAATAGCTCTGGTTTTCAATAAAATTGATGGTGGTGTGTACTGGTAAACCCTCAGGAAATCTTCTGGCTTCTATTCTTCTTTTACGATCTTCACAATTCTTGGTCCCAATAAAATGGAATTAGGATCCCAGCTTCTCTGCTGCTAATGAAGGTTATTACGCCAAACCGAGTCTTCTGGTATTTCCAATAATTCCGTTTGTTCAAACTTTAATTCTTTTACTGATCTTCGGTTTATTGTATGAATTGGTTTAATACCGAATCCAGCGGAATTATTTAGTGAATGAGGTGAGAGGCTTTCAATTCTTTTTAACTGTATTCATTTACAATTTGGAAGGTTATATAATTTTTATTACTCATTAACATTAAAGTATAATTGTTTTTCAAAAAGGGTTTCTTCAATTTTGATACATATTTCTTTCAGATTTATTCATATTTTTTAAATATATCGGTCCATCTCAACCTAATCGCTTGTAACAATCAGAACGAACTAATCCAAAATCAACAACTTCTGCAATTCAGTTGCCTTAACAACCACGTTTTCTATATATCCTTGAGCCGGCATTATAGAATATTACTACTTCTTTCCAATAAAATACTCCATGCTTGTATTAATATTAAATCACCTAAAATTCTCCCCTAACCTTCCTTACTAAACAGTAAATGTTTTACCAGAGTTTCGTTGGACTGGGTTGACTAAAAAGGTATTAATTTCCTTTCACTAATATGGAATTTAGGCCTATAGATTCACTTACAACCATTATAACATTATTTGGTTTTTTAACTTAATTTTCTTTTTACCTGACCTACTGTACAATTAATTATTGGTTACATGGTTAATTACATGAATTTTAATTTACTGGTGGTTATTTTTTTTTTTATATTAATTAACTGGTTCTGGAACCCTTTATTAATTTATGATATAATTGTCAGAACTACTTGTTAGACTTGAAACACTGGTCACACTCCTGATCCAGTTTATAAACATTAATTAAAACAACAGTATTTTTCAACTTTATACAATACTGAGAACTTAGTACAGTGCCTAACATTGGTAACTATACTGGGTTGTATAAAGACAAATCTAATATAAATATAAACATAATTATTGATGAAGTATTATTATCAAACAACATCATTTCATTTTTAGCATATTCAACATACAACATAAATACTCTGTAGACCTTAACATGTCACAGTACAAAACAAACATTTCATTACATTCAATCATTCATTGGTCTGGCTCTTTTACATTTAACATTAGTCATTGCCTCCTTTTGACTTGAGGTACTTCTCAAGCACATGACCTATTGAACAACCTTAAATCAGGGTTTGGTCCTTGACCATATTTCATTCAATTTTTATGTAACGTTGGGGAACCTCAACTATGTTACGTTATATAACACCCCCCCATCGAAATAAGTTTATTTTGGTATAAACAAAGTTTAGCAAGAAATAAACGCATAACTTGTATCTGGCCAATTGGTTTCCTATTTATAGTACTTTTATATTTCAGAATTATCCGTTATATTATTATCATTTCTTCGTTCCTTCTTAAAATCAATTATTTCCCAAGTTTAAATCTTATTTCTATAATCATTCTTGTGACATTCTTTATTAATTATACATTTTGGATCTGGTTTTATTTAATTCTCTATATTTATTTGTGAGTTTTCCCTCTAATATTTAATTTTCCTAAACCTCCCTAACATTATAACTGGAATCGAATCGGTGGTGCTCTATCGGCTAACCAATTACCGTCGTCCGTTACATACTTTCTGGTATCAGAGGAACATCATCTCTGCCCAGTTAAATGATTGCTGGAATATTCTACAGTCAATCTTCATTAATAAACCTCGTAAGGTTGTCATCATGTGACCTTCAATAAAATAATAAATAATAATCATACTCTAGGGATTATTCACTGTACTTTAACTCAGATCATATTATTTCTTCATATTTATTCTTCCTTCTATTATACACTTTTCCTCTCCAATACTTGGCTATTTTATTGACATTTATTAATTAGTTTTTTACGGATAATTCTTAACCATTTGTTTTTTTTTTCTTTTCTTGTGATCCTTTTGACGGTTCCATTTTGGCTTCTTCATTCTCTTATCTTCATTGGCTCATATTCCTTTATGATCAATACAGCTGGTTATGAGATTTTGGTTAGTACTATACATTACATCATGTTGTTATATTCTTCTGGCACAATAATTATTATTCCTTTTACATTCTAAATTACATTTCTCACTATTATATTACATCAGATAAACTCATTTTGTTTTTTGGTTTTGATGATTTTTATTAGGTTGAATCAGTGTTATTTTTTTTTTCTTTCATATTAGTTTAAAGCAATTTCTTCTAAATTGTATAGTAAGGTGTTCTTACTTATTTTTCGAATTTGGTTTTTTTTTTTTTTAATCTTCAAAATTCTCTTTCTTATATACCTCATAAATTGTTTTCTTAGATACTTGTTTGTAAGTTGAGCTTACTTCATTTTTTGAATTTTGGGGTATTTATCCTCTTTATTTTAAATTATACTGTTTCTGAATAATTATTGAGTAAGTTGTTCTTACAGTTTCTTTAGAATTTTGGGTTTTTTATTCTCTTTATGTATTCCATCTGTCGGCCGTGGCTTCTTCTTCATTTATTTCTTGTCTTACATCCTGGGATGTACTGGGTCGGTGGCCATCTCCTCTTAGGGGAATCCAGCGTTCTGGTGGGTTCTGTTGATTATAAATTATTCGGACATTCCTAGATGGATCGTCCCTTCTTTGGTTCTCGCTTCCGGATCTGGATTCTCCGATGCTATTGCTCCGTTGTAAACACTCATTATCATTCTCCCCTTGGTGTTGATCACTCCTTGGACCATTCTCTTCGGCCCTTATAAAATTCACCATTGTTCTGGAAACCCGTAATGGACGATCCACTTCGTAGTTAACCCGGCGGTAGTCCTCCTGACTCCGACTTCTGCCTCCATTATTTCTAGTATCTCTTCTATCGTTATTATTATCCTGGTTCCAGTCGGTGTCCCTATTAAAACTCCGACGTCCTTGGTAGTATGTCCTCCCGTTATAGTTATCGTACGCCCCCACATAATTAACTCTCCTGTAGTTTTGGTTTTGGTTGTTCGGGTTACGGTTGCTGTTATCATAATTTCGGTTGTTTGTGTTCTGATTCTGGTAACTTGGGTTATACGACCGGTTATATTGGTTGTTCGGAATACTCTGTCTATTCTCGTAATTGTTTCCGTTGTTCCTTGGGCTGTTGTTGTTATTTTGCCGTTGGTACGCCTCATTACCATAATTACCTGGCCTGCCATTATAGTTCGTCCGGTTATTCGTCTCATGACTGTTATGGTTATTGTTTCTATTGTTGTAGTCTGGGAAATCCCTGCTCCCGTACCGGTCGTTTCTCTGCCGACTCCTTCGACAATGTACCTCACGCTCGTGCTCTTCCAATAGCGTTGACATGGCCTGTATAGTTTTTATCTGTCCACCCGATCGTGCTATTGATATCCCGTTATCATAGTGGTATGCTAACCTGGTGACGAGAATTTCCTCCGGGATTTTTGGTTCAAGGTGTCTTGCCAAACATACTTTTCCCAGGAAGTAGGCGGTAAGTGTTGTTCCCCTGCTGGCGTCATACCTTCCATAGCTGATGCTCTCCCTTACTACGTTCTGGGTGGCGTCTGACCAGTACCTGGCTTTAAAAGCTATTTTAAATTCTTCGTAGCTTCGTATGTCGTGTCTGGTGGCTGTCCACCAGTTATCATAAGTTATCATAACCACCAATTATCATAACCTCAACTATGTTACGTTACAACATATATAGGCCTACATACTCGAGGGTAATGTGGATTGTATGTTGGTAACTAAAGGTAAAGTTAAATGGAATACAGTATGCGACTTTGCTGCAGTTGTGATTCAGAAGCTCCTACAGTGAGATGTCTACCACAATTCTTTAAAATCCCGTCGAACCAGTGTAGGCTGAGACCCAGTCCCTCGAGGTAATGCCTAGCGGTAGTCCCACAAGAGTTGGTGTAATTAGGGTCTCTGACTTTAAGGAGGAAGTTTTCAGTGGTTAGACCGATATCTAGGGAGTTCTACATTGTGCATGCATAAAGCACTTTTTAGCTCTTTCGATAGAAGAAACACACTCACACGCACACACACAAATAATACACACTTAATTATTAAGTTTTTGTGGGTACCATATATTGTGACACTGTTTCACACTGAGTTGTGTTTATTATTCCCGATGGAAATTTTGTATACGAACGTCAAAGAGGAATTAACAGCTTGAGGATGGCAGAGACAAATCTGCCGAGACATTACGAAAAATTCTGAATGGTAGTCAGCGGCGTATTTACGGGGGGGGGGTACGAACGGGACCGGATCCCCCCCCCCCAGAGGCAAGAGGGTCGACAAAAGTTGACGAATTTTGTTAATCTCTTAATTTTTAGACTCTTTTATGATTATTTCAGCTACTAACTCTTTTTTAATATACACACAGGTTTATTATAGAGCATTGTGTATACGTTTGAAATATGAAATATAGGGCTGTTTGAAAAAATAAGGGCCGAGTTGGGTTTATAATACAGCATGAATGATATGACAACGCATATTGCAATGGAAACGGAATATAGAGAGAATGAACGATAATTTTGTTTCATAACACGGCGTAGGGAAGGTGCTGACTGCTCCGCCTTCAAAAGTCCTCCAGCCATCTCTTCTTGGGTCTGCCCACACACACGTGTTCTATAGGTTTGCATTTCCAGACTTGTTTGGCCAGTCTGAAATCCGACATTCTTTCTAAGTGTTCTTTCCACAGTTGTTTGTAATGTTTTTATTTTCATTCAAGTTAAAACTTGTGACTCTTCTCTTATGGCCTCATTTTTTATAGGGTCAAGTTGAGAACACCTTTTAACTCCTCTTAAGAACGCCATTTCCGAGGTCTGTAATGAACCATCATTTATTGACTAATAAAACAGGTAATCAGTTATAGATCCTAAGGAAGAAGAAATGTAAGTAGTCGCAGAAGAAGATGGCAGGACTGAAGACACAAAGAACAGGCTATAAGCCTAAACTCTGAGGTGAAGAAGGAGAAGAAGAAGAAGAAGAAGAAGAAGAAGAAGAAGAAGAAGAAGAAGAAGAGGAGGAAGAACAAGAAGAAGAACGAGGAGGAGGAGGAGGAGGAGGAGGAGGAGGAGGAGGAGAAGAAGTAACTTCAAAAGCGATAAATAAAAACAGAGTTATACGAAATTTATAATTCTACTGGTTAGTAAATCATTAATCTCTAGCTGATAGAGAACGCCTTAAAAATTGGTGACTCGAGATGTATTGAAACTGATGAATGTGCGTTCGTAGATCGAAGTATATCAGGGTCGACTAATGAAATGTAGGAGTGTACCTGGTGAATTTTCAGGACAACAAAGTAGTACTTCCTAACGGCGATGCATCAACGTTATTCAAAAACATCGAATAATTTTAGATAATGTGAAACCAGGAACCACATTCGTTAGACATATGTTCGAACATACGGGTAAGTCTACACACTTTTGATTGTGATTGATTCTCTTTACCAACCAACAGAAGTGGGTCGACATCGCTGACGATGGGCATAATGCTGGAAACATCATCTCGGGTGCAATACGAGACAAACATAATCTTGAACGTACAATTAAGTGTTTACCATTCTCAAGAAAATGAACTGTGTGTTACACACACATGAAAGCAATTTGTAAATCAAGAGCCATGCTTTAAATAATGAATGAAAAATGTTCTATATGTCTGACACACACACACACACACACACACAGGCCTATAGAATATTGTTACTTAATGCGGAAAAAGTGTTACGTAATACGGAACGTTCTACAAGTATTTCGAATATTCCAGCTGTAATGTGTGCGTGGGTACATAATGCTGCTACTCTGCGGTGAAAGGCAATTACGCGTCACCTATCGAGTCTATACCAGACTGTACCGGTCAGCGCAGTGTGTCCAAGGACACTGTTTCTAGTGGATTCTCGAAAGCGCCTGTGTGAGAATCTGTCACAAGTCATGCAAAGTGACAGATTATTCTGGAAATCAGCAGGGTGTAAATACAGCCATTCAGCGACGGTCAAGTCAGTTATTGTCGGCGATTTACACAGTGCGGTTTGAAGTATTGTGGCGAAGTGTTATGCATTTTATAATTGTGCGGAACAATTGTAATACAATTGTGTTTTATATTAGTTGACATTTTTATTGCGTGTGAACAATTTTTATTTAATTTGTTATAAAAGACTATCTTGTTGATTACAAACTCTTTAATTGTGACAATTAAAGCTGGTGATTAGTGACTTAACTGGTGTCTTGTATTTTGTTTTCCACTGTACCATACGACGATCAAGGAGGCCGTCGTAACAATATTATATTGTAACACGGGTAATAAGTATTTAGTTTCACATATTCTGCAGTGTACTATGGAGTTTTCCAAATGCTTTGCTTTGAAACAAAAATCGTTTTACCACGAAGGACGTCGTGATATTGGAAAGTTTCTGGATAATGAGAAAACTCGCCAGTAGCGGTCGAAACAGGTGAACAAACAGCTGTGACATGCAATTACATTACATTACCCCTAAATATTCCTACATCTGGCCAAACGCGTACAATATTAATGACGATAAAATGACGACACCATCACCATAATGGCCATAAAGTTCGAACCCGTAATCAATATGGCAATGGATAATATAGCTGTGTTATAAACGGGTACTCTCTCCGGTTAGGAACGTCGGAGTCGTCGCTAAATTCCTCCGCGTAAACACTGTTTGGCGAGCTTAGACTTGATTGAACTCTTTACACATTTTCTGTAAATACTATCTTTGTTAGCTATAAAGTTTTTTATCTTAATCTCCGTTAAGAATATCATGAGTGGTGGCTAGAGATTAAATTTGATTATCACCATCGTCATCATTACTTTCAGCGATTGGGCACTGATTATGCCTATTCCGGGCTCATAGGTTTGTTGTGCCCATTTTTTTTTCTTCAGGCCGTATATGTAAAGTTTTCTTGGCGATGTTGTCATCATCGGGTTATCTATATAAATGCCCTTACACCATTTCTGGGGTTCTAGTAACTACTTTGGACGGCAGGCAGAGCAGGCCTAGCTACGGTGAAATACTTAGGTAAGCGTGGTAGCAGATTTTAAGGCAGCAGCCGTGTCAGTCACCTCACTTGGCAAAAGGAGTTGGCGAAGTGAGGATTTGGTGGCATTTCTTTTGAAAGAAATTTTCTGCCCTCGAAAGCCGCAAAGTAATAGTCGGCGGACGGATATCAGGGACATTCTAGACACAAATAATCCTATAAGTAACTTTGCATTATTCCCTCCTACACACAACGATTATTTTCCTGATTTTCTTATATGTTATGACGTCCATTTGTGCCATACGGTATTGACTTTAAATATTTAATGTTTCCTGTATCAGGGAAGGGTGTTTTGTGTTTATAGTTGGTAATGCTATACAGTTTCTCTTATATGTTGTTCGTGTAAAAAAGGCTTTTCTGAATTTCTTCAAGCTAACGATAAATTAAGCTTCGTTTCGATTTCATACACCGTTTATGTTTAGGTGAACTGATAGTCTCGTGATTTATGAAAATGTATTTTTTTGAATTCTCTTTCATGTTGGATTTTAAGGAGGCATCATTAATTTTATTGCTGATGCGTGCTATAGACGTTATGCCGTATCTTATTTGAAAACTAAAGTTTTGATTGCGATATATTATTTCTAATGTATATTTTTCTTCTCGTTTTTTGTTCCATTTTGTTTATTGCGTTTATGCTATAATCTTTTCATTTTAGATTTGTATAATTATTTAATTCTCTTATTTGTAGGCTTATATTATTAGTTAAGTGGGATTTTGATCGACTATAGACATAGTGACTATAAACAGAATATGCGTTTTGGTTAAGGGAAACTGCTGCTATTTTCTTATGCTAGGTTTGATAGTGCATATGTACACTATATTGGTTGGTAGGGTTTTCTGTACATATTGTAATTTTATTATTTATTATTTTCAATACCAAGTACAGATAACTGGTTTCTCTGTTGTTTTCTATTCCGATTATAAATGTTATATTTTTATTTAGTTGTTTGCTTCGAGTACGGTGTTGCTTGAGTTTGTGTTGCTCTATAATGTATAATTAGACTAGGGGACCTAGAAGAAAGTAAGATAGGCAACCAAAAAAATTTAACATTATTTTATAATAATAAAATTATAATTTTATAAAAGTAAAGAAGAATATTTGCAACAGTCGCTGCCTTTTTTCTCTTAAGGACTTGGTTCGTAGTCCACTAGTTAATTATCTCCAGCTTCCATTCGCGTGCTTTCCATCACCTCACCGACATCGTTTCTGCAAAATCTTCTATTTTTTTCTGTTCTTTTTCTGCCCCTGGGAAGTTCTGTCTCCGCAGAGAATCCTTTTCTGTTACCTATATTTTACTTATGCTTTGTGTCTTATGACAATATGTGTAACGTTTATATTTTAAAATATTTTGATTCTCGTGGTAACAAAGGTTTTCCTATTTTTAGGTGACCCCGCGTCGCTAGCATGACGTATCCTTTTGTGCGTTTTCTGGGAAACACACGAAATCAACCGACCCGTCCATTAGACCTACTTTGAATAGGTGACAATTTGACCGAGTTTCATGCCCATGCTCTTTGGTGCACGCTTTCTGCCAGAAACACGCGCTGATTGTAAAACTGATAGTGGTTTGTTCAATGGAAATATTGCATTATCTCTCTCTCTTTCTCCCCCCCCCCCCCACACACACACGTATAATATTAGTTGTCAAATAGAATATACAATTCGTTGTACTACAAGAGATAATAATATATTTCATGATGTAACACTTTTTTTTTTTTAATACGCAACAGACAATGTAAATTCTCCATCATATACAGTACGGAATGTTATTTTAATTCATTAGATTCGTGTACTGTATTCGTTGATACGGGTAGGTTGTTCGAGTACACAAGATACAGAACGGGGCCGAGGACTGATCCTTGGGGAACGCCAGCGTCTATGGAACATTACGAAGATGTATTGATTAAGAACAGTGTCTTCAGGTGTTTTCTAAAGCGCTAACTGAACTGGAAACTAGAATTGCGATGGTTATCCTGGAAATACTGCAGAAATCTTTAAGGGCGTTTCTAAAGCGGGGTTCAAGTTAAACCGGGAATTTTAGTCTCATGAGCTTAATTAGAGACCACAGCGGAACCTTTTAGTTACACGTGTCTTCTATTAGCGGTAGGTAGCGCCAGTGTTGCGAGCCACGTGATTTAGTTGTTAGGCAATATGGTGTGTAACCGTATTAGTGCGATGTGGAACAGCCTGTTGTGATGACATTAGTGCGATGTGGAACAGCCTGTTGTGATGCCATTACTGCGATGTGGAACAGCCTGTTGGGATGACATTAGTGCGATGTGGAACAGCCTGTTGGGATGACATATCATGTGCAAGAAGACGAAACCGATCGACATTTACAGAAGGCTTCAGGCACGTGGTGGTGAACCTTTAGCTGTAGTAAAACATTTTAATGTTTAAAAGTTTTAAAGACGGAGGTACATCTGTGAATGACGGTATTGGCAGAGGCGGCTCGGAGCCCACTAGAGTCATTTCCGATTGGAACATTCAGCGAGTGGAACGCCTGATCCTTGATAATGTATGTCACCAGCTTGCAAAAGAGGCGCATCTTTCTGTGGGAACTGTAACATTCACGAACACCTGCATTATCGGAAGGATAGAGCACGTTGGGTACCGAACGAACTCTTTGCCTTAGACCGGCATATCAAATGTTCAGTGAGTTAAGAAACGTTTTTAACGGAAGGCCAGGATTTTCTGGATCACATTGTCATCTGGGACGAAACCTGAGTGCTGAATTTCACCCCTGAATCAATACGTACCTCAAAACAGTGGTAGCATACAGACTCACCTCCTTCCAGAATTGCGCCTGCCAGTATTTTTTGTAACATAAATGGGAGTATTCGTGCGGATTTTCTATCTCGTGGTGTCAGCATCAACAGTAAATAGTATCCAAAAATTATACATATTGGCCATACCCACAATATACCCACATATTGGGTATATTACATACCCAGCCTTAAAAAAAACGGCTTGATTTGATTACGTTCTGTCTTCGGAACAGGGCACAACCTCATATTGCCCGGCGCATTACTTCAACATTACAGAACTCGGCTGGGGTCCTGCTACATGCCCCTTAAAGGGTCTAACCTCGCTATAAGCGATTATCATCTGTTTGGGTCGTTAAAAGAGTTCTTAGAAGTCAGCGTTTCAGCAGTGATGATTATACGTAGAGCACGCAGTCCAGGCTCCGGTGTAATGAGAAACATTTCTACGGTGATGTCATTCAAACACTAGTGAAACTATGGTTTAAGTACATTAATGGAGCAAGAGATTACATCGAGAAAGGTAACGTTCGCTTTTATAAATGTGCTGTTACTCTGGACAAAAAAACGTCCCGATTTGACTTGAATCCCCTAATAAAGCTTATAATATAGCATTAGGGATTATAAGTAAATGTGTGAAGATAAAAGAGAGAAAGAGTTGTTAACAAATCCAAGGGAATGAAGTTCGTAACGTCCGGAAACAGATGTCTATTCAGGAAGTGAATTGGTAACCATGTTTAGATTTACAGGTGATATAGTTCTTTTGACTGAAGGTGAAAGCGATCTTAAAGACAATCGTAAGTTTGTCGTAGTGCGACATGGAGGTAAACGAAACGAAAGCACAAGTGATGGTAGTCGCAGTTGACCACGGATAAAAAATAAAAGATGTAAAATCGAGATCTAAGATATATGAATACCTGAGTTTTAGTAGATGGAAGATCTAAAGAAGATATTAAACCACTTTTGGATGGGATTAGTCTCAAGAAATATTGGACTTCAAACAAACAAGACTCAGAATCGTGGATTCCTGTGAGGGAACATAGAGAGCACTTTGCGACATAGTGCCAGTGGGGATGCAATGGATTTTATTGTTAAATGCAAAATGAGCAATGATTAAATGTTTAGGGAGGTACACGAAGGAAAAGATTATGGGAACATATCGCATAGTTTCATAAAATCTTGTTCTTAACTTTTTGACTTTTTCAGAATACGAACTATTTAGAAGTGGAAGCAAAATTCTTTGTCACGTTTTGTCTATATATATATATATTTTTTTTACATTTTCATCTTCTTATTTGAATTAGCAGTCTCTGTAATTCCAATTTTGTCGTGTTTACTTGTTAAACTCCTACGTGTTATGATCCGGACTAGGCCTTTCAGTGTTTCCACCATTTTCAAGTCGTGGTTTAGGACTTGAAAATGGTGGAAACACTGAAAGGCCTCGTCCGGAACATGACACGTAGCAGATTACGAAGTGAACACGACAAAGTTAGGATTTTTTACTTTTATAAATAGGCCTATTTACAGTCTTATGCGTGTGTGTGTGTGTGTGTGTGTGTGTGTGTGTTTTTCTGTTCAACTAACTGTTGTTAATTAAGTTTCTTGCAGTATTTCTGTCATTGTTCAATAATAGATCACGTCTGCAAGAGTATTTTAATTTTTTATCAGTATAATAAAAACGTAACGCATGTTTCACAGAATAAATTTGTATCATCTGTGGTTTCAGTGTGAATTTTTTGTGATAAATTCAATAAATCACATTGAAACCTCTGATAGTAGGCCTACAGATTTATTCTCTGAAACATGTTTCAGATTTTTAAATATACCGATAAAAATTGAAAATACACTTGCAGAAGTAATCTATTATTGAATAATCTATGTATAACTCAAAGTTTGAGGATTTCTTTGTATTAAATAAAATTCCACACCGTTACACCGATTTCCACCAAATGTTGCACATTAACCTTTGAAAGAAGGCAAAAAACACTGTATAACTTGAAATTTGATATTTTGCTCCGTTTGCACGATTTAGGCCCTTTTAATTATGCCCTTTTGTTGACGCGTATAAAGATGTCAACAAGACCATGGAGACCAGAATTAATTACCATAGTAACAAGTAAAGAAACAAATGCTATTTAGCGGCATCTTTGAACAGTCCGTGTGACTACCCTTGTGGGTGTTATAAACGTAAGTAAAACGCAGCAGGTTGCGTTTCGATGAGCGAGACCTTGAAAACGCAGCAAAGTTTGACGACCGTGCGTTTTTCCACGTCTGTGTGACTAATTTAATTGCTGCCTGTGTGTTCAATTCAATGCGTTTCCCACCTCTCAGAAAATTTAAATCCCTAACGACCCATGACAATAAATGAACAAGTAATAACGTAGTTAAAAAACCTTTAAATAGAAACAAAGCTGCACAGAAAACACAAAAATAAAGATAATTTGACGAATGATGATTTAAAAAAAATTGTCATTTAAAATAATGCCAATTAAAAGAAAACAATAACGTGGACGTGGGTTCTAACAGCTAGTTTTATATATATATATATATATATATATATATATATATATATATATTATAGAAAGTAACTCAGTTGGAGGGAAAGTGACTACAGCTGATCTATAAAAGAAAAACGTTAACAGGGTTACATAGTTAGGTATCCTTAGTGACGTAGAACTAAACTGACACCAGAGATCTGGTAAGTTAATCGATATGAGGATCGGCGTAACACTGTCTAGAATGCAGAATGTAGAAAGTAGAAACCAAACGAATTGTGTCAAATCCCATGGGATCGCAAGGGTTAAGGTGAACTGGGTCATGACCGTGGGTGCGTGACAACTCCTATGTAGTGTGTACCACGCGTCCTCTAATCAGTCGAGCTCACGAACATGACGTCATGCCCATACTATTGGCAGTCTTAGTCGCCGGTTGTCGTTACTCGGTGTCAGTGTATGGGTAATCGATAGTGTTTGTCCTGCTGTTGAGCGTTGACATTTGGTGAGTGCGGGATGTAAAAGGATACCGTGTAATCGCATACTTTCTGAAACGTTTAAATAACGGTAAATTCGATTTCTCTTTTAGGATCCGAGGAAATGACGTTTTGAAACCTAATATACCTGTTGTAAAATTTTAATATTTTAGTCATTGTATAATATCAGCCAAAATTCGAAGTTTGACTTTGACTTTACCTCCTAGCGGTTAGTCGTATTTTGTCATCATTTAATGGAGCTCAGTCCATCTATTGGCCCATCTCGTCCACTGCTTGGTGCTCGGTGCTTTGATCACCATGTGTGATGAAGTATTTTGGTGATCTTATTCGTTTGAGGTGAGCCAAACTATTATGAACATTGGTCTTCGGATCTGTTCATTATTGGAACCTGTCAGTTGTGTCTTGCACATTTTTTTATTCACACACATATTATGTCATCACATATCACTACTAGCTGTCTTCTCATATATTGTATTTCTACTGTTTGGATTCTGCCCCTTATTTTCTTAGTGATGTGCCATATTTCCGCATTATAGATGTCACTACGTTTTTCGTTAAACTCTGCAATGTCTTTTCCTTCATATTGTCTAATGCTTTTATTACAAATGAAATCTTGTGGATACATAGTCACCTGTATCCGAATTTCTACTTTGTTTTCAACATTATTGACACAGTTTTGTCTTATTACTATTTCCCGTAGGCTTTCTAAGTAATCAGGTAGTGTTTGAAAATCTTGACGATACCTAAGACTTTGCCGAAGACATCGACCGGTGGTTGGACAAACAACAGCGCGTACGCTGAAATTCATACCGTTAAAAAATATCAGACTTAGAATTTAGGATTCGTATGTTCAAATTTTCCTTCTGATTCGTCTTAAGTCTTTTTCTTCAACTGTCATAATCTATAGGCCTACAGTTTGTATTTCAAACGATTTACTCCCGTATATTCAATAGCTCTTTTTATTCTAATTTAACTTTATTTTCAGTTATGATCTGAAATCATATTTTGTAATATTATTTTGTAATTATATTGATTTAAGTACCGGTATGTAGTTTTTAATATATTGTGCCATGTTTTAACTATCGGCAAACCAGTGTACAAAACAGAAGAAGCTGTACTCCCCGCTCAGCATTAGCGGCAGTGACGCAGGCCTACGCACTACGGTACTAAATACGTCTCGCATATAAAAATAAGTAAGTCATTTTCAGTTACATCGTCACATTAGTCAGGTAATTCGTACAAAACAAAATGAATAAAATTAAACTGTGATAAGTTAATACACAGTGTGATTACAAAAATTATTATTTTCTTATGCAATTATTAACTTTGTACAGGTCTAGTCTCTATCGCTCGTAAACTTTCGCGGTTTTCGTTAATAATAACTCTTTTTCGGTTGATCACACGTTTTTTACTTCCATGTTCCATAAGGAAATAGAAGTAAGGTGATGGCGAAAACCATCGTGTTCGAGATAAGGGCTGATTCTGATTGTACTACCCTCAAAACATGAAAAAAGTCATTTTTCGAAAAGTGTCTGTCTGTGTGTCTCTCTGTGTTTCTGTGTGTAGAATGTTTTCTATGTCAACGATAACTGCCGCAAATTAAAACAGAATCAAATAATTTATGCATATGTGCCTGAGTTGTAGAGGACTCAAGGCCTATTGATTTTGGTGAAGAACGGTTAAGGGGAAGGGGTAGTATACCTGCAACGTTTTATGTTTTAACAACAGTAAAGTACTTAATTTTGATAAATACAGTATCCTGAAAAGAAAGTCATAATAATCCACTGTAGAAAGGTAGATGAAATATCTATAAATAAAAAAGGTAGTTGAAGGGGTGGGGGTAATTTTCTATGAATGAAAATGATAATTGAAAGGGGAGGGGATAATTTTTTATATGTGTACTACGTTATTGGCAACAAAGAAGTAGTTTGTTGATAATATTCCTTCCCGGGCTGTTTGGCCATGGTCCAATGTTTTTTTTTGCAAAACCAGACGTTTCGGCAGTGCCATCGACTGCCATCATCAGTGAAAATCGAGTTCGGTAACGTGAGGTGGTATACGTTAGTGACCACAGTGCTGTGGTTAAGGCTGAAGCAAGAAGTAGAAAGAAGTAGTTTCTATGGAAATATTTCATTTCGAAAATGATTTTAAATGAAAAATCTTAGAACATGGAAGTCATGTATGGTTCTCCATACCGATATTTTATTTCTTTTAAAACCAAACGTTTTGCCTATACTACGGATGAGGCATCCTCAGTGACTCGACTGAGGTTTGGTGCCAAAAGAAATAAAAAGGCGTGTGTTCAACCGAGAAACAGTGTTATTAGAACTAATAGCTTACGTTTTGCGAAACAATTCTGGTGTATAATTTTGTTAGTGAAAAAGTATGTTTCGGATTTGTTTTGAAATTTATACTCCGTCTACTACATAAAACTACAAGAAATTCAAGAGTTTTAATTTGACAAAGTGTCAAGAATTACATATAGGATTACAGATGTACACGGGCGCGCGCACGCGCGCTCGCGCACACACACAATAATGTAAATATATTTTGAATACGCATAATGTAATAAATATATTTATGATAGAAAATACAAGCCCAGACATACAGTGTTATTAAAAATTATTATTTTTAACACATTTATTATGTTACCACCAAAGCTCCTTCATGGTATAAAGAGGAACCGTTGTTAATGGTGTTTTTTAAGCGCACACACTGTTTTTACACAACCGTCCTTATAAGCATAATAGGATTTGTACTTTTAAAATGCCACCAATAGGCAAACGTAAAGGTTGAAGTAGGTCACCTTCAGTATCATCAGTTATGTAGTGGAGTTAGGGTAGCATCTTTAATGACAAACTGCAAATCCATTAGGAACAAAATTGACGAATTTTGGTGCGGGGAGAATTTCTGCAAACTGTAGACCAAGACAATTTTCCACAAAACACACACACAAATTGGGAAATAATGGGAAGTGACTCAGAGTAAAAGAGAGAGAGAGAGAGAGAGAGAGAGAGAGAGAGAGAGAGAGAGAGAGAGTATACTTCATTTACTGCAATTATACAATCTAATAAGCATAATAAAGTAATATAGAGAAAGTAAAAAGTCTTCATGTGAGGTGGGTATCATCCATCGATGTGGATGGATGATGGACCCACATTACCAGGTCAGGTCAGCTGGCCACTTCCCTTTTCAGTTTTCTGCTTGTGGTGGATGATTGAGTTCATTGACTACTCTACTGGTGTGTCGTATGTTGTGATTCCAGTGCTTTTAATGGTGTGAATCCTTAATGTGATGAATGGAATGTTTAAGTCTGTGTACAGTGTATAATTTTATATGTACCAGGGAGCGTTGGTCATGAGACGTAAGATATTGACTGAAAAGTCTGTAGAATTTCTGTATTTTATGGTTTACACAGTTCAATGCCGTAAGATCATATTTGTTTGATTGTAGCTTTACATAAAAATACTTTGTTGTAAAGAGGCAGCTGCGACTTTCTGCCTATCAGCCACAATATCTGACTAACCTTCAGATTCAGTTGCTGTTTTTTACTTTAATATGGGCTTTCCAGGTTAATTTTCCGTCCCAGTACAGTCCCAGGTATTTACCTTCTGTTTTCACTGATATAGGCCTAGGTGTATCGTTTGTGGTAGCTTGTGGTCAAGAGGAACGTCTCAAAGTGAATGAAATTTCGGTGAGTTTTTCGGAATTCACTTAGAATTTCCACTGTTTAAACCACCTGTCTCGTAATAAGTATAGATGCCTTTGATGTTTCTAGGATGCTCTTTCTGGGTTGGCATCAGTTGTTAAGATCGCAGCGTCGCGTCGTCTACAAATGTGGCAATGATAGTAGTATTTGTAACAGGTATACCAACCATGTATATAAGATATAGGAACGGTCCCAAAACACTGTCTTTTGGCCAGTGGCGTAGCTAGGCTTTTTGGCGCCCGGGGCAAGGAGATCGTCGGCCGCCCCGCCTTCACAATTAAAAGGACACAAAAGAGCAAAAATGAAGGCCCATCCAGTGAACAAAGTGCTTAATAAATGCAGATGTGTAGATTTCTGTATGAAAGCACGTCCAGCAACCGTCTTAAGAATATTTATTAAATCAAAATTAAGAAATGACATATTATAATATTACCGGTATTCAGTTTGTATACATTAATTAGTACCAAATGTATACTACAAAAAATGTAGTAATATGAAAAATTTATAACATAAAACTGTTTTAATAAACATACAAATTCCTTGAGACACACAAAACATACCCTGTCTTGAGATATTGTTGATCGTAGCTACGATTTAATTATTTTAAGTTTACTAAACGATTTTTCACAAGAAGACACAGACACTGGTAAAGTAAGAAAAAATTTTAATGCTGTTGCTAGAGTTTTGTAGGCTTCTAATCCCACTAAAAAAAGGATTTCTTTCCATAACTTAGCTACTTTACTCACTTGTTTCTAAAGTAGATCATCAATAAGTCCCCCATTGTTTAAAGAACGTTCTAATTCCTTCCAGTCCAAAAAACCAGAGCGATGAGCAGAACTATTTTCATGATCCTCAAATTCAACTTTCGCCTCAACGAAAACCCATTTTTACTATTAAAATTGCTGCTGTGATAGTTTTTTTTTGTGGAAATAAAGTGCAACAAAAGCAAAATAGAGATTTTTTAGTTGGAGAGAATTACATCCAAGTACGATTTATCTCGATTTACCTTTTCGCCATTTTGCAAGGTTTTATCAAACCAATAATTGTTTAAGGATCGTCCACCTTCATCTTCAGAAAAATGGCTGTCCTTGTTCTGCAACTGACATGTACCTCTCTCCTTGTTCTATTCACCATTATATCTCGAAAGGATTGAGATATCTCATACCAAGCTCCCATATATTGTAGAGCAGCACCGGGAACACGGTCTACATTGTTGCTAGTAATGTTCTGTCCTTTATTGCATGTAATTTAATACTGCAACACCATCCATGGTACTAGTACCAACTGAACCATGTAACTGTACTTTGACAGTTACCTTGTAACTGTACTTTCACAGTTTGAAGTATTCACATAGTCAACTTAACTGTATTTATCAACAGCCTCGTCGCTAACGACATAAATTTTGTGATCGCAAGTTAATTCCTTGTTGATTGTAATATTTTGACACTCAGGGTTCCATTTTCCTTTAATAAAAGACTTCGTAAACTCATTGAAACTTGTTGTAGTTCTTAATCTTTCTTCCCTCCTCTCCGAAACTGGGAGCCACTGAGTTTATTTTGTTTCATATCAGCTTCAAATAAAATTTAAAAAAAAATCGATTTTTAGTAATAGTATGAATATGATGACTTACACGTGAAGTATTGTAGATATACCCAGAAGACGCACACTCAAATACTCATCAACAACTGATGATCAACACGTTCGCTGCGTCGAACCGGGAAGAACTGCACATACGTAGCCCACGTAACGTTTTTTTGTACGTTTGCAAATAATATGTTCGTCTGTATACGAATAGCAGTTAAGATTATGTATACAAAGCTAATACTGTATGATTATCAGTTCTCCTTTCCAGCCCAACAACTCACTACAAAGTCACTACAATTTTGTTACCATAATGAACTGTAATTACGATATTTCAGCATAAATAGACTAATACTGTTTATCACGCAAGGTTTATGACAACAGAGAAGCTGGCTGGTTATGCTTCTTTTATGAAACGAATAGTCATACCAAAGAAACAAATTGTTTGTAGTTTTGTAAACTGAAAACAATTTTTGCAAGTCTATACTCACTTTGCCGCCCTCCTGGCTTTGCCACCCTTCTGGCTATGCCGCCCTCCCCCTTTCCCCCCTCCATAAGCTACGTCTTTGCTTTTGGCAACCCAGATTTGTGTGTGCGTACCCGCCTGAAGCATAAGATATTACTCGTCTCTAATTCATACGCGATGGTTACTGTCAAGTTTCTAGTGAAACTATAGGTATGCGGGTCCAAAAGTGCTAATTATGGTTTCCGGTTAGTGCTTGCCTCAAAACTTCCGCTGTACAAAGTAATGTTATCAAACATATTTTATTTTTTCTTTCGCATTAAGGAGCAATTTCAAATCTTAGTTTTAGTAATAATTAATACACGCGCTATAAAAACCACGAAGGTTATTGGAATAAAAAGTTGATTAAAAATAGTAATGTTACAAATTTTAAATTTGCTCTTTTGTAAAATTTACCAAAATAGACTTACTTCTTTTTTCCTCTGGAGTCTTCATTATAATATACTTCCATACATATGAAATGTTTTTCAACGTGACAGGCTTGCAACAGTTGGTCGAAAGGTTGTTTTAATGAAATCTTTAAACGTGAAAAGTAGCATCTACAATCCGGATTACCGTGATGGTTGCCAACCTTCTCAGAGGAGACGTCACTTAAAAAGAACACACACACACACACACACGCACACACACACACACACACACACACACACACACACACACACACACACACACAGAGTGAAAGTTTATATATCGAGGAAGCGTACACGGTAATAAGTCACTTAATTTAATTAAAAATGTAGTTGTCAGTTTTGATGGTAATGTTAAGAAAGAGAAAGACATTAGTGCTCTATTGTTGGGGCGGATATTTACTGTAAGGGTGTGTCGGACTCTGTAGACAGAGTTTGCAATCATAACGGCGTTGATAACATATAATTACATCAGCCTGGCGACCGTAATCGCTATTTAAACTCTAAATAGCGAGATTTTTAGAAACACGCGCGCGTGTAGGCGCGTGTGTATCTTCTTTTATAAGTGACGTCTCCTCTGAGAAGGTGGCAACCATCACGGCAATTCGGATTAGAGATGCTGCTGCTCTAAACAAATCGATTGAGGTACACTGGAACCATTCTCTTAGGCAATGCAACCAGGAAATACGCCTTCTGCTCCGACTTCTGTTCTTGTATTTTCCGTTGCATTGTTAACTGTAGAAGTTGATACTTTCCTCCTCTCATTGCATGCCCTAGATGTTGGAGTTCTCGTACTTTTATAATATTCTTTACTTCTATTTTCTTCCTCATTCATCTCAGAACTTCGTTGTTTGTGCCCCTATCCCTCCAACTAATTCTCAGGATCCCTTTGTAGACCCACATTTTAAACGCCTCTACTTTGTTCTCTGTGGTATAAAGTCCAGGCATCCAAACCATCAAAAAGCGGTGAGAACATGTAACGCCTGAATAATCTGAAATCCAGAAATTCGGATGCACAGCGCTTTCCTCGATTCACTGAAGACGCTCCTCGACTGTTCTAGTTTAATTTTATCTCTTCCATATAGTTAACTACTTTTTTGGTTAACTAAAGTACCCAGATACATGTATTTTTCTACTCTTTGTATTTGCTCATCCTTAACGACTAGATTGCCCCGCTGCTGTATATTCGACTTTGTTTTACCATCGTTTAGTGTCAATCCGTTATTTTCACGGCCTCCAAACAGTGTTAATTAATAGTTGTAGGCCCTCAAGGCACTCAGCTATCAGCATTGCCGCATACCTCAGGATATTTAACAATTTCCCATTGGTATTGATACCCGAATGAATTCAATATGAAAATAAATGAACAAAAGACCAAAGTCCTAGTCTGTAGTCGGAAGGAAGAAGATCCAGTCAGAATAACTGTTGGAAATAATGTTCTCCAGGCAGCTAAAGAATATAACTATCTAGGAAGTAAAATCACAAATGATGGACGTAGCAGTAAGGAAATTATAAGCAGAATTAACCAGGCTAAATTGCTTTCAACAAACAGAAAAACCTCTTCACTTCAAACACTATAAGCCTAAAAATAAGGAAGAATTTAGTAAAGACTGTAAACACGTGTGGAGTGTAGCCCTATACGGGAGTGAATCTTGGGCAACTGGAGAAAGTGATAAGAAAAGACTCCAACCATTTGAGACCTGGTGCTACAGAAGAATATTCAAGATAAGCTGGAGGGAGAAGATAACGAATGAGGAAGTCTTTGAAAGAGTTCAGGAGGAGAAGAGCTTTCTACGACATTTAAAAGGCAGAAGAGCTAAGTTAATACGGCATATACTACTACACAGTGGGATGGTTAAGAGAATAATAGAAGGAAAAATTGAAGGGAAAAATCACAGAGGACGATCCCATTTAGACTACATGAAACAGCTTATGGTCGATATGAACTGCACATCATATTATGAGTTGAAAAGAAAAGCAGAGAAGCGTAAAGAATGGCGAGCTGCTGCCAACCAGGCTATGGGCTGCTAACCTAGAAGAAGAAGAGAGATTGATACCTGCTGTCTCTTCAGCGTCTAAAAAGATTCAGTATCTTTTAGCTTCACTACTCTATACTAATAAGTTCAGTTTATGTGTATGTGTCTTTTCATTAGCGTTACTTTCTTTACATATTTCTCTTTTACGTTAGTACACATCTTAATCATATACACATGATGTCTTTTGCTCCTGTAGTAGTAGTAGTAGTAGTAGTAGTAGTAGTGGTAGTAGTAGTGGTGGTAGTAGTAGTAGTAGTAGTAGTAGTAGTAGTATTAGTAGTAGTAGTGGTGGTAGTGGTAGTAGTGGTAATAGTAGTAGTCAGAGTACTTTAAATGTTACAAAAAATAAACGAATGACTCGAGCTTAACTCTTTCAGTGCCTAATTCGACTATAGTTGAAATATACCATATTGTACACCATACTACAGTCGAATTGAGCACCGAAAGGGTTTTAAGCAACTAGTGATTGTCTCTATTTTCTTGAACGAGTGAAGCGAATCTCAGTTTTAACTCCACTGTTTGGCATTTGTCTGTTGGGGGGCAAAAGTTTGGCACATGTCTTACGATAACTTTTGTATGAATTAACCGATTTTCTTAAATTCGGTGGAGGGTGAAATCGAAAATGTGAGGTCAAAATTTTGAACAAATCGCAAAACTCCATGTAATGTATAGAATTTAAAAAGATTTTAACAAAAATCTAATATAATATTCTATAATATTCGGTTTTGGAAAAATAAACGTTTCAGGATACCAGGAAAGTAGATCACAAGTTTGTACAAATTGTAAAAATCTATGGCGAGAGACAGACTACAAGGGATTTCAACTAAATCCGAATATAGCGTTCACTCTGAAAATTTGTTAACTTTAGGAACACCACGGATCAAAATTGAATGTAAATACTGAAAAAAATTGTAAAACTCTGAGGATTTGATACAACATGCAAATTCGGTATCTATAATAATTCGGGAAAATTAATATCTGTCAGCACCTCTTGCGAATTTTGAACCGTCTTTAAAATCTTTGAAAGCTATATTTGCAAAAATACTTTACATACTCATATCAGTTATATATTTGTGAAAAGTATTAGATGTAGGTCTGTACATATCTATGAAAACATACATAAACTTAAAAGATAGGACTAAATTGTTTGTAGTTTACTCGTTATGGCTATAAATTTAACTAAAGCAACGCAGTAGTCGTTATTTTTAGTGTTTACTATATTCTCAATAATAACAAAGTTTATAATGTTTGTATACCTTAAAAATATTATGCTACTAAAAACGTAGTAGATTTATCGGATTTTCCTTAAAGTTTTTTTTATAACTGAAAAATTGTATCTACTACCGTACTGAAATTTATCTAATAATGAATGTACAGTATTTTGTTCGAAATAGTGAGCGACGTCTGCAGCTCTTTTACTAGTAGATAACTTTATTATTTTTAAATTTAGTTTGTTAATTTAAATTAATATTTTCAGACGTTTATCTAAACCTGTTGGTACGTTTACTTAAGGGATAAACACAATTAAAAATGGTTTAAACATGAACATAATATAGACGTTGAAGTTTGTCAAGAATAGTTTTTATTTTAAAACGATGGGACACAGAACTGAGGCGTGTTAAAACTGTGCAATTGATTTTGTAACGTGTAACGAAAACTGTTGTAATCGATAACAGGACTCGGTAGAAGAAATTTAAAAAATTGCTGTGATTGTTTATGAAGGCAATCGAACGATATCAAGGGAAATTCTGCTTTTGTGTTATTGTGTAACACTTTGGAGGACTCGTATTTAGAGAAAATTGAGCCAATTAAGTGTTTATAGAGTCTTTCCGTTTCTGTTTGAGATTTGTTTAATTGTGACAGTTCTTCCACTTATAACGTGGCGACGTTATTAGACTCCTATGGTGAAAAACTGTCATTATGACAGCTTATTATTATATTTCACAAACGTATTGTATTTTATAACTTGTTATTGTATCCTTTGCAAAAAACGTTTCCGTAACTTTCGCGTTTAGGTTTGAAACTGATTACTTTTTCCCTTCAAACTCAATTCGGAAATTGCTTGTCGGCCATCTTCTAAAACCGACAGTTAGTTTTGCTGCCTGTTCTCCACTTAAACTTCTTGTACCCTTCCTTTAAAACGAGGTCTGCACCAACTTCATCCAAAAACCTCTTTCGTGGACGTCAATTAGCATTTCTATCATCAACCCTTCACTGTATTACCACGGTTATGTAGACAGCCTTTGTTTCTAAGTTGATGGTCCTTGCTACAAAAATTTTCTTCTAACAAGACTTTTCCACAATCGGGTTTTCTCACTGTAGTCTTAACCACATCATTTTAATTCACTCATTCCTTTCAATACTTAATTGTCTGTACTCTTCCCCAGTACCATGTCTCGACTAAATCGTCCCAGATCTCCCAAGGTCGTGACTTACAGAACCATCATCCGTAGAAAAACTTTATGTGATTTCACTTTGTTTTGGTTCCAGTATTCTAAAGCTTACCAATATTTTTGTTTTAAATATATGAGGTGTGTTGAAAAAACGGACTTTTTGTATAGCACATCAGCCTCGCATAAGCGCGCTGCGGCTATTAAGCAGACCTAACAGGACAGCTTTTGTCGTCACACTGCCATTAAGTCCGTTTCTTCACGAATGTTAACTTTCAAGCTACACACACTGGACTGAGCATGTGCACACTTGTTCGTTGGATTAATGAAAACAGAGTGATTTTCTTGAACACAGCATGTGAGTACGATTGTTTGCTGTAAACTTCGTAAAACCTTCGTAGAACTTACGTTTGTACCCTATGCACGTACATTTGTAAAGATTTCCAATGTGTTTTAAAGATTTAACTGAAGTTTTTCAGTTAAAATTTAATGATAATATCCTATGCTGATGTCAACATGCTTAGTAAAGAACAGTTAAACGACGTGCAGACGAATCAAAACACAATTTTTTTCTACATGACCTTCGATAATGCTTAGCATCTTCACTGACCGGCGATGGTTTTCCCTCTTTTAAACGTTTAAAACATGACACTACGTTCAACCCATTTCCGTCGCGGTCAAAATATTATCTGGCTTTTATTACCGCCCCTTGCCAAGCGATGGAAAACCATCTAGTGTACCCCTGCCAAGTAATACCTCTCTACTAAGCAAGTCCTCCCCTTATTAAGCAAGTCCTCTCTGTTTCGGTTAAGAAACAGAAATGACTCTCTCTGTTCCCATGCGTGGGTCTTTCGAGAGCTTTCGTTGTCATTTTAGCACTGCTCTGCCGGACCGCACGTGGTGCACTCATTCCAGCCGATATAGCTCGAAGAATATGCTTATAGCAGAACGAGGCATAATCGCCAAACTAAGCTAGGCGCGCTCAGCAGTTCCAGCTCGCTATATATGCGGGTTGGTGTGTAATCCAAAAAGTTCATTCTTTTTCAACACACTTTGTGAGTTTTTTCTGTGCCATCATAGACTTAATCTCACTTATGGAACTTCCATCAGTGAGTCTCTGCTATCCAGCTAGTTGAAAGCCTTTACCTGTCTCAACTTTACACCTATCAGTTGAAAATTTGAATAATCATGTACCTGTTCGTGTAGTGGTAGTCATCTCGACTACCACTACTTCTGAAGGCTTTCAATTTAGTTCTGTAATTTTTCCAGAAATAATTTTTTTTAAGTTAGTTTTACTTTTACTGACAATGTTTTTTATGAGGATATTCAGAAATCTTATTCAATACTTCATAGGCGTGTTCTTTACGAAAAATAATGAGAAATAATTGATACAAACGCCTCGTTTTCTACTTATGGCCATCGAGTATCTTACATTTGCTTGGTTTAAAGATGAAACCATACCGCACGTACATGGAGAAAATTAAGAATTCAAAATTGATGATTGACGGAATTTGGCATAATGAATTTTTAAAAATTAGTTCCGAGGCCGTAAATTATATTTCCTTTTTGTGAAAATATGAAAAAAAATAGCCTAAAATTTGCTCTTTTGTAGTAACCAGGTTTGCTGTTTTTTTAATAGAAAAACAACTATTAAAATTCTTTGAAATTAATTTTGTTTACAAATCAGGTAAAGATTCAATTCTGAACAATTATGTATAAATATATATCTTCCTGTACAAGTTGTACAGGACTAAATTTTATCTTTTTAGTCTTTTTTCTTTGATGAAACTTACACCGATTTTTTAGAATTACATTCTTTTATACGGCACTATTATAAATGAATAGTGATTGCTTTTACAAAAAATGTGAAATGGAATTTTCGTGGTAATTTATAGATTTTTCATAAAAATGCGTAATGCACAGCCTCTGAACAAATTTTTTAAATTAATAAGGGAAAATTAAATATAAAATTATAATTTGTTAAAATGTCCATAATTCAATATCAAATATCCTTAGTTTTGTCACGTAGATGCAATATTGCATTGTTTACCTTTCAGGCCAAGAAAGGGAAATCTTCGAATGAACGTAAATATATTTTGTTCGCCGAAATTTATTTGGTTTTTGCTTTTCTCGGGTTTCGTATTACATTTGTAATGTTTTCTTGAATGTTTATGTATACCGTGCATAGATGGTCGGTTACAATACAGACCGTAAAGATATAACATATCCCGTTTTAATCGCAACACGTTTGCAAAAAAAAAAAACGTAATACTTTCGTTCGCAAAGTTAGATTCGTTAGGTGGGGTTTAAATATAATCCCATAGTAATAACACACCATTATGAACAAAATTTTATTTGACGGTTCAGCATGTTTATGAATAAAGAAGAAAACTTGAATGTCACAATGTTTAGTTTGATTTTGTTTCTTTTTTGTAGAGTTACATTCAGAAATGGAATAATTTACAATTGGTGGACTTCTTTTTCTTCCAATCGTGGTATATAGCAGTGGCGGCTGGTGGTTCCAGATTTTGGTGGTTGCAATAGTTGGTTGAGTTGAAGGGGTGAGAGGGTGGGGGAGGGGTAAAATGACACATTAAACGGGGTGCAGACCAACATATCTGATCATACATAGTGCTGTCGTATGAAAAAAAAAATAGAAAGCTACTGTTTTCCCGCAAAAGAGAGCTGCTAATGATAATGAAATGATTCTATCAGTAGGCCTATGTCTACCTATGCCAGATTCCATGTTGCCACGTACTCATGAATGATTGCTACAAGCATCACTAATTGTGCAGTAATCAAATACTAAATATGCAGAGAAAAGAAAAAGTTAAACAGAATCGTGCTTTTTATGCCTACAAAATAATACACTGATTTGAAAGCGATCCTTGTGTTTACAAGAAATTAAAAATAAGAACAGCAAATTTATAATAATAGGCTAGTTATTTTTAAATGACTCATTTGAGCTATAAGAACAGATTTCCCCTGTATATAAACTGCTAGGCACATAAATTCAACTACATAAAC
Source organism: Magicicada septendecula (assembly GCA_034769895.1). NCBI lineage: Eukaryota > Metazoa > Arthropoda > Insecta > Hemiptera > Cicadidae > Magicicada > Magicicada septendecula. The sequence continues at coordinate 119,324,475 of CM068375.1, read as the reverse complement.
TATTTCTTGAAAACTCTACTCTAAAAGAGAAGTGAGTGGAATACTGCCTGCTTTCATTTACGAACAATAAGAAAAAATAAATCAGTGCACAATATTAAAAATTTCACAAATCTTTCAGTTTTTAAAAGAATAACTTTATAACATAAATGTCTTTTAATTTCAATTTTTTCCTCCACTGGTCTTTGAAGAAAAGGAATTTCTAAAAGGTTCTTAACACTATTCATGTTAAACTAAAAAAAAACACGTTTAAAAGCACACAGAATCACTAACTCCAAAAAACACAAACACAGAAGCACACAGCAGCACTTAACAAATAAAAAGATACTGAACACACAATTAATAAGAGTTGATTAACACGTAATTATCACAATCACAGTTATACAAAATTATAGTTATAATTTTATAACTATAATTTTATAACCTCAAAGACAACGAGTAACGTTTACTTTGAACGAACGTGAACACTATCGTAAACCTGACACAATCAAGAAGGCCGTGCTGACATCTCATGACAGAATTAAAGATGCACTACAGCGCTGTTAGTGGAACGTTGCGGAAACTTTGCAACCACCTAGCTTACATTGGGAACATAGGGCAACTGTGAAGAGTTAGCTGGAAACATTCCTATCACGTCACGTGAGCTCACGTGAGATCAGGACTTGCCTTAACCCGTGAAATTGTAGTCCAGAGACACACTTATGTCACGTCACGTCACTTCATGTTCACGTGAACTCATGTGAACACGCGTGAAGTCGTGTAAACACTCGTGAAGGAAAATAAAATTCTACTTATTCAAAAAATCAGTTAACATAAGAAGGAGCTGGATGTACGAAACAAACTTAGAAAGACAAGAATAAGGTGACTTTCAGAATCTAATACAAGATTCAAAGTACAAAATACAAGAAGATCCAGCTAAATTTCAAATGTATTTCAGACTGAATAAGGAAGAATTTGATTATTTACATAATCTTATTAAAGATGATATACAAAAAAGAACACCCATGTCCAAAAAGTTATAAGGTCTCAAGAGAGGTTAGCCGTGTGTTTAAGGTAAGCATGAAATAGACGAAAACAAAGGCTTGGCATCTTAATTGATTATATTTGAAAGCATTAAATAATTGTTAAAATTTAGTATTTTTAAAAGCATAAAATATGTTTGACATCTTGAAACATGAAATTACTGATCAGTAGTTATATAAAAACAAACACATTTTTTAATGAAAAAAAAGAAACATACTGTAATTTATATATCATTAATCTTCATACAATCTCACTTTTTCTATTAAAAACTTCTCCATTTTCACGTACTTGTCACCTCACGCCTCACAAAAGTGTGGTTGAACAGAAAATGTGAGACGTGAAATGGCTGGCTGTCACGTGACATCACGTGATATACATGACGTGAAGACAGTGTGTCTCCAAGCAATTTAACTCAAGCTGAAAACCCACTCTCACATCTTTTACTATCACGTGAATTCACGTGAGCTCACGTGACGTGATAGCAATGTTTCCAGCTTAACGCACGTCTTCCCATATGTTTGTGTAGTAAGCTCTGCCATATACTGTTCAAGTTGCAAGCGGCCAACAACCACCAGCCTGCGCGCCACATTTGAATTGTACGTGAACATTGCCGCGTAGAATCTAATACGTTTTCCGTTGAAATTGATGACACTTTTAACTGCTTAATGATTTCATATATTATTTTATAGTTTAGTTATTCTATATTGGTGGTTGTGCAACGCTGCAACTATAACACCAGCTGCCACTGGTATATATATACTGTCACAGTCTCAAAACACAAAAAAGCGTAGGGTACGGTTATTGGGAATGGATGCAGGTATCCATTATCCAGGGCCAATTATAAATACTTGTTTTTAAAATATGTTAAGTACTTTTTAATTATAAAGATAAGTTATAAAGATTCTGTATTCTGAACAAAGGAAAGTGAGAATGCAAGAGATGTGACTGAAGTTAGGTAATAGAGCAATTTCTTTTCAATTGTTAGACTGTAATGAGGTGGTGTTTTGGAAATTCAAAACAAATTCGCTTGGAATTTGAGATTTTTTTGTTATTAAATTGATTCAAAAATTATTGAGTTCCAATATTCATTTTATTTACATTGAGAAAGAGAATTAGTTAGTAAAAATAATTATAAAATAAACAACATTTTGAAAGTAACTTTGCCATAACATAACATAGTTTTCATGAATATTTTTTAAAATATACTTTTTTTACTTATATTTTTATTACATTGTGTTTTTGCAGGAGAGTAACTCCTTTCTGAATCATTTAAATAGTTAAAATAATCTTTCTAACTCTTTGATGTAGGTCCACGCTGTTGGCACTGCAAAATCTAACACACGCCTTTATCCTCTGTTACCTCTTGAATTCTATTCAGAAACTCCTCCTCTATTCTTCAGTAACTCTTAATTATTAACTCCTTTCCCCCACGTTTTAGCTTTTTCTTCTGTTTGTCTTTTAGCTGTTGATTGGTTGTTAGGAAGGTAAGAAGGGGTAGGTGTTTTGGGTCCAAGATTTCCACACGTATAAAACAAAAGATGCTGACATGAAGGTTCCCATGACAATCTCTTCGACTATTCTCGCTGACGATTCTTGCTAATCCTCCGATTCTTTTTTTGTTTTTTTTTTTTGAATATTACTATGTGGAGTTTAGCCGATCAAATGTGCTAGCGCATGTATCTGGTTTCGAACTTCGGAAACCTGACAGTTCCTTTGTTCCGAATTTTCTTGCTGTCTTACAACTTTTAATTAGCACCTATGTACGGTAAAACTGTAAATTTTCTACATTAGTTAATTTTATTTGAATTAGGTTTTAAGTACTTCCAGCTGTGGAGCTTAGTGAAGGCTTAGCTCAACGTTAGCGTGTTTTTTGCAAGTAAATAGATAAATAAATATTTACAAATTTTATTGTGGTTTATTACATTTTAAAAATCTTATCATAAAAAGGGATGCCATTAATTAACGGGAATTATTACCGAGAAAACTGTTACGTGTACATGAAGTCTATTAACGAAATTATAGAAGTTTTTTCGAATACTGATTGTGTTAACCGATTCTCAATACCTTCAAAAGAATACAATTAAATAGTGTACATATTAACTGACATAGATTGAGCTTTACATTTTTTCGATTTTAGAACATAAGAGGAAGAAAAAAATTTTGTGATTAATTTTTAAGTCCATTTTATTTCCGAGATTTGTACGACAGCTTAAGATGAGAAATATCTTGGGGGAATGGATTAAAGTGTTCCTGTTTTCCAAAGCGGTTCATGCTCTCCCATCCATTTTCATGGATCGCACTGAGAATCCCATTAGTCATGTCACTCTAAACGTGAATGTAGGATTAGATGGCAGAACCCTGACAAAACTGATGTTTTCTTGCTACGTACATATCGGCAGTCTATACTATCCACTATCATCATTTGATAAAAAGAAGATAAGAAGATGGTGATGAAAAATAATGAAGCATAACCTGATCTAGTGAATGAATTGCAGAGGGGATTATACAAAATGCTGAAAATAGGTTGAAGCTATACGCCAAAATCCCAATAGAAGAATCCAAGATAATGGCTTTTTCTTTAATCCATCAGTAAGAGTCAAGATCGTTTCAAAAGATAAAACATTGGAACAAAGAATGCATCTTAAATATTTGGGTTGTAATACCTCCTTATATTACAGTCATGGCACAGATCAAAATTTTGAACCTTTAACAACATACACAACACTTTCAGCTGACACAAGGAAAGAGACATGTTAAAATTCGATAAGATGTTGGCGGTACTACAGTCATGTACAGAAGCGAATTATACAAAGGTTTCACGGTTTTAAACTTTACACGGGATTGAAATGCATATAGAAAGTTTATAAAGTACAGTTTCTATATACTACAATTTTGGCAATTTGATGTTACTTCTTTTTTGGAGAAAAGGCAATTACAAACGTGTATCAAACCTTCGTTTATACACAGCTGGAATCGAACCGTTAACCCTTTCGAGAAAAAACGCGTCTAAACTGCCTTTGTGTTAAACTTCAGAGTAATCACAGATACTGTCGCAATTGTTACTGTAGTTCGAAAAATTATTAAAAAAAAAGAAGAATACAGAAAACGGGAAATCGGATAAAACACAACAGTGACGTCTGGCTGAAAGAAAATCTTTTACAAAAATAATGTGTCTTGTGTAAGGCAACTAACTTGTCATGGCAAGCGGTCGGTAAATGTCAGATTTGTGTGTGTGTTTGTGTGGGGCGTGCGATTAGGTGTCATTTGTTTTTCTCTGTTATTACAGTTCGCGATGAGTGAAATGTGGCGTTGTCTGAATCATCTACGTATCGATTGTTTAGTTAAAAAACAACATTTCATTATGGTCGACTGCTCCGCGGGTTCGATTCGTTATACCAACCGACGCTTCACGAACGAAATCAGCTGATGGCGCGAAAACTGTGTTTATTGTTTGGTTTACGACTCGCTTTTGCCGTGCCAACAGAATTATTTTTCCTTAAGTATAATTAAACCTAAGCTTACGGAATGATTGCAAGCAAGCGTTATTCTTTCACACACGTTTTTTGATTAATATTAAAGAATTGTTTGTTTTCACCGACACGAATAGTGTTTAGAATATCATTAATTACTGAAGGTCCGAAAATGTTAATTTTTGTTGACCGAAATAATTAATGAATGAAGAAAGCTTCTTGTGTATTCAATGTGGAAGTTTCGATAATTTGTTTCGTTTATTTGTTAATTGTACTAATTAGACTATATAATACTATGTACATATTGCGTAATCTTGATACGTTAACAAGAAATTCAATTGATCGTATATGCATACAACAATAACGGAATTCTACCTTATTTCTACATCATGATTCACTCGCGTGGGTATGCGCAGTAACGTATTTACAAGCAGCATTCACTATATATGCATTATTTGGTAATTAGTCCTGTCCTGGCTCCGGAGATGATAAATGTTTTCGAATCGTTGAGAAAAATATGTTTGTTACTTTAATTTTTGTCATTTTAAATATAAAGTTAACAGTCAATTTTTATAACGCCGACAATAATAGTTCATTTACTTAACCGCGTTTAATATTTCCTTATATATCGTTACGACATTACAGAACAATCTACGTGATACTCGAACGATCCAGTAGAATCCGGCTGTAATGTTATGTGCGTAAGTGATTCTCGACATGCGTTGCGAGATTGTTCCGGACTCACCGGTCCGCGCCTGCTGTGTGTAAGGCCGCAACCAATTATGTTCTGATGTTTTTTGTAGCATTCTTGACGCACAGTTAGCGAATATTCTGGAAACTCAGCGAGGTATAAATACAAGTACTCAAAGACGTTCAGTTTAGTTTTAGTTGGGATATATCTCAGTGCGGTTTGAAGTATTGCGGCGACAGTGTTATGTGTTTTATATTTGTGCGGGAAATTGTAATACAGTTGTGTTTTATATTAGTTGACATTATAATTGCGTGTGAACAATTTTTATTTGATTTGTTGTAAGAGACTATCTTGTTGATTGCAAACTGTTTAATTGTGATAATTAAAGCTGGTGATTAGTGACGCAATTGGTGTCTTGTATTTTGTTTTCCACTGTACCATACGACGATCAGTAGACCGTCGTAACAATATTTGTTATTCACGCTACTACAAGGATTATTATTCACGCTTGCTACTAAAAGAATTCTTATTTATGAAGTAGATAATTAATTATTTTACCTTGCTAAAAATTGTAATGAGATAAGTCTTGAATGACTCTGTCTTTCTGTCTGTCTATTCCTGTCTGGCTTTCTCTCTCTATGTATCTTTTTTCTAGTTATGAAACGTCGTTAACGTTTATTATTCGAGTCTCTTTTCTTATGTTACGATGCCAACACTTTCAATGCATGTCGTTAAATGACTTTATGGGTCGTTTACATTTTAAGATCTGATACACGATGTGTTGTTTCCCACGGAGTGATATTAATACCGTCATGAGGACACAAAGACGAAATAAAATATGTAACGTTAAACGTGATCTTCGTTATGTAGTACATTTTATGACGATGAATTAATTTTCGATGTTACGCGAAATGAGATATAAGTAAGATGTAGCACAGAATACGTCGAACTCATTGTACGGACTGCGATGTGTGCAAAAGGACAGCGTTTATTTTTTAAACTGCAATTTAGTAAACGTACAGCTAAAATAATTAGACATGAAACGAGTGTCTGAAAGCCCAGTGTCAAAAGACCTCATTGCGCACGCGTATCTTTGACGCATCGTTTTCCGACCAATCATTTTGTGTTCAGAAGAGGTGCATGGTTGGTATGTCAAATGGTTGTGTCTCATGGTTGATCACTTCACATTCCACTTCCTGCACTGCCTTCCCTACCCCACTACGATCTGAGCGAACCGTTTCATGTCTTACTATTTCATATGTAATGTCTTTAGTTACTATTATTATTTAGCGGAGATAGTACCTAGTGGAATCGTGAAGAAGGACTGTTGAATTAAGAGCGATTAAGGTAAAAAGTGGTACAACTAAAACAATTAATCATGAAACGGTTGACTGGTGCGCAATGTGGAAAGATCTCATTGCACATGCGTAGCTTTGACGCGTTGTTATCAGAGCAATTATTTTGTGTTCAGAACAGCTGTAATGTTGGTGTGTGCGTACCCTACTTCCAGCACAACCTCCCCTACTCCCCTCTACGATCTGCACGGACCATTTCACGCCTTACTGTTTCATCTGTAAGTAAAACTCAGTAAAACGTAATGTTACTTAACTGTATATAGTGCTGAACTAATGACTCTGTAGAACGGCGATTGCCACGTAACACACGACTGAGAAAGATGACTTTCAAAGCTAGACTTTCACTTTTTATAACGTTATAACAAATAGCGTATCTAAAATTATGAAATTAATTTTAATTAGTTTAATTAAATTGTTTAATTAATTATCAATTCATCGATTTCTCTCGATCAGGAACACACACGCGCGCGCGCATGCATGCATATCGTTACAATAGAGTCCCGATTATCCGAACTTGAATCCGGATTACTGGAATTAGTGCAAAAATCTGACAAATTCTAATTTTTAAATGTAGAATTAGTGATTAACATACAGAACTGACCATAAGTTGATTGACTCCAGAAATCAGAAATCAAAATTTTGATGAAATCCCAAAAATCTGTATGGGGCTAGATTAATTAATTCCCATTAAATTAAGGGGAATTTTAACCAGAATCTGAATATAATGAACAGTTTGGAACAGTTTGGTAGTTAAAAATATAAATTATTGTAAAAATCCAGCTAGGTGGCAGCCTAAAGTGAATTTAACGGAAATTTTAACCGTAAATATAACTCAAATTTTAATAAAATTGTAAACGTTTATGTGAGGTATCACGTTCAAGAATATGAAGAAATTTTTTTCAAAACGCAAACTTCAATAATTTGACATAATGAATATATCTCAACACTCCTTGCAAATTTTGGATCACCTTCAAAAAACTTTGTAAGCTATAACTGATGTCTTAGGCTATCCCGGCCGGCGCGTGACCCGGCATAGGAGTAGTAGCTTCAACAGATTTGTAAGCTATATTTCAAAAAAAATCTTATAGACCTATATTGTTATCGTATATTTGTTATTTTATGTATTTGTGAAAGGTCTTAGACGTAGACGTATAAATGTCTATGGAAACAAACATAAACTTAAAAGTTAGGACTAAATTCTTTGTCATTTAGGCATTAAGGTAATAAATTTAACTAAAAAAGAAACCAACGAAGTAGTTTGGAATTGTTAATGTTTATTGTCTGCTCTAAGATTATTATTTTACTAAACAAAATAGTAGTGTAATCGGGGTTTTCGTAATTTTTCTGGTAATTAAAAATTATCTAATACTGAAATTTACCTAATAATAAATGTATTTCATTCAAAATAATGAGCAAATTCTGCAGCTCAGGGAGCCTACTAGTATTATTCATATTTGATAATTTATGAAATTTAGTTTTACTGGAAATTACATAATCCATTAGAACATCAAATTCATTTAGTATCTGTGAAAAATGGACAATATATTACACTGCGAAGTAGAAGCGAGTAATTTCAGTCAAACAAGAAAGTGAAGAAGTACGAGTGTATTTACGTGAACAGGAAAGTATTCGAAGATTCCGTCAAGATAGAATAAGCATACGGCTGAGTAGAGTGCATACAAGCAATGATATAGAAGAGGAATGGTGTAATGTAAAAAGTCTATATTACAAGCAGCCAAAAAAGCAATAGATGCTAAAAAATATTTAGAAGAAGATGTCTGAAAATATGTACAGAAGAAATAGAAGAAGCAGTTGTAGCTTAAAAACAAAAAGCATATATTAAATACAGAAAGTTTCCTATAGAAGAAAGATTCATAAAATGAAAGAGCATATGGTATAACTAAAGATATTCAATAAAAAGTGCATACCTAACAATGCAAAAATACAATACAGTGGTGAAACCAGAATGCCTATATGCAAGTGATTGTCTAGCATTGAATTATAATTTAGACAAACTAGGAATATTGGAAAGACGAATTATTAGGAAAATATTAGGCCCACAAAAACCTCAGAAGGTTGGAAATTAAGAAGTAATGTTGAAAAATATCAAAGTATAGAAAATATAACAGAAACAATGAGAAAGAAAGACTATTATTTTTTGGACATTTATATAGAATGGACGACAATAGATTAACAAAGCAGATCTTCAAATATCTGTGGGCGAAGAAGTCAGCAACAAGTTGGATTACAGAAGTCCAAAAGGATTTAGAAAAAAATAATATACACACAGAAGAAACGATTGAAAGAGAAGTTTTTTGGGCAAAAGTGTTAAAAATGGGAGGAGTCCAGGGTAGGAGAGAGAAAAACGCAGGTTCAAAATGAGTTGAAGACAGGAAGAAGAGACACAGTGAAAAGATGAAAGAATATTGGAGAAAAAGAAAAGAACAAAGAGTAAAGAATTGAAATGGGGTCCTTCTTATATAACCGATACAAAAAAAAAAAGATGGAGAAGAAACATGTCGCTATGAGAAGGTCACGACACTGTTGACGAAACTCTGAGCTTTTGTCTGTACGTGTACAAGAAAGGTAAATCGAAAGGATTGACATGCAATTATAAAACAAAGGCTAGTTTCTGTAGTAGACATTCAAAACGTATGTTTAAAGATGAAACAATATATAAAGGCTGAAACGATTGGTTTTTATTGGATTACGTCCATAAAAAAAAAGAAAACACTACAATAATTTTTAGATCCCCAACTTTTAAGATCTATATTGATAGATAGAATATTTTATAGTACAACTTAGAACATACCCGGGCTTTTCTGATGCTCGTCTGTCTCAGAAATCTCTACCTTTTGGGTGGCCCTACACAACTACTTTCCGACGGTTTATAGATCAGGAGTTTCAATTAAGGGTCTAGTGAGTTCTTCCTTTCTGAGAGAGGAAAATGTAAACTAACGTTTTGACGTTTACAAACGTAAACTAACATTTAACGTCCTTAATCAAACGTTTATAAAACATAAACTACCACTTAATGTCCTTAATTAAATGTTTAAAAACATGATCACATCATTATGAAACGTAATGTAACGTTTAAAGAAACGTAAGCCAACGTTGAACAAATTTTAAACCAACGTTTATTCTTACACACATATGTAAAATTGTTAATTGAAACGTAATCAATCGTTTAAAAACGTAATAAAATGTTTTAAAAGAACGTTGGACATACTTAATCGATCGCTTATAAAATGTTAAACGTTAATAAGTGTCTTAAGTAAACAGCGTTACTCCCTACCTCTAGCTACATACTTGTCAGAATTAATTATTGTTACTGGAATAACCTGAAACAGTAAGAAGGTGGAACTAATGTTAAATAACGTAAAATGATAAAAACAAATAATTGGAAATAAACATTTGTTTTCATTTATTTCTCTTATGAGTTCTCTTATATTTCTCTTATATTGATGACAATGTTGTATAAAACACTTACATTACACAGGGGCACTCTTTTCTTTTTGTCCTTCTTATTTACGAAAATTCCTATTAACATTTTATTTTTTATCTTTGCCTTATACTAGTCATCTTCAAGAATGTTACAATTACTGTTAGATATGATTTGAACTAAAGGTATAAACGAGGAGAATTTCTGATTCCTTAAATTGTGATCATATTTAAATTCCATAATTATTCCCGTTTTATCATTTCTTATAATAATTATATCAATAAATTAATTTTGATAACGCTCTATTTTATCCCTCTCATTTGTTTGCACGCTCACTTCGCTAAAAATCTGTTGTTCCTAAATTTTGGAAAAGTATTGTAGAGGGCCTTTTAATTCATTCTCATTTTCAGGCATCCTAAATGCCTAAATAGCTTTACGATAGATTTAGCAAACGTCATGTAGCTTGTTTTCCTTGAATTTAGGTTGCTCAAGGAGTCCAAATAAAAGTTTATATTAATTATTATTTAATGGTACTTTCATTTGTGAAACTTACTTGTTGATATTCCCTCAAACGCCGTTTCCGGAGTTGTATTCTCCTTCTTCAGTGAGGTTTGAATACGGAAGGTGTCAAGTAGTCGGTAATTTGTAACGTTTTTTTTTTTTTAGTAGGTGACTGGTTGTGTGTGGGGGTATGGAGATGGCAGGGGGTTGGAGAGAGAGAAACGCAGGTTTAAAGTGGACTGAAGACAGGAAGAAGAGACACAGTGAAAAGATGAAAGAATGTCGGAGAAAAAGAAAACAATAAAGAATTGAAATTGGCATGTGGTCCTTAGATGGCCGATACAAAAAAAAAATACCTACTAGTCTCCAACTCTTGCAAATGAAGAAGGGTATAAAGAAGCCAGGAGCAAAGGAAAAATAATTGTTAGTCAAACACATAGACATTGCGGGGAGAGATTTGTCTCAAATATCAAAAATGATGTGCGTGGCAAGCAAGGCATTCAGAATATTGAAAACGCTGAACAGCAACGAAAGGGAAGCAGTACCTTTTGCTCCAATTGAAGTAGATGCGTGGAAACAACATTACACCCAGCTTTGGTACAGTTTCGAGGAAGAGACGGAGAAATAGAAGATGATAATTACAAAAGACATGATATAAATGAAATTGATAGTATAACTTTAGAAGAATTATCAAAAGCATTGAAAGACTGCAAAAATCGGAAGTTACTAGGTTTGAATGTGGTGAATAAGGAACTTTTGAAGTATGGAGGTATTGGATTATTTAAATATCTGTATGGAGAACCATACATGACTTCCATGTTCTAAGATTAATAATTAAAATTATTTTCGAAATGAAATATTTCCATAGGAACTATTTCTTTCTACTTCTTGTTTCAGCCTTAACCACAGTACTGTGGTCACTAACGTATACCATCTCACGTTAGCGCACTCGATTTTCACTGATGATGGGAGTCGATGGCACTGCCGAAACCTCTGGTTTTGCAGAAAGCATTGGACCACGGCCAAACAGCCCGGGAAGGAATTTTAACAACAAACTACTTTTTTGTTGCCGACAAAGTAGTATACATATAAACAATTATCCTCTCCCCCTTCAACTATAATTTTCATTTATATAAAATTACCCCGTCTCCCTTCAACTACCCTTTTTATTTACAGATATTTCATCTACCTTTCTACAGTGGATTATTATGACCTTATTTTAAGGATAGTTTATTTATCAAAATTAAGTACTTTACTCTTGTTAAAACATAAAACGTTGCAGGTAAACTACCCCTTTCCCTTAACCGATCTTCACCAAAATCAATAGGCGTTGAGTCCTCTAAATTCAGACATGTATGTTAAAAAGTATTCGATTCTTTTGTATAAGAAGAGTTTTTCGGGCTGTTTGGCCGCGGTCTACGGTTTAATGACAAACCAAACGTTTCAACAGCACCACTGGCTGCCATCATCAGTGGAATTCAAAGAAATCCAAGACCTCCTGAACGTAGGTTCTTATTGTCAGGCCCACAGTACTGTGGTAAAGGCTGAGCCATTAGTTTAGGCTTTTAGGCCATTAGGCCTTTGGTTTGTCATTATACCGTAGACTGCGGCCAAACAGCCCGGTAAACTCTTCTTATACAAATGACACCGGCCGTGCCGTGAAAGGCTTAGGATTATTTGATTCTGTTTGAATTTGCAGCAGTTATCGTTCGCCATAGAAATAATTCTCCACATAGACACACAGCCACTTTAGGAAAAATGACTTGTATTCATGTTTTGAGGGTAGTACAATCAGAATCAGCCCTTATCTCAAACAAGACTTTTTCGCTATCACCATACTTCCATTTCCTTTTGGAACATGGAAGTAAAAAAGGGAGATCGGACAAAGACGAACTAATAGGGATCTACTTGCTGAATGCAACACATAAGATCCAGGCTAGAATAGTGAATGGGATTCTGAAGGCAGTAGCTGATGAATTACTATCGAAAGAACAAAGTGGCTTCAGGAAAGGTAGATCATGCATTGATGGAATCTTTACGCTTAAATTAATTATTCAATAATGAAGAGAATTTATCTTAAAAACACACCTACCGTTCGCAGATATAACGAACACGATGTTAAACAATGTTTAGAGAATGTTTAACAGAACATGTTTCCCATTGTTTAACATTGAGGTTTTCCTTATCAACTGATTAGAGTGCTTAAGAGCCTCGTTTGTAAAACAACTATCGTTTTTTATTTGATTGGTAGACTAACAAATAAAGGTATTATGAGAAAGGTGCCCCATTTCACCATCACTTTTTGAGATGTACATAAATGGCATGTTTCGGTTATGGATTTGAAAAGTTGACTCACGAATATCACTTCAAAGAAACATTCGTGTGAATTCATTTTTTTACGCAGACGATAGTGTAATAATACAGAAAACAGGCGATAAAAGGTGATATTTACACCTAATAACTACGAAATAACTATCGCATCCTTAAAATCACAAACTATGGCATTTAAGGGTAAATATCCAGTTACAACAGTACAGTTATAGACAATCAAATTTTAAATCAGAGCGGTCATTTTAATCACGTGGGATGTGATCTCTGATTCAAAAGTGACACTGATTGGGAATAAGAGTAATAAAAGTTCAGAGGCATCTGTGGAACGATGCATCGGTGCTTAAAAAATAAAATGAGGAAAGATCCTCGTACAAAAATTTTATAAAACAATAGCTGCCCCAACGTTCCTGTACGCTGTTAAACATGGACCCTTGGTAAAAAGGAAGAAAAGAAAATTTAAGCGACTGAAACGAAATTTTTAAGAAGCATACAGCGATAGTCTCAACCAGAAAAGAAGAGGAATGAAGACATTAGACAAGAACTGAAAATCGAATCTTTGCACAAAGAACATTAAAGACAATAAGAGGCGATGGTGTCAACACTTGGACCGAATGCCAAATAAAATATTACCAGTGGCAGCCTTGAAATATGAACCTAATGGGAAAAACATGTTGGTGGACCGAGGGGAAGGTGGGTTCCGGAACATGTCAACTAGGGCCTAATCCGTAGAGTGAATAATAATAATAATAATAATAATAATAATAATAATAATAATAATAAGAAGAAGAAGAAGAAGAAGAAGAAGAAGGAGGAGGAGGAGGAGGAGGAGGAGGAGGAGGAGGAGGAGGAGGAGGAGAAGGAGAAAAACGATATACTTTTTTGAATATCTTAATTTGATATTTTGTTTGTCATGAAATTGCATCAAAATTCGGCTCACAAAGCAAAATTCGCTCCTGATTAACTAAAGAATGTTGATACTCATTAAAAATCTTCTTCTTATTTTCCTTCGTCTTTCCTTTTTGCCCTCATCATCTTCTTTATGGGTGAGGCCTCTAAACCTTATTTCGTGATTATGCTGTATAAACTAGGCCATCATTTGCACGTTTGCCCAACGTTCTGCACGAGTGTTCCGGTTTGGTAAGCGGTCACTCGACATCTCTACATAATTTTTCCAATCTGTTTGATGTCTTTCTCACTTTCTACTTAATAAATATTGTTTTACCTTTTCTATTTAATTGTTTGGATATCCATAGTAGTATTTTGATTATATGTTTTAATTATATTTTTTTATAATTAAGTTTTTATAATTTTATGTAATTATGTTTTTAATTTCGTATCATTTTCCCATTCCTTGCAACCTGCACCCTTTCTTGGCTGTAGTCCTACCGGTTAGCCACGTGTTTACAGATCTCATTGAGCTCTCCCTGTTGGCCGACTTTATTCATGGGACACACAATTTACCCTTCCCGGGCCAATAATAAGTCACTCACGCTGCCGCCCGCAGAAACGATAACACTGAAATCATGCCAAGGACACATCGAGTACAAACAAGATTAAAAATGTGATTTAACAATCGCGATTAGTGACGGTCGGATGTGGTAACGGCGACTAGTCGATCGATACACTCTAGTATCGACCGATTTTGGACACAAACGCACGTCCATCTGTACAACTGTAACTTGTGCTAAAACATTTAACGTTTCGTGCGTGTAATGATTTTTATGTGTGTCATTTGAAATTGGTGGTAAACACGACAGCAGAACAGTCTCACATGCTCTCTTCCGCGCGTACACACGTAAAGAGAAGGGGAGAGATATAATGTGTGTGTGTGTGTGTATGTGTACTTTGTGGAATAGGTCTTTATATTACAATCCCACGCATCACTTTGTGTACACGTAATATCGGCTTCAGCCAATTGTGCGTAGGGCGCACTATCAGGTTATTCATTGAAAACGATCTGTTTCTTTTTAAAAAAATTTTTTTTACGTGTATTTGATTATATCTGTAAGACTGTGTAACGCTGTATTTTTTCGCATGAGTGAGCGTAGACACGTAGACACGGTAAAATTTAAGTGGAAACTTATTATTCGGAAAACCAACTTATGATTTTAAAAGAATATTTAATAATAATAACAATAATAAAAATAATTGCCAGAAACTTTTGTTTGTAACCTTTGTCAACTATCTAATTTAAGTCGTAATGTTTTACAGTATTGTGTAAATTGTTTGTTTCTAAATTATGATTGTTTGTTAACACCAATAGGGAGTGAAACATTGTAAAAATAACTTTTAATAATTACGTAGTGAACATCCCCTAATCTGTTTTAGTTATACGTAATATATTACTTTCCTATATGTTGACTGTTGTAGGTATAAACAATTTATGTACCAATCTAATATCCAATTGTTGATTACTGTTTGTTTAATTAATTAAAATAACATTACATTTAGTAAGATAAATTGTAATACTGTATAAATTAAGTTCTCTCATACTATAATTTGCTCGTTTTCTTAAAGATAATTTTGAAGATGTAAACAAACTATCATAAGTCTTCACATATAAAATGATACATACATACGCACGCACACACTCACATCACCAACACGTTCACCCAAATATTTAATTGTTTCGTTATGTTTGATATTTCTATTGTATTTCATAAACAGGTCCTGAAGATGACAATAAATATTGTCGAAACGTCGACGCAAAATATCTAAAATTTGTATTATTGACCGATCCTCACTAACCATCCACTAAAACATTAATAAAAATAATATTTTTTTAACGAGGGCAGGTGGAAAAATTTGCTCTACAAATGTTGGAAGGGTCCACACTTCCGGGGTCTGTGGGTTTGAATATTATACCCGACCCACTAAAAAATCACCTCCCTTTCCTCTTCTAGAACACTAACCTGGAACTGTTTGACACACTACTTCGTGCTAGGCCTAATGTTCTTCATCCCTAGGGATCACATCTGACTTGTTAGCCTTCTATGTTGTATTATCCAAATCTGTCTCGTTCGCCCGAAGAATTTGTTCTGCGAACCGTCCCACACAGTTCCAGGTGTCCTCCCCTTGAAGCATCGCTTCAACGATGTTATCCGGGGAGATCTCCTGCCTAATATATCATCTTACAACGACCTTGTATGTTGCTCCCACCTGTCGCAGACGTAGAATGTATGGAATAATAACAACAACAACAACAACAACAACAACACCACCACCACCACCACCAACAACAACAACAACCACCACCACCAACAAGAACAACAACAACAACAACAACAACAACGACAACAACAACGACAACGACGACGACAACGACATCATCATCATCATCATCATCATCAATAAGTTTTATTTTTATGTTATTTCAGGTTGTAAAATAATTTTTTTTAATGAATCCTTATCTGCGAACGTCGAGCAGCATGTGGGATTTGATGTTTTTATCTCAGTATGTATCTTCGGTCAGCATGTTCTCTTCGGTATTCATAATGGTCTCTCCAACTTTCCTTCGTCATCTGCCGCTGGGGCGACGAACACCTGTCCTCCTCCGTTATTTTGACTGCATCATGTTTTCCACTCCTGTCATCAATAGTGCGTGGTCACACAACCCACATATTTCCTACCCGGCCAACCACTTGGCGGTCTCAACGGTTCCCATAACAACTGTTCAGGATAAATGTAATCTTTCAAATATCAACATATTGTTACTGCGGTCTAGTGATCGTCGTATGGTACAGTGGAAAACAAAAACAAGACACCAATTAAGTCACTAATCACCAGCTTTAATTATCACAATTAAAGTTTGTAATCAACAAGATAGTCTCTTACAACAAATCAAATAAAAACTGTTCACACGCAATAATGATGTCAACTAATTAAAAACACAATTGTAATACAATTGTCCCACACAATTATAAAACACATAACACTTCGCCACAATACTTCGAACCGCCGAAGAATAAATCGCCACTAAAATTAAAACTAAGCGTTGCTGAAGTCTTGTATTTATACCCCACTTAGATTCAAGAATATTCCGTAATATTCTTGTCTACTAGACCACACTAGACTTGTTTTCGTGTCTACTAGAAAACACTAGAGCGTAATTGATTACGGCCTTGAACACAGAGGGCGCGGACCGGTATGGTCTGGAAAAGTCTCGTTGCTGACCCGTGACAAGTGTCACGTAATTGTCCTTCATCTCAAAGTAGCAGCAATACGTACGCATACACACATTACAGCCGGGCTCCGCTGGAATAGCCGAGAAACTCGTAGCATGTTCTGTAATGTCGTAACAATATGTTTTTCTTTCTCACCAGCTATCTATACTCACACCTGTCTCCAGCCAGGCCTTCTTCTTCTTCTTCTTCTTCTTCTTCTTCTTCTTCTTCTTCTTCTTCTTCTTCTTCTTCTTCTTCTTCTTCTTCTTCTTCTTCTTCTTCAAGGTTTAGGTTTCACTTCTGTAAAGTGACGTACTCAAATACAAAAAATTACAAAAGACAAAAGGTTTTATAACTTCTAAATCCATATCATTATGTTATTACATCCACTGTGACAGAGTACCGGATAAAATTCAACTTATATTTTAAACTTCTTTCTCCGAATCATTTAATATTACCGTGTCACCTTCAGTGGACACTAATTTCATTAGTTTCATTCATGGCCTCTAAACTCCTTTCAAGAAACATACTAAATAGATAAGGTGGAATAAGAATTTCTTTCTTACTCCTTTCCTCATTTTTGCTTCACTTCGCTGCTACTTGTAGTGGTATTGTACAAGAGTGAAAATATTTAAAACTAAAGGGGAGGGAGTTTTTTTCTTTCCACCCGTGGAAACGAGTACCTGGGATAATATCCTGAGGTAATAATGGGCGGTGTAGCCTAGTGCTGGCTATACTACCTTTACTTGTGCTGTGTACGGTTCAAACTACTGTAGCAGTCTGTCCTGTCTTACTCCTAAACTACTTTAGTAGTCTACTAAATCCTAGACTACTTTAGTGGTTGAAAGTACAAACAGTTCACTTTTCACTTTAATAATTACAACCTCTTTGGTTTAACACCAGAGTGTATTTTTTGATACTCTATGTTTCTCTAGACGTCTACTGCACAGCTGAATTGTAGCTTCACTGTTAACATTAAACCCTGGTAGAAACAACACCAAATCCTGACGAACTTTATATAGAATTTGGATTTCCTCTCATAATTCATCCTCCACATTTATCGTGTATCAAAACTATCTCTACTATATCCGCAGTAATTTTATTCGCCTAGATATCTAGAACTGCAGTAGTGTGATCGTGTAATGAGAGAGCAGGATGAAAGTTGGAAATACTTACGTAGAACATAGAAAAGTTGATTTGTTAAGAAATACAGGAATCCTGTCAGTAGAGTACCGTGAATGCATGTCCGCACGATCGGAATTTTTTACTTTAAATTGCATAAAATTAGATGTAGGCTTTACACAAATGGCAAACCACCATAGTTTTTTAATAAAAGTCATGCCATGGGCCATGGACAATAAAGTCAGATAGTTTTTTTAAAAAAGGCAAACCGCGAGAATTTCGAGAATAAATAGAAACTTGAATGAAAGATTCCCGGAAATTATGAGGATTTCGTTGCAAAGGAAGAACGATGACTTACAAACAAAACACGTGCTCTGATAAGAACATGTGCTGATGATGGGCGAGAAGTGGTTATGAAGACAAATCGTAAATAATTGGTGACCAAAGTGAAGGGGGTGTCGAAGAAACTCAAGAAGAGCTGGAGGGATGCAATGAACAAGAAAAAGAAAGAGGGTTAGAAGAAAACTAGCTGTTAGGTAGGCCTAGCCTGAGATTATAAATCGGAAAACGTTTTCAAGGACGTTATGTGCAAAGGGTTTTTTTGAGCGACAAAGAATACAGCAAGGATTTAAAGTACTACAAAGTCTTTAAAAAACGCAAACACTTAGTAGTTTCACAATTTATTCTTAACCTCTGACAATAGTTTCAGCCTGTTACCCTATTCTCAAAGAGCTGCTAAGAACAACTAAATACAAAAAAATGTGTGGGAGGGCGAACATGTGTTAAGGGTGTGTATGTGGACATGTGTGTGGGGTAGTGCATGGTGGAGGGCATGGAGGAGCTAGCGTAGGGAAGGTCAAGTGACTGTAAAACTAAGTATAACAGGAATGCAAATTCTAAAATTAACTAATCTAAATAATAGCTTTTAACAAAGGAGATACAAAGAATTCTGTCCGTTCGTTTGGTACATTTTTGTTACTTTTAATTGCTTTCCTAATTTCTAAAATTTCCAGTAAATCATTTTTTTACCTTTTTTATGTTATGCAGTAGCATTATGATTTTTGTGTCCAAAAAGTGGTTGTGTTTTAAGCAATGATCTGTGAAACCTGTATTTAAAATCGCTTGCTTATGTTAAAATGTAACAAACGAACAAACATGTAACAATTCTTGAACTGTGAAAAAGATTTAAAAGGAAATATAATACGAATTGACAAAATACAACAGGATATTAGTGTGAAAAGACTTTTTTCACAAAAAATATTATTCTATCTATGGTAAAAAAAATCAAAATAAATCCTTAATATTCTTGACACGCTCTGCCGACCTTTCACGTGGTCTGGCCGGATGTTGGAACCGGAATATTTCCGAGAAGTTAACAAAAATATATTTCGAAAAACGTGTATAAAATTAAGCTTTACTGTTATACGTTAATAATACATTTATTTCAGCACTTTAAAATGGTCTGCCCGCAACTTGGGACCGGAAAAAGTGTCTGGCAATTGTATTATTAAATTTATTATATTATCAAATTCAGTATATCGCGAAACCAGACATACTGCTGTAAAGTTTTATTTAATAATTTTTTAATCATTTGAGGCTTTGAGGACTGCAAGGGAACCGGTACCATGTCGCTAGACTCCATTTCCAGCAAGTCAAATTGAATGTCTATACAAAGTATCAAGTGTACTGAAATACCGTAAGCATTTTCGTCGCCAGCTCTTGGTGTGTAACACGGGTAGCAGCACACGGACACACGTTTCTGAGGAAGATGTCAGTACAGATGTGGAAACGTAAGGGAAGAGCGAAGATCCACATTACATTTGAAAAACCAAAACCGAAACCAAAAATACAACGGGTTGTGGAACTCTTACAACAGATATACATATGGACAAATACGCGTCCCTCTATTTTGCCGCAGAATAGCAGGAAACGCTATGTACGATTACGTTTGTGTGAAACAAATTGGCTACTTTAACTGACCGTGTTTATGGATTTCCGCTATGATTCGTCACAGCCGCGTCTGTTTCGTCTGCGCATGCCTGTATCGTTCATCGTATTCCATGTAGCACACATTTATTTTGATGTATAACTGTAACTTTTACTCTCTCTCTCAACACATACACGCACACACGCACATGCACGCACACACACACACACACACACACACACACACAGAGCTATTGGTTTACTATACTTCCTTTTTCAAATGAAAGAAATTTATGATGTTGGTAGTTGTTACAAACATAGAAAGTCGTATGTAATTATCGACGACTATTATATATAACTATGCATGAGCGCTTTCGAGCTTCCAACTAGTCTTCAGATCTGTTACAGGACTTTTCTGTTACTAACTGGACATCCTTATACTAACAACACACCTGTTCTTCAGAACGGGTGTCATGATTTCTTCAAATTCTTGCCGCGCGTTTGAAGAAGTTGCTTCCCTAGTTTTACAAAACGCGCAGCAAGATGCCGCACGGCAAGAAACCTTGTCGTGTGAGTGCATAAAAGAGGCCTAAGTGTGCCTATCTGCACTTATCTCGGGAGAGCGCGTTTACAGATATATACACACAAAGTAGGGACTGCCGCTTGCTTGGAACTGCCTTAGTTCTATAAGAACAATTTCAAAGAGTATCCTAGTACGCGTATTTTTTATATTCTTTGATTTCTTATATCTTAATTATAACATCTTGTGGCAACACACCACACTTATTATTATATGCCTTTAATTTACAAATATAATTTTATATTCGTTATATATTTTTTTCGTATGAGCCACTGTGTTTCTCACGTTTGGTGCAACTGGTTCCTCCCTTCTTCTCCTCTCTCTTCCTCCTCTCCCTCTCCTTCCTCCTCCTCCCCCTTCATTCTTAATCGATGTCTCTCCCTCTTTTCGTCAGGCCAGATAGCACCTGCCCTCTTCTTGGGGTTTTCCTGAAAACCTTGAGCATTTATAGTCGTTATATTATTTTATATTCGTTATTTTTTCCTTCTATTTTGTATTCCTGATTTTTTCCAATTACAGCACATTAATTGCGTAATTAAATTCCGTAATTTCCCTCAAGACTATGGAAAATAATATGATTTTTTGTGCAAATGATAACAAAATTTAAAAAAAGTTCATAAAAAAATTAACTACTTTTTAACAATCCGTCAGATGATTTAAACCTCTGCGACGATAAAATACCTGTATGTTTTGATAAAATCTTGATTCTGTATCTTGTCAATTTATCAGCTTGTGTTCTTGTCACCGGTCTTTCCAGTTATTCCTGTATTCACCGATTCCATTACGGTGGTTGTATACGGCCAGCTCATTTCGTATATACTTTTTTCGGTTTTAAGAATATCTCTTCAACTACACCCTTTTAACTTCTATAAAAACCTAATTTCAGCTGTTCGCACTCTAGAACTGTTTGAGGGATCCGCAAGTGTCCACTGCTGGTTGAGGGAAAAGTTTCACGCAAACGTTGGGTGGAAATATTTTAATTCCAAACTAACTAATCCGTGGCTTTGACTTTTACTGTATCTCTGCACTTGGCTCTGAGAGTGTCTGAGAGATTGCCCTCAGAGCATGGTATGGAAGTGATGCCTAGACGTACATGATCGAAACGTCTCGACAGTGATTGGAGGGTTCCAAAACGTGGCATGAGATCTTTGCGCATCCTCGGGCCATAGATGTGGAATTGTCTTTGTAAATATGTATCCATATTTTTTTTCGAAAAGTGAAGGTGAGCGGTTTGTAGTCGGCGATGATTGTTCAAGTCCTTGCCTCTACCATGTGTCGGAATTACATGATGGCTGAGTAAACGGCGAGAAGTTCTTGGACTCGTTCGGCACCGTTTTTAGACTCGGTTGTGCTGAGTTTCCTAGGGAAGAAAGCCAGTCATCTTCTACTCTCTGCTGTAGGACGGCGCTGAGAAATAACAACGGCGACTGGTGCATCGGCATCGGAGAGGGTAACTGTTGCCAATATTTCTTTATAGCCCTTGAAAGCTCTCTCTGATTCCTGGTTCCACGGAGTGATGGCCTTGCCTTCGCGAAGTGTGCGTTGAGTGGCGCTTGTGTCTTAGCTGTTCCGGGTAAGAAACGTTTAACACACCCAGCAAGCAGGGAAATTGTTTCGCTGTTGAAAGTCTGGCGTAGTTCCTAATCGATTTGATCTTCTTAGGGGGCTAATTCTTTTTCTAACACGATGTGATCTCAAAACTTGACTTCGGTCTGTTCCCAAACGCACTTTGTTGGATCAATAACTATGCCGTAATCCCGTATTCGTTGGAAGATTTTGTGATGGTGGTTCTTCCTTCCTGGATGATGCAAGGGGCTAATTCTTTTTCTAACACGATGTGATCTCAAAACTTGACTTCGGTCTGTTCCCAAATGCACTTTGTTGGATTAATGACTATGTCGTAATCATGTCGTCGTTGGAAGATTTTGTGAAGGTGGTTCTTCCTTCCAAAATGATGCAACCAGAATGTTGTCGATGTAGGCGAAACAGAAGTCTAGGCATCTTGTCCATGAAATGTTAGAAGATTTGTGCTGCATTTCGTAGGCCGAATGACATGAAAAGGAATACGAAGACTAGTAGGTGTTGTTATCGCTAGCTTTGGAATGTCATCTGGGTGTATTGGAATCTAGTGGTAGGCGCGAACCAGGTCAATTGTTGAGATTCTTGCCTTGAAGCGAGCTCGCGGAATCTTCGATGTGACGAACAAGATAGCGGTCCTTGAGTGTCCACAGTAGTCTCCGGAAGGCCTCCATTTGTGTTCTTCTTGGTGACCATGTTTAAGGAGGATGCCCAAAAACTTTCTGACAACAGCGCTAACTTGAGTCGAATCACATTCTCGAATTTTTTCTTCGCAACTACAAGTTTTTCGGGAAACACGCGGCGCGGTTTGCTGTAAACTGGTGAACCGGATATCGTTCTGGTACGATGTATATATCGGAGCTCCTCCACTGTTCCCATGGGTCGCGTGATGTCCAGGAATTCCAGGAAAATGTAATGAGAAGAGCCAGTTACACGGTCTTTACGCTAAGTATACTCTACTCTTTAACTTAAATCCACAACCATTTAAATCTGCATGAGTGAGTCGATACATTTGCTGTTTCGTACGTCTGCTACCTGGCCGTAATGCCCCAGAAAGTCGATGGTAGGCCCAGTGACGCCTGCGATGACGAAACTCCAGGTGAGGTCGCGCCGAAACCCAGTGAAATAGCACTGGAATCGCCATAGTTTTGTACAAGTTGGTTTAAATATCGTTAAATCTGTACCGATAGTATTCAGTTTTGTACTTATGCCTGTCAGTTTTCTGAAAAATTCGCTGGACTGTATTAATTTTCTCATCAATATCTTTGTCGCGGCAATAACTCATATAACAACCAAGATAATTATAGCGAGCCATTTATTCCAGAATATTATTAACAATGACTATTTATGATAGAATTGAATGTGTAGTATAAAATGGCTCTGTTACATCATAATCTTACAGACTCATACACGATTTATACATGTTATAAACGGAAATTTGCAACTCTGTGTCCTGAACTATTATACTCGTATCAACTGCAAATTTTAATTAATATGGTATTAGTATAAAGTATTTCAATTTTATTATTCAATTTTATTCAGGCGAAGAAATTAGTAATACGCTTATCCATTATTAACGGAAGTCGTTTGTTCAGACCAACGTTCACCAAGCCTCATATTCAGGCAAAAACGGAAAAATACGTCGACAAAACCTGTCAACCGGAACGCGACTGGAGTGATATATCTGATAAGAGCAGAGATGTTATGACAACGCAGAATGTTACAATCGTTGTTGCGAAATAAAACTGTTTACGGACATACTCGTTTCGCGCACGCCTTCACGAAAAATTGAGTACACTAAACGCTAGAATTATTGTTATGACATTTCTGATATAGCTAAACTTCGCATTGATGTACCTGTCAAACCTGTTAAGTTGCTTACCTGTCGACACAGGTTTTGCCCTTCGTCTCCTTTCTATGTTTGGATTTTTTTACTACTTCATATTGAAATTTCTTGTTCAAAATGTATATATTTCATAAGTATACGAGCCTGTAAGCGATAGACGGCCTCCTGACTTACATATGACATTTCACGGGGAAGTCCTCTCCTTAGTTCCTTGTGGTAGTGCTGATCTTCTCTATGAGTAGACACTATTCATTATAGCCATTCAGCGGATTCACAATGGGATTGTTACGAACTTCGTCGTAGTCCGAACTGATTTTCTCTATTAATGTCTGTTAATAGGGAAATATTATTATTTGTCGGGCTGTTAGGACGTGATCTACTGATTGTGCGCAAGACAGACGTTTGAGCCCCACCATTGGAAGCCATCTTCAATGTCATAAGCAATTGGCACGATGTCCGCCAATTACCCCAGTCCTGAGGTAGAGACTATGTATTTTCCCTTAGAAGGTCCACTTAAATAAACTTTCCAAACCAGCACGACCGAAGCTGGAAAGCAGCTTCAACCGATCAGCACATCAAGTAGGCCTACTATCTCGGGAGCAACAATGTTGACGCCGATCATGAAAGCCTAAGGAATTCTAATATCAACTCTGTTTGTCAGTTTATTTCTTAGAATAAAATCATCTTTATTTTTTAGAATTATATGATGAGACGTTCTTAGTGACCCCATGACTGATTCTACCCCTACTTAGAATATATAGCAAACCCGTTCCAGCAATTGTTACAAACAAGCTCATGAATTATAACAAAATACAGTAAATTCTGGTGAATATGTTTTATACGTATATAATTTATGTACTTATGTTGTAAATTCGTAGGCCGTTTAAACGGGGACTACAGTACTTGGTCTCATTTGAGCCACTCATGAAACCTCATTCTGAAATGGGCTAAACGTTTCGTGATCAGAAAACGAAACGTGTATTAAACCGAAAAACGGAGTTGTTACTAACCGACAGAAACCTAGTGTGGGGACACACGCGCGCGCTCACACAAAACTGCCTGGCTCTCCAGACATTCCCAATTGGACCATTGTCATCCAATTTACCATATTATAGTAACTAATAAGCTCCCTCAGCTGCAGAACTCGTTCACTATTTTGTATGAAATAGGCCTACATATGTTATTAGCTGATTTCCAATATTGGATAATCGTGTGTTGAGAGATATAAATAATAATAATGGCTCCCATGTATACCACCGAAGTAGCTTAGGAGTAGGCAGGGTAGGCTGCCTAATGTGAGCCGTACGGCATACAAGGAAGGCAGTGTGGCCAGCACTACGCTTCAGCCGTCCATTATTATCCCCAGGATGTTATCCCAGGTACTCATTTTCAACAGGTTGAGTCGACCTGGGGGCTGAAAAACGCACCTTGATTTTATGGTGCGGGCCCGGTAATTGAACCCGGGACCTCTAGATTAGTAGCCAGGTGCCATACCCACTGGTCTACTGAGCCGCCCTATTGATAGATATTAATTATTAAATATATATATGAAGTTTGTATTTTGAATAAAATTCCTCATAACCTGAACGCCCATATAGACTTTTACAATTTTGTCAAAATTCTAAGTTCCATTTTTGGCCTGTGTGCCCCAAAGTTAAACAATTTTCATAGTAAACGCTATATTCGGATTTGGGTTAAAATTCCTTTTAGTCTGACAGCTGGCTGGTTTTTATAATTAAAAAAAATTAAATCCTTTTTTGGGTTCTTTTGTCTTAAATTTCCTAAATTCTATACTATATTCAGTTTTGGCTTAAAATTAGCTTTAATTTTATACTTCACATACATTTTTGCGGTGTTAACAACGTGTTGACACACTTTTTGATCCTTAAGTTGTAAATATCTTAAAAATGAGATATGTATACACATTTTGGTTACATTTTCTTTACCGCACATGGATTTTTGAGAGCTTTTGACTATTTGACCCCTTCATATTTTTTCTTCCCGTTCCCTATTTTTGAATCAATCTAAAAAAGAAAAAAGGTTTTGTAGAGTATAAGTGTCGACACGTATGCCAGATCTTACGTACGAAAATCAGTTGATGCATTCAAAGGTTATCGTGAAACTTACCCCAAATAGACATACGGATAGACAGATGCCAAACGGTCGAGTTAAAACTGAGGACTCGCGTCGCTCTTTCAGTTAACTACAATATCCTGCATCTTGCAAAGAGCTGTCGTGATCACTTTATGTCTCTTGGATTAGAATCTACATATACGGAGAGTTAACTTCGTTTTGATATACTGATTCCTTTTATAACTTTTTTTGATAACGAATAATTCATTCTTCTTATACTCGTTACAGGACTGAAGGTTAAGGTAGGCGTTTAATAAAGATTTTAGCTGGACGGTACACAAGTAGGGTAATGCACAATGTGGCTAACGTTACTCCTAGTAAGTTTTCAATTTTCCTCACAAGATTAGGTACGCATTAGACCGGATAGCTCCTGATTTCGGGTGGACTTCGTGATAAACGATCCGTCCTAACACCGATTGGGCCCGTAACCAACGATTGTCATTGAATATTGCATTTTTAAGTTGAACGCTGTTGTACGAAGGAAGCGTTAACAACTTTATCGCAAGATCATCCCAGACAACATCTTTCGAAAGATGCTAAGTAAGCAGGAATATTGGATAAGTGGCACTTTACGTTGAGATGGTCATATGAAAGAAAAAACAAACTGAGACCGTCGCAGCGCTTCAGTAGTAACGATACTTCAGATACGTGAAACCCAAGTAGGCAAGGATATAGACACCGTGAAGCATTGTGGAAGCTTAGTACCACGGTAATTCTTAGTAGGACAAAGTAGGTAGAGGTTTTGTGGATGGAATCCCCGCATACCGGAAAGAACAAGACGATTCCTGATGGTGCGTAGACATTTCCCCCCTCCTCTGTAAAAAAGACTATTACTACCACCTTCACCACTTCCCACCCTCTTTTTCGCTTCCAGTTTTTCCTCCTTTTCTACACCTCTTTCCTTCTTCTTACCGTTCTCATTCTTTTTCCTCATACTTCACTTTATTCTTTATCCCGCCATCTTCCACATCTTTACTCTACTCCTTTATTTCTTATTCTTTATCCTACTGCTTCTCCTCTCCACCACCATGTCCTTTACTTTTCCTTATTTTTCACAACATTATCCTTCAGCTTTTCTTTGAAAACAAAATGAATTAAGCAAATTAGATTTATTTTTATGATAATCTGAGAATTGTGCACAGAATAAGGTTACCGTAATAAGACAGGCGTCCTGTATGACATTCAAGTCTTTGGACATTCGAGATTACCCCCCTCCCCCTGGAATCACGGTTCATCATTGAAGTGGCTTCACTAGCAGCAACCCTTCCAAAGATCCATCAAAAGAGATTACTTGTCGCATCAAAGAGATTATTTCTCAAACGTCAGTCTAATCGGGCGGATTACCTCACAATCAAACTACTGTATATACAAATAAGTGTACACATGTGAGTATTTTCCCCTCTAATTACCTTGTCAGTTCGTTCAAATTCATAAAGACAAACACTCTGTCAAACGTATTGTTCTTTTTACGGAATGTAAAACACAGATAACAGGGTGATGTACAAATGTCATTCCCGCTTACAGTTATATAAATAAGATATGCGCAAACGTAGGCAAAAACCGGACAGACTGTCAAAACAAAGTGCTATTAACTTAATACGCCTGTCATATATTATTTTAACAGTTGGCGACGTTCTTGGGTTCGTTTCTGTTTTTTTGTAACGATAAGTCAAAGCGTTTATGGTCAGCAGCTCGCCTGTGCTATAATATTTAGTGGGGAAAACGTGTCAAACGCGTTCCTATCTCGAATGTCGAATTTCTTCAATAAAATGCTACAAAAATGAGGTTTTCTAACAATTTATATTTCTTTGCACGTCGATAACGGCAAGATTAAGTCTTTCTACTTTATGATAGCCGGCGGTTTCGTAACGTAAATATCTGCCAACACACGTGTTCCACTTGTGCTTATCGGACGTGGAACACTCACATACCTTTGTCTTACCCTACGCAAGTTTGTCCTTCACATTTTGGCATATATGTACAGAATAGATACAGAGCTATGAAGAAGCGTTGTAGCATCTTGAGCACAGATGTGGAAAAACAAATTTTTTAAATATGATACAATCGTCTACTGACTTTAGAAAAGTGTTAATCCTAGACAGCCCTGTAGTGATTTGTGAGTTTCGATTTTATTGTTTGGAAATTTACTAACACGATTCCTCTGTTATTTTACTTTTAAAGTTATGCCATGTTACTGTCGTACATCTGGAAACATATTTTTTAATGAAACATTAAGCAGCTAATGTCGATGCTTAGTAATTTCAAAACGTGGATCTCGTTATATGTTGAGAGAACGCGTGAATAAACATTTGTTACGAGGATATTATAAAATATTGGCTATTTGTCATTATTGGAGGTTTATTATCACTGATGGAACAAGCAGGTATTTACGGATGGTGTTCAAGTATGATAACCTCTTTTACCTTACCTTTATAATAACTGGATCGACTGAGGTACGATTTTACAATATCACTAAGTATTTCTCAATTGATAGATTTAGTAGCGTTAGTAGCTACAAGTGAGAAAGAAATGCAGAAAGAATTATGCAAACACGTTACTTGCTGATTATGGAATAATCATTTTTGTTAACTGTTTAACTAAATTTAGTTGTAACTATATCAACTGTCACAGTCTTAAGACACTAACGTTATCCAATTTCTCAGTGTCAGTATTTGGCAAAGGATCACAAAAAGAGAAAATCAAAGATAGAGTGAATACGTACGAATTTTAGGAACAAACGAGAAATTATGTAAAAACAAACAGAAACTTTGTTTGTAAACTTTCAGACCTGTATTAATTTCTGGGTATGGGTCATGCGTACTGAGCGATAAACTGTACACATGAAGTTATAGAGATGAAAATTCACAGAAAAGATATTAGATTTTTAAGGAAAGAGAGAATAAGGAATAAGGAATGTAGAAATCAGAAGAGGTCTGGGAATGTAAGCTACGCTGGATGTAGAAAAATAAGACAACTGAATTGGTGAGGACACTATAAAGCGCATAGAACAAACCTGGGATGAATCATTGGAAAAAATATTAAACAGAAATGAGATGAAACGAAAAATTCTGGCACAGAACAAAAAAGAGTAATGTTGTTAGACAACAGTTGGAAGAATCGTGATACCGCATGGATTCCACGCTTGCAGGATACCGAAACAAATGATGGAGCGCGCCTCTCATGATAAAAGGGAACATTGAGCGACTGAAGCTATTATGGTGAAATCAATACCTAAGAAAAATCAATGCCCTAGTTATGACATCAAAGTGATTGCTGGAGACATGAATGCGAAAATGGGTAGAGAAACAATCTACTCTCCAACAGTTGGACGGCATAGCCTGCACGAATCAACAGGCAGAGGCTGATTAATTTTGTCGCATCAAGGGACCTGGTCATTGGTGAAACACTCTTCTCTCACAAAGATATCCATAAGGTAACATGGAGTTTACCTGATCGCACCGCCATTAACCTTCCTTAGTAGCTGACTTAGATCGAAAGGGCAGACGAACCACATGTTTTCTTTAACGTTCAATGTGTTTTCGAGATGAACTGTGCAGTGGGGGCACATTCCTTAAGATGGTACGTTACATCGCCTCACGTAGGCAGTAAACTGATGTAAACGCTGCAGCATAAGACCGAGCATGCTATCGCGTAGAGCTACAAGGCGACTGTGAGCCATGAACCGTATATACACAGTCACGCAACTCAAATTTCAAAACATTGTACTTACCTAGCATTTAGTATATTTATAAATTTATCAAAAAAATTCAATTATAACTTAAAGTGTGTAGATAAGAATACACTTCAAAGCCTACACGATGTTGGTCAGCGCAAGCCATCATCGTTTTTAACGTTGGATGCGATTATTTGTAGTGTAGCTGATGTTCAAAATATAGTCTTCAACATAATTGAGATATCAAGTGTACGTGGGTTGTTTGAGTAAAGATTTGTCAACTCCAGCCTCACAAATAAAAATCATCAGGAAAATGGTCCAGTGATCTAGAGGATCGAAGGCCATGAGAAATCATCCGGTCACTACCTTGGATAGTTACTGAAAACTCGGATATTTGCGCCGAGTGTGTAGTTCTTTCGCCCCTACTATCGGTAACACTGAACCGTAAACAAGTTATCAAAGACCGTATAGCTGGAAAAGCAGCTATATAGTCTTCTTGACATTTGGTAAACGGAAGTAACTGTCAACAGTGTAACAATTGTTTATTATTGTCTATGGAGATGTCTATTGATGTTAGTTGAGTTTACTTAAGAGTGATGAGTACAAATTATATTTTGTTGTGTTCAAGAATATTAATTAAGTAATATTGTCGTATCATCCTCAGGTTGTTAATTAAATAACGAGACACATACACATTTATCAGTTTAATGACTGCATTTATTAATTTACGTTCGTTGGCATTACTGTCAATTTTCTTATATTTTAACATATTATAATTATTCATTATTTTAGAATACGATTTCTATCAATAGACATTTCTTCTAAGATCTCTATATCTCAAGGTTCAAATTAAATTTATTAAGCATGACTAATACTTATCTTACTTAATTTTCATATTAACACATATTTAACATCTCAATGGATTCATGTTTAAGATATAAATTTTAATCCTTATTTAAATTGTTGTAAGCATACTACGGTACGTTTTATTGTTACTTCATGCGTAACTTCTTTAGTATTAATTGTTTTATGTATGGGTTCTTTCAGTAGAACACACAGGTGTTTGAGCAACTATCAAATAATACATAAAATTTACTATGCTCTTTATATCTGCGTTGTCCATGGTGATCCGCTGCTCACTATTTTCATGAATTTTTATTTTGCTGAATCAATCGAGGTCTACCAGCGTAGTGAACAATGGTTTCACACTTTTATCACTCCACTTTAGTTCATACTATTCGGCATTTTCTGATATTACATTTGTACCGTTCACTAGTTTATAGCGTTATGTCGTTACATGTGTTAGGTGAGACATAGTTTACACACGACTGATTCCGAACACATGCTCCGATTCTAATTGTTTTACAAGTTATAAAATTTGAAACCTTAGTTCTTACTCTTCAATGTTAACTGTATTACACGCATTATTGTTAATATTGATTTTATGAAATTATAGCATAAGTTTATAATTCTTCACACTATTTACACCCGTTAACTTTACTTAAGTCTTACATCACTTTGCTGAACTTTCACCACCGACTACTACCGATTTTAAGTAAAGACTCTTAAGTGTTTAAGTCACGACTCCGTAACCATTATAACGGACTCTACCGACGCTACGCAACTTTAGCCATTGACTTCCGAAATTGTAGCATAGACTCCCGATCTCATCTTCGTTCTGTGTATTTATTACCTACCCTTCTTTTTCCCACTACTTTCTTACATTTTCCAGACTTAAGTCCTTTTTCGTCCTCCTGCTTCGTTTCCATTGGCTCTTCTCTATATTTTCTACGAACATTCCCTGCTTGTACTCTCACAAGTTACTCTGCTCCGTTTTCATTGGTTTTACGTTCTGGTTTTCCAAGAACTTCCCTTCAGGAAACCCGCCTATATTCCAACCTGTTTTCTGATAGGCGATTTCTGTTCCCACCAATTTCTTACTCTGGGTTCAGCTACCCTTTGCTTCAGTATGTCCGATCCCACGATCATAAATCTCTTTGGTATTGTTCTATGCCTTTTGACAGTGACATCCTTACCTTCTGTCCAGCTTGCAGCTGCATCTGTTAATTAGTTCCACTCCTGCTGTAATCTTTTCAACATGTTATAGTCATAATTCTTTCTGGCGTTTTTCATAGCAAGACACCACTTAAGTGTACTGGCGTGCACTGCTTGTCGACTAGTTTAGTCCTCCCCGTTGCGTTCTTCCTGGAATATCTGGTAGTGCTTCTCTCTGGCGTTTTCTATCCTTTTAGTAAGAGTACCCTTTGTTTCTTACTTCGTCCAGATGCGCATGTTACGTAAGTTTCTCATGTGTGGCTCTCTTTGTATTTCTAATTGTACTACTCGCCAGTACGTTAGCCTTCGTCGTATATTTTCTTAGTAAATTCGCATTGTACTTCGTTCTGGCGATTGTTTGCCTGCTTTCAGAACAATCCCTGAATTTCAACACGCTTCTGGCTGCACATGTTAACTTTGTTCACACGCCTCTGTAGTCTTTCCTGGTAATTTTCTCTCTGCCGAACATCCGCTTTTGTTTAGATTAATGATACTTATAGACATCTGTACGTCGACGTTGAAGGCTGTTACATCCATTGTATTTATCTCCTTTTATTGTTTCTCCCATTCGTCAATGTCATTTCACATGCTGCCAGATGGTCCCTTTTTTCTTTCTAAAAAAAATATTTTTTCACGTTTTGGCGTTACAACAGTAAAGAAGAGTTATTTCTGCGTAGAAGACTAAATAGAGTTGCAGATGCTGGACTGGTGCCGTGAGGCAGTAGTCTTGGCACAGATGTTACTGTCACAAAAAACTCCTTATTAAGTAAATATTTTACAGTTTTAACTACCATTTCTACAAAACGTACTGAAATTTGGCTTTGTACATCTAATGTTTCGACTTTTCGATGACTGTAAGTCTATAACCGTAAGTAGAGTGGCAATTCTATTAATTTACTTCTTTAGTTTTAGCAGTTTCACGTATGTCAAGTACATTATTCTTCTTGAGGAAACTCAAGAAATGGTAATTTTCTTCTTGAGAGTATGCTACTCGAGTTGTAGGTTCTTTCTAATGGCCATAATTACAAAGTACGGGTAGTTTACTAGTAATCGTTGATAATTTTCTCCTCCAAAATACTTCACTTTTCAGGTAGTTTCCTTGAGACCGGCAAGAACTTTTTATTTGATAAAATTCTAGTTGTGGAGTAGCTTACAAGTAAATTGCGAGAATTTCTTTCACTATTATGACTATTTGAACTGAAATGATTTTCTACTTGAAAGTACTTTACATGAGTACCAGGTAATTAAGAATGGCGTAATTTCTGGAATTCATCGTAAGACGACATTATCAAGCAACTTGAAAGTATTTTACTTGGCCGATAGCTTCCTAGAACCATAACTGTTTACTTTTTACTTGTATTCAGAAAGTTATTGTGTACTTTGTAACATTAGCGTATCGATCTTGTGGGAACCTTTGTTGATTACTGTGACTTCCTGCTGTCGGCAACGAATCGATATATCGTTATCAACCATGCTTTTAGTGTATTCACACTCCATCAACCGATTGTCATTTAACCTTATCATTACCGACATGTTGTTTCCTTACCTGTAATAAACTAGATTTACATTTATGCCACATTTAATTCGTTGCAAAAATAGTTGAAATAGGTGTGTACAATCTTTGAGTTCTGTATAACGTCGGTAGGACTGAAATTATATAATAAATGCAATTTGTTGATGGAAATCAATTGAATTGGATAGAAATTTACTGATAGAAATTCTCCAGTTCATGAAATATGATATCATTGCAGAATAAATGTGACTATTTAATTGAAAACTACCGGACCTCACAGTGAGAAAACTGTACTTGACTTCGGAACTCGCTCTAAACCAAGCGTTAAGACTGTTTTTTTGTCTGGTAACGATAGCCCTGATCTGTGGCGTCCTAAAAACAGAGGAGACTTAATTAATTGTTATTCTTTATCAATAAATATAAGTGTTTTAAGTTGCGTTGAAGTTTTACGTCAACAACTATACTGAGCTGTGGTAATTCAGAAAGGGAAATGAAGCTACATTGGGTTTTTTTTTACCGCTATCATTTCTCAGTTTAGGGGGGAGTCACTTTTTGAAAAGTAAAGAATACATCGACATTTTATTATACTCTAAAATGATTCTATATTATAAACAAAAATGATTTCTTTAAAATGGTTTATACATGTTTAAGCTAACAGAAACTGTTCAAAAGTGTTTTTCGTTGAGTGTGTGTGTGTGTGTGTGTGTGTGTGTGTGTGTGTGTGTGTGTGTGTGTGTGCGCGTGCGTGCGTGCGTGCGTGTGTGTGTGTGTGTGCGCGTGCGTGGAGAGAGGGAGAGAAAGAGAGAGAGAGAGAGAGAAATGTTGTGGATAGGCATAGATAAATTAATATTGCCAACGCAAATATATGGAATGATGAAACTGTTGGTATTAATACAGTTATTGTAATTGATAGGCTACGTATTATGGTATAAGCAATAGACGTTGATGCACTTTAAAATTTAATAGTATTCAAGAAAATGCCCGATAACGTTTGAATTTATACCATTTTGTTTAATCATTAATTTTATTTTTTAGTACGCGAATTATTATGTAAGCCTACTATTATTACAACATTCTTCGGTGGTTGTCTACAACTATAGGCCTACTATTACTATTCTACGACTACTACTGCTACAACATTAAAGCTGTATTATTTGGCACTCATTATGACAGACTCATAACGAACAGAAAGAAACTTAAGTTTTTTGAACACTGTACATAATACAGTGAGTAGTTTAGGGGGTTCTGTTATTCTCCTGTGCGACCAGTTGTTACATATGGATCGAGGTGTGGACTTAGAGAGGGAACGACTAAACTGTTTTAAAATCATTTGAGCGCAAAATATTTCGTAAAAAATATGGCCCTGTAAGAGAAGAAGGCAGCTGGAGAATAGGCATTAACAATGAACTACAGGCTCTCGTACACGGAAAAGACATAGTGAAATTCATCAAATCACAGAGGTTGCGTTGGCTGGGACATGTGGAAAGAATGTTTGAGGAAAGACTGCCTAAAAGAATACTGAAGGGAAGATTATATACTACTAGTCGTAGAGGCAGACCAAGGATGAGATGGTTGGATGGCGTAGGAGAAGATCTTGCTAGCATGGGAATCAGAGGGTGGAGACGAAGGGCGGAGACAGGGAAGCATGGAGGAGTATTGTTGAGGTGGCTAAAGCCTACCAAAGGCTGTAACGCCAGTTAAGAAGAAGAATAAGACGAAGGAGAGTTTAGGGGAAGGCCCAGACAGGAGTACATAGATGGGATGAAATAAGGAAGAAGGTGTGTGGTGATCAGGAGGTTGTCCACGAAGAGGAAGATATACAAGCCCACCAACCTCTGAAGATATTATACAGTACTAGAGGACTACATTATATTCGAGCAGACTGTACTGAGTATCTGCTTCGACTACTATTGAGAGGCTGTCCACAGCCATCGTTATTTACAAGCCATGAAGTGCGAAAAGTGGCAACATCGCTTGTGGGCCTACTTTCTGTGCTAGTTTGCTAAACGTGCTTATGAAGGAAGCCTGCAAAGTTATTCTTTTTAATTATTTTTCTTGTTGCGTATAAATTATATAGTGTATAGTGTTGTTATTACTTTCTAGAATTACGTCAATGTTAGTGGTAAGAGACTTGTGGACTGTTTAATAGTGTTGGAAAAAAAGTTAACTTTGTTAACCTAGAAAAGGTATGTATCTTTTCCATCGATATCTTTTCATTCACATCAGCATTATATATTTCTAATAGATTATCATTTTATACGGAGTTATTGTGTATTACGTTATGTCAAAAAAAATGCTACCTTAGTGCATATCAAGCCAAATATGATTTTATTTTCAGTGGGCAAATATGCCGCGGAAGTGTTGCGTGCCTGGCTGTAAAAGCAATTATCAATCAACTTTGGTGAGTGACAGTAAATGTATAACAACTTTTTCGTTTCCCAAAGAAGACAAAAGACGATCTCAATGGATTCGTGCGATTCCAAGGGGAAAATGGACACCTTCAGGGTGTGCAGTAGTGTGTCGCAAACATTTTAATGATAGTGAAGTGATTTGTTTTGATAAACTTCTTCGGCCAGATGGATCAACAGAGCAAATACCTCTGCGACGTCCAAAATTAAAGGAGACAGCAGTTCCTTATATATTTCCAAACTTGCCTAATTATTTAAGTTCCAAACAAACTCCCGCAAGAATGGATCCAGAAGAAAGGCACAAGAAAATATTTGATGCCCACAGTAAATTAATTGATAATTTGTTAAAAAAAGATTTGATCAATAGTTTTGAACAACTAAAAAATGAATATGCTTGTAATGTCAAGCTTTTTAATTGGGAGGTGAAGATGTTAAATAATAAATTATATTTTTGTATTTTAAATGTGGAAGAGTTTCTATCAATTGAAACCAGTATTATAATTGATAGTAACCTTAAAATACAAGTGTTTTTAAAAGATAATGAATTATCACATTCGGATTTACAATGGATTCTTGCAGTTGATATGAAATTAAATAGGTGGTCACAGCTGACCAATATATTGTCATATTATAAAAATATTTCAGATGTGAAACTGGAACAGCCAGACATCAGTAGTTTATTAAAAAAAAGTCTCACTATTCTTGAAGAAGCTAATAAAATAGCAGAAGACAAAGAATGTGTGTATAGCAAACAATTACATATAATTAGTGATTAAGTCAAGCAGTTAGTTAACAGTGTTAGAAAATATTCATCTTCTACCATAATATTTGCTTTTATGATAAACTGTCAATCCCCATCATGCTATAATTTGATTCGTGATTTTTTGTTTTTACCGACAAGAAGGTATTTTACAAAGTATATCTTCTAGTTTAAGTGTTTCTCCTGCTACTGATACAAACGATAACAATTATTTAAAAAACATAGCAAAATCTATAAAAAATACTGAAAAGGTTGTAGCACTTTTGATAGATGAGATATATTTAACAGCACGTTTAGATTATAAATCTCAAAGTATTGTTGTCTGTGCTAATAACAATAAAAATGTTGCCAAAACAGCATTGACATTTATGATCTCCTCTGCTTTTGGTAATGTAAAAGAAGTGGCCAAAATAATACCAGTGCACAACATTCATGGTTTAGAAATGGTTTCACTCACACTCCCAATAATCCATTTTATTCAAAATTGTGGTTTTGAGATTTTATGCATTATCACTGATAACCATTCAATAAATCGTGTTATGTTTAATAACATAGCTCCTGATAATAGTTTTCCTAATCCAGATTATCCAGATAAAAATATATTTGTTTTATATGATTTTGTACATATTTTCAAAAACATATGGAAAAACTGGATGAATTTGAAAAATTTGGATCAAACATTTGTTTATAATGATTTTGATGATGATATTTTAAGATATGCAAAATTTCAAGATATAAGAGATATCTATCACGATGAAAAATGTCAGATAATAAAGAAAGCATATAAACTTAATTTTAAATCTGTTTATCCTTCAATCTTGGAAAGACAGAAAGTGAATTTGGCTGATAATGTATTCCATCAATCAACAATTGCTCATTTGAAAGGTGATCCCAAATACTTTGATACCGGAGCTAAAAAAAATAATGAACTAAACGAATCTGGGCATTCCAAAAGAAGTGGCGAGGATGGTATAGAGAAAAACAGCATTAAAATTCGAAAACTAAAGACATTTAAGTGATGTATGTAATTAATAATAGTGTATTTTCTTTGAAAGCTAATAAACAGTTCATGTAACACAAAAATATATTTACTAATAATTAAATTGAATTAATTTGTTAATAAATGTATATGGAATGTTATAATAGTTGTTTCTTTTAGCAGTTTAATTCTTTAGGAAATCTTGTTTCTGATTTTACAATATTGTGTCACATTTCATACTTTTTCTTCAATAAAGATATGTAATCAAACATTTTTTTTCGTTTCAAGTAAGAGTATTATATAAAATTTATAAATAGTTAAGCTGTTTTATATCAACACAGCGTCGATATGTACGAATAAAACTAACGTTATGGTCGGCAGAGTAGGACCACTACAATCAGCTGATGCGACGTTGTCACATCTTAGTTCATGGCTTGTAAATAACGATGGCTGTGGGCTGTCACAAACGTATAGACAGGTTGTATTATAAAGTGCTCTGTAAAAGACGACGTAACCATCTTTATGGACTTTTTATAAAGGTGATTAAGACTCAAAATGACATTTTGTTTGTAATGTATAAATAAATTTTAAATTTATTTTAATCTGTACAGCCCAACATTTTGGATGATACTATATGCTATACATTGGATAATGAATAATAATAGAATATTATTCAAGTACCCGAATAAATATTGTTGTTATAGACTCGTAAAATTGTTGTTGTTATATTTTTGAAAATAACAACATAAAACAACTGAGGAACATGAAGATGAAGAAAGAAGGAAACGTAGTTTACAGATATTTCTAAATGCTCAAGACATAATAATACGCACTGAACGATAGTAAGGAGATCAGTGGCGTATCTAGACTTTGGCCGGGGTGGGGATCCGGTAGAGTCGGCTTCGTACCAAAGAAAAAACGTGTAAAGACCAATCAACATTACTATCTGTGAAGTGGTTGAGAAACGTATGATAACACTTTGAAATCAATCCCATTAATGGAAACGGTAATAATATAATAAAAATCCGAGTGGTCAAAACGTTCTGTTTGTAAATAGTATTTCACGACGATGGAAGGCTGGGATGCTATACGTTTCCGTTAAATAAGCCGGCTGAGGTGAATTACTTGGTGGTAAAACATTCAAAGTGTTTTAATGACAATGACATTGAACCGGAACACGCGAGCCATCATCACATCCATAATAGATTTCACTTTATATAGGTCACTGTTTATAGGTTACGTGGACACACGACTGGTCTGTATTCCAATACGGTGTCATTACAGGTATACCTACTGTTATTGTCTCCTGAAAAATTAAAAGTTTTGATTTATTAAATGGCACACAGCGCTCGCTAGAAATTTCCATTTTGTCTAAATAAACTGTAGATTTTTTTGAACTAACAGTTCCATCGATGAACTAGCAACGATGAAGCGTTGAGAATGTTTTGGGGTTTAAGGCACAGTTCATATTGATACACAATAGTAAAACGGGACTACTCACTCGAAAATCTAGGTAAGCAATCTTTTAAGCGGATGTGTGTTACTCAAATACAGGATTAAGATAGTCTGAATTTATTCTGATCTAAATTAACAAATTGTATAATTTTTTTGACAGGAACACTTTCTCGCAATTTAGTGCAATGATATTGTCTCTTTTCACAAGAATTGGTTATTTGTTCTTGATATAATTACTCTCTCTCCTCTCTCCTATGCCACTACAGCCCTTGTTGGTCCCTGGCCTCCTTCAATTGTTTCCCACATTGTCTTCTGTCGGTAGCCATCCTCCTCAGGAACGCACTTTCAGTATTTCTTTCGTATCCTCATCCATCGCGTCCTCCCATCTTCTCCTCGGTCTTCCCACTAGTCTTTTTCCGTGGATTCTGGTATTCAATAGTTTTCGTGGTATTCTGTCTTCCCCCATCCTGGCTACCTGACCAGCCCACCTTAGACGCTGTAGTTTTATGTATTGTGTTAGCGGTGGTTCTTTATACATTTGATACAATTCAAAGTTATATCTTATTCTCCAGCCATGTACGTCATTAACTGGTCCCAGGATTCTTCGTAATATTTTTCTTTCAAAGATGTCGAGAGCGTCTGGTGCTTTGGAGTTCAGGATACACGTTTCGCACCTGTAGGTTAGGATGGGTCTTATTATTGCTTTGTATAACCTTAGTTTCGTGTTTCTGTGGATGTCTTTGGATCTGAAGATACTTGATGTGGCAAAAGACGCTTTACCACAGGCTTGGGCTATCCTGTTCCGGATTTCGGCTTCTTCTGTGGCGTTTTTTTCTAATATGGTTCCCAAGTATTTAAAGTTGTCCACCTTTTAGATATTGTCGATTGTTCCGTAGTTTCTTTGTCTTCTAGTCTGCACTAATATTTTTGTTTTATCTATGTTGATTTTGAGGCCTATATTGCTAGCATTTTCTTTGAGCTCAAAGTACGTTTCCTCTGCTGCATTTTTTGTCCGACACATTACGTTGATGTCGTCCGCGTAGGCTGCTAATTGGACCGATTTGTTTGACAGTACGTTATTTCTTCCTACTGACAGTTTTCTGATTACATATTCTAGAGCTAGATTAAACAAGGTCGGGACAGCCTGATATAATTACTCTACTATTACAACATAAACTCAAAACACTCAGCGATATTAGCTCAATAATCATCGCTACACTGTAAGTAGTTGACTGAGTGAGTAGATTATCGGAACCGAGTCCGTTAAAATCGTTCAGCTGTCTATTTATACTGTATAGACCTATTCTCAAGATAGTAAGTTATTTACTACAATGCTACATTTGAATTGCTTGTGTAAATTGTTTTGTTAAACATTATAATTCCAACCATTAGTTGACATTATAACATTACACCATTATATATAACATTATATGAACGGCTTAAACTGAATAAGTTATTACACAGAGCGTTCTGGTATGAAAGGAAACTATTTCACCAGGTGATTATTGACCAACAAATAAGAAAGAAACGTCATATAAACATATCCGGGAGGGTTTTGTTTTTGAACTAGAGCCTGTTGAAAATTTTGCCAATGTTTCTGTTCAGAAGGTAAAATAATGCAAGACGAGAATCTGACGAACACAGATTATGTGACAAAATTAATAGTTACCTATTTTGTTTGACCTGAAATATTAAAAGAAAAAATGGGTTTCCGAGCTGTATACAGTGGGTTCAGAGCAGTTTGCAAAAAAGTTGCTGAAAAGTGCCAAAAATAAGAGTCGCAAAATATAATGTTTTAGCTTTAGTGGACAACAGCTTTTAAAATTGTTAATGTAGGATGATAACTTTCGGATAAAATTTATGGAGACTGTAATTCTGAGAAAACTGATGTAAATAACAATAAAAAAAGTTTGAGAAATTTGGCCTGAATTAAAAACAAAACATGGCAAAATATATTACGATTCTAAACGTAACAAAAAAATTTCCAGTGGGAGGAGACAAAACTCTCTCTCTCTCTCTCTCTCTCTCTCTCTCTCTCTCTCTCTCTTTATGCACCTAAGCATTCAAAGAATTTCGACGAAACCGAAACATCGAAGCATGATTATGTTTTTAGGCTTTTGAAACGTATAATGTGGATTACGTTTGGTGGATTACGTAAATCATTTGCAAACCACAGACGATCACAAACAGAGCATGTAAAACCAAAATTATTCTCACTAAAACTCAATGTCAGCAGCGATTATTTCTGTCTTGATGCGTTTACATATCAAATTTCTAGACTGTGGGGAATCGAAAGT
Source organism: Magicicada septendecula (assembly GCA_034769895.1). NCBI lineage: Eukaryota > Metazoa > Arthropoda > Insecta > Hemiptera > Cicadidae > Magicicada > Magicicada septendecula. The sequence goes on along the minus strand of CM068375.1, from coordinate 119,283,177 downwards.
GTGGAAGCGTTACGTTTTTCGATGACGATTTTTGTGGAATGACCCCCAGCCTAAAAACATTATCATGTTAATTATAAGAACGCTTGATGACTGTAAAATACTTAAGATAATACTCAGTAAGAACAACCGTGGGCAATGACTTTATTTGGCCGCACGTGTAGCCATGATTGTAACACTTAAAAATAATTTTCTCTCCTTTGTTTCAAAAAGATTTGTATTTTTTTAGAGATTTTTGTAGGAAACTAACACACATGTTGCCAAGTCACAAATTATGCATAAATATGGAACAATTAAAGAAATCACTTATTTCAAGCAGACGAACTGGTAATGCAGTACCGACTGTACTTAGTTTTCCCTGCGTGCCGACTGCAGAAGCATAAAACCGATTGAAAACTACGTTGACGCTAAGTGTTCTTAGTGCCTGCACAATGAAACACGGTACAATTACATAACGAACAATATACTTGCACTCCAATCATCCGCACGCATAATGTTAAAGTAATGAGAGGAACAGGGTGGTCGCGATGTCCTTCAAGTAAACCATCGTCTTAAAGTTAATTTTAAAGCCTCACTCGCAACCCGGAGAAATACTGTCAAATTGATTGTACTTTGAAGAAAAGTGAATTAAGTCTTCACGGTTGCATTTAAACACGCGACGCTTGTTCTATACTTACTTGTCCTTGTGATACAGTCTTGAGTTGGCTTTAGCCTCCTCCATAACTCGTCTCAAAATTATACTGTCTTCATGCCACACCGTTCAGTTAGCTATTCCTAAAATTCAAACTTCTTAGATCCAACGCCGTTGAGAATTTGCCTTTACAGCCCCTGTGTTCTGACATTGTTTCTATGTGGCCCGACGAGCTAATTCCACTCGGCGACGCTTGACCTATGAATTGCTAAACTCTGTTGCTTTGATAACCCGAGTGGGACGAAGATATAACAGACTAGATGAAGGAAAACCATTATCAAAACTGTCAATTATATAAAAAGTATTTGATTAACAAGTACTTGAAACTTCCATTACAATAAACTGTGTCATTGACACAAATCTTCATTTGCCTAGATCTAGTCTACAAAGTAACAAAGAGTCAAAAACCAATATACATGTCATTTTAAGTTGTAACACTTCACTAAATACTAACAGTTTAACTATAAAAATATGTACATAGCATGTACTAGCAAAAATTAAATTAATTTTTATGTTACGATATAATACATAGATACATGAAACAAATAACAATTGATTCAAATAGTTCATATAATCCTACATTTTAAAAATAAGTTGATACTTTAAGATCATAAAAATATGTGGTTAAATATTAATGTATTATATAATGTGTTTGTGTTTGTGTCGATTTTCTAAGTTAACATAATTCAGTATAGAATTTCAGTATTTCCTTGTAAACTTTTACATTAGTTTGGATTTTAGGCTAATTAGTTATTGTCAATTTCCGTAATGTGCTTCTTTTTTCTCCAGTCTTTTTAATGTAGGGCCTACTCCAGTTTCTCTTGCTTCCATAAAACGATGTACCGCTTACCAAAGATTTGCAAAAATTAAGTGTTAATGTACAATTTAAAATACTGTATTGCAAAATATTGCTATTTACGTTCATCGTTAATAGTGAAGTAATGTCAACTCTATCTGAATTAAAAATGCGGCATGAATGTGATTTTTCTTCTTCTTGTATGCCCTTCCAGAGCTAGACAATTCTGCCTGTAGCGGTTACACCGTCTAATCCTCCGTATTGCCACGCTTCTTCTACCTATCGGGTGACAATTCAAGGCCTGTTTTGGGATCTTTTCTTTTAGCATTTTGAATACAGCTCTTTTTATAGATTTCTGCCTGCAGTACAACTGATTGAGTGTTTAAATCCTGTCCAGTGGTTGCATTTTGTATCCTATCTCCCTTAACACAACCTTTTACTGACTCAAGAGACTTCATTTCTGATGACGCCATCTGTCTAAAATCTGTTTTCCTAGATGGCCGACATTATAAACCATACAACAGTGCGGAAACTGCCATCACCTTATACAATTTTAGCTGCGTGCCTTTTAATGTCTTAGTTTTAGAAGTTCTTAGAACTGTTCAACGTATCCTTTAAAATTTATTTATTCTGTTGATGGTGTTTGTGTCTTCTTCGTAAGAAATGTCCCAAAATAAGTGATGAAAATGTTAGACCTGTTAGTTACAATTTTTGTTTTTACGGGATAGTTACCGTACTAGAAAATCCCACGGTTTTAGTTTCTGAAAAATATATTTTCGTATTGTAAAGGGAACTCAGGTGATGCAGTCTGTAGAAAGATAACTGTAAATTTTCTCAGCGTCTTCTATTATAACTTGGTCGTCCTCAAATAACATTGTACTTAGGTATGTATTGGTATATTAATTGATGACTCGGTTGGGCACTTGGTAAACATATAAAATACACTTGGTGTATAAAGGTTTTTTAAATTATAAAAACACTTGGTACGTTTCAGAGATTTTATTTAACTTTGACAGCTGTTTCGACAAAATTTGCAAGGGGTGTTGAAAATTTTAATTCTGTCAAACTGTTTAGTGTGCCGAATTTTTTGTTTTGAATGAAATTCTCCAAAACGTGGTGTCTCACATAGTGTTTTACAACTTTCTTGAATTCATTTTTGGTTCATGATGCCTCTAAAGTTAAAAAAAAATTCAAAATTAATATTGCGTTACAACTTGGGTTAAAATTCCCTTTAGTCTGATACTTGGGATCGATGATTTTTTACAATTTTTTCAAATATTTGATCCAGTTTTGGGATTAATTTTGGGTAAATGTAAACATTATATTTACATTTGGTTAAAACTCTATTTAATTTGATATTCTACACAGAAGTTTTCATTTTTTTTCCAAAATTTTGACCCCACATCTTTGCTTCTTGTTTCACACTATTTTTAGGCGAGCCAATCTAAAAAACAATAGAGGTCTATGGGGGTAAAATATGGATTCAGGCTTTACAAAAATCAGTTGGTGTATTCAAAAGCTATCGTGAGGCAAACCCTAAACAGACAGACAGATAGATAGACGAACAAAGAGACAAACAGACAGGCAGCCAAATGTCAGACAATCGAATTAAAACTGAGCATTCACTTTACTTGATCAATCATGTTTCCTGTTTATTCTAATACGCAAGTTATTACCTTCACGTATTAGGCACTTCGTTTGTAACGAGTCCCATCTTTTCCTCCAGGTACCTAGGTTTCTCCTTTCTTCTGTTTTATATGTTCTTGCTATCAGTGATAATCAACATTCTTGCATCCAGCCCAGAAGTTCATTCCATTTTTTACTGTTCGATTTAATTTTTTCATGCTGCTTAAACGTTTAATGTCCCTTTTTACTGATTAATGTTTTGTCACGCCTCTTTGACAGTGCCGGATTTACCACTGCGGGGGGCCGCAAGCTACAGGCATTATTTTTAACGGAAGTATTTTTAAAAAGGTGGAAGCACTTTGATTTATTTAAGTATGATTTTTTTGAAATTAAATGATGCATTTTTGTTAATAATACAAATGGAAGACAGATCTTATTTAAATAAGACGTTTAAATAAGGCGCGCTTATTTTTAAGACGTTGGCATCCTTGAAAACTAATCATGGTTTGTATATACATATAAACCACTTATAACTGAAAAAATGTTTGTTTATATCTCTTCATAAAATATATACACGTAGCCTACATTATTTAAAAACAATTTTCTGTAGTTTTCTTTTTAAAATTCATAATATTTTTTGTGTTTGCTTTCCCCGACATTAATTCCATTAAGCTACATAGTCACAAGCTATAAGCTATACGTTATAAAATATATACCCATAAGCTACATAACGGTAAACTAAATATTAATTTACCATTAGCTTGTTGTACCTTTAGTGAAAGAATAAAAATAAATCTAGACCTTATAAAAATTATAAGAAAAAAAATAATGTGTTATACCTAGACAATAAAAAAGGAATTTCTAAAATGTTAAATTTCTGAATAATCTTACTTAAGTTACTCTATTAAAAAATAAACTAATTTGCTCAATTCTTTTGCATGGTTCTTAATATTTTGAAAAAGTTTGCTAAATGAAAGGACGCTTTTTTATAGTAGCCTACTGGTTTTAAATTTGATAGTATTTATCTGACATCCAATTACTTCTGCAATATACATATATTACTTCAAAGTCACAGCCGGAGAGGGCCCCTCAAAAAACTTGGCCTAGGGTCTCAAAAATCCTAAATCCGCCACTGCTCTTTGATTGCATCTTTTAACTATTCTTGTGCTAGACTCCTCTGTTTTTGAGTTTCTGTTGCATCCGCGTTTCGCTGCCACACGTTATAGTTGCTGACATTGCATTATAGAATTTGACTACCACCTGTAATACGAAAGGATTGGTGCATACGAAATAAATAAAACAAAAATTTTCAAGAAACCAAATAAACACGTTGCGTCCAATACTCTCATTTTAACATACTTACGATTATCATATTGTTGCTACGCGTATTAAATTTGTTTTTTAATTGATACATACGATGAAGTAATAGTAACGGATGAAAAAAACACAAGTATCAACACACTCTTCTGAGGGTGCGGAGACGGGTGAGGACACATACAAATATTGCGGAACCTTGCGTATTGTTTTAACAGGGTTGGGCGCGTGCGCGCGCGTGGGTGTTAGTGTGCGTTAATAGGTCGGGTCAAGTAGCAGCTGTTAAAGTGTCCCGAGTGAATTATTTACAGTCGACCGACAGTTAATTAGTAAAACTGCCCAAAGTATAGGGTATGGGGCTGCATTATACATGAGTACGCCCAACTTTAACTTTTCTCCAATAGTAATCGATACGACCGCAGTGGTTACATGTGTCCCATATTAATACTGTGTGTGTGTGGTCATACACACACGCTTGCGTTATTATATTAAAATCATGCACTACATCTTAAAAAAATCTCTATGAAGATAATACATAAAATTTCCGTGAACAAACGTTAACTATGTATATATCCTTGAATTCGTAGTGACCGTCAATCAATGAATTTTTCCGGTGAAGGGTTTGTGAGGATCGGTCAAGAAGTATAACACAAATTTTAAATTATTTGTGTCGACGTTTCGACAATATTTATTGTCATTATCAGGAATACAAAAGAAAATACGTATATATGTTAATTTTGGGCTCTTATCAAGTCACTATAAATACACACGCATGTATTGCTTACTTCTATCTTACGTAAGATTATATGGCGTGTGTTTCTATATGTTATATTCCCAATAACTGAGAATACCTTCAATTCCTTAATAACATTCTCATTTCTTATATGTTCATCTCTTATAAATCCCTTTACTGCCCCTAAATACTTCATTCCAGCTGACTAACCTTTATTCAATTCTCCTTCCTCATCGTTCACGCCTCACAACCACACAACAGTGGGAAGCTAACGGCTTACAACATTTTATGTTCTTTCTGGAATTACTTTACGTAAGACGACAAAATAAAATATACTTATATCGTCATCATCTTTACAACACGGCATAGGCAAGGTGTTGCCTGTCCCGCCTTCAATGATCCTCCAGCCACCTCTTCCTGGGTCTATCCACACACCTGTGTCTTATAGGTTCGTATTTTCAGACTTGTTTGGCCAATCTGGAATCTGACATTTTTTACAAGCGTTCTTTCCACCGTTGTTTGTAATCTTTTAATTTTTCATTCAAGTGAAAAACCTGTGACTCTTCTCTAATGGCCTCATTCTTTATTCGGTCAAGTTTAGAACAGCTTTTAGTTCTAATAATAATAGGTTACGTAATATTACCGCGCGAGCAAAACATCACATTATTTATCATCTCAGAGTAACAATATTTATTCCGTTCTGTATAGAGGTTCTTTCCTTATCGTTTACATAAATGTGAAAAATAAAATGTAAATATTTTTCTTTAATTTGACAGAAAACAGAACGTTCTTTTTTTCCCTAGAGCTTAATTGTCTTAGGTTATCTAAAAAGATTCTGATGAACCTTGCTGGATAATTATGCTGTTTCAGGGTCGTCTCTGAGCTGTCGATTCGTGGCGTAAATTTATGAAAGATGATAACAGTTATTTCAGTCGGAGCAGCTTTCACCCAATTAAATGAAGATGCACCTATTGCACTAAACACCATTATAATTAATTTTAAGTAAATGAAATACACACTTTTCTTCTAGAACTAGAAATTTAAACAAACGTATATTGTCTTTTAAATAAAAATTAAAACAGGGAATTTTTTAATGATTTCGTACATTAAAGATTATTTAACCAATTAATTACTGTTCCCTGGAATTATAAAACTGACAGTTGTATAATTGATTGTCTTACAATTACTAAATCTTATTGTCTTTACAATTACTAAACATAGGTAGTTCTGTGAATTAATTGTCACACAATTAATTGTTTGAGTTGTTCACAATTGATTGTTGTATGATGAAGTTCAAGTCAAATTTATAGTATATAAACCCGTGGATTATTACATATACACTGTATTTTGTGTTGCAACCACTAACACACCACACAACTCACGATGGACACTTTCGCCCTTTCGGGACATCTTCAGATCGAAATAACTAGAACTTACAGATAAAATGGTGAGACATAAAATGGTTCGCGCTAATCGTAGTGGGGGCGGCAGAGAAGGCAGTGCAGGAAGTGGGGTACGAGGTGACGAATCATGACACACAATCATATGGCGCACCAACCATGTAGTTCTTCTGAACACAAAATGATTGGACGAAAACAACGCATCAAAAATACGCATGCGCAATGAGATCTTTTGACACTGCGCATTCAGACACCCGTTTCATGTATAATTATTTATCTAATTATCTAGGAAAGTTCTAGACAGTAATACAAAATTAGGGCAGGTGTCGGTGACTTGGCGTATTGTTTAGTAGTTGAGGTTTAGGGATTGTTCTCTTGTTTTGTTTGTTTATGTTAAGGTGACGCTTAGGGTAGACGTTAAGATATTTTAGTGGGACGTAAAGATTATTAGGTAAGGTGCTGTAGTGATTTCGATCAGAAAATGATCCGATAGGCTTAAAAGCGGCCATCGTAAGTTAATATAGTGTATTATTTTATTATAGTGATTGTAACAAAGTGTAGTGCGTATAAACAAAAGTTTTTATGTTTTTCTGAGTAAGACGTGGCGTAGCGAAGTTCTCGGTCCTGGTCCCAAGTTACACATTTCCAGACGAAACTCTCAATCCAGATAAACTAGAGGGAGGATGATATTGTTACAACGATATCATATATCACGATCTTTAATCAATTACTGAATACCAGAGTAATCGACACTCACTAATTTTATTATTTTTATAACTCACAAACACACACACGCACTCGTATTACAATGGTTCCAATTATATAATTGTCGAATATGCACTGCACACTGGTAATAATAGGAGTCACCAAGTTAACTAATTACAATAGGACAGGCCACACAGAAATAAACAATATTAAATACTCGACACTTTAGTGCAGTCGGCTATAATAACACTGATTAAGCACTGAACTATTCGCACTAGCACCGCTGGTATATTTTGCCGAACCTGTAACTCATTCGGAAGAATCATTGACTCATGGAGTTGACATAAGCTGGCCAGGTCACCTTTTCGTAACGTTGACGAAAAATTCCATATCAATCGGGCGGTTTTTCTCTACGGTATTCCAGAATATTGCGTCATCGTCCTTATTACACAATAATGACACGAATTAAGCGTATCATGATATTATATATTATAAGGCGAATGGGCAAACCAATAATTATAGAGCGGTAAAGTACGAGACGAAGAGAAGAAAGAAGTGTAGCCAGTTCGTCACACATCCCACTTCACTGTCCTAATCATTATTAGGCTGAAAAGAGAAATTTTTTCCTATTTATTTTATTGATACTGGCCTCAGAACAGTTATCAATTTACATATCATAAATAATTATAAGGTGTAGGATGAGCTTTCTATGACGCCCTCCTCTAAAAACTGATCACTTTGTTCTTGTGATGCCTGTCGTTTGACACATTACGCTGTGTCAAACAACTTAGGTCAAAGTTGCTTCCTTCTGGTTACCCTTCGTGCAAGTTAAGTATTATCAGGAAGTTACAGCATCTCGACATTCTGGTGTTTACGCAGACGTTTCTCATGCTTCTTGGCAAATCACTGAACTTCATTTTCGACTGAAGAAATATTCAAATCCCCGTGGATGTCCTGATAAGTCCCATGGGACGTGCCATGGGACATTAACAATACACCTTAGTATTTTGTTACCCTTAGACATTGTTCGTAAGAATCATAACGCTTTTAACATTAGTAATTTCTGCTCGATTATCGAATGACTGGACCTAACGGTTACTGCTGCAAATCATCTTTTTGTTGATCTTATACGTCTTCAGTCAGTGATTAGTTTGAATTCACCTTTACAGTTCTTTAGACTATTGTTATTTTAATCTTTCAATATGTGCCTTTTCTATGTATCTGTGGTGACGTTCTTAAGAAGCCTGATTTAATTCATATGTTCTATCCACTTGATCCTACTCTTGGTAATACTATCATCGACTGCAGAAATATTTAGAGCCCCTTTCATCTCCTCATTTCTTACACATATCACGACGTAACGAAGAAATTTTATATCTACCGCCTGAATTCTACCAAGTTATCTTCAAGATACTTTCTGTCGTGACCCATAAGGAAGAGCCGATATAATCATAAATTTATACAACTTTGTAAGTTAATTATGAACTGAAACGGCTGTCTGACTTCCGATGCTGAGGCTCTGAAGTTTCCAGTGCCTTTGACAACGATTCAATTATAATTTATGAAACTTTTTAGTTAGTTTGCAGCACCAGCAGAATCAAAGGCTTTAAGAGAAATCATAAAAGAAATGATTTTTAATTTTCATAAAACAACTTTTTGTTGATATGGGAATAATGAAGAAAAAGGAATCCGATATACGCTTAAACCAAAAATACATAACTATTTAATGGGTTAATAGGTTAAACTGCTACGAAACATTGTCATGCTACCAGTGACACGTCACACTCACTGTCAGTGTCGCTGTCACTTCTTATCGGCGTTAGCAATCTCGGCTTGTTTGTTGTGCCTTATTGTGCAAGCCGGCCTTAACACTGTGTCAATAAATTGAATTTAACCGAGACTCGTCATTACTCATTAAAGCCGATACCCGGCAGCAATTTTATCGCTATGTCATCGATGGGCGTATTGTTTCTTATCGAACCGACTTGTGAACACAAACCGTTTCTTGTACCGAAAGTGGAGGTGCAGGTGGCGGAATGCAGGTAGGCCTATTTAGTGTTATCAGTTTTTTTAAGCGGTGCCCCATAGTATGCTGTTAGATATGAAACGGTCTTGGCAGTCGTGTTACCTGAGTGTACATTTTTTTGCTATTTTAAAATAAGAATACAGATTTCTTTACGTAAATCATTATTGGTGTAAACAAGTTATGAGTATGAGGTTTTGGTAAAAATCATATAATTTACTTTTGTATACGAGAGGAATCAGAATTTTATTCATATAATAGAAATAATGCTATACTGTGTGGAGACCGAAATAGAACGCTTAACGTTTTAGTTGTATATTTTTAGCTCGTATTTTCGACTGTAACGAATTGAAAATTTTGTGTAAAAATAATTTGTATATTGTAATAAAACCGTACAAATATAATTTGTATTTATAATTAGTATATAGCATTTACAAATACGCACGCACGCGCGCGCGCACACACACACACACACACACACACACACACACACATACAATCACACACACAATCACACGCAAACATTTGTAGTTAATATATCTATATTTATAATTAATATAATTTTATAAAATTTTTGTTAGATATTGACTTATTTTATTTATTTCGAGTGTCTGATATCATAACCTTAAAGAATTTATTTCCGATCAACATTTTGACTAAATAGTATTTAATTCTCACAGTAATTTGTTAATTTAACTTTGTTAATCTGTTAAATTAACTTTTGGTGTTACTGGTTTTTAAGTAGACTTATTTATTTTCAATTGTATTGACACCGTAATACATAGTAAGCGACTAAGCGACTACGTATCATTGAGACAATTTCTTATGCGAAGTTAGTGTGATATAACAAAAACAATACAAAATTATATTTAATTTTTAATTAGGCCACACGACGACAAACATTTTATATTAACGGTATGCAAAAAAAAAAAAAAAAAATAACATTTAGATTCATCTTTCAAAAAATCTGAAAAAGATCTGATTCGTATTTTCGTACAGCAATAACAATCTGTATTTAAAAGTCTTGGCACCAATTTCATTTGAAACACATAAGCTTTATATGGGAATTAACACCACTATTTCTCCAACTCGAAATGTATCATTGGGAACTAAACAAAGAACACACATACATTCCGTACTTGTAGATAACTATAGTGTGGAATATTCATTGAGTCATACAGTTCACATTGAAAGCTCGAAATCCCGCTTGCGGTGCTTTGGAAACGAACAGATGAAGTCTCGCAAATCAACTTCGTACAACATAGCAGACCAAAACACAGCGCGGAGCACTTTCCCATTCATTCGTTTAGAGAGCTAATTTTTCGAAGTGCAGTACTGCACGGAATTCCGCGTCGCCCGGTCTTAAGACATTGCTAGAACCGGTACTATACTGTAATGATTGTTTCTTCACGTGACAATCCGTTTTCGTCATATTGTTGTCTTCCATAAAATTTCCTTGAGAAATTTTGTATTTAATTGATAACAAATCCACTTCCTGAATTCCCGTGGAGACCACTGTTCCTAGTGGCCAATACCCATTATTCTAAATACTTAATATTTAAAATTTTATATAATATTAAATAATATTAAAATTGCTTTTCTCGTGCAACCATACAGTTTGACACCGTATTTTATGTTCAACGTTTTTATAAAACAGAACTTTATTAGAGCGTTATACAGAGGATTACTTTACATCAGACAGTACGCTTTTATGTTTGATTCCTAGTTCCCTTTTATCTTCCATATCTTGTAAACGGTGTGTTAACAGTGACATGAATGTTAATGATATTATTTTGTGTGTACTTGGAATCGAGAACCGTAAGCAGTCTTCAGTACACATATCTGTACAGGTGAAGATAGTGTTAACCGTCAAGAAATCGGTTGTGCACAGGAGTAAATAAAACAGTTATGTGACAGTACCTTTAGTAATTTTTTTTTTGTAAAGATTCAGCACCACTGTACCTTGGAATTGGCATAACATTTTATTATTGAAAATAAGAAATCCTTAATGAATTCTAAAGAATGAATCGTATTTTAGTAAGAAATACGCTACTTTTTGAATACAAATTTGCTACCCATTGTGACTTAATTAATTAAGCATATTGTTACGACGGTCTAACTGATCGTCGTATGGTACAGTGGAAAACAAAATACAAGACACCAATTAAGTCACTAATCACGAACTTTAATTATCACAATTAAACAGTTTGTAATCAGTAAGATAGTCTCTTACAACAAATCAAATAAAAATTGTTCACACGCAATAAAATGTCAACTAATATAAAACACAATTGTATTACAATTGTCCCGCGCGATTATAAAACACATAACACTTCGCCACAATAATTACTTTTCACTAATAACCACTTGAACGCACAGGGTAAACGCCCGACAATAACTCGCAACTCAAACTGAAACTGAGCGTCGCTAAGTGCTTGTATTTATACCTCGCCGAAAATCCAGAATATTCCACACACTACGCACCAGCTCTACACTAGGACGCAATTGATTGCGGCCTTGACACAGTGCGCGTGGCTGGCGACGTCTAGAAATGTCTCGCGAGCGCATGTTGAAATCACGTACGCACACTACATTACAGCCGGATTCCTCGGTAACATTCGAGGAACACGTAGATTGTTCTGTGATGTCGTAACAACATGTTAGTTTTTATATTTCCGTACACGCATCCATGTGATTGACGAATATCTCACATATTTTGTTGAACGGACGCGCTTTTAAAGCGTAACGTCATAGGTCAAAGCCATCTCGTATCGGATGATACTGACGACAGCCAGCGGATCTGGACACATGACATCATCAGCTGGGGAAGATGAAAGCGGACTAAGCGTAGGGCCAGCCACATTGCTTTACTCACATCATAAGTAATGTAATCTGATCTAATTGATTCTACAGTTTGTTAAGAATGTAAAAGGGGTATGTTTACACGTTATATTAAACGGAAGTTGCCCGTTTTTCAGTATGCACGGCTTTAAATTTAATGTTTGAGAAAACCGGGTTTCCTGTTTCAATCGTGTAGTGCACGCTGTGGATATTGTGACTAGCACTACAGTGAGGTAGGTCTATAGTTGATTACGTTCCTGTATATTTGTGCGTCCGTATATTTTCGTTTTCTAAACTTTATAAATTTCACAGATCGCGCACTACAGTTCCAAGCACTTTCTCGGTCACCCAAGGTCTCTTACTTACTCTCTGGTTTGTGCTTACGAAAAGTTGTCTCCTGGAGTGACCGCAGGTCCTGACCATAGCATCCCAATGTACCTGACTGTGGTCGTGCAGGAAGTCTCTGTACTTTATACGTTCAGTTCCGAAGCCATCGCTTCAGATGCGTGCACAATTAAAATTACCTGTAAATATTTTCACCGTTTGGATGTAAATAAGAAGTACGAGACTTGATCAAAAGGTTTGTGCAATTTCTGAGTTTCCCGCGCAACAAGTGTCTCATTAAAAAAACTGTTCTTGTGTGATGATAATCGTCTAAAATTTTAGTCCCATTGGTTGCATACTTTATGTTTGACACAAGTGAGTTGTGTTTTAGTATATAAGGCGATTTTGTTTACGTTCTACATTCAAGGCAGAGGAACGTGGATTAAATTTTGTGCAAGCACGAAGGCACTTCACTATAGTAGAGAAAGTAGGTACTGAGGAAGATTATATAAGGGCATGAACAAGGGGTTTACAAATGGTACACAAGTTGCAAGTATATCGTGAATGAGATGAAGATCGTGATAGTGAGATGAATATTGTGGTTTTGTGTTCTGTGAATTTTTATCACCAGGTTCAACGGTAAATGAAGAGTACTATTCGGACGGTTTACCCCATTTGTGTCCAGTGGCGTATCTAGGATTTGGCCTTGGGGAGTCCGGGTTCCGGTCGAGTCGGCTTAATACAAAAGAAAGTTAAGACTAATTAACATTACACTTTTAAAGTGGCTGAAAAACGTGTGATAGCATCCTGAAATCTATCGCATTGAAATAAACGGAAATAACACTAAAAATACGCGTAGCCTACTGCAACATTGTTTCGAAGATACTAAAAATTAAGAGATTAGCAAAATTTGTCTTAATCTGGAGTTGAAATTTGGTACAGGCTACATAGTAAGGGTACTGTTTATTTTAAATACAAATCAAATTGTTGTCTTAAAAAATTTCAAAATGATGGCTGATCGAAATTTTTAATTCTAACTTTCACAAAAATCAGTATATATCACAAAAATGTCTTATTACACGAACAAAAAATAGTCCTCCCAATCTTAATCCAACGATACTTGTTTATGGAATAAAAAATAACAGAGCTATTACATTTCTTTCTTAACAAACCATTTGGCCCATTTTCTTTATAAGAACCATGTATTTGTCTGCGTTGTTAGGAATTTAAAGAAACTGGATTATTTTTTCCGACCGCTAAATTATAAATGAAGTAAAGTTAAATAAATATGTAGTTATTTCATTGCTTCTCTTTTCTAAAATATTGACCATAGTACGTATTAATAGTTTCATACTAAACATGAGTGAGCATCCATTTGAGACATGAGTTGTCATGTGGACTTAATACAGTACTATACAATTGAACTAAAAATTGTTGTCATAGTAAACAACGTAAACCAACTTTAAACATCTACTCATGCAACTAATCATGGGGAAGTTATTAAAATGCGATACGCGGTTCTTATGAGGATAGTATTCCAAATGTTTTCTTATGAAGGAAGCATAATAACTCCGTTATTTTCAATCCGAACTCCATGAACAAAGGTATGGGTTGAGAATGTAAGAGCTACATTTGTAGGTATATGGTAACACTTTTTTTGTTATAAGTACTGATTTTTGTGAAATTTAGAATTAAAAATTGCAATCAACCGTCATTTCAAAAATTGTTTAGTACTTTTAAGAAATGGTAAACGTACTGTGTACATCAAATTTCGACTTCACTTTGATTTAATCCCAGTGATTCAGATCCGTGTGTTTGCGGTGTGAGGCGTGAAGGGGTGAGGCATTCTGCAAACTCGCGCCTACGTTACACACGTCCGGCTTTTCTACAAACAATATTCGCACAGTTTAATCTGAGTTGTGGTATCGGGAGCTCAGAAATGGGTAGTACATGTTCATAATTGTTATCCATTGCTGCACCTCTGCCGTTCTCTCACGTAACTTCCAGCCACACGGGGATAAGACACAAGCAGCAGATAAAACTTACCAGTGATAAGTTTATTGGACATTTTTCCTTTAATTTAATGAGTAGAATCATTTTCCCAAGTTTAGGACCATTATTTAGGAACACTGCATAAACAACATTCCATTATTAAAGTAATGAACGTTAAATAATCATTATTGTGGCGCGGGAGGACGATAAAGACTTTATACTGGAGGCCTCACTTTAAGCAACTGCCGGGGACTTGAAAGGTCATAAGTACGGCCCTGCCTAAGGGTAGCTTGAACATTATAGCTTGCAGGAAAAATTAGGAAGAGGGAAATAGAAAGAGGCAACCGGAAAAATAAAAACTAGCAAAGAAGTAATGTTTATATTCTTACCTACGATGATGATGATGACGATATACGCATTGTTTTTGCCAATTTACGGTTTAATGTAACCTAACGTAGTCAAAGCCTCAAAAGGTCAAAGCGACAGATAATACTGTATCCTCCTCCTCCTATGGCGATACAGCCCTAAGTCGAGCCCTGGCCTCCTCTATCCTGACCCTCCACCTCTCTCTATCAGTAGCAAAGGACTTCCATCCTCGCACTCCCAACGTCTCTTGCATCCACAGCAACAGCATCTTCCCATCTTTTCCTTGGACGGCCTTTTGGTCTTTTGCTATCCATACTCCCCATAAGGTCTTTTTTAGGTGTTCGTTGCCATCCATTCTTACGACGTAGCCAGCCCATTGCAGGCTCCTCAGTTTTACGTACACTTCTACCGTTGATTCGTTGAAGTGGCAACCATATCTGACCGTTATGGTGTATTCCCCATTACCCATTTCTATATATGTTGCCCAGAATCTGTCTCAGGAGCTTCCTTTCAAGTATCTTCAGGCGTTTAATTGTTCTTTGTGCTATAATCCCGGTTTCACTGCCATGATTGTTTCAGATACCATCGTATACAACAAGAAAAGAACCGATTGTGTTAGAAACTACAAAAGGTAAAAGACGTTAGAGAATACGTTGCTGGGAGGTATGGAATTTCTTGAGTACGTTTGACTACAGAGTAAGAGGTAGAACGTTATAAACTGGAGGCTACAGGAATATTCAAGAAAATGAAGAAGATCCAAAATAAGGTTGGCAAGTGACCCTGAGAACATGCAGGTTCTAGACAGATGACTTTTGTACACAGTTCGGAGAAAGAATGAACAAGACAAGGGGAGACCTATATTCTAACGGCTTTATAGACAGACACATAGATAGATTATGATAGTAACAGGAGAGATAGAAAAGAGATTTGTGTACATTGTTTCGGACTGATAAATGTGGATGAAAACTTTTAACAAACAAATTAATACGAAATCCATTCCAACCTGTAAAGTTTACATAACCTGTATTTTATAAACGTTCAGTGAGACAGCATGTTTTTTCATAAACTTTCGTAATTGTTGACTAATTATTTGATTCCAACTAATACACCGCTGTTGAATTATTCAAGAAAACGTATTGCTTTACGGACAGTTTTAATTATTTACACACGGGAAAGACGATAGAGAGTTTGAATATTTTATTAAATAAACAGCTGTTTTGCGTGTGCGTGTGCGCGTATAAGACCTTCGGTGGAATGTTGATGTCGTGTAGTAACGAGCCCGTGACCGTGACAGTTTAGCCGTTGCGTGTGTTACCATTTATTTTTTCCCAGTATAACAACAGTTATTGTTTCTCAATAATACAGTCGATAATAAGGAAAGTCTCTCTTTTCTCGTTTCTCTTCTTAATTCAATATGAACAACTCAATCAACGTGAATATTTTATTCTTTATACAGTTTAGAAAAACAAAAATGGCGCCCGACGATCGTAGTGTTACGAGGCTGTATAGTGCACGTACCTGATCGTAGGTCGCGTTGTTTACTGATGACGATGAAAACGGCGACGGCGATGATTATGAAGGCTGTGGTGCTTGGTGTCGTCAGTCAAGTAAGTTAACCGGAAGGTTAAAAAGATTCTAGTATATTACTCATTACGAACACAGGTTTTTGCTCTTATTCACCAACATTTTAAAAATTAGTCAATGCACTGTTCCCAGCCTAAAAAAAGGGGTAAGGGAAAAATTCATTCGACAGAAATATTGTATTTTTGAAGCCCTTCACATCAGATTGAAATTAGTTTTAAGGTAAAGAAACAATTACGGCCTAAACATTGTTGTACGGATGTACGCCTAATATTTAGTTTTTCATTTAATTTATACGGATCGTGTTTTACGATACAATAAAAAATTATGTTCGGTAAAACTGAATTAGTTTTATAAATGTTTTAAGAATACTTCTCTCAAGAGCGTGTTACGACTTCTGGGGAGACAAATGACTGAGTGTTTTTCAGAAAGAATTACTTCTCTAGGTCTCAAAATGTTTTTAATTTGATGTTTTAAACTATTAAAATTCAATTCAGAAATTAACAAAATATTTATTACGATTCCTTGTATTCTTATCTGTTTATTAACCTTTTTAAAATAAAATTGATTTTTAAATTTTGTCTTTTTGTGCAACAATGTGTAAATTTTACTTTCATATTTTAAACAATGCTTTTAAAGAATAAACAAATCTTTTACATCTTTTATGTAGGTTCCTTGTAAGTTTATGCTATTTTTATAAGTAGGCTTCTCCATTTTGTTTCGTCCATTATTCGCATACCTTTCGATGCCTATAAGAAACAATTACTGTTTAATCCAAATTGTAGACATTTTTGCCATGCGGGCTCGAATATCTCCTTCTATTAGCGATTTATCTCTAGAAATCCTCAGCAAATGATATTCAGTTATCCAGGTGATGTGAACATTCCACATCACTTTTTGTCTCCTTACTTTGGTCCTTAAACGTATTAATGAAATGCCATATTGATTTCGCAATTGTTCCATTTGGTCGATCATTCCCATAATTTTAAACAGAGCGTTAATTTCCTTCGTTTCCAGAGTTTGCTCAGTTTTGTTTGCGCTCGCTCTTGTGCTCGCTCTTGTTTTTAATACACAGGGCAAGGTAGGTAGTAGCACAGCTTACTGTCCTCTTATTTAGTTTCTTATTTGATGCCCAATTATTACGCCTCAGTCTCTGTACCGTATTGTTGCTTGATGCTAAACATTGTCCTTAATTACTGCTTTGCTTGAGATAAATATTTATACAAAGACAACAGAAGGTAAACATTTGTTAATTATTTCTTCATTCACTTCTTATGTAAAAGAAGAGTGTTAGGTTTTTTGGCAAGATAGGTTACAAATGTTCTGAAGATGGTCAAACATTTGCAAGGCGTGTTGACAGACATTCATTTTGTTAAATTATTATAGATTCTGAATCGTATTTTCAATGAAATGTTTTATAATGTGGCGCCCCCACTGTTACTTTTACAATGACTTTTCCAATTTTTCAACATTTTGACCAGTTTTAGTTCGTGGTGCCTGTAGTGTTGAACGATTTTCAAAGCATACACTGTGTTTTGGGTTTCAGTTCGGATTTGGAGACTTTTAAAATTTTCCTTTAATTTAAAAATTGTTTAAGTGTATCTGTATTCAGATTTTACGTAAAATTCTCTTTAATAATTTGGTAGCTCACATACACTTCTACATTTTGTTTTTAAATTTTGGCCGGTCGCGTTTTTTACCCCACACCTTTTTTTATGGAAATAAATCTCAAAAATAGTAGGGGTCTGTGAGCAAAAGTGTAAATATGCTTTCTAAGTTTTACGAAAGTCAGTTGATGTGTTGAAAAGTTACCGTAAAACATTTCCGAAACAGATAGACAAAAGACAGACGAAAAATACCTATGGTTAAAACTGACAACTAGTTTCGTTTTTTAATTACGGAACAGTAATCGTACTTGTTATACTTCGAAATTTTTTAAATGCATAATTTCTAAGAAAAATTAACTTGCAAGTGTTTTAACACGGGATAACGCTACACATATAGAGCCTAAAGACATTTACCTGAGACGAACATCAGTAACAACTTCTTATAAAATAAGATCTTGTGATTTACAAAAAGTTGCTGCAAAATCAATTTGTAACGAAAGTTGTTTTTTTATACAACTTGTAGCTCCCACTTTCGAACTTCTTGATACAGGTGAAATAGGCACATAGGCTTTTTCGTACATAGGTCTAACTCTACTTCGTATAGAAAACAAGGAGATAGTCCTGTCTGTTAGCTAAGCGCAAGCGAATTTTACTTTTAAAGGCTTTACTTGTATTAAAGCTGCAGTTATCTCGATTCTTGTAAATTTTGTTTTTAAAGTCGTTTACGCAACCATTTGTTGAAAAACATTAATTGGTTAGCACTTGATTTGATTTCTTAAAATTTGATTTCTCACCACTTGATAGAAGTTGAAGAAAATAACTGATTAATACTTTGTAGCATATTATTCACTACATATCCGGTCAGGACTCTCTCTGAATAATTGATATAATTCGTTTTGACGAAACAAAGAAGTAGAAAAAAATATTATTGAAAAAACTTAGGAAAAAGTAGTTTTTCTTTTAAAGTAGTTCACGTCCATCTGCTGTACGTTTTGTCACTATGTATTGCCATTGATCATTTACTGGACTTGCTTTTTGTCCCAAACAGAGAGACAAACAGTCTACGTACCCTATTGTCCGTTTGCCGTTCTCACCGAACGGTTAATATGCGTTCGAAGATTTTGCAATTTGACATAGCAAATCAATTTTACTACATTCAGACTACTACATCCAGTCATGTTTATTTTATCAGTAAACAAGAATTTACTGTTACTCATGTCGCACTGAGAAAAGGAAAGTTGGAAGGCAAAAACTAAGATGGATGGACGCGAGGTGAGTCAGGACATTAGAACTCTTGAAATTAGAAACTGGAGGAGTGTGGCTAAGAATAGAGAAGAATGACAAAATCTTCTGAAGAAGGCCAGAGCGCAACAAGGGGCTATCGAGCCAGTGATGATGATGATGTCTCATTGAAAACCTACGTAATAATACGGCCAAGTTGAGCGATAATTTGTTCTTCACTAACAGCCAGTTTAAAACAAGGCTGTAAAGCTGTATCCGTCCTGCTTATGTCCATCTGATTTACAACAGCCTGTTATGCCAGTATTCACAATTATCCCCGTCAATCTGAAGAATTTAATTAGAGTACCTATGTTGAAGTTTAAAGATATCTTTCTGGAGAAATTCAAAATCTGAACCAAACTTTCGAATAAACTTTCATTGCGATATTTCATTTGATGCTGTTGACGTTGTTGGACTTGACAATCACTTTTCAATTGTCTCATCCTTTTTCTCTTACATTGCGTCCATACGGAGAAGTTAATCTATGTTGAGGTATTATACTCACAAAATAGATGCAATCCCTAGTGTATTTTATAAACATTTTGTGCGTAACGTGTACACTTAAAGTTATATAAAAACGTTTTCTCTTAGTATTCAAAGCTAATAATAGTAATATTAAAAAAAATATTTAAAATAATTGTCTTAAAATGTTAGGCTTAATATTTTATTATAAGATATATGGCAAACAAAGAAAATCATTGTTAATGTGAATAATCGTCACAAAAGTAGGATAAAACTGTAAAACACTTGTAAACATTCCACGTGCTGAGATTCGGTGAATTGTATGTTCGATAAATCTGTCGTTTTTTATATAGATTATAATTTAAACACGGTGGTGTACAAAATATTCACTGTAACAGTAATAAAGACGGGAGACTTAGATAACATACAAATGACTCAAAATTTGATGAAGATGACAAATTTGCAAGCGATGAATAGTGAAAGGTGTTAGTGAAGAACTAAAGAAGATTATGGCCATGGGAAGACGAAGAATTGGAGTCTTCCATTATATAGGGTACCATGGTGCACATAGTACACAGGGCAAATGATGGTCGTCTAATTGATGACTTCATAGGTTCATTATAATTTATCAGTAACAAAATATAAATATTTGTAATATAAATCTGTGAATATAATGTAAAAATATCCACATGTAAAATTAATATGATAGTAATCTATCTTCACTTATGGTGTTTCTTTAGTAGGAAAACACCGCCCAGTTTCTGAGCAGTACAAGGAATAGTTACAAGGATTTTAAAATGCGTTTATGATTTCTTTAAACGGACTAACACAAAAAACAATATAAAATTTAATCTTACTAATGTGCTAGCAATATTTTTTTCTGTTATTTCTGACCTTGAGTAAAAAATTGAACTGCTGCCATAAAATAATTTTTATCACTCATTGGAAACACCATACAAAAATCGTTAAAATAGTCTACTGGAAGATACTTTTTTATATTCATAGAGACCTTCGGATTGAAATACTTTTACTCCACAAAGATGATTTTTTAATATGAAGCAATCTTTTATTTAAAATGCAATCATATCACACACTTCACTGCCTTTGCCAATAAATTCTTTCATCTTGTGTATCGTACACAGACGGTAGGAGTTTTCGA
This sequence comes from Magicicada septendecula, assembly GCA_034769895.1. Classification (NCBI taxonomy): domain Eukaryota; kingdom Metazoa; phylum Arthropoda; class Insecta; order Hemiptera; family Cicadidae; genus Magicicada; species Magicicada septendecula. The sequence continues at coordinate 119,262,279 of CM068375.1, read as the reverse complement.
ATTCCCAATGATTTTCAACATTGTCAGCGTACATATTTTGCAAACATTAAAAAATGTCGCCGTTATAATTAAAAACTGTTTGCATTATTCTGGATTGAAAATTCCACCCCGTTTATCAAAGTTGAGGTATTGTTTTTATTGCATACGTGCTCTAGAGCCTGATCTACTGTCTGAAGAATGGCTGAAAAGGGCAGCAATCGCTTTTAATTTGCCAAAACGCTCCTACACTTGTTAGAAGCATCCTGTTCAAACTGTTTATTTATTTGATGAGCGTAAAAGGGATTTTTATATTTCTTAGACTCACATTTATACCACTCTATCTGCTACGCATGACAGCATCTCCATTATGTGTGCGCAATCAATTTATCTGAATTATTATCTAAAATCGGATCAAGAGTTTTTGCAAAATACACTGTGGCAATCCGTTTGCATTTTGCGTTTCCCATTTATAAATCCTCCAAAGCGCTCTTGAATGCGGCCATATAAATTCATAGGAAAAACCAGAACAGTCTGCAATTCCAGAGATACGTCCGCCATGAGAGATACAAATGACAATTTTTTAATTTCTTTTACAATACCCTTTCGGTACACATTAAGCGTAAAACCTTATTTTGTACCGCCGTCTTCAAGGTCCCTGTAAGAATGTGAATTTCTTTTATATTGCTATTAAAAACAGTGTCAAATTTCCAGGAATAATCTGTCAACTCCGAAAAAGCCTTCCTTCGACTCTTCTTCTTTCTTCTGTCGACTCTTTATTAATAAAGCCTTCCTTTCTGTCGTGACCATGGATAGGAAGATTGCTGTTACCACAGAGTTTTAAAATATCTGTCACTCTAGTAAGAATGTGTCGATCCTTTTCCAGTCTTTTATTATTTTTGGGAAGATTTTCTGCGTACGCTGTACTGATACAAACAGAAATGTTAGGTTACTCTATTAGCTGAAAGTTGATAAAATTTCTTTTTACCGTTTTCATGCTCATTAATTTTTAAAATAAGACGCTTGAGGTCAATTATATCGGTCTTTTTTGTATCATCACATACAAAAACACATAAATAAACACATAAAACAAAATAAAGAGTTCCTTTCTTTACACCCACATATCCAAGTCGTTCTATTATATACTACCGAATCAATAAGTTGAAAAAATTCTTATCTCTTACACTGTTTTTAAACCCGACTTAAGTCTAAATCGAGTTTGTCTCTTGCATTGTTTTTATTTAAACGATAAAGAAATGATAAAAATGATAAATTATTTTTTTCAATATCAAAAATTCTCATTTTAATAACAAAACTCGAGCGAAAATCAGTATCATCGCACTATCTAAATACAAACACCATGTCTGCTGTATGCTCGGAGTCCAAATGCCATGCTATACGACTGCTTTGTTAACGCCAGTGATACAGGCTATCATAGCTGTCTACGCGAGTGTCCACACAACAAACACAGAAACTATTCGATTGTTTTCTAGCGTTGAAGTAATAATGTTTTTAGTAATTTTCTCAATAAAACTGGAAAACTGTGTGATAAAAAAAAATTATTCATGTACTTTTACGTTTTGAACAAAAGAATACAAGGAAATTGTAGGAGTTTCAAAATTTGCTTTTCTTTGCTATATTTTGCTGGCAGGGCAGCCACTGAAGTTACGTGTACCAATAAAAACTTAGAAGAGAAACGGAATTGAAAGGATATGACAACGTGTTGTTGTGGCAGTGAATCTAGAGTCCATTATAAATAAATACGTCATAATAATATATTGTTACGACGGTCTACTGATCGTCGTATGATACAGTGGGAAACAAAATACAAGACACCAATTACGTCACTAATCACCAGCTTTAATTATTACAATTAAACAGTTTGTAATCAACAAGATAGTCTCTTACAACAAATCAATTAAAAATTGTTCACAAGCAATAAAAATGTCAACTAATAGAGTCCCGCACAATCATAACACTTCGCCACAATACTCCCAACCGCACTGGAATAAATCGCCACTAAAACTGAACTAAGCGCCGCTAAATGCCTATATTTATACCCTGCTGAAATTCCAGCATAATCCATAATACGCGTGAGCGCTACACTAGATCGTAATTTCTTGCGGCCTTGACACAGTGCGCGCGGGCGGCGAAGTCTGTAACAGTGTGGCTAACGCATGCTGAGATCACGTACGCACACAACATTACAGCACACTGGAATAGCAGAGAAACACGTAGAATGTTCAGTAATGGTGTAACACTTTTTCCGCATTATGTAACAATATATTGCAACGTTATATTTATGCAAATTTATTTAATTGCATAAATTAAATTAATTGTTAATTTTATAAATTTTGTCTATGTTTATGAAAGTGAGGCATATACGAATTCTATCGTATGTCTCTGCTTTATTTAGCCCCGCAGTTGGAGCGCCATATGCAAATCTTAAGTTAATGCAAATTTATTAATTGCATAAATTAATTGAATTTTTTATAAAATAAATTTTATTTGTTTTATTTTATTCACTAACTGCTGTTTATTGTATTTTCAATAAAGTGTTCATTATTGATGCAAGTTTTCGTAAACCCCGTGTTGGGAAGACATACAACTATATAGGGGTGCTCCTATTAATCAAGTGTTCTAATTATCGATAAAGAGTGATTAATCTTGTCTTCTACTACTAAATGAAACTTCAAGAATTAAAACATTTATGAATATGGTATCTGTTAAATTATATTGAGTCTAAATCTTTAATTGTGGATTTTACTTTGCAAGAATTGTCTGGTCTGCCAGGTCTTAAAATAAATTAACTCAACACTATCGAATCCATTATAAATTACATTTATTATAATATTGCATGTCGCACGTATTCGCTGCATAAAAGAAATTATGTAACAAGAGTATATACTACTATTTCAAAGAGATAATTAAACTCTATAACATATCTAAAATATCTGAAAGAAAAACAATCAAATGCTTACACATACTCGTGTATAGTTATTGTATCATGAAATAATACATAGCTGATGACGTTAAGAACTATCAATGTTGCGTGCTTGAGATTTGCACTAAGTGATATACCTCGTAACATATTTAAACACATAAACACATGAAATACTCTTATACCTGTAGTAAACATATTAAACACATACACATCTGAAATACTCATATACCTACACTAATAAGATAATACATGTGTAATATTCTATAGTAGTATTTATTTTTAACCATGGATTCCTATTTATAATGACTCTATTTTGAAATATCTCAGGCAGTTAGTTCTAAGTGACAGGTCAGCGGTATTACGATAAACTAGGAATTATAATAAATGGTTATTTTTGTACATTACTCAAGTCATCGTAGTGTCTCGCTCCCGTTGCATGTGTCCGCTTGGATCCGCTGGGTGACGATTGATGCTAGTCCTGGAAAAACACTCGTAACTCGCACTTCCAATTGTCATAAGTACATTGTTTCGGTACGCTAGTTCGCACTTCATGACATCCGTTATAAGTTTTATAATATTATTACAGTTTAAGTCGCGATACTTGCACTAAGGATTATATTGACTATTCGTATCGCGTCAGTCTATTTATGCGTATTTCAGTTCGATACTTCCACGCACTTTGGTATTGTTTGAATACATGTTCGACTCTTCCGTAACGCCTAGATTGATTTCAAGTTCATTAGACGCATATAAAATATCATCGGCACTTGTCTGGATTTTACGAAATAATTTTGTATCACAAATTAAGTCTTATGTTGTATACCGATTCATTTCGCTTATAAAGAGTTCAAGGATATTACTACTGTATTATACAACTTCTTACGGCACTAATTGTATTAGTGTAATACTTAGAGTTTTACGAAGTTCATTAGTCGCGCATCGTCGCGAATACCACTGTTTCGGCTCAACGCTCCAAGTCTTACTCCCGAACTTCCACTAATACCGAACACTAGTTTGAATATCCCAAAACAAAATTTTTATGAAAACTGAGAGAAAATTTATAGTAATACTGAGGGAGAGTCTCCTCTTGATATAGTTATTATGCCTTTCGCTTTCCCACTCTCGTTACTCCTTCGAACGCTTCATTTTTCCACCAAAATAGTTCTGATAGGACAATTGCTCGGATTTCTCTCGGTACTCATGCTTCGAGTCTGTGATTCTTGTGAATTCTCCACCCAGCGCCGTTTGGAGAGGGACGTTCTTCTTCGGGATTTGTTCTCTGGTCGTCGGTTCCCGTCGAGACCATCCCCTACAGTTACTCCCTTCGGAATCCTCGTTTCTAATTGGCTGGCTGGCTTCCCTACTCGAAATTCTCATAGTCCACGTTGACCTGACGAGTTGCTGTCATCAGGACGTTGCCACTTTCTCGGAATCTGCATCAAGACCTTGCTACTGAAGTCACATCTGCCCCTTTTGGTGTAGCGTGTCGAAATAAAGTATTGTTCGGACTCTGACGACTTCCTCTAGCGAACGTACGGGTGGCAAACATCTGTGTACGTCGCAGACGCCTCCTTGTCTCCTGCTACATTGTCCGTGCTCCAGCTATTGTTTTTCTGTAAGTTTCACATATGCTTGGAACAATGCTCTTATCGATGCCTATCTATTCTCTCGCTACTGAAACGGATGCAAGGGTAATGTTCCTTTGTCATATTTGTAAAGTCAAGTGTTCCCACGCATGACCCTTTTCGTCGTAATATGTGTTGCAGCACGCTTTGTTTTTTAACGGCTTTCATGTCATTTAAGTAGAAACGAAAGGTTTGTTCCTTCCGTCGCTCTCCCTCGAACAATTCTAACTTGTGTCACTCTTGACGGGCTCTAATTGCTGGCGTTCCTCCCTCGGAATATCCAAAAAAAATATAAAAAAAATTTCAAAATAATAAGTACGTTATAGAGTCCCCAATCTGGGTGTGTCGTGAAGACTCGCGAAACGAGGGACCCAGATTCACGGCCTTGCTTGCATACTATCATCGAGTGTGTTGGTCATCTCCCATTGGAGCAAGTATAGTGACCTACATATTCCTTCCGTCTGACCTACTGTCCTAACTAACTGTTTTCTTGGTTTACCCTGAGTATTGAATTTATTGCTTTTTAAATTGAAATACGAATCCATTCACAATGATATACATAGTTATGGAATGAGCTTATGCTTTAGTGTGTTAATTGATTAACCTCTACATACATCAAAGAAATAAATAGCAATTAACTTACCTACAGGTTATTCTTTATGTGTAGACGATCATTACCTATATACAATGTGAATAGTAATTGTTATTAGCTACTTACGAACATTACTAAAATTTTTTGCTCCTTTTACAATTACTCGTTATTAACTTTAAAACATGATACATTTAAATTACTCTAAACATGATTTAGACGATTCATTGCTATTCTTATCATTAGGTGATTTGAAACTTAGCTTTGTTGAATACATGTATAAAATATTTACAACAAATTAAATTAAATGTGTACAATTGTAAAATTCAAATTAATTCACTTCGTAATCGTTTCGTCTATGCTTATAATAATTTTTCTTTACAAACTTTAATCTTAGCAATTTATTGCTGCTACTTTATTGCTATTACGCAACTCAGTTGCTCGTACTTCTCCTTCAAACGCTACTTTTTAGTTTCATCATAATGATATAACAAATATATTTATCAATTAACATACAATTTCTACATTACATAGTATCAAACTTTGTATTGCTAGTTATTATCAATACAAGTTCAAATTGACCAAGACAACTCTGAATGAACCACTCAGTAGGTTGCGTTCGCGCCTACTACAAATACCTTTCTCATTCAGGTGTACCACTCTTCTGTTTCCTCGTTTTTACCTTTGTCTGTTCTTAAACCACACATTTTTCCTTCTCTTCTTGTCTTCGTGACGTTTTAATTACTGCTCCCATAGTTGTATAGTAATGAAGTTTACATATATATACAATTGGTTATTACATACGTTTATTAATATTCCATATCTTCCTTAATTAATACCATTCTTGTATCAACCCATTATAATCGATACGCTTGATCTACTATCATCTATTTATCTGCTAATCTACCATTCTTATAATAATGTTTCATATGAAGGTTATATTTAATTTACACAACTCAGTCTGTCGACAAAAGTTACGAATTGGGGTATGTTGTCATTGTAAATCCTTGTAAACCGGTCCTATGGTGAATGACCGCTTTCACACTCTCCTCCCTTCTTCGTCCCAACCTTTTAGCGGCGTTGTACATTTAAAGATGTTTACGACTTGTCTATCACCAGTAGGGGTTTTGGATCTTCCCTCTCTCTCTGTTTGTCTACAACTCTCACTTGGTCGTCGACCCTAATTCTACCCATACGTACTCTATAATAAACACTTTCATCTTGCATGTATATTAGCTCTTCGCTTCTTCACTCTTATCTTTCTTTGCGTAGTATGGTTTTAATTGTCTTATATTGAATTTGCCACGGATTTTGTTTTCATTGTGGCAGTCAACCAAGACATAAGTAGATTCTCCTAGAGCTTCTTTAATTTTAAAACGTCCAGCGTATAATTCGCAAAATTTCTCAATTTTTCTTTGCATCGCATCAGACTGGTAATGCGATTGAAATTTCGTCAGTCTACATGCTTCGTTTACTCGCTTAGGATGTCGCTCTCGTTTTTGTTTAATTCTCACAAAGATTTGGTGGCTATCTACTGACTCGTTTTTTGATTCGGCGTTTCCTTTTATGAATCTTTCCCACACGCGATTCGGCTTTCTTCCGTGTTGCGCTACGTATGGCGTTACCTCTATCGTATCATGGTAAACTTCGTTGATACAGCATTCTATTGTATTTATGAACTTAGACCACTTCGTATGTTGATCCCCAACGAATATTCTGAACAAGTTTCCCAGTTGTCTATTGATACGCTCGGCAACGTTTGTACAAGGGTTTCTTATTGCCGTATACTTAGGTATGATCCCAAGCTCATCCAGTCCTTTGATCCATTGTCTTGATGTGAATTGGGTGCCGTTGTCTGTTAGTATCGCCCTCGGCTTCCCAAATTCATTTATATATTGTTGGAGTCTACGAAGCGTAGCTATTGTTGTGGCTCTTCTGAGTGTGTATAATTTTACGTACTTGGTGAAGTTGTCTACTATTACCAAAATATCTCTTACTCCTGCTGCTGCGGTTGGAAGAGGTCCATAGAAATCACCGCTAATCAAATCGCCTTTCGCCGTTGGTACAAATGGTTTAGTACCACCAAACAGGTTACGATTGTTTGTATCCTTACATCTTTGGCACGTGTCACACATTTTTACATATTCCTGTACACGTTTTGTCATCTGGTCAAAAGTGAAATGCTCCTGTAATAGCCTTGTGCATTTTTTTACTACCAACATGACCGTACATTCTATGTATATCTTCAATGAGTCCATCCGTAACGCTTTCAGGTACGTATAGCTTCCATTTTCCCTTACATTTTCTATATGATTTATTATTAATACATTTATAAAATTTACACAACTTATTACTACCATATGTCGTCAGATCAGTTATTATCTGTCGTAATTTCTTGTCTTCCGACTGGTACATTTCGATGTTTTTAAGTACCTTGCTCACCTCCTTACTCATCTTAATTGTTATGTGATTTATTTGATATTCAAAATTATCGTCGACTGGGTCCTCCTCTGTCGTATCTTCTGGATATCGACTCAATATGTCAGCGACAATATTTTCCTTCCCCTTGCAGTGTAGGATGTCGAAGTTGTATTCCTGAATGCTGAGTATCCAGCGTGTGATCCTCGAGTTGTTCAGGTGACATTTACTCATAAAGATTAGTGCTTTATTGTCCGTTATTATAGTCAACGACTGTCCCACAATTTAGATTCGAAATTTCTCCAAGCACCTAACTATGCTTAGCAGCTCCTTTTCCGTCGTAAAGTAATTTCGTTCAGCTGCTTTGAAAGTCTTGCTGGTATACGCTACGACGCAGATGTTTCCGTCATCATCCAGCTGATATAATTGACCTCCATATGCGAAATTACTCGCATCGCACTGCAGGAAATATCTCTTATTGATCTTTGGAAAACTCAATATGACGGTGTCGATAAATAGATCCTTAACTTCTTGGAAACACCGGTCAAGATCGGGCGTCCAATTAAACTTCTTACCTTTTTTGAGTAAATCTAACAAAGTTGTGTTGCTTTTGCGTACTCGTTAGTAAACTTATTGCAAAAATTTGTAAGGCCCAGGAATCCCTTTAATTGCTTTTGATTCTTTGGGGTTGGGAACTTCCTGATCGCCGCTACCTTCTCCTCGGTTGCACGTATACCGTTTGTAGTTAATTGGTACCCAAGGTATGCGATTTCTTTGCGGAAAAATTGCGACTTCTCCAAATTTATCGTTAGATTCGCCGTTAATAGGTTTACGAGCAATGTTTCAATGTCTTCCAGATGTGTTCGTATATTATTTGAATAACACAGACAATCGTCGACGTATATGATAGTGCTTTCCTTCACTCTGTCCGTTAAGGCCATATCCAAACCTCTCGTCAGGGCGGCGGAACTGGTGTTTAGTCCAAATGGTGTGACGGTATATCTGTAACATTTACCTTCATAGAGAAACGCTGTGTAATTTCGGCACTGTTGTTTCAACGGGACTTGCCAGAAGCTACTCGTTAGATCAATCGTTGACAAGTATTTCTTATTGCTGCATCTTGCTAAAATCTCTTGAATGGGAGTCGGTCCCTCGTAATCCGGAACTGTCACGCTATTTATTCTTCTTGCATCCAAACACAGTCGCACATTTCCATCCTTTTTGATTACTGTGACCATTGGATTAACATACGGGCTATTACATCTCTCTATCACGCCATACCTTAACATTTTGCTGATTTCGGCGTCCACCTTTTCTTTGTATGCTATCGGGATTGGCCACCCGCGTTGGAAATATGGTGTTTCATCAGTCACCTTGAACTCATTTTCATAGCAATCCATTCGTCCTGGACTCTCCCGAAATAAATTTTTACATTTTAGCAAGATTCTTCTAAGTTCCTCTCTCGTCGCTTCATCTTCACATGTCATACTGTCAACTTTCTCATTAATCCTTCTCTCGATCCCGTCCAAGTCTTCTTCTACTAGTTCAATGTGTATGATAGGTAATTGCAGTTCCTGTTCATCAGTCCTCCCTCTGAATTCGACGGTTCCCTTATTCATATTATAACTAAACTTTGTAGAGGTGTTTTCGTTCAATCAATCAAGCCCCGCGTCACTCTATAACTAGACGAGTTTGATGAGTATAGATGTGTATTCAATTGTATATTAAGTCACACGTTGTAATACTATGAGTTGATGTGTAGAAATGTTTCAATTATAAGTTTATAATTATTATTAGTATTGATTTACGATGTCTCAAAAGGTTTAAAAAGCTGAAAAAAAATGTTTAAATTCTCTTCTTGAACACTGGTGAGTTTACCTGTCACTTACCACTTACTTACTGGTGTCAACCTTCCGAAGTAGATTCCTTCTTCCTGTGATACACTAAAAATAACATAACATAGTTCATGCAACATTTATCACTGGTGTGTATGTAGATATAAAGTAAGTAAAGTTGTTTGCATTTGATTCTGTTTTGAAATTATTCAAATCTTGGCCGCTTGTTCGCCGTACTGCCACTTTGTAAAATATATGCTCTGTTATTGTTGTTATTATAATCTACCTTGAAATGACGGACTGACTCGATTATAAGTAAAATGGTAATTTATTAACAATGATTAAATTTCATTTAAAACCTTTTAAAACATTTCATAAAACATCAAAAACAATTTAACTCGTTACAGAGATTCTTAAAGCTCAGGGCTGGTAACACTGATTCTTTACATTGTACTATTCTAACCTGGTTTGGTTAGAGTTTTTATTTATAATTACCAAAATTCGTGAATTCTTTTAGTATACAAGATACTTGCTACAAAAATGCTTAGATACGACAATAACGTATTATGGAGAGTGATTACAAAATTAGAAAAAAGTTTATTTATAATATTGGAAACTATCGTATCAGGCACGCCTGCTTTCAACTTTGCAGGTTATGGTATAGTATGTGCGATACGATTAAAATTGTTGTGTATCGGAATTAAATTCCTTTAGTGGTTACAAAGAATAAAATATAATGATTAATTTATTATCTCAGTGCAATTAAGAATATTTAGGCTTTCTTGATTTGAAAGCACGGCACTGCATTATCTGTGTACCTTTTAATAACAGGTAGGTTAGAGTGACAATTCCTCTAGGTTAATTATTAAAAGTATTTAAATTGACTTCATTAAAATCTTATAATTACACATAATATTCGTTAATGATACATTTATTATTCATTAACCTTATTGACAGTACTTCAGTTTACTTCAGTATTGGTTAAGTAATAATTTAATTTGCAACTCTTTTTTAAAATTAATAATATTTTATATAATAAATAAAACTGAGAACTTCTGTTCAATAATTTGTTAATTAATAATCATTATTGAGGTTAGTCACGTATAAATGTACTTGACTAACGTGGTATCAACACAAAAATTTATTATTTGATAATCATTTAAAATTCATTAAAATGTCGCTAATTCTAAATACTCCCTTATTATTTCACTCATCATTGCCGATATTATACACTGGCAATGTGTTTCACTATTTCATATCACTGGTTACACTTCACACGTTTAAGGTTATTAACACATAAGTTAGGTTAGATGCAATTGTTTACTAACTGGGGGGAACGCGCACATTTTGGAAAAAATCCTCACGTCGATTAGACGTTCTGCCGGCGTTAACAATCAGTTTCTTAATAATGCTCTCCTTCGCTGCCTCAATCGGCGTCTGCTGAAATCAGCGTTTCTTATTGGCTGGAAATCTCGTACCCAAACGTCATAATAAATTAAGAAATTTTATTTCCAAGCATCTTGTTTTGGGTTTGAGAGTACAAAAGTGACGCTATCAATTCTTTTGGAATTGATTGAAAATTTATGATTGTTTATAACTTTGTTAATACATCTCTGATTTGGAAAATAAGGGTATCACGTTATTTCGGATGCTCTGCTCTTTATTTTGAGTCCACTCAAGCACTAATTCCGTCCATGATTAACCTATTTACCCTTCCGTCGACGCACTTTTTGTGGTTCTTATTTAAATATAAGTTTTTTCCACTTTATAGTATCACATGATACTTATATCACTCACTGTTAATAGTTAAAGACATTATATCTTATCAACTATTCCTTAAATACTAAATATTTACAATATTTCATAATGCATTTTCAGACGAGTAGGCCTTAAATGTCCTTGCATTATTTCTTATCAGTTCTAACATATATATTATCCTAACACTATTCTTTTGTCCTTGGTTTGTACATCAAATGATACTACACCTTTTGTGCAGCTTTGTATTTATTAATATAGCTTCATTTATTTACGTTGAATGGTTTTATTACACCATGTTATGTGTCCTGTCACGTTGACACTCTTGTTTTATTATTAGTTTTGTATTAGGGATGTATTTTCATCCCTTAACTTGTCTTTAGACTTTGTCTATAGCTTATCTTGGGTATCTATTATTCCCTGCTATGTTAATTATTCACAATTTTCTGTTGGATTGTTATTTACATCTAGTTCCATCTGACATGTATTATTGTTTATTATTATTATTACATAAATTCATGTATTTAATGTTTGTTAATGGTTCTCAAAGAGGTACTGAGTATTCTTGTAACTACTGTTATGCTATTTTCCTCTTCCTGATTAGTTTTAACTGAGTTTTTTATGTAATTCTGTCAGTCACCCTGTGGTTTGGTAATTTGGATATGATTTGTTTAAACAATATTAAGGTATATAAGGTATTGTGTTCCTTAGTTCATACTGGGTTTATTCTGTTTATTATTTATTCTAGTTTGGTTGTTGCATCGTGTAAATACTTTTGTCAGTGTTTTCTAATAGTTATTTATGATTCTGTGTTGCGGATTCTGTTCAGTTGAGGTTATGTGTATACTATTGAATGACAACAATGCTTATATGTATTAGTTTAGTTTCTTGCTTATTTCCATATATATTTACTATGATTATTATGACTATTATCTAGTACAATGGTTTTCTTTATTTTACTTCTATTATGTATTATTTGTTCACATATTGTTATCTAATTCTAAATGGTTATTGACATACATATTGGGTGTTTACACTTGGTTTGGGTTGCTTGTTTTTTCATCTAATACATGCTCTCTTATTTCTTATATACTACGAATTACATTCTGTATTGACTTTACTTTTCACTCTCCTGATATTTAAATGTATGATTTTGTAAAGATTCTATATTTAATGTCAGTCATGGTATTTACTGGTAAATAGTTCCATTCATTTTCATAATTGAGCAATTATTTTTTGTACTGAATTTCAGTTTACTTGTGATATTTATAATGTTTTACTTTATTATACGTTTTGTCCCATTAATAATACACTTTTTGTCTGTGTTGTTTATTTGAGATTGTTGTATATCTTTGTTTTTACTTATTATTTTCACTTTCTATAAACACTACACTTTTATTGTTTGTGTTATTTTGTTTGAGATCGTGGTATTTTGGTATTAATCAATTCACTGTAACTCACTATTATTGTCTGTGGCTGCTTATTATATTATCAATACTTTGTTCTTGGTCACTTTGTTTTCCTTCAGGTTCTTCCTTGTTGGGGTATCATTACTCACTTATTTGGTACTCTTCATACTGATAGTATTATCTTCTTAATTTCCGGGTATTTTCTTCATATATTAAATACTTTCCTTATTTATCGTGTCTTGTTCACACTGGTAATGTCATTTACTTGTTCATTATTAAATATTTTCATTATTTATTATATATTCTTCCTCTTCTTATATATACATTTTTTCCTCTTCTCATATATTTTTTCCTCACTTATTGGATCTTTTTCCTCACTTATTGGATCTTTTCCCTCAATTATTGGATCTTTTCCCTCACTTATTGTATCTATTGGGTCCTGGTTGCTAACTTAGTTGCTTGGTTCACTCTTCCTCTTGTGATAATATTGATGATTTATTCAATTATAATTTCTTCCTTCTACGGTGCTTATTTTCTTCAACATTATTTATCCATGGATATACGATTGACTTCTACATTTTAGTGTCGTCTTTCATTTTGTTGGTGTGTTTGGCTATATTGTCTTCGATATGTTCGTGGTAGATTTCATTCTGGGTATTTGATATTATATTTATGTAACGATAATTTTGATACGTTACAATATCAATAACACATCCCTCTTCTTTTAAAAAACTAATACCTAGTATGCAGTCCCTAATTAAATTCGGTATTACTAAGAAAACACAATCTAACTTAACATTATCAATAATAATTTCGCACATAATTTGCTTACGGATTAATTTTGACTTCCCGCCAACTGCACTTACGATTAGTGTGTTATTCATGCGGAGTTCCTCGTAAGGGCGCAAGCGTTGTTTGTTCCTCTCAAACCAATCCTAGGCTAACCCGTTGATGGCACTCCCTGTATCTATTAAGGCGTTTACCGTAACCTCATTATTGAATTTTATTACTACTTCTGGACATTTAGAAATGCGTCTTTCTAATTGTGTCTGTTCATCAAGGATTAATTCTTGTCGCAAGTCAGGTAAAAGTATGTCAGTTTCGTAACCTTGTAACGTGGGCTTGTGTGTGGCTATCTCCCTAGACGACCCACTTAAAAAAATTTTGTTTCTTTCATCTCGCTCTCCTTACCGTTTGACGTGGAGGCGCTATTGTTAACAAATTCTATAGTATTTACAGTCGGCTTTTCACCGAATTTTTGGAATTGTCTATAATTACCACCATCACCCTTTCTGTGTTGCCAGTGGGTTGGCTTCGGTTCTGTGACCTTGCTTACAGCGGCGTGTTGATTCTGCGCCACCCCTTTCGTATTTCGGTCATTCAACTTCTCTCCGTGTCGTAGGAATCTGTCTTCTCTATGATTTCGCTGTCGAATCATCGCATATTCTGAAATTAATGACTCCAAGTTTTGAATAGTTCGTACGTCTCTCGTCACGCAGGCAATTTCCAATTCACGTCCGTAATGACGCGTAATTTTCCTAATTAATTGGTGGTCCGTGAGTGTAGGTGTTAATTGTCGGCTCTCTAAGAGTTGCCGCTCATGTATTGGATTGCGCTCATACTTCCTCTCCAATCAAAACGACCGTACTCTAGATTATTCCTGACATCGTCTTGTTTCTCCGGACCCCAATATTCCTGACATCGTCTTGTTTCTCCGGACCCCAATATTTTTGCGTGAAGATCTCCTTGAATTCTTCAAAGTTCTTTATTTGATCACGTACTACGCGCCACCATATCGCTGCATCAGCCTCAAGATATTTTCCGGTCCATTTAACGCTGTCTGTTGGATAGTACATGTGTTGAAGTTCGGACAGTTCCTTCAAAAACTCAATGGGAAAACGGTCCGTTCCGTTGTACTTAAGCTCGCAGTTGTTGTTCCCGTTCACTCTCGTAGACGGTCCAACTTCGGCTTCAGCTATTTGTCGCTGCAGCCTCTCTTGTCCGCTTTTAATGTGGTTGATGTGGCTTTTTAATTCTTCAATTATTACGTCTTTCTCTTTCTCCGTCACCGTGGTGTTTTGTTCTGCTGTACGCTGTCGGTCGTCAACTTCAACGATTTTCTGTTTAAGTACATTGACGGCTTCTCCCTGTTCTTGTTGCTGTTGTGTTATGTTATTCTGTATTTCTCTTCTCCATTCTTCGTTTCTATTATTTGTGTCTTGGTATGGTTATCTAGTTTTTGATCGATCTGTTCGACTGTTTTCTGTGTATGATTTATGGCTTCTTGCCACTCATGACGGTCCTTCTCTCTCACTTCTTTATTCTCTCTCACCTTTTTCTTCAGTTCATCTTTCAACTCTTTTATTCCACTTGCACTCTTCTTTTGTAGATCGCTGATCTTCTCCTCCCACTTCTTAGCGTAATCTTGTAAATCTAGTTTTATTTTGCTAATCTGTTCTTCATTATGCCGTTTTAATTCCTCCTGCATTTGTTTTTGTTTTTTGCTTTGCTGCTCTAATTTCTCTGTGATTAATTTGTTCTGTTTTTCGTTTTGCTGCTCTAATTTCTCAGTCATCTTCTCATCTCGTTGTTTAAAGAATTCAAATAGCATTTGTAAATTCATTTCACCGGGTTGGGACATCTGTCCCCTCGCCCTTGTGTCTGATTCTCCCGCGCTGACGTCGTCGCTTGGCGTCGTACTCTCCTCCATGTCCTTCTATATTCAATTTGTTGTTGATATCAAACTCCTGGCTTTCGGGAATATTAGTCGCCATTCTTGACTGACTTCGCGTAATCATTCAGAGTTATTTTGGTTTATAATAATCTGTCTTATATTAGTACTTATACTATTGTTCTGTCAAACTACAAACTACCCTAGCTTACCGCTGCCTGCACTTAATCAGCTTATTAATAAGAATTGACCTTATTAATAGGCTTTCAGGTTGGGCGCCATATGCAACGTTATATTTATGCAAATTTATTTAATTGCATAAATTAAATTAATTGTTAATTTTATAAATTTTGTCCATGTTTATGAAAGTGAGGCATGTACGAACTCTATCGTATGTCTCTGCTTTATTTAGCCCCGCAGTTGGAGCGCCATATGCAAATCTTAAGTTAATGCAAATTTATTAATTGCATAAATTAATTGAATTTTTTATAAAATAAATTTTATTTGTTTTATTTTATTCACTAACTGCTGTTTATTGTATTTTCAATAAAGTGTTCATTATTGATGCAAGTTTTCGTAAACCTCGTGTTGGGAAGACATATACAACTATATAGGGGTGCTCCTATTAATCAAGTGTTCTAATTATCGATAAAGAGTGATTAATCTTGTCTTCTACTACTAAATGAAACTTCAAGAATTAAAACATTTATGAATATGGTATCTGTTAAATTATATTGAGTCTAAATCTTTAATTGTGGATTTTACTTTGCAAGAATTGTCTGGTCTGCCAGGTCTTAAAATAAATTAACTCAACACTATCGAATCCATTATAAATTACATTTATTATAATATTGCATGTCGCACGTATTCGCTGCATAAAAGAAATTATGTAACAAGAGTATATACTACTATTTCAAAGAGATAATTAAACTCTATAACATATCTAAAATATCTGAAAGAAAAACAATCAAATGCTTACACATACTCGTGTATAGTTATTGTATCATGAAATAATACATAGCTGATGACGTTAAGAACTATCAATGTTGCGTGCTTGAGATTTGCACTAAGTGATATACCTCGTAACATATTTAAACACATAAACACATGAAATACTCTTATACCTGTAGTAAACATATTAAACACATACACATCTGAAATACTCATATACCTACACTAATAAGATAATACATGTGTAATATTCTATAGTAGTATTTATTTTTAACCATGGATTCCTATTTATAATGACTCTATTTTGAAATATCTCAGGCAGTTAGTTCTAAGTGACAGGTCAGCGGTATTACGATAAACTAGGAATTATAATAAATGGTTATTTTTGTACATTACTCAAGTCATCGTAGTGTCTCGCTCCCGTTGCATGTGTCCGCTTGGATCCGCTGGGTGACGATTGATGCTAGTCCTGGAAAAACACTCGTAACTCGCACTTCCAATTGTCATAAGTACATTGTTTCGGTACGCTAGTTCGCACTTCATGACATCCGTTATAAGTTTTATAATATTATTACAGTTTAAGTCGCGATACTTGCACTAAGGATTATATTGACTATTCGTATCGCGTCAGTCTATTTATGCGTATTTCAGTTCGATACTTCCACGCACTTTGGTATTGTTTGAATACATGTTCGACTCTTCCGTAACGCCTAGATTGATTTCAAGTTCATTAGACGCATATAAAATATCATCGGCACTTGTCTGGATTTTACGAAATAATTTTGTATCACAAATTAAGTCTTATGTTGTATACCGATTCATTTCGTTTATAAAGAGTTCAAGGATATTACTACTGTATTATACAACTTCTTACGGCACTAATTGTATTAGTGTAATGCTTAGAGTTTTACGAAGTTCATTAGTCGCGCATCGTCGCGAATACCACTGTTTCGGCTCAACGCTCCAAGTCTTACTCCCGAACTTCCACTAATACCGAACACTAGTTTGAATATCCCAAAACAAAATTTTTATGAAAACTGAGAGAAAATTAGAGTAATACTTAGAGAAAATTTATAGTAATACTGAGGGAGCGTCTCCTCTTGCATATAGTTTTTATGCCCTTCGCTTTCCCACTCTCGCTACTCCTTCGAACGCTTCATTTTTCCACCAAAATAGTTCTGATAGGACAATTGCTCGGATTTCTCTCGGTACTTATGCCTCGAGTCTGTGATTCTTGTGAATTCTCCACCCATGCGCCGTTTGGAGAGGGACGTTCTTCTTCGGGATTTGTTCTCTGGTCGTCGGTTCCCGTCGAGACCATCCCCTACAGTTACTCCCTTCGGAATCCTCGTTTCTAATTGGCTGGCTGGCTTCCCTACTCGAAATTCTCATAGTCCACGTTGACCTGACGAGTTGCTGTCATCAGGACGTTGCCACTTTCTCGGAATCTGCATCAAGACCTTGCTACTGAAGTCACATCTGCCCCTTTTGGTGTAGCGTGTCGAAATAAAGTATTGTTCGGACTCTGACGACTTCCTCTAGCTAACGTATGGGTGGCAAACATCTGTGTACGTCGCAGACGCCTCCTTGTCTCCTGCTACATTGTCCGTGCTCCAGCTATTGTTTTTCTGTAAGTTTCACATATGCTTGGAACAATGCTCTTATCGATGCCTATCTATTCTCTCGCTACTGAAACGGATGCAAGGGTAATGTTCCTTTGTCATATTTGTAAAGTCAAGTGTTCCCACGCATGACCCTTTTCGTCGTAACATGTGTTGCAGCACGCTTTGTTTTTTAACGGCTTTCATGTCATTTAAGTAGAAACGAAAGGTTTGTTCCTTCCGTCGCTCTCCCTCGAACAATTCTAACTTGTGTCACTCTTGACGGGCTCTAATTGCTGGCGTTCCTCCCTCGGAATATCAAAAAAAAATTAAAAAAAATTTCAAAATAATAAGTACGTTATAGAGTCCCCAATCTGGGTGTGTCGTGAAGACTCGCGAAACGAGGGACCCAGATTCACGCCCTTGCTTGAATACTATCATCGAGTGTGTTGGTCATCTCCCATTGGAGCAAGTATAGTGACCTACATATTCCTTCCGTCTGACCTACTGTCCTAACTAACTGTTTTCTTGGTTTACCCTGAGTATTGAATTTATTGCTTTTTAAATTGAAATACGAATCCATTCACAATGATATACATAGTTATGGAATGAGCTTATGCTTTAGTGTGTTAATTGATTAACCTCTACATACATCATAGAAATAAATAGCAATTAACTTACCTACAGGTTATTCTTTATGTGTAGACGATCATTACCTATATACAATGTGAATAGTAATTGTTATTAGCTACTTACGAACATTACTAAAATTTTTTGCTCCTTTTACAATTACTCGTTATTAACTTTAAAACATGATACATTTAAATTACTCTAAACATGATTTAGACGATTCATTGCTATTCTTATCATTAGGTGATTTGAAACTTAGCTTTGTTGAATACATGTATAAAATATTTACAACAAATTAAATTAAATGTGTACAATTGTAAAATTCAAATTAATTCACTTCGTAATCGTTTCGTCTATGCTTATAATAATTTTTCTTTACAAACTTTAATCTTAGCAATTTATTGCTGCTACTTTATTGCTATTACGCAACTCAGTTGCTCGTACTTCTCCTTCAAACGCTACTTTTTAGTTTCATCATAATGATATAACAAATATATTTATCAATTAACATACAATTTCTACATTACATAGTATCAAACTTTGTATTGCTAGTTATTATCAATACAAGTTCAAATTGACCAAGACAACTCTGAATGAACCACTCAGTAGGTTGCGTTCGCGCCTACTACAAATACCTTTCTCATTCAGGTGTACCACTCTTCTGTTTCCTCGTTTTTACCTTTGTCTGTTCTTAAACCACACATTTTTCCTTCTCTTCTTGTCTTCGTGACGTTTTAATTACTGCTCCCATAGTTGTATAGTAATGAAGTTTACATATATATACAATTGGTTATTACATACGTTTATTAATATTCCATATCTTCCTTAATTAATACCATTCTTGTATCAACCCATTATAATCGATACGCTTGATCTACTATCATCTATTTATCTGCTAATCTACCATTCTTATAATAATGTTTCATATGAAGGTTATATTTAATTTACACAACTCAGTCTGTCGACAAAAGTTACGAATTGGGGTATGTTGTCATTGTAAATCCTTGTAAACCGGTCCTATGGTGACAGTTAAATCAATATTGACAGTTGATACCGTTTCCATACCGTTGTAACGGAAAAGAAATTCTCAAGGAAACTCGTCATCTTAAGACAAGCTCTGCAAAACTGGAGTTACTTATCGTTTACCAATGCAAATTGAATATCTGTGGCTACGAAGGAGAGAGAATGGCTGAATTATGTGATTCATTCAAGCAGGCATGGGATCCCTGTGAACTCTACCCAATATAGGTAATCGGGCTTTAAAAATTATGTCCTCGCAAAAATAAAACTTAGAAAAAATGCAAGTTCCGTTTTTTAATTTACGCAAAATTAAAATTCCGGTTAATATAACAAAATTATTGTTATGAAGCGGCGAACGAAACGGAAAAATTATGTTGGATAAGTTAATTCTTCTTCTTCTTTTTCTTCCATCTTGGAATAAATGGCGTTAATCGCTGTTCCGATCCCAAACGAAACATACCCACTTCACTAACGCTTCTTAGGTCTTCTCGTATTTCTTTGTCCAAGAGGCTTGTACAGTTAAACGTTTGGGCAACCTGCTATCCGGCATCCAGATGAGCCATCCTTCTCTCCTTGTTTTATCTTTGTAGTGCGATCTTGGACGTAACAAATTTAAATCTTTGTGTATGTCTTCACTATAAAGTCTGTTTCTTCGTGTGCAGCCTTTAGCAGATCTCAAGAATTCCAGATTTAACAGAATTAACAGATTTCCGATTCCTGGATCCTACTAAGTTATTTCGTCACCGGAACTCAAGTTCCAGAACAACAAAACACTGGCACAACCATTACTTTATAAAATTTTAGTCGAGTCTCTTTCCTCGCTTTCCTCGACAATGCTCGACGAATTGTTGCACGTATTTACTGAATGTTGGCCAATTTACGATCAGCATCATGATCTATGTTCTACGTCATAAGTGACGTCACAAACAAGGCAGCGGAACGCGGCACCTGCTCTACACTCTTATATTCTAATTCAATTTTAGTTAGCAAGAGGTATTTACCCAGGAAAGCCACAGTTTTTATCTTCTACGCAGACAAAAAATATTCAAATATAAAATCTTCTGCATAAGTTAATTTATATGTAAAATGAAAAACTGCTTTGTAATAATGATAGCTAGTCTACAATCATTACCTACGATTGAGTTCAGTAAGGCGTAGGGTAAATCAAACAAGGTATTTGAAATACAATATCAGTACTCACATACAAAAATAATAAATAGTTTTAAGCCTTTTGATTGTCTCTATGTTTCAGGCAAATAATACGCAAAGTTTAATAACGTACGATGTTGTGTAATTATGTAATATTACCAAAAATAAGATTTGTATTTTAAAAAGTAGTAGTTTAAAATTTACTGTAACTTTGAATGCATTTTTCTCAAAACATGATTTTGGCGCTTAGACTAGTTATGTATAACACTGTCCAATTATAACTGACCAAATCCACACAATAAATTTGGAACTACGATTTATCACATTGTGACAAATTTTTCAGCCGGATACTTAGTTTTGTTAATCGGAAGTGCCACTGTAAGATATATGTTAGTGCGAATGTGTGTGTTTTGGCGCAAGGTGTACACATTTAATGATAAACATCGTTTAAACGAGTGACAAGGAAAAGACGTCGCCAAGGATAGGGAGTGGCGTGTTGGTTTAACGGACAGCACAACATCCGTAGCGACGGTGATGTACAGTACATTACCGACTGTTTGCTCTATTCGTGGCGTCACAGAAACTGCATTACACTGAGTCACCTCTATCTCTCTCTCTTTTCCGTAGGCAGTATTCCTCGCTAAACAGTAACGTTGAAGTCTATTTAAAACAACGGTTCTCAAAGCGTGGGCCGCGGAAAGTATTTTGAGGTCGTAATACACTGACATTGACTGAAACAAAATACTAGACCGTCACGTATCTGGAACGTCAATTCGGCACATTTTTCAGAGACGTTATATGATTTTTCCGTGAGTTATATATAGTTTTAGAAACACATTTGATGTTGAGTGAACAGCGATTCTCGTTTCAAGGAAAGTTCTCGTTTGGTTTATACGAAATATACACACGGTTTTCACTCTACCGCCGCCTTCTGTAATATAATTTTTCAATTTGTGTTATAGATACGTTGTTAGATATTTAGTAGGGACAGTAGTCTTCAGTTCAATGGAATAAATTACAGAATGCAAGGGAAATAAAGACTCAACGTCTTTATAAAAAATTACACTAGTACCTCAATAACTCTTTCATGTCATAACGAATTCCTTATGCTAATACAGCTAAATATTTAGGAATTACATTAGACGCAAAACTTAAATGGAAGGAGCACGTCAAAAAGAAAAAGCAGAAGTTGAATCTAAAGTTCAGGAAAATGTATTGGCTCTTGGGAAGACAATCCCAGCTGTCAATCCATAATAAATTGCTGTTGTAGAAGCAAGTGCTAGAGCCTATCTGGACCTGTGGGATACAGCTCTGGGGCTGTGCAAAGAAATCAAACATAAATATAATTCAAACATTTCAAAACAAGGTGCTTCGGTGTATTGTTGATGCACCATGGTATGTAACAAACGACAACTTACACAAGGATTTAAAAATTGAACTTGTCATTGAGGAAATAAAAAAGCAGGCAGTGAAGCATGGGCAACGCGTCTTGCAGCATGTACATCCTTGGATACGGCGACTGCTAGGTACAACTAATGCAGCTAGTCCTCTCTGTCGTTGTAATGCAACTAAGGCTGGGTCCTCTCTGTCGTTGAGTGGATTCATCGGTGGGTGGTTAAGTTAAAGGCGGTCTAACCGGTATCAATGTCTATCAAATCAATTAGGTTTGATTGTTTCCTTTTATTTATTATTTATTTCAGTGTCACAGAAAGTGTAAACAAATGTGAGTCTGAATGTGGAGAAGTAAGAGACAGGTGAATATCGAACGACAGTTTATTTCGTGGACTATCACGGCCGGAGTCATTATTAATTAAAGAGTTTACGATGTCCGGCCTTTTGGGCCGTGGTCAATATGTCATTATCTAGACGTTTCGGCGACTCACCGAGACGTTTCGACCAAAAACGATTTGGTTTCACCTTGGTCAGGGGTACTTTCGGCTTTCCATCCTTTTATCGAACATTTTAAGAACTTTTTCTACTGAAAAAGGCCTACGGTGAGTAGCCGAAACGTCTAGATAATGACGTACAAATCAGTTGACCATAGCCCAATAGCTCGGATAAATCGTTTATTTCAGAAACCCGCCAAGTACACTTTTTCAAACTTTCGGAAAACAAAAAAAAACTTTCTACTTTTAATATTACTGTAGATTTTTGCCTAGAAAAAATTTACAGTGTTTCTCAAAATCTCCTAAAAACAAATAATGCTTGTATTTAATTTTTAAAATTATACTCCATTCATAAAAAATTTATAAAAATTTTGTATTTGACGGGTTTCTGCAATAAAATAACTTTTTTCTAAAAAAAAATAATTTTTGTAGTAAAATTATGACTTTTTAAACAGCAGTGGGATGTTAAATAGAAACACATTATACTTTATACTTAAATTTATTAAATATCAAAGAAAAAAAAATTAAACAATCAGTTTGGTCTTAAACAAAGAACAAAAACTAAAGAGAGAATCAAAATTTTTGTGCTTAAATTCTATTAAACTTAAAATCACTATCAACAGTAGAGCATCAAAAACTACCGTCTATTCATAACTAAAAACAAAAAGCAGAACAATATAGGCCTACTTATTTGTGTGTTCAATCTACTCATCCTCATACACCCTGTCTACGTTACAGTCAGCTTCTGTTGTAGGCCACTGGAGGATGTCGTTGTAAAAATCTTCGTACCCTGTAGTGTACTTGGCCAACTTCTTCAGGTCATTGATTTTCTTGATATTGATGGGAAGCTTTCCAGATGGACATGCCAGCACTGTAGGGAGCTCCGGAACAGTACTATATTTTTTCAGTGTGAACGTTGAGAAGGTGAAACCGTCGATAAAGTGCTTAACAACCACTTTTCCTTGGTCAGCTTTGTTGTAATAAAATTCTTTGTATGTGGACACTTTAAAAGGAATCTTGTCTTCCCTTTGAATTCCCCTTCCAGAAGTTTCATCTGAGTTTACAGTCCTCTTGTAAAACTGAGGCCACCAAGTATTAAAACTATAGATCATCTCGCTTGTTACTTGGTGAACAGTAAAGCGTTACTTAAAGTTTTACTTGATTTAAGAATCATCTCAGCACACTGATTTGGTGTGTAAACTCTATCTACTCTTTGAACAAGACGTTTAATACACCAAAAATCACGATCACAGGGTAAAAATGAGTGTCCCCTGACTGGGAAGTAGTGACGAACAGTCTCGAAAATTCCCCATCACAAAGATTCATTAGGAATCGCAGAATACAATGATTTTTGTTTTGCCCTGAAGGGCCATCACTGAAGAGAACAAGATGCTTAATTCCACTAGGAACTTCAGTTTTCAAATAGTGCAATAACATCGTGCAAACCTTATCTGGGGATTTATTGACCTCGCCTTCGTGATATATATAAATTTTTGCCTTGATAGTCTTCATGTCATGAATACAAAATACATTAAGCCAAAGCTGGCGCATGTAAAACACCTCCTGTACAGGTATGTTTGGAAGTGGTAAATTTTGCATAAAGTCAAAACAAAGCACCACTGTATCTTCATCAGTGTTGTTAATCATCTCCTTTTGTTTTATATAAAACTTCTTGGCTCTGCGCTTGTGAACGATTTGTTCAGCTGCAACGCTGGGCTTTACATTGTCGCTTAGACAAGGGTCTCTTAGTTTGGATTTGAAATTCTCACATTGGCTGCAAACATCAACTTGCGGCTGCCCGAATGATAGATTGAAGTTTTCCTTAAAGTAACTATAATAAAAACTATATTTTACTTTATCTCTCAACTCAGGGTGGTCGGTTTGGAACATTTCATACATTTTTGAGATATTTAGCTGTGCATCCAAATATTGTTTTTTCCTAGAACCATAATGTGTTTCTCTTACCTCAAATTTAGAAATGTGTTCATGGATAAGGACACATATATTGCCATCAATCGCATTTCCACTACGATTTTTGCCTCTCATATCGACAGGTATTCTATTCTGCAATAATAGGATACATAACCTTGCAACTCGATCTCGAGAAACTCCATGTATTTGTAAAAAGACATTTTTGCAAACTGGAGTAAACTCGCCATTGATTTTAACATTGTATACAAAAGATTTACCTTTTGTCTGTGGGATTTGAGTTGAAAATGAAGCAGCACTACAATCATCATTATCTGAGTTTTTCTTCTTTCTACGCTTAACTTCCCTAGCTTCTATCAATGTTTGCAAATGTAAATCTTGTTGGTTTTTAGTTTCTAACGAATAGAATTTGTTCCAGATCGCACTTTTCGTTTCGTTATCAATAGACAAACTGCATTTTCGAGGGCAGTTGCAAACAAGCTCATCAGGAATAGATTTACCAGAAACAAGGTTACCTTTGTAGTTTGTGTACTCTTCACCTTTCACTCTTGCTTTCCTTATGACATTACGTTTATATTTATCTTCATTTACAACACCTCGTTTTCTTTTTGCTTCAGGTTCATCATCAGAACTTCCACTGTGCATTTTTTAAAAACGAAATAATCATAACACACTAAGTGAAACCACTAAACAATAATATTAACCTCAAAAACTGTAGTATTACTCAATCTCTCACAACAACTGTTTGGTTTGTGGAAAATAAAGCATTAAAAACAGGTGATGCAACCGCTAAGTGAACAAGACGAACATGAAATTTACTGCAGAAAGCCGCCATGTGATTTAGCTTGACGGGTTTCTGCACTAAACAGAAATTTCAAAATAAAATATCACCCATTGGGAGGCTTGACAGTTCACGGGTTTCTGCATAAAACGGTGTGTTTACAGTAGGCCGTTCAGAATCTATTCATATCCCATTTTCGATAAAAATGTCAGTTGACGGGTTTCTGTTGGAATGACAGTGTTTGTTACAGAAACAGCCAGGCAGGCCGTGAAGTAAATAAAAACGTTATCAAACAGACGTTATCAAAGATATGGTCATAACAGATAATTAATAATTTTAATGCCTTACTTACTTACTTACTTAATCCTTAGCTTTTCTACCTTTTGGTGTAAAGCTATGTTGGAGCTGAGTCGTCTGAGGTCGTCTTTTTCCACATATCTCTCCATTTCTTTCTATCTCCTGCGAGCTCCTTTATTTTCTCCCATTTTACTCCTCTTCTTTCTGCAGCTGTGCGGGCTTCATCCTTCCAGAGCTTTCTCGGTCGCCCTCTCTTTCTTTTACCTTTTCTCTGGATTCAAACACTTGCTTTACCAGTCTTTCCTCCCCCATCCTCATTACGTGTCCCAGCCATCTAAGTTGTCCTTGTTCTACTGTTATTGCTACAGGAACAATATCTAACTTTTTCCTAAATATTTCATTTCGAATTCTATCTTTTTTTGTCTTCCCTTCTATTTTTCGAAGAAACCTCATTTCAATACTAGTTAGCTTGCTTTTTATTCTCTCATTTGTTATCCATGTTTCGCTTTCGTATGCTAATACTGGCTTCATGATTTTTCTGACTATTTTTGTTTTGACCCAAGTGGGTATTTCTTTTTTACCCAGGAAACTTGATTTAATACTATTGAATAATCTTCCTGTTTTCGCTACTCTTTCATTTATTTCTTCCTCTAAATTCCCTTTGCTGTTAATCACTACTCCCAGATATTTATAACTTTTTACTTGTTCTAAATATTTTCCATCAAGTTCTATACTGTGTTTCTCTTCTGAATTTCCTATTACCATAGTTTTAGTCTTCTGTATATTAATCTTCATGTTTTTCTTTCTAAGTTCTTCATTCAGAACCTACCTTTAATAAGATACCTTTATGTTATTCTGTAACTGTTTTTCTGTTCCTCCTATAATTATTAAATCGTCTGCGTAGCATAATTCTGTTATTGTTATTATCATCATATTCCAGTATCCTATTCTATATTTACTCAAACTTTCTTTACATTTTTTGACAACATCATCCAACACCAGGTTGAATAGCAGGGGGCTTAAAATACACCCCTACCTTAAACCTATTTTACTGGTGAAAGTTTTTGATGCCTCGTTTCTTACTCTTACGTAATTGACGGTGTTTTCGTATAGTCTTTTTATGCCCTCAATAAGCTGTTGTTCTATTCCCTTCCTCTTAAATATGTTCCATACGTCCTTCCTTCGTATACTATTCAACGCCTTCTCCATGTCCACGAAACATGTATGTATTTGTCTTCCCACTTTGGCAGCTTTCTCACATAACTGTCTTACTATGAAGATTTGGTCCACTGGTCCTCTCTTTTTTCTGAACCCACTTTGGCTTTCTTCCAACGTGTGCTCTACTTTTTTCCTTAACCTACTTTCTAGAATCCTCCCGTACAGTTTTCCTACCGTGCTCCCTAAAGTAATGCCTCTATAATTAGAACATTCTTTACTGTCTCCCTTTTTGTATATAGGCGCGATAATTCCTATTTTCCAGTCAAGTGGGACCTTCCTTTCTTTCAATGCTTGGTTAAAAATGTTTAGGAGTTCCTCCTTTCATTCCATGTTTGCTTATTTAATCATTTCTGTTGTTATTTCATCATGTCCTGGTGCCTTCCCTAATTTCATTTTCTCCATTTCCTCACTGAATTCTTCTCTTGTTATTTCCTCTTCTTGTAATTGATTCTCTTCTTGTTCCATGTTTTCAGTAGTACCTTCTCTTTTTTCTTCTTCTTCCTCTTCAACGTTATCTTCGTTTTCGTTTTCCTCTAATAAATCTTTAAAATATTCTCTCCATCTTTCCATAATACTTGTCTCTTCCATTAGGATATTTCCATTTTTCTCCTTTAAATTTTGTAGCATATTCGTTTTGGGTTTTCTTATTTGTTTCAATGTCTTGTAGAATAATTTCTGGTTTTCATTATATGTTTCTGTAAGTTTATTCCCGAAGTCTGTCCATGTTTTTTCCTTGCTCGTTTTTATTTGGTTTTTAACTTTTATTCTCTCTGTCTTATATTTGTCATAGTTATCTTGTGTCTTATTGTTCAGATACGTTTTCCACGCTTTTTTCTTTCCATTTACTGGTTTTTCTATCTCTTTTGTCACCATGCTGTCCTCTTTGTAGCTCCATTTCCTATTTTTGCTACCCCACAACTAACTTTCGCTGCTTCTTTGAGGCTTGATTTATAATTCTCTCATCTTGCATCCAAATTTTGGTATACTGTTTTCCTCTGGAATTTTTCTAGTTTTTTATGATATGATTCCCTTGTTAAGCGTTATTTAAGTTTATACACTTTAATTTTTTTTTTACTATTTTTCTTTTTTATCTTTTATTTCATCTTCCACTATCTACTCAAAATGATATATAAAGTAATGCAAATTTTAATACCATTAGATACAATGTTATAAGAGGAAGGAAGGAACTAAGTTCAGTGCCACAGAAATGATTAACAAGTTTATCAAGACTTAGATTTGTAAAATGAAATAAACGAAAATTAAAAAAAAAAAACAGTAAATTATCTACTGAGTGAAAGAGTCTTGAAAGGCTGCTATTGTATCAAAATTATTTTCTTTAAGTCCTTAATACCTTTTAAAATTTAAGCTTATATAAATAAAAGGTCTTTAAAATGTTTTGGTAAACACAGGATGAAAAGGATCTTCAGTTTGCTTAAGTGGAAACTTATTTTCAAAAGTCATTTTGTGTTATTGTTGGTTGATACCTATAAAACAATATATTATGGATGAAACTATTAGTAACCGATCTTCCCAGTTCTTAAAGTTAATGAGCTACAGTCAAGAGATGGCAGAGGAGACAGCAGGAGTGCTATCTAATCACTTTCCATTCTCTGTTTTACAGAATACACGATTGTAAGGATAGCATTTTTAGTCTGTGAGAAGCTGTGATAAGGTAATTTTGGACGGTGGTCACCTTAAGTACGACAACTGTTGTCTCCTGTTGGCATTGTCTCGATTTTCGTAGTAATTTCCTCTTCTTATGTTTTTGAGATTCCCAGTTCTGGGCGTCAGATAGACAAAGGCCAGTCAACAATAAGCCAGTAAAATTATGTGCGACCTTATTGGTACATAATGATTTGTTTTTCTTTATCAATCACGTTAAAAAACTAGTGCGACATCCTATTATGTTCTGAGTGTATGAGATAAACGTTCTACAGGGGGAGTGACCTGGTCCTCAGTCGTAATTCTGACAGTCTCTGCAAGGAGGGTATACTTGTCGCAGCTACCCACTTAAAGTAACCAGTCAAACTCACAACACGTTCTGTATCGTCCTTCCCTATGGTCCAGCAGCTTAGACCATGGTCGTGACCAGCTAATTTTGTATTATTATTAAATCGCATGACTTGGATACCAAAGAACATTGTTTTTAATAACGTGTGGTTGCTGGATGACCGTAAAGAATTATGCACGTATACAAGAATTAACAGAGAAAATAGATTACAGTTCATTGAACATGCATTTAAAACGAAAGTGTAAAAAGTGCCAAAGAAAATATAAAAATATAATTCTCAAATGATAAAACAAACTGAAGGCCATGTTATTTAGAATATTATGATTTCCAGATACACGAGATCAAGTAAAACTGGAATATCAGTTTAGATGTCAGTAGATTTCTTAAAAAAATATGTAATGTGTTACTATCCACTATGTTCAGTGATTTCCAATAAACACCTTCGCGCTTCCAACTCAACTTCAAATGGCAAAGAAAGGAATTTCTAAATAATAATTTCTTTTTAAGAGGGGAAAATGCTTTATGCGCTGTCAGAGGAAACCGTGTATCCCCTAGTGTGTGGAACTCTCACCCACTAAAAAACCCACCTCTAATTCATGCATTCATATCCATCCTGGAGCCACTTAGCGTATTGCTTCAGGATGGAGCCTATTGCGCCCTTATCGGGCTCCTTCTAGTTGTACCTTATCTTCTACTGCCCGTTGGGTGCAAGTTGGGCTTGTATTTTCTTTTGTAGTAGAACCCAATGAATAAATGCAGAAATGCGGTTCCATTCCGCCTTGCCTCGAAGCATAATTTCAACTACGCTGTCGGGTGTAAACTCCCGAGCTCCATCTCCAGTACAATCCTCTCTCTTGTGAATCTCCAGCACTTGAAAAAAAATAATGATGATGACAATAATAATAATTATAATAATAAAATAATAATAACCCTACGCCCGAGCCTACAAGATCTTGGCCCCGTGAGAGTCCTGCGGTAGGTCTTATGGTTGAAACACAATCAGACGACCAAACCAAGCAACTATTAACATTGAAGCGGATTGCCGATAATAAAGTTGAGGTGATCCTCATGGGACATTAAACAGCAGGAAATGTGAGGTAGTCTGCATGGATCTATCTGCTTCATTGCTCTGAGGAAGAGACGGTCACTGAACTTCCTTCTCAGTCATCGCTTGTAGGAGGTTAACAGTGAGAACGAATGGACACACGTTCTAACATTTGACCGTAAAACATTACCATAGCAGGTCAAAGCTGGTATCCACAGGTTGAGCATGAGGGTTTACAAACGCCAACTCGTGCAGTGCTACCGGTGTTTCCAGTTTTCGCACACAGCTTCTAGATGTGCACGAGTCAAGAAAAAACTCACGACGATGGTTCTTGCTATGAGGGAGTTAAGTGTGTAAGTTGTGAGAAACATCATTCGTGTAGATTCAACAACTGCCCTATATAGAAAACAGAAGTGAAAACAGTTATATGGAAAAGTGAGTTATATGCAAAGAAACTTGTTTCCAGACACACATAGGATAGGGTAACCGCAAAACCAACAAAAGCTGCACTTCAGTATCTCAGATAACTGAAGATTTTGTGCCGGGCGCAGTCGCATTTATCGAGAAGTACCTGAAGGAGTTACACCATAAGCCACGAGACGATGATCAAGATGAACGAACAATTATAATAGCGGAATAGCCTGCAACCACACAACGACAAGCTCTAACCCAAAACGTATGACCGTTTCACATCAGGAGGGACCTATGACCCAGATACAGGAGGGAGGACGTCCTAAAAGACAGGTCGGTGGACGAGAAAGCCCCGGTGGTCCTGACACGACCTCTGTCAGATCTCGGTTCTCTTCCTAACCCTAATGATCTTACTCATCTAGGAGATCTGAAAGAATTGAGGTAGATCGGCCAAAAGAAAAAAGGATGGTCGAACAGCAAAGCAGAAAGCCAAAGAAGGTATATCTGTATACTAGCAAATTCTTCAGACTCAACTTATATACTTTAGTAGAATATAAGTGGTTATATATCTCGTATGACAGTAAATTTAAGATGCTGTTGATCACATCCACACTCCTGTATGTAAGTAGACTTGAAACCAGCAGAGCATTTCAGCGTGAGAGGTTACGAGAGTTTCCATTCTGATGTTGAGCCAAATTGAGAGCTAGTTGTTGCTATCTTACTTAGCAGTAAATATTATGCTAGACAGGTATCTCTCATCACCTCTTGAGGCAGTAACAGTAATCTATTTCGACCGCTGAAGATGAAAATCTGATGCCCGACGGCATTTGGCAGGCCTGCAACACCTAATCGAACAGCTGCCGACTTCCATCCTCTTAGGAAATTTCTATGCTTTCGATCGCAGTTTGGGGTGTGCGGCTACGAACAGGGTTGGTAGAATTTCTACTTACGAATTCCATTGATCTCCTTGGACACCATTGACGACACGCATTTTAGCAGCCGGAGTGATATATTCTCTGCCATCGACCTGTCTCTGTTTAGCCTTACTCTTGCTCTGCGTCACTTTCTGATCTCTATAAACTGACCACTTTCATTTGCTTATAACAACCAGCGCCCTGAAGAGGGAGGTACGCATGCTGAGGAGGTGGTGCACGGACAGTGCCAACTGGACTGATTTGTTGAAGATTTAAGACCTGTTGACGTTGTTGGCGACGTGGACCAAGATATCTGTTGCTTCACGACCACCATCTCTGAAGCGGTACAGAGTCACATCCGCGGATTCTCGGTTCTCTACTGGAGGACACCGGCGCCATGGTGTAGTGCGGAAGTTAAGGAAGCGAGCACCGAGAAGAGAAGGGTTTTCAACTAATTTAAATATGTGCCAACATTATACTATGTGATCCGTTACAGCCCCCTTAGATCTGCAGCTTGGAAAAAGATTCTGGCTGCGAAAAGTCCAGCTGGGAGAAATTTGTCTCCGGCAACGGAGGCCTAGAGGCGGTGGGAGCAATCGGTGTATAAGCCTTGTCAGACCTTGAGCAAGAACTTCATGCCGTGCGCAGCGAAGACGAAGTTGTGGAAATTTTTTCTGAGCTTTATGCCACAGTCAGTAATTCTAATAGTAAAATTCCTCAGAAGCAAAGTCGGAACAGAGGAAGACGCTCCAGACTTCGGGAGCTCTACTTAAAAGCACCTGTTTACGATGAACGAATTAAAAGCCGATGTAGACACTACTGGCAATACCACAGTAGGACCAGAAAACATTGCTTATAGCATCTTAACACGTCTGCCAGAGACAACGAAATCTATCCTATTAAAAATATATAATAACATATGGACACAATAGGCTTATCCAAAAGCACGGGAAGAAGCAATTACAATTATTATCAGTATTCATAAATCCGGTAAAGGTTCAGTGAAACAGGAGAATTATCGTCCAGTGTCTCTGGCGTGCTGTTTACGAAGTTGTTAGAGAAAATGGTCAACAATCGACTCACCTGGAGTGATACAACCTACTGAACATTCGTCAGTGTGGACTACATGAAACATCGTCCGACTACTTACCGACTATTTTGACTTAGAGGAGGACTCGACACAGCATGAAGGCAAAATGTCTTGCAACGATTCTATAGGTGGCAGTTTTGGGGGAATCTTCAAAAATTTTTTGCGACCTTCCTCTTGAAACGTTCCTTCCGTTCTTTCCCTCTTGAGAAATTTCCTATATGATGACTATCTTCCTTTGTTTTGCTCGTCATCTTCAACAGCGAAAATAAAATACTAGATGTAAAGAGCCATAAATAAGATTACAGGGAACTCCGAAAATGCTACGATTTCTTTCTCTGTAGCGAAGGCAAATTGCATTTATTTCTGTCAAAAACGAGTCAGATGTTTGAACCCGACTCTGAAGATAAACAGGTTTCGAATTCAGTAAATCAGACAAGTTCGATTTCTGGGCCTACTATTAGGCAGCGCGGTTAACATGGAACCATTCACCATAACATGGTTCCACGTCACATGCAAGATCTAGACACTAGATGTAAATCAGCATTCAGTGCAATTAGATTCATCTTACATATCAACTGGGGACCAAATAGAGAAGCGCCACTGAGCTTAGACACAGCTATAACCATTGAAAAAATAGATTACGGTTGCTCACCCTACTCATCAGCCAGAAAGTCTGACCTAAAACTATTAGACATAGTGCACAGTTCAGGCACGGTTAGACTAGCCTAACCGCAAACCTTATTGCGA
The DNA here is from genome assembly GCA_034769895.1 of Magicicada septendecula. NCBI lineage: Eukaryota > Metazoa > Arthropoda > Insecta > Hemiptera > Cicadidae > Magicicada > Magicicada septendecula. The sequence goes on along the minus strand of CM068375.1, from coordinate 119,229,377 downwards.
TGCAGGAATGACGTCACTACAACTTAGACGTCATAAATTACTACTGAACTATGGTTCAAAAATCCGTATCTTGCCAACTCATCTGGATCACATGGCGTTCACTGTGAAAAGACGGACTCAAGTGTATACTTGGGGTTACGTCAACCACTAGATCGGCTAGTGTTGGAACTGTTCAAACAGTAAAACGTTCCAACCGTGCATACACATCCGATTGTGCCATCGGAAGTACTACCCTGGCAGCTTAGGGAACCAGAATGCCGTTTGGACTTAACCCATGCGGAGAAGTCAGCAGTACGCTCCTCTGTGTGGGTGATTCGATTCCGTTCGGTGATTGTAGACTAAAACGATCATATCGCACTTTATAGTCGCTGATTTTTATAACCACTTTGGAAATGGCAGGCGCAGACGACCCGTATTACACGGATCGAGATTACTACACCGGTGGTTGAAGTTTAATTTTATATGGGTGCTAAGCCACGTAGGTATCACTGGGCAATGAGGACACAAGGGCAGTCCTGAAGTAGACGTATTTGATGTAAGACCAGCTGATTTGAAGATTGCTGCAAATCGGTAATACTTACCTCGTGGCAGCAAACATGGCAAACCTTACGCACCAAACCGCATGTGGTAAAAGAGAGTATAGACAGGTGGCAACATGCAGGAGAACGGGAATAGGTTTGTCTCACAAGACTACGTATAGGCCATGCGAATCTGACATCGTCGTATCTGCTGCAGTCTGAACAACAATGGGCAGAGTGGCAGAGTACTTACTGTAAAACACATTATAGACGTTAATTAACATTCGAGCCTTAAGACAGAGATGCGGGGTCAGAGGTGATCTGAAAACCTACCTCGCCAAAGTCTATTACGTGAGGAATTTTCTGCCGATTTTGAGTCAGTGTCCGTGGATCCTTCTGATTTTTTTGCAATGTCTTCATAAAAGGTTATAGAATAAAGTTAAGGAAATTTTTTGTCCCGTTCTTAAATTTAAGGATTGTTTTCACCCCTTTTTCGGGGGTTAAGAAAACAAAATTTAATTAACCCCGGTAACCGATGGAGAATCAAATTCTAAGCAAAAAGGAGGTATATACACTTTTTCAAAAAACTGCGTTGTTTGCGAGTTACAAGGGTTCAAAGTTTTGCCAAAAAACGCGTTTTTTAACATTAATCTGCAAATAACTCAATAACAACGCCACTTTGCAAACAATTTGTATAAGTCAAAATTGAAGTTTATTAACAGACGAACATTTCCACTTTTTTGGTTTCATTACGCCAAATGATTCTTGAGATTCAGCCAAAACAAGATGCCGATTCACCGGTTTTTGATCGAATCACATGATTAAAACTTATATAACTCGGCGAAAAATGGTTAGATCGTAATTGAATTAGTATCAAACGAAAGCTCTGTTAATTTCCTAAATAATGGTGGGTTAATCACTTGTCTAGCTTAAAAAATGACGACGTTCTGTAGGAAAATATCATAATTTCTGCAAATTTTTTCCAAGAAATTTAAAAAGGAACGTCCGCCATTTTATCAAATATCTACATTAAGGCTAGATACTGTAATTTTCGGTCGTCTATTATATTAGAAATGTCCTCAAATTTTTTGAAGCATATTCGTATTGCTGTACAGTAACGCGTAACGTTTTAAGAAAATTCTAGGTTTTGGATTTTCGCCAAAATTCGCTTTTTTATTAAATATCTCAGTAACAATGCGTTTTATCGAGAAACTGGTATATACCACAAATGAAGCTTATAAAATACCAAAAATTTTGAATTTTGTTTCATTCCTTTATGACTAAAATTCGATGAGTTACAGCAGTTTAAATGTGTATTTTGCTGACATCGTGTAAAACATTTTTGACTTCTAGGCAAAATATCTAGTGTACAGTAGTGTTTTTGATATAGTGTGTACAAAAAAAGTTATAGCTCTTCAAATATCCTACAAAATGGATTTTGTTTAAAAATTGTTTTCTAAAAATTGACCGAGTTATGACTAAAAATGTAAACGCGCTCCAACAGTTAGATTTTGTTATCGTACGTTATTATGTTCGGGTGCGGTCCCGAGAGCATATTAATTTATACTAAACTATTTTTTTTTCAAATTGACAATAAAATTAAGTATCATTATAATTTTTTTTAACGTCTATTGTAAACAAAAGAATATCTGTTGCAATCTGTCACTATCTGTATTGCTGGTTCTTTATATATTAATCGAATATTTAATTTAATAAAATAATATAATGTTTATAGTTCGACTTTTCTTTGATTAAATTATATAATCATGGATGAAATATACATATTTTTTTTACTGTATTTTGAGTTATGACCGCTAAAAACACGGACCCTCTAGCGGAGACCAGAAAAGGCCTGATCCTCACTGCTTACTGCTGGCACGTGTTTTTTGGAGCATCAGCTGAGCGTCGAAGTTGTTTGTTGGTACAAGGGTTGTAATATTCTGCTAAATATTATTAATGTTGTGACGTTTAAGTAAATGTAGGTTAAACATCCCCCAAAACCTGTAGGTACCCAATTTAAGGACTTCAATATACATCCTCGCGTTGTTTAATGTTTTCAACCCTTTAGGGATGGCTTTTAACCCTTGCGTCGGATGCATTCCTTGACGTTATAATCCTAATCAGTACCCCCAAAAAACCTATAGGTACTCACTTTCGAGGCTTTGACCGGCATTCTCGGGAAGTTTAATACCTACTTACACCCCCTGATTATAGTCTGCTTCAACCCTTTAGAAACTATCCATAGAGTCAAATATAATTTTGGACGTGAGAATCGTAATCAGCACCCCCAAAAACCTATAAGTACCTAATTTCAGGACTTAAAAATGGATCCTCGCGTCGTTTCATATTTTCAACAATTTAGGGGTAGTTTTAAACCCTTTAGGGGTGAGAGCGGGCCAAAATTTTTCCTTAACTTTGTTATAGAACGTTTTACTCTGTCATTCTAAAAGGCAGCTGACCTGATTAACCAGCCATAAAACAACTTTCATGCACGATAGCCAATATCCTATTAATAATTAGAAGAAGAAGAAGAAGAAGAAGAAGAAGAAGAAGAAGAAGAAGAAGAAGAAGAAGAAGAAGAAGAAGAAGAAGAAGAAGAAGAAGAAGAAGAAGAAGAAGAAGAAGAAGAAGAAGAAGAAGAAGAAGAAGAAGAAATAAGTACAAAGATTTTCTTAAATAACTTCTTGTTCTTCTTCCTCCTTCCAGGCTTTCAGGTAAATAGGCAACAAGCCTATTCAGGTTCCATGGTTAGGTTTCCGGGGACAGAGTGTTTTTACTATAATATACTCCTTATACAGCAATATTATAAATTATTGTCCTTATGGAGATATTAGCAATATAGTCCTTATGGGCAAATATTACAATTGCAGCAAAGGCGAGAAAAAGACTTCAGTTCGGCGGCTCTAAGGATCAACTCCAACTTTTAGAGTTACTAATTCTAAACGGCACTCTAGCAATCCACATGATAAGTAATACCTTCATCTCCGTACTCTCACAGGCAGTCTTGGACATGTGGACGAAATAAAGTCCCGTGGTCCTCCGGTTGGGAAACGTGTGAAGGACTGGTAACCTCTTCACACGAAATTCATAATAGATGATGTTCACAAATAAAGTAGGAGATAAGTCAAAATGAAAAGTTAAGTCAAATAATAAATGAATCAATTTTAGTGAAACTGGATTCGATTAGCGGATGGAAAACAATATATTTATAAATGTCAAACAGTCAGAGATAATCGATTCGACGGCCATATTAAAAACAGTGTTACCAGGCGTAAGAACAACAGTAGAGTTGTTCTGTGTATGATTACATTGGCAGTGTCGCAGAGTAGTCTATGCAATATTAACACTGCCAGCACGTTATGTGGTAGGTAAGAAACCGCCTTCCACAAACTTATGGACGCTTTTCTCTGATCAATATGACAGGCACTAACACATTTATTATTTATCAAAATAGTTACAGCCGGTAAATGTTGCTTAAAGTCCGCACGAGATATTTACTGTTCATTAATAGGAGAAAGAGAATCGACTTTGTGACATTTTTATCCGTCAGAGTTCTCTTCCGAGTGTCGAGTGCGAGCTCCAAATGTATTGCTGGATATTGCACAACAGTGTTGTGCTGAGAAAAAAACAATCGTTTTTAATAAAGCCCTTAAGTATTTATGTTACGTATGTTTTCTGGACTCGGAGACAAATGACTGATTTTATTGTCCGTTTGCCGTTTGGAAAGCTCTATCGGAGGAGATAGGGAGCTTGTAACTCGAGAGCAGTTGGTCGAGATCGACGATTACTGGTGGCCTTTCGACTCTGCAACACCAACGAGTCGTACTCAACATTACCGCCGGTGATGGGGGAAAACTAGCACAACGAAGGCTTGGCCGGTTCCTGGCAAACAGCTGTGAAAGCATTTTTCTCTAATCCGATGGTGCATAACAGAACATGACAAGGTGAACCGTGTAAGTCAAAGAATCTGACCACATTGCATAACAACCTCGTATCGGTAGGTTTGCACCTGTGAGAGAAGTGGCAGGAGAGGCATCCTGCTTTGGCTGAATTGGCGAGACAGGTTCGGTGTCTCTACCGGCAGGCAGAAGAAAAAAATGTAACCTCTATTGCTGGTTCCTGGACGTCTCCAACAATGATATAACGGAAACGTCAACTTAGTCAGGTCGAGGTTTTGTTCCCGGTGTACACAACTTGAAGAAAGGTTTCATAACGGATTCCAGTGTCACATATGCTGGGTGAACAGAATTTCGCGCTTTAGGTATTTGCTGACGGTAATCAGCAATGTGGGTTTGCCATGTTCCATGCGACCGACGCGACGTGTCTAACAGCAACCATTTCTCCATCACTTTGAAACGTACAATAAGTTCGCTTAGAACTCCCGCTAGAGTGCTCGTCACCCTCTGAATATGCTTTTCATGTCTCTGTTTGCCACCCCGCCCCTGTTTTCATGTCCCATTTTAGGATTAATATTAAAAGTACACAGGGCATGAAAATACATAAAGTACATTTGACAGAAAATACATATTTCATGATCGGTGGTCTTAGTACTATTGAAAGAAATGCAGAAATATAATATTTTATCTTTATTCATTAATTTCGGAGTGTTTATATGACTAAGTTTATTAAAACAACATTTTTGCGCGTTAGTTTAGTGCCATACAGGGCCACAGAAAAGAGTTTTACTAGATTTAAACTTGTTTTAATTCGTTCTTGAAGTTATGAAAGCATTTTTTTTAATGAAAGTATTTTCTAAAGTTTTTTAACGCTTTACTTGATAGATTATGAGAGTTTACCATGGCGGTTATTGTCTGTATACAAGAATGGCGCTGACTAATCGTATTCAAGCTATATTACACATGTAAACTATGTTGTAGATAGAAAACACGAACTAATTAGCACTTCCCGAACTTTGAGTTTACTAGCGTTACTATAAACACTTGTTACATTCTTATACACTCAAGTGACGCTAGGCCTGTTAAATTCATTGTATGTTTCAGTCTGTTGCTGGAGCCCGTAATATAATAATTACAGTTAAATATTATTATAGTTTTTTCGTTTTTAGGTTTTTTGGTATCGAATGGACTTTTATTTATTCCAATAAAATATAGATATTAAAAAAAACTTTCGATTAAAATATATCCTTCTAAAGTCTGTACACGAATCACAGACAGTGGCGTATCTATGTGGGGGTGGGGGCTCAAGGGGATCAACCCCCTTCCCCAGAGCTATTAAAAAAGTCTGTGAAATTTGATAATCACTTAATTTCTAAGCTAGTTGCGTGTGTCAAAATAAGGGTTATAAATAACCGCATAAAGATAAATCATATGTATAATCTTGAATATCTCATTAGTCCTGAGGAAAATTGGGAGTCTAATGTTCAAGCTAGTCTCACCCCCTCCAGAAGCTGATCTTATCAACCTCCCAGAAACTAGTCTCATTCCCCACACACGGGAGCAGCTCCTAATTATGACAGTGGTCACACATACTACTCCTGGTTTATCGTCAAGGTATAAAGGAGAACGGGTTTACCGTTTTCAAGAAGAAAGGGTTTACCGTTTTCAAGAAGAAAGGGATAATATATGGGGTAGTTTACATTTTTGTTAGCGTAGGAAATCGAATCCACGCCGCGTGGTGTAATAAACCAACATATTCCCCACTATACTGAGGGCGCTGCTCTTGACACCGATAAAGTGATGCAACTGCGAAAATGGTAACCAATTTTTTGTGTGCAGCTATGCATGTGCGGTATAAGATAAGGAAAATGCAACGAATAGTTTATTATAGGAAAACTAAACAGTTCACGCGCTGTAATCTACGTGATAAGATGTTTTTCACAGTTTTTACTGGGAGAACATTTCCCTCTCCCTCCACAACCCCCCCACACATACAATCATGGGAGTGTTTAATTTTGTAGAATTTGCTTTTAAAAGCGTTTCTATAAAAACAAACTTAAGATATATAGATTTTCTGTGTTACCTGTGTGCTAGGTTTTGAAAACACGATAGATCGCATTGGTTTCAAGATAAACTAATGTACGCTAACTGATGTAAAATAGTTTATACACACATAAAAAATAAAATTGCCGTAATAGCAGGGTTTTATAAAGTCGCGTGGGCGAGGTATGCATTTCTGTGTTCTCAGGATGGATGAAAAATCTATCCAGTTTTATGCAGACGTGGTTAAACCAAGCCCACTTATTAAACACTGCTTACTTCTTCGGGAATAGAACACTCTACCACACACTTTTACAGTCCAGTAGTACACACTATAACGATCACTGTAGTCATTAATATACTAATCTTGGGCAGGACAACGCCCACAGTTCTACAATCATGGTAGAACAAAGAGCAATCATCTATCGGGTAATCATAACACAATTAGGGTTCCAGGCGCTGGCAAATTCTGTTTCAACAAGGCCATAAATTACGGACAGAAAGTAAGTATCCCTCACATTGTTTAATGTATATATTGAGACATACTGTGAGCATGGAAATCCAGCTTAACATGGGAATATTGTATAGGTTTCCTGCTATTTACCTTAGTTATACATCCAAGATGACGTTGTTACAAGGATCCATGTTTCAGTTACAGGAAGTAGCAAGACAGTACTCGCTGACAATTGCAGAAAACAGACTAAAGCCGTGGGTTTTAAAGGCAAATATCCAGTGAGGACTAACAAACTGTTCTTTGGAACAAGTGAGCCGTTTTAAGTATCTCGAATGCGAAGGTAGCTTTGAGTCCGCAGCTGATGTAAAAGACAAAAATGAGTTGTATATGAAACGATTCACAGGAATCTTGGAAACAAAGTAACACACAGCACAAGAATTAAATTTTGTGTGGCAACTGCAATAGCGTGTTGACATGCGCGAGTGAGGTGTGGGTCATGAATGAAAAGCACTGCGACAAGGTTCTGAGTGCTGAAATGCAGTTTATTCGAAATACTTTAAACTATCCGTTACAAGATGGAAGAAGGGATGAGGAAAATTTAGGAAGACGTAGAAGTAAAAGGCATAAATAAAATCATTGAAACTTATAGAAGATAATGCAGTGGTCATTTGCGGAGGATGTAGGTGGATGGATTGGAAAAGCGGCGCTAAAGTATAAACTCATTAGTAGAAGAGATGTGGATCATCCGAGGATCAGATGGATGGCGAAACAAGTTTACATAACCTTGTCCTTGAACTGAAGAAGAAGAGAAGAAGAAGTAAGTAGCGATAAAACTTATTCGATAGGGAGAGCGGGTGTCGAGTAGAGGGCCCTGATCGTGCTATTTGTACATCGTACAAAATCATTCTCGATGATTCATAAAGGTTTCAGAATGCTGTTACACATTTTTTTTCTTAAAGTTACACTCTTCTTGGAAATAGGCCGAAAGACCACTCATTTCTGCAGAAAGCACAAACATTTAGTAGTGATGGTTGGCAAAAATAATATTAATAAGAGGTAAAAAAGTGCGAAACAAGAGATAAATGAACTGAGAAAGCTATTATGGTAAGAAAATATAAGAGATAACACAGAAATACTGATATAAAAGAGAACGTTTCTTTAGGGGCCGTGATATGGGAAACAAGATCAAACAATAGGCAAAGAGCGGAAGCTTTCGAAATAGATTCCCACGGAGGCGCTGCACACTGTCAAGATAGAAAAAGAAACATACGAAGAAATAAGAAGAAAAAGCAAGTAGAGAAAAAAGTCACCGAAAAACAGAGAAAGAGGATTGAAAAGTACCGACATATCAAAAGAACTATTACTGATAAACCAGAAATTATAAATTGCTATTACAATTGCAATCGCCCTCAAGATAACCGGTGGCCGCCAGAAGACTGCTTAAAACAAATTACCCTAGATATTCAAAACAGGCAGCTGGGAAAGGAAGACGTCCTGATAGGGAAAAAAAGAATGAGAGGGACAACCAAAAGCTGTATGGATTTATCTGTATAGGTGTATAGATGTGTGTGTGCGCGCACGTGTATCTCTTGTAGATGGTGCGGTTGTTACTGACTGAGTTCCGTCGTCGTAGACTCCAGTACAGCGTCGAGATATTGAGCCGAATCTAGCAGAAACATCAGAACGAACGAACGTCATACAATAGGAGCGCTCTTCATTATAAATAAATAAACAATATATAAAAATAATAAAAACAACACACACACATAGGTAGGGAGATTTAATATTCCAGGGATAACACACCAGGAGAGAAAATATAATATTAGATCAAAGATAAGAACAGAAAAGAACATAAAGAAAGTATACCTATTACTAAATTATAATACAATATTTATAAACAATTTATAAAAGGCTCAAATATCGTATCTTATTTTCGAGTAGCCGTTTTTCCCCGTCGCATTGTATACGGAAGTGATCATGTCTTTGTATGAGGGTCGTTCAGTCATTAAAGAGACAAATGACAGTTGTTTTAATTAATGGAACTAATTCCCAGCTATAGTCTTGGATTGGGTACACGTATCCAATCACTGCACTAGTTATTTTGTCTTCTGAAATCTAAGCTATTTTTCGAAATGTGTTTCACGTCTTTGTTGCTGTGAATCTTGACTTCACGAAACTGTTCATTGAGTTGTCTAACGAGAAGACAGACAGACACCTTATAGGGCAAAGTCTGTAATGTAAGGGAGATGCAGAAGAAATTCGTTAATTTTGGACAAGCTTTATCGGAAAGAAAAACTCCTGGCTATAAAAGCTTTAGTTCACAAAATGAGATTTATGTCGGTATATATCGATCCATATATTATATGAGTTAAGTTTATTTAACAAATTAAAATTATGGTTTAATAATATGTAGCTTGACCAATAACAAACGAAGAAAGTCAAAAAAGTTCATATTTTTAATGATCGGATTGAGGTGATCCGAATTGATTCTTTCTTAAACAGCACGTGAGCGCTTAAACAGACGTAGCAGTAGGAAGTGAAAAGTCGTGTAGAGAGGGTGGGAAGGAACTGTTCAATGGGAATGTAGGTGGGAATCAAATCTGTTGCCGCCGCCTCTACTCCACTCGATATCTTTTATCGATTGTGTGATTTGTTTGTGGTTCACATTTACTGAATAATTTGAACAGAATTATCGTCGGCAGTTGATTGACGGTAGTAGAGCGTAAGAAAACTGTGTCGCGGTTCTGTTTTTTTTCTTTTGTTCGAAAATACACGATAACGCGGGAAACGTTGCGTTTGTACAGTCTAATATCGTAAGTGTATAACAAAAGCGAAGTATCGTAAGTTGAATGAAAGCAAAGTGCTCTGAAAATATTCTTAAATCGGTGGTAATGTGGATACGTTGTGCGAAAATGGAACACGTAATTCAAATTGTTTGTTTAACCTTAAAGTGCGGTGTTTTTGTGTGTCCAGCAAATGTTCATACCGCGTGCCAGGGACTGTAGTTTTTATTGTGGTGCGGACAACGTGAATATTCCCTGCCGAGACAGTACTTCTGAAAGCTGCTAAATCTGTTAAGGTGCAAAAAAACAGGGAATACAAATTAGACAGGTCAGGGACCGCAGTTTTCAAGCATATTACACTGGGCGAGCCATAAGTCGCATGATACTAGGAGAAATTTTGCTTAATATAGTAGTGGCCATGAATTAACAAATGATAGAAGGTTTTGGAGGTTCCGGTCAATAATTGAACACAATTAACTGAATATTTGCATCGTTTTTTGACAAAATTTATTGATATCATCAGTCTGTACGCGGGCGATATAGAAATAGTACATGTGATGAGTGTTTTTATGTGTCTTTATTACATAACGAAACCTCATAATAACACGTTTTAATATCATTATCTTTATGTCAGTAAGAATGATGATAGTATTCCATAAATATTATCATTCGTTTTGTGTATTAATCGTTTCCGTTTTTCCTAATAATGATAATAAATGTCAACCTTCAACAATAAAGTTACGAAATATCCTCGAAAATTTTTGAAAATTGTGTCGGGTTAATGGCCAGATCTTAGTAGAAGTTATCAAAAAATAGAATTAGTCAAGCGACTTATAGCCCACCTACTATACAGTTCAAAATTTTCGTATTTAGGCCTACAGTAGTTGCCTAAATTAACTACATACGTTACCAAGTCCTACTTATGGGTGAGCCATTGCACAGGGGTGCCAAAATGTGGGTCTCGGAAATTATTTGGAATGTCGTAAATGAGCAATTAGTATTGACCTGTTACCCTATACCCTTATAAGTAAGTTACTTATAAAAATTGTTTTCCCATGTCACTGTATTGTTTACTTAGTGCGATCCGGGGTTTTTTTTACAGTACGTCATAAATGAACAACCACGCAGCACCAACATTGTTTATGTAAGTTAGTCCTCCCCACCTCCTCTTGGATGTTTTTCGTTTTAATAATATACGTTTTTACTTTTGGTGATTTTAAACTTTGATACCTACGACGAGACACCTTCAGTGACTCGACTAAGACTAATAATGTCTCACCTCAGAATTGGGGAAATTTTTGGCCTTTTTCTTTCATTTTCCACAACAAGGATAAACTGTCGATATTCCGTTGGCCCTCAACACGTTTTCTACCTGTGGATCTATAATTATGCGTTAGCGTGTGTGGGTCTGTCTTCCGGCACCATATTCAGATGGTCTTTCCATTTACACCTGTATTCACAGAGTTTAAAGAGAAAAGGAAGCATGTTAAGCTCTACTCCAATATCTTCTTTTCGCCCTCTGTTTACACTTGTCCAGGCCTTCACAGTCCGCAAGAACTTCATTTTTTACATTTGGATAAGACATATGAATCTCTGAGTCTTAACCGCAGATTCACTGCCACATGATGATGCAGATTCACTGGAACGTAATAATATATAGCTTATATTATCATAAGCCATGTAAATTATAATTGACCATTTTTAAAATTTTTTCTTAAAGAGGGCCTCCTTTCGACAACGCGCATGAACTGTTGCTTACTGAAATTATTGTTTACGAACTTTCTTTCATATTCAAAGCACCGAAGTTTTGTTTTCGTACACCTAACGTCCGTTGAAGCATTTACTTAGTAAAAAAGCCTCAAAGAACGTTGGCATGAACAAAAATAAAACGCGCGTTATACATAGAAATAATGTAGCCGGGTGTGACAAATTAAGTATAAAATGTACATTGAATTATTCCTGGTTCTCCGAATCACCTGAAATTAAAAAAAGACGCATGTCCTTACCATACATGTTCTAGAATGTTTTAAGTCTCTCTCTCTCTCTCTCTCTCTCTCTCTCTCTCTCTCTCTCTCTCTCTCTCTCTCTCTCCCCTCTCTTTCTCAATCATCAATCGCCTCTAGCTTTTCCTACAGCATCCTCAACATTCTGCCTCATGTTCTCTAAGTTTAGTGAAAAAAAGAAAGGCTTTAAATAGAAAAGTGTACAACTCCTCTGTCGGATCTGTGATGCATGCGCAAAAACAAGAAATTAAATAAAGCAGAAACCTCTTTTCTGGATTAAACGTTCTGAATTCAAGATATCCTTTATTCAGACGGGTATAAGCTAAGCTTTATTCGTAATTCTTGTTTTTAAAAATATTTACACATTTTAAAGGTTCTTATTCCTACGAAGGGAACAAAAATGGGATGATGGCTAGGGAGGAAGCAACTCATCAGAGGAAGCAAGAACCTTGGGGATGTATATACATAGAAAGGCAGATGCTCTTAGTTGTATTTCTTATCTGTTATAATTTTGTTAGTGTCATTATTTATTCGTGTGCATTATTGACATGGTCTTCAAGTGATTAATTACCAGGTTTTTCGTATATAACAGAATACACATAGTTTAACTACATACGTTACCAAGTCCTACTTATGGGTGAGCCATTGCACAGGGGTGCCAAAATGTGGGTCTCGGAAATTATTTGGAATGTCGCAAATGAGCAATTAGTATTGACCTGTAGCCTTGAATACTGAAACTACGTGAATGAAGCAAGTAAAAAATGTAACTGTCAGTGGAATAGTAAAACTGTCAGTATCTATTAAAATATATCGATGAAATGGATCTAGCTCTACTTTATATCTCTAATGAAGTAAAACAGTAAAATAGGTGGTGACTTGATGTTGAGGGTTAGTTATTTTAAATCAGGTATATTGTAGGACTTACAAGTACGTAGGAGTAAGAGTGCTTGTTGTCAGTGAAGATGGGAAAGATAACGAAGAAATAAAACAAAAGTTGGTCTGGAACGGAGGTCAATTATGAGGTTAAAACGAATATGGTGGCACAAGGAAGTATCAAGTGGTAGAAAACGCCGCATCCATAGTACTATCGTTAAAAGTATTATATTATATGCGCTGAAACTTTGAGTATGACTGAGTCTGATACAATAAATATTATGGCCGTGGAAATGTCATGGACTGATATGATCATGTAGAATATCTAGATTAGATATAGTCGGAAGATAAATAAATTTAGGAATATTTGTGGTATGATTTACAGAAATCTTAGAAATAAAACAAGACACAGCACAAGGATTAAATTTTATAAGACAATCGCAATAGCCACGTTGATTTATGCGAGTGAGGCGTGGGCCACGACAAAAAAGGAAAGCGGCAACATTCAGAGTGTTGAAATGCAGTTTCTTCGAAATACTTTTATACATTGCAAAATAGAATAAGGAATGAAGATATCAGAGCAGAACTCGAAGTAAAGGACGTAAATGAAATTATTTCAATTTACAGAAGACAGTGATGGGCTCATCTGAAAAGGATGACAGAGGATCGATTGCCGAAAGCGGCACTGAACTATAAAGCCATTGGTAGAAGAGACATGGGTCCTCCGAGGATGAGATGGGTGCCGGAACAGGTTTCTAGAACCTAATCCTTGAAGAGGAGATGAAGAAGAAGAAGAAGAAGAAGAAGAAGAAGAAGAAGAAGAAGAAGAAGATAGAGTCGAAAACGAGAGGATTAGTGCAATGATGAATGTACCACACACTACTTTTGCATGAGATTGAAACAAAACAACTAATTCGGTTTGATAATTTGCATAGAATGATAGATGGAAGATTGCCAAAAATGACACACTCAGTGGGCACCCACAGCAAGAAGGAAAAGAGGAAGCTCGGACATGTTGTGAAAACGTTAAGGGAGCGCAGTTTAAATGAAACTTTCGTATCGATAGAGCGCAATGGAGGAAAAGTTTGGAAATCGGACAGTGACGGCAGACGGTATAAACCAATCAATCGTGATGACACATTTATTGTTGGAATGTAAACAGTTTTACAGGTTCCACTGATATTTTCTTATGCTTATATAGAAAGTGTTATGGTAATTATTAACCATATTTTGTGTTACTTATAATAAAACACTTTCCTTAGTTAGTATTTACCATCACCGATATGTGCTTTATTTTCGTTAGAAAGAGATTATGCTTTGATTAAAATGATATCGGTTTTAATCCTAGAACCATATAATTAAAAATTAATCTACACTCTGTTGACGAATAGGTATTTTTGTGTAAATAAATGTAATATCTTATGTGTATCGCCAAAAAACTTTCAAAGCTGTTAGTGACAGAGAACTCTGTGAAGCTCTGAGTTAGGAAAATATGTGATTTAGAAATAGAGATGGGGGGAAAAAGAGAGAGCGAGAGAGAGAGAGAGAGAGAGAGAGAGAGAGAGAAAGAGAGAGAGAGAGAGAGAGAGAGAGAGAGAGAGAGAGAGAATGTGTGTGTTTTGTATTCAAATTAAATGTACATAGACAGTTCATTTCGGTAATTATTTTGTTTATATAACTGAAAACGTTTATGTGTGATTGAGAATGATGGTTTGAATCAGTAAAACACATGAATTATAAGCAATAAATAAAAAGCGTGATCGACAATACAGATCCGTTTAAAGAAATCGATAATGTACATAAATAATTGGTTTTTACTTACTAATGAATTTTAGTTCTTGTTGTTGTTTTTGTGTTGAATAATGAATTTTTGTTTTCCGAGCTACCATCTTAAAGAAGCGTACGCTTATGAAGGTATATAAAATTTATATAAGCTATGTGATATTCTGGTCTGACTTTGACGCTTGTATGTCAATAAACGTTCTAATACTTCATTTCATCTGTTACACGGTATTCAATTAGAACGGCTCTGCGCAAAAGGAATACATATTTTATTTCAAGACATGGAGGAATGTGAATTAAGTGTTACTTTCTGATAGGCATGAAACAATTTATAACATTCAAATTACACTCTGTTCCAATTTATTAAGGAAAAGCGCTATACATATTTTGTCAGGATACTTTTCTCGTCCTCCTGTACTCCTCCTGCTTCTTCTTCTTCTTCTTCTTCTTCTTTTTCCTACTTCCAGCACTACACCTTGCCATTGCCAACAATCCATTCTAGTCTGTTACATACCTTATTCCTCCAGTTATTCACACCTATGTTTCAAGGTCTTCAAAAACATACTTAATCCGTTTTTTTCATGCACACCCTTTGTTATCTGGCCTCGCGGTTCTCGTTGCAGAATGCGCAACAGCCTGCACTGTGCCCCTATCAAAAATCCATTATTCTAACTATTCTCAGAATCATTAGTCGTTTAACAAAATAATTGGTCAGTACGGGGTGGGCCGTATGTCCTCGACAAAAATGAATATTTGAGAACAATAAGTGACGTGAGGTTCAGTCACTGGCAACACTCCTCGAACGCTTGTGTCGACATTTCGACAGAATTTTTGTCGTAGTTAACGCAATAAAAATGTTAACTGATATAAAACACAATTGTATTACAATAGTCTCGTACAATTATAAAACACGCTATACTTCGCCACAATACTACAAACCACACTCTAATAATTCACAACTAAAAACTGAAACTGAACGTCGCCGAGTACTTGTATTTATATCCCGCCGAGGTTCCAGAATATTCGCTAATAGGCGTCTACTACTACGCATCAGCTCTACACTAGGACGCAATTGATTGCGGCCTTGACACAGTGCGCGGGGCTGGCGACATCCAGAAAAGTCTCGGAAGCGCATGTTGAAATCACGTACGCCACAACATTCAGCCGGATTCCTCTGTAACATTCGATAAACACGTAGATTGTTCTGTAATGTCGTAACACAACTTACGGTTCGCGCTATATTTTCATGTATAACAGGGAAAAATTAAATTTTACTTTACCTCTGTTTATTTTGTGCTCTCTGTGACTCCACTCAACGATTCTATTCGTTCGTCCAAGTACGCTTTACAATATCCGGTAACCTTATTTTTTGACATTTGACCACGTACGCGTTATTTGGCATTTTATTTTGCCTAATGATGTCAGATATTACTATACAGTATACCATGACCGAGCTGCTGTCATTTCTTTTACTGTTTTCTTGACAAAAGACAGACTTTCTAAAGCGTACTTTGTAACAGGTTCTACACACTATTGAATTAATTTTCACTTCAATTTTTTTTTAACGTCACTACAAAAATATCATAAAGTAAAAAAATAAATAAAAATTACCATTGCTACTAATAACATTTAGTAGTAGTCGTTTAACATTTAGTAGTCGTTTAAGACCTGAAGATGGTGGAGACACCGAAAGGCCTCGTCAAGAACGAAGTATTCAGCAGTGTGGCAATAAGTAGTGACAAAGTTGGTACTAATAACATTGTTATTATTATTATTATTGTTGTTGTTGTTGTTGTTGTTGTTATTATTATTATTATTAATACAATTCGAATTTCTCTGAAAGCTTAAAAAGGCATCTTGCGTTTATGGTGAAGATCTAAACCGGGTCCTCTAGATCTGTAGCGAAGCGATAGCCAAGACCCGTGTATTTACTCAATTTTTTCGATAAAATGTATTAATTTTTGAATTTGAAGTACGTAAAACCTGACAGCAGGGTATTGTTTTGCAGGTGACAAGTGAAGCACCAAAGGGAACCTGATGGCCCGTCTGCGCCCCGATGATCAGGACACGCGTCCAGAACATGGCTAAACGATTGTCCAGGGCCGAAGTCAATCGTGAGTATCTGTTTAAATTTGTATAAGTTGTTTAAATATAAACACAAACTGTATTTATAAAAGCGTACTCGATTACGAACAGCCAGAATGGCACAGTCGCCAGCAATAAATATGCGATTCAAACTTTCATTGCCTTCAGATAGCAAATGCCCCGCGTATCACTTCTCCGTGATAGTTCTATGTTCCCTCCTCTGCGATCTTGTACATATTAGTTTACTGCGTAAATTGAAGTAGGCGATATAATGTTTTTTTTTCTGTAATGTTTTCATCCCGCAAACACGGTGAATGCATAGTGGCTAGAGAGCTGGAATTCGCTAAGCTAATTATAAACAGAAACTGAATTTTAATTTTAAAATCGTGGAGGTCATGTTTTTAAAATACCACCGTTAACTGAAAGCTGAAATACTTTTGAACAAGGCAAACAATTATTTTAAAAATAATAAGTAGTCAACAAACACACACACTTTGCATTAAGGGGAGACCAGGAGTTTTCGGTCAAAAAATCGAATTTCTTTTTATTATCCCAAACAATTCTCCATTTCATCCTGATTAAGAAAATATATACTTTTATGAGGTTCTCTACATTAACGTGACCATAAAAAAATAAAATAAAACGTATTACACATTGTTTTCCAATCCCGTTGTTTAGCTTTACGCGCGTTTTTCCGTAACCATGGATTTCAACAATTAGGTACACTTTTCTCGAAAACTATAAGTATTGTTGAGTTAAAAATTTTCGTGGTTGAACAGTACAGTGCAACAATCAAAGTGTACTAGAATTAATCTCTTTATTTAAAAAATTAATTTTGTAAAACATTTTTAATCAAAAAAAGTTTTTCAAAAAATGTATAAAAAGTAATTATTTTGTTATATTGGTATTTGTTTCTTAAATTGTTTCAAACTAGTACATCATGTTACAAATATGGTAAAAATTTCAAATACATACGTTCAATAGGCCATTACTTAATTGCACCTAACTAAACCTCTGTTCCCCCATTTAAAATGCATTGGACAAAAAGTGCGGATCTCTCCTTAAAAAAATTGTGTAATAGGCTTTTTTGATTGAGTAATAGTATTATTAAAACCAGTCCGATCGGAGGTTTTTTGGTTTTTGGAACTTGCCAGAAACATAAAATTCCCCCGACTGCGTCTCGAGTGCTACGCGAGGCGAGACAGTGATGAAGCTCCCACCTTAGATTTCATTCAGAGACCGACATTCTAGGCATTTTCCGCCCTCTCTGCCGTTGAGAAATTTCCTCTTTCGCCTTCGAGAAGGTTGACCATATTTTGCCTGTGATTCTAACCAGGAACCCTATAACTGGGTACTACTACTACAACTGGATGGCTGTTACCCAGTGCGGACGTAACATATAAAACAATTTTTCTTTGTCTGGCGGAGAATTGACAGATTTTTTTATTTGCATCGTTAGAGACTGAAACTGTCGTTGAATAATCAGTTTGTAATTTTATTATTCCTGGATACTTCCTGTCCCAAATGATGCAGGTCAAGTATGACATACGAGACAAATTTTGACTGGCAGGAAATACTGTGGTACACTGTGGTGTAGCTGCAGAAATCTTTGTGTTGCATTTAATTTTTATATATAAGATGGCTGAGGACGGAAAATATCTATTCCCGAAACCTTTTCCAAGTAAGGAAACAATATATCTTGATTGTAAAATACAAGCAAATATTAAATAATTTATGTATCAAGAAATTGACTCAAAAAATAATTTATGTAACAAGAAGCGTTTGTGTTGGTGTGTGTGTGTGTGTGTGTGTGTGTGTGTGTGTGTGTGTGTGTGTGTGTGTGTGTGTGTGTGTGTGTGTGTGTGTGTGTGTGTGTGTGTGTGTGTGTGTGTGTGTGTGTGTGTGTGTGTGTGTGTGTAATTCTTTTGTAACTCTTTGAGTTTCCAGCAGGTCTACCGTGTAACATCTTCAAATAAATACACTGCAAGTAAGTTTATTTTCACCTGACGCAGGTTTCGCAGAAATTATTCTGTATCTTCAGATTTTTTTTAGGTGAAAATAAACTTACTTGCAGTGTATTTATTTGAAAAAATCACACACACACACACACACACACACACACACACACACACACACACAGAGTCAGATAGACGCATAGGCAAAAAGACACAAGCGCGCACGTACACGCAAACACGCACGCTCGCACAGGCCTATAACGCACTGTGAAATTTATAAACGTAAAAATCTCATTGATGACGATCTACTGAATATTGTCAATTGGTATACATATTGATAAAATTAAAGTATTATGAATCTACAGTTACGCTGCCAACAGCCTGTTATTACAGCTCATTAATTCTCGACATTCATTCTGTGCAGTCTTGAATTTTAAATCAAGTGTGTATACATACACAGATTGCAATCTATTTAAATCGATGCATCGCAAGTATGTGGTTAATGCAATTTAACCTAATTCCTGTAATCGATGCAAGTTGTTTCTGTAACGTCTTTTCGCCGCGTTACAAATCCAGGGAACCCATCATAATTAAACTCCGTTAATTAGATGGGCTGCCTACGTTGTAACAGAATGTATCACAAATAATTAATATAACAAATTACTTACTAACTGTGTAAGGAAACAAGGGAAGGTATACTATTGATTTAAGCACTCCTTATAAGTGTGTAACAAGAAGACTTCTCTTTATTTTAACATTTAAAAACATTTACTGACAGATCCCAAGACATTACTAATTAAATTATTAAAGTTATTTGAATGCTTTCTTTAAACTTTGGGATCAACATAGATTCTATTTAGCTATACCTCGGATCCGGGTAATCTTCGGTATTTATTCATTAAATACTTTTAGTTATAATCAATTCATGATATTAGCTTGCAAGACTTTCTTTTATTTAACCATTTGAAGAATGGTATTATTACTTGAATTATATTACTATACATTAGCATATAAACTGTTACAACGTATGATGTTTGAATAGTTACATTAAATTTTTAGATTTAATCTTTTAATATTTACAAAGTTAATAGTCTCTGAAAAGTCTCTTTTAAGGTGTGTTGTGTAACAAATATTAGTAAGCCTCGATAGACAGGCTATCGAGCCATCTTTTAATTGGTATGCAGAAACCTCGTCCTGGGGTGTCCGTCTTGGGAATCCTGAATAGCGGCGTTGTCATCTCGGTCTGGTCTTCGTCGTCAAAGGGTTCAAAAGTTCGCAGGGTAGATTGAACTTTCTACGATGGTACTTGTAGATTCTCGGATGTCCTGATCTGCATATTCTGTCGTGTCTACTAGAGTTTGTGAGTTCTGATAGTTCACATCTCCAGGTATCATGTTGGAAGTGTTGTTAGTTCTTGAAGTTCGAAGTCATCTTGTGTTACACCATTTTTTACGTTTCGAGTTACAAAAAAGTCTCTTGTTTTTTTTACATAGCTATACTAGTTAACACATACATATGCTTTCAGCAGCAATTTCTTGTATACCACATTAAGGTAAACGAAAGTATCGGTAACATAGTGTAAGAGCATAGCTCGTACGTCTGTACTGCACGAAGTCACCATAGCGAGAGAGAGATTTTTGCTCGCTTCGTCTGGTACTGGACAAAATGGTAGAGGGGCAATTACTGCGCGAGAATATAGTCCCTGTCTCTCTTTAAGTTAACATTTTTATGTATACAAACTATCCCTAAATAAATATACATAATTTGAATAAGTTGTTTTAGCGACTATCTGTGTCTTCAGATTTTTAATTATTAACCTTAGGTTTTTTTATCTTATTCTAAATTACAGAAGACTCGGAAAACATGTCGAGTCCGGAATTAACAGGTCAGCTCCTGATAACACCAAAGGGTTAAATACGATATTAATAACTCTTTACAATTTGTCTTTTTTATTAGAGTATCTTCGTACTTACTAATTACTTCTTCCTCTCATACTGAGTACATACAGGTTTTTTGTATTATTACAGTAAGATTTAAATGGCTTAAGAGCTCGCAACCTTAATTTTTAAAATTTTTTATTATTTTGATTATTGTTACTATTTAAATCGTCACAGACTCCACCGCTTAATTTGCACTTTACGGTTTTTGGTTTTTGAGTCTAACTCACAATTGGGGACTGGGAGTATGTTTAGTGTCGGTGTGTGAAGTTTTTTATTATTACTGCACAGTTTGTTTTCTCTAATTCTCTTTAAATGACCTTGTTCATTTAAATGATCGCCTTCGTGAAATTCCTTTTTTCTCACTTCTTAAGTACTAACTTATATTTTAATCTTAATACTAATTTCCAAACCTTAGATTGGAATGATCCCTACTTATCCGTAACTCACAACATCGCGGCCCGACTGACACCAGCTTACTCTAACTAATCAAGTTAGCTTTCAGCATTTATTATTGATCTTTGGCACCTTTCTGCCCTATCATTACACCTTTCAGTCGGCGCCGTTGTGACCTGTTACGTTACACGTATAATCACTTCTTGATTATATATCATAAACTTATTTCTAATGTAATCTAAAGAGGATCCCATACTCCACTCTAGATTACTGTTTTGAGAGAAGAGGAATGTCACGAAGATAATTCTCTTTTATCTCTTTAACAATATCTAAACAAACTATGCGGGAGGGGAGACACTTTACACAATGCATTGCAATGCGCACTAGGGAGGGTTTTCAATTGTTTAGGCTAGCACCTGTTTATCACAATAGAGGGAGGGTGCGTGCCTGCTTACTACAATACTAAACACGCTTTTATTTTCTCTAACTGGCCACCACTGGGAGTGTTTACAATGTGTAACTGTACTTTTATTATTATTTTTTCTTTTTTCCTTACTTACTGCTACACTTCACACTATTTAGTTTACCTTAGGATTTATTCAGCTCTAGTATTTAAATCAAATATTATTATTCACTTATTCTGATTTACTTTCTTTATCATTTATTAATTACTTTGGGGGATTTAAGAAACTTCCTAGAATTAATTTACTATTTAATTACCATATTTATTTAGCACACTTTATTTAACAAGGAGGGTTAACTAAGTCATTTATTACTTGACAAATTTATTATTATTAAGTCACTACATTATTTAATTGTCGTCACGGGGAAAGTACTTGAACTACTATACTGTACACATTTATTACACATATATATAATATAAATTCTCAAGTAATCAATTTACACAAATTAGAAGAACAATTTCTCTTCTAAGGGAGAGACAGAAATTACACACACATGTTTATCAAGTTAAATAGCCGATCAGCTGTTTACTGGAATGTAGGTCACCCTCTGTATTTAGTTAACAAAGGAAGGTTGAGCGTGTGACCGAGAAAGGGGGTTTTACTCTTACATATTATTGTCTGCACACTGCGAGTGAATAACACCAACGATTTGAAACCGGTCGTTTTAAAACTGGAGGAGGGGAGCACAATCTTATTCAACAAATCTATTATTATTACGCTTGGTCACACTTTGACTCCGAACATTCATATACTTTTCTCAATTAAATAAATTAATTATTTTGTTCACAAGTTTTAAATCACGAACTTCTACTTAATTACTTTATTATTAACAAAGTTATTTTTAATTAATTTTTCTTTTATTTATAACACCTACTAGTGTATGTAAGCTATATGTTGGACATACACTGTGCAGAATGAATCAGGAAAAAACAGGTCACGGATTGTCGTAAACAAACCTGTTTCAGATTGTCCAGTTGACCACAATTGTAATGTTTACTCACAATTCATGTATGCAAGTCGGTACCTGCATATAGCATTTTGCATCGTATGACGCTAATGATATTTCAACTTATACATACTATCATTTACGTAACTTAGTAAAATATTAAATATGTTTTGAACATTAAAGTTATTAAGGTAACTTTCTGAGTGCATAGATCAATAATTATATTCAGTTAACAATCAATATTATATATTCAGTTATTGATCATACAAATTATCTAAGCATAGTGATGCAATTTTGTTTACATGTCACAAGTGGCGCAATTTTGTTTGTGACACTCTATACACAAATAAGACTCTCTCCTTTGTTTCCTTTTTTTTTTTTTTTTTTTAAAGAGTGGCGCAATTTTGTTTGCGTCACGATGCTCGCAACTACTTTAACTTTTATTTTTTATTAGCAGAGTGGCGCAATTTTGTTGCGTCACGATGCTTACCAACCCTTTATATAAATCATTAGCAGAGTTGCGCAATTTTGTAACGTCTTTTCGCCGCGTTACAAATCCAGGGAACCCATCATAATTAAACTCCGTTAATTAGATGGGCTGCCTACTTTGTAACAGAATGTATCACAAATAATTAATATAACAAATTACTTACTAACTGTGTAAGGAAACAAGGGAAGGTATACTATTGATTTAAGCACTCCTTATAAGTGTGTAACAAGAAGACTTCTCTTTATTTTAACATTTAAAAACATTTACTGACAGATCCCAAGACATTACTAATTAAATTATTAAAGTTATTTGAATGCTTTCTTTAAACTTTGGGATCAACATAGATTCTATTTAGCTATACCTCGGATCCGGGTAATCTTCGGTATTTATTCATTAAATACTTTTAGTTATAATCAATTCATGATATTAGCTTGCAAGACTTCCTTTTATTTAACCATTTGAAGAATGGTATTATTACTTGAATTATATTACTATACATTAGCATATAAACTGTTACAACGTATGATGTTTGAATAGTTACATTAAATTTTTAGATTTAATCTTTTAATCTTTACAAAGTTAATAGTCTCTGAAAAGTCTCTTTTAAGGTGTGTTGTGTAACAAATATTAGTAAGCCTCGATAGACAGGCTATCGAGTCACCTTTTAATTGGTATGCAGAAACCTCGTCCTGGGGTGTCCGTCTTGGGAATCCTGAATAGCAGCGTTGTCATCTCGGTCTGGTCTTCGTCGTCAAAGGGTTCAAAAGTCCGCAGGGTAGATTGAACTTTCTACGATGGTACTTGTAGATTCTCGGATGTCCTGATCTGCATATTCTGTCGTGTCTACTAGAGTTTGTGAGTTCTGATAGTTCACATCTCCAGGTATGATGTTCGAAGTGTTGTTAGTTCTTGAAGTTCGAAGTCATCTTGTGTTACACCATTTTTTACGTTTCGAGTTACAAAAAAGTCTCTTGTTTTTTTTTACATAGCTATACTAGTTAACACATACATATGCTTTCAGCAGCAATTTCTTGTATACCACATTAAGGTAAACGAAAGTATCGGTAACATAGTGTAAGAGCATAGCTCGTACGTCTGTACTGCACGAAGTCACCATAGCGAGAGAGAGATTTTTGCTCGCTTCGTCTGGTACTGGACAAAATGGTAGAGGGGCAATTACTGCGCGAGAATATAGTCCCTGTCTCTCTTTAAGTTAACATTTTTATTTATACAAACTATCCCTAAATAAATATACATAATTTGAATAAGTTGTTTTAGCGACTATCTGTGTCTTCAGATTTTTAATTATTAACCTTAGGTTTTTTTATCTTATTCTAAATTACAGAAGACGCGGAAAACATGTCGAGTCCGGAATTAACAGGTCAGCTCCTGATAACACCAAAGGGTTAAATACGATATTAATAACTCTTTACAATTTGTCTTTTTTATTAGAGTATCTTCGTACTTACTAATTACTTCTTCCTCTCATACTGAGTACATACAGGTTTTTTATATTATTACAGTAAGATTTAAATGGCTTAAGAGCTCGCAATTTTAATTTTTAAAATTTTTTATTATTTTGATTATTGTTACTATTTAAATCGTCACATTTCTTCAACTGAAATGGTGGAATTGCAGTATGTTTATAGTATTTTATCTGCTACTCCTTTCCGTCGTCATCATCGTCGTGGTCGTCTTCATCTTCATCATCATCATCATCATCATCATCATCGTCGTCGTCGTTGTCGTCGTCGTCGTCGTCGTCATCATCATTTTCTTCTTTTCTTCTTCTTAAAACGCCATGGTATGGTTCGAAACAAAATGTCCGAAATGTCATAGCTTCTTTCATTTTTACAATTATTTAGCCCATTTTCGTGTTTTCCAATAATTTTGTCATCACTGCATAAAATTCTATGTTGTGACTCTTCATGCTGAACTATCACGATCACACAGACTACACGTTTCCTGTTCTTAATTATGATCACATTAACGCCCGACACTAAATATCATTTCTTGGTTACATCCCATGGTCAGAGGTTTTCTATTAGTGAATATTTTTCATCGTGTATGACTGGCGTGAAATGCAATACATAAACCAAATGCAACGGTCTCTTCGTAATATTTTCTGTAACAACACGAACATATAAAGAGGCCTGTAACTGTACATTCTCTCGATTCCGCTTCACGTCCGATTGATTCCTTACTATCAGCAACACGCGTATTTATAGACTTCTTAAATCTCCATTAGCTTGGAAATCATTAATATATTATTAACGCCTTACTCTAAACTTAGACTAATAACTCGAGCATGTAAAAAATAGGTAATTCCTCTCTTTACATGCCCTGGGTAGTCAGTAAAGGTGTATGTGAAATACACGGAGGAGTGCTATTTTTTTTAAATAATTTTCTGTTTCAAAGGGAAATTAATTAATTATTTGTGAATGTGTAATAAATATGTGTTCTTCATTATTTACTTGTTGCAAAACATCCCTTGCACACAGCCAAAAATAAATGTGTTTTCAACAAATCTTAGTAGTAACTTAGGCTGAAAATTAATTTTTCGGACCCTCCCCTTCTGAGGAATTAAGTTAATCTTAAAGTAATCATTCTTTTTAGCCATAGTAACGATCGTTGAACTGAAAGTGAACTGAATTTGCGGAAACCAGAAGAAAGAGACCATCTAATAGTAGAGTTGTTTTGTCTGGCGGTGTGATAAGCCTCCAAAAGTGTTCTTGCAATTTTTAACGTTTTATCAGCAGGAATAACGTTTTATCTGACAACATAAGAATTAACCATCAGCCTTCAAATCACTTCCTGCTAAGTTATTGTTAAAGCAAAAAGTGTTTAGAATTTTTTACAAAGTTCCAAATTGACATAAAGAGGCCACATGGTAAGTAATAAATACGAGTATCTACTTAAATCGTATTGAGAATTAAATGTTGAGCTTACAATAGGTATCAACGGATCACCATTTCGGTAAACCATGTATACACAGAAATTTTGAAAGAAGCCCAGTGAGAAATTCGTTTCCTTTATCCTCTAAGCTCGTTAAGATTTTGTTCCATCTATTATGGTATTTTTTTTATCAAAATATTAGTAATGATACTACCCATTAGATTTCTTACATTATAAGAGATAATCGGAGGCAGTGACAATTGTACTTCAAAGTACTAAGTTCCTTGACTGCACCATACGATTTGATACAGTTAGATGAAGTCTGATATGACAAATATTGCAAGAAAGACATGTCCCCGAATACGTGAGACTTTAATAAGAAATAGATATGTTCAAAACGTAGTCTGTATGTAGACAATCGTCTGTTTAAGAGATTTCATACAGGTAAAGGTGTCGGGTAAATATGAAAGTTGCCTTTGTTATTATTGACTAATGGCGGCAAAGACATTAACATGAAGGCAACCTAGGGCTGGGAAGGAGGAGATATCAACAGGGGAGCAAAAAATATCCAACTTGCGTTATATTGATGACACAACTCTATTGTCGATAGTGAAGAAGTAGTACTATTTGTTTGGTGAATGGAATATTAGAGCACAGAGACTTAAACTTAAAAAAAAATAAAATGGTACCTGTTGACAAAGCAGGACGTGCCACAGAAATTTTCGTTTATTTCGGACACTGAGGATAGACAAGAAAAAGTAGTTTATTTAAATGACTGCATTACGGATAAGGCAGGCATCGAGGAGGAAATACAGCGACGGAAAAGTAGAAGTAATAAAATTAACTAAAATATGGAGAGATCATTATTCATAAAGGACGAGGCTGTTCGAGACACTTTTGTTTCCAGCTGCCACGTATAGATCGGAATTCTGGGCTCTCAATGCTCTGTGCCATCGACGAATTGAAGCTTCCGAAGTGACCAGCTTCAGATGAGCGTTACGAATAGCACGGACTGCTCATCCATTCATAATCAATTCTTCATGAAATCAAAGTAGACGATGAAGTCCCGCCGTTATCAATTACATAAAAACACTTTCTAAAATTCTTCGGCCACACCTTAAGACGGGAGGAAAGGATGATCGTCCAAGGAGTAGTAGATTAAAAGATAGAGTTAATCACAGGCCCGATTAACCTCCAATTAAAATGCTGACAGATTTGTGAGTGGTGATATAATGAGAACCGCAGACTACAGAGAAGCATGGAGAAAATTAATCACTCTACAGACACAATGGGTCACAACGTTTGAAAACGAACTATAACGAAGAAGACAGTGACAACATTTCCCTTTACAGCTTCCCGAATATCAGATAGTTATTGACTGTAATAATAACTATTTATGAAGCTAAATAACCTGTTATATTGACAAGAATATTAATACTTGCTTTGAAGGTAAAATTATGACAGCAGATTGCCTATAATAATAGATAGACACACAACGCGCGCGCGCACCTTCTCCCCTCAATCACCCCTGTCTCTCCTAACATGCAAATTCAATAAAATCATTCGACTTGTCACATCCTCGTTCCCGCTGACTTCATCCTGTGTAGTCCTCTTAAATTAACGATTCTCCATCGATTTCTTCGTTCAAGCTCTTGGCAGAAGTTTCTGCCAACCAAGTTCCTGTTACTTTTAGTTAATCCGAGTTTGTCCTTTCTAATCTCCCAAACGTCTGACTTATACATAGTGATATTTTCCGTGCTGGTCTTTAATGCTGTTTTCTTCACGGAGTCATGTATTTCCTAATTATTTTTTTAAACAAAATTTTATTTAATAAACAATTTAGTTAAATAATTAATATGTTTTATTTTTTAAATTAAAAAATAAACTGATTACGATACGATAAAATAATAGAAAATAAAATAAAATGATACAGTAAAATTATGTTAAACTGATTCACTAGTACTCGTGTAAGCTACAACTTACAGCACATAATACAATAAGTAATATTGAAATTATTACTTGTTATATTTATTTTATGTAAACGTAAAGGAAAATATAGATATATTTTTATGTATTTATTTTAGTATATGAACGTTAACGTATATGCACGTTATAACTCTGAAGGTATATGTCCAAATTTATCGTTGTGTTGTGTATAATTGTGACGTTACAAATGAGGAATATTGCTGACAATATCGAAATCTATAAAAATGGAGAGTACTTTAGGTGCGGATTTTAATATTGGTCGTCTTGTGTGATCAATAAAAATACTGTTCATAATAAGAGAGATTTAAATCTTTACATATAAAACGAGTTTACGTATTGATTAACAAAAAAAACTACCAAACAAGGGGCGTTTTAGAAAAGTTAACAGAAAGCTACAAAGCTTGTTAATCTGAGTAGCACAGTGGAAAGTGTAGGCCTACTCGGTTCCAGACGCATCTTTGAATGGATTAATTATCTCGACATGCGGGCTCTAGATCCAAGTGTGTATCAGCTGGAGACGTTAAAGGAGATATATTTGCGTAGTAACACCAACATTGATCTAATTTTTAATCGTAAGGCCGAAAGCCAGGGCATAACTTAAACAGTTTAAGTATGATACGTGTAGCAATTTTCTTGTTAAAAACACTGTCATATCTCGTCAGATATCTACGATATCCATGCCATTACATTCCTTTCCTTCGCGGAAATTTTCAAATTATACTAAGATATTGCTTTGTCAGATGAGAAAATACCAAGTTCAATTTTTAAATGAAGGGGCGTTTCTACAGAAAAGAGCATGTAGTAGTTGGATATGTTAACAAACAATATGCCTATACTTCTGTCACTGAATTTCAGTAATGGCGCCAATGCTATAATTAGTCGTCGGTTATTGGTAATCCTTGATAGTACAATTTATGAGACTTCGAATAACGGTTTAAGCTAAGCAACTACAAATAAAATAAAAACACAGTTTGCGGTAGATCGTAACAAATTGAGTAAAGCTTTTGACTCATTCCGGACTATGATATCATTGTTTAACTCGATAATGAATGACTAAATGACGGAGCGACAAGGACAGTATAGTGTCAGTTAGGGGACCGTTTTTAGCGAATACAGTGTCACTACGGAAGTGACAAGTGTTGTAATTAGTAAATTTATTAATTCGTGGCAAATAATCCGGCTGCACCGAAGAAATCAAGATGCTTTTTTTAAAGCCCCCAGGTCGATTCGGCCTATTGAATGGAATACCGATGGTAACATTTAGAAAATACATTTAGAATGGTGGTTTAGTGCTGGCTATAGTACCTTACTTTCACTCCGGAGGTAAAAGTTGGCAGATAATTCAATTTTAGTTTGGCAACCAACCGCTATTTTTTTTAAGGAAGATGGTATAGAAAGAAATCTGTAGTTATGATAATGATTGTGATGGTGATAATTATTATTAGCAACTGTTAATATTTGTAGTGTATAGGAGATTTACTATATGATTTCTGAGACAAGTGTTATTAAAACTTTTGATTATTGACCCTCTTATATTCAATTTAATTCAACTTGTTATCCAAGCTATCCCATAATGGTATTGAGAATTCATGCCTTTTAAAAAACAAACTTAGGCGTTGTTAAACGTCTTAGAGAAAGTTACGATAATCTGAATGAATACTGAATAAAAGTTTAAATTTCAACAAAATGTGTTATCCTCTTCAGACAAATCTTAAAATACCAAACAGACTGTCATATGATACCCGATTCACAACAGTTGGGAACCATAAGGAGTTACCTTATAGCTGCAGTAAAGTGTCAGTACACTTTGTCGAAGCGTTAACACAAATGCTTGAAACTATAAACGTGTCTTGAAAACAGACCGAGCCTCGTTAAACCTTTCAGCGTTTACAGGGTAAATTGCGGTGACAGGGTGTTTATGAAAAACTACTTCAGTCAAAATCAGTTTGGATTCATTACGATGTTTTCATAGACAGAAATTTCAAAGAAGACATTAAAGCTCAGGGGCTATTTATTGATTTGAAAGCATCTGGATGTACAAGATGCTCATTAGATGAACTGATCAAGATGTTATTAAATCGTGACCCTATTCTTGATTAGTAATTTTATGTCTGCTTATAAGATAAAAATAACTTTTCTATTAGGATATAACTAAAAATATCGTCAATGTACTTTTATCGGTATTATATATTATATTTATTATATTATATATTACATATATTTTATTATTTTATATTTACTATTTGTATCAGTGATACAGGTTTCTAGTTAGCTTATTGTTGTTTTTTAATGACAATATACACAGGGAAAGTTTTCGATATTGTTTCCTTACTCTGCATCAAAACGCCAGGCTTTGCTGGTGCAGCCAGGAACTCTTGTATTTGTCATTCATTTGAGTGCATCATATCATAGGTGTCATCATCATCTAAACGTCATCGAAATATTTCTTCCTAATCTGGCCACTCTCTGTTTTCCCAAAACCTAAAAAAATATTCAGAACAAATTGCTTAGTTCCAAGACGTGACTAGAAATTGTACCTTTTCCTTCATCATAGCTTTTATAAGTTTTACAGTATTTCCTCTTTTATGGCTTTTAGGTCAGTGGAAGGGAGCCAGTTTTACACGGCGTTCGGCTTAAGGCCGAGTCAATTCAGTTCTGTCTACTGGCGGGGCAGTACGATAGTCTGGTTGAGAAAAGCGGACTTTAGTCAGTAACATAGCGACACTTACACGGGGAGACACTCTCTCTCTCTCTCTCTCTCTCTCTCTCTCTCTCTCTCTCTCTCTCTCTCTCTCTCTTTCAGTCACTCTCTCCTCCATCCCACCGAGTAACTTGTCATTGACGTGGTTAAACACAGACTAGTTTCTTTGTGGGGGGCTGTTCAACGGTTAGGAGGGCAATAGATTTACTGTCTCCATAAACCTTGGGGAAAGAAGAAGAAGAAGAAGAAGAAGAAGAAGAAGAAGAAGAAGAAGACTTCATTTAAAACTTCAATCTTTGTTTTTCTGTCTGTTAAACTTGTCTCTATCATTCTTGTCCGTTACAACATCTGCACACCTCCAGCCTGGCCTTCTCTGTTATTCCTAACGATGAAGTCTGTCTTCCGTAAAGCAAGGCCATATGATTACTTGAGAGAAGAATACAATTATTCTGGTGTTACTCTTCTCTTTGTCTTTCCCTTACTATAACAAACGTAATGAGAATTTACGGCTCTAAGATCATATTTACTGTGGCTAAGAGATTGACTATTTTTTAATACATTTAACATCAATATAAATAAAAAACTAAAACTTTGGGTATCCAGAATGTTTTTACTCTAGAGTTACGAAGAACATGATCATCTTTTTAATGTCATTGTACGCCATTGTTAGAACTTGAAAAAGGCCGAGGATTTTGAATATCTTTTTGTTTATGTACCATTTAAAGTAAATTTCAGACGAACACTTACTTTAGATGAATTCATATAAATGACTAGGAAGTGAACTAACAGAAAATGGTCAAAGCGTGGACAACGAAAACGAAATTTAAGAGCACCTAAAACCACGTTAAACAGAGAACAAGAAATACCACTATTCTTAAATCGGGACCAGTAAAATACTAATCAAAAGTTGTACGTGTAGCACAGGTTTCTGTGGTTTGGAACCACGGACGCTGAGATTAAAAAAAAGAACAAAGACCTAGAAGCTTGGTGTGTAGGAGACGCACTTTGAAAATAAAGTAAACAGATAGAACCCAAGAGGCTATCCAAACAATGAAGAAAAATCATTATTAGAAATTCTTGGAGGCAGTCAACACTAAGTGATATGGCGAGTAGTTAAACACAACAATGAGAAGAAGAAAAGGAGAGCGAAAGCGAGATAGGGTAGAGAGGGAGCGATATTAAATAACGTGCTTGCAATAGCTTTCAATTAACAAGAAAATATACAGGTTACTCTGAGCCTCTTCTCATATAGGCTCATTCATTTGATACGACCGATTGTCTGCTTGATCAGAGACGGTGAATCAAGCAATATGTGTAGCAAAGACTTTAAAGGTACGTTGTAAATTAGCCCAGACTCAGTTGTCCTCATCTGCCAATCCTTAGAATACTTACATGAAAAGCTGACTGGTTTACTCTTGTTACTGCGAAATCTAAGAGCACCTAAAACCACGTTAAAAAGAGAGCAAGAAATACATCTATTCTTAAATTGAGGCCAGTAAAATACTGATCAAAAGTTGTCGCTGCTTGACTATTGACTCTTTGATCTGATTGAACCTTTTATTTGACAGAATTTTGATCTGATAGTACTATCATTCCCATATTTATCTTTCCAACCCTATACAAAATATTTAATTAATTTTAACGCTCATATCGTCCAGGCTTCTATGTATAAAATGTTTTCATTGATTAATAATTCAAACTCTCAGTAAGTGTTTGACATTTGCAGTGACATCAGAACTCGTTTAAAAGAACAAAAGTTTTCTGGAAACAGAAAGAGAACAATATTGAGTATTTGAGGTAAGTGGGCCTTCTGGAAATATACGACTTTGTATATCTAGGTTAATACTCCCGAAATAATAGAAACGCAATGTATAAAACTTAAATAAGAATCATTTTAACTTACACAAGCGGGGACCCTGAATGCAGCAGCTGTGCACTTTGATTTGAAAAAATAGTAACAGGAACAAATAATCAATTATTTTAGATATTTTATAAAGAGATTGAAAATATTCAGCAACGTCTAAATATTGTGGAGTTTATAAAGTGCAGAAGAAGTGTTTGGAAATCTTAGAGATATCAGTACATAGATTACAATGGGAAATTGCCAGCTATGCAATGGATGGTCTAAGAAGAAGAGGAAGACCAAGGATAGGCTGGTTACAGTACGGTATGTTGAGAGGTCTGAATTATAGAAGTAGATGACGGAAAGGAATTTGATGAGAGACAACAAGATTGGGGGATGTTGTGGAAGACTGAAGGTGAGGTATGCATAGTAGGAAAAGTAAATGATATGGTGCATATAGAATTTAATTAATTGACTACGAAAGGTCAGTACAAATCTTTATGAGTTATATTAAAAGAAGGCAGAATTCAACATATAATTGAGTTTAAAGTTGGTATATTAAAAATGTTTTGTGTAAGAGTAACTGGGAATCAAGAAACAGAACAGATTTACAAAAACTGTAAAATGTATGTTCCTGTTAAACACAAAGTAAACAAAAACTATAAAAATCATTCTTTAATATTTTTTCATTCTTCCGGGTTTTCATGTCAATTATTTCCATGTTCAACTTACACAAAGCATAGCACTTTCAGAGAGTACTATATTTTCGCCATGTGGACAATGTCTCAATTTGACCCTTAGATACGAGTATTTTACGGGAAAATGGGCGGCAAGCCTTAGTCTTAAATCGTAATTATGATATTTTATACCAGGAGGTGCTGCAATGCAGTTACTCGTTTAGTCTAATGACGCTTGGTTCACACCGTTCGACTCTCATCCGCGTGCCAATATTTAACCAGAGAACTTAACAAGGCCACAGAGGAGACTTCTGATAAAGCTCTCTACGTTGTAGTAGATGTTCATTCTGAATGTTATAAAGTGATTTATGATATAAGCTGCTAGTAAGACGTTTGTAGATTTACGGCAGTATTTTCGTGCTCAGCGCTTCTCATGATTTCAGACATCGAGAAGTTTGGATGCTTGACATTTGATCGAGGAATCTGTTGTATATATTCTCTTACCTTTTCTTGCCACCTTCCTTTGCATGGCTGCATTTCTTTGGTCTCTCAATAGCGTCTTGACGATTGAGTTTCACATAAAACATATGCTATGCTGTATATTTGTCAATTATTTCGTTAATTCATGGTTTTGTTAGCAGTGAGATATTTGACCTGTGAGCAGCCTGTAAACTGATTGTTATTTATAACATGCTTATTTATGATAACATTTATAGGAGTATATTTATCCTCTTATCTGAATCTTATTATCCTGCGGTAAAAGACTACTGAAATCTTTTAACATTAATCACTGAATGCAGTTTGTATTGATCATAGTATCACATTTTATAATCTGCAATAAAGAATATTAAACTCTATAATAGAAAAGGCAGTATTAAGCTTATTTGCTGACTAGGGGTATTTAAGGAAATGTAGAGCGACGCAGTAGTGGGGACAAAAATTGCCGTCATCAAAAAGGGTATGTGGGTCATTTTCACGCAACTAATCACCATCCTCAAGACGGACCTTGCTTTTTATCTGAGGGTCTCTCAGAGGACCCAAAGAACAACCTTGGGTCCCTCTTAAAAATTTCATTTCGGCTGCCTGAATCCTCTGCACGTCCCTTTCACCAAGAGTCCATATCTCACTAGCACACAGGAATGTGGGCATAGCCCCAGTTTTATAAAATTTCATTCGGGTATTCTTCCGTGTTTTATTTTTCAGGTACCTATGATTCGTTGCACAGATGCGTCTAAATTTTGTTAACTTACTATCCCAATCAATATCAGTTTCATATGAGACATTACAACCTAACTAATTAAAATGACTGACCTGATATATAATCAATATTAATCTAATAATATTTTAAACAGCATTTTTAAATGTAGATTTTCGTTGTTTAAAACATTTTGGAGTGTTCGTTTTAGACTTTAACTCCCAGTAAACGAACTTCTGTATAGAGGTCGTTTACAGCTCATATTTAACCTACGTATTGGTATTCATCTTACATTCGTATCTTCGATTAGTTAATCCCAAGTATTTAATTATATGCTTTCTAAAGATTATACAGAAGCTAAATATACCATTCTGTATTTCTTGCCGCCTTTTTTTCTTCTATCTCTATACCGACATATGTATTGTGTATATCTATCGTGCAGTGACGAATAAATTGTGTTGAAGATATCTGAGGTACCACGAATTGTCGACATGACTGACTACTATCGGGTGAGGTTCTCAGAACGAAGTTAGCAATGAATTAACTATCCACTCAAATCTAGGCCATTTATCACTTTATGGTACCATGGTATGAACCAGTGAGGAACAATGTACCGTCAACAATACCTACTAATGATGAGTACATTTACGTTACTTTCCTTTGCAACGACAAGCAAATACTATAGTATGAATAACAGTTTCATAATCATGTGACATCGATGAATAACAGGGAGTGCATGACGCTTGTTTACTGTAAACCTTCGTTATTTTAAATGACGTATCCGTTTGTTTGTTTAAGTGACGTGTTTATTCGCGTTTTAAAGTAGTATAATGTTATAATGTATTTGCGTATACGCTACACTGAAGTGTATCTAGAGAAAACTTGAAGCCAGATTGATGTTATGTCTTAGGGTTAGTTGTTTTATTTGCAATGTTTTATATTGCTCCATCGTGTTTGTTTGTTTTCAACTCAAATAATGTTCTTCGTCCCTATCAAGTCCGTCTAACGCGGTATCTCACCGAGACCCGTGAAGGATGTGATTTCTGATTCCAATGAAAAGTGAAGTATTAAAATTATTGGAGACGTACCTAAACGCGTTGGTCAGCCAGTTAATAAGAGCAGAGTTTCTTTTTGCATTTACTTTAGCAAATCTATTCGTGCAAACAATAAGCATCTATGTTTACTAAATTACGGTTTTCTGTTTGATTACTGTAACATTAGTTAGGATTTTAAAACAAATGTTTTTAAACACAGCGACGAAGATTATAATGTCAGAAGTAAAATAGACTCATCAATAGGACTCAGAAAAGTGAATTTAATTAAAGATTATTATCTGTCATTAAAAAATTATAAATAATTAATGCGCATCGCTCGTTGGAGCGATCTATATAGGTTGTTTAACTTTTTTGTCAAAATAACGTTTGTCACATTCGTAGTCAGGGTGTTGTAGTAGGCGTCAAAAAAAAAAAAAAAAAAAGTATGATCGAAATAACGGACACAAGCACGAATAATTGTTGAGTAAGTCAGAGGGTTGGCTAATCGTCGCAGTAATGTTGGCGAGGAAGTAAGGAAAGCAGGAGAAAGGAATACGGAACCACCCGCTAGAGGGTGCTGGCCGCGCTTATCGATTGCACGCCGTTCAGGCGGATTCAAACAAATCGCATGTTCGGTTTTTCGTCTGAGTCGGCAACCACCGGGCTTCAAAGTGGAAATAGTTGGGGAAACTATCAGTATTAAAGTTAGAGTTCGACCGAATAGTTGTTTGTGCGTTTTTTGTTTATTAATGAAGAGAAGCGGCGTGCGCGATTCGTAATAAGGGTACAAACACGGGGATTGCATGTAGCATACATAGCAGCACATAGTAAATAGCAGTCAGTAAATGTTACCATTAAGTGTGAATCGTAGTTAATCAGTATTAATAGGACAGTGTATTATACATAAAATATGTGGAGTAACATGTGTATTAAACCAACTTTTAGAAATAAGTTTAAAACGAGTTCTGATACTTTTTAACTTTCGCTCATTCTGTATAAACGTGGCCGGATAAATACGTTTTTAGTTAATTATACATATATACTAACATCGTCTTACCACACACACACACACACACACATTATATTTGTTGTTAAATTGTAGCTCAAAATTCCAATTGTTTTTGCGGTCGTAACACAATAATCACCTAAATATTTGTTATTTCTGCAAGAATAAAATTATTTCGTACAGATTTGCGTATTCAGTATTTTAATGATAAGTATTTTTTGTGATTTTTCTATAATAGATTCAATTTCTGATGATACTGATAAAATAATTTTAAACTTGTATAAAAAACTAATCCAACTTTCTGATATCAGACAATAGAAATGGTTTATAGTGATATTGCTTTTAACGATGTATTGTTTTTAGCAGTTCAATTTCCATGATCCGGCAGGCAATTCGTAGGCTTGTACGCTATATAAGATATCGGGGTCATAATTGCTATCGCCTTCAATATCTACTATAATGTGTGTGTGTGTGTGTGTGTGTGTGTGTGTGTGTGTGTGTGTGTGTGTGTGTGTGTGTGTGTGTGTGTGTGTGTGTGTGTGTGTGTGTGTGTGTGTGTTCTTTTTATATGTATTTCGTCAGTAAATTTTGATGAATTTTTACAATATTTTATGCTATATACTCCTGTTTTTTTATTATGTTTACAATTTCAGCAATTACGAGAACTGACTTTCTCTGGTAAAGTATAAGATTATGGTAGATTTAGGGGTTGAAAAATAACTTCGTTTGGTTTTCGAAGTTGATTTTTTAAAGTTATCAATTTGATTTAATTTTAGTAGTAAATAATAGTAATATTCTTTTATTAAAAAGGGAAATAGAATATTATGAATAATAACAAAATAACTAAAATTTTTTAAATAGTATAAACTTTTAAACTTAATTTCTACAATTAGTTTTCATGCTCAACATTTTATACTCGTTTATAATTTAGCACATAGTTTACAAGAAAGTAACTCCTTTTTAAACTTTTAATACTTAGATCATTTTTCTTACAAATTGTTGTTGTAGTGGTCCATGTTGCTAACAACTCGAGACTTATCCTGCAAATCCTTTTAACATTGAAAATGTTTATAAGGACGTGTCGCAAATTTGCGGCCGATCGCTGGTGCGTTATCGAAAATGAGAACCGGTGAGTTTCCATAGAAACTACTTCTTTGTTGTCAATAACGTAGTACACATATAAAACTTTGCTTATGAATGCGACTACATTTAACTTATAATCTGTACTTTGGTAAATGAAGAATGAATTCATTGATTGGTGAATGAAGAATGAATTCATTGATTGGTGAATGAACATAAATATATATATTTTTTAGATTTATTGAAGCATTTTCAATGCCCTTCTCTGTGCATTGCATTTGTGCAATGCCTGTAAATGTTTTCTTAAACTCTTCGCAGGAACTCTCTTTCCAACGTTTTGTACCTCTTATTTGTTAACTCCTTTCCCTCACCTTTCGGATTTTCTCTCCATTTGTAGTTGTTGATTGGTTTTTAAGAAGGTGTAGGCATAGATGTTTTGGGTCAAAAATTTCAACACGTGTAAAGCCAAGGTTGGTGATATATAAATTAAACCGAGGTATAAAACATCGTTTATTACATACAATTTGTGTAATACACTTACATTAAGTGCAATACTCTTATAGTAATAACTATGTTATTTTTAGTACCTTATAATAAGTTAAAATAAATAATTACTTTTTTATTTGCTTCCTCTTCTCCCTTGTACAGCACTGTGTGTTGTATTGAGCCATTACCCTCGGCAATATCTTGATCTGTTTCCACTGCCTCTCTGATGTCGTTTTCCCGTCCAATTCTAAGTCTCCCTCGGATCTTCTTCCATCACATTTCACGCCGCGTGGTCTTCTCGTTCATCCTGGCCACGTGACCCATCCCGTTGGCGTTGGGGCTCTCCTACTTTCATTGTTTCAACTAGTAGTGGTAGTTCTGATCCTTTTCAAACGCATCTGTTTCTCATCCTCTCTTTTCCTACCGTCGTTTACCTGCCGTTCTTAGACATTTCTTTCGGCTGCTGTTAACTTTGACCTAAGCTTATACTGTATTACCAGGTCGTCGACGCACATAGTGTTATTATTTGAAGACAGGTCTATATATACACAAATTTTTGTTCTCGTTCTTAGTCCTTCGTCCTCTGTGTGCATTCGATGTCTATTTCATCATCTTCACAACACGGCATAGGCAAGATGCAGCCTATTCCGCCTTCAAAAATCCTCCACTCATCACTTCCTGGGTCTTTCCACATACCTGTGTCCTATAGATTTATATTTCCAGATTTGTTTGGCCAGTCTTGATTCTGACATTCTTTCTAAGATTTCTTTCCACCGTTGTTTATAATCTTGAAGTTTTTCATTCAAGTTAAAAATTTGCAATTTTTCTCTTATGGTCTCATTCTTTATACGATCAAGTTTATAACACCTCTTACCTCCTCTTAAGAACGCCATTTCCGAGGCCTGTAGTTTACTTTCTTGTTTATCGTCCACAATTCACACCCATAGGACAGCACAGGGACCGCCATAACTTTGTAAAACTTTAATTTTCTATCTCGACGTATCTTGTTTCTAAAAATACAATTGATTTTCTCACAGATCGTCTGGAAGTTAACTAACATAACATCAACATCATAATTCTTATCATAGCCAATATCATTTACTAAATCTTTAAAATGGCTCACCTATTCTACAATTTGATCATTAATCATTATTTTAGTTCTTATTGGAAATGCCATTACCTTTGTTTTGTAGTTGAGATTTTCATATTGTATTGTTTGCAAATCTGATAAAGCTTAAAAAGAGATATTTGTATAACAGATTCTATGTTTTTAATTACAAGCAAGTCGTCTAGTGATACAATTACAATATCTGTCTAGTGATATCTTAATGCCAAAGTTCACGACATGTTTCCCCGATGTCTATTTACTTTATTTATTTTGTTTCTTAAGTCTTAACCTTTAATCTAAGACTTAATGTCTTTATCTATGCAGATTATCACTCCCAAGTATTTTACTTTTGCACATACTATAGTTTTCCATCGACTGTCTGTGTAGGTACACATTATTCTCCTTGTTTATCTTTTTTCAATTTTATTACTTTTCTCTGTATTAATCTCCGTACTTTTTTCTTACTTACTCTTTCATAATGTTGTCTTTTCCCGTAATTGCCTTACGCTAGTTGTTATAAACAGTAAGTACTTATAATAGGTAATTTAGTATTATAAAATAATGAACTGAAACATGATGAACTTGAAAATTATCGACAGGAAAAAACTGTATAGTATGTGGGGTAGAGGGGAGACTCTTTGGGAATAGTAAACGTAAGAACAAGACGAGCAGACAGTTGATGAACGGGAGAGTGAAGAGAATGACAGATTGTTGGCCAATTGACTTGTCTTTGGCGTTTTGTTTTCCAGGGATATCTTATCCGCGCTTTTCATCATTTATGTTTCTTATACAAAGTTATACATACTTGATTCGTACATATTTACAGGTACAAACTTATTGAATAGTAGAAAAGTCGGTAAGACGGTCCGCCAGGCATAAAAGTCTGCAATATAACAATACTGATGCGGTCCCTGTGGTTGCATGTTACAGAACATAACGCAAAACTGTAGTACAGAAGTAGATCGCGCATTCAGAAGTCAGTTCGCGCAAATACGTGCGCGCGCGCACACACACACACACACACACACACACGTGTATATATACACACACACACGTATATCGCGTATATATATATACATATGTATATTTTTTTCGTAAGTAACTCTTAATGATTCAATTTTCTTGCAGTATTTATATATTATGTATTATATTATTTAATAATAGAGTACTTCTGCAAGTATGTTTTTAAATTTTATCAACCTTTTACTTTTTATCAAATCAAATTAAAATTAAACCTTGTATAGATACAGATTGATTCTGGATCTACATACGTTACGTGTACATGTATATATATTGTAACGTGCTACTTTTATGATGTGGTCTTGTAGATTTTTATGATACACCTTAAGTAGTATGCGTCACTTTTGAATTATACTAACTGACGTTTTAAACGGTATAAATAAAGGATTTTGTTTATCTTGTTTTACTCAATCTAAAAGAAATCGAGAGTGTGTGATTTGGGGTCAAGGAGGTAATTTGTTCAGCCTTATACAGAAGAGAGAGTAAGTATCATTATTGCCCCTCTGTTGTGACGATTTCTTCTGTATGTTGTGCTGAAATTTTCATTAACTACCCACTACAATAAATTATAACACGTTATAATTCAATATTAATTTTCAATAATATTGCTTTATTGATTATTGACTTTTGTCTCCAGCCACCAAAATATAGGTATCACAATTAATCTTTAAAAAAAAAACCTCATCTCGACTTTACCGAGTAAACATAGATCTGTCTAAGGAACAAAACATATATGTCGTTATTTAACCAATATTACGCTATAATAAAATACATCAGTTATTACATAATTCTTAGTAATTCCCCAGGGTTCAGGGTGAATTCTTTGTGTTATGAGAGTGTCAGAAATGGATAATTGCTACGCTTTACAAATATCAAAAAATTTATAAATAATTTTGTTTATTTTTCAAATATTACGTAGTTTCCGGAATTGCCGTAAGAGAGCAGCATGTATTTGTTTACTTTTGAAAGAAACATATGATAAAATGAATATTTTTTGTTCTATTTCACTGTTAAAAGACGAGTTTTCTTCTGGACTTATTACGAAAAAATGTTTATATTACCTCGCTCCGTGTTGTCCTTACTGGATTGAAGTTTTATTCTGTGATGAGGTACGTCTTGCGTTATTATTTCCTTTTCGTTTAGAGTATTTTCTGATTGTCTACTGGAAGTAGGCCGAACTATATTGGATCCTCAGAATGGTTTCATCCACTGGTTTTTAATGTATAACACCATTTAATTTGGATTCCTCAGGTATAATTAGTTAGTATTCACTTTGTTTATTACTCTTGAGTGAATTTCGCCTCCTCCAACGTCCAAAAAAGGTTATTTTTTATAATTTTTGTCGCATCGTTTCTTCAACTCTCCGGTTTAGTTCAAAATTTT
Source organism: Magicicada septendecula (assembly GCA_034769895.1). Taxonomy (NCBI): domain Eukaryota; kingdom Metazoa; phylum Arthropoda; class Insecta; order Hemiptera; family Cicadidae; genus Magicicada; species Magicicada septendecula. Next base: position 119,188,341 of record CM068375.1, on the reverse strand, counting down.
TATATCTTATTAACAATACTTGTTATTTTTCATCACTCTTAGTAACACATAGTATTTTTATTATGTAGGCAGTTTGTGATTATTATAAATTTATATTTTATTTATGGAAAAATAATTCCCTTCCATTCCGGTTTATTTACTAATGTAATTTACATAATATGTTTTGGTTAATTTTTTTATGACATTGTATATAAATATTTTATCATTTTATTATCATTAAATAAATTTATATATTATTTATTTAGTCTCGAATAGTGTTCATACCCGGTACTACTTCCTGTTGTCATTTCCTTCATAGGATTATTTTAATTTTATATTATCTTTGGTAGTTAAAATTTTTATGTCTTTTAAAATTAACCCTGGGTTTTCTTACAATCTAACACAATTATTTGAAACAATATAATATTAACTTGGGTATAACAAATTGTGGTTCATACAATATAAATTACAATAAATAAATAAAATTACAAAAATCAATTAGTATTATTACATACTACTTCCATAGTTTTATACTATCCAAAACATACAGCACAGTTTAGTAATACATTAATTTCACTTTGGTTTTTCACCTCAATGGGTACACTAGAACTCACTTCGCACTATATACCACTCGAATTGTTTATTATGTGGAGTTATATAATTAAATTTTGAGCGAGCTTTAGTTCTACCCATTTCTGACTTTTATTCTCATGATTTACTTTATTGGGACCGGGTTATGTACCGTTACATAAAGCCCCCCCACTAGAACAAATTTATTTTAGTTCAACTCGTTGATAGAAATAAATTGTTGATTTGTTCAAGTCTCCTAATGGTCTTGACTTTGTTTTCATAATAGTGTTTTATTTCTGACTGATTATACACTCTGGTAATTCACACTGGTGGTAATTGCTATTTTCTTACTTTACTCTCTCTCTCTTGGAGGCAAATTCATCAATTATTTCTCGGGGTTAGTGGTACTTCCACATTTTATTTGATAAGGACTGGTCACACTAATCATATTAAAATTGTTTCAACACTCATTTCTATTTACTTTTATATACTCGCTTTATCAATTAAGCTTCTGTCTGCTATCTTCCTTCTATTTTCTTCATTTATACATCTGGAATCTAATATCACTCTTTTCAGCTATTTTATAATTATTATCCCTTAAATATTCAATTTCCCTAACATTTTTCCCTATCCTGTGCGGTGGTTCCAGTCGGGTGGCCACTCTGGGTCCATACACCGCTGTCCATCCTTACACCTTCTGAGACCAGGGGAACATCATCCCTGCTCATAAAAATTATTGCCGGAACATTTCTACGGTCAATACATAAAAATAAAAAAATTATAAGTAGTAGTCAATTAGCGACTAGTACCAAACACTTTTGGGATTCTTCATACTGTAGCTGTTTGTATTTATTTATATATTTCTTCTTCTCCTTGATTCCTTCTTCTTTTCCATTAATTAATAGCATATAACATCATTGATAGGCCTTATGTTAAAATTCTTCTGACTTTACTTCTTGTGACATATTTCTCCGTATCATTTCTTCTTATATAATCTTCAATTCCGAGAAATTCTAATCATTGTATTAATTCTCATCCTCCTTCAGTTTCATTGGAGTCATTAAATTATTTGTTATTCTTCTTATTGTACCTTCTTATCTGAGCACATTACCATTAATTGTTTATTTATTTATTCTTCTGTTTGTTACCATAAAATATTATTTTTCCTATTAGTCCATTTTAAATCAGTTCTTTATAAATATTATTTAATCTGTTCTTACATTTTCTTGGTGTTTTGTCTTTTTATTTTAAATTATATGGTTTCAAAATATCTTGAGTAAGTTGTCCTTACGTGCTTTTTATTAACTCTAATGGTTGCAAAATATCTTAAGTAAGTTGTACTTACACACTTTTTGAATTTTGGGGTTTTCTATTTACACTGGGTTGCTTGGTCCTGTATTCATAAAATCCGTCCCTTTTTTCTGGTTTGTTGGGAGTCTGTTTAACCGTGGTCCATTATTTCAGGTACTCCATGTTCTCGGATTGCTGGGGTGTTCGTAATTAATTCTCTCCTTGATAATCTTCTTACCATCCGGCTCTCCCACTTGCCGTTCATACCCGGTACTACTTCCTGTTGTCATTTCCTTCATAGGATTATTTTAATTTTATATTATCTTTGGTAGTTAAAATTTTTATGTCTTTTAAAATTAACCCTGGGTTTTCTTACAATCTAACACAATTATTTGAAACAATATAATATTAACTTGGGTATAACAAATTGTGGTTCATACAATATAAATTACAATAAATAAATAAAATTACAAAAATCAATTAGTATTATTACATACTACTTCCATAGTTTTATACTATCCAAAACATACAGCACAGTTTAGTAATACATTAATTTCACTTTGGTTTTTCACCTCAATGGGTACACTAGAACTCACTTCGCACTATATACCACTCGAATTGTTTATTATGTGGAGTGATATAATTAAATTTTGAGCAAGCTTTAGTTCTACCCATTTCTGACTTTTATTCTCATGATTTACTTTATTGGGACTGGGTTATGTACCGTTACAATATTTATCATCATCAGCCGTGGCTCTACAACCCTTGGTGGATCTTAGCCTGCTCCAAGAGTCGACTACATTCTTCCCTATTGCGTGCCCTGGCATTCCAGTTTCTTATATTCAGCTTTCTGAGGTCCTCCTCTATCTAATCTTTGAATCTAGTTCGGGGTCTTCCCCTTGCTCTACTACCCATTAGTTTCTGGTAGAAGAAATGTGTCCAACCCACCTTATATTTTGATTATCCTGACACTGCCCGGCTCATTGTATAGATGGTATGTATACTGATAAAAATAAGAATAAATTTGCAGAACAAATCTATTATTGAATAATGTAATACATAACACACACACACACACACACACACATGTTTGGATTTATGTATATGTGTATTTATTTTACATAACACTATACTAATATACAATCAAGATGTCGTTTCCTTACTGGAAACACCTTTAGACCATTACGAAGTCTGTTGCTTCATCATAAGTCATGTTGACTTTCAGTCTGTTGAAGTATCTGTGTGCTGGTTGGTTGCTGCTGTCACCTTCTGGTTGGTTTTTGTTGACTGGAACGTATTGGTATCATCGTGATCACGTAATGAGTATAAATTTGATCTTTCAGTATTTACAATGTTTAGTGTTTTAAAAACAGTGTCGCGTTTTGTATTAACTTGTATTTGTTCTAGTGTTAATTTATTTTGTATTTATGTTTGAGCGCGTTGGTTTTCCCAGATATTCGTTATTAGTATCATGTTACTGATGTGTCCTGTCCTGTATTTATTACGTGTGTGGCCAAATCGGATTTTGGATTTATAAATGTTTAGACTTTTGTATGCATTTAAGTGTTCAAAGTAACGATTTTTAAATTGTTTGTCGTCTTGCCAAAGTAAAATTTCTTGTACTTTTTGAATTCTATTTTGCTTATTCAATTGTTTAATGTAGGCCTATGAGTTATTTAGTATTTGTATATTTTTGTTTGTTTGTGTTATGTGCTATTTTAATATCTGTACTTTTTATAGCTGATTGTATCATATTATGGGGATTAAGTAATTTAAGTACCAATGAAAGAACTGTAGCACGCATATACGTACGAAAAATTTAATTAACCACCTCCCTATTTTGCTTAACAAGAATTCAAATCGATTATGAAATTCAGCTAACAATTTAATTGCGCAATTAAAGTACCTATTTTAAAATGGTTAGTTCATCGAATTTAATTAATTAAGGTTAATGTATAAACTTCGTTGTTTATATATATTTCTTTTTTACTTTATTATTTTACTTTTTATTTACTTTATATTTGCGTACTTTCAAATAAATATAGTGCTTGTTCATTATAAGCGTAATTGTAAGTAACTGCTTGACTGAACCGTTTAAACTGTAGTGGTGGTGGTGATAGCTATTCCTCATCCACTTTCTTTCGTTCATACTGTAAAAGATATTATAATTCTCAGCTTCACATCTATACCCTCCTTTACATCTTGCTATCCCTGATTTATTTCTCTCCACTTCATTATTTTTACGTTTAATTATATAATGTTATTTTTGCTCTCCGCACTAGTGCACTCCTTTGTGGATTCCACTTCATAGTCATTCTTTCTTTTCATTTGTATACCCACATCATATCAATGTTTATACCTACTTAACTTTAACTAATATGCTATCCTTCCACAATTTCATTTTTCTCGCAAATTTTTAACGTTCTGTTCAATTTTACACGTATTTTTTGTAGGACGCGTAATCTCTTATCAAATTATTTTATTTTCTAAAATTGTTATTGCTGTAACAGAAATTTCATATAATTAGTCTGAAATTTAATACTGAACTTACGTGTGTATAAAGTGAATTGAATCTATTGGAAGGTTTCACCATTGTACTTTAAAAAAGATATCTATTTCGAACCAGTTTCAGTTTTAAGTAAACATTTTTAACAAGTTATTTATTTTTCAACACAATCCCCAGCAACGAGAGTTTGCTTTTTTTATCGCTCTACTAAAGCAAAGAATTCTTTCCCTACCAGGAAAGAATTCTTTGCTTCAAAATTTGATACTTCTTATCAAATTGAAGATTTGATGTGGAGATAGTATTTTAAGCTAGATGTATAAGAATGTATCAGTTTAGTTTTTAAATGTTTTCAGGCGCTAATTGTGGAATCTGAGATGGAGCAGTGTTTGAAAAAGAAGCATTACTTTTCTGTGTCAACGGCGGATTTTTGTCCTATAGGATGGTTCGTTGTATTTTAAAACACATTTCTATAGTGCTGACTACTTCTAGTGTGTTATCCTTCTTAAAAATCAACAAAATTTGGACCTTTAACATTGAAATGATTGTTAACAGCAATTTACCGCTAGCAGTTGAGTCTAGAATGTTTTATGACTGAAGAAATTGGATGCTTCCATTTCATGTTTTATCGTTTTGATAGTGGCTTATAGTGATGGATCCTGGTTCATCACAAGACACTATTCTTATAAAATATTCATGACTTTATATCCTGTAAAACCGAAATTTTATCAGTGAGCTTTGATCTTCAAAAGTGCGTTTTTCGGCAGGACTTGAATGACTGATTTACTCTGGCAACTATACTAAAATACAGTTGACAGTCAGCTGTTTCAAACAGTTAGCTGATTTAGCTGTTAGAAGCTACAATTCTAAATTCATAATGTTTTATTTCTATCGTGATACTTTATTATTATTATTGTTGTTGTTGTCATTTTTATATTTATTTATTATCAACGTAATTTTAACTACGTTTATTTGTCTCTTTACTTTTTGAATTACTTCTGATAATAAATTTTTATATAATAACTTCTTAAATGGTGTGCAATTGATTTTGTTTAGTACAGTGCAGAACACGAAAAACTCATGATGTTTAAGGCAGAAAAACGTCTGCCCAAGTTTAAGGCAACGAACAAATGAAATAAAAACTAGACGTAAAATATTCGCCACTGATGTATTTCACTCAAGAATCTATTGGCCTCTCTTATCACATTACTTGCCTAAGCAAGCGGGTTCACCAAACTGTAACAATTTACATGTTTTACGCATCGGTTGTCTATGTTATATAAACGCGTTCGCGCACACGTATGGTATACAAGGACAGTGACGTGTGTTGTATATACTGTATTACAAACGTCAGTGAATGGCGAGATCCTGGTTTGTTTCCTGGTTTTCCGAGTAAATTTCGGCAGACTCGTATTGTTGATTTGGATTAACTTCTGTTCAGCTGAAGTTTAGCCTGGGATTTAGTATTTGATCATTTCCATTCTTCTTTTAAAAGACTGTTCTTTCTTTAAAAGAAAATGAAAATTCCGAATCGTCCACCTGTCTATAATGACATTCATTGCGTATGCCCCGAACAAAACGGGAACAGGATTTTGCCTTGTGTAGGCGGGGTAGGGATGGACGCTTGTGTTGTCTCTTGTCCTATCAACGCTGCCAACTAAGTCGCTGTCATAGTAACCACTATCCAAGTGGTGGACACGCATGGCAATTGATATAGGCCCGCCAGCCTTTCCTGAACAGTCATCTGCGCAGACCTAATGCATGAATTTCCCCCACTTTCAAGTATAGCTAAGTTATCTAGAGAGAGAAGAGAGGGGAGACAACACTATAACGTTCACTGTCTCACTTCCGTATTATTTCCCTCTCTGTCACACACATGCTTCCGTTGTTCTCGCCAGTCTTGTTGCAGCCGATGTTCACGCTATGAAACACTGCACAAAACTGTTCTGCGCATGTGCGAAGTGAATGAAAATTTTGTTAGCCTCGCAACGAGGTGTTTGTCTACTGCGCATCGAGACCTGAGTGTTCAATTTACATCGTCCTGCCTCTAGCACGCGGTAACAGAAGAAATCTTACTTCTTTTAAAAATTTACTAGTAAACTTCAAACTTTTACATTTACTTAATTTCAAAAGTAGCCCTATATTAAACATAAGAAAACGGTTTTACAAAATAATATTCGATGTGTTATACAGAATGCTAGAATCTTATTGCGTTGTCGTTGATAGAGATTATTCTGTTAAATTTACAAATTTAAAATTATAATTTTTTCTCTTAATCTTAACTTTTTTTAATTTTAGTTATTTTAAAATAAAATACTTGTGGGCCTATTGTTATCGGTTTAATTTACGTTCATAATATTAGTGAATGGTAACTGAAAATATTTATTTAAAATTTTAGTACGACATATATCATCTACGCATCTGCCTAAACCTCATTCTGAATGCAAAACTGTTATTACACGACTTGTCCATAAGACGACAAATATTCTACAGCCTTGGGGTTTGTATATCTGTGACAGAGATGAAGGAAAAAATCGAGAAATAAGAGAAACAAAGTTATTTCAAAACCGCCAAAGTCAGAATTTCACGTTTAAAGTTGGTTTCAATCGTCTTAATAACACATATCTCAACATAGTTTGATGTTTGCAATTCGCGTTTACTGTATGCCTATTATATATTGTAACGATTGGCTCACGCACCACGCCTGGTTACGGTTAATGACGCAACAACGTTCTCCACCACTGTACACCACTTTTTGTACTACAGAAGGGTTCGTTGTATTTTAAAACACATTTCTATGGTACTGGCTATTTCTAGTGTGTTATCCTTCTTAAAAATTAAAAAAAATGTGGACCTTAAATATTGAAAAGATTGTTAACAGCAATTTACCGCTAGCAGTTGAGTCTAGAATGTTTTATGACTGAAGAAATTGGATACTTATATTTCATGTTTCAACGTTTCGATAGTGGTTTATAGTGATGGATCCTGGTTCATCATAAGACGCTATTCTTATAAAATATTCATGACTTTGTATCCTGTAAAACCGAAATTTTATCGGTGTCAGGTGTCTCGAAAGATATACGAGTGGCGAGTGGTTTAAACCCTTTACATGATATTTCGCTGTAAAGCTATAGGCCTATGTTTTATTCGTGTTATAGCCGTTCGGGACTGGGTTTGAAATATACGTTCTTTATATCGTATCTGTTACGGAAGCTGTGAACACACAGACTAACAGACCAAAGAGGGGTACAGGTATCTTACAATCGATTCGAGTGAAGTACTTTTGAGGGGAGGGTGTTAATTTCCATTTATATTTTTTCCAGACAAATATTTCGTTTGTTAAGCCAATTAATCAGGTAGTCATTTTACAAAATCTTCTGTTCGTTGTGGCGGGGATATTATTTCTTAACTGGCAACTAACACGATTTAGCATAATCGCTTTTGTAAATTAAAGAACATTTTTTGTCTCTATGTTATGGAACCTAAATAGTTCTAGTTGCTAAAATAAAATTTTGGCATTTATAGGGATATCAGTAACAATATTGTTCTTCTTTCTCATTCAAGGGTAGGTGAATTCACCTACTCTATGTAACCATACTTTACATGATATTTCTTTTCTGTATCCTTCGGGTGTGGATACATAAACTTTCCTGGCCAGCTTTCGTTCATTCTCTGCACATGGTGTATCCATTTAGTCGTTTTAATATTTCGAAGGCCATCATTTTTTATTCATCTCCTGGCGTGATGAACAACCTCCATTTTGCTCGTCTGTATTTTCGCTAAGTATCTTCTTATCGTGATCCAGGTTTGTGATCCGTACAGAAGAAGAATCAGTAAAGACACACATTTTTCAAATCGTTTTCCATAAGTAATAATTATGATGATAATAATAATAATAATAATAATAATAATAATAATAATAATAATAATAAGAAGAAGAAGAAGAAGAAGAAGAAGAAGAAGAAGAAGAAGAAGAAGAAGAAGAAGAAGAAGAACAACAACAACAACAACAACAACAACAATTGCAGCATAGGTAGCATTGGTAGAATAATAAAACATTACCACCACCACAACAAACAACGACAAGAACAATAACAATAAAAGTAATGTACTCGTTAGTAGGCCTATTCGTTACAGTCACTGAGGGACAAGATAGACTGTTCAGCTTCGGCCGGTTGCTCAGTTTATTGTATAGCCGATAAGGAATGCATCGAGACCCGTATCTGTGTTAAATGCGGACATAGCGAAGTGTTAAGCAAATACGATGAAAATGTTACTCGTGGCATTGATAGCGTTGTTACCAGAGTATGCGATCCTTATGTCCGGTGATTTTGTCGAGGTTACCAGTGTCATATCGTACTAACGTACTATAAACAAAAATGTGAAGTGAGCTGTGAAAAGTGTGTGCGTGTGAGCGCGCGCACACGCGTGTGATTACTGTAAACGTGTGATTATCAAAAACGTTTTGGTAGGCATTGTGTGGAGGTCAAGTGACTTATTCACAGTTGTGTAAAGATACCGCAGTATTTTCCCTCGAAACCACTTTATTATCGTAATGGGCGCGCGCGCGCGCACACACACACACACACAGGCGCGCTATATTGCGGTTTATCTACTAGCGGTCTATATTGCGATGTGTCGCATGGAATAAGTAGTCGAGATATATAATACTGTACTGGGATGAAGTGGATTTATTAATGATGGTATTGTTTTATAACAATCTACTGAGCTTTTAATACAGTTTATCATAAAAATGATTAATCTGTCACTGTTGACTTTTGTAACACAATTAAAAATTTACATTTTTGTATAATTAAATAAATTAATATATAAAAGTTCTTTTTGCCTTATTTACTATAAAGGCTTTACGATGTGATAGAGTCTTTATTTTAAATAATTTTCTTTTTTTTCATTGTACATAAATAATATAGTTTCACTTCCCTTTACTGTCGACTGCAGATCCTTCAGACGATAGGTTGATACTGTACCTGGACGAGTACGTGAGTTGATATACTCTGTCCGGCCTCAGGGTCGCTTGCGGGCGTGTTGATGTTTCTCACGAGCACGGTTATCTATTTTCACCGCGAAAACGTTGTTACTGGTAAATTAGTGTACTATGCGTACACTTTTTTATCCGGTAAGCTTAAAGTGTGTAAAGTGTCTATTCGGATATCTTGAATTTACACTTTAAATCTTACTTGCAGTAACCCTAGGAAATTTAACTTGTGTTAGACGTGATTTGCAGACCGATCGTCATTAACCACGAGGCACTTACACGTTATCGATTGCCACGTGTATCTATTCGCTTTACGACTGATTCTAGTAATCTGATTGGTTCTTCAAGTAACCTTTACTCATGATTTTTACACAGATAACCAATATTCTTTTGAATTATTTAAGATATCCGGGCTGTTTGGCCGTGGTCCCTGGTTTAAAACAAAACCAAACGTTTCGGCCACTGATGATGGCAGTCAGTGGAGCTGCCGAAACGTTTGGTTTTGTTTTAAACCAGGGACCACGGCCAAACAGCCCGGATATCTTAAATAATTCAAATGACACCGGCCGTGAAAGCCTAAGGAATAATTTAACCAATATTCTTGTTCAAGAAGGCTTCCGAACAGAACAGTTCTTATCCAAAAAATCTGATAATTTTTATGACCGAAATTATAGCTGTAAAACATTTGTACTTAAAATATGAATTCATTTAGTTTCTGATTTTTAGAACAACTATTGTCATCAGTTAGGCCTTTTTGTTATGAACATTCTGATATAAGTACCATCTATAAAAATTTCCCACATCATGAAAGTTATTTAAATTAACGCGTTTTTTATGAATATCCCGTAAAATAATTACGTACCCTCGCACACGCGCACTCCACACGCGTCTACGCATCATTTCCCACTATTTCACAGCACTTAAAATGTTTCATAAACCTAAAAATACTTAAAACTAACATTTTTAACAATGTTACTTATCTACTAATAAATAGTGTTCAAACCGGCAATATCTACTTATTCACACGGTGTCTTTATGTGCTATCATATTCTTTTAATTCTACTGCATTGCATAGGCAATTAGAATGTCCATTGGAATATATTTTTCCTGTGTTGAGAGTACACAGGTAAAACTTTAGGTTGATACCTAACCCTATTTTAGTAACCCTATAAGATTATTTTAATTTTATAAGGTGATCGGTCTTTTTTAACTGTCGCCTTTAAGAAAACGATTCTTATTTGTATGGTCTCTCTAGAGTACTTGATGGCACAAGGAAAATAATTACGAAGTTTCACTACGGCAGTTGCATTAATAATTGAATTTTATGTCTGCTTTCTCAGCTTTTTATTGCCTATTTCTCCGAGTCTCATGCATTCTTGTAGTCTAGTCAACACATAACTCACCATTTCGCTTAGTTTAACATGCGATAGTCACAGGGAATTGATAGTTATATTATATATTTCACCAGTAACATCGGTCAACTTATCTTTCTTCAAAACAAGACACATATCTGTAGTTCTGTGAAACACAGCAGACGAACACGTCGTCATTCTTCCTCGTTCTGAGTTTGCAAAGCTATCTCTACATTTACCTCAATACTGTGTCTGCAGATTTTTGTCTCGAAGGCTCTCCTGTTTCCTTGACGTGGTATCGATTGCCGCGTATACTCGATTCTACCCTCTACCTCACTGATCTGAGGTACCTTGGTTTCATAACTTGGACCATTAATTTTCTTCTTTAATTTTGTACACATACCCTATCGCTTTCTGGCGAGCATCCGTTTGTTTATAAACTACAGTTGTGCTGTAAGTGGGGTTAACAATCAGAATAACTAACCATTTCAATCTCGCGCAAACTTTCTCGATTTTTATACGTATTTGTATTCCAATTTTTTGAAAGTAGAGTCAGACGAATTATTCTTACCTTTTTTCGTTTATTTGTAACCGTCCTTTTTTGGGTAACCATAGTACGAAAGGGAATTACCAACATATTTATGCTACAACCAAATGTTTATGCTAATAATAGTGTAGAAAGTATTCGTTTATAATAATGTCCACCAGATTAGGATCATTTAATATAATATTGTAAACTAGTTTTGTTTTGTTCAGGGTATAATATATTTAGGATAGCGAATATATCAAAATTAGACATCTTATTTACGATAATAAGTAAGGATTAAGAAAACAGGTTCAATAGGTCTATTGCATTCTGCAGTATGAAGTTCAGCCAATTATACGGGAGAGCACCTAATATTAATGTAAAAGCCAGCGCCTCCTGTTAACAAAAGTGACCCGAATTAACAAAACCTGTAGCTTTATTCATTTTTCAGCGTTTTACAATGTAATCGTTATTTATCATAAATAATGAAACACAAAAGCAGGTTGTGTAAACATACTTTACTCGACATAACGCCGCTAACGATCAACGCCTCCTGTTTTCATTAATCACGCGTCGTATAGCAGTAATTAAACGAAAACGATATGAAATCGATTGGTATCGCCGGTGAACAAACACTTGAAAACGTCAAAACAGACTCGCGGTCTCTCTCCCGTACGTCGCACGCACAAGAATTTTAATTTTCGAGAAACACTCCAGGTTTACCTGCCGGCGTGTCTATAAAAAAATTGTTCAGTTTTTTTTCTATTGTGAGTAAAAATCACCCATGTAGATCAGTGATTTCCAACTGACGACCCGGGGGCCGCATATATTTTATGCTGTCCGTGACCTTATCTTGGAACCAATTTAGTAATTGCTCTGTTTACTGTAATAAGTAAATGAATAATAAAATATTATTTTAACTGAGAATGTTTAAACTTATGAAAAAATGTTTTACAGCGTCACTTAAAAGAGTACAGTAGATTTCACTTTGTTTAAACCAAAGTGCATTTGCGATAATCCTCTCTGATATTTGTCATATTACAAGACCAAGTCTATTTCCTTCCAGCCCTCGGCTCGGCATCGCTCTTGCAATTTTTCGTCCTTGATGTTGTCGGCTTTTCTCGCCGTCTCCGCAAGGTCGTCGCGCTGGCAGAGAAAGCACTGGTCAGTCTCCAAGCAAGCGAGATTGTCCATGTGACCTGCCGCAGCGCGTCGGACGCTTCCGAGTGTCCAGTGGCTGAAACATGAAAATTTCCAGTTACACACTTACTCGCTGAATCGAGTAAAGCCCGTGGGCCTCGTTTTGTGAGGCCTGGATATCCGGTCAGATCCACAGGCCGTCCTACATGAACTGCTCGACGAGGGTTACAAGGTTGTGCTGGCCTTCCGGCTGTACACAACCTTTGGAGCTCGTAAACCACTGCCCCTGATCAGGCTTCTTGTGGTGTAGGCCAAACCCACCCAGGCCCTCTTAGAGTTAAAACTGCTGTTCGGGCCCTGCGTCAGCGTAGAGCCCTGCTGCCGCGTTTCTAAGTGCCACCGGTGTCAGAGGTTTGGCCACAGCAGCTTCGCTGGTCGAAACGCGCCGGCCTGCGTTAGATGTGGATGCGACCACTTAACGCAGGGCTGCGCCGTGTCCGACAACCGCAGACATTGCACTAACTGTGGAGGCTATCATGCAGCCAACAACTGGCGCTGTCCAATCTATATATTTAACAAATGGACAAATTGACTAAACCGCTTCACCCGAAGCCCAGACAGCCGCCTGAACCTCTTACTTCATCGACCAAGCCCTCTGCCCCATGGTACAGAAACCAACGCCAAATTCTGCTCCGGTTCCGAAATCCACACGTGGCCAATCAGATCAGGCCAAACAAGAAGTCGTGTCCTCGGAAGCAGAAAGCGAGTCCCTCTGCCGAGGGACAGATCGCTCCCCTGCTCGCCTCCTCCCCTGCCACCGTTACCCAAGTCTAGATTTCCCCACAAAGGCAAGCAGTCTCAAAAAGGTTCGGCGAAACCCACGGACCAATTGAGGGAAGCTTCCTGATCTCCCACAAGTAGACAAATAATATAAAACTACTAATATCAAACTAACCAAGTGGCAGGAGTACATTTGGAGACTCGGGACACTGCAGACGTGCAACCCCTGTCTGGAAGGAGTTCTGTTCATTAGTAACTTGATAATAGTGTAATAAACAAAATGCGTGTTCAGAGGTGACCAATAATGTGGTGTAGCAAAACCACAAGCATAATGTAACTAAAACTACAAGGTATAATTTTTTACAAGAATTATAAATAACCACTAACAACTTGTTATTTTAAATAGTATAAGAATTTAGTGATGTAAAATAAAATAATATTATAATAAAATAAGTATGTTATTCATGGGAGAAATATCTCAACCGTTCAAAATAAATGCAGGTGTAAGACAGGGTGATAGTTTATCCCCAATTATTTTCAACTGTGTCCTGAAGAAAGTAGTGAGAATTTGTAATGAAAAATTAAAGGAATGCAAAATATCACCAGTCACGTTGGGAAGAAGGAACAAACGTATTGAAATCAACTGTTTGGCATTCGGAGATGACTTTGCTATACTTTCTGAACATCTTACATCTGCAGTAACACAAGTTAATATTTTAGAGGACATAGCCAATAGAACAGGCTTAAGAATTTTTGCAAAAAAAAAAAAAACAAATTTCTCACGAACATTAAAAATGCTCCAAAATTCCTAGTAACAGATATTGGTCGAATACAGAGGGTTTGAAAATTTAAGTATCTAGGAGAAATAATTCAAGAGAATGGCTTAGAAAAATCTGCTATAGAAGAAAGGATTCATAAGATAGAAAGGGCGTATGGTATAACTAAAGATATTTGTAATAAAAAGTGCATATCTAAAAATGCGATAATAAGGCATTACATTACAGTAGTGAAGCCAGAATGCCTATATGCAAGTGAGTGTCTAGCATTGACTTATACTTTAGACAAACTAGAAATATTGGAAAGACGAATTATTAGGAAAATATTAGGCCCAGGAAAAACTTCAGAAGGTTGGAAATAAGAAGTAATGATGAAATATATCAAAGTATAGAAAGTATAACAGAAACAATGAGAAAAAGAAGACTATTATTTTTTGGACATTTAATATATAGTCTAGAATAGACGACAATAGGTTGACAAAGCAAATCTTCAAATATCTGTGGGGGAAGAAGTCAAATCGAGTTGGAGTAAAGGAGTCCAAAAGGATTTAGAAAAAAATAATATACACGCAGAAGAAGCAATTGAAAGAGAAGTTTTTCGGCCAAAAGTGTTAAAAATGGAAGGAGTCCAGGGTAGGAGAGAGAAAAAAGGAGGTTCAAAGTGAACTGAAGACAGGAAGAACAGACAGTGAAAAGATGAAAAAATATTGGAAAAAAGAAAAGAACAAAGAATAAGAATTGAAATGGGTATGTGGTCCTTAGATGGCCGATACAAAAATAAAATACGTATGATAATACAAAATTTCAAAAATTAGAAATAAAATAAAATAATTATGGTAAAATTATAATAATAATAATAATAATAATAATAATAATAATAATAATAATAATAACAATAATAAATAGTGTGTTATATTATTAAAATAATGTAGTAATATAATAATAAACAATAAACAACAGTAATAAGAATAAATATAATTTAGCCGAATGATGTGTGAGCATGAATGCTAGAGGGGTCGATACGGATCACCTACAGAAAACTGACGTACAGTACGCGTAAACGCAAAGTCAATAGGCCTAAAAACTTGAAATGTACATGCTTAGGCGTAATTCGTTAACGCCTAATAGTATTCGTTTAGGCGAAATTTTAGTGTCGCGGAGGATAGCTTTACAGAAGACACTTGAAAAACCGCTTTTCTCTACGCAGTAACAAAGCAGCGAAGGGCATCCAGGTGGTGGTGAACAGGTGCCCAATAAATCGAATATGGACAGGACAGCGAGCGGACTGTTATTGATTGCGTTGAGCACATAAATGTCTCGCATGTCCGTCAGTCGTAGTATCGTGCAACAATGTCGCCTATGTATACGTTACGTGTGAGTGACACACTTTGAGTCACGTGACTAATGTCGTCGTTGTTGTGCCCAGATTTGACAAAACTTCTTTCTGTCAATGTGCGTGCACATATGAACACCGTTTTCCGGATCAACACTATCCTTATGTTTTTATCACCCAACTGAGCTGTGTTGTGTGATAGACAGGCAGTGTCTTGGCTCGTACTGTTAAGATCCAGGTCGTAACCAGGATCTCAGTGGTGCAGAGTCCCGTGCTTCGGTGCTGCCGATGACAATAAAGACAATCTGAAGAAAGTCCTGACTACATGCTTTTGGCGTGCGCAGCAAGGCTATATCTGAACCTCGGCAATCCTTACGTCTGAAGCAAAGGTTCCATGGCTATTCCTGGACTCAGTGGCGTAACTAGGAACTCCTCCTTGAGGGGGGGGGGGCGATGGAACTACCTTGATGGTTTCACTCCCCATTTTCCTCAGGATAAACAAAAAATTCAAGTTGCTTCCCATAAAATTTTATAAATACGTAGACCCTATTATAAAATATACGTAATGCTGGTAACACGTTATTAACCAAATGATGAGCGACTGTCATTATTAAGAAAACTAACTTTACATACGTTTGTATTAATTTGCAAATATTGTAATTCCTTTTATTTCTACAATGATTAATAAGCCTTATCTTACGCAACTAGCTACAAAATCAATCTGCGTTAACTGATTATGGAATTTTGCTGAACTTTTTAATAACTTTGAAAGGGATTGACGACCCCGGTACCCCCGGTAGTTACGACACTGCCTAAACTTCATCGAAGAGAGTCTGATTTGGGCCAGAGGTGCCGTAATCGGGCCCGCGGCTATTTAAAGGAGACTATTGGAATGCAGTACAACCTTTAGTAAAGCCTGGGTCAGACTGATAAAACATAGCAGAATCTTTGTTAGGCGGAGTTGTATGTGGACTCCTGTATAAGCACGACATAAAGTTTATACGTGACGAGGTGGCTCGACCCTAAACGATGAGAACTGCACTATAATGTTTATAAAGACAACACTTCAACAACCGCTTTAATGTAGGTAAATTTCAGAGTCTAATAAGTAGATCTATATTATCAGGTACGTTGAAATGTTCATCTGCATATTGAATATTGTTGGGAATATTCCAGTTATTAATGTCAATGCGTGAATTAGGCAGAATTCTGATAAAACAAAGCAGTTGATGGTAGTCGAATAGTTTTCATAATTTGAACGAGTATCTATGCTTACACTATGTTTAGCTGTAGAAGGTATATTTTGTAGACCACGAATTAGAAGTACGTTATGAGTGCGTTTGAATTTTTGGTGCTGAGCAAATCGCTCTGTTATGAGGTTAGCCTGAGATCAAGCAATGCCATGCAAGGTTGTATGGTACCTTGAAGGTTGTATGGTTGATCGCCTATAATCGCAGTGGATAGTGAAATACGATTTGTATTTTGGTGGTTAAGGTACGGTGTGCTTACAGAGGTTTGGGTTCTGCGAGTTCGTCCTGAATAGGCTACCTGTATTTTCATGAATTAAAGAATGACGATGACCTTTATTTACAGTGACAAGTATAATTACATCGGTGGGCTGAGTGACCTTGCAATAAGCAATTGAAACACAGTTTATTTTGTTGACAAAGAGTTTCCTTTCGCTTATGCTAATTTTTTTAAATTAGTTACATAAATAATGAATACCCTTACAAAATGTACATTTTTGATCATTAGTATTGCCATACAGAATGACGTAACTGGATGGTTTCTCGTATTTGTTTTGTTTAGATTGGGCACAAGCAGGCTTTGAAACAGTCTCGTATTCGGGTCAATGTTTGTAAATTTAGAACTTTCGATTCATTTGAAATTTTCTACGCTTATTTGAGAATTTTATGAAATCATCCATTGTTGAAAACGACGCATTATCGTGGATTGATTCCCAGGAACGAATTGTAGTGCTATCAAATTTTTGTGTAACTAATTGCATAAAGATGAGTTTATAATTATTAGCATATAAAGTTAAAGCCTTTAGTGCACTGAGATTACTTGATAATTTGTCAGTGAAATTGGAGAGACCTCTAGCGACTACCTTTGAACATTATGTAAAGTGAGGATGGCCTGTACATGTTTTGATGCTATTAATCTTTCGTTTTAGTATTTATTTTTTGGTAATCCTCAGGCCGTTGGATAGTTTTCAGCAGTAGTTGGACGACAATTACAGATGAGATTAGATAATGAAATTTATGACCTGGCGATAATGATTGATTAAAATGTTGTAACAAATCTATTTAAAATCTTCTTGTATACTGTTAATAAAAATAATTCTTGTTGTTTGGTTTAAAAAATTTTTTTTAATATTTATTATATTTTTTTTCTTGTTTTATTTTTAATTAATTTAGTATTAAATATTTTAAACTGTTTCGTTGTGTTTCGAACTTCTTATTAATTGTTTTTGTCGAATTATATCCTTTGGTGTATTTAGAATTCTTTTATTATGTTAATAGGATTGTCTCCAGAAACAATCGATTGGTGATCTTTCCTTATTTGCAGTTTATCTTCCTTTAAAGTTGTTAAATTCTGGTAGTTATGTCTCAACTAATGTGTTATATTATTCTATTTATAATTTAGGAATAAATAGGATTCAAAATAATAATAATAAATGATTTTTATTAACAATTAGTAAAGTAATCGATTTTATATCGATTGATGAATCGACTCTCTCAGGGCAAATCAATATATTATACAAATTATTTATTCTCGGGTTCTTTGAACAGTTATTTTATGTATAGTCAGAGAAAAGGGCAAAGTATAGAAAGTATAACATTACAAATTATAAGCTTATTAATTAAAATACAAACATATCATTCAATATATAATGGTTAATAAAGGAATTGTTCGAACCATTCGAAGGTATACTGGCCGTGGCGCTTGGAATTGTGGGAACTCAAAGATGGCCGCTCCGTAGTCAGATGTGTTTAGACGAATGCACCTCGAAGAATCTGCTTGAAATAAATGTTGCTTTTCCAATGGTTTCTCGTTCCTGCAGTTGTGATTATTCCTTCTGGTGTTAGTGGAGTGGTCCTGGTTCAGTGTTTGTGATTCACTTCGATAAAATGTGTTGGATACTGTTATAATTCACTTTTGTCAATAAGGTCGACAATTGCACCGTTCGTTTCTTTATTCTGAATTATTAGTTTTAAAAGGTTTAAATTATGAATTCACTTAGTTTCTGTTCTGTGTTAATCTAGTTTAATGTTTGTATGTGTTAATTCCACTGAATTTAAAGTTTAAATGAAATTTTCCGAAACTCGCGATTTTCACTGAAGACTAGGCTTGTCGAATGAACGCCGTACTTGTCTTCGCTATTAGGTTAATATTTAGCCAAAATCACGTTCTAGTGTGCTCCACAAAATCTAATAATCAACTGTTCTAACTTCCTCCGTCATCTAAAAACGTCTTAGCCAATTTAATATTAGCAATACATTGTTTCAAGTCTTTTTTGCTTCCGTTACATGTATGAAATTTACATTATGTTACTGAATATATTTTTGCTATTATTTAAATTTATTAAATAATAAATAAATAATCTCCTTCTTTAGTTAATTCTGCTTGATTTGATACCAAATAAGATAGTTTTACTAAGTTTTTTATCTAAAATGCTATATTTATTTCATTTTGAAAATGTAGGCCTTAAAATTTACTTCCTGTCCTTCTCAAAATGTTTGCCATTTTATATGTTATATTTATGATTGTGCTAAATCTCAGATTGACATAAAAGGTTTATCTTCCCTTAATTTCTTGTAATTTAATTAATTGGTTATCTTTTTAAATATTATTCATTAATTTGTGACTCCCCACTTTGAATTTTTTGTTATTACATTTGCATTTTTCCAATAATTCTTACTATTTTTTTACAATATCTTTCTTAATTATAGTTCCAGTTATATGACTCTATAAATTTCATCAGTTTAACTATTTTACTGTACTTAATTCATGAATTATAATGTTGTTTAGATTTACCATTTGGCCTAGATTTTATCTGTTTTTACATACAAAGTTTTATCAATAATACATCTTGTTTATACCCCTTCTGACTTTCTATTCTAATATAATACTAATTAACATTTCCTTACTTTAAAAATCGAACATTTAGTATATAATTCATACTATTTATCCATAACAAATATTTGAAATTACCAATGGTATTTAAACTCAGACATTTTAATCTTGATTACTACTATTAACACATAATAAATATTTTATAATAACAGAATGGTATTTAACTCAGACATTTTAATCTTGATTACTACTATTAACACATAATAAATATTTTATAATAACAGAATGGTATTTAACTCAGACATTTCAGTCTTGAGTTATCTGAACTTCTTATAAACAAAACATATCTGTCCTTCTATCATTTACATTATTTCTTATAATTAATTTTATTTTCAGTCTTAGCTGTTTTTGTTTGGTTTTTAGGTATTTATTTGGTCACTTCACTTTTTATTGGCCTGCTCTAGTTTTACTGTCATTCTAATGAATGTTGTATATAAAGAGTGGCAGTTATTTAGAAACACTTGCATCTTATTTGTGATTATAATACTCTATTCAATATTATTTCTTGACACAATATAAAAACTTTAAAGTTGTATAAATGCACAATTTACTTAGTTTATGAACTCCAAAATTGACACATTAAGTTTATTTAATATAATATAAAAACTTGCACTTGTCCCCTTTTATTCATTGATTTTATTTCTAATCAGTTTTATTAGTCTTATTAAAACCAAGAAATTTATTCATAGAGGATAATGAAGGTTTGTTTTTTTTCATTATATAATTAATTCACATTGGTTCACTTTTAATTCTACTTCATACACTTTTGTTTATATCTATTTTACATGGTTTTCTAAATTTGGGTTTTTGTTATACTTTCACTGGTTATTTTTCTTTTCTTTTGGGGTTTCGTTTTTGTTTCTTATAAGAGCATTCCTTCTTATCGTGGATGTTGTCTTGTTCTGGTTTCTTCCTTAATTACTCCTATCCTACTTGTTTCTTATAAAAGTATTCCCTTATATTGTGGATGTTGTCTTGTTCTGGTTTCTTCCTTACTTACTCCTATCCTACCTGGGTATCTCCTTACTTTATTTTTAGCCTTTTGGTTTATTTTGATTACTCATCATTCATTGTATATCAGTTTTAATGAAATTCTTACTTCAAACTCTGATTGTGCTTTACGGTGGTTCTTAATTAATCTTTAATGTTGCTTTATTGGATTCAAATTTGTTTTTATTTTATTTTATGATCTTTCTTTCCATTCAGAACTATGGGCATTATCTGTCATGCTACAATCTACAGTATTCTTGAATAATTCAGTAAAAAATAGCCATTTCTGATACTGACCGTTGAATCTGGGTAAATTTATTTGTGGGAGTGTGACTGATGATAGCTGTCTTGTATGTGTCTGTAATCTTGGCTGTTATTATGAGATGGTAAGTTATTCATTCTAAAAATGCTTTGGACTTTTTCTTTCAGCAAGTAGATTTTATCTTCGATATCAGCACGATCTTGTCCATAATCTTCTTCATGAGAAATGATTTGATGTTTTCTTTATATTTGATGATATTTCAGGCAAACATAGTTTAGTTTTTAGCTGTAACCTTTAATAAATGACAGTCACCATCGTTTTCAGAAGTTCTTGAACAAACCAGTTCTTTAATTTCTCTTGTAGCAACCTTTTACTTCCATGTTCCATAAGGAAATGGAAGTACTGTATGGTGATGGCGAAAAAATCGTGTTCGAGATAATTGCAGATTCTGATTGTACTACCCTCAAAACATGAAAAAAGTCATTTTTTGAAAAGTGTCTGTGTGTGTGTCTGTCTGTCTATCTGTGTGTAGATTTTTTTTCTATGGCAAACGATAAGAGCCGCAAATTCAAACAGAATCAAATAATTGTTTGCATACAGTTCTGAATTGTAGAGTACTCAAGACCTATTGTTTTTGGTGAAGATCGGTTAAGGGAAAGGGGTAGTTTACCTGCAACGTTTTATGTTTTAACAAGGGTAATTTTTTCTATGACGAACGATAACTGCCGTAAATTCAAACAGAATTAAATAATTTTGTTTATACCTCCCTGAATTATAGAGAACTCAAGGTTTTTTGTTTTGGGTGAAGATCGGTTATGAGAAAGGAGTAGTTTACTTGCAACATTTTATGTTTTAACAAGGGTAATTTTTCTTATGACGAATGATAACTGCCGCACATTCAAACAGAATCAAATATTTTTTTGTATACGTTCCTGAATTGTTTTTAACGAACGATAACTGCCACACATTCAAACAGAATCAAATAATGTTTTGCATACATCCCTAAACTGTAGAGGACTCAAGGCCTGTTGATTTTGGTGAAGATCGGTTAAGGGAAAGGGGTAGTTTGTCTGCAGCGTTTTATGTTTTAACAAGGGTAATTTTATCTATGACAAACGATAACTGCCGCATATTCAAACAGAATCAAATAATGTTTAGCATACGTTCCTAAATTTTAAAGGACTCAAAGCATATTGATTTTGGTGAAGATCGGTTTAGAGAAAGGGGTAGTTTACCTGTAACGTTTTATGTTTTAACAAGAGTAAAGTACTTAATTTTGATAAATAGGACTCAAGGCCTACGTTATCGGCAACAAAGAAGTATTTTGTTGTTAAAATTCCTTCCCGGGCTGTTTGGCCATAGTCAAATTTTTTCTGCAAAACTAGACGTTTCGGCAGTGGCATCGAGACTTCTAGCATCAGTGAAAATCGAGTGCGATAACGTGAGGTGGTATACGTTAGTGACCACAGTACTGTGGTTAAGGCTAAAGCAGTAAGTAGAAAGAAGTAGTTTCTATGGAAATATGTCATTTTGAAAATGATTTTAAATATAAATCTTAGAACATGGAAGTCATGTATGGTTATCCATACCGATATTTTAATAGTGTTACGACGGTCTACTTGATCGTCGCGCGTCGTAGGTACAGTGGAAAACAAAATACAAGACACCAATTAAGTCACTTGGTGAAGACACATAACCATATGAAAAACATAATCACCAGCTTTAATTTTCACAGTTAAACAGTTCGTAATTAACAACACTGTCTCTTACAACAAATGAAATAAAAATTGTTCACACGCAATAAAATGTCAACTAATATTAAAACACAATTGTATTAGAATATACCGTCCGATTCTAAAACACAGCACTTCACTAATATCCACTTGAACGCACACAGTAATATCGCTTGTAATCGCCCGATAATAACTCTCGAACCGCACTGTAATTTATCGCGACTATAACTGAAACTGAACGTCGTTGAGTACTGGTATTTATGCAAGGCTCACAGACCAGAATATTCCAAAATGCGTGTTAGCGCCAGTGTGTACGACGTAATTAATTGCGGCCTTGACACAGTCCGCGCGGCTGGCGGTTTCCAGAAAGGTCTCGCGAATGCGTCGAGAGTCACTTACACCACCGCATTACATTCTGGATCCCTCTGGAACGTTCGATAAACACGTAGATTGTTCTGTGATGTTGTAACAATATTTTAAATCGATATAAGTAAGATATGAAATGATATAGCCTACAATGGGGTTAAATAAAGGAGTCGATATTAATTGATACAAATGAAAGGATGCTGGCTGTACAGTAATTGTTTGCTCGGTTATTCAATGGCACGGTAGGTAACCGTTTAGGTAGTGTAAAGTTGTTTACAGTACCTCTCTTTGTTTAGAGTGTGCGCGATGAATAGATTTTGTTACTTTACGACGAAGTGACGCCACCTCCCCTACGAAGCGTAATGGTTTTCTTGAAGGGACTGCGTTGTGTTTCACAAGACACGCACATACACACACTAACATAACTTGTTACAAAGTATGAAATTTATTCCCTGTTCATAACCGACACTGAAACACGTAATATTTAATAATAACTCTTAGTGATCTCAGTAGACGATAATGTTCAATATCAAGTTCGATACAACGAAAAATCCGGCCCGCGGGACCAAAAAAAAAAAAATAAATAAATAAAATAAAATAAAATAGACCCGATAGAAATTTTATACCTTACGGAGTGGCTCGACGCCTAAGCGATGAGAAATGGACTGCAATGTTTGTAAAGACAACAGTTCGTTAAACAAACCACCTTATTTAATGAATATTTCTACAAATACGAGTATGTCGGGAACGGAGATGCTTACTGTTCGACAGAATACAGGCAACTCGCTTTACGTACACCATAACTTACGAACTTACTGGTGCTTGTGTATGAACTTACTGGTACTCACCAGAGAGAGCTACACTACTAAATGTTCAATTTCTATACGTCATAACAGCTCCCTACCCGTAATTGTTAGAAACAACCCTTTCAGTTTACAGTACACTAATCCTTGGCCACGTCAGTCAGTAAATTTAAAGTACAAACAAAAAATTTACTCTACAAACCAATCTAATAAATCCAACTTATAAATCAATCTTATTTAAATCCAAGGGTAAGAAGTCTCGACTCTATAGTTTCGGTTTCAGTGTGGATTCTACCCGGTGCAGTTGCGTACCTTGAACGAGCCAACAGCCAGAAGGTTATCGTCAAAGTTTCCAAGAGTTCGGTTGTGGTATTCTCGTCCAAATGAAAGCGACCTCCTCCTCTTATATAGGCTAAGTCGAGCTACTGGACCAAGAAAGTTAAATGTCTCGGATTTCAGCTCAACTCCGGATACACCTTTGAAACCTACGTTCAGTTTGTTAGGAGTTGTGCTTCGGCTCAAGTCTTCAATTATAGTTCGTTCTATTTACCTGATAATGACTTCAATAATAATCATCATCATCATCTGCAATGATTATACCAAGGATGGTTTGTTCCGGTCTCAAACAGGCAAAGTCCAGAGCTGGTCACTCCAGCGCTTCCTCGGACATCCCACACCTCTCCGTCCCTTCGGCTTATAGTTCCATAGTTGTTTGGGGATGCGGCAGTCATCCATTCGGCAAAGATGTTCCCACCAATTCAGCCAATACTGGTAAATCCTGTCGAGTATACTCGAAACATTCAGTTCCTGTTGTAATAACTTCAGAGCTGAGTAAAATTATCGTCAACACTTACGTGATGCCAATATAACGTATTTGTTTCCCACGTGGGGGTACCTCGCCGTATGCCATATAATTCTGCTGCAAAGCGTACTCAATAGGCGGATTAAGCAAGCAACTAAAGTCATCGAGTTTCTCTTCTCAGCTCTGAGAAGAGTATTTGGTATTTGCGCATTGGACAACATACTGAGGCGTTTGGAGGCACAACTATTAAGCGCGGGCGACGCTGAATACTCACTGTTCCACCTTGAATGATCTCGGCAAATCCGTGGAAGCGAATCGTGAAAGCGATCCCGTTTAGCCCCAATCCTCAGTAAAGTCACTAAGCAAAACAAAACGAGGATAAATGATGTTAGCGCAGCTGAATTCTGTGATTTGGAGTGGAAAAATATCCTATCAAAGCAAAACGTGACTAATTTTTTTCCCGTCTTAGAAAGTATAGTCACCTATGGCTCTGACATTTGGGAGATAATTCAAAGAAACTCCCGAAGGATACAACCAGCGAAAATGGACTTCTGGGGAAGGTCTTGTAGGGTGTCCAGGCTCCAGTGCGTTAGAACGGAGGATATCAGGAGGCAACTTTATGTTGATAATACAATTTTAGACACCATAAATACGAAGCGGCTCGTCTGGTACGGCCACGTGGCCCTCGATGATCGTTGGTCCAAAAAGTTGCTATACTGGGTTCCACCTAGACAGTGAAAAAGAGGACTTACTCAATAGAAGAGAGGCTTGAAACGTGTTTATTGGTACAACAGAAACCTCGCAATGGAAGGGTGGACTAGTCGGACGGAGGTCGGCAACTTTATAGTACAAATTATTTCCTGTTACCTCAAATCAAATACCTCCATTTCTTGCAGGAAAAGGTACTTCAGTACTCTTTTGTTGAAATTTTATGACCATAACTAAATGAATCAGTAAACCGTAAGTAACGTAACGCGAGAATATGTACAGCTACTGTAAACATAAAATCGTAGTGTATAAAATTAATAATTCTTAATTAAAAATTAAATTATTTCCATAATTTGTATTAAAAATAAGAATATATTCAGTGAGAAATTAAAAGTAGTCTAGGCCTACTAACATTTATGTTTAACTACCTAAATTATTTTACAAATTCCCTGGCGCTGCGGTTTCGTCACCCTTCTTCGAAATTGTTTTCTTTCTCCGCACATTTAAGTAACGGTAATAAAGTAACGTATTACTGCAAATAATTTTAATAAAAACATTTATTGACGTAAGTAAGTGATAAAATAGTAATGCCTGACGCAAGATTTAAGATTCATATTTTTTATCATAAGTGGCTGCAATACACAAATCTTTGATGATGAATCTGCAAAACAGATGAAAGAGTCTAGAAATTTATCACTCCTTTTTGTTTTATATTAGTGTTTTTATAATTATTATGATATAACCACAAGAAACGTGGAGATACAATTTAACAACACAATACAATTATCTAAAACGATTTGGCAAAATACGCGTGTGAGTGGACTAGTTAAAAAAACTAAACACCTTATAGCTTATTTTGCACATTTATGTAATTATGTGTATCTACTTTTTTTTTAACACTTGAATTCTTTACAATTGAACTCGCTAAGTGTAGAAAGATTGGATTTCAATAAGTAGTTTAGATTTACGTTCCGACTCCACAGATCGGGAAGCTTACTCATATAAATGTGGAGTTACATAAACACAAACAGACAATACAAAACCTAGATCAGTTTATGCGGCAACAATTATGAAGTTTATGAAACACAAAGTCAGAGACGTAAATTAATTATGCCACACAAAATTAACAGTGCCGGTGGTTGAAATCTGATTTTTTTATACTTAGTAAGCAAATGTCACAACCCTAATAAGTATTTTAAGAAATATGCATAGTTTTTAATGTTTACACGGATAGAGTTTAATCCTCGATTTTTATTCGTTTTCGTGTATTTCGACCGCGGACGACTTTTGCTTAACCTTTGTCTACATCTGTGATAGCCCTCCTTCACTACGATAAAAAAGTCACTTCACATTTGGCAAATATTCTGCCACGCGATTGGCGAAGACTACTGATTTTAAAGATCAAACAATCACTGAAGAAGGACTGTCGCAGATACAGACGAAACGTCTGGCTGAAGAAAGTATCCGATAATATACATAGGCCCTAACTCCCGGAAAACAAAACGAAAGCGAATTTTAAGTTTAGCGCCTGTTTAGATTCGGTCAGGATGGTGAGTCCGCTCAGTAACAAAGAGCACACAATAGACTATATCAATAACTGATACGAACGTGATGATCGTGACGACGTGATAAGTGTAAGACAATGAGAAGACCGCGTTCGGTACGTGTTAGCGATGAACAGTGACGAAGACTGGATAGAGCTGGAGATACTGGAGGTAGGAGCTTCGCCCTCGCTGGACCTCAGACGAACCAGAACCAAACGAGTTTCCAACGAATCACAGCGAAGATGGAGCAGAAGATTCAGCCGCCGGCGGTCACAGTTTCATTACGAAGAACGATTCAGTGAGTATTATTTTGTACTCATGAACACGTTGTTTGTACAATTACTGTTAAATATTATTATACGTATTAAGTTAGAAAACACACCTTATACAGACATATCCTATATAACAAGGTTATGTATTATGTAATTTGCTTCAGCACAACAAACGTAGGTTGTACGTATCCTACGTGCTTATATATTTATATATTATTATTATTAATAAAACTTTTTGTACAAGAATATATTTTTTATAAATAATAAAAAAAAATATATTCTTGTACACAAAGTTTTATTATTATTAATAGTAATATAAAAATATATATACAAGAAAAACTGAGCAAATATCAATGTAATATATATATATATATATATATATTATATAACTCTGTAACATACTAATGTTTGTTTTGTTGATGTACTAAATTGTTATTATTATTAGTGGCATACGCGTCAACATATACCTATTCGCGTTTACGCCTACTTCTGAGAAACGTTCCGACCTTTAGTTAGTATACATACCTCCTACAAATTTATGTGTGGTGAAGTGATCGCGTGTGACTGGACAAACGTTTCCCACACATGATACATGTTTACAAAAATACAACACAAAATCGATTACTAACCGATCAAGTTCGAGTCAACACCATCTGGGTATACTATATATATGTATAGTATACATCGATGGTCAAGACAAAGCGAGTTTAAAAACACTAGTCATTGGAAACATTTAAAATATACAAACATTTACCACTAACTGCACATAGGCCCTATAAAGACTGATGCTGACGTACTCAAATGTATTTTGTCCAACCAACACTGAACTCCAACCCGCAATTACTTCGATGTGCGTAGAGTAACTTGACCGAAGATGGACGTACAAACTATAGACCGACGAATGTCTCACAAATAAGTGTAAAATATTTGGTGTGTATATAATTAATAAGGACTTCACACATTTTCGTTACACTTTATTTACTGACCTACATTATTATACTAACTTGATAATCGTTTTCCCAAGAATTTATCATGTTTAATTAAGTACACCAGAACCGACACGAAATTCAAAAAACTTAAAGAAAAACTACAAATTAATCCAACGTTATTACAGAAACCAAATATTAAAAACCAAGACGGTGTCATCCAAACTTTATATATTTATCACACGTGACAGAAGGTTAAAATCTACCTGATATATAACAAACACTGATCACAAAAGGAATGCCTTAAAAATAGCACAGGATTTCATTTACTGAGTCAGAAACAAAATAAAACATACAAAATAGAGATAGAAAAAAAATTATAGCCGAAGTCAACAAAGCAAAGAAAATACAAAATTGAATTCTAATACAAACCTTAAATTAAAAGAAATAAAAACAGTCAGATAAAAAAACAACATTTTTTATTCACCATTTCGCAGAACGCTAAAGATGCCACTTAAAAGGCAAGGTAAGAAAAATAAGAAATAATGAAAAATCATGTACCAAATAGCAAACGAAAAAGCTTGTCGCTTAAATACGATAAACGATGTATAACAAAATTGAAAAGAAAATATACAATAAAAACATAACACAATGAAATGATATAGTTTATAAATCTGATGTAAGATGAATTTATATAAATACATAATGTAACGGTACATATAATTCATCCAGAACCCAATGTAAAACAAACGGATTAAAAACTATAAAAAACAAAATAATCAGCAAAAAATGAACATGTAAACCGGAACATAGAATGAATTATGATCAAAATAAGGGAATAAAATAAATTATAATTAATAAGTAAATGTATTCTAGAAGAAACGAAGACACAACTAAAGACAAGACAACGTTGACCCAAATACCCAATAGAGCAGACAGTGAGAAGAAAACTACAACACCTATAACAAGAAGAAATTTATTAAGGAGGATAAAAGAATCAGTATGAATAGGGAAAACAAAATCAAATCAAATACAAGAAGGAACTAGTAACGATAAGAACCAAAATAAACCATGAGAATAAAGTATTATTAATGATAAAGAAAACAAAAGTGATTTAACGAACTTGATTTACAACCCTAAGCTGTGACTTGACGCTGACATAAAACTATTAATAAACTGATTTTAATGATTTGACGGTACAACCGGAACTCAAAAGTAAAATATTGATAGTAGAAATTAAGAGGGAGAGTGAATATAAGAGTTATAAATGTATAAATTAGTAATGTATAAAAGTGACAACTAGATAATGTCCAAAGGACTAGTAGAATTTGTAAAGTAGAAATAAAATTCTCAAAGACAACTATTACTCAACAATAAAGGTTGAGGTAGTAACAAAAAAGAAAAATAACTATACACAATAAAAATCAGCTTTAAGTAAGGGTAAAGAATCATACAATATGTAAAAAACATAATCTAAGGTTAAACCATTGTTGGGAATCCAAGATAGGACATAACCTAAACTGGCCAACAAGTTTCCAATAAAACAGTAAAAAGCAGTGACTGGAAAGATGTTAACCTAAAATGTATTGGAGTGTAAACAAACTAGAGAATATAAGGAGCATTCCAGTTACAAAAAGTAATAATATAAAGCAATTTGTGTACAGTATAAATGTAAATTAATATAATCAACAGTACAACATAGTATGGGTACCTGGAACAACAAAAACCACACATAAAACTATGACATAAGAATAGGGACTCAGTCAATGATACTAACTAAGGCATAATAACATTCATGTGAGGCAAATCAGTGTTTATTGCCATAAAGTTAATAATAATAATGTATATTATAGGTAAACCATAGCTGACACTAGATGCAGGAAGTTTAGATAAATGCAAACAAATGTCAGAATATAAGAGCAGAACTAAACACTGCCAAGCATTAACATTGCTATAATAACACTGATATAAAATAGACATAATCAAAAGATAAAGGTGAAAAAATCAAATAAGAAAAATGTAATACCCAAGTATACTGAATAATAGCCAGAGAAAATGTAATTAAAATAAAAAATAAAACAATAATAGCTAGTGCTGATATAAGCAGAAGTGGTAATGATTAGTTCATTACAGATAGGCCACAACAAATATGGGTTACAAACCCCTAAGATTATGAAATAAATAATAAACACTTAGAATAACAATAGACCAAGAGTCTAGTCAAAAGAAAAGTAATAATTAAGAATAATAATTAAATAATAATGTGAAAAAACTATTGTACAGTATCGATAAGCAATCACAAGGAACAAAAATGAAGTATAATAATGTAATAAATATAAGAATAGTTAATCTAAGAAGGTGATAAAAATATAGAAAAATTAGGGAAGTAGGCCTAAACGAAAAGTGACAATTTTAACGAATTACCGCCTAAAACTTTAACGAGAAGGGGTGATAGTTAATAATTAAATAAACATAATAATTATGTATCCGAAAATGAACAATATAAATAAAATAAGGTAGAAAATAAGATATGTCATTAGTTCGTAAGAAATAGTAAGAAATTCATTTTGTTAATCGTTATCAGAACTATATGGTGAGGGTAACTAAAATACTCGTGATAAAAAGACAAAAACGGTAGTAGTCATGAAAATAGTATCAGTGTATGTATAAGTGAATTATTCCAATTATAAAAAAATAATTAATTACGAGCCCGTGGGCGTACAAGGGAAACCAAAAAATCAGAGCCTCAAACCCAGATACTGACGCCAACATAAGCGTCTATTTTGCCGAGTGTTACAGAGAGTTCACGAAAATTAGAACAATTAGCTAATCAGGGGCCGTTATTAATTACTAGGTACAGAATCTTTACACAGGTAAAATCATCAGTTTATCTCAAGCCTCGACGCAGACTCCACGCTGGTCATCGTAACCAAAAAGTACTGAATTGATAGCCGACAGCTGACGAAAGCGTCTAACCTAGAAACGCCAAGTTGAGGTTAGGTCGGATATAGGGGTAGTGAAAGTTTTCTTTAACTAGTGACCTAAAACGGAGTATGTGCGCATAAGTAGTGAGCGAGAATGAATTAATCAAAATTAATTTAATTCAAATAAAAAAGAAAATTTTGTGAAATAATGATACTACCAGAACGACTTAGTACGCAAGTATCAGTGACCATTGCAAATATTGTAAATAAGTAATTCAATAATTAAGGAACGCTATCAGCGAAAGTAATTATTAAACGTAGATCAAATATAACCCAACCTATATGGAAAAAAGATTTTAATAATTAAAACAAACAATTAATAATTAAAAATCTGATCATTAACAACTTTAACTTTCTAATTAAGTAAATGAACTTGTAGAATAAGAGACATTGAATCGTCAATGAGGGAATTAAAAGAACCCCTGGACATATAGTATCTTAAGTGTTATATTGTGTTTAAATGTAAGATTATAGCTAAATGTAATATAATCATCAACCATATGAATGGGTAATTTCCAAATATCTGGTAATTTGTTTATATCCAAATGTAAGAAGATAAAATGATGAAATTATCACTAGATTCCCACTATAACTGTGTTATACGAAACTGTTAACATATTTAAGGAATTTTTAATCATTTAAAATCAAGTAAATTAGGTTACAATGAAACCAATTTAACCTACAATTCCAATAAGGAACACTTGTTCAATGTTTGTTTTTTTGTTAACAAATTATAATAATGTTCTCACTCTCCTAATACTAACTATCATAGTAGTGCATTGTTTTGATTTGAGTGTATCTTGCAGTCTAAAAGAACCTGCGTTATTTATTAATTAATATAGCGAAATGTTAGCGTCCAGAACGATCGATAATTCGATTCAGTCTGGAAACCCTGAGATCTAATTACTTGAAAGAGCCCATCAACAACATTAACAAATTTTAAAAGAAAGTAAACAATATTATTGTATAACAGTAATCATTAATAATGAGTTCGATGAATAAAAAACCAATTCATAACATATCCAACAGTTTGTCTATTATTGTAGTAGACTAAGACTTTACAGCTTAGGTGAACGACACATGGTTGGCAGCAGTGGCGGCGGCAAGAAGTTGATTTGAATTCTTCTCACTTTATTACTAGCAATACACCTCAACATTACTAGTAACCAACCGTCACAAGTAAGTATTTATATAAACCAATACTTATGTTTTTTCAGTGAAAGGGCACACCAATAGGTTCATCTCAGCGACGAGCGAAGAGCAGAATTATAATACACATTCAGCGAACCCAAGCAACACACCAACCAACTTACGTGTCCAACGAAACAACATACAACCGAACTCTCATCACCGAATTAATAATAACATTAAAAAATATTTATAATATTTAAACGAAACGGACTTCGTCCTATTACAATAAACCACAATAAATCAGTAATATCCTAAACAAATACAAAGTAAAAACAACGTTCAGAATAAAAAATAAACTGTCATAAATTATGAT
Organism: Magicicada septendecula; assembly: GCA_034769895.1. Lineage (NCBI taxonomy): Eukaryota > Metazoa > Arthropoda > Insecta > Hemiptera > Cicadidae > Magicicada > Magicicada septendecula. The sequence continues at coordinate 119,156,062 of CM068375.1, read as the reverse complement.
AAGATCGTTTAGGAAAAACGGTATAGGCCTATAAAATAGAATGTTCCAAAGCAATAAAATGTACTGGGCCAAACAGAAAATCAGCAGTAGGCTGTAATGGGCAACACAGCATCATCCAGTCTTTGAATCAGAATATCCGTTCTCTCATATAGTAAACATTTAAATTTTACAATCAATACCCTGTAGGATATCGTACAGGAGCCGTGGACGTAATGTGGACAATATGAGAGTTCTGTTAACTTGTTTTACCCAGATTCGTATCACAGTTTGAGACCACGTGTGTTAGCGGTATGAGTTATGTGTTATTACATGTTTCGAGATTGGAGAAAAAAACTTATACCGTCTTAGATATGGTGCTGCAAACAATAAGAAAGTTTTATCGTTAAATTAACAAACAAGTTTCACGTTATCGTGCGTCAAATCATGTGGTTTATATTTGACAGAGCCCTTTCACGCGTTGTCAATACCAGATGGTTCTTGGAACTGAACTGTCAATACGAAAGATAAACACACCCTTGTTTGTTCACATGGCATCACCTGACTTGGTATTCGACCCGATAACCTTTCACTTGACGAGAGATATAACTGTGTCCCTCTGTTTGTTTTAGCAAATTGTCCATTCCTATTCTATCTCGTTTGAAACTGGGCTGGCTGGTGGTGGCAATTTTTGGAAAATATTATGTATTAGCTTTTTTCTCTGTGACTCGTTCCGCTTTGAACTTTCACGTAATTTTTAAACATGAAGAAGCGAAGGAGAAAAATCTTAATTGCCGTACCAGCAATTCATGATAAATCTAAAAGGAAACGTTGTGTTGCTGAAAGCGGAGGAATCTGACTTTCACAAAACGGTAACTTATACTACCTACCTGCCACTCGGAGCTACAGCCCTTGATGAGCTTGACCGCCATACATTCCCGTCCTCTTCCTCCATGCATCCATGTAATCCTCCTCCGTACATTATTCCTGTCCTTAATTTTCTCTCACCATCACCTCACTTTCTTTGTTTTAAAATCCACTAGTTGCTTGCAATACAACTTAAGTTTTTTAATACGCGTATCTCGCCAGTACCAGTAGATTTGAGGTTTTTTTTTTCTAATCTCCTTCCATTAAAAATGCGTAGATATTTAACCATTTACATATCACAATGAGAGAATATTATTACGTTGGTTTTATAACAAAAACTCATAAAAATACGTTATTATTTTATTATTCCGGCTATACAATGTTTACACATTTTCCGGAACCAAAGATTACATAAGTGATTGAATTCTCAGCTTCCACTGCTTCTTGTCCATCCAAAGAGCTTCTTCAATTTCTCGTTCCCTCAATATAGTCTGAATTTCTTCTATCCAGGTGATCGGTGGTCTTCCTTTTTTCCTTCTTCCTGGTGGTGTCCATTCCATAACTCTCCTTGCAGTCTTTCCTGTGTCATTCTCTTTGTGCGTCCATACCATTGTAATTTCTTTTTGATTGGATAAAATCAACAACTAAATTTTTCACATTCATTCTGTCCTTATTGACTTCATTTCTAATTTTCTCACGTCTGGATACTCTTGCAGAACATCTCCAAAAGTCCATGTCTGCTGTCATTAATTTTGTTCTTGTGTGTTTATTAGTAGTCCAAACTTCTGAGCCGTAAATACAATGGTTTTAAATATTTTGGTTTTAGTTTCTGCTGTAATTTGCTTATCCCACAGGATGCCACTTAATGTAGATATAGCTATCTTTCCCAAATTAATTCTGGATTGTATTTTTTTTTGTCTTGCTTCCCACTGGCCGTAATTTGTACCCCTAAATACTTGTATTCCTCTGTATATAAAATCTTCCCCATGTCTTCCTCCAGTATCAAGTCTTGATGAAGATCACCTATTGCCATGTATTTTCCTTTATTCATATTACCCTTTAGTCCCCATTTCTGATATTCCTGAAACAATTTTCTAGTCATGTACTCTATGTCTTCAAAATCTTGAGCCAAAAGTCATGAGCAAACTATAATGAATAAACCGTATCACCATCACGTGGAAGTCTCATGTTCCTGCACATTTTTTTTCCAAGTATCTATTGCTTTCTCCGTATACATTTTGAAAATCCTGTGTGATAGACAACATCCCTGGAGTAAACCTTTGGTCACTGAGACCCTGGTGACAAATTATTTTCTATTTTCATTCTCAATATTGAATTGTTCTAGAAATTTTGTATAGCTTTTATAATAATGGGGTTGACACTAATTGATCTTAAAGCTGTCCACAGATTGGCTAATGGTACATTGTCATTGGCTTTTTCAATGTTAATAAAAACTAAATGAAGAGGTTGTGATCGAACTGTTTTCCTTTTAATTATTTGCTGTAAGGAGAAAATATGATCTATAGTTGATCTACCAACTCTGAAACCTGCTTGTTCTTCAGCCTCCATTTCCTTATACTCAGCTTCTAAAAATGTTTAAGTACTCTTCCATAAAGCCTACTTAGTGTGCTAGTAACTGTTATGTCTCTATAACTTTTGTAATCATCTTTGCTTCCTTTCTTGTGTATTGTAGGAATGTATGCTATCTTCCAATCTGATGGTACCTCTTCACCATTCAGACATTTTCCAAAAAGATTTCTTAATAATTCATGTAATACATTTGTACCATTTTTCAATAACTCTGCGGGATCATCTCCAATTCCAGCTGCTCTTCCATAATTTAGAGATTTTACAGCTTCTTTTACAATATTTATATCCAAGGGAATATAATCATCTGATATTTCTCCTAAATTCCCTTCAATGTCTTCTAAATATTCTTCTCTACTCTCTACCAATAGCTGTTTGAAATAATTTTCCCAAGACTGTAGTGAGATGTACCTAAATCCCTGAATTTGCAGCCAGATAAAAATACGTTAGTCACAAAAATAAATTATGACATTCCTTCGGTATTTTTGGACTGTTAATCTTTCGTGACTCATCATCGTATGGTTGTCAATTACATCACGTTTATGATTCCGTTGTTTATTTGGTGCTTCAAAAAAAAAAAAATTTCCCTTGACGTAACCACATTGTGACTTAATTAAAAATCCTCTTAGTGTGTCAGCCTACAGGCTATTACAGATTTGTGTCCTCGTTTGGTAATGAGTCATAGCTGTGCATGTATGAGAGATAGATTAGAGGTGGTTCCTATTAAGCGAGCGCGCGTAATCGTTCGCTTCACAACAATCGCCGCTCAAGTGGTCACTCTCACGTGAAAGGTAGATATGATACGATACTCAAAAGGACGCATGATTCATGATATGTGGGACGTTACATAGTTCGGGTTAGTAAATATTTTGCTACGTGCCTTGTGATCAAATGATAACTGGCACATGACGAATGCATTCACAGTCATTTGATTCTACGTCAGTGGAAATACTACATCTTCCCAACTGTCATAAAGGTAAAATTAATACGACATAAACCAGATTTTTTTTATAGCAACTGTCCCGATGACGTAATGTTTCAGTCACGTTGCGGCATCGATAGAAATGTCTTGCGAATAATCTTATAAGAGAAACGCTTTTAAAACTGTAAAATAATGGCTATAGGCCTATCAGAAACCTGGTTCTAGAAAGGCTACTGTACACATTTCACAAGAGATAAGACTAATAACTGCATGCAGCAGCAGCAGTAAAAAGGAAAGGATCAACTTCAAACACGAGAAATAGAATCACAATATGGTCGGAAAGTGATCGCAGTGTATACGCACTTCTTGTGTAGAAGAAACAATGTATCAAGATTGATCCTGGAAGCAGTAAGAGATGTCATCAAAGTTCAAGAATCTTTAACAGAACGTATAGAAACAAAGTGACTTCGTGCTACGGTAGAAGGCAAATGTTAACGAAAATCATTCTATTGGGTCTCCATTCTTTATCTCATCCTAGAGTGAAGAAAAAGAATACTGTATGTTGTTATAGTTTGTTCTAATTTATACATTTTTGTTCACATATCTCAAGTACAATATATAACGTCAAAATCGTCATAATCAATTATGAATCTGTTCTAATACAAGTTTCAGCTGAACTGTACTATCCAAGTTGTTCTACCCTGTACCGATTTCTTCAGTTGTTCATAATTTCTCCGCATCATCAAATCTGCCAACATATCACTCTTCTTCCTTGCCCTCACCTACGTTCTATTTTTCTCTCAATTTGTAACTTCTGTAGACAGTTACTTCTAAAAATGTGACCAATCCGGTTTGCTTTCTTCTTTCTAATGCCTCTTATAACACTTATCTCTTCATTTATTATCCTAAGCACTTCTTCATTTGGTACCTTTTATTTACAGCTAGTATTTTCCATTTTTCGCCAAAACTGCATTTAAAAGCTTTCTAGATACTTCGTTTCCTGTTTCTAATCGTCCATGATTGGGATGCATACATTATAATGCTCCATATAAAACATGTAGCAGATCTCTTCCGTAACTTCACATCCATTCTGTTTTTTCGTTATCTACTCTTACTACTGTCTTCTTCCCTGAGTATAATTCCTTGACAATCTCCTATTTCTTCAGTCGTTTGCTATGTATTTCATTATTCTCATCAACACCGTCCAGTTCACTCTATCAAATGTCTTTTTTCTATAAAGCACGAAGAGACCTTTCTGTATACTTGTATAGATTTTTCAATTAGCGTTACATACATCCAATAACGTCTCTTCTTCCCTTTCGTTTTTGGAAACCAAACTGGTATCATTTAGGTTCTCTAATATTTTATTTTCAACTCTCTGAAAAATTAATCTAGTTACAGCCTTTGTAATGCGAGTAATCAGTTAATTGTTATAAAATCTTTACACATTTAAGCATCGTTCTTCATTGACAATGGAACCATTATATTCTTCAGGAAAATCTGTGGCCATTTTCCTGTTTCATAAAATGTACCACTGAATCATTGCGTAAGCTGTATTGCTCGTCATTTCAAGGCCTTCAGTAGTTCTGACGGAATCCCATCACATCCTAATAATTTTTTATCTCTTATATCCTCTATCGCTTTTCAAATGTTTCGTTAGTTATAAAATGTCTCTATGATTTTCGTCACATTCCTTTTCATTTTCAAAAGTACGAAAACGTTGACAATGGGTATGGTGCATGTGTACTATATCTGAAGACCGGGGGGGGGGATCACTAAATTAATAAACGCATTTTCTTAGCCCCAAGGTCGACTCAGTCTGTGGATATGAGTACCTAGATAATATCATAGAACAGAATAGAGATTTCAGAAAATACTAATGAAGAATATAGTGTATTTCCCAGAGGTATAAAATAATAATGTACATATTTCAACTGAGATGGGATGTTAAAGAAAGAGACTGTTGAGGAATAAATTCATTGTTTTGTTCAAAAGCACAAACTGGGTTATATAACCCACTTCAACTTCGTACCATGAAGACTGACTAGGAAGAGTCGAGCGAAGAAAACGAGAAGACCTAGTGTACTATAGAGCTGGAAAATTATTTGTATATAAAAGATGCTATTTAGCCAGAGGTAAGAGAACCAGTGGGTGACAGTTTATGTGAGAGATAAGCTCCTTTTAGTATATAAGACTAATTTTAGTCTTATTATCTAAAAAAATTTGATAATATGAATTATCTAATTTATAATTTAGTCTTATGAATTAAAACAATTGAAAAAATTAAACTAAAATAATAACTGAGAAGTATGTGAAATGAAATTAAATGACAACACAAGAAAAGCAATTGTCAAAAGTCAAATAGAAGTAATGTATACGGTAATCAATTCGATCTGCACATAACAGTTTATCAGTGAAGTGCAGTTAATAAGATTAAGCACCTTAAGCGATGCTGTACTAGGCAAAACACTTGACTTAATCACCTTATAATTGTGTGTTTTGAAATAGTATTAAACTTATCTTTACTTGGAAATTCCTACGTCGTATCAACTGTAGCAGATAATTGTTGTAATTGTGTCTAACGTGTTTATAATGTGAAACCAACTTCAAATAATAATAATAAAAAAATAATAAATTACAACTTGATTGGATTATACCACTTTTGTAGAACAATGGTAAAACATATGTTGATTACACCTGTAAAGAAACCACTTGTAAAATAAAACATTATCGCTTGTGATGGGGATCGTTCAGTGGACCAAACCGGTTTTAAAGGAGACGCCCTGGGTATCCTCCGAATCCATCTCAAGCCGAATCGATAGTCCCGTGTCCTGCCGTATACATCTGGGTTCGTCAGATGTAAAAATTAAAGACCTACGCTAAAGTAACGAAGCCTCACTCACATCGGATCCTAACCCTGACTAGAGTATGAAAAGTGTAACTTAAAATAAAAAAGCTTATGATAACAAATAAAAAAATAATAAATATTTGTATTTAAAATAGAATATATTTAAAAAAAAATATATTTTGACCCTTTGCAATTCAACATAACATCGGCTTTCACGGCCGGAGTCATCGTCAGTAACATTATTTCCGGGCTGTTGGGCCGTGGTCCTAGTGCGACGGTTTGGGGTCGCCATTGTTGGCGTCATTTAGTCGGTAAATGACTGGGTAGTCATTTAGTCGCCAGAGGAACAGAACAGAGGACCCACTGAAGATGAGTCCCGCAGTTGCAGTCGAAGCGTTTGACTGTTTGTCTCTGCAAGAAGACGACCACCGCCCAACAGCCGGAAAATAATGTTACTGAAGATTTGTAATTTCAGTCTCGTTTTAAGTAGCATAAAGAATAATGCGAAAAATGAAATCTGTTTCAGAAGTCTGAGTTAGCTCGTAAGGTAGAAAAGAATTAATACAGTGACCTCACTAAGAGATAGTATGGCACATAAGATAATAAATAATTTTGTTAGCGGCGATATAACTTTTTTTGAGGTATGTACGAAAAAGTCATTTATAATGATTAAAAAAATGTTTGGCCTGTGTCTGTCAGTTTGTCTACTCTGTCTGTCTGTCTGTGTCTCTTCTTTCTCTCCGTTTCTACAATCTGGTTTAATTGATTATAAGTTCTTTTCATTTATGAGTCTCTGTTACGCTGTTGTTCACGTATCGTTTTTGGAATTCATACGGGGTCTTCCAGTGATTATCTTCGCTGTCCATTGCCTTCTAATATACTTGTTGCGTCTAAATACTCGACATGCCCGTTTATATTGTCTGTTTTCTATAATTTTAATAACGATATTTCCTGGTTTATTGTTGTTACACTCTTGATCAGTGATTTGTATTTCACTTTATTATCAGCGAGAGTCTTCAGTACCACGTGTTGCCAGAAATGGCTCTGGTAACTTCCAGCATCCGATCCATTTCTCCGAACCATGGAGGGCTAAGGAAAGCTCAGTAGGGGCGCCATAGATAGCGTTTCCTGTTTGAGAACATGCACTATGGTGCGTTTCCTACGGTGGCGCTACTGATATGGTTTGAGAATAGCAGCGTTGTTACATATTTTATACCTAGTGTTCATATCCAGTGGTCCCATTAAGACGTCTGCATGTATTATGATCTTTACTTTATTCGGTTCTTTGGAACCCACTTAGACTAGTATTGTTCCATAAGAGTCAGATTCAATGAAAGATGTGAGTGAAAAGAAGAGACAGGCGTGTGAAAATGGGTAGACACGTGAGAACGTTGCTCCTGCTGTGACGTCGACGACGATAACAACTTTCATAATATTGGTCAGTGGGCCTTTTTCAGTTTCAGCTCCAGGATTTCCATTATTAATTAAAATATGAATTGTGAATTGTACTGGTTTAATATATCGGTCTACTTAGTGTTACTAGTAAGATTATAAGATTCAACACACGCATAATACTTAATGAAATTATTTACAAAGTTTTAAATTGGCTAACGAAATACGAACAAAAATTTATTCGTTGTGGAATTTAATTAGCCGAACACAGTGGATCTTGTTATATATACATTAATATTTTTGGTTCGCTGCACATAGAAGTAAGAGCGAGAGTGTGTTGTGCCAGAATTCGGTGTCTTTACCATTGGATGATTTACTTACCTCATTTTTAAATAAAATTGGAATTCGTGACTAACGGAATTCCAAGGTTTACAAGGAAAAAATTATAAATTTCGTACTCTGAAAACGTTGAAGCGATCCAATTGTTGGTCAACATAGACGTGCTACGAAGACTCGAAAGAAGAAAACTGTTTTCACTGTGTCAGCAAGCGTTATAGCAGAGTAGAGATATTGCATTTAGTAAGTGTAATGAAGTAAAGAGACTATGTGAAACTATTTCGTGTAAGTTATGTAGTAAATTAGGTTGTTCATTAATCAAAATTGACTACATTACAGTTAATACAGAGTAAAATATCTTATTCATTTTAAGTCCTTTAAATGTAACAGTTTCACAGTATTTAATTTTCATTTTAAAATTGCAGACCGTCCATACCATACCCTATTCTTGGCCATACGCTGCTACACACCATTACTTATTCGAACTGTGGTTATTAAAAAGTCGCCCAGGCATGATAAACAGATAAGTAAGGACGGCCAGTGCACTATATCCTGTTCCAAATTCGTCGTACAGGATTTGTTTGCCTATCTTGGAATCACTCGCTACACGTTATTTTTTGTAAACTATTTTTATCAGTTTACAACGAAACTCGAACTGGATGTGTATGTCACTCGTCTGTTCTAAGTAATACTACAGTTTACACTTGTTTATTAAATGACGCATAATCATAAGATCCGGTTCGTGAAAACTGAATTAAATATCTGTATACGCCAACTGTATAGTTGTGTGCACTCCGCTATTATAACTGATGTTGACAGCATTTAACATAAAACATAAGAAATACTGTATAAGATTTTACGAAAAAGAAAGTTTATTTTGTAACCGCAAGGAAAAAGAGATAAAAAGACCTAATCTCAAGAAATACTGGAAAAAAAGGAAAAATCTTATAGGTTAGTTTGTACGGAGCTTACGTGTGTAAGCTGGGAAGGGAGCTAGGAAGAAGCTACGCGCGCGCGTGTGTGTGTGGAAGAAGCTACGTACTTGTGTATGCAGGAGAAGGTGGGGGAAGGCTTTTGAGGTATGCTGAAGATTAACAATATAGATGATTTTGTGAAACGATAGAGTGAATTATGTTGAACTGTATATGAAGATAAATGGTAGATAAAGATTACAGTAAAACTCATCGGGAGAAAACATCTATGGTTGAGAGGTTAGAAGGCAGCATGGTTATTATTACAGGGAAGAGTTGCTGGGAGAAAGGTAGCGGAAATCCAAAGAAGAGGATCTTGGGTCAGGTGGGTGCGAGAGAAACAAGTGTGAAAGGATTTGGAGATTTAAAGTTTGGGAGATATCTAAATTTTTTCTTCTTCTTCTTCTTCTTCTTCTTCTTCTTCTTCTTCTTCTTCTTCTTCTTCTATCAGGATTTAGGCGAATCACCTGTTCCGGTCCCAAAGGAATATATTGCAACGATACAGCCATATGCTGTATTGAGCACTGATTTAAATAAATGTAAAATTTGTAAAATTATTATAAGTTTGGAGTAAATGAACATGTCTGGGATTGTAAAAATGTTTCATTCTTACACTAGGGGAGAAATTAACCTGTTCCAACAGGCAAGGAACACCTGCTCGATTGTATGTGTGTTACGCGTGTATCTTGTGTGTGTTAGTGATGCATGTACAGACAGGAATCCCAGCAACCCTCCCCAATTAATTACTAAAATAATTATTTTAATTCACTGTGTGAAACTAATTAGTGTATAAACAAACAAAAGGCACCAAAGTGTGTGTAAATTTTATAGTTATCCATAGTAAGAAAATGACTTTAGTAGGACACACTACGCGAAGTCAGTGCGAAATAAAGTGTGCCAAAAATACGCAATTACACTAAGACGCTCAAATTAATACAGTGAGTGCTTAATCAAATTACCTATGATTTGTGCTATCTCCATTCCTTACAAAACACTGCCATTTGCAGAAAATTGCAAATATATGGAAAGGTTCGGGAGTGGGGGCTATCATGTGATCTGCAGGTCTCGACAGGACAATTTCGGAACCAACAGGTGCGGAATCTCGAAAGGGTATAAATTAAGGGTTCGACTGGAAGCCCTTCTCTTCATTTCAAGACACAGTTGCAGTCGGACACGCTGTCCGTCATGTCGGCAGAACAGTTTTATTTTGTTATAAGTCTCATCTTCGAACGAATAAAGACGTTTTCAATAATTATGTTTACACTATTACGGGAAACGTAGAGTACCGGGACCGTTTAAGTCAGCAAGAGTATCTACAGAGAAGCTACAAAGAGCGACGCGAGATGCTGGACGTTAGGAGATGCTTTTTAGACGCTTAACAGCCGAACGAGATCCACCTCGCAGCCGATATTAATTCTCTGGACGGACCACACACTGCTGGAAAACGACGCTGGACTCTGGACATATCCAGGACCACGCCAAGCCAGGAGTAACGGTAATCCAACTCTGGACAACGCTGGACCCCGTCAATAAGTCGTAAGGTCATCAAAACTCGAGGTGACATGCATAATGCATTTATAAACGATTTTTTAAAAAGCTCATAAAGACTATATAAAGAGACAATGAATTAAAAAAAAAAGTTTATAATTAGGTAAATAATGTAATAGAGTCTTATGTAAATGTTTAGTCGTAAGAATGAGCGATCGCATATAGATAAATATAGAAGAAGAAAAAAGAGTTTAATTTTGAGATAGTATTTTTTTTTATCAAAGAAAAATAATTGAAATGATTTGATATTTGCATTTTGTAGAAAAAAATAATTTAAATTTTGAATACGAAACAAATGCCAGTCTAAGAGTAATTAATATAATTTTAAATTTATTTTTAAAACATTAGTATAGACTGAGCAAGCTGAGGTCAGATCTGATTTAAATGAATTCAATTAAAATAAAACTTAATTACACTTAAATTTTATTTCTTTTATTAAATTAATTTGAATAAATGTCTAGATTAAGATTATTAACATGTCTAGATGTAAGAGTGTTTAAATGTGTGTAACACCGTATAGCTTAAGAGATAAACACTTAATAATGAGTGATATCTTGATCGGAGATTATTAACAATGTTTTATTATTTATAATGCTTTTTAAACAATAAACATGAAATTTTAACTACTCATAAATTTATTGTTATATATATAAACTTTCACAATATGAACTTACTTTCATTTATCACTTTCCCAAACGTTTCGAGGTGATGTTCTTCTTCCTCAATGGGAGTAAATACTGAATGTCGTTTTACAGTATAACGGTTATGGACTGGTGTGTGTGGTGGGGGTTGATGGTGGGAGGGAATTGGCGCTGAGGTTCAAATTGTGTGTTTGGATCAATGTATCGAATAGTGTATGTGATCTATAATGTAATTGTTCATTTAATATGTTGTTTGGTTGTAGTGCGTGATGTCTGTATATTTCAAATTGTTCAGTTGTGTTAAGTTTTCTACTTTTAGGTAAGTAGTGTAATATTTCCATGTTGTTTCTATATTTGTGTAACTGTGGTTTTCGTTTTGTAAATGTGTGGCAAATGTGGAATGTATGTAGTTTGTGGTGAGGGCTTTTAAATGTTCTGAAAATCTGGAGGAAAAAGATCTTCCCGTCTGGCCGATGTAGAATTGGTGACAATCATTACAATTTAATTTATATACCCCTGTTTTGCTGTATGTGTCTGTGTCTTTGTTAGTATTATTTATGTTTCCTAATGGTGTTGTTGGTTCTGTAGGCTACTTTATAATTATGTTTTCTAAATGTGTTTGCAATTTTGTGCGTATTAGAATTGTAGTATATAAGTGTTATGTATTTACCGGGTTGTGTGCTGTTGATCTGATGTGTTTTACTTTTTGTGTTTAGGATGCGTTTGTGTAATTTATTTATTAAATCGGGGTTGTATCCATTGTTTGGGAAAGTGATAAATGAAAGTAAGTTCATATTGTGAAAGTTTATATATATAACAATATTTATAAAGTGAACGAAGAGGATGAATCAACAAGATAATCATAAATTTACTACTCTTATTACAGTTACACCTGGTATCGTTATAACTGTTTAAACACCTGGTATCGTTATAACTGTTTAAACACTTGGTATAGTTATAACTGTTTAAATACAAGGTATCGTTATAATATATATATTCCTATATTTCGCTGTCCAATGGGCTTGTATTGCCAAATGTCCTTAGGCAACCTGTCATCTGGCATCCTATTCAGATGCAATCCATTTCTGTTTGTTTCTGCAATGTTTGTGCAAATCCATCCAAAGTTTTTGTGCCATTGTTTCTCTGGCAAAGTGCAATAAAACGTGGTAGTGAAAATACTGTGTGTCGTTAGATGTGGGCTTTTATATCGTATGAGAAGCTTTTATCGAAATTTCGCAACTTTACCAAAATTAATTATTTTAGTTCCCTTATAGATTTTATTGCTTTCTATTTGCGTCAGAGAATTTTCCATCGACATTGAATGCTTATCTATGTATGCCAGACGGTTTTTATTTTGAATATCAAAGCCACAAAGTGTTAACAAGGATTAACTTCACGTATTGCAATGCATGCAAAAAATGTCTAGGTTGTATGTGATGCTACTATCAATTACGCAAATATAATTAATATTTCACCACTATCATTATTATTACGTACTTTATTGTTTATGCCTTTTGTCTATTTCAATTATCTACGTAATTACAATACTTTTAATTTTTGAGAACTCCATAAATCATCATTATTATAAAACTCCATGAACTCCTGATTTATCTTAATTATCCAGAACGACTATATATCTGCTGGTAATAATGGAAAGAATGATTATGTATTTCAGGGAAGTGCAGGTTAAGTTCATTAATGCTGCAGTCACCTTATTGTCTCCGAGCCTAAAGTATTGTTTTGTCCTCGTTTACCTTATAGGCTACACGATGCCTCTGTCTGGCTGCTGAGCAGTGAATTCTTGAGATAATTTTTATAATTACCCACTATACAAACAAAACTGTTTGTTTTCTCAGTAGCCAAGACAACCTGCGTCCATTTCTGTCGCAAACGGGTGAGGCACCGAATCCAACTTTGAAGATAAACGGAGCTGAGCTTCAATATCAAAGAGTAGTTCGCTTTCTGGGCCTCCTCTTAGACAGGCAGTTAACATGGAAAAGGCATATTGAAGATTTGGCTGCTAGATGGAAATCAGCGCTCAGTGCTATCAGATGCATCTCCTGTATCAACTGGGGAGCGGATGCAGAAGCTACTGAAGCTTTTCGCACTAGCCTGGCAGCCTTTATGGCAATGCAGGAATGACGTCACGTACAGCTTAAACGACATACGTTGCTACTGAGCTATGCTTCAAAACTCCTTGCCTTGCCAACTCATCTGGACCACGCGGTGTTTACAGAGAACAGACGGGGACATGTGTATGTCCAGCGTTGCACATCCATTCGTTCGGCTGGCGTTCGCGCGTTTTAGCTATTCGACCAGTACAATGCTGAAGCTGAACACGTGGATCCGATTATGCCATCTGTAGTACCACTTGGGCTGCTTAGGAGACCACAGTGTCGTTTCGAGTCTTGGGAGACAAACATGTTCTGCTGCATGCTGCCATCTGACAATATTCTGTTTTACTACTCACAATTTTGTGCGTAAGGTGCGCCACGTTTGCTACCACGAGGTAACTATTGCTGACGCAACAGCAATCTTCAAATCGGTGGGTCTTATAGACGTCCGCTTTAATATGTACGCTCCCCACTCCGTTTGCTATAAACGGATTATTCTGACGAATAATAGCTTAAGACCCTAGTTGTAGAGCCCAACAGTTACAAAAAAAAAAATAATTTATTATATATTATAACTGTCTTACTTGTTATTCCTATAATTATATATGTATTCGGTTCTTATTTTGTTTGCGTTAAATGAAATAAATTAATTTTTATCTGTAAAATTAAGTTCTTTAAAATATTTCTTGAAACTGATTTCGACGTTAAATTGATAACCTGTCTTCTTCTGACAGTTCCTATCCGTTTCGGATGTTGGATATCATACAGGCTATTTTAACTTTCTGCACTTCTGTACGGAATAAGTCAGTTGTATTCACGCCAAACCAGGTCCTTAAATTTCTCAGCCATGATATTCTCCGTCACCCAAATTCTCTCTTCCCAAGTACTTTTCCCTGTAGTATGGACTGCAATAAGTAAAATCTCTGTTCATTTCTCATGAGATGTCCCAGAAGCTTTCTTATCTTCACTGTGTTAATAACTTCCCTATCTTTCTTCAACTTTCTAAGAACTTCAACATTAGTTATATGTGGTGTCCATGAAATGCTCAGAGCCACAGTTCGAAAGATTCCAATTTCTTAGTTGTGGCTACAGTCATAGTCCAAGATTCCACACCGCAGAAGAGGACCGAGAATACGTAGCAGCGTAGAAGTCTCATCTTTGTGTTTATTGTTAATTCGTGACTTTTGAATAAACTGCTCATTCTAGTGTGCACTGCTTTTTCTCACCTGTAATTTAAATAAATTAAATCTCAAAATAAAATTATGAATTCTTTTAAAAACCAATTTTTTAGCGGAATGTTTGAATAGATTGTTTCCCATCTATGTTCCTTGCAAGTGGAAGAGTTTTGTCGCTTACTGCCGTCTAGTGTTTGTATTCACGTTTGTTTGACGTCACAAGTCGGATCACACGTGGACCGTATTTCCGAATCTAGCCAGTATTATTGTTAAGGGTTTTTAAGATGACCCTATTAAAAAAATAAGGATTTGAAAAATTGTTGTGAATTATATTAAAGTTAATAAAGTATGTATTAAGTCAAATACATAAATTAACATAAATTTAACATAATATTAAAATAAATTTAATAAAACATTGGTTTTTTAAAAACATTTGCGAATATTTAGAATAAATGTGTGTGTGTGAAAACGTCAATTTTTCTGAAAATGTTTGTTTACTTACGATAAAAGTCAGTGAGCGCTCTTTCATAAACACACACACACACACGCGCGCGCGCACACACACACACACACACACACACACACACAAAATTCTGTCAATTTTCGTACACTAATTAAAACCGACCGCACCAAGCGTTTGAGGCAGAGACGCGAACTGCTGGACGCGTTATCGTGTTTCCCACTTTTCAATCACTACTGATAAGAATTGTATAATTATAGATAATAACAATCAGTAACAGAGGTGTTTACTTATACAGTATCTACTAGTGTAATAAGTGTCATCAAAGTTTAGTATGTTGAGTGCCGCCGGGGCCTTAACAGCTTGATTATCTACTTGTGTTTGTGTTTGTGTATGTGTATGTGTATGTAGGTATAGAGTCGTTAAAACTTTGTGTGATTGGTTTGTAGTAGTGTATAACAACATATCTGTTATGTCGACAGAGTCGGAGAGACGGATTCGAGCCAACGATCGTGTCTACAATAGCAAGTTCAAATATGCGGTAAGTATATCTACAAAAATCTCGTTATAGTGTTAATTTGCATGCTACGAACAGCTATATGTTGAAACGTTTATATTTGACAAAATTATGGAGTGACGAAAAAACATGTTTAATTGTTTTAATAAGATTATCATTTTTTAAAAAGTTACATATATTTTAATATTATTACAAAGTTCTTCTATTAACTGTGAAACACAGTATCAGACAAAACAACTCTCTCGACTTTGCTAGCACGGTCTTCCTCTTTTTATTGTCGGTGCTTTTCCCGAACATTGCGGCTCAGGCTCGCCAATAAGATGTCGACTCTCCACATGAGCTCAACCGCCAACCGAAAAATCCGAAAAAATTGTGTAAAATCACAAGACCTCGGTGTTTAGTTTTGGTCACCGTTGCGTGACATGAGACAGGCAGAAAATTTTTCTGGCATCAAATTAATTGTTTCACAAACACGGTGATTGGTTGTGGCATTTGCGGTCGCATTTTATAAAAAGTACGGCCTATATACACCTCCAACCCAAAATCCGCACCAGACAGTAGCTTGTTGTAGATGCAACGGTTCTCATAAATTACTAAAGTGTTTTCTGTTCCCCAAATCTGACAATATTGTTTGCTGACGTACCAGTTCACTTCAAAGGCCACCTTATCCGTAAAGATGACTTTTCTTAGAAAAATTGCCGGCCAAATCTCAAGTTTACCAACATTCGTCTGACGAATTCACAGCGCTTCAGATGGTTTGTTGGCTTGCCTTTTTGTGTTAGTTGAATTTCGCAGGCATTCAGACGCAGATCTTTTTTAAGAATTTTCAAATTGCCAATTGGTGTAAGAGACGGCGATCCGATCTCCCCGGGATCACACCAAATCTTTCTCACTACGCGACTGCATTGTTTTCAAGATACCGGACCAGTTTAAGGCTCCGGGGGGGGGGGCTTTTATGTTCTAATAGCCTTGTTACCTTGAATTTCTTAATCAGACTCTGAATAGATGCATTTTGTCTACTAAACATCCCACGGTTGCGAACATTCTACGTTTTGTAATTGTAATGAGTTTCGCGATAACAACGCCCTACCCCTTCGAGTAACGCTCCATGACAACATAAACAAATAATAAAAGGGGACGTTGCAGGGCGTCAACCTAACAGAGCAACAATGTTGCGCAATAAATCTTATGTTCTATATAGGTCACTCTTTACAAAAAAAAGTCATAATACTATTATTTAGTTCATATAGAATAAGATTAAATTGAAATTATAATTTAAATTTACAGTAATGGTAATAAATTTTCATCGCTTTTGCATTGGATGCTTATCGTGTCAACATTGACTTTAACGGTGTTTTATGAAATCGTTTCAGTGATTTTATATAATAATTATGCTACACAACTCTAAGCGTATCCCTAACAGAGCCATATTGGAAGGAAAAACATCTTTTGAAAAAAATCTTTATTTTTCCGGACGTAAGGTCGCTGACTACAGTTTGTTGTTCAGCCACACGTTTGGATACTTTGCAGTAGCTGTCTTGACTGTACAGCGACAAAAGTGAAGAGGCCTGCTGTAGTTGTTACCGAACGACTGGCTGAAGCAGATACAACAGAGACGGTCGAACACTCGGATAACTAAAACTAAACTGAATATTGCACTCAGCTCGTGAAATTAAAAAAATAATTTTCAAAATCTGTCCGGCTATTAATAGGAACTGAAAGTTGAAGAAGTAAACGGAATCATCAATAAGTATAGAGACAGCTGGAAACAACACATTATCAGAATAGGCAGTGACAGATTTCCCAAGGTAGCCTTATTATATTAGACGAAAGGGAAGAGAAGCCTGTGAAGACCCAAGGAGAGATGGTCCGGCCAGTTTGGAGCCGGAACAGACTAACCAGTCTAAACCGTAAAGACAAAGAAGAAGAAGAAGAAGAAGAAGAAGAAGAAGAAGAAGAAGAAGAAGAAGAAGAAGAAGAAGAAGAAGAAGAAGAAGAAGAATTTTAAAAGTAAAGTTCAACGAAACATAGTCATTGCTCTGAATATAATCTGCATCGTAAAGTTACGATTCACATTGCGGACAGCGATTTGTGCCAACCAGAAAGCTCATGACGCTAATGTAAAAGCTACCAAACGCCTGCTTGATGACCAAATGTAATCACAATGCTGAACAGAACAAAGTCAATGTAAGGACGATAGAATGCTGTGGGTTCAAGCGTTTATCATATTACAACTTCGAAAAAGTGGTTTAAACGTTTAGCTTTGGTTTAAATTACAGAAATAATTAAATTTATGATGGAAATAAGCGTTTCTAGCATTGCGTATGTGCTAACGACAAAATGCCTCTCAATAAAATTAAAGATTAAGACATGCAGTTCAATAATCCTACCAGTAGTTCTGCAGTAAAGACACGTGTCTGACAAAAAAAGAATTATGAAGCCATTCTAACTTTATGGGAGAGAAAGGTACCGAGGAAATTATATGCCTTAGTGGAAAATAGTAGATGGAGAATAACAACAAACAAAAACCAATAATAATGTTTAACACAGTGTTAGAATTTTTAACATTAAGTGTAACAAATCAGATTATGAATATAAGACTAAGTTAGGTGAACAATATCATCGAGTTCTTGGAAAAACGTTGTAAAAAGGAAATTAGATGGTAGGAGAGTAAACGTTGGCGAAGCAAAACGTGGATATACGATGTGAGTCGTCGTAGAAGAACTTGGAGTGAAGACTTGGAAGCAGAAGGCAGAAATAGAAAACAGTGTTCAGTAGTGGTGGAAAAGGTGAAGAATCTGTAACTGTAAAACCACAAAATTGAAGACCTCGAGAGGTTTTGCTGCAGCTAGGCAATATATCCAAGGGTGACCTGGACCTTTTGTAGACTGTTCAAGTTACAAAGTAAGTGTACGTTTAAAAGCAATTTAATGCTTAATTTTTGAGTGTAGGTTTAAACCCACAGAATAAGAAATTCGAAGAAGGATGGTGTAAGACGTCCAATAACAGGTAGATTTAAAATCGGTGTCTACATTTATGTGGTCACTTGAAACGAACTCACGACTGGAAAATAAAGAGGAGCGTGCTCGAAGATGAGAAAAAGGTAGACCACCCGGCTAGGGAGAGGTTAAGGAGGTCTTACATTGCACGGTCGAGACTTATGGAAGGATTAACCTTAAATACTGGAATAAGCCAAAAAAATCTAAGACACATTACAAGTCTAATGTTTGGTATCCTTATTCACTACCTTTTTAAAAATTAATAGAAATCAAAATTACAACATATGCTACACTCAAGGAACAGGAATGAAAAGTGATTGCTTAACTAAGCAACATATATCTGGATCTCTTTGCTTTATCAGAATAAATTTATTTTTAAATACATGAAAAAAATTGTGTCTTAATTGTAGTTTGGATATTATTTTTCTTTTAATTTATGTATTAGTAGTATGTAATAAAATACTATATACTAATATAATATACTTTATAGCACGTAATAGGCCTACATATTATATATTCTATTTAGTTCTAATATATATTTAGTAGCACTAAATGTAGACTAATTATTTATTAAGAATTATTTTTAATTATTTTTACGTTTATTTAAAAATTTGATTTAAAAGTAAAAATTTAGTCGCATATACCGATACTGATTATTTTTACAGTTCTTCAACGGAACGTAAGCTTCTTCTTTCGGTCACTTCCCCTAGACTATTCTTATCATCTTGTAATCTGTTCACTTCTCCACATACCTTCACATACGTTCTATTTCGTTTGCCACTACGTCCAACGAACGTTCAACTCAAAACCTGTGAAAGCTGCCTAAAACATTTCTAACTACATCAATCGATGAGAAGCAGATTCAGTCATTCTGTAGAAATTTTGAAATTTGTCAGAATCTGCACTCAATTCGCTGAGCAAATGGTAAATACTATGTTTCCTATCAGATGTTAAAAATTAACGCAGCACCTCAGTCTATTTTATTTTAAATCTGATATCATCGTCTGATATTTCGATTGAACCCGATAAATATTTTGTTAGTGTACTGTACGATAAAATGAGAAACTGGTTTCATAAAACAATTACCTGAAAAATATATTGCAAAACTTGCTAGGTAGTGTGTGAGCTATTTTAATGATTTTTACGTGTAAAATTGGAGTTTTCTCAGTTTTCTAGAGAATTTTATTTTTTATTTTATTTAATCCTCAGAAATTTTAAAAAACGCTTCAAACTCTTCAGACAATTCAAAGGCTTCGATTTTTTTTACTGATCCTTCTACTGTACAGTTCTTTCCCTAAAAATCCTGTGCTGAATGCGCTTTATTGTGAATTTGTAACTTAATCTTAAAAAACTTTTAATATAAAAATAATTGTTAAGGATTTATTTCTAAGATTAGAAAAAAGTATGGAGTGTGGCGATTTACTTTCTACTCTGGTTATTCTGGCTCGCTCGAAATTTCACTAAACATTTCGAATTTCACTAAAAGATTAGAGGTGCAGGATCAGATGACCGATCTCTAACTTTTCGCAAAAACTGCGTTAATTTTATAACTTTCAATTTAATTTAATGCTTGTTTTTATAACAAAATCTAACTTCACAACACAACGGTCCTACATTGTACGTCTGTAGAATCCAACAAAGATTCCAGTCTAATATGACGGGCTGTATACTTTTGCCTAGTGGACGCAGCCCAAGTATACCTCAGGCAGTGTGTTTATTCGCTTTACTGTCACATTACGAGTACGTCTCGCGTTTAGTCGTCACAGAATCCTTTCGTATCGATATAAGATTGTGCACAATGAACTCTGGTTTTAATTTTTATAAGCATAATCGACTTTTAAACAGTTGATACAATTTGTTTGCAGCGTGGTTTCTAACCTGTTTCGTTTTGGATTTATCATTAACATATGTTCAATGTTGTTTTTCTAAATACAGTGAGCAAAGTATTAAACGCAATTAACGTAAAGCCTTCGTGTATGCCAGAGTGTTTCCAATTGTGCCACAGAATTGGCGATTTCCTCTAGAACCTGGGCGTTCCAATTTTTTTCTTATAGAAAAAAATCGATATTTTGTAAAAAAGTAGTGTTATTTTATTTGCAACTTTGTGTATATATTAATGTGATATTTTGATAATGTAATGTTAGAATTTTTATTTTATATGTAATAAATGTATACATGTAAACAAATATTAAGAAATACAATACCAGGAAAGAAAGCAAACTCGGTCAGACTGGAAGGAGGTAACTATACGCTAAGACTGGAAAGTGTTAACTTTTCATTTTTTAATTAACAAGTAAGAAATTCAATAGCCTAAAATTTTTCACACGGACAAGAATACAAAATTTATTTCAAGTCCTACCACTCTTTTTATAAAACAGTAGTTTTTCCCTCATGGCAACAATTCTACTGCACGAAGACTGTTCGTTTGATCTTACACACTTCAAATATTACAGTTGTAGGAATGTAATAACCTACCTTATTAAGAAAATTACACACTTACTTGTCATTCTTCAGCTAATTTTTTAATGTTTAAATAATTTTACGCCACTTTTAATTAAACGTTTTTAATGTGTTTATTAAAAATGAAACTAATTCAATGTTTGGGTGTACACATTGATGGGAAAATCTTGTATGCATGTACGTTCTTTTAGTGAAATATTATTTGCATTTGATGTGTCCCGGATCTCAAACGTTCAGTTTTTTAAACGTTTTTAAGACAGAGTTTAGGGATGCTGAACGAACATTTGGTCGAGAGAAATAGAAACACACTTAACAAAAAAAATAAATAAATAAAGAACTACAGTTTAAATACCAACCTAACTATACGGCACCAGTTACTGGTAAGTGGTTAAGGATCGAACGGGTAATATTCTCGAGAAGTTGGAGTCGGAATCCCGCGGGACTTGGCTTGGACTTGTGGGTAATGTACAGGGTCCACTCAGCATGATGAGACAAGCTGATTCGTTTGCAGTGTGTAGCATCTCATTGTACAGAAGGACAGATTTACCGTAGGAGATTCAGTAGCGAGGTAACGTCTCACCCCCGTAATAAAATTTTGTATTAAGTCACAGACCAATTATTGCGTTAGATGATTAGTTCAAGAAGTTGAAGACTAAAAATGTATTGGATTGTACAATATTTATAGTTTACGCGTTTAGTTTGCATTATGAGAAGATCCAAGGAATATGGTTAACAAGTACATATGCAAATTCTTCAAACGATTTATACGGATTGGAGCCTTTTATTGAAGAATATTGAAGAATAGAAATTGGAGAAATATTGTGGAATAGAAAAAGAATACGATATGGAAGGTAAAGGCTTAAGAATATTGAAACAAATGTCTGTTTCCAATATGAAGTAGTTGAAACAGGCACTTATGTGTAAGCTCTGAAGTAAAGAAGAAGAAGAAGAAGAAGAAGAAGAAGAAGAAGAAGAAGAAGAAGAAGAAGAGGAAGAGGAAGAGGAAGAGGAAGAGGAAGAGGAAGAGGAAGAGGAAGAGGAAGAGGAAGAGGAAGAGGAAGAGGAAGAGGAAGAGGAAGAGGAAGAGGAAGAAGAAGAAGAAGAAGAAGAAGAAGAAGAAGAAGAAGAAGAAGAAGAAGAAGAAGAAGAAGAAGAAGAAGAAGAAGAAGAAGAAGAAGAAGAAGAAGATATATTAAACAAATTTTTAAGTTCAGTGAAGCTTGTGATATGCTCATGACTAATCTAAATGTACACGGACATATATTTTTTCCATAACGGAATCTTCACTAATAGTGAGACTGTTGTTTAAACCAGCATGTTACCTCATGTTTAATCAAGCCATTCAATAAGTGTCGGATGCATCTAAGTCTTGTGCGTCAGATAACATAAGTGTGAGACGTTATCATATGTACTTCTGAACTTCTTTACAAGTCTGACTGTTACAATTACTTGTCAACTTGATCACTTGTCAAGTTTCTTAAGCATATGTTTGAAAATGAGATAGTAAGAGGTACGTGGACACTGAAAATGTGATACGTCGCACATGAATACGAGTGATAAGTAACATATGACACGTTCCTCTTCCATCATAAATCAATCACACGAAGAAACTACATTGCTGCGTCTTAGAAAGCCCATAAATAGAACACTTTATCAAGTAATTTGGATTTTCAGGAAGTCGAGGTTTTTAAAACGTACCTAGAATTCACCGTTTTCGAAAGTACACTCCTGACTGTACTTATAAGGTCGCACGTACGCTTTTCTGATAAACTAACTGCGAGTGCTAACTCAAAACTCAAACTAGTATTGAGAATTTGATCATTTATCATTAGCTTTATCTTCCCCGGTTCATGTATAAGGTACTTAGCATTTTACGGTTTCCGTTTTTTCTCAGACTACCTAGGTTTATCCATCTTTCTGCTGCTTTATATTCTTGGCTTTAGTAGTGGCAACCTAATTTCTTGGATCCTTTAGAGATGAAATTACTGTCATTTCATAGTGCTAGATTTTATTCTTTCATTGGGATTGAATATTTGAACCTTTCCATGTGTTCCTAAATTCTTTTTAACAATACCTGCAGAATACTTACTACAATTTTCGTTGTTTCGTCTTTTTGACACAGAAACTAGCTTGTAGCATTGTTATGTCTTGTAGCTAACATTCGTTTATCATTATCAATATAAAAAAACTACCGGGCTGTTGGTTCGTAGTCGATTGCTTAAAGCTTCGTTCATACTTTCTTCTAAATTTTTCGGTCATCCACCGGAGGCGTTCTTCATTAGCAAACAGTTCGACAAAGGATGGTCGAAATGTTTAGAAGAAAGCGTGAACGACGCTTTAAGCCATCGACCATAGCCCAACACCCCAGTAGTTTTTAATTTTCATAATGTCGATTCCGGCCGTGTTAGCATCCGCAAATAGATTCCTTTATCGTGTCTATAAAATATACTATTTGTGATATATCTCAATAAACTAAATAAGTACAAATAGTAATGCTTTGAAATTTTGCATAGATTTTAAAGACAATGTTATTTCTTATCCTCGGTTGAAGATTGTTATACGTATTGGAATAAGATTTAGCATTTAATTTTAAATTTAAAACCCTAAATACAAAATTTAAAATTTTGATCTAAACCTTAACTCTATAATATTTTTAATATTTACAGACAATTTAGAACTTTTCATTGTTTTAAAAATAACACGAAACTAATTAAATTACTTATTGTTATATTTTAATTTGAATAGAAACTATTGAGTAAGAAATATTAAACTAAATTAAATAATTGTGGTAAATTTGCGTATATAAGATTCCAAGTTCATAAAATGTCTGTTGATACTTATCCAGATGGGCGGTTCCAGACGATTATGATGAAAATAGTCTAACTTTTCATTACAATTTCAAAGATGGCGAGTAGATAAGCAATCACGGTCTTATCTAGTGAGAAATATTTTTGATTGAACACAAATATACTTCGAAGAAAAATTGTATACGATGTTTTGTAAGATCCTTGACATATTTCGTAGTAATAAAACAAAGGATTATTCAGTTTTGTACATATCTTATATACTAGAGCACTTATTTATCATATTTTTAAGTCTAGTTATATTATTGCCGCAAATTTTCCTGTTATTTTCTCATGCCTTATCTACCTTACTTCCTAATACGTTAACGTATACTGGCAGAAATGTTATGTGTTACATGAACGTAATAGATATGCAAAGCAGCATTATAGATAATCATTAATGTATTTCTTACTTTATTCACAACTTAACTATGAAACTGATTAGTAATTCGTCCAATCCCTTTCGAGGATGGTGAAGCAGGACACGTTCGTCTGCGACAGTTGACTTTTCCCTAACGTTAATAGCTTCGAAAAGTTTTCTGCTTTCAAAATATGACAAAACTATTCTAGTTTTTCCCTTTTTTGGTTATTTTTGTACAGTTATTTGTACTACCCTACCACTGTTTCTGCTTTAGAGACACTTTGTAGACCAAAAATATTTGAAACACTTTTATATTTTCACAGCTGCTAATAAAGGCTTGAGATCTTCAGTGCCGTAAAATGCTGCAAGCTAGTTTATGTGTCGAAAAAACGGAACAAAAACAAATTGTACCCACTGTTCTGCAGGTATTGTTGAAAGGAATTGTTCTTAAGACTTTGGTTCTGACGCTGGCAGACTGAAAGACGATGGCGAGCGCCGAAACAAATATGCTAGAGTATGCATAATATTTTGGTGTGACAATTTCCTGTATTTTTATTTATGCGGTGGAAAGTAACAAACCGTTTCTGCTAATCCCTAAATAAAACCTTAGCTAATCCCTTAATAAAACCCACAACTTCTTTACGAACAAAGTGGTAATTCTTATTTTACAATTGCTAAAACATCCAAAGTGCAATAATAATCGTAGCAGTTGGTACGAAATTGTAAGCTAGAGGCTAAAGCAGTTATACATAATACATCATAAAAAGACGTAACGTGTTGCTTCGGGTTGGTCAACATTAACAATGTGTGGGTGAGCGTGTTCGTGCGCGCGAGCGTGTGACATTTTTGGGATATGTTTATATGAACTTCTCAATTTGATAGTTCGGTGGTTTTTAGTTTAGTAGTTTAATTTTCTTGTAAATCATTGCACAACCGGGCGAAACCTTTAGAATCTTGATGTGTTTATGGATTTCATAGGAGTTCGTATTTCTTCCGCCAAGTCGTAATTGATTTTATATTTGACAGTTACGTATACGATGGCTATTCAATGAAAAATAAAGATTTAGTTGTAACTAAACTTTAGTACAGGTATACTGTAAACTTTAGTATTTAAACTTTAGTTGTCGAAAGCATATAATTAAGAAACGTTATACTTCAATCTCTGTCATTATTTTAAAACTGCCGATTATCCACTAATTTAATGTAATGATTTTTACTGATCAATCAAGTTCTTCTGAAAAGCTTACTTTTGAAGAATACTGTTTAATCTTAAAATTTATGATTTCCGAGTAAAACCGTTTGAAACTTACTCCGACATGCACAAGCAATGCGATAAAAATTGTGTGAATCGCAGAATTGATTACGGTCGGTTGAACGTGTTAGAGGGATCCTTAAAAATTTTAGTAACGACTGTAAGGACTCTGCAACTCCAGCTCTGGAATCTCGAATTGTCGAAGATATTCAAGAAGTCAAACAAGGTACACGGAGAAAAATTTCTGAAAATTGTTATATAAGAACCGGTACAGTTTACGCATTCGTTCTACCGGAGTTACCATAAAGGAGACCTTCTTGTTCAGAGCACTGCACAATCGGTGCTTGAAACTATTAAAAAATTATGTTGTAGGTCCTGGTACATTATAACAGGACCTTATGCACTTTAATCAATGTTCTGGCAATTTACAGTACAAGTACTTGGTCTTTCAGAAGTCTCTGTGCTAGGGGACTTATTTGCAATCGAGTTTTATAGCAACGAAGAAGAAACTTTCAAAACTTACTCAGATTTCAAGTCTAATTATTTTTCTTGCTGGCATACACAACTGCTAGGACGATGGACAAAGTATGTAGTTGTAGCTGGGTAAAATAGACAAATGTTCGTATTGTAGATAGACAACTTGTTAAACTGATTGATTAAGCGTATTAAAACTAACACACCTCATTTACTGAACGTCTCTTATATTTAATTCAGTGAGCTTCACTTTAACATACGAATACTTTCGTGTTGAACGTTTGGTGCGTTAAAGTAAACTAGAGTTTACAATTGTAAGGAACTAGATTGGCCACCTTACCCTGCTGAAATTGATGCTATCTTTTAGTCGTTAGTTCTGATAAATGTCAAGTGTCACATACACTAATTGATTTCAGGCGTGGTTCTGTCCAACGGCTACGCACTGAATCGTGTAACAGAATATTTCCGTGAATTATTGTGGTTTTCACTTAAAAAAATAAACTAATTTCTTTAGTCAACGCTCTCGACATTTTCAATCTAGTCACATGTACTAGATTGGTGTCGACATGTACATATTGGTGCGACATGTACATATTTGTGTCACATGTACATATTGATGTCAACGTGTAAAAATTGGTGTCGATATGTACATATTGGTGTCGACATGTACATATTGATGTCAACGTGTACATATTGGTGT
The DNA here is from genome assembly GCA_034769895.1 of Magicicada septendecula. NCBI lineage: Eukaryota > Metazoa > Arthropoda > Insecta > Hemiptera > Cicadidae > Magicicada > Magicicada septendecula. The sequence goes on along the minus strand of CM068375.1, from coordinate 119,129,619 downwards.
CGATATGTACATATTGGTGTCGACATGTAGGCCCTACATATTGGTGTATTTTAGTCAACTGTGTACGTAATTAACTTTCGTTTAATGCTGACTGGCAGTATTGTTTTTAGTTTCGTTTTTTTATATAAAATGCACCTTTTTTTATGAATTGAACAACGCTACTCTGCTTTAAATAGTTACTCTTTGATATTGTTACGACGGTCTCACTGATCGTTGTGTTGTACAGTGGAAACAAAGTAACAGACACCAATGAAGTCGCTAATTACCAGCTTTAATTAGTCACAAATCTCTCTCTCTCTCCTTTGGCACTTCAGCCCTTGTTGGCCCCTGGCCTCTTTCAATTTTTCCCCCCATTCTCTTCTGTCGGTAGCTATCTTCCTCCAAGAACGCGCTTTCAGTATTTCTTTCGCATCCTCATCCACCCCGTCCTCTCATCTTCTCCTCGGTCTTCCCACTGGTCTTTTTAAGTGGATTCTGGTATTCAATAGTTTTCGTGGTATTCTGTCTTCCTCCATCCTGGCTACATGACCAGCCCACCTTAGACGCTGTAGTTTTATGTATTATATTAGGGATGGTTCTTTATACATTTGGTACAATTCAAAGTTATATCTTATTCTCCAGCTGTGTACGTCATTAACTGGTCCCAGGATTCTTCGTAATATTTTTCTTTCAAAGATGTCGAGAGTGTTTGCTGCTTTGGAGTTCAGGATAGAAGTTTCGCAGCCGTAGTTAGGATGGGTCTTATTATTGATTTTTATATCCTTAGTTTCGTGTTCTGTGAATGTCTTCGGATCTGAAGTTACTTGATGTGGCGACATACGCTTTATTGGCTTCGACTATCCTGTTCCGGATTTCGGCCTCTTCTCTGCCGTTTTTTTCTAATACTGTTCCTAAGTATTAAAAGTTGTCCACCTTTTCGATATTGTTGATTGTTCCGTAGTTTCTTTGTCTTCTAGTCTGCACTAATATTTTTATTTTAGCCTATCTATGTTGATTTTGAGTCATATATTGTTAGCATTTTCTTTGAGCTCAAAGTACGTAATTAGTCACAAATAACAATATGATATCAACAAGGTAATCTCATACAGTAATTCAAATTAAATTTGTCCACACATAACAATAATTCTCTACTGTTATTGTTCCGCATTAACTATAACACAATGCGGAACTATAATATACAATAATCTGTAACTAAAATCTGTTGCTGATTTAGATTTTGCAGATGTTCCGGAATAATTTTCCATCCTTTTGGCGGCGTGCCAGCATACTGTGTGTAGTTAAGAGTACTCGAACAGTCTGGGACACTGCACCTGCTCGGCTAGCCGAGAAATGTGTAGACCTTTTACGTAACCGAACGTACAGACTTACGTAACTGAACGTACAGACTTACGTAACTGAACGTACAGACTTACGTAACCGAACGTACAGACTTTTCGAGAGCGTTACGAAACTGTCGTAGCAATATTTAAATTTTCCACTAACTCGTAGAGTTTTTTCCTTCCAGTTTTCACGTCATGGTACACTGTAGTCAACGTTATCCATTGTCTTTATGAAGACACAGTCTTTCTTCATGTGTCCTTGCAAATTTTTATATTTTGTTGATCCATTTACAGACCTTGTGGATATCTCTGTCCTGTTCTGTTCTTGACGAAACAAAGCACCGCGTCAACGATGTTTTTTCATGCTCTATACTGAAAGTATTAATGTTGCTCAACCTGACGCAATCCCGTAGTTCCACTTGCCCAATAACCAAAGTCGTACTTCTAACTTTTGGTTAGAAACATAATTTTATGAGATCGATAGGAAGAAATTTATTTTCATAAACCAATAGAGGTTTCTGTAAGTAATCTTCATCTTAAAGTAGGCGTTTAAAATAAATTGAAATGTTTGAATAAGATAATTTTTGAAGTTAAATAATTGAAAATATTCTAAACTAACTTTAACCCATTATCAGAATAACGAAAATAATTAGTAACTGATAAAGTAATTAAACTCATGAAACTGCTGTGAAACAGTTAGACGGCTACAATGAATAAGCTACATGAATTTCTAATTTTATATTAAGGGTGAGTTAAATTTTTTTAACAAATTCAATAATCTACTTTCAGTTGAATTCTGAGTATTTATTTATATATTTCAAGATACTCTAAATTTAAATTTAAAATGGATACAATTCACACTTCCGAGTTTAAATTTATGATTAAATTTAAATTTACATTTATAAGTTAATTAAATTTCATTTCGATTTAAATTTCTAATTACATTTTTATGTCTGTGATTCTGATACGATAAAGTTAAGATGGAGTATGAACGATTTCATTCTGGCAATGTCTAAAGTCCGTAAAATTATAAGACAAAGGTAACTAAATTATTTTCAATTAAATACATTAAAATTAAAATTATTTTCTTTTAATTCTAAAAAATTAATCAAGCATTTGTATTTATATGTGTAAAACATAGCTTAAGCGTTTTTGAAATGTTATGCGTAATAATTGTAACAAGTCCTGTGTTATTTACTTTCTGGTAGTGTTTATGAACTACTTAATTAACAATTCATTAACAATTCATTACTTCATTAATAATTAATAGTCTATATTCATTCAAATATAATTTTTCAAAACCTTTATTAATCAATTTGTTCTTTTCAATTCCAAAATCTGTAACTTTTCATACAGTATTGTAGGCACGTCCAGATCAAATGTACTTCTCATCTCGTTGCAAGATATTACAAAATATGAAAATACAGCTGATACTCAAATGAAGTAATAGAACTGATACTAAAATGAAGTTCTATAAAGTAACATATTCTTACATATGCTAGTGAATGTGGACGATAACTGGGAAAGAACAGCAACATATACAAACCGCTGAAATGAATTTTTTAAGACACGTGAGGGGTTATCGTCTAAGGGATCGAATGAGTAATGAACATATAAGGGCCGAACTGGGTATATTCTCCATCAATGATAAGATACAAGAACGAAAGCAGCAGTGGATGAAGCACGTCTACAGAATGGCCCACCAGAGGGCAGCAAGCGTGCTGTAGACTACAAACCAGTTGGCAGAAGATCTGTGGGTAGGCCCTGGAACAGATGACTGCAGTGAAGACGGAACAGGCTATAAGCCTACACCGTGAAGTGACGACGATGACGAAAAATACACCTTACAAATGTCTAAAATGAAGACCATAATAAAATTTAATTGAAGGAAATCCTGTGGGGAGTCGGAATTACGTAAGCATTACTTGTAATGAAACAGTAGATTTAAATACAATACAGGTGTCTCATATCTTCGGACGTTGGTAGTCTGAAGTTTGGAATTTCTATGGCTTTTGTCATATCCTAACACAGCTTTCGCTCAATGGACTTCAAAACTTGTTTTCGTGATGGAAACTCGTTTTTCAAATTCTTGGTGTAAAGCATAGGCTATGTTTTTCTCTCACGTGTGTCATGTAAGGTAAAAAAAGTAGAAATTAATGTCAAACTAATCAACAAATTTTAAACTTAAAGAACATTTTTTTATTTCTAAAACCTCTTTGTCAGTGCAAATACCTTTGTGTAAACGAAAACGGACTGATTACGATAAAGGTAAGTGCGAACGGCCTGGCACTGGTTATATGAAATTGATTAACAACTAGAGTAATCTACATTTCGTCGAACGTAGAGTATGTGCTTATATATTTTAAATTGGATTAAATTTAAGCTTCTAATTACAATAATATTTTAATTGTTATTTCTGTGAAAGTGATATGATAAGATAGTAGGATATGAAGTATTTAATTTTAGCAGAGTCCACAAATGCTATTATGTTATTTTAAAGCAAAAGGATATATTAATTCTTTTTTTAAAACACTTTCATCTGCAGTCAACCATATTCTTGCCTTGAGATGTCGTGCCTATTTTATTTTCTTAGTTCTGTAGCAAATAATATAATCTATTCTAGTTTGGCAGCATTTATTTAATTTGTCCAGTTCTATTTTTCATTGGTCGTTTTGCATTTTATTCCATTAATATATGTCACATGTACATACATACGTATACATACATGCATACATATGTATGTGTGGTTGTGTGTGTGTGTGTGGGGGGGGGATGTAAAGTGTAAGGAAATCAAACTCATTTGAAAGTTAGCATCATCGTTTCTATTAAGTTTAATACATATAACAATTAATAAGTGCTTTAGTTTCTGATAACAGCTTTGACCGTCTTAACAACTTAATTATTTATTAATTTAATGTTTTTTTGTTTTGTTTCAGAATAATTACATAAAGACTTCCAAGTATTCAATTCTGACGTTTCTGCCTTTGAACCTGTTCGAACAGTTTCAGCGTTTAGCCAATTTCTATTTTCTCTGCCTTATGGTTCTTCAGATGATCAACGTGATATCGTCGTTAACGCCCATAACTACGGCTGTGCCGCTGATAGGAGTACTCTGCCTTACAGCTATCAAGGACGCTTACGACGACTTTGTGAGTATTGGCTGCTTACCTTTAACACAGAATAATATTTATACATTTTTTCAGTTTGTTTTTCGTATACGAGCCACTGTGGACTACGTTTGGTTCAACTGCTTCTTTCCTACGTCTCCTCTCTCTTCCTCCTTCAATCTTGATCGATGTCTCTCCCTCCTGTCGTCAGTCCAGATGGTACCTTTCCTCACATTGGCCATTTTTTTAATTTTTAATTTTTAATGTCTTCTTGAGTAATATGGAGTCTTCTATGCTTTTCTTCTGTTTTGTTGATTTTGTTGATTTGTTATTAATTTTTCCTTTTCTTCTTTAACAAAGGATACTTTGATTCTCTTATTCCGTTTTGAACCTACCCACCTTTTACAAATTCGTCCGACTTATTTCTTTTATTAGGATATGCATGCAGTAATATTCCGTTACTCTGCTTTCATGAAAACGGTGCAACTGCTGTACCCACTTGCGGTTCGTTGTGGCCAATGTTATCATTGACCGCACTGAAAATTCATATTTCGAAAGCGATTTTCTGTTGCGTATCTCTCAACGTGCCGAAGAAACTTATTATCTGCTTGAATACAATTTTAAGATATCGCCTGTCGCTACATACAAAGAAGAATCGTTTTGGCCATCACTTCATAGAACGTAAAAACATTAACTATATAACTAACGAGCCTTTGTACAGATTAACTATAGACGTACGTTTGTGTAATTAATAGTTTGATCTATAAACCTTTGAAATTTTCCTAGCTTATTTCTATACTTAAGATTGTCTCAAAGCCTTAAGGTTCTTTTACTTTTTTATTTATGCATTTATACGAGTATTCCTCGTAATTCCTTGCATATCATATTTATTTATTAACAAATATTTATAATTATCTTCACCCATAGTAATAACAATAATAATAATAATTTTCATTGTCAATATCATCTTGATTATAGTCGTCGTCGCCGTAGCTCACCATATGATTAACACGTATCTGCCTGCACTGTAACTGATGCTTCCTGATCATTATTCACTCGTTTCTTTCGGGAGTAAATGTTATCCAGTCCTCAATATCACGATCCACTCATCTCACAAACGACCTTGTAAATAATATAATGTATACTCTATAAAATGATATGATATAAATCGTAGTAGTAAATGATGTTATATATAGTCTCTGCTTGATATTCCTAGTTCTTTCCTTCTGAGCTTTTCTGTGCAATCTAAAGGTTTTGTATCATTATCGTTTTTAGTGCCTACGTGTAATATATTTTAAGTTGTATCAGGAAGCACGCAATGAATATTATCTTTGCTTTTTAAACCAAGGAATATAGGTAGTTTGTTATGACTATATTTGTGTATTGTTGCCTAAAACACATTCACCTTAATCACACACCTACAGTCATATATTTTTTAAACGTATCTAATAAAAGAAATAATAAAATAATAATTTTTGAAGAGTAATTAGGTCAGAATATTGATGTCACGACAGTGATGTCGTAATAATGCTGATGATATAGTAATGGTGTCGTTAGTGAGACGAAAGTGTAATGAACAGGTCCGTTTGTTGCAGCAACGCCACCTGAGCGACTCACAGGTAAACAACAGGAGAGCGCAGGTGGTCAGAGACGGTCGGCTCATGGACGAGAGGTGGTCCAAAGTAATGGTCGGCGACATCATACGGATGGAGAACGACCAGTTCGTAGCTGCTGATGTCCTATTGCTCACCACCAGCGAGCCCAACGGCCTCTGTTTCATTGAGACCGCCGAACTTGACGGGTAAGTAATTATAGTTAAAGATGGAATTTATGAAAACCAATTCACTGTGTGGGCTTATATGACACATTGCAAGCAGAGATGCCTCAGCGTGGTGCAATGGTGCAAGTCGCACCACTGGAATTTTGGGAGGGGATTTTTCAAGGGCTAATTACCCTCTTACAAACGTCGTAAATCAAACAAATCAGTGAAGAAAACTAATGCAATTAGAAAATCAAATTAGATTATATTGATAAGGCCTAATGTGCTACTAATTATGTTAGGCCAGATTTGACCAGGGTTTTGTATTTCTCATAATTTAATTATTTATTAGGCAAACCAGAAAACCTTTTTGTATTGATAAAAAGAATAATATTAGTTTTTTATTCCAATAATTGCTTGAATAGCTTTAGTTTTTCAAAAATTTTTGGATAAAGCCCCCCGATCCACCGTTAACTGGGGTTTATTCCATACCCCCGTATTGTGATACCCCCTACCAACGAAATCAAATTTATGGGGATTTCGGAATACTTGGGGGGGGATTGCACCATGGCCTTGAGGGGGGGGCACCTCTGATTGGAAGGAGTTTCCGTTATATAGTCTAGTTTATTTTAACACATGACGTTGTATGTGCTTTCTTCGCATACTATCTTTTTACACTTTATTGACAATATTGAAGTACAACGCAGTTTTTTTGTACGAGGGAAACTGTGGAAAACTAATGTTCACCGCAGAAGAGTCCTCACTCTCCGCAAAGGACTCGTACCCATCAAAACCAATCATAAACCCTTTTGTCCATGGCATAGATCCACCTCGGGACTCAGCTTTCGCAATACTTCAAGGCGGTGCCAGTTATTTTTCGTCCATGTGGACGTTCATCTGTTTTAAACCTTCAGCGGGTCTTCTGTTTTGTGCTATTCTGTCATCGCTCCTAGCTAGATTATTTTCTGGTTCCTTCTTTTGCCTTAGTACCTTCTCTATGTAGGCCGCTACTTGATTCCAAAGGTTTTCGCTCTGGAGCATTATTCTGATGATATTTTAGGGCGGGATATGTCCCACTACATTTTCCAGGGTTTGTCTCTCTTCCTTCCATCTATCACAGGTGTCCAGAGCATCCCCAGACACTTAACCGTGGCTTTTTCTGCAGTTTCTTCCCCGACCTGCATTGGCAGGAAGCTGGGTAGATGCCTCTTTGTAATTAGCACGATCTGTGTTTTTTCAGCTGCCAGTTTCAAGCCGTGACCTGTCATCCAGGAACTGACTAGTCGCATAACTTGCCTGAATTTCATCTGAGCCAGCTCTACATCTCATGCTTTAATATCCGCTACAATATCATCACCGCACCCCGTGACATGGTCATGTATTTTCAGGCATGCCCATCCGAAGAATTCCATCATATGAAGAATTCCACAGGTGGTGGACCAAGAATTAATCGCTGGCTCCCCCGCTGTGACCTCTTTAATCCGGCATCCTGCTGCAATGTCATAAAGTAATGTCCGTAATGTCCGATCACGTAGGTAATCTCTAGTCATCCACACCAGGTATCTGAGTATCCGGAACGTATGCTCCAAAGCGTCAAGTGTATCACTCCACTTGGCTGAGGTAAACGTGTTTTTGACGTCCAGCATGACCAACAGGCATAATAGCCGCGAGAAGTGGTTTTCTCATTCGGCTACCCTTCGACTACTATATTAATTCCGTCTACTGTAGACCTTCCCTTCCGAAATCCATATTGTCTGTCGGATAAATCTCCGGAGTCCTTCATAGCCTGCGAAAGACGAAGTTTTAACAATGTTTCTACCACTTTCCAGGCAGTGTCCAGTATGCACAAAGGCCAATGTAAGTCTGCCCCAACAAGACTTAAATTAATACAGATATCTTTAAGCGCACCCGACTTTATCTTTAATCCTCTTTTAAGTGTTCATATGTTCAAGATAATTCTGTATAAATTTGGTAGATGTATTCCAGGTGCAGTCTTGAAACATGGATAACTGTACATTTATATGTTTCGGTATTATAATTGCTTATGAACCCCATAAAATTGGATAGATCTACTGTAGATTCGTATCGGTTTCGTTCTGTATACGAAAATTTTATTTTCAACTGACATTTGCGATCTTATTCGTATTCCAATATAATTCGATAAAGCTGCGTTTAGTGAATATGTGCCGGTACCAGTTTAATCTGCAGCCCAAATCGTTGCTTAATTACTTTACACTATCGACGTGCCAGAGTTTCGACAACAGTCACAAGAAATTACAGTATAATTTAATATTATAAAATAGATTATAAAAAATAAATATAATATAAATATTCTTATGACTGATGTCTTACGCTCTCATGGCCGGCTTGAGCTCTGTTAAAGTTATGACTCATTGCCGGCCAAACGTTTTGATCACACCACTGGAGGCCATCTTCAGTGTAACGATTAAAAAGGTTACTGTTCAAATCAACAGCATTAGATCACGGCCTAATAGCCCGGCGACAAGTCATAACTTTATAATTTATCTTAGAAGTGTGTGTGTATGTGTGTGTGTGTGTGTGTGTGTGTGTGTGTGTGTGTAAAGTTTCAAACAACTTCAAAGAAGCAGGTCGAAGATGTATTATTTTTGTAATTACATTTTGTCAGTTAAGAATCATGTTTTGCTGCTAGTTTTTAACAGTAAAAATATAAAGTAAGCTTTAACACTGGCGACGCCACAGCTTGAATAAGGAATCGTTTACTGTAAACTGATATGGTCTCGGAGCAGCAGAATCCCCACACTATTTTGAAGGAAGTACATTTATTATTACATGAATTTCCATGTTAGATAATTTGTATTTATGAGAAAAAGTACAAAAGTCCCAAATTATCTACTGTTTATTTAGTAATATAATAATTTTAGAGTACACGATCATTCAATAAACACTAAAAATTGGAAACATTCGGATTTCGGTTACAGCTCCTTTTAATCTGACCCCCTGCTGGATATTCACAATTTTTTTTTCAAAATTTGCATCTCTTTTTGGGCCCTGACATATAAAAATTTTGAAATTTTGAAAAGTAAACGTTATGTTCAGATTTTCATTTAAATTACTTTTAATTTGATACCCCGCATTAATTTTTGCGATGATTTTTTCATAATTTTTACCCCCAAGTTTTTGCTTTCCACCCCTTACTTTTAGAGTGATTAGCCTCAAAAACAATAAAAGTTTTACGAAAATCGGTTGAAGCGTTCAAAAGTTATCGTGAAACAGAGAAACAGGCAGACAGGCAGGCAGACAAATGCCGGACTGTCAAGTCAAAACTAAGAACTCACTTCGCTTATTCACTAATAATATCCATATAGAACGTAGTTTTCGAGCGAAAAAAGTGTTGTAATTAAAAACTTCCGATTATACCAACCTATGAGTAAAAGTTGTTTTAACTTGGTTTTAAATACTTGTATCGTCGCCAAAATACTCCAGCCCTTAGTATTGTCAGTTTGGTTTTAATAATACTCCTACTTTTATAATAGCTTTCAGCTGTCGTTTTCATTTTTATGGGCTTTTGTCGGTAAAGTTCCGGGACTGTATGTCATAAAAAGTAATTGTCAATAATAAGAAAAATTGTTGTATGATTTCTTTCAAAAATTGAATTACCTCTTTTATAACCTTTACAGTCTAGATTTATCGCAAATGAGGTAACATTACATTAGCCGTACGATTCTCAAATAAGGCCCACAGCCGCATAGACCTAAGGCACTACGGAAAAGTATATTTAATTTCACCACCTGATTAGAGCAGATTAGCACTGAATGAACCCGAATTCAGACTGACGTCACTAAAACAATCTATCTTGAGATGGATTCTAACATTATAATCCACTATGCCCCGCTTTGAACGCGAGAGCTCTGACCATTGCGCCATCCGGACGCTTGTTTACTTTCTTCTTCCATTTATTCGTTAACTTTTATTTGTATTTTGTAACGTAGTATGTTGATCGTTGTGCAGATAAAGCAAAAATAGTTTTCACTATAACATATAAACAAAAGTTAACGTAACCTTGTGCAAACTTCTACTGCGCTTCGGTGCGTGAAATGTGCGCGCCACGAATTTCATTGTAGCAAGTCAAAGATTCACGCCTTTTAAAACAGAAAATACTGTAAACAATTTAAAAATACTTTTCATGTTTATCATATAAAAAAAAAAAAAAAAAAACAGCGTGAATGGAATGTGTCACTGCCACAAACATTCTTATCGTTTGTGTTACGCAGAATAATTGGCGCGGTTTGTTTCCGTAACGCTGATAAACGCGGCTCGTTTCACTTTCAGGTGTCCAGTATAACGAATGTTGTTTGGAATTACCGAAACACGCTAGCGTTAATTATTTCCCCAGGCGAATCTGTATTATCCGATGGTAAACATTTGGCATCCAGTGCTTCCAATGGTGGTGCCCGATATGCTTTCCCAGTGTTACTTAGTCTCGAATTCCGTTCAAATATAGGAAATTCGCTCATTAACAGCTCTTTGAAGTAATGAATCCCAAATTTGCATTCTTAGAAAAACGTTTACATTTACTGATACAAGTTTTTACTTTTTACTTACGAATGTTTATCGTCAAATCATTGCTATTTTCTCTTAGTTTGTATTTTGTGTATTTACCAAACGATATTTTCAAGTGAGACAGAGATTGTTAAAAACAATATTATGGTCCTTGATAGTCTCAGAAGCCATTTAAATTGAAAACGTTAATACTGGAAGGAAATGTCAAGTCTTTCACTCATTTCGTAAAACAGTCTGTACGAAATATAGCCGAAACGACGAATGCTTGATGCTGTCTAAACACTACAGAAAACGTTTGGAATAACATAGAAAAAAGAAAGAACGAGATATTATTTTGTTTGTAAGAGGATTTAGAGATTTAGCCTATGACATTTTACAATACAATAAAGGAAACGTGGCTTCCGTCGGAATAGTCAGTCACTTGTCAGAATTTCTTATACGTAGTACTTAAAGTAGATTAAACTCAACCGTATAAAATCGAGCTTAGGTAAAACGTTTAAGAGAATTGCTCAGACGTGGAGTCCTACATCGAAAACAAATTTGTGGAAAACTGCTTCTGACGTCCCGTCACGGGATACTGCACGCATAAATTTAGACAGAAAATTCATCTACTGCTATCTGTAAATGTTCTACAACGATATTACAAGGTACAATGTAGCAGCGGATCTGAAACTTCATTAACGGAAGACTTTAAAAGGTCTTCATGAACTTCATTAACGGATAACCTCTATTTAGATTCTTTTCATTGCTTTAATTCCTTAATTAATTCTTAAATATTGATCACGTTTGAATATTCTTAAGGATTTATTTGTTTAAAATAATTACTTATATTCTAATACGGCGTTCTTTCATAAATAAAATGGCTTTAATCCCGTTTCATCCCATGAATTCACTGAGCCGCTCACCGCTTTCTCATGTTTTACGGTTTATTTAAATAATAAGTACGATAATTAAACAATAATTTACAGCATTCGCTTATATATATATATAACTTGTTGTTACAACTTTTGTTTACAGTGAGACGAATTTAAAGATCCGTCAGACGCTGGTAGAGACTGCGGAGATGGGCCAAGATGGCGCGCAACTCTGCGCCTTCGACGGTGAGATTGTCTGCGAAACGCCCAACAACCTGCTCAACAAATTTGACGGAACGCTTCTGTGGAAAGGAAAAAGGTGCCAAATATCTTACCTTATATTATATTTGTATATGTTACCGGTAAAGTACAAAATCAGCCATTTTATAGAATGCCTAGGAATTTCATACAATGCCTGAATCCAGCCGGCAAAGTATGAAATAAAACATATTTCATACTTTGGCTAGGAATTGTATAGAATTCCTAACGTCTTCTAGGCAACGTATAGAAGACAATGTGTGCTCTGTGGTTTCATGTTCTAACATGCGGTGCTGCAGAGATATGCATAGTACGTGTGGACATTTTTTGAACACTAGTGGTAATAGTGGAGATAAGTGTGACGACGGCAAGAAGCTGTGTACTTTCTGCTTCAAAGTAAACGTTGCTACTGAATAATGAAAAAGGTAAAAATCATTTGTAGAACTTCATGCAAAGAAGACGAAACCTGATTCTGACAAAACAATTTCCTCCAGCTCCTGTGGGCGCGAACGTTCGTTTTCTAATTCCTGAAGTAGACAAGGGGCGGGGAGATCTTCAAAACATCCTAGCAATTGTCATCAGTGTGACAGATGACGGGTTTTACAAACTGAGAACCACTAACGGATTGTTAAAGCAGCTGCACACAAGATCGCAGTTCACTGTATGCCCAAGACCACTAATGTGGGTTGAAGATGTTCCTGAACAAGAAACCGCACTTCGTCTGCTGCTACTGCCCAATCATCAGGATCCGTACAAGGGTTCGTAAAATGTGTGTGCAGTACTAAATGTCAGAAAAAAAGTAATTGTGTAAAAAATGAAAGAAAGTGTACTTCAAATGTCACAACTCTCCGTCTTGTAATAAATTGAGTATATTCCACATATTTAGAATTAAGAAACGCCAATAATATCCAATGTATTTTTTTAACCAGATTGCTTAAAAAAAGTTCTTATACAGTATAATTTTAATAAAATAGTATCTGAACATAATTAAGTAGAGAACAGATAAACTCGAAACATCATACAAATTCCTCCTTTGTATAAAATCAAACAATTTTGTGTGCTTTTGTAATAAAATGTTTTCATTTTGAACGTAGTAAGCTTATTTTACACTTTGGCTAAAGAATCACTGGCATTAGGGCCTATATAGAATGCCTAGGCAATGTACAGAATACCTGGGAAAAGTATAAAAAACATTTGAAAAGTATTCTATTCTATACTTTACCAAAAACTCCAGGCATTGCATGAAATGCCTAGGTATTGTATAAAATGCCTGGACTACATACTTTGCCGGTAACATATATATTATAAATATCTTATTTTATGTGTTATCACATATGTTATTTAAGGCATCAACTTTTCAATCTAGATATTTGCAACAGAAATATAACTAGTATAGTTATTAGTGTACTTACAATTTACAAAAACAATATGAGTATATGTTATATGGGTGCAGGTTCGTTCTAGACAACGAGAAGATCGTGCTTCGAGGCTGTGTGCTACGTAACACTGAGTGGTGCTACGGTGTGGTTGTCTTCGCCGGCAAGGACACCAAACTCATGCAAAACTCCGGCAAGACCAAGTTCAAGCGCACAAGCATCGATAGGTTATTAAATTTCATTATTATAGGGGTAAGAATATGATGATGACGATGAGTGTTATCTGTGTGAAATGATGGGGTGTGACTGAAATGACCCAATAGTACGTAATTTTAACAGAACATCAAACATTAGAACAACACTACATAAAGCCTAATATTAGGCCTAAATGCTAAGATATGATTAATCTTTTTTAACACCAAAGTAAAAAGTTCAATAAATAAAATTTCTCTTTATAACTTCAAAATTTGTTGTTTAAAACGATATAATCTCTGATTAACGAATAACTATTTATTTAAAATTTTCTATTTTTGTCTTTTTTATTAATTTAACAATCTGCTCTTAGTAAATGTGACATTGACGAATTACATTATTTCCTTTAAAAACGGACGTGGCCAATCAGTATTAATTTTTAAGTGCAACGTATATTTCCGTGCAAAATGTTTTCACATTATTTGACTACTTTGTGTGTGTGTGTGTGTGTGTGTGTGTGTGTGTGTTGTACGTATATCTATAAAATACCTGATGTGGGCTGCGCACATCTTTTTAGCCGAAACGTGGGTTTAATAAAGTAAAGTAATAAAGTAACGGAGAAATAATTCAAGAGAATGGTTTAGAAAGATCTGATATAGAAGAAAAGATTCATAAAATGGAAAGAGTAAATGGTATAACTAAAGATATACAATATTAAGTTCATAACATATAACATATTACAATAAAAAGTTCATATTTAAAAATGCGAAAATAAGACGTTACAGTACAGTAGTGAAGCCAAAATGTCTATATGCAAGTGAATGTCTAGCACTGAATTATAATTTAGACAACCTAGAAATATTGGAAAGACGAATTATTAGGAAAATATTAGGGCCACGAAAAACTTCAAAAGGTTGGAAATTAAGAAGTAATGATGAAATATATCAGAGTATAAAAAATATAACAGAAACAATGAGAAAAAGACGACTATTATTATTTGGACATTTATATAGAATGGACGACAATAGGTTAACAAAGCAGATCTTCAAATATCTGTGGGGGAAGAAGTCAACATCAAGTTGGATTAAAGAAGTCCAAAAGGATTAAGAAAAAAATAATATAAACGCAAAAGAAGCAATTTAAAGAGAAGATTTTCGAGCAAAAGTGTTAAAATGGAAGGAGAGAGAAAGTGGACTGAAGGCAGGAAGAAGAGACACAGTGAAAAGATGAAAGAATATTGGAGAAAAAGAAAAGAACAAAGTATAAAGAATTGAAATTGGCATGTGGTCCGTAGATGGCCGATAAAAGTAAGTAACGGCAATAGACGATTTGTATTTTGATTCAAACAAGATCATTAATCTATGTAAACCACAGTAAATTAATTACAATGTTATTATTATAAAAAAGTGAATGTTTATTCTGTTACTATGAAGCAGGTAATACAATCTCCAAGGTAATATATGTGCAGCGTTACGTCATATTAGGCTACTTACGATTTTAAATTCGTGGAAACTTAAGGGGTTAATTTAAAGTTGGTCGTTCTGCGTTCCTTTCTTCACTCGATTCATTTCTTCATTCTGCAAAAGTTTCGATCGTGGTTTAATTCTTTTTGCTGTTAGTTGCTAACTCATACGTAGCTCATTTCAGGCCATTCTCCTTACGTCATTCATTTTACGGACATGAAACATTTATTCTTATTAAAACAAAATTTGTTTTACAGAATGCATATTCACCCTTCGAATGTCATCTACACTTTTCTTTATCACAGCGCTTTGTCATTTTATTATAATGTTTTTAATTGTGATCTTAATCGGTAATACAGACTTGTTCTGTCTGCGTGCCTTTTCTAAACACACCTCGTTGTTCGGATCACATCATCGTTAAAATATAAAGTGAATCGCATGAAGGAGTTAGAGTGAAAAGTACGGAGACTATACCATTCAAGAGCCATCAGCTACTGACAATTATTGCACATATTTGAAGCAGTTTCATGTCAAAAATATTCGGTTTTACCGCGATATTATTTCTCCCTCTTCGAAACAGAGCAAAGTTAGCATTCCAAGAGATGGCAAATCTGCTTATTCTTATAATTTCTGATATTGTGAGTAAATCACGATGTCATTTGTTACTACGCAACGTTAGCATATATATGTTTTCTTTAAAGGCGAGGAACATTTTTGGTGATTTCTTGGTTTGTGAAAACGAATCAGCTGATATGTTTAGTTCGTGTGTAATTTTACTAAACGATTTACATTATAATCTTTCAACAGGATTGTGATATAACAATAACATTAGGCGCTAGTGGATAGATGATTAGTGGATACCGAGGCCTCTTCCTCGGTATGCTGGCTAATATTATCGCCTCCGTCTAAAACAATGCATGGTTGGGATCCTGACGGTACAAGGATGTCTGTACTCTGTGGCTGAGTATGCAACGTCTCCTGTAGTATAAGATTTGTATATCGTTTGACGATCTCGGATTAAGCAGTGGCTTGGCATTCATTCATACAAAGACCGTCCGACAATTCTTGGTCCAGTGTTGTGCTAGTAGGATTTCTTTTTAGTCGCGTAGCCGAAAACGTTTATTGGTTACAGGAATCTAACATCCACCATGACACACTGTGTGAACTGTACTTAAGAAGAGTCGGTCATGGTCTGTTTGCGACGAAACGACGTTTTTACCTGTTCTTATGCGGTCAATTTCGCCCTACCCTTTCACTTGCTGACCGAATCTGCGGCAACTATATATAGTAGAAACGTTCCTATTGTAAACTTCAATGAGATTTCAATTTTGTAATTTTTTTATTTGTGCGGGTAACCTATTTCTTCCAATATTTTTGTAAGGCTAGGTTAGGTTAGTTTGGGTTAGGTTAGACTAGGAATTAATAGAATTATAAGTAGTGTTTGTATTATTATTATTATTATTATTATTATTGTTATTATTATTATTACAACATGAAAATTTTAGTAACGATCGGCACCACATTACGACAGCGTAAAGTTCACTCTATGATAACATGGAGAAAGTTAATTAGTCGTAACAGTATATAGGAATTGGAAACTTCGTAACGCATTACCACCCCAGGCGTGAGTCTTTGTCTCCTCTTACGCCTTTGATAGATGCAATCTGTGCATATACCTTATAGGATGATATTTAAATCGCAATTGGCCGGGTCACAATTGACCGGATTCAAATTTCCACCTCATTCGAAACCAACCGGGATTTGTACAATTGGGTTGCAACTGACTGCGGTTGTACAGAAAGATCGTACAGAAATTCACAGTAAAAATCTACCGTGTGCCTCAAATAGGGGACTGCGGGGACCTATTTGAAGCACAAGGTAGATTTTTACTACGACTTTCAGTACGATCTTTCTTTCTTAAGTATCAGTTTTAAATTAACGATAACTTCGTACCGTTTGGTTCGAATTGCTTTCTCCTGCAACTCTTGTAGAAAAGGAGCAGATGAGCTCGGCAGAGGCTTGTTTCGCACGGGTTTTGCTTGCGGCCCGAGCCACAAGTTACTAATTAAAAAGTTCAGTAAAAAAATATTTCGTAATGAAATAATAAAATTAAAAGTCTGTAGCTCCAAACATTATTTATTTAAAGTAATTACAATAAAATAGGCGCAATAGGCATTTATGTGTACGCTATATGTGGTATATGTACCACATATATGTTTAGCTGATAATCGGATATTCCGTACTGTCAACAACGATTCCTCTACAAGAAAACAGAAGCGTGCTGGATGTCTTAGTACCTTGGAGTGTGCGAGTTGTCTCATCAGCATCAGCTGCAAATATAACCTGATAACCAATACGCGACCAAATACAATACATAAAATAATTATTTTAAATACACTTTTAATTACTTGCGTTATTTTTTCATGAAATTTTGTAAATGTCCTCTTAGTTTAAGAATTAGGTTAAACCTATGTTTAAATTATATGGATAATTTTATCAATTAACGTCTCTCGTTTCGAAAATTGAGGTCATAACATACGATAACTGTCCATACGTAAGTCCGAATTTAGTTGCGATCCAGCTGAGAAACGTTTAGTATTCAGAATTATTATATTATTAGTATATAGAGAATAAAACGAAATGTTTTCAATCACAATAATAATGTGATTTTGTATGTATGTATAAAAACTATATTTACTTTGAATAAAAATTGACGAACTTTAAAATTGTTCGTCGCATACAAAATAAAAAAATAACATTTTATGTTTAACTTTAAGCTCTTGTTCTAAAACTTTGTGTACAGAATACGAAATTATCTTAGCAATTATTTTAATCTACTGAACTAAAACATTTTCAGAAACTATATTGTCAGAAAAACATTACAATCATAATCCATTTTTTCCGAAACTATACCTACTCTGTTTCTCGTTAGTGACGTAGTTATTCTGAAACTGGTGAACCACCGGAAATACGAAACGACTGACAGTGTTAAAATTACTGTTTATCGGGCTGGTTTGCCGTGGTCCGATGAAGTTTAATGCAAACGTTTCAGCCATTGCTTCGGTGGCCAGCTTCAGTGCTTGAGGACTGATATACTGACACAGGTCTAACAGTCTGAACCACAGTACTGTGGCTAAGGTCAGCCTGACTGTTAGACCTGTGTCGATGTATCAGTCCTCAAGCACTGAAGATGGCCATCGATGCAGTGGCTGAAACGTTTTCATTAAACAACATCGAACCACGACCTGATAGCCCGATAAACAGTAATTTTAATAACTACGACGCCGGCTGACAGCAATTGACTGACAGTGTCTTTCATAAACCTCTGTGGCTTTCATTACTGACATTAAACCTGTATTTTTAATCCCTGTAACGTTCGTTAGTTAACGCAAAATATTTCGCCTTCTATGGTGAGGGTCCCCAGTGGATTAGCTGAGATTTTATCGTATATATATAACCCCAGCCCTATTTGTATATTTGTTATAAACAGGTCTCTCAATTAATTGTTTTGTTTGTGATAATTTCCGTGTAAAAATTTAGTGTGTGGTCACTCATAGGAATCAGCCTCGGTCGCGTTACCGAGGATGCCTCATTGTAGTAGAACAGGTGAAAACTGCATTGTTAACAAAACCGAAGCACTGTATTTTCCGAAATACTTGTGAATGTTTGCTGACAAAACACGTTTGTTGTGTGCAGATAGTATTTTTCCTGCTGGCGGTGTGCGTGTTCTGCATGGTGATGTGCGGCATCTGGGAGACGAACACCGGCCGTTACTTCCAAGTGTTGTTGCCGTGGCCGGCGCTGGTACCGTCCGACCCTCTCTTCGGCGCCATGATCATCGCCCTGCTCGTCTTCTTCTCCTACGCTATTGTTCTGAACACCGTTGTGCCTATTTCTCTTTACGTAAGGTAAGTGCACAGTACTTGTTCACAACATATAGGCCTAACATTCAACAGACTGCAGACTTGCATACACATATAAACACGTGCGCGTAGCTCCATTCAAAGTTTAACGAGATAAAACTAAATTCATAAATCACAGCTGCATTGTAACTTTATTTTCTAGTTATAAGGAAACGATTTCTAAGTATGTTTATACTAGTAATTTTATTAATAGCCTTACATTTGGAATTTCTAAAGAGCAAACAGATAAATAACAGTTTCTACCGCGACAACCAGTCACTGGAGTCTGTCAACTACAGTTTATGTCAATGTTAAACTCTTAAATTATTTTGACGTTACCCCGAATAGGTTTAACCCGAAGTAGGCTACATGAAACCACTGCTATAGTTACACCGTAAGATCAGTAACAGATCGAGTCTTACGCTTTAAGATCAGTGTGATGGCCGCTTGCACGAGTCAAGAGATGATTTTTCAACGTACACCCCAACCCACCGCAGATTTAAAGCTTGGCTAGGTTAGTAGCACCCATGTATCGTATAATGTATTTATGCAATTGCTTAAACAGCATTAGAGTAATATAGTGTTTATAGGTAAATTTGGGTCATAAATTAATAGATTACCCTAATGATATAAAATATGACTTTAGATAGCCCCGTGTTGTGGGAGCGCCAATTTTATACGGTTTATTGGGGTTTAATTAATATTTGTAATTTCTTAATTGTTAATGATGTAAGGGTTAATGAGTAGACCCTTCATCAGCTAATTACCACCACGTAATTAAGGTACAAATCTACTAATTTACTTAGGTTGCTTCTTTAATATTAAATTATAATAGTGATGTGAATTGTGAATTACACAGGGTTTACTGAGAATGATGAACGCATTATTGATTGATTGCTTAGGTACTAATTTATTATATGTTAAACATTTTGTATTCAATAACAAACGTATAAATATCTTCCTGGTACCTGTAAATACATACAACATATATCAAAACATAAATTCCTCCTTAATTGATTCCTGTAAATCATACAACATATATAAAATGCATACAACAAGTCAAATAATATTATTCTACCCAATGCGTTCATTCACCCAGATGGACGGCTTTAATAGAACATAAATATATATATGCTGAATGCAACCTTCTTTTAATAACTTTTCTCATATTTGCTCAGGGTTAGATTCTTGGAAAGAGACAGGACAGTAGTTAATTATGTTAACAAGATCATAAAGAGTTACTTGGTTTAGTTAATCCGTTAATCCATCGGTGCTATCTCCAGGTGATGATGATCGTTGGAAATGTTGCTCCATTGAATTGCGATGGTGATGATCACTTTCACTTGTTATTCACTCGCGTCGTTAACAGAATAGTGCTTTGTGTTATTCTATGTTCACACGCTCCAAATTGTCTCCGCGCATATCCATGTTTGATTAAATGTTCTGTGTGTTCTTTGTGTGACTACGCAAAGGTATTATTGTGTGGCTAATTAATATTTCCTTTGAATAAAAGTGTCTTGGTTATTGTGATTTATAGATATGATTACAACGTTCACGCACATTGTGAATTACTGTTCGCTATACTGTTTTCTAATACGTAAGCGATTATAAAGTCTTTCAGTCTTCTACCCTCTGATTTATTCTTCTGTTAGTTGCTATGGAAACGGGCCTCTTTTCCGCTCTCTCTCGTGAAATACTTTGTTCTGATAGGTAGCTAGAGATGTCCTTTGAATCGTCTTGTCCAGGCGTCACTCTCGTTCTGGGAAATGCAAGCCATTCCCCGCGTGTCAATCAACTCATTGTTCGAGTCTCCAGCAAGGGTTTACTCTTAACATCCCGGTTATTGTTCGTTACAGAAACTCTGTGTCATGGCAATTAACAGTTTTCCATCCAGTGTCGACGGTTGTAACCTCCACGCTTTCTCGTTGTAAATTTCAG
This sequence comes from Magicicada septendecula, assembly GCA_034769895.1. Lineage (NCBI taxonomy): Eukaryota > Metazoa > Arthropoda > Insecta > Hemiptera > Cicadidae > Magicicada > Magicicada septendecula. The sequence continues at coordinate 119,108,909 of CM068375.1, read as the reverse complement.
CTTGTCACTTAAGCGTATATCCCGCTGTGACTTGACGCTGGTTCTCTTCATAGTTTGTTGTTTGGATCGTTTCTAAAGACTGCAGTACGTCCTGAACCCTTTGTCTCTCGTCTCGTTTTTTGTGTAGTGACCTCGTTCCTTAGCTGCACCCTCAATGCACGCTCGCTTCGATTCTGTGTAAACGTCCGGCTGAGCCAAGTACATTGTTCAAATTGTTACGGTGTCATAATTCTCCGTTGGCACGCTCCTGTCAACTCAAGTCGTCACTTCTTATTGTTGCCTCGTACTGAACGCGTTTCTATTGTATGATAGGGCGTTAGTTGTCACCTACCCCAATTACTTTGTTTTATAGCTCTGTTCTTAGAGTCACTGCCACCGTAGCGTGAGAACAACTGGTGAAGCACGAAAATTAAATTTTTAATTTTTTTTCTTGCTATATGTTTATCAGAAAAGAATTAGAAACCAAAAGTCTTGTTCGTTGACAATTCCATGAATTGTGAATATCTATAAAATATTTTAAATTTACTAAAAAATGTAATTCAATATTCACAATTCCATGAATTGAGAATATCTATAAAATGTTTTAAAAATTAATAAACGATTTAATTAAATATTTTACGTAAACACTAATCTTTAATGTGGTGGAACGGACTTCAGAGGTGGTAACACAGTCACAAATCTACTGAACGTTCATCGAATTTACATTAAATTTGGGTATCGATTAAGCCCTATACACAGTAACAATTATAATAAAAAAAATTATAAAGTTTACTAATCGAAATTACCAACAAAAATCTAATACTTAGTTTACACTATAAACTTAAAATATTAATTTAAAAAAAGTCAACGGGCAAAATAATCGCCGTAAAACAACTCGCTAGCTAACAGCTCGTCGTTGCTGAATTGTTTTTTCATTTCCTGCGTCGCCGTGACAATATTTTTGACGTCATTTAGGCCTAAGTCAGCCATTTGCATGCATATATAAGGATATATAATGGATGGTGCAACTGTTGATACCGATTACCAGCAGTATCGTTTTTACTGTCACTAAATTACCGAATAATATTTTTTGTTGAAAGCATATTCAATATAATTATGTGCACGTTATGTAAATCTATTGTCTTTGTGAAACGTACGTAAGATACATGGAATTTACTTGCAGAAGAAATGTATTATTTTGCTGTCTATTTAACCTTAGCAGTTTAAAATCCTTTTAGATGTGACGCTGTACAGAGGAGGATAGCAAAGAATAAATTATTTTAATATCATTTAAAATAAGGAAAATGTGAATAAGCTATTGCAATCAGCTCTTCAACAATGAGAAGGCAATTATAAAATGCAAAACAAAACAAAAGGAAGCAAAAATGAGAGAGAAGTCAAACATGTCTCCCGGCATTGTTCAATGGGTATATACAAATGGCTACACGAAATTAACGTTGAGTCTAACGAAGTATAATTATTGTTCTTATTCTTTTTCTTCCTCTTTTACATTTTAGGCTACAGCAAGCCTCGGCAAGTGTGTGAGCTCAGGTGGTCTTTAATAGTGATTTCTACGCCCTCGAATATTTTGTAAGTCCATTACTTGTTAGGCTATATTCTACGCCCGCGAATATAGGGTAAGTCCATTAGATTATGGGGTGAGGACAAAGAAGAAGATCAAGGGCACATTATTTTGGGCAGTTCGTTGATGATTTACAACACAAGACGAAGGCATAGGCTTTCATTAAATAGAATTGTATGACTATATAATAGTCACTAGTAGACCCTGTAGTCTATAATTGTAATCGAGTTCGGATGTCTGCCAGTTGTCCAAGGTTTCCCAAACACAGGCAGCTGGGAGTAACTAACGGCCGTAAAAAAGCAACTTAACTACAAATTTACACTCTCATATTCGCTGTTGAGCTTTCTTGTTGTCTTATTTTTTGACCTAAACTACTTGGTTGTCTGCAAAAGCAATTCAAAACATATTACATAATAGCTAATGGCATATTATGTAATAGCTAAGGTATTACATAATTTAATACCTTGACATGACTTTCTGCAGCATTTGAGCCTTTCAACTAATTCCGCGAATGCCGTTAAGTGAAGAGGCGGTAGACATTGATGGACATGCACTTCGTTAAAAAAGAACTAGGATTCATAGGATCCCCGATAGTAGTCCATGAGGAAGTCTCTACCCGGGGTTAAATGATGAAAATTGTTAAACAGAAAATAGGAACACAACTGAAGAGGAAGGAAGATTTGCAATGGAATGAGTCCATTGTGGCAACCAGTTTACATGAAGAAAACGTTGAGAAACGTCCAGTTGACGTCGAGTCTTTGGTTTTATTCTTAATTACTCAGAAAAAATTCCGTATTCATAAACTCGTTTATGCAGTACCCTTTGAAGCAAACGGAAGTGCTCTTTTGTTGGAAAATAGAGAGAAGAGGAGCAGTGTATTACGAAAGTGTCAAAGAACTGGCGTTTGAAACTTCTGATATGACTTATGAAAGCGAAAGAAAAATTAATCCAACAAAATATTTTCTCACGCAGCTTGTCTCTCGTTTGTTTGAGTCATTGAGTAAACATGAACAAAGCAAAATGTCAACAAAATTATTTTTCTTTATGAATAACAAAGTGACAGGAAATTTTGTATCAATGCAGTATGAATGATGTAAGCAGGCCCACCTGTATTAGCGAAGAATTTGTTTCTGTTTCTATTGCACTGGCAATCGATATGTTGGCACGAATTTCTGTTGAAAGAAGTCGGTGAATGAAATAGTCTTTAAAACGTTATTCAAACGATGAATTCGCACGTTCGATAAATGAAAGCATTGTATCGCGTGTGTTTAGCAGAAGGCGTGATAATGGAGTGATGACACTGAACTTTATAAGAACATATACTTTTGCTTTCTGAATACACTATAAACATTATTGAGCCTTGGCGAGTCGAGAAGACATGTGCTATAGGCCTACTTACTATATGGCCGCGACGAGAGTTCTCTCACGTGAGTGGTGAAACTGGCGTGACGTAAGCAATCTACTCTCCAACCTGCAAGCAGCAGTATGCCCAAACGTGGTTCCCTATTATGAGGCTACACTCTATTAATCACGTAAAGTACGCTACACTTCATTACAGTGTATTACTCACTTAAACCTTCGTAATACACTAATTTAAATAATCACGCAAAATACAAGTGCTTATGTATACAGTTACCACGCGATGTAGACTATATATTTACTAATGTTTTTGTTTCTGGAATAACGACTAGCTCACGCGCAGAACGTATGTTGCCGACAGAGGGTTGTGCAGGACGAAGGGCAAGCCTGTCGCCCGCTCGTGTACTGCGTCAAGAGCTTCAAACAGAGCTCCTGCCGCACGGACCGTTAGATGTTCTGAATTTTTTGGAGTGTGGCCTGCTACCGGCCGTGGGAATCAATTAGTTAATGACTAATTGAGGGTGAGGGTACGCCGAGGTCGAGTCCAAGATTCACCTGGCACAGATTGGTAGCTGCCGAGGGCGCTAATGAGATGATTGCCCTCGAAGCGGCCACAGCGGCGATAAAACTTTCGGGAAAGTGTCCGTACGGTGGCGTACAGGGAACGGACACGCAGGAAATCTCTAATGGTCCTATTAGACGTCGGGTAGTGGGCTTTACACGCCCAGCGCAATCCTCGATCCAGGAAAGGCTGAAGCTTTTGCTTATAGGTATTAGCCAAGTAGCCCGATACAGGGATAGCATAGGTAACCATCGGCACCACATAACGATGGGTCGTCACGATGATTTTTCCTAGGCGACGGATCATAGATTTGCTGCAAAGCAAGGGAGGGAGTTTATATAAACGATTGATGGTCTTGTGGGCTACTTGCTCGGAGACAAGTTGCTTGTTTATAGCAAGAAGTGAATGGGAATGGATGAAATATAAATGAGACTTTGCGAATAGAAGTGGGAATCTTTAAGTCCCCCTTCTACTGGCAACCCTTTGTGGCAACCTTTTGCACTGCTCTCTACTGGCCGAATACCTATACAGTAGTAATCATGTCGAAAGAAGATGCCTGTCTGTCGCGGTTGCGCAACGAGAAGACAGGTCAGTGTAGTGTTTCAATTCCTGGAAATGTCGAAGCAACCTGTGAATGTAACAGACGCAGGCTTCCCACCCGCAGTGTTGTTACTCCATGACTGTCGAAGACCCCTTACTGCTGCCGTAACCCAAGAAAAAATGGATAAATTGCACTGGACATGGGTCCATGGCGACAGTCTTATATCGTCATGTGATTATCACTTGTTTGAATCTTAGCTGAGCAGTGACACATCCAGTAATGTTAGGCAACCAACCAATCCGTGTAACTTAACCAACCTTTGTTAAATATCACTATTACATTAACGACTCGGAACACTAGGTTTTTATAAGTAAAAGCATAAAGTTTTACCTTACAGCCTAAACCGGTTTTCTCCTTTAAAAGGAGTGTTCCGAGTCGTTAATGTAATAGTGATATTTAGTTAAGTAACGGACACGTCCTGGACAACGAAATCCAACAACCTTTGTTGTCTATAACAGTCGTTTCAAACTTGGAAGGGTCTGAGGACCACGCCTAAACTCAAGAGGCTACCGGCGGGACGCATCAAAGCCATCAATTTTAGACAAGTAACGTAAAAATAAAAAAGGCAGTATTTAATTACAAACAAGTAAAAAGAGATAATTTACACGTTTAGACATCGTAAGATATGTCTTTAACGGTACAATCTTAATTATGTCAGTACAATAACGAAGATATAGAAAAGCCATTAAACTTTGTATATTGACATAAAATCTAAATGTGAAAACTGGGGTCGATCTGCTGAAGTCACTTAAGCAAGAATATCCACATCGAGAGCTGAAAACACTTAAGCAACTGTTATTTTGCTTACAAAGTCGAGCAACTGTAATTATGAATAACAGTTGCGACTGGTTACGAATCAAGGACTAAACACGGGATAAGCGCATCTGTTCTGACTAGCCGATGGGTGAAAGGAAATAGACTGGGTCTCGTAATATGATGAAAACAGTAGAGGAATCGAGAAAATACACATTGTATTAAACAAATAAAGTGAATCTACTGTATGTTATTACTGAATTAGTGAAACATTTTTTTTTAATTTTTCTCCTGTAAGACCATACACAGTTCAAATTACATATTTTTACTCATTTACTGATTAAGGTAAACAGAGTAATTATTTAGTTGGTTTTCCAAGATTAGGTCGCGGACTGCATAAAAATGTGTCGCGGGCCGCATGGAAATATGTCGCGAGCTCCATGCGGCCCACGGCACGCCAGTTTAAAATCACCGGCCTATAAGCTCGCGGGTTCTTCATCGTCGGTGCATGACGTCTTATTCTTCTTAATACTTCTTACAAACATTAATTTAAAAACTGCCGCTTTTATGAACGGTAGTGGGTGCTATGTATGCAAAAAACGTTACGTTGATAATTATTTAAATTATTATCCGGGCCTACGGCTGTGGTCTTCCAAAGTCCTCATGCTGATTGATATTATTAGCATGATCAGACTTTTCGGTCTCACCTCTGGAGACCATCTTTAGTGAAAGGTCTGTAAAAAGCTGACAACATGTACGTCAGTCAACCGCAGCACTTGTCAGGATTTTTAAAGACCTTTCACTGAAGATGGTCTCCAGAGGTGAAGCCGAAACGCCAGATAACTCTAATACCAATCATCGTGAAACTTTTGGAAGACCGCGGCCTTACAGCCCGGATAATAATTTAAATATTTATGACGCCGGTCTTGAGAGCCTACTAAACAGACTTTAGTTAGTTAGTTAGTTAGTTAGTTACGTTAGTTAGTTAGTTACGTTGCACACACATCGATTTCGATCGTACGGAAAAATATCGTACGATATTTTATCGTGTGTGCGTTGCTTTCACACACCACGGGTTTTTTCCGTGTAGAGTGCAGTCGTGTTAGCTCGATATCACTCACAGTTGTAATGGAAAATGAATCCAAAACGTGTTGTTACTGTGTGGTTGGTGTACCGTCGTCTCAGGCGTCGTAGGATTAAACGAACTTACTGGGTTCATCCAGTTAACGAGAAAAGGGAACAAGCATAATACTATAGAATATTATAGTATACTATACTATACTATTCTGTATACTATACAGAATAATCACTTTTAACTGTCCGTTAAAAAAATTCACGTGTTTACATGTAACCTCGGTAGAACCTATTCATTATTAAACTAATAATACTAGTAAAGGATTTTAAGAGTTTGATTGAAATGTTTATAAACCAAAAAAAACTAATATTATTATTATTTTAATAAAATTTGCTAATAATATTACTTACTTTTATAAAATAGGTTCCAGTTTGGTCAGAAGCAACAAGTCAAATGAAGACGGATTTTTACCGTACGAATATAAATCGTGTAGTGTGCAAGCGTACATTCTATCACGTACGCCACTGAATTCACGGACACGGCACGGAGACCGTCTCTTGCAGTGGCAATGGACGGCAGCTAAACGGGATCGTGTCGTGCCGTGTGGAGATCGTACCGTGTGCAAGCTCCCATGCTCTTCTTCGTTCTACTAAAAGAATTCGATCGTACGATATTTTACCGTACGATCGAAATCGATGTGTGTGCAACCAGAGTGTTCAATGCGTTATTCAGTTTGATCAGCCGTCGCAATAATGATAAGGATAAACGGCAAGACGTTAACAGAGGCAAATATTACCGAGTACAATCTAACAAGAAAATGTTTAGCGTTTGCTAATTTCGTTTAACCATCTTATAATCACTACCCTGTCTAGACGTTGTAATTCATTAACACGATACAGTCGAATCAATACACATAATAAATTCGTTGACGGTGTGAGTACGCTGATGTGCCGAAGTAACCGCTAATTAATTTTTATCGCGATTCAAAGATCTGCCTAATTTTAGCTGCCATTCAGCGCCTGCCCTAATATTTGCACGTTTTCCGCTGTATTTGTTCTAAGCTTGTGGAGGTTATATCGTGCACGTGGCAGCTGTTATCAACTTTTGTTCGTGTTTTGGCGTAGAACGTCGTTCACAACAGCGCTACACTAAATGGTCGCGTTTATTTTTGTCACATCCTGCTTCCGGGTAAATTATTCGTCTTTTTCTTGTATCGCTACTCTCTTAATGGGTTAGGCTTCTTCAATCCGTTGTTTAATGTGTTGTAACAGTCTCATTATTTTGTTCTGTTATCACCATCACCTTATTCTTCTCTTTTCTTATAACCTCAATTCGGAGTTTGGGAGTTTCTTAAGTCGTCAGGTCATTCTGGTGATCGCGTTTTGTGAATTCGTTTCTACAGAGACAACCTGAGAATCTCTTTCTTGGCCTTCCCTGACAGTTCTCCCATCAGTCCTTTACCGGTAATAATGTAGTCAACTATTTTGCTTTATTAAATGCTCTCCGTCAATATTGATAACTGATGAACTTTTCCATCACTTTTCATTCTCATCTATCATCTTAAACATTCAGGCACTACTCTGGCCTTTCATGAAATCTTCTGTATTTTTTCGATTAGAAACATACAGAGCTACTTTATGCAGACAATCTTTCCTTTTTCAAGGCCATTCGCGATGTTAACAGTCTCTCCTTTCTTATGAAAGCTATTTTGTTTATGTTATCCTAAATTTACTATCTCGTATGAGTTTCCCACTCCATACCCTCTGTTATATAGCCGATTCAAAGCTCCGAAAAGAACCACGCTACAAATTATTTTGCACGTGTGCATCTCCCGCTCTCAGCGGGGATGGCGAAATGGAAGGGACTAATAAACAGGAAGTAATTCAAAAGTTGTGATTCAATGTTATCTGTTGTCTCTTGGTGCTTATGTACGCACAAAACTCGGAAACGTGATTGGTTATTACAGTTATAAGACGGAGAACTGATTAATCTCCGCCATCATCTCCTACACGTCTGTTACCTATGCTACCTATGCTTACATCCTTATAATCCGACTCTACGCACTTTCTTACATAGTAAGAACTACGTTACAAGGAGTGCGTAACGTGCCTTCTTTGTAAACGTACTGTTTGTTTATGTCACTATTCCGTATTTGTTTTCTTTTCGTTATCCCCCTCTGTTATCCTAGATATTTCTCTCTATAATCTATACTTAACATGTCATTTAACACCCGATAGTCGTTACTTAACAACTACGTTGGTATACATAGGCCTACTGGTTGAGGTACTTCTGTTTTGGTCTGCTATTACGTTTTCTTCTTCGTGATTATTATCCTATTAACAACAAAAAATTATAACAGATTAAATCGGGATCTGTTGGTTTTCAGCTTGAAGAAATTTAGTAGTGAAAAACAAAGTTCCTAGCTCGCATGTCGAATGATCCTGTAAACATTTTCCTGATATATTTACGGACTTGCGGAAACAAATATTGGCTCCTGAATTTGTGGTTCCTATCGGAGAAGCAAGCCGTTTTCTCCTGCAGATTACAAATAAGAACAACACTGTTCCTCTTTGGTTGGACATGCCTTATAGAATGGGCACAAAGTATGGTGCAAAGAAAATTTAAAAGCGTCCTAAAACTAAAAAAGTTTTAGTTTTTACTTTTAGTAATTCATTACTAAGTTTTCTCAGTAATGAATTATGAAAGTTTATGAACGACACCACAAGTAAATTTTGAATTTAAATCAGATTATTTAGCTGTTGCTCTTCAGAATTCAGCGGATATTGCAATTGCATGAGCATACGCGCGCGCGTGTGTTTGCAACGAGAATTGTGAGTATGGTTTTTTAGTGGCATATTTAAATTTTCAGCTAAATAATTAATAAAAAATGAATATAAAATTAATTAGCAGAAATTTATTAGTTTTTTTTTGCGCAGGGGTATAATAAATTTACATTCACTAATTTACTGGAGCTGGTTATTACGTATCATAAGTTGCGGGAAAAGATATTAACTCTTAAACGTTATCAGGACGAAGGGTCGACAGTTCTCCCATCCAGGGATGAGACAAAGTGCAGGGACAAATTTTCACATGTACAAATTACAGTTCCCCAGGTTTAATCCAGTTCCCTTACAAAATTCGTCTTCTTCATCTTCTTCTTTCATTGGATACTGGGTGAATAGACTGTTCCGGTACCAAAGAAACTACGTCCACATCAATCCTGCAACACGCAAACTTTATTAAGTGAAAATTATAAATTACAGCCTAAAAACGTTTACTTAGATCAGCCTGTTACCATTCCGTCAGAGATCAGTAATCGTATATGTAGTATTCTCATAAGTAAGTATTAGCTCATGTTAGATTATGATTTACATGTTTATGCACTTCGTCACGTAGACCAGGGGTATGCTTAAAGTAACCTTAAGTACAATATAACTCTTCTGAAATATGTTACTTAAACATTGTGGAATCTCAGATCTTGTTATGTTAATTATTAAAAAACAAATTAATATTTGTTGTTATTTCTGTGTACATGACACAACACTTGACACTCGAGTAATAGAATGTGTTTTATGTTATTTTTAAAAGTTATGCTTTCCGATTTCTTGTGTAACCGAACATTGTTCTTTTAATTAATTAATCAATGGCTAATAACTGTGTTTTAGACAAAAAATATGCTTATTATTATTTGATTGCTTTAATGTAATTAATTGCTTAGTCCATTACTTTTGAATCACTTTTCAAGGCCAGATGTAAAATATTTTCATTTGTTCGAGCCCATAATTCAGAGAATCACAACTAGTTAATTATTAATTAATAATATCTTTTAATAAACTTGTTATGTTTACGTCTATTTTGTTTTTTTTTGTTTCAAACGGATTTCAGTGTTGAGGTTATAAGATTTGTACAAAGCTTTTTAATTAATTGGGACGTACAAATGTATTGTGAAAAGCGCAAAATGCCGGCCAAAGCGAGAACGACAACGCTGAACGAGGAGCTGGGCCAGATACAGTACGTGTTCTCCGACAAGACGGGTACTCTGACTCAGGTAAAGTATTCTGACTCAAAGCACAGGTTGTCTCACTGCACTCTCTGTCTGCTTGTCACGTCTACTCGCACTCTACATCTGCCAGCTTCTCTTGTTTCTAAAGTCTGTTTACTTGTGTCGCAATATTCGCACAGCTGCTTTCACAAGTCTTAGTTGGTCGATATCACATTTTCATTTCATTATTAGTCTCTTCGTTTCATTAGTGTACTACTTCTTCCTTCTCTTTTTCTCTCTATCATCTGCTGTGATTCATACTTCTTCTGTCTTCTACAATTAGAATATTCTTATGTAGCAAAGAACAGTTTTCAGCTGATCGATATTGCATTAGTTATATTACATTGTTTTATAATCTGAGCGTAGGAATCAAAACAGTGTACAAAGTAGCGTTTCATATAGAAAATTTATTTTTATTCAAAATGAAAAAGATTGTTTCATTTCGCCTAAATACGTTCAAACCTTCTTCAAAATAAAGTCTTACCCTGTAGCAACAAGGAATTAAAACAACTGAAATGTCATAAACTCTTTTATATGGAAATGTCAGTGTATGACTTTGAGTCACGGACTGCTGGGAAGAGAGAGAAGGAAGAAACAAGAATGATGATTTCGGAGATTCCACATGTAAAATGAAAATTCTTTCGCGTGGTACATATATAACACTCGAAAGTTTTAAGTATCTGAATAGTAGAGTCTCAGTGGATTAAAACTTAAGATATTAAGTCTAAAGACGTGGATTCACATAAGACGTTCAATCGAGAATATGGAAGACAAGGGAAAATAGTTTAAAAAAAAGAGGCTGATAATCTGAAGAAATATCGGAACCTGGGAACGAATATCTCATAAAGTCTTTTCTTTGAGTCATGGGTCTTGAGAAAAGAGGCAAAGAATGCTTAGATGGTACCGAATAAGTATACTAATATTACGTAGAATGATAGAATGAGGAGTTACGATGTGCTTAAGAGTATAGTGACAAAAAAATGTCACGACTACTGTGTACTAGAAATGGTTAATGGCATAAATGATGATAACACATTTGTGTATGAAATGAATTCAGAAAAAATGTTCGGATGCAGATCAACACAAGGTTCAGATCATAGCCACTTAATCAATCTCGGGCTGACTTTACGAGAAGAGAAGCCTAATGTCAGTACTGCTAAACATGATTTACGTGTTCGAGCCTTCGCGACTATCGTATGTCACAATTATCATTAGGATATTAAGAATGATGTGCAAAAGTAATTTATGCAGACGTAATGCAAACTGATTAATTTCAAAAATGTTAGTCTCCAAACGTAATAATCTGAGCGTCATTCTCGAATAGTGATTGAGAAAGTTGTCACACAGTACGTGGGTCTACGTAACTATATCTCATTTCTACTTCTTCGGACATTCGTTGTATATCTTTTATAAATTTATATATTTACTTCTGTTCCGATGTGTGTGTGTGTGTGTGTGTGTGTGTGTGTGTGTGTGTGTGTGTGTGTGTGTGTGTGTGTGTGTGTGTGTGTGTGTGTGTGTGTGTGTGTGTGTGTGTGTGTGTGTGTGTGTGTGTGTGTGTGTGTGTGTGTGTGTGTGTGTGTGTGTGTGTGTTACCGGAGGACAGAAACAGATAAGGGGGGTTTCATCGCGAGTAAGTATAAAGCGATGAAAAGAATATATGTGTTAAGGGTGAAAGTTTCACAAAAGAAAACACTGCGGTCAAAGAAAGGAACAACCTATCAAGAATCACTATTAGCCTATGCATCAGTATTTTATAAATTAAGGCAAAATTAAGGCAAATTTGTAATATAACACTAGAATCTACAGTCACCTATAGTTCGGATATTTGATGATAATATTAGGCAAAGCATTAGGAGCAACTGAAATAGTTTTTTGGAGACGATTAGCCGGTAGGTACAGAAGACTATATTTATCAAAAAAGACTGGAGAAGAGAAATCATGCGACTTCACTAACATACGATGTAAGAAATAATCAATTGTTCTCTTACAGACACGTTCAATGTACGAACATACGATCGTAAAAGAATTATCGAATTCGTAATCCAAATGGAGACCAGTGAGACCTCCTATAAAGGATAAGCTTTATACGAGGCATATACGTGGTATGAGGAACAGAACCTCGATGAGAAAGACGCAGGTTGGATACCGAAAAACGTCAGGGAAACATATCCCCTGATCCGAAAAACGTCAGGGGATATGTTTCACACTAATCTTTCTCACAAACTGCTTTTGTCAGTTCTGCCTGTGTATCATCTGTCTCTGATGCTTTCAGTCCTTAGTATCGTTTAACCTGATCCCATTTCTAATTTTGGTTTAGTTTAACTCTTATCATTATCTTCGTTGTTACTTCTACTTCTCTATCTTTTCTCATTTCTCACGCGCTCCTAACACTCCCTCCTTGTCGGGTCTGAGTATACTTACCTGGCCTTTTCTGTTACCAATTCCATTTCTCTATTACAGTCTATATTATAGTGTTCTGTATGCTACACCTGTCTCACAGAATACATGTTTATGAAATATATATTTCAGTGGCTACTGTTCGTTCTGCCTACCAAGTACCACGTTTGTGTTGTTTTCTTCTGGCTTCCATTATTCAAAATAATCAAAGTCCCAGATAAGCAAATTTCCCAGATAAGTGAATAATTTAAAGCGTTGTTAAACTCAAAATTTTTCCAAGTAAGCGACCTTATACAAGTTCTTACAATTTTTCTTTTGTAAAAACAATAAATGGCCTGTACTGAGCCCTCGAATCGAAATGTTTGCTTTTCTTTATTACTTTATGATTTCTTGACCCTGCCTTAATGTCTTCTGTTAAAATAGATTCCTTAATAGTCATTGCGTATGTAGTGGACATACCGACGTTTTACCCTTTCTTCTGTACTTTAAGAATGAATTCAACAAACGTAACTTCAAAATAGTATAAGTAGAATGGGAAGCGACTATACGTCTTTGCTAAAAATAGAGATTTATAAATTGTATATAACATTCTACGTCATTAGGCATTACTTCACAGATCCTAAAATGCTTCAACGTGTGATCTAACCTTTTACGCCTTAAAATTATTTCTCTTTTAGAAAAAAAATAGCAGGCTATTTGATGTTTTAATCGACTGACTTCCGGTTAATCGACACGCTACTGTACTTCTGTCTGTGGTCTTACCTTCGTTCTCTCTCTCTCTCTCTCTCTCTCTCTCTCACACACACACACACACACACACACACACACACATCCGTTCCAAATATTATCTTACTACATATTTTGTTCTCAATTTTTCAGCATTTCTACCTTTGGATGGGATCTGTGTCTTTCGTTTCTACTATCATCCCGAGTTAGATAACTAGTTTTTTATTCTTCTTCTACAGCTAAATGTCAGTAATGTCATTAGTCAGCGGCCTAAAAGTACTTAGAACAAACCTGTCGAAATATGACTCTTTTGAAATTCCTAACGGTTAATCACTGCATCTGTAGTTTCATTTATTTATTTACTTTATTTTACTTTATTCTTAAATTTAGTTGTGGAAAAGGTGTTGTAATAGTATTATAATTTTGTTTATTATAACCTGACTATCTGCTGAAGTATTACAATAAAATAATGTTTTTCTGTCTTTTTCAGAATATAATGACTTTCAATAAATGTTCGATTGGGGGAAAGTGTTATGGTGACGTGTTCGACAGGAAGACTGGAGAAATTCTGGAAATTAATGAGGTAAGTATTTGAGATAATTATGTTCTATTTAAGAACGTATAGGAAATATACGTTTTAAAAACTAATACGGATTTTAATGCTACAAACCATTGTAACAAGAATTATAAAATTGGAATATTAAAATAGAAAGAATATGCACTTACTCTAAATTATATAAAGGCTATTATACATACATATAATTATGTATGTATATATTGCGACAGTACAAATAAGTGATGTACTGAGCACTGAATATAAAAATTTAAATATACCTAATAAACCGTAAATAATTAATAATGTATTAGAAATAAGCATGTCAGGGATTGCAAGCTTAGCTCAGACAAAAATATGAACAGGTCTTTCGACCTGAATCGACGTGCACACACACACAAATGTAACTGAAAGTGTGTACACCAGTATTTTGCAAGTGTGTGTGACGCAGGTCTATGCAGGCGAGTTTACCACCCCAAGATGAATAATTGCATAATTACTGTTTTTCCATAATTATTAATAAACTATAAATAAGGAGTAAAATCCAAAAACACAATAAAATGTAATAAAATTAACTAAATACTGTGTACAAAAACCACGTGAAAGGGACACACCGTACGAGTGTAGTGGTGAAATAACTGTGTACAGAGCGAAAGGGTTAAGTTGAAATGTCCAAAAATACAGTAACATGTGTAGTGAAAATAGTTGTAAGATGAGTATAAGAGTATACTTACAGGACTCTGCAATTCGCAGAAATATAAGAAATAGCGAAATTGACAAGGAGTGGGGGGACTGAACCCAGAGACAATTTCAGACATGTCGATTTCGTACAACTCCAGGTGTTGACCAAGACGTGGGTATAAATAGGACACACACACTACAGTTGTTCTCTTTTTTCGATCACCCACAGTGCAGCGGGAGCTTCTGCCCGTCCGCACAAAATATTTAAATTTTTTGTAAATAGTTTCATCCTTCCAGTTACATACAATTATGTAACTGGATTGTAAAAACAAGCAATTTTAATTAGTAACAGAATTACACGAGAAGAAAATCCATATAAGAAGATCAACTGACGTCCGAAACAGCACGAGAAGAAGTTCCAGAGAGAGAGAGAGAGAGAGAGAGAGAGCTGACGACTTAGTTCCAGAGAGCGAGACGACGCTGGACAAGAGAGAGACGATGCTGGACTCTAGAGGAGACTGCGCTGGACAAGAGGAACACTACTGAAGTCTGGAAACGACGCTGGACAAGAGGAGCGAGCTGGACAAGACGAATCGACGCTGAGTTCGAGACGAGGACGATTACAGATGGATCCAATGATTGAGTATGATTGACAACAATAAGGTGATAAACAACTTATTTATCTCTTAATCGAACAATTAACTCAAAGACAATTAAAGACATTCTTGTTCTATTTAAGAGTAAGAGCCAATGTATTATAAATATAGAGAGTTAGAATCATAGATGTTATTGAAGTAAGATTAACGTAAATAAGAGCTCAAATTAATATTGAAATGAAAATAATGCAAATCATTTAAATAAAAATTAGCATTTTATAAATCAGTACTGATAAAAGAAAGATAAATTCAGTAACTATTCATATTTTTGAGTTTCCAGTACAATATCTAAAAATATATTTAAACATTGATATTTCGAAGCACACTAATTGACTGAGTAGTCAGGAAATGATATTTTGTAATAAAATAATTAGTAGAATAGAATATTTAGTCAGTAAGGATGTATATAGCGTAAGCCTTACGGCATAGTAACAAAGTAATAACGAATGTTTTAAGTCGAATCAAGTGCCATGCGCACAATTTTATTAGTACCAAATAAATTTGAAATACCGTTACAAGTTACATCGAGTTCTTATTACAGATACACCTGAAACCCAAATTAAATTGTATTTATGCAAGTTGTATTGTTATATAAATTGTCGCTCCAAGATCGTGGGGCTATTCAAAAACAAATAGATGTGTATTTGCAACCTGTATACACGCAACTATATATGTACTGTTATATAAATTAGCTCCCAAAGAACTTGGGGCTATACAAATTAAATTACATGTAAATTTATACACATACAACATAAATTATACAACTTATGTACAGTTGAATGTTGCATAAAAATGTCGCTTCCAACGTGGGGCATCACAGATTTAAATTATATTATTTATGCAATGTTTATACAAGTTACAATATATATAATTAAATACTATTATATTATATAATATATTATATAAAGTCTTATATTACATTATTTTTTTTAATTTTAAACGTGTATAACTTAATCGGTTTACCCCTATAAAACCAGTAAAGCTGGATGGAAATACTTATTGTCCCGTGCGTTATGTTTCAGTTTACGGAAAGGCTGGACTTCTCCTTCAATCGCGATTACGAACCGGATTTCTTTTTCTACGACAAATCGCTTCTGGACGAAGTGAGACGCAGAAACCAGGACGTGCACACGTTCTTCAGGCTTCTGGCGTTGTGTCACACAGTCATGCCCGGAGAACGTAATGGTACGTGCACATTATAGGCCTACAACTTGTAACGAAAGGTTTATTTTTCATATGGTTGTGCAAATGTGTTTATACAAATAAGGAGTATGGGTTGAGAAACACCATAAGCGCTCTGTATAGACTTTATGACATTTGACAGTTTGTTACGTATGTAATGTCTTTAACTCAGTAACCAAAAAACATTTTTTGTTTATTTTTCCGACATTTTTTTTTGTTTTTTTTTTGTTTCTAAATTTTCAATCAGAGTTTATCATTTTGTCCATCTACATATCTCTCAGTCTAAAAAAATCATACCATACGATATTGTATAACAATGAGAAAAGCAATATCTGTTAAGAAAAGAAAGACTCAGTTCTTGAGAAAAGGAATGTTTTCACGGACAGGACTGCAAGCCCACTGCATAAGTCCTAGAAATTATATCAAGAGAATTACTCTTAAACCTGTTACGTTTTCCACAGTTACACAACCCGGCTCCTTGGTTTTTGTTTCAAAATTATGGGAACTTGTAAAAGTTCTATAGTTTATTTAATTTTTTCTAGTATTAGTTCTAAGATTATCGTTTGCTGAGATACAGAAGTATACAGAGGTATTATTGGAGGGTATGTCTCATGTTTTATATACATCGATAAAGCGTAGAATTTGAGTTCGTCGTGACTATATTTTCATTTTCTTGCAGGAAAACTGGAGTACCAAGCACAGTCACCTGATGAAGCCGCGCTTGTGTCTGCGGCAAGGAACTTTGGTTTTGTTTTCAAAGAAAGGACATCTAACAGTATAACAATAGAGGTAAGGTAGATTTAAATTTATTTAGAGGTTAGAGTTAATTATGTGAGATAATGCTTGCGGGACGAGGTAGATGGTAGAAGATGAAGGAAGAGAGGAAAGTATAGGTAGATAGATAGGTAGAAATAAGACATAGATAGATAGGTAGAGAGAGAGAGAGAGAGAGAGAGAGAGAGAGAGACGATATGTCTCGCTCATGTTGATGTGATGTGAAGAAATAATGTTACCACTTGAGATAAATTTTCCTTTTCAAATATTGTTTTTAAAGTTCTCACATATATTACGGTTCTATTTAGGCTATTATAAAATAACTTAATACTCAAATAATAAAATTGTAGTACATGTTTGCTGCATATACTTATTCTGTCCATAACACAGAGTCAGATGATGGGGACAGTAAAGCTTCCAAACGTGTGCCAGACACTAAACTTTGGTGGTTTTTATGCGAAATAATTATCAAATATTGTATTGAATACTATTACAGTATCTCTCAAATAACTGTAGATGTCTGCAAGTCAAATGGAGAGAGAAAGTGTGAGCGGGAGATACAGTGAGTGAGTAAGAAAAATCAGTAGATAACAAACGAAAAATTTAAAATGTGAGGTTCAAATTGAAGAAAAAAGTTAAAGTTGACGTCTTGATTAAAGAAACTATAATAGAAAACGGGAGACGTATAGTAATGCATCTGTTGTGCGAAACTGTGTGACTAAAATGATACTAACAATATGGCTACTGTAAAACTGCCTGAATGCAGGGAAAACATTATAGTATTAAAACATAAATTTTATCCAATAAAACGTTAAATAATTTGTAGTTTAAAAATTTAAATTATTTTGCTACAACACGCTATAATCAATATTATAATGTTCTTACGACTTCGTTCTATCAAAATCGTTATCTCTGTAGGGTATTGCACATTTGCAAGAGCGTGGTCTCAAATAAGGGACTAGGACTTTTCTTTTAAATACGTTTAAATTTAAAATTTTGTTTTACGGTATTTATTTTGAATATTTACGATGTAGTGAAGTGATGGCTAGATCATAGACCATGGTAAGTACCATGGTAAACTCGAGGTTTACCCAAATAGATTTTCTGGTCAAAATTTTTCTACAAGTTCTATTATAATCTAATTACTGTGCCCAGTACTACGTTGTTAGCATCTGATAAAGTAAGATAGTATCAGGCTTTTTACGTATTTTATGTCAAAGTCGTCGATTAGAGCTTGACTTGAGTAGTACCAGTGAGCACTGGTAATCATTCGAAAAGTAGTTGGAGAATTCTTGCGTTTTAATACCCGACTTCTAACTTGAACTCAGCGACGGATATTTTTATAAGTTTAGTAATGACTTGTGTGTGGTTATTTCATTTTATAGAGATTGACATGGTTCTTCTTGTTTGCGAGAGAAATCTACGATTAACTAGTGTTTATATTATTAACCAGTGCTTGTTTATTATTTTCAAAACTAGTTTAAGCGATTTAGCTTTAAGCGCGGTGTCCATTTTAAGTTTTTAATTAAACAGATCTCAAATTATTTTATCTTTGACTTACAAGGAATAGAAGTATAACTACAGTAAGTGGCTCTTAATAGAACTGAGTTGGGATTTTAGAAATTGATTCACTCAGGCGCTTGATTTGATAATCCGGAGATAAAATTCAACACCATGGTTACTTACTTAAGATTCTGATTGAGTAAAACAGTTGATTTAAAACAGTGACTTGGTTAAGCGGCACTTACTGTACTCACTTACAAAGGAAATAATGTTAAGCATATATACTGATAGAAAACAAAGTTATGATTTACCCGGTTACAGAACTTGTTTGTTCGTTTGTACAGGTGATGGGAGTTAGAGAAGTATATGAGCTGCTGTGTATCCTTGACTTCAACAACGCACGCAAGCGTATGTCCGTTATACTGAGAAGGGGTCATCTGCTGAGGCTGTACTGCAAGGGTGCCGACAATGTCGTCTACGACAAGCTGAAGCAGGGTGACAACGATATGAAGGCTGTGACGCAGGAACACTTAAACGTGGGTATTCTTCACACATAACCGGAGAATCTATACTCCTGTATGTCCAACATCAAACTCACAAGAATTTGTAATGTAAAATCTAATGTACATTAATATATTTTTTACAATACGACTGCATTTAATTATTTTAATACAGTAAACAGTAAAATGTTGTGAAAGAGCCAAAAAGGACAACAATAACTGCAGGCAGTAAACAATGTTTGGCCCTGTAAAGAAAAACATTATTGACAATTTGGAATTGAAGATATTATAAACTGTTGTTATAACCTTGTAATATAGACGTCGGAGACCTTGTAGAAAAAATATGACGTGCAATAAGGTGATGGGAACGCAAACTTTTGCATCAGAGTTTTGGAAGGGGTGACGGTTAGAGGATAAAAGAAAAAAAAGAACTTTGATTTTTATATCAAGTGAATAGGATATGTTTCGTGTATGCCGGAAGATATTTTAAAGAAGTCAAGAGGGACGTAAAGAAAGAGGCAGACTCAGGAAAAGATGGACTTTTTATATCAAGGAGGCTCTAAGAAGGACAGAAGCCAGAAAATGAAGAAAAACGGCGTTTGATAGAGGGAAACAGATTGTAGTTCTTTGAGAGGCTAACACTCTACGTTGATTGTAGAGCTAATGGAGTAAGCAAATATTAAAATGAAAGAAGTAAAATTGAAAGGTACTGGGCCCGTATAAGGGGTGCAGTAACAAGTCTAAACAGGAGAGTGATGTACAAAGACAAACAGATGGTAAAAGATATCTTCGAGGTAGGACGAGAAAGTCGCGGCAAGAGAAGATGGGAAGAAGAGCAGAGAGAAGAGAGTTAAAGTGGACAGATATGGAACGATCTGTGCAGAACAGCTATAAGTGGAAAATAATTGCATGGGATAAATAATTATTCGAAAATAATTACGAAGGGAGACAAAGGAAATACAATGGTACTACTGAGAAAGGACGAATACATAAAGAAAACAGAAGAATTTATAAGGGAAGGACCATATGAATAAATAAAGTATGATTATACAAGTAAGTACCAGTCAAGGATAAAACAAATGATGAAACAGATAACATTTATAGAAGAAAACAAGAAAAAGTATTTATTGGAAAGTAATCCAACAGCACCAACTTTTAAAAGTCAGGTTAAGATACATAAAGAAGGAAAACCAATTAGACCGATTGTTTCTTTTATTAATGCACCTATTTATAAATTATCAAAGGAAATTAGCAGAGTACTGAAAGAGAATATGAATTTGGGACAAAATACAACATAGAGAATAATGTAAAATTGATAGAAAAATTAGAAAATAATAGAAGTAATGAAAATACAAAATTGATATCACTGGATGTTAAGGACATGTTTACCAATATCACAGTAAATAAAGTTATTAAGTTAATAAACGATAATAATATGGGATAATACAGGTATAAAAATCAATTGATTAAAGTAATTAAAGAATGTGTAAATCAGAACTATTTTAGGTTTAATAACAAGTTTTATATACAGAAAAAAGGATTACCTATGGGGTCTTCATTATCCCCTATTCTTGCAGAAATATATATTAATGATTTTGAAAAGCAATTAATAAGTTCCACTAAGTATAAAGACAATATAAAATTATGGACTAGATACGTTGACGATGTATTAGTAATTTGGGAAGGAAGCATAGAAGAAGTGCATGAGTTTATAAATGAGGTAAATAATAAGGATAAAAACTTACAATTTAAGGAAGAGATAGAAGGTAAGAAAATAAATTACTTAGATTTAAACATAGAAATTAAAGATAATGAGAAACTACAGTTTGGGATATTTAGGAAAGAATCGTATTCGGATATAATTATACCAAGAGGGTCCTACCACCCTTATAGATATAAAAAGGCGGCAATCAATTCATTTTGTTATAGAGCTCAGAAGTGTTTAAAAGAGACCGAATCAAAAGATATGGAGTTAAAAACGATAAAGGGAATTGTAAGGAATAATAACTATAACACCAACATAGTGAATAAAGTTATGAAAAGGGTTAACATACAAAAAGCTAAAATAGAACCAGAACAAAAGAATTATGCAGGCTCATTGACATACATAGGTACACATATTAGAAAAATTATAAAATGTTTTAATAAATACGGAGTAGATATAGCTATTAAAAAATGTGAAACGGTATTTGATAAGATAAGGAATAAAAATATAGAAAAAATCCCAGTTTTACAGAAAAGCTGAATTTATAAATTAAAATGTAAAGACTGCAACAAAGTGTACCTAGGTGAGACAGGACGAAAATTCGTATGCAGGTCGTCTGACCACAAACGTGGAGAAGGTAATAGAACAACGAATTCGTTATATGCAAGACGTTTCATAGAAGACAACCATAAGTTTGTTAATCCTTTGGAAGACTACGAAATTGTAAAAGTAGTAAATAACACAGTTGAAAGGAAACTTAGGGAGGAGTTAGAAATATTGAAAGAAAGAGAAAAAGGGTTAGACAATTCAATTAATAATAAAATTAAATTTGATAATGAAGAAATATTTTGTAACATAATTAAGAAGTAAATGATAGAGGACAGATAGATAAGATTAAGAATTAAATTGCAGAGGACTAATTGGATATTTTTAAATAAGGGTGTGTGACTGGCCCAGATGTGGGGGAGAAAGACGGTAGGTTTAAAAGGAATGCACACACACACACACACACACACTGAAACACAAGAAATTTGCTAGAAAAATATGTAACTGTCCAGATGGAGGGACAGGGCTCAGAGGGTAGGAAGGGACATTGAATTATAGCTTGTTGTGTGTGAGCAGGATGAACAGCTGAATGATTCTGAGTAAAGAACTGGAAGAAAAATATCTTTGAATTGCTTAAATTGATGTAAATAAATTTTCCCGGCATTTGTACGTCTTTGAACGTGTTTCATTCGTAACTCGATCGCTTAAGAATACGATGAAATATTGTGTAATAGCATTTTACTTGTATTAAGCGACGTACAACTAAAATTTCATTAAAGTGAGTAAACTTTTTTCCAAGAATCTCATGAAAACTATCTTTTGCTAACACTGTGACGCCCTCTCTGTGATTGTGTGTGAGTGTGTTTGCTAAGGGCGAGTCGCGGTGTAATACACGACAGTAACACATTGCGCAACGATGACACACAGCAATGTGATGGATTACATTTAATAGCCGATATTACCTTATACATATCAATATCGAATAGAGCTAATTAACTACACATTCCAGAAAGCCGTATATTTAACTCTGATTCAAAGGTAAACCTGTCCACCACGTATTCGATGAAAAACTAAATGTTGTTTTGACGAGTTGTAAAGACCACCTGTTACTTTCTGCGATGCCTGTTTTTTGTTTTTTATTTATTTCTTTTAAATATAACAAAAACATTTGACTAGAATTCATTTCTTCATCATCTCATGGCCTGTAGGTGAAACGAGCCCAAGAAAAAAATAATCAGGTAAATACGAAACCAAAAAGCTATTATTTTGAAAATACTAAATACATACATGCACGCACGCACAAGTATATTCATATCCTTTACTAATCAAAGAAGTATCTGTTTCTGTTGCTCTAGAAATGATCAACATTTAACGACTCATTTCGGGTTTAAACCATTTTCATCTGACTGTGGCAAAATTGGCAGGATTTTCTAGTGATGCAGTAACGAATTATTAGTGTTATAATAATACTCTTAACTTCATGCGACCGACAGAGAGTAACAAAAACTCCGTACATTGATGATTGTATAAAAGCTACACATTGACGAAAGCCTGTATGACGAGCGTCGAGCGTCGGTTTCCATTTCGTTCCTATTAACACGAGGAACCCGCCTATTTTCTAGTTATTTTTACTGTAAGTGAATGGCCCGTAAATCGTTGAGCCTACATAAATAATACCTTCTAAAGAAAAGAAATGTTTCTGAAGAGGATAATGTTCGAATTATGAAGTGAAACACAGCACTAGCAGAATAAGAGTTCGATAAATTTAAATATATCTGTTAATTCGTTAAAGTATAATCAAATTAATATCAAAATCTCCCAGGTTTTTAAAGCATCACCTTGTGACGATCTCCTTTCTCTTCCCATAACAGTTATAACCTAGGGCCTAAGCTTTCTAGAGAAGCAGTACAGAAGTGTATTTAATTAACACGATAATTATGTATTGATCATAGTGATTATCATGTTAAATAAAAACACTTGTGTGCCACTTCTCTAGTAAACTAATAACTAAATTCATTAATGTCTTATCACCGATCAGGCTGGTAATGTTTATTACCTTCTTAAATCTTATTGAAAATTTCTGTTAAGCAGTTTCCAATGTGTATTACCTTCTTAAATCTTATTAAAAATTTTTAATGCTCCGTAGATTGTAAGCATTTATGTGTTTCCGAATTCTGTCATACCTATTCTTCCAACGTTGTCAATGTTCTTTCACTGTTCTGTATAATGTACTATTCAGTTCACTCGTCATTTCTGACCTAACCCTTTAGAAGCATATATAGTTCGTGTAATTAGACTATTGTCTTCGCGTGTAAAATCAACCAGCCCATGAATCAATACTACCCTACCCATATGTGCCTGTTAAAAAAGCTTAATTTATAAAGGCGGGGATCTCGTAGATGTCGATATACCACATATCCCAACTTCAGGTATACGTCATCCCTGCACTAGGTCATCTCCGAATATACTGTTTCATTCTTCGGTTTGACGAAATACTTTACTTTTTGTGCGTCTTTCGTTCTTCACTCTCATAACGATTCCAAACCAAAGCAGTTTTGGTTTTTCAACTGGATCATTTGATATGTCTCGGTGAATACTTTCGTTATTATTAATATTATAATTACTATCTTACTTTAATTGTATTTCCAAATAAACATATTGTAACGAGAACCCTATTGAACAGCCGAGAGCGTCCTCCACCCGTCCCCCAACTAGTCGAACAGGTGTAGCCTTAGTCACGGCCGCACTAAAGTATGTTCCAGAGTGTTCAAGAACACTTGAGATACGCATTAAGCTGGCGTGCCGTGAGGATGCAAAACTATTTCTCGAATACCTGTGCTACCTATAAAAGGCTGGCTTTGTCAGTCAGTTGTGTTGAGCGATTTCTTTAGAGCGGATCGAGTGGTTGTCGAAGTATTGTGAGAACTGTTTACTGTGTTATATTTAATGCATAACTCTATTACTTGACATTATTATTGCGTATGTACAAATTTTGAATTGTCGTACGATACTATGTTGTTGATTTCAAACTGTTAATTGTGATTAATGAAAGCTGGCAATTAGTGATTGCATTGGTGTCTGTATGTGTTTCCACTGTACCATACGACGATCAGTGTGACCGTCGTAACAATATTGTACACTATGCCAATAGTTTTTCCCTTCGAAACTTGTATTTTTTTCGATTTCTTACTTATGCGTTCTCGATACTAGTTTACAATTGGACAATTAAAAAACGTAGTCTCTGTAATTGTTTATAGGTATTACCGAATTGTAATTACTTCTGCAATTAGATTATATCATTTTTATCGTTTTAATTAACCTGACGCTCGTTACACTGACTGCATCAGTATCTTCAGAGGTGTAAAATAAATTTAAATTTTAAAACCTCTGACGATACTTATGCAGTCGGTGAAATGTGCGTCGGGTTAACTAAAATGATAAAAACAATACAACCTACATGCAGAAGTAATTACAATTTGATAATATCAGAATATTGTTAATATCGAAGAGTTACTTTTAAAGAAATGATGGATGGATGAAACACCATACAAGGTGATGTAACTCATTCTTATAACTAGGTATTTATAGGTACAGCTTTAGGAGTTTAGTTTAACTTCAGTTATGGTCTTTATAGTTACAACCACTTCTATTTCTCTGTATTCATCTTGACGTTCAACTGCAGAGAAATTTTTTCTGTAACAAGCAGATTATTGTGCAGATCAATCACACTTTACACCAAAAGTGTCACATATCACTACTACGTCTGAACGTGGCGATTATTTCACCCATTGTGTTTATTACCCTAAAAATATCTCTTCAGCAAAGAGACCTTAGTTACATACGTTGGTCGCCTTCTGAGCATTTAAGGTAAACAGTAATGGTATCAGCTGACTGCACACTCATTTTCTTATTTGTACCATTACTCTTTCACGCTTTACAGTTAACGAAAGAACTTAATTAATTTTATTTTTCTTGGTGAGATTAGAAATTCGCTGGGGAAGGACTGAGAACGCTGTGCCTTGCGATCAAAGATCTGGACGAGACCTTCTTCAACGAGTGGAAGGCTCGGCACCACGAGGCGGCTCTGTCCATGGACCGCAGGGACGACAGATTGGACGCTCTCTACGAGGAGATTGAAAACAACTTGACTCTTGTAGGTCAGTACTATGCCGACATCGTCAGTACTGAGCCTAGTGTTTACATTAACGTACTTGTTATTAACTTTATATAATGTTGTTCATCCATAGGAGTGACAGCGATTGAAGACAAGCTGCAAGATGGTGTGCCTCAAACGATTGCCAATCTCTTACTTGCCGAAATAAAAATCTGGGTTCTTACGGGAGATAAACAAGGTATGTTATCTATCAGATATGCAGATTTTATAACAATAAAAGTTTGCAGGTAAAGATGTGATCCGAGCTGTGGGGATGACGATAATTGTTAT
The DNA here is from genome assembly GCA_034769895.1 of Magicicada septendecula. Lineage (NCBI taxonomy): Eukaryota > Metazoa > Arthropoda > Insecta > Hemiptera > Cicadidae > Magicicada > Magicicada septendecula. The sequence continues at coordinate 119,083,286 of CM068375.1, read as the reverse complement.
GAATTGATTCCTATAGTAGGTTCCTTCACGTTCAGTGTTGAATACTGGGGTCGTAGGAACAGGCTACAAATATTTGTACAATCAGTCAGTGTCATTAAAGACATATAAAAATATTTACACTGTTGCTAGGACGTACAGTGGAAAGTTCTAGAATGTACTAGTTTTAGTTTATTGTAAGCATAAAATTATTCTCGACGTTACCAGTCGTTTAGAAAACTTCTTTCTTAGCATTACGTTGCATTCCTTTACTTTGCTTACATAGTTATTATGGCGATGTCTTATTTTCTTCTATTCAATACATGGGTTTCTTCAGATAATAATTCTTTACAACTGAACAACTGCCTTCGTAATAAAATTTCATTTTATTTAATTAACGTTCTGTCCAAATTAAACTGTTTGTCATGTTTAGAACAAAACCAACAGATTAAGTTCTAAAGATAATCAAACGTTTCTAATAATCTAAACGTTAACGAAGAAAGAATGTGAGGGAGGACGTTCTTCGATTCCATGAAGTTTATGATTATGATTATGATACGAAACTAGTTTTACTAGTAGTAGTAGTAGTAGTAGCAGTAGTAGTAGTAGTAGTAGTAGTAGTAGTAGTAGTAGTAGTAGTAGTAGTAAGTTATCTAGAGAGAAGAGAGGGGAGATGGGGCTAAACAGTTCACTGTCTCACTCCTATATTATCTCCCTCTCTGTCACACACATGCTTCCATTCTTCTCGCTAGTCTTGTTGCAGCCGATGTTCACACTATGAAACACTGTGCAAGACTGTTGACCGTATGTGCGAAATAAATGAAACTTTTGTTAGCCTTGCAAAGAGGTGTTTGTACACTGTGCATCTAAGCCACTCTTCAATTTCTATCGTCAGGTTTCTAGTAGTAGTAGTAGTAGTAGTAGTAGTAGTAGTAGTAGTAGTAGTAGTAGCAGTAGTAGTAGTAGTAGTAGTAGTAGTAGTAGTAGTAGTAGTATAGTAGTAGTAGTAGTAGCAGTAGTAGTCTTCATTTCTCCTACTCTTCGACAAAACCATGTAACAAAAGTAAGTGCCGCATCTAGTTCACTAGCCTTGACTACCGGATATTAACCTGAAGAATCTTAGTTCTTTCAAGCAAATAAACCAGACATTGTAATTTGGAAGCTATTGTTTGGGTATTACGTGTGATAAACCAGTGGTGAAGCAACAAACAATCCTGCTATGTCGGGAGATTTGTATGGTCGAATGACGTTTATTTTGTTGTTACAGAGACGGCGGTCAACATAGGGTACGCGTGCCAGCTGCTGTCCGACGACATGGACATCATGATCATCGACGGCAACAGCATGGACGAGGTGGTGAAACAGCTGACCAAGTGTCGGGACACGATGCGACACGCGCACGTCAACAACAACGCGACGGCAACATTCAACAACCACGCGCCGCCTACCGTCAGCATCGTCACCTTCAGGTAACCCCTCACTGACACACTCACTATCTCATTCTCTCTGTCTGTCTTGTCTGTCAGTCTCTCTCACTCTCTCTCTCTCTCTCTCTCTCTCTCTCTGTTTCACTCACTCATTCACGCCCTCTCTCTTTCCCTCTTTTTGTGTCTCTCTCCCTCTCCACCAATCTCTCTCACGTCATACATGCAGTTGTAGATAATAAGAATTATTTAATTTTCATCAAACTATCGATTCCGAGTTATTAGTTGGAATAGTTATTTACGGTGGTGGCTCTCGAAAAAGAAATAGTATATATCTAATTTAATTGTTTGGGCATTTTATTTAGCTAACAAATATTTGTGCCTTATTTATATTTTTTAACGAATGTAACGGACTAACTTTAGTTAGCCCAGGTAGCTGATAACTTATAGCGAAGTTGGAGAAGATGTTCAATGACTAGGTAATTTGGTGACCTAGGGTTTTAGTTGGTCTGAAAATGTTAATTAGCTTACACATTATGCTTTGGAACAAACATACTTTTTGAAATGGATACAAACATTTCATAGCAACGATATATTCCTGTACATGAAGGTGCAGGCGAGGTACGCGTCTGGTGAGTTGAGGATCTTCCAGAATTCCTCAAGAAGATTGGACAGTTTGAAATTAATTAATTTTAAAGAGGGCAGTGATTTTTATATTACATATACGTTTATTACTTCCATGTTCCATAAGAAAATGGAAGTGTGGTGGTGGCGAAAAAAATCGTGTTCGAGATACTGGCTGATTCTGATTGTACAACCCTCAAAACATGAAGAAAAGTCATTTTTCGAAAAGTGTCTGTGAGTAGAATTTTTTTTATGGCGAACTATACCTGCCGCAAATTCAAACAGAATCAAATAATGTTTTGCACACAGTTCTGAATTGTAGAAGACTCAAGACTTGTTAATTTTGGTGAAGATCGGTTAAGGGGAAGAGGTAGTTTACCTGCAACGTTTTATGTTTTAACAAGAAAAATTTTGTATATGACGAACGGTAACTGCCGTAAATTCAAACAGAATCAAATAATTTTTGCATATGTGCCTGAGAGGCTCAAGGCCTATTGATTTTGGTAAAGATCGGTTAAGAGGAAGAGGTATTTTACCTGCAACGTTTTACGTTTTAACAAAACGAAAGTACATGAAAATTCATTTAAACTTTTTCAAACAATGGTAATTGTTAAAAATAAAATAATTTTGTTGCCAGGCAATGAAATTATAATTTTTTCATTTTAATTTAAATCATGTATGAGTGAAAATATATCATTCCTGGCAGGCAAGCATATCTCAATTATGTAATGTTTCATATCTCAATTATGTAATGTTTACGTTTCCAGAGTTTTATTATTGTGATTACCGCAATTAAAAGGCAGGCAGGACACACACACACACACACACACACACACACAATTCGCGTTATTTCTGGCCTCACTTTGTTTATTTTCTTGCGTTTGCACGCTTTTTAAATGGAAAGTGCCGAAACTCAGACCAACACAACCCGTGCAAGCTGAAAAGGTGTCCAACGTGGACAGCGATTTTCTTCCTGTGAATCGCTGCCCAGTGTAACTGCACGTGTTTACAGAGACAGACTTTTCGTCTTAGGGAATCAATCCTCTGCAAGATGGTTAGGGGTCATGAGAGACTTCGGAGCGCTCCTTCTTTTCCGCCTGTTTGTTCTGTGAAACGTACACTGTAGATTCCCAGCTTCACTCTGAGCAACGCTCCATAGGGAATGTTGAAAATGTTTGTCCACGGTGTACCCTCATACACACTAAAACCTGCTCTGATGTTTTGATTACGAACATCATAATACTAAAACTTAGGAAACTTGAGCACTACTTAATAGAGATCAAACATTTACTTTTACAAGCTATTAATTTTATGCATATTTTGAAGCAATAAATGTTTTAATAAATTAATACAATCTGTGTACTTATTTCTATTATGATATAAGAATTACAAATTAATATGTGTATGTGTGTATGTATGAAAAATATATAAATATTTTTCTCCTCTGGAAAATTGTATGCCCCTACTGGAAAATATTTTGACCTCCCTGATGGCTAGTTATTTACTAGCCAGTGTGGAATATAGCGTTATGTCGTAGATCAGAATGGTGGGTGCTAAGCAGAAGACACAAACGTATTAAGGAAGAAATGTTTTGCTGAGAAATTTATAATTATACGGATGAACAGAATCGTCGTTCAGGAAATCAGAAGACGAATGGCAAGAAAGAAGGACTCGATTTTAAAAAAGAAAAATGACTAGTATGGTACTAACAGGAAAGACTTTGATAACACTACAGACATCACTCACCTTCGGCCGGGCCGATAACGCGCAGCGAGAGTCCAAATCCATTACAAGAATCAGATCACAGCTCCTTTTGGCCAGCTCTTTGTTCTACCTACAAACATTTTATTCAAAAGCACAGTCCTTCCTCACGAAGGTTGGGGATAGTCTTCACCCACCTGACAAGGGGGTACCTGTTTAGCTGATATGTCATTTCCTCAGAACTCAAGCACCCACTTATTTCATGTTTTGTCACTATAACTAGCTCTGCTTCTTATCAAATATATTACAGACACAAACGTAAAATTCTGAACCTGTTATGTCTTGGTTGTAAAGTAAAGAACGTAAATTTTCGTGGCGCCGTGCTCAGAGCACCCGTACTCAGAACACCTATAGACAAATACTGGTCCTTCTTTGGTTTTCTTGATTGGCACAGATGATGAAAATTACATCTGAAAGTCACCCTTTAACATATTCCTCTTGTTGAACTAACATATTCTTAGGGTTTAACTCAACCGTTTGGCATTTATCTGTCTGTCTGTCTAACTAATTGAGGTATATTTCACGATAACTTTTGAACGCATCAACCGATTTTCGTAAAATTTGCCACACGTGTCCACACTTTACCCTACAGAATCTTGTTGTTTTTGAGACTGGTCACCTCAAAAATAGGACGGTGAGTCAAAATTGTGAAAAAAATCGCAATATCCCATGTGAGGTATAAAATTAAAGGAAATTTAAACCACAATCTGAATATAGTATTTATTTTTGAAATTTTCAAAATTTTTGGACGCCAGAGCCTAAAACGCTGGCGAAAGTTTTGATAAAACCACAGAAATTCATGTGGCATGTTAAGTTAAAGCAATTTTGACTGAAATGTGAATCTAATGTTAAGTTTTGAAATTTCAAAATATTTGGACTCTAAGAACCAGTAAAGACAACATTTTTTTTAATAGAAAAGTGAAAATTCAACTGGGTATCAGATTAAAAGAAATTGTAATCCAAATCCGAATGTTCCTAAGTGTTTACGTTTGTTGTATGATTGTGTGCTCTACAGTTGTTATGTTACTAAAGAAATATTAAAGTAATTGGATGTAGGCGTATATAATTTTTCCCGCAATTGGAAAATTGCCTAATAACGAAATTTATGTAATAAGAGTACTCCGTTCTAAACAGTGAGCGATTTCTGAAGCTCAGGGAGCATGGGCTTACTAGTTGATCATAATGTGACAAAAAAAATAGTCCGACGTACGAACACACAAAGATTATTGTAAGATAGTTGAACATGTGATATAGCCTACACTTAAATTTTTGAGCTAAGCAGAAGTAGGCCTACTTCAGGATTAGACGCTAGCTGTGAGGACGCTACTAGTTAAATATCTGATGATGAACCATATGCTTTGAGGTGCGTCATCAATTGTAAACAGGAAGTTAAAAGGCGGCTTGTAAAGGTTAGTTTTATATTAAATTTTTATTAAATATTCATACAAGTTCATACCACTGAAAATATGTATGCTAAATTGCCTTTCATTACATAAATATGTTTATTGTATTTCATAGACAATAAAATAACAATAGGTGCATATAAAATTTACATATTATCAAATACAGAAGGGGTAAGACAGGCAACGACCTAATATATTTTCAATATTACTGGAGGTTAACAGACATCAGAAAGAATGGGCATAGAATAGCTAGAGTATCTCTTACGTGAACATTATCAGCACGGTTAGATCCCACAAGTACCATCGTTAGAATTTATCACACATACGTCCTACCTACATACCGCTACTTACTCTCTAAGCTCGCTGGTCAGAACCGAGAAGCACCACCATTGACGCAAGGTTGTTGATTGTGTAAACTTGCGTCAGTGTGGTAGTGCTTCCAGGTTCTACTCAGCGGACTTACAGGGTAAGTAACAGTTCTTATTATATTGTTTTTCAGTAGTTGTATTTAACTTTGTAGAGATGTCGGTTTTTCTTTTTTTGCGGTCCACGCTTGTTAGTCAAGGAATCTCGAGTAGTCTTAATTTTGTATTTAATGCACTAGTTTACCTTACATTCGAAGACGATTACAGATTGTTTAGTAGTCGAAATTTTGTGAGATAAGTTCTAACGGTAGTAGTTGTTTGAGGTACGCCTTCTGATAAGATTTGGAGTTGTTTAGTGAAAATTCAGTCGAGGTGGATAGCAAGTTTGACAAACTCATTCTGGAAGGCATAAAGGTTTCTTCAGAATAAATGTGTAAAAATTGTTAATAAGGATCCTCCAAGTGAAAGTCGGTATAAGTATGCGAATGAAATTAAATGTTTTGTTAAAATAGTAACAGATACTGTACAATACGAAGCCTCACTATCCGCAGGAACTTCGAGATGATCCAAACAATAATAAAAAACAATTGATATGATACAAAGCTCACAGTTGAGACGATTTAGCCTTGTCTGTAGAATAGAAAATCGAAGATACACTACAAGAGCGTGGAAAGCAAAACCAGAAGGTAAACGAGAAGAGACAGACCCAGGTTGAAGAGGCAAGACAGTATTAAAGTAAGTACAGAAACGAGACTTCTATGCATTCATGTGCTTATTAAACTAAAAAAAAAAATGTTGATTGGATCAACTGTGGAAAGGAAAAGTTGGATGAGCACCTGCTATGCCATTCAAACTGGTTCGCTGCCCCGATCGATGGCGTAGTGGGAGGGGAAGGCCCACGCCAGGTAGGACTACACGGTTCGGGTAAGAAAAGGAAGAAGGTATGTGGTGATCAAGAGGCTGTCTACGTGAAGGAAGAAATTGCAAGCCCACTGACCTCTGGGTTGAGAAGAAGAAGAAGAAGAAGGAAACTAAAAATATGTAATTTAACTTTAACGTAAAGTTAACTTTCAAGTGTTAAAGTTAAGCCTTTTACAAACTACAACCTATATTGTACGACACCGCCTTCTACGACCTATCGTAGCAATACGAACAAGAGAAAATTAAACAAATATATTGAACGAATTTTTTACAAATTCATTTAATACAAATTTTTTTACTTCATTTAATATGAAGTAACAAGAAAACTCAAATTTGTAGTTTCTGTTAATATATTTATTATAAGGCCAACATGGTGTACGTGTTCATCCATCAGAATGTATACATTTATTTTGTAGAATCGTAGTCCAGAACATGTAACGTGTTTTGGTGTTTTGTATGTTGTCTCTACAATAAATTCAACCCTGGCTGAATTTGCCCATTGCGAACATACTCCAGTTGCAAAACTTTACTACTATGATTGCCACGATTAAAACAACGTAGCATGTGTGTACACCGCGAGCGCACATGGGTGCGACGTACCAGAGTGCGTGCTGGAGTCAATGCAAGGCGCGCGCTTGCACTGACCCCCAACACGCAGACTGCATCGCAGGTCATGTGTCGGCTTAGCGGTGCAACACATTCGCGCGCTTACCAGAGTGCGTGTTGAAGTCAATGCAAGGCGCGCGCTTGCACTGGCTTGCAACACGCAGGCTGCAAAGCAGGACATGCGTCCGCCAAACGGGTGTGTGTGAGTGTGATGCCCGTATCCTAATAGTGACAGTCAAAGTAGCAAAAATTCCATTATTTCACAGTGGGTAAAGGAGCCACAAGCTGAATTTATCTGCAGAGACACCGACAGGACTCATCTTTTATCGTTGCTGTTTTGAATTAAACTAAATTTCATTTAATTTATATTAATTGCTTGGAAACGAACAATGTATTGTTATTAACAATTAAAACAATGAAAAAATTTTAATTTATTCTTTTCTAAATGGTTTACTGTTACACAAATAGTGAGAATTAAGAGAATTAAGTTTAACTCAGACAGTTTTTACGTTTTCCATTACACGGTGTGACATGTGAACAGAAACTACACCAACTTTGAGATTTCGATGTTTCATGGGGGTGGATCATTGTACACTTTACTCTCAAAATATCCCCAGTAGAATAAATGGCACGCTGGTAATCTCGCGGGCCACGGAATGTTGCCACTCCTGAAGGTAACTCGTTAAACTGCATCCATTGATCGCCTAGCCCTATGGCTGGTTGCTCCCCATACTTTTGGTGTGATTTCAGACTTTTCTGTGACTTTGGGAGACAAAAATTCGTTAATAATTTGGACATATTGCTCTGATGTGACAGTAATGGAATTCTCATTCTCATCCTCAAAGAAGTGAGGACTGATTATTCCAAATGAGGCTATTGCACACCATACAGTAAGTTTAGCAGTGTGAACTGGTTCTCGAAGCATTTATCGACTGTTATTTGGCTTTCTATATCGAAAGGTTTGTTTATTTACATATCCGCTCAGATGGAAATGCTTTTCATTATTCATTAGCATATTGTGAATAGCGTCTACGTTGTTATTTATGACGTACGAGAACTGGCGGCAAAAAGTCACACGGTTTACTTTATCACTGTCACTTAAGGTTTACAATATTTAAATTTTGTACGGATGCATGCATGTCACTGGTTCAAAATCGTCTCAGGGTGGAGCGTCTTCAATGAAGACCAGCCATGCTCTGGCCTCACTCTGTTGTTATTGCACCGCTGAAGAAATGGTTGATGGTTGAGTGTAGGTTTACCGGTAGCCACAGTGGCTTACGGCTTAATCTACTACATTAACCCTAAACCTTATCAAGGCCGTAAACGTGTAAAGGATTTAACTTTCGTGTTAAAACGACCATTTATAGTTTTTGTGAACATTACCTTTTCAAATTCACTTCGCATTTTACATTTCATTTGATAATAACAGCAAAAGATAAGGAAACTCAAATTAGCAAATTCCTTTACACTAATCCGGGAACTGTACGGAAAGAAAACCTTTCCAGAAGTGCGAAAGTCCGCCATTATAGCACTGTAATCAGGCGGTGAGTGGAAACAATGTGCTTTAAAATTTTGGAACCTCTTCTTAAAATTGAACGAAGACTTCTTCGGAAAATGGCCCCAAGGAAACCGAAGATGGGCATAGACACAAAGAAGAGCTGTACAGGGATCTGGAAGATCTGGAAACGGCTTTCCGAAGGAAAAGCCTGCGATTCCTTGGACATATGGTTCAGATGGATCGGTCCACATTAAATAAACATATTTTCAACTATATTTGGCAACTTTCCAGTCTGAACGGGTACACCAAACAACTCAAGGAGGAAATGATGAAACTAGGTGTCTCTTTGAAAACGACTGTGTGGATAAAAATACATACAGAAACAAAATTCATAATCTTGAGGTTCTCTGCGGTGAGAAGAAGACGAGAAAGGGGTGGACAGTGGAAAGGAGAAGAAAAGGAAATGATATTCGCGTGGTCCACGGCTGGCCTGTTCAAAAAATAGCAATAATAATAATAGCAATAACATAATAGTACTATAATATAAGAAAGAAAATGCGACATGCATTGTCAAAAGCCTGATCGGCCCCTTCCTGGTATGTCCGAATCTAACCGACTAAAAACTCCTCATACATCATGCATAACTCCACCTCGGAACCACTCCACGACCTACGTACATCGAGGTGCTGCCCGTCGGACTACCAACTCACTTTCCATACTCCATGTGAGTTAAGATTATATTAAAACTGGTTCCCTATTCTTATCCTTCAGCACCACTTCAATGTAGGCGGCGATATAATCCTAGTGATCTTCAGTCTCACGATGTTATCCGGGGTTATTTCGCCCATCTCAATTACAAGACTTCGCTTCTATACCAACCACCTGTTTTACACCTAACACAAGTGTAGTAAGCATCGTCCACAGGCGAGTTACCATAGTTTGGCAGGCTGAACTCAGCAATTTTCCCATCCTTTTGGTCATTCATTTTCGTGAATTCCTGGGACTCATTTTTTTGTGGTGGGTCCAGGGACGGATCCAGCAAGCAATTTGGGGAGGGGAATTGTTGACTTTGGAGGATACGAAAAGTTGGACTATTTTTTAATGGTCTAAAGTATAAATGGTAGGAAGGAGTGAAGATAAAAGTACAGTGTGTTGTTATCAACACAATAAGTTTATTAACCTACGAGTTGTTACGAGTATAAAATCATATCTGTGTTTGTCAGTTCATTGTTCTTACAATAATACTCACTTGCAGTTTAAAATACACACTACTCATTTAAATTATGTATCAAACAAAAATTAACGTACAGTTACAAGTTAATCAATTTTAGAGTAAAGCCACGAACGTACATAACGTGATATGCATTTCTTATCATATTCACAGTACAAAACCATTCTACAACCACAAGACAACGAAACAATTTTTCTGAAGTGACCATTTGGGGGAAATTCTCCCCCATGGGTCCGCGCCTGGATGGGTCTCTCCACATTTTCTTCCGTTCAATATACGTATTATAAGATTATGTTTCCATATTATGAGATAAAAATTTGATAACATATCGGGTTGAGGTTTTTGGAAGTAGTTTTGAAAAATAAATACGTTTCCGTAAATGACGTTTGGGTCAGCACTGTTTTGGACACAGTCTACAATTCTGACCAAATAATACTTGCAGAGATTTATTGTACGTGTGGTAAACTATCAGGCATTCGTAACGTATCGTTTGACACACAGGAAATGTATTGTTTTTTTACTGTAGCGCTTATTCTCTGTTTTTGCAGCGAGTCAGAGTACCGGCCGAGTCCAGAGGGCGAAGACGCAGCGGACACGTACGCTTTGGTCATGAACGGCCACTCTCTGGTCTACGCTCTCAATCCTCAGGTGGAGGAAGTTTTCATTGAAGTCACTTCATTGTGTTAGTACCTGATTATACTCTTTGTTGTTAATTATAATACATGATAAAAATGCTAAATATAATTGTTGAAACATTATCTTATAATGATATTATTTACACTAAGTAAAGATATTAAGGAAGTACAGTATAGTGTAAGGTAAAAGGAAATTGTGTCAGTGTATAGATATTAAGACAGAATTTTTCGCAGGATTAGGTGAGAATTTTTTAGGTGAGGTAATTTAAGCAAAATTCGTTTGATTCAAAAAGAACGTACGAAATGCTATCCAAAATATTTGAATTTTACAAGTGCTATACAAGATTAATTTTCACTCAAGCACCGCTTCCTTCAGTTAATTATTAGAGGTGTTCCTGGATCCATTCAAAAAAATGTATGACAGCCAAGACTATTATCGGTGATTTCAAGAGAGAAGTATGATACTTTTCAGACTAATTACCATCTCATCAATACTCGTTCATCTACTATCAATGCCATTGTTGTAGCCAGTTGTGTCCCTAGACGGGGATCAGTCTGGCTCCTTCACTTTCCCAAAATTTTTGAAAATTTTAATCCGATAAAATGACATACCTCGAGATAAAATGACGTTGTGTTTGAACTGAAAATCTTCAAAAACTTTCGGCTCCTGGACAGTTTCAGAAGCACAAAGAACTCATCTAAATGCCGTTTTCTTTGTGGAAATGTAAAATTCATCGGCGGGCATGGATAAAGTCCCAATAGCAACAATAGGAATTACATAACAAATTTAAAACTGCATAGTATTTTTTCTGACCATATCTAACGATGGTAGTGTTGCCAACAGATAACAAGTCAAACCACAAATGGTTATTTACGCAGCTTTGTAGTACCGTATTTATAAATGCTCAGCTGTTATTGTCAATATTTCTTTAGTTGCAATTTCAACTTCACAACAACAATATCACTCGCAAATAAAAGAACTGTGATTTTTAAAATCCTTGTTCTGTTTTTAATTTATTACATTTGTCTTCCTCGTGTGCAGGTAAATCTGTGATATGTTGTCGTGTGACGCCGCTGCAGAAGGCTATGGTCGTGGAGTTAGTGAAGAAGAGTAAGAACGCTGTCACGCTGGCCATCGGTGACGGAGCCAACGATGTTTCCATGATCAAAGGTAATGAATCGTACCACAATTCACAACTGTGTTAGCGCTCATGCGCGCACGCATGTATTTAGAGGAGTTAACAATAATCGAATGTCTCTAAACAGGGATTTCGAAAACAGAGTCTACTTCTCCTTGTTTACAGAATCGGTATTGATTTTCATATATCTCATAAGAATTTGGCTATGGCATTTGTATATCAAGTAACAGTAATACTGGCTAATACATTGATTGCTCTAGTGACAACATATGCTTTGTTAGTTAGTAACAACTTAGTTGTGGTTCTGGAATTTGGGAATTGAAATAAGAAACTCGCAAAAGAATCGAAGCCTACTTACTTCCAGTGGCATGGGTAGAAGGAAAGTTTCCATATTAGAATTACTGTAAATGAAAAAATAATAAATTATAGAGGCATACCTACGTTACTTTGCACATATAAGTATAGAAAAATGGAAATTCTTGTAGCAGCATCTAAAAGAGAAGGTAAAAGATTTAAGACACAGATCTTTAATAAGATGGGGGGAAACGACGTTACTGTTAACACAGCTATACAGACAAGTAATACAGCTGGTTCAGAATACATAGATACTAACGTCATACTATGTCATCAAACCGTCACTGGACACACGAGAAGAGTTTGTTTATCAGCACTTGGATTTGGGTTATTTGAATGTTGTCTTCACCGTACTGATATGACAATTTTTATTGATTACCGTAGACCATAACCTGTAGGTTAAATTGTTTGAAGTCGTGACGCTGTTCACAATGTACGGTGGCTTGGCTGATCCCAAAAACTTGAAAACGAGAAATCATATTGACACATGGAGAAATAATAATAACAAGAAGTACGGATAAATATTCAATTGCGTATTTAAGGACGGGGATTTAGTTTATTTTCTTTTTAAACAAAAACAACTTTCCTTTTTCTTTTAAAACAACTCTGGATGATCGTATTCTGAACTTGGAACGTTGTACTTTTGATCGCTCTGTGTTCAGGTTTAAACTATTTCTGTTGGTACCTTCTATTAGAAGACCTCTTTCTTGATCTCAGGCATTTTGTTTAATACTTTATCTTTTCTCTAATATGATAGGTCTAACAGACGGAGCACTGATGTGTACTTCTATTTAATAGTTCCCAGAACCTCTTTGCTCGATATTTTTTTTTTAAACACTTTATCATTGTTAATCGTATTGCTTCACAAACGCTTCTGAAAAATCTTCCAGTACATGTCTAAAAAACTCTAATTGTTCTCTTCCCCTCTCTCAGCTACTCCGCAATTTGTGTTCATGGTACTCATTAAGGAACATTTAAAAATCATTAGACATATATCTAATTTAGTCATATTAATGAAGCGATTCCTAATTTTCTGTGTACTTTAAGTAGCAAGCAAGATAAGTTGCATTATTTGTTCTGATGAATTAGTATTAGTTACGTATCATTAGCAACAGTTGTTCTTTAAATTTAAGAAAAATGGAAACAAACGCCCTTGGATATGTGAAACATCAAGTTAGAAATATTTGAAAGGCCCCTTCAAGTTTTGTACAAGCAACCTATTCGACTTGGTCTACAACACAACTAGCAGGAGCGTGAATCCAGTTCGTTTCAGCATCCCTTTTTTAAGCATCATTTGAAGACGTATCGATTGAATCTTCGCTGGATTGTTCATGGAACGTTCACAAACACTTGATTGTCACAAAATATTTGTCTTACTTATGAAACGCATGTCTGAGCATTTACACAATTATTACTAGGCAGTACGGGGTGTAATGAAACATCATGATTCCTGCTAAGTTGAGCGTCATATCCATGAATACAAACCTGGATCGACGACACATGGCCCTCTGTGGCCGAGGTTTTCTGTCACTCATAGTTTAATTATTATTCAATACACTTTGATCACTGAACAAAGAATTACTTACACTTATGAAGCTGAGAAATATAAAACTCGTCTTCGTTGTCTCAAAAAATTAGGAACAAAATATTTTGTTGTGGCACTCTATGACGTGTTTACTTGACGGTACAAATTACACATAACGATACACTGCTAGTTTGCTTTGACAGTTGTAGACTATTACTGCTGTTGTCGATGTGCAGTCTCCTTTCCTTTCTTTTATGACACGCTCCTAGTCTTAAACTTCTTTCCGACAAGGTCTTCTGACTTTCATTGCATTACTCCATAGTGCTTTCAACACACTATCGTACCCGTTTCAGAACATCTTTCGTTGGTCCAGGGTTCTGTACGTGCTCATACTGCACAGTTATCATCTTTGTTGGTTGTCTTCTTTTATGGTAGTTTAGTGGTATAGTGGTTCATGGTACCGCCAATTATAGCCCTGATACTCATTGTGCTTCCCACCACAAATTCATTTCTAACGTTTTCTGTCTCTCTTCAAATAGTTTCCTTAACTGACAGATTTCACAACCGTATAAATAATACTACATAGGTTTTACAAACGCTTGGTAGTTTCACAATTTATTCTTAACCTCCCAAAGAGCTTCTAAGAACAACAATTGTCAGAGATTAAAAATAAACTGTGAAACTACCAAGTGTGTGTGTATTTTTTAAAACCATTGTAGCATACGTTTCACCAAGTGCCTAACAAGTCTTCAATGAATACCGTAAAACCTTTTAAATTCAACATTCTCTTGACTTCGTTTTATTTCTTTGTATACTGGTTTGATGCTAGGATCAAGTCGATGGATTCTATTATTTCCCATCTGCTTTCCAAAATTATACTTTCTGTCTCCCTTTCCGTGTCCTTCCGCCTTATTGGCATTTGTTGTTAGATATTCATATTAACATAATGAGCGAATTCTTACATTTTTCCAAATACACAACGTTGATTTTCTTTTATCACATAACATGTTGTCTCATATTCACATTTCATTTATCATATTCAGGTATAAATTTCCCAGTTATGAATTTAACGTCTTCTTTTACCAGAGTTATAGTCTACTTAACATATTTTTAGAACACCCAACGACACCACTCAGTGTTTCTAGACAAGATTAGTTGTAGCTACCAGTGACAACTGCATTTTTAATTTTGGAATAAGTTTCAATAATGTGATAAAAAATGTTCTCCAAAAGCAGTTTACAGTAAAGTTTACGAAGTCCACAAAAATTAACTGGTTGGGTTACGTGGTAAGGATGTCAGGTTATAAACTGCAGAGGCCAATTCTCAACAGATGATGATGGACAATCCAAAAAGCTGGGAGAAGGTGAGAGGGGGAAACATGGTAGCTGCTGAATATGTTAATTCTAAGTTGATATATTATTTCCAACTCGATTTTATATAATTTTAAAATATTTTCTTCGGTAAAAATTGTTTGTGTTCATTAGACGCACTTAAAACATTAAGGCAAATTTATGGTCGAGGACTAACTGTTTTGGGTGGGTTTTCAGCTGCGCACATCGGCGTCGGGATCAGCGGGCAGGAGGGCAATCAGGCGATGCTGGCGTCAGATTACTCTATCGGTCAATTCCGTTTCCTGGAACGACTACTGCTAGTTCACGGTCGCTGGTCGTACTACAGAATGTGTAAATTTCTGCGGTACTTTTTCTACAAAAACTTTGCCTTCACATTGTGCCATTTCTGGTTCGCATTCTTCTGCGGATACAGTGCTCAGGTCAGTACCTATTGTAAATCTTAACCAACAAGAAATAAATACTATGGTGAAATGTGTGTGTGTGTGTGTTTGTGTGCGCGTGCTTGAAATACGTTTATCTGACAGAAATATGTATATTTTGTTTACAGACTGTATTCGATCCGATGTTCATAGCTGTATATAACCTGTTCTACACATCCCTACCAGTATTATCAATAGGCGTGTTTGATCAAGATGTCAATGATAAAAACAGCATTCAGTATCCACAGTTGTACACCCCTGGACACAATAATTTGCTGTTCAACAAAAAAGAGTTCCTATTAAGTGCAATTTTTGGATTTTTCACTTCGTGCCTGCTTTTCCTTATTCCTTACGGTAAGTGTGCACGCTGTTATCAGTACTTTTACACAAAGATACAATTTCGTTTGTAAGAGGGCAGTGGATTTATGGATTGAAAAATAACTTCGCTTGGCTTCCGAGATGATTTTTGGTAATAATTAGTCGGATAAACTTTAATAGTCAATAATAATAATATTAATCCGTTTTTTATTAGAAAGAGAAATACAATAAAATAAGTAAAATTTTGAAAATGTATTAAAATTCTTAAAGCCAATTTCTACTATTATTGCATCAATCGATTTATGTAAACCTTGGCGTCTACAAACTATATTGTTTTTGAGATTGATTGCTCCAAAAAATAGGGGTGTGGGAGACAATTTATTGCATGTATATAGTTCGGCACCTAATTCAAGAAGAGAATAACCACTTTTTAAATTTTAATTAGTTAAATTATTTTTTCTTACAGTTTGTTAATGTAGGTGTCCATGTTGCTAACATCCCGAGATTTAAAGTCCACTACTTTTTATCTTGAAGTCTTCCCAGCGACTCTCCTCTCAATTCTTCTGTAACCAATATTTATTAGTTCTTTCCCTATTGTTTGACTTTTGCCTCCATTTGGCTTTTAGTTATTCATTGACAGTTATGAAGGTAAGAAGGGATAGGCGTTTTGGGTTCAAGTTTTCACACGTGTAAAACCAAAGATACTGACACCTAGGTTCCCATGAGACTTTCACTGATTATTCTCGCTAATGGAAAATTCCTGTTCTTTTATTTCTTTTATATTCATATTTCCTCACAATTATTCTTGTTTTATTATAATTTATAATAAGAACACACACACACACACACACACACAGCGTGATTCAGAATTGCACGGCAATCTCTCGGAACGTGATTCTATAGCGAAAAACAAGAAAAAAAGTTCATATAAACATAGATTCGAAAACGGTTCGTTAGCAAATTACGGCTTGCTAACCAGTTCGCCCTGATTTCTGCTCCCTCGGTAAAATGACGCCATACTGAAATTCGTGGGGTATAAAGTTAAGGGTAAATTTGGTGGTTTCTTATAGTTTTTCATCTGAAAATCGAATAAAAGAGGTCCCAGACCTCTATCGTAATTAGTTTTTAAGAAAAAGTTTTTAACGAAGTTATTTTATCCCAAATCTAAAAATATGTGTTTTTCGAGTCCAATTTTTTGTGTTTTACCCAGGTTTTCTTACCAATTACTAATTACTAATTACTTTCCGCAGTTTAGGAGAACTAGTGTACTAGCGCATGTGTCTGATTCTATTTTGAGCAATTGATAGTTTATTTGTTCTAAGACGTTTTCGCACAGTAAAATCTCATACAGATGTGAAAATTGCTTCTATGAATAATTTTCTGATTATAAAAAATATAATAATGGAAATATTACAGAGAATGTGGGACAAGTAATGTTTCTATAAGTACTTATTAATTTCAATTGTAGGTGTTTATGAACATTAACAGTAATATAATTTACTGTTCTGTTCACTTTTTTGTACTTAATTATTATTATTATTAATGTTGTTTAGACGTACAATAAAAGAAAATGTTTTTATTGATATACTGTATATCGAAAGCATAGTTCTGAATGCCCAATTCATGTCTCATCTGAAAAAACGGGATTGACTGTAAAATATAAATGTGTGTGTGTGTGTGTGTGTGTGTGTGAATGAGTGTGTTTTTATAATTTGTATTGTTATTTTTACCTTTAAGTGTGCCTGAACGGTTGTACAGTTGTTCTCCTGGTAATTTGTGCCTCTTACCAACCTTCATGACCATCCGTCTTTTTCGAGCCTTCCTAAATGTGGAAAGTGGACAAAGCGAGTGATTTAGTTAATATAAATTGTATTCTATATTTCAGGAACATACAGGGACGGGGTTTCACCTAAAGGTCATGTATTGTCCGACCACATGCTGCTGGGAAATGTTGTAGCCACTATTCTAGTCATTGTTGTTACTGTTCAGGTAAGTGACACATCACTTTGTAGTGACGGACTTTCATTTTATGTTTTTGCTAATCCACTGTATTGTTTAACCCTTTGTCGAGCGTTTGGCTGTGTCTGTCTGTCTGTCTATCTATCTGTTTCGGGTATGTCTCACAATAACTTTTGAATGCATCAATCGATTTTCGTAAAACTTGGCATGCGTGTCCATAATTTTACTCTACAGAATCCTATTGATCCCTCCAAAAATAGAAGGTGGGAGGGAAAAATGTGGGGCGTCAAAATTGTGAAAAAATTGCAAAAGCCCATGTGGGTACATAAAATTAAAGGGAATTTAAAACATAATCCAAATATAGTGTTCATTTTTGAAAATTTCTAAATTTTAAACGTGAGGGCCCTATAAGAGGGTGGAAATTTTGATAAAATCGCAAGAATCCATGTGGTGTATCAATTTAACGAGAATTTTAACTAAGATCTGAATGTACTGTTAACTTTTGAAAATTTAAAAATTTTGGGAATCCAGAGCCCACAAAAGTTATAAAAAATCCGAAAAAAAGTGTAAATCCAGCCTGGTGTCAGATTATTAAAAGTAATTATAATCCAAACCCGAATGTTTCGAATTTTTAATTTCTATTCCATGATTTCTTGTATATTTATTTGTATATTACTAACGAAATAGTACATAAATCGGAATTTTTGTAATTTTTCACATAATTGAAAAGTTATCTAATATCAAAATTTATGTAACAATAAATGTACTTCGTTGGAAATAGTGAGCGAGTTTTGCAGCTCAGGGAGTATACTAATTTTATTGTGAGGACGTATTTCAGTTCTTAACAGGGACAGGATTTTTATGTGTTAAAAACATCAAAATAATTGGTGGCTTTATGCAATGTAAGTCTCAAAACAGATAAAAACTTGAAAATATACGCTAAAAATCTCCAAGGAAAAATCTGAAAAGTAAACTGATAATGTAAAACTATTTTTCGTGATGCCTGTTCACCTCGGAGTTGCAGAGCGTACGTAACGAAGTCCGTCTTGTAGCGCGAAAATGTTTGTTCGTTTTCGAAAACATCACACGAACTCGGTTTTGAGTACTTAGATTGTTTTCTACTCAGAATTTCTGAGAGAATCCCATAGTCTATCACCACCAAGGCACTGAAAATATCAACAGTTGAATCCTGTATTTCCAGTAAGTAGTGACGCTGCAGAGGATTTGCAAATGATTCTTGAAAAACGCTGTTGAATCACTCAAAATTATAGATGGCTGCACTGAGTCTTGAGACCTATGAACTTAGTGGCAAACGTATATATCAACCTAAGAATGTACATTTACCTGCAAGCATGACTAAAAATATTCGACTTATGACAACAGACTTCAAAAATATTTGCGTTATATTCTTTTTTTATCAACATATGTTTTTTAGGTAATACGTGATTTCACAATATTCACAATCTCAAAACATCCATTTTTTATGCCCAAATACGCATTTGCATACAAATTCTAGCCATGGTCATAAGTAACCACTAACAAAATTATAAAAAGATTAATTTGTTTTTGTGTAGGTAGCGCTCGATACATCGTACTGGACAGTATTCAATCACATAACAGTCTGGGGAAGTGTGGCGTGGTATTTTATATTGGACTATACATACAACTATATATTCTGTGGTAGCTACAGAGGATCAATGACCAAGGTGAGAATTAAGTGCAGAGAAACTGGTTTGTCTTAAGGAAATTTTAGTTTTATTCCTTCTGTACAGTGTTTTCCCCGTATTTACTTCCGATTCATCATTCCTTACTTTTCACTAGAAAGGAATCTACATTGTTTTAAAAAAAAATGGTTTTATGTACCTTGTGTACAATGTTTTTGAGTGTATATTTCCACATAATCTTTTTCTATGTTTTTATTTCAGGTATTTTAAAAAAACTATGGTTTCATTGTCTAGGAATTTTTCTTTGCCTTGAGTAAAGTCTTAAATGAACATTATTATGGATGGGCCTATTGTGTGTGTGTGTGTGTGGGGGGGGGGAGAGAGAGAGACATTTATGTGACTAAATATTCTGTTAAATTCGTTCATTGTAGGCAGTTGAAAAATAAGTACATATAATCTTTTTTTAGGTTATTGACCCACGTGATTATAGCAATCCCATGATTTGGAGTGCTATAATTTTATGAAATTTAATTTTTGCTTCTTTCAAGGGGTTCCTCCTCAAGTTTTCTTTATAGTATTCGTAAGATTTTGAAATTACACATGTTGTACAAAGGCGAAGATCAGATAGCATTTATAATTAATACTGACTCACTCCGGATATTTGCATTAGATGAAATCCCTTAGCGGATAAAAATAGAGCCCCGTCCATAAAATGTTATTAACAGACTATATATAGCTGTATTTTGTATCCCGTTGCTCTAATCAAAACGATTGTTAGCGTTGTCTTTTCTATTAAATGCTTTGAAAAGTGCTGGACCAAAACAATAGGATCAACTTAAGGCTTGCAATGTTTTATGGAATAATTTTTCTGTAAAATTTAAGATTATGCTTAGAAAAATAATCAAGGAAAATCTCATAGTCTCATAGATCCTGCGAATCTGATTTTTTAGTTTTTCTCCAGTCTTCACGTACTAGTTGAAGGAGAAGGAAACTCAGAAATCAGATGAAATAGGGACGTCCGACGGCCTGGTGTACTGTAGGTATATCGTAAAGCAACCACAACAATTTTTCGAGAGGCTTAAAAATTTCTAAACCGTTTTTTGGATTCAACGATTAACAATAGACCTCTCTAAATCGCAATTCTATAAACTGTGTAGCTTTAAATTTTTCGTCTATGTCTTGATCACAATAACAATTTCACATTTCCACTAGTTTCGGCGTCTAAAACGAAGCAGATTTTGAATACTTGAGGCCCCGATTAGTGCCAGACAGTCGGTTATAATAAGACGTCTAAGATTCAGAGGCGTACGCAAGGGGGGTTACCGGGTTTGAACCCCCCCCCCATTGAACGTTTATACTACTATAAACGACGTCTTCTGTTTTTAAGTGAGCACAGCTTTACGTCGTGAAGGCAAAGAGACTGAAAGGAAACGAAAAAATACAATTAACACGACCTTGTGATCGTGATCAATTGATATTTATTAACTGCCAAATGTGAGATACTGTATGTATGGTTTAAGGACGAGACTAGTTTCTTTTCAATCGGATATGTCAAACGACGGTTAAAACTAAATTCATCTTATTTTGTGTTTGAATGTTGTTTAGGGAATCGTCGCGGTAATGACAATGGGGTTTGCAGCCTACACTTTGGACAAATTCTACTGCACTTACCACCGGACTGGCCGCTAATGTTGTTGTACATGATTTGGACAACCACCGGACAACAACACTAGCGGCCAGTCCGGTGGTGAGTGCAGTAGAATTTGTCCAAAGTGTAGGCTGCAAACCCCACGGTCATTACCGCGACGATTGCCTTAAAAATTTTGTATCTTGAACTTATCATTTTTTAGAGCCTAAACTAAAAACGTGTAAATCAAACACAACAATTTTGAATACTGAAAAACATGTTGCTATGAAACTGTAAATATTTTGTTAACATTATATAATTTGACTATTAAATACTAATTGTTATACACTGTTTCCGTTCTTAGCTTAATCCTGATGTAAACAAACAAGCGTGGCACAAACACTAGTTGCAGCTTGAATATTATACCGTAACATGATATAATAATAATAATACACAAAATTTAAAATACCGATAATGTCAATTGTAAACAATTTTAATAATGACCCCCCCCTTAACAAAATTCTGCGTACGCCACTGCATGTTCTACACTACCTTCAAAATATGGCGCTCAACTTACCGATAGCAGGCCATTTTTGTTCAGTTTTCCTTTCCCATTGTTTGACTGTCCTAGAGTTAGGTTCCCAGAGTGACCATATATCCGAGGTATATTCAACACCATACGCAATTCGACGATTTCAAATTTAAATTGGTCCTTATCTTAGTTTTTTCCAAGCTCATTTTTAGACTAATTTCAAAAAATAAACTGATTTGTGCAGCTAAACCAATTGCTGCTCCTCCATAAAATTCAGTGGTTCACTATACTTACTAACAACATACGTTTAAGGCCTTGATAAGACAATGGTTTCGTATTTAATTAACTGATTACGTGTGTTGACTCTATAACAGTTGGGCCGTGTAGTAAGTGAAGTACTCAGTACCGATGCTTGAGGTTTCTCCAAAATAACCTCCTAGACAGCCACCTCCAGCTTTTGGCGCATGGTGTAGAGGCGAGGCAAACTCTTTGCACGCATAATAACATTGCAGCTTAGAGACAGAGACAAATATTTCCTACGAAAAACGAAGCACCCTGACCAGGAATATCAACAGCTTCAACAGTATCAAATATTTTTAAAATGATATGAACATAGAACAAACTCAACCTGTAGTAACTAATACTTGATAATAGGCCTAATTATTTATACCCACACGTGTGATATTGGGAATACGATAATTAGGCTTCCATCGGTAGAAAATTATTAATAGGGAATTCAGAAATTGGGAACAGTTCGTAACTGTCAGAGTCACTAGCCGCCACTGGACTAATCGCAATGTGATGATATCGTGTTCCAATTAATAACTGTATAGATTAGAAATATATAGCTGCACGTCTGTTGAAGATTTCTGATCAAAAAGCTTCGCGCGATGATTCCGAAAACCTTATATAACATGATAAGGGCGTGATAAGGGGATAGGGCATGGTCAGATTAAGGCTATGAGGGGCCCGGGGCTATTTAAGAGCAGGAGCCCATGTATGAAATTTTCGCGTTTTTCACAATACTTTATTCAGACGATCATTTAATAAATATAAAAAACAAAATATTGTTCTTAAACCGTATTTTTACTGACATATTTTTTTATTTTATACTGATTACAATA
The DNA here is from genome assembly GCA_034769895.1 of Magicicada septendecula. Classification (NCBI taxonomy): domain Eukaryota; kingdom Metazoa; phylum Arthropoda; class Insecta; order Hemiptera; family Cicadidae; genus Magicicada; species Magicicada septendecula. Next base: position 119,060,829 of record CM068375.1, on the reverse strand, counting down.
AATTTATTTATTCATTCGAAAATGAGAATTTTTAAATGGTCGGGCATGGGGCCCGCGACAAGCGGGGCCCGGGGCTTTAGCTCCCCTAACCCCCCCTTAATCCGGCACTGGGATAGGAGTATTGGTGTATTCTATTATATTGTGTGCTACGAGCATAACCTAAAAGAAAATATATATGCTTTAAAAATATTGTTTCGTCGCTAGAAAAGAGTTCAGAGGCAAAACTCCAGACAACGAAATGGGAATATGTTAAACAGAAGTGATCACTAGATCCGAAAATATGTCAAAGTATCCTCCTTCTAACTTAGTATTTCTTTTTAATATTTGTATACGTTTCTAAAACATATGCCATATGCCAAATCAGTTAGGAGATTTCATGTACGTAAATTATGCATAATTTAAGTTAACATTTAATTTTTATTTTTTTAAGGCACTGACGGAAGTGACTTTCTGGTTCACAACTGTTCTTACCGTGACAGTGCTCGTGGTCCCGGTCCTGGCGTGGAGGTTCTTCTTTAGCGACGTGTTTCCAAATTTGTCCGACAGAGTGCGTTTGAAGCAACGATTGGCATCTCTCAGGTAAGAACCGCTGTATGCTCTGACTTTTTGTTAATGTTAACGTCCGTAAATGATTTCGTTTTGTAAAGCTCTAACTTGATTAGCAGTGTTTGTGTGTTTCGTTTGAGAAGTTCTCTAACAAGGCAGTTTATTAGAGAAACTGGATCTTTTCGGTTAAGTGGCAGCATGCAGTGAGCAATTACTCTACGTAGCAATCGCCAGTAACAACGGATTTCACCCTCCAACACATTTTGCAACTATTCCATGGTGACAGCGTGCCCTGTGACTCTGTACGCCGCAGTCGCAAGTGTAGTAGTATCGTTGCGTATCATGAATTTCCTTCAGTTAACAGCACAGATTCCCGACAAACATTCAGCGATATAGTTTCTAAGAGACAAAAATATTTTACGTAACCCAAGAATTTGTACGAACGGCGATCAAATGAAACTGTACACGACAGGTAAAGACCGTTGGGTATGTTCTAAAAAGGACTGTCGGGAATCAAAAAAAGTGCGACAGGATACATTACTAAATAATTCTCGATTAGATTTCCGCACAATCGTAGTTCATTTACTGTTGGAGTAAGGAGTACGCAACCGGGCAATATTGTCAAGATGAGTTGGAAATGAATCACGCCACATGCATGGATTGGAATTCAGTGTAGAAAGAATGGACAACCAAAGACTCCCCAAAAGGATAATGAATGGGTGCAGCAGACGAGGGAGGGCAAGAAATATACTGGATATGTATGTATGTACGTATTGTCTAAAATGGCTACTTTTTGTTTTAGGTCTCGACAGTCGCAAGATGTGCTTCGGACACCGTCCGCTCGGAAAGGACGCAGGTCGTTACGTTCAGGCTACGCTTTCGCTCATCAAGAAGGCTTTGGAAGACTAATCACGTCTGGAAAAATAATGAAGAAAGCCAACCTGAGGGCAAATCTGGAGTTTCTGACCAACAGCCACGCGAGAAACAGCAACAGTTGCGACGTGCATCTCTGACAAGGTACGCTGTACACGGTTTCAGTGTCAACATTCTATTCATCTCCCTTTGCGGCGCCGTTAATCCCCATTGGTCGGTGACTGATAAGGTTGTATCCGTCTACTGCTTCTTCTTTAGAAGAAATAAATGAATTGACGAAGTCATAAAATGTTGTTTGGTAGATGTTATGGCTTACAGAATATTACACCTTCAAGTCTTCTTGTCTGTAAAACAACGATAGTTTCTAAATTCTTTATAAAATCTATTAAATAATATACCTCTGGCACTACGGTCCCTGTAGAACCCTGTGGCCTGCTCATTGGTTCTCCTCCATTCTTCTCTGACCAGAGCCTTACCTCCGTAGATCTGTCCGGCTTAATCCTTAAGCTTCCGTAACTAATACGTTTTCCAGGGAGAGGTTGTTAATATTGATTTTGGGCTGTTCTTCCCCTAGACACGGTTGCTTCCACTACAGCTTAGAGCCCGGTCTGCCCTTGGTTTTATATCGGAGTATCCGTCTCCTAGCCTTTGGGAATCCAATCCCCTTTACATACAAGACAGTATGGGGCAGTCCTTACTTGATGGCGTCATATATTTGGGCAAGATATATTTTATTTAAACATATCTCTTGAGTTATAATCGACATCACCAACACCACTACCACCATCACCATCATCATCATCATCATCACCGTAACAGTTTTAGCATCATTATGATCAGTATTTGTTACGTATGAAATTACAATAACACACTAACAGTAACAGTACGTATAATTCAATCTAGTGAGTTTAAATTAATCAAGTCTAGTTGTAAGTTAAGGTAACGTAAATCTTAAGCTGAAACGTAATTGTGTAGGCTCTCACGGCCCCGAATGCGAAACATTCTGTGTCTCTGTTACGTACCGACGTTTCAGTGGAGCCACTTCCAGAGTAAGGACAAATGGAAGAAATTCCCCCAAAGACTGCTAGAGAAAGTGCGCCAAAACCGACGTACCTTTTTGTTTGTGGATTACTTTTAAGCAGTGTAGAGGAAACACTAAAAATTGTTTTTACTTGAATGCATCCTAAATTTCAAGTCTAGTAATTATATAAAATTTAAATTTTATTAGATCCTTAGATTTTCTAGAACGATTTTTGCAAAAACAGGTTTCAAAACCGATGTACTCCTCTTGATTTAAAAAATCAAAGGGAAAGTAAAATTCAAAGTAAATCAAGATTTTGTTAATTTTATTTACATAACTTATTTTGAATTTCGGTATAAAGTTTAATCAATAACCTATTTATAAGTTTCTAAAATCATCTTAGTAAAATATACACACACCTACAGAATTTAGCAATGTAAACATCATTATCTACATCTGCATATTAGTTGTTTCCCAAACATTGCACACAACACGTTAAGCCAAGGCTCTCAACTATGATCTTAAGAAAATCCCTTTCACAAATAAACTTCCGGCATCTGCATCATCAGAGACAAGAAATTTTACATGAATTGTCAACGTGTGCAGAAAATCTGTCTTCAATCGGAATCCAGCCTTCCTTTTTTTGCATTCTTACATCGCAGCCTATTCACGTTAGAGCCACAAACCCCACGAGATTTATAGGCTATAGCTAAAGCCGTTCTAACAGTTACCCATGTCTTAAGTTTAACACATTTATTCTTTGCTGGAGGCATCTTTAATGCCATATTACAGAGCCATGCTCGTTGCAATGTTACCCTGGGACGTTCTGAGCATTAAACGTAGTCTAACGATTTTCAGACTCAAAAGTATGTTGACTTTGGCACCAACAAAATCAAGGTATGTCCGTTTGGGGAACGGCAAATCGCGTGTGTTTACCATCAAGTGTAATATAAGAGACATCAGTTAAGTTAAAAACAAAACCAATACATATTTCGAATCCGCGAAATACTTAGAATTAGTTTTTATAAACGAGAAAAATTACTCACCGAATCAGTAAATATAATAAAGTGTCATTTAGAAGCTGTATAAAATTTTAAAATGTATGAACTCAAGTAAAAACACAAACACATTCAAGTGACATACGTCAGAAAATACGATTACTATTTCATATTCGTGATTCGCACAGAATCACGAAAATAGTAGGAATACATTTCGACAATGTAACACCAAACAACTGAGAAACGTACATAGGTCGGTTCTGTGAATTTCTTCTAACAACGAATGTAACAGTTATTAGTATTTTGGTCAATTTTTTCATCTGTACCAACTTTGATGATGGCTGGCACGTGAGCTGGCGAACGTGAGTACATATCAGAGACATCGTTTTACCTAGAGTCTATGTCTCACTAGCATACAGGCATGTGGCGACAGCCACAGTTTTATAAAATTTCATTCGGGTATCCTTCCGTGTTTTATTTTTCAGGTGCCTATGAATCGTTCCACAGATGCGTCTAAATTTTCGTTTAAGTTGATAATTGTTTCATCCATTGGATACCATTTGTACCGCTTATTGCTTTTCTGTCTTATGTTCACCCTTCCCTAATCGCTGAGTCTAAGTTTTCGTCTTGAGTAATTTCCAGTATAGGCCTACTATATAATTATAGGTCATGCACTCTTTAATAAGTTCTGTAATAACCAACAATCATATCATGTTGTTACTCATCAATATACATACACAGATCTAAAATAATAATTTAAACGCAAATAGTGAAACAAAAAGCACGTTAAGTGGCTTTATCTACTGTATAGAATGGTATAAAGTTAATGTACAAATTATTTACTGGATGCAATGTTATTTGAGTGTTATCTGCAGTAATTTGTTTTTTTTTTCAGGAGCTGAGGGTGGAGGCGGCTTACCACCGGTAATTCCAGTGTACTTGCCGTAATCCACCCCGGTAGGGTTTCGACAGCCACCCCTTCCAGTCTCGTCTCGCACGGATGATGGTTCGGACGAAGCGGTGTACGCTGGATAAGTGATAATTAAAACCGCGTTCGGGAAAGTCTTACACGTATTGGGCAAACCCATGTGTGCGCGGATTCTTCGAACGGCCGATGGAAGGAAGAGTAGTACACAAGGAAGACGTGAAGATGTTTAAAAGTCGTTACGACACTTCATTTGTTTCTTGAAGATTGTATAGATTGTGGTAAATGGTTCTGTTATTGGACTGTTCGATTAATAATAAAATCAAAATAGGCTACTTTTAATGGAAGGGGGAAGCGTTTTGAATCCCACCGATTGAAAGGACTCGAAATTAAGATCAGTCTTTAATACACATTTCTTTCACAGCATAAATCGATTACATTGTGTTTTGCATTATAAAAATACGGATTAATGTGGAGGGGGGAATCTTGTGTTTCAGTCAGTGCAGCAATTCAATACAAAGTTGCTTGAAGAATATTGAGCACGTACTGTGTCAAATATTTGCTTTGTAACGAAAGCTGAATAACAAAAGTTTCCTATACACGCACTAAGTATTAAACAATAAGGCGTTTCATGGCTGTTGCGCTCTCTAGAAGATTGTTCCTTCAACATATCATCAAGTGTCCTTAGTGCTTAGTGCTTAGTGTCCTAAGTGTCATTCTGTTGGTGCTTATAGAATGTTCACAGTACTGACCGTACTGGAAAATAGGCTACTACTACTCAAAAACTAGTGTAGTTTTATTACGAGCCAGTACACAACACACACACACACACAATATTTAACAAACAATACAGGTCACTAATAAGTGTTGATAACGGTCTCTGAGTAAGACACTCTATACGCAAATCCGCAAGATCGAATAAACGATACTATGGATCTTGGGTTGAAAATAATTTTATATTCGTGGAGAAAGAATTTACGTTTAAAGGTCTAATTCTTGTTAAACAGTAAGGCTTGTTCTCACTTCCCATCGAAAACGCAATCGGCATGTCAACTTATCAACACATGTAAGCTTATAATTAAGGCTTGTGTCCCCATCAAGCATTTAACTTAAATGCTGTACTAAAGTGCTTTCCATGTTCTACCTCATCTTTAAATCGATACAATACTCATTGTCAAAGTATGGTTGAGGGCGGTACCTGTCTAAGTAGGCTTCTTCTTCTTCGCTCCAAGGATTAGGCTTTAGGTAACCTTTTCTGGAACCCACCTTCTCCTTGATCTACCAACGTCTCTTTTTCTAGTAATCTTATATCTCATGTTAACACTGGTAATCTTTTATTTGACATGCGGTCCAAGTGTTTGTACCAGCTTAATCTTAATCTTCTTGTGCAAGAAATTCGGTTTCAGCTCTAGTTAGATCATATGTCTAATGTCTAATCTCTTCCTTCTAATGTCTTCAGTTCTTTTCCGTATTAGGAACGAATATATTTGTTTACTTCATAAAAGTTTCATTTCAGAACTTGAATTTTCTTTTCTCTTTTTACCGAAGGTCGATGTTTCACTTGCATACAAGAGTGTGAGGATGGATACTTCTTTTTCTCTTCATTTAGGAGATTATCCTGTTTATAACCCACTATACTACTCAATACAATTGCCCCATCGCATACGCCGTCGTCCAATTCGTCTTCCCCCCTTTGGATGATTATCCCTGGTTCTCTTGACTAATCTGTAATCATCCATCCTGCGACATGGTCATTCCAGAATTTTCGCCTTTCCTGTATCTGGTCCACTATGTCTGTCACATGGCATGCTTCTCGATTAATTACATTTGTTATTCTGTCCCGTCATGTTCTGCTTGTCATTCACTTCAGTGACTGCATTTCAACAACTTGTGTTTGTCTTTCAGTTGTCGTGGTTTCTGATGATCTAGAGGTAACACATTTTTGGGATTATAACTCAAGAAATAATAAACTGCAGTTTTGAGTAGACAGGGGAGTTAGGCAGGGATGTATTCCTGTATTCCCCAACCTCATTATATATAATGTATACATTTTATATATATATATTGACGACATGTTGGGTGCATGGAAATCTAGAGTGACTTCTGGAATACAGCTTAACAAAACAATTTGTATGGGTTCCCTGTTACATGCAGATGGCATGGTTCTTATTCAAGAAATTGAGGATGATTTACAAAGAGCTATGTTTCAATTACAAGAAGTTGCAAGAGAGTACTCACTGACAGTTTCAGTTGAAATTAGTATATTACCCATTTTATATCTCTTCATATCTTTCATGGCTAGTGTTATTTCTGTCATTACCAAGTTAAAAAGTAGGGGGACCTTGTCGTATCCCTGTATCGGCTGTGATTAGTTGTGACAGATCGCCATTACAGTTCCCATTGGTTGCATCTTAGCCGTAGAGTTATTTGGGGACGGTTATAAGTTACTAGTCCCTTGTGATTATCTTCTACATATACCTGACTCGAGCAAAGGCATTCACAGAAATACGTATTGTTGTTGACCATCACTTGTCTACAACCGCTTAGTAGGCCTACTATCAAACACTGGTCTTTGCCAACGTTCCTCCCAATATTTTCCCACTCTTATATTTTTGTCGCCTACTCGAAACACCGTGTGATAATAAATCGTGGTATTATCGCTTCCCCTTCTTTGAACCTGTAGTAAAGTATGTATTCAGTTCCAAAGTTTATTTGTGCATTCATTAAATTGTTTCCATATTTTTAACGTTTCATTTTTATTTAAATTGACCCTATAAATGATTGAATACCATGTTCTTTATAAAATTCTGTAGTGTTGTCTTTACTTTTCCCACAGACTTGTGCCCTCAGGTTTGCGCAGGACCTCCACTGTAAATATTGCAGCATGTCTCTTCCACTTGTCGACTTTCTTTTCTTTACAGCTACGACAGCAAATGACATTTTGTCAACATACGCTATCACGCATCCGGTTTAGTATTGCTTACCAATATTAGCCTGAATGGTATTATAGTACTATGGAAGGAACCCAATGCTGACTATTCCTTGGAGACTGGAGAAGAAGCAAAGTGGGTCTCTCTACTACCCGTGCGCAAAGTAACGCGACTCGATATTGACCATCTGCATTGCAGAACGTAGTTAGACAGTGAGGTTGAGGCTTTGTATACTATCTCAAAGTGAGCTAGAAATTGGAAACCGCTAATCGGTATTTACTCAACATAGTGGTTAACAACATACAATATTTTGCTATCAACATAAGGTTAATTTTGATACCAATTAATTTGATCTGAAGCGAATATCGCTAGGCGGAAGTCGTGGACGTAATATTGCTCTGTATGACAACAAATAATGTTTATTTCAATTAAAATGTTATACACATTAGGATAATAGCTAATTTTCCGCCTAGCTAAATGTCAATTATGTATTATCTGTAATAAACAGAACAACTAATTAGCGATACAGTTTATCAACTAATTAGACATTGAATGTAAATATTAACAAGTAGGTAGAATACCTATTGCCTTGTATAGTGTAATGTTATAATGTAACAATTTGTGATATACAATTGTAAGTTACTACTTATTATAAAGAAAAGTTGTATTTTGTATAGTACTCATTTACTAATATAGAAGGCTGTATTAACGAAAATATTATGAACAAATATTTCAAACTATAAGTGTTTTTTCAAACCTTAAGTTAAATTATTTTTCTCTGATGTATTTAAGTCGCTGTTTACATATTTTATTTGATTAATTATGTTCTACTTTCATAGAATGAACTATATATTTATTGTAAAAGCAACTGAAATATTTTCTGAAATAAATGATATATTAAAAAAATAAATATAAGACTTTTTAAACTGGTTTAGAAATTTCATAAGATGTAGATAAAATTCAAACAAATTATTTAGAGAAACAAATGTCGATTCTTTTATTTTTATAAAACTTAGGAGCGGCCAGACATCCTAAATCAATTGCCTATAGACGTCTTTAGATTCAGCTTTTCTGGTTTTACATCAGAATGACATTTTTTTCTTAGTTTTATACAAATGAAATTTTACATTTGCGATTTACTAAAGTTTATAATGTGTAAACTTTGTTTTAAAACTTTTATCAAATTACCGTATTTAATCTCTTCGTGGTTCCTGTTTCGTTCGTAGACCTGTTTGTATTGTATTGTATACCCTTCAGTTGGTTCACGAACTCATAAACGTTCAATGTCCACTTTCCGGATTGTCAGGATACGTAATATCCCTTAACAATTTTTTGAAATTGTTTTTGTATTCTAACAATTTGTTTGTATTCAAAGTTTAAATTGTTTCATAAGTCTATTGAAAATTAATTCATTTATGTTTCAGCCATTATTGGCTACAGCGATGATCTCATAGGCAATCTTTCGTTTATACACTGAGCTATTAGTTAATCCTCTGGAGATCTTTAGTCAGGTCTAATTTATCAGCAATCTCTCTCTCATTTCAGTAATCTGGTCGGCAGAACTTAACAACGGTGGAGACATAGAAAGGTCAATGAGAAGTAGCGCGCAATTATCAGTAACAACGTCGATACAATAATGTTGTGTTGTCCCACCCACGCTTCCACCAACATTACTCAGAAGCGGTGTTGTCTTTTGTTAATTCAGTAACTTTTCCTTCAGTTACATTCATCTGTGAAAATATCTGTTACATCTATCGAAATTGCTTCAATAGTAATACTAATTTCTGTATGTAATTTCTATACTAATTTCAATACACATACTAATTTCTTTATCAAAACACCTTCTTAAATTAACATTTTTTAGTATTGTACTATTTACGCTATCCAATTATAGATTAGTCCCCCTATAACGGTATAATGAGTCTTCACTTTTTTATGTAATTTAAGAATATGTTCCAGCAGGATACTTTAACTAAATTTTTTTTCTGATCATGATAACTAAATATTGTGCCCTCTGTTTTTAATTTCTTTTAAATGAGTACCTGGAATATTCAAACTGGAGCCGTAGATCCTGTGCCAACTACCTGTTGTTAAACTAGTTGTTAGAAAGTGTCAAACACTTTCTTTTTTTAGAATCTAGTTTCATTTTTGAACGAAAAGTAAATAAGAGGAAATCAGAACAAGAGATAGAACAAGCATATTGAATTAATAATGATTTTTTGAGACATTTCAGGAAGGTTTTATTGTTCTTTGTTTATTGTCTTTTAACACAAGTTAATAAACTAACTACTGTATCTACCAATCCCTTGTAGACCCCTATTGATTTACACTCTGCGACATGGACGATGCGGAAAAGAAAGATAGCTTTTTAAGTACTTGTGAGACGGAACTTTGAGGATATTAAGTATTACTTGCTGGCACATTATTCATACAGTATGTGAAGAGAAACTGTGGCCTGATTTATAAACTCATTGAGATACATGAAAACCGTTAACATGGAAGAAAACTTGTGATGGAAAATCCAGGTAGTAATGGAAAACAGTAGATGTATAAAATGTATACAAGCCAGGTAACAAACACACTATTTTTATGGACTAAAATGAGTGAATAGGTTTGAATATGATTAGAAGCAACGACACAGACAACGACGTGTCTCAGAGGAGCCCAAAGCAAACGTGGAACCGTAGCGCCAGAAAGAAGAAGAAAAGTGACAGGAACTGCACATCACACAGGTCACTAACTACAAACGTTTTGTAACACTTTCCGATCCAATACCCGACGCGCTTCTATAGCAACATTTTATTAATATGAAGTAAAGAAACCTTATGCTTAAGTTATCAGTGAAGAGAAATTACAAGAAATATAGCGGTCGGAACGGCTGCACTTTGCAGACAATTTTGAAGAATAATTTATTTATAATTACTATATCTAAAATAGTAATAGACAATAAAATTATAGGACAAATATCCCACTACAGCTATGTAGGGTGCGACGTAAGCTATGAATATGAAAACGATATAGATAATAAAATAAACACATTCCAGATGATGTGTGGCACAATTCATAAGACTCTGGAAAATAAAGTACGAAAAGATACACAATTGAAATATTATAAAGTAATGGAGGCACCAGTACGGGAATGAATCGTGGACACTCATCCAAAATCAGAGAAAACGAATTAAAGCTACTGAAATGAAATTCTTAAGGAAAGTGAAAGGATGCACCCTAAGAGATCACTTAAAAATGCAGACATAAGGTAAGAGCTGAATATATACTCGATAAAGGACAAAATTAAACAAAATAAAGAAAACTGGATACAACACATAGAATGGGTGACTAGAGAATACCAAAAAAGATAATCCAGTGTAAGGCTCTTGGAGAACGAGATAGAGGGAAACCAAGATAACGGGCTGCAAGCCTAATCCTTGAAGTGAAGAAGAAGAAGGAGAAGAAGAAGAAGAAGAAGAAGAAGAAGAAGAAGAAGAAGAAGAAGAAGAAGAAGAAGAAGAAGAAGAAGAAGAAGATTTACTTGTAACTTCAAAAAAGTTCATACGATGTTAATCAGCCGTGGATTACTAGCCTAACTTATTGCTAGCTTCCTTTGTTTCATGATTTATCATTCATTCATAATTTATCATTGTGTCTGCTCTTCTCCAGAAGCCCAGTTCATCATTCGCTGATTCGTTGACATTTTAAAATATTTCTAAACAATTTTTGTTATACGTACTTTATGATACATGCTTTTCGTTTCTTTTCTTTTATCATATTTTTCTTTTACGATATTTTGTTACACTTCTCTACTATATGTAATTACACCTTTGATAATGATGTTTATAAGTTTTTTTAATGATTCTGGAAGTACGTTGATTGAAAAGTACCACATTCATCACTCATTTTCATTTAATTACCTTGTCTAATTTTGAATCACTCGTTATTTTGAATACCAAGATTTATATTATTTATATACTTATTCATTTTTAATCCAGTGTAGTTTTCGCTCCCATCTGTTACTAACAATTTATGTTTTTCCACATTTACTTTACACTAAAAAATGCTAGTACATAATTTATTTAGTGAATTAGTTATCTTTACCAGTAGGTGTAGCTATGTGTGAACAGTTGTTGAAAGTGGTTTTTCCTTTTACAGCGAGACAGAGCGTCAACAACACTAGTTATGTCGTAAATGATAAGCCCAAATGTAAACGTTCCCACGTATCGACGAAATTAATGAGATCATCGGAATAACATTCCGGATTAACATAGTACGCGCTAGAAGACATCCAAGAAACTTAAACTAGTATAACTTTCTCACCCACTTGGGAATGGAAATGGTTTTACTTTACTTTAACCAGAACGTACCGAATGAATAAAAATGAGCGAACCGTCCGTAAATAAATTATTAGTAACGGGTCGGAGCAAAAACTACACTGGATTAAAAAATGAATGAAGTATGTAGGCCTAAATAATATAAATCTTGGTATTCAAAATAACAAGTGATTCAAAATTAGACAAGGTAATTAAAAGCAAATCAGTGATGAATGTGATACTTTTTAATCAAACTACTTCCAGAATCATTATATAATCAAAAACTTACATAACGTCACTATCAAATGTGTAATTACATATGGCAGAGAAGTTAACAAAAAATCGTAAAAGAAACGTATGATAATAAAAAGAAAAGAAAAGTATGTATAAAAAAAAGGTTCGTAGTATAACCACTAACAATTAACCATTAAAAATGGTAAAATGGTTGGTTTAATTATTAAATTAAATTAACTAAAGTAAATTTAATTATTATTTTAATTTAAATTATTACCCTAATTATAATTATATATTAGGACCATGTTTCCTTAGCGGTCAAAACTTCGAACAGATAAAATATTCTAAAACTTGGTTTTGCGATTTTCCTTGGATTTTTCAAGATCTCGTATCTTCTTTGCAGGTTGTCGTATTTTCTTATTTCTCTATTATTTCTTCATATTCGCCTAGCTTGTGTCCGTTATTTCTCCTTTATTACTGTCGGATTTTACACATCTTAAGTTGTCAGATTTTGAGACCGTATCATCGGTTTTCCCCTTTAGACTACCTCCATGTAGTTTTCGCTCCGTCTTTCGCAAAAATGAAGTGCCGTCTTTTCTAGCTTCTATGCGTCCATGGTCTTTATGGTTCTCATTATATCTTTCTCTTTTTACCAACCTCAATGGTCACAACACTTTTCCACTTCACTTCATTTCGTTTTGGAAGCCATAATTGTCATTATTGTCCAAATTTTGTGCAGTGCTTTATGTAATATTTCTCTCATATTTTCAAGTGGTCTTCAACTTTAATTATATTATACATAATGTTTACAATATACATTATATTGAATTATTGTCCACCCTCTTTCAACCCACCCTTAGGCGTTGGTATTAACGATTCTAAATATCACTGTATATATTTCGAGTCATGTATGCAAACTCAAGTATACGCATATAGCTTTATCTGTCTACCTCTGCCTCCAATAATGTATCTACTTAAAAATACAATTAACTGTCACCAGTTTTCAGTTACCTGTTACCTGTCACCCAACAAATAAGGAGGACAGATAAGGAGTCTTCTGTTACTCTGACTTTAGACTTGCTTAAAGGTTTTACATCCTTACCGTGCTATCTGTATGGGCTGCGCTGTCTTATCACTTTTTTGTATACTTTATTTCCCGAGATCATTAAAACCCACGTCTTGTCTCTCTTAATTATCATTTTCTGTTCCCCATCCTACTCTTATATATTTTGGTTTCAACGTACAGAACAACACTGCAGAACATAACTTTGCTTTCTTCGTGTATTTATTAAACATGCCGCTAAATTAATTGGGCATTCTCTATTAGTTATAAATTTGATTAAAAATAATTTTAATATGCTCTTCAAAGATCTTGTGTCAACAATCTGGATGCCTGTGGATAACTAACTTGTCTATGCGACCACAAGCGATTGGACATTGTCGACTTAAATTATTTTTTAAAACTTAATCCTAGTATAGACTACTTGAATAAAATTTATGATAAAGAATAGGATCAATTAATTAAATTAAGTGAATACAATTATTTTATAAATGTAAGATTTTTTTGCGCTAGATTTAAGTACTTTTAGTATTTATAAATCATACAGTGCCTGAAATATTTAGTCAGTAATCATAAGTCAAACTAAACTGTATAAGAAAGTCAATTGCTATAACGTAAGTGTATAACATAGGCTAAGGTACAATATAGAGTCGCTGTAATATTTATTATTGATATTTGTTTATGTATTTTCTATTTGAAAATAAAAATTTAGAGAACATTAATTCTCTGAACATTGAACAATCAGAGAATTACAGATATATAATTAATCCTAATGTATTATAGTATACGCGAGCGCGTGCTTGTGTGTGTGAGTAAACAAGTGACGACATTATAGATAAGACAGAGGTAATGTGATGATATTATAAGTTATTGTTTATCAGTGTTTTATATACAAATAAAATTATATATATGTATACTGAACTGTACATATTAATGCAATTAAAAAGATTATCATGATATGTGTTTACGTTTTTTTGAAATCACATTGACGTAAAATATTTTTAAAAACTTTTTTTAATATATTCACAAACTTTTTAAATTTTATTTTAGTTATTGACCTGCTGTTCAACTGCCTTCATTGACATCCGCAAGCTTTTGATAAGGTATGGCATCAAGAATTATTATTCAAGCTAAAAAAAAGATGTCCCATCACTTCTTTTTCTTACTTAAATTGTAACTATCAGACAGGGTTGCCCTCATAAAACATCTGGATACATGTACATATTTGTTCTCCCATCAAATCTGGGTACCCCAAGGAAGTGTATTCGGATTGGGCTATATATATTTTGTACTCAGCAGCCCTACCAACAACCAGACGCACATGGGTTGCAATGATTGCTGACGGTACGACAGAATTAACGGTCCCCAGGACTGCATCACTCAATTTAAATAACATCTGGATGCATAAGCTTTCTGGCTAACAAATGGAAAATTAACGCCAACGCACCCAAATCAGCTTATGTGACTTTTACTACGAAAAGAAACGACCGTCCACCTGTTTATTTTGACGGCTGCGCACTGCTGCAGGTTAACCAGGTGACGTACCCAGTCCTGCACATCAACCGACGACTCACTTGGCAAAAACATATCTTTATGAAGCGGAAACAGCTTGGTATACAATAATCTCAAAAACTGTACTGGTTGATTGGGAGGAAGTTCCAGGAGATTTTGGAAACCAATCTGTTTATATATAAAGCTATCCTAAAACCTGTCTGGACTTAAGGCATTCAGCTGTGAGGAACGACCAGTGACTTCAACCTCAGACTAGCGGTCGTGAAGCGCGTAGACTGAAACGTTTCAACCAAGTGAATTAGTGGACAGATTTTAATAGCTTGTGGCGATAGATTAGAAACAATATGTAAAATCGTACTAAGTGTATTTACCATAGCATTTGTTCGTCATGAATGTGATTCACTGGAAGCGCCACCTGCATGTGATTTTTCAATCGATCATTAATATTACTGATTACTCTTGCTGGGTAGATTGTAATACAAATTAAATTCAATAAAAAATTTAGTTATTAGGAGTTATGATTTTTTATTTGGTATGTTATGAATACTAAGAGTGAGTAATCAATATTTTATAATTTTTCTATCTTTTCACACCGTACATTTTGGTTACTTGTTAAACTTAGTTTCCTTTCTTCTTCTCTCGTCGTCGTCGTCGTCCTCCTCCTCCTCCTCCTTCTTCTTCTTCTTCTTCTTCTTCTTCTTCTTCTTCTCCTCCACTTAAGAACAGTTCTTCACTAAGCTTGTTCAGGTACACACCGTTTCCTTGGCCTGCCCGTTTCCATAGGGTGGCAGTCTTGAGGCATTCTTCTCAGATGCTCACACCAACATCAAACTTCATTTCAACTTTGTCAAATTTTGTTGGTTCCCTGCTGTATACACTTTTTCCTCGAACGAGGCCTTTCGGTTTCGCAACCATTATCAAGTTCTTCCTACAACAACATTAAAATACCTACTTCCCTTATATATATACTAACCCTCCCACGCATCACCGGTTACATTCAACCAATAGGAGGCAGTACTTACCGCCCAGTCCTTGTTAGTCCCGCCCCTTACTCAGTCAACCTGACCTCGTCATATAGGCCCTACATTATCCTCTAGAAATCTCCTACAGCTTTCTACCTTCTGAACCTATCCTGTAACCGTATTACACCTTTTATACACTACTCTCTCAAAATATAGTAAAATATATCCTCATTACTTAATTCAATCTTTATGTTCATCAGCGCATTACTATTCTTTTTCCTTACTTTTAATATTTCTAATTCTTCATACAATTTGCGTTTACTTATGTTATTTTCTCTAACCTTACTATTTCGACGTTCTCTGTTGGGTCTAAAAACCTATGCCCTGTTTCATTAAAATGTCTCGCATAGAGCGAATTCGTAGTTCTGTCTCCTTCTCCTCTCGCATGCTCTCTCAATCTAATTTCGAACTTACGTCCTGTTTCACCCAGGTAAACCTTACCACACTGTTTACAGTTCAACTTATAAACACCGCTTTTCTGTAATTCAGGCGTTATTTCAGTACTACTATTCTTTATATAATCAAAAACTGTCTTTGTCTTTTTTACCGCTAGATCTATATTGTGTTTTTCAAAGCACTTGAT
Organism: Magicicada septendecula; assembly: GCA_034769895.1. Classification (NCBI taxonomy): domain Eukaryota; kingdom Metazoa; phylum Arthropoda; class Insecta; order Hemiptera; family Cicadidae; genus Magicicada; species Magicicada septendecula. Next base: position 119,044,821 of record CM068375.1, on the reverse strand, counting down.
TATGTTCCTCGTTTGAAATCCCAGATACGTTATTGATCCTATGTATTTCTTTTCTTTCTTCTCTTCTTGTCTACTATTTCCTTCTATTCTTTTTACAATTTTCTCTACTATTCCCGGTTTATAATTATTATTTTTTGCTATTTCTTCTATTCTTTTTAACTCTTCCGTTTTACATGAATCATCTTCTAAGTATTTTATTGCTCTATAACAAAATGAGTTTAGTGCAGCCATCTTGTGACTTACGGGATGGTATGATTCCTGAGGTATAATTAAGCCTGTATACGTTTCTTTTCTAAATACATCAAATTTAAAAACACCACACTCTATCTTTATATTTAGATCTAGGTAATTTATTTGTACTCCACCTATTTCCTCATTGAACTTAATTTTATTTTCAATATGATTAATTTCATTCGTTAGTTCTGCGAATTCTTCATTTGTTCCCTCCCACACCACCAAAATGTCGTCTACGTACCTTATCCATTCCTTTATTTTATCCTTATATTTTGATTCCATTAGGACACGCCTCTCAAAACAATTCATATATATTTCCGCCATTACTGGTGACAACGGACAACCCATTGGTAGCCCCTCCTTTTGAATGTAAGGCTTCTTATTAAACCTAAAGTAGTTTTGGTGTACGCACACTGTCAGAACTTTTATTAAATCACTTTTGTACTGATACTGTCCTAAATTGTTATTTTTAATAATTTCTACAGTATGTTCAACCGATATATTCGTAAACATATCTGACACGTCTAACGACATAAGTTTCGTATTTTCACTTATTTTTACTGACTTCAACCGTTCTATTACATTTCTACTATTTTCTACACTATATGTTACCTCAAAATCGTATAACCTCCTAAGCAACTTGCTCACTTCTTTCGATATCTTATAACTAGGCGAATTAATAAACGAAACTATTGGCCTAAACGGCATACCTTCTTTATGTAATTTTGGTTGACACCTCAACCTTGGCGCTTCCGGGTTTGATTCTATAAGTAATTTCTTCTTTTTATCGCTTAGGAATGTTATTTCTTTTAACACTTTTTTAATTTGAGCTTGGTATTTGCTTGTGTAATCATATTTTATACCTTGATATGGGCCTTCTTTTATAAAGTCTTCTGTCTTGTTTATGTACCAATCTTTCTTCATTACAACCGAAGTATTTCCTTTGTCTGCTTTAGTAACTAGTAGATTATTTTCTTTTATTTTATTTTTCAATTTCTTTACATCCTTCGTGACCTGTTCTCCCACCTTATTTCTTCTATTTGTAGGCCTACTTTTATTATACATTTTTTTAACGATTTCTTTTAACTCATACCTCATTTGTTTTTTAGTATCCTCATTTTCTATTTTCTCTACTATTACTTCACACTCCACTAATAACATAAAGATAATAACATAATTACATAAAGATTGAATTTAGTAATGAGGATATATTTTACTATATTTTGAGAGTAGTGTATAAAAGGTGTAATACGGTTACAGGATAGGTTCAGAAGGTAGAAAGCTGTAGGAGATTTCTAGAGGATAATGTAGGGCCTATATGACGAGGTCAGGTTGACTGAGTAAGGGGCGGGACTAACAAGGACTGGGCGGTAAGTACTCCCTCCTATTGGTTGAATGTAACCGGTGATGCATGGGAGGGTTAGTATATATATAAGGGAAGTAGGTATTTTAATGTTGTTGTAGGAAGAACTTGATAATGGTTGCGAAACCGAAAGGCCTCGTTCAAGGAAAAAGTGTATATAGCAGGGAAGCAACAAAATCTGACAAAATTGTGATGAAGACTGCTAACATAGAGAAAATAACTGATAAACTTCATTTATTGTTTTATTCAGATTTTATATAAATATTTATTTATTTCAAGGCTCGATATTTTTTTCCTTTTGTTTGAAATAATTTCACGCAAATAACAATCAGAAAGTCTAGTTCGCGTATGTTGGTCATAACATGGAATTAGCTCAGGTACTGAAATTAATAACAGATTAATTTATAACATTAATCTAAATGGGTTATGTTTAGAAAACTTGTATTTATTCTCAGATCTAAGAGTCTCAGACTGCATTTGAAAGCAAAAGTAGTAGATGGTTTTCCAAATACAAATTTCCAAACTGTAGGTCACTTTATTAATTTTAAAAAAGCGCCAATTATTGGTACTATGCATAATAAACAATAATTGCAGTTGATGTTTAAATAAAAGAACATTTTAAGTATTTGTCCGTCAAAATGCTTTGATGAAAACAGGTCGTTGCTGGAAAACCCTTTTGTAGAAGAACATTTTTAAAGTGTCGAATCTAAATCGGTGAAGAGGGATTCACTGTCCTATGTATTGAAAATTATTGTTCAGTGATATCAGTTTACTCCCGTTTGAATAAAATGCACAAGGAATGGCCTCAGCTATTATAAACAGCTTCCAGATATTTAGTGGCATTTTCAACCATACATTTGTGTGGACGCATTTTTTGTCGTTGATCTCCTTACATGCAGAAAAAATAGCCTATATCGATGGAGTATGACTCGAATTGCTTCCTTCTAATACATAAATACATAATGTAAAAAACTAATTAGCCTATATGAATCTGAACAGTTTTCATAGTTCATCACTTCAATATTTGGCGCCACGCTCGTACAGGAAATTTGATGTAAATTAACTATAGGCTATTTTGTTTTCCTTGCACTAATTCTTTTCTTGATTACTACGTGCATAATTCTTTATTATTTCTATATCGTTAAAGAATTCCATTATAAAATAAGATCTGCGATTCCTCTTAACCCTAAATAATTATCTTCAATATCATCACTTTATCTCTGTCTCGCTTTAAGTATTAGACCATTTACTTGACCTGTTCCGAAACCTATCGGACCTCCCCCCCCCCCCCCCGGGCTACCACATCTATCTCTCCACTAAGCTCATATTTCAAACCTATCACTACAAAGTTTACTTAACATGCAGACTAATTCGTCGCGCCATTTCTTTTTTCTGTTCTTTGATCTTTTGTTGCAAATGTTCGACTTCTAGTCAGCGTCTAACGTTTTCGTTTCGTTACCAGTCTTGGAAGGAATATTTTGGGCAGTTCTTATATATTTATAAATAGTTGTGTTATAACTATTACAATTTTTATATTTAATTTAAAGTTATTGTTGTATAAATAAACGTTTCTTATGTGGGTCGCAGGAAAAAGTTAAAGCTATTGCTGGTGCTGAAGTTAGGAACACATGACCTGTTGGTTGGCTACGTGTTGAATGGTGAAAGAGTGAAAAAGTAAAGTTCAATTTAATTGCAGATTCGTAATTCATTAGCTTCAAATATTAAAAATGAAGGTATAAAATATTTGTGTTTATGCGTGTCTGGCTGTTTCTTGGTAGGAAACTTCAATCTCTTACCTCTCGAAGTCGTGAAAACTCACACAGCTACACAGACCGTCCCAGCGCAGCAGTACACTCATTGGAGATGTTTTAGATTTTTTCGCTTGTGGACAAGCTATTTGGACTTCTCAATACTCTTAGTTCTCATCGATCCTTCTTTTGGACAGTAATTTTTTGGTGTGTAGAGTGTAATCTGTTAACTGTTTTACTTGACATTAGAATATCACAATATCGCTCGTCCAAGCCGTGATTAGTGTAGGGGTTCTGAAGGCCTTAGCCAGTAATCGTTACCTTTCTTCGCTGGACTTGTCTGTTTGCAGTTTTTGACTATTGTAAGGAAGGTGTAAAAGCATTCCCTTTCACCCAAGCAATCGTGATGTGTTAAGCTCATAAATTTGTATTTTGCTCTCGAAGTATCTAAACTTGGGTACCGAAATTATTCGGCCACTTCGGAGTTACCACACGCCATGCGAACCACCTATGCAAACAACCAGGTCTGGAAAGTGACTGGACAAATATAGGTTCTTCCTGACGTTGGTTATAAAGTCCACCATTTTGTGTTAAACATGGACAAACCTACTGAGTTTTGTATCATTTTAAGAGCGCAGAAGATGACAGCAAGAAAAAACTTACTACGCAAGGAAGACAATGTGATATAGTTAGGTGATGTGTTCGATCGTTTGGTTGGAGTGAGTACGGAATTTGTTCTTATGGTTGATATGGTAACACAATTGTTTAGACTTTTTTCTTCTTTACCAAGTGAACTAAGAAAAGTAGAGTTAATATTTGCATGGTACTTATAGTAAGCTAATACAGGAACGTTGATTTTTAAATAACACGGTCTTTTACATAATCAGAGTTTTGGTTCTGTTAACATAATTATGACTTACTAACATACTTGTATTACATTACATTACATTTGTTATACATTTATTAGTATAACATTACATTTGTTATACTAATGTAACAAATGTTGAGTATAACAATTAATAATAATATATTAATAACAATAAACACGATTGAAAAATTAATACTTGAGATTAGTCTCTCATATCTATGCAGTATACACGACAATAAATAAAACTAAATCATATGATTTGTCTCGTCTGAAGAAGCCCTGAACATCATTAAAGGCATTAAAGGCCTGGTCAAACGTGCGGGCTGAACGCGGCGGGCTGGGCCACGCGGGCTAGCGCGGCGGTCTGCGATCCGTACCGTCAGACAGAGCGCGGGCTGAACGCTGCGGGCTGGGCCATCGCGGGCTAGCGCGGGGGTCTGCGATCCATACCGTCAGACAGAGCGCGGGCTGAACGCGGCGGGCTGGGCCATCGCGGGCTAGCGCGGCGGTCTGCGATCCATACCGAGACAGAACGCGGGCGCCCAAAGCGGTTCAGGGTACCCGGTCAACTATAGCTGACGGCTGAAGAGTTCTGGTTCGGATTGTGTTTAGTTGTTTTAGCGGGTTATCAGTTATGTGTGATTCTGACGAAGAGGAACTTCTTCTTCTCCTCGCCCTGATTTCTAAACGGAAACGAAGGCGATGGGTTCATGACATTAACGAAAAACGGCAAAAACTGGGTCTTTGCATAAGAAAAATCACCGTCTTTGCATAGAACTGAATTGACACGGAGACCGTTTCTTCAAATATTTTAGAATGTCTAGAGAATGTTTTGAAGAATTACACGAATTATTGAAACCAAACGTAATTAAGTACACTACTAACTGGAGAAGACCAATTGGGACGAAGGAATGCTAGCAATTTGTTTAAGGTAAGTTCAATACTTGTTTATCCAATTTTAGAAATTAGTACAGGAGTATAATTTTTTACATGAATAAACTATAACCAAAAATATAATTTCGAAACGCAACAGATAAAATTACTTAAAAAAAATCTAATTACAATTATTTTGTAAAATAATGTATTCAAAGAAACAAAACTTTAGTATCCACTGGAACAATTTTAAAAGACCATTCTTATCATCACACATACAAAAATTCTTGCCAATCACAAAAAATTAGCATTCTCGTACACTTCCTTCGCAGTCGGTTTGACCAGGAAATTGAGAAAATGTTGGCTCCTGAGAAATGACGCCAGGATAACCGATGTACTGGGATAAGAAGTGGAGAGCTCAATACAGCAGGTAGCCCTATCTGACCATGGCGAATCACTAAACGTAGAATTTCCGGGTGTTACTTTTGGTGGATGTGCAGCATCCAGTTCCCGAATTTCTGCCCGGCCAAATAGTGATGCCAATTCAATCTTCATCTCCGCTTGTGTTCTCGAAGAGAACTTTTTGAATGTTTTGGCGTAGTTCGGAAACAGATGGTCAACGGCATCAAATTGTTGCTTTTCTTGGTTGTTTGCTTCAAGGTAATTTGATGACAGAAGCCACATCAGTACTTGACTCTCTTGGTTTCGACCGTTTAGCGGGTCGATAGTTGATAGTTTTTCAATAGTACTGCTTGCGGTTGTTGATGCCTGTTATAGATTTCACATTGTTGACATTGGAAGTTATGGACGGCAGAGTGACAGTGGTATTTTTGAAAATTCATGCTTTTATCACGAATTTTTGAAGGAAAAAATTATTCTACCTCCGAAACCATTACCTGGAACTGACACGGTTGTCCCTCATGTATCTGTGGGCGACGAAGGATTTGCGTTACAAACGTATTTAATGCGACCTTTTCCTAGATCTACGATACTGCGAGATGCAAGAAAAGTATTTAACACTCGGCTTAGTAGCGCACGAAGAGTGGTAGAAAATGCCTTAGGTATTTTAGCTCATAAGTGGCGCGTTTTCTTCAGGCCAGTGGAAACGGAAGTTGAAACTGCAATACATGTCGTTAAAGCTGCGTGTTGTTTACACAACTATGTTCGAAGAAATGCGACTGATACGGCCACCACCGAAATAGAAGAAGACATCGAAGAGCTGTATCAAAACTTTGAGTAGTTTCCGATCTCGATGAAGAGAAGATAAATGGCTTTGTATGAACACCTTCGAAGTACGGAGACAGAAAGGAGATCAAAGAAGACCTTCCAGGAAAATAGAAAGACACAAGTACCGTGAGTGAAAGAAGACTATCGGGATTTAGAAAAATGTGGAATGAGGGAAGAAGATATGGGAAACCAAGACGTGTTCAGAAGTAAATTACGGAGATGAAGAATTTTTGCGAAGATAAATAAAGAAAAACCAACAGGTTGTTATCAGGAGAAGAACTATCAAGAGCTAGCCAGAAAAGGAAAGAATACTGGTAAAGGAGAAAAAAATAGAGAAAGCGAAGGAAGTTGTGAAATTACATCCCATAAATGGCTGAAACGGCAAAGAAGGAAATGCAATAAAATTAATTTCCAATACTTTGTCAGAGTGCAGCCCGGTTCTGTTGTTTCCAATACTTTGTCAGAGTGCAGCCCGGTTCTGTTGTTTCCAATACTTTGTCAGAGTGCAGCCCGGTTCTGTTGTTTCCAATACTTTGTCAGAGTGCAGCCCGGTTCTGTTGTTTCCAATACTTTGTCAGAGTGCAGCCCGGTTCTGTTGTTTCCAATACTTTGTCAGAGTGCAGCCCGGTTCTGTTGTTTCGTGTAGAAGTGACCTGCTACCAGGATAACTGTATCGTCAAGATGTTATGTTAGTTTTATCGTAGTATCCTGTGTTTATAATATTTACAGTATAGGTCAAAGGCTACTGACCTAGATCAGTTAAATGGTTCACGATTTATTAGCATGTAATTACATTAAGACAGTGACACGCACAAGTGGTTACACGGGTTAATGGATATCTATTTCTGAACAGGTGATATTGCGGAGGATCGCGTTGCGGGTCACGGCCGCTACCTGTTACGTGACTATCCCCAGGCAACAAACATACGCCAGCTTCTCACGTTTTAACTTCGCGTTTTATTGCGTAGTTGGCGTTTACGCAACATTTTAGGCAACGTTTTAACACTAAAAGGCAGATTAATCTAAGGTTGTAGACTGTTTTAATGCAAAGAAACTCTTTAACGTGCAGCCATTTATTCCTACAAATTTATAAAGATATCGTTCTCTTGGCCCAATCCTCTTCACCAGTGTTTCAATCGACGTCCTGCACTTCGGCCTCACAGGCACAAATAACATTTTTTCGTTTCCCATTATCGTCCAGTCTTCCAGTTCGCCCTGTAGCGGTTCCATCTTCTGTATGGTTACGTTTTTTCTTTTGTCATCTTACGGAGACCTATGTTTTTTTAATCCTTCTGAGAAAACTCATCATGTTTGGAGTCTTTGTTGACCTCCACGTTTCACTGCCATACAGAACATCCAAATTATTCTGTAAGCGTACTTTCGTCTCTAACAGTCTCTCTTAAATGTTTCTGCAAATATCTGGGAATAAATTTTAACAAGGAAGGGACAGACGATACAGAAATAAAGTGTAGAGTGAACAAAGCAAGAACAATAATTAAGTCTCTAAATGGAATACTGTGGAGCACCGAAATAGGAAAACAAAGGAAAATGAGAATCTACAACACATTGATTAAGAGCACATTAGTATATGGGTGTGAGACATGGAGAATGAAAGAACATCTGAAAAGAAAGATAGAATCCACAGAAATGGACGCCTTAAGAAGAATATGTAGAACATCAAAATTAGGCAGGGTCAGAAACGAAATGAATATAAAAGAAATTGTTTTAGAACACATCGAGAAAAAACAATTAATTTGGTATGGGCACGTGCAGAGAATGGGGGAGGAGAGGTTGCCAAAGAGTGTGATGAAATGGATACCACAGGAAAACAGAAAAAGGGGAAGGCCAAAAGTAACATGGATACAGGGTATAAGAGATCAATGAGTGTACAAGGTCTAACCGAAGAAAACTGCAAAGACAGGAGATATTGGCAATTAGGCATCGGACAACGTCGCAGGACGTTTTAACCCGAATATATATGTTTTTGCGATAAATCCACATCCGGCTCGACATTTGTTAACTGTCTGACAATATCTCTGCCACACAATAAAAATACAAGCCTAGTATATCGATATATCGAAAGTGAGTATCGGTGAAACACAGACAGAAGATAAATTACAAAGAGCTGTTTTCAAAATAAATCGTCACTCGGGACAATATAACTTGAATAAGAAATAGGCTTATAAAATAAAACGAATATGACGGCTCATGGGTAAAATTCTAGCATTTAAAAAACGAAACAATAAAATAGGCCTACGAACCAGAATAAACAATAAACAACAATAAAACTATTAAAAGAATACCCACGTTGTAAACTGCATATCAAATCGACGAGGATGTATATATGTATGGTAAAACGTTAATGGGACTATGAAACTACTGTTAGTTGTAATATTAAGTAATTTTCTGTTTAGTCCTATAATTATTTTTGAATAAATTAGAAATGAAAGGCCTGTTTACAGAAATAAGTACATTAAAATCTTATCCAATATCTCACGCCGATTTATGAGGATATTCTTACCCCGATTTAATCCAAACTTCGACTGAAATAGTTTCGTTGAACAATAGTTTTAGCGACAAGTTCTATCATCCAGTCTTTCCGTGACGTCGTGTTAACTTTTTTTACGTTGCTACCTACAAAAGAGCTCCTGATTCACTGGTCTCCAGCGTCAGTTGGTAGGAAATATCCCCTAATAATTTAGACCATGGCTCATATTAATAATGCCTCATGAGTTCGTCTCTGTTCTCATTTTGTACCGAGAGTTATTGTATGTCAATATTAATTTTTCTACTTTATACGATTTAAAAACTTAGCCATGAGATACACCGTGAAATTGCAAACGAGGAATCGGAGAACACGAAGGGGCTGGACTGATGATAAAGATTGGGCGGCTTCACTGGACGAGAACGCTTCGGATGAGAGTGAAATATTAGGAAGAGGAAGAGTGAATATTAGTTCAGTATTCAACTCGATGACAAGTTTAGATAAAATATTATTTTTATGTTTCTGGCGCTGTTTTTCGTCCTTGTAAGTCGCTGACCCCCGCTGGCCCGCAACATGCAGGTGACTTGTCTATCGGAAGTGTAAAGCAATGGCTACAGTGATGCATAATGTTCGTCTGCGGTGACGTCGTGTCGCATTTCCAAGTGGCACGGAGGTCAACACAACACAGGATGAGACAAGCTGCGGTGTATACACAGGAGACTCTCAGCCACACGTAATCGCATTACACACGACAGTTTGCATTAACCCGCACTTCAGTCTACACCCCGTTGTCTAACTACAGCTCCCCCTGTTGGCTGGCTTCGACGATTGTAACTGTCTATCTTGTTTAATAAACATTAAAAGAATTTAATAGATTTTAGTCTATTACTTTACTTTAGTCTTTTAGTACTTTACTTACTTTGACTTCCACATTCTCTAAAATTTACATAAGTATTGCGACAGTACGGAAATATAATTTTTTATGTAACCGATGATTCATCCAATGCGGTCTTCAAAATGTAAACACAAATAACGAGTTTTCAAGTAGTGCGTCTGTATGTGTGTTTAGAAAAAAACTAGCTGATCGTTTACGTCTTTTAGCATTCGGATTCTTGATGCTATTCCTCTCGGAAAGAAGAATATACATTCTGATTGCATGCACTTTTGTCCATTGTATAGTACAGTATTACAAACATCCTATAAAACACTTCAACCCTATACAACGATAACTTACGAAAAAATAATCGATTTAAAAGATTTAAGTGAATTTTTCAGTGCATTCGTGTGAACAATTTGTACTTTTTTTTAACAAAATCTTAATAGTTTTAAGAGACACATATAACCAAAGCCTTTAATGGACAGAGACTCTATCTATGACACTATCAGCCGGTGTTTACAAAATTTTCCATAATAAAGCAAGATAGGAGGCAAGGTTAAAATTTATAAGGCATTAGCAAACCCGCACTTATTTGAGTCAGTGAAACTTGACTTACAACAACAGTATAAGAAGGGAGGATCTAACTACAAGAAATGAGGTTTCTAAGACATGTCAAAGATGCCTTCGAAAAGACACGATGAAAATGAAACACTAACAGAAGAGATTAAAATGTTCAATCTAAGTGCAAAGGTAAAATGGTATGGTACGAGAAGGGGTTTTGAAAGGAAAATAGTTGCGACAGAAACAAAACAGGTCGTAGGGGAGAACCATGAACTATGAGGTTATTAAACTTCTAGAAACTCACACAAATATTACACCACACGGAACTTGAAAATGTAATACAACACACACAAGACAACATAGACAAACTCAAATTGACAATACAAGCTAGACACAACAAAAAAATAACTAACCTCACAACACGCACAATTGAATCTATCCCTGAACCGGCATACAAATTCCACGCACGCGTAGTTAATACAACAACCATTAATTTCACAAAGGATGAAATGGCTTTATTAAACAAAGGACTGAAACACAATTTAAATAACAATACAACTAACAAAAATCACAACAAACACACACGTGACATAATTATAGACGCAGAAACAGCTGTACAAAACACGCACTTTAATGACCAGGACCCGATTCGCCACGAAATAAAACGAAAACTTCTAAACACACATACAAAACCAAAAATACACAACAATGAAATAAAAACACTTAACAATGTAAAACACAAGTTACTTGAACACAACACAACAATCCTAAAAGCTGACAAAGGTAACATTAGCGTCATAATGGACAAACACCAATTAAACACTAAAATCGAAAATTTCTTCAACGAAAATAATATAACGGAAATAAATAAAGACCCCACACTAAAATTTCATAAACAGATTAATAAGTTTATAAACAACACAAAACATATAATCAAACCAGAAAGCGCCAAATACCTAAAACAAATAAAACCTAACCCCCCTAAACTAAATGCATTACCAAAAATACATAAACCGAACATTCCCATCAGACCATTAATAAACAACACCCTGCCACAAAAATCGCAAAACAACTAGACAAAATAATCAGAGAAAATATTAATCTCAGTAACAACACATCTATCAAAAACAACATAGACCTAGTCAAGAAAACTGAACACATCCACATCCCACATAACTCAACTCTGGCATCTTTTGATATAACCAATTTATACACTAATGTCCCCATCAAAGAAACCATCCAAACACTAGAACAACTACTCAGACAAAACAACACACCTGAAACACACATACAAGAAATCATCACACTGACCAAACTAATAACTGAACAAAATTACTTTACATACAATAACAAGATATACACACAAACAGAAGGTCTCCCAATGGGCTCCCCCATATCAGGAATACTAGCAGAAATATATATACACAACATAGAACAGAACCACATAATAAACAACAACAAATACACTAACAAAATTATATATTGGCACAGGTATGTAGATGATATATTACTTTTATTCAAAGGCAACACAAGACAAGTTGAAAACTTCCACAAATACATAAACACTATACACCACAAATTAAAATTTACACTGGAAATTGAACAAAACAATAGTATAAATTTTCTAGACCTAACAATTAACAAAACTAACAACACACACACATAGAAAATATACAGGAAACCAACCACAACTGACATGGTTATACACAACACATCAAACCACCCAACACAACATAAACATGCGGCCTTCAACCATATGCTCCATAGACTAACTAAAATACCCTTAAATAAACAAGATTACACCGACGAACTCAACACAATAAAATACATAGCAATCAAAAACGGTTACAACCCTAATTTAATAAACACACTACACAAACGCATCAAAAACAAAAACAACAAAACACAAAATACCATCAGCACACAACACAATAAATACATCACACTCACATACCACAACTCCTACACACACAAAATCGCCAACACATTCAGAAAACACAAATACAAAATAGCATACAGAACAACCAATACCATTACAAAACACATTAATAATACAAACACAGACATAGACAAATATAACAAAACAGGTGTTTACAAATTAAAATGTAATGACTGCAATAGTTTCTACATCGGCCAGACAGGAAGATCTTTTTCATCCCGTTATTCTGAACATTTAAAAGCTCTAACCAACAACAATATACACTCCGCATTTGCCACACACATACACACAGAAAACCACAATTACACCAACATAGACACCAATCTCGAAATTTTACATTACTTACCTAAAGGCCGAAAACTCAACACAACTGAACAATACGAAATATATAAACACCACACAACACAACCAAACAACATACTCAACGATCAATTACAATATAAATCACATACACTTTTTGACACAATTTTACAAAAAACAAACATCAAGTTGAATCCCTGCACCAATCCCCTTCCTCCACACACCACCCCCACTACACCTTCCACACAAAAACCGTTACGAAATGATGGCAGTCTGACCAAAAAGCTGAAGAAGGCGGATACTTAAGCCGAAACGCGTCCGACGAAAAAAGTAAGTTTTTCACAAGATAAAGTTCATTTTTAGTAAAGTGATAGTGCTGTGAAAGAAGAGATGAACAATCAAGACAACTAAAGTAAAACAAGTTAAGTAGTTGAAATGTAGAGAAATAACTAAAAATAACTAACATAGCCGACACATCTCTTTATAAAAAAATATTTAAATTGTAAGGTATGTTCCATACCATATAAAAAGGTAACATTAGTGCAGTTAAAAGCAAAATGTGAAAAGTGAACACCAACATCAGGAGTGAAGCAACAACGACAACTTTACGAGCTCCAGGTAGCAGAATCCTTTCGTCATGATCGCAACTTAGAATTAACAAAATAAATGGAGGAATCCGAACGACAACGAAGAACGTCCAGGAAAACCAACTGAAGAGGATCAGCAAGAGAACCTGCCGCAGATACACATTATATCAAGGTGAAACCAAACCGTTATCTTTCTAACAACCGCAACAAAACAGTACATTTTTGTAAAGACTTATTCAAATCATGTAAATGTTAACATAGTAATGTTTGTAGTTACAGTAACGAAATAATAGTAATCTGATGATAGTTAAAGGTAAAAGTTAATTCGAAATTTGATCAAACTATTCTCCCAATAGTTTGCATAATGTTGAAGTATTTTAGAATATTATAAAGTTAAAACCCGGATCCGAGGTATTCAAGATAATTTACAACTGTGTGGTTTGCTCATCAGAGTAACATTTTAAAGAGTATAAGAGCATTTGATGCAGAATCTATGAGAAATTTATTTTAACGTAAAAACAAAAAGATAACCATTATAACATCTTCTCTAGTGTTATAACTTGGGGAACCCGAAGTAATTGGTTGTGCCAATTATTCAGGCTGCCTTATTCGACGAGCTGAAATTTAATCAGAACAACACAGAGTAAATATAAAAGGAATCAGGGAATGGGAAAACTGTTGATTTATGTACTCAGTATATGTGTGTAACAAGAAGACTTCTCTTTATTAAACATTTGAAAAATTAACATTTACTCAAAAGATAGATCCCATGACATTACTAATTGCATTATTAAAGTTATTTGAATTCTTTATATAAACTTTGGGATCACAACAGATTTTATTTAGCTATACCCCGGATCCGGGTAACCTTAGGTATTTAGTCATTAAACTTTTACTTATATTCAATTCATGATATTAGCTTGCAAGACCTTTAGTTTTATGCTTCATTATTATTCCATTTGAAGAATGGTATTAATTATACTACGATACATTAAGATTTAAACGGTTACAATGTATGATGTCTGAATAGTTACATTAAATTCTTAGAGTTAATTCTTTTTAATCTTTACAAGTTTAATCGTCTCTGAAAAGTCTCTTTTTTAAAGTGTATTGTGTTACAATTATAATTATTATTTATTCCTCGATAGACGTGCTATCGAGTCACCTTTAATTTGGTATGTAGAAATTTCCTCCGGGAGTGTCCGTCTTGGGAATCCTTAAAAGCGTCGTCCTCATCTAGGTCTGGTCTTAGTCATTTAAGGCTTAAACGTCTGCAGTGTAGGTCGAACCTTCTACGATGGTAGGCGTCGATTCTCTGATGTCTCAAACTGCATCTTCTGTCGGGTCTACTAGAGTTGCAAATTCTGGTAGTTCACATCTCCGGGTAGGATGTTGAAAAGTGTCGTCAGTTGGTGAAGTTAGCAGTCATCGTTATTAATACTCGTACTTTTGTTGTCACATATTTCTTCTTGTTACCACGTTTCTGATTTTAAATTGATGTTACATGTTACACTCTTTAGTGTAGCAGAAAATGAACTACATTGAAATAAGCCAAACTAACAACAAATCACACAACATTCCAACAGAGCTTTTGCTCGTGCGTGTGCACTGCTTGGAGTCTTCATAGCGAGAGCGAGATTTTTCGCCCACTTCCACTGGTACTGCACAAGAGGTAGTGGGGTGTTTACTCCGCGAGAATATAGTCCCTGTCTCTCTCTAAATAAACTTTTTATTTATACAAACTATCCCTAGATAAAAATACATAATTTAAATGAGTTATTTTAGTGACTATCTGTGTCTTCAGATTCTTTAATTATTAACATTAGTTTTTTTATTTTATTCTTAATTACAGAAGACTCGGAAAACATGTCGAGTCCGGAATCAACAGGTAGGCGCCTGATAGCAAGCAAGGGTTAAATTCGACAATAATAATTATTTACAATATGCCTCTTTATTACAGTTTCTTTGCCCTTAATAATTACTTCTTCCTTTCACACTTAGTACCGACATGTTTTTATTATTATTGTGAGATTTAAATGGTTAATGGCTCGCAACCTTAATTTTTTTTTATTTCTTTCTTTTTAATAATGGTTATAATTTAAATCGTCACACCATTATTGTTAAATCATTATTTAAGAAGCTATAATAAAGAGATATTTTTGCTAAAAATCCAGAGAGTGGGTAAATTTACGTACCCTAAGACAAATTCCTGTTCTATATATTTTCCCAATTTGTTGGTAAGTAATTTTTACAACAACGCCAGCTGGTTTAATTGGAAGCAACCAATTGAACTGGTTCCCTGTGTTATAATGTCTTAACAGGATTTTACGTTATAAAATGCGCGACTCTGCTTTCTTATAAGTTAATTGTGTAAGTCGTGGCACATATAAAATGCGCCACTCTGCTTTCTTATAGAAAAAAAATTATTAACAGTAACTTGATAAAATGCGTAAATTTATTCACTCTGGAATTGTGAACAAATAAATAGAGTTTTATTTATAAAATAATAATAGTAGTATTAGGACTATTATCGACGTATCGACGTAATAAGCAAGTCCCCGCTTGTAAAAATATTCAATTTTAAACCTGTCGGTATATTTACAGGCTATTTCATGTTTGATTCGTGTCGAGGAATGTACGTTCTGTCCCGTAAACAAAGTAAGTTATTTGAATAGAATTCCCAACATTGTCAATATACGACAGTCCTGTGCAGGAAATAAACGTGTTCCAGATTGTCAGAAGTCACCCTCCTTTGTTATGAACCCCTTGCCAAGGTAAACAATAGCCACCTTAACGCATACAATAGACCTCCCCAAACAGCTGATCTATTGTGTTAGTGAAAACACAATGAACTCTTCGTGTGAAATTTCTTTCCACTATAAAGAGATATTATCACTTTATCTCCACAGATAATTATTAGATTTAAATATATTTGAATTTATTAGTATAAGATTGTTATCGTGTACATATATATATGTGTGTGTGTGTGTGTGTGTGTGTGTGTGTGTGTGTGTGTGTGTGTGTGTGTGTGTGTTTATATGAATTCAAATTTCATGAGATTGTTTAAAATAAAATAAAGGTACCTCTTCGTGAAATTCCGCTTGTCTCAGTAGCGATAGCTCGCTACATTACATGTGTAAGATATTAGAATTAGAAATAATCTAAGGTTGAGTATGGGATCAACTTTAGATTATATTAAGTGTAATTAAGAGATATAGATATAAGGACGTAATAGAGTCACAATGGCGCCGCACTGGAAAGGGTTAATGATAGAGCAGAACACTAACTACTTGAGTTAGACTATGCTAACAAAATCAGTCGGGCCACGATATTGTGAAGTTACGAGATTTAGAAGTAATAGATAAAATTAAGTTAATAGTTAAGAAACGAGAGAAAGGGAACTTCACGAAAGAAAGAGAGTCATAAGAGAAATTTCATCACGAAGTCCTGTGCCAAATATAATTGTATTTCATAGGTTTTCATTTAATACCCACTAACGTCGCCCCGTCGTCTCCTTTAAGTGGAGGAGGATGTGAAGATTTAAATGGAATTTAAATAGCACAAAATAATTTTTATTTAAATAACATGTGAGAAAATAATCCACCCTCCCCTCTGTACCTAAATGCCTGTATCAACTTGTAAAAATCCAGTACGGACATGAAAATTACACTATATTGAAGCGAATATTAATAATTATTTTAATTAAATAAAAAGACGTGATAATAATAAATGAAATACCTAACTCAATAAAGAAAATGTAGGATTATTAATGGTAGTTAATTAGTGTAAAAGTAATAATAATAAAAGTACGAACTACTTTTCTCTCTCCGCGTGAACTGCGCCCTCTTCCCTACTAACCGCAGCTAAACCAACCCCAGTCGAGCCAGAATCTCAGACAAGGTAACAGCTTTACCATGTGTCGTGAAGGTAAACGTGTGAATATATGGAAAAAACGATGTAACAGAAAGTAAGCGTTTCGTGGTGACATACTCCACATGTAGTTAAATGGTGGTGAAAAGTAAAACAAATTAAGTAGTTGAAATGTAGAGAAATAACTAAAAATAACTAACATAGCCGACACATCTCTTTATAAAAAAATATTTAAATTGTAAGGTATGTTCCATACCATATAAAAAGATAACATTAGTGCAGTTACAAGTAAAATGTGAAAAGTGAACACCAACATCAGGAGTGAAGCAACAACGACAAATTTACGAGCTCCAGGTAGCAGAATCCTTTCGTCATGATCGCAACTTAGAATCAACAAAATAAATGGAGGAACCCGAACGACAACGAAGAACGTCCAGGAAAACCAACTGAAGAGGATCAGCAAGAGAACCTGCCGCAGATACACATTATATCAAGGTGAAACCAAACCGTTATCTTTCTAACAACCGCAACAAAACAGTACATTTTTGTAAAGACTTATTCAAATCATGTAAATGTTAACATATAATGTTTGTAGTTACAGTAACGAAATAATAGTAATCTGATGATAGTTAAAGGTAAAAGTTAATTCGAAATTTGATCAAACTATTCTCCCAATAGTTTGCATAATGTTGAAGTATTTTAGAATATTATAAAGTTAAAACCCGGATCCGAGGTATTCAAGATAATTTACAACTGTGTGGTTTGCTCACCAGAGTAACATTTTAAAGAGTATAAGAGCATTTGATGCAGAATCTATGAGAAATTTATTTTAACGTAAAAACAAAAAGATAACCATTATTGTTAAATCATTATTTAAGAAGCTATAATAAAGAGATATTTTTGCTAAAAATCCAGAGAGTGAGTAAATTTACGTACCCTAAGACAAATTCCTGTTCTATATATTTTCCCAATTTGTTGGTAAGTAATTTGTACTAACAACGGCAGCTGGTTTAATTGGAAGCAACCAATTGAACTGGTTCCCTGTGTTATAATGTCTTAACAGGAGAGACGTTATCAAAGAAAAACAATGCGCTGGAACACAATATGGTAGAGAATGGGAGGAAGTGTAGGAAGGGCGGGTGAGTGATCTAAAAGAGGAGACGGCAACAATTAGGACGGGTGAAAGTCATTTTGAAAGCAAAAGCTCATGAAACAGCGTCAAACGCAGAGAAGTGACAAATCGACATCAGCAACTGGAGAGGGTGCAAGAAATTGGTTTCCACTGAAAGCGAGAAGACATAAGGCAATGGTTGACGAACTTTTGTGGACCCAGGATAAGATGAGAAATGTCACAGCGAAGCGCCTATTACACTATGCGGAAATCATTATTACACTTGATTGTCTTCTTAAATATACCTCTAAAAGGATTAACCATAAAACCTGTAAAAGCTGTCAGATCCAGATTTGTACATTCGGATTCAGATTCAGGCTCAGATTAAGAAATTTTGGTTGGATATTAAGAAACTCTTTACGGCGCACACTAATACACATTTATGCAGTTAACTACGTACACACTCGCATATGTATTGTGTACACGCGCGTGTCCATGAATGTTTGTGTGAGTGCGCTTGTTTTCACCGAATGACCGTCGCAGTCAATAGCACAAAGAACACTTGCCAATCACGTCCATACATCACACTTCCGTACTGCAGTCATACGGCAGTATTCCTGCACACACACACACACACACACACACACACACACACACACACACACACACACACACACACACACACACACACACACAGGGTGCTCGTGGGTGGGGATTCACGAGTGCATGCAAGCGCATAAATAGTTGTTGCGTGTGTACTCAGAACCACACAGTTCAACTTATTACAGTATAAAAAACATAATTCACTTATTTTACAGCAGTTAAAAAAAGTTAATTCGCGGGCGAATTTTAAAACGATTTACTGCTGTTCATGTGTTTCACCAACCCTCCCCTTTACACACGCTACGCGTACACACACACACACACACACACACACACTCTCTCTCTCTCTCTCTCTCTCTCTCTCTCTCTCTCTCTCTCCGACTTTGTCTTGAATTGATGTTGTTTTTTCATACTGTTCGTTTTATTACTATTTCAAGTGATACATTCTATTTCTGATAGACTGTGACATATTTCTCTTCCGTTATTGCTATTGCTCTCTCTTATTTAATATATAACGAGAAAACATAACCATATAACATTCAAAGTAGAACAAACAAAATTTAATTGGAAACACATACAGAACGTGTGAAGGAAGAAAGCTACTAGGAATTGTTAAAAGTTATGAACTTACGGAAAATAGAAAATTTTTGTAGACCAAGAAAACGGTGGATTAAAGGTGGTGGAATGGGTAAATGTTCTAATACCTAAAGGGAAGACGAAGAAGAAGAAAAAGAAAAAGAAGAAGAAGAATGAGAAGGAGGAGACGGAGAAGAAGAAAAAGAAGAAGAAGAAGAAGAAGAAGAAGAAGAAGAAGAAGAAGAAGAAGAAGAAGAAGAAGAAGAAGAAGAAGAAGATAACGTCAGCAATATAATGCAAAATGCTGAGATGAGATAGGCAAACAGTTTCCTGCTGCAAACATTTGGGTTGCACCCAAAACTTGGTAAGAGGCGAGAGACGTTTATCTTTTTTCTTTTTCATCGTTACCACCAATGTTTCAATTTGAAAACTAATAAGAGTCTCGTTGTTGCACCGTCTACAGATAATGGTGTAGATACAATATTTCTTGTACTGGGTCATTCCAAGTTTATAAGACAACTTATGCAAGAATATATGTGAGGTTTTGGATGAATTTCGGGGAGATTATTAGACGTTAAAATAATAAATGTTATCAATGAGACTGATAAAATGGTGCATACGACAATAGTAAAAGACGCGTGGCTTTAATAAAATTACAACAGGTTTCAAACATCGTCTAAGAAAATGTTATAAATTAAAAGAATTTTAAAAATATTTATGTGATCTTTTCCAAGCAGAGCGTACGTGACACAGACTTTTCAATCAAAACTGCCCAAGGAAAAAGAGTTAAACAACACTTAATTACATGCGGGATGGTAAGTCTTCATTTAGCACAGCGTTGTCTTATGACAAAATTCATAAATAAAACGTATAAAAGTCATAAACGAAGTCGTTCTTGAAAGCATTTTTTGCCTATACTTGTTAATTAAAAGAAGTAAAAAGAAGTATTCCTGTGTATTTTGTTGCAATGTTTGTCTTCACTAAGCACCTTTTAGTTTAATATATTTTACTGGATCTGTATGATTTACAAATTCATTTTTATAATTTTTGTAGTCGCTAATGACCGGTGTTGTTGCAGCGACCTTATAAATAAATAAATATAAAAAATAGATATATAAATAGGTGGAACCAATGGAGAAGATCGCCTGGAATTTTGGCAGCAAAGTGACGAAGAAACTATGAATTTAGAAGACTCGTCCAGGTCAAGGAGAGAGTAGTACAGTACAAAAGAAACATATATGGTAACGGAGCCAAGTAAAGAGAGAAAAGAGGTTATCCGGGAAGATTATTGAACGTCGACGTCTAAGGAGCGATGGATTATAATCTAGGGACTGTTGACATCTACAGGGAAAAAAGAAGACTATAAGAAAATGATTGAATTGGCGTATAAGAAAATGAACGACAACATATCGTCACTGGAAGGACGAAGTAGAATCTTGAAAAGGACGGAAAACTAAATAAAAATTAGGTAAAAGTGGGTGAATATGTGGAGCGAGTCTAGAACACAAAGAACATAGTTCGAAGGTGATTGCTAGCTAACCGACACTGGTAGGCCTATATAGTTGGCAGTGCGGTACCAGGCATAAGTATGTGAGAGCCTTACGCATCAGGCACTGATTGTTTTCTAATCTGTCAAACGGAGTTCAAGACAGGATACCATCATACGCTCGTACACAGAGTGCGCAATGATCATACTGGAAGCTCAAGAACGTGGAAACACAGCTTTCCTAAAGACACTTGATGAATCTGATTATACGCAAGCATTACAAATGGTGGAATACTCTTACATTCCGTACGAAGAAGGACTCTGAAAGCGAGTATTAGACGCGTAGTAAAAAGTGGCCGTGGTTTATTAGGTAACGTGTTGGCTCACTACAGCACGTGGCTCGCGTTAGGTCACCGCCCGCGGGCAATAAAATATAAAATCCGGCTTTTAGACCATCGGTTTATCTTTGCAGATGATGATAATATATCCAGCAAGTGATGTCACTGCTAGTAGAAATCTCTCTAGGCTAGCCAGTGACCGATATTGCACTGTAGGTAATCTACGAACGCATGCACGCCTGCAAAACCTCAATTATCCGAGTTTTATCTATAATTATCTGAGGCAAACCTTAAATAAAATACAGTACTTTCGTTATAAATAACAGAAGCTTGACAGTTAATTTTTTACAGTGTATTTTCCGTGAAGTGATCATGTTTATTTTCTCTGTTTTTATAGCCTATAGACCTCTAACACCAGCGTTGTTAAAACACGAAAAGATTCATAAAATTCAATGGTTGAGTGACCATAAATTGCTGTGAGCAAAAGAGACCTTGTTTAAATAATGATTTTTCGGAAAATATGAAGGTTGTAAACTGTTCACATAATTACACTAATATTATGGCTGTCCCGTTAATTGAAACGGGAATTTCAAAACATAAGAGTTTGTTAATTTATCCACATTTGTATTTTCAAAACTATTGTAAATATCAGAGTTATAATAAATTATGTGCCACAAAAAAGGGGACATGTATATGTTCTTTCTTTGGGGGGAGGGATAACTCTAACACTGTTAAAACACGAAAAGATTCATTAAAATTATACTGTATATAAACTGCCAAGTTTTTATCAGGAATTGCCCCAACTAGGCTATCCGTTTTCCTCGGGTTATCATTAATCCGAGGTAACAACGATACGTATTACCTGGAATGATCGGGGTTCTACTGTGTATGCAAAGAGGCGGCTTACACTCGATTCGCTTGGATGACTGAATGGGCTGGTAGGTTCAACAAGAAGTAGGAAGATTGAGAACTGAATCTCCGAGAGTCCAAGAAGACTGCTGATGGTTGAAACGGACGACAGCGTGCTAGAGTAACTAAAAAAAATTATTAAAACAGTGGCACTTAAATAACTATATGAATTGTTTTGCCGCTTTCATCGGAGATTCTTCTTCATCTTCTTTTTCTTTTCATTATTATTGTTTGGATTATTTACATAATTGGTTCGGGAGTGAAAGTCACCGTGCCGCGCTTCTAGTTATATTTGTGCACAGAGTGTTAAATCAACGCCATTTTATAATAATGATAACAACAACAACAACAACAACAACAACACGACTACGGTGGCCATCAAATGGAAACAAGCAATGTTATTAGTGCATAACGAAATAATTACGTTTTCATTCATCCATCTGTCCAGAAAGCTAGACAAGGAAGTGTGTTCTAGTTGCATGTTAGACAGAAGGCGCGAGCACAGAAATACTTGGTTTTTTGTTTACGTGTTGTCAAGAACGGTATATTATTGTTGTCTTATACACTTCCGATTTATTATATTATACTTCCGTGTAACAAATTTGTTTTTATGCACACGTACGTGACGTCGGAGTAACGGCTCGGCCGTATTAAGCAGTAAGCGAATATAGGAAGTAGTGTTGGGGGCAGTACGACAGTCAGACCGGGCCGCGACACATACACAGTAACATCCCCCTCGCCACTGCACGAGGTTATGTGTAGACTGATTCCTCTCTGGGGGTTTGAGCCGTGCAACAACAGGTCCTGGGACTAGTGCTGGAGAAATAATAATAATAATGATAACCTAGAGAGATTTTTACTAGGCAGTGACGCCATTAGCTGGTTATATTACAGTAGAACCTCCATTAACCGAAACACTTTTAACCGAAATATCGTTTAACCGAAACGACCGACCAAAAAAAAAGTTCTATATTCCCGATTTTGACTACAATGAACATTTGTTTTCTGGATAAAACTCTAAAACTAATGTAATAAACAAATAAATTATGCGTCATGTCAACAAAGCGGAAACAGGTCATGATAACGATTGAAGAAAAATCGGAGACAATTAAAAGAATTGACGAGATTTTTCTGTTTCTAATTGGGTCAAGATGAAAATTAAGTTTGTAGAGTATGCTTCGAAGATGCCAAACAAGAAAACAATGAAGGCGTGTCAAAACGAGAAAGTAAATGAGGCTGTTTTTTATGGTTCGTGCAACAAAGGGACGATGAAGACGATGACAGCAGAGAGCAGTAGACATGACACCTCTGACGAGATTTTCGATGCCTTAGAGGTAAGAGATTTGATTTTGGGTTCTGGCATTAAATTAGGCTATATTAAATACTCGTTTTTCTCACGAAGTTTATTCATATTTTCAGATAGAGTAACGGTTCGTCGAACGATCAGAAGAATCAAAGCTCTTTGACGTTCTGCTAATGAAGCCATGGCGAGATATTGTTGCAAGAAAGTGATGTAAAAGAAAAAGCAAAGGAAAATATAAGATTTTTTTTTAAATCATTAAACTACTGTTAAAAAATTACTTCATGCAAATAGTTTCATTTTTATTAAAATCTCTTTATATTACCTCCAGTTATTTTACTTTTGACTTTAAAAAAGAATATCTTAATTATTATCCTAAATTTTGGTTATCCGAAACGGCCTTTCACCCCTTTGATTCGGTTAACAGAGGTTCTACTGTATCCATCATCTGCGAAAACAAACCGATGGTCTTAAAGCCAGACGATAGTGGTGACGTTGAATTTGACGATAACGACGTACATATGTCGTTCAGAGCAACGGAATTCAGAGCATCCGTTCAGAGCAACGGAATTTGACGATGACGACGTACATACGTAGTTCACAGCAACGGAATTTGACGATAACGACGTACATACGTAGTTCAGGGCACCGGAATTTAACGATAACGACGTACATACGTAGTTCAGAGCAACGGAATTTGACGATAACGACGTACATACGTAGTTCAGAGCAACGGAATTTGACGATAACGACGTACATACGTAGTTCAGGGCAACGGAATTATACGATAACGACGTACATACGTAGTTCAGAGCAACGGAATTTGACGATAACGACGTACATACGTAGTTCAGAGCAACGGAATTTTACATCATGTGAACGGAACAAAACTGCGGGAGCTTGACATAATTTTTGGAGGGTTTCCCGAAATTGCCACCTGTAGAGCTGTTTCAAGATATTGTGCCTCCATGTTGTGTCAAAGGCCTTTTTAAATTAAAAAATACGGCAATCACGTGTTTTATTTCCGTAAAGCGAGTTTGGACTGCGTTTCTAAACGTATCACTTGGTCAACAGCCGAATGACGTTTTCTGTAGCACACTGGTGAACGGATCGCTCCAGACACCAGGTGAGTCGATTACTGACCATCTTTTCATTTAACATTCCCAAAGAGCATGTGAGAAACACTGGACGATAATTTATCGGTTTGACTTTTGACGGAATTAGGAGCGGGGATAACAACTGCCTCTTCCATGCCTGTGTATAACCCCTTGCGTTCTTATGTCGTATATTTGTAATGGAGTCAATTTCGTAGCCCATGATAGATGTTTTAAGATGCCGTACGCAATGTTGTGTTGTCCTGCTGCGGTATTGCCAGAAGCATTTGTAGCAGCGTTTGATTCTCTCATTGTAAACCGGTGATTGTACGATCATTTTTCAGCGCTTCCGAAGTCTAAAGCGTCTTGGTCTGTTTCGTCTATTCTGCTGAGGAAATCTTCACTACTCAAGAACGGTCAAAGGTTAATATACCAATGAACCACTGATTGCCCACATCTTGGTAGAGTCGACTGGGTGGACACAAATTTCTTCCAGCTGGACTTTTCGAAGTCAGAATCTTTCGCGAGCTGCGTGTGTTTGGCTCTTGTAAGCGATCAGGTAACAAAAGGTTGTCACGTATTTAAATCTGCTGAAAGTCCTTCACTTCTCTGTGAGCGCTTGCTTAACTTGCTCATTCCACCATGGAACAGCTGATCTCCGGAGAGAACCTCCAGGTCGCGGGATGTGACTCTGAGCCCGTTTCCGTGAGGTGTCGTCTTGTACAGACCCAAGTGGGACTGTGAGCATTGAATTATCTCAATAAGAGCATAGAAGTCGGCAGCTGCTGGATTGGGTATTGCAGGTCTTGGTAACTGCCATCAGAATTCTGATTGACAATCGTAGGAGATTGTCATCTTCAGCGGCTGAAATAGATTTATGGACCTCTTTTTTTTTAAGTTTATGAATGACATAACATCCGTCCTAAAGTTTGATGTCGGAATGTTTGCAGATGATATAAGATCTCACTTCCCATCAGTGGCAAGGAGGATCACCTTATACTTCAACAGTGTATAGATAATGCTTTAGAGAGGGCACGGAGGAATTGCATGCAACTAAATCATAAGAAAACATTAATAGCCGCGTACACTCGTAGGACCAATCTGTCTTATTATACTTATGAGATAGACGGCGTGGCTGCAGAAACAAAAGATTTAATATCTGATCTGTGTGTTGTTGTGGATTCACGGCTTCTCTTGCCTCAGCATTCTGAAAGTGTTGTGTTTAAAGCCCGCAGAAATTTGCGCCTTATTAAAGGGATTTGCAGACACTTTACAAGTACGGATTGTAATGTGGTACTTTACAAGTCTTTAGTCCGAATCCATCTTGAATATGCTTCAGTCACATGGAACAGGAACCATGAGAACACGGCTACCTCCACTGAGAGAGTTCAGAGGAACTTCTTGCACTAGACAACCAACAAATTCACCTTATTGGGTAGCGAAAGCTCTTGATCTTCATTCACTTCTGACTAGAAGAATTCATACAGACTTGCTTTTTTTCATCGAGTTCTTCTTGAATGGATTGCCCAATGGCCATTGGTTTGAACGTCCCATTTGGTAGACATTCAGGATCATGTAGTCCAGTTGTGAGCTGCCAACCTCTGTGTTGACGTCCTCAACTTGTTTACTGACAAAAAGAAATTTCAACGAGCAGTTAGGGATGAAATTTTCTGACTGCACTTATTTGACCTGCCACATTCATTTTGTGGCCTGATTTGTTAGAGACGTAGTACTTTGAATTTACTATGTCTTCTATTATTATTATCATAGTCGTTTCCTTGCTTGACACAATAAATTCCTCAGATCAAGTGTCAAGTCAAGTGTCAAGTGTCAAGTGTCAAGTGTGATATACTAAGGTTGTGTGAACCGTTCCATCAGACTTTTCCCCTGTTCCTCTACTAGGCGTCCTTCTTTTCCAGTGGGTGGGTCGGCAGAGTGTAGAGGTGTGTGGGAGCCCTGCACAAAAAAACTATGACGATGATGATGATGATGATGATGATGATTATTATTATTATTATTATTATTATTATTATTATTATTCTCCCTGTCTCTCAGCTATAGGCACTGTTAGACCGTCTATATAACAGGCAATGTGATTATGCTGGCGTTCAGACTATTCGGCATGTTTTCAGAACGACTGATTTTTAACATTGAAAATGTTTATAAGGACGTGTCGCACATTTGCGGCCGATCGCTGGTGCGTGATCGAAAATGGGAACCGGTGAGTTTCCATAGAAACTACTTCTTTGTTGTCAGTAACGTAGTACACATATAAAACTTCGCTTATGAATGCGACTACATTTAACTTATAATCTGTACATTGTTAAATGAAGAATGAATTCATTGATTAGTGAACGAACATAAATATATATATATATATTTTTTAGATTTATTGAAGCATTTTCAATGCCCTTCTCTGTGCATTGCATTTGTGCAATGCCTGTTAATTTTTAATTGTATCTGTTGTACGTTTTGCATTTAATTGGAGGCTAGACAAATTAGTTACCAGGTGTTATTATTAGTATTAGTAGTATTATAACAAGAACTGGTATGTACACTCGAAAGGCTAGCCCATCATCGTGTTTTGCCTTCTTGATCGACGGCATGACTATCCACAGAAAAGTTTCGGTGTCAGATATTGGAGTTCTTATAGCTTTCAAGCTCCTCTTCGCTTATCACATTGATTGTTGACTTTTAGGCAAAAGGGAATCAGGACCTTATCCGGTGGTTTGGGAGGCACTTTTAGACTATGGCCTTATGTCTCACTTTTTAAATGATTTCAAGTCACTTGTAAAGAGTTACTTAGAATATGCTTCCGTCTTCTGGACTGGAACCGTGATTAAGCTAAAATCCTTATTGAAGGCGTTCAGAGAAGTTTCCTCTCGTGGGTAGCTCACAAGTTTGTATTATTGGATTATGAAGTAGAGATTATGAAGGCTTTTGATCTTACTCCAATCAGAATAATTCACTCAGAGTTACTCTTTTATCCTTCACAGACTTCGCGGATTGCCCACGAGTACTGGTTTAAAAGTTCCCAGCTAGGGAACACTTGCGTAGCCTAGATTTGTAGTTGGTAACACTGGTTTGCGTAGCACAATCGGTAGGTGTATTGACGTTGCCAGTTGCCAGCCTCGACTGCTTTACTGACACAAGGCAATTTCACACTGTAGTAAAAAGTGAGATTCTCTGACTCGTTCTTTGACCTGCCTGATTCTCTTCGCGAAGTCGATTAATTTAGTCAAGTTACTTCTAGACTGATTTTTTTTTGCAACAGTCACTTCCATAATTGACTAAAAAATCCCCTAGAGATAATGTTTCTAACAAGTGAGCAGCTTTGGATAGAACAGTAGTATAGAGCAGTTGAGTAGAGCAATAGGATAGAACCTACAAGGATCCGAAACTACAATGTGGTTTAAAGTTGAGAGATCAATTCTGAACTGTATATTCTGGTGAACGAAATAAAATGTAACATTTCAGTTCGCAAAGTTTGTGCTAGGAAGTTTTATAAATATCAAATGCTATGGTAATGTTTATAAATATAATTAATGTTTGGTAATTAAAAAAAATCTGTGTATTATAACATCCAATGGAAACAAAGCTCAAGTAAATAAGTATAGCGGATAAAGTATGAGAAAGTTCAACAAAAGAACGTCTTCCTATCGACAACAAACGAAAGCTGTTTGTTTTAATTAAAAACCTAGATAGGTAAGTAGGTTAAAACGACACTTGTGTTGAGTACACTGTATTATCACTTGTTATGTCCTACTTTAATTGTTAAATTAATTGGCGAAATGCTTGCTATATGCTAACAGATGCTATGTTAATTTGCCAACACAACACAGCTTAAAATTATTTTTCCTTCTAAATACATAATCACAATTTTTCTAATTAAAATTTACAAACCTATAAGGTCTATTGTTATTTGTGTATGGTGAGGCAGACATAAACAATGCAATTATTATTATGTTTTTTGGGGACTCGGCAAATGAGGCCTTTAGCCCAACGTCGTCTACCAGGAGTGTTGCTCGATGGGATATTTTCTTCTCACCTAGATTTTAGTTCACTCAGCGACGGTGGAAACTCATACACATTAAGACGCAAAACGACATTTTCAAAGCCTATACTTAGGCTATAAAAGGCAGTAATCGTGCTGCTTTTAGGAAGGACAGAGTTCTGTCTACCTCTAACAGTTCGTTTCCGAGATCTTCTTGCAGGTTACCTTTTATTTATTAATCTGTTTCAATTACCCTATGTTCCATCTTTTTTCTTTATATTTTTGTAATATAGAAAAACTCGTACTTTCTAATAACGATACTGTGATCACGTCTTTAGACACACAATATTGGAGGCTTCGAAACATTAGAGATCTTTCTGTTCGACTACAGATTTTTGAATTTCTTTAACACTATCAGTGACCAATTATAAATATCTGTATACCTTTCTTTCCTATTTTTAATCTAACTGTATTTAAACTAAAATATCTGAAACGTAATTCTGGTAAAAACGGCATAAATAAGTGCAGTGTATACTCTGGGATAAATTTAAATAAAATAAAGTAGAACTAAACCTAACATATTTGGGTAGATTAATATCAGTACAGTATATTAAAAGGAAGTTGAAATTGTCTCCAATCGTAAATAGTTAATGTTATGCTGCTGATATCCTCGCTCCTTAATCTAGTCAATAGGCCCTCTCAGCACAGGCAAGAAATTCTACCCCGCATGCAACAAGCCAAGTCTTTATCAATTTGAAAAAAATTATTGATCACCCTGACGTGTCTCTAAAACTATCGAGAATGTTTACGTTTCCATCTTTTGTCTTACAAAAATAGACAAAAGAAGACAGTTTGACACTGAATGAGAACACCTGCAAAGAATAAAAGCGTTCGAAACGTTATTGTCAGGGAAGGTGCAGCGGACAGATACTGAATAACCTAGTCAAATAGGATACTAATACAAAGAATTAAGATGAATAAGAATAAATAATGCCAATTCGGATATACTAACTGACACGGAAACAGTTATAAACACAGTACTGAGACGTGGATTTTTTTTGGCGTAAAATAAACACAACCTAGAAAGAGAAATCCATAGGCTGCATAAGAACAAATCAAGAAGAACCAGGCTCGTGCTAAACGACAAGATATTTGAATAAATGGATCATTTCAATTATC
Organism: Magicicada septendecula; assembly: GCA_034769895.1. Taxonomy (NCBI): domain Eukaryota; kingdom Metazoa; phylum Arthropoda; class Insecta; order Hemiptera; family Cicadidae; genus Magicicada; species Magicicada septendecula. The sequence continues at coordinate 119,015,299 of CM068375.1, read as the reverse complement.
TCGAGTGAGGTATTGTCTTTGATTGCAATAGGCGCATAGTTAATAAATTGGGTAAATACTATCATAATATGGGAAAAATATTTTCGAAATCAACTCGTCTACACGCTAGTACGAAGTTAAAACTTAAAAGATCATAGTTACGTCAACTGTACGAGGTACCGCGCCGTTGTAGTGAATCTTGGTTGTTGAAATGACGGCACGAGGGTCGTGTACACGTCCTGGAGATGAGACAATGTTGCACGGTGAAGGGTTGTAGAGTTGCCGGAAGATCGAGGTATTTGAAATCAGGAAGAGTTTAAAATCTTTGGCGTAACGGTAAAATAGAAGAAATTGGGATGAATATGAAGATCGAGTGGGGTGTAACAGACGATTACTTCAGGTTTGCTGCGCGATACTTTTAGCTAATTATGTACCGGTACGTTTATCGATATTTCATTTAGTCATATTTTTATTTGGCTTTTATTTTATAGGCTTTATCGTAATTATTATTTTCTTCATATCTCATTCTTTGGGTTATTGAGTAAATATTTACAATCTTGGATGCTGAACAAACGAAGCACAGACTGTGGAGATGGATATGTTCTCACGGTCAAAAACTGTAACGTGAGACTACCTTGAGCCACAGTTACATTTAGATTGAGCTGAGTATCTTTATTGCATACACAAAATAAAAGAAAATAATAGAAGAAAATAAAACGGGATTGAAAATCAGGACTGGATCAGCCCTGACGGAGTATCTTTGGAAAGTAGGAGCAGACAAACTGTATAGCCAAGTAGGCATAGAGACAGTGCCACGGGGTGTCTTGAACCCGGGATGGAATTATGCTTTGTAGGCTTTAACCCATTGACCGTCAGGATCTTATGGAACTGTGAGGTTGTGTACCTACTCTGTTGTAAGGACATTCAGGATTAGCCTACGTCCTGCCTTCACCATTTTGTTGTGTGCAGGAGAGCAATTTAAGGTTTGATGGGAGAGCGAAATAAGATTCTGTGGCCGTTAAGGAAATTAGAGTACTTGGAACACCGGATTTAGAAAGTACGGATATCCTGAGAACCAAAAAGGCGCAATAGCTTTACATCTCGTGATCAGAACTGGCTTTTCCAGTTGTCATCGCGTGACCTCTGTGCGCTCGGATATAGGCCATCATAAGTTGGCTGGACTTGCGCTCACTGTGTTGGCATAAATTGCAGATATACTGTAATTATATTGTACATTGTAATTAAATACTCACGCAAGGAAATAATTGCCTTCCGTAGTGGATAATTTACACGGCTAATTATCACGTCTGCTCCCGTATCATAATAACGTCCTATGCCTTATGTTTGGAAAACCTCTCGTGCTTACATATTATTATTATTCCAGCTGTACAATATTTCTACGTTTTCCGGAACCAAAGATTACAAAATTTATTGAATTATTTATTGACTTTTCATCTTCCACTCCTGCTTGTGCTTACATATAGAGAGAGAAAAAACTATAAGAGAGAATGTTTTCTTTACGAAATTGTCAATTACATAATTTATAAGTTTCATTTAAGGAATTATACATTTAGAACAAATTATAAAGAAATAATTATAATTAAAAGACATTGGTACTCAGTAAAATTTCAGCAATTGAATTAGAAACGTCTGTTATTCCAAGCCTGGCTTGTTTGACAACAGACACCTCGATAATCACAAAATTGTATATTATAAGGTTAGTATAAGTTAATGAAGTCCGGGTCGCTAATAGTTCAGCGTAAATCATCAGGGTTTGAAACCAACTAAGGGAGGATCTTTGATCACGAAGTCCTCATATAATCTTGGTGGATATCTGACCTCCTTAGTAATGGTAAGATATAGCCGGTTACGTCAGGAGTTCTGACAGCAACATAATCCTACTCTACTTGTATTACGTTAGGGCTAATAGGAAGTAGGAATCTTATGTAGAGACCCTAACCCTTCTTGATGGGTAAAAATATTAAATCGAATTTTAACTTAGAATTTAGTTTATTATGAGGTCTGTATACTATCTCCGCTTTTATTCAACATCTACTCGGAAGGTATTTTTAGAGAAGCTTTAGATGAACTTGATGTGGGAGTCTCTCTGAACGGTGAAAGAATAAATAACATACGTTATGCGGATGATACCGTCAGAATTCGCAGATAGCTTAGAGGGGCTGCAACAACTAATGAATAGAGTGGACAGAAAGCAGCCGTAGGTATGGTCTAGACATCAATGTTAATAAAACGTAGCTAATGATTGTATTTAAGAACTAGTTCACAAATTGCGCCCTTAATATAAACCAAAGGCCAGTTGAAAGTGTAAGCAAATTTACATATCTTGGAAAAGGTTTTCTGCTCAAGAAATAAAGATCAGAATTGAAAAGGCAAGAGCAGTGTACACTCGAATGAGGAGTTTATTCAAAAGTCACGATTTAACAATAAACACAAAGATGAGAGTTTTACGCTGCAACCTATTGTCGGTGCTCTTCTACGGTGTAGAATTTTGGACTTTGACTGAAGCCACAACTAAAAAAATTGGAAGTTTCGAAATGTGCCTTTACCGTAGAATACTGAGCATTTCATGGACAGTACATATAATGTTGAAGTTCTTAGAGAGATGAAGAAAGAAAAGGAAGTTATTAACACAGTGAAGATAAGAATACTTCAGTATCTAGGACATCTCATGAGAAATGAACAGAGATTTCACTTATTGCAGTCCATACTATGTACTTGATGGCTGAGAAATGTAAGGATCTGGTCTGGCATGAATACAACTGACTTATTCCGTGCAGCAGTACAGAAAGTTAAAATAGTCTGTATGATATCCAACATCCGAAACGGATGGGAACTATCAGAAGAAGAATGAGGTCTTCCTGAAGCCAAAAATGGATGGCCATAAATTGGTGGTGCTGACTATTCTGTTTATAAAATCTTAGTACCCTTTTAATTCTGTTTCTGCGCCCAGTTGATCCATTACCACATTCTTAACCATTCCATAACATTTCTCTCATTAGTTTTCCCTTCAATATAATAGTCATGTAGCTATTGTGACTAATTAAGTATATCAAGCACTGATGTTTCTTTCTGACGTAGCTTCTACGCAGTAACAATCTCACGTATGTGTATAATATTCTTTATCATTTATCCACCTATACACTCTATTATTGTTCAGTATTCTCTCTCATGAAATCCTCTGAATTCTCCTCAGCATTATATTCTCAAACGTTTGTAATCGTTCTTTGTTTCTCTTCTCAATGGCACATGCCTTAACGTCATGTGGAGCCTAGATTCGTATAACAAATATACTGAATTTCCCTTGCCTTAAGTCTAATACTTCTTGAGATTGTACTCGTCTTTTTCATAAGTTATTTTGGCCAGTACCATTCTATGTTAAATATCTTATGTGGCTCTTCCAAGGACTATGAAACTCGGCTATCCAGTTATTTGAGAACATTTAGGCCAACGTGTCGTCATTTTCTCACGTCTCATTTGAGTATTCGTTCATTTTTATCGTCTCATATTAGCATTACGTCTATTTGCTTTCAATTAGTCTTCATGTCAGACTCACAACATTTTCTTTCTATTCAAATAGAGTGTCGTAAAGATTACTCTATTTTAATCCGAAAAGGCTGCATCATCTGCAAAACTCAACACATTGCCTTTTTCACCAATGACTTTAATTTTCTTTATATTTTCTTTCTTGCAAATATTGGTGCTGTATTCAATTCAGATATTAATACGATACGTTTGATATTTATTTCAGTATAGATACGATATTCTTAATAGATTATATAGTTCCTAGTGTATTATTGCTTTTTGGGGGAGGGGTGGATAACGTTAACAAAAGAACGGAGCTACTAAGTTTTTTCTGAGTGACGTCTATAAATTTCATTATATAGTATTATATAGTATTTCATTATTTAGCATTAATTTTCATTGCTAAATGAAAACAAAGTTGGAATTTTGAATGTCCTGCGGCTGAAAGTTTTGTTCTTCGAAAATTAGAGACTTTATCTTCGTTTATGTTGTTTTCCATTGTGTCTTCTTGGTTGTGGATTTCCTCGAGTGTCTGCTAAGTAGCTTCTACGATTATTCAAGTAATAAAAAGCAGAAATATAAGATAATATATAGCAGAAATTAGTTAATTTAACGTAAGTTATCTTATTTTTCCTCTTCTTCTTCTTCTATTTATGGTTAATCGCCTGTTTTTCTTAATGCATCAAGGGAATTCGCTAAAGGTCGATTCCAAGTCTCCCGTCCACGTCTTCTAAAGGATTCCGTTTTCCGAACGGTCTAGAATCTCATACTATTTTTGTTATTTATTTATGAAATTATTTAATACAACAAATTATTTATGAAATTCATTTGTCTGCAACAGTTTCTTCGCGCTTTCTTCTATACAGATGAACTATAGACAAGCGTTCATCTTCACTCTCATGCCATCAAGTAGAGCTACAATAAACTTACACAAGAAGGGAGAAGTCGGCTTGCTAGAAGTTAGTCTGTGTAGAAACGTGATACAGGAAATACAAGGCGTGGGATGTCGTGGGACTGACAGCTGCTGGAGGCTGCGGTCTGGACAATCTCTTGACCACAAGCCACAGCCACTACAATTGCAGCACGATTAGGTCAGTCGTCTACGCACAGCGTTATGCAATCCTGTACTATAGCATTTCATTAATACATAAATGTGTGGTTTTATGGCCTTTCTCAACTTCTTAAATTTGAGGTCTCGAGGAACCCCTGATAATAACTAATACGCATGCAGCTCAAAATACGTTAGTGTCCTCAGTAAGTTGTATGTGCCAGTAAAATAATAACTACTGTATCTATTCTATTTAAACAAGCACTAATGTCATTACGTATTTTTTGGGTTTTTTCTGTCCCAATCATTAGACACACGTGCATCGTTCATAAGCGAATAGACAGGAAAATCGAGTCAAACTTATCAGATAATCGACGTAGAGGACAAGAAATTTTATAGGGGCCAGAAAAATAATCGTTTTATTGCTAACTTGAGACATTTTATCGTACTGTAAATACAGGGTGTAATACGAAACTGTCGATATCAATATTGGGTTTATAAAAAGTGAATTACTTGCTAATGTATAAAATCCTAAATGTAATACAGATCAGTTGAAGCATAAGAGAGTTAGAAAAAATCTCTTTAAATATTAAGAAGTAGAAATTAAAATGCTAACGATAAATTATGACGGAAAAACTAAAATGATGCTTGGCGAATGTCATCACTGCCTTACTGCTTGTATAATACAACGAGCTGTGGAAGAATGACAAGACAGATATTTATTTTGCTGTACGCCTGATGAAAAAAACACTATAACGTATGGGTAGTATATAGAAAGAAACATATAAGATAAATAAGTAAGAAGGAAAAGAAAATATTGAGTGCCCCAAAGAAATGGAAGAGAAGAAGTAACAATACAATAAAACACTGACCTGTGATAAAACACTAACCTCTATAAAGCACATCGGGTATTAAAATACTTGAAGAGTAAAAGATAACCAGATCTCGCCGACGTCAGACGAAGAATCACAGGAGAGGAAGTTTTATATTTATACGAAATAAAACAAAAAATAAGGTCTAATTAAAGGTTTGTTTGTTTTCACGACAACAGGGCCTGCCCTTTAACTAGGCAAGGTAGATAGCTGTCTAGGGCAGCATAATTCGGGAACGGAAAACGTTGAGAGAGAGCAAAATAAAAAATATAATTTATAATATTTCGGGGCAATAACTATTATTCTTCAAAGAACATCCCATGTTATAAATTGTACGTAAAAGTAAACTCTGACAGGATGCTAGTTTTAGGATTTCAAAAAAATAAATTGTGTTACTAGAAATGTTACGCTTTTTACTTTTAATTCTTTTTGGCATATTTTCTATTTTAATCTTTGGTGAATTTGACCTTTTTACCATGTGCCCTTTGGTGAAATTTTAACCTTTGGTTGGACGACAACAATGATGGCCTTTAATCCTGACAGGATTCGTCAAGTGGACAAGGAACTCTGTTGATTTGTGAAAAAACAAATTCGTCCTTCTATATGAGTCATTTTAACTCTACCAGTGACAGTCGTAAGTGCTCAGAGAAGTTTTTATAAAATTCATAAGATTTAAATTTACAGATCGTTGAGTCAAGAAAGACTTCTTGGACAGGCCTCAATATCAGTTCAAAGTGAATTAGCCTAAAAAATTTAACTAAAAGAACTGATTGAAGACTTTGCTAAGCTGAAAGCACGAAACAAGCTTTAAAAGTAACTTAATAAGTTTATCGTGTTACTAACTTACTAAGTTACTCATCATTTTCTCTTCACGGTGCCCCATCATGCGCTCATTGTCTCAGAAAAAGCGATTTTCTCTCTCCATCGTTCATCGTCTTGTTTCTTCCATATATGTTTATATAGTACCTATTCCATACTTTTAAATGCCCAAAGATCCAAAGGTCATACCTCTTGTCCTAGCTCTGTACTCGGGATCTATATACAAAGGTACTGGCGGAACTTGTAACTGTGAATTCTAATTATCACAATGGAGAGCGAGCGATCTTTTCTGTTTATCATTAATTCTTCTTTCCATTCCTCTGTCACAGATAATCATTTTCCTTTGTTGTTTCCTTAGAGAGCCCATCCGTATAAGTAATGACGGAACTATATGTGAATCCATTATCATACTAGATAAATTGTACGTATGTTCTATTTTCTGTACTATACGATAAAAAAGGAAATATTTTGACCCTAATAACAATCCTTAGTATTCTACAATCTTCTTGTCGACCAATATTTACTTCTATTCAGATGCATTCTTCAATTTATGCTTTCTTTCTTCAATTTATGCTAAGACTGATTTGTTTTACTTCATCATTAAATCGTTTAACACGTGGCTTAAAGAACCGTACTGGCATGTGGTGATCCACGAAGAAACGGAGAAAGTTTCAGAATGTGTTCCACTGGTGAAAATAAAGAAAATAGTTCATATAAACAGAGGTCCGGAACGTCTCGTTTTCCGTCTGGAAAACTTTATATTACAAGAAGGAATTGAGATATTTTTATGAAATTTGGCACACATGTAAACATTAATGTTTCTTAGTAAATAAGAAATACAGTTATTTAGCGTTTTCAAATTTTAAAAAGGCTGTCACTTTAAGTTTTATCACTAATACCTCTGTAAATTTTAATTTTATCAAAGTATGGTTAATTATATAAAATTTTAAGCCTTTTAGTATTATGAACACGACATCTTGTTTATTTAAATCTGTTAAGAAATAACTGAGTTATGATGGATAACAGGCTATCCATAAATTCTGACTTCATAAATTTTTTTACAGAACTTCAATGCCTCCAATATAGGAAACATTTATTTAAAGTTATTATTATTTTTTCTTTCAATTAGTAACGATAATTTATTACAAAGCAAATGGTCTATTTTTAGTAATATTAAGGACTTGACCAAATTTAACTACAAATATTAGGCCTACACGTCACAATTTCAATCACAAATATTTACTAAAAATATCTTTAAGTAATATAAAATGATAATGCCATGTTTCGATTTATAAATAATCTGTTTAGTTTACTGAATTCGGTTATAAAACACGTAGTTTAACTAAATAATATCGTCAGATACTTTTCTTAAATTCCCTTTGCTTGTGTTTCTTTACTCATTGTTTGTTTAAAGTCATCATGTAACTATTGTTAATGGAATAAATCCGCTTATAGTCCAAGCCACGTATTTTATAATCAACTAAACGCTATGTAACTCACCGTCTGTGGCTTAAGTAAATGTCTTTATACAATTGACATGTTTCGGGACACTTGTCCCATCATCAGAATATTTAAAAAAGTCTCTTCATACCATCATACGATGGCACAGTCGTCAACATATTAAAAATATTAAAATCCACATAACACAAAACACAATTACACTACACAAAGTACGCACACAACAATTTTCGGTGTACACCACACGGTAACCGACAGCGCACCACACTGAGTGCGCTGTCGGTTACCGTGTGGTGTACACCGAAAATTGTTGTGTGCGTACTTTGTGTAGTGTAATTGTGTTTTGTGTTATGTGGATTTTAATATTTTTAATATATTGACGACTGTGCCATCGTATGATGGTATGAAGAGACTTTTTTAAATATTCTGATGATGGGTCAAGTGTCCCGAAACATGTCAATTGTATAAAGACATTTACTTAAGCCACAGACGGTGAGTTACATAGCGTTTAGTTGATCATCATGTAACTGTCGAGAATGGCTAACTACAGTTTTCCTGAAACGTCAGATATGCATCTCATGTATGATCTTTCGAATTGGACATTGAAACATCCCATTATCATTTTCTGTTAATTCAAAATTATTTTAATTCTTGTGATTCAAATTATGATTTGTAAGTAGTTGTAGTTAAGTTTGTTAACCCATTAATGTCATTCAAAATCGACAATTTATTTTGGTAAAATTATTGTTACCAAGTTAGTTTGAAAAAATTGTAATAATTTTAATTAAAATTTTTCACTACTAGAGGAAGCGAAGTCCGGTAAAGAAAATCCAATTAGTCGGAGTTTATGGACAGCTTGTTATCCTCCGTAACTCGATTATTTGTTAACAGATTTAAACAAACAAGATGTCGATGTGTTCACAATAAAAGGCTTAACATTTAATTCAGTACCATAATTTGATAAAATTAAAATTTATAAGTAGAGGTATTAGTGAAAAAATTAAAGTGGCATCCACTTTGAAATTTGAAATTGCAAAATAACAGCATTTTTTTTATTAAAAACGTTAATGTTTAAATGTGTACCAATTTTCATAAAAATATCTCAATCCCTTCTTGAAATAGCCTATAAAGTTTGACTTAAAAAAACAAAATGGCGGCCAGACGGAGAACGAAACGTTTCCGGATTCATGTTTATATGAACTTTTTTATTTAACCAGTGGCACATATCCTGAAAGTTTCTCCGCTTCATCGTGAATCATTCTGTATAGTAAAACAGTATAGGCCAATATTCAAGACTCCAATTAGCGAAATGGGTGTTGAGAGAAAGTCTTTATATTTTACGCTATGTGATCGCGCTTGACTTTACGGATGGATAAAATGAAATTGCTACGAGTAAAAATAATTATTACTACCAGTTCTTAATCGTCGGATGCGCTTTTTGTATGTAAACATGGAAACGATACACAAGGATCAATGTGTCGGTGAAAGCTGTTACAGGTTCACGAACAGGAAGCTGTCTGTCGCTGTCAGTCGCTGATACACCATCTTATTGCTCACGCAGCACACACAATACACCGTAATTTGTGTGCGTGTGTGAGTGCAAACTTCCTGAATTTTTTTCTCGCTCTGTGAATACAGCGAATATTGTCGCTTCCGACTTGTATTAGTTCTAAAGAATGTAATATTTTTTTATTATTTATTGTGCTCTTCCCGATAAGTCGCACGTCAAACCACGTCTTAATAATTGGGACCAGGTTCGGTCTATCAGTGGAGCTATGCTAAGCTTTTAGTAATCTGCGAATTTTGAACATTAATTACTCCGAAACGTTTTGGCTAGTTTCTGCTGTTTCTTCGGTAACATATTCGGTTAAAGGGTATGTGAATGTTTTTTCAAGTGTACCGATCCGTTACAATAGTGAAGACGATTCCCGATTTGCCTTGTCGAAAAGTAATATAGACCTACTTGGGCGTTAGTTTGAAGTTCGATTAAAACATAAAATTTTAAAAAGCATAAAATTTCTTAAGATAGTGATCACAAGGATCAAAATAAACAAAAGGATCAAGTATTAGACAACTACTGCAAATAGTTTCTTAAGTACGTACACAACGAATGTTTAATACTATTTTTTAGGTTCAAATGTAGACCGTTTAAACAGATAATTAAGTTCTTGGATTTCGTTGTCCATGACATGTCCGTTACTTAACTAAATATCACTATAGTATTGAAAACAACAAATTCATAACACTAACATACATCAACAAACAAACTGAAAAAATTGCCCACAAATTCAAAAAAGCAGGATACAGAATCGCTTACAAAACTACTAACAAAACAGAACACACACTATCAAACGCATGCCCAAAGCACAAAACAAATTCGATCTACCCGGTGTATACAAGCTAAATTGTTCAAATTGCAATAAATTCTACATAGGCCAGACAGGACGTAGCTTCAAACAGAGATACATTGAACACACAAAAGCACTCCACACCACTACAGAATCTACCTTTACAAACCACCTCATTGAAGCAAACCACACATATAAAAACATCGACAATAACATGAACATTCTACACGTACACACAAAAGGCCGAAAACTAGACACTCTAGAACAATTAGAAATATACAAACACACAAAAACAAATAAAAACGACATCCTAAACGAACAGACACAATTCAAATCGCACGCATTATTCGAACACATCTCACCACACACACACACACACACACACACACACACAAACACACACACACACACACACACACACACACACACACACACACACAGAGCTTCGATCTTTCGAAAAACTATCCCGTCGCCAACAACAAGACGAACAGCGCTACCTACGACAGCCTCTGATGAAGCCTTCTATAGGTGAAAGCCGGTTTAGGCTGTAAGGTAAAACTTTACGTTTTTACTTATAAAAAACTTAGTGTTCCGAGTCGTCAATACTATAGTGATATTTAGATAATTAAGGATAATATGTCTACAATTAAGGCTCAAACAAAATTAGACACATATTGGCTGTTGCGAAGACACAGTCAGATGTCTCACCTTAGAGATTAAAACCCTACTTTACAAAATTAGGCCTGAGACTATTTATTTTATACTGAGACTGGTAAGAAGATACGTGATTAAGCAGTAAGTCACAGGTGATTTGGAAATCTTGACGTGGAACTCAGAGATGCTTTTGGTACATTCAAAACTAGACACCGAAAAGACCTTCCGTTGCATCAACTCGGTAAGAAAATAATACTATATTTAGTACTTAAGCATCGTATTAAATATAGCATGACCGTAGGACACTACATGATCGTTCAAACCATCAGTTTAGATTCACGTACCTTAGATAAAGTCAAGCAGTCCTATCTCCTAGGCCTAACATTTAAGTACATTTAACCTGTGCCGTTATAAGTACGTATATCAGGTATTAGAGAGGAGTGTTCAGTAGGATATTGTGTAAGTTTGTTTAAATTTTAAGTTTAACCTAAGTAATGTGGTCATTTGGGCTGTTGGTGACAAAATAATCCGCTCCAATCACAGTTACGGATCCTTGCACATTGTGTCGCTCGCTCTAACAAACCGCGACAATTCTACTTCTGTTTTTCCCTTATACGTTGAATTATTTTTTCACTTTGACGAACACGTAACGTTAAACCGAGGTTATATATTAACAATATCAGCACTCGTTAAAAAACGAATGCTCATGTGGTAACAAACATGGTTCACACTCGAATTCAAGCGTTTACGGTCTGTTACTGTTAAACACGATGATTAAGAACGGCACAGTTATGATTTTCACACAATAACAGGATCAAATTCGCAAACAAACCTTGAACCTGCCCTCTTCACGTCCATACGTACAGGCTATTCTCATAAAAAGGCATATTACAGACTAATTAATTATATCAGAAATCTTGTTTGCATATTATCTGCATAAATCGAGTAGACACAAATTACAATATTTTTAATAACATATTATCTCTTCGTAGTGTATGTTTTGTTACAGTATGCACTTGTAATGGTTTTTCTGTTCACTTTCAGTTGTTGTCTTACCAATTAGTCGAGTCAATGAAGCGCGACACCTCCGCTCGGCCAGGTAAACATTTTATAATTACATACTACAGCTCCGCTCGCCTTGTGTTAATAGCCCCAAAAGAGATTATAAGAACTTCGTTCTGCCATCTTTATCACCCCTTAGGTATTCCCCACTCACAGTCCCATTTCAACCTTTCCACAAAAGTAATCGTCCCAAAATAGCTGTTACAGGTATATCGGCCCACCTCTACAATATACGCGGTCATATCGAGTAGAGGTGTCGTGCAATGGTTATTATGGCGTCTGTCGAAAGTCAGCTTAAAACTGAATTAATAGTTTTAGATAATTTTAAGTATTACAAGGCCAAGCATATGCAGAGCGGTGAAGTGAAATTGAGATAAATAGAAAAACGTGCAACACTAAACTTAATTCAATCAGAACCACAGAAGAAAGAATAATTTCAAGAAGAGGTGGTAACCATAATAATCCTACCGTTAGCCAGCAAAATATTCAACGTCAGATTATTAGTGTTGCCGCGAAACGAAAAGCTGAAGCAAAAGTCCATGAAAGACCATCCAAAATTTTCCGTTCCGCAGCCGAAAATACCGATTCAAGCAGCACATGTGTGTTTGACTATTAGACAAACATTTTACCGTGCTAGGAAGAAAATTTTACCACAATTACCCAAAAGTGAGGACGAAGTATTCGATGTTTTACAAACACTTGAACCAAAAACAAATCGCGGTGAAAATGTCGTGTACGTAGTTGATAGACAGAAACATGTTATTATTTTTACAAACTTAAAATTCTTGTGCGAGTCAGCTACTATTTATATATGGGCGGAACATTTGAATTTTGTACAACATTTTTTTCACAACTTTTTACAATCCACGGTTTCCGAAATAATCATTACTTACCACTCGTTTTTGTGTTTTAGGAAATATGACAACTGAATCTTACAAAAATGTGTTTCATTTAATAAAATAGGCGTGTAATTCAAAAGATTTACTTTGGAATCCCCGGAATGTGATGATTGATTTTGAGAAAGCGATACATCGGGCACTCAAAGAAGTTCTACCTCAGCCACATGTAATTGGTTGCCGTTTTCACTCAACACAATCTTGGTGGAGAAAAATACAAAACTTTGGTTTGGTTTGTGAATATAAGAATATATTAGAATATTCATATCCGAAACAGAAAAGTGGTTAATCTTAACACTTGCCATGATCTTTTTACAACCTGACGAAATGGGAGACTTTTTCGCCACGGAGTTAGCTGAAACAAAACCTAACGACTGTAGAGTTGACGCTTATGCAAATTATTTGGTTGAAATGTATGTGGACGAAAAAGCGCAATTCCCACCGCACATCTGGGCTTCCTTATCGGCAGACAGTAACAGGACCGCAAATGGCTGTGAATCTTTTCATAGTCATTTTAATCAAAAATTCTACCATAGTCATCCATCTTTGTATGTTTTTATAGACGCCTTAGAGAGTATACAAATGGAAACGTACATAAAAATCCAAAGTTCGGAAAAGCCGAATAAAAGCAGAAGTGAAAAACAAAATCAGCTGCGTCAAAGGACAATAGACAAAGGCGACAAGCTTTTTTGAGGCTGCAATATGCTAAAATTCTGTCTAAGTGGTACAGTGAATGATACGAAACAGTACTGATTTTATTTTATAATTATTTATAAAAATTACTTAAAATAAAAAATTATAAAAATGAATAAGAAAAGAATAAAAAAACCATATATTGTAGTTCAGCTCAGTGGATATCTACAACTGATGATCGCTAATAAGCGTGAAATGTGCTTTCTCTTTTAGTTTAAAATATTGAAATGAGTTTGACAAGCAATTTGAAAGTTAGTTTCACTATTCTGGGAGGGGGGAAGTTGTGACACTTGCACTGAGGGGCATTTGTCCGAAGATGGAATTTGTTGACATTTGCCCAGAGCCCTAAGCATTCCAGGAAATGACTAATCATGGGTATTTTTGTCAGTGACACTTGCACGGAGTCCGGTAGGGGGCGAGTCGGACTGGTTATAGGAATGCAGAACAAGGGAGGGGGAGGGATTCACCCCTAAATAGTTCATTGGCTTAGTTGACATCTGTGAGACAACTAGTATTCTGTGCAAGTGATAAGTGTAGTGATCCGTGTTGTGTAGATGGAGATCACTGAGACCACCAAGGGGAAGCCTTTGTTGATCTACAATGGACATCAGTATATTGTTGAGTATACCAACAAAGAAGATGTGACTTATTGGCGATGTGTTGATTATAAGAAAAGTAAATGTAAAGGCAGAATATCAACGAAAAATAATACTGTCGTAGGCGAAGCAACTCATGTTTGTATTCCGGACGAAGCGCCAACTGAAGTGAGAAAAAGTGTTGTTAATGCAATGAAGCGTGCAAGGGAAACAGATAATACGATTTCAAAAATTTACGCCGAAGAAGTAGGCCCGCTCTTTAATCGAGGATATGACCTTGTGACTTCACTACCATCACACAGAAGTGCCAAACAATCATTACATCGCATTCGAAGAAAAACTGTGGGGCCTACAAAGGACCCAGTCGACTCTGAAGGAATACGATTAGAGGAAAATGATCTACTTATGAATGACGGTAAAAATTTCTACTTGAAGACGACAACAGAGGGCCCAAAGACAGAATATTGGTGTTTGCCAGCGAGGAAGGAAAATCTGCATTGACAAGTTGTTTTTCATTCTTCGTCGACGGAACCTTCAAGAGTTCAAGCAAACAGTTTAGGCAGTTATTTATCATCCACGCCGATCTGGGAAGTTCTTGAAAAGAAACCAACACTATTCCAGCAGTCTACGCGTTGTTGGCAAATAAGAAACGAGAAACATATGATCGTTTTTTCAAAGCAGTGAAAAACAACGTACCTGGATGGAATCCTGTGACACTTACAATGGACTTTGAAATGGCAATCATCCAATCAGTTAAAACTCTGTTTCCTGAAGCTGAAATGTTTGGCTGTAACTACCATTTTAACCAATGTTTATGGAGGAGAGTACAAGATTGTGGCCTTGTTCCTGCGTACAAAGAAAATGAAGAGATTCGACTTCACATTCGAATGTGTTCTTTCTGCCCTCGCGCATGTTCCGCTCTGATTGATGATGCTTGGCTAAGTATCCAGGAAAGCACACCTGAAGACGAGAAACTGCTGGTGTTCTATGACTACGTCGTCGATCAGTGGCTTGAGAATGAGCATATCCAAAGGAAAGTGTGGAACTCTTGCGGAAGACGGCACTGGACCAACAATGTTTCTGAAGGGTTGAACCAAAGAATTAATAGTTTAATTTCGAGGTCTCATCCAAATGTACATTCACTGCTCAAGACTCTACGAGAGGACGCAGAGTATTAAAGCCACTTTTTTGATACAGCCCTGAATATTGACGGGAAGAAGAGGAGAAAAGTAGCAGTGAAGAGTGATAAAACCATTTCAAATGCCTTGAAAAAACTGGAACTAGATGGGAAACTAAGGTCTTTTCTTGATTGTGTTGCCTACGTCCAGAAGTTAAAGTAAGGGCAATGCCTATAGGTTAGAGAAGTAGACTCTCACCTGGAAAGATTTGTAAATATGTAAATATTCTAATTCAGCATTTAAAAAAAACAACAAAATTGACGAACTCACATCAAGTGAAAAAAATATATGGGAAACGATAAGAGACTACCTCTCCGTGACGTTCCCTGGAAACGACACAAAGTCGGCTAAAAGGCTCTTAAAATTCATAAAATAAAAGTAATATTGCACTATAACACTGAATTCAACCTTTCCAAAATTGAAACAGGGTACGTTTTGAACAGTTTTAAGATACTAATGTTAGTTCCGGGCAAGTGTCACAGTCTTACTTCTGACTCACCAAATACCATTATGTGGAGGGAAGGGCTCCGGGCAAATGTCACTCCGTGCAAGTGTCACTCCGGGCAAGTGTTTCAACCCCGGGAGGGGGACATGTTTCTCCTCTTTCCTCTTGAACCCGAGCGGAGGTGTTATACGGGATTAAAGTCATAAAATTAGATCCGAGCGGAGCTGTAGAGCGGTCGAGAGGAGATGTGTGCCCTAACTTTGAATCCTCTGCAACAGAACGAATCGACACTAAACCTTTCGTATTATTTCTACTTAGAACTAGATAAAAGGTAAAAAAGGTTTTTGGCTGCTCTTCCTCAGGTAAGGTTTCCACACCTCAATGGGTGGGAAATAAAAAAGTAAATAACACCTGTGAATTCTAAGAAAAAAGCTGGCACGCACTTACTCATGAAAGCCAATGCTTTCGAGTTGTTGCGAGTTAAAAATTGTAATTTTCTTAGCTGCTATCGTTAGCCTACAGTATCTTGACCACGCTATAATTTTTCAGATTTTCTCAACTTTTTAAAATATTAAACTTTCAATATTATGTATTTTAGTAATATAATTTAAAAAAAAATTAATTTTTCTTAAATATCGGGAAAAACATTGAATTTAGCAAAGAAACGTACACATACTGAATAAAACTTATTAACAGATGAGTTTTTTTTTGTTTATTTTTGTGGGACGAGTAGGCCTACTTTGCGAAATATGATTATTTAAATATGGAGTTTACTTTACTGAATTTCAGACTGACGAACAGAAATGAGATCAGGAAGTTATTGTACCTTTACCACTTATAGTATGTATATAATAAAATTTTACATAAATAAAAACATTTAACAATTTTCTTCATTGATTTCATTTCTCTTTACATTTGACTGCCACAAAAAAGTGAATTAAAAAAATATGGATATTTTGTACATTTCTCGCCCCCCTTTAAATTAGGAGTTTTAATATCTCTACGTTTTATAATATTTTTGACCTTACGTTCTTAATCAGTGATCTCGAAAACGTAAGTATATACACTTTCAAGAATGTATTCCAAATATTTTACTATAACAGACATTTCGGGGTGATTTCAACCCCGTAGTGCATGATGTAGCAATGCGATTTTGACCACACACTTTTGACTTGTGTTTTTAATTACACTTAATTTTTTAATATCATAAGAAAGACATTCAAAAAGTATTGCTATTCTACACATTTCATTCCTTTAAATCGTCCTTTTTAACTACCCTCCATGCTGTACATTAAATTTGACCTTAAATTCTTAATTAGCGACCCAAAAATAACCAAAATTTATGTAGCTTATCAATTTATTCTAAACAACTTAGCAAATACAATTTCCGGAATTTAAAGATTGTTTTCACTCTACGGGTGAGAGCACCTAAAACCTTCTTTTGACACTGTGTAGAAGACATTACAAAAAGTTTCATGACGATTCGTTCTATTGAAGAGAATTACGAGGTTTTGCAGTTTTTTTCTGGCTTCCATTGAATCGAATAAATAGATTGCATTTTCTTCTCACATTTAAATAGTACGCTGTTGGTATTTTAAACGTTTGTACGCTTTTTGGTTATTTAAGGTACATTTTAGTACCATTTTTTTTATTTTCCCGTTATCTGTGTCCGCATTGAAATTTCGACATTTATAATATACTTTATATCGGTACACGTATTCGTACGCATATACAATAGTGTTGGTATACCGTATGCACATTTAATAGCACTATCCATGACTTGTTTTACATAACAAATTAGGCAGGAATGCACCGATTTTGTGATATCTCCGTATCTCCTTGCCGGCCCCTGGAGGTTATCAACGAGAAGGTAGGCGTTAGGCGATATGCTCCTTGTTGTGAGTCCGACGTGATAGGAGGTTGCTAGTATACAATCTCGAAAAAACGCTGGCCTGGACAGTCGACAGTATCCTTGCCGGAGTAGTAGGATCTTTCTTATCGCTGTGGGGATTCGTGGCTCTGTGGTTTTCCTGTAACTTATTCAAGGAGTCGTGTTGAAGTGTACGAAAGGCCGCTTCCGCAGTAGGGCGTCGGAGAATTGCCGGGGTGAGGGAACTCAGCTTTTGAGAGGAGACTCTGTTTACAATATCACACCTCGGGATCGGGCGACGGTTACGACTCAGGTGGCACAGAAGAATCTGATGGCTCCTTGTAGTAGAACCAGGCGCCTCGTAGAGGACAACGTTTTAACCACTTGTACCGCTAACTCGCTAAAAATTTCTATCACGTAGAGCGCTGTATGACCTAAACGTTCTGGCAGATGCAGGGTGAGCAGGGAGCATGCCTATTCCTTTGAGTGAAAAATAAGACTTTTCGCAGGTGATCAGACTGGACAGTTACATTGTTCACCTTGTTTTTTTAGTTAGCAGTCTCTGTAATTCCAACAAATCTAGATTCCAACAAATCTGTGTTGGAATTACAGAGACTGCTAATTCAAATAACAAGATGAACGATGATAGCGTATTGCACTTGGAAAGTGGCGATAAGTTACATAAGGTAAGACTAATTTTTAAATATTTAAAAACTAATGTAAGTCATGGTTTAGGACTTGAAAATGGAGGAAACACTGAAAGGCCTCGTCCGGAGCAGTTTGGCAAGTGTGAGACAGTTACACTTAGTCAAGAGTAACAACAGTCTATTGAATTATCGACAGCGGGTCAGTAATTGATATATAATATCGAGACAGTTATACGTCCTAAACGTTACATATAAGTAAGTATACTTATATAATAGGCTATCGAGAAAATTATACATCTGTTTTTAAACGCCATAAGGTGGTTAGCGTCCATGCAGTTAATTTTCTTTTGTTTCATAATACTTTAAAAATGATCTTTTTCTACATGAGCAGTTTTTTTTTAATATTTTCTTTTTCTGCGGTCGACGCGCGTAAAGTGTAACTAAGAATTATATAACAGTTTTGCGTAACTTATCAGAAATTAACGCTTGTGTAGTTAGCTAATTTAAACTGGAGTAGAATTTACGCAATACGAACATACGCATTGAGAGGTAACCGGTGAACTTTCTAGACGTGGGAATTTTGGTTCATGTTTTATAGTTACAGCGGTTGTTGCAACCGCCAGGTTTCAGGCTTTAATGTCATCTCATCTCATTGAATGCTTATGAAGCGCCCTACTCCAGTATGAGTATGTCTGTCTGTCTACTTTAGTCTCACACTATCGACCAGTTAGACACACTCTGATATGGCGCCCGGTGTCGTACCGGCCTCAGAGTCCTGAATTAATTCGCTACTTATCTTTAGAAGACTAGCCAATCAGTCGTAAACGGCTGAATTTCTCCAGTCGTGGCCTATGCCGTTCCGGCGGTCTCCGTTAGTAGAAGGTCTGCGAGACCAATTCGCTTCGCCAGGATTCGATTTCGACCGTCCTTGCGAAAAGACAAGATCCCTGTGTTTAGCAAAATACCATCCGTACGACTATTCCGATCGAGCGTCACATCTGATTTGATCCGCTTAAATTCCATCGCGAGCTAAAAATGTTTCTTTTTTACGTTTTATAATAACAAATGGACGTTAAACAGACCTGCTATGATACTAATAACACTGTTTTCTTCTGCTCCGTCGGATATGTCTTTTTAAATCTAGTTATCACAATTTTCTTCAACAGGTTCAAATTGGAACAACTTTAACATAATCACACTATGTATAGAATCACACGAGACAGGTCATAGCATAGCGTCTTGTAACATTTGATAGTGATTCTCTGAGTTAGTGTTATTGTTGTGTCGTTACTAGTAAAGTGAGTACAAATGCAACAGAGTAAGGAGATTTGATGACTTCATAAAAAACAAACATACAGTAGAGAGTCAAAAAACCGTGATAATCGTGACTGGGGGGGGGGTCGAATTATCGATTTTCCTGGATTTTTGAACTTAACGAATATATGACAGTAGCAGTACAAAAAACAAAAGTGAATTGTATGTTGTCCAAACAATAACTGCTAATTATACTTAAATGAACTTTATTTACGTTTGTCGTTTGGCATTCAAAGTATAAAGACTGAGCACCATTAAAGCATAAAATACACAATATTATCGTATTACTTACTATTTGTACTGCGTTTCTATAAGGATCTGACTTTATTACTAGGTATATATTTAAAAACGTTTAGTACTGTAGGTCTACAGTTTTAGAAACAAAAACATTGAATTATTCTTGTTTTCGTTTACAGTACACGTACACTGAGAAAATACCCCTACAGTTCTTATTTTAAGTAAAAATCAAACAATAATTAATTTTGTGCTTAGAGTTTTGACGGTTTGGATTACTGACTTTCGGTTTTTCGACGTCCTGCTGTAATGTGAATGTAATCATACATTGCGCTAGAGCTTAGCAGAGGCATTCGCCCAACATCGGAACTTTCGGTCATAAATAGATAAATAGTTATACATGGATCCACTGAATGGATCAATGAAGAATATCGAAAAATCGAAGACTGTTGATATGGAATAGTTCTGCTTTGAGAATCAGGATCGATTGAATTGAAGACGAACTGTGGTCAACATAATGGATACAGGTAGCCTACACACCCTGTTGAATCTGAGCACTAAGCTGGACCAGCCATCTATGCAGAATGCCAGAAATTACGGAAATGGACAACATGTCGTTTAGGAAATATAGAAATTGTAATGAGCGGTAGACGGTACAGACTGTGTGGATAGAAGACGGTGGAAACTGGGACACGACGCGGGCGGGCGCTCCCGCGAGCGCGCACACACATAAAACATAATTTGTAAAAATCACTTTTTAATTCCTGACGATCGTAGATCATGATTTTTATCGCCGACGCAGATCCGTTTCCAGAGCATGTGGAAATACAAACGTTTGTCTGTTGCGTGGAGAAGGTGCGAAGACACGTGTCCGAACACTCGATGCTGTGACGACGTTACCAAATTTGTAGACAGTGCGTTGTTTGCTTGACGCGACCTTGATCCACCCTTCAAGGTGAGTTATTGTTACATTTTATCGTTTTATTGGTGAGTTATTCTTTTGCTAGTATAGTTTTGCGCAGCAACAAAAGACGCTGGGTATAAGTTTTTTTAACTTTTTTACGCTAAGAGGACTGCACGCTGCTACAAGGATTCTCCTCTATCGGACTCCTGCCCTCCACCTACATTCGTCCATCCTTGTCTATAAATGCTGTAATAAGTTAGTACAACACGCGCCAATAATTGTTTTATAAGAAACTAATGAAGGGTATTTAACGTGCGTGCCAAAACATTCGTCATAACTTTAGCAACAGATGGACTCGTATTTGTTTAGGCTTGGTTCGCCTTTCTTGATCTGTAATTTTGACTTATGTTTGGGCTCAAGAGTGTTGTGAACTAAACGGTTACAAGTCGACGCAAAAAAATGTGGTTCTAGAATGCCAAACAACAGGTTGAATTTTTCTTCCCACATTGTTTTATCAGATGTAAGCAAACACTGCACCTATCTAACGCACAGCTTTGTCATACTCAAATTTTCTTGTAAGATATAGCGCACGCTTTCCTTTCTAATTTCCTACTCTTTTTCATTCTACAATCTGCCAAAGCCCTCTCGATGATTTTTCAGTTGTTCTAGCGTAGATCCTTCACGGGCGTCCACTACGTGGTTTTTTTTAATTTGGTTCGTCCGACACAGTTTAAATTCAGAAATCCAGAACATAACTGCTGTATTCGATGTATAAGTGTCACAAAACGTTGAATCCAGCTCCTTCTTTATATTTTGTCACTTAATACTATCAAAAAAGTGTTTAATTTTAATTACGCTACAAATTTCTGAACTTCCACAGTTAAAACAGTGCTTGAGGAACTGTACTAGCCTGACAGTGGACTGTCAGGCTAGTACTAAGTAACTCATTGACATTAAATGTCAACCTTCAGCCTACAAAAGGTGAAATAATACAGCACAATCAAAGTAATGTGCATAGTGGCACCATTTCTATGTGAGGCCCGGAACTCTTCACCCTACCGAGGTATACTACAACAATAATATTGCATATTACATCACCAAATAATATGTTTCTTCTGCAGTATATTTCTGACTCCTGAAGATGCAGATTAGTGGTATAAAGTATCCTTACAGAAGAAATTTATTATTTTCTAGTACAACATAACATTCAATTATCGCAAAAAACGTAAAAGATCAAGAGTTACTCTCGAAGAGAAAATAGCCTATAGAATAATACTGTACAGGTATTAGCTAGCCTTTTTATCTCCTTATCCTAGTATTAATATTATAAAATTTTGTTGTTGAAGAACATTGAGGCAAGTATCCTGAGATCGAAAAGTTCATTGCAAACGAGAAGAAGAGAAGAAGATCGCATTTAAAGCCCCGATTCGATTACTGATGATTATAGAAGAGGTACCATTTTTACCCTTCTCTTGCAATCCGTCACAGTAGAAGGTCTTGGCTTAATGCTACAAACTATTATTGTAAAAAGTTGTGATTTGTATTATTTTCATTAGAATTAATAGGAGTAACTCAGCTATAATCGATACTGTTTAGAGTTGTTTTAAGCCGCATTGTGAACACATCTGGCCTACATTAAATCTAATTTCGTGTCTTATCAAAATCTGTTATTCTGCTGAACTGTCTAGGTGTCCAATTTTTGGATGCATTGAAAATTCCGATACAGGTGAGTCATCGTAAGTACAAGAGGAAGTAGACGAAACACCTGGAATAACATCAGAAGTGTACTTTCATGAAATTCGGGTTATTCGGCAAATGCAAAATTGCTGACATTTTTAGTGAATAAATATTTCTACAAAAAATTGGATATTTCCACAATGTTTTGAATTGGATGGAATAGAGAATACAGAATTTTTGTCGTAATCCAGCGTTTTCCTCGGTTATTTAATATTTTTAGAGTTCTCTCTCGTTACACCATTCGATGTACCAAGGACTTTCTCAGAATACAAAGATCTACTGGCTGACACCCGACGGTTTTTCAAATTTGAGAATTTTAATTTTCGTGCCATCGCTCAGTGTAACTTTAATGAAAACGAAAATTTAATTAAGGTAAATACACTTATCAGTTTTATGAGAACTGACAGAATAAGGAATTCAGAAATAAGAAGAGGCACAGGAATAGTTATTAACCATCGAGTGCAAGAGTTCAGGTGGTATGGCCATATGAGAAAATGGACGACGATAGATCCGAACGAATAATCGAATGGAGTCCCCTTCACAGAAATAAGAGAAACAGACTAAGACAGAGCTGGAACACGGAAGTGAAGAAAGTAAGAGTTTTGGAGTGTGGCGTTGGAAGCTAGATGCGAGAGGCGGTGACAAAACTCGTATGTGATGATGATGACAAAACTCGTATGTGATGATGATGACTTTTGTTTGTAACTTTTTGTCAACAATAAATACACCGACCGTTTATACAAAAAAAATAAGTAAAAACAAAAATTATTTACACAATAGTTTATCTTCTTTTATGTTATATTTCTTCACACCGTTACAGTAGCCTTCGTGATTACACACATCTAAATCTACAACTTATTTTACAATTATCGTATCTTCATTAAATATATATTAGTGGAAGTGTGTACAGGAGTTATCGTTGACTTTTGTGATTGGTCTAGGGACTACTTTTGTATTCTCTGCTATTGAGGCAGTCTGGTCGTTCTCTCTGACGTGCCTGCTGTCTGATGTTAAGCCTATGTCCGATTATACTGTAGTGCTGTGAGATTGTTCAAGTGTTCACTTTTGTTCACCGACCTGTGTTGTTTTGTCCATTTCTGGATCCTCCTAACTGACTGTCCGGCGGTAGTCCTATTACAGTCGATAGAGGGTTTCGTAGTCATCTGAACGTTTGTTAGATACCTAATGTATTGTTGTGCTGTAAAGGTTGTTGTCGGTTTCCTTGTCTGTGTCCAATATCGATAGCGACTAACGTGCATTGCTGCTCTTGAACATCCTGAAACCTCGCAATACAAACCTGACAGATTACATCCTTGATGAAAAAAACACACGATATAGTTTGAAACAATTATGGTTTAAAATAGAATGCGACTGCTAATGCAAAATTTGGGATTCATCAAGAATAATTAAAAATGAGTCACGGCGCAGGGCGGAACTAATTGTTTCTGCGCGTTAGGATTTGCTAGAATTAATCTTGTTCCGCCTACTTTGAACATGAATACAATTTGCATTATAAAGGTGAAGGTTTTATGACTGTTCTGTACGGGCTGGCGCCCACTTGTAATGGCTTCAATCTCACAATAGCAGTACCGGTAACTGAAAATAAACGTAACACGCTCGAGACTGTTCTGATAAATATTAATAGTGAAACTATAATACACATGCCATACAATAGACTAAAGAAAATTAAGAAAATGGAATTCGAAAGAAATTGTGATGTGATAAATGAAGATCTACAGAAACGGGTTGAGAAGGTTCAGGAAATGTAAACAGAAGACAATCAAGACAATGAACTGACAACTTCAGAATGCGGCCGGCCACTACTATCGTATCTAACAGAGATTATATATATATAAGTTTTAAAAATTTGATCGAATAATAAAACTAGAATAATTAAGATAAAAACGAAAACGATTTGTGTGTATGTGTGGTGTCATACATAGAACGTTGAGGAAAAAGACAAGGAAAGAGACAAGGCTTAAATTTTATAAAACGATGGTAGTGCCTGTTTTACTGTGGGGATCTGAACCATGGGTTACTACAAAGAAGGTAGAAACCAGATTCAAAATTCGGAAATTAAGTTTCTGAGAAGAACTAAGGGTTGCGGGAGACAGGATCGTTTGCGCAATGAGGCTATTAGAGAAGAGCTATAGGTATTCTCTATAAATGATAAGATCCAGACATATCGCAGGTAATGATTACACCATCTGGACAGAATGGAGAACGGGCGACTAACCAAGGTTGCGTTTCAATATAGACCCTTTGGTATAAGAGATGTATGAAAACCGAGAGTTAGATGGAGAGATACTCTGTGAAGATGGAATAATCAAAGTGCCTACTCCGTGAGGTGAAGAAGAAGAAGAAGAAGAAGAAGAAGAAGAAGAAGAAGAAGAAGAAGAAGAAGAAGAAGAAGAAGAAGAATTAATATAGATCAGTAGAATTTAGATTAATAGTTTAGACAAATATTAATCTAGCAGAAAGCGAAATGACGCCCTACCAGGCTGAATTCGCAATAAAAGTGACTCGTATTCGTAGCCCGTGGCCTAACTTCTTGCAGCTCGTGCGCGTTTGTAACGGATGAGAAAATCACGTATACAAAGTGTTCCCAAAGAATGGCGCCAAACATTGGGAAATAATCACTCGGAACTGGAGGAAAATGTCCAATAAATATGTACTGAAAAATACTTCGTTTTCAGTCAGTATGTCTCTACGTGTGTGTGCGTGTGCGTGCGCGCGCGCGCGCGCGCGTGTGTGTGTGTGTGTTTGTTTTAATTAATCGGTTGTTTTTTTGTTTTATACTTATAAGAAATTGATCATATTTTAACTTCACATTTTGTCACGTTCAGCAGCAATTAATTTTTGTTTAAAAAACATACAGACGAAAAGTGAAGCGTTTTTCGCTTATGTTTATTCGACATGTTTCCTCCAGTTTAATGTATAGAATCATGTTCCATAGTTTAACACCATTATTTGGGAACACTCTGTATAATGCATGACTTTACCGATTAATGAAATCGGTTTAATGATTCATCGTAAAATCATTTCAGGTCCCAATATATTTAGGAACTTTACGATGAAGAATCGGGCAAAGAAGACAATGACGATGAAATTCATTATATAGGATTGCCATACAGGATTACAATATATACGATTCATTACGTAGGATTGCTATTAATAGAAAAGCTACTATCTAAGAGCTGGAAATGAAAGCTAAAAGGTGCATTTATAAGATACCAATGGGAATCGTCACTATACAAGACACACATGTGGAAGATTACAGAAAAACTCTGATAAACTGAAATCAAATAGAGGTGAGGTGGACTGCTATAGAAGAAGCTGTATCCTTACAAGATTGGACACAATAATAAACGAAGAAATATGATTAAAACCGGAAGACTGGTACGTTTATAAACGAAACGCTGAAGGCGAACCAATTGAATTGGTATGGGCAAAAGAAAAGACTTCCAAAACACAGGTGGCGAAAATTATATGGAATTAACAGCTCATAGAAGGAGCAATGAGTTGGCAGTCGGTTCATATCTACATTTCCCTATACTACAAGCGTTTGAGATGCACTCCTCTTTACTCTTTGACTTACTTTTGGAAGCAGTAACGGATAAGATGGAAATTAGGGGATATGTAGGAATAGAACCCTCACATATGCTGATGATGTAGCCATTATAACAAGAAACAAAACCCTTTGAAATAATCTGTAGTTAATATAGATAGCGAGGCAAAGAAGGGAGGACTGAAAATAAATTATAATAAAACCAAATACATGGAAATAACACGAACACGGTTACTAGACAACTTCTGCAATACAAAATCATGAATTTGAAAACGCAAGTGAATTTTCCCACCTAGGCTCACAAATAAACTACATTAACACCATAAGCATATATCCAAGCGAGAATTGGATACGCCTACTCAAAATTAATGGAGTCTAAAGCAATGAACAAATCACAAAAATTCAAAATATAGGTTACAAGGGCATAATTAGACAAGTTGTAATATATCCGTGTGAACATGGGTATTAACGCCAAAGGACGAAAAGTATTTCAGAATATTTCAACGAAACCTATTGGGGAAAATGTTTGATTCAGTGTGAAATAACGACGGCTCATGGAGAATACATGCACGAATCATAAAATGAATAATTTAATACACGGAACTGCTATAGTAAGCTCTATAAGCGTAGAAGAATCGAGGATGTTGAGAAGGATCTGAGAAATATGTGATAAGAAGGTGGAGAAGACTATGTAATGAGATGGCTGAATGAAATAAAGTCGTTGAACTAGCTAAAAACCATACTGGGGTATAACGCCAGCAGAAGAAAAAGACAAGAAGTAATGGCAACTCCTTTGAGGACGACAAAAGTTTCAATGGAAAGAAAAGCGATGAGATCCGGACTGGAAGAATAAGGAGGTTAGAGAGATAGCCATAGATAGTATGTGGGATGCGAGAAAGACAGATCAGTGTAAAGTGTGTCGTAATGTATACATATGTAATTATAAATATTTTAATGGTACGGTTTATAAATCCGTGATTTTATTCCAGAGTTTAACTAAATTATAATTGTAATGGAGTTGAAAACAAACAACAAGAATTGAGAGTTTTTCCGCGCGTCTTATGTAACAAAATTGAATTTACAATTAGTTCGCGGAAACCATTACAAATGCGAAACAACTGTCAATAACTTTGTGGAACTGTCTAAAGCCTGTACAGTAAACGATTGTTGGATATAATTTATTGAACCGTTAGCATAACAATCGTACTCGGTGCCATCGTGTAGCTTACACGATTGTAGTAACACTGTACGACCTGTCCTCAGACGCAGACAATTATACTCTGTGAATAAATTAAGAAAATGTGTCTTCGTTGAGCTGATTAGCTTGACGTAGTGGCGGACAAAGTCGAACCCAAGGTCTGGAGCGACCTTTCATTCTGAGGCTTCATTTTTACGCAGCTCTATAGTCTATGTTTAGTAGTTTTTAGTAATACGTACCTAGTGTTTAGTAACACATATATTGTTTCTTTCTGTAAACAAAGTGGCCACCTTTTCCAGTCTTTTCTCACTTATCTAAGACAATTTTGTATTAATTTTAGTTCTGAGAAACTTATTTTACATGAGGCCACAGACACGAATTTTAACGGAAAATGCTGTAGGATGAGACATAGGCCCCTAAGTTGCGAGTGGATCCAATGAATTCTCATTTGACAACAAACTGAAGAACTGTCCATGTAACTGCTGCTTCTGCGGTAGCATTAGTAGCGCGTAATGTCAAAATCTTTTTACTTCTTGCGCCACTCGTTATATTTCAGAGTCACCACATACAAGTTTGAGCTTTTTACGGCCAATTCTAAGTAGCCAACAATCACAGTGGGCGAATTGGTAATCGTTTCCTCGTTACCCATTCTCAGAATCGAAAGCTAAAAAAATTTGTCAGTTATAGAGTATAAAATAGAGATAAAGGGTTCAAGTGAAACTTTGTAGGAACCTACACGGGGACCCCTGTTGGAGGGGCCCTGGGAAAACCGCTGTCGGCCTCTCATGTGTCCGCCATTGGCCTGACCCATCATTACCATATCTCTGTAAATCAACATACAACTTGAAATGTCAGATAGGAATTTCAGAAATTAGTGCCTACGCATTAACCTGTGTTACTGCTCTGCTGTCGGAACTTCCATTTCTACAACCACATGTAAGCACATTTAAAAAAACATTAGTTTTTCTTAAATCCTCTTTAGTGTTTAACTGACAAATCGATTATGAGTCAGCTGCAAAACATAAGTTTGGCCGTTTACATGATCTTGTTATCAGAAACAACAGCGTCACTTAGGTCTATTCACATTTTACGTGTTAAGTCTTAACAATATAATTTTGGATTGTGCGTACTTTGTCTTTTGTTTTCTGTTCCTTTGAATTCTTTGTTTCTTCTTAATTGGATGTAAACAGCTGATGAAAAAACTTGTAGATACGACGTTTATGTTTATTGACCGACTAGCTTGTTCATACTACTTGATCATACTAGTTTTCACTTTTATGTAGTCTATTTACAAAAACGTTATTTCTATAAAAAAGACGTACAATTACTTACAGAGCATGAAGTTACTGTATGAAATACAGGCACATTTTGAGAACAATAAACGGGATTAATTAGTAAAAGAAACGGTGGAAATCAAATAGGAGACAAAAGTAAACTGTAAAATAGTAAAATGTATGGAAGGATTTTATAAATAATTATACAAATAATTATACAAATAAAGATACGTCAATAAATAAGTGCAATATACATACGTAGTACAAATCAAATAACAAAGAAAAACGCAATGCCAGGTATCGTAAAGGAAGAAGTTTTTGAAGTATTTAGAAATGTGAGAAAAACAAGTACGTAAATTATAACGTAAAACTCAAGGAATTACAAGTACGTAAGTGGCAAAGAGTCTTTTCAACAAGTGCACTAGAAAAGAACAATAACCTTCAGAATCGGAAATGAGTTTGTTTTTATAATACCCTGCAAAAAGGGTAGAAACGATTTGTAAAATACAAACCAATTTCATTGTTGCTCTATTCAAAGTTGTAGTCAAGATTCTAATTAACAGAAAATAAAAAACTTAACCGTCAACAACTACCTGATACAGCAAGATTTAGACATAACTACAAGACTAAAGAACGTTACAAGTAATAAACGAATGTCAAGGATGTTGCAGTGACCAATGATTTACCGATTACAAGAAACGTTTTAACTCAGACTGCAGAAAATCTACAGCAAAGACATTACAAAGACGTGGAATGATAACGGGAGTTTTGCATATTTCGTTTAAAACAAACAAAAACAAAGCAGAAGTTCAATCAAAACCTTAAACATTATCAAGCAAAAAATCAATAGAAAATGGAGTACAGCAAGAAGACAATCCGTCACCAATCTGCTCTCAACACTGTTGACGGATGTGTTCAAACAAAAGAATGCGTAAACGAAAGAGGTGAAATAAATGTTAACAGTCTTAGAGATGCGTCTGGGATTTGTAGATGGCGTAATTATTATTATTATTACTATTTTTTTTTTTTTAAAGTCCAGTGAAAATTAACAAAAATGGTTAATGAGTTTAAAAGAGATGAATTTAGTAGAGAATGAAAAGTTATTACTCAACAAATATGTGAAAGATAAACGTAATGTTTGTAATGTTTAATAAGATTAAACCAGTGGCTAAAATTACCATTGTTGACAGTTATTAATGAAGTGAAATATTTGGGTACGATTAATGTCTACACCTTTCCAATGTCGATGAAAGCTATGTATGTGAGAAATTCATATTCTTTATGGTTTTCAATGAGTTGGGCTATTGTGAAGATGACCATGATCCTAAACATGGTCTGCCTTTCCTGAAACCACCGGGAGAATGATCTCCAGTACTGCATTCAGTCGTCTTGCTAGAACAGATGCATACAATTTGTAAGACGTGTTAAGCAGGTCTTTCTATAAACATCTCAATCATTAAGATAGCCTTTCTTCAATGTGAGGATTACCTTTGCTATCCGTCAGTCTTCAGGAATATGACCAGTGGTCCAGCACAGATTGATAAAGTTCAAAAACGCTCATGCAGCAAGTCTGATGCATACTTTATGAGCTCGAAATTCAGCCCATCAGTGCACGGTCATTTTATTATACTTTTATAGTATATGTATGTAAATAAATATAGCAATATCTTAATTGAGATAGGAAGACCGAGCACAACTCCTAATGTGGGCCTGATCAATTGTGGAGTACGACAAGGGTGCCCATAGTGACCTTCTCTTTTTAATCAATGTAAAGACGATGTTATACACAATTGGCAAATGAAATTTCCGGAGAATTTATTGATTAGTCACTCTGCAGTTGACAAGTTATTGTTTGCTTATTACCAGGCTATTCTGTCGAACTCGGATGTAGTAGCTTGCAGATGGCTATATAGATTTATTTCTGCAAGAATTTCGGATTACAGATCTCCACCTTCAGGACCAAGGTAATGGCTTTTCTTAGAGCTGATATCATACGAGCAAAAATTGTTGTAGATAGTACTGTTCCAGAGTACCAGAGTAGGTCAGCAATTTATATATATTCATATTTCTTCACGATTATTCTTGTCTTATTATAATCATTAATAATAAATAATACTTTTTTATTTTACATAAGAATATATTTTTTGTAAATAATTTCTTTTACAATGTTTCAATAGTAAGTCTTACTGTATAACTGTCATCTTCATAAATACGTTATACAAAAATAATTAATGAAATTTGAAATCAGTTGTTATATGGAGCTGTTTTATGTAGGCTATATCTTATGTATTATTTATATGTATATAAAAATATGTTACATAAATGAATAGAAAATTATAGTATAAATATTTATTATTTTATTAAATTAGAAATTTTGAAAATATCATCTTTTTTGTATTAATTCGGATTTATACAGGTGTTATTTTATTATTTATGTTATGATTAAATATTTCCAAATTTTCCTAAAGGTATAACATTTGACCTTTGGAGATATGTTTTAATAAAGTAAGATTATTTAAATTAGGGAATGTATGATAAATGCATAGCGGGAAGCCTACGACTTTTGTCGCATCTCGCGTTTCTCCCCCCAGTAATTTCTGTTTTCCCAGCCAGTCTCTTGTAATTTCCTGCTCCTTATATTCTCCTCTACATATTGTCTCCAAGTTCGTCGAGACCTACCTTCGTTCTTCCTGCGATCGATCGGATTATATAGTCGTGCCCTTCTAGTCCATCTCTCGCTGTTCATTCGCTGTATGTGTCTGCACCACATCAACCTACGTTGTTTAACTATTCCATTAATATTTTCATTAACATTTGCTCGATCCCTTATTACTTCATTTCTTATACGGTGCAGCCGGAATAACCGACAATATCTTCTCAAACAATCCATTTCAATTGCTGCCGATTTAAAAAAAACCTTTTTGTCATCTGCCAACACTCTGATGCATATTTTGTAATTGGTT
This sequence comes from Magicicada septendecula, assembly GCA_034769895.1. Lineage (NCBI taxonomy): Eukaryota > Metazoa > Arthropoda > Insecta > Hemiptera > Cicadidae > Magicicada > Magicicada septendecula. The sequence goes on along the minus strand of CM068375.1, from coordinate 118,983,999 downwards.
GCACAACATTAATAAATTAATTTTCTGTATAAATTAAGTTTAACGTTAATTCTAATTCTTGATGAACAGAGCAAAGAATTTAGATTTTGGGTAGCTACTCGTCCTGAGTGAGTCTATAATTAATATCTTTATCTCATGTTCCCCCTTGGATAATTATGCTCCCCAGACCAGTGCCGCATTTAAGCATAAGCTACACAGACTAAAGTCTAGGGGCCGCACCACAAACAAAACGAAAGAAATAAAGAAGAAAGTCAACTTGCATAAAAATTATTCGGTTCGTGTTTCACAGAACAATAGAAGTTATTAGAGGAAAAGGTGGTATTATGAGCCATGTATAGGGTTGAGTAGGGCAAGAGTGCGCACTTAAATTTTAAATTCATCTCAAACTACACTCATTGCACCGGAACTGCATTCCTTTGGAAATTATTTTTCCTACACTTTTGTTCTTTTTAGGGTCGTTTGAGTGTAATACATAAACAAGTGCAATGTTTTATTATTATTTTCATAGATTTCAGAATGCCATTGCACACTGAGATACCGCGAAGCCGTTAAATTGTTTAACATAGTATTGAAAATTTACAAAAAACAGTGTATCCCAATTTAATTTGTACACTTAAAATGATTTTATTTGCAGTTCTGGAAGATATATTTTTCAACATTTTCCGAGGGAGAGACCCGGACCCCCCGTTTTACTGGGGGGGCATTCCACACCCCCAGACCCTCTGGTAGTTTGGGGGCCCGCACTACATGTTTAGCCTAGAGGCTCACTAGCTCTTAACTCTTAATTCGGCTCTGCCCCAGACATTTATAGTCATGACAGTGTCTTATGTCTTATAATTCCAGAGTCTAGCACGATGTCATTCACTTTTCCACTACACATAAATACTAATTTTCTTCTTCGTATTGTTTAAATTAGCAGCCATCCTTACTATTTCTTTTATGAATTTGCTAACTGCTATAATTTTTTATTGTTCGACTAAGCTTTTCGTCATTACTGACATCTTCGTTTAAGACCTGAAGATGTCAGTAATGACGAAAAGCTTAGTCGAACAATAAAAAATTATAGCAGTTAGCAAATTCATAAAAGAAATAGTACTAATTTTCTGTAAATTAATTTTAAGACGCCAAGTTGTATATTCATCCATTAACTTTCTCTTCACAAATGAGGCGTCATTTTATCATTAGCAATGAGAACCTGATCATCTGCAAAAAGGAGCGCACATAAACACTCTGGTCCAATTTCTACTGCCGTTCTTGAGCATTTCTTGGTCCATTCATTAAGACCTTCGTGAATGTAAATTTTTACATTGTTCACAATTTATTCATCATTTTGTCCAAAGCTGCTAACAATTCTTGCTGGGTAATCGCTTCTGTAGTATCCCATTCTGTCTTCAATATCACTATGAATATTAACCTCTCTAAAACACTCCTCTGACTTCTGTAAATAAAGATCTACAGTGTTTTGTCACTCCTTTAGACTAATTATTGACATGTAACTTTCCTCTTTCGTGTCCTTTCCCAGACCCTTTATAGTTTTCCAGGCCTCTGCAACTTTATTACTTCCCATATAACAATCCAGCTGTGCAAATTTTCCCCCATGTATCACTTTTACATTTGATTACTTCTCTTTTAACTTCCCTGTTCTATTAAGGTCTATTAACCTTTTCTCACCATCATTTACTATATTTCCTGGAGTTAATTTTGAATATCTGGGCTATAATGTGTTTTATATTACAAACAATGACGTGGTGAATAAGCTATAGGCCTATAAGTTCTACCGATGTACGAGACCATCAGGAGAAATGTAAAATCAACGAGTAAAGAATCACGCCTAAAGTTCTACAAGATGATGGCTCTCTCCACACTTTTCTAGGCGTCTGAGAATTGGACTTTAATGAAGTCCTAGGCCAGTCGAATTCAAACGGGCGAAAGAGATTTCTCAGGCACGTGGCAGGGTATTCTCTCCAAGATCGTAGAAAAAAATTGCTGATACCCGCCGGAAAACAAATATTATGAATATACTCGATACTGTTGGTCAATATCGGGTAAAATTGTCAGAACACCTTAACTGAATAGATGACTGCCGCATCTGCAAACAACCATTGAATTGTAAGCCTAAGGTACGGGAAGGTGTGGAACGCTCGAAGAAGCTCTAGTCTATCTGCTTGGGACCGGAACAAACCATCTTTTGTTTAATCTTGTTGGAGATGATGTGTAAACCGAACTAACTTTTTCCTGTGTAATAAATGTTAGAAGTGTAAATTCAAACATTGTTAATCGAATTTACTCGGTTGCCAGTCCGGAAGACGATTGCCAGTTCGACTTGGTTTTAACCGGTTTTGAATGCCTTTGGAAGATGGATAATATTAATAGTAATAATAGCCAATGTGCTTACAAATGTTTGATCAGTTGATCAGTGTATACTTCGTGCAACGATTTGTAAGTCAGAAACGTGAACACTGAACACGACAATGATACAAAAACTGTGGATGCAAGGGAAGCATGGGAAGGATCGTACTGGAAATAATAAGACTAGCCACAAAACAATTAGATGTATAGGCAGGCAAACTAAAATATATGACATAATTTAGAGAATTTAAAAAATTTCATGGACTTTTGGCTAGGCGAGAAGATCCAGGCAGATGGAAGTTACGAGGTGAAGAAAGTGTTACGTTACGTGTGTTAGTATAATGCACAGGAGAGGAATCAGCGATCAGCGTCTGCGGGAACAGTCATTCGCAGTGGACAGACAATTTTTTTTACATTTAAGGTGGTGCAATGGTGGTGACGTTGATGATGAAGACGACGACAACGACTACGGCGTTGATGATGATAGTAATGCTATTACGCGTACATGCATATGTGTGAGCGCGTGCATGTGCATCAGAGTGAAGCTGTGTGTTAACGTAGCATATCTGGTAGTTCTTTGTTACTTCAAACGTAACCCGATATAGGGGATAAGTGGGTCAGCAGTCGCTGTAGAACATGACTTGCCGGTAAGCGTATGCGCTGCATTAACGGTGCACGGCGCCGCGCCGTAGTCTGTTAGTTGTCGTCTTTATCGTTGTTATTATTATTCCAACAGTGAAAGTCTGAAGAAAAGGTCATGGACAGAGTCGTGCTTCATACGCGTACTCGTTGTCTCCTCAGTCACGACAATTGTCAGTACGTTTACATTGAAATGGAAATACATTTTCAGGCAACGTACAGAGCACACTGTGTACGAGAGTATGTGTTGTGGTTTCGTTTCCGTATTCAGTTCTAGTCTGTCGAAGAATGAGCTCGCGGTAGTTGGTTTGTGACTCGTCCCCGCCAGTTAACTTAAGTTTGTAGTGCTGAGAAACTGTAGCACGTACACAGCATTATTAAAACAAGGATTTTATTCATAAAATGCTTATGACGGCCATAAAATATGGACTACTATAGACGGTCATGCTGCAGCTCTCGTTTGGTGGAAAACCTACCTTTATATAGGGTATTTCTTCAGCAGTGGCCAAACGTAGCCGGTAAGAGCAGATATATGCATAAGCACTCAATCAGTGTTCTCTACTTGTATCAGTTCTCCGCAATTGTTTTTACCTCGTTCCATGTTGTATTGTGTTTTTCTCTTTATGTCCTTTATGTGGAAATAGGTCTTCCAATTTATCTACATTGTGTTATTTTTCTTGTTCGAGTCTATCTTGTTTTATTTCTCTGTTGCTTCATTAGCATAAGTCAATTGTTTTCCATTTCCTTTGACTGATCATTTACTTTTTGTCAAAACCTGTTTCTGCTTCATACCTTTATTGTAAGTTATTCATGTTTTAGTACGCAAAACTTACTTCTTATAGTTTCAAATGTAGCCATTTATAAATATTAATTACAATATTTACTTTGCTATCATGGCTTTATAATATTACAACTGTGCCCAGGCTATTTTATGGGTCGGAATGGTAGGTACCAAGGCAGAAGGACTTGAGGGTCTTGAGTGTGTGTGTGTGTGTGTGTGTGTCTGAGTGCGCGCGTGCGCGTGTGTGCGTGATTGTTGTGTTGTGTATGTGTTCGTTCTTATACGTAAATTAAGTGTGAAAGTTTTATGTAGTTGGACTTGTGTAAAGCTAGACGTTAGTTCTACGTTTGGAAGATCGAGTTTCAGTTGGCTGTCTATCTGTGAACTGCGTCTATTTATGTACGAAGTAGTGAGAATTTATTAACAGTACAGAGTAACACGATGGGGCTGCATGATTGTGTGTATACAGGTAGGTATCGACAATGGTGATGAAAATAAAGTGAAAGGTGACAGACCCATGAGATGTCTGACGTTATTAGGTCTGAGGACGACAGCAGCATTAACGTATCTCGTCCGGGCAGGGAACTCTTCGGTAACTAACAGTTTCGTCATAATATAAGGTCACCTCGCCATTCGAGTAACACCTTCTTCTACTACACTTCATGTATTGTAAACTGCCTGCTAGCCTCTGCATGGCAACATATCGTTCCGGCCGACTCCTTATGGCGGTAGCGCCTACTGTCTTTTGGCTCTAAGCTCCAGCGGACAGGGGCGTAGCTAGGGGGCCTAAGGGGGCAGTCGCCCAGGGCGGCATAGCCAGGAAGGCGGCAAAGTGAGCATAGACTTGAAACAATTGTTCTCCCGTTTGTCTTCTTTACTAATCCCTCAGTTCTTTCTCTGAGAGATTCCGTATGCTGGAGACGTCTTCCTTCTTCGCACGTCTATTTGTTTCAACAAGTATTCTTTCCGTTAATGATGTCCTACATTTAGTGTAAAGTACATTAAATGTTATAATCCGCGAGTTTATATTTAATTACTTTACAAAAATATCCACTGTCCGACGTACAATCTGTTGATATGAAAATCATCTAAACCATCTGTGGTTCTGAAAATATAGACGGTTGAGTTGCTGTTGCTCAACCCGAAACGCGGTATGCCATGATGAGGTTATCACGTAGTCATATACAATTCCTGCCGGCTGGATATCTCTTCTTACTTTATACTAAATTCACGCATCACGATTAACAAAATTTGTTTTATATATTTTTTATGAAGAAATCTTCTAAAGTGCCAAGTATTTCTTTAATTATTTTATCAAAAGCACTTGTTGTTTGCATGTACACTTTTATTATATGACTACTCTCTCTTTTATTCCAAGTTAAATCTTCATTACTTCAAAAATCTTCATAAAATTGGATATTTCAATGGCCACTATAGTGTCACCATTTCGGTCAGCTTTGTCTGCTTTTGAAATTGAACAGAGTTATTTAAATATTCTGAGCCGTCCGTTATCCATTATGTCTTTACTTTGTTTCTATTATGTGCAGTATTCCGGTTTGCATAATTCCGTCTACCTATTCTGCACAAGTTTGATACTTTATTGTTGATATTCAGGCTTTAGCTAATATTATTTGAATTACACAGAGCAAATTCGGTTGTAAGACATTAGTGAATGTAAATATATAAATTTGTTTACATCTTCACGTATCCTGTCTTGACTGATATTGGCTGAACCTGATTTCTTGTCTGAATTGTAACTGCGATGATCGCTTATCATGACTTGTGTCTTAAAGTGATTCAAGTTCAAAAACTGTAATCTCTATCATAGTTGTCTGATCTTAACATTATTTCTACTCTTTTTTTTTTAATTTCAGAGCTGTCAGACCTCAGATTACACCCTACATTGTTAATTATCCCCTCTCCAACTTAAATTCACGCTCGCAATCATTAATAACATTTTTCGTTACATACTCCCTACCTGCTGGATGGATTTTTGGGTTCCTAAAAAATACAAATAAAGTGACAACAGTACTGTGAATTTTGTTTATTTTTTGTTTTTGAACTTCTAATTAAAACTACAAATAGGCCTAAATAAAAATAATGAATGATGTTTTATTGTTTCTTCCACAAATAGTTGATAGTTTCATCAAAGTCTGATGGAGCTCACAGCCTGAAACACAATAAAACGACATTTAATGAAATAATATTTATTTAGGAGACACATTCAATGGAAAATTCCGAGTTATTCTTTTGATATTTTGATAACACACCCTTCAGTTTATTCAAATAGTTTATTGTTTGAAAGTATAACGAACTTACTATTGATAGGTGAAGTACAAGTCGGGTGCTGTTATTTTTCGTCACATCCGGAAACCGAAGTGGTGGAGTGTAATGTCAAGGCCGGTGGTGTAATCCCCTCCTGTACGGGGATTACCGTCCGGGAGCCCTTCGTAGGCACCCAGGGCCCTACGTCTTCGCGACTCTGGAGAGGCCACAAGACTTCCCTACTAGAACCCTCTGGAGGCGCCTGGGGTCCAACGTCCCTCTTCCGGTCGGTATTCGTCGCAGCCGGGAGTTCCTGTGTTGTCACAGCCGGCGATGTGGTGGTTATGTAGTGTCAAGGTCGGTGTTGTAATCCCCTCCCGTACGTCGTACATCGCTGGATTTCGGGGAGGGGATTGCCGTCCAGGAGCCCTTCGTAGGCGCCCAGGGTCCTCCGTCTTCGCGACTCTGCAGAGACCACCAGACTTCTCTACTAGAATCCTGTGGAGGCGCCTGGGGCCCAACGTCCCTCTTCCGGTCGGTATTCGTCGCAGCCGGGGGTTCCTGTGTTGTCACAGCCGGCGATGTGGTGGTTATGTTGTGTCAAGGTCGGTATCGTTACAGTCGATGATGTGGTAAACTGGTAAAGAAACAGTTTGTACATACGGAATATTTTGTTAACTTAGGGGCCTTTACAACGACATGCTCGTACTAGGCCGTTATAGTACAGTATTTGTCGAGACCGTTTCCAAGAATCACCTGATCGTAGTCGGTACCTGCCAAGGTAGGCTATGAGGTGGTTTGGCTGGGTCCTTGCCGCTCGAACATCCAAGGAGTGGACACCGAGTCTATTTCTCAAAATACGAGACGGGAACCGATAGGGGGCTTTGACCGCTAGCCGAAGCACCATATCGAGAACGCTTTGCAGCTTTCTTTTATAAACAGAGGCAAGGTAACCCCAGACGGGGACAGCATAGATCGGAAACAGATCTATTGGCAAACCCTTGTTGGCAATATCGGAAACAGAGAGCCCAGACGAGCTGACGCTCTAGTTCTAAACTAGCCGTTTAGAATAGTCTCACGTTCGGTCATCGTGATGCGCGAAGGAGCACAACGTCACCAGGCTTTTCTCGATTATTGTAGAAATTTTGTTAGTGTTCTGGAAGTGTTTACAGATCATGTTGCATCGTTGTTATTTGATGTCATCACGAATCGTTACGAAGTCTACAATATGCTCGAGTTATTAGCACTTCGTTTTTGCGTCACCGTGACCGAACTAAAGTTAGAATGCTAAGGAAATTAAATTGTTTACAAATTATGACGGCAGCTTTTCAATTTTACAAGTTGAATATAAAATGAGGATTAGGTAATATACTCTCAAAAAATCCTAGTCACCAAACAAAAAGCCAAGAAAACTGGAGCAAAGCAATAACAGTGTACAATATCTAAGGCAGCAAACTTCGAGTGTTAAACAATTGATCATGACATAGAATACAAGTGGTCGAGATGACATTCATGAGGAGAATAGAGGAGACAAAAAGAAAAATCGAATATACGCTCGAACAATAAGACGAAGGTACAGAAGTGTTTGATCTGATTACTGAAAATACAAAGATTTGTGACGCTTTCAGGTATTTAGTTGTGACGTTTTCCAGGGTTATTTGTAACAAAATTACTCATAGGAAAAGTTATCTGTCTGCTTTTTACACTTTCCCGATTTACAAAATTTACAGAGATATGAAAACCACCATGTATAAAGTTACTGGTGATAGTATTTCGGCCTGCGGTTGGGAAATTTTGGAGATAAACAATATGAACAGAAACACCTAAAAGGCAACATACACGATAATTAACACAGACATACTGGTATCTCAGAGACAGAACATAGAATTACCCAGGAAGTGACACATGGCATACCATGTAGGCACACTGACATAGGCTATACTGCACACAGAAACAATTTGTGTGGTACTGAATATACTAAATCTGTGTAGTATGGGCAATCAAAGACGATGAAAATGAGTGTCTGAGAATGTACATCAGGTAGAAAAATGAAGAGGGAACCTTCAAGAATCGATAGGAAATAGAGAACTATTGATTGCATGTATGGTTTGAATGGAGCAAAGGAAGGTAGATGCGACTTGGGCTGGAGAAACTTCGGGCGCGTGCATATACACATATATGTATATACATACGTATGTATTTGTATAATATGTATACAATAGAATAATGATGAAACAAAGAGTAGAATAGGCAATAGGAGACATGATTGGAAATGAAGATGGTTCGGCTACATCCTAAGAATGGATGACTTAAAAATTACTAAAGACAGTCTGGAAATATAAAGCAATAGGAAAGAGGAATCCGGGTAGGTCTATAAAGATCTGGAACGATGATGTAGCTATAAGAAACATAATATTGAGAGATAAGCTCCATATGGTCGAGATACACTTACAGTAGCGTAACAGTGTTTTAGGAAATTCTGTAAATGCCTAATTATATGTTGATGTTAGCGAATGTATATTAACTATTAATGTAGATACCTGTTAATGTATTTTTTGTTATATTATATCTATACGTTTATATTGTAACGAGATATAATATCTGGTATATTAATTAATTAATGTTCTCCGTTGGTTTGCTTAAATTTGTAACGAAATTAAATTCTTTACTGCCGTTATAATAATCATAGAGTTAAACTCACCCGTTCTAACGTTCAAATTTGAATTCTCTGCCAAACAGGTATTACCAACCCTTCTTGGTCATCCAACATTTTTAATGTTTATTATGTGAGAAATGAAACCCAAATTATAGTAAAGATTATAAAAAAAATCAAACATACAGTGAGAAGTTCAATAATGTTTTTATTATCAATTCTTATGTTCCTTAATATATTACAAATCCTTCCAAATTATATAACGAAATCTGTGCCGGCATGTTTAATTATTCGCGGTTGGCTACTCTGTTCCAATATGGTATTCTCTTGTTTACTTTTTATAAATATCTCAGGTCGTGAAGTTCTTGAGGCTACAGAAAATATCATTACATATACTAATAAAAGTATACAATTTTACAATAAACACACAAATATTATACAAGTTGTGAAATAATTACAATTATAGTTATAACCTATATTTAATGAAAATAGTGTTAGTAGATTAACTGATTTTAACTAATATTTAATCTTAAAGTTTCTTCACATACAGTAATTATTATAACAGTGAGATTACTTTTCAGTTCTAAGTGTTCATTAAATAAAAGGAAGTTCAAGTGTTTGATCAGTGAGTGATAACTAGTACTAACAGTGTAGTTTCACTTATTATCTTTTCGTGTTATTATTACAGTTGTATTTAAGGTATACTTAGCAATTCTCTTTATTTTCAGTCCGGATCGGATTCCTTTAGGTACTGCTCGTTTTCTTTTTTCAATTAGATACTCCTATCTTCTTTTGGTATTTAATTTTTGTGGTTATTATTATTGTGGTTTATTTTTGTGGTTAATGAATTTATTATTGTGGTATTTAATCAATGTGGTTATTATTTATTGTTCATCATTCTGGTCCAGCATTCCATCAATCATTTATATATTAGATATTGCTTCTTCTCTCCAATGGTCTGCAGTTTTTTAATCTGTACTCATCAAAAGTTAATAATGGATTAATGATTTTATTTACTAGAGATCTTGGTTGCTAAGGTTCAAACACTCATTCTCATTGGTCGACAATTTGGGAATATTGTTAAATATGGCTATGGTTCTTCTATACAAAATTACTAAAAATCTTTAACTTAACATAATTTGCTTATACTAAATGTAATACTAAATATAATAACATCAATGTATTGCTTTTCCCTTACACATTAATTTGGTATCCAACATGACTACTTTTCTTCAAATAATAACAAATCCATACATCTTAACATTTGGTTTTCTTTTGTAAATGAACTCTAAACTAATTATTTTATATCTATTTTTGTTTTCCATACTCTTACTGTTAAACCTAACAGGATTACATGCATTATTTCATTAATTGTTATTGTTTTTGTATTACATTTTACAATTTTCTTGTTCCCAAATATAATGCCTAGAATAAATAATTCTCTTTATCTTCATCCATTACAACTGATTATGTTAATATTGTTAATTTTAAGTGTTTTAAACATAATTACCATAATACAATTAACTAAACTATAACATTTGATTAGCTATAATCATTATACAATATAACATAACTCTTTTTTAAAAATCATTTTAGGCCAATGCCAGTATCCAATATTGAACATATCTTTTCCCTGGTCCTGTTACTCATTAATTGTAATATTACATCTGATTAATTATAATCATAACAAAACATAATATAAATTAAACATTAGGTGAGTATTAGTATTCCATATTGAATATACTTACAGTATACAGTACATAATTCCCTTTACCTATGCTTAGTATAACAGATTATGTGTTTGGCATTAATCTTAATAGTTTTGAATATAAATCCATTAACACAAATAACTAAAATATAACACTGGATTATTTACTATCATTATAACACAACATAATTCTTTCTTTAAACATTTAAGGTAGTATCAGTATTTTATATTTAATAAACTTCTTTTTTTATACTGATGATAAACATTTTATTTTTTTATAAAACTCTTCAATTACTCCTAACTGTAATTACTTCTTGTAACATATAGTTTGTTTATTGTCTCTGGGTCCTATTCATTGTTTATTAGCTTTATAATACTCTCAGGTTTACTTTTTTCTACTTTCAAGTCATTAATGCTAAAATCACTTGTCTTTCTCGATTATCACTAGTTTATTTCACTTTATAACATTGTATCTTTATTTTATCAACACTATTCCGTTATTATTATTATTATATATGTTCTTATCTTTGATTTTCACACTAAATTATCTAATGTTTACTTACTATTTTTATTTTACAACTCAACTTTGTACTTTTATTATGGGTAATATTTGTTATAATTCTTTCTGAAATAGGGCATTTGGACTCATGATGTTAACTATATTCCTTTATCACTTTTCCAATCTATTGGGTATTGTCATAGTCATTGTTTTGTCTGTGTCAGATTTAATTTATTGGTCTTGTTCTATCAATTCTGTTTATTAGGTTTTCAGTGTACAGCTTTTCTTCATTCATTTAAACTTGCAAATCTTGTGCTACCTTATGTCATGTTACATAATGCCTTGCCACCAAAATTGATTATTTCTCAAAATAATGTTGTTGTTTTGCTGAAATCATCAATTAAATTTTCTTCTGCTTGCCATTTATTTACTTCATATTTGATTTAATTCTTGATCTGATATTCTTTTATTTTCTTTTTCTTTTTCTACTAGTGTTATATCCCTGAAATATTTTACTTCCCTAATTATTTTCCTTCTATTCATATAAATTGGCACAAGTCAGAGAGCACATTTGGCTACATTATTCCGCTGTCCATAATACACATTCTGAGTTCAGAGGGACATATCGTCTGCTCAATAAAAATGATTGCTGGAACTTATTTCTACCTACAATCACCATTTAATAATAATAATAAGTAGTCTATTTGCGACTAATATAATACAAATACAAATAAAAACACTCTTGGGATTATTTACTCTGTTGTTATTCAGATCAGATTATTTTCCTTCTTATTGATTCATTCAGATTTTCTTTATCCATATGTGTGGCGATGTTGTTGACATATATATTCTGTAATTCTTTTATCTTCCTTCTTGCAATAGATGTTTTCCATGTCTTTCCTTCCTTTATCATTTCCAATTAAAAAATTCTACCTTGTAGCTGTATCAATGGTTATCATTTTAATTATTCTCATTATAATTATTGTCATTAAGTTATTCATTGTCCTTATCACTTGATTGTCTGGTCTTATTATGTTACTGTTAATTGTCTTGTTTGTTCTCTTCTCGTAGTCCAAAAAATGTTATTTTTTACTATTATTCCATTCAAAACTAGGTTATGCAAATATTTCATGTAAGCTGTCCTCACTTCTTTTAACTTTTGTGGCTTATCTCGGTTTTTATTATTTTGATTATTGTTATGTTCAAAATTATGTTGTTTCCAATATTTTGTGTAAGCTGTTCTTACTTCTCTTTGAATTTTGATATTTTAATTACCCTTAATTGTCTTATTTCGCCTCATAATATTTTTTCAATGAAGACTGGTTATAGGTTCCCTTAACCCTTTTTGTGGTTACTTCACTTATCATGTATGTGTTGTTATTGTTGTTCTTTGTTATTACATACGGGCCATTATAAAGTAATAACAACTTTTTCGTTATTCCTTCCCTAGAACTGGGCAATTCTCGGTTTCTTATTAATACTTTTTCTCCAACTTGGTATTGTATTATCTTCTGTTGAGCCATCCGATATTTATTTCTTCTTTTCTCTACTCGTTCCGCTACTCTACTGTAAAATCTCACCTTGTCGAATTGGTAATCAGGGTTAATTGGAAAGTTAATCAATTCTGTAATTTCGCGAGGCGGTGGCCTTTCATACATTACTGTATAAAGGGTATCTCCGATGGACTCATGGTAAACTAAGTTAATACAATTTTCTGTTGCAATAATATAGTCATTCCATTTTCGTTGTTTGTCGAAACAGTAAGTTCTAAGGATCCTTCCGACTTCCCTCAGTACCCTTTCCGCTGGGTTGCTATTTGGATGGTAGACGGAAGTTTTATAAGATCTGACACCTAGGTCCATTAAAGTTTCCTTCCTCTGAATTGGGTACCGTGGTCTGTGATAATGGACCTTGGAATTCCCAATTCTGGTATGTACTGTTGTGTAACGATATTTAATATTTTGTTTGTAGTTGCCCGATTAATTGGGCACAGTTTTGTGAATTTAGAGTAGTGATCAAATATTATTACGATAAACTTATATTGACTTCTTCCTCCACTGCGTGGTAGGGGTCCACATATGTCTAAGAAGACTCTTTCTAATTTACTGGTCGAAGTGATGGGCTGCATAATTCCTTCCTTGTTGTCATTATTGCATTTCACCAGCTGACAGATATGACACTGTTGAATATAGTTTCTCACTCTTCTATTGATATCTTTTATATAGGTGTGTTCTTCCAGCACCTTTATTCCTTTAGTGCCCCATGTGACCGTATCTGATCTGTTTATTAGCTTTTCAGTGTACAGCTTTTCTTCATTCATTTAAACTTGCAAATCTTGTGCCACCTTATATCATGTTACAATATACGGATGTTCTGTAATAAAGATCAAGCGAGTAAACATTGTTTATGATTCTCTGGCTGTGAACATCCACTGAGGGTCTGCTTGTGTGTGTGTTTTAAAGAGACATAATACAATAATAATTAGTGTTTGCTAATTGGCGTAACAAAGTGGAAAGAAGGAAAAAGAGAAATTCTCGGGTTTTCCGTGGCTTGTAAGGCCACCGCTTCTCAGCTTACTGACCTGCCAACATTAGCATTTACAAGCATGCACCATGCATACTATTAACCTTCAACTGATGTCGTTTTATATATATATATATATATATATATATATATATAGTCACAGGACAAGTGGCGCCCAACGTGGGGCAGCGATCATCTTGCGGATGCAAGATCCAGCCACGCCAGCGAGCTACCAGCCGGCACACCAATCAACATGGCGCCCAACAGATACCTCCACAACATCTAGAGAAGAGCAGTAGGCTGGCTACCGGAGAGCATTCAAGACCCGGGGGAGTTGTGACGGTAGCGATATGCGAACATCTGCTCTCCGTTACCAGCGGCCGAGACGTGACCAACTACGTGCTCGGAGCGAGCCAATCCGGCATCAGCAGCCGCCGAGACGTGACCAACGTCGTGTTCGGAGCTAGCCAATCAGCGACGCCGGTTAGTTAATAAAACCCGGGCCGGCAGAAAATTTTACGCACTCTTCATCGCCACGCCATCGAACGCACTTCATCTCCTCTCCTCTCTCGGACGACATCGGGGCGGAGTCAGCCGGAAGGAACAGCCGAAGAATAGAACCGCCGCCGTTCTTGCGTCTTCGCACTCCCGTTCCGCGCCAGCGATGGATTTCGCTGGGCCGGCAGCCGACTCTACAACCGGTGCCGAAAGAAGAGGAGGACTGTAGTACGCCACGATCAGCGGGCGCAGCCGCCGAACATCTCAGCGCGGCACGACCAACATCACCGTTCTCGCCACTCGGTCCTTTTTAGGGCCACCAAAAACGATAGTGTGTACGATTGGCGCCAGTTGTCATGCGGCAAGCCTTTTGTCCGGTGACAAGATATATATGTATATATATTGTAACGTAACAAAGTTAAGGTCCCCGACGTTACATAAAAACTTTGTCAAAATAACTGAAAACAATGCCCAAGGTATGCCATAATTAAGTACAAGAGGGACTATCTCACCTAAAAAATGTATTGATGATACCTAGTAAGGTTACTAGGTAATAAAATATTGAAAGTGTATCTAAATATAAAATATGGAGTGATCAGTGTAAGATGTAAACTATAAACATTGCGTCTAATGAGATGAGTTTACTGTGGATGAGTTTGAATATAATAGACTGTTTAATTAATATTTAATGTTTTATAAAAATGTACCTGTTGTTGTGCTTTATCATGATATTGTGTTTACATGATATTTATTTTGTGTTTTGCATGTAGCAGGTGTGGAGCCATTGCTTTAAGGAAGTACTGTACTAAGTAATGGGTACTCATTTCATTCATGTTAAACTTGTATTTAAGTAACTAAATACAAGTGTGTTTATTATGTATGGTATGTTAAGTATATTTACTTTAAATAATTAATGAAGATGTCTTAAAATAATATTTGTAAACTTGGCCAGGAAGACAATAATTGTTAATGAATTGTCAAGTGGTCATTATAATTATGTTAAAAACCGATGAACGGTTCAATGGTAAACTCAATAATAATAATAAATTGAAATCAGGAATTTAAAATTGGAATAATTGGCCATAAGCCAGTGACTCTTTGTACAGTAGGTCAGGTAAGAAAAATTAAATTAAAAACAAAAAAATCATAACATGTAATAAAACCAATAGGCCTAAAATTAGTATTTTGTAAAAGGAAAATAATACCTTTTAAAATAAGTTGATTAAGAAGAAAATGTAGTAAAATGTATATGGTTTAATAAGGCAAATTAAGTGAAAGTTTTATGTGATTTACTGTAATTATAATAAGGGAGTATTTTATTAAATAAGTGTAAGAATATTTCCTAATTACGGCTCTAGGATAACAAATATTATCCAATAACACAAGAGGAAAATGGTTGTTAGGGCAACAAAATGCAAGCTATCTTGTTGATTTAAACATTAAATTGTTATATGTTAATGGGTAAAGTTCAGCATACTAATTTTAAAAAAGAGAAAACCAAATTATATGAATTAAAATTAAATAAATTAAATGTCATAAAAGAAATCCATTTAAAAGGACTGAGTAGTAACTCCTGAAACTATATCTCAGCAAATATAATTCTGCATACCATTAAAGTTAACTGAATTAAAAAATACTCATTCAACCTACTTACAGTAAAAGTGATGATGAAAATGAGTTATAATTAAACAAAGATGATCCATAGCAGAGGGAGTCAGAATTAATTAAAATATAAATTAAAAACAAACGAAGAACTTTTGTACTGAAGTACTAAACCTCACTTTCAACAAATAAACGAAGTCTTAATACTACACAAATTCCATTGGGACCGGCAACTACTAGAATCGTGAAGAATAACGAAGACCAGAACTGAACTTCTATTACATTCCGGGACATCAAATCGAAACCTTTATTGAGAAGCTCGATGCTGTTTTTATTCAAGAGTTGCATAGCCATTCCGTCCTCGCTTCGTCGTAACCAGACACGGCCACATTAAGTATCTAATCCAGTTTGGTAACAAACCTGCTTATGTTTAATTTTATATAATAAGAGTTAATAACAACATTGTAATACTTAGTAACCTTAAATTTGCATTACCTGGCCTTACTAATAGTTAAAAGGATTACATGTACCCTGAGATAAAAGATAAACTGAAAATTATAATTAAATTTTAACATCTAAAACACGAGTTCAATAACAAATCGATTCTGTATTGTGTGATCGATATGATGTATTAATAACAGGAGAAGGAAACTGTTGGAATTTTAAAAATTAGATAAAATAAAGAACCCTTCTTGTATTTGACGATTTTGTGTTATTGTAGAATAATTATTGTATTTCGAATAGGGTGTATATTACAGAGAAAGAAAGTGATAAAAGCATCAAGGGGAACGACTTAACCTATAATAACGGGTCAATCGCCAACAACAGCGCTCGTTTGCAGACAGCTGGTGAATACGGGAGAATAGAGAACTAACTTACTCTCTCCACACTCCGCTCTTTTCAATTTAGATAATACATACCGACTAGGGTTGGAAAAAAATACTGAATTATTCACTACAATAACGGTAATATAGCGTTTTTCTCTGGTAAAACACTTGAAACTAATTAACACAGGTCTATAATCAACAAACGAATAAAATCAACCACATAATAAATATTTTTCTTTATAAATAGATTGAATTGGTAACAAATTGGTGAATTCAACGTTGGGGCTTATAAACATTCTTTAATCCAATTAGTAAAATAAAATTGTAGCTATACAAAATCGCCGCATCTAACGTGGGCTGAATTAACGATAAACCTGTAACAGCAGTACACTAGTTATATACACAAGAAGCAACATCATTCAGATTGGTTACAATATATATGTATATATATATATATATATATATATATATATGCGTATTGTTATCAACTTTATATCGGCTGTCATCAGTGGCGTATCTAGAATTTGGCCTTGGAGGGGGGGTTCAGACCATACAAACATACAAAAGAAGAAGATTATGACTAATCAACTTTACTATCTTTTACTCGGCTGAAATCAGTCCCATTAAAGTAAACGGTAATAAAACAATAAAAATACGCCTTACTGAATCATTCTTTACAAGATATATATTGACTGAATTGATTTTCCTATATTTCAAACGTATACGCTAATACTATGTAAGAAACCTGTTTGTATAATTAAAAAAGAACTAATATCGTGCTATATTAGCGTACGCAGATAAAAATAATAATAAAACAGCCTAAAAATTAAGAGATTAACTATATTCGTCAAGTTTTTCGATCCTCTGGTACGCATAATTACCAGACGTTACCTTTTTTGTAAAATAATAATTTTACGTTATTTAAATCAGACATGTGTAATCCTCTACAAAAATTATTAGTAAATTTTTAAAGCTTGTAGCGTTAGATTACGTTAATGTTTCAGTACATAAGGTTACGTTAGGATAGTAAAAGGTTTCAAAAGAGGATTCAGAATAACTCTTAATGGCCGTAATGGCAAATTGTTTAAAGGTGGAATGCACTGGACTTGTTCACAAGCGGGTAAGTTCAAGTTAAGGAAGCTGAAACAGGAGATGAAAGGAAAAATGTTGGATGTTAGTACAGTTCTTAGTGGGAAAACATATTAACAGACGTAGAAACAGGCAAGTAAATAATAAATTATTTTGGATTGATTATAAGACGATGAGTAGAATGTGTTGATGAGATGAAAAAAACTTCTTGGCAACGTACTTCCACAGGCTGCAGCATGGGAACGCATGAAGACCAGGACGCTTAGACGCCCCGTGCAACTTCTGTTTATTTAATCACAAAACCACTCTACTGGTCAGTATTAGTAACCTGTAAAGACAGTTTACAGGATCTATCACAGACTTTAGAATTTATCACCTAAACAAAGGTTTAGCGACGCACACTAAACACAAAGGTTTCAACATCTTTTGGTATGAAGTACCAAAACGTCTTTTTGTTAGACTGAATATTCTAAAACTCAGTATTTATAATCAAAGTCTTGATATTTAGTGATAAGACCGATAGTAAACTGGGAATTTATTAAATGCTGGGACTCAATAAAACCTATGAGAATGCCTTCGAGGCTTGGAAAGCTTAAAAAAAAAAGCTGAAAAAGCAGGAGAATCTATGATCAAGGGGAACAGGCAACTCAAAAGAGCCAAGACTAACGAGTGGAAGAGTAAAACTGCAGGGTAAAAGATTACCCTGTTTTGAAAGATACAATTTGTAACGTAATAATTAAACCCGCACTCTTTTGTCCAAAAATTTGTTTCCTTGCACAAAACGTCACTTGCCTTTCGGAGTATTAATGGTAGAGAAATCTCATATTTTTCCATACTCTATGTGCAACTCTTGATATACACCATTGTACTGTTTCCATAATTGGTGAAAAAACTGTTTGAATTACAAAGAACTGGTTATATTTTAAACATTTTACCTAAAGGAATGGATGGGTCATGTCCATTGTAAACAGACATCATGGGTTGGAAAGTTATTAAACCGGTAAGTATTGTTCTATGGTAAAGTAAAGACATAGCAGACATCATATATCAGAAACCATTAAAACAAGAATTGAAACACAATGGTTGTCATGTTCTCCTCAGAGGACATCGCCTTATAGTAGCACTATGCGTGCGGGCGAGGAGGCTTGCGTGCTCTATAGAAGGAAGTTGTAGCTATGCCGGTGGTAGCGTAGCTACTGGTAGGGCCTCCCTTCCCGGACAGGTCTCGGTCGAGGAGTCAGACGAAGTATGTCCCACAACGATAATTCTTGTGTACCCAATATTCTTACTCTTCCATCCAATCACTTTATCCCTTCTGTTACTGTTTAATTGTAGGGGGTTGCTGAACATCTTAGGTTGAACATTGGTGTCGATGGGTAGGTAGTTTAAATACTAAAAATTGTCCAGCAACAGAATAACAGTTGCAAGGCTACTGAAATCCATCTCTGATGGGAAGTGTAAGGGTGACTCTTCGGCGCCCTAAAACCGGGGTACATCGGCTACGGAAAAGTAACCCCCGGTCCAGGTCTACAGCAGTACCCTCGGTCTAACAGTAGTCTTCCAGGTTGGGGGTTCTACAGCACTAACCTGCATAAATAATACCTGATAGATACTTACATAATTCATACGAGACTCGGAAATTGGACGGGAAATTTCGGAAACGACCTAGGCTGATAAAAATGGACAAGCGCGAAAGGATTAAGGAAAATTTTTAAGTAGCAACATGGAATAATAGATATTCAGAAATTTAGTAGCGCAAAATGAGTAGCAATATTCATCTATAATAAATGACAATAAAGGCATAAGAATGTCACTATGAAGATGATAAAATAATATATCGCCTATGAAAATAAAATATGATCGTGGACAGTTGATATTATTAGGTGCATACGCTCCGAAGAAGAGAAAAAAGAAGAAAGGGAAGAGTTTACCGTAAAATACAGAAATTAACTAATAAAATAGAAACCATGAAATTCTGTTAATTGGTGATACGAATGCCAGAGTTGGGAAGGTTCATATTTAAAATATAGCATGAATATTTGGCGAAGACACTATGAATGATAATGGAAACGTTTTAGAGAATTTGCTTTATTTCTCTGTAGTTTAAAATACAAATGAGTTTAAAATAACGAATACCTTTTTCAGCAAGAAAAATATTCACAAATATAGGTGCTCAGCAAAAGGACTTTAATGCCTTATAGATTATGTAATTATAAGTAAGAAACTAACGACAGAAACGATGGACACAAGAGTATTCAGAGGATATAATGTTGGTTCTGATCACTACTTAGTAGCCTAATAACAAAAATAATGCTTTGTGCAAAACGAAAGCCAATTAAAACATCTATAGAACAAGAAAATGAAGCAGTATTTAAAGTGTATTTACTAAAACAGGGAAGTATTTGACGATTCTATCAAGATAGAAGAAACATACAGCCGAATATAGCACCTACAAGCAATGATATAGAAGAGGAATGGTGTAATATAAAACAGATGGTATTACAGGCAGCCAAGGAAGCAATAGGTGCCAGAAAATTGTTTAGGAGAAGACGAGGTCTGAAAATATCGAAAGAAGAGGTGGAAGCAAATATAGCTCAAAAACAAAATCCACGTATTAAATATCTAAACTCTCAAACTCCTGAATATGCTGAACAGAAGTGAAAGAGAAGCAGTACCTTTTGTTCCAAGTGAAGTAGATGCATGGATACAACATTACGCCCAGCTTTGGTACAGTTTCGAGGAAGAAGAGGGAGATGTAGAAGACGATAATTACAAATACATGATACAAAAGAAACCGATAGTGTAACCTTAGAAGAATTACTAAAAGCACTGAAAGACTGCTAAATCGCAAGTCACCAGGTTCGAATGGTCTCAATACAAAACTTTTGAAGTTTGGAGGTATTCTACTGCATTTTCTCCTATTACGTTTTTCGAATATGTATTGGAGAGAACTCACAATTCCTACAGAATAGTCAAAAGCAAAAATAATGTCATTATTTAAAAAAGGAGATCGGACAAAGATGGGCGATGTCCTTACTGGATACAGCATGTAAGATCTACGCTAGAATAGTGAATGGGAGACGACAGTACCTGATGCTTGCTATCGGAAGAAAACGTAGTTTACGCATTGATGCGATCTTTATGCTTAAATTAATTATTGAGAAAATAAAAGATAATTTAACTGAGAAACTCATCTAGCGTTCGTAGACATAACGAAAGCTTTTGACAATGTTAAACTTCGCTACTCTAGAACATAATGGAAAGAAGAGGTTTCTCTACACAATTGCTTAAGAGCCTCTGTTACAAGACAACTATCGTTTTTTATTTAAATAGTAGCGGAAGATATTCCTACAAATAAAGGTGTCAGACAAGGGTAACCCATTTCACCAACAGTTTTTAACATATACATAGATGATAAATTTCGGTTATGGAATGGAAAAGTTGGCCAAGGAAAATCACATCAAAGAACGTACATGTCAATTCTTTGCTCTACGCAGACGATAGTGTAATAATACAGAAAACAGAAAACAGAAAACCACTTACAAAAGGAGATATTTACACTTAATAACATCCTTGTCCTTGTTCATAAAGAGATGGGTTGTTGAGAGAGAGTAGGAGTTGGGAGAAGACTAGCAGTAGGCTACTCCAGTAGGATACTTGTAGTGATGGGTTATTACTTGTGGAGATGGGATAAGACATTCTCCAGTTGAATACTTTTACGCCATTCTTACCTTAACAACGGTCGAGTCCGGAAGACGGAGACTTAGAGAAAGTGAATACATAAGTTGTACAAATAATATAACTACCATTTTTGTCGTAAAATTTAATTAAACTCTGATCGTCTTCATAATAATTAACTTTCAAACATTAACTTTTCACAGCGTACAGAAGACTTACGGTCGTTGTTTGTATTCAGAAAGCTACATTAGGAATAAGGAAGTAATATTAAGGTATAAGGTTAATAAATAAAGATATACTTTATTTATACATCTTATTTATCTGGGGGGGGGGGCAGAAGTGTCGGCCAATTAAATGGAATTGCTCGGAGCGCGTCGCCAGAACACGAAAGATTCGTTGAAAAATGTAAATTATTCGAATGGAGGCCGAGGATCGACAACCATAGGATAGGATGGCTACCAAAGGAATGCACATGAACTGTCACCCGTCTGGAAACAGCACGAAATCAGACAATGAACACTGTTATGGTAAGCAAAGTGTCTAGCAGTGGCTGGATGATGATATCTTCAGAATCGTTATGTCTTGTATTACAAGGACATCTTATTTATCAGATGCTAACGCCGATTTAAAATATCAGTTTATCTTTCCACTGCTTTTCCATGCCCGTGTAAGCGACACACATTATAATTTATATTACTAATCTTGTTCCCAACGTGGTTGTATCCGTTTGTTCTAAGCTCGTTGATTTTATTAAAGGGGCTCGTTGATTTTGTTGCAGGCAAAGAAAGATTGTTGTTATATCACTTCATTAGAATTTCTAATTCGATACTCCCCCTTACAATTCATGATATACAGAGGACTCAATTTTACTCAGATCTCATCTTTAACGGTACAAATTATGATCCATATAAGGGAGTGAAACATCCACGATATTATAAAACTTTCTGTCGGAACTTCTTCCGCATTGTTTCCTTAATTACACCAACATATGTTTCAATTCAGTTTTCTCTCTTCCTTATGACGAAAACTGGTATCATAGCCTAAGTCAGGAATGGACTGTATTCGTGGATTATGCTGGTACAGTGTAATTATTGTTTTAGTTTGTAAGTCAGTAACTTTGTTTCCTTAACAGAGCTAGACCGTTCTTTTTTTTAAATTCAATGAATTCTTTATAAGGAACAAATGAGAAATAAAAGCAGATAAACTTTACTATATATATGGAGATGGATGATAAAGATTCGTTGGATTGAGGGGAAAACAAATGTTAAAGTGTTAAAAAAAGGTAAATTGGGAACTAAAACTTACGAAAGTATATTAAAAAGGAAGATAAAATACCTAGGCCCTGTGTTCAGACGCCATGGATATTGTCTGCAAAAATATGCTAAAACATCTAGGCGTTAGCTTCAACACCCACGTGACCAAAATCCTCAACAAGCTTCACGCCGTCAGAGGCAAAGTGTTTCCCAGGCTCTCGTGTCGCAACCGCCTGGCTCTGCCACCACCTACCTTTTGTTCCTCAGATTGGTACTGATCTATGTGGCTACATCTTGGTGATGGCTCTTGTCGGGTTTCAACAGGTGTAAGCCTGAATAATTCCAGTCCAAAACCCTCTGTCCTATATCGGGATCTCCATGGTTTTTTAGATATGGCCTAATTCGATGATGTCTTCGAATTCCCACCCGATCTAAATTTGTCGGTCACTGGGTGAAAATGTTTTTGCTGCAGTCTCGACGTATGCCTTCGAACCATCACAACATCAGAATTCCCACCCTCCATTCAGGTCAAACGCCTTCGGGCGATTCTAGACTAGCCACCATAAGACAAGTTCGTACCACTTTCTGACTAGCTATCTGGAGCTTGACAACCAAAATAAGGACATCCTATCTTCTCAGGGACAACCATCTTTACTGCTTGCTGATGTCGTGCGTCGCAAGCAGAGAGCCTCTCTGCCTCGCAGAGAGCAACCGACGCTACACCTGAAGGTCTACCTGAGACCGTCCCGTGTACCGGTACCTGCCGTATCTGCCGTTCGAATCGGTAACAGAAGCTGGTCTACGACATGAAGAACCACTCTTCTACCATCTAGCGAATAATGTCATTGGGGGCATCCATACCAGGAACAGACGCCTGTTGTACTGATCAGTACGGTTTTGCTCTGGCAGTCAACGGACTCGACCCGGACGCTGCAATCTGGATAGGGGCGCAAAGACGCGCGCGCCCCACTACAGTAACGCAGCGCAATGGATTTTTATTCTGAACAGTTTTGAAAAGAATCTCTAGACGAAGACAAGAAGAGGTCGGCCAAGGAGGAGTTGTATAGATGATCTACGAATGGTGATGGTAGCTGAAAAGTACATATGATACATTCAAACGATGGCGGAGACTTACAGTGGAGGATAGAGGAGAAACTCCTCTATTACTGGGACGGGGGTTTCCAGGTCGATACGATCTGAGAATACTGTTAGACCCTGAGTAACGTCTACTAATGGTTACCACCTCTGTCGTGAAATATACGAAGCTAGTAAATTCACCAGGTCGCACTTCTATGATTTCAAAGATATGAGGGTGTATGTCACGGAGCACATACGGAGGAAGGCGAAAACTAATCTGTATTGCCCGTAGCCTTTATGGTATCCCACAAAATTCCGCGAACTCCTCAAAATAAAAGTCCCTGGCCCTCCAAGCTGGAGGTCTATCAACAATTTGGTACTCTGTTCACATAAAAAGTGAAAGTAATATTGGAAATGGAAAAAAAATTAGGAAATTGGGCAGAGGAGGTGGAGGTAGTCCACGTCGGTCGAAGAACAGGCTTCATAGCCTATACCCTGATTAACGAAAGAAAGTGACTGGCGGAGCGGCCGCGCGGCGACCGAGTTTGTAGTAAAAACATTCCACTTTATAACCTCGTGGAAACGTAAAATACAGGGCGAGAAATGTCTAATGAACTGTATTTTAATCATCAATTAAAGACGTTTTTAACAAACTTTTCTAATTTTTAAAATCTCTTTTCAATAAATTTACATTGTGAGTTAAAGAAAAAAATACACGAATTTGAATTAAAAAATTAGGGTTTATCGTTTTTATTACGTAAGAACTCAGAGGTTAAGCATCGGAAAAAAATTTCTTGTAGACAAATGGTAGTCCACCTTCTTTAGTACAATATATCAAAAATTGAGATTCCTACGATTAATATTAACGACGTTATTAATTTTTTTCTAATGTCCTGTTAACTCAGTTGTTAAAAGTTGTACACGAATGAGATTTGCGTGACGCTCTCTTTAGATAACTAAATGTAGAAGACATATACAACTTACACCTTGTACGTGATAGGAATACTACAATGGATTAATATATAAAGTGAATTTCACAGAGAGCAATGCGTGGCGCTCTGAGGCGGAAGTACAGTCAGAACCTATTGGACCCATTTTATTCGCGCGCTACCGTCATTCCCGTACAGCGTCTCGGCCTCTCCTTTATGTCTACAAATAGCACACGCTTCCAGGAAAACTGAACCGTTATACGCACACTAAGGGTAAGGGAAATTTCCAGCTTTCAGTTTAGTTGATGTGGTGGTTGAGTGATGTCCGGTTGTTGGTTATCTTGATTTTAAGTGTTAGTTTCTTGTGCTTTCATTATAAATTGACGTGTTTTTAAGTTATTTTGTGTGAATATACTTCGGTGGCTGAGCATGGAGCAACGTAACGAGGCTGAACCAAGGAAACATAGGGGAAGACCTAGGACTCGAACTCCAAAGAAAAGACAAACTTCGGGCCGAGGCGTACCTATGAAAGGACAGTCAAGAGAAATTGTGTGCAAAGTGCGGGAATATTTTGATAGAGAAAAGGCGAACAAAGGTCCTTTGATTCCGGTTAATAATGCAATACAGCGAACTGCAGATGCTCTGAAAATACATAAAAATACAGTTCTGCGAGTTTGCAAGGAAAAAGAATTGAAAGAAATACAAGATGACAGTAATAGCCAACTTTCAACTCCGGGCAAACAGAGGAAACGGGAGAAAACTGTGACAAAACTTGACACTTTTCAGGAAGACGCTATACGAAGACATGTATATCAATATTACATAAGAAAAGAATATCCCACTTTGAAAAAACTTTTATCATCGTTGGAAAATGAAGAGCTGTTTAATGGCAGTCTGTCTTCGCTTAGAAACGTGCTAAAAGGTTTAGGATTTACGTGGAGAAAATTTTCGGGCAGAAAAGTGATTATGGAGAGAAGCGATGTCGCTGCCTGGAGGTGTCGTTTTCTTCGCCAAATCAAAGACGAGAATTTCGATAATATATTTTGGCTCGATGAGACCTGGGTCAATGCTGGGCATTGTTTGAAACAAGGATGGACTGATGAGTCACTTCAGGGGACAATGTTAACACCTATAGGGAAAGGTGAACGATTAATAATATGTCATGCAGGTTCTTCAAAAGGGTTTGTTCCAAATTCCCTTCTACTATTTAAATCGAAAAAAACCGGTGACTACCATGAAGATATGGATCACGACAAATTCTTCGGTTGGTGTTCTGAAACTTTGCTAAATAACCTAGAAGAGCCTGCAGTAATAGTCATGGACAATGCTCCCTACCATTCTAAGCAAATTGATAAAGCTCCCACAAGCAAAGATAAAAAAGCTGACATACTTGCATGGCTGGATAGGAAAAATATTCAATCTACAACCGACTTGAAAAAATCAGAACTTTTGGAATTAGTGAAATGGCACAAGCCCCAGAACAAAAGGTATTTTGTTGATGAATTGATAGAGAGCAGAGGTCACAAAGTGATAAGGCTACCACCTTACCATTGCCATCTTAACGCCATTGAGCTTATATGGGCTCAGGTTAAGGGGTATGTTGCCGAAAACAACAAAATGTTTACTTTAAAAGAAGTTGAACGACTGACTAAAGACGGATTTAATCGAATTACTGCTGAGAGGTGGGAGCAAGTAGTGGACCACACCAAAAAAGTTATTATCGATGCATGGAATAACGAAGGACTAATGGAAGAAGCTGTGGAGGAAATGATTATATCCGTGGAAGACAGCAGTAGCTCCGAGGATGATAATTGTTCAGAAGATGATAATAGTGATGACGATCCAATGGAGGGTATCAGAGAACTTTCGTTTGAAGACTACTAACTCACAGCTATAAGTGTTTTTTATAGAGTGTTTTAATAGTGTATTTTTATGATTTATACACATATTTTATGAGCGGATTCCATAAAAGCTGAAGAACACTACAATACTTGTAAGTACCGTACTGTATTTATTATTTATTTGTCAATGCTAATAACAAGTAATTTACTAATTGTTTTTACATTTCAATTACATTATAACAGTAAAATACTGTTATAATTATGCAATATCTGGTAGACCGAGCTTTGCTCGGTAGTTTTAAACTGTAAACTATATTTCATAGTTAAATAATTAGTTATTGAGAAATTTGAATGGCATTAACAATTTCCCAGTAATTACATTGCACTTCAATCAGTAGTATTAAAGCTGATCACAAAACAAAAACAGTTTATTAACAAGAAAACAATAAATACCGTACCGCAAAAGAGTAATAAACAATCATTCAAGACTGTTATAAAAAGCATGTAGTTCAACTAAACCACAAAAGTCTGGTCAGATGTACGTTTTTGACAGATCTCCAGGTAGAAGATTAGATTAAATAAGTAGACAGATAACTAAGTATATACTTATGAGAGATTGGTGACTCGTAGTAAGTTGGCTATGTGTCAATGTGTGAGCCGTGAGCGTATGCACCACTTTCTTTGGGCTGTTACTGTACCTTGACTCGATCGCGCGCCGTTGAGCGATGTTAGTTCTAATTTTCCTATATTAACTGATTGCGGTTATATTTCATAATATTTGAAGGTTACATATCACTTTGTATTGATGAATACAATTTTTTTATGTTTATTGTGAAAAAACACAATGAAAAAAATTATTAATAACGGAGTTAACAGTACATTCGGAAAAAATTAATAACGTCGTTAATATTAATCGTAGGAATCTCAATTTTTGATATATTGTACTAAAGAAGGTGGACTACCATTTGTCTACAAGAAATTTTTTTCCGATGCTTAACCTCTGAGTTCTTACGTAATAAAAACGATAAACCCTAATTTTTTAATTCAAATTCGTGTATTTTTTTCTTTAACTCACAATGTAAATTTATTGAAAAGAGATTTTAAAAATTAGAAAAGTTTGTTAAAAACGTCTTTAATTGATGATTAAAATACAGTTCATTAGACATTTCTCGCCCTGTATTTTACGTTTCCACGAGGTTATAAAGTGGAATGTTTTTACTACAAACTCGGTCGCCGCGCGGCCGCTCCGCCAGTCACTTTCTTTCGTTAATCAGGGTATAAACCATGATTGTCAGAAGAAAATAAATAATGCGAAACACTACGGATGGCTACTTTTGTGTAACGTATGCAGTCAAGACCTAAACAAGTCGACGTTTGCGAATGTCACCAGTGATGTGTAAAGTTAGAAAGAATGCTAACTGAACAATTTGTTGGTGGGTCCGTATCCTTATCTGGCAAGAAAATCATAGAATTGACAGTTTATTTTATCACCTTTCTCCCTCTAACCACACACACACACACACACACACACACACACACACACACACACACACACACACACACACACACACACATTAATTAGGCACGTTACGAATCTACTGTTACCTGTACTCGGCTTAAATATTGTCTATTTAAATAATTTTTTAGGAATTACGTCGACCGTAAGTTAATTACCTTCGTACGTAACAATATAAACGTGCGGCTAGACTCTGATAAAAAATCGAGGGAATCGTTACGATCTACCAAACTGTTGTATTTAATTACGTACATCCGCTCGTCGAGACTGAAGTAGTATTTTGTGCATATTTATTTATTATTTAGTGCATGTTGACTATTTCATGACCTAAACAGAGTGGACCAATTTGTAATTTGCACACACAGATGGTTTTTATAGTGTTTTATAGATTATGTTATCTAAATTTTATATTTGGTTTTAGAGACCTTTATAGTGCAGAATTCATAAATTCTATTGTACCATTCATAATTTTCAGTTATTCTGAAATTACTTCTCATTAGTTTTTAATAAATAAATTAATCCTAACCAAAGGCTAATCACGGCAATAAATAATCAACAGTTTAACACTGATAACAATTTATTTAATAATAAATTGATTATAATACTAGTCAGAAATAGTTTGTGCTTGTGTATGCGAAAAGTATTCATCGAGGAAATGAAACAGTGTTCTGGAAAATTACAAGTTTCGCATAGTTAACCAACCAGAGGAGGAGAGGTCGAACATTGTTTGGTTAGCTGTTTCCAGACACTGTTTTCATTTTTTATCTTGACACGGCTATTTTGGTGTCTGGAAGGGTGTTCTTGAAGTGCTATTTTTGTCGTTGGCGCCGACTAGTCTTTCTGTCGCTTCGGCATTCCACGGTCTGCGTCAAACACTCCGCCAGCCCTTGACGTGGTAGATTGGCTTTGCACCACCGAGTCAGTTCTTAACGCTTACACGTGTCGAATCTGGTTTATGTCACGGTCCACGCAATTACCTATTGAAAATGTGTGTGTGTGTGTGTGTGTGTGTGTGTGTGTGTGTGTGTGTGTGTGTGTGTGTGTGTGTGTGTGTGTGTGTGTGTGTGTGTGTGTGTGTGTGTGTGTGTGTGTGTGTGTGTGTGTGTGTGTGTGTGTGTGTGTGTGTGTGTGTGTGTTTGTGGGGGGGGGGAGGTTTGTTTTATTGTGTTGCGTTTGTGCTGGTGTCGTATCTTTCTGTTTTACAATATTACTATTCCGACCAGGTCATGTTATTTGGCTTCCGTCCGCACACGTCCAATGAGGATTTTACAGTCGAAATGTTAACCCCCCCAAATATAATGTTCGTCAACCACCAAGATATTTTTGATATCCTCTTTTCGGCGGTCTATTTACAGACCCTTAATTGCTAGAAATGGTCATCAATTCGCTGGAAGTGGTCATACCGTATCAATTGTTTTGGATTGTGGTATATATTTTTCTTTAGCCCTTTTAAGACCTGCATGAGTTCATTTAGTCTTGGTTTGTTCTGTTCCCCTAAATCAAACTGATATTTGCCATCTCCTTATGCCTAAGAATTCTCATGGTAAACACATTTATTGAACGAATGAAGCAAGTTCTCAGTTTCATCTCGGTCGTTTGACAATAGTCTGTTTATTTGGGGATGTATTACAATAAGATTTGAATGTAACAACCGCTTTCATAAAACTCTGCATTCATCCACATATTTGTACCTCATAGACCCGGGTTTTTTTTTTTTTTTTTTTTTAGATCCAAAAACATCGGGCGGAAGGCAGACAGAAAAGGCAGAAACGTAAGCAGTCAAAAGTTTGCAAAAATCCCAAAAAATTTATGTGAGCCATCAAAGTAAAAAGAATTTTAACCATAGTCTGAATGCAGTGTTCAGTTTCGAAACTTTCTAGACTTTAAGACATCGGAGACAAAAAAGGATAAACATTTTAAAAACTGTAAAAATCCGTGCTAGGTGTCAGACTAAAAAGAATTTTAACCCAAATCCGGATGTAGTATTTATTTTGAAAATTTGTTACCTTTCGGAGAACCACGAACCAAAAGTGAAAGAAAAGGTATGAAACAAAATTGAAAAAGTCTACGAAAGGTATCAAATTGTGAGGAATTTTTATTCAAAGCACAAAGAACTCAGTATCTTTGGTAATTTGACAAAATTAACAGATGTAACACGCCTTGCAAATTTTGGACCGCCTTCAAAAAGGTTCCGCTAGCAGAAAAAAAATTTACACAGTGAAACTTTGTACAGGAATAATGGTACGTCGAACATAAGATAATGAAGCGAGGGAGAAAGCTAGAAGGCAATCTATGGACTGACCGAGAAAGATGAGACTTGGAAATCGGTATAGGCCTAGTCGGAGTGAGTTGTAAACTCCTTCGATCACTCTCTCTCTCTCTCTCTCTCTCTCTCTCTCTCTCTCTCTCTCTCTCTCTCTCTCTCTCTCTCTCTCTCTCTCTCTCTTCTGCACATCATGGCCATATCAGACTGGTAGCCTATGCTCAAAGACCTCTGAGCATTTGTTATGACTACGTCAAATATGGGACTATGTTTGGTAGTCTTGTAATTTTGTTTTATAACACTATAGTCAATGAGATGTACTTCCAACAAGCCCTTTCTTTCTCTCCATACGTAATGTACCATCATCAAACAGAGTACTGACTTAAAAATAAAATGCGAATAAATGAAAAAAAATAATTTGGTTATTTGATTTATTATGTGTAATTAAATTGTTTGAAACTCATAGGCACTGCTTTCTCCAAATCTCAGTAATTACTATTGTATGATGAATCGTAAGAATTATAAGTAAACGAGGTAGATAATAACGTAAGAGTGGAAGAGTGGAATTAAGAAAGATAGGTAGTCCTTTAAATAACAAAACATCTCCTACTAGCCGATTCTACATCACTACATTCCTTTTATATCACAACAAAGAATAGACATAAAACAAATAAAAAATACTAGGTAATGGGAGAACATTTGCAATTAGAAATTGCCTTTTACTCGCTCACCCTTGAATATGACTAGGAAATACTGGCACATGACGAAGAGAATTTGAATTTGATGTTCTCAAAAAGGCTCAAAATAAACGAGTCAAAATGAAATATTTAACAACAACATAAGACGAAATGAGAAATTGGAGGTAGCGGACAAATAAAAGCAATAGAGAACTTAAAGACTTCGGTTCTGTATTCAGTTGAGTTGAGATTATGTTCAAAGCGGTGACTGGCATATTACAAAGAAAACCAAGATGAAAATTTACCATCATATAATTAGTGTCTTTAAGACATTACAGGATTAAAGAACAATAAAGACAAACAAACAAGGAGAACTAAAACTAAAGAATTTCTATTTCTGGAGGAGAAATCGTGGAGTTAGTCGATTGATAGTGAGGAAAAGTTGAGTAACTTGGATCGAGGAAATTAAAGGCGAATGGGAATGAAGAAGGATAACATATTAGAATGTATAGAAAAAAAGACTAATATGGTGACATACAAACTGAACAGAACCAGATCAATGGATGGAAAAAGCAACAATTAGAGTCCGCTGGGACAAGACAGAACTAAAATATACTGAAGAAAGAGGCATCGTCTAGAAGATCTAGAAGTAGGTGAGTAGTTGGACAGGAGACATACGGAAGCTGGAGAGTTCAAAAACAGAGATGAACAGAGCGAGTAATTAGAGAAGAAATGAGTCGACAACTATAGAAATTTCTCTTATGTAGCAATAAGACTAATGAGATAAAAGTATCTTTTTTTGTTATTATGATACTTGAGAGAAAATGCGATAGCAAAATAGGACGTTTTAAAGTAATAAAACTTAATTACACGTGAAATGTGGGTTGAGAGAAAGTCGTACTTCTCACGAGATCTGGTGTTTACTTAAATCTGAAGTTACTACTCTTACTATAGGAAATGTAGTGCACCTGTCTTTTATCTACTGAAATGTGTCACATATAAAGCGCGTTCACTTAATATAGACTTCTTTTACTTAACGACACTTATCACGGATAAAAAAGTACGTAAGCTGACTGTTATGTGTGTGTTTTTCTTCCTTTTTATTATTATCGCCAGCAGCATCATCATTACCGGCACCCAGTCCACCACCACCATCTTCTTCTTCTTCTTCTTCTTCTTCTTCTTCTTCTTCTTCTTCTTCTTCTTCTTCTTCTTCTTCTTCTTCTTCTGCCTTTTCTTCTTCTTTATATTCCTTTCAAGTTGGTTTACCAGGAACTGATAACCATTTCCATTATTTTTATGCATCATACCTTCCAGTTCCCATCATCAACATCATCAGTTCCCATACCACACATTTCCTCCTCGGCCGAAATTTCCCTGTTTTCTATCTTATGTTTTGACACATGGCTTAGAAATTAATTCATCGTCATTTCCATTATTTTTTTTCTAGCGTATAGAAAGTGTTATCTTTCCTCTCATCGTTCTTCAGAACTTCAGTGGGTTTTTTTCTTGTTTTTATTACCCCCTTCCACATCAACATCTCCTGTCCCTCCAGTCAGGATTCCCCTTCTTTTTCATAGTCCAGTTTTTACTTCGAACAAAAACTTTCTTAAAAACCCTCCTAACTTAAAAACCCATATGATCAAACAAGTATCCAGTATTAAACAAGTAACCCAGCAAATTTTTCAAGCCCTCTTGTTATTTGTGAGTCGCTATGGAAACACAGGTGGGAACTACACAAGGGCTTTAACAGCTCGTCAAACTATTTTGAACTGAGTCATTGGCAGATTGTCAGATTTGATCCTAAGTCCAAAAGGACTCTATTATGACTTTTGGAAGTAACATTTTTTTATTGAAAGATTTTCTGAAGTGCGATCCACGAAACAGTATTGTTTTCTACATACGAGGCCAAACTTAGTCTCCCCAAGCTGTATGTCATTCATGATTTGCCCACGGTGTTTGTCCAGGTGAACGTCTATGTACTTATATTCTAGACTAGATGACATCTATTAATTGAATTGTGCCTGGTGGACATGTTCGTCTGTTGAGAATAAACGTATTATGGATTGATTTGGTTTAAATAAGTCAACTATTTCTTATTTTCCAATAAACATTAATCAGCATTCTTATTCAAAACAATACTGCATGCATATAAGATGCATTCCAAGCTGTACAGGTACATTTGGTTTTATCTATTATGGGAGGTAACAAAATGAAGGTGCGACATATTTTCTCTATATGTAAAGATATCTTTTCTGAAATCCTGTACATTCTAAATCGTTTTGACTAACGACTTATCAATTTTATTACACATAGTAACATAAATTTTATATAATTGATAACAAGAAGTTAAAAATTATAAATCGTAATATACCAATATTACTTGCCTTACTTATGAAGACGAAATCGATAATAAAATAAACAGATACCAGAGGATGTGTGGCACAATTCATAAGACTCTGGGAAAGAAAGTACGAAAAGATACAGAATTAAAATTTTATAAAGTAATGGCGACACCAGTATTGATGTACGGGAGTGAATCGTGGACACTCGCCCAACATCAGAGAAAATGAATTAAACCTGGTGAAACGAAATACTTAAGGACAGTCGAAAGGATGCTCACTAAGAGATCACATAAGAAATACAGACATAAGGAAAGAGCTGAATATATACTCGATAAACGATAAAATTAAACAGAATAAAGACAACTGGATACAACACATAAATAGAGTGGGTGACTCGAGAATACAAAAAAAAAATAATACAGTATAAGCCTCTTGGAGAACGAGACAGAGGCAGACCAAGAAAACGGTGGCTGTGAAGACCAAGTACATGACTACGAAGCACTTTAGAAAATAACAAATTGTAAAAATTATCTCGTACTCGTTACTACTTAATGTGTACTTAACGCAAGGATTAGGCTTGCAGCCTGTTCCGTCTTCACAGCCACCGTTTTCTTGGTCTGCCTCTATCTCGTTCTCCAAGAGGCTTATACTGGATTATTATTATTTTTTTTTTTGTACTCTCGAGTCACCCATTCTATTTATGTGTTGTATCCAGTTTTCTTTATTCTGTTTAATTGTATCGTTTATCGAGTATATATTCGGCTCTTTCCTTATGTCTGCATTTCTTACCGAATAGAGTGATAAGGTGATAAGGACCAATATTTAGGAGTCGACAGCATGGTGTGAACATTCTTACGTTAAGTACACATTAAGTAATAACAAGTACGAGATAATTTTTACAATTTGTTATTTTATAAGATCCTTCGTAGTCGCGTACTTGGTCCATTTCCGGCAGAGTTATACTATCCAGATGTGTCTGTCAGCAGCCTGCCTGAGCTGGTCTGGAGACATGAATCTGTATAGGCCTAATAGTCACTGGAATCTCAACATCCTTCTTTGTACGCTGAACATTTATAATAGACATTCTACCTTAAACTTTTTATTGCGTCGGATTTTAACACATGCTTATTCATTAGCAGGAACTGTTTAGATTTGTGTTTACTGTTATTTTATAATGTAGTGGATCAACAATAAGTTAAAAACACTTGAATACAAATAAAATATTTTATTATTAATGGTACTGTTACAAACAAATGGTAACATTAATGGTACATTATTATAACAAATTAAAAATGTTAATATTTATTTCATCATAACGTTTTCTGTATAAAACACCCGAAAATCAATGAGGGCTATAGAAATTTGGAATTCAACAACGAGTCACTGGCTGGATTAAAAGAGTTAGTGATAAAAAGATTCATATCCGGGCTGTTTGACCGTGGTCGATTGCTTTGTTCACTCATTGTACAAACGTTTCGGCTACCCACCGGAGGCCTTCTTCGGTAAAAAAGTTAAAAGTATTCGCAAAGGGTGGAGAGCCGACGTACCCCTAACCGAGTTATACTCTTAACTTTTTCTACTGAAGAAAGCCTCCGGTAGGTGGCGGAAACGTTTTGAACATGAGAGAACAAAGCAATCGACCACGGCCAGGCAGCCAGGATATAAATCTTTTTGTCCATAACTACGGCCGTGATAGCCTACTTAATAAACTTGAAAGAGTTAAGTTTCGATAAGTTCAGGTTCTACTGTGCCAAGATTCTATTGACATTCCTATAAAATATTATTCCTGTATTTTCCACAAATAAATGATGACGTTCACAAATGTGTAGTTGTAAATAATTGTAAGGCATTGGTAATAATTGAAAATAATTACTAATATTACACTGAATTTAACATCAATAGCAAATAAATGTTTACAGCAAACAGCAAATTTCTGTATATAGTACATACTGTTTTGTACGTAATACAGCAAATTCCTAGACAGTTATGTATATAGGCCTAGTATCAATATCTGACAAGCCAGGTTTATATTATTTTTTCGTTGATGATACTATTGTGTGTCCCGCCAAACACTTCCACATTTTGGAAACCACATGTCTCAACAGTATCAATAATGTAAGCTTCTATTTTGATTCAAGTGTTTGATCCACTACATTATAATGCAACAATCCCTAAAGACACCTAAGCAACATAAGTCGTATATAAATGTGCCAGTTATATTTGATGTGATCCAAGTAGTTGCAACGTTTACCGTCGGTCTATGTGAATCACATTGCTTTCCACGTGGAAAGTCTGTACCTTAACACGTTGCATTGCTTTTGCTATTTATCACACGGGAACAATCAACCAGTGTTTTCAAGGTAACTGTTTTCTTTAAGTTACGGTAGAGACAGGTATATTTTTTCCTGAAACACTTCTACCGTTAAAAAACACGTATCGCTTTGGTTTCTGTCATTTATTTTTTAATACCATTCGCTTAACACCTGTCGAAACATTTCACTGATACTGTGATAGTGAATGACCAATGTTGTAAATTAACTATACGTGAACGTAAATAAAATAACGTAGATATACAGCAGGCAACCGATTATCAAGTCAGCAAAACGTTACACACACAAAAAATAATCTCAAGTCTGAATACAATAACTGCAATGAATAAGAAATTAAAAACATAAACATTACAATGAAGCTGATAAAACAAAAAACCAGGTTATGGCATGACTAAATAAAATATCAATAATAATGTGCAATTAGTAAAGTCTAAATCACCGTATAAAGGAAGAGTCGCAATATTAAACGAAATAAAATTCGATACTCTGTTGAAACATAGGTCAATACAATTTTAATATTAAAAACATAATTTTTACACTGAAAACAGATTATTTTTTTCAATGTAAAAACTTTAATTAAGACTGTCAAGCTGTGACGATGAGCTGTGAAGCTTGAAAGCGCTAATCGGAATAATTTTTCTATATTGGTGTGTAACAGTAATAATTCTGAATGTAAAAATAACATTGCCATCCTGTTTGTACACTCCGATTTTTGGAGGTGATCTATCACTGCATGCTTTCAGACCACTGTATTTCTTTTTGTTTAATGTGTATGCTAAAGACATGCAAATATCATCGAATGTAGGGATGTCTTCGCAATCTATCCGCAAGTCTACAATCCTTGATCGTGAGAAGAAGTTTCATCTTCACAACCTGTATACGATCTCGTGCATTGGAGGGAAGAACGCTACTTCGGGAGGTGATTCTAGAGCTAAAAATAATGAATAAAATGAAATGCTTTGTGCACAAGTTACAGTCAGATAAAAATTAAAATTAAAAACTTCTAGCCCACACTTCAGTTCCGAAGGAATAATAATAATAATTATGATATTAACCATAATAATAATAATAATAAGTATGATAATTCCTGGAGCAATTTAAGGAGCAAAGTTAGTGGTTTTATTTGACTTAAACTATACAAAAATAGAGTTTCAGATCTCAAGAAAGCTGCTGAAACGTCCACAAAAATTGCGGTCAAAAACCATAATTTCTTAGTTATGACATATAATAACTTTGTAGCGAACAAACAAACATGACTTTCAAAGAAAATTTCTAAAGACTTTAATTCTGTGAAAACTAATGTGTGTAACGTCACTGTGAGACGAAACAGAAATTTGTATAGCGCAAACTAGTAACAAATTGTAACACTAACGTTATTATATATTGATTTGTGTAACACAAGTTTAAGAAATCAACTTTAACGAAACCAAAAAGTGTTAGAAAATTACGATTCTAAATCAAACAAAAATATTATGTTTTTTTTTAATTTACAAAACAGCTGATGATTATTAGGATATTTTTATTTAACTTTTATTACGTAACTAATATGTTTACACCACTAAATTAACTCAAATTAAATCTGAATATTACCGATTGTTTTTCTTTAGTAATGTTACGTACTTGAAGTCTTAAAGTCTCTTGGCTGATTGATTTCTGTTTATTTACATTCAAACTAGAATTTAGTCTGTGCCTGCAAAAATTTAATTTGTTTTATATGTGTTAGTTTCATCATCATCTTCATCATCATTATCATTATCAACCTCAAGGATTAGGCTCATCCTGAACCTGTTACGGGACACAATTCGCTCTCGGCCGTCCTACATCTTTCTTCCCCCCCCAGTCTATATTCCATTGCTAGCACAGGAATCTTGTCACCCGCAATGAATATGAATGGCAGATTTCAACATAAACAATTGGCGAAAACTGATCCAATGAGAACGAATACTGTGACAAGATAAATCAAAAACTGATGGCATGACTTTTTTTGGGTATAGGGGCGTAGTTACGGAGGGGGGTCGAAGGAGACCATACCCCCCACCCCCAGAAGATCGTAAAAAGCCGTTTTATTATGTTTTCATCTTTGTACGTTAATATAGTAGTAAATCTTTTTAAATACACAAACAAGCTTATTGCACAGCATTAGCGTACACGTTTGAAATATGAAATAGCCTATGGGAAAATCAATTCAGTCAATAAGTATCTTGTAAACAATGTTTCAATAACGCGTATTTGTACTGTGCTATTTCAGTTTACTTTAATGGGGTTGATTGCAGGATGTTATCACGCGTTTTTCAACCACTTTAAAGATAAGTCTTAACTTGTTTTTTCTTTTGTATGAAGCCGACTCGACCCCGGACCCTCTCCCCACAGGCCAACTTCTAGATGTGCCATTTCTTGGGCGTGACGTTTCCAGTGATTACGAAAGGGATTCAACTAACAAACTGCATGAATACGGTGCATATAGCCTATGTGGGACAGTAACGCGTACATAATAAACTAACGCGTTCAGGATGATATGACTTTTTATAAGCATTTAGCCAGTGCCAAAACTGTTGTATGGGAGTAATTTAGGTGATGAACAAACGGAACGGTATGTTTCGTGTTCTGTGGAGAAGAGATTCCTTTACATGGTGAAGGGTTATAGACGTGCGGATAAACTGAGAAATAATAGTAACGTAAGGCATTGTTTTGAACATCTACAACATAGATGAATGTAAAAGAAACCGTGCTGAACAACTGGACCGACGTTCATATAATATGAAAATACAAGAACTGTTGTAATTATTGAACGAGTTACGCTAGTTCTCAGTTTTAACTCGACCGTTTGACATTTGGCTATGTGTCTATTTGGGAGATGTCTCACATAACTTTTGAACACATCAACCGATTTTCATTTTGAGCCTCTAAAAAATAAAGGACGGTATGATTCAAACGAGAGTTGAAAATGTTTGAAAGTTCACAAAAATTCATGTGTGGTGTCAAATTAAAGAGAATTTTAACCAGAATTTGAATACAGTGTTTCGTTATGTAAACTCCAAAATTTTAAGACATCGGGACCCAAAATAGGATCAAAATGTTGAAATAACTTCAGGCGATCAAGATTTAGCGAGTAAAATTTCAGGCTAAAGAGAAATTCTGTTTTAATTTGAAAAAATTTCATCTATAGCATACTACAGGCCAAATATGAAAATAAAAATTTTGGAAAACTTTAAAAGCCTGTTGGATAATAGTTATGAGGAATCGTGAGGTTAGTGGTAAAGTCACCCAAGTCCACTTTGGTGGACTTATGGAAAGCTGAAAGTAGAAATTTTTACAGTGCTATAATAAATCATAAAATTATTAAACTAATTTTCAAGCTTAGTATTTATTATTAGTAGAGTTTTGTGTTGATTAAATAGGTTTTGAAAAATGAAAAAATAGAAATTAATAAAAAAAATATTTGTTTTTTTGAAACGTCATTGGACTTGAGTTGTTTTACCACTAATACCACGTTATTTAATTTACGAACTCTGTATCTTTAATAATTTGTTAAAATTGGTATCTCATATGTAATATCAATATTAATATCAAATTTAATTTGATTTTATCTAATCGCTGTATTTTATTCAAAATAGTGAGCGAGTTATGCAGCTAAAGGAGCTTACTAGTATTAATTATTTATTACAAAGAATGGTTCACAGAATTATGCCGTATTTTACTGACTCTGTAAAGTACGTGTCACATTGTAATCGAGAAAACAGCTTACGTTCGCAGAAAAAATTACCGGTACGTTATTTTCAGAGATACGCTGTCAGTTAATATTGTTTTCTAAATTGCCAGGCAATAAGTTGATTTTTCGCGTGACACGCAACTCATGAGCTCACAGGATAACAAGCATATCATCAATCCAATGTCGCCTTATTTACTCGTATTTACGGTTTTGTTTATTTGGAATTTTTTTGTCAAAATAATGTGTTCGTATCATCTGTCATCGCTTCCTGGTACGTCTACGCAGCGACCGCTTGTGAACTGTTATGTTTACGAGCTTAACTTTGGGTGGTTACCATAGCTACCGACCGACACTGTTACACGCGTCTAGTTTTACACCATCTGTTACCTAATAACATTTGTTGAATCTCTTTAATACTGTTAATACACAGTGGCAGTAAAGTAGGAAGGAACAAATAAATAAATAAAAGCGTTAATTAACTTTTTGCAGCGGGAGAAAAGTTTATTTTATTATTTTTTTCTGTTGAATAACAGTGTTAGTGACGCAACAGGTTGTGCGCAGGTGCTACGTCACAACATGGCCGCCGGATCCAGTCTTTGTTGTATTGTTGCGTTATTTTGTGCCGAGCGCTTGCCGAAGCAAGACGATCGATTCGTTAACCAAAAAGTTTCGCACACACGAAGTCCGTTTTAAAAAGTGACATACGCGTTATATTCGTACCGATTAAAGTGTTATATTTTTTTTATCAGTTTTGTTTTGTTTATTGTTGGTTTAATTCTCTCCAGTCATCCGTCATCGCAATAGGTAGACTTTAATTTAATTTATTTATTTATTTTCTAAATTAGTATTTAGTTACATACGAACTATGAACTTCATAGATGTAGCAAATTTGGTTAATTTTAGTGTCATTAGAACTCGTTAGCGGTGTAACATTAAAACATAATTAGTATCTTAAGTGTTTTTGTTGTTTTCATTTTGTATATTTCATAATTACCGGTACGTATCGGTCAGTTTACTTTTGTGTGAGAAAAAAAAAATTAAAATATCCTCAGTTTAGTAATACAGTCGAAATGTACGTTCACACACACACACACACACACACACACACACACACACACACACCTGAAAATTTATGGTTGTATTGAAACAAATTGTGTATGTTGAACTCTTCGCACGCGTGTTTAAATCTTCAGATAATTGTCTTCTTTATAAGTCATTCTTAATACAAATCATACGTCTTTTACGGTAATGTTCTGATAAATATTCTCCAGTCTTGTGAGAAGAAAACAATATTAAAAATTTTTTTAAACGTTTGAGAGTTATACATTTTTTTACAGTGACAAGAAGAAACTGGAATTATTTACTAATTAATCTTAATTGTCGATTAACGGGTGCGTACATATGTGGTTTGTTATACTAAAGTATACAGATAGTTAAGACGTTGGAAGTGTGGCGCGTATGCGTGCGCGTGCGCGAGCGTACCAGCTGTCAGTTTGGTGAGTCCGGTAGAGAGTAAGTACTTCCGGGTCACGGATATTTCTGGTATCGGTTCTCGCCCGTTGAAACGAGTTTTCGAACAGACTGCATAGAGCTTAGACTCAACAATAACAGGGACAAAAATAACAGCGTTCTCAGGTCGATACCCTGCCACCAGTGTTTGTTTATTTACCTTCGCAAATTTGTCAAAAAACGATTTTTTTTGTATCTAGCAATTTTTTGTAATTAAAATCGTAACGTGTATGTTAATAATGTGATTCTAGTAACGTTTAACAGTAAATTTGAATTTAGTATTTAGATAAAATGTTTCTTGTGCTCAGTTTCCTCTTTAGTCGAAATGTCAACCAACAATGCCGAAAAATGACCGACGTGGTATTCCTTCTATAATATGTAATAATCATCATTAAAGCATCTACGAATAAAAATGTATATTATTATTAGTTACAAATGATAATGGTTAGAGTAATAGTAATAAAACATGACGTTAAAATAATACATTTTGAATTAACAATAACAGTATCATTAATAATATTGATTGTTATTATTTTACCATTACTGTTGATGTTCTTATAAAATTGAAATGCTGCTTACTTAATTGTAAATTTCAATTTTAATTTAATTTGCATGTATTAATTGAAAGAATTCATTAGGTTATAACTTACCTACATAAAGCGTCACCAACAGATTTTTTTCAGTTCCAAATTTATTATAATTGTTATTATTATCATCATAATTATTTTATTTTATTATTATTAATATTAATATTTTTTAACATAATTTTAATTCTGTTTAATTTGTATCATTATTATTCAATTAAAATTTAAGCAAATTCCTAAAATATTGTCATTCTGTGATTGACATTAACAACAATAAACAACAACAGTACTAGTAATAATAACAGTAATAATAATAATAATAACAATCGTAGTAGTAATTTTTGTTAAGAGGGGAGAAAATGCTTTTTGCACCGTTAGAGAAAACCGTCTATTACTGGTGGGGCTCTTACCCACTAAAAAACCCACCTCTGATCAGGCATTGATATCCATTCTGGAATCACTTAACGTATTACTTCCGGACGGAGCCTATTGCGTCCTTATCGGGGATCTTGTAATTGTTCCTTATGTGCTACCGCCCGTTGGGTGCAAGTTGGCCTGTCCTTTCTTTTGTTGTAGGACCGACTCAATCAATGTAGAAATGCGGTCCCATTCCTCCTTGCTACTCCCCGAGCTCCGTCTCTAGTGCCATCCTATCTCTTGTGAATCTGCCGATAATGAAAAAAAAAATTATTATCATCATCATCATGAAATCAACATCATCATCACTGGCTTGCGTAAAACACATAAAATGGTCAAGTATTTTGAATTTGTTGTCTCGTAATCCAATATTATCAACAAGGGCGCCAAATAGGTTTTTTTTTCGGCCATCTAAGGACCACATGCCATTTCAATTCTTTATTCTTTGTTTTTTTTCTCCAATATTCTTTTATCTTTTCACAGTCTTTATTACTACGTCATATCTAAACTGATTGTGAGTTTTCTAACTAGCTTCAGTGAAAAGGGAAAAATAATAACAATAACAATAACAAATTCAGTAATAAAGGTAACAAGAACAATAGTAATATACTCTCTGATGCTACAATATTGGATAATCACTTCATGTTGCAGTTGAGAAATTTTTGCAACCTACAGAACATACCAGAAATTATATTGTACAGTTTTAGAAAATGACAAATCCTGTTTGTTTCATACGGTTTAACGAGCGTATGAATATTTTATAAAAAGTAAAGAAGAAAAGACACGGGATTTAGCAAATGAAATACAATGACTGTGAGATGTGAGAGGCTTGGTATCAGGAATGTCTCGTTTAACACTGCCTGATACAAAGTTATTTTAAAATACGTCCGAGTTATTAAACGATAGTCTGTATATCCGCGGAGAATGTCTTTACCAACGATTATTATATTAGTTGTTTAAAGTAAATATGTTATATTTGGGGAAATTCTTATCACAGACATTGTGAACTGCGAAAAAACAAATTAAAACTGGATTTAGAATTGAAGCAAGGACTCTCACTGACAAAACTCTACAAAACGCGCACCATCTCATGCCACCGCATCCGTACTAACCTATGCCAATGTAACAGGACAGTAGTAACAGGAATATTCTATTCTTCCTTCCTTCTATATGAATCTTATTCCAGTGTTTATTGTCCAAGTCGTATCGGCTTTCCTTGCGTCATTTTCGGCCAAAATCATGTTAATCGTGATTTTTTGTTTCTGGTTTTGTTTGCATGTTTCTAGATTGCGAGTGTTTCAGTATCTCTTTGGATCTTATCTCTTGTTCCTTTCTTCGAGTTTCCATTTCCAGACTCATTTTACGTGCCTCTGGCCAACCACAGGAGGTGGCCATTCCTTGAAGAGTGTTGATGGGCTAAGCTGACTTGTCTTCCCCCAACTTCATAGTTTGTTCAGAATTCCAGACGATCTTCTCCATTTATCCGTCTTCGTTCCTTTCACACTTTTTAAAATTTCTTTTACTTACCAACCAAGTTTCACGGCCGAATTTAGATATGCTTTAAAGAATGACTTCATCTGCGATGGTTTTAGTTTCTTCATAATCACATCACTTTACTAAACTCACGTACAACTAACTATTTTACCTTTGCCTTTGTTTGGTTGATACATATGCCTGCATGTTAGTCCTGCCCTACTCGCAGAATCTTACACCGAGATATGACTGCACTGAAAACCATTAATTACAACATTACTATTAATAATAATTATTGTGATGATAATTTTTTTGTGTAGGAGGAAATTCGTTAGAAAAATGCATTATTTAAAAAACGGTGCGTGCATTATTAAAAGTGCACCGTTAGGAGATCTCCGATTGGACTCCAGGTGGGAGGTACTCTCGCCCATTAAAAAATCTTCTCATTTCAGACAGGGGGCCCACCTGGCCCACCAGGGACTATTGTTTGTATTATTTCAGGGTGGCACCTCCTTACTCATTTACTAGGCTGCTACAGCTTGTTGTCGATGATGATAATGATAATAACAACCATCACTGGTATCATCTTTATAATCAAATCTCTGAAACGTTAATGGTAATTACAATTTTGAAGTAATAAAAATTATTTAAAACTTGATTTAAGTAGGGTTGCCATTTAGTGTTTAATATATTTTATATTTCATTATACGATATTGTTAATATTGTTATATACTATTTGCAACTTTCTGCGGTGTTTTCTGTTTCTGTTCCCCGTCTTTATCGGTTGGACCGTAATTAATTCTCGAGTCTTTATCTCCACCTTCTCATCAGTTTTCCTTTTGCCTAACTTATTTCTTCTGCCGTTGGATTGACAGTACGAGTAACAATACTTATTCGGAGGCCTGTGTTCGGCCATTCGTGTCCACAAAAACTTGACCATGTGTTTTGTGTTGCAGCGTATAATTTCTTACTTTTGTTTAATTCTTGTAATCGCTCGTTTGCTATCATTTGTCTTCTATAACTTTCGTCAGCTCATCTCAAC
Source organism: Magicicada septendecula (assembly GCA_034769895.1). Classification (NCBI taxonomy): domain Eukaryota; kingdom Metazoa; phylum Arthropoda; class Insecta; order Hemiptera; family Cicadidae; genus Magicicada; species Magicicada septendecula. The sequence continues at coordinate 118,939,923 of CM068375.1, read as the reverse complement.
GATGCTCTGTCTCAACGACTGAAGGCCGTCTTTTCTTATAACGTAGTTAGTCCAGTGCTTCTGGGGTCTTTCTCTTTTTCATCATGGCTTACCATACTATAGGCACTATTTATTTACTTATTATATATTCCATTTATCATATGTTCTTCTTTCGGTGTGGCCCGCCCACTTCCAATTACATCGTACTGTTCCTATTGTTACATCCATTAATATCGTTCTGTATCTGTAAGCTAGCTTTAATGTAGCGATGTTTCAGCGATATGCGTCTTTGTGACTTCTCCATTTTATCACTGTTCCTCTTGACAAAGGTCTTCGTTTCTAAAGGTGGGCTCATTTAAAAACTGATTGATACGACATTGTTCTCCGCACGGTTTTCAATTTGTAGGTAGAAAAATCTTTTACATTCGTGACGTAGTTACAGGTGCTTGCGATAGTCTATCAGTCGCGTTAACAACTAAAATAATTGATTTTTACAGTTAAAGAATCAATATAATCTTATCAGAAATACTGGGTCAGATTACGTCATGTGTCGATAGTTACAAGATTATTAATTTCATTTATAATCGACTGTCGCGCAACAGTAGTTTGTAATTTTCTCAGTAGTTTAAAGAAATTTGAGCTTGATCAAGGTATGTCTTTTATAAATGTTTCCTTTATTCGGAGATTGGTAGGCGGCCATATTCTGAAATCACCAGGTCATTCTGTCGACCGTCCTGTGTTTCAAATCTGTAAATCCGTACAAACTCGTTTCTGTAGCAGTTTGATCGGTTGAACTTCATTCTTGGCTGGCGCATAGCATTTCTCCCATCAACCTTTCCCTACACTACCACAGCCACGTAGCTGTTGTGACACGTTATAAACCCCCAACATCCGATATTTCCTTGAAACATAGTGTTACGACGGTCTAACTGATCGTCGTACGGTACAGTGGAAACAAAATTACAGACACCAATGAAGTTACTAAAACCACATTTAATTATCACAATTAAGAATTCGTAATCAACTCGTACAATAATTCCAGTTAGATTTGTCTAGACGCAATAACACAGTTCCACACAATTATTAACACAACAACACTTCACTTCGACAAACACTCGATCCGCGATAAGGAAAATCGCTCACGTAACTGAACTGATAAGCCGGCTGCTATGGCTTTTTATAGGTCACGCAGAGGTCCAGTATAGCTTTCCCTCCTTACTGCACGCCGGCTTAATACGTATCTCAAGTGTTCTTGAACACACTAGAAGCTACTTGTAAGCGGCCTTGACTGAGGCACACCTGACACACTAGCCTGGAGGAAGAGTGGAGAATATTCTCAGCTGTTCTACGTGGTTCGATACCATTCTCGTTACAATAGTTTTCACCAGAATTTTTTCCTCATATATTATGTCGAACACGTTATGATTTCTCACTATCCTTTCCAATGGCATAGCTACGGGCGGGGGGGGGGATCAATCCCTCCCCAGAGCTATTTAAAATTTCAGCAAAATTCCATAATCACTTAACGTAGGCATATTTATAAGCCAGTTGCGAGTGTTGAAATTAGCCTTATAAATAATTGTAGAAATAAGATCAGTTACAAAATTTGTAAATTAATAAAATATAGTCAGAATTTTCGTAATAATGACAAATCACTCAACACTGGTAAATAATAGGCCTATAGTATTTGCAGCATACTTCACGCAGGTTTAATCAAAAACTTTGAGCCGCAAAGAATTTATAAAATTGTATAGTAAGAATCCTGACTTTCTCATTTGTCCTAAGGAAAATGGAAAGTCCACTCTTCAAGCCAGTCTCATCCCCCCAGTCCCAGCTTCTAGTTTCGCCATTGATCCTTTCAAACATATCTTCATTCTTCTTTACCACCAAGTCACAGAATCGCTAATTACATCCTTGTGTCTTTCCGGAGACAAAATGTGACATTTATTCTTTTTTAAAGCTAAATATTATTTTTTGAGTTTAGTAGCCTTTTCTTTTTCGTAAAAGCTTTTTGACCCTGAGTTGTAATAGATTTAATGTCTTCTGTGTATCTTCTGCCCGCTGATACTCCGTATTTAGAAACTTTACCGTGTCAAAACTATCGTAATAGTAGAGGTCTTGAGGTAAATAACGAGGTCAGTGAGATTCGGTCTCTATACAACTTGAAATTCTGGCTGTTTTAACGTTCATACTAACCAAACGCATTGAACATTCAAGACTAGCTCTTTTACAGTTCTTTTCTAACCGAGATAACGAAAAGAAGCGCAGTTTGTAACAGTAACAGTCTGCCGGATGCTGTTTAGTTTTTGACTTAGCATTTCGGTTAAATAAAAACAAGGCCCTTCCATACAGAAATCTGTAAAATCCTAACCATAAAAACTGCACAAATAAAGTTACACACAGTTATCTTGTAAACTACAAACAAGATATAGCCTATAATTACATCAGTATGATGTATAATTTTGGTATAAAAGATGATGTAGGCCTGTAATATTCAGTTTAGAATCTTTCTCAATATGTTTATTTTTATTTAATACTAATATGCAAGCTTCGGTTAATTATTTTTTGCACATCATCAGAGTGTTCTGTTGGCAAATTTATAATTTTTGTTTACTTTAGTATATAGTATGTTAACCTCACAAACGAAACTTTAACATTGTATGAAAACAGCTTTCATGGCGTTGGGTAAAAAAGTAGTCCAACGAATATGCATATTATCATTAGTCTAATATAGGCTACATAAATAAATACCAGTAATTGGAGTCATTCTAAATAAAATACAAAATATTTAATACAAGATACAAACACATGATAGCCTGTGTATAGCAGCATTAGTATTTGCGTTGCCACTGGCTTCCCGTATGATCTGATCCAGTGTTTCTCTCGTCAGCAATTCTCCAGTCCGCTGTAGTAGTGTACATTAGGCTGTGCCTCCATTAGGTCAAGCCGTCCTTGGCCGTCCTTTACGAAACTTCGTGACCGTCTAACCAATACCCTGCTCACTTCCATTTCAGCGACTCTAGTTTGGTTGCTATTGCATTTAATGTTTTCTTCAGTTTCGCCTTGTTATTTTTGGCACAGGTCTTCCAACGTTTCTCTCTGTAGTTTGCAGCTTTCCCATCGTCCTCGTGGTCACCGTCACGTTTCTGATATATATATATATTTTTTTCATGCAATTTCGGATGATAAAATATCCAATTTCCATTCTCCAATTTATACGGCGACCGATAACCAATCTTTATCCTTTTCTACTTTCAAACTTCTTATAAGTGTTGCATTTCTCTTGCTCAGGGTTTTTCTTATTACTTGATTCCCTCATTTCATTTTCCTTTTACTGTCCAGGCTGGAAGTTGCTTTGGTAGACTTGTGACATTTTACGTACATGTCATACTATTTAATTATTTTTCCTCGATTGGTTGTCTTTCGAAACGTTGCACATCATCTTTCCAGTGTGTTATGATCTTGTTCGAGCAGTTGGTGTTTATTTTTTCACTGGAAACGCTCAGTTTTGCTCGCATGTTAGCACCAGTCAAGGCGCGGCTACCGCGTGCAGCAAGAATCCAATTTCGGATGGCTTAGTTCTTCTTGAATCATTTTTTGTGAGATTTACTCTGTTGTACACGATACAATAGCATAGCACAAATTACGATCGACACAGTCCGCAGTGTTAATCGTATAACGGTCGACACACAATCACTAATAACTTCATACTATTTCTGTCTTGGTACCTCTGTTGATTATACGTTTCGCTTTTAGTACCGTAGTTCGTTCTCAGTAGCCAGTGACCTTCCAGAGACAATGGTTTACAACTAGTCCGCTATTTGTATAGTTTTACCGGTTGTACGGAGGTTCTTATTTAATTGACGATCTTCTTCGACTGTCATGTTGAAGACTATTAATAAATACGAATGTTTCTGCCGGAACCTATAGCAGACATTACGCAGCTTTTCTAAGCGTCCGTCTTAATATCTTCCTATTCTTCCTTATCAAGTTGTTCATATATATATATAGCTATTCTGATTTTTCACAGACGAAATGTAAAGGGACTCAGACATATTCATCTTCGTTCGTCTCCATTAAGCGAATAGAGAGTTTAATCTTCTGGTTCTGGAATTCCGTCGTGTTCCGCTGTTTTGCCACCGTTCTGCCCCTCACGCGTTGTTGTTCTTCGACAGGAAAGCGTGCAGTCCAGTTGCAGTTACAGACATGAGTAACAAACAACGAACAGCGTTTGTGGTGATGGCATTATGGATCATGTTTTAGGGAAACCGTGGGCTTGTAAATGACAGCAAAACTTGCCTCAAATAAGTTCGCTGCTCTTCTGCCTTATTTTAGAAGGATGATGACAATAAAACGTTTTTTCTCTTTATTTTTGAAACAGATCAACCAAGTTATAAGTCACTTACAGTGCGTTTTCACGCGACACTATTAAATATCTTCCCTAGTGATGAAGATGCCGATGATTCAATACGATTCACCCGCAAAAAGCACAATCTGCGGCTGCCACTCCATTATTGCTAAAATAAATGAAACACCGTGCGGTTTTAGCCTACACCGATCAGTCACTGAGCTAGTCAGCGCCGCGAAAGGCGACAAAACGAGGAAAAACAGGACAAATGAAAACGGAATGTAACACCCCCTCGTATGCCAGGGTACGTAACCGCTAATATACGGAACTGACGTGATGTCTCCCATACAACGTTTCAATTCGGCAAGAGTTTCCGACACCTACACTTCTGAGTCCGTTCGCCGATCGGAAATGATATGTAGAAGAGACCCTTAAGCCTTGCTTTCCTTTTGGTTTTCCACGTGCTATTCCCGTAGTAAGGTCCGGATCTAGAAGCTTTGGCCCCTCTGAAAAAACCAACAAGGCCCCTTTAACAATACGTATGTATTGTTTCTGTGTGCGTACACATACATAGGTATACATTTTTATAAAAACATACCCGCACAGTTATTTTAATTACCATGTTAATGCTATGTTAATTCGTTCTAATTAATAAAGTAAAAATAACTTTCACTGTAATATTTTGTCAGCAATATTACAAGAACACGTTTTTCAAACCTAAAAAACGGTTGTCCTTTTCACGTCGATAACATCCAAAAGGGCAATAAAACACTGATTCTGAAGCGAGTTTCGGAAAATCTGTAATCCTTTGGTGGTCCATCGAAACGCTTTTAATTTTTTCGTTGATGCTCTTGTAACGTCACAGGCTTCGCTGCCCCTTTTGCAGCAGCACTTCCAGAATTGTCTTGTCATTTCAGTATGTAAATTTTGCTTCGTCATGTTCACGGCCTTTTAGACCTCATTAAGAGTCCGGCTGTTCTGTACTGCGGAATTTTGCGACCCATAGATCCGGGCCTGCCCATGGTCCATTAAGGTTTGTCTTATTTGTCTTAGTCAATCAGACGTTCGGTAACATTTTCAGTACCACTTCGTCCATATTGCCAAAAGTGTTACCAGTACAGTACTGTCACCAATATGTTATGTGAGTGTTACTAGCACACTCCAAGTGTGTTATACGTATACATTTACATACAATCGTGCAAAAGTTATTTCGGTCTTGCGGCGCGAAAGAATTTTCTATTTCAAATGGAAAATGATTAGGTGTTTTGTAGGAGTAGTGTAACAGTTTGCTTTGCAATTACTTTTTTATTATCTTTATCAAAAGTAATGAAGATGGCAACGACAAAACGGAAATGACATAACTTAATACAAAATTTCAGCAGTATTTCTGTCATCAAATTTTAAAATGTCAAATGTAACCTGATTGTGGCTCCGCTCCCCCCCCCACACACGCACACATCACACTCACGATTAGTCGAACTTCTTAAATTGGATTTCTATATATTTATTCCGAATATAACCAAATCAGTTTTCTGAGGATTTCTCTCGAACGTCTGCATTGTCATATAAAAGTACATACGTTTCATTCTAAAGCAGTCTGACCTTAAGAACGAAGGAACCCTAAACACACACACACACACACACACACACACACACACACAACTATTGTATTATGGTACGGATTAATAATTTCATATATTAGATAGAAACATAAATTAGATTTACTTTCTGAAGACGACTAGGTACACTTTCTGGTCGAAATATAGGCCTAGCTAAAGTTTGGGCAAGTCCGAAACGAATAAGCTGATAAGACGCGCTTTCGATTAGGATATATTTGTGTATGTACACAAATATGTTTTTCCCGTATAGTAATTGTTATTTTAACGTTTATCGTTCTTGTAGATTACACAACATTTTGATATGGAAATATGTGTATACTTAACGTTTATAACGTTTGTGGTTTGTGTACATTAATAACTATTTTAAGAAACAGTAAAAAGAATAATCTTACCTGCATAAAATTCATAACAATGGTACTGATACAACCGGTTGATTTTACAACCGATATTAATTCAGTTAATGTTTCTGCGAAGGTGTAAAAGAAATTATTAATCCGTGCGATAATACAACAATTGTGGTGTGTGTGTGTAAATCAATAAAGTACACACATTAGCGGAACGAGACGTGTTTACAAATTACCAGTTTTAATGTCTTCATATGGAGAGTTGCATAACGCGATAGGTCTCGTTTGTCCTTCAAAACGTAGCATAACAATTTACGGCCAGCTACTAGATCATTACCGCTCTTCGCCATTAGTGTACTCAGTTTTGTTAGATTAGATCGTTTAATTAAGCTCATTATTGATGTTGTTTCGTGCTTTCGTACTTATGTCACTCTTATATTTTATTATTGCGGAGTCCATCCATGTCCAAGCAGTAGCTTTAAACACTGAGCATCACAAACCCCAGTAAAATTCACAGAGAATTAATGTGAACCTTATAGTTATTCAGAAACATTGTTTTAAGATGTTTTTGTTCATTTCGATTTTTTTATTGCCTCGTAAAAACATGAAAAATTACCGAAAAAATGACTGTCGGTGGATAGTAAAATCATCGATTTTTTACTATTTTTACTACTTTTTTCTCGATCACTAGTAGAACTTGGTTCGATTTCAAACTGGGCGTATTTTAAACGACCGTTGAAATTATATTCAATTTTTATGTTTACAAAAAAAATGAAAGAATTTCAATATCGCAGAGGCTTTATTTTATCATAAGAACCTCAAAAATAAATTTTTAAAATTCTGAATAAAGTGTATTTTCTCCGTAGGCCTATATATCACAGGACAGCGTAGTATCTATATGGTGTACTTACCAAAACGTTTCGTCATGGAATATCACGATGGCTGGTCAATATTTTTGGTACCAGAATATATTTCTTCACGCTGGTAACGGAGGAGATTTATGCACGAAAGTTACAGCTAGATTGAGCTGTCTGATAAAAGCAATTATAAAATACACATTTTATAATTTTATTTCATAATTTTTTAAAGTTTTATAATGTACTTTTTAAAATGTTGTGTTGCCGCATTTTTCGTGTGGTATGCGAAAAATATCAATTATTAATCATTGGTTTCTAAATCCATTTAATTTTTCTATGAAGCAATAACTTCATTAAGAATTTGGATTACGTCCGGTTCCCCCACTAAAAAAGTAATTACTTTTTCTACAAATGATGTAGACCTATATACATAACGTGTCGTGCCCAATACGTATTGGTAATGTGTCTCTGCTGTAGTGGTAGTTGTGCGTAGTAGCAGCAGAAGGCCCATAGGCTCGGGGAGGGTGAGTGCGCAGATCGTCCGTCCGGGTCACGAGGCGGCCGGCGGAAACGCCAGTCCCACCAAAAATGGAGCACGATGTCTATCTGTTAGTAACAAGGAAAACGATAAGAAATAATCGAGATCGTGTCGTGTGTGACAGCACTTAAATGAAGTGATTACGGTACGTTTAAAAAAATTGTGATAACATCACGATATGATTAATTTATCCGCCTAAAAGTTGTTCTTGCTAAACTATTGAAAACGCGGAAGTAATTAAAGGGACACGACTCCGAGACAAGCGTAAGTAAGTTACTTTATTTAGGGTTAAATATCTTGAAACGTTCTTTAAAATACAACAAAAATACTGTTATGTGAAAAAATATTTAGCGTTTTTTAAAGATAGGTATTTATGTTACTTTTTTATATACTTAACTAAAATTAGTTTTTACGTTAGGCGATCGAAAATTTTAGGGTGTTTGTTTACCGCTACTAATAAAATATGTTTTACAGCGAACACAAGCCTACATAAAAATAAGCATTCAGACACACATACACACGCGCACGCGCGAGCGAACAAACTTTTCGATAGACCTTTCTGGATCAGAGGTTTGTGATTATTTACAATATTTTTTTGCTTCTGGCTTTCCTTATCTAGATTTCATTTACGTTTTTATAAATATAAATAGCATAAATGTGCCATGGCATAAGTAAGTATAAATAAATCGTATGGTTGCCTGTTTGATCGAATGAACAAATAATTACGAAATTAACATCTCGTGTATTATTAATTGCGAAAGTAACGACATTGCTTGCTAATACAGGTAGTATACGTTTAACGCAGCTGTTATAGATAGTTAAAAGTTTTACACATAAAACGTTTGACAAAAGAATCTGAAGACCGTAAACATATCTACTCGTATTACACTTAACTTCATAAACAAGTTTTGTTTTGTAACGTTAGCAGGACTTATTGTAAGCCAGGCTACATTGTATACTGGAAATACGACCTTTAATGTTCCTATCTGAAGAGGCTACTATTAGGCATTAGGTCATCCATTAGGTCAGGTTGACCCAAAGTGCCACCGGACTCCGCGAATAACGATCAACTTTTCCACTAATGCCATGCCACGCAGTTTTGCGAGAACGCTGACCAGAACACCACCGTGGATTCACAAGTATTCCGGAATATAACATTGTACGGTTCTTATTACTCAGTATGTTTTTACAATAAGTCGTAGGGGTACGTGTCGTAATACTTTTCACGCTGTTTCCCAGTTAGCATTTACCGAAGGACCTCTTCTGTTAAGGATTCTGGGGGTCACTCAAAATAGGGTAGTACTTTGTAAGAATACATGTTGTAAGTGTAATAAAAAGGTAAAGTATTTCACACGGGGAAAATTTGATTAAACCGCACCCCGCATAAAAAGTGGCTTGATTGTCACATAGATTTATAAAATAATAAAATTTGATTTTTTACGTTTATTACCTTCTTTGAAATACCTAATTTCTTATTTACTCTTTTCTGAAAATGCTAACTACACACCTTTCATTTCTGAATTCTGTACACTCAGTACATTCTGAAAATTTCGTAACATAGAATGTTTTTATTTTCGTATCATAGAATTAACACAAATTATTACAACTCCGTAATTTCAGTACCTTACATACTCAAGATACAGGTTATCTTAATATGTAAGACAGGCCTTACGTCTCACCTAGGGGAATTTTTGTCGTTGTCAAATTGTATTCGACATAGCATTCATTTTTGTTTATCTTTAAAGCTACTATACCTTATTTATGAAGTATGCCACTTAGCAATAGCCCGCGGACTCCTAGGGATTAGCACACCTCTTTTTAAAACTATTGATCTATCATGTACTTTACATTATCAGTTCGGGAATAGTTTGATTTGTTCCGGCATGTCTCGTGTTTTTGTTTGTAGAAATGATTAGCAGTTACGTGGACGGTACCTACTAATGAGTCTTAATTTTATAAAAATTGGGATGTTAAATTAATGGTAATTAAGCCATGTTGATTCTTACAACACTGACTTGGCTTTTAACACACGTTATAATTACTAAACGCTTAGCCTTTTCTACGTTGGAACATCCTCATTTTAAAACTGTTAGACATTTACGACTAATGGTAGCTTGCTGTTGCCTTCATGTAGTGGCATCTTTTCTGGCTACTCTGGAATTGTGTACGTTAGAGTTACCTAAAGCCTTATGTTTCATTAATAATATAAAAATAAATTTTGTCGGTTACAACGCGATACGTTAAAGCTTCCAATATGAAAACCGATATGCTGTCCATCTCGCCCGTTGTGAATTGTCAGTAAAGAGAGTATAACGTTAACTTACATCTGCGGAAAATGTAAATTTATTTGTCCATTTATTGCATATATCTTGTTACTTCTGTTAATTTCTTATAAATTTAGTTTAAGTAATATGCCAGCTCCGTAAGTTGTTTTTAATATTCCGATAAAGCCGTTCAATCAGTACTTTAGATAAGCCCAGTTGGCATTTAGTAATATAAGCAGAAGTGACCATTTTCATCTAACTTAATCTGCTTTTTACTTTACGTCTAAGTTTCTTATTAATGTCTCCTAACTTCGTTTATAAATATTACCCTTAAACACGTTATTATCTTGTGTACTTCACGGCACTGCGCTGCTTTAATATTTCGATGACTTCAGCGTCTTAATACGTGTGTAGTTTTTGTTCTTGTTTCCTTGAAGTTCCATGGATTTCATTGTCCGTGAACACCATTTCCTGATCCCTGTGGAGATCACTGTTCCTCGTGAACCACGGCTCATCTTTGAGTTACATAATATTTTATTATAGCCATAAGGTCAGGTTTTGTGAAACACTAAATTTGAGTATTTCACATGAATTTTCAATTCGGTTTGTGCAATGAAAGTTAATTGTTTACATAACAGAAGTTAAATTTTGTACAGAGAGATTCTCTATCTTATCAGCCAAAAGTCTTTTTATATTTAACTTTTAGTTCTTTCCTTCAATCAATCAGTTCATAACCTTTGCATTACAGTCTTTTCAACTCGAGGATATATCCGCTAATGGATCTGTGTAATCGTCACGTGATTCTAATGCATCAGCGTTATAGGCGATTTACGTTCGACTGTGCCCATTAAGAGCGATCTAAGCAGAAATATAAGAGACCGAACCTTGGTAGCTGGACTACAACCCGCTAAACGTCACCGGGATATATCGTATTCACCTTGATTGTCAGCAAGCCTTTTTCGATGTTAATGTAAGCGATTTAACGATATGATGTCTTGCTATATTCAAATAATGTATTACTCAACAGTCGTTGGCCGATCTTGTCAGTCGATTTAAGGTAGACACTCCTAATCTCGAAAATGTATTCTTTGCACTTGAAAATTAACAAACATGTAGCCTTGTGGATATTGTAAGGTTGACGCTTCTGTATGACCGTGTTCGTTTTTTTGGCCTATATTCATATTCATTACTTTCCGTTTTAGAATCTATGAGGTCGTTTAATTCACTGGTGACATTGAAATCCTGTATGGTTTGCAGTAGTTTGATATAAGTAGATAATTTTTAACCTTTAATGAAAGGACTGATACACTCATGTGTTCGTAAAAACACGCACATGCTATGTGCATTTTGTATATAAATACAATCAACATAATTTTATTAACACATGTCTGCCAACTTTACACTTGTCTGCTGAGCAATGTACACTGACGTCTGTCTCGCCCACTTCAATGGTGCACTATCTTGTGCCTTCAACTGCATTAATCCAATGCTGTCGTGTCTCATTTTTTGAGCTTGCCCTACAGCCCGGTGCAATACTGTCCTACCCGTCTACATTTGATTACTTAAGTTCTCGAAATGTTGTCGATTCTAGTTCGGTTTCGGATCGACTTAGCCTAGTCGTTTTTCTGTCTCGCTTTTTTACCCTATCCTGCTCCTATACACGCTTCTCTGCGTAGATTTTGTATACTTTTTCATTCTAATCACACACAAACTAACACATACTACCCCCTCACAAACACACAAACAAACGTTATTTTGTTAATGACTTTACTTCCTTCCAAATAGTTATTTATATATAGAGCAATAAATAGGCCTAAGATTTGTATTCGCCGTACCTGATCAAAACAAAACTGAAAGCTTTGTAATATTCTATATTTTTTGTTTTCTACATATTTTTTGTTGAATATGTTTCTGTAGGTCAATTGTTTCATGTTGTGTTATGAATGTTTTCTATAAGTTATACAATGACATATTTTCATGGACATATTGTAATGTTTATTTTAATTAGTATTAATAGACACTAACTTTAAAATTTTACACGAATTGTCATGTTTTCAATTGAATCCTGTTTATTCTTTTATTAGCAAATTATTATTTTATTTTACATTTAAAATTTTTTCTGGAAATTAATTTTTCGTACTTCGAACATGTTCCTGATTTATTTTACTTATGAAACTGTAAGTTTAAATAATTTAACGTAATTTACAGGACTTGAAATAACTATACTAATTATTTCCATTAAAAGTTAATAGCTAAATTTGTATACAACTTAGCCTATATATTAGATAATATGCTGTAATATCGATTGATCTATTTTATTGTCTAAAACTGTTACAAAATGATGTAAACACTGAAACACCGTTGCAGTTTGTCATCTACATTCTCGGGACGATCTTTTGAAGGCCGTTTTTTTTCACATATGTAAGTTTTTTTGGTTTCCTGTACGTATAATCTTGCTACAAAAACAAGCAGCCGTTGTTTCGTCTTATTGTTACTGTATCACACCCCATGTCTTGTGTTTAAATATAACTCAGTAAGAATATAGGCACCAAAGCAATATATATTTCCACACTTAAACTATATGAAATAAGTAACATATGTGTACGTATGCACGTACACACGCGCGCGAGTATTTCCATAGGCTATAGCTGTTTACACTGACCAATTCATATGAATAATTATATTAAATATAATTACTCATCCCTCGCAATAAGGAAAGTGTTTAATTTTTTTGTTTACTTCAGCTAATGTAACATTAAAGGCATACACATTATGCGCAGCGAGAAGTACATTCCATAAGCATGTTATACGTGTTCCACTAGTCAAATTCAGACATCATCACATATTCAAAACTTTAAGGCAAATAAACATTATGCATCATCATCGTCTCCAGAACACGGCATAAGCAAGGTGCTGCCTGTTTCGCCTTCAAAGGTCCTCCAGTCATCTCTTCCTGGGTCTACCCACACACCTGTATCCTATAGGTTTGTATTTCCAGACTTGTTGGGCCAATCTGGAATCTGACATTCTTTCCACCGTTGTTTGTAATCTTTTAATTTTTCATTCAAGTAAAAAATTTGTAATTCTTCTCTTGTGGCCTCATTCTTTAAACGGTCAAACACCTTTTAAAACAGTTAGGTTTTGGTTCACCAAAGGCTAGGGGGAGACAACCTTGAGTAAAATTATCGGAAGTCATGGTCCGTAACGGGGCCACATGACTTACACACCTATAGGCTGATACTCTATAATGGGGAAATTAATTTACTCAAAACTTTCAAAGGACACAATACTTTTAAACAAGGTACGTCGAGATAAAAATTAAAATTTTATAAAGTTATGACGGTCCTTGTACTTACTATACGTGTGAATTATGGACAACAACTATGAAACAAGAAAGTAAAATACAGGCCTCGGAAATGGCATTTTGCATATATTTATTTTCTAATTGCGTTAATTGTTAAGAAGAGCTGTATTATACCAGTAGATGTAATTATCGAGGCAGGTCTGTAGGACTAACATTAATTAAATAATTATGAACATTTTGTTTCTTGTCAAAGAGAACAACCAACCGAAACGAGTATTATTTACCAACAAGCCGTCAGAGATTTCTTTAATGGTTTATTTGTTTTAACTATCCACAAGTAGGTATCAGTAAATATGTAGAATAATAAAAACGATTGGTTATATTTTATACATCTGAGTAAGCATTACAATTTGAGCTGTGATAATCAAACGTCCTATAAGAAATTGGTGTAGTGTTAAGTGGATCGCCGCAAAAAAATTCGTGAACAATAAAAAGATATATACAGTCTATATCATATATGTCTAAGATCTAAAAACATCATATATACAGTCGAAACACACACAATATCAGTCTATTAATGTATTGTAATAAGTGTCGGAGAGCGGCCAGACAGGCTTCCGAACGCGCCAATCAATATGCGGCTGACACCGTCTTTCTGTACTACGGAAACCGAGTAACTGGTTCTTCATTCTTTTTTTTTTTAATTTTTCAAAGAAATAGTACAAATTCAAGTGTGTATTTCTGCGAACAGAAGATTCTATTTAACCGGCGCAAGGAAATCTCTATGGCGTGCACTCGTAAAAGCAAAAGTAAGCCAAAGGTGCTACAACATTACGTGTGAATTTTAGTAGTTTCTGTTATTACGCAGCTTCTTGTTGTTACCACCGAACGTTTTTTCCATTCTTTGAACAGATAACTTCAGTTTTGGCTCGCTGTTTTATCCTTACCGTAGAATGCGCGATACGTTGATTTTCATCTTATCTACGAACTGTCTGGCTGAAAATCAAAAAACAAAACACTTGGGCCTTGAAACCTGTGTAACGAATTTACAGTGAGATCTTGAAAAACTTACAGTAAAGTAAACGCCTGTAAGGTAATAATGTAAAGAGACAGAAGAAAAGGAGAAGATGTATCGGCAGCTACGGGAAAGGAAGAATCTGTCTACATCTTCTGCGAATGCGGGAATTAAACTGTTCCGCCTGTGGGAATACTCTGCCACACGATTGGCCAAGACTCCGCCAATCAAAAACACCTCCTCCAGCCGTCTCAGTCAGTGTAAGTAGGCAGCGAAAGTCGGTCCGACCCGGATGCTGCAATGCGGCTGCAAAGAAGACTCGCTAACACAACGCAACTCGAATTCAGACTTCTGGCAGTCGTCTGGCTACATCCGATGTCGCAACGTAATCACACAGGCGCAATGATGTCAGGCATTGTCTCTAACAGGGTTAAGTCCGCTACTGAAGGTGAACTACAGCAATTGTAGCCGAAACGTTTGGCTGGATATCAAACACTAACAGGCCATGGAATTAACAGCTGGAAACCAAAACGATCCGGGATTAAGGATAAAATAAATTGCATCAAAAAACAATGTTTTACATCTAACTGCATACAGTGTCCGTAATACCGAATACCTTGTTATTGTCCATAATACCATCCACATACAAATATTAATGTAAATATCAAAGTGCAATTGGCATTTACATAATCGTAACTGCTAATAAAAAAGACACGTATTAAATAAAATAACGATATTTTATACTTTTTGATACTGGCAAATCAGTCTTCCATTATCTAATTCATATCTCATTTGCTACTATGATAAATTCACTAGAAGTTTGTTATATTAACTACATACATAGCCTAAACTAAAATTCTACGTAAAATTACTACCATTATGCGTTCGGTAGTTACTTCTGAATATATTAAAGCAAACGTTGACTTAATAATTGAGATTTTATAAGGCTGTTTTACTTTAGTTGAAATTAAAAATTTTTTGTAAATTCTATTTATAATATCCGTTTGAAGGTTGAAGAAATATAGAAACTCGATATGTCGTTAGTTTAAAGTTAATTTGTGTTTCTTCGTTCACAAACGAAAAATGCTTTCTCTGTTTACCAACGTAGACATAATAATGCAAATAATAAATTGATAATACGTGAGTAGATTCAATTTTATCATCATAGTCTTCACCAAGGATTACACCATAAATGGTTTTTTCCAGTCCCAAGCAGATGGATTACAGCTGGTCACTCCAACGCTTCTTCGTCCTTTCGTCTTATAATTCCCTAGTTGTTTGGGGATGCGGCAGTAATACATTCGGTTAAGATGTTCCAACCATTTTGCATAATGGCCAATCCTATCAAGTGTACTCATAATATTCAGGACCTGCCGTACATCAACATACTGTAATACTGCGTACAGGCAACACTGGTACCTTTAGTCCCGGTAAGACAGCCAGTTTATGGGAGACAACCCAAACAGAAAATCGGACTGGACTTTAGCCCGAAGGTGGTAGCCCCACCATCGTCTTGGTCTGCGATATGCTAGTAGACATATTAGTTATTGAACCGTCGCAAGAAAGATGCAACCGGACGGACCAAATATTGCCGAAGCTGTGTGTGAATACGATTTATCAGTCAGTAAATTAACTAATTACCAAATTGAATTAGAATTATAACTCGTGATTGTAGCTACAAAACTATTTACGTTGCTATGGAGTGTTATCATAAGACAATAATTATTTTCTGTATTAAATGATTAAACATGTGTGTGTGTGTGTGTGTGTGTGTGATGGCAGGATGACAGGTTGTCACAAAGGTTGACATACCGGAAACCAAGAGACATAAAGAGGCCAGGAAGACGAACCTGTGCGAGAAGAAAGGATCATCTGATGCTGTGGTGCAATGAACTATATAAGAATTGCTCACGCTAGAAATCATTGAAAATTACGGGGAGCCGTTCAGTTCGGAGTAGCTTAATATCCCCATGATGATGATGGTGGTGGTGACGATGACAACTATGATCATCGTCATTATTATGACGACAACGTAGGCGACGATGATTATGATTCTTAGATAAATAAAGTGTGATAGAAATGACCAGACCACAAAGATATACAAATGTGTCTAAATTTTCAAACAAAGAAACGTAGATTGTTCTGGAAATCTGCGTACGATAAAATCAACAGACATAATTTCTACTATCGGAACCACACTTTTATTTTATTTTAATTTTATCCTGTATTCAGCTTGTCGTGCATGTGTGTATACCGTTTAGTTTTACAAAATAATTATTACTGTTTGAATAGAAATATTCCCATTAGCTATCTGTGCGAAACGTGGATGTTAGGGGGGGGGGCAAAAAAACACAGCCTTGTAGATCTATCGATCTATTCTCGTACTGTCACAAGTGGAAAGCGGAACGAATGGTTCCGTGTCACAAGAACTGTAGGTAGATAAAAGTTAGGTTATTAAGCCAGATTAACAACGCGTACCTAAGTCAGGAGAACAGCCGAAATGTTCTTGTAATAGAAGGTCAAAGATGTACAGGACGTTGGACGGATATATTTGTAGCAGCAAAAACACGTTCGCTTAAGAAACAAGAAAGTCACAGAGACAGTGTTTCTGGAGAAACAAGTACTGAATCCTGTTAGTTACCATCCAACCCTGAAAAGCGTAAAAGCGAGCGACACAGCAATTGAAGTTCGCAAATCTGTTTTCTCAAAGGACACTGTCTGCATGCAGAAGTAACACGTTCGGTACGCATCTCCTAGCGTGACGGTAATCACATGGCTTGTTAACGTCTCACGGCCTAGTAAACCCTTGTTTTAATTGGATGAACCTAAAGTAGCCTACTTGCTACAATCAACATTCAAATCTCAGTAGTTTGAATTTTGTTACTTAGAGATCTTGAATCATAAGTTGTTTTGAATCACCAGATTACAGGATGTTTAGGACGTTACTGAGATTCTGTTTCCCTCACTGTAACACGGGGACGAGTGTTTTTGCAATTTTTTAATTTACCTCGTCTACAGATGCCTCTTTGCATCTGACGGACAAGATAAAAATTGCGAGTTTTTTATTTGTAGTCAAATGGAGCAAGAACACGAACATGACGTTAACACAAGACTTTAGCGAGTCTTCCTCTTTGTGTGTGTGTGTGTGTGTGTGTGAATTATTGCTACACGCAAGCGGGAAAATTGTATTTCCTAACGTATGTTTTACAGCCGAGGAGCATTTATGAAGAATTATGTAGAGGTTGCAACAAGCAATATGTTGGTCAGACAAAAAAATCGTTAAAAAACAATTTTGAACTTGTTGCACACAGAAAATTAACATTTACAGTGCAGTAAATGCTATAAATGTGCAAAAAAAACGAATGCTGCGACTGTAATAACGCCTAGCATACGAATGACACTGATAACGCCTACCATACGAAGGCACTACCGCCAAAACCTACAAACATAAAACATAGACAAATCGATACCCAAACAAATTAAAATCAATTCAGAATGCGACAAAATTTTTTAAACATTAAACTTTGCTAACAGTCATAAAACAAAAATAAACCAAATCATAACACCACAACCAACTATCACAATACCCAACCCAAGGACAAATACTCCATCTGATAATAACCAACACGGCTGAGGATGGTCATATACCATAATGCCTGTCAATGTGTGACGTAAGTTAATAGTTCTTTACTGACTGTATACTTAAATAATACTAAGCGCGCGCGCACACCCTTTTCCACCCATATGATACAAGGGTAAATTTTTAACCAGTAGCCTATGTTTTCCAGTTCCACTTCCAGTTCTCTATATTTTGCACAAGCTTCTTTGCATTCTACAATGGTATTCTCTTTTTCTAAGTAGTTTTCTTACCGTGTTGCTTAAGTCTGTGGTAATGATTTCTTTGGTCTTCATTTCCTGCTTTTCCATAGAGTTCTTGCTTCCCAAATCGTCTTAATTTTTACAGCCATTTTCCATGTGATTTTGATCGGTAAATTATTCTATGGATTATACCTCTGTTATTTAATAACTTATAATCGTATTCTCCCTAGTACCTCATGTCTCTCTTCATAGATGCTTCGTTTCTACTACGGAAATACAGCTTTTATCTCCTTGTTTGGTTACTACAACAGCTAGCACACATACACAAGTACAGGTCTACATATAGCTTTACAGACTTTTGGGTTATTGTATGCTTTGTTTGTATACCCCGCCCCAATCCATTGCATAATACACTTTGTGCGCCTTCTCAGTTCTCGTACAGTACATATTACAGGCGTATATTGTGTCGTGCAGACGGCGTATGTGCGCGCTGAACGCAAAAGACCCTCGTCGATGTTTCATTAACAACGAACGACGTGTTATAAAGCGCTAACAATACTCTACAGTGTGAACAGATTTGCATTGTATCTGTGTTGACAACATTTGTAATCAATCTGACAGCGAGTGTTAACAACGGTGACTACAACGCGCGGGTAGCAACGAAACACTCGACCACAGTAGTACAAACATGTCCGCAACATTACCATAATGGATAGTAGGTCATTCTATAGAGAAGTGCCTACTGTGTGTGTGTGTGTGTGTGTGTGTGTGTGTGTGTGTGTGTGTGTGTGTGTGTGTGTGTGTGTGTGTGTGTGTGTGTGTGTGTGTGTGTGTGTGTGTGTGTGTGTGTGTGTGTGATGTAAATTTAGGAAAATTACGTAACAGAGAAGTGACAAAATTAGCTTGTGACTGCAGAATATATATCTGTAAATACAAAATAGAAGACTTCCACGGCGCAGCCACAAGATTTAGAATAAAAACCGAGGGTCTGTCAAAAGTTGTCCAATTGTTGTTTTTATTGCAGACGTTTAAACGCGTTTGCTGCAGAGCGCGTGTTCAGAGTGCATACCTACGTGTTTGCAGTTTTCTGTCGAAGCATTACGACTCCGATTCGATGAATACGAGTGTGCCACAGGCGTCCGTTAAAATATCTACAAGACAAAATTTGAAATTATACCATGGCTTTGCAGACCAAATATTATAAAGTTTGAATTCATTATTTATAACATTTATTCAACTGTCTTTCAAGTACTGTGTCTAGGGCTTGTTGTGACTTAGAGATCTGCAATTAATAATGCATCTTCTCAAACAAGTGAACCTTGTATTAACTATTGAACAGCCTCGGGGCGTCGCGAATACATAATGCCTTAATTACTTATTTTTTGCGTACCGTATCACTTATTATATGATATATAATTACCTTAATATCCACTTTAGTGATACACAGTTTCGTCACTGATGACGCGTTTCGGGACTAAGTCCCATCCTCAGATACACATAATTAATAAAATAAAATATTAAAAATCACGACCATGATACTGGTCAAGTCAAAAATAAATAAAATAAATTACAAATCGCATGTAATAAGTTTAATTTCCTAAATTATTATTTGTTTCTAAGTTATTTATTTGTTCCGCTTTCTCAAAGATAATAACTATATTTTATCATTTAAAACAAATAATAATTTAGGAAATTATTTCAAAAACAAAAACAAATTACCATTAAAAAAGAAATGTGGTGTATATAAAATAAAATGTGATGATTGTGATGCGTTCTATATCGGTCAATCTGGCAGATGTTTTTAGAACAAAAGATTTTTAGAACATATTCCTAAACCAAGTAATACTAAGTCCAACTTTGCACAACATTTAATATCAAGCGGACATAAATATACGAGCTTCGAAGAAAATTTAACAGCGTTGCATGTTTGTAAAAAGGGTAGACGGATGGATAGTCTGGAGGAATTTGAAATTTATAAAGCTTTAAAAGATAGTAACACCAGAAACAGTTTATTAAATGACCAAGTAAATTTTGCGTCAAATTACCTGTTCGACACTGCAATCAGTTTGTCTTAATCTTTGACCAGTCGCGTGACTATCGCGGTTGCGGGTGAACGAATGCGGGAGCTCCAGCCGTGGTTAGCAAAACTTATTACATGCGATTTGTAATTTATTTTATTTATTTTTGACTTGACCAGTATCATGGTCGTGATTATTAATATTTTATTTTATTAATTATGTGTATCTGAGGATGGGACTTAGTCCCGAAACGCGTCATCAGTGACGAAACTGTGTATCACTAAAGTGGATATTAAGGTAATTATATATCATATAATGCCTTAAGTTGCCCGTCCAAGCTGTGCTGCCTAATTCTTTGTTTTATAAACATGTTTTTCGGTATCCAAGTCGCGTAAATGTTAATAATGTTTATAATAATGTGTTAATAATATTATGTTAATAATAAATGTTAATAATGTTTAATAAGGTAATTTTTAATTATTAATTCTTTGTGTTTGCTGGCGGTAGGAATTGGGCTGTGTTAGGAATTCCTTAATCAATATCATTTGTATAATTAATTTTTTGATAATTTTATTTAATAGAATTATATAAAATTACATGTAAGTAATCATATAAATAATTACTACATAAATTTAATATCAGTTTATTGTGAATTAAATTAAATTCACTAATATTAACTAATATGAGTGGACGCTTTGTCTGTCAGACAATAACCATAGAGCTGGCCTGTCTGTCACTTTGTAAAACTTGGACAAAACATTTTATAAACCCTCCTTGATATACAGATCGAAACTTAACTTTACGATGATTATTTACTTCAGTAAGGGTTTTAATAGATTTTTGTCGACGTATAATAGCGAACAGGACAGAAAAGGAAATACTGGTAATACTGGAAGTACTGGAGATACATTCTTTTAGACTAGATGAATAGAGAGCCGAAACTCGTGAGCTCACGTTAAATAACCCATTCTGTGACAAGTTGTTTTTCGAGGAATTCAAACAAAAATGATGCGGTTGGCCGGCTTGATCAGACAACAATTGGGTATACAAATACGGAACACCAAAGTAATATTACTTTTCAACAGTATGAATGAAAGATATGTTGGATTTCGTATAAAAACAGTATAGTTACACTAAAATTGTCTTCCTGCTTTGCGTCTATTTAATTGCTTTCACTAAAGTTTCTGAGAGAAGATCATACCTCATCCCTCATTTCCTTGCGCTGTGTTGGCCGATTACGCCAATTTTATTATACGCCTCGCCTCTGATTGTCGTTGCTTTGTGGGGACTGTCGTCTTGGGACTTCTCAGACATTCCCTTTTCTTCCTTCTTCGAGTGCGCATTGCTAGCCTCCATACTCCCGGCTTTAGTCTTCCATTCGTTGGAGATTTTTGTGCCGTAGAGTCTATAATATTTCCCTTGACCTCAACAAGTATCTTCTTCTTGTATTCGCCATTGTGTTCTCAAAACTGGATCCGATTTTCACCAATAACACATTTTCATTGCATTCACACGTTTTTTTTTATTTAACTCCCGAGTTTTGACTGTTGAAATGCTTTGAAGAGTGCTTTCACGTACTGTCAGTATGAGCGTTTTCAGACGCTTTTCGTTTTTTTTTACGAAATTTGTCATTCTGCATTACTTTGTTTAATATCTCTTTTTTCTGAGGTCGACATTTATTTCACGTATCCGTGCCAACTTCGTGAACGTAGTGTTATACTTGGAGAATTAGGTCTACTTGACATTGTTAATTTAGCAGTATGCAAACACACATGCACAGACTACTGAATGCTCTGATTGTTATTCAGATCTGAAAGGATTGTGATAACAATAGTAGTGGAATTACCTAGGAAGTCAGCTTGAATAAATAAATAGGTCGACTTACAATTTTAGCGCGCAAGCAAAACGGGAGAAGAAAGACCAAGATAGGAAAAGATAACTGTGTACAGATATAGTAGAGTTAATTAATTTGTCTTTTCTATTGTTTTTATGCAGAGACTTTGAAAAAGGAATGCTTTGTATTGAAATTTTTAATCTTATAGAAGATCTTGTCAATACAGAAAAAACAAAACGTTTACATAAGACTATCTGAATGAGTGTAGAGAATATTACAACTTCTTTCGGATACGTTGCAAAAACCCAGATGTCACTAATTATTTGAGACAATATGTACCAAACCAAAGTGGTTAGACCAAATCAAACAGCCATTCGTGTAATGTACCACCAGGCTGAGGTCTGTAAGATAATTGGTTAAAAAATTCAATAGAAATGTTACAAAGAGGTTATGAATTCAACGTTGGGAAAATGACTGAGAGTGTCTTTTTCTACCGTAGAGTGAAATGGCTAATTATATAGTACGTATCTTATCCTGCTTTACAAAATATTGAATTTTACTTTGTAATTAAACGGTGTTTAGCATCACTAGACCGAGTGGTATTTCATAAAAAATGATAACGGTGGCGCGTTCTGCGAGGCAAATATATTCATATAATATCCAATTTTTAATATCAAATGAACTTGGAAAGCAAATACTGAAAACTGTATTTTGGTGCTCGATCCAGTGGTGCTTAAATCTGTATAAAGAAAAACTTTTTCACCTGAAAATAACGTGCACCTTGCGTCGTGTTGAACTATAGTGCTCGCCCACCGGACTAAGGAAAAATTGCGGATTTATCTTTCTGATTTAATCTGAGAATGGAGGTATCTTATGGATACGCGGATTCATTTGCACATAAGTGCGCAGGATATTATAAACAAACAGATATTATTTGGCATAAGAACTTTATATATACAAGTAATTACTAACAAAATAATCGTACGAATAACTACTATATAATAACAAGAATACACTAATTAAAAAACATTACTAATATTAATAATTCTAATAAATAAAAGTATATATTTAGTATACGGTATATATGGTATAACCATATACCATAGTTATATGGTATATCATAGTTAGTATATGGTATAACTAAAGATATTTACAATAAAAAGTGCATATCTAATAATGCGAAAATAAGGCATTACAGTACAGTAGTGAAGCCAGAATGCCTATATGCAAGTAAATGTCTAGCATTGAATTATAATTTGGCCAAACTAGAAATATTGGAAAGACTAATTATTAGGAAAATATTAGGCCCACGAAAAACTTCAGAAGGTTGTGAATTAAGAGGTAACGATGAAATATATCAAAGTATAGAAAATATAACAGAAACCATGAGAAAAAGAAGACTATTATTTTTGGACATTTATATAGAATGGACGACAATAGGTTAACAGAGCAGATCTTCATATATCTGTGGGGGGAGAAGTCAACATCAAGTTGGATTATACAAAAGGATTTAGAAAAAAATAATATACACGCAGAAGAAGCATTTAAAAGGGAAGTTTTTCGGGCAAAAGTGTTAAAAATGGAAGGAGTCCAGGGTAGGAGAGAGAAAAACGCAGGTTCAAATTGGACTGAAGACAGTAAGAAGAGAGAAAGTGAAAATATGAAAGAATATTGGAGAAAAAGAAAAGAACAAAGAATAAAGAAGTGAAATTGGCATGTGGTCCTTAGGTGTCCGCTACAAAAAAAAAGTATATATTTCTGATATAATCATCAGATGGTAACTTGCATTTCAAAATAAATGTGATGTATTATCAAATTACATTATCAGAAATATATTGCTTTTGAAAAAATCCTTACAAGAGAAATCGCGAATTTAATATGTGAATATAGTAAGTATAAAAATAATTTGTTCTTTTGTAAGTAATAAAATTCTAGCTGTACACGCATACATCACAGAAACTGCACACACTATTTCCATATACAGTAAATTTTTTTTTGTTTTTTAAGGATGAAAAATTTAAATTAAAAATAAGGTTGAGAAAAAAAGAAAAGGATAATCTTATACAATAAAGAGTAGTTGTGAGTGAGTGAGATGGTGGTGAGCGAGTT
This sequence comes from Magicicada septendecula, assembly GCA_034769895.1. NCBI lineage: Eukaryota > Metazoa > Arthropoda > Insecta > Hemiptera > Cicadidae > Magicicada > Magicicada septendecula. The sequence goes on along the minus strand of CM068375.1, from coordinate 118,915,875 downwards.
GCGGACACGGACATGTAAATGAGCGTTTCCAGGTGAGTGATTTGTCTCTTTTTGTTGTAAGCTGCTACCGTTATGATGTTGCTACACTCCGTTCTCTTACCGGTATACAGTTATTCCCTTCGCACTTTGTGCCCGCCGTAAACACCGAAACAATAAAGAATTGCTACTATTACATAAAAAAAACATCTTTTGGCGGCGACTTGCTCTTGTTTTTGTATTGTGTCGTCAGTATTTTATAAGTAACGTTTCTTATTAGTATTGCTTGGACAAATACCGAAACCGTAGGTTTAAATAACCGGTAAAATAGCTGATCGCGTGTACAAACGTCACGTGACCGCAGTGCACGCACGCACACACATCCTTGATTACTCCCCGCACTTCTGTCTCCAACCTTCTCTGCATCACCATTTGTCCACTGCCATTTCACGGTGTATCTCTCTGATTCGTTGTCTACAAAATTTCCAGATTTTATCTGTTCTTCGTCTCTTCGTCTTCTTGTGCGCAGATAATCTGTTGGTCTTGTTTGGCCATCGCTCATTACTCATCCGTCTTGCGTGGCCTTATTGGATCACATATCGGGATTCTATTTTATCGGTGATCCTGTGATTGATATTGATCGTTATCTGCTGAACATTTCTTATCTTATCAACCCACGAAATTGTATATGGTAATCGAAAACATTCCACGTGTCTACAGTTCATGTTTTTTATTTCTATTTGTAAACTGTCAGTAATCGGCTGAATCCATTGTGATAGGTACTACTACATCATATGATCTGTATTAAACTAACGTTCCTTGTACGTCGTTTGACAGTTGCTTATTCGTCTTAGCGTTGTTACGCTTTCTATGCGTTTTTAGTTATTCGCTTGCTAGGTACATACACTTTGTAACCACAGTAGGCTATATCTATTTGCATTATCGAGTATGTTATAGGATTTTGCTATCAGATGATTCGTAAATGTACAATACGAAAATCTGATGGAGTTCTACCTGAAATTAAGACAACGTTCTATTGTGCGTAAGCGTGATTCAGGTGAATCCGTAATTAGCTGCATACAAAATAATAACGTCGGTATTAAACAACTGAATAAACACAGAAGAAGCTAAGAAATACAAAGATCAACCCTATTTGGTTCGTGTACATGACAGATATAAATACATATATCGCGTAGCCCCGACATACGTATTACTAAGTATGTAAGTACTAGGCAGGCGGGCAAGTAGAGTAGTCTGTAGGATTTTATGTAACAAATTGACAGATCCAGGTGATTTATTGTTGATGTAGGCGAGTCCTAAGTAAATAAATAGACGGCTCTACAAGAAGAGCAGTTGTGGTTAGATCCCAAAAGCCAGGCAAGTAAGCAAATGAAATAAAGCTTTATAATGCCGGTTTTGGCCTCCACTAAACTAATCAATGTGGAGTACATGTTGTGGACGCCTCAGTTTCTAATCAGTGTGGAGTACATGTTGTGGACGCCTCAGTTTCTAATCAGTGTGGAGTACATGTTGTGGACGCTTCAGTTTTTAATCAGTGTGGAGTACATTTTGTGGACGCCTCAGTTTCTAATCAGTGTGTAGTACATGTTGTGGACGCCTCAGTTTTTAATCAGTGTGGAGTACATTTTGTGGACGCCTCAGTTTCTAATCAGTGTGGAGTACATGTTGTGGACGCCTCAGTTTCTAATCAGTGTGGAGTATATGTTGTGGACGCCTCAGTTTCTAATCAGTGTGGAGTACATGTTGTGGACGCTTCAGTTTTTAATCAGTGTGGAGTACATTTTGTGGTAGCCTCAGTTTCTAATCAGTGTGGAGTACATTTTGTGGACGCTTCAGTTTTTAGTCAGTGTGGAGTACATTTTGTGGACGCCTCAGTTTCTAATCAGTGTGGAGTACGTTTTGTGGACGCCTTAGTTTCTAATCAGTGTGGAGTACATGTTGTGGACGCTTCAGTTTTTAATCAGTGTGGAGTACATTTTGTGGACGCCTCAGTTTTTAATCAGTGTGGAGTACATGTTGTGGACGCCTCAGTTTCTAATCAGTGTGGAGTACATTTTGTGGACGCTTCAGTTTCTAATCAGTGTGGAGTACATGTTGTGGACGCTTCAGTTTTTAATCAGTGTGGAGTACATGTTGTGGACGCCTCAGTTTCTAATCAGTGTGGAGTACATTTTGTGGACGCCTCAGTTTCTAATCAGTGTGGAGTACATGTTGTGGACGCCTCAGTTTCTAATCAGTGTGGAGTACATGTTGTGGACGCATCAGTTTCTAATAAGTGTGGAGTACATGTTGTGGACTCTTCAGTTTTTAATCAGTGTGGAGTACATGTTGTGGACGCCTCAGTTTCTAATCAGTGTGGAGTACATGTTGTGGACGCTTGACGTGTACCGAGAACATTTCGTCTTCAGTTTACGCTGAAATAATTCTATGTTACATAGTACTTACGTAGTATTTTTGTTTTTTTATTGATGTATATAATATATAAAAATACGTTAAAGAGGCGTTTAAAACGATTTGTACATACATCTACTGGATTTGAGAAGATCGTGACGAGTAAAACTAATCACAAGAGGGTGGGACATAAATACAGACCGACAGGCAACGGCAGTGATGTAATTAAATGATGCACATATTTCAGTAACACGCATGCTAAACGTTGCCCATCCGAAGGAATGTTAAGGCCTTGTCGGTACAATAAAGTATCGTCCACACTAGAAAGCACTCAAATTATAACAGACAATTTTGGGAAATATCTAAAATTGGAGATCATTTCCAATTAAAAAAATTACTCACATTATTCATCAAATATATTACCAGTATGAGTAGTATAGAAGTAGAGTATTTTGCGGTGAAAGTTTATTTTTTACTATGTTCATTGCTACAAAGGTGTATTGTGCGTGCGTGTGCGTGTGTGTGCGTGTGTGTGTGCGCGTTTGCTAGCGAGAGAGAAAAGAGAGAGAGAGGAGAGAGAGAGAGAGAGAGAGAGAGAGAGAGAGAGAGAGAGAGAGAGAGAGAGAGAGAGATGCTGGACACACGCACGCTATTAATATGGGACACTCTCTCTCGTCGCGTCGAATAGAATTCAAGTTTTGCGGATGCATTTAAATTTATTGTTTATTTTTTTATTAAGTCAGTAAATTATCTTATTTTATATGAAACACGTTTAAAAATTTTGTTTTGTTTTTGTCTTCGCAAATATGAGGTTGATTGAGTAACAAAAAATATCAACAACTTATTCGTTAAAGAAAATCACTAACTTTGAATAGAATATAGATGAATCAATTAGGCCTAATATGTGTGTGTGTATTAGGCCTAGATATTGATTTATAATAGGAAATCGTATTATAATACAAAAGTCATAAAAGTTATTGTTTTATTGTGGAGGTTTTAAAATTTTACGTCTTTTATATGTATTAGAGGAAGGAGATTCTCCTAATTCATCACAGTCTCGATGTTTTGACAAGAAAATCGGTTTGAAATTCTATTGATGTCTGTCAATACAATCGTTTTTATATAAGAGTTTAAATAATTTTGTATCGCTATATATACAATTGATTTACAATTATACAATTATCGCATTATAATTATGCCTTGTAGTCCAGTCGCCAGAGATTTTGACTTGATAAAAAATTGGGGCAAAGCAATATTTGGTGCACGTGTTAAATAAACGTTAATAATTAATATAAAAAAATCTTTGCATGTTTACCTTTCTAGGGTTTTCTGAAAATGGTCTGGAAAAATCGTAAAGACAGGTTTTCTTAAAGCACTCCGTAAATATGTATAGTTGGAAGAAATAAAAAGGTGTATATTGAAGAGCAAACACTTTCCTTCAGAATGTCTCCTTACATATTTTTAGGTTAATGGAACTGTTTTCCTGAAAATTGGTAATGATGAGCGCTGCGTTTTAAAAAGAGCGTTTGCCCCCGATCTTGCGTAATTCGCTAAATTAGCCAGGCGCGTCTATTCAAAAATATCATAACTTTCTTTAATCTAAGCATAGCCAGTTAAATAAAGGCTAGTTTTGAAGGGGAACAGTATAGCTTTCAAAATTTGTTGATTTTTACATAAATATTTTATTTCAACATAAAGAATATAGTGTATAAATATTTACTGTAGATACAAAAAGAAGTGAAACCACAAAATTACAAGTACTATACAATAAAATTTAAAAAAATAGTAGTTCTTTACTAATTTACCTTTAAAAGAGATAAACTTTTTATTTTATAATAATAAAAAATACTTTTGAAGTTGTTATTTAAAAAAAAACACCTTTTCAAAAGTGAGTATTTCGACGTATTTTAAATTTACTCGAAAATTCAGAGTTTATCTGCCTTTATTAATCTTAAAAATAGAGATATCGAAATACAAAAAATTGTATTTGAAAGCTGCAAGTGTTATGCATCAAAAACTATACTCATGAAAATTAAAATCATTTTCGAAATTAAAAAAAATAAATAAAAATTGTGTATACTAAAAAAAGGTGCCTCCTTTGCGTTACATACATGTATCTTTTAAGTGGGTTTATTTGAGTACTTGAAATTAACGTTACAGCTACTACAATACTAAATCTATCTATTCATGTTATTTCTCTTACCTGATTATACCTATACTCTAAAAACAAGACCCTAGAAAACAGGTAAAATTTTTAAACGGCGCGGCGTTCTATTCCCCTCGAGTGTGCAACTGTAAATGTAGCTGCGCGCGCAACACCCATTGTTGTGGTGTGCCATACAAACATCTGCTATACAAGAACGGAGCAGTAACGCAGTTGATATTTCTTCAAAGGTTATAATCAAAACATTACAAATATTTTTGTTTTTATCATATAAAACAGGTAAAAAAATTGCAGTTTAAAGTTTTTATTTACACTTTTTATACATGCTAATATTTATTTATTTGTGAGCACGTGTAGTGGAGTCAAAATAAAAATCAAATGTGAATAGTTTTGGGAGTCGATTTTTTGTGTGCTAAATTGGTTAATGGGATCAAGTTGAGCTAATAGTTAAGTTTTGTGTAAAAACAACCCGTTTATTTTTTTATTAACAATTTAAGTTGCAAAATAGCGTTTTTATAAATATCTTTGGACCTAACAAGCCGATTTTAATGTGATTTTTTTTCAGTATTCTATAATAAATTAAGAACATTTCTAGCCTTAATACGGAAGTCGATGTTATTATTATTGTTAATAAATAAATAAAGTGGCGATGGCGTTTATAAACAAATTGCTGTTGTTTTAACACAAATTAATGAAAGTTGATAAAACTTGAGGGAAAGGTAACCTTTGTGGAGTACTATAAACCCCAAAAATTTCATATTGGAATGTCGAATATTACCTCAAAAAAATCGCAATTCACAAAAAAACTTTGAGTGCTCATAAAGTACGGCAAGATTGTGGCACAAAGGTGTACGACGGCTTAAATTAAAGCTTATTAAAAATACTTTCGGGTGGTTAATTAACAAAATTTTTTGGCCTTTCTGACACCATTTTTTGACCATTTAAAAAAATTAAACTTAGACATGGATAGCCTCAAAAAAAGATGAAAATGAAGAAAAAAGAAAAATCTTAAAATCTGCAGCAGCAATTATTCGAAACGATGTTAATCTGAAGAAAAGTAATACAGAATTTTATCCTCCAAGTGATAATATATTCCAAAATATTAATGAGAATATCCCAGAATCCCTTCAGTTTCTGATAGAAGAAATAATTTTAAAAAATAAAAAAGGTGATATTAGTTCATATGAAACAAAATGCACAGCAATTACTCATTCAATTATGAGTTGCATAAGACCTAGAAACTTTCTATCACCATTGCAAGTTGGTCTGTCTGTAATGTTGCACAGGAAATTTGCTTCAAAACGAATTATAGATATATTGTCGCATCTGGGAGTGTGTTCATCATACAAAGAAGCAACACTTTATGAGGATAGTGTATTGCTTAGTCCACGTTCTCCATTTAGATCTGGTTGTTTTGCACAATTGGCATTTGACAATTCAGATATTAACATCAATACTATAGACGGGAAAAATACTTTTCATAGTATGGGAGGTATTATGATTGTAAGTCCCAGAGATTGTTATTATAACAAAGTTCCCTTAAAACGATTGACAGTTAAGCCTACTGCAAAAGAAATTAGCAAAATTGACAAAATACCATTCCAAATTTTTGAAAATATTAATACACATGCACTCCAAAACATTGTTTTTGAAAAAGTAGATAACCCGAGTTTTAATAATATAGATTTTTCTAATGCTGACTTGCTTTGGATTTATGGAGTGACCAAACCAGGCATTACTGGCTGGAATGCCTTTATGTCCAAGCTTTTGGAAAATATGACGTATACATTATCTAGAATTGTTTGCTTGCCTTTTGTACACTCTCCTCCAACTGACAAAAATACAATATACACCGTTTTAAAATACGCTGTAAAACTAGTGAAAACTTAAATCTATTTAATTGTTTTGTTACTTTCGATCAACCTTTGTATCAGAAAGCGTTTAAAATGGTCCAATCCTCACCTGATGATGATATACATAATGTAATTGTTCGACATGGAGGATTTCATCTGCTTATGTCTTTTCTTGGTTCAATCGGTTATGTGATGGCAGGAAGCGGTTTAAAAGAAGCATTAAGCTGTTACTATGCGCCAGGAACTGTAGATAAGATGTTAGATGGCCATGCTTATGCTAGAGCAGTACGAGGCCACACATTAATTTGGATAGTTTTGTGTAAAAAGATTATTGAGGAAATGAATCTTTCAGAAGTTCAATATTCAAATATGAAATCTTTACTACAAGAATTTTTAGATGACAATCTTACTTACAAAGAAGTACAAGATCATAATTTTTTTAACATCTTAAATGGTAAATTTCTAGAAAAAATTATTGAAATTGAGGAATGCGGTAAAACTGCAAAATTATGGATACAATACATACGAATGATCTCTATTGCAAAAGCATTTGCGCGCTCTGAAAAAATGGGTAATATAAAAATTCAATTACAAGTTATTCAGCAAATGTTGCCATAGTTTTATGCGACTGGACATTTTAATTATACGAAATCAGCCTTATTATATGTACAATATATGAATCAATTTATAAAAGAATCTGAAAAACTTTTCACCTCAATGCAAAACCAAAATGTAATTCCAGAAACTACCGCTTTAAAAATTAAAGAACTTCAAAATTTTATAAATAACAGATTTTGTACTGTAAGACGAACTGAGAAATTCTGGTCAGGAACTCATACTGATATGACAATCGAACAGGACTTAATGAGAGTCATGAAAGTTGATGGTGGTATGATTGGACGGGGAGTAACTACCAGTACTGCAAATAAATGGATTCTAGCGATGCCATAGACACATGATATCTGCGAAGAAGTAGAAAATTTTTGTGGTATACAATTTTCTACTTCCGATCAGCATGTAGATGCTAGAGATTCTCGAATAAAACGAGATACTGAAGATATTCTCAAAATAAAATCCTGGTTTGATTGTCACGAGACATTTCCTTATCAAGATTCAATAATGTCTATATCTACTGGAGTTACTGGCGGTAATAATATTAACTGTCATAATGCTTTTGAGGTTGGAAAAGCAGGGTTAGAAGAAATTGCTGGTACAAACTTCCATAAAGTTTCGTTTAAACGAAAAAATAGAGTACTGTCATTAAAAAGTGTTAATAGTAGTCTGAAAATTCAAGAGGAAATTGTCCCTATAGATCCAATGTTTATATTTCAACGCATTTGTGTAGCAAGAAAAAGTGACGACGAATTAAAAGATTACATGCGTTATGAACTTGCACCGTACCCAACATCTATGTTTTACGAAGGTGTATTTCGGAAAACAGATAAGTCTAAACTATATGATATGTTTGAAGTGGACCGCACTGAGATTAACCTTGAAGATTGCATTTACGTCATTGATGGTGGTATGTTACTGCATAGAGTAGTATGGTCAAAAAATGACAAGTTCAAATGTATTTTTCAAAGATACGTAAATTATGTCAAGAGACACTTTGGATCAAAAGTTACTGTAGTTTTTGATGGCTATACAAACAATTCTAACAGCATCAAAGCTATGGAGCGTTATCGCCGTACCAATCAAAATTCCTCTTTAGATATTTTATTCTATGAAGATATGTGTGTCACAGTGACCCAAGAACAATTTCTTTCGAATAAAACTCGATTTATTGAAATTCTAACGAGATATTTGGAAGAAGAAAGCTAACGTTAAATAAGCTGACGATGATGCAGACTTATTAATTGTGAAAACAGCCTTAGAATTATATGATAAATTATATGCACGTCAAATTGTTACTTACATTGAAATTCCCTTTAATTTTATACCCCACGTGCGGTATTTTCATATTTTCCATTTTTGACATCACCCCTCCGCCAATTCCACTAATTTATTGAGCCCAAAATTTTTAAACACCAAAATTTTTAATATCATGTCACATATGATATTTCATATTTTCCATTTTTGACACCCCTCCATTACAACCCATTTATTAAGCCCCAGGGCCCAAATGTATTCAATAGTACGTATATGCATGTAAAATTGTTACTTGCATTGAAATTCCCTTTAATTTGATACCCCACAGTATTTTCATATTTCATATTTTTCATTTTTGACATCCCCCCGGGCCCAAAACACCTATCTTATGTTGGTTCTCCCTATGCGTAAAACATTTGTGCCAAGTTTGGTGGAAATCGGTCCAGTTCCATATTTTCCATTTTTGACCTCCCCCAAAACCACCCATTTATTGAGCCCCAGGGCCCAAGAATTTTCAATAGTGCTTATATGCATGAAAAATTGTTACTTGCATTGAAATCCCCTTTAATTTGATACCCTACATGCGGTATTTTCATATTTTCCATTTTTGACATCCCCCAGGGCCCAAAACACCTATCTTATGTTGGTTCTCCCGTTGCATAAAATATTTGTGCTAAGTTTTGTTGAAATCGGTCCAGTGGTTTAGTAGGAGGTGTGAAATATAAATACACACAATGACTTTTATGTATATTAAGATACACATATTTAATAATATTATTCAACAGAGGAAGATTTGTTAAAATTGACCATTCCGTCTATCGATTTAATACTCCTAACGATGAAATAATAACAAAATCGTTATTTTGTCTTTATTACTATTAAAATTTGAACTATTTTAAACAAAAAGAATGAAGACTTTATCATGATCCAATGGTTTATTTAGTAGTAAGAAAAGAAATTCACGGAATGTAAACGTTCTTATCGATTTCACCGCGCGCTGCCCTTAAATAAGGTTTTTTTTTAAAGCCTGACCTTATAAACATGCAAAGATGATTTTAAACCGATATTTAGACCTTTTTCAATAACTATACCAAATATCACTTTGCCTCAATTTTTTACGAAATTTTACCATTATTTTTACTCTGGCGACTGGACTATTGATTGTATGTTGATTGTAACAGTTTTTCGTACATTGCAGTCTACATGTCAAGAAGTATTCTTGCAATAACAGGTTGTATAAATTCAGTGAAAAATTGTTTTCTAATTTCAATAGAAAGCAACTTCATTTCACATTGTACGGATTTGAGGCACACGTTACTATTTCCCTGTTTTTCACGTTTTCTTTTCTTTTTTTGTATGCTTACAAACCGTAAAAAATCATAAAAAATGCCAAATAAAGTAAATGCCATTGTAAATATTCGTCATATTTATTTAAAAAGTACATATGTTTATCCTTAAAAAACAAATTATATTTTCTTAAAAAAATAAAATATATATGCATCATCATATTAAATTTTTTTATTGTATTCTTTTACTTTGTTTATGAAACTATATTTAAACTCTGGAAATGTTATTTCTACTTTTAATCTGAACTCGTTCCTTCTTATTATGATATATTGTTTGTCTCGTGTTTATATGTTTGGAACAATTCTTAAATTACTTTTTATGACTTTCTGACATATTACGTTTCATTTTGAAAAGAATGATTTCAAACAAATTGTTGCTTCGCAAGGCATATGTGAGCCTAAACATGTTTGCATATTTATAAATATTATCACAAAAATAATTAATTTTTCCTACATATATACTATCAGTCATCTAAATATACTATTATTATACATAATAAAATATTTCCTAGTTTTATGTTTCTTGAAGAAATTAATTTTTTGTGAACACTGTTGTACAAATACAAGAAACTTAATAGTTGTGTTACAATTTAGCAGTACGAATTTATAAAAATGTGTGTGTGTGTGTGTGTGTGTGTGTGTGTGTGACTGTATGTTCGCGCGTGTGTTCACGACCACGTCTTGCATTCGTTAGTTTTTATCCGATACATAATGTATTTACGCATGCGGGTCCATAAGTAAACAGATTCAATTTTACTTTAACTTAATGAATTTACTAATTACTGAATGCAGTTTTGGAAGAGAAACAATCGCTCCCAAAATCGCAAAGCGTTCTGTTCTGTTTCCTGCGTCCAGGGTCGCTGAACACTGAGAGAGGGGGAGAGAGAGAGGCTCTCATGGTATTACCTGACGCAGACGGATTTAGTTAGGCCTGCAACATAAACACGTGCACGCACGCGCGCAGACATGGAAGCAATCGATAGTAATGTCTGCGAGGTACTTAAGCGCGACGGCCGCAGGCCTCGTATGCACCACGCGCAGTGAAGTTTCACATGCGACAGTCGCTGACCCCCCTTACGCTCCCTCCTACGCCCAACAATGCGGTACGAATCGTTTGTTGGCCGGCAGTGTGTCGCAAAATGCAGCTTTCAAACGATATTTAAAAAAAAAATTTAAGATTCAATTTTATTAACTTTCGGAATGTACAGTCATATCAGTAATAGTATAAAATAAACCTGAAGTCAGTCAAGATTTTATAATCGTTTTTAATCAGCATTTATTTCGTTCAGTTCAACAATTATTCTACAGTTTCTTCATGTGGGGTATGGTACTTTTTTATAATAATGACAGTACCAAGAAAATAAAAAGACAACACAAATCAACAGCATACAATATTCGGAAATACGTCAGATTTAACATTCGGAACGCATTTAGTACGTATTTCTACTGTAGCTGAAGCCGTAGTAATGTACGTCGGCGAGACATACAAAGTCTCGAACTGACACGAAAGGAAGAGTCAGTCTTCAGAGGCGAGGTTTTTAAGAAATATCTTGGGACGTACGCTCGTAGGCAGAATAATATAACGTCGATGTAAACGAAGATTTAGGCTACATAAAAAAAACTAGTATTAGTATTTGAAAAAAAAAATAAAAAAAAAAAATAAAATGACCTGGAAAAAAAAATAATATTAAATAAAAAATAAAATAATATTAGGAAAATATTAGGCCCACGAGAAAGTTCGGAAGGTTGGAAATTAAGAAGTAATGATGAAATATATCAAAGTATAGAAAATATAACAGAAACAATGAGAAAAAGAAGACTATTATTTTTTGGATATTTATATAGAGTGGACGACAATAGGTTGACAAACCAAATCTTCAAACATCTGTGGGGGAAGTAGTCAACATCAAGTTGGATTAAAGAAGTCCAGAAGGATTTAGAAAAAGATAATATACACGCAGAAGAAGCAATTGAAAGATAAGTTTTTCGGGCAAAAGTTTTAAAAATGGAAGAAGTCCAGGGTAGGAGAGAGAAAAACGCAGGTTCAAAGTGGACTGAAGACAGGAAGAAGAGATACAGTGAAAAGTTAAAAGAATATTGGGAGAAAAAGGAAAGAACAGAGAGTAAAGAACTGAAATTGGCATGTAGTCCTTAGATGGCCGTTACGATATAAAAAAATGACCAGTTCTGACCGTGTATTAAGCATTCCTCAGTATGCACTGGTAGTATAGACTTGTAATAGGACAGTGGTATTAGTAGACTACTGGAGAGAAGGGAAAAGTGTTGGTGCCGAAACCGACTTAATAAAGTGCACTCCTTGTAGCTGAAGAAGATACAGAAGAAGAAACAAAACGCAAAACGCTTAAAGAAATAAATTCAATTACATCGTAACAAATAACGAATAAACACGTCGAATCATACAACAAATCAACATCACTCTACGATAGTAGTTTATGAATACGTTAGGCCTGCTTCACGACTAATCTAACCTAGCTTCATCATCTTGAGTCATGTACTTAATGGTGAACGACATTTTTATTGAAGCGAGAACTTCATATATGGCACTATGGCGTCCAGTTCACTCTCGCACAACTCGCGCTTCCAGGGCTGTAAACTGATACAACGTGTAACGAAATAGATAAAATGAAAAATCAGTGTAGTCAGATCAATCAAATCTCTTTTCTCCACATAGCTACCCAAAATTTTCTCACTGCCACAAATATGTGTGCTTTAAGCTAAGCGTAATGTTTTAAAGAATGTGAGCATATTTTAAACGTTTAAATACTATTACAAGAATAACGTAAATAATAAAAATAATTTTATTGTTGATAAAAGAAAATGTATACACATACTGAGAGATCGAGCTGAATGCTTTTGAAATCATTTTCTTGTACATTATTTATTATTAGCCTAGTAGGCCTATATTTATACAATTTTCCAGTTGTTTAATTCATAAAAACAATTTAAAATCAGTGACACCTTTTTTTTCTTATAACATGTATAGTATCGTCAATGAAAATGTTTGGGTGCATGTTTGAAATGATGAAAGAGTATAATTTTGTATCTTTGTTTACATTGTGGGTTTATCAGTGACTTGGATTCTGGTTTTTATATTGTATTTGGCTAGAAGTTTTTATGTTTGAAAATTTGATTTAGTTATTTTATAATTCAAAAAAAACTGAATTACTATACTGGGTATATTAATTATAATAATATATAATATAAATATTATAAATATATAAAATGGGTCTGTATCATTATAATATAAACATATTATAAGTAGCACATTCTACTTCCAAGTAAATATTGCGTAAATTATATTCTTACATTGGAAAATATCTGTATGGAGAACAATACATGACTTCCATGCTCTATGATTTATATTTAAAATCATTTTCGAAATGAAATATTTCCATACAAACTACTTCTTTCTTCAGCCTTAACCACAGTACTGTGGTCACTAACCACCTCACGTTAGCGCACTCGATTTTCACTGATGGTGGCAGTCGGTAGCATTGCTGAAACGTCTGGTTTTGTAGAAAACATTGGACCACGCCAAACAGCCCGGGAAGGAATTTTAACAACAAACTACTTCTTTGTTGCCGATAACGTAGTACACATGACATATAAATAAAAATTATCCCCTCCCTCGTCAACTATCATTTTCATTTATAGAAAATTGCCCACTTCAACTAACCTCTTCATTTATAGATATTTTATCTACCTTTCTACAGTGGATTACTATGATCTTCACTTCAGGATACTTTATTTATCACAATTAAGTATTTTTACTCTTGTTAAAACATAAAATGTTGCAGGTAAACTATCCCTTTCTCTTAACCGATCTTCACCAAAATCAATAGGCCTCGAGTCCTCTACAATTCATGGCTGAATGCAAAAAATTATTTGATTCTGTTTGAATTTGCGGCTGTTACTGTTTGCTATAGAAAAAATTCTACATAGACACACAGACAGACGCACAGACACACACACACACACATCGAAAAATGACTTTTCTTCATGTGAGGGTAGTACAATTAGAATCAGCCCTTATATCGAACACGATTTTTTTCTCCATCACCATACTTCCATTTCCTTATGGAGCATGGAAGTAAAGTGATTTTTTACATATTGTTTGTATATGTATGTATTCTGAAAATAAAACGTAAAACGACGTTTGATGTGATTCTATTTATGTTCATCGTAAGTACTGATTTCTTATAATGAAATACATATAAAGACTACTATTCCCTCGTCTCATTTAATTATCCGTTCACTCTCATTTTAATCTTAATTCTTTATAGCAAAATGTCTCTTACTTCAAATACATACGAGCAACATTTTACACGTTGAATCAGTTGACTCGCCACTCGGCACTGAAGTTCTCACTTCTGGCGTCTGTCCCACGACCCAATTATTTTTACTTTATTTTGTTGTTGTTGTATCGTAGATTCATGCAGTTCTTTTCTCTACGATTTCCTTCATAAATTGTACCTTCCACTGTTGTTCGGAGCATGCTTGTCACTTTTCGTAGTATACTTACTGTTCCGTTCATGCAATACCGACTTATGTAAGTCTCATAACAGATGTGTTAAATTTCCTCTAACAGTATGCTATTATGGTCTGAATAATTCGTTTTTTTATTTATAGGAATATGGTTTTCAGTAGGCCTACGGCATTCTTTTCATCAAGATTCCCATATTTGTCATTTTTAAACCATAATTTTCCTTTACGTGCACTATTATGTTAGTAAATGAAATGATTTGAATGTAACTACAAATCGTTACGAGATTGTTTTTCTTTTTTTTTTGTATTATAAACTGAATATGAAATTGGCTTCGACAGGATTAAATTTTGGAGATCAAATAAAACGGAAAATTAAAAATATCGATTGATTTGATTAATAAACATCGATGTATGTAAAGAGGTAATACCACAACTGGACGTGAAAGTTCTTATTTACAGCTTTGCTGGTATCGTTTTAAATGGTAGGAATTCTTGGTTAGATTTTAAATTTACCTGTATCGTTTTTCTGTAGCTTAGTAGAATTTAAGGAACCTTTTCAGCGAGTAATTTCCTAAAGTAATTATTCAAACGACTTCTACAGTTTAAGGTGAATTTTTAGACGAAAAACAATTTTTATGATATGCTCACCACCAACGAATGGAATACAGAGACTCTAAGGAAAGTCCAGCATAAATAGTGTAGAAGCGGACAGGATCTCCCCCGTTTCTATTAGCTGTGTAGCGCAACAAAAATGATAGCATTTATGCTACATAAAAGAAGATTCACAGATTGATAAATAAATTGATACTTAATCCCCTAATAGAACAGAGACCCAATTATGACAATTATAGTCATAGACAAAATAAATAAGAATGCAAGGTAGTGTTGAATAGAATAAACGAACATGTAAAATAAATAATAGCTAATGATATATGTTTAATAAAAAACAAAACAGAAAAATGAAACAATGACTTAATTTATGGTAATAACAGATAAGAATTTTGTGTTAAAAAAGTATTATATTATGACAAAAATGTTATGATAAAGTTTATGTGATGTTATATCAAATATGTGTTGAGGTCATGAAAAATAATGAAACAATGTTAACCAATGTTCATAAGTTCGAATTTTGTTATATGTGATCGAGAGATCAAGATAAATTTGTTATTAGATGTAGAAAAATAATTGTTTATACAAATGTTAATAATTAAGTTTTGATTGCATGTACGAATTTATATAAAAGGGACTATAGATGCCTAACAGACATAACCACAGGTAGATCAATTTACAATAAAAGGCCTAACAGCCAAAAATACTAAATAAACACTTATAACTTAAAGGTTAGATACATCAATTAATAATAATTAATAAATGCACTATGGAGAGCTAGAAAGAAGAAAAAACATTAAGTTAATAATAATATTTAATAAAATTTATACAAATTATAATAATACCATAATGCCATAATATCGATTGGTAAAAAATAATATCGAAGGTGGATTAAATATAATAAAAAAGGAAAAAAACGGAATTATATCAAAAAACCAGTAGAAGATGTGTATAAAATAATAAACCAGCTATCGGTAAATTTACATTCCGATAGGACAGCAAATTGACAAAGAATAGACAAAAAAATATATGAAAGAAACACTATATAGTCAAACATGTGGAAGCGGAAATTAATATAGGTTGCTAGGGAAAAATTTAAGAAGAAGAATGTTGTTGATTTTAAAAATAACGAGAATTGCTTTTGGTAAAAAACTGAAAGTGATGATTTAAAAAACCCAAGAAGAATATATTGAATCGTAATATTCGAAATCAAGAGATACGATTATAAAGAAGATAAAATTCTAATGATAATACTTACAACTATCACTAACACAGATTAATAAAATAACGATATATTATGAAATAATAATCGAGAACAAATAACCAAATTCTACAAGAAGAAACTTGGACTGTCCCATGTCCGAAGGGAATTGATAAATAGTAATCAAATATAAAGAGTTAACAATAACACAACCCATAATATTCACAACACCAGAAATTATAACCTTGCAAATACACGGAACAACACTAACTGCTTCAACCGAAGGAAGAACCTATTGGATCCTGGCGGTGTAGAAGAAACATCAATCGGGCCGTAAAACAATTCAGAAGCTGTATTCCGAAGTGGACAGGACAAGAATTACTTTTATTAAACTGAAGAAAGAAAACTGTGCTTCATAATTGACCAGAACAACGAATTTAGCGATCAACTGCCAACGTGATTTGCTTCGTTAGAGACTGGTAAAGTTATATTATATTAATCATATTAAATACACAACACATAATTTTTGTAAATCTTGCATTCTTAGTATGTATTTTTAGTCTTCCCCACAGTTACAAGAACCTTCACACCCTGAAATAAATAAAATACCAATCAAATATAATATATAACCAAATATAAACAAAGGATTAAATAATCAACAATCGATACCTGAATCTATAGTCCCAACATATATTAATTGGAATATATTATCTTAGTTAATGTGAATTGAATACACAAATAAAGAACCTTTATATATTTGTCACACCTTGTTATTTGGAGTATGGTTTAGTGAACTGGAACAAAAGTAACTGAATAAGTAGAGAATAAATAGTTAATATAAACATCGAATAACCTACAAGTTTCGTTGAGCCGATACTACAGCGCTTATAGCGGAATTATCTGACACCAAAGAGGGAGCGTAAAAATATAAAATCAGACAGAACTCTCTTCAAGGCATAATAGGGTTGGATGAAATTGTAGAATAAATCTTAAGTTACATAAGTTCGAGGCACACTAACACTGATAATTATTAAATAGTTAAGTTAACATTAATTGAGTACATCCATATATTCCACAACTCCAAATATTTCCGAGAATTTATACAATTAAATTAATAGAACACAATCGACAAATACAACAGAGGGGTTTTTAAGGAGAGGAAACCCGTATTGTAACAAATTGACGCTCATAAGTGGGACATAATTAGGTGACGCGAGAGAGATTATAACAGCTGTCATCACATAATAGCTGGGTGAGAGTACAGCTGTACACTAACCCCAAGGTATGTGTGCGGCTTGCAGAAAACAAATACCATTCAAACGCATCTTAGTTATTAATAGTGTCCTTTCTGTTATAGTGCTTGTAGTTTGTTTTCCTTGTCGCGATGTGGTGCATTATTTCTCTAAGCCGGCTGCCTGACTTTTTCATTCACTTTCCTCAGGTCTGGTCAAGTGCTTTCTCCCTGTTAATTCACGCCGAGAAATAAAAATAACCTTTATTTTTGACAGGATATAAGGATTTTCTCGTTACTTGATCGATTATTGGTTACTAGATTATCACATGTGCCAAATTTTACATTAAGCAACGTTCGAAACGTGCTATCTCAGAATGCTTCGTATTAGAATGGTAAATGAAAGAATGGCTATTTCATACACACCATGAGAAATTAGAAGTACAGCATCTTACAGCCACTTATTGAAGGTAAAATAAAACTAATAAAAAAAAGGGCTTAGGTAGAAGGTTTATATCGTGTGTGAAGAACGTCGGGACAGTGGTTAAGATTAACATCAGCTAACCTGTTTGGAGCATACGTTGACACGAGTGAAGTGGTTACTTATAATCGCCGGTATTCTCGGAGAATAAAGTTTCGAGAAGAAGAATTAAGCAACCGCAGATTTTCAACAGAAGTAGTCGAAAGTTTTGCATTCGACTATTAATTCAACGACTTTTAATAGTGGGCGTATACCTGACTGGCAAGAAAGGTAAACTAACCTATTGATAGTTTGTTTAATTCATTTTTGTTCCTTCAGTACTGTCTTCAGTTGTTAGGTAATAAAATATGCCAGATTGTACTGTACTTCGAAATCAATAACGGGGAATGACAGCACAGACGCATTCTTACCAGCCTGGCATCTGAAAGTCATCTCCTCGAAGAATTTAATATAAACAAGGATTGCTGAAATGTATGGAAAATTTCCTCAGTAGATCTGAAGGTTATTGATCTTATTACGTAGGTCGTAAGTTGTGGGTTAAGAATCAATGTTCTATAGCCCTACGCGAGCCTCTGTCTCCTATAGCCTATGATATGTTCCGCGCCAACGTCATCCATTTGTTGGACACCGAACTTTTCAACGACTTTAACCTCATCTTACATTAGAATAAACGTGAAACCAAATAACTTTGATCTGGATATGCCTCTTTTCCTTGGTCGTCCTGGATGTCTCATCATGATTTACCATGTTTTTCGATCTCCTGCGCGCGGACAACATGTCCAGCTCATTTAAACGTTGGTGATTTTATATAATGAATTGCCGGTAGTTCTTTATATATTTCTTACAGTTTACAGTTAAAACATCTCCAGTACAGGCCGTTCTCACACGTAATCGTCTTCAAGTTCTTCCTTTCGAACATGTTTACCTAGCATTTAACAGGTAGTTTATTATTTTTTCTGTATATTGCCTGCGTCTCAGAGGCATATAGGCCCTATTAATATGGATCTTATCAGGAGCGGTTGAGACGTTTTGTATTCTTAGTGAAAAGTCTATTTTCCATGTGATGTAGAAGATGATAGTGCAGGGTTACCCTATTTCCTCTTGTAATATCCACCGTAATTTCGTCTGACACTTCACTGTCCAGATCACTGAGGATCCCAAGTAAGCAGAATTTTCTACTCAATCGAAGTAGAAGCTGCCTATGTTGATAGTAAATGCCATATTTTGTGTGGAAACGTTTTGCTTGGTTTTTAGACTGGTTTATGTGAAGCTGTATTTTTTTAGAGACCAGGAATGGTTCCTTCATGATCCTCTTACTAATTTCAGTAGAATCCGCATCATCAGAATCAGACCCAATGCATTTAGTTAGATATGGATCATTTTCCTGTTAACGGAGTCGGCGAAATATGGTACGATAATTTGGTACGATAATATGGTACGATAATTTATTTATAAACAAACGTTTCAAAAAAAATATCAAGTTGTGAAAACGGAGTGATCAGCTTCAAACAGGAAGTTAGTTTATATTTTAATTGGTTCTTTGTTTTTAATGAAGAGGTAAGCGTTCGGTAATTTACTAATGGTGGCGTGTCGAAACATAAATAATTAGACCTACTTTTTTAGAAGACAGCGTAACCTACGTTGCGTTGTACGGCATGCAGTGTCATAACTCTGCTCGTGCTGGCCCGAGATTCGAAAGCGAGTAACACTTCTTTAGAGTATAACGTTAATTTACCCATTTGGTCGTAAATGAATGGCTACGGAATCGATTTAATATTTGGCGGCAAAGAGTTCACTTATAATCGTTTCAACTGATTCAAAAGTAAGTTTACTTAACAAGTGTCTTGAGTGTGACTTACAGTATTATAAGTGAAAGGTCCGAAAGATGTTTGATTACCTTCTCTCTCACGCACGTATTCCAGCGTTAATAATAATTACAAACGAATTTCAGAAATTACCATCGAGTAGCTCAGGATTTATCACTTTTAGAAAAAAAATAATAATACAATGTACAAAATGAAACTTCCTTTGAGTTCAAAAAGGACAGTTTCCGTTCAGTATGTGTTATCTGCAATGACGAACAAACATCGACAAGGAACACGAAAATGGTTCAGAAACACCGGACTGCGCAACGAAGCAAGGACGCGGCTATGGTGTGAATGTCATGTTGGCCTATGTGGGTTGTACAGTCTGATACAGCTTAAGTACGTTGCCTTACCGCTCTTAGACTGACATTCGATTCGCTTGTTTGCCATTACCTTGAAAGATTTATGTGAAGCTACATTTTCTTAGAGGTCAGGAAGGGCTCCTTCGTGACCCTTTTACTTAATTCGGTAACATACGCATCACCAGAATAACCCAATGTATTAACTTAGATGTGGATAATTTTCCTATGTAACGTAGTCGCAATTGCGCAAAGACCAAAATATACTTTTACACTAGGAAGGAATGGAACCCAAAAGCGCCGAACAACTAACCAGCTACAATCATTCTACACAGTACGCTACGGTCACCCTCTATTTGTCTGTTTATATCTGTGTGTGTGTGTGTGTGTGTGTGTGTCTCACACACACACAGTATTCTAGCATTCTTTATTTGCCTCTAGCAAATAAAACTTGTGTTTCGTGGGGGTCTGCTAACTTCATTATGACCTTTTGGTTGTGTTAGGTTAAAGATAATGTAACGTTCGTAACGTGACATAAAATAACACCTTAGCGACTGCTTCGAGAAACCTGAGACGGTTACTTCCTGTGTGACAAAGGTGGTGCCATAAAAACCATGTTCTTCGATGGAATCGAAAAATTCTCGGTCTGATGGAAAGATAACGCCAGGAGTATCAAATGGCTATGAATGCTCGCAAGTTCGAACCCTTAAATGGCGTACCATAACGTTTAACACAGCTGTATTTTATTGTTGTGTTCAAATAAATTAAGGAAGCTAGGTGTTTTTCGAAAAAAAGTTAAAGTCGAATGAAGCGCAGTGATAAAATAGTTCGTCATCAGAAATAAAAACGGAATCGAATTCCTCATCGGGAGACTCTTCAGCATCGTTTTCAGTAGTGAAGAAATGGGATGCTGAATTAAAAGATGGTCATTCGTCTGTTTATTATGGTGGACTCTCAGGTCGCTCCCAAAACGCTACAACGGACAAAAACATCGAAAAAATCCACAATGCCGTGTTAAATAATCGGGTTTGTTAAAGGTCGATCAGAAAGGCGCGCATTCGCCTGAATGTTTAAACGCAATCTGAGTTTCTATGACGATTTATCACTGATGACGATACATGGATTTACCACTACACGCAAGAGACAAACTGGCAATCCAGGCAATACAGGTGAATGGGGGCAGCAGTGCTCCTGAAAAGGCGAAAAATTATGTCTGTTTTGGGGGATTCACAGGGTGTAATCCTCAAAGAATCTTTAGAAAATGGCAAAACCATCAGCAGGCTGTCAGTATTATGCAACATTGCTGGAGCTACCGAATGAGCCTAGCTAGGCTAAGTGGTCCGCGTTTACCAAAGAAAACATGCTTTCCATGAAGAGCCCGCTCACACTTGCAAAGCGTCATGGATTGCCCTACGAACTACGCTACGTACTCGCCAGATTTAATCTTTTGTTTTCCGAATCTGATGAAATTGCGTGCTGGAAAAAGATTTACTTCAAACATTGAGTTCATTACTGAGAGAAGCGCATAGTTTGCGTTGTTGGAGAAATCTTATTTTACTGAATAAAGAAGTTATAACGTCGTTGTCCCAGTGTACTGAATTGGAAGATTGTGTTGACAAATAAGCAAATTAAAAAATCGTGTGTCGAACTAGCCTTGTTGAACGGTATGTCACGGATAAAATTAATCCGTAGAATCATTTAACGGATACAATATATTATTCTGACAGTGCTACGGTTATTATATTACAGGCGATCTACAACAGAACGCAAATCAAACGTGACGTTTGCAACGAGCGTATTGCAAGTAATGAAGTGTGTGTGTGTGTGTGTGTGTGTGTGTGTGTGTGTGTGTGTGTGTGTGTGTGTGTGTGTGTGTGTGTGTGTGTGTGTGTGTGTGTGTGTGTGTGTGTGTGTGTGTGTGTGTGTGTGTGTGTTTGCCTTGACTTATTCGACCCCCCAGGCGGCCAGTATGTGGTAGTCATAGTTTCCTTAGCAACGAGCATAATAAGCGTTGGCTTGGTCGTCCAGTTGCAGAGATTAATAATCTTGTGTACTGAAAAATAATGAACGTTTTGCAAATCTAAATGTCTGTTAGTGTGGATAGATCTTGGTAAGGGTACGGGTATCGATATCATGGTTAGCGTGCGCATCGGATCAGTGACTGAAGGATTGCGAACATTCGGAAGTCATTTGGTTAGCACAGTTGCTTAATTCTGTTCATTTTTAATATTTTAATTTGTTGAATTTGTTAAACTACAGAAATGTTTTAAATGTTCCCGTAGATTTTACTCGTTCTCAGTTACATGAAATTATTTCTTCTTTCGATCTACGGATTATTTTATTTCAAAAAGTGTCACAGCTTCTTCCATTTTTGCTACGTATTTGATCCTGCTTATCTCAAGTCCATTCTTCTTATTTCTCCTCTTTTCTAATTGCCGTGTCATAAAGTTAAGACTATCTTCATCTATATAGAGCATTGTCTAAGACAGTACAGTAGTTTCGACTTCCGTAAGTAGTTTCATGCTCAGATCTCGCTAGTGAGGAAAATTCAAATTGCACATTTGCTTATTTCTGTTTCACATACTTGGATGATCGTGTGACATTCACTTCCCATACCCTCACATTTACATCCCCGTGTCTCCAAATGTCGGGTGAAATAATACTGTTGACCAGGTCATGTTGGTGAGGATAAAGAC
Organism: Magicicada septendecula; assembly: GCA_034769895.1. Taxonomy (NCBI): domain Eukaryota; kingdom Metazoa; phylum Arthropoda; class Insecta; order Hemiptera; family Cicadidae; genus Magicicada; species Magicicada septendecula. The sequence continues at coordinate 118,893,367 of CM068375.1, read as the reverse complement.
GGTGTTTGGAATATGGTTCACGAGCTACACGAAGAATATCTTAAAGAGGAGACAAAAAACCAACTAGGCCTATATGTTGGACTGGCAGTAAATGACCTTACGCTTCGTGAAATCATGCTAGAAGTATTTAGAAGCTAGTAATTTGGACCGGGGCAGGTAGTTCTGACGAAATCAAACACAGGATTGCAAAGGATAGAATAGGCAGTTTTATGCAATTATCTGAAACCGGAATGTTCCAAGAGTAGTTAAAAGATGCCTCAACATATTCGCATTGTGAAAAAGTATACATAGTGGCGTAACTTCGAGGGGGAGGATCAAGCCGTCCCAGAGCTATTAAAAATGTCAGTAAATACCACGATCACTTAACGTAGGCCTATTCCTGAGCCAGTTGCGTGTGCTAAAATAAGGCTTATTGATAATTGTGTGGGAAGAATCTTGATATCTCATTTGTCCTGAGAATAATGGGAAGTCCTTCACGTTGCCCCCCCCCCCAGAAACTCGTCTTACCCTCGCTCCAGGAGCAGCTCCTAGTTACGCCACTACATGTACACACACACACGCGCGCGCTCGCGCGTCAGAAACCAAAAACATTGGAAAGAAATCTTTGAATGAACATAGTAATGGAAATGGATTACTGTGGCAGAAGCCGTGGCGTTACAAATCGGCAGTTTAAAGAATTAAGAAGTTGCAGGAATTGTGGGATTCGATATTTGTGAACCGAATCGGTCGAGGCAAATCAATGGAACTGGTGTGGTCACATGCAAAGAAAACAGAAAGAAATATATCCCCAAAACCAACAGAAATGGCAACAGTTGGCAAAAAGAGAACTATTTCGGCGACTGGAACACTATTGAAATAATGTAATAAAGTAGATGATGGAGAGCCACAAACTGGAAGAAGAAGATTCGTGAGGCAGGGACAAATAATGGAAGCTGTGAAACGAGGTAGGTACGCCGGGCAGAATAATGGAGACAAGTTACGAAGAGAGACGAAACAAGCAGACATTTAATGCTACTAGCTACTAGCAACAAGGAAACGTAGGCTTTAGATGAAGAAAGAAAAGAGTTATAGTAAAGAAAAGGAAAATACAGTACCGTTTACCAAATGGTAAAACCTTAAGAGCATGATAATGTCTTTCAGCCGCTAGCTAAACGCAACATTATTATGGTTACTGACTGACTGTTTGTTTCTTTTGCTGTTCCTTCTCGAGCTTCTTTCGTTCCCGATACTTTCTTGCTCGCTCGGCATTTTGTCGTTTCTTGACTGAGCCTTCTCGTCGCTGCTATCCATTGTCGAACTCTGTTTTAGTCAGTCGCCACGTTATGGTTACTATATACCAGCAGCAGTGTATTTCACCACAACACAAAACAAACCTTTATTTACAACAATCCCAATGACATTATGTATCTGTGTTATATCTTCACATTTCTGCGGTGAGTAATTAAATATAAAGAGGAAGTAGATTTGCATTTACGATGGAGTACAGACAAATATTTTAATGAATAGATGCAGGATCGTTAGCTGAATCACATAAGAAGACAACCATTAACTAGAGACAATAACCTATCTACAGCTATGCAGTGTTGTTTGCTTGTTAGGTCTTTAATCTGCGACGACGTTAGCATGTTAGCGGTCGCGGTTATAGTTAACGATTCCCGGCTGGTAAATTGTGCTAACACTTAACACTTTCAGGACGCTTTATAAATCTGGTTTAATTGTTTGCAGTGATATTATTTTTTATCACATTATATATATATATTGCGACGTATCAAAACAAACGTTTATTTACAACAATCCCAATGACGTCATGCAATGATGTACAGTAAATAAACTGTTACAGAAAGTTTCAAACGATGTCCAGCTAAAAGACATTATCATGTCAAAAATGGGATGATGAGAAAAAGCCGATAAAGGACAGAAAACGATTGGGAGACAATTATGAAAAAGTAGGTATGTCTAACCTTACGCCATATAAATGATTTGGACTATAATTTCGCATTGTTGGGAACGTTGCCTCAGTTTTCCGCTACTCATGTATAACGCAGTCGTTACAACCGGAAGTAGACACACCGCTGGCTGCATTCTTGGCCACCAACCTACTACATACACGCATTACCGGACATTTATTACCATAAATGTCTGTGTTTGTTGTGTAAGATAATTGTAATAGAAGCATCTGACAACTTGTCTGACTTGTTGGCGCTTGAATAATATAAAAATATTGCAACAGGAGTAACTACAATTAAAGTCGTTAATTTTAGTTTTTAAAGTTAATTATTGATATTAATATGCAAAAACAATTTTACAAAGTTTAGTTTAAGGCCATATATAAAACATAAACATAAATAAACTATAAAAAAATAAACATAGCTAGTTCAAGTTATCCACTGGCGCCATAAATACAGGACTTAATATTTCTCTTAACACTAAGGGAATAATAAAACAAGTACCGTACAAATTTAAAAAAAGTACCGTTTATATATTATATATATATTTTATAATGACTTTACCTCAAGATGTTTTCTTCTTATTTGGAACATGTTTCGGGAAGCCTTGTGTTCCCATCTTCAGCCTTCCTGATTTTGAGCCTTGTGAGGTATTTGTGTTTGCTGGTTGTTGCTGTGGTTTCCTGTTTGTCTCTGGTGCTTTAAATTGGTATTACTGTGTGTGATTGTGGTGTGTATATTAGTATTTTGTGTATTTTCTATAGTGTGTATTTTGTGTAGTGCTTTGAAAATTGTGTCATGTTTTGGTTTTGTATTGATTTGTATTTGTTCAGGTATTAGTTTTTGTGTTTTATGTTTGTATATGTGTAAATTTTCCCAAATGTTCATTATGGTCCCTTTGTGTGGTATGTGTTTTATTACTGTCATATTGGTTATGTCTGGGAATTCATGTTCAGTGTTTATTGCATGTGTGGCCAAATTAGACTTATATAGGCTATTTCTGTTTTTTGTATGCATTTAGGTGTTCAAAATAACGTTTTTTCAGCTGTTTTTTTATTTGTCCTATGTAACATTTATTGCAATCTTGGCATTCAATTTTGTATATACCATTGGTTGTTGTATTATCTTTGTTGTGTGAGTTATTTAGTTTTTGTAAATTATTTTTATTAGTTTTGTATGCTATTTTAATATCTGTGTTTTTAAATAGTTTTGTTAGCTTTGTCATTTTATTATTTATGTATGTGAATGTGGCCCATTTTTTATTGTTGTTATTATTTATGTGTTGTTCATTTTGATTAATTCTTAATTGTTCAGTTTTTATTTTATATTTGATTTTATTTTCTATTTTGTTTACAGTATTTTTATTGTATCCATTTTCATAAGCAATTTGGTATATTATATTTCTTTCTTTGTCTGTTTCTTGTGTGTTTAGGGGAATTTTGTACATTCTGTTAAACAGTGAATAGAATGCTGCCATTTTATGTTGTGGTGGGTGGTCAGAGTGGTTAGGCATAATGATGTTAGTAGAAGTTGGTTTTCTGTATATTGCATATTGTAGGTGGTTGTTGTTTCTTGTGATGGTTATGTCTAAATAGTTGATTTTGTTATGTTTTCTTTTTCTTCTGTGAATTGTATTTTTGGATATATGTTATTGATTTGTTTTAATATGTTATCTGCGTTTGTGTTTTTGTTATTTGACACATATAGCCCATCATCTACATATCTTATCCATATGCCATTTGGATCAAATGAATTTATAATATTTTGTATTTTGGTGTCTGTGTGTTGTAAGAATATTTCTGCTATTATGCTAGATAATGCTATTTTTTAAATAAATAATATACGGGACAACTGTGAAACGCTAGATATTGGAAACGTTCACAATCGAGGAATATTCGCGGAACCAACCGAAAGGCAACTACGAAATACAACCGACGAGCATCACTGAACCCTGTTGTTACAAAATAAAGGTAAATACCAACCATACACAGTGACCGGTGTGGACGTTTAAACTAGTATCAGAAACTGTTATGACGAATTATTGAATATTCTGTAAATAAAAATGTTTGATAATATCAAGATGATAAAATGTTTGAAAGCTAGGTAATAACGCTGCTAGCGCTCATAATGATACTTGTGGTTGAGATGGCGAAGACGACGACGATGGTGATGATGGTGATGTTTATTATTAACGTTGTTGTTGTTATTAATACTATTATTATTATAGCGGTGATTCGAGGGGAGGGCGTCTGGAATTGTGTGGCGCGCTTCGCAGAAGGGATTCTTCGGACAAAGAAGATGCACTTGAACAAAACAATATAGAAAGAAGAATAACAAGGAGATGTGAGCCGTAGGGCTGAAGAACAATATAGGCCTAGTCCAAAAAATGTGTCAAACGGTTCTAGGTTAGTGTCCCAGAGGATAAAAGGAAAGTGGTTTCTTGGTGGATCGGGTATACTACCCAGACCCACAAACACCGGAAGTGTGCACCCTTCCGGACATTTGTACAGCAATTTTTTTCATCTGTCCTCGTACAAAAAATATTATTGTTATTATTATTGTTTTTTCGGTTCTTATTCCTCCATACAACTGACGCATCTCGCACATCCTCGTTTGTCGTAAAGTTCCATTCTGTTACTTTGTTTCGTCTTGTGTCCCTTTATTCAACGTTATTCTGAAATCCGCTACTTTGTGAAGTTTCTCTTCAGTAGTAATTGTCTTGACATGTTTTCCCTTCGGCTGAATTATATCGGTGACAGTTAAATCCTATATTTTTTAATTTTTATCTAGTTCGTTTCCTACATGATGTGTAGGTCTCAAAGAGCGTTTAAAATGTTTTCTTAAACCATTTTAGTTAATTCTATGGTTCGTCTTTTACTTATAGGACTATCTTACTTGTTTACGCTCGAAAAAATGTTGGATATTTTCTTGGACTAGGCCTACTTACTTGAAAATATTAAACCTTGTCATCTTGAGGATCGATATAAACTGAAAACGACACTAGTTATATAGTAATAACTGCTATCTTGCAGGAACACATGGAGCACATGATAACGGGTGGTTGAATTAACGTGTAAATATTGAAGTACTAGCCGCAGAAAATGCAGTCGATCAACGTTAACATGGGATAGTATACCACACGGGGCAAGGGCTGGGAAGACCAGAAGCTTCTCTGCATTGCAGATCATCCTAATGGTTAATGTCTTAGGATACTCATTGATGCCGTTTGTTGAATGCTGGATGTAATGTGAAACAGCGCGTGAATGAACACAAAGTCACCATAACTTTTGCCTTAAAAAGAGGAGCGTTGGCGACCAAACACCAGAACCCTCAAGACCTCCTTAGAAATGACCATTCCTACAGAAACGTCCCTGGTCCTCCCGGTTGAACCTGCCTGATCCTGTATGCTAATAAAGTATTATGCGAGCCTTACACACGAAGCCGGTCTAAATAATGGAAAACGGTACACGCTACAGAGAAAGACTTAAGAGACTGGGGTGCAGTGCAGTGGCGCGCCGAAACAGTATGCAAAGTAAAGGCGCCAAACATTTCAGGCGAGGAGGAAATATTTGACAAAAAAATATTATTCATTAAGTTAATAGTATTCACCTTTTAGGTGCTCTGGACGAGTAATTTCGCCAAATTTTTATGACTGTATGGTGCTTCTGACGTGTTAAGTCGCACGTCATTTTAAACTGGTGTAGTGCTCAGAACGGTTTCGTATGCCTATGGCTGTAACTAACGGGACTATCATTGTGCATACAAAGTCCCGTTATGTACCAAAACATATTTCTTATTTTTGCATATTTTATGAAAATGTAAGTTTTTCTGTCAATTTATGTAAAACTATATAAGGTCCAATTGGCAAATGACTTTCTTGACTAATACCATGCATTGCTTTATTTTCTTCCAACTTATTTTTAACGTTTTTGTCTTTATTTTTGTTTTTGTTTTTATGTTTATTGTTTTTTATACATTGTTTTGTAATTCCTGGTCTTTGTTCAATAAACTTATAATTAATATATTTCGTGTTTCATTTGTACTCATTGATGCGTTTTTATAAAGTAATTTTTATTGTGAGGGGGGGAGGATATAGGGGCGCCAATTAAAGTTCTGCAAACAGACGCCGGAACTTCTGGCGCGCCTCTGGTGCAGTGATTTCGATAGCTTCATATTCCAGACAGACGACAAGTGTTTCTTGTAGTAGTTGAAATATTAAAAGTTTTATATTTAAAAAAGGAGACAAAGTCCTCTAATATTAAGAAATGAGACGAAGTCCGCGTTGTGTGCGTTCGTAAACACGACGCGTTTGCAGTGTCCGCTAATATTCACATGTCCTCGTACACAAGGATCGTGTCGTGAGAAATAGAAGGTCAGCACGAACTGAATGGTTTGTACTCCGCGAGCTGAATAGGAATAAGCACACCAGTCTAGGGAAAGTGTTTACCTACGTAGGCCTGTACGAGGTGAGATACACCCTAGCTTCCACTTATTCAGTTTTTTGTTTTTATTTTATTATTTTCTTTATCTTCCATACCTGTATATAGCGATCCTTCCCACCATGGTCTAATAAAGTTTTCTTTTAATAATACTTGTCAATATTTAGATTCTAAATAAGCGTGCAGCCGGCTTTTACCTCTTGCAGTCCTGTGTTTGCTTCACAGTCACTGGTCGACACACAAGTTCCTAATGCAGTGTAGCTCTGGCTTCGTATTAGGCCTACGTCAGTTCAAATGATCTTCAATTTAAGATTACTTTCTACAACCGACACTTGGTTTTCCCGATATTTGGTTGTTTCAAAATGAATCAACAGTCCGCATTTAAAAATAGTCTTCGTGGAGCTTACGGAGCATCGGTTTCTTCATCAGCAAACTTGACTTGGTTACCGACAAAACTCAGAATGAAAATAGTGTCATCACTGATTTTGATACTTATATTACAGACTTTCTATCACCGTGCTCTGAGAGATTCGTTAAGAACATTTTGAAAAGTGTTTTAGAAACAATAGAACATTCGAGCAGAGTAACGAACTTGATTTATTATCTTGCTCTTACAAGATTTAGAACTTGCGTGTATCTTGATTTAGTATTAACGTAGATTTAACATAGATTCTCGTAAACAATAGCTTGTTCAATGTTGATACTATTAGAAACTACCCGTTAGGTCAGTCGTTGGGCTACCGTTTCGCGTTACCCTTTCTTCACGAGATACAAATTGTAAAGTCTGCAGTTGCACAGTCGCAGTACCCGCGTTCGTACAAAAGTAGAAGCATACATTTATTCGGTTTCAACACAGTGTTGTGTGAACAGTTCTGCGCCGCATTCTCAGAGGTCGGCGTGTTTCCGACAATGAGACTACGTAGAAGTAGCGAAACATCTACAAATTTGTTCTCGCTTTAGCCGATTATTGTGTATTATTATTATATTATCATTATTAGTAATTAGTATTTAGCTACTCGAAATTAACCTGCTTATTTCAAAGGGTTAGAGTACGTGAGTCATCTGTAGAGTATTTTTCGCCCTGTCGGCAGCTGCTTGTGAACTGTACTTCCTTTAATCATATTGTAATATAAATAATAATATTACAAATAAAAATACGAATAAAAATATAATTGATATTGATGAACGTCTTACTAAGCTCCTCTAAGGAAACGCCAATTAGTAATGTAATAATAATATTACAAATATAAAGATAAGAATAAAAATAATATTGATATGTAGATATTGTGTGTGTAGCTTTTGTGATAACAAGGGTATTGTGCTCTTCTTTTAGCCCACTGTTAGGCTAGTCCAATTGTAATATAATTTCAAATGTAATAATAAATAAAATATAGAAATATTGATGATAAGAATATGTTATAACTAGGTGTGTTTGATTGATAAATAACAAATACATCAAACCTTAAAAATTTTGCAAATATTTTTTCTAGTTCTTGTATCGAGTTTGATGGAATGATTTAATTTAATTAATTAATAATTAATTAATTAGTTGAGTTTGTAATTTCCTTCTATATATCTATTCTCTCAATATGAATTATGTTTTGTTTAATAAAAAATAATAATAACATTAATTGTAGAAATAAAAACAATGTTGCTAACTGAATAATGATTTGCGTTTATTCATTCAAAATTGTGCGCCAGTCAAACTGCGCATGTCCCAGGCACTGGCTAATATTTGCCACAGTCGGCAGTGAGAAAAATCAACAAATATATTTTTTACAAGTTTAAATTTATGGTTCTTTTAACGAGTCGAAATGGTCAGAGGGCAAGGAACAAGATACATTTAACAGGTATTCTTAAACTAAATGTTAATATCTGAAATAGAACAGAATTATTATTACAATTGTCAATTAGAAAGAAATTATTTAAATTTCGAACCAAGTCGAAGAAATGACGTCACTCCTCTCCAGGAAGCACTGGCTGATCGTCTTTATAGAAATTCAGCAATGGCCGCCGTCTGCTCGATTTTAACTGCTATGATGCCGTTGGAATTGAAGATCTTCTCCCACAGAAATAAAACGATGTTCCCTTTTCTGCGAAGTGGTGTTGGTCCAAAATATCGTGTTGAATGTCCCCTCGTCGTCTGCGATGTCGAATTCTGGATGGATCTCTTGTGTAGTGTGGTGTTCAATTATGTGTGTTCGTTTCCTGTGAATTCGTTCCAAACGTTGTTCAAAATGGTTGTCGATTTTGGTGTTGAGTTTTATGGTGTTATACTGTGTTTTTGGAAACTTATGAAGTGTTAGACATTGATAGATAAGGTTATTTCACTTGTTAGTTCATCTCTGTTACACGCCGCATAACCACACTTGGTTTTAATACAAATTATTTGGTTTTCAATACTCCACTAACACATTTTTCAACTGTTCAGCTTTGCGATTAACAATAGACTAATAGACGCAACGTCGTCGTTTTATGGCAATTTGTGGTATGTCTTTTTCCTCTTCATATTGTTTAATTATAAAATATCTGTCTAAGACTTGTTTCACTATCTAACTATACATAACAAGTTTTCTTATTTTTTACTGTATTTCAAATATTTCTTAATTTTACATGAATCTAACTATTCAGTAATATTGATTATTTAATTTTACATCTTTTGATATATAGCTGGGTTTGTTTCAAACTCATTTAAGCCCAAAAATTACAATTTTACATAATGATTGTATGCCCCATATTTTGTACAAATTCAGTGTTTAAAAGGTTTTTATTTGTTTTTTCGGTATAATATTTACCTGGAATACACCTAATAACTCCGTAATTACTTTGTTGTTAATAATTTGGTTATTAAAACATTTCAATATTGATTAATTTGCTGTTTAGTCTGATTTGATTACTATCATAAGCCTATTTTTGACTGTTTCCAAAAGAAGTTAGTTTTCTTTCTTTTGTCATTCTATTTGCTATTAACTGTATCTGTATTAATTATATTTTCAATTTCTGTATTGTATGTATTGAATTCTATTCCTATTACATAGATTAATTCTTTGATAGATAATTTTTTGGCTTATAGGCCAGTCTGTGTTTACTACAATGGTGTCTTGGCTGGTCTGTTTGTACATTATACATGGTTTACTGTTTTGAATAAAATTATTACATTTTTATGCCCTACTTGCCTCTCTGACTTACACAATGGAAAATTAAATGACCTGATTTTAAATACAATAGAATATCTTGTATCTACTAAACTTTCTTTATACTAATAACATCATTGAACCACAACATGAACATCTTATGCCTAATTTTAACAAAAACATCTTATTATCAACTATTTTCCATATATCACCTAATTTTAACAAAAACATCTTATTCCTATTATTTTTTACTGTATCATCAAATGATAACAAAATAGCTTATCCTAGACATAATTTAATTAAAAAAAAATAAAAAAAAAACTCCTATTACTAGTAACACTGTCAGTCACTAACTGTCTCGTGTATTTATGATTCTCTTGAAAACACTTTAACTGTGATTAAAAAACATCGTGTATCTATTTACACCTTACATCTAAAATATTATCTAATTAATAATAAATAGCAAACATCTTAATATTAGTCATACCTTCAGTTATGAACTGTCCTTTGGTATTTTTGTCCTTCTCACCATTTACTTAGCTATAATTAAAGAAAACATTTCATATGTAATAGTTTTTCTTATATCTAATTTAAAAACTCTTATTACTGGTAATGTTGTCAGTCCTTAGACTGTCTTTCATTCCAATGGTTTTATTATTATTATTCTACACTCATGGTAGTCTTTTTATAATACTTAAACTTCATTGAAGATTTTTTCATAGATTTTTTAACTATGTTTCTCACTATACACTCTGTAGTTTCTTAATTTTGTTATCTCACTTCACTTTATTGGATTCTACACTCTGGTAGTCTTTTTAGTGAGTTCTACACTATGGTAGTCTCTTTTGACATATTTTTTAACATATTACACTTACAACTAATATACAATTTGTGTTTTATAGTATTGTATCTTGTAACTTGTTTGGGTTTACCTATATCGGTTTCAATTTTGTCTCATGGTATTTATTATATGACTAACATTTTGTTTTGGCATATCTCTTCCTGTTTCTGGTCTCTTTGTTGGAATCTTGATATGTTTTGTCCCTTCTTCAAATATCACATTAGTAGTTTCCTTATTAAAATGGTTTCATGACAGATTATTTCCTTTTTTATGGTCCTTCCCTTTTTGTACTGCTTCCCCAATCTACTGGGTATACTGCTGGTTTAACTGGTTTTTACATAGTAGGTTATTTTAATTAATGGTTTTCTTTATTATCTTCCATTTTTATTAACATTTTCTAGACTTAATTGTACAGTTTCTAGTGTAATCCTTAAACAATTTATTCTTCTCACTCACTATGGAACTTTTTCTTTTATTTATGTAACATTAATTCAAATGTTTAGTGTGATAATTTTGTTATGTTACATATGCTCTCCTGTAAAAGTGATTAGTTCAGATCATACTCTGTATGGATGAAATAATTACTACTAATTCTTTTGTATTTACATTTTCTCCGTGATTACATGTTTTCACTTTATATACCTTCTTTTTCCACCATTGCTTCCTCTCAGCTGATGTGTATCTCCTTCAGTAGTCTCTTTTTTTTTTTTTTTTTTTCATTGATAAGTGGTCTTCAATCTTGTGTATAACATTATCATTTTATATTCCTTCTTATTTGGTGCTTCCTCACCAGTATGTTTAATCCCTAACATTCCCTAACAAATTAATTGGAACAGTTCAGAGTGGCACTTTTGGCTTCAATCCCTGCTGTCCAATACTTCAATTGAGTCCAGAGGTATTATCATCTCTGCTCAACACATAAGACTGATGGCATTTTCTACATCCAGTCATAAAAATAAATAAACAGTAAAAGTAGTCATTTTTGACTAAAATAAACATCTTTAGATTCTTCACTTCATAATACGTTATATTAATTAATACTTTTATACACTTGACTCTTCTTCTCTCTTAAAGCTTATTCCATATTAGGTGGTTTAGGTATGTGGTATAATATACATTTCATCATGTTTACATAGTAAGTAGTATTTATATTTACTCTTTCTACCATCTGGTATCCATTGAGTTACTTTTATTGCTCATGGTATAACATGAATTAATTCTTTATCACTTTCACTATAACAGTGGTTGTTGTAACAGCATTATCATTATTAGTATCAGGTTTTTTTTTGTTTTTTTTTTTCCTCACTATTTGGTTTTTAGTGAGCTGGTCCTTCTTCATTGTTCCATTTTTATTAAATTATTTTCTGTGTGAGTTTGGTTAATTTGTTCGATTAAGTCATATAACATTCTGGTTTCCTTTCTCCTTTAGAATTTTGTATCTCTTTCTTACAAAATCTTTTTTCATATTTCAGAGTTATTTCTCATCATTTGTATGAGTAATGATGTGAGTTTAATGTTTTTTAATTTTAGACATTTTTATTCAACTACATTCTTTGTTATTCATAGTTGTTTTTCAAATATTTTGGTATAAGTTGTACTTATTATTGTTTTGAATTTTGAAATCATTATTCCTCAAAATTCTTTTTTCATTCATAATAGTCTTTGAATGTTTGTGTAAGTGGTACTTACTAATTATTTTGAATTTGGACAATTATTATCTCCCTCCAAATTCTTTTTACTTGCATAATAGTCTTTGAATATTTGTGTAGCTTGTACCTACTATTGCTTTTGAATTTTGAAGCTTATTATGTTCAAAATTCTTTTTATTTATTCACAATAATCCTTCAAATGTTTTGTTGTAAGTTGTACTTACTGATTTTTGAATTTTGTAATTATATTCTTATCAAAATTCTTATTTTGTTCACAATATTCTTTCAGATATTTGGTGTAAGTTGTACTTACTCATTTTTGAATTTTGTAATTATTATTTTTATCAAAATTCTTTTTTCATCATTCACAATTGTTCGAATATTTGGTGTAAGTTGTACTTACGATATTTTTGAATTTGGTAATTTTTTATCAAAATTCACAATTTCTTCATAATAGTTTTAACTCATAATTATGAGTCCTCCAAATATTTTTTAATGGATAACTGATTATAAGTTCCTTTTACTTTATTCGAAATGATATCCTTTAGTACATACGTATTGTTGTTATTGTTTTTAATAATCAGGTATGGGCCGGTATACAGCAGTAATAACTTTTTGGTAATGCCTTCCAAAGTACTGGGTAATTCCCTGTTTTTTAGCAGTACCTTTTCTCCGACTTCAAAGTTTATTATTTTCTTAACAGCCTTTTGATATTTGTTCTTGCGCCTTTCCTGGTCTTCAGCCAATTTATTGTAGAATCTGATTCGATTGAATTTGTATTCTTGACTCCTGGGGAACTCTATTATTTCTTGTATTTCTCTCGGAGGCGGTTTTTCATACATTGCCGTGTATGGCGTGGTACCAATAGCGGTGTGATATGACAAATTAAGGAATTCTTCAGTAGCTAATAAATATTCTTGCCACTTCTTTTGTTGGTTATAGCAATAAGTTCGTAATATTCTTCCGACCTCTCGCAGTACCCTCTCCGCTGGATTGCTGCTGGGGTGGTAGACAGACGTCTTGTATGTCTTAATGCCCAATGTATTCAGAGTGTTTCTCCACCGCCAACCCTTAAATTGCGTTCCATGGTCGGTGATTATGGATGTCGGGCTTCCTACCTCTGGAATATAATGATTTGTTATTATTCCTAGAGTCTTCAGAGTGGTGGCTCTGTTCACAGGGTATAGTTTTGTAAATTTTGTAAAATGATCCATCATAATAATAATATATTTGTATCGATGGCGTCCGCCACTGCGGGGAAATGGACCGCATATGTCCAGAAAGACCTTTTCCAGTTTGGCTTGTGAGGTAATTGGTATCATCATACCTTCCTTTCTCTCATTGTTGGTTTTCACCAATTGACATATCAGACAGGTTTTAAGGTAGTTTCTCGTTTTTCTATTGATACTTTTTATGTGACAATTCTCTTCTATTGCCTTGATCACCTTCATGGCTCCCATGTGACCGTATCGTAGGTGATAGTCCAGGATGATATCCTTTTCGATTGTAGTAGGGATCATGATCTTCCATATTTCTTCATCAAGGGATGTCTTGATGAATAAAATCCCATTATGTATACAATAAAATTTGTTTATTGTGTCATCTTGGTTGGAGAGACGAAGTTTAATACATTTTAACTTTGGATCGGACTGCTGGTGTTTGCTGATGTCCCGCACTATCTTCTCTAAATCGGATCTGTCCTTAATAATGTTATAGATTTTCAAAATGCTCTCCTTTTCGCCTTCGAATGTTTGTTCTTCCAGATTCACTCTTGACAATACGTCGGCTACTACATTTTTACTTCCAGGAACATACTCCCACTGTATATCGTATTCCTGTAGGGCGAGTACCCATCTGGTCAATCTACCATGGCTTAATTTGCATCTTCTTAGAAATGATATTGACTTGTGATCTGTTCGGACGGTCACTGGATATCCGAGGATATACGTCCGAAACTTTCCGCAGGCAAAGACTACACTTAGCAGTTCTTTTTCCGTCACATTATAGTTCTTTTCACACTGGTTAAGGGTTCTGCTAGCAAAGCTCACTACTAGATGGTTTCCACTTTCATCTTCTTGGTACAGTGTTGATCCCAAGCTAATGTTACTAGCGTCACAGTTTAGAAAGAAGGGTCGGTTAAAATCTGGATGGTTGAGCATTACTGCATCTAAGAATTTCTCTTTAATTGATTTGAAGGTCTCGTCTTGTTCTTGACCCCATCGCCATTTATTCTTGGACGATAACTGGTACTGAAACTGGGCTGTTAGTTCGGAATAATTATTCTGGAACTTCCTATAATAGTTACACAGGCCCAAAAATGATTGTAGTTGCCTTCTGTTTTTTGGTGTAGGGAATCGTTGTATGGCGTCTACCTTTTCTGTTGATGGTGTTATTCCTTGACTGTTTAGCTGGAAACCCAGGAATTGTACTTCTTTAGCTATAAGCTTGGACTTGTCCAGTTTAAGGGTGACATTATTTTCAGCAAGCTTCTTCAAGACATACTCCACACGATAACAGTGTTCCTCCCAGTTGGTTGATGTTATTAGGAGATCGTCAACATAGACAGTCGTGAATTGGAGCGCTTCTGGTCCTAGTATATGATCCATACATGCGACAAAAACCGCTACTGAATTCACCAACCCGAAGGGCAACCTCTTAAACTGATAATTGCGCCCTTCGAAGATGAACGCCATGTATTGCCGGCTTGCTGGGTGCAACTCCACTTGCCAATAGCCGCATACCGTATCCCAGGTGGTAATGAATCGTGTTCCGTGGAACCTCTTCAAAATTTCATCAATTTCGCCAGGTGAGGTACGATCGTTTATTATCATCTTATTTATCTCACGAGCGTCAAGGCAAAGCCTTACCTTCCCATTTTTCTTTTGTATGGCCACAATTGGGCTAGTGTATGGCGATTGACTGTTCTCGATGATATCTCTACGGATCATATTCTGGATCTCTGTGCGTACGGCTTCTTTCAAAGATTGTGCTATTGGGTACGACTTTCGGTTAAATTCTACCGGTTCTCTGAATCGTATGGAACATTGGTAGTTCCGGATCTTTCCAGGTTCGTCAGAAAATACAGCTCGATATTTCTCATATATTTCTACCAATTGATTCAGCTGGTTTTCCTTTAATTGCTCGTTCGCATTGTGGCACTGGAAGTTACGTATCTCTTGAATCTTTTGTTGCCATAGGTCTTCCTCCGAATCCTGATGTACTGGCTTGTTGTTTGTTGAGTGGTTGGATAAGTAATTCACCTTATTTTGGTGGTCGAGAAGTTGTCTGGAGTCTAAAGTCTTGTTATCAGTTAAATTGGCTATCCAGGTTGAACCTTCAGCAAAGAGTGATACCTTTCCTCGGCACAAGTCGATAATTGCTGAGTTTCGGCGCAATATGTCACATCCTATCAAGATGTTGAAAGGTAATCCGGCTGCAACAAGAAATATCATATCCACACTAATGCCCTGACTTTTGACATTGAGGGATACCTGCTTTCTTATGGTCTTGTTCTGTCGGCCGGTAGCTCCTACAAGTACAATATTATTAATAGGTAGTACCGGTAAGTTTTTGTGGCATTCCTGCTGTATCCGGTCCAATTCATTTCGATTTATTATGGAGACATTGGCTCCAGTGTCTATCATTATAGGAACAGAAATACCTTCAATTTCTGCGATTATGTATATTATTTCATTTTCATTATTTTTAATATTAAGCTCACTTTCTTCTAATAGGTCCTTACGGATATCCTTTAAATAATTGCTGTATATTATGGTAAAATTTTTTCTGTTTTTCTTCAAATTCATACCTACTTGGTTAAACCCAGCAGATTGGAGCAGTAAAGGGTTATTGGGGTTTATTACTGCCTCCGTTCGTTTAAATGTTCCGCTTCATTACGGATTAGGCCGTTGGAAGCGTCAGCTTGAAGTCCTGAGACGGCTTCGATTGGTTCTGCTCGATCGTCTGGTTGGGCTTCTGTTACAGGTAGTCTTCGCTGATTATCTAGGCTGGAACTACGTCTGGGCTCGTACTCTCTGTACCTATTACTTCCCTGACTTCCTTGGAAGGTCTCGTACTCGTAGTATCGGCTCCTTCTTTGAGGCTGGTACCTCCTGTGTCCACTGCCTTCTGCTCGGATGTAATTAACATTAGGTCGATATGTCCTGTAATTGTGGTTACCTCCATTTGGGTAATTCCGGTTATAATTACCATGATAATTATTATTATTAGAAAGGTTGGGGTTCCTCTGACCATTTGGAACATAGTTACTATTATTATTATAATAACCGTTGTTATTTTGTGGACGGCTATTATTATTATTATTATTATTGTTGTGGTTGTTGTTATTATTATTTATGCGAGGAATATTACTATTATTATTATTGTTGTTAAAACGGGGCAAATTATTGTTATTTCTGGGGTTATAATTGTACTCGGCATTATTCCGATTTGCGGAGTTATAATTATTATTATTACCCACATTCTGCCGATTATTATTATTATTCAAATTATTGTTGTTACTCCTTGGTTCCTGCTTTTCATATCTCCTGCGACTTTGACGGTAATAGTCTTCGTGCTCGTACATCTCTAAAAGCTCGGTCATGGCTTGCACCGTCTTTATTTGACTGTTTCGTCTGGCTCTGATAATATCCTCCTCGTAGTGGTATGAGAGTTTGCTGACCAGGCATTCTTCCGGTATTCGGGGCTCTAGATGTTTGGCCACGCACACCTTTCCCAAAAAGTACGCCGTTAAAGTTTGGTTTCCATACGGGTTGTACTTCCCATGACATATCCCGTCTCTGGCGATATTTTGCGTTGATTCAGACCAATATTTGGCCTTGAATAGCCTTCTGAATTGTTGATAGTCGGTCACCTCGTCTCTTATCGCCATCCACCAATTGTCTGCTATCTCCTTGAACGATTCGTCAAGCACCTCTTTATTCTCCCTCCAGCGATTACCTCTGTGTTTGGCAAAGTATTCCTCGATTCTTGCTAGGAATTCCATGGGTTTATTTTTATAAAACCTGAAGTTAATCCCTTCACGATTTTCACTGTTGGGACAACTGGTAATGGTTGTCGGTCGACTGTGGAATAAGTCTATATCTGTCTGGTTCTGTCGTACCTGACTGTTGATACTGGTCACAGCAGCTTCTATGCCGTCGCATTTTTCTGTGAATCGGTCCTGCACTCGCTCCCAGTCTTCCCGTGTTTCCTTTAGTTTTTCCTCCAACGTCTTCCTAGTCGTTTCTTCAATGGTGTTAACCTTCGTATTTATTTCTGTCCTGATACTCCGTACTTCTTGTTCGGTTTGACTCCATTTTTCGTCCGCTCTGGTAACCCTTTGTTCGATTACCGTTATTTCCTCTTCTACTTTCTTGCTGATTGTCTCATTGTTTTCAGCTATCTTCTGGCTCAATTCTTCCTTCAATGTTTCCATTCTTCCGTCTAACCGGTTCATGTTCTCTTGGTTCGTCTCCTTCAATTCTTCTCTCAATTGCTGACTATTATTCTCCATCTTTTTATTGGTTTCTTCCAGTTTCTGGCTTATCTGGGTCAATTCCTCCTTCGATTGTTTATTGTCAGTTTTTATTTCCTCCATTTTCTCCTCCATCTTTTGGATATTTTCCTCCATCTTCTCCTCGATCTTCTTAATATTTTCCTCCATTAGTAATTTATTTTCGTTTTTTATTTCGTCCACCTTCTCCTCCATCTTCTTACTGTTTTCTTCCATTTTCTCCTCCATCTTCTTACTATTTTCTCTTAATTCTTCTTTCAATTGCTGGTTATCATTCTCCATTTTCTTACTATTTTCCTCCATCTTCTCCTCCATCTTCTTACTATTCTCCTCCATCTTATTACCCAACTCTTCCTTTGTCGTTTTAAATTCTTTGAGTAACATCTCCATCATTTGATCAAATTTTGTATCTTCCTTTGCGGTGGATTTCTCCGGCTGTTCCTTCTGTGGTGCCGGCTTATTTGGTTCTGCTGGCGGTAACATTGACTCCACATCTTCCACTGGTGTCGCTTCTTTATCCTCCATGTTTATCTCCTGCTCGGCCTCCATAGCCCTTTTTCTTGATGTAGCTCTCCTGTGCATCTCGCTCCCTCTTCCGACCTGTTGACCGTTGCCAAGCTAAAAATAGGAAATTGAAATATAATTGATATTGATGAACGTCTTACTAAGCTCCTCTAAGGAAACGCCAATTAGTAATGTAATAATAATATTACAAATATAAAGATAAGAATAAAAATAATATTGATATGTAGATATTGTGTGTGTAGCTTTTGTGATAACAAGGGTATTGTGCTCTTCTTTTAGCCCACTGTTAGGCTAGTCCAATTGTAATATAATTTCAAATGTAATAATAAATAAAATATAGAAATATTGATGATAAGAATATGTTATAACTAGGTGTGTTTGATTGATAAATAACAAATACATCAAACCTTAAAAATTTTGCAAATATTTTTTCTAGTTCTTGTATCGAGTTTGATGGAATGATTTAATTTAATTAATTAATAATTAATTAATTAGTTGAGTTTGTAATTTCCTTCTATATATCTATTCTCTCAATATGAATTATGTTTTGTTTAATAAAAAATAATAATAACATTAATTGTAGAAATAAAAACAATGTTGCTAACTGAATAATGATTTGCGTTTATTCATTCAAAATTGTGCGCCAGTCAAACTGCGCATGTCCCAGGCACTGGCTAATATTTGCCACAGTCGGCAGTGAGAAAAATCAACAAATATATTTTTTACAAGTTTAAATTTATGGTTCTTTTAACGAGTCGAAATGGTCAGAGGGCAAGGAACAAGATACATTTAACAGGTATTCTTAAACTAAATGTTAATATCTGAAATAGAACAGAATTATTATTACAATTGTCAATTAGAAAGAAATTATTTAAATTTCGAACCAAGTCGAAGAAATGACGTCACTCCTCTCCAGGAAGCACTGGCTGATCGTCTTTATAGAAATTCAGCAATGGCCGCCGTCTGCTCGATTTTAACTGCTATGATGCCGTTGGAATTGAAGATCTTCTCCCACAGAAATAAAACGATGTTCCCTTTTCTGCGAAGTGGTGTTGGTCCAAAATATCGTGTTGAATGTCCCCTCGTCGTCTGCGATGTCGAATTCTGGATGGATCTCTTGTGTAGTGTGGTGTTCAATTATGTGTGTTCGTTTCCTGTGAATTCGTTCCAAACGTTGTTCAAAATGGTTGTCGATTTTGGTGTTGAGTTTTATGGTGTTATACTGTGTTTTTGGAAACTTATGAAGTGTTAGACATTGATAGATAAGGTTATTTCACTTGTTAGTTCATCTCTGTTACACGCCGCATAACCACACTTGGTTTTAATACAAATTATTTGGTTTTCAATACTCCACTAACACATTTTTCAACTGTTCAGCTTTGCGATTAACAATAGACTAATAGACGCAACGTCGTCGTTTTATGGCAATTTGTGGTATGTCTTTTTCCTCTTCATATTGTTTAATTATAAAATATCTGTCTAAGACTTGTTTCACTATCTAACTATACATAACAAGTTTTCTTATTTTTTACTGTATTTCAAATATTTCTTAATTTTACATGAATCTAACTATTCAGTAATATTGATTATTTAATTTTACATCTTTTGATATATAGCTGGGTTTGTTTCAAACTCATTTAAGCCCAAAAATTACAATTTTACATAATGATTGTATGCCCCATATTTTGTACAAATTCAGTGTTTAAAAGGTTTTTATTTGTTTTTTCGGTATAATATTTCCCTGGAATACACCTAATAACTCCGTAATTACTTTGTTGTTAATAATTTGGTTATTAAAACATTTCAATATTGATTAATTTGCTGTTTAGTCTGATTTGATTACTATCATAAGCCTATTTTTGACTGTTTCCAAAAGAAGTTAGTTTTCTTTCTTTTGTCATTCTATTTGCTATTAACTGTATCTGTATTAATTATATTTTCAATTTCTGTATTGTATGTATTGAATTCTATTCCTATTACATAGATTAATTCTTTGATAGATAATTTTTTGGTTTATAGGCCAGTCTGTGTTTACTACAATGGTGTCTTGGCTGGTCTGTTTGTACATTATACATGGTTTACTGTTTTGAATAAAATTATTACATTTTTATGCCCTACTTGCCTCTCTGACTTACACAATGGAAAATTAAATGACCTGATTTTAAATACAATAGAATATCTTGTATCTACTAAACTTTCTTTATACTAATAACATCATTGAACCACAACATGAACATCTTATGCCTAATTTTAACAAAAACATCTTATTATCAACTATTTTCCATATATCACCTAATTTTAACAAAAACATCTTATTCCTATTATTTTTTACTGTATCATCAAATGATAACAAAATAGCTTATCCTAGACATAATTTAATTAAAAAAAAATAAAAAAAAACTCCTATTACTAGTAACACTGTCAGTCACTAACTGTCTCGTGTATTTATGATTCTCTTGAAAACACTTTAACTGTGATTAAAAAACATCGTGTATCTATTTACACCTTACATCTAAAATATTATCTAATTAATAATAAATAGCAAACATCTTAATATTAGTCATACCTTCAGTTATGAACTGTCCTTTGGTATTTTTGTCCTTCTCACCATTTACTTAGCTATAATTAAAGAAAACATTTCATATGTAATAGTTTTTCTTATATCTAATTTAAAACTCTTATTACTGGTAATGTTGTCAGTCCTTAGACTGTCTTTCATTCCAATGGTTTTATTATTATTATTCTACACTCATGGTAGTCTTTTTATAATACTTAAACTTCATTGAAGATTTTTTCATAGATTTTTTAACTATGTTTCTCACTATACACTCTGTAGTTTCTTAATTTTGTTATCTCACTTCACTTTATTGGATTCTACACTCTGGTAGTCTTTTTAGTGAGTTCTACACTATGGTAGTCTCTTTTGACATATTTTTTAATATATTACACTTACAACTAATATACAATTTGTGTTTTATAGTATTGTATCTTGTAACTTGTTTGGGTTTACCTATATCGGTTTCAATTTTGTCTCATGGTATTTATTATATGACTAACATTTTGTTTTGGCATATCTCTTCCTGTTTCTGGTCTCTTTGTTGGAATCTTGATATGTTTTGTCCCTTCTTCAAATATCACATTAGTAGTTTCCTTATTAAAATGGTTTCATGACAGATTATTTCCTTTTTTATGGTCCTTCCCTTTTTGTACTGCTTCCCCAATCTACTGGGTATACTGCTGGTTTAACTGGTTTTTACATAGTAGGTTATTTTAATTAATGGTTTTCTTTATTATCTTCCATTTTTATTAACATTTTCTAGACTTAATTGTACAGTTTCTAGTGTAATCCTTAAACAATTTATTCTTCTCACTCACTATGGAACTTTTTCTTTTATTTATGTAACATTAATTCAAATGTTTAGTGTGATAATTTTGTTATGTTACAATATGGACTACTCTTTCTTCAACGAATTGTACTTTCTTTAGGAACTACTCTGGCCGCAGTGTAGTGTACCCGTCATAGGTATTCCGCTTTTCGGGTATCATCGTTTCGGACTTCATCGTGGTTGACACGCGTACTATCCCACACGGTGGATATAATCTATCGTTATTTCAGTGTCTGCCGCCTGAAACCGTGGACATAAATAGATTCACCCGGTTTGTCCTGAGCTGTATTCTCTGCCTGTTCGAATGCATAAATCTGGTGTAAATTATTAGAACAAAATGTTTCAGAAATGAAGAATCTGGAGGTACATTTTAGTTTTTAATAATTTCTATCACGCGTGTCTTTGAATTCCGCGGTTAATGTTAAATCTTTGAAGAGAGAGAGAGAGAGGGAGAGAGAGAGAGAGAGAGAGAGAGAGAGAGAGAGAGAGAGAGAGAGAGAGAGAGAGAGAGAGAGAGAGAGAGAGAGAGAGAGACAGACAGACAGACAGATAGACAGACAAGAAAAGGGATAGTAATTTAAATTTGACTGCATGTCCAAAGACACAACTGGTCGCAATAAGACAATCTGTGTGTCACTACCGATAAAATAGCTCTAAGTGTACCACTTGGCACTACAAACATTTACTAAGATATATTTGGAAGCGCTGACAAAATACCATTGACCCAAATTCAATGTACATTGGGTTATCAGTTCACTTGTTATCTTAAGCAAATAAATATAAATAAATGTAATATGCGCGCACGCGCGTGTGTGTAAAATAATAATTTTCTATTGTTTGCATTAACCTTATTTGTTGAATACTCTTGTTTCCATTGCTGCTTGAACAATCTACTTATTATGAAAAGAAGACTACTTCCGATGCGTTACATAAAGACGAACGGAAAGATAAAGGAATGCTAATTGGAAATTACTGGGAGGGATTGGGACAGTTACAAACTTTCAAACACCTGAGTAGTCGAGTCTCTCTGAACGTATTAGTCGATATAGAAAGCTCACAGGATTCGTTAATGGGATAGCAGAAGAAACACAAGATCCTGTTACCCTTAGGAAAGTCTGGACTTTTGAGATTCTGTGAGACAGCGAGAATCACGATTAAAGGCTTTTGATAGGCCACATGTTGCTGGAGGAGAACGAAGAGGGTTTCATAGATTGAGGACGGGGTGCAACAGTGGTGTGTTTAACAGTTTAGGTGAGAAATCTCTATCATAAAGAGAACATAATCAAAACCGACTTCTGGGATACCTACTTAGGAATAGTAGTTGTGTGACCAGAAAATTAGAGACAAAGGTTGAGGAAAGAAATGCTAGGGGAAGGATATTAAAAGGACGTGCTGATAAGTTAAGGATGTGGCCACGCACGAAACTCCTGATTGGAATTGCAAGAAAGCAAAACTAGTGGCATTTTTCTTCACTTTTCTTTTCTTATTCGTTTAAAAATTTTCTTGATCAGACGGCGCAATAAATGGTTTATGCTTGAAATTTGATTTTCATTTGTTTTACGGTTTGTTTTAACTCTTCTAAAACATTTCTGTTTCTTGTCCGTATTGTCTTAATAATACTCCAGGTAAAAAGTTTTGCTGCCTTCGGCCAGATCTTCTCTTTCCCCCATAAAATTCCAGTCAGCTCTTCCACGAAGCAAGGTTTTCGAAAAAATACAAAGTCTGCTACGTTTATAAACTCGTCAGTTATTCACGAATAATCCTACATCTACATATTTAAATATTACGTTTGTAATGTAGACATCTTTTTGTTAATGAAAATATGTTCGCGACAATGCTTTCGATGAACGCTGCACTGGAATGTATTAAAATTGTATTTAATAATTGTATTCAATGTTTTCTAGCGAGCAACATTTTAGTTCTGTAAACGAAATATACACTTGATTTTCCGAAACACACTTATATTTTATGCAGAATTTGCTAAGTTCGTAATAAAATTCTACGAATTCGGTTAAAACAGACCATCGTCATCATCAGAAATACAGAAACCTTAAATTTTCAGTTTCGTTTTTCTGGTGCTGATGGCTTTAACCATTAAAAGACGTTTTGATTTCAATATGTATATAAAAGTGCATGCTTATGTAAAACAAACGTACAGATGTTATATTTACTGAAATAAAAATATAATTTAGTCGTTGTATTTCTATAAGTTTCTGATATTTAAATTTTACAACTGTTATACACATTTACTATGTATTTTCATGGCGAATCGACCACAAAGAAACGAACCGGGCGAGCAAAACAAGCACACACGATCTCGAGACGTTTATTGAAACAGATTTTGAATTAGGCGTCTGTGTGTTGTGAGTTGAATCCAACCCATTTGTCGTTAAAATGCAAACAAATGGTGCTATTTGTGTTGTCTCTCATCAGTGCAGCTGGTAATTTTCGTACATTCAACTTGACCAACAGACGCGTTATGTCACTTGTCGTCCTCTAATTTTTCCGATCAGCAGTTTGGATAGTCGCCACCCGTGACACCTGGTCCGTCCAACTATGATGGAGTCTCCTCACATCACTATAACTACGGGTGTCATAACTGAAATGCCTAAATAGTTGAGATTCCTCTGCTATGTTTACAAAGCCTCTACTATATTTAACTACACTGAAATGCTTCTGTATAGTTCAGAATCCTCTGCCCTTCCGGCATCCAAACAGCGTGATCTCTCGAGGTACTTCTTGACTTCAGCAACTATCTGTTGGTTCAAGCAACTATCATCAGGGTTTTTTAAATCTTATCAGATCTCTGGGTATGATAAAGTCTCATTTGTTAAGCGTCTTTTCCACATTTGTTCTTTTGACGTGCTGTCAAACGCTCATAGGGATATAAAAGAGACAGTGGCTTTGATATTACATTTAAGAATATATTGCACTTCCTACATCATGTGCTTTGAAAAATGTCGCCTTAGATTTCTATAAATTCGTCTTACTTGTTTTATTTATCTCTAATTAACACGCATGCTTTAACTCGTAATAGCTGTTTACGAGATCCTGCCGTTGCTTTTTGACCTCTGACATTTAAATATTATAATTATGTAAAATGGTCTGTATTTTAAAAGCTGTGTCGGTTGTTACCCTGTCAGACAGTGGCGCGCGCGCGCGTTCGGAGGAAGCGGGGAGATGACGTGTCACGCCGGTACATCAAGACTAGGCGAGCCAAGTGTGACTGGCCCTTGTTTCCGGTTACTTCAGAAACTCCGCATTCCTCGACGTCGAGTAGTTTTCACCTCCCAAGCGTTAAGTAGCCGTTGTTGTTTTTGTTATTCAAACAACTTGTTATCTTGAAGAGAGGCAAACGCTGGCGTAGTGCGCGGGTTACTAATCAGAGCGTTACTGGGCGTGTGTCCGCACCAGCAGGAGTTTTTAATCATAGTTTATTCGCTCTAGTCAAACGTAACATTCCTACAGAGATGTCAGTCCAAAATGCTGAAGGCAGTTATTAAGGCCTTATGGTATTTAACAAATGAAATTAGTCATAACGATCTAGGTATTCCGTCGACAAGTCCAACGGTATTCCAACCGGAAAATATACTTTTCTCAAAAATTTAATTTCTACGGTTTCTGTTCTATTTCTGTGTTTTTCCAGTGAAGTCTACATCGCCTTTTTTATAAGCTGTTGCACAGGTTCCTTCTTAATTGAATATTTCTACTCTTATCCCTTTAGAATTTTCTTTCTTTCTGAGGAAGTTTTGAATACAGAACACTCTGCCTCTGTTTTACCCTTTGCGTAGTATCTTCATGCATTTTACCATCTTATGTCAATATTGAACTCCCCTCCAAAACCAGATTTCTATACTAATAATAACATAATAACATCTTCGTCTAATACCATAGTCTCTGTTTTCTACAAGTTAATCTTCATATTTCTTCTTTCTGATTTTCTTGTATACATTTCAACGTGTAGTATATTATGTTCTCCTCGTAGTTTACGCGTATATGACTTAGTCACCTACAGAACACACTTCTGATATTAGGCCTACCCGATGTCATTGTCGACTATTCTTGTTCAAAAGCTTAATTTCTCTTTCAGAAAATGGCTCAGTATTAAACCTTGCCATAATAATAGAATTAAAATAATAATAATAATGTACATTAATAATACTTACAATTATTGTCTTCTTCTTCTTCTTCTTCTTCTTCTTCTTCTTCTTCTTCTTCTTCTTCTTCTTCTTCTTCTTCTTCTTCTTCTTCTTCTTCTTCTTCTTCTTCCTGTATTTTTACCTCAAGCAGACTAGGAGTTAGGCAGGGTAGCTATACCTTATGTGAACCGTTCGGTGGCCAGCACTACCCCAAGATGTTTTTACAAGATGTCGGTAAATAATATTTATACCTAACCAACTTATCGTATTTACCGAAAATAAATAGGAGAAATTTAGCTTTAAGGAGAAACTTTTGCATGAGATGAACTTAACAGCTTAACAATTTAGTTCTTAATTATACTTAGCTATAGGCCTACATATTTGCGAGCACCACATACATAATACTATTAACTAGTAGAACAAGCCGTATGTAAATTTAAATTTTGTATTATACTATCATATATAATACAAAAGTTAAGTTAAAATGTATATATCTTGTTTTTTGTATAATTAAAATTTGTGTATCTTAAAATTTATGGAAGTCGATTTGCGTATATGTTTCTGTATAAGTAAATGCGTATACAAAAAAACAATCAAACGGAAACAGATACATCCATATACGTGTAAGAAATAATCGACTAACTAAATGTATTTAAATTCGTGATGAAGTTAATTACATTGGAGTTTTCAGGGAGATTTGGTAAAGTGTTTATCTTTTCAAATTTCTTCAGTAAAGAATTTGACATAAATGTTTTAAAAATATAGACACTTGGTTGAGTTTCACAGTTTATTATTTACTCCGACAGTTGTTCCAGCTTATTACAGAGGTAAGCTGTTTCAGCTTAACGAAGTGTTTATATATTTTTAAAACCTTTGTATTAACATGTTTCACCAAGTGTCCAACGCGTCATCAATGAATATCGTGAATTAGACATAACAATCATCATTATTGTCGTCGTCGTCATCACCATCATCATCATCATCATCTTAATTGTATTAGTCCATATTTGTCTCTGCATACCTAAGACTCACAAATTGGTTCACGTCTCTCCATCTTGTGCTTTCCTGATTTAGTCTAATGCCATCTACCTACCTCGTTGGCAATCGTCTTCACAGCCTCTGTCTGCTTTTGGTTTCATGATTATGTTCTTCGTCGTCCATTGACTTTCTTGCAGCTTGTTCTTCCCAATTACACTTAAAAGGTGCAGTTGACCAGAGAATTACTTTTCTCTGTCGTCTCATTGCGGACTTTTTAGGATTATGACTTGTTTAAATTTGTAGTGACCGTCAATCAATGAATTTTTTAGTGGATGGTTAGTGAGGATCGGTCAAAAATAACACAGATTTTAACTATTTTGCGTCGACGTTTCGACAGTGTTTATTGTCACTTCAGGACCTGTGTATGAAATACAAAAGAAATGTCAAACACAACGGAACAATTAAATATTTGGGTGAACGTGTTCGTGTATGTGAGTGTGTGCGTGCGTATGTATGTATCATTGTATATGTGAATACTTATGATAGTTTGTTTAGATCTTCCAATTATCTTTAAGAGATCGAGTAAATTATAGTATGAGAGAACTTAATTTATACAGTATTACAATTTAAATTACTAAATGTAATATTTTAATTAATTAAACAAACAGTAATCAACAATTGGATATTAGATTGGTAGGCTACAAAAATTGTTTATACCTACAGCAGTCAACATATAGCAAAGTAAAATATATTACCTATAACTAAAACAAATTAGGGGATGTTGACTGCTGTAAGTATAAACAATTTTTGTACCAATCTAATATCCAATTGTTGATTACTGTTTGTTTAATTAATTAAAATATCATTACATTTAGTAATTTAAATTGTAACGCTGTATAAATTAAGTTCTCTCATACTATAATTTGCTCGTTTTCTTAAAGATAATTGGAAGATGTAAACAAACTATCATAAGTCTTCACATATACAATGATACATACATACGCACGCACACACTCACATACACGAACACGTTTACGCAAATATTTAATTGTTCCGTTGTGTTTGACATTTCTTTTGTATTTCATACACAGGTCCTGAAGATGACAATAAACATTGTCGAAACGTCGACGCAAAATAGTTAAAATTTGTGTTATTTAAATGAGGTGAATGGTCTTATTAAACAATTGTCTTTTTAAAATGTTTTGAACTTGGCTCCGAAGTGTCGGAGCTCATAATATATTTTGCCGAGATATTTAAATTAATATTTACTTGTACTGTGTAATATCAAATACAGTGCTAACTAGCGCCCACCTATTATGGTAAACACTGATTCATCTTCTAGTGTTCCTCGTCTTCGTCTTCTCTCCTCCTCCTCTTCCTCCCCCTTCTACAGTTTTTACAGCCGCCAGTATGTCGCTCTCTAACCAGGCTCTACAGTCTTCTTATGTTTCCCTTCTTTTTGCTATATTCGTCATCTTTGCGTAGATTCATTAATCTCGTCGCTCCACGGTAACCTTGTCTGACCTCATCTCCTTATGCTTATTCTGTTACTCTATTAATCTGCCTATTCTCTAATCTAACTGATTCTCCTCCTTATTGTAAAGTGTAGCGAAACGGAATTGATCCATATGGCCGTTCTAGAACGTAGAACCGAACGTTATTAGTGGGTTCGTTGTTCACCGTCGACACGTCTGTGACCAGCACACTTTATCGCAGTAGATGTTTCACTGTTCTGGAATTCGAACCGGCACAGGCAGCGCATGCGTTTGTGCTTTAATCAGGACACGAGGTTACATGGGTGGTTTTATAGGTTGTGTTCTAGTTGTGGGCGTAGCGAAATTTGTACCAGTTTTAACAGTATTCGGTGATGTGACGAGAACAGTGAAGCCGACTAATTGGGGTCAAGTTGTCACCACATTACGTCATTTAAGAACATCTAACGAACAATTTCAACAACACTCTTATATGTAATACGTAATATGGAATCAATAGTTTGACAGTAGACTGCTTACCTAATTTGACTGTATCCAACTTTCCGCACACCAGCGGAAACGACGCGATGCCGTTAGTGTTGCCTATATGTATCGTATCTTGACGTACCCCAGTGAGTACAGACCCATGCTTTGTTACCGGCAGTCGTCGTTCTGTCGGCCCTCTCGTCCTGCTGATTCTCATGTGGCCAGCAGTCCAGTGATCACATTTCCTTACCACCGAGATTTCTCGATTAACCCTACAGATGACATCAAATACTCGGCTCCGTAATTTCATACTTCTGTGTTATTCCTTATTTCATTGCAGCAGTCGAAGGTTGTTATCAGACGTTACATTGAACAAGTATTGTCTCTAATATTTTTTACACAATTTTCATTTGTTCAAGTTTCGACATTTTCAGTTCAATTTATAATTTATAGACTGAATGATGCTGTGACTACAGCTCGAATTGGTACTTCTATCTTCTTCCTCTTCCCACAATCCAGTGGCGTAACTAGCATTTGCTCTTGGGGAGGGGGGATGAGACTATTTGAAGGTTGGACCCCCTCCCACGTTTTTTCTCAGAACAAATGAGAACGTCAGAATTCTTACCATGTAATTGTATAATTACATAAAATCTTTGCATCTTCAACTTTACAAATTCTTCGAGTCCCAAAATGTTTGACTAAACCAACGTAAAGTTGGTAATGGTTGAAAAAATATGGAAAAGCGCTGATTTCAAAATATTCCATCTTGGTTAATTGTTATTTAACTTAAGGGTAATAAGTCTTATGTAGAATCATGTAATTCTAAAATTTCTTAATCTTAATAAATCTTATGAAATTCAGCCTTTATGAAGATATTTTCAAAATCCCTGTTTATTACCCCTTTCGCATTTTTATTTTAACGATATTGTCACAAGAACGTTTTAAACAATTTATAGTTCGTGTTAAAGTGAGTTATTTTTTATGTAAAATCAATTAATAAAATCTTATAATTTTTCCGAATGAATGTCAAGGGACTGCTAATTAACCCGTGTAAAACGACGCTACAGTACAAAACTCAGAGACATTAGACTGGAGGAGTCATGACATAAACAACTCTGTCGGGGAGAAAGAGATAAAGGCAGGACCATAGGCTCTGGCGTATGAGTAATTGTTTTTAAGGCTGCACATGTGTACATTATTTAACAAATGTTGAGTGATTGCCATTGTTAAGAAAACGTCCGGTGGAAGCAGACTACAAAATTCGCTACATGCGATTGGAAAATGGGCAAAGAAGTGGAGAATAAAATTAAATGAAACGAAATCTGCACACATCACCTTCACAACCACGGGACAACATCAACTGTGAAATTAAATAACAAGGCTATCCCGGTAGCCGACTCCGTAACATACTTGGGCATCCACTTAGACAAAAAACTGACTTGGCGCAACCACATTTGTATGAAGAGAAAACAACTGGACACCAAGTTTCGCCAAGGCTCGTGGGCAGAAAATCATTACTGTCAATGCGAAACAAGCTGTTGGTGTACAACACTGATTTCAAGCCTGTGTGTACATACAGCTTACAGCTTTGGGCAACTGCATCTAAATCCAATAACGCTATATTGGAAAGGTTTCAGACCACGGTGTTGCGTGCCATAACCAACGCACCGTGGTTCATCAGCAACAAAGATATCTATCGAGACCTGGACCTGCCCTCAGTCAGTGAAATCGTTGCGATGTTCAGCGAAAAATATATGAAACGGCTTGAAGAGCACAAGAATCCTTTAGCCATAAATCTACTAGACAACAGTCTACAGACAAGACGTCTAAAGTTAACATTTCCTCTGGACTTACCTAGACTCTAACACTATACCTAAATATAGTATACATAATCTGTTACTTTTAAATACTTTAAATACTCAGTTGTAGAGAACTAGTCAGTGGACTAGTCTCTTCATGCCATGTATTCTGTAAACAGTTATGCTTCTTGTTATATATTAACAGATTGCATAAATAAACGTAAAAAAATTATTAAGAAAACTCTAACTTTATTTTATTATATTTCAAATATTGCAATTCCGTCTATTTCTACACTTGTTTGTAAGGCTTATTTTAACACACACTACTAACGTAGAAATAGGCTTACGATAAGTGATTATAGAATTTCTCCGAAATTTTTAATAGCTCGGGGGGGGGGTATCGATCCCCCGTAGTTACGCCACTTTCTCAGTCTAATTTCAATCCTCTATATACCCTTTCATTAGACTACACTTTTCACAATGTTTGTAATTTAAATTATGAGCATCACTCTTATGTAACGTTGACTTTTCTCCAATAATATTATTTTATCCTTAATAACACGTGCTCGCAGTAATTTTTCTGCAGAGTTCTCATGTCGCTGTAATGCATTCCGTGCTGAATTCCCTATCTACTTCAAATATTTGTCTTGTTATGGCCGTGTCCACAAACGTCTCTGTCCGGTGGATCGATTGTTGGTTGGATCTAAGACACGTTTGTATGGATAAAATAAAGTTATCAATTTACCTGTTTTGTGATTTTTCCCTTGCGTGGGTGGATTATAGTTGCGCATTTCAAAACATCACTTATCTTCAGAATTTTATTACGCTTTAGTGAACAGTTAAACATTAAGATATTTTAAGTATACATATAAGTATCACATACTCGCCTGAAGTCATTCAGCTGTGTTCTTATACGACGCAAGGTATATTTCAAGCCTTTGTGTTTATGTAAAAAATATATGTATAATTATATGAATGTGATTGAAGATGTTGGTATTTTATGATGGGTTTAAAAACGAAAATACTGGTAATCTCTTGCTTACAAAAAATAGTCATTAACTACGGAATACAATGCACGATTCAAAACAGGAAATCATTTGAAGCTCTAATTTTTTGCGAGTTTTTCTTAACGACTTACTGAGCAGCTCCATGTAATTTTGTTGAATTAACTTTCACCCTGATGCTATATACTAATCAAGCTAACAAATTCTATTCACTAAGACGAACAAATTGTCAGTTCAAAGAGGAAAACAAATCAAACGATCAAACGTGTTTTAAACGACCTGGGTTTTTTATTTCTCTATGGACAGAGAGATATGTAGGTCTACAATTCGGAAAATCACTATTTGTACATTATGCGGTTTACAAATTTTGAATTTATATTGAACACGATTCTTATACATGATTATACGTAAGTACTGTTTATATAAGTTATGCCAAGTAACCATTCCGTTCTGACACCATAAAAGGGCTTTGTGCTTAGCTTTCAGGAGTCGTTTTTTACTTCCACAATAGTCCAAATAGCGAACCGCGGACTGACCAGGCCGAGTACAAAAATAAATTTTTCATGTAATTGATCGTATAATTCATGTTTCATATAATTGATATATATATAGTATAACGATTCATATTAGCGTCCTATCTGAGCGCTATATGAAAGTGTCTGACGGAGGGAGTATAGCAGCGTAAGCAAGAGAGAGAGAGCGTACAATCGCAGCCATCTCACTCTAACCTCGTCACAGCGACATCCGATACCGGTACGAACATGAAATTTTACTCAATACAAATTATCAGTTCAACCTGTGATAACTTAAAATCTAATAAATATACGGCAATTCTGAAAACAGCATTGTATTCAGCAAGTGAAGCTTTATAAGTAGCCGCAATCTCAGTTAATATAATTAACAATTGAAGAAGTTATACGGAAGACCAAGCCAAAAGGAATAACGAGAGAATTATGCTACGTAGGAATTAGGTGTTTTCACACACACACACACACACACACACACACACACACACACACACACACACACACACACACACACACACACACACACACACACACACACACACACACAGAGATAAAGACCTAAGCAACAATATTCTGTAGTCAGATCTTTGAAACACGTTTGCAAATACCTGTAATCAATCGATTTGCAAACACAGTAAGTACGATTTTATCTAGAAATTCTCTGCAGTTTCAAACCTGTCACGGGGTGTTTCGTCGACCTGTTCGAGATTGTCAAAACTGGAAAAACGCATGATTTATTTGAACAGAACCCCGTATTTAAAACTGACGCCAACTCAAAGCGAGGGGTAGCATCACTCTTCGTTCGGATCTTCAATGAGCTAGTCGTGTATAAATTACGTACAGAAATTTTTCAATCACGCAAAAGTGTAATTAAGTATCAAATTCGAGAAGTAGTCCGCAGTGAAGATGAACTAGTACCGTTCAACAACTCTCGCTGCGTAAAACAACGTTAATTAATTAATCATCAGCCGTGAAGGACCTGTGCGACAGAAGGCTACAGCATCTGTTAATTGCCAGGGCATCTTCTACAACATTGATCAACATCAATTCTTCTGTGCAAAGCCATCAAAAGGAGGACCCCTACGGGTTCCTATCTTCGGTCAACGCATCAAACAGTAAGAAATAGATTCATTGATCAATGAAATAAGCACTAAACAAATAATAAAAGCAATAAACAATTTTTAAAAGACACTAAGAATTTCACACTTTGTATTTTAATTATAAGATTAGCTCTAACATAGTATAGGAGTGTTGAATGGAAAGTGAGGTGTAGTATTGGACGTGCAAATTATTGCAGACCTGTTCTTTAGCACTGGTTTGGGAGATAGCAATCTCGTAATTAAACCAGATAAGAGCCATAGGTCGTTTGAACGTCTTAATCGTTACTTTTCACACTCATTCAGTAACTATAAGTGTTAGGGTAGAAATAAGTCCTACCATTAGCATTTTCAAGTTTAATAATAATTGATTAAAACGTTAATTAAAATAATCAAGCAAATATTAAAGTGTTATTTGTAACGATTCCCCTTGAAAACCACAATCACTGAACGAATCCTGAGAAAGAGTGTCTCCATGCGCTGAGCTAAGCTGAAACCGTGTCATTTGTATCTGGGATTTCTTCTGGTGCCCAGGTAAAGTAATATCACGGGTAAGTAACATTTTATCTAACATTCAAAATATTAGATAATTGTGTTAGATAAAAGGGAGCGTTGTAATATATATATATATATATATATATATATATATATATATACACAGCAGAAAGCGAAATATATAGCAGAAAGTGATTGAAATATATATATATATATATATATATATATATATATATATATAAATAATGTGGTCAGTATGCGTATAATTCGTTACAAATTTTGTCCCCGATCAGCCCCGTAACGGTGAGTGAGTCTATTCAGAACTATGGTGAAAATATTACCTTTTATACCAAAACCTTTGATTTGCGTACATGGTACTCAAAAATGCTGTGGTACGTATAATGTCAATGGTACCATTTCTGTATACCTTTTACAGGACTGTTTAAATAATTAAATTTAAGTTGACAATGACATCTACAAATGTTTGCTAAAAATAAATAAAAAATAAAAACAACATGCATATTTTATTGTATTTTTATATTAAAAACGAAGTTGAGAAATATAAAAAAAGAGGAAAACTGGAAATAGGAGGTCCACCATACAGAGCAGGGGATTGTTTAGAATAATTGTACTGTATTAGTATGCATTTTTAGTAAGTTAGCCTACGTTATATATACGATTGATTTTGTTTTTTCTGAGTACATAAGGAGCTGAGAAATACAAAGCCAAAAACTTGTAGTATGTAACACACACCTGGCTACTAACCTAGAGATCCCGGGTCTCCTGGGCGTACCATAGAGTTTTTTGAGCCACCATATTCATCGGCCCGTGGAAATGAGTATCTGGGATAACATCATGATATAATAGTGAGCAGCTGGGGCTTAGTGGTTGCCACATCGCCGAACGACTCACATCAGGCAGCCTTTTGTGACTAAAACCTAAAATACTCTGGAGCTCCAAAACAGAGGCCAGTGTTATAATAGTAAGTAGGCGTACACCCAGTAGAAAACAGACTTTTAGGGTAGACTTCCCTCTTAAGATCGTGGACCCCTGGTGTTATCCAGTAAACTCTTCTTACACTGACATTCCCCTGGTTCGGCTCGTGTTAGAACGTGTTTAAAAGTGCGTTGACCAGTCAATAATTCGTCGCATTAACAGTGGCCAGTAACCAGTCACATGGACGCAACGCACATTCTCACACATGCTACTTCTATTGCGTCTTTAACCCATCGTCTGCGCCGCTTGGTGCCGTCGCGCGAAATTGGCTTAACACGCCGCCAAACGGAACACGATTGGCAGCTAATGTCCTTTATTATCTCGTTAGCACGCCACATTTTAAGAGAACAACAGAATAAGGACGGCGAAAGAATAAGAAGTAGCAGACGCAATGAAAAAATTTAGATTGCGTCCAAGGCCTTTAAGATTGCAGCGAGCGGGCGGCTGTGATGAATGAAATGGGTTACTTCCGGCGGGCGGACGGGAGGAGGCGGCAGGCAGAATCAAGTTTTGACTTGATTGTACGCACAGCAGGCCTAGTCTGCGACGACGAAATCAATATGACGCTGTCTGCCTGCCTGCAACACGTATGACCCATATAAATAAATTTATTTTTTGTACGTGCTGATGCGGATTCTGTAAAAATAGCGATCCCCTCAGTTGAACTGTAGTAATTGGACGCGTTATGTTCATCAACGTTGTTTACTTGTTCCGGGAACGACATAAGACTCTTTCATGAGAAGTTTTCGTTCTGTCTGGAAGCAGAATCTCGTACACATTTGTAGCGTACCATGATCGCAATTGCACTCTCCACTATGAGAATCTTGTTATATTAACGTAGATATAATATCATTTTTAAATTGTAGTTTGCGATTAATCCTAGGTATATAAATTGGATGCCCTCTCTGAGCTACCATCTGTAACGAGGTTAGCAATTCGGTGGCCTTCCCACCTGTTTCCAAATTAGTTGCGTATCGCCATTAATAATATTCTTTGTTTTAGTTGGGCTCGGCTTGTTGTATATTTCTATGGTTTTCCTCATAGTGTAGTCCTCATCGTACTCATCTCCATTAACCGAATCTTGTCACTACTTCCGTCTATACCTACGTACACTCCACCTCATTTTATTTATCCTCTGCTTAAGAGTTCAGGGATAGGCGTATCTTATGTCAAGTCTCTTAGTTGGTGTGACTTTCTACTTTTATTCTACACTCACGAGATTCCTAATGGTTGTTTAGTGTTGCTGTATATTATTTGAACGTATACTGTGTACGATTCGCTGTTGTTTAAACTACGGTAGAGAGCCTACATGTCATAATCCTTTTCCAGGCGTATGAACACTAGGCCAGTTTTCAAGTCCTTGATTTTCTCGTCTTTATAAGTTATTTTGTGGGAAGTACATTGTCAACAAATGGCGGTCCTACCTTGAACCTTCTTTCATCTTCTCCATTCTTTGTTGTCTACTCTATTCTCACCTCCATCGCGCATACATACATCTTTCAAATAGTAACTGTCACACTGTCACTCTGATGCTTCCGTAATGTTTTCTATTCTTTTTATTCTGTTATAGCTCTTTTAACTTCCTCATTCCCTGTTGTTACATACGTCGATAAATCTAATAATAAACGACTGAAAAATAGAATAGGAGTATCTGAATACGTTAAACATACTGTTCTTTTACATCAAGAATTAGATAAAAATTCTCTTTCACCACTGTTTGTGTAATCAAACGGTTTGGAACATCGTTTGGGCTTAAATTACTCTTTTTTCTAATATAATGATTTTTCTCAGAAGAGATTATCTTAATTAATTCAAATGCAAGAGCAAGCAACAGTATGTTACGATGTCCCCGATTTTGAAGAATTCAAAATTGTTGTACCCGCTTTGCACGATTCGTTGTTCGATGTTGGTTCAAAAAACATCGAATTATTTACTGACACTTTGATAATTTTTGTTCAAGACAGAATTCATTTTCCTCCCGAAATACAGACAGAAATAATTGAGTTCATTATTGTTTTGCTCTGAAAAGTATTTATGAAGGGATTCTTTTCAAACCCAACCAGTCTTACGTCAACTTTTGGAAATTCGTCCATAATATTGATTCTACAGACTTTTCTAATATAGTACTGCGGTACTCATATAGATTTGGTTCAACGTATGTATGTAAGGAAGCGTTTCAGTTATAAATTCAGTTAAAACTATTCTCAGTTCTGAACTAATGAACGCATACCTGAAAACTTTGATCTTACTTAGCAGTTCAAAATCAAAAGAAATTTCAAAACAAACGAAATTATTAAAATTGTATAGATTAAAACTCAGACAGTTTTGTATCCTGGAAACTAACGAGAATTTTTGTGCTTGTTCTTGTGCGTGTTTAAATAAAACTATATTCTTGCGTGCTTTTGCTATTTATATTCTTTAATAAGTTTATAAAAATGAATATAGGCCCTATTTTCAAACTTTATTACTGTACCACTTACAGCTTAAGGCACCACTAAACTTAAGTTTGAATGTAAAAACTGTCTCTATATGGTTTGTTTATAATACACATGTAATATTTTCGTGGGATTTGGAAAGCCACGGTAGGAAAAAATATATTGAAAAATTTTACTAACAAAGCTATTCGAAAACGGTTGGAATATTCATGGTTGGACTTTGTTTTAGAAGAGTCTTAATAATACGCTTGTAAACGCAGTTTAATGTTTGCGATTAAACATTACTTATGGTTACTTGCGTATGTAAGTTAACTTACTGTAGTAGTAGTACTTAATTATGTTTGAATATAAGACGTCTACGTTTTGTAGTTACAAAAGTAGCTGATGACGCAAAAAGATTTACCCCATTGCAATAATGATGTAATGGCTGTACCGACTTTTCGCTATGGTTCAGAAAAATAAGTCGCAAGAAAACGGCTCAGGAGAATTCAGGGACTAAAGTGAAATTTCTTCTGCATGTCGACAAGGAATACCTAAGGAAAAATGTATTTCGAAGTGCTAACTGTTATACAGGCCCTGAATACATATGCAGTCAATGGTCGGGTCGTATTGACCTCAACGGGATCAAGTGAATAGAACATTCACTTCCCGGGAGGAATTATTGTTCTCTCTCTCTCTCTCTCTCGCGCGCGCGCGCGCGCGTGCGCGTGGGATATTTCAGACCTACTGTCAACTATTCTATATGTAAGATGGCATCATAATAATAATGTTCTATTGTTTAGTAATTTTGTAAGGGCAATTTGACCGGTATGCGTCTTTTTAAATTGACAGAGATCTTCCCTAAAATTCTGATGAAAACAGAGTTTGGTGAGTCGAGTCGAGTAACATGTACATAATGTAGCCACTAATCCTCTACTACCCATTAAATTATCCATTATCGACTGCGTCAGGGAAGTCTAGATCTGGTGCTTAACAAGACAACAGATTTTTGCAAACAAACAAAATCTGTAAACGCTATAATGCGCCGATGTAAAACACGTCACGGTGTCGATTGCGAACATATTTCTTCACTTATGTGTTTCTTTTCTTTTTTTGCATTACCTAGTTGTTCACTATTTAATCTTTTCTTTCACTCCGCCTTCTCACAGAGCCGCATCACGCTTTTCTCAACCGTAACGAGTGGACTTTTTCATCTCTTTGTTACTTTGTGATTTCTAATTAACGTAACGCTCCATTCGTAAGAAGAAGAAAACCTGAGCTGTGAACGAAAGTCCGTTTAAAGGCTGCGATATCGATATGATAATGTGTGTTTTGTGTCTTTTTACAGATAGGCCTCTTTATGACTGTGATGGAAGAAGAATGGAAAGAAAACGGAACTGCTCTTACGTAGTTGTCTTGCACGGCACTTCTTGAAGCATGATGATGATGATGATGACGATGAAGACGACGATGATAATGATAATAATAATATGACAGGCACTTCTTAAATGTTTTAGAAATCATTCATTCTTGATAAGAAGTAACAAAGTTGGAGATGATGTGGGTAAAATGCATAATTAATCGAAAGGTATAAAGTTGAGCACGGTTTTCATGTAAGTAATGGGAGATCACCCTCAGACCCGTAGTCTAAGGTAGAACAGGCAAGTTTACTTATGTGAAAACGTAAGGCCTGCTTACCTCAGGAACATCATCGGCTTCAAAGCATAGGGAAAAGTCTCATATAAGTGTTACTCAGTACGTCATTCACGGAGCACTGACAAGTAAGAAAAAGAACGATTCGAGTCGCGATTCCCAAACTGTTTGGTTTTCCGGCAACATCTCAGAAACACAGCGACGTCCCTGATAGGCTTACTCCTCTGCCTTTACTTTATACTTCGTTTGAGACAACTGTTTAACATAAACAGTGTAATTGTAGCAGGCATGAATTAAATTCAGTCAGTATTTAAATTTTGACCAAGGTGTCTTAAGAATAACGTGTGTATTCAAAATATTAAAATTTTTTTAAATTACGGCCACTTTTATTACGTTTTGTAGCATTCTTAGGCGACGCGGGACATCATTTGGAATTCTCCAGATTGGAATCTTTTCAAACGCCCTGTTGTAGAAGAACATAGAGGATCTTATAGAAAGATTTAGCAACCAATGATGAAGTGTGTAAAGTATTTAGCGAGATAATTAGGTAAAGAATCATCAGTCGGCGGCTGGGACACTTAGTCAGGCGAAATACGATACATGATTCTGGAACTAGAGGAAAAGATAAAAGAAACAAACGTTACAGAAGAGGGAAATGCCAAGGCAGAGACCTTTTATCGTGTGATTGCAGAAACGCGTTGAAATAGTACAAGGTTTTTAAACTGAACAATCAGCAAAAGGACTTCAGAATACCGTCACCCACAATCTCAGGGTTTAGGCTGCAAGAATGCTTGGCTTCCACGTGGCCTCGCTCATAGGGGTTTCGTAATTTCTTACGTCTTAGACTTTTGCTTCATAAATGTTTCTGGCGAACACAAGTGTTCCTCACGAAAGTCACACATTTACACACTTGAAGATGGCTTTAATCTGTAGACTTCCCAACTGTAAGTCACGTTCCTTCTCTTTTGAAGATGTCAGATAATCTGTAACACAATTTTGACCATCGTAATGTGTCGCAAACTTGTTATTTGGCTAGAACGGGTGAAAATCGGCAACTCATATTAAACGAGGACAGAAGAAATTGATAGTTGGATATACGAAGTATGTTAATTACGTGGTTGCGAGAAATAAAATTGTGGAACGCTTACCGTGGCAGATGGCGAGGTTACACAATCGTACCCCTTAACTGGTTTTGAAAACAGGTGAAGTAATGACGAACGGAAATAATGGTGACAGACTAGTGATATAGGTGAGCGCTGGAAATACTAAGAAACGTTCCGTATCAGAATAACTGATACAAGCCACCAAATCCTATCTCAGAAAGAGAAGGGTGAGGGCGATTCTCCTGCGCCTCAAAACAGGGGCCTTTCGGCTAAGGTATGGTGACCCTGACAGAAGGGTCTCTGGTCGTCCTGTTAGGGGGTTGTGCAACAGGCCAGTAAGCTAGTCATGTAAAACTTTACAATACTTGTAGTAGCCAAAGCAGCCTCGGAATATGCAAGAGTCGTCCGTGGATTCGATTGGTGTCGGAACAGGTTTATATAACCTAATCTTTTAAGGGAAGAAGCAGTAGAAGAAGAATGTTGATACTTGTAATGATTGTGACGTAATAACTAAAACAAATAAATATTATATTACTTTGTAAGACACCTAAAAAGTGACGGAAAGAACTGAGGCGGGAATATGTGTGATGGGGAAAAAATCCTCTCCATTAAATTTATTAGGCCTGTATAAACAGATTTTAAAACCCATGTAGACCCATGGATGCTAGCGTCAAAGAGAAAAATAACCAATTGTTCGGCGTTTTAAGTGTCAAGAAATACGTTAATACGCTTTGTTTCATAAGAAACAGCGACTTTAACAGAGATTTGAAAGTGGGGCTCATTACGAACGAAACTAAAATCCTTTACAAAGAAATATGAAGACTGTGTGTATTGTCGTGCAACGTTGAAGTCATCCAAAATGCGGACACGATCTGAAAACTCAACAGAAGAAAACCCTTCCCGTTGATGTTAAGGGTTTACGTATCAGTGTTAAACCAGAGCAAACTTGGTAAACACAAGAGATAGACGGTACTGATACTTGCATTTGAATGGACATAGGGCCTTCATAAGAATGTATAGTGAAAATATGTATTTGATAATAAAGCTGAGAAATTTTAACGAGAAACTCGCGATTCAGACTAAATTAAAATATTTCAATAGTCACGCCACTAGATTGCAGTTAAGTTATACAAAGTGCTTGTTAACATACCGGTAGGGCTACTAAAAATAATTTGCTCGTACTAATTACTTAAATAAGAGAAAACTAAAAACTTTGCATGGTTTCTTTGTAACAGACAAACAGTTAATTCAAATTCAATCATTTCATTAATTCGTTCGTTTGTACTTGAATAACTGCATTCCAGTACCAGTGCCAATCGAAGGTGACGGACCCAAGGACGGTCACTATAACTGTTCAGTAACTGACAGTATTGTAGTCGGTTAGGGCTATTTATAACTACGTATGAAAACTCAGGAATTTTCCAACTATTTTTTTTGATTGTTTTCCAACTATTTTCCAACTTATTATTTTAGACCTATTCACCTTCTCTTTAGTCAAGTTTCTATTTAACCGCCATACGAGTCTCTTGTAGAATTGTCCGCAATATTGCCTCTTTCATAATAGTTAAAACACTTTAAAACAAAGCAAGGAGAAACACGCAGCTGAAGTTAAGACTTAAAAAATATTGCGGTTCGATTACTAGTATATAGAAGCGAAATATAGACGGTAACAACAAATACAAATACAAGAAATGAAACTCCTCAGAAAAGTAAAAGATGCACACGACTTGGCAGATAAATAAATATGTAAGAAATTAAATAATAAATAACGAGAATGTCATCATCATCTACAAGGATTAAACCAAGAGTAGTTTGTTCCGGTCTCAAATAGGCAAAGATTAGAGCTGGTCACTCCAGCGCTTCCTCGGGCGTCCTACACCTCTCCGTCCCCTCGGCTTAGAGTTCCATAGTTGTTTGGGGATGCGGCAGTCATCCATTCGGCAAAGATGTTCCCACCAATTCAGCCGACACTGGGTATTTCTGTCGAGTATACTCATAATATATTTCAGTTCCTGCCGTATATCTGTGTTTCTTCTATGGTCATGGAGAGTATACCCTGCCTGAGAAATCTCATTTCAGCGGCTTTGGTGCGACTGGCCTGGCCTTTCGTTAAAGTCAAATTCTCAAACCATAAAAAAGTGTGGGAAGGGCCATCACCTTGTAGAATTTTAGGCGTGTTTCTTTACTTGCTGACTTAAGAGTTCGCCTGATGGTACCGCACATAAGGTTGAAATTGTGCAGCTTATTCACAACGTCGTTCCTTGTATTAGGTATAAGACACACTGTAGTCCAGGTATCCAAAGTTGCTGACTTGTTCCAAGACAGTACCATCGATAACAATTTTTGCTCGTACGGGGTCAGTTTCACGAAAGCCATCACCTTGGTCTTAAGTGTAGATATTTGTAATCCAGAGTCTTTGCATATTCGATTTAACAAATGTATACCCATCCGCAACATATTTTCGTATGAATCGTCTATATATAAATTAAAAATAGAAGATGATACTGAACACCCTTGTCGTACTCCGCAAGTAATCAGGCCAACTCTAGGAGCTGTTCTCGGTGTCTCTGCTCCAATTAAGATTGTATTCTGTACATAAAGGCTCTGTATAGCTCTAATTAGATGTAGTGGGATACCTTTCCTTGCCATTATTGCCCGTAGTTTGCTCCGATTCATCCTGTCAAACGCCTTCTCGAAGTCGATGAAAGCTATGTATGTGGGCAGCTGATACTCTCTACGCTTTTCAATGAGCTGGGCTATTGTAAATATGCAATCTAAACATGATTTGCCCTTCCTGAAACGGGTTGTCAGACCACCTGATTATAAAAAGTAGAATTAATATGGTATTATCTTTATTTACGACGTTACTATCGTCTGTACAATATGAGAAGGGACTAAAACGAATGGAGGCCAACTTCTCGTGGAGGAGCTGCTACATAAAAAGGACAAATACGGTTAAAAATAAGATGACTAGAGAGCAAATGGCTTAACGATAAATATTCTGGACACAATGTAGATTAGATGTTTGCATTGGTACGGACACCTAAAAAGTGACGCCAACCGGCCGATGACCACCTAAATTATGGCATTTGACACCGACTCAGCGTCGAAGGGGAAGTACTGCTCATCAGGGTAGTATGATGGAGTGATCCAAACAATACAAGGTGGATACGTGCAACAGGTTGATTGAGAAGATAGAAGAAAATGGAAGCTGGAATGTACGAAACGCTACATGTCAGTCCACTCTCAGTAACAGCAGTCATCTAAATGTTGAACATCGTTTGTGACGGACAAGATCTTGTCTCGCCTCCTTCATTAGTCGATACTCGATAGCTATTTTATCTTTTACACTATGGTAAATGTACTTGTTTCATTGTAGAGCCTTTAATCTTTCTGATACATTACTATGGGTACATTCTGTTATTTTATTTCTTCTTTGTTCTCATTAGTTATCAAATCTTCTGTAGATTTCTGTCGCGGTCAACAGTAGGTCTGTACGGTAGGGACGGAACAAAGTGCAAGGAGAGGTGAGGAATCGAAAAATTATTGTAGTTATTGTTTTTGGCAATTATGTTTCATTGCCGTTCCAATTTAGTTGATTACGTTTCTGAATGACTGTTATGGATTTCCTTTATATCACCTAAACCAAAAAGGAAGATTTCCGTTGCTTCTTCCTTCATTTAGCAGCTGGTTCCTACCAGATATTACCAGACGAGAAAAGGGTATTATATAGCAGTTATATAACTATAATTAATTTTAGTTACACAATTATATAATAAAATCTTTAATTTTAGTTTAGTGTTAATTTTAGTTTTTCTTATGAAGATTGTTTTCTGTGACGTGTAAATAGGCCTACAATAATCGGTTTGTGACTTATATGTATAGACTGATCGGGTAGTAATTCCACTTGCCATGAATCTGTTGGCCCAGAGATGAACTTATGATATCCTCTGGTGTAAGTCTCAAGCTTACTATTTTAAGTGTAATCTTCAGGTATATTATTATTGTTGTTATTACTATTGTTATTAGACTGGTATTATTATTATTATCTCTATTACTAAACACAGTTTTCATAACCTCAGAAGTCCTTGGGGGGAGGGGGGAGGTTTATGCCAAATTGGAATAAATACTTCCAAAGAAATTGAGACTTGATAATTTAATGGAAATGCCGACATTTGTATTAACCTCAACAGCATGTGTTTCTTCAGCTGCTATGTAAGGCATAGGGTATAATAATACAAAAACGGTAGGCCTACCATCTGGCAACTGATAAGACCAGATGCTCCAACCGAACTGAGAGTGCCGAGATTTCGTGGAGTCTACGGCTTGAGTTCGTCTGTTGTATTCTCATGTAACCGACAATAATTGATACCGGCTTTTGATTTTGCCTCTGCTATAAAAAGGTCAAGTTTTGTTAATTGAAATTAATTTTTCTGAAAGGAAATCATTTGGCCCTAAGTGGGTTATCCCCTATGGCTGTCGGGGAATTCCTGATTCCTATTTTACAAGCGAGTAAATATTTTTTAATTTATCCATGAACAATTAAAACATTTACGAACAATATTGAATCCTTTTTAATTTAGTTAACTTAGCCCCTTCTTTCATTTAGGACCTAATTCCTACCAGTAACTGCGTCTGGACGATGACGTATTGGTTGAATGAGGAGGCTTGCGTGGATTAATTGATCGTA
This sequence comes from Magicicada septendecula, assembly GCA_034769895.1. NCBI lineage: Eukaryota > Metazoa > Arthropoda > Insecta > Hemiptera > Cicadidae > Magicicada > Magicicada septendecula. The sequence goes on along the minus strand of CM068375.1, from coordinate 118,849,079 downwards.
AGACCTGAGCCAGCGATATCGTGGAAAGGATCAACGCTAATCTTTGAGGAAAAATCAGAAAAGGTAATTTAATCGAAGAGTGATAGACGCTGGTTGGACTGTAAAGGCCAATAACCTAACACTAGAAAAATTTACAAAAATTGAGATAACCAATAATTTATCCCGAATACAAAATTAGTAACTAAGTAAATCATAATTAAAAATAAGAAGAAAGTTTTGCTTGAAGAGGAAATCCAAAGAAGGCTTGTTCTTTCTATCAGTGCTTACTTCAGCTTACAAAGGAAATTTGAGTCTAAATTGGTGTCATGGGCAACAAAGAGCCTCCTATACAAGGCACTGGTTGTCCCAATGCTCTTGCATGCATCGGAGACAGGGATTCTGAGCAGAAGCATTAAGAAGAATAGGCCTATATGGTGCATACCATTAACAATAATCTATGGTAGTTATTATCCCAGAATACTAAGACGAATGTATGGGCCAGTGAAGGAGGGAGGTGTCTGGAGGAAAAGAACTAATAAAGAGTTATATAACCTGCTACACGGCAAAACATTACCGTAATCGAAAAGATAAAGATAGGATGGCTTAGATGGGGAGGTCCTGTTGTCAGGATGGATCCCCAGGACCCTAGAAACCACCCCTTCTTGTTTGACCCAAATGGCAAAAGGAAAGTAGGAAGACCCAGATGGAGTGTAACAGGATGGATAAAGGGCAGGAATCCGCATTTGGATGATGGTTGCATCGGACAAAGACCGTTGACGAGGTCTCCTTCAGCAGGCCATGACCAGCCCAGGGTTGTAGCGCCCCGATGATGATACTGATGAGTTCTGGTTGAAACGAAAAATGAAGGAAGAGAATGTGAACAAAATGAAGGTCTGTTCATTTATATAATGGAGCAGATAAAGTGAAGAGGCCAATACGGGTTTATCCATCGTGAATACTAAAAATGGAAGAAGCTCGTGAAGTCTGAACGACATCTATAAATTGAGAAGAAAAACTGAATAATGATTGATATGTATGCAACAAGTGGCAACACACCAATAACCTTAAAGAAGGATCTAAGAGAATCCAAAACTGGCAAATATATAGTACAGAGAAATTTTTTACACCTTGAGACCGTAACGCAAGATTAGGAAAACGGATTAACAATAGTGTGGTAAGTCCTCATTGTGAATGAAAAAAGGCTTACCAATACACGTCGATCAGAAGACTGAGGATAACACATATCAACACGTGAGAACCTTAAGATGGATTATTGATTATATTATCTATCTTATGGGGAAAAATTATGGAACTTTACAGTCCGACAATAATTTTATCAAAAAATTATAGAATAAATGTAACACAAAGAATTGTTATCATACGAGTAACATATGAACTCTCAGGAATTTTCCCAGAATGAATAACTTGATATTTATGTTAGATAATAAGAGATTACTTTTTTGAAACTAAAAGTGGTTATTTCTCTTACAAGGAAAAATGAAAGAAGTCGAACAGTAGGGTTACGTACGTGTATGACTGATATATAAGCTACTGACAGAGGATAATATTCAAGCATCATGAGGAAACTTTATTGAGGACGTGTTATGTGAGCGTATACCGGGTAGACAATGGAAGACATATGGCATGTAGCGATGCATTTCCGGTGACAACAGCCCGTTGTCCTCTTATCCATCGGACATTCAACTCGATAAGGCTCTATTACTTTGTTATTAGGGTCCGTTTTTTGTTTAAATAATAGTAGTTCATTATCAGAAAAATTAGGCCCGCTTTGTTTTCTTTGTAAACTGGTCGTAACGTAATGTCTTAACAAACACTGACCAGTAAAACAAACGGGTCATTGTTTGTGTACAGAAGTAAATACGGTGTCATTCACTTTAATTATCAACAACAAGACAAACAACAGTAACAATAACATTAAATCTGGGGACATTGTCAGTTGCTGTCTGTCAATGCTGAGATATTCTTCAGTGCATTATTTATCCTCTCCTGAACAATGCTTGCCGAATTTACAGTTCACTCTACCATAGTATTGACCATATCATTACTCCATCTTCCAGTGGTCGTAACTCGCTTCTTGGCCTATAATCTAGCAACATCAACTCTGTGCATATTCTCTCCTAGTCAGGTACCTAATAACCTTTTTGTTATTTTCTTAATTCGTTAAAACGTCTCTTGTATTTTGTTTTGGACGTGTATCCATTTAATTGTCTTCTAGTCTCGCACTTTATGTCTGACGCAGTTTATATCACGCTCCTCTGTGCAGCTTACTTTTGTTATTAATATTGGTGTTACTTTCACTGTAAACTTACTTGTTTTATTCACTCAGACGTTTCGGAGTGGTGTTCTCCTTCTTTAGTGAGTTTGGTTTACTTTTGTTGTCATTCTCCTGTCCACTGTCCACGTTCCTCACCCCGTAAATTATTACAGGAAGCGCGCACTGATTAGAGGCTACACTTTCTTTTTAAATACGTATGGCTGCTTGTTATTTTACATAATATTTCTCATCTCTCGATTCGGTTCTTTTCAAGTGACAATTTATGGCATTGCATTTCTGTTTTTGTATTACTATTTCACAAAAAAATTTCACTTCGTTCACAGTTGTCACACTTTTACTATCAGTTTCTCCACTCTTCATATAGTGGTGTTATTAAACATATTAACAGTCTCAAACTAACCCTTCCAGTTATTGGTTGAACTCGTATAAAATTTTCCGGTTAGACTAATTTTCACAAATAACAACGTCGTCTGCAAATCTCAGTTGTAATAGACGTAAACCATCCTTTTTTTCTAATTCTAATCGTCTGAACACGCTTTAACAATGCAAGAAACAGCTTTGGTGGAAATCTTCCTCCAAAGCTGTCGAGGATATAGCGTAAACTGTAAAACAAATAGTAAAATGAAATTACTAAGAAAATTAGTAAAAGTGGAAAATGAAACTAAAAAATTAAATTTTAAATAATTAATTTATAAAATTCAAATAATAATTTTTGTTTTAATTTTTTTTTTTAATTCCTTATTTATCCAAATGAAAACAACTTATCCGTAATACGACTACAGCACACGAACAGTCGAGATTGATACCTATCAATTCAGTATAGGTGGTCTACAGTGTGTTACGAATGTAGTAATGCTACATTTACGAGTGTGTACTCGCCAATTTGGAGGTCACATCAGGAGTGTACAATTTAGAAACTAACAAGAAACAAATTCGTTACAGTTTCTTGTTGATTTGTCATTGTGCTCAAGGTGCCGTCTCCGTTTTTTGTTACATCAATGAACTCCGTACGAAGGATGTACGTAGTAATCTCGGTGGCCGTGAAACTGTCCGTTGTCACTCGTGTTTATTTAATTTTTTTCGAAACAGTTGAGTCAGTTGCCTAGCTTAAATCGTTGACCGCTGGTCATGACGTCCTCATGCAAGGAAATCTCTTCCAGTTCACAGTACTGAACTACATGATCCCGCCAGGTCGTGACTGTTGACGTCCTTTCTGTCCAGTCTCGATCAAACCACTTTGTCCAGTCTAGTCCGGTTTTGATCTGCCACCGTCAGCCATCTGATAAAAAAGAACCTAAAGTTTAATTTTCGTTAGTAATGAGAAAAATTTATTAAAAGATCTGCAAATGACATTAACTAGTCTGGTAATAATTTAATTCTTTTCCTTCCTCGGTGACCCCTAGCGTTGCTTCCCTGTTCATTACTCCCAACATTCTTTTCCACACGTCTGTGCGGAGTCAAGTCTTTTTGTGTTCACTGTTCGCATTCTCACCTGTATTAATTGCAGAAAGTTCCGTTTCTCTAATACTTGAAAAAAACATTTTCCAAATCTTGTTCAGAAAAAATTACTTAGTTCGGTCGGGCAGTTTAGCAGTCTTTTTGAACCCGTTCCAGAATAGTCAAAACTTTACTTCAAAAGAGAAATTTGAAAAAGAAATATTTTCTTACTTTTATAGCTATTCTTCCCTATTCTTCCTCTGAAAACGCTTTGACTTACATTATATTGACGTTCTAGTGGCTCATATGTAAGTATCAATGTGGGATTGCTTTAGAAACTCGTACAGTCTTAAAGAACACGCCACGTAGGCAGTAAGATGCCTCTACTGCACTCATTAGCCAAGCATTAGTTTTCGTAATTTGGAGAATAATTCACGTTCGGCTAAACTGACTTCCGGTCATTTGACGCTCTGCTATACTTAGAAACAAATTATTTTTACAATTATTACAATATATGTGAAAGAAAATTACAAGTTACAATTAACATTGTGTGTGTGTGTGTGTGTGTGTGTGTGTGTGTGTGTGTGTGTGTGTGTGTGTGTGTGTGTGTGTGTGTGTGTGTGTGTGAGGGAGGGAGAGAGAGAGAGAGAGAGAGAGAGAGAGAGAGAGAGAGAGAGAGAGAGAGAGAGAGAGAGAGAGAGAGAGAGAGAGAGAGAGACTGAGTGAGTGTGTTAGTCATCTCAATAAAAGAAGGCATCTCAGTCGTACACCTATAGTCTGTGTGAACCCATCTCAATACATATTCTCTCTCTCTCTCTCTCTCTCTCTCTCTCTCTCTCTCTCTCTCTCTCTCTCTCTCCACATACATACACACGCGCGCGCGGGTATATACCTTCTTGATAATGCTGTACTTAACATGCTTGACTGTTACACGTTGCAAACCCTACAACACAGTAGCTACAGTGTTGTCAGGTGAAAGCAGAATTCAACCGTGGAAGGACGATGTCTGTCCGCTGTTGCTACACAGTGTGGTGAAACCGAATGAGCTGTTGTAGCAAGAATAATCCTACATAGTCATACTTGGCCTGGCCCGCTTCTGTCGAATTCTCTATGGACGTCTTAATCAGACGTTGCTTGTGAGTGCGTGTACCTACGAATTACAAATAATCTTCTTCTTCCTCTCCGGCTTCCTCCTCCTCCTCATCATCATCATCTTCTTCTTCTTCTTCTTCTTCTTCACCTTTTGTTTTTGCGCCTCTTTTTCTTCCTCCAACCTGTGTATGACCGGTATCTTTTTTTTTTAGGGAGTACCAAAAATAAGTAGCCTAGGCCTACCCATACAAAAATATGGGTATTCGGTTCCATACAAGACAAAAAGTTTGTTTCGGTTCCATACAAAAAGATTCAGACCAACATACAATATGAGAGCAGCACCTGACTCCCGCCTCCCTCTCGCCCCACGAAATCTAAAAAAAAAAATATATAATACTACGCCCCTATAGGGAGCACGTTTCCCTGCCTCCGAAATCCGACCTCTGGTACGCTGCAAAATGAGGCACCCTACCTCCGAATCGATTCTTCCCTAATTTCAGACATCATACCTTTCTGATCAACCATGTCCGTGAAAACTCAAATCAGCTTAGTTCCGTTTAATCTGTCCAAAATCTTCCAACCACCGCTACGCAATACACCTTGTAACTGACACTTTCAGTTTATCTGTTAGCGAATGTCTTGATTTCTAATTCCGTCACGTCTCGTTCATCCAGGAACTATAAAGTTGACACATGGCAATAAACTTCATCTGGTATGAACTTTGTATCGGAAGATTAAATTTTATTTTCAGATGTTGTGGATGTAAAACAAAAGACAGAACCAGCTACCGCTTTGTGTAATTTAATTTTAGTATCTGCTTATATTTTATTATCATTATATAATTTTATCATTAGCTGCTTATTATTTCCACTTATAATGAGAGCCTTTCGATCGATGTGGCAACGTAATATAGCCCTACATACCGGATTGAGCTACTCGTAGATGGCTATTGAGTTAATGTGAGGCGCCTTAGTACGTGGAAAGCGACGATTCAGCGTAACGTCTCGTGAAACGGTCGCTAAACGTAAAAGTCGCTATAACGGCATGTCCACTCAGTTCTCGATAATTATTACTTGTCGCGTGTATTTGAATAGAAAATCGAACACTCAATGTTGTCTCGATCTTTGTCGTTGCAACCGGTTTTCCGTAGTAACTGATGTCGCTAGAAATACGTAATTTGTACTCTTTTCATAAATTTTACATAAAGCGTATGAAAAACCTCTGAAGCTGTGGGATGAATTAGTAGCATCCGGCAATGATGACACAGCACTGACTGAAAATTATCAAGACAAATTTATGCAGGTAACTTGACGGTGTGCTACATGAAGGAATTGGAGTCTCTCAGTCGGGAAATACTGCGGCATTACAGTTCCATTGAATTTTTGTGGATGCGATTCTGTATAGTAAGGTCGGATTATTGTCATTTAATTATGAAGTACGATTGCAGAAAACAAATGAGATGAGATGGATTGCTCATCTGAATAGGATGCCAGGTCCCAGCAGGATTCCTAAGGAAGTTTGACAACACAAGCCTATTGGTCAACGAATTGTAGGAAGCCCTAGGAAGCGTTGGTGAAGTGGGGTATATTCATTTGGGACTGGAACAGGTGATTAGCCTAGTCCGTGATAGGAGAAGAAGAAGAAAAATTATGAAGTACCTCTAAAACAAAATACCTCTAATTACGTCTGCCTGAAACATCACTAAAATACCATCATGACGTGATGGTGGCGATGATGAGGTTTTGGTGGCGGTCTGGTGTGTGTGTGTGTGTGTGTGTGTGTGTGTGTGTGTGTGTGTGTGTGTGTGTGTGTGTGTGTGTGTGTGTGTGTGTGTGTGTGTGTGTGTGTGTGTGTGTGTGTGTGTGTGTGTGTGTGTGTGTGTGTGTTCATAGGCAATAAGTACAATTACATTCATTTTAATGATACTTTTGCAGAATCTTGTGGAACTGAAAACGATGTGTTTCTCAAATTGACTGGTAAACCAGTTGACATTGTAAGAATCGAAATTAATTTATGTATTGTGATGTAACTTTTAGCTTGAATAAAAGCTTAGTATCGAAAGCAAAGTGGATTATCTGTCTATGTGAATGGCAAAACGGCATTAAAATCCGTATGGGCAGAATAATCGGTTGATAGAATTAGTAATAATAGATTATTATTGAGTGATTGTCGATTTGTTGATACGATAAATGAAAAGACAGGTAGAAAAGTGGACAAAGTAGGGAACATTTGTGTAGTCTAAGCGTTGTCGTATCCATTGCTATCGTTTGTTTCGTAGCAGTTCTAAAAATGGCAGCTCCCTGTCAGTTCTTTAGTGTATCTCTTGGTTGACAGTAATATTTGTAAACACATTCGGGATCTTATTATTTCGAAATCTTCTGGGAATTTTGTGTTATTTACTTACTCTGTTCCCAAACTATAGAAGTGCCTTAGCTTTTCTTCTTATTTTTTGTTTTACATGCTCCGTGCGTTTCCAGTTTCTGTTACTTTACTTGCTACTGATTTATATGTTTTGGTCTGATTAAGTTTACATCTATTCTGGCGTCTTTCACACCAGATTCTTTGGAGCATACGTTCGTTTTTGACCTGCTCAAGCCTTGTCCGTGCGGTTTTGATGTCCTTTGTAAGTCACTTTCCTTTAGCTGCACAACATCATTACTTACATTATCCGAAATTTTAGTGTCTGTAATGAATGTCCATTCATTACAATTTCTGCATGTTTCTTGCCACTCGTTTATCACTTGTTAGAAGCAATATTGCCGGTGTTTTGTTTGAATACACATAAAATGTGTTTCTGGCGATTTTGGATTATTTCCTGCGTTCTTCTGTTTTTTTTTTTTTTCTGGAAAAGGGCCGGTGGAAATGTTTTGCTGCTTTTTAGAAACAAAATAATGGCACACAGGAAATAACCCGAATTACTAAGTAACGTATAGCTATATCACCGGAGAAAACACATACACCTACAGTATTTTGTAATGTTCCATTATAGTTAATTAATTTTCAAATGTCACCGTAGTATTTTGTAGAGCCCCAGGCTGTTGGTGCCAATTTATGTAATGTGACCGAATTCAAATTAATGTTACGACTCACGTTGTTGGCCAATTTTATAATATTATTTAATTTATATTTCTTAAATATAATGTGTATAATGGGTATATGTAACTGCTATGGTTACACTAACCTTTTAACGCCTTCGATGCCCTACGTCCTTGGGATCCCAATTTGTAATATAAAATATACTCTAACAAATGTGTAATTAATTTTCATTAAATGGGTATTCATATAATTATACTGCAAAGGAGAACACACTTTTGCTGCTCTGAATTATTAGATATTTATTCCTGCTTTTCTTATTATAATAAGTTCCCCTTTTTTTATTTTCTATTAATTAACAAATCATTTTCCTTTTTTTAAGGTTTCAGCTCCATCTAACTCTCGGATGCATGAAAAATTTTTATATCTCAGGGTTTTAACAACATAAAAAATCGTCTTCAGTAATATTATAAATTCACCTAACAAGTATTATACTAATAACATACATGAATACAAAATTTGAACGTGTAGTATAGTAAATAATTGTTGTTTGTGTATGATGGTTGTATGTGAGTTCTTGTGATTGTACAAAAAAAATCAATTAGATAATTTTATTACCTAATATTACCCATTACAAATATAACATTAATAAAACAATGAAAATAATTAATTATCAGACATTACAAGCAGAATTATCACTGTTATACACCAGTATATAAAAATTATTCCGATATATAGTGGTGTGCAACAGTGATAATTCTGCTTGTGATATTAACCACTAACACAACTTTCTTCATTAAATATCAGACATTAGGAATACAATTGACAAAAGAAAATTAAATAAAAATTTAAATGTCTATGTTATATCTCATAGTTCATTATTTGTCAACATGGCGCGCTGCTGTCCACTTTCTTCACCGTTAAGAAAATGACAGACACCATATTGCTTTTTAGCTGTATGCACAATACTGAATGTTTAATACAATTTATGAGTTCTACACTTTTGTTGGTTCAAAATAAGTTTGTGTCCCTCACTTTTGATATCATATATTATGTTTAGAAATGTAGTCACACTAAATGTGTTCGTTATTTAGTTTATATTGAAGTGCTGTGTAAAACGTTAATACTTGGTCAATATGGTTATAAGTTGGAATAATCTCACCGAATTCAAGATGTATTACACCAGTTAGGATAGTAATTTCAATTTTTTTTCTTCAGGTGGGTTGAACACAACTTGTACGATAGTTTACTGATACTTTCTATAACTTTACTTGGCTTTTTTACTACACTCTTCTTATTTAATCTTGATTGGATTGACAACTATTTCAATTTGTTCCTTCTTCATGGGACGCCAACATTAGACAAAGCTTTCTTCCTTGTAACAATCAATTTTAGATTCATCTATAAGAGGCCTTGGTTTGTTGGTGTATTTTTCGGTCTCAGGACTGTTTTATCTGCCTCCAGTAAACATAAGTTTTTAATATAACCTTACTTTTCCTGATTATTTTACATAATCCCATTTATGCCTTTATTTCACTTAATTTTATATTGTCACTTGCACTAATGAAGTTGATTTTATTGTTATTTGTTCACTTTATATAAAATACATGCTATTCTCACCTTATGGTCATACTTGGTTCACCACACTTTATATTTTTATCATTGTTTACACTGTGTCATTTGCACTGTTTCATTATCATTATTTATCACTTTTCTATTCGAATAAACAGAATTATAAAAATAATTATCTTGTCTTTACCATGACACTATCTATGAGCTAATTACAAATACAGTCTTAGGTTTAAGACATATCTTGATTTTTAGGCTGGTTATACAAATGATTTTTCTTAACCCTAAAATACATTTCTCACTTACATACTAAAACATTATTACTTACAGTATTATAACAAGATATATAAAATCACTTCCCTAATCTGTTGGGTAATTTTTGTGTCAAAGGCACCGTCCAGTCTAGTCTTTTTTTTAATGTCTGTTTTGTCAAGTTATTTATTATGTTTGTTTACAAGGTTAATTCCTGTTTTTAATTTATTCGTGCATCTGTAACACGTATTCTTTATTTATTATTCATGGTTTATTGGTTTAGTTATTATAATTCTTCCTTTATATAATTATTTTTTTGTGGTTCTCATTTGATCACTCATTCTCTATTGTACTCCTCATTCAGTTACATAGTAGTTATCTATTTGAGTAGTTTCCCTATATTTTTGATAATTAAATTGAGTTTCCCGGTTTGTATCATCTCGTGATGCTACAATATACATATATATATATTTATTATTATTAAATAATAAATAAAACTTTTCTTACAAGAATATGATTTTTGTATTTTTTGAATATTTCACTCTTTCGATAGTGTAAACTATCATCATCAGAAATTACAAATTAATAATTAATAATTTTCTGATGATGATAGTTTATACTATCGAAACAGTGTAATATTCAAAAAATATATTCTATATTCTTGTAAGAAAATTTGTATTTACTACTAATAATAAAATATATACAAGAATAATACAAGCAAAAATATGAATGTAATGTACATATTGTTGCGACGGTCCCCTTGATCTCCGTATGGTACAGTGAAAAACAAAATACAAGACACCAATGACGTCACTAAAAACCAGCTGTAATTATCAAAATTAACAGTTTGTAATCAACAAGTTATTCAACAAGATTATAGTCGTACAATAATTCAAGTTAATATGTCCACATGTCAACTAATAGAGTCCTGCACAACAATCACTTTTCTCTAATACACCACTTGAGACGCACTGTGTAATCGCCCGAAGTAAACTCGAACCTGACTTGAATAAATCGCCACTTAAAGCCGCCGCTGAATACCTGTATTTATACCCCGCTGAGATTCCATAATAAACCTTAACACGCGTCAACTACTAGAAAACACTAGACCGTGATTGATTGCGGCCTTGAACACAGTGCCCGCGGACCGGTATGGTCTGGAATGGTCCCGTTGCGGACGCGTGACAAGTGTCACGTAATTGCCCTTCATCTGAAAGTAGCAGAATATGTACGCGCGCGCACACGCACAAACGCATTACAGCCGGGTTCCACTGGAATAACCGAGAAACACGTAGAATGTTGTGTAATGGTGTAGCCATATATATACTCTAATAAATTTCAGTACGATACTGGACTATCTTTGTACTAAGATAACCAGATATCTAACCACCGTTGACAAAGTTATCGGTACCCAACATTTCCAGTAACTGCCTGTGTCTTAGTCGACAGAAATTTTCGCTCCCCAGTTACCACTGTGAGAGAGCCCAGGTTGAAGCTCTGAAAACCACTGACGTACGATAATAATAATAGTTTCCTTTCTATGTTATGATTACGTCTCCTTGTTACTCGTTAATTAGTTTCTTTCGTTACGCGCTCTGTCCATTCTTTATATTCTGCAGGATCTTAGCAGCGCATCTATTTTTACAACCGGGTCGCGCAGCCAGATCTTGCAATGGTCAGGATCGTGTAATTGTGAGAGTGACAACACTGGAAGTGCGCTGCTTACTAATTTATGTACAAATTGCTTAGAAACCATTACAGTGTATTAACTGTTAGCAACGTGTCTCACAGTGCTCCCGGAACACTTAACCGCCCACCAATAACCTAATCTAAAGTACCGAACCGATTACGTGTAAAAACACAACTCGTTAAAAATAAACAGACGTGTGCATGTACAGTACATATAAGGCAAACGGGGGGCCGAACTGTTGGCCTTCGTTAACAGTTATAGATCGGAACATGAATACGCATTGTTATATAAATTTTACTTTCAGGCAGACACTGTTCATTGCTGAACTAAAACGGATTGAGGTCATCGTAATTTCCTTGACACAATTAGCTGACACCAAGAGTTAGCTGTGATGCGAAAAACGTGACTGTACTGCTCGTATTTCACTTACAGTATCCACGGATTAACCTATTAAAAAGTAACAGTTCGCTTTTTTTGGGGAGCGATCGTCGTCGGTCCGTATCCGACCGGCTTTCGTAACGTTTCACGAGACGAAAAGTGAAAAAAAGAGAACGCGGCGATTCATTTAATTCACTTTCTAATTTTTCGCTCATTAAGAGTGATTTAGTACGTTTTTGATGAATGCCAGTGAAATTATAACAAAAAAATAGAAATAAAACACAATCTGGTTTATTAGCTCTGACAGCAACGCTATTGTTCAGAAATTAGCATCGCGTACAGCTCCTGTACAGCGTTCTCAGACTTGACCCCGAGGGGTCATTTCATGTGGTCTATATCGTGCATGCGCACATACGAGTTAGAAAACCTCACAGTTTGTGTTTTTCTGTCTACATAATAAACCTACTTTCCATAATAATTTAATAGTGAGCGTGAAAACACTTTAAACACGTTTTTTCTAAAATTATATTTTTAAATATTTTTACATATTTTTTTATAAAGCTCATAATTAGTATTTCAACTGTTTTAAGACTAGTCCAGTTTACCGCATAATTTAGTTTTAAGACTACGGAATAATTATTGTAATATAACCTAAACTATTACTTAAGTTATATCTCTGCATTAGAATCCCTTAGCTAAATGTACCTCTTATCTTATGCATTACACAGCGCTTATAATGATTGAGTTTTCGCTTGTCCGTATTTACCTGTCAGTTAGATAACTTCGACGTTTTCGTAGGATGTAGCGTATCCTATTCTTTGGAAACCGTTGGATTTCTTTAATCATAGACGCCACTTCCAGATCCCTGCAGACGTCGCTAATACCGGTGAAACAGCTCGCATGTACGCCAGAACGGTGTTCTGTAACACTAGTTAAAAAGAAAAACTATAATATTGTTACTGCTGCACCTCCAAAGTTGGATGTTGTAGGTTTACATATGATTATATAAAATCAGTTGACATAGTGGACGTTTGTGTTACGTCGATCAGGGGCAGATCAAGATAGCAGTTTTTTAGGAGATTTTTTATTATATTAGATACGTACTATAATACAGTAGGAAGTTGGTAATACCGACAGTGCTGTAGTAAAATTTAAAGTACTGAACCAAAATCCATTCGTAATATTTAAACTGAACTCTCAGACAGTCAAAGAAATAAAGATAGCATATAAGAGAAGACGTTGGAGTGGAAATAGTCCATGCAGTCATTTCAAATTATAGTACATTTCAGATTGCCTAATGCGGTTATCCAATACAGACCTGTCGTGGGATGTCCGACAAACAGATGTGTACTGGAACAGTTTTAGCGACTTTCTTATTGCTAAGAAGAAGACATACTACAATAAAACAAATGTATGGCGAAAAAATGAAAAATCTTGCTTTTTCAAATATCTACCTTGGAAGTAAAGCTAAATTTTTTAAATACAGTTTTTAACTAATCTTGAACAGTATTTTTATTTATTTTTAAAAAAACTAAGTTTTAAAAATAAAACACGGAAGGTTACACAAATGGAATTTTATAAAACTGTGGCTGTCCTGTATGCTAGTGAGACATGGACTCTTGGTAAAATGGACGTGCAGAGGATTCAGGCAGCCGAAATGAAATTTCTAAAAGGGACAAAAGATTTTGTTCTCTCTTGGATCGGAGAAGGAACGAGAATATTAGACGCGATTACATTGCATCATTGGACCAAAGAACTGAAGACCACAGAAGGAGATTGTGTGAACACTTGAATCACATGCCTGATATACGTCTACCTGTGACTGCCTTGGGTTATCATCCTATCGGGAAGAGAAATGTCGGTAGACCGAGGAGGAGATGGGTTCCGAAACAGGTCTAAGGTCTAGTCCTTGGAGTGGTGATGATGATGTTGATAAACTAAGTTTTCAAGAAAAGTAAACTAATTTCTTGCAATTGGTAGCAGAAAATTTTTAAGATTTTAGGAAGGGAAATTTCCCTTCATTTCATCTCTCCTGGATCCGCCCCTGGGTCAACATTGAGGACATTCTTTCATCGATAGTAAAATTTTTATATTCGGTTAAATGACTTGAATGCAGTGTATTTTCTATATTTATTTCACACAGAAAGGTTTACATAATTAGCGGGAATAATCAGTATGAGTAGACTATATAAGCCTAGGTGTGAATGTAGTATCATATTATGAAGCTTCCCTGATACTGAAACTCTCGCAATCTAAATTTAGACGTGTTGAATGCCAATAATATGGGAAACGACACAGTTCATCACACAGATACTTCGACTGTTGGATGATTCGATTCTTTGCGTACTTCCTTAGAATGTCGGTGATTCACACACGCGAGTTTCCTTCGTAGAATGTCAGCCATTTTTTTTTTAGCGTGTTTAAATCAATTGCTGCGTAAGTGTCACACAACATAAAAAATGTCTTGCCTTCTTGGAAACGTCGAAATTTGTCGTTTTGATAGTAAATAGTAATATTAATTTTCATTTTATGTTTTGTGCCTGTCATGACACATTTTTAGAATAAATCTCAATTATCACAACAGTAACTTGCGTCTAAAAATGTTGCAGACAGGTTTACAGAATTAAAAATTTACATTATCCTACTGTTTATTTTGTCTCTTAAATAAAGCTCTATTTTTATTCGTTTTATGTGGAAACTAATGCTTATTCTTATTATATGTTACAGAACTACGACCGTTACTGATGATGCCAGCCTGTGAAATATACATCTAACAAAACAGTAAGTGATACTACTGTGCTTTGTAAACAGACTAATGGCACTGATACACTGAAGTTTTGTTAGCACTGTAGAATCTGGGCGTTAAATCGCTGCACAGAAAGTTACGATTTGAGATTTTTTTTCTTTGGGGTACATTGACAACGGGTCATTTCATATTTCAAATAGCCCATTAAAGCTTACAGTGACCCACTTAGGTTTAAAAAATATAATTTTTGTATGAAACCATGAAAACGTGTGCAAAATCTAAGCGTGCTGTACACTACGACAAAATTATTACTTGGCTAAATTAATTTGTTTACAACAAACATTTTGAGTAAAATGAACGTGTAAATTAAAGAACATTTTTGCATGAATTACCGTTCTGTAGTTGAAATAATCACTACCTTTTTAGAAAAACAGAAAATGTAGTTAATATGACAGAAATATAAGTACCAGATCATTCCACTAAACAATATAAACAGAACTTTCCATTTAGTGGCAGTTTATTTATGTTTATTTTCATGCAGTTCCTTGGACGACAGAGGGCTTAAAATTAGCAGAACGAAGACGGAATATTTGAGTTTCAGCGAGGAACAAGACTCTTTAATATCAGAATGCACGAGATAAAGCTGAAGAGCGTGGGTAAGTGTAAGTACCTGGATCAGTGATGACTGGAGATGAAAACATGGACGAAGAGACAGCACATAGAATTCAAGCATGTTGGATGAACTGTAGGAAGATGTCAGGGGTGCTCTGTGACCGTAGAATCAAGGCTGAAGTTAAAGGAAATGTATATAAAACTGTAGTCAGATCAGAAGTGGTGTACGGTGATGAAACGTGGTCAGCGAGAAAGGGACAAGTAAGAAAGCTTGATGTAGCAGAAATGAAAATGCTTAGATGGATGTGTGGAGTAACTAAAATGGATAAGGATAGGTACGTCATAATAAGGGGTACAACGAAGTTAGTAGCGGTATCGAAGCAGATGCAAGAATGAAGGCACTGTGGTGTGGTCATGTGAGGAGAAGAGAAGTACGTTGGGACCAGGGCGCTGGAGATGGAGGTACAAGGTGAGAGACGAGAGGCAGGCCTAAACAGAGTTGGATAGATTGTGTAAGGGATGATCGGAGGGAAAAGCAACTATCGGCGGATGGTGTACATGACTGGCCAATGGCCAAATGGAGCCAAGCTGTTGGAAACACGGACTCCAGGTTGAGTAGGAAAATAAGTATAGAGAAAGAAGAATGTACACGCAAACACATTTTGTTTACGTTTTTAGCTTTGTTCTTAGATGCTTGGAAGAGATAGCTATAAACAGCAATAGATTTAACATTTAACAAACATTACCATTGTTCATTAATAACTTTAATTTAACATCGTACATGAACTAATTTATCACACTACAACATGTATTAAAATTTAGTATGGCCTTTGCCGACATCAAGTTTCAGATTATATAATTACTAGTTTCGTACGTAGGCTTATTCCACGTGACTTCGGAACTTTTATCGTGAATAGCCTACATACTCTTTTTCTGACTTCTTGTAGAAGATCCCATTTCGATTAGGCCGAATTAACAATTTTCAATTAGCGGAGGAACGCCTTGAATATTGACAGACAAGTGTTATTGACGTTGACGACAATTATTATTATTACTATTCTTCCCTTTCTTTTTCTTCTTCGACCTATTCTACATATTATTATTATTATTATTATTATTATTATTATTATTATTATTATTATTATTATTGATGATGTTCTTGTTGTTGTTGTCGTTGTTGTTTGTGTTCTACGATTACTGCTCGCATCAGATGTGTGAATCACACTCCTCATCTCCACTTGATTTTTCTTCGTTTTTAATTTGAGGAATATCTGATAAATGTCTTGTGCGGTGTAAGTGTACCCTTAGTGAGTATATAGACACAGTGATTATTGTCCTCGGATTTCCGTTTAGGAAGTAATCGTGACAGATCTGCAGATGTCTCTTTTTGACTCTGGCCAGCACGAATTTATGACGGTTCCAATCAAGTTTGGTTATATTTTAATGATAGTGATGGCGTGCATGTGCGCGCGTGTGTAATGTCGAGAAGAGAAGCGAGACAGAGGGAATTGTGCGTTCCGTTACAGTTAGGCATAGTACGACACGTAGGCGTCTCGATGCATGCAATCAACGACAGAGTCGTAAAACTTTATTACATCCGTTCATATTTTACAAGCAGACGTAAAACAGTGGCCACTCACAAGCAGTGCACCGCCTCCATTGCAGCCTTCCCTACTGTACTGTATATGTTATTCTTAATCAATGACTTATGCGGCTGCTGCCTGCCTCGTCTGTCGAGTCGTTGATCTGTCACTCATCAACCTTGGTTGTTTCTTATCATAATCATTCTCAGTCCACTCCAGGACATAGACCGCCTTCTACCTTCGGCCTTGTTTGTGGAAACTGGATCCACTTTTACAATTCTGTCTAGGGTTTCAGTACGAGCAACCGCGTCTTGTGGCAGTACTGTTATGTTTCACATCTGTTGAAATCTGTTATAATAATAATCATGAAGCGATATACAATAATCTACGTGTTCGCATAGTAAAGCCTTGTCACGACAATTTCTCTTCGGGCAGTTACTCCTCGTCACAAGTACTCCTCGGACAGTTCTGAGATTTCAACTTTTCAGAATACTTCGTTTTATCACTGTTCCCTTTTATTTTTTTAAGTAATTTCCTTTTTAGACTGAATTATTACTCAGCGCTTGCAGGGCGTAACTGTCTTGTTTTAATGTATTCAGTGTTTTAGTATTTCCTTTTTTATAAGTGTTTGTGATAATAATAAAAACAAATCTTTTATTTCCTTTTGATCGAGGAAGCCGGCATTAAATTTTTTGTTGTCTGTCGACACCAAATACATGTAAAAAAAATAATAAAATGTCTAAATCATTATATTGATTAAGCTAAGGCAGTTACAAACCTGCAAAAGCAGAGTGGTACTTCTTGTAAAAAAAAAAATTTTTTTGGAAAAAGAGGATCGAAGCAAAATTAAGTAGGTGTTCTGAAGAACCTAAATGTAACCTAAAACTTTCCGTGGAGATTTTTCGCGGAATTTGTAAAAAACGCATTTGCAAACGCTTTTTTTTTGAGTCGGCTTAATTACATAACAGAGAAAATAATTCTCACTATAGCCTAATATTTACATTCGAAAACTTCAGTCACTAACTATGTCTATCGAAAACTACATATCTTACTCTGTCTGACTACGTTTTTTATCTCTCTGGAGGTGTGACGGTGTCGAAGTGTAGTAGGAAGAGTCTGGAAGGCGTACTAAAGCTTCTTTCGCGACTCGCATGACGCATGCAGAAGTTCCGCACATAAGCCTTACACCGAAAGTTATGCGTTGCTGCCTTCTATTCCAAGCGATTAAGCTTATAACTCTGTGTGTGTGTGTGTGTGTGTGTGTGTGTGTGTGTGTGTGTGTGAGAGAGAGAGAGAGAGAGAGAGAGAGAGAGAGAGAGAGAGAGAGAGAGAGAGAGAGAGAGAGAGAGAGAGAGAGAGAGAGAGAGAGAGAGAGAGAGAGAGACAGAGACAGAATCAGGAATTTCTAAAGAGTTTTAAACTGGGTTTGATTTTGTGTCTACGTTAGCAACTAAGTCTTGCTAATGCTTAGTGTTCCAAAATTTTTGCCGTCTTTGTATTTGAATTTGTTGGAGGTGCTAATATGTTTTCGGTTCACGTTTGTAAGTACGTTTAGGGTTTCCAAACATACAAAATAGTGTCGTATGCTGTATTTGTGGCGCGTGTTACTTCAGAGTGTGGCCCGTAAACATGGCTGACGATGGCATTACAAATTAGCGTCTTGAAACATGTTTCAAGTAAGTCGGATATACCTTGAATTTTACGTCATAAATAACAATTTCATACGTCAAGAAATCAAAGTTTACTCCAAGTTTATACCTGCACGCAAGTGTGTGTGTGTGTGTGTGTGTGTGTGTGTGTGTGTGTGTGTGTGTGTGTGTGTGTGTGTGTGTGTGTGTGTGTGTGTGTGTGTGTGTGTGTGTGTGTGTGTGTGTGTGTGTGTGTGTGTGTGTGTGAGAGAGAGAGAGAAAGTGAAAGGAAGAGGGGGGAAGAAAGAATTGCTCACGCGTGGTTGGACTTGAAGAAATAATTAACCCACGGGTTGTTACATACCTGTGATGACAGTATCCAGAGTTGTTTGTCTGGCCAACTCCTAAGTCGCTCCCTAACAACCGCGCTTCGTTGCTTAGCAACTGTAGCCTACTCAGTCTGGCCAATAATTGTCGGCACAATGTAATTTATTAATTTCGCTTTGTTGTTTTTGTTAATAAGAATATGTCACACCACAGTACTGCTGCTACTGCTACTACTACTACTACTACTACTACTACTACTACTACTACTACTACTATTACTATAACTACTACTGCTGTTACTGCTGCCACTACCACCATCACCAACACCAATAATACTAATAAGAAGAAAAATAATAAAAATTATTATTATTTACTGTTCTACTGTTTTGTATCATCACTAGTGATGATTTTGATCGGCTCGAGGCTACGATTAGAAAAAAAGAGAGCGAGAGAGAGATAGAGAGAAAGGGGGGAGATTAAATCAAAGTAAAGTGCTCTAGAAAACTCCGAAATATTATCGATGGAAACGAGTTTATATAGCCTACATGTATGTAGTATGCTGTCAGTCAGATAAAGAAGACTGAAGACACTACGAGGAAAAGAAGATCGTGTTCTACGGGCACCTGAAGAGAATGGATTTCAACAGAGTAGCTAAACAAATCATTGACAGCTTCGATCAAAAGCCTAAAATAAATTGAAAGGTTCCAAAAGACTAACATGAATATACGGTTAATGAACATAAATCAGAACACAATTATAGACAGAATTGGCTTTGGGGACTCTACAGTCAACCACAAGGGTTTCCAGGAAAGGTTGGCGCCAAGAACTAGAGATAAGGTATAAGGGAAGCTGCCAGACAGAAAATGCTCCAATACTGGCATAACAAGAAGTCCAACCGTAAGTTACGTTGTGTGGTCTTAAACGGCCAAACGAAACATTGTGTGTGCGTGCGTGCGTGTGTGTGTGTGTGTGTGTGTGTGTGTGTGTGTGTGTGTGTGTGTGTGTGTGTGTGTGTGTGTGTGTGTGTGTGTGTGTGTGTGTGTGTGTGTGTGTGTGTGTGTGTGTGTGTCGTAGGCCTACATAAGTAAAAAGCGGATTAAATAGCGGGAGCTATATTTTATTGCAAAAACATAACGTGAAAATTGGTTTTCCTTGTTTTCTTGTCTGAAAGTATCGGCGAGTTCGATAGAATTCTTTCTTCTAAAGTAAAAAAATAAAAATAATAAAGAAATGTGTTTGCAGGAGCGTGTAGGACAATAATTAAAGACGTTTTCCCCATAAAAGTGTGTTTTCACGAAAACAATTCCAAGCGAAGTGGAAATGCATTTCGCTCGCAAACGTTGCACAGACTTAAACATTAATTAAGCCGCCTGTTTGTTTCATGCTTTTTTTTAAGTTTTAATTATTCGCCGTTGCAAAATCTCTCCCTGCTTTCGTACGTCTCTGTGTCTCAATTTTTCTCACTCTGTCAGAGTCTCTCTCTCTCTCTCTCTCTCTCTCTCTCTCACACACACACACGCGCGCGCGCGCGCGCGCGCGCGTTCACACACAACGAAAAAAATGGTAGTGGATGTAAATAACGTCGTAAGCAAAGGTTCCCAATCTTCAATCACTCGGAATCCTTTAGTAGTTTATAATTTGTTTCGCAAACGTGTATAAACACATTTATTTATATAACTGTTTAGATGAAACGTGATTGTTATTTTATAACTATTGAATGTTTCAACGTTTAAGAAATAATATTCCACGAATATTAATTTTTATTAATGAAACTATTTAACACAATTCATAGAAATAACAAAATTGTTCTTATAAGGAATTTAAAAAAAACTACTTCACTACATCACAAAACTTTGTCTTAGAAAGTATCATCGAGATCTACAAAATAGTTCAGATTCCGCCGCTGAGTCTCCATCGCTTTCATTGCCTTCATAATAAGTGGCAGACTTTTATGAAGATGCCACATCCATTTGTTGTTTCCAAAACTGTATTGTTTCCTGAACGGGTTGCTATACATTCATCTCATGGAGATTTACCTCCAGCATATTTATTGTCTGTTTTACATTGGTTCTATTTCCGTATTATCATAAAAGTTGCAATCTCAACTTATGTTCCACCAAATTTTTTCCTGTAATTATTTTTAAGAAATCTTTTAAACATTTCGTCCTTGGCAGTCGAGGGTTTTTTTTTTGGCAGGTTTTAATAAAATGTAAGTACTTAAACTAGTGCCGATAATTTTAACAAGAAACCACACGACAGTTCTGTCAGCGAAACTTCCATCACGTATTAGCTTGAATATTTGACACTACAGGTTAATTTATTTATTGTTTATTTTGTGTAGTTACTTTCATAGATTTGTGGACCATCAAATGTATTCCACGAACTATCTGCTGGCTCAGTAGATTAATATAAGGTCGTTATCACATCAAAAATTGTTCGCCCCGTTTGCACGTAGTTGCACATAGTGTAGTTTTGTTCTTTGACACGGATCGGATCTTATAATTTAGCTAACTGGAAATGTTCCGTACTATCAAGAGCAGGTGTTATTATAACCACTGGTGGTCGTTATTTGACGTACAGGTCCACGTGAACTGTAAAAAGGGACTATCGCTGTATAGTTAGGAAAGAGGGGTCCTTCTACGAAGAACCCTGCCAGCCTTGTAACCAACTCGCAACAATGTTTAATCATGTCTAACAGTCAACAGTTCCAACAGAGAAATCAGTGTATTCAACCGGAGAAAATTTAACGTCGGACGAGGGTATTCCCAACATTGGTTTTTTTGGTGGGATGGGGGATCAGCCGCGAAAGTAAAGATTGTTTCCTGTACACGGTACCTGACAGACGGTTTCATTGTTACTCTCAGTCATTGCATTTTGCCGAAACAAGAGTTATTTCACATATTTGGAGCTCGTATCATGGCAATACCAATGTTCCTCGTATGCAGTTGGAACATCTGACAGTTAATCATCATACCGAAAATGTCGTTGATTCGCAAATTGGTACACATATACAAACTGTTGAGTCGCTGTGGATATTTGTAAAGCGCAGAAACAACAAAAATGTGGCACTAGGCATGACTTGTTGGATTCATGTTTATGTGAGTTTATGTGGAGGCACCGGAACAAGAGTACAGAACTTTCCCGACAAATCTGAATTGACATTAATTGGCCAGTTCTGTTAAAATCCTTTACGTTCATTGCATTAATTTAGGTTAGGTTTTGTTTTTATTCTTCGTCACATTATGGACTTCTAAGTCCTCTACTTTATTGGGAAATCATACTCATTCGTATTATGTAGTTTAACGTATATCGACAGTTTTAAAAGATTGGCGGAGCTCTTCTTAAAAAGACCCGGAAGGAGAACGGGGTAGATCATGGAAGGCCTGGGGAGAAGGGATTGTGAGATCGAAATCTTGAATAGAATTTGTGGCTGACTGGTACTGAATAGAATCTGGAGATGGGTATCGGAGAACCCATAGCAGACCATGTTGTATGATATGATGTTTTCTTTATTACTCGGGGTGACATTTTTCAGTAAAAGAAAATTTACTGAATCCAATGTGTGGATTGAGTAGCACATTGGATACCACTGCCGGTCCCAAGCCCGGATAAACGAGGAGCGTTGGTGGATAAGATTAGCCACCTATCCACTGGAAAAATATGGATGGCTCAAAGAAGCAACGGACACCCTCGGAATTGGACGGATGATACGGTGATGACTATAGCGAGAAATAGGACAGTGAACAGAATGTAACAGTTATCAATTCTTGGATTGCGGAAAGGACAAGGATATGGAATGAACACATATGAAGAATGGATGACACAAGGCTAGTGAAAAAGACAAGAGATAGATCACCAAACACCACCAAGGAGCATTGGTCGGCCAAGGAAGACGGTGGAGTGACAACTTGTAGGATCGTTGTTTTATAATAGGACAGAGTCCTAACAAGGAAGTTACAGAAGAAGAAAATTTACAAGCTGCTTCGAACAATATAAGTATGTCGCCGAATATTAATATTTGAGAGAAGAAACTGCCCAGTGACAGCAGTCGGATTTAGTTACATGATGTAATTTTAAATGATTACGTTTATTCCTTCTTGTGTCCATCAACTCCAGTAATTTTAGACTTCCGTTGTTTTAAAAGACACTTTGAATTGTTTAGTCTCTTCATTTTGTATGTTCTTCTCGACTTTTAATATCTAGATTTTCTTCGAAGTTATATGAAGATAGGTTATCATCTAAATTTTTGGTCAATTGTTTACTTAGATATTTTACTATTCGTTGTATTATGCCGTTTGACGTTACCACAGAGCACTTTAGGGGTCGGTTTGTTATCATGACGTCTGCTTGGTTTAACAGCAACGCTAGATCGACACGCCATGACACAATGACACGCTAGATTTTATGATGCCTTTGTTGTTGGCTTAGGTCGAAGCGCAAGAGATTCGAGAAGCAATGTGAGGCTTTAATTTACAGCTACAATATTGTAATTTAATATCATCCGCGAATATGACATTTGTTATGTTGTTTTATGTTGGGATATCGGCAGTGAAGATTTTGTACAATAAATGGGAAATTTTAACATTTAAAATTATTAACTGTAGGATGATCCGTCTTGCGAAACGGACGAATTGTGCAAGTGTGTCAAGGGTCATACAGTAGAACTAAATTTGTGATAACTAAAAGTTGTGTGCGTCGTGCAGTAGATACAGAGCGTTGTAGGCGTGGGTCTGGGACCCCTGACGTTTTCAGAAACATACCGCGAGGAGTACACGACAGAAGTAACTACATATTATAATTAGTGACTGGCCAATTGGCGCTAAATAAGGTCATGCCAGAGTTCAACTTCGTTTCGTCTCTCGTGTAGGTGAATGAATCGGTCCCAAGGTCTGAAGGCAAGTCGCGTACGCTCTGCCACCTTGATCCGTCGCCCAAGCGGAAAGACAACACTACGAATACAGACAACAGGTGACAGCACCCCTCTGCCATACCAAACGAGTAGCGAGTGTATTTAACTATACCTGGGTCACGTAACTTGGGAGTAAACAAACGCATACAACTGATACACGCTATGAGTATTTAATAATAACGTAGATAGTGAGTTTTGTTTTGTAGTAACCAAAATCATCCCTCAGTTATTTTAAAAAAACAATATCCACACTTTTTACAACATCTAAGGCTACTTTTAAATTAATTAACCCTCTTGTACAACCCGTTATAATTTTATTGGTCCGGGATAACTTCTCAAGTGCATGTATTATTTGTTGTTGTAATTGTTTAGACCAAACGAATTGCGCCAGCCAAATAGTCGTTATCATTGTTTAAATTCGATTCAAGCTTAGCTGTACAAGTTAATTATTTCCAGTGTTTGCAAAAAACTAACTAAATACTAATTACTCCGTGATGCACGTTTAATGTTTCCTTAAACGATCCAGTCAGTAATCTTGCTATCAAAAAAAGAAATGAATAATTTATGAACATGCAGGTAATTACATGTGAGCGTAACGCTGGATCAGACAGAACACGCGCGCGCAGACTTCATTTATTATCATTATAAGTCTTTTAAATATTTCAGAAGTTTTGTACTTACCTGTTTTAATCCTTTTGTAATTAGGCCTACCTGTTTATGCATGTAGGATGTAGAACCATGAAAAATTAAACACCGGTAAACTTTTACTCACTGATACACTTTTTAAAATCGTTTTTTCTTATTCATATTATATCTATATCATCATTTACAGTGCGTTTGGTTTGCTTTGCTAATTCGTGCGACCACACACACACGCGCGCGCGCGCACGTGACTGTAAATATACATTTCATCGATAAAAAGTCTCCATTAAATTAGCGTTTTGTGCTGTCTACGTTCTTTATTTTAATCTTGCTTTTTTGTAGATTTTTTACGCTCAGAAAAATACAAACTGAAGAAAGCTGTATATAAGTAAATGGTCTGAACATTACTGAAAGGAGAAGGTCTGTAGCAGAATTCCAGATTTATTACTATCATAATGCGTGTTTTTATTTGTTCAGTCTGTCGTGTGTGATTTCAGTCTTATTCTGATTTTAAACGGGACCTTTACTTGTCTAGCTTGCCAAACTGATTTCTGTACTGTCAAGATAGTTCTTAGAGATTTTTTGTATTACATCGTGTACACGTCACGTAATCATATTACACGACTGATTCGTCACGTAATGATACGTTGCTGATTTGCTACTCGGGGCTACAAAATATCGAAAACTTTCTCGTTATTATTTATGACTATAGTCTTTATTTGTTGTCTTTCCTTTGACGAACGGCTTTGCCAAGAGTTGCACCCGTATGTGCAGATTACAAGTCTCTGACTTCAGTTACCTGGGTTGCACTATCAGTATTGGGAACGACACAGGCCGAGACGTCACTACAAATGTATCGAGGTTCCAGATGGTGTGTGGCGTCATACATAGAACGTTGGGCAAAAATACAAGGGGAAGGAGACCAGCTTAAATTTTATAAAACAATGGCAGTGCCTGTTTTACTATATAGTTGTGAAACATGAGATCCTACAAAGAAGATTAAAAACCAGATTCAAACTTTGGAAATGAAATTTTTATGAAGAACAAAGGGTTGCACGAGACAGGATCGTTTGCGCAATGAGGATATTAGATACATGATACTCGTGTACTATCTCCATACAGATTGAATACACTACAGATATTCTCCATAAATAATAAAATCCAGACATATTGCAGGGAATGGTTACAGTATCTGGACAGAATGGAGGATGGACGACTACCTAAGGTTGCGTTTCGGTATAGAGCCTTTGGTACAAGAGATGTAGGAAGACCGAGAATGAGATGGAGAGATAATTTGTGTAGACGGAACAGGCAAAGTGCCTATCCGTGAGGTGCAGAAGAAGAAGAAAATATTCAATTGGGGTTATCGCAGAATTTAACAGAAGGTGTTTTTCAGGAGATTTATTTTGTTTTGTTTTAAGCGGTTTCTTCTTTGTGTGTGTGTGTGTGTGTGTGTGTGTGTGTGTGTGTGTGTGTGTGTGTG
Organism: Magicicada septendecula; assembly: GCA_034769895.1. NCBI lineage: Eukaryota > Metazoa > Arthropoda > Insecta > Hemiptera > Cicadidae > Magicicada > Magicicada septendecula. Next base: position 118,823,423 of record CM068375.1, on the reverse strand, counting down.
TGTGTGTGTGTGTGTGTGTGTGTGTGTGTGTGTGTGTGTGTGTGTGTGTGTGTGTGTGTGTGTGTGTGTGTGTGTGTGTGTGTGTGTGTGTGTGTGTGTGTGTGTGTGTGTGTGTGTGTGTGTGTGTGTGTGTGTGTGTGTGTGTAGCAACTCTTGTAATTTATATAAGTATATGTTACTGTTTCTTCATATATATTTTGCAGAGTTGTTCTGAATCTCTGATTCTATGATGTACAGACCTAAATAAAACGAAAATCTGTCCTTCCTTAAATGTTGAACTACAAATCGATTGTTCGTTAATATATATCAAGGCTTCTGGGGATGCCGTGTTTGCGAAACGTGCATAAAGTGAAACAGTAAAATACACTTGCAGAAGTAATGTGATATTACTGTGTTAATATAATTTACATACGTGTATGCACGTTAAATGTATGACAGTCCTCATTCATTAACCGGACGAAATGATAGTAATTGGTTAGAATATCTCGAGTTATCGGATGGGCGGTAACTAGTTAGAACCGCTCTGATGAGGTTTCGTTTAGTCTATAGAGTAGTGTCCCACCGCGTGACTTCGATGCTCCTGGGATACGATTATCTTGCGAAACGAGCAAAACTCCCCCCACCTAGCTGGCACCCAACTTTCGCTGCCATACAACAGTACTAGATATGCCACTAATTGATACAGCATTAAAACTGGTTAAAGAACGTGGGATTTCTTCAGACGGATTCAAGAAACGAAGACGTTCAGACAGAATTGTAGGACTGCAGAGTCAGTAACGGGTTCGAACAAAATAAAACGATTTTCAGACAGTATACAGACTGGAAGACAACCCAAAATTATTTAAAAATTATAAAGCGAGGCAAACGTAGGTAGGTGGACGAGGTAGAAGAAAGACGTAACTAGACCAACAAAGTGGTGCACTAAAGAGGACAGACTGCCTAATTCCTGGAGTTGAGGAAAAAAAGGCAAGAAGAAGAAAACCATGAAATAATTGGTTATGGAGATTTTCTGTGTTTCTAAAATTGTACACTAAATTAAAATTAAACTTAGGAAAGTGATTCCGCTTTATAATTCATTCTCTGATAGAGAGGCATCATAGAAACATATACTGTAGTTCACGTAATCAGTGTTGCTGAACACGCTAATCAAATTACATCATTTTAATTAGTGGTCACAAAGTAAAATTTATGCACGCTACAAATGTATGGCAAAGAACACTGCATAAAAGTTTATAAGAAGTAGTCAATGCGCGAAACTGTCGTGTGAACAGCACATCCGTTTGTCTGACTCTGTTTCCTGGAACTAATTATCGGTGACTTTCACGGCGACGCAGAAAGCGCACGGGGCGACTAGTAACATCAGGCAGGTTATCGACTGCATAATGAAAGGTAACAAAGACTCATAGAATAACACTATGATGGTCACATCGACGTTTTGGGTGCATTGTGCCTACTGACTGCAATATGTATAATCGTAAACAAAACGCAAGGACCCGTTGGTTATGCTGTGCTACGCTGACGAAATAAATAGTACCGCATCGCTGAGTGGCTACGTGTCTTGGCGTAGACACACAGGGACACGCGAGGCTGTTCCAGTCGTTTGGAGATCATTCTGTGCGGACGAGCTGCGTAACGTTCTGGATTGTTCGAGACTGGCCGTGCCTCTTCTAGACTACTCTACCAGCACCCAGGCCCACTATCTGACTACGATGCAAAGCGGCGGAGGTATTTATACTGGATTTCGAAGTTACACCTGGCGATTTCAGAAGTGCGGTTCGGAGCTATTGTGCTGGTTTAGTGGGAAGTAATCATTTTGTTAATTAGTGCGAAACTGTAATAAGGTGATATTCATTGTAGTTTTTGGACAAATTTAACTCGAATTATTGTATAAGAGTGCCTTTTGTTGATCTTTAACTGCTGTCTTTGTCTGATTATAGTTTGTAATTAGTGACTTCATTGGTGTCAGTTATTACGTTTCCGTTGACCAACACGACGATCTGTGTGACAGTGGGCACCGAAGCCTGAATTACCGCCGTATCAGGTACCAGTGGTTTTCCATTGGGATGTTATTTATGAGAATTTTGTACTTGTTTTAATTGCGATGTAATAAACTCGATGGCTTTTATAGTTTTATTATTGTTATGAAAAGTTTATAATGAATTATTATGATTGTGAAGAAGGAAAGTTGAAGTAAGTGCGTTTTTGATAAAAATACAGGCTCGTATTAAAATTATTTGAAATATTTAGTATAATATATAGTATAGTCTTCTCCAACGTTAGAAAAATTCTAGAAACGCAATTCTAAAGGGAACGGAATCCTTAAAAGAAATAATTCAACCAACCCGAGTATCCGTTGACTACCTTTTCCCATTATTTTTATTCAGTAAATCGTGGTATGCTGTTTGAAAAAGTCGAATTACGGCCAGAGTGAGACGGAGTTGAAACAGTTGGTCTGAGAGGTTTGTGCAGCAGATAGATTTAGAAAGTCCGTAAAAAAAAAAATTACAAAAATAATTATGAAGAAGTCCCTCGGGGAACGGTGTTGTGGCGGCGAGTCCATTTTATTTACTTTTCACAAACGATTTTTTGAATAAAAATGTTGAATGTTAACTGCTAACAGCTTTTGCAGGACGTGCAGCAGTTCAGTACGTTGGAAACTTTTGTTATAATTGTATGAATACGTAATCTCCGATCTATTCGTCATTTTAAATACCTATGTAAGAGAATAATGGTGTGGTAGTCACTGTAACTAAAACTAAACTTGGAGATAAACACCTAGGCTATAGCCTATATCGTGATCATACAGTACTGAAATATTTACGTGACATTCTTACTGCAAACTATACTACGTGATTCGCACGGAACAAATAAGAAAAAGTTCACAATGATTATACCAGAAATAAAACGCCGACTACAGAAAAGACCGTGTTATTTGAAAATCGAAGCTCAAATATTTTTCCTGTAGAAAATATTCCTATAGGAGCAACGGTTCATGAAGAGCAACAACAGAACGATTGTTTCATTAAAGAAAAAGAATTAAAATGTTTTATTTGATATTTCGACATTGTGTCGTTTAGCTGATCTGCCATTATTAGGTCTACTTTTCTGAGTCGTTATATAACCATTGTCCCTCACATTAACAAAATCAATCAAATGATAACTTACTGAAAATTATTAGCAGAGCTTTTTTAGTTAGATTACAAACACGTACGAACACACGTAGTACATTCATGCCTAGTTTACTGTAGCACAGTATTTTTAACTAGATCGTCTCTCCGTTTTGCAAAGCACCGTCGACTATATTTCATAACCTCAAATCCAGTAGCTTTCCTGGCCATCTGATGCCTTCTTGCCTAGCCAAACGTCCACATAACTGTGTAAACTGTATCATCTGTTTAATTTTGTTCCGTATCCACAGAATTGTTCTCTTGTCTCGCCTCGTTATTTTTATCTTTTCATGTTTCTAAATGTAGTCTGCAGATTTCTGTATCATTTTTGAATCAATAAACCTTTTCGTATTGTGCACGACGGCAGTTAGTTATTATTTATTACGTTGCTCATCTTTCAAAACACTGTTTGACGCATGTTTCCTTCCTCGATCTTATTCGTTTGATAATTTATTGTATTGTTAAAAGTTAACTAATATCAATAATTAATTTGTGAGATATGCTAACAATTGTAACCACAAAAATTGTAAACTTCAAAAGGTATATGATAAAAAAAATCAGTCGTGTTATTTTTTGCTTTAGTAAATAAGTTCAGTAAAAGAAAGGCAGAGAGAGAGTCAGTGCACGATGTTTCTCGAGAGCCGCCCGCCTTTCACATCAGTGGTCAGACGAGAGGTGCAGGAAAATAAAATAAAACAGAAAAACACGGTTTAATAATGCGCTTAAGTTCCTTTACAGCGGTGTCTACAGATAATTACCTAGCGAAAACAAGTGATTCTGCTCGGCAGCATCCACTCGCCAGAATGTTTTAAAGCATTGTAGTAAGATTTCTTCATTTTTTAAGGTGAATTCAACTAGAGAAAACTTTTATATCCCCGGTTATATAATAATCTGTCTTCGTTTCGCGTTCTCTTTTTTCTTCCCCTTTCCGTCCACCTCTTGCTGTAGCCCACATACAACTGTAGTGATTTACCAGACAATGTCGCTACTAAATAATTTAAAATAAAACTCCCTGTCTGTACCTTGTTATTTACTATATTTACAACATTCTGTTTTTGTGTTACATATTATCTACATTGTAGATATGATACAATGTGCAAATACAATATGTAGGCCTAATACTGACCAGTGACCGGGAAGAAGGGGAGTTCATGCGAATTAAGGAGTTCGTGTTAAACCGTCAGAATTGAAGGTAGGGTACCGGTAAAGGTTCAGTCCCAGTTTTGAGTGATTAACACGAATATGAACATTTTTAATGACAATATCACGACGACGCGTTTGTAGTTGAACAAACAGTACCTCCCGGAAGATTTTACAGTAATCGATTGATGTCTCGTGGCATCGATATTCTGAAGTCATGACCTTGGCCACGACATATGTTAATATAGCCGAAATTTATTGTAGAACTCGTTTTATGGCCCAATAATAATTAGTGTAATGTGATGACAATTATCCGTTTGTTTTAACTGCAGACTTAGTGATTATTAGACCCTATTGTTGCTGTGAATAATGCATAATGGAATGTAAAAATTGGAGAAGCGTGTTTCAGGTTTATATCTGTTAGAGGATAGTTAAATGCTATAACTTTACGATCGCTATCGTGTAACAAGTGTCTCTCTCTAATCTTCGTAATATTTTTCAGTTGAATATCGATAGACACTGTCTAATCTAAAGGTTTTTAATATATGATTTAAGGCAATCTACATTTTCTTAATATATGGTTATATTTCTTCTCCTTTTTATTTTCTTTCAAGCAGTAGGTTACATCACCTCTTCCGAGGACATGTTTTCCACGGTCTTCTAGTATGTCTTATAACATAGTTCTTGCCTAGTCAATATATCAGCCATCATTCTTTCTATATGACACAACCATCTGTTTCTATATTGATCAGTCATGTAATTTATTAAGAAAATTTGTGGTTCCCGTACCCCGGGCAGGCAAAGTGAGTTCGTTTGCGCATAATCGCCACCCCAGTCGAGGGATCAAGTCAAGGTCGCTGCTCGGTCTCCTTGCCCACTGCTAACGGTGGGAACACTAATACACCAGTCTTGTCTGGTACGCCTTGGCTAGATGAGAAACGAATAATGCACGCGGGCGCGCGCGCGCACGCACACACATACACACAAGTTAGCAGATTTTTCTCTGGTGATGGTGGAACGTCAGACGGTTGAACCACGGTCAGGGGGACGCAACAGGCCGCAGGGAAAATGTTTGAAGGGAGAAGAGCACAATGTTACATCTCGTGCTGTATGGCGAGCCAGTATGGATAAACGCTTATAAGTACAAAGTCAGCAAGCTAAAATACACCACAGTCCCAAATGTACGGTGTTTTTTGCTAGACATGTAACTGATAGCCGATTGACATTTATTTATTAGAGTTTGGCGTCAGGGATTTCGAAATGATTACCATTTATCTAAATTCGGATCCATTTCCATATCAGACGACCTTTCTTTTTCAGTTCTTTAAATATTGGACAACCAAAGTGATTAAAGAACGTACTAACAGGGTATCTGTCTCGCAATTAGAGAAGAAGACTGTTACATTGTGCAACTGTGTATTAGATACAAAATTAGAATTGTACTGGAGCAAGTACCACTCTCTCACCCGTTTGTTCGCAAGTGAAACTAGTTGTTGCAAGCGCCACTGTTCGCAACTGGGAGGACACCGAAGTGCAGTGGGCAGGAAGAAGGAAAGAGTGCTTGAGAAGGTCATAAACGGACGACCAAGACGAAGGTTAGAGGAGAACGTGATTGAGGTAAGAGAGACGGCGACGGCTGTAGTAATCATACGACGAAGAAGGGATAATCTCAGGAATCGAAGAATCTAGATTGCACACGTAGGTAGAGTATAGACAACCGAAATAAATTTTAGCAAAACTTTGAGAGTAGTAAGACTGCTCACAAGAAGTTGGAAATAGGGACTCAGCAGTAGTAATAATAGAAAAAATATTTACGGTCACCAGTGTTCCAAAAATGCTTGAAGTTGGCAATACTGGTTGTAATATACAAACGTGTTAAGAGAGAAACAATATTTACAAATAGTTAACGTACTTTCTAAACTGCTGTATTATCTATCACGTGACGTACAGCTGACCTAGACTTTGTCACGAGTAACGTGTATAGCGACAAGTCGGGAGAAGACGTCCGTCTGACACACAACAAACTGTCTCCGCGCGCATAACAAGCATAATTCCGTCGCTTGGTGAAACAAACTCCCAGTAGTAATTGAACAATAGAAAAGCGGAGGCTTAGTCAGTGTGCAATGTCTCGGTTTCATCTCTGCACTTTTTTCTACCGACTTTCCTTCATAGAGTCTTAACCGTTTCTCCGTTTTCTCCTACACTTAACGGTCGTGTTTAATAACACTTTCTAGAACAAGCAAAGAAATCGCCACCGATAATCGCTCACTGGGTCAGTGGCTCACTTATTGCAGACGTTATCGTGTGGTGTAACACTGTCGCGTTCGAAAGCTGTGCAAGTATTCAGTAGGCCTGCCTGTATACGCACGAGTGTGAAATCCCGACGTATTCCTGCGACAGACGTTATTTTGTTTATTCAGTGCTTTCTAGTATCAAGTTTCTTTATAAGTTCGTTTAGTACTATAGCAGAACATGAAACTAAACGAACTCATGTTAGTGAATGAAGGTTTTTAAATTCTAGCCGTATAAGAGTTGGTAATTTTCATTATTGAGAAGGACACTGTGTTTTGGTTTAGAGCATATTTGCGCTTTTCTTAATAACAGAACGTTCCATAACAAAGTGATGTGTTCTCAGTACCTCGACTGATAAGCTTGAGGCCCTAGTGAATGTCCTAAGGTCGTATCTTGGTAGAATCCCGTGAAACACTTCGTGTTATGAAAATATTCAAAGTGTGTTAATCCAAAGAACAGTGTCGTTCCGCGTCTCATTTTGTTACTCCGTATGTTTTGTGATTGCCGGCGTGCGCTTTCAAGCGTGTCGTTCATCGTCATAGCGTACACTGTCGTGGTTTTGGATTGTGTCTGAGGATAAGCTAAATGCTCGAAACTACTAGCAACATACAGCTTGGTAGTTAAGGTATAGAATCTATGGAATGTTAGTTTTGTTTATCAAAAGGTACTGGCATTGTTTTCACGAACTAGTTTTAAATAAACACTGCGTAATGTGTGTGAACATATAACACACATACACGCATGCACGCACACGCTCACAAGATATCAACAAGAGTATCAAATAATAGGCCTAGTTAAAATTGTATTGAGCGATGTAAAAGTTGCTTCCCTGTTTCTAACGAAATACTTCCAAGACGTATTCATAAAACAGGTAAAAATACGGAATTTAATTCCTATATCCATTAAATTTGTTTGGGGTTGTTACCACAATCAGTATGCTCCTCTCAGTTTTTGTAGGCCTATAGTTATCTGTTCACTGCCCACGTCGCAGAGAACGTGCACTGATTAAACGTTCTCTTTATAAACACTATGGCAATTTGTTATTCTTTGTTGTAATCCTCTTTTTTTCAAAGGATTTTATTCGACAATTTCTGGATTTCTGACATCCTTCCTCCTTTGTCTGTTATTATTATCATTTTATTATTTTTACTAAGCAGAATGCTTGACAGAAGGTCCCTAACTGCATTTGCGAATGTCTCTTCCCTCTTATCATAACGTTGGCTCTCCCCTTCAGTTTCTAGTATTTAATTTTCTCCTTTAAATAGTCGAATAGCTGAATTCTTCTTCTTCCAAGGCCGAGAGTCGTTTCTAGCTTCCCGCGATAACCTCGTGCAGGGAGGCAATTTGTTCTAAGAATGGTCCCATCCCGTTTGATTTTCTGTGACGAACTGAACTCAGGACTGATTTCTTCTCGTTCACTCTTCTAAGGACCTCTTCGTTTTGTCACCTTGTCTGACCACTTCACTTTTTCTATTCTTCTCAACCTGTACATTTCAGAGCTTTAAAGGTATATGTACTCCATTTTTTTTAGTGTTCATGTTTCCAGTCAGTATAGATAATGCTCCAGATGTAACAGTTTATCAGATTTTCACTAACAGACAGTATCTTGGACAGTTTCCGCAAGTCCAAGCTCAAATTGGTGGCCAACAGTGCTCTTTTCTTAGTGAACGCCGTTTGAGCCATGTCAAGTCCATGATTTTATTCCCTCGATACAGTAAACATCCTATGTCAACTGGCTTACACGTTGCAGTGATCTACGTTTTCTACTTTCCTGATTTCCCAAGACGTTCTGAAGCGGTTGTACGTTCTTCGAAATTCCTGTCACTTTTCTGGCCATTATATCTTGTAGAGTTCCTTTGTTTTTCGCTAGCAGCACCAGGTTGTCCGCACATTTTATGATGCTGATGACTGTCACCCCTATCGTGAAGTTACTAACTCTTTTCAAGGATTTCTTGGCTCACCATTCCCCATAGAGATTAAACAGAAATGGCATGCCTCTTCTTACTTCTTTATTGTTGGTCTCTGCTTGTCCGAATGCAACTTCACTTTTTTCTCAGGTGGGTACAGGTTGAGGATAAATTTTCTGTCCGTCCATTCAACACAGATTGTTTCACTATTTCCATCAGCTTTTTCCAATTTACCCTGTAAAATGCTTTTTACTATAGTACGGGACTCGGCATAATAAGCTTCGAGGTTACGCAATAGTAACAGCTCTTCCCCGCCCCTCGCCCAACAGCGTGTCGCATGTTACACTTGGTTATGCGTAGGCAAAGGCGAGGAGTGAAGCGACATGGCAACACCGCAGTCGCCTCGGAGCTTATTTTGATACGTCTCACATAATAGTCAATAAAATACAAGCAGACGTCTCCTTTAGCATCTAAAATTCTCTGAAATAATCCCGAGTATTCCAGTTTTTTTTCCAATCAAGTTCCTCTTCCTTCCGTGAAACCGAATTCGTTTTCTCAGATCACTTTTCTATCTTTGCACTAGACGCCTGTGGTTACGCGTGCTACAATCTTTCCTACGAACTATTTGTGCAATAAAACTGATGGTCCTGTGATAGCTGCGTTATGTCTTATATTAGTTTACTCAAATGTTTCATTTCATAAACAATTGTCAGACTCTTCCCATCAATTTTTACCTTCTCAGCTTTCTTACGTTGCTGATTCAGCTTTCCGCAAATCTCAGATCTAAGAAGTACATTCCGTCTAAATATTTTATACGAAAAATTTAAAAACACCTTGGTCATCATCATCATCATCACCATCTTCACGGATTAAACCAAGGATGGTTTGTTCCGGTATCAAATAAGGAAAGATTAGAGCTGGTCACTCCAGCGCTTCCTCGGACTTACCACACCTCTCCGTCCCCTCGGCTTATAGTTCCAGAGTTGTCTGGGGATGCGGCAGTCATCCATTCGGCAAAGATGTTCCCACCAATTCAGCCGATACTGGGCGATCCTTTCGAGTATACTCATAATATTCAGTTCCTCCCGTATATCTGTGTTTCTTCTATGATCATGGGGAGTATACCCTGCCACGTGCCTGAGAAATCTCATTTCAGCCGCTTGGATGCGACTGGCCTGGCCTTTCGTTAAAGTCCAATTCTCAGACCCATAAAAAAGTGTAGGAAGACCCATCACCTTGTAGAATTTTAGGCGTGTTTCTTTACTTGCTGAATTTAGGGTTCGCCTAATGATCCCGCACATAAGGTTGAACTTATGCAACTTATTCACAACGTCGTTGCATGCATTATAAGACACACTGTAGCCCAGGTGTTCAAAATTGCTAACTTAAAAACACCTAAGTCTCACAGATTTTGCAGATTTGCCGTTCGTTTTACTGGGTGATTACAAAGCATTCGGAAAAAATGTCAAATGTCACGTCATACTGTAGGAGGTCAATTGCGGGATGACTAATAACATAACACTTCAGAATTAAGTATTAGCAGATTGTGTGGGAGTAGAGTTTGGTGACTAATGATTACATAATGCGCGATAGAATAATCTCCGCGTGATGATTGGATTAGTCATGTATAATCTCTCCAAGACACAAGAAAATATCTCTATATGCTTTCACACATCTGTGTATGTAATTATATTCGTTGTGTTATAACAAAACGCAGCACGAAAATTACTTTTTGTAGTTTCTGAAAACGTTGTACGATTCGACAGGAAAAACATTTGTCCTTAAATGAAACAAAATAATAATAACAGTCTGAAGGTATTTGTGCGTGCTTGTACGACAATAATTAAAGATGTTTTCCCCATAAAAGTGTGTTTTCGCGAAAACAATTCCAAGCGAAGTGGAAATCCGTTTCGCTCGCAAACGTTGCACAGACTTAAACATTAATTAAGCTGACAGTTTGTTTCATTTTTTTTTTAGTTTTAATTATCACTCTTCCAAAGTAACTGTTTCTGTACGTCTCTGTGTCTCAAATTTGTCTAATCCCCCCTCTCACACACACACACACACACACACACACACACACACACACACACACACACACACACACACACACACACACACACACACACACACACACACACACACACACATTCTCTCTCTCTCTCTCTAATACAAGAACAGTTACGGTATGTATAAAATAGCGTAAGTAATAGGTAACCGTACAGAACAGAGGATCCTAAACTTCAATGATACTGTATCTGTATCTGAGTGCCACCAACAGCAATGAAATGTTTGTGCAGCTCAGTAGCAGTAACTATGTGGGTGTAGAATGGTTTGTATTTTACAATGTAATGATTAAAAATAAAGTAAAAAAGTATTGTGCTACCTTATTTCAGTTCCGTCTTGTGAATTTAGCAATTTGTGAACGATCGTTTAGTGCATTCTTGTGCATTTCGGAACGATCGTTCCATCATCGGATACGTGTATCCCGCATAACAGATCGTCAAACATTAAAATTTTAATTAAAGTAGAACACATATCAAGAATAAAAAAATACTTCACGTGCACGCTACTTGAACGGTGTACACCATGTCTTGCGTGAACGGACACTGACTTGCAATACAATAAAACGGACCGTGCAAGATGTTGCGTGGACCTGGTTACACATAAACTCTCATCGAGATATCTTACAAAACATTAGACTGGAACTTGATTTGGTCATTTAATTTGAGCTGGTTTTAAACCCTTTCAATAGCATATATGTATCCACCTTTATTACATATATGTAAAGGTTCAAGATGTGTATCGATGTCAGTGTAATTATGATTATTATTTATTAAATTTCGTCCAAAATTCGAATTTGTTATTAGGATTTATTTTTTGGGTAAATGTTTACTAAATCTCTCACTAAATGACCTTCCTGTTTGCTCTACATAAAAACATTGACAACTGCAGCGTGTAAGCCTGTATATACACCTGTTTTTCCACGTAAGAGTTTATCACATTTTGATCTAGGTGTCTTTTCGTAAAAAAGAAAAGATACATTTGTGTAATTTTCTAAAGGTGTTAATTAAATTTTTAAAATTAATTTGGAACGCTGACAAATGGAACCGATACGTATGTTGTCGTATTACTTGTCTTATTCTGGTTTTATGTTTGTCATGTTGACTTTTAATTAAGTCATTTATCGATTAACTCTTGTATCCATTGGCTATGGCTCTTTTTTTTGTATCGGCCATCTAAGGACCACATGCCGATTTCAATTCGTTATTATTTGTTCTTTTCTTTTTCTCCAATATTCTTTCATCTTTTCGCTGTGTCTCTTTTTCCTTTCTTCAGTTGTTGAACCTGCGTTTTTCTCTCTCCTACCCTGGACTCCTTTCATTTTTAACACTTTGGGCCGAAAAACTTCTCTTTCAGTTGCTTCTTCTAGGTATATATTATTTTTTTCTAAATCCTTTTGGACTTTAATCCAACTTGATGTTGACTTCTTCCCCCACAGATATTTGAAGATCCGCTTTGATATTTGTCTGTGGCTTTATGTTTTATTATATTCAGTTCATTTTGAAATGCATTTGTTTCTATTGGAACGGTAAGCTATCTGTTGACAAACCTATTATATGCAGCCGTTTTTTTGAGTCATCGGATGGTGAGAATCTACATGTATGGTTATGTCAGTGGTGATGGGTTTCCTGTAAAACTGAAATTGGAATTCATTTCCTGTTTTTGTCATCGTTAAGTTTAGAAAGTTTAATTTATTGTCATTTTCAGTTACAAGAGTGAATTGTGTTTTTATGTACACTGTTCATTTAATTTTTCATTTCATCTGACTGTCGCCGAGTCCCATCAAAAATAGTGAAAGTGTCGCCTTCAACATATCGTTTATAAAATATAAGCCTGTTTCGTAATTTATTTCTACCAGACAATATTTTCAAAATAGTATTAACATTTAAATGTCTCATAACAGACCAGAAAGTGAAGAGCCCACAGCGAGACCTTCTTTTTGAATAAAATACTTATTTGTTAAGTGTGAAGTAATTTTATTCTAATACTGTCTTCAGTAAAATTAACAGTTCGAAAATTTCCTGAGAACTCAAGTTTGTTACCATCGCTGAGGCGTCTCTTACAATGTGTATCGTTTCTTTGACAGGCACGTTTGTATGCACGTCAAACGATGCTTTTTTGTAATTATGCTGTGATGTGACACTTTTTAATTTGTTTATAAAATCGATACTACTTTTAATACCTTGATTACATTTTCAAGTTTATATTATCTTTAATTATTTGCCCTATTGCTTTAGCCATCTTGTAAGTTGCCGCAGCTGTAAAATTTACGAGAGGTCTAATCGGAACATTAGCTTTATGGATCCCGTAACTGGGGCGCTTTATTAACTAACGAGAGTAAAGTGTAGATTAGTAGTGATACTTAGTAACAATACAACATTTTATTGTAAAGGATATAAAACACGATTAATCTATATTATCTTAAACTGTTCTACAAAACGTGACACAAAATATCTGAAGAATCTATAATAGTGTCGTTGTACTTGAATCGAACATTCAACATTGTCGAATCGAACATTGTCGTATCTATAATTCGAACATTAAGTTGTTCGTGAATAAAAGCAGACTTACTTGGGTAAGTTTCAGACTTACATCATACTGTACCGAAAGAACACTCTTTAACATATTTGTTTAAGAAAACATATGATGAAAAAGCACGTTCACACAAATATATAGCTGAAAATACTTGATAATCTGAATGCGATTTGTAGACCTGGAGACATTCTCTTGCGAATTTTAATTCAAACATACTAAACTAGTTTCGTTGAACAGCGATTTTAGCCTAAGAGTTACACGACAGAGCCTCCAGGTGGTCTAGTGGCTAGCGCGGGCGATTGGTGCGCTCGTGGTCCAGGGTTCAATTCCCGGCGTAGGCTCCGTACGGCTTGCACTCAGCGTCGAGAGGCAGAACTGAGTAGCCGCCTGCGATAACAGCGGCGCCTCCTGGCTGCGGATACTGCAACTAGCGGCTGGCGGCGCGATGTACTAGCTATACAACCGCTACACTAAACACAAAAATCAGCGCGGTGAGACTTAACGGACTGTTGAGCAGAGGTATTTATTTTTTTAGTTATCGACAGTTCTGACACAAAGCCGTTTGTGTCGACCCCAGATTCACACGTTTATATCCTTCTACAAAAGAATTCTAAGAAAGAGGTCCTTGAATCATGCGGCTGAGGTAATTTAAATAACACAGTGATTTTCAACACTGGCAACCTCAGAATATGACCACTCACCGGTATTCGAATTGAGGTTGTAAAATGGTGTTCCTTGACGTCTTAAATGTTTGATAGTACTGTCACAAAGGCTGACATATGGTGGTGCCTTCCGAATGCCGTCACTGCAGTCTCTTACACGGGCGCACGGCCGGGGGGACCCATCCCCCCCAATATTTTCCCAAAGGTTAAATCAATGCTTCTCGAAACCTAACGCTTATCTTTGGTCCGACTATGACCTAGACAAGGCTCAACCATGTAACTCTATGGTCTTCAAAAAACTATTGGACGATATTGACAATAAGAAGATAGACAAAGTATTTATTCCTAATGTTGATGCTATGAGAAATGTGTTTGAAGCGTTTTATTATTTAGCGATGCTAAGGATATTTTGAACTGTCGAACTGTTTAATAGTTTTATTGTAGTTAACAGAAAATTTCCAAAGTAATGTTCAACACTTACTGTAAACAAATATTGGATTTATCTATTTGAGTGATCTTAATTTCTACACCTAATCTTAATCTAGTGAATTAGTACTGCCTTAAAATTACCTAACAATATAAAAATAAATTATATAGGTCTACAATATTATATCAATTACATTAGTATTATTAAAAGATTAAAACTAAAAAAATAGAAAAGAATGCCTCTAGTCTTTCAGAAATTTGACTATAAACCAAATATTCTATATTACCATAATGTTCCGTCCCCTCCCCCCCCCCAATAATTGGGCACTGGTGACGCCCATGCTTACTTACTCGGGCTACTCATTACTAGTGAACTCGGAAGAATGTGAAATGTGAGAACGGAAGTAGTTTAGGATATGCTCGTATTTAAATTATGAACGTCTTCTTATCATAGTTTGTAATCCTGCAGGCTATGCAGCAGCCTGCATGATATGTAATCTCATCGTGTAAAGAAATCGGTAAGCTAAGAAAACATACTTGGAATGTATACTGCCTTGACGTAAGTGAACATGAACATTCAAAGATTGGTAAATATAATTCATAAGCTAAACTGTCAGATTATTTTTACTGACGTTAGTTGACACAATGCCGTAACGAGATATCACAGCGATCAGTGTACATTGCTCATTCGCATGGAGCGACTAATGCGCTAATTTATTTGTCGTTACTTTGTTATTTATCGCTATTTCTGTTAATTTACACAGCGGTGATTCATCGCCAGCTGTCAACGAAAATAAATTTAAAAAACATGTCTACGTCACGCTATCGCAACTGCTGCTACTGCTACTACTCCTACTACTACTACTAGTACTACCACTGCTACTCCTACAGTTACTGACATCGTTGATGTTGTAGAGACACAGGAGGCTTGAGAGAGGCAAGAACGTGATCAGTTCCTCTCCCAGAAGCACGGGAGATTTGATGATTTGTTCAGAAACATATTAAAGAGAGAGTGGAGAGAAAAATGTTAATGAAATTTATAAACACTGCTTATAAATTCCAAACTTTTGCGGCGTGGTATGGGCTCTATGCTCTTTTTCCGCTAGTGCTACAGCCGTCCATGGTTGCCGCCAGGGTGTGTAATAAGGAGGTGTCTTGTTATATGAAATAAATGGGGAACGGAGAAAATACACACAAAAAATGTCGTAATATAAAATTGGAATTGGGAATTTTGAAGTATTAATAAATCTTCAGTGTACCAAAAACAGCCCTCATGGGAGACTTGGACGTCAAAAGAGTAAAGGTCCGTCAAAGGAAAAGACGGCAGGATGTCTCTACAGGTGGAAGAGAGTTGCTAGGAGGCGAGGATATGGTGAGGTGGACGGTCAAGATACAGGAGACCAATGGTGTAGTGCCGAAGGAGGAGGAGAAGGAGCAGGACGACGAAGAAGAATGAACCTTCATTAGAATTCAATAAATAGCAGAGTTAAATAAAATACGATAGTGAAGAGGGAAGAAACTGTTTTTTCATTGTTTACTCTTCTCAGTACACTCCCCACAAGTAATTGTGTCGACGCTTATAGAACTGTCCACTGGTTTTGACCTCACAGAACGTACAATAATCTTACAACAGTCTCTTCTTTTTCACAACAGTCAGTTTTCTTGTTGAGATAAGGCGGAAGATCCAACAACACATGAAGTCAGTAGTGGTACAAAGGATCTTCTTTCTTTCGGGGACATCTACAGAGTGTACTGGCATCAAAACGCATCATAGATCTGAAGTGGTTTTGCTGACTACAGCAGCCGGGAAATCTGCGATGGCATAACTCGCCGACTTGTGGAGATTCGAATTTTGTCCCATTCCAAACGCGTACACTCATACTCTGCTTGCAATATCTTCCAAACTCGCAAGCAATATCTCTGCTTGCATTCATAGGGATTGACTTTTTATATACGGAAACAACTTCAGTCAAGGTGAAGAAAGCTAAAAAAAGCTAAAAGCGGTGAATAAGACTTGGTTCGCAGTGCTGCGGAAAACGTGTACGGTTGTGTCAGCTCGTAGTGCGTTTCGAAAGGCATCGGTCGGATTGACCAGTGACTCTTGTCGACTGACAAGAAATTGGACAGACAGCGTATGGATATAAGGTGAACATCATCTATTGAAAGATCGAGAAGTATCGTCAGGATGACTGCCGCAACTGCAACCGAAACATGCGAAGGACTTCCAAGATGTGGACCCTCTTTCTTACAGCACATAAAATGTAAAAATGTTATTAATAGTAATCTGTTCTGGCTTAGATGGATAATAAGAAGAGGACTGAAACGTGGCACACCATTCAAGGTAAAAAAGGTATTAACCGTTTTGTTAGGATACAGTTAACTTTTCCATGGCCAAGAAATTCAGAATTAATAAAAACTCGTTTGTGATTGCAGAAGACTAAACGTTTCATGTAAATTGCAAAGGTCGCATCTACAATGTACCTGCTGTGGCACCACCGTGCGGAAACGCCGTATTGTTTCACTAACGTATACAGTGTGGAACTGCTAAAAGAAATTACGTGACAAATTCGATGGAAAAGACTCGAACATTTCGCCAGCCAGTCATGGAAAAGATCTTACATTGTTACAACTCACCTGGTTACACGACACTATCTATGAGAGATTCAGCACAAAAATGTTGTGACTGTGTTGCAAAGCTAACCCTATTCACTGGATCTGACCCTTGTGACTTTTTCTTAATCCGAAAATAAAGTAAGCACTGAAGGGGACGCATTTTTAAGGCATCAAGAGCATTACTACGGAATTTCTGAAAGTGAATCCACTAAACTAGTTCCGAACCTGCTTTCAAGGTTGGAATAGCTACTTCCTCGTCCAAAATTGGCTCTGGAAACCGTACATACCTTTCTTGAAGCAAAGCAAGATAGGTTGAAATTTTATCGCTGCTAGTTCGCCAACTTTATTGTCAGACCTCTATAATCTGCAAGCAGTTACGGGTAACGGAGACAGAAATTGATTTTTAAGGTCTGCACGTTTTTAATTTAACAGACAATAGCGGTGTTGAAGTTAGTTAGGTATCTACACAAGTACTGATTATTAAATAATACTGTATACACTGGACGGTGCTGTGTTGAATTGTCCAGAGGTCAGCACTGTTGCTGCGATATAGTAAGTAAATGTTATATTTTAATATTACGCTTGCTTTATTCAGCAAGTTTAGAGATTAAATCGTGGCAGTGTCTGTCCTTGTCGCCAGTTCACAGATCCGTATTAAATCGTGACATTTCATTATCGCGTACTTATCAGTAGAATGTTTTTTTTTCTTCTGGCAATCAGCTGATCCGATGCGCCAACAGTTTTATTCACGTATGTCGGACACGTTTTTAACGCTACTGTACATTATTGTTATGCATAATTGATATTCCACAAAATGCTATTCACCTCTGATATGTCTGCATGTTCCAGGCAACAGCAGTGTTCCGCTCCCCCTTATCTACCGCTTAATTAATATTATGGTCCAGAATGGCCTCTGTCTTTCGTTTTCGATCACAATCTGTGAATACTATCAAGAGGTCTAAGGGATAATTATGTCAGTTATAGGATAAGCTATACAAGAAATGACGTTAATGGGCTCGACGAAATCCAACCAGCCTAGGCAGCTTTCCAGTACAAAATACTTAAAAGTGTGTATTCATGGTATATCAAGTGAAATGAAGAAACCATGCAATCTTCGGTAATTCCTTTCCTTGTATACATATATCTAATTTAAGTATTAAGTAGGTAAGTATTATCATCTTCAGTATCATCTTTAGGTAAGTACCATCTTTAGCATCTCCAAAGTGGACTGACCGGTGCTACCGGTGTATAAATAAATGACTGATCAATCTAAATCCATCTATATGCACCATGCTCGTATATAATTAAGTAGTAATTTTAGAGCTGCCAGATTCGTACATTAGTTCCCTGTCTAATAATATGCGTGCATTAAAGAACCGAGTAAAGTGAATTTTATTTAAAGCTATCATCAAAGAAATATATGCACTGAACGAATTAATGTTAAAGTTATAAAAACATTTAAAAACAAATTAAACCAACTTCAAACAGGAGATAAGTATTTTAACACGCCTGAAATTATTTTATATAAAGCTCTGAAAAGTTAAAATAGTTTTTACATTCAATTCTATGCAATATGAAAATTATGAAATTTGGTTAAAAAAAAAATCTGTACTGCAACATTTATTATGATTTTACGTACTTAGTATCTTATTCAACGTCCCTAAAAAAAAAACCTTTAGCCTATTTACATTTTTTGAATCCGGTGCCAAGTCAGTTTTTGTTGAAGTGAGGACTTTATATACGGCACTATGGTGGCCGGCTCACTCCCGTGCTTCTAGGGCAGTAAACTGATTCAACGTGTAATGAAATTGATGAAATGAAAAAGCAGTGTTGCCAGTTATCACTGAGTGCTACAATAGTTCATTCTCGTAAAAATTAGCCTAAACATAACGTAGAAAAGATGAATTCACACTTATAACTACTCATATACCTACTGTACCCCATACCGGTCACTACTCTCTTGTGGGTGCGCGAACTCCCTTCTCGCTAACGCTGTTCACACTGTATGCGACTTCTACCGGTTTCTAACGTAACTACGACTATGCTTTTAATTTCGTAAAACGTTATTTGGTGATACGTTTGATGAAGTAGTAAAGTTAAAAAAGTGACTTGGCACCGATTTCTAAAAGTGTAAATGGGACAAAGTTATGTAAAGGCTTGTTTTTTTTCAGCCATGTAGCATAAGATAGTAAGTACATAAATTCATAATAAATGTGCACTACGGAGTTTTTTTTACGAAGTTTCGTAATTTCCTTATTGAATAGCATTGCATGTAGAATACTTAGCATTGAATAGAATAATTTCAGATGCATTAAAAAAATTTCCCTTTTTTTAAGTTGGTTTATTTTTTTACAAATTTTCTATTTTTCAGTTCTTAGTATTAATTTGATAATTTTGCTTTCATAATTGGTAAAATGATTTATCATAAATAAAATTTGTATCTAATAAATCAAATATTTTAAATTATGGGGAGACGAACGAAAGATGCACCACGTATGAGAAAATATCGGACTAAGGAATCTGAAAAACAGAAGGAAATTCGTCTGTTAAAATGCTCAACGAAATGGTAAATCGCTTTCACAAGAGACCTCTGCTGTTCGACAAGCTAGGTTGTCACAAATGAGAGATTAGATGTTATCTAAGCCAGGAGTCGAATGCTGCATAAGCTGATCCTGCCTCAATTATATACATGAGCCTTTCATCCAGAAAGCCGTAAAAATCTGCAGCAGCACAAAGAATTCCAAATAAATGTTGAACGACTAAGAATTGGATTCAATGGTTATTGAAGCATAACAATTTATGTCTTGACGCTAGATCCAACTTTCCCAGTGTATTAAATTACTATATTTCTGAGGCACTGCAGGTGATATAAAATGCAGAATACAGAGATAACATGCAAATACAACAAGAAATATCAAATCACCGATTTATGAATTAAATAAATATATAACTGTAAACGCTAACATTTATACATCAAGTGATTTATTTCATCAGGGTGATGAACGGTTCAACATCGCTTCACATGGTAAGCAGTAGTAAGCGTGGTATATAGCAGCAGTTGCTTGTGTACCGTTTTTCTTATTAGATCCAAATACTTGGACTATAAGTGACATAGATTACATACAGTAGGTGATAGGTATTGTAGATAATGCATATTATTGCGAGCAAATCCCAATACTCGAGAGCAAAGTGGGAAGTATTTAGCGATTACGGACCTTCAGTCACCGGTTTAATAATCATTGGATAAATTTGAATGTACGTTCTGATGTATCTGTTGATGGTCAGATTGATGAAGATCAAAGAAAAGAAGGTTTTACAAATTTGAAAAAACGGCTTGATCGCTTTTTTAGAAAATTTAAAGTATGGGATTTTTATTGCTAATTCATTTTCAGTAGCTATAGCATGTACAGAACAGAGAGATACCAAATACTTTTGGTTGCTTGATTCACATGCTAGAAGACCAATGGGTCATAGAGCAACGCCCGAAGGTATATTGTGCTGTATGCGTTTTGTGAGTATTGAAGAACTCCAGTTACGTCATAATTTGAGAATAACAAAAGCTAATGACGCAAACGTAACCCCAGGAACGCAGTAATCCCAGTCTATTATTGAATTTTCAAAGCACGAGTGTCAGTATAAAACACAGTATTCTGCTGGTACTGACTCAGTACTGGCCCAATACCAATTTTAAATACTATGGGACCACCGCAGCAACACGACCTTTCAAATAAAAAAAAAGATAGATTAAAATCAGTGCAACCGTTTTCGAGTAATCAGCGAACATACATAAAACATAGGGACGAATATAGAACCTCCTCTCCTTTTTGAAGTCGGTTAAAAATATTAAACTGGAAATATCGTAAATTATAACTCTTACCAATAACATTCATATTTAAACTGCAAATTGAATTTAATTCCTAAACATACAATTAATTTATGACTTTGTGTCTATCTCAAATTAAATATGAAGTAAACATTGTTAGCTAACACACGAGGTGCCGTATTCTAATATTTTAGGCGACTTTGAAAAGATATCGCGAATTTTGTATGAAGTTTGAGAATAACAGCGGTTTGTGTTGTTTCAAGTGTTTTAATCTCTGAACATAACATAACAAAACGTGAAGTTTTATCCACGTAGGCCTACGGGTTTGCGGTACGGAAGCGGCAAGGTAAACAGGTCACCAAAAGTGGAAGACTGTACATCGTAAAAATGCCACTGAATTCAGTCTACGTAATTCTGTGCCCACACGATTCAACAGTTTTGACGAAGCTACTTTATTGTCACGTGGGAGACAGTAGTTTAGTCACACACGTTTTTCAACCAGCCTCTCATTCTCTGGAATGCGGTTTCTAAAAAAATCATGTCAGTCCATAGCATCAACATGTTTTTGTTATTCTCGCTTTTGGTAAACACGCTAAATACCTATTTTCTCTAGTAGCGTGCAGCGCTTTGTGTATTTGGTTTAGAATGTTTGTTTATTTATAGACTAGTTGCAGTTACGACTGAACTCTCTTTGTGGTTACAAGCCACTTTCGGCAAGACGGTACTCAAATATACCGCATTCAGAGAGAGGTGGACGACCAGCTGAAGGACGACCAAACATAGTCGAGTCACCAATTCCCACAGTCCGGGAGAATTTGAGGGACTTTGTGCATCGAAACCTAGTGATAACCTGTCTGTGTTGCCTAACATGGTCGTCCATTTTTGATCCGGAAGGAAAATCTAGACCTACATCCAACCGGCTAAACAAAGTTATAATGACACAGTTTTATCGCCCTTCGAGAGTTCGGACGCATGGAAGGAACGTCTTCGTATGCCGTTCATTAGTCCTGTCCTGTTGAACACTAACTACATTGCATGGTCCACTCACTAGTCACTGCTCTGTTAGAATTGCTGCTGGATATTCCTTCTCTGTTTCAACTTTTCTCAGATGCACCGCTTTTGCAATGAGTAGCCCAAATCTCTGTGATTTGAGGCTGTTTTAACTCCCCAATAATAATTACTTTTATAGTTGTATGTATTATAATTATTATAATAATTGTGTATAATAATATGTATAAATATCATATATATATATATATATAGTGTGTGTGTGTGTGTGTGTGTGTGTGTGTGTGTGTGTGTGTGTGTGTGTGTGTGTGTGTGTGTGTGTGTGTGTGTGTGTGTGTGTGTGTGTGTGTGTGTGTGTGTGTGTGTGTGTGTGTGTGTGTGTGTGTGTGTGTGTGTGTGTGTGTGTGTGTGTGTGTGTGTGTGTGAAAAATGAATAGTTCAGTTCAGATTGGTAACAGTTCCGCCCACTGTCTTGTATGTAGACGTGTGACTCTTTTGACTAAGAATGAAGACGACCTATTATATACTCAACACTTAATGTGTACGAGGAATATTAACTAAAGATTCCCGAAAAATACTTTCGTAGGAAAGGATGCAATTAGAACAAGAAAACTATGTAACAACAAAATTTACTGAACACTGGAATCGGTTTAATTAATTTGTGTGTTAAATAACTTTCCCTAAATTATAACAGGAATTAACAAATTTGTACAACATGTTACAATAAATAGGTATGTCAGGCTCTTCCGTTAGCAATAAAATAAGTGACTCACATTGGTAATGGATGTGATTAACACATACCGGCGTATGGATATAAAGCATCGCGGATTCTAGTTTGGATATCAAACTAGACGGATGACCGATCACACGGCCAGATACCTCTGCGATCGTGGAGGTATAAGCAAAGAATCAAGACGCGGTACGATTCAGTTAGTACAAAATTCATACAGAGACACTCACAGATGCTATGTTTAGGACACATTTTGCAATTATAATAATTTATTTAATGAGTTTCTTTGCTGTATTAATTATTAATACCACTGTCCGGAAAAGATGTTACGTGCTCGCGATAACAATCAGCGCGAAATATTTACAAACATCGTCTCAATGAATTAACCAAGCAGTCAGTGGACCTATTGTTTGTTAATTTAATTATCAAGGGATTGTTGTACACACGTTACTACGGTGTTGCCGCACTCGCGGTTGCAATTTTAATTGCATTTATGAAATATAATTTGTTTAAACGGTTATGCAACGCGATTATTCGCTTGCCTAACAACCACCGGCGTATTGTCTGCACACAGCGCGACCGTCGAAGTCATTGTTATGGACACAACAATCGCGGCGAGTTGCACAATGTCGCATAAGTATTCAAACAAACAGAACAAACATGGTAACTAAAATCGTAGTACGATTGCAATTGCATAGAACAATATCAGCGCGAATGTCCTTGCCAACAGGGCCTATTTTGGGTTCAAAACTTGACACTAAGAAACGTGTTAATGAGAAATGGACGTGTAAGAAGAGTGGGTACAATCCAATGAGTAACAAATGCTCCCGCGCATTAACAAGTGTAAGCTGTAACAATTTCAATCCAGAACCCTCAGTTCCTTGTTGGGGTCTCTTTGGTTCGTCAGAAAAGATGTAGTTCGTGGAGGCCTTCGTGTTCTTTCTCTTGCTGCATTTGTTCGGTCGCTCGCCGAAACTCTCGTTGCTTCCGCAGCGACCTCTTCATTTCCCTACCGCAGAACCATTAGTACGTCTGCACCACCTCCCTCTATCAGGGTCAAACGCCGTGGAGCGATTCTTGATGACCCCCGTTAGTCAGCCTCGTCACGCTATTCTAAATAGCCCCAAGTATCTTCCTTTCCTTTCTGTTTCATCTTCGTTCCTTGGGGACATCCTTCCCCCAAGCAAGTCTTTAGCACACTGCTTGGCCCAATTACCATTTGCCACCGGCACGGATGTTCTCTGTCTCGCGGAGAACGGCCGAAGCCTTGGGCGACACCTAAGGATACTAACGCAGAGGCAGTGCTACTAAAACATAAACTTTGTTCAAAATTTCTGGCGCCATCTTGCGGATAACCGTGTTGGCGTGTCCTTTCCCAGTTTTAGGTAGAAAGTCCAGCACTGTTTTCATCTGGCAGTCATCGGGCACGTCCCGGAAGCTACAATGAAGCCACCATGGGTGCAAAGACGCCCCACTACGCAGTGCAAAGCAAAACAAAGAGTAACAAAGGTACTGTTGTTCTTTGAAGCAAGAAGGACAGAACGATCCAAAATATCTTGGACGACCCTGAAGAGCAACTGGAGGACGCACTCTAGGAGAATAGAGACGAACGGAGAAGCTGGGTGAGAGAGGAAAGATGGCGACAGCCGTAGGAATCCTCATTTGATGAATATAAAAATTTGCTCCAAATTATTATTAGAAGCAACATATAGATTCTATTTTATACATGACTCCTAGTGTATGCCTTAGAAACTTGAGTCCTGCGCAGAAAGGATATAAAAGGCCAAGAAAAGTATATGGTTCAATAAATGAAGGAGATATCTTGGGGGGAAGAAGAAATCAAGAGCTTTATAACAGATCGACCAAAAGAGTTTATACTATAGGACACAATAACCTAGGTATTAAGCTAGGTAAGAACATTAAGCTAGGTTGTCTTAGGTATTGCAGACATGTTATAAGGATGGACCTTCTTCTGACCCGTAAAGCTTGTATTATGCGGAATGAAAGTGTTAAAAGAAACGTTATTAAGACTGCAGCTGAGACGGCAGAAAGGTGTGAACCGAAGGTTGGAAGGTCTGAACTGTAGCCTACTTAGTGGAAGTTAGTGTAACCGACAGAGACCTTTGGTGAGGACTATATCAGCAGGCCAAAAGCCTACTGCGGTAGTACTTCTGCTAATGATAAATTAGCAGACGAAGGGAAAGTTATACGCAGCCTGGTAGCCTTTTATATTCGTACCTCTGCGACCGTATAACGTCCTGTATTTATTTCTAAAGGTTTCTGACCATCAGTAAAATTAGTGTGTAGTAGAGGCGAAGTAAACAATTTGTAAAATGGACACTAATTGGAAGTGTCAATTGATGTTTTCGATTTTGTGGTGTCGCACCAAGGCAGTTCTCAATTTCATACTTACCGTGTCATCATCACCACCATCACCGTTTGTGATCAGAGATGTGGTTATGATTCCGGAATAATATATTAATTATTGCCGATAGACCTACAGTACAATAATTTCTTGGTCACAAAAGGATAAGATTCTGAAAGTTATGAAATCATAATGATTAATTTGAAAAAATTTGATGACTTATGAAATGTAAGTTGCAAAAACAAAACACAGTACTCGTTGTTTTCCAGGGCCAACATCCAGTACAGTGAAACTTTGTCTTGTGTACTATTGGTCTGAACACAGTAGAACAATTAGTTGCTTATTGTATTCTATTACGTACGAGTGTGACGAAGATTTGAGCATCAAAGTGAATAAATTGCCACATATTTGCTTGCTCAGTGCTAACAAAGACTCTGAAAGCGAAAACCAAGAAGGAATCAAAATTAAAATTTTGTAAAGCTGCAGGTGTTTCAGTACTAATATATTGTTGCGACGATTGGACTGATAGGGGCAAGTGTCAGACGGCCGAAGCGAACAAAAATTTAAGAGCAGGTCGTTTAAGAAAATTTTAGGAAGAAACTAAACACATTCTTAATTGGTGTGAAGATTTGGTACTATAGAGACAAATGGAAAAGCCATTTACCGAAAATGGTTATTACAGGCATCTCCTCGTTAGCCTAAAATTTTAAACTCCTGATGGGATCCACTGGATGAATAGCAGTGAGGTGACAATTAGATATGACTTTGGAACAGAAGGATGTCGCTAAGCCTTGAAAAGAATTGATGATAATGATAATGATTTTAAAATACTCAGTGGTTGGTCTTTTCGTTATGGTAGACAATGGTTTCACCCGTAATTAGTCGAGATATATTTGGCATTTCGCTTTTGCCAACAGATCTCATCGTTCAGAAAAGTGCATCGTTATTCTGTACGGCGCGTTTGCCGTGGCCTACATTTGTGCACTCGATTCTGATGGCAACCAGTTACAGTAACTGCCTCCACATCACGTCTGTCCGTGTCAGTCGCATCTTTCCGAGACCGTCCTACCGCAACTTTCTCCCGGCGCTCGCAGCAGCCGGTTACTATCGTCTAAATGTGTTTGTCTCTTGATGTTCGCGCTTACCTATAATAGGTGTGGTACTTTATCGAAATGCTACTGGAACACTTTATTATAATTTACTGTTATTTGAGTTTCATGAGGAACTAACATTACAGTACTTTATACTGTACTTAAAAATGTTATTTTAAAACTTAAAACTTTTCTTTTCTATTTTTTCGGAAATATGCAAATAATTTTCACTCTACTGCTCCACTCTCCAAGTTTCTACTCACGAATCAATTATTAGTTCAGTTCGAATGAAGTCAGAACCACTACTTACTACTTTTCCCTTAGCTGGAATGTAATCTTCGCTTTGGCAGTGTATGTGGCACGTGATCGCCACTAATTTTTCTTTCCAGTGAGCAGAAATTCACTCTAACTGGCAAAATGAAAAACAGACACACTTTTACCCATCTTGCCAAAGCATACAAGTATGTTCAGTATAATAACTTGTGCGATATTACAATTACAAACAGATATTATCACTGTTGCACACCACTATAGAAAAATTATTCCGATTAACGCTTTCAAGCTTCTCAGCTCATCGTCAGGTCGGAAATAACCTTATTTCCGACATTTCCGGAAATAACCGGAGGTTATAATTTGTCTATAGTGGTGTGCAACAGTGATAATTCTGTTTGTGATTGTAACCACTAACACAACTTTCTTAATTAAACTTCCGATATTACAATTGTGCAAACACTATTAACGAACATAGTTTGGTCTGACGAAAACCGAAGTAAACGAAAGGACAGTTCTTATCTCGAAAGTGCAGTGCTAGTTACTGGGACGGATGGATGCAGTGTGCCGGAGATAACTCATCATATTTCAATGTGCGTAAACAACAGGTAGAACTCGTTTCACTGCCGCCCAGAACGTTACGGAAGACAGAATAAAACCCGATTAAAACAAGACTGGTGTCCTCTCAGTTATTGTTTCATTATTGTGATAGTTTTTCCTTGCCGGCTTTCTTAAAAGACAAAGTGACCCTGATACTTTGCCTTTTATTCATTTTAAGGTTTCTCATTTTAAGGAGATTTCTGGTCGTCATATTTTGGAGAGTTTTATTTGTCATAATTGTGGACTAATAAATTAACTGAGCGACTGTTACTATTTGTTGGACACATCTGTTATTTAGAATAACAAGAGCGCTTTCTTTACAGACGTGTTAATAAACCTTGTGGTGGCACTGATTTGGTGTTTTATGATAATTTCTCAATCAATTAATGAATAAAACCACTGTCAGTGGTATTCTAATTTATTTCGTCATTTATGTTTGCTAGTCCATAAACCGTAAAAGCTTTTTTGGTTTCATAAAACATTCAATGAAACCCTATTTGCTAGTTACAGGGAATAGATTCGATGCTAGTCGTGGTTTGCTTTAACCTAAAATAACCCTTTTCCGCTCACCCGGAAAAGGATTATCACTGATTCCTTGGCGCTCTACTATTATGCGAAAAGTAGCTGACTTTGATCAGTAGCCAGTTCTACTACAACTGACTGTACACACAACATTATTTTTAAAGACTTTCTCCTCCTGTAGAGTCGCTTTCAAACGTGTCTAGTGTAATTGACATTTCCGTTGCGCATGCGTTCGACGATTAAGGTTTTGGTAACGCTCTCTTTGACGGCAGCGTCCTCTTTGCCAGCACAACGTCTAGCTTGTGTGATGTTCACACGTATAAGCGGATCCATGCTTTTTTATTATTTTTAGCTACGTTTTCAAGGCATTTAACAAACGAAGTACAGTACTGTACTTTGCACCGAAAAACATTATGTCTCATTCGATCGTTTTATTTTTTAAGCTAACCTACATATTATCCAACACTAGATATAAATTAGAAACAGAATATTTCCAATAAAAAATGCAGCTTTTTGCCCTTTTTCTCGTTCCCTAAAAAAGGTTGTGTTTATAAAAAGAAGAATACAGTCCATTTTCTAAACAATAAAAAAATTATAGAAAAATACAATACTACCTAAGATTTCATAACTGGTTTCACATGAAATCTCACTTCGTTACGTACAAGCATTTTTTATTGTATTCATCTTTTACCTCCGTAGCCTCTTTACTTCAGTCGTTAGGATTTCCGCTCTTAAGAACTTCAAAGACGTTAAAAAACTAAATAATTGATTAAAACAATCGTGTTTTCTCTGTCTGTCCGATATTTCTAAATACTACTTATTTATACTTACATACTTCCTTAGAAAAGCAGTTACTTGGTCGTTGCCTCCCGTCCTTTATGGAATCTACATCTTTTGCTAAATCTTACTAACGAAGAAACGAAACCTGGTTAAAAATATTGTAGTGTGGACATACATAAATGATTTTTTAGAAATCGCTTATTTATAGAAGATAATATTTTAGAAATCACTTATTATTAGAAAATATATTTTTAGAAAATTTATTTTAGAAAAACTGTACCCCAATCGTTCGCAAGTGTCTTTTACAGTTTTACAATCATATTTTTTTATAATAATTTTTTTCGAAAGTATAAAAATTGTCATGTCTGACGTACGTTTCACAGAACAAATTTCTGCATCATCAACGCAGTCTGTAGAAAAATGTGTTGTACGAAACAAGCTTTAAACGATCCAGTTTTAATACATGCTCAGGAAACTACCTGTAATAATTTGTGAGCATTTAGTGCAAAATATTTGTGTCAAAATATGTTATAATAATAATAATAATAATAATAATAATAATTATTATTATTATTATTAGTAATAGTAGTAGTAGTAGTAGTATGTTCATCACACACACACTCACAGAGAGAGAGAGAGAGAGAGAGAGAGAGAGAGAGAGAGAGAGAGAGAGAGAGAGAGAGAGAGAGAGAGAGAGAGAGAGAGAGAGAGAGAGAAGATCTATTCAGACTTTTTTCTGAGAAATTTTCCGAACACTAGTTTGCAATCCATCCTCAGTCACTATCGCGTTAGACTAGTTAAGTCGTTTGTTTGATTTGGGATTTGTTGTTAGTTGGATTTGTTCACTGTACTGTATGTAGTGCAGTATTATGATCGTTTCAAACATGTAGTGTTTTAAAAATTGTGCCATGGTTTGTACTGATTTAAATTTGTTTCGCTATTAATTGGTGTCGTATTGGATTATGCAAAAATGTAAGCTTTGCAAAACGTTCCTCATACATGTTAGATGGTAAAATTTAGTGATGTTTCACTGTAAAAATCCACTGTTCTCTCTTAAATAGATCAGACATAAAGATAGTTAATTAATTTTTTAGATATCACACTACTACTGTGTTCAAATATAGAGCTCAATTAATTAACGTTCTACGAGTACGTTAAAATTAATGCAGTCGAAAATTGGGGTTTTTAAAGTGTAATTTTGTGGGACTTAATGAAAGTGCCTTATAACAGTCGTTTCAAAGAAAATATTTGTCATTTTTATTTTTGACAGTACAGATCTTTTTTTTATCTTAATACAGAAAGATAACACACTGAAAAGTAAAGTCATTTGAATACATGACACAGGAATAAATTTATTTACCAAAGAGCTAAATAATTTAAATTTGAAATTAATTATTACATAATTTAACTATAAATTTAACTAATACGAGAATCACTCCACAAGTAAAGTAAGGTATAACTTGCAGTAAGCTCTGTTGAACCTATTTATGCTGCCATCTCGCAGCCCTTAGTGCAACATTTTTAAGTGGGTTTGGTGCATTCGTTGTTTAACACGGTAGTCGTACTAGCATATACAATGATTTAAAGCAGCTTAAAGTGTTTCGCAAACTTCTTTGCTACTTTGGGGAATAAAGATTTTTTCAGCGGCCCCCTCAGGAAAAGTCTAACAATGAGTTTGGTATGGTCAACTCTATCGAGTTTGTTCATACCATTGACGGTTTAAGTAATGACAGAAGAAGTGATTTTATCTTGCCGGCGTATTGTTTATTTACGTTTGTTGTGCACTGTAGGCCACGTACGAGCCTTAAGAGATTTCCGATACATCATCGTAATGGAATAAATTAACTACGCGAAACACGTAAAAGGGTTAAAGTTTATTGCTAAATTTGTTATAAAATGCTATCGTGAAAATAATTTATCACTGGGGAGCGGTAATGCTTATTTTTGGAAACAACGGTTTAATGACAGAACGCACAAGGCTTTGCCGTCAAGACGTAACGTCATCATTTGAGGTTTAAGAGGCCTTTACGTCCTGCTAGCACGACCTTAAATGTCATTAGAAAGAGCGAGAAGTGCTGAATTAGCTATTATACGTTTGAAGCTGTTACTATGGTACGTTGAGTAATTGGCGACCATGGTAAGAAACTGTAATTGCGTGTATTCGACGCTCCTAACACTGACAGTACGTGGAGTGGAATCATGCGCGTTGTGTACGGCGTGATCGAGATACAACTAAGATTTCATAATCTGAAGTATAACAAATTGGTTTAAAAGTAATGCAGAACGTTTCGTCATTTCTAGCACTGAAAATAATACGCTCCAACTCGTCAGGTACTGCCGGAAGGAAAGTTCCTATAGGGGAATTACGTCCTGCTGGAAGGACGCAAGGCTCTGTACACAAGAAGGCCTCCTAGCAGGACAACTGCGTGTTCGTTCTGTTATTAAAACAATGAAACAGTGTTGTACTCATTACAGTGTTTTCTACAAGAAGTCTTCAGCTATTAATAGTGTTTAGACTACCAGAGTGAAATGTCGCGATAACAGAATGTAGTCCTGTATCTCTTGCGTACAAATGCGTAGAAAAAATCATACGTCAGCAGTACTATGTTGTTACAAACATTTGTGCAATTATCGTTTTTGTTTACGCACATTTGATGAATCGCTGAACATTAAAGTATTTTTCAACCCATCTGCCTTACAATCAACTTCTTTATAAACAAAAACCATCCATATGGAAAAAGTTCATCAGAGCTTTTTATATTTATAAGTACTATTCTCTAATAACTTTATTTTTTGTTATAACATACTGTTAATTATTTGTTATTTAATAACTGGACAGTTAGTGTTGGTTATTGATTTTCCATTCAACAAAGTAATTATAGTTATTATTTTGGCCTCTGTGGAGAGTATCGTAAATTTGTTGCAAAAAATAGCCGTATCACAAAATAAATGACGTGTGTTAAGACGAGTTGCGAAATGCGTAGAAGAAATCGTACGTCGCTTGTAAATATTGTTATTTCAAATAAAGAGTGCTGGAAATAAAATACTCTGTGTGTGTGTGTGTGTGTGTGTGTGTGTGTGTGTGTGTGTGTGACGTGTGCGAGGTGCTGGATTTCAAATGTTCGATTGTATGATATATTATAAATTGACTAATGGGTTGCACTATGAATTGTCCTACTTTTGCGTCTATTAGAGTCTATAGTGATCTTCGTCATCTTCCAGTGCCCAGTATATAATCGTCTCTAGTCACAATAATCTTGGTGTTGGTCTCGTTTGCGATTCATTCCATCCACGGTTCCATGGTATGTCCAGATTTCATCTTCCTAGTGATTTCCATTACTGGACCTGTCTCGGTACATTCCCCCGCCCCATACAAAGTTGTGCTGTCTCCGCTATAATTGGGTGTAGAATATTCATTAATGCTCTTACCTGATGTTTGGTATTTTCGTATTTGTTGACTGTTCGAAGCTCGACGCCAAAAATCCGCCTCTCTTGCGGTAAGTAATTTTTATGACTTTCGCTTGATCAAAGAATTTTTCATTCTCTTATTTACTCAAAACGCAATTGCTCCCAAGCATTTTCATGCACGTGTCATGTTTCATATTTTAGGCAAATACTTGCTTTTTTATCTCATTACGATCCTATCTTCTTTTTCAGTTTTTATGTCATATTTTACATCGTTTTTCTATCGTCGAGTCGACAGTTTATCTCCAAAGACCCCTGTCTCTTGTTCAGATGCCGCCAATTTCGCCAAAGGGGTTGATTACCACAGTCTTAGAAAGGGTTATTCAGTATATGAGGACCTCCGTTATATAGGTGAGAATGGACCATTATGAGGTGTAGAGGCCAAGTTACCTTCCTTCGTTTGGGTTTTATTAGTTCATGAAGAAACGTTTTACAAAAAGCACAGTCAAAACAAAGTCATAACTCAATATTGAATGGTTTAATGGTTTACAAAATGTTTGAATAGCTGTAGACTTTTTGTGAGTACAAAAACTGTTCTTTATTTGCTGTAAACAATTTTGTTAGAATAAAATTATAGTCAGTTTAAAACAGAACCATACTGAGTGGCTTTAAACATTTTAAGTCTAAACAGTACCTTATTCCCCTACTACTTTTATTGTCACATGTTCTACTGTTAGCTTAAGTACATTACGTAAGTTTCTTGTATATATGTATGTCCATTATCATTCTATACTGGTAACCTTCCAGTGAACGCTTAATAAATTTTATAAAATCGAACCAAGACGTATTGTCTTTATTTTTGTCTTACATCTGTATTATCAAGAAACACGCAGATCTTCTTTAGATAAGACCTGCCTACGCTTCTTTTAGCGTCAACCTACCCGCCCACTTCTGCGTTACACAGGGCAGCGTCCTACAATACGACTTACAACCCCCACGTCTTTCCCCCTTAGTAATACACATACAGTTGTTTACCCCTTTTATGCAAACAGAAGTTTTTAATACGCATTCGCATGACGCGTGTATGTAGGTCTGGTCTGTCACTTGACACTCGCGGGGGGCGTTCACGGTTATCTCTCCGAGTCCAGTGCCAGGCTGTTGTCGTGATACTTAAATAGTTTCCAACGACGCGAGAGAGGATACGTTTAGCGCATATCGTTACGTGAGTTTACATTCGTCGTATCGTGCATCATACAGTACTGGATAGGAACAGATATGAAGGTAACATACTTGTACAGGTACGATTTGTTCTTTTTCTTGACGTATTAAATTATTAATGCCATTTAAGACGTAATACTAGCCAAAACGTTACGTATTTGAGGCATGTTTTGGGTATTAAGTCGTCCATCTCCAGAGACACTGATCCTTCTTCGTCGAGTCAACGTGGCTGACGATATGGGCACACACAAGCTAAAGACCCAGATCGTCTGAAGTAAATGCAGTTACATCTTGACTGATTTAATGAAACCACTTGACTATTTACACTGATGTTACTAACATTATTGCATGTGATGTTATTAATTTTATAAAACATACTAAACATTTAATATTATCAAATCTGAAACACAGTTTTATTAAAGTTATCATACATAGGCCTACCATCATACAAAAAATTACCATGATCGTACCTTGCTTTGGCATCGCATTGCGTTTTCAAGGATCCCCCCTTTTCTTTTAGTCATCAGTGCAATTGCATTACACGCTGAATTCGTAGTTGCCAGACATCTTTCGAGAGCTAGTTTGTGCGCCCCTGTGATTGCCGTTAGGTTGTACCACTGGAGGTTTGAGCAGCTACTGTATGCCAGTTGAAATGTTGTCAAGGATTTTGGAGGAGGTTTGTGTTTTAAAAATTTACAGGCATTGTTCAAATGCAATGCACAGAGAAGGGCATTGAAAATGCTTCAATGAATCTAAAAAATATATATATTTATTTATGTTCATTCACCAATCAATGAATTCATTCTTCATTCACCAATCAATGAATTCATTCATTTACTAATGTACAGATTATAAGTTAAATGTAGTCGCATTCATAAGCGAAGTTTTATATGTGTACTACGTTATTGACACCAAAGAAGTAGTTTCTATGGAAACTCACTGGTTCCCATTTTCGATCACGCACCAGCGATCGGCTGCAAATGTGCGACACGTCCTTATAAACATTTCCAATGTTAAAATTGTTTCAGCTTTCGAATTGACTTTAATTTGTTCGATTTTATAATCGGTTTCGTGTATCATGTTTGTAGGTAGGTTTTTCCAAGCGTTCTTCATTGTACTTTTTTGTGGTATTTAATTAGTGTTAGCTGTTTGTTGTTAACATCCGGGACATTCAAATGGGCGCAACGTATCTTGTCCAGTTTTACTATTTCAACTATGCAACTGGTAACGTCCCTTATTTCAATTTGTTCCCTGATCCATGTGATGTTCGTATAGTCTTTTAGGATTGTCCTTAGAATTAACCGTTTCATTTTCATCTTGGTTATTGTACATGAGACTACGTTAATCGTTTGATTTCTGGTCTTCGTTTCCTCAGTGGAGACAGGAATTGATTAAAAAACTTCTTTAATGTTTTGATATTTGATTCAGAAGTATAGTTTTCAACTTTGTGAAATACAAACACACATTTTGTATGAACACTGGCAACATCGCGAGTCTCTTAGTTCAGCAGCAAAGGTTTACCAGATTGTTGACTGAAATTGCCATCATCAAGACGGAGATTACTAATACTATTGACTGTATATATATTTTTTTTTATTAAAGAATTTCCTCAATACTGAGGGCTTCTCCTACCAATGCAATGTAAAGACAAATAATTACATACATTACATATTCAACACATTACACAAATTACATTATACATTAAACATGTACAAGAAATTTCCAAATACGCCCAGTCATTCTCCTTTGATCATGGTTCTCCACTTATCTCTATCTTCAGCATACTCGTCCATATACTTCTGGAGACATTCAATCCATTTTCTCCTTAGGTTCCCCTTCTTTCTTCTTCCCTCTGGTTCCCATCCTGCCACTCCTTCTGAGTATTATAACTTCTGCCATTCTTCTGAGATTCCCGTACCACATCAATGGTTTTTGTTCTATCATTTCCACAACTGTGTTTTCCACTTCCATTATTTGCCTGATTCTTCCATTCCTCACTCCTTCTATCCTGGATCTCCTAGCTCGGCCACCGCCAGTAATCCATCTCTGTTGAAATTAACCTGTACTGATGTTGTGCCCTGTAGATCATTGCTTTGCTTCTTTGTATTATATTCTTACACCACAAAATAGAATATAATAATATTCGTATAATCGAATGTCTATAATACTATAGGCCTATATACGAATGAAATTTCAGAACGCAATCTGTGTTTGTCCAATTCCATTTTTTATTTCAGGGGGATAGTCCCTTTGCAGGGTAACTTTTCTTCAGATTACTTTATCAACAAGCAGTTTGCCGTTTTGCTCGTTTAATTTAGTCGTTATCTTAGTTCTGTCCATGTTCGTCTTGAGGAATTTTTTCAAAGTTTTGCTTCCAGTTTATCAAACCGTTCTTTAAAAACACGCAACAATGAGTTACGAGTGCTTGGATCAATCTTTCGGAAGTATCCATTATTCTTGGTTTTATAGTGTCTGTCAATGAATTCACTTACCAGGCTGGTTTACAACCACTACCTCTGGAAGGTGTAATTCTTCCAGTTTCTTTTTACACTTTTTTGCATATGTTTTAATTTGTTGGAGTAGACATTATTGATAGACGAGTATCTTATTTGATTATTCGTTTACTTGATTTCGCATTATTCGTTTGTTATTTATTTGTGATAGGCCTACTGTATTTTGTTTAGATGTAACATTTCAACTTTCATGTAAGTGTATTTACTACTCTCTTCACCAGCTATGATGATCGTACTGTGGTTACACACTACATAATGTAGAATGTTACTGGCTTATTATGTATATAGCAGTGTACATAATTTAGTCTGAAGACGGATGCAGATTTTAGCATCCGACACACTGCTTTGGTTTTAGAAAGCTACCAATAATGAATGTGTTGTTGAAGTCGAAATGTTGTCCCGCGCATTATTGAATCGTTTCTGCCATTTGATCTAGATCTTGAGGTAGATCAATCTGAAGCAATGGAACGTAATTTATTTTCATGTAACAGTAAATTTCAGTAAGTCATGATAGCGTACAATGTGACCAAGGGGTATTGGGAATTACAAATAGTGTTTTGTAGGTAAAATTTGCAGACAAACGATACCAGCCGTGATGTAACAGACACAGTAAGCCAATAACTGGTGAACCATCAATTGTCATCAACACTTCTAGCCCTGTTAAGCATGAGCAACCCCCTATGGAGTCAATACCCTCATGGGAAAATCTTAGTCCACAACCCCTTCCCATGGAAAATTCTGTGTACACCACTGATAGTGCAGTAAGTTATTAAAAAATATGTTAAATATTTAAAAAATATATATTCAAAAATATTGCATTAAGTAGAAAATATATAATCAGTATTAGATCAGTGGTCGTCGAACCATCGGTCGGAAATTTGGTTACACTGCACAGTGTATCTCATAGTCTATTTCATCTCTAGGCAAATTGTTAAAGTAAAATTGTCGTGTTTTTGGTTCATGTAGCTCTGTGATGAAGCTCTTGTTCAGCTCCACATACTCGTTTTTCTACGATTTATGAAATAAGTACAGTATGGGAGTTAAACACCTAGCCAATTAAATTCAAATGGCCGTGATTAATAATTATTCACCTAGTATAAAAAAAATGGCTGGTGAATAAGTGTCATACTTGACATTAAGAAGAAAACTGGATGATCATTCTTACATTTTTATTGCTGTTTTTATGATGTTACTCGAATAACGTTGAAATGCGGAAAGTAACAATAAAAATTTTAACTGTACAATTTTTTAAGTCAAATAAGTTGAAAATATTTAAAAACAAAAATTTTTGTAACTTTTATTTATTGAAATAAATGTTTAAATAATTTATTTGTTCGGTTTCATATTTGGAGTGAAGTATGTTTTAATCGAGTATTTTGTTTTATATTCGATATAATTAAACAAGTTTTATCTCAGACAAAGTAGCCCATCACGTATTTGCAAGTTAGGAAAGTAGTTCAGTCGCTAGAAAAGTTTTAGCTGCCGAGGCTATTAGGTCAAGGCGATTATATGAATACACGTGGAGACGTGTCCAGAAAATTACAGACGATAAACACGGTGCTTATGACTGAGTTCAGAGGCCTGCATTATTGATGATAAGTCGACGGAAGCTTTCAATCGGTAACGGTGTAATCGATTTGGATTCGTTGTTTCCTTAGCGTTACAATTCCGTGGCAGGTATTATCATCATTAGCACGTTCTGTCCACTGCTGTGTGGACGCCACCTCAGTTATTATCGACTGATTTCTGTCCTGAGCGATTCTCATTCAGTAAACTATACTATAGTAACCTACATAACCAGGGATGTGTACATCGTGGAAACGCTCACGATACGCATCATTATGGTCTCTTGCTTGTCCTCAGGTCTAGCAAACTTCATGAACTTCTGCTAGTCATAAGTCCCGCCCACCTAAATTTTTCTTAATTCTGTAAATGGTCTCGTCTATTCTAGTCCGGTTGTGTATCTACTTAATTGTTTTCCTGCCTTTTCTTGTCATTCACGGCATGATTCTCTCTGCAGTCTGCAGATTTTATGACACTCTAGTGTTCTTTATCCGTGTCTCGGACATTGCAGGTACACACCGGCAGTTGTTAACACTTTTTCGGTTGATAAGCACATTATGTTGGTATTATTGTCAGCACCAATATCATAGAAGGGTTTCGCGCGGCAAAATGGAAAAGTGAGACTGAACTTTACAATTGAGAATGGCACATCAGACTGGGAAAGGATATGGTATTTATAATAGTATCTATAGAACACTATTGCTTGTCAACCGAAAAAAGAGTTTGGATTTATGGATTTAAAAACGAGACCGCCAAAATCAGAGCGAAAGTAATATTCCTCATAACATTCCTCATGTAATATTCTTCATAACATTCCTCATGTTTCTAAACCAGTCCGTTCTGATACTAAAATGTGAACATCGTAGGGAGGATCTGTTGTTAACTTGACCTCAAGTAAAACAACGAATCGAAGAGTATTTGATTTCGTTATGTGTCTGTTGAATTACTCGCAACGCGTTTACAGTAATCTCAAATAGTTTTGAAAGTATTATTCTTCCCGTAAATCCATATTTTACGATTAACAAGTCACGTGCTGTTGACGAGTTTAATGTTTCGTTTACGATTTGAATCGAGATTTTTTGCGAGACAGCAGACAAGCCCGTTTTTGTTCTGTTTGTAGGGAACGTGTTGAGTCAAAGTTATGTGCAGTTTTTTGTCAAACTGAAACTGTCTCATGGAATTCTAGGTGCACCAGAACCTCGGCTGAGCAGTCCAAATTTACACAAAGTAGATTTGAAAACGGAGAAGAGAATTAAAAATCCTATGAACCGCCTTTTTTTTTTCAAAAACGAGTATAATTCTTTCGACATATCCTGAGACTTGACAGCAAGTTAATGTAACCTATTAACGATTACGGCAGGGGGGGGGCAAATGTCAATTGTCGTCGAAGATAACGAGGAGAAGACTGTCACGTCAGATGGATTGTCGCCGCAATAACGAAGTAAAGTGCAAATGCAGGAGGCTCTAATACCGGGATAACGAGACTGCCCGACGTACTGGTGTGAACAATGCGAGCTATGTAGACACTTGCGTCATGGCCCGAAATACACGCGCGCGCGCGATGCTATTTCTTATATGTAGACTGTACACCAATTGTAAGTGCTTTATCTGAACTTATCAATTATGCATTCAACATCCACCGTCTGAATTTCGTGTACGTGTTGCAGACACGATGGAACGATGTTAACATGTTAAGTCGATGTTAACGATGGAAATAAGGTAAATTGTGTAATTACTCTTTATACACCGGGCTGCTCTTAAAAACAATAAATGCGAATGCAATGGACTGTTTTTAGTGTTTCAACCCGAAGATTGGTGGATGTCCGTGGTGCCGACCTGTTGATCGTCCTCAGTTTAAACCCCTCGCCACTTGTTCCAGATGCCATAGTCGTATCACGATCGTGTTTGAGTAATTAGCTTCTGATGGTATAATTTTTTCTTCTGACTTTTTTTCATGTGTCCTATGAAAACGTTTACTATCATTTTTCATCATATTTTTCCAAAGAATCGTCTGAGCACTGTTCCACCACCATTTCTGGAAAACCTCTGACGTTCATTGTTATCTTCTATATATGTGTGTATGAGCGTGCGTCTCTCTCTCTCTCTCTCTCTCTCTCTCTCTCTCTCTCTCTCTCTCTCTCTCTCTCTCTCTCTCTCTCTCTCTCTCTCTCTCTCTCTCTCTCTCTCTCATATACACACACACATTTATTTACGATTATTATTTTTTCCCCTATCAGTTCCTTTTTTTAATGTATATTAATACACGGCGAAGCCTCATTATTATCAACCAACATCAGTATCCAACGAATGGATAAATATTTCGTCAGATTAACATAGGTCATGTATAATATTTACTCGCATCAGCACAAATCATGAATCAACATGGCTGTCGATGAGCATTACAGATGATGATAATGGTTTGTGTGTGTGTGCGCGCGCGCGCGCGCGCGTGTGTTACTGAACCCATAAATATTACACGAGGACTAAAACAAGGAGATGGGTTAGCCCCAACACTATTTAATATTGCATTGGAATATGTAATTAGAGGCTTATCAATAAATAGCTCCAATCTGTTAACAAATAAAACTGTACAGGTAGCCGCATATGCAGATGACATTAACATCATGTCAAGACGGATCACGGCAGCTAAAGAAATATTTATAGAGCTTAAAAACAAAGCCAAGGAAGTTGGGCTAGCCATAAATACGGATAAAACAAAAATGCTTATCCAAACAAGAAGGGACCAGGTTGATAACAACATTGAGATAGAGGAGGACACAATTGAAGTGGTGGACAATTTCACGTATCTCGGAGTGAATCTAGCAAAGACTGGATCAGAGGAGCCAAAGATCCAAAGACGGACCACCATGGCTAACAAGGCATACTTCGCATTGCTGCCATCATTTAGGTCTGGGGATTTGCACAGGGAAACAAAAATGAAAATATATAGGACTGTCATCAGACCGGTGTTATGCTACGGTTGTGAAGCATGGACAATCACACAGAAAATTGACATAGTAGATACCTTTGAAAGGAAAATCCTCAGACGCATTATAGGCCCAATACAAGAAAATGGCTCATGGAGACTGAGATACAACAACGAACTGTATCATATATAAAGAGATACCAGTCTCAAAATTTATAAGAATACAAAGATTGCGTTGGGCCGGACATGTTATGAGATTGGAGGATGGCAGGAACCCCAAGAGGGCTTTGCTGGGTACATGGGAGGGAACGAGACCTAGAGGTAGACCGAGGAAGAGGTGGGAAGGTGGCGTTGCAGAGGACGCGAGAGACATGGGGATAAGAAACTGGAGGAGGGTTGCAGTGGATAGAGTGGATTGGAGGCGGAGATTGGTGGAGGCCAGGGCCCGACTTGGGCTGTAGCGCCATAGGAGGAGGAGGGTGTGTGTGTGTGAGAATGAGAGAGAGAGAGAGAGAGAGAGAGAGAGAGAGAGAGAGAGAGAGAGAGAGATTAAATAATGTAGCCCAGTAGGTAGCGTGCTCAGAGCGCCCGTGCTGTGAGCGCCAACGATGAAATCGTGCTCTGAGCGCCGATACTGATAAACCCGTGTTCTGTGCGCCGAGCTTATCTTTGCATCATTAGACATATCTGTATCTGCATCTTCATATCTGTATGTCCGCTGTTCGCCAACTTCGTAGACGTCTAGTGGTCCAATGAAAATTTTTACAAATCTTTACTAAAATCTTTATCACAGCACTAGTAAGGTCCCAGAACAAAATACATTTATTATTAAGTTAGTTAAATTCCAATATTGGATAATTTTTCATATAATCTGATAAATTACGAAAACCCAACTATTCTACCATTTTATTAGTAACATAACTATAGAGCAGGCAATCATAAACTAAATACTAACATTTTTGGACTACTGCGTTAGATTTTAGATAAATATGTACTCGTAACAATAATACCTAAATGACAAATAATTTAGTCATAGCTTTCCAGTGTATGTATGTTTCCATCGATCTCTGTATCTAATATTATTCGCAAATATACATAAATGATAACAAAATATAAAGCTTTTTGAAACATAGTTTACAAACTATTTGAAAGCGATCCAAAATTTGCAATGAGTGTTGAGACACATTATTTCTGTAAAATTACAAAATACAGAAACTACAGATACAGATTTTGTATTTTTAATAAATTCCTCATAACGTTACCCCCAAATAAACTACAGTATAACAATTTTATAAAAATATTGAGTTTTACTTTAGACTTTTGGTGCTTCCAGATTTAGCTCTTTGTTTTGATGTACCTTTGACTAATGTTTTTCCTTCCTACACACCCAGAACGTAATACATTCATTTGAACGTTTCATTCTGTACTGATATCACTCATGAATAAATAGAGGATTATTCTTACTTACTTTCTTGGAAGTAATGACTCCATTTAGATCAAAATTTACGACTTTAATACTACTGTGTCACAACGATTGTCAAACCACAACTAAGGAAAGGTCGGACTAACAAGCTCATTTACGAGTCGTATGGTCAGCAAATTTAAGGTATGCGGCTATCTAGTATAGACTAGCAAGTTTTGCCTTCTTATCAACCCACTTACATTGTACATCCCGTGTTTACGCATATATACAGCTCAGGTCTCCGTCTCATAATCGTATTCTCCTTGATTATACAGTTGTATTTAACTTAATTCTTTTATTTCTTGTCAGATGTGTTCGTCCCAACCAAGTGAGAAATCTGAGATAATAAAGGATTATTCGCTAATGATTCACGAGGCACGCTTGGCATTTTTCACGAGGAACTTTACAAAAATTTTTAAAGTTTATTTTGGGTTAAAGTTATGAGAAATTTTTGTTAAAGTACAAAATCTGTATCTGTAGTCTCTGTATTTTCTATGTGTAGTAATTTGACAGAATTAGCCTGTCTCAACACTCATTTTCGATCGCTTTCAAAACGATTTGTGAACTATGTGTCAAAAAACCTCATATTTTGTTATCAGTTACAAATATCTGTGAATAATGTTAGATATAGACCTACAGATATCTATGGAAACATACATAAACTGAAAATATATGACTTAATTATTTATCATTTAGGTATTATAGTTACAAATTTAATTAAAAATCCAATGCAGACGTTCGGAAATTTTAGTATTTATTTTATGATTTTCTGCTTTAAATTGTTATGTTACTAATAAAATAATAGCGTAGTTGGGTTTTCATAATTTTTCTGACAATATAAGAAACTATCTAATATTGAAATTTAACTAATTTAATAATAAATGTATTTCGCTCAAAACAGTTAGAGAGGTCTGCAGCTCCGGGAGCTTACGAGTGGTGTGATAATTCCTTTTAGCAATGAATTGTACAAATTTTCATAGGGCCGCTAATGTTGGCTATGGAGTTGAAGAACAACGGGCAGACAAATATGCAACCACGTGTTACCGCGTCTAATTATGCAAAGATAAGCTCGGCGCACAGAACACGGGCTTATCCGTATCGGCGCTCAGAGCACGATTTCAGCGTTGGCGCTCTGAGCACGGAGCCGTACAGTATACTGGACTATACTGTTTCCGTTCTTAGTTTACTCCTGATGTAAACAAACCCACGTGGCTTATCTGAAACGCGCTATTGGTCAAGGGCGTTGACACTGTTCACTCAGTAATATGTTACGTGCATGAGCGAAATGTCTGTACAGTCATGTGAGAGTTGTCTTAACTGCGACAAGTGGTCTTTGAATACGTTTAATCATCTTTATGAATACATAGTAGAACTTTATGGCCGCTAGCAAAATGAACATAAATTTAAAAGGTTTTTAGAAAATTATACTGCCAAAAAATCGGGGCACGCCGTTTTAAGACTTTTTCCTTATCACTGTATTCTTAATCTCAGTGAATTAATATGGAGCCCGTTGAAAGGATATGTTGCCCTTCACAACACAACATATAAGCTGCATGATGTAAAACAACTGATAGAGAAGGCGGTAAATGAGATTACGATGGACAAGGAGAGTCGTTGTGACCAGCATGTATTCAAGAAAGAAGACAAGCCATGAGAATTCGACAAAATTACCGACGCCATCGTGGATAATCTTATCACTAACACTGCTGACTCAAGTGATGATTCAAGTTCTGACACAGACATGGAAGGTATTTAATTACTCTGTGACGGCAACTGATAATAAACAGTACACTGGTAAGTAATTATCACAGCTTCTATTTTCGCTTTAAATATAGGCCAACTTTATTTTTTTTCTTGCGATATTCATACAGTAAATAAAAAAGCCATTAACTCTGCGTGTTATAAAATACTGGTATATTATTGTCGGTCTGACACAGTCACACAAATAGTACTTTGGTCTGGAATGTAAAAATTATCACAATTTACATGTGTTTATACAGTGTCAACATTATATGTACCCTGTCTGTACTACTTCTGTCAGTGTGACACGCCTCTAATTCAAGCAGCAAATAGCGTTTCAGACGTGCCATGGCTGTTTGTTTACATCAGGATTAAGCTAAGAACGGAAACAGTATAGACTAGTATTGCTCACAAAAGAAGTCACTGGAGGGAGACATACATGTGTTCACTAGTGGGCAGACACGTGCTTGCGGTATAGATAGCATACAGTCTTTCGTCCCACGATCCAGTGTGATTGTAACTAACAGTGCCATTATTTCAATCTAACACTGAACAAACCATCGATGGAACAAACTGGCCAGGACGCACATGTATTAAAACAATACGTACGATATTGTTACGATTCGTTGTTATATTTAGTAATTGTATTTGCAGTACAGCGTGCGTCGTAGTCACGCGCACGCGCACGTATTTATTTACACAAATATGCTATAACAACTTGTGCCGGTGACTGATCAGATCTGCCGCTTTTACTTAAAAAGCATGACTTTCAATGTGACTTTTTAATTCCGATTGCCTAGCAACCGTTGAATGTAAAAAAAAGACAACACTGAGCAAAACCAGGTGGGTGTATTGCAAGGTCAGCAAATCGAGTTATTTCCGTTTTCCTAATTGAAGCCGCGCTGCTCCAGCCATGTGTAACTGAATTGTGATTATTAATTATTTGTTATTGTACGCAAGGCAGGAAAGCGGTAAACACCAAATGACATTCTACGGAACAAACACGTATCAACAGTATACGGGCTATAAATATACAGCGTAGTAATAAGAAGCATAATAACTTTTACAACTCTGAAGTGAGGCCTTTTAAAAACTACAGAATCGGCTTCATACAAAAAAAAAAAAAAAAAAAAAAAAAGAAAAGCTATAAACAGCTGAGAAATTAATAAAAGAGCTTAAAAATTAAGAGCATAACAAAATTTATCGTCAACGTCAAGTCGGGGGGGTGGGC
Source organism: Magicicada septendecula (assembly GCA_034769895.1). NCBI lineage: Eukaryota > Metazoa > Arthropoda > Insecta > Hemiptera > Cicadidae > Magicicada > Magicicada septendecula. The sequence continues at coordinate 118,779,370 of CM068375.1, read as the reverse complement.
ATAAATACGCCCTTGTCTGGAGGGAGGCTAACTGTCAAGAGAAACAGGGTCACGGTAGATAATGGTGAACTTCAATACGAAGGTGACATACATAACAGCTTCAATGGTATAGACCATCCGGCCCGCGGCATCCCGGCCGATGCTACGTGCAGTTTTTAAACAGATCGTCAAAATACTTCAAATATTATAACATTTTACTAAATAACTAAACAAGAAATAAATATAAAATCAAAGTAAAGGGCTAACTTGTCAGACGAACACTTGAAATCCATTCTAGTGATAGGAGCATCAAAATTTGACTCAAAATGAACAGACATTATATGTCAGAAGCCACTCCACACATCCCATACGCACAAAAAAAGCCAAAAAATAATACATAAGAAATATCTTTGAGTGTTATTTTTCCTTACTTTTATTTACATTATTTTGAATAAATGAATTTGTTTTATTTGGATAAGTCTGCTTAATTTTTATTTAAATACCTATTTTTTTACATATTTCGTAAACTTAAAAAAATACGCGCGCGCGTGTGTGTGTTGGCTCGCCTGACTTCCAAGATTTTTCAATTCGGCCCTCAAGTGAAAACGTTTGTAGACACCTGGTATAGACAAGAGTAAAGAAATGAATACTAAACAAATCTCATAATGGACACGACGAAAGTAGGAAACAAATCTTATAACTAATGATACTGCGATGTATTTATAATATACACACACTTATTATTTACTAATGGTACCTATAATCTCAATTTTCTATTGTAGTGTATTTATTGTTCGTAGCCTAAAGATACCATACATATGATTTGCAATAAAGTTTTAATAACTCACATTCTTAAACACGATCGATTTCGGTCATTATAGAGTAATCAGCTGATATAATATATAGAACGGAATGTAAACATAAACACTCTGTAACAAAATCAGTTCTCGGGAAGCTTTGGACAACGACGTACGTATCACGTTCATTAATCAATGTCTACGAATTCGTTTTTGTAATTAGTGGCTGATGTACGATATTGTGACCGCAAGTGCGCTGTATATGACCTGACGATGGTTTATGACCGAAATCTATAAGGAAAATTGTATATGACACTACAATAGAAAATTGAAATCTTATAAGGAAAATAGAAGAGGCAAGCCCAGAAGACGTTGAAGAACAGGAGTATTAGTACAGAAATGCAAGTAAGATGATTAGAAGAAATCTGACGGCTTCATGGAAATAGCTAAAGTCGGGTAGACGACGGTACCAATGCGCGTCCTTTGATATCGGCGCGCCCACACACACACAATATAAAATTATTCGCAATATCTGGATACGTCATCGCTGTCGGAGGCCCGGTGGTCGTTATCAAACATTCTCCGTTGTTTACATAAATCTATTGTGTACAATTTAGTATTTTTAACCTCGCGATTTCAGCTGGCGTTTTCAGACAACCAGCACAACACCGATTGTTGTAGTGTTAAAACATGTAATGAAATTACTATCGATCCGCCAATGTCCAGGCAAGGTTTCTTAACGTGTTTGGCCAGTGTTACCATGGAGCTGGCGAACGACCTTCGCTTTCAACAACGCGTTATAAATACAGTACGTTGATACCGACCGTTTTCCGTTATGAGTTATTAATCTGCGAAGAGTATTGTTTAGTTTAGCGATAGTGATGCCGATTTTGTGACGATGACTCGGCAGGTCGTAATAAAGTATTGTTTTGATGAGAACAAAATAATAATTTATTCTGCAGTGTGACCAGCTGCTACCGTTATATTTTTCCCATTTACCGAAAACTATTAGGCGTAATAATAGTTGTTTGAATCCTCATCCTCCATCCTCTACCGTCGCGAGGTTTGATGAGGAAATATTGGAATTCTTGCAATTATTGCAACCTCAAGCCTCGTTCCTTCCTAAAGTTCATTCGCCTACATTATTAGTGATCTACCTCTACGTCTGTTAGTTTCTGTTTTGTATTCTCTACAAGATTTTCATTTCACTATTTCCTGACCATACGAGGGTTTGATAAAAAAGTTCATGCAGTTCTTTTTTATTTTAAAAATTATGCTTTCATTCATCAACACTTATACTTATTCTGTTAGACTACTTATTCAAAGTAGTCTAAGTCGAATGTAACACGATTAAGCCAGCCGTTTTCCAGTCTTCAAAACATTTCAAGCATGCACTTTTTCGTACAGCCTTGAGCTCGCTTAGCGATTTTCGTTTTACGCGAATGTGTTGTAATTTCGTGGAAATTATCACTACTGGGAGGGAAGGAGGAAAGATCGCGTTGGGACACATCTGGTGAATACGACAGTTGCCGTGTCATATTTATGACGTTTTCTTTTGCCTAGCCTGGCAAAATCCTTAAGAACCAATGACGTGCGTCCAGGTGCATTATCGGGCTGCAATTTTCATAAAAGTTTCTTACGTAAATCTGCCCGTTTTCTACAAATAGCTTCATACAAATGGCGTAAAATGTCCGAATAGGACTCTTTATTTACCACAGCCCTTAGTGATGAAATTTCGTGGAACACAAAAACACAATCTTCATCGGACAACCACGATCTTCAGCTCATTTACGGCAGTCTTTGAAGGTTGTAAACCGCTTGTTCACGCACAGAAGTCTCGCCAGGAAGCCTTCTGAACACGCTTACCAGGACAGAGCAATTTACCTCACAGTTTACAGAGAACTTAATCCATGTTCTTCAATCTTGCATTGTAGAATGACAAAAAATTCGCCTAATAACCTAAGGACGACTTACTCAATTAACTGTGAAATCTAAACTATGCATCAAATAGGGCTAAGTTTTATACGATTGCTACTAACATGTGTACCAACATCACATGAAAACAGTGTTTTAATCGGACACTTGTAACGGTGGAAATTGTAAAATTGCACGAACTTTTTGATCAAAGCTAGTATGACGCAAATAGCTTAGATAGGTGTATGTCTTATTCACCTGCTACGAGGTGATAAGAAACGAGTTAGTAACGGGAAATAAGAGGGAAAAGAGAAAATTATTGAAATATATTAATGAAAGGGAAGCTATCTGTTCAGTAAATTATGCTAAAAAGGAACTGCCATATTTGGAATTTAATAGGACGGAGGATATAGAGAAAAAGAAAAAGGGAATGTGAAGGATAAAATTATTGATCATATAAAGGGAGGAACTTCGTATTAAGAAATGAAGAGTGTTGGGTAGGATAGAGTAAGATGTACGCGCATGTTTAAATCTTAACTGTCAGATCTGTCGCAAAGCAGGAGACTCGAGATCTTGTAATACGGAAGCAATCGTCTGCATTCTACAAGTGAAATTTCGGTATCACGAACATGTCCATAATTTGAAGCAGATTCTTTCGTATCTGGCCGTTTTGGCGCCCTTGTTTGGGAATATCAAAATATTAACTAGCATTAATCTTGCCTACTTTGAATTGCTTCATCTTTCCATATTTTCTGCGTTGCTATACTGTCTACATCTGGTCTTCTTTTAGTTTTGTCAGCACGGTGTCCGTTGTTAGTTATCAAAGAATCTACTTATATATATTTGTTTACTGCTTCATAATTAGTTTTATTGATTAGTGAAAGGTAATTTAAAAATTAAACTCGAATATTTGGAAACATTATTGGCCGGACTGTTTCGGCCTCACCATCGGAGTTGTTGTCGGTAACAACTGGCGCCGGTCCCGCCAAATTCACCCCAGTGATGAGGTAGAGACTATGAGTAGAGACACTGACGATGGCGTGCGATGGTGAAACCGAAACGTTTGTCAACACACTGTAGACGACGGCCACTATGTGGACACCGTTCGTGAAAGCCTTACGAACTGTGTAAACTCGAATATTTATCCAAACTAGGGACAGTTAGTTTCATTTTCCGTATAACCAATAGATTCTATTTCCGGAGGGATGTCAGTAAATGGACGAGACGGTTAGAGATCACGATTGAGGACGTGCATTATCGAGTCAACAATAGTAGTCCGCTCGATTAAGTCGGCCTGCCAAAATGTAACAATTATACAGTAATGCGTCGTCAACTACCGGTTCTTTAACCGTGGAATTCACTTTTACGTTTTATGAATGCGCAGTTTCTACCCCCGACTATGCAATTCGCGTATACGCTGTTTGTTTTAGCATCCGCAGCTCTTCCTTCTAGTCAGAAGGATTGGCCCGTTGCTGTCTACCATGTAAGACAAAGAACCAAAGAAATACATTTGTTTTAACCAAAATAGATCTAAATCCAAATCACTTCATTTAACCTTTTAAATTGTGGTGGAGAGGAGGAAACACTGGAGCATATCCTGATGCGGTGCACCTCACAAAACCCAGCAAGAGAAAACCTGAAGACCTTGGTTGGACAAAATGGAGGTTTGGAGAGCATTCTCAAAAGAAGAGAAAACAGGGCACTGGCCGCTGCAGCGTACAATGGACATCGGACCATCGGGGTTCCATAATCCCTGGAAGTCCGTAAGAAGAAGTAAGAAGTAAGAAATCTTTTAAATTACTTCTTTTCATTTTTGACCACAATCACGCTCAGTTTTTCCCTAGACGTCTGTCTGTAGGTCTATATATAATTGGACGGGGTATTCAATTCAAAGAAGTTTTGGATGATTTAGTATTTCTACATGAGCATGTTCAAAAAAGTTAAAAAAAATAAGCAGTCCTCTCTATCGTCTGTTGGCAAACAAGCCGTATCCTTCCATACGTGGCGACCACAATATAATTCAACAAGATTGTATGTTGTTTCGAGTAAAATTCTTTAGTTTTAAATTTCCAGTTGAAAATCTTAGTAAGCTATTTCAACTTTGCATTAAAACCGTGCTGGCATTTTGTTCTTTATCTTAGCGGCTTTTTGTTATAAAGTAATTTCAGAATTTTTGATAATTGTTAAAACTTAAATGTAGTCAGCTATTTGAAAGTACTGTATTGATTTTATGCGTCCAAATAATAGTCTACGTTAAGAATTTTTGGTTGGTTATATCCCTCTACCTTACTTTGCCCATGTAAAGTTAACTTCATCAACCGCGACGGTTTGTGGAAACGTAATCTCCACTTTTGAAGTGGAAATACTGTATTTAAAGGCAGTGTGTGAGTGTGTAGCATTTTCATCGGACACATTCTACCTGTGTGTATGACAGGGAGAACAAGCGGGATAGAAACGGGGAAACAGAGATAGAATTAGGGCGAGCAAATAACGTCACCTAAATCCCTCGTTAAACATGTATAAATTATTTTAAATCTGGTAACGATTTCTCACATTACATTCCTCTGGTAATAAGCATTGTATTTTCTAGGAAATTTATGCTTCTAGAAACGAATTATCCTTCTTAGTTGTTTTTGTATTTATAAATATACTCGCGAATCTGAGCTCTTGTGCTACGAAGAGGTGTAGTAAATGATACAAAGAGAAAACTAAACGGTCGTGACACAACGAGTAATTCGCCCGTTAGTTCGATTCAATCAGTACAGCCTTGCGTGTCTCGCCTACGCGTTCGTCCGGTGGTATGTACAAATTACTGTTTAGCTCTTTGTCGACAGACATAGGCTTCGGTTCCACTGCTGCTACCAGGTCGCATTCCGGCCATTGTTAAATCGAGATCACACACAACACAATGAGGATTATCTCGGCGACCACAAAATCTCTCACACAACAATGCATATATTTTTACCGACGACAAGACTGACTGAATTAGTGTACGTATTTTGTTTGTATCCCATTGTTGTACTCTACGTAATATAATAATAATTGTTTCGTAAACGGTTACATCATATGTTGAAATGAATTACGTAATACCTTATTCTGCTGTACGGAACAAAAAACTTTTTTTTTACATTCTCAACCTAGTTACACTTTATAATTTTTACATTCAGATTTTATTAAACGAAAAGAAATTGGTGTGGTCTAAATAAAATAAAATCTTTTTTGATTCTTAACTTATTTGAATGGAGCGAACTATAAGTTAGTATTGGATAAACAAATTTAACAATTAAACGGTAACTGTCTTTAAGTTCACCTACTTCTTTCTTGTGATGATCAATCGAAGTTTTCGGGACGGAGCTGGTCGTACTTCCTCCCTCCCGTTTATAGTGGTCATGCCACACGGTGACAGTAAGGAATTCATGTGGTGGGTAAGGAATTCTCGTAGTTACAAGAAAATGAAAAAAAAAATAATTGAAATAAGCGTCTAAGCCGGTTAGTATACCCATTTAAAAAGAAGTGTACCACTGTGACTCCTCCTCTTTCATCCTCAACGGTGGGGGGTGGCTACTTGATATATTCTCTAATAACTTTATTTCTATTTCTTCTTTTTATCTTCTATTTCTTCATCTTCCTTTGACTTTTACGGTTAGAGATTAATCTTTCTTCCCCTTCATAAAACTGTGACTTTCCAATTGCATTTTCGTCCATTTGCTTGGACAATGTATGATACTCGTGACACAGTTTTCGCTTGGTGCGTTTAGTTCTTCGTGCTTCTTAGAGCCTACTCAAGTATAAAGTTTGCCCATCTACTTTCTAGTATTCATTTGACATAATCGCTGTAATTTTCGGTCCACTAAATATGCTGATTATTGACAATGTCAGTTTCATTCTTTTTCGTAGTTCCTATGTCGTCACTCTACCTTTAACTAACGTATCGTAACTTGTAGGCGTCTCCTGGTATATCTAGTTACAATTTTATCACTTCACGTCTTTATTGAGCTCCGTACCTTACTGAATAGGCAATTTCCTACAAAGATAGATCTTGTTCTCCTCTCCCACGCTTCTATCATAACGTCGTTGTATAAATTTCTGTTTAGCCCATTGTTTCAGCATAACCTTCTTGACGTTAGTATGGAACTATGTCCGTTTTTTGTAGGAAACTGAGTGTTGTTTATTCATGTTTCACTTTATTTTACGTTTATCAGAGCGTATTATGTCCGTGGGAACGCGACGGTATGGTATACGCGTTGTATGTTGGGAACCAGTGGGTGTTATGAAACCGCAGTTATTTTACTCGAAACGGTTTCGATTTCGGGACAGTTTCAGCACGAGAACCGTAACTCGTTTTTCATACATTTCATACATTCTCTGAATGTTTAAGTTGATACACCAGATGACGTTGATGAGGATAACACCATCACTTGACTACGGACGTACGTAGACGACTGACTTTGATCGATTCCATTGGTGGGTCAGTCGATTCCACTGTCATATGTCACCCAGAACACTCTCTCCATCAGGTATTAGTCCTCTTCTAGGGTCCTATCCTGACAGATGCCCTCATTTACATAATCTGTCGGTCTTCACAGTCCTGCTGTCGTTCTATCCACGGCCAGCCCAGAAACTCCACTGATTCTGAACTTCTTTAACAAGAGATTGTTCATATAGCAGCTACCCTTTTGGCCTCGCGATGCTGAATTGAGGCCTCTCACAGGACTCTTGCCCACATGTTCTACCGAAGAGGCAGAAGTGTTGGCCACTACTCCGCGATGGAGCTCACTTATCAGAGCTTTTGGCGTTAATTCATGTAGCATCGCGATCATGCCACACCACATGAAATTTATGTAGGTAGGAAGACGCCTGCGTACTGTAAGAAGATAGAAACAGTAAGAAGAAAACACTGAAGGTACGGTCTTACAGGTCAACAGAGGAATACGCGAATAAGCTGTGACGAATGGCGATCGGGTTCTGTTCTATAAAACGCGTAATGTTTAGTTTGCATCATTACTTAGATTCTTAAAAACTTCAGGAACAAAAAAAATGAGTTTATAATCATACTTGTGGCACTTTTAACTGGCACTTGAGAAAAAAGAAACAGTGTTCCATGAAAATTAACCTTGTTAAACGCACAAAGCAACAAAGGTGCAAAGAAGAAGGATACAAGCACATGAACTGTTGTTTTAAGACAAGTTAAAGACATGATAGAAAATAGTAGAATAAATGTTTTGAGAGAAAGCAAGAGATAAACTACCAGTACAGGCGGCTTACCGAAAACGCCTGGGCAGACCGACAAAGAGATGAAACCGTAACACAAAAGATCACCTGAAACCTGAGAAGATTCTCTGGGCGTTTAGAATACAAAAACCCGAATATTGTTTGAAGCTAAGACGCTAATTATTTGCAAAAAATGCCCGTGTAAAACTGTTGTTGTTACACTTTTGCATATCGTTCCGCAGTTTTTCTCTTTTGGTTAAGTGATACATAGAAAATAATTCCAAGCCGAAAAGCGTTGGCAAGATCTGAATAGCGAATAGTGGTTCGGTAAAATTTATAAGACCTCTACGCGTTCTGACCGCTGAGGTTAGACGGGATGTTCGTTACGAGTGACACTTTTCCATCCAAACGGGACAAATACATACCTCAGTTGACTTTAGGAAGTGACTGAAAATTAAGAATTACTTGTTCACTTGAGGTAAAGCGATTATTGAAAGAACCAGTTTATACGTATTAGGTTCATTCTTTTCATACCAACCAGGAATCGAATGTTTTGCGAAATTTATAGCCACATCTTCTTCTTCTTCTTCTTAATTGCCGCTACAGCTCTTGGAGAGCCTTGACCTCCTGGACAATCCGCCTCCAGTCGCCTCGATCCTCTGCTTTCAGTCTCCATCTTCTTACACCGAGCCTGCGCAGGTCGTCCTCAAGATCATACAACCATCGTTTTCTGGGCCGACCGCTCCTTCTTCTTCCACCAGGTCTCCCCGTAAAAAGTTTCTTCAATGTGGATATCTCTAACCACATTCTCTGGACATGCCCTGCCCACCGGATTCTACTCTTTTTTATGTCAGTGACGATATCTGGTTCTCCATAATTTGCTGGATTTCTGCATTCGTCCTTATTCGCCATGCTCCTTGGACGTTCTCTGTATCAAATATCCTCCTGAAGACTTATCTTTCCCACCTGTGGAACCACTCTTCCATCAGATTTCTTTTATTTCTTCGGCCATAATGTTGTCTTCAGTAACTAGTGAGCCTAGGTATATAAATTTCTCAACATTTTGAAATCTGTGTCCTCCAATTACCAGGGATGCTCTTCTCTCTTGTATTTTACTGGCTGTTAACGTGTATTTGGTCTTTTCACATTTATAGCTATATATTAATATAATAATAGGTTTCTTGTGCGTTTAGTACGATCGCGTGTCAGAAACAATGGTTTACACCGAACATTGTCAAAAACGAAATAATTATAAAAAAAAAGGAAAACGCTGCGCGGTACAGCTCCTGAATATAACAGTGATTTTTACAATAATGTGTTCTCTCGAATTTGTGTTTGTCAGGTCATCTAGCGTGTAACCGGCAAAATGAGTTTGTGCGGTGCCACCGACTATAGTAGCAGCACTCATTTAAATACTGTGTTTCGATCATGTGTCGAACTTAACAGCATCAGTGAAAACGAATAATATAACGCCGGCCTAAACTATAGCTGCCCAGAGTTTTGAGCGGACACAACCTGACTAGCTGCGATATGCAACATTCCGTAGCAGGAAAGGTCAGAATTTCGAACGGTTAGTAAGCAACGTGCTTGCCCGTAGAAAGTCTAGTCCGCCAATGAGCTGTCGCGCTGCAGAAAGGTTATGTACACACAAGTTTAGGCTACCATACACCTACATGCACTCTGGTAAAACGTTTTTAGATGATTCATCAGAAATCAAATAATTAAATACGGTGGTGTTGTCCAGTTTTTGTGTGCACTCAACGGGAAAGACATTCACTTTCGGAAAGGTCGCTAATAGAAAGTCTCCGAATCAAAAGAAATTGAAAGCGCCTTCTACCCACGTACCGCTACAAACATTTAACGGTAACTGTTGGCTATGAGTTAGTTACTACAACCCAAAATAGACCGCAGCTGACTGTCGTATTTTACACTTCCGCTAGGCTGTCACATCCTGTCTTGTCGCATAGCTGTTTATATGATTGGCTTTGCGGGGTAATATTCAAGGAGGGATGTACTCAAAGAAGTTACTTCTCTGTGTCTTTATCCTGGTTAAGAGTTGGCAGTAAAGTTAGGTTCTTGTTCTTTCAATAAGAGAAAAGAATATTGCAGTACGCGTTAAGGACTCGAAGAAATGGTGGACGGCCAAAGAGGACGCGGTTAGATACTTAAATAGATTAGGCCGACACCTGTTCCCTGGAACGAACAAATGTGATTGGAAAACTCAATTATAAAGAATTAAAATTACTCTCGTCTCACTTACTTTGTGCCTACACGTTTCTTCTCGCAAGATTAAACGGAGATTGGTAGGTGGCCATTCTTTGAAGTCGCAGACTATTCTGTATATCGTCCTCTGCTTAAAATCCGTGCATCCTCCTTTCTGTTGCATTTTGTCGGTCTTTCGGTAACATTTCTCTCGTTATCTTTCATGCTGGTATCACTACGGTGCCTAATTAACTGTCTCAGTCATCGATATATCCGTGTCCCATTGACATGTTGTCTTACACACTTCGCCGTTGCTCATGTAATGCTGCTAAAAAATAATCCTGTACATTCTCCTTCGCGTCTCGTCTCAAAAGTCTCTATTGATCCTCGTCTTTTTCTCTAACGGTCATCGATTCTAAATTTATTTAGTTGTTTCTTTTTTCTTTAGACTTGCCTAACATAAGCACAGTCTTGGTTTTTCGTAAAGCTATTTTTGCTTCTGTTATCCTAAATTTAGTTATCTTTTGTGGATACTTCATTTATTCATTCCAAACAAATATCCATTTTATCTGTGTTATTCCGACAACCATAACTTGGCGTTTTCTTTTGATTCTCCTTCATATCAAATTCATAATGTTTCCTTTCCATAATAAACTGAAAAGTATTTATGTTATATTAGATCATCTTTGTTTGTTTAGGAAGGTAATTCTTAAGTGACTATTCATTTTCCATGTTGGTAAAATTGTATTACTAATTACCATTATACAGTAATTTATAGTTTAATCGTTTTATATATTGTAGATTATAAGATTAGTACTTTCGAAACTGAAGACGTTCGGGAGTCAGGAGCACAATGCGAGATTATAGGCCTATTTCATAATGCCATGTCACACCAATCTGTTTATTGCTTAACATAATAATAATAAATCTACATCGAATCTGAGGGTCAAATAATTGTGTATACAACAAAATTACCAAATGGGAGAAGTGGAAATACAACAAAATAGAATCATGATCCAGTTATAACATATGGGAGTCATCCTTACAGCAGTCGAAACGTCTTTTTTAAAAAAGTACACTATAACGGAATAGTCTAAAAGTACGTTGTAATAAATGTAAATTTTCATTCACTAGATACGTTTCAGACACATATCACAACGAAATTGTGAACATTGTCAGGCAATTAAAAATATGCGAATTAACAGTTGTAAATAAATTCTTCCATAGAAAGATATAGGCTACTATTCTATAAACAAAAACAAATATAGGCACACACACACACACACACACACACACACACACACACACACGTATGTATATTATAGTTATATTATATATAAGCTATAGTTATCACATAAATCATTCAGTCCTCTTGTACAACCGTACTACAATATAACACAGGTTTCTAACGTTTTTAGAAAATGTCAAGCGTAAGAATGACCTGTTCGTTGCTCAGTTGTAATCGATCGTAATTGTAACGAGTTTCTATCGAGTCGTTGAAAGACAACGCGGAAATAGAACGATAGATTTTCGATAACTCGGCTGAACGATCATACGTCAGTTGTAGGTAGAAAGTCATGGTTCAGTCCTTCAGAACAGCTTTCCTACTCGGAATAATAACAGTTTCCGGATGACAATGGAATGGGGGCAACGAACTCGACGGACATTTGGAGTCGGTCGTCGCGTTAGCCGAATTAGTGCAGCGTAAAATGCGAAAACGCACACATACACAAACATTCATATATATGCAAAACTGTTTAACTCCTCTACTTAAATATCGTTTTTAGTTGCAATTAATACGATTATTATAAAAACAGGTACAGATGAATCACTGATATTTTTAGATAGTAATTAGCCTGCTAGAATTATCCCGAAAAATAAAAAAATTGTTTACCAGCGTTTTTAATTTTTTACGTGAACTAAACTTTATATTTGTTTCTCTAATCGAGAATTTCTGAATAAAAGTACGGATTACTGCGAAAAAGTCGTAAAGAAAAGTTTTGATAATTAAAAGTAAACTTTATTGTGATAAGTAGAATGACTAAAAGTATGGACTTTCAGAAAAAGTTAGGTTCATACGTCCATTAGTTCTTGAGAGAAGTGTAACTTGGAGACAAATTAACGTTTGGGTGAAAATGAATTTAGGCAGATTCGCGTGATACCAAAATGTATTTTTCGTTGTAAATCGGAATTAGAACACAAGGTTGGACTTTAAACGATGGCCAGCCTTCGTCTGTATTGTATTGTTTCTCCATTAACAATAACATAACCGACTCCTACGTTAGAAGGTAATTAATTTCGATTCAAAGTGCTAATCGTCCGGTAGGAACAATTTTTCGTTGAATTTTCTGCGACACAGTCGTCCACCGCCCGTGCCAGTGATTTGGAATCCGACGATAATCTGTGGCTTTCATTCGTTTGAACGTCTCCATTTCGGTGGCAAGTAGTCTGCGTTATTTTGAAGGGCAATTAAGAATATGTGCCTGTATGCTTTCAACGATATTTGCCAACCTGTACGCACCGTCGTAACCAAAGCATTGAATTGAGAAAGAAGTTGGCAGAAGCGAAAGGGAAAGGAATGGTGAAAAGAGAGAGGCGAGTACACATCATTCTCACGCACAGTAACGTGGTGTCGGGTGATAGTGTCAGAATAACGAGGGTAGAGAAAACGGTGAAAAAAATGTGGGGCCAGACTGAATACAAACTCTGCGCGTTCTTGTATTCAAGTAAAATTGTCAGATGGCCGATATACTACAGGTTTGAAGGTAACGTTTGTACTATTCTGTATTACCCAAGAATAAATGATTACTATATAAGAATACGCCCCAGACTGTATGAAAACTTACCATTGTACAGGTAAATTTGGTACCATTCAAAGCGTCTTGGAGTGCCTGTTTTTGACAGCTTAGTGTGTAAAAAAGAAACAGGATAAGAAATGAAGGTATAAGAGGAGGACTTACAATAATGAAGAAGTGCCTGAAAGTAAATAGATGTTAATCACAATACAGTCCATTCCGGTTAATGGGGCCAGCCGCTTTAGTGGGTCAATATTCAAAATACAAAAACAAAACAGGGTTGCACATAGAAAGGTGCTTCGCTTAATAGGTCCGGACCGCCGGTTAATTGGGTCCAGTAATGGCTCAGTTTTTCTTTTCCTAAATAAAAGTAATACGCTTTTTTTGAGGTCGTAATTTACACGAGTAGACTAGTGAAGGCGACAAACCATAACAGTACGCTACATTGTCAATACCAACCCGACGTTATGTGTTCGGTTCCGGACTTTCTGTGTTTGTCCTTGACGACATACCGTACACCGACTACTAGAGCCTCCAGAATTCTTAAAAATAGGCCTACTCATACAATTTCATTAGGTTGTAATTATAGTATTATATATTTATTACTATATTCCCTTAGACGTACTTCGTTAGTAACAAATCTTATAATTTTGTTGTTTACTGTAGTTAAGCGTTATGTTTGATTTTCCGTTATTAAAACATTTCTGTTTATAAAGCTTATTTGCTTAATTTAGAAATTATTTGCTTACTTTAATTTTTTAGAAATTTCAGATAATAGAGCCAGCCGCTTAATTGGGCCAACTTGATATAGTCCTGACGTGTCCCAATAAACCGGAATTCTGTATATATTAACTAAGATTAACATACATACAGAACTTATCTATTCTTCTTCATATCGTTATATAAGAATAAAATGACTTTTCCAAGGAGAGTTAAGATTCTAAACGGATTAGCACCAAGCGTCTTGAATATATTTACGAGTAAGAAGAAGAAACAAGAGGTCAAGTAAAATAAGTATAAACGAAAAGAAGAGTTATTTAAGTAGGTGGAGAAAGAAGCGAATATAAAGAAACAACGGAAGGGAAAAGACGTATACACCTCATTCTCTCGCTCACGCATGAAAACACTGAACGTAGTCTCACACAGCGACAGAGTTTCTGTCCAGGAAAAAGATTCGGTGGTGTATGAGCAGACAGTAGGAAAGAGTCAGTTTATACTTTAACGCAAAGAAATTGTTCAAAGGGAGAGTCAGCTTGTACGTTAGTTTTCTTTTAGACAGTCACAAACACAGTCCCAGATCATATAGTAGTGGCAGAATTACAGAAAGGTGAAAACAACCTGAACCCCGAGATCAGTGTCGGATTATCCAAAACGCTAGGGTATGCTGCAGCACCGAGCACCACGGCCTCAGCTGTCAGAGGGGGCACCGTCCAACCCTAAATCACAAAAACTTTTTAAAGATGATAAATGTGAAAAATACAAATGTCCTCAATCGAAAATCATAAAAAGACGTGTGCACATTTTTCAACGAGTTTGCCGGTGTATTTTTTAAACACCTGTAACGTAAAATGTAAACAAAACGTTTGGTTCGTCGATCGCGTGGCGGCAGCGAAGGACGAAGAGCGATAAGTACTTAAATACTTTGATTCGATCGATTCAGAAGAAAACGCAAGGCTTCCCGAAACATGTTCCAAATAAGGAGAAAATATCTTGAGGTAAATTCATTATAAATATTAAATGTATTATATAGCCTACATCAAGAAACAGACTGTAGCAAAAAGCGTTTGAATTAGAAGAAATTTTACAAGACTTCATTGAGGCAAAATCAAGAAAAATGGACCGATTGGTGTTTTCTAAGCTTAAGTACTACTATGCATACTGTAATCACTATTTAACCAAATATTTGTTGTAATTTGAGAGTTCTTTTTCTTCACTTCATGTTTTAGGCATTCTGGCAGTTACGGTTCCCACCTTTTCCTTGGTCTACCTAAATTTCTTCTTCGTCTGGCTTTGTATTTTCTACCTTTTACTGGAATCGTGTATTGTTGCATAATTTGAGAGACATATTTATTAAAACAAAAATAATGGCATTCGCAGGAAAAGAGCCAATAAGAGCCAAAATCATCTTAAACGATAAAACACTGGATCAAATAAAACATTTTAAATACCTGGGATGTGATATTTCCTTCGATAATTTGAGAGTTTAATAAAATAATTGTTAACTTTCGAAATTGTGTATGCTATTTATCAGTGGGGGGGGGGAGGGGCACCAGTCTGACGGCAGCATAGGGCACCACGAGGTTCTAATCCGACCCTGACCGATATCATACAACGATATGAGGATAAAAACAAGGGTAAAGAAAGAACAAATGGGGAGAAACAGTTGCACGTTACTGTCTGGCTCACAATTAGCAACTAAACACAGTAGTCGGACACGTGGTGTACGTTTCTCGGAATGCTGGCGCTGCTCACAATTGACAAGCGAGTCAGGTCGCTCACCTTTCTTCACGTACCGTGTAACAATGGAATGCTATCGACTGTAACAATACGCTGCAATAACTGCACAGCCGTCGTTAGTCGAACAATAAATAATCGTGTTTCAGGCAAAACTAGCAACAGGCATGCGCCGCGCCGCGCTGCTGTCGACGCCTCATTATTTGCACAAAATTATTCGCCCAAGAATACGATTCGCCAGTTTTCAGCGTAACGGTCAAAAGATTTAAAGTTCGTTCGATTAAAAAAAAAAAAAACATTTAAAAACAACCACCTTTTTTAATTTTTACCTGTTGTATTTTTGTTCACGCGAAACGTTTCACCCATTGTGTAATAATACATACTCAGTGGTTACACTTGCAGTTCGTTCTATCTCTTACAACGAGATAAAATAAGAATTTCGTAAGGTAAGAAGAGACAAGTGTATTAAGTAAATAAATACGAGTTCTAATATAAAATCGCTTCGTAGCATCCATCTCAACGTCCACTACACTACTGACTTGCATTAAATGTGGTAATCATATTAATTTGACTATGTTCATATTAGGCCTAGGCCTGTATATCAGACTTTAACAATCGTGTTTACTGACAAAACTCTTGAAGTATCTTTCGAATCGCAGAAAAATCCTGGATACCGAACTGTCTGCTACCTTACGTCTGTACATAACAAACTTACACAGTTCGGTAAGTTCTGAATTTGATATTGAAACAATAACTCTTCTTCACACTCTTGCCAGAGTAAATATTTTGTCTAACTTAAAAAACATGAAATTTTAGAAAAGAATTGGAGATCGATGAGAAGAAGGAAAGTAGAAAGAAACTTGTAAACGTAAAAACAGTATTTAAAAATAAAGATGATTTTTGGTTTGTTTTTCGAAAATAATGACTAAAATCATTCCAAAAGAGGAGACTGGATATGGAAATGTCCAGTAGGAAATTAGGTGACTAGTAGAAGGAGGATCCATGCGAATAGGACGTGGCTAATCGGGGTTGATCGCAACGGGACGATCGTTTACAAAACGCAGGACTGTCCCACAAAGGTGGTATATACGAAGACGATCGGCCTTGCTCAGTTGATCACGAATCAATGTGAGTTTAGGGTGTACAAGTTGCGATACAGAAGTGGAGGACACCTTAAGGAAGCGTCTATAGGTTGGACAAGTAACGCACACTTTGACGCGACAAATTATCTCCCATATAGGCGAAGTGTCGGTTCAGGCCTGAAAGGTAGTGCACGCCTGCATGAGGTTTCGGAGAATCAGCGCCACTGATAGGTAGAGACAGTGGTTCTCAACGTGTGTGCCGCGCCACATGACTCGCCGTCAGATTCGCTAGGTGTGCCGCGAAACTTCCGAGACTTTTGTTATTGCTAATAAACGTAATTAATATAATTTTAGTCAATATTTATTTTTGAAAAGAAACAAGATAAAAATATTCAAGAGTTTAAACACGTTTGTACAGGGGACTTATTGGCTTATGACTTACAATAAAAGATTTGAGTTAAACTTATTGATCGCAAAAAATTTAACTTGTCGTTTCTTCCATAAAAGTTCAGTTAGGCGTGGAATTGAAGATGAACACACACGCATTTCCTGTTCATCTAAGGGAAATCTCTCGCGTTTGGTTTTTATCGGCCATCTAAGTACCACATGCCAATTTCAATTCTTTATTCTTTGTTCTTTTCTTTTTCTCTGATATTCTTTCATCTTTTCACTGTGTTTCTTCTTCCTGTCTTCAGTCCATTTTGAACCTGCGTTTTTCTCTCTTCTACCCTGGACTCCTTCCATTTTTAATAATTTTGCCCGAAAAATTTCTCTTTCAATTGCTTCTTCTGCGTGTATATTATTTTTTTCTAAATTCTTTTGGACTTCTTTAATCCAACTTGATGTTGACTTCTTCCCCACAGATATTTGAAGATCTGCTTTGTTAACCTATTGTCGTCCATTATATATAAATGTCCAAAAAATAATTTCTCAAAAAATAAATGTCTTCGTTTTCTCATTGTTTTGTTACATTTTCTATACGTTTATATATTTCATCATTACTTCTTAATTTCCAACCTTCTGAAGTTTTTCGTGGGCCTAGTATTTTCCTAATAATTCGTCTTTCCAATATTTCTAGTTTGTCTAAATTATAATTCAATGCTAGACATTCACTTGCATATAGGGATTCTGGCTTCAGTACTGTACTGTAATGTCTTATTTTCACATTTTTAGATATGCACTTTTTATTGTAAATATCTTTAGTTATACCATATGCCCTTTCCATCTTATGAATCCTTTCTTCTATAGCAGATTTTTCTAAACCATTCTCTTAAATTATTTCTCCTAGATACTTAATACTCACGCGTTTCTTATTTTTTATGTTTGTTAGTGCCGTAAAGTCCACCTCTCACAAGCAAATGGTAGAAAAACGTAACTGCTTCCACTGCTGTTAGTGGGTAGACTACTATTTCTTCGCTAACTTCAAAAACTTCAGAAGTTCATCATACTTCAATTGAAGTGTTCGGTCTGACTGAAGTTGTTCTTCTTTCTCCAGAGGGAGGTCGATGGTGTATGAATACCTGGTGACATGAATTGTTGCCAACGTGTACATTAGGCAACTCACTACAAAAGGTAGTATGCCGTGAAGATAAAATGGTTGAAAACCAATGAGATAGGCCGTCTGACCCCTAATTTAAGTCCAGGATTCACCTACTAGCGATCTTGCCTGCCATACTAGCGTCTCCCATGGATGCCAGCATACCGACAGGAGGTGAGGCCGCGTTATAGACGGGCGGTCTCGCTATTCATAATACGGTCCACTGTGACATGTTCCTTAGTTATCGGACTGGTCCACAGAGCCTTCACGGCTACTTTCCAAACTGCCCTGCCTAGGTTAGCAGCCCATAGGCTGGTTGGCAGCAGCTCGCCATTCTTCACGCTTCTCTGCTTTTCTTTTCAACTCACAATATGATGTGCAGTTCATATCGACCATAAGCTGTTTCATGTAGTCTAAACGGAGTCGTCCTCTGTGATTCTTCCCTTCAATTGTTCCTTCTATTATTCTCTTAACCAACCCATTGTGTCGTAGTATATGCCCCAAAAACTTATCTCTTCTCCCTTTTAGATTTCGTAAAAAGCTCTCCTCCTCCTGAGCTCTTCTAAAGACTTCCTCATTCGTTATCTTCTTCCTCCAGCTTATCTTGAATATTTTTCTGTAGCACCAGGTCTCAAACGCTTAGAGTCATTTCTTGTCACTTTCTCCAGTTGTCCAAGATTCACTTCCGTATAGGGCAACACTCCACACGTATGTCTTTACTAGATTCTTCCTTATTTTCAGGCTGATAGTGTTTGAAGTGAAGAGGTTTTCACTTTACAAACTATGATTTTCATACTATTTTTCATTTTTAATAAAATATATTTCGAGAACCATTTCTGTGCTCTAATTTGTCTTGGCGTGAAATTCGAGACGCTATCGCCATCCACGAATGTCTCAGGGATAATAATTGTTTTGTAACCAACTAAGAACGTAGAATGTAGGACTCAAAACGTCGCGTGTTTGCAACGTCAAACACAATATTATTCACAGACACGTCCTATTGACTGCTTCAAGCATCTTCATTTCTTTCGATCCGTCGTTTATTTAGCAACTGTGCAAACCTTTCCATGCTGATTTATATAATTTTTTCGTATTCGTGAGCACGCCGAAAAAGCTGATTCATTTTCTGAGAAAAACACGTATTCACCAAAACATAATTCATGTTCACCTCTGTCTTGTAAGCGTCACGGACTGACATGTATGCGCGCTTGTGTGTGTGTGTGTGAATTTTGAGTTCCGACCGTCTGTATCACTTTTCGTCAAGAATAAATGGTAACCTATTGGATTCACACTATATGCAAAAAAATGTGGTCTGAATATTTTTGAAACAAAACTACAACCATAGCTCTCTTAAGAAAGTGTACCATCATAACGAAAACTGCAAGAAAACAAAAATATTTCAACAAGTGATCATTTTAAGTTCTTTTACTGTAATGTTCTCTTTGATTATGGTATGGAGTTTTAATAAATTGAATAAATGTGAAGACATAAATTATAAATTCAAATGTGTCAGTTCTGGTGTATGGAAATGAATGTTGTTGAACAAGCGTGGCGAGGATACAGGCTGTAGAGAAGCGATTTCTTCAGACGTGAAACAGACGTGCAGACAGATTGAAAAGTAGTAATATTATGATCGATTTTAACATCTTCCGCATAAGTGTAAAGTAGGAGACTATAAAGAAAACTAGGCTGGAAATTTGGACCGAATTAATGGTGACAGATAACCTTAGTACTGTACCAACCTGTCTAATAATGTAGTACAATAAGATCGTCTTAAGTATGCTGCTTTATGATATCAGATATCTCGGTGTCGTATCAGTACACGGACACGACTCTACAGTGTTGAGCCTACAGAAACACGAATGACATTTGAAATGAAACAAGCCGGTGCATACAGAAGAGTAAGAATAAACGGTCTAACGGAATGGCGTGGCACAGATAATGACGCAACGTGAGGAGTCGCAGGTTGGCAACCCGGTGAAAGTAAAGAAAACCATCTCTTAAACGTTGAGTAATTGTCTGCTAATATGGCGCTATCTGCCGTGCGACCAGGACCAGACCGTGAGAAATGCATGCTGAAGCGGATAATGCAAACAGCTGACTTGTCTGTCTAACAGGTGTCGTTATTTACAATCAATGATATTTATAACGTGTGCCGTTCATGGGAATTGTTTAATGAATAGTTAGGAGAACCTATTATACAGTGCGCGCGCGCGCGCCTCGCTCTGCTAATGAAGGCAGAGATTTAGAAAATGTACGCTAATCACGTTTGTTCTGTTTCTTCTTCTTCTTCTTCTTCTTCTTCGTCATCTAAAGACCAGGCCACCAGAAGTCCTCCGCCATTCCTTGAGGTGATATTCCTTCTAAGTCCCATTACAATCCAGTCGTCGTAGACTCCTAACATTTTCCTTGGCCGACTTTCACTGTTTTCTTGTCTTCTCCAAGAGTTTTTCTTCAGAAATGTTCAGAATAAATATATTATATCTGAACACTTTGCCCAATAGTCTTGTCCTTCTATTCTTCATTGCTTTAAAAGGTTTTCTTTCCTTTTACTTCCTTTAACATTTCAACGTTTATTTTCTCTATACCCGACTCGACTTTATCATCCGTCTCAATAAATGTTCAGAAAAAACGTTTTAGTGTTCAGAACTAAAGTGATATTAGTTACTGATTACTTTATTCTTCTTCGCCGTCGTCGATGGGCCCTCCTCCTAATCCACCTCCTTTCCTTCTACATTTCCATTCCTCCTCCTTTCCATATACTTCTTCCCTCTTCTCTTCCACATTTTTTTCTCTTCTGCAACATGACAACCTTCATGGACCTTCGCTTGTCTCACAGAGTTCTGCCCTATTCGGCGCCTCCAATTGTTCACTCCCATTGTTTAATGTGTTTCAAAACATCATGCATTCCTCTTCATTTTAGTTTATCTCTTGTTCTGGTGCCTTGTGGTGTGTCCACTCCATAATTTTTTTCATGCCTCTGCTCTTTTCCATTCTTTCCACGCTATTCTAGTGATTCGGTATATAAATATCATTTTGTCTCAATCATCCAATCACGTTTCTTGTCTTTCACAGTTCTAAACTATTTCACATTAACAACTACAAATATTAAAGCAGTGATCCCATATGACGCATTATAGGTAATCGTAATTGAATATGTTAATCGAGCAACATATGAATGGGGTGGAACGTTAATTCTACCGGATATGTGTGTAACTAGCTACTAGTTATTACTTTCTTTAAATATTATTACTTATGAGTTCTTTCAGATGAACAGACAGTGTTTTACTTAATTAGTAGTGCATGAATATAAAATTTACTTGATGTATGTTAATCCGTTCTATGGCGAAAAGTCCTCTGCGCGGTCATCCTGTTTCCTTGTCTCTCCAAGTTTCTGGAAGTCCTTGCAGCTGGCATTATCACCTCGTAGAATGCAATCGCACTTATCACTTCTCTTCTCGTACTCCGACACACACACACACACACACACACACACACACACACACACACACACACACACACACATAAAAAATTTTGGTTTAGTTCTGGTGATTTGACTTTCGAATGTTAGTTAGTACATGTTATTTGATAATTCTAAATTTTGCTGAATTGTTTCTACTCAAGTGTCATTACATTACTCTGAGTATGATAAGGATTTCTTGAAGTCTACTAAGTGTTGTATGCTCTGTGATTTTTATTCGCACTGTTTTTCCGCAGATTTACTTTGTTAACACGCCATTTGTTTTTATTTAATGGTGTTAATAATTATTATTGTCTCTAATTTCATCACCGTAATTAGTTCTCTACCGGTTTTCTTTTGCTATCACTGTTTCGGCATTTTGTCTATCTCTTACACATTTACCGCACTTCTGCTCCGATTAACGTCTTTGATAATAATATTAACTCAAGGCGACCAACTTAGTCGATTTTAGTTATACTTCGTCATGTCTTTTAAAAAACACCAAGTTCCATTACCGGCTTCCGATTCTCGACTGTTCCGATATATAACTTATACGACTCTTGATCTCTGACTCTCGACTTCGGCTATTAGATATAAGGTATAAAACTTCCGATACAAGACTTCCGATATACAACTCCAGCGTTCATACTCTCTGATCTATGAAACAAGACTTAAAACTCTAAGAGAACATACTCTCCGGTATAAGAATAAAAACTTAAGACCTCCGCTCGCGGTCAACAATCTCGTTTATACCCCAAAAATCCCACTACCTACTCTTCTTCTCACACGACTTCTCAACTTCTTCGTTTCTATTGGTTTTCGTTTGTTTTCTGGTGGAAACTCCGCCTTAACACTCTAGATTCTCTTCTGGCTTCGTTTTTTATTCGTTCCTCCAGCTCGTTTCCTTGGCAGCCACTTCTTGTAGGAACGTTCTCCTCAATTCTCGACTCTGATAGGCTTCCTTATTCCCTACCCTTACAAGTTCCTGGTTGGCTCCACCCATTGTTTGAGTCGGATGCCCAATTTAACGGGTGTCTATCACCATTGTATCTTGGCGTCTTGCCCATTTTAGACAAAGTGCTTTTAATTGCTGTGTGGCCTTCTCATCTGCCCTTTTGTTCACCACGTGTACTGCTTCTTACCCGTGACCAATGCCCGTATTGTCTACTAGTTCTCCTAGCCGCTCCCACGACGAGTGTGGTCAATTCCGAGTATTCCAGACAGCTGCTACGTATGCTCTCCAAGCCTTCCTTCTCCGCGTACCCTTCTGGTAAAGCTGGACGTCCCGTCGTTCGTTCATTGTGCACGCGTATTGTTGTCACTCAAGCCGGGCTTTTCCTGTCTATTGTAGCAATGTAACACTGCGTTTGGTGTGCAGCTCAACGCATGTGGGTAATTGTCTTTTGGATAGCGTCGCTATGTCGCCTTGTCAGCGATCTTTTGTCTCTTCTTAGCGATACATTTCGCCTTTGTTTCTCTTGGGTCCGGCGCATCACCCGCAATCGCTTAACCGAACAACTGCTGCGACAGAGGCATTGTTCTCCTACACCCTGTCTTCCTTTGTCTTGGACAACACATGTTACCGAGCCATCGTATATCTTTGTATAGCTGTCAGCAACCCTATATAGTTACAACGTTCACTTACAAAAAAAATTTTATTTAGAAATTTTATCGTTATATGTGCTCTTGACCCTTATTAATAATGGAGCTCTGAATTAGCTAATTCGACATCTCCGTTGTGTGCGTTATGAAAAATGTCTTCATGAAAAAAAAAATTAGAATCCTCTCTGAAAACCATCACTGGTTTAATATGAATGCAACGAGTTAGTTACACTGTTCGTCTGTTGCATGAAGCGGCCTGTTGACCTTTCTCTTCTGCTTCGGAGGAATTTCGTGATTCATATTTAACTGGGTCATTTATTCTTGTTACATCACGATGAATATTTTCATCACCGAGGGTTTCGTATTTGTGTAGACTTCAAAGAACAAAGGAAATTCGTATTGCTGTATGCATTCTAGTTTCTCTGTCTTACATAATAGCGATTTGTTGTAACGCGGTCGTGAGTACGCATGTTTGTCTCTGCTGACTGTGTGATGAGCGGGTAACAACGTGCAAGCCGAAGTCTATCACGTTCTCAGTTCAAATTTAATCGCGACTAGCGTCTATGAATATTGTACATTTTATGTGTGAGTATGTTTATTTACGGATGTTACGTTTATATGATACGGTAGACACCCAACATCAGAACAAGAAGTCATAAAGGCATTCGTAAACTGCTCATTGCGACGAATGTTTAAATATTAAATGGATAGACAGATTAACCGACGATTGAGAAGACTAAACTCACAGATATATTTTATTCACATCATAAAACAGAGAAACATTTCTTATTTAGGGAACATAATGAGGCACCAAGGGGCTAATTAGACTAGTAGCTATGGCAGTAATGTACGGGTATATGGCACGAGTGGTAGACCTACGTATCACAAAATCATACTGTGTTACTGTCTGTCTGACTCTTCTTAGCTGGTTCGGCAAAGGAACTAGCTCTGTAGTAAAGGAGCCACAATTATTAACGAGACACAAGTGAATATTGTGTGCTACAGGTAACCAATCAAATATATTGTAACTTACCGTCTGTGACTTTCTGCAACAATGTCTTCACTCTAAAGTTACAGACGGTAAGTTACAATATATTTGATTAAACAACACGTGGCTTGGTACTAATTTCGGATTTATTCCTTTTAAATATGCTACTGGTAACGCTAGAAGGTAAGACTGTTGATCGACAGTAGGTTAATTATGAAGGGAGAGAAGGTCGGGGAGCGTAGCTACAAAGACTGTGGACTTACCACACATCGCACAGAACTGTAGTAACAGTTGTCAGCCTCATCAGAGATGGTATCTCTCGAAGGGGAAGGAAACGTCCGACTCTTCGAGATCTTGTGTGTGCTTCGAGGGACCGTGTGACCGACGAAAAACTTTATAATTTTTCACTGAACAAAATTTACATAAAACTGCATTAAATTTATAAAAACACTTGTAGAGAATTAACACGGCTGACAGTGGATAGCAAGCATGCATTATTCTATCGAACGCCGCATTTGTATTGTGAAAACCTGGTAGGTTATGAACTCGTAAACTAAAGAGTTTTCGGACTTAGTTTGGTGCTCGTGATAAACAAACCAACAATTTTCTCGGTACACTCAAACTAGAAAAAACTGATCCCTCCTTAAAAATTTGAAAAACCGAAAGCTGTGTGTGCCAAGAACTCACTGCTGACGTTTGAAATCCTCTGTTGCGATCTACAAAATCCTCTAGATTTTACAAAATTCTAGGCATTGGATGACTGAAAATGCGCATGTAATCTAGGAATATCCTGGCAAGGTTGTTGTTTGTCGCGGGATACGAATATATACCAACATATACCAAGAGGTTGATTGGGCCGATTTGTTTTTATGATAACGTTAGGTGTTTAGTCGAATCTCCATGGAATCTGCGGAACAATCAAATGCCGAGTTGACGCAACGCTGTGTCGAGGATGCCACAAGTTTTATGCTTCGATGATTTCTTTGTTTTGTGAACCAGTTGAAGACTGGGTAGATTCAAAGGGCCTGTAGTCAACTAGATCAACCAACCGAAGTTCTCATTAGTTTTGTATCTTTGGGATTTTTTTAAACAGTAGAACTATGCAAATCGTCCAGCAACATTTACATATACTTCGGAGACATATAACTCGAGAAAGTGCGTCATTGAGATTTCCGTCAAGACGGCAAGGGAAGCTTTTCAGAAGACCCGAAGCGTAGATCGACTGTGTTTCGTTTATAATTTGTACCAGATTGTACATTAAATTGTTATCTTTCAATTGTTAATCTGTTATTTTTAAATGGTTACAATCAATTTTCAATATTTTTATTTTTATTCTTCGCGAAGTTTCTTCATTTTAAATGTAGTTTTATGTAATTTATGTGTGTAACTTTCAGTGGTAATTGTAAAAATTTCCGTGGGACACCCGGTAGTTTATCAAGGAGAAACGACTTCGCGTTATTAGACCAGTTTCGGACTTGATTAAACCGCTTCGCAGGATTCCTGGTCGCGGAAGTCTTCGCTCTATATTACGTTATAACGCTTATC
Source organism: Magicicada septendecula (assembly GCA_034769895.1). NCBI lineage: Eukaryota > Metazoa > Arthropoda > Insecta > Hemiptera > Cicadidae > Magicicada > Magicicada septendecula. Next base: position 118,753,804 of record CM068375.1, on the reverse strand, counting down.
TTGTGCGACGAACAAAACAGAATGCTATCAGAAAATATCGAAGTTGCCTTTCGCAGTCAAGAAAGCTCGTAAATTAATTATTCCGCTTTCAGACCATTAAATCTAAATAATAATAATAATCATAATAAATTATTAAGTTTAAGCGTGGGGTGACGTCATTATAACGAACTGACGGCGGAAAGTGGTCGACCTTAGACAGGCAGTGTGTATGGAACCACAGCACTATTAATTGTTGTAAGCTGTTCAAGGTTTGTTCCACATTAATTTATCACTCAACGTGAGATAGAGAAGGTCGACACTACATCTGCATACTGTATCTATGACAACATAACTATCCTTACGGGATAGATCTGAGTCTGCGTTCACTTTTCCTTGATTAGGCTTTTCGTAGAATAATATTATCGTAATAAATATAATAATAATAATAATATATGTTATTATTTTCATTTTTAAACACCATTAAGTTTCTATTATTTACAAATATAAAATATTGATCTATTTTAAATGTGTGTGTGTGTGTGTGTGTGTGTGTGTGCGTGTGTGTGTGATTTGTACATTATATTTCTGAAGATTTCAGTAATATAAATAAACTGTCAAAACAAATAACACATAAATATTCATTCCATGTATCGTTATACCATGAACACTTAAGTTCTCATATTGATGGTTTTTGTGGGTATCTGTCGCATAGAACAGGATTTACCTGTTTATTGGAGATTCAAATGTCTCCCAAACTGTTCATAATATTGTCCATTTGATTTTATTATTGTTCCGTTTATAATGTGTACTAGTTTGTACATTAACTTGTTATCTTTCAATAGATAATCTGGTTTTTTAAATTGTTAAAATCTCAATGGTGATTGCAATAAGGTTATGATATTCAACCGGACGTTGAAATCTATGTGTATGGCATCCAGCGTTGGTGTGTACCAAACTAATTGACAGAAAACGACACTTGTAGAAATGGCTCTATGTCTCTTTCGTCATGACGTTGATAACGATGGCATGACGACGTGATCAAAGTTTTGTCTCCTGAACATCAAACAAAATGTCACAAACCGTCAACGTTGAGCTGATTCAGTTGTTCCACAAAGGTAGCCTGAATACAAGAGCGAAGAGGCACAAATAAACCCACTGCTTTAGTGACAGTGAAAAAGTAGAGTCAGTTTGTACGTAGGCCTACTGTTTGTGTTGTGATGAAACAAGACACTTGCGCCTTAGGACGCCAATGGGTGAACTTTCTGTTTTATGTATTTATATTTATGGTTAATAATAAATTAATGTTTACTTAAGAAAGTTGTGTTAGTGGTTATAATCACAAACAGAATTATCACTGTTGCACACCACTACAGAAAAATTATTCCGATTAGCGCTTTCAAGCTTCTAAGCTCATCGTCAGTTCGGAAATAACAACAAAAATAACAATTATATGCAAGACATTTCATAGAAGAGAACCATAAGTTTGTTAATCCTTTGGAAGACTATGAAATTTTAAAAGTAGTAGGCCTAAATAACACAGTTGAAAGAAAGCTTAGAGAGGAGTTAGAAATATTGAAAGAAAGAGAGAAAGGGTTAGACAATTTAATGAATACTAAAACTAAATTTGATAATGAAGAAATATTTTATAATATAATTAAGAAGTAGGCTAAGAGGTAGAGGACGGATAGATAACATTAAGAATTAAATTGCATATAGGGATGTTTTTTAAATAAGGGTGAGTGACCGCGCCCAAAAGTGTGAATGAGAAAGGCTTTAAAACGTTAGGTTTTGAAAAGAATGTACACACACAACACATACACAAGGAATGTGCTAGAAAAATATATAACTGTACAGACGGGGGTGACAGGGCTCGGAGGTTGCGAAGGGACATTTGACTTATAGCTTGTTTGCGGGGGTGTGTGTGGACAGTGGGGCGGGTGGGGGTGTGAAGAGTTTGTTTTATTTCTGTTGTTATTTCCGATCTGACGATGAGCTGAGAAGCTTGAAAGCGGTAATCGGAATAATTTTTCTATAGTGATGTGCAACAGTGATAATTCTGTTTGTAATAAATTAATGGATTGTCTTTAAACTAGTTGTAGCCGAAAAACGGTAAAAAAATCTGTTTACTCTTTTAATGTAAAAAACGTATTTTTTTACCTCTATTGCGTGTAGGTTTTACAGTGCACATCAGATACAACTACAGTGCAGCTGTCCTTGTTTTGTACGCTACCTGTTTGGACAATTATACCGTAATTTCGTCCACTTCAGTTACTGTGTAGCGTACTCTTAGAGTCGCTCGTTAGTCACAAAAGAAACGGCCCGTAATTAACCTATATTTAGTAACCAAAATGTATTCACTTAACAACGCGTTAATTAAAGGCCATTATGACACATTTTTGGCTACACGATTTTAGAACAGCATAACCTGTTAATCACTTGTTTTATTCTTTAATAAATGCGGTACGGTACTTTAGAAGACTTATTTTTATTCATAGAAATAGTTTCTTTTTGTTTCAAAATGATGATAAATTTACACCAGTTTTCACATCAAATTATTAATGTAACGTTTCACTTTTCGAACAACACCTTAAATTAAATAGCATTCTTGGTACGGACAAGTACTTTTTTGGCTCTTCGGTCAGAAGGATAACATTCGGAAGCCTTTGATGTAATGTGTTCACAACTGCAAGGCACTTCCCGACACCGTCTCTATGCACCAATCAGATTGCAGTGTCATTAATGTTAAGGTATGGGTAAAAATAATGAATAATTTAAGTACAGGAGCAAACACACGCTTTATTGAAGGAACAGTTTAGTAGCAAGTATACATAAAACGGACACACGAAATACACATTACAAGAGCACATTTAAAACTGAACTGAACTTGTAGAGGGCATCTCTATTTATATAGAAAAAACAGCTTCCAGATCTTTCCTTTTATTTAAAACTTCGAGAACATTACTTTTCTAGACTCACACAGTAAACGCGCATGTGTGCGGGTTGAGGCCCCGCCCAGGCAGCTCGACCCCCCACCGCACAATACAAACTTTCACTTCTACAATGACAGGTACACTTACTTAAGAATGAATGTAGAGTTTTCCAGTATATTCTCAACACCCTCCCTAAAACTCTACATTCTCACAATCACATTAATTAAAAAAAAAATTCATTTTTACTCTTAAGTCCAAGTTTAGATCTTAAATAAACAAATTTTGGTTTTGACAAAGCTTTCGTAAGTATATCAGCGACTTGTTCATCACTTTTAACATAATGTACATCAATTTCTCCATTTTGAAAACAATCACGTACATAATTGTATTTCACATCAATATGTTTTGTCCTTTGATGGAATTCAGGATTACTTATAAGTTTTAATGCACTCATATTATCTATATATAAATCATATTTATCAGTCTTACAATCGCATTCATTAAATAGCTTCTTTAACCACATTATTTCAGTTGTTGCTAACGCTGCACTTACAAATTCTGACTCGGTTGTTGATAATGGTACAGATTGTTGCTTCTTACTTAGCCAAATAATTGCAGCATTTGCATACATACAAGCTACGCCAGAAGTTGATTTACGTGTAACTGTATCGCTAGCGTAATCAACATCACTATAAGCTTTAAAGTTGCCATCCTTACAATATAGTAATCCAAAATCAATCGTACCTTTTAGATAACGTAAAATTCGTTTAACAATTGACCAATGAGCTACACTTGGTTTGTCTAAAACTCTAGATACAACATTTACAGCAAAACTTATGTCCGGACGACTTACAATTTGCAAAAACATCAAATTGCCGACAGCTTCACGATAAGGTACATTACTTACAGTAGTTTTTGATAAATATTCATCATGATTACAATCAATTGGCGTGGATACAATATTAGCTTTTGACATATTAAACTTTTCTAAGATTTTGTTAATATAAGTACTTTGATGAATGAAAACAGACCCATCATTCAATCTACAAATTTCCATTCCAAGATAATTAGTAACTTCTTTAGTACTAGTAATTTTAAATTTTTACTCAAATCATTCAACAATTTATCAATCAAACTTTCATTTGAAGCTGCAATAAGTCCATCATCAACATAAATTGCTAACAAGATCTTATTATTATTTTTGTTATATATGTATAAACATGGGTCACCCGTACTTTGACAAAAATCTGAATTTACAAGAAAATTAGTGAAGTGCTCAGTCCAGCATCTTGGTGCTTGTTTTAAGCCGTATAAACTTTTCATTAATTCACATACGCGTGAGCTTCCATCATCAAAACCTTCAGGTTGTTTCATATATATATATATATATATATATCTTCCTTTAAGTCACCGTATAAAAAAGCCGTTTTTATATCAAATTTACCGATATGTAAATTTTCACGAGCAGAAATACTAAGTATCAATCTTATTGTATCAAAGCGAACAACCGGACTAAAAGTTTCTTTATAATCTATATCTTTCTGTTGCGAATAACCTTTAATAACCAACCGCGTTTTATAACGTTCTGTACCATCTGGATTGAGCTTCTTCACAAAAACCCAACGATTGTTAATCACCTTTTTATCTTTTGGCTTTTCCACTAATACCCATGTCTTATTTTCATACAAAGAGTTCATTTCGTCCTGCATTGCATCTTGCCAACTATCTTTTTCTTTACTTGTAATTGCTTCGTTATAATTAGATGGTAACTTTTCAGCAATAAACGTGATCGGACATCCATAATATTCTGTAGGTTTTAATTTTGTTCTATCGCGCAATTGTCGTCCAGTTTGATTGTTATCGCTATTTGAAGATTGTAAAGGTTCTCTTTCTTCAAACTCATTTGATTCATTTTTAAGTAAAAGTTCATTATTTTTAGGAGTTATAATTTCATTTTCTTCAGTTTCTTTATTATTATTGTTCAAAGAATTCAAAATAATTGAATCAGCTAATACTCTTTCAGGTTTAAAAAGTACAACTCTACTTATAATGACATCTCGCACTTCCGGAACATATACACGATAACCTTTACAATCCTCATGATATCCGACCAGATAACCCCTCATCGATTTTGTATCAAGTTTCTTACGCTTTTCTTTTGATATATGTACATAACACATGGTTCCAAATATTTTAAATCTATCAGCAGTAGCTGTTTTTCCATTCCATAACTCATAAGGAGTTTTATTATTTTGTTTTGTTGGGCCTGTTCTATTAATTACGTGTACAGCAGTATTCATTGCTTCTGCCCATAAGAATAGAGGTAAGTTTGAATTTGAATATAACATTGATCGAGCAGCCTCTACAATGATTCGGTTATCGCGCTCTGCAATTGAATTTTGTTCGGGCGTATATGGAACATTAATCGAATATTTTATACCTTTACTATTTAAAAAAGAGATCACAGCTTTATTATCGTATTCTTTACCACCATCAAAATGAATTTCTTTAATATTTGTTGCAAATTGATTCTCAACCCCGATACAAAATGATTTTAGTTTTTCTATTACTTCAGATTTTTCTCGAATAAAATGAATTTCTCTATAACTTGAAAAATCGTCTTTAAAAGAAACAAAATATAACTTTCTACCGAGAGACTCTACTTCCATAGGACCACAAACGTCAGTATAAATTATTTCGCGAGTTTTAGTGGCACGATCGATCTTTTTGTGAAAAGGCAATCTATGATTTTTGCCATAAGCGCAACCTTCACAAAAGAAATTTTCATCCGTAAATTTTATATTTAGATTTTTCAAAAAATTCTTCACATGTTTTACATTTTGATGGCAAAGTCTTTCGTGCCATAATTGTAAAACATTACCGTTGGCAATGCTCGATCTACTCTTTTGTTCTACCGCGTTACATTCTTTTGGAATTAAAGTTTTAATGTGTAGGCCTAATTTTAGCAAACTACCAGGCTCATATTTGGAACCAGTTACAAGAATTTCATTACCATGCTTTAAAGTACATCTCGTAGCATTTTGTGTTATTTCATAATCTATACCCCTTTTACCCGCATATTTAACAGAAAACCGATTATACATTGAATCAGGAACATATAATACGTTATAGATAGTACCTTCTACTCGTTCACTATTTTTATAAGTTTCAAAGTCAATATTACCTTTACCATATGCAGACATTGTCATACCGTTGCCCATTCTTACACTGACTGGTGTTGTATATTCTTCGAACGTTGAAAACCATTCTCGATGCTTCGACATATGATCCGTCGCACCCGAATCCACAATCCAGAGATCATCCCGATTGCCACAGCTGCCTTTGTCACCTATTAGTGCTATCCTCGATGTTGATTTCTTCTGTCCAGAAGACGAGTTACTTCTTTCTTGATTATTCGACCATCTTCGCTGTCCATTATTCTTATTCATGAAGCAATTGTTACTTTTATGACCTTTTCGTTTGCACGTATAACACCTGAAGCAGTCCCTTTTTAAATGACCTTGTCTTCCACAATTATAACACTGCTCTTGTTTCAAATCATTCTTCTCATATTTATAAGAGTCATTCTTCTGTTCCTTATGACCGATTTTCAGATTAGCTAGCAACGCTGTCGTCTCTTCGTGTACTTCCTTTGCTCTTGTAATCTAAATTCTTCTGCCATCAAGCGGTCAGTCAAATTTTCGAGATTCTTTTTATCGTCAGATACCGAATCCCAAGCACTGTGAAAATGATTAAACTTTTGTGGCAAAGATGTTAAAACACGAGTCATCACCATAATCTTTTCAATTTTTCCCCCGAGATTTTTCATTTTTCTAGCCAACTGTTCTATTTTTGAAATATTATACGTAACACTTTCACTCTCTGTCCACTTAAACTCAAAAAATTGTTTTTGAATCATCGACAGATTTTCATGAAAATTTAGTTCATATGCTGTATTCAATTTGTCCCACATCTCCTTGGCAGTAGAACAACCCATTATAAGTTCGAGAGGCTTTCTCTCCGCTGTTGTAACAATTAACTTTCTGGCAATTTTGTCCGCCTTCTTGAACTTTTCCAACAACGCGTCACGATCTTCTGCACCTGCAGCTGGCTCGGCTAATCTTCCTTCGCAAACATCCAGCACATCATCATCCTCTTCCATCAATGTGCGTACTACGAAGCGCCATTGATGCCAATTATCTTTGTCTCGATGTTTTTCAATTTTTACATTCGGTTCCATTTTTGCACAAATATTTTATACTTGCACTCCAATTACACACTGCACTCCGATTTTAAAATGCCACTGGGCCCATAACCTGTTAAGGTATGGGTAAAAATAATGAATAATTTAAGTACAGGAGCAAACACACGCTTTATTGAAGGAACAGTTTAGTAGCAAGTATACATAAAACGGACACACGAAATGCACATTACAAGAGCACATTTAAAACTGAACTGAACTTGTAGAGGGCATCTCTATTTATATAGAAAAAACAGCTTCCAGATCTTTCCTTTTATTTAAAACTTCGAGAACATTACTTTTCTAGACTCACACAGTAAACGCGCATGTGTGCGGGTTGAGGCCCCCGCCCAGGCAGCTCGACCCCCCACCGCACAATACAAACTTTCACTTCTACAATGACAGGTACACTTACTTAAGAATGAATGTAGAGTTATCCAGTATATTCTCAACAACTAAGATGAGAGTACTGTTTTGCGTGTACGTTGCCGCAGTAAGCAGTCATCAACTAACTTAGTCGTGCTTACTTGCCAAACCAATTTGTCATGGTTTAGGATTTGGTAATGGTGGATACACTGAAAGGCCTCGTCCGGAGCATGACAGGTAGAAGTTTGGTAAGTAACCACAACATAACTGGCTGGTCGCTAACCAATAGAAACTGCCTAGTTGGCTGGAGCTGGTAGTCTCTACCTGAGTTTAGGGAGGAATGCGAAATCAATACCTACTCTACCAATGACATCATGAAGGAACTTTACTTACAAGGGGGGAAGGAAAGTTACCTCTTACTTCTTCTACTCGAGTTATCGAGTCGATGGCCCCACTCGCCTTCTTCACAGGTTCTGTCAAGTTTAGTGACCGCTTCCGTACTTATCTCATTGGTCCCCGCTTTTGTAGGTCATCCAAGGTTTCTTTTGTTTCCGTTCCCATATCCCATCTCATTCTTCTCCCATTTACACCACATGCTTGAATCATACCTGCTATTGTGAGCCACTTTTTCCAGCTTACGTAGTAATTTGTTCGGTCTTCCTCAAAATTTTGATTTCACATGCTTCTAAATGTGTTGTTAATCTGTTAGTTAATATCCATACCTATCTATATATCATCATCATGATCATCATTGGCTCGTCAGCCCTTTGTGGGTCCTGGCCTTCTTCAGAAAATTTCGCCATTCTCTGTATTCATAGCCATATTCTTCCAGTTCTTAATTCCATGAGTACTGATGTTCTGACTAACTGTGTCCCTCCATTTCTTTAGATTTCCCAACAATACCGTTTTCCAGCATAGGGCCGTCAACTCTAAGCCCATCCCCCAACCTGGAGGGCCAGGAACTTTAATTTTGGGCTGTATAAATAACTATACGTGACTCGTATATTTTTGTCTTAATTTTTTAGTAATTTCTTTCGTGCGAAACTGAGTCAGACCTAAGTATAATGGTCCAGGTATTGTTGCAAATTATGTTTGTTATTTTCAAATCTATTTGCACTTGTATCCATTTTCGGTCCTAGTTATTTCATTTGCTCGTTTTCTGTAGTTTCTTGCCTACAGCACTACAGCTTTCATCACCTGCTCTGGAGTGTCCACTGTCGTAATTGTTTTATCTTTAAAAAGAGTAAGCTATTACTAAACTCAATCTTTTTAAAAAATCTTCTTATATTGATTTTCATTAGTAACGATCCAGTCAAGTTTCTGAACGTTTTTGCCTTTGTAATTTCAACTGTACCAGCTGAGATTTACTGAAGGTTTAATATCGTTGCATTGATAATTTTCATCCACTTGGACCGAAGGCGTCTACTGTTTATGTCCCCGCCTTAGTTTGTCGTCACAATAGTTAAATCCTCACAACTTTTGTCTGTATCATAATCGTTGGAAGCTGGTCTGGAGTTTTTATTTTTCGGCGGCGCGATGGTCGATTATGTTTATGACGTCATCAAGAAGCGTTACAGTAGAATGTCCGACCGCCGGCCGTAAAACATGTAGGCTAGGTCAAACGGCCCGTTCACCCCGGACGACGAAGCCATTAAATTAAACACTAGTGGATATTAAATATTTTCCATGTGGACGTCTGCCGTCTAGATGTGTGTGCAACCTCCCGTACTGTCGCGCGCATACGCTTCACTGGGTGCGTAAGTAATTGAAATTACGTAAGTCGTCTGCTCGTCTCAGATGTGTGTTTGCGTGTACGTGCGCGCGCGATGTCTGTAGTTTCTTGCAGTTTTTGTCTGATAACTGGTTTTTATAATAAAACAGAAGCGAGCGCGCACACACGTTGTTAAATTATAACTATTTCGAAGTCCCTTCCAGTTAAAACAAGTATCGCAAACATAAGTAATTTCTTCGTGAAGTATACAATTGTTTTATGTAACGCACAGACTTACATCTGCGTCATCAGTGCACGCTTTACTACTAATGGTACAAATCTCATAACATACTATTATGGCTTCATCACATAATTATGACCTAATTAAAAACTCGGACTCCTCTGTTGATACAGGTATAAGTCTTTGAAACCTTCCGTTAATAAAGTAATGTTATACTCGCAGAAGAAGCTAGTTAACATTTATTGTAATGACTACTATACTCTCTCTCTCTCTCTCTCTCTCTCTCTCTCTCTCTCTCTCTCTCTCTCTCTCTCTGTCACACACACACACACACACACACACGCACGCACACGCGCACACACACACACACACACACACACACACACACACACACAGGTTCCTAGAGAAATTGGAGCCTTGGAGCCGCTCCATTGAGTTCTGAGCATTTACTTTATGATGGCGATGATAAACTTTCCTTTCTACCTTTACAAGTTCTGTTCCTTCTTCACCTTCCATTACAAGTCGTGCTACCCTACACATTATTGAGTATCCTTCGTCCATCATTCTAAAAAGTACTTGTGTTTTTAATAACCTTGCCTTCCTATTTTATTTTGGTCTTCTTGACGATCTTTTCTTGTGGCTCCAACTTTGTATCTTTTCTAACAGATAATCTTACGCCCACACTGCTTCAGTATTTCAGTCTTTATTTACTTTAATTTGTCATGCCCTTCCAATATTTCACTTTTCTCATTATTTATTTTCATTTTCTAAGCCTACGGTTCTTTGCGTCTTTATTTGATCTGTATACCACCCGATGTGTATCTCATTTTAAAATAACTTACTTGGAACTGATTCCGTACAGGTAAAAATTGTTATAGAGGTACTGCTCTGGAACAAGTCAGTAATTTTGAATACCTGGGCTACAGTGTGTGTTATAATACAAGCAACGACGTTGTGAACAAGTTGCATAAGTTCAACCTTGTGTGCGGGACCATCGGGCGAATCTTAAGGCCTAAAATTCTACAAGATGATGATAGCTCTTCCCATACCTCTTTATGGGCCTAAGAATTGGACTTTAACGGAAGGCCAGCCCAGTCGTAACCAAGCGGCTGAAATGAGGTTTCTCAGGCACGTGGCAGGGTATACTCTCCATGATAATAGACGGAACACAGATATACGACAGGAACTGAACATTATGAGTATACTCGACAGGATTGCCCAGTATCGGTTGAATTGGTGGGAACATTTGCCGAACGGATGACTGCCGCATCCCCAAACAACTATGGAACTATAAGCCGAAGGGACGGAAAGGTGTGGGACGTCCGAGGAAGCGCTGGAGTGACCAGCTCTAGACTCTTTAACCGTTTGACACCTGAACAAACCATCCTTGGTTTAATACTTGCAGATGATGATGATGATGATGATAAAAACTACCGTTGACCCATTAATCCTTATAAAAATTACTGTTAATGGCTTATGGCTTTCACTGGTGTATCTAATCGTTGCATATAATCGATAGCCATTATATATGATGCTGGTAACATTTGTTTGGGAACGTGATGTCCTATTTGCCACAGAAGGGGATCAACAGTGATAATGTAGGCTATACATTCAGCTCTGCGTGTGTTCGTAACGTAAATGTAGCCTATATGTTATTTATAAAAAAAACGTTTTCACGTGCAACTCTCTAGATTTTAAAGCCATCATTAGGCCTACACTTAACGTTTCACGAAACATGGTTTCTGTAATAGGCCTAAGAGACTTAATATTAACATACAGTATTAACATAATTATTAACTATTTGTTAATATATTCAGTTTTTGATTATGCAGAATATTCATGAAACATTTGTCAGACTTTTAAAAATTTTTACACTCTCTTATATAAACAATTTTTCGCAAGTGACGAGTTTTATAGTATTAGTAGTATAATAAAAATAGTCGGAAGGGGGTAGGTCGAGTTCAACTGAACACGCGCGCAAACATATTTATTGCCTGAATGTTTATGTTTGTGTTTCTATATTAACATGGTTTTAAATTACAAAATTAAAGCTGTACAAGCCTCTGTTTGTTGCAAATTAAATAGCGACTATTTACGGAAATAAATAAATGAATTTAACAGTGTACACGCGCGCGCGCGGACACATGCACATATGTATATGTGGGTGTATTTGTGTGCATTTTGATATTGCAGCTTATCAGTTTCTTGCGATATAGAATGCGAGGCATATAGAATAATAGTCACTTTCCACTTTCAACCCCAAGTATTAAAAATTTAATACTATTATCGAATTTATTATTTGTAATTTCGTTATGCTTGTTATTACTCTACCCATATTCTCGTTATGAAATTTGTAATTTACCCCTAGTTTCATTGTGGCACTCTAACTATCAATATCCTGTAGAATTGTTAATGTAACTTAGTGCAAACGACAAAAAATCTTCTTTAATTACCTTATGTTCCTTTCAGCCATTTTAACATCCTGTGTGTGTGAAAATTTATGTTTGTTATTTAATGCTTGTAAAGTTAGTCTAGCTAGGTTAATTAATATTAGGCGTGAAATCACAACACCAATAATTGGAGAACAAAACAAGGTGTTAAATATGATAAACAATTTTAATAACGAGGAATAAAAGAAACCGTATTTTCGAAACAGCTGTTTGTAAAGCAAACATTACAACAATCGAAAATATTTTAAACAAAACTTCAACTCTATTTTCCTTTTAAAACAGCTGATCTTCAGGTGTAGAGGACAACTCGACAGTTATAATTATTAAAGTCGGAATAGAAATTATTTTTGTTATTTCTCAAAAGTATCCAGCGTTTTCGCCTCATATGCGAAAGGTTATAGACTTCAGTACCGCGGGAGTCCGAACAATGTCGACCAATTAAGTGTGTTATCTAAGTAGCTGGGACATGCAGCGTCTTCTAGTATGGGTGGTCAGAATGATGGTTGAGGGACCAAGAAGCGGGCCTTCGGTTCCGACTTGTGCATGCGCGAGCGCGCGATTGTGTGTGTTCATATAAATTCCAAAATTTATAACGTCCCTGCCAGATGAGACATGGACAGAACCGTAGTACCATTTTGTCAGTGGACTGCGTGAAGCGATGAAATTTTAAGATACGTATTAAAAACAAATAATAATAATACATGCCCAGCTAACTTAACTATGGAGTTTCGTAGCAACATGAAAAAAAAATAAAATACGTGTCGAGTCTAACGGCATGGCGACAAAAAAAAGTTCTGTTTGCAAAAAGTAGGTTAAATAATACGAAAGAAATCGACTGTGGGCGACGATGGCAGTACGGTCACATAAAGAAGAAGAAGAGAGAAATCGAGATGCCCAAAAAAAGCCGTTACGTGGTGCTGAGGCTTAGAACGAGAATTAGACACAAAAACTAGAAGCCAACAAACCGTTTGAAACTGCGCCAGTCAAAGTGTTTTATTACACACAAAAGAAATTGAATTAGGTGTTGTTGCTTCGGAGAAGCAGTGTTTTAAGAAATCTTTTGGAAGCAGTACTGAATAGTGAACCACATCAATTCAACGGGTTAAAACTTTGTTACATACGTCACTCGGTTAATTTTCATGGTTTTCGTTACCAAGAAATGCAATCATTTATGGGTCTACAGTACGTTTTAATTTTGTTAATATCGAACATTTCGCCCATTCCGTGGTGAAGCGTCATAACGTCATCAGTGGCTAGATCAAGACAGAGTCGTTTGTTGTGATGTCTTCAGACTGGGCTCTTATATTGTAGCCCTTACAACTCCGTTAACTACAGTGGGGTGTTAGGGTTACTATGGACCCGTCTCTTCTTTTTGAATATAGTCTAAAATTTGCTACTTGGACGTACGCTATTGGTATTTTGGTGTCAGGTTACTCAGTTTTAGATGCTTACCGTTTTTGTGCTTGTGGAACCGACTTTGTGTTTTTTTTACCGTTTTTTTACAGATTCAGTGTTCAGAGTAAACATATAGGAGACATGAGGAACAAGTAATGGGGGGGGGGGAGATAAGTTCCGTTGCACTTAGCGCGTTTAGCACATTAAAGGCAATCCGACCCCGTCTGTCAAAAACATAAAAAACTTCTGTAACTAAAACCATGTCAGCTTCCCAACGAAGGGTTCGAAAAGAAATTTACGCACTTTGTCCCTGGCAACGTCGCGGAGTGGGATGCGACCCTTTCCTTATCGAAAGTAACGCCTTAGCCGGTGTGGCGTGTAAAAACGTTTTCATGTTGATACAAGACATAACGCTGCCCAGTAGGGACCTCGTGGAAGTGTTCTCTCCACTGAACCGTTTAAAAGCGTGTCCGTTGGACAGGCTCCAGCAGCACCGGCTACTCAAGACTGCAAAGCAGGCAGAGATCCTTCGGCCTCTTACCTCCAGGACCCAGGAACCGAGTCGCCGAACCTATATTCACGCTTTGAACCTATCTTTACGTTAAGTTATATTCACCCCAGCGTGCAACAGGGTGGGAATTTCGAAAAAGCAAAGGACCACCGGCAATCAGTGATATAGCCGTTCATCTTTGCTCTCAGACCCGACAGGAATTGTCTGCCATGGTAGACAGGAATTGTACTTTTGCTTCCGACAATGGCAGCCTACAGCAAAAAATGATTTGCTTTATGGTCAGGTCTAGAGCTTTTACTGTGGTCTTAGGGCTTCACGAGACTTGCGTGACTGGATCCTTGGCACGTGCGAAACAAACCTGGCTACCTGGCACGTTGGAGGCACAGTTTTTCCTGGACATCAGAATACAGCCGAAAGATTGGTTTGAGGGTTGACGTAGCTCTGCTGGCGATCGGCGTTGTTAGCCCTCCGTTTCCGCTCTAGAGGCTTAGACCTGGATCCATCCAGCGGAGGTTGCTTGCCAAGCAAGACAACCAGTATGCACTACTAGGGTTCACTATTTTGTATGGGCCCCACTGAAAGACCCTCTGCACGACTACTTACCACGGATGTCGGAACCCTCGTTTCCGTTCGCGCCTCGCGTATTCTTAGCTCCGTACACGTCAGCCCAAGTACCGGTTCATCCCGTCGCCACCGGGTGGGTGTTTAGGAATCGGAGAGCCACCGTAGTATGGAAAATACGCTCGTAGTTTTCGAGGTCCCGGAAATTATCCGCGCGAGAAATTAACACCGAGGATTCCTGTTGCACAGTTTTCGAGATAGATCTTGAGGTACTGCTAGGTCTACTTCTGTGCGGTTTCATTCACCGCCGGTATTGCGACGGTCGACGCAACCTGAGTTGTATGTTTGACCTAAATGTTACCAACCAATGCTATTTTCTAGCCGTTCCTCACAAAATCCCATGAATTTATAACATTATAGCATGGTTACAATAAAATAATTACATTTATTACCGATTTTGCCACATTTCACCATAATTACATAAAATTACATGATACTTTAATTTATTAATTCTGTAAAGTGATCTTAATAATTGGTTTTCAAAGACCCGGCAGTTTGTAACTTGTTGCTATAAAAATTATTCTTATTTTTTATGAGTTTCTATTGTCTTATATCCATTTAGATGAAAGTCTCAGTTCTCAGTTAAACGTTTAGAAATACTGTAAGATAATATATTTTACAAAAAAGAAATACGGTGAACAATTGTAATGTAGTGATGAACATCTCATCGTCGGTGCCATATATCTTCCAGAGTTAAGCTTAAGTTTCCATGAGGGACGCAACAATTCCTTACGATATCCTATCTAAGATTCATACATCAATTAAATATTCGGTTTTGAGAAATTATGATCCTCTTCGGAGTAAAATAAAAAATTGAAAGTACCAAAACCTTTTAATAAAAACAAAATTTAGACCAAATAATGAAATATTAAGTGGGCTTGTAAAAATGTATTCAGGGCACAAATTAATGTGACGAAAATACACACACACACTCACTCTCTCTCTCTCTCTCTCTCTCTCTCTCTCTCTCTCCTCTCCCTCTCCCCTCTTTCTTTCCCTTAAAGTGCTGTTTATTTTGTGTAGGATACGTTTTTACGCACATGAAGTGTAGATAATTAACAGCTGTATCCTATAAGAACACAAAACGTTAAAAGCAAGTGCATAATAAAAAATTTAATTTATTTTAAAATATAATTTTTCTGTATACTAATACGCTTAATTTAATAACCATCAATTTTTCAGAAATATAACACAAAATTAATTAATTCGTCACAAAAACGCAAGAAACTTTCGAAAAACTCTCTTTCCGTAAACATTTTTATGAAGTAATTTTAAAGAGTTACGCAACATCAAAAATAAAATATTATTCTTAATTAAATTTAGTATAATCCACAGCTCCAGTTCAACTACAGAGGTGTGCAACAATACCATAAAAATCGCTCGATATCAAACGGTACTGTATCTAAATAAATGTTTTCCATGTTGAAGCATTTCCATGTTGCTGTATTCAGAATGTTTCAGGAATACGGAAACTTGTGATTGTCAAAATTAATCATGCTATCAAGTATTTGGAGAAGTTTGTAATAAAATATCTAAAATCATTCTGTTACTTCTACAACACGTGTTAAAAACTGGTATGCCCTTATCCGAAGGGAAAATTCAGTTATGAAAAGATACGTTTGTGCTGGAAAACTTGTTAAAATGAAAAAGATTATCGTATTGTTTCAGAATTCACTAATTGAAAATTGAAAAAGATACTGAATAAGGAGTCAAAACAAAAAATCTACAATAGCCTTTAGTCACAGGGTTAGTCGTGACTTGTGAAAGGGAGATCTGGACTCTCGTAGGAAAAGATGGACAAGGCATGAAGGGACAAATATTTCAGAGAAAAAGAAAACATATTTGGGCCGTTTCAACAGCAAATAAAGATGAATAATGAATACTTATTCGTAATGCGATTCTTTAAATCCTGACGAATACGCTGGACATCTGTAAATTTACAAAACTGTTCATAGATTAGAAACCAAACAGGACAATCAGATTAGGGTGGCCCAGCTAGAAATGGACAGATGGAGTGGCTGAAGATCTCGGAATAATGGGAATTGTAGCTACAAATTGATAGTGGACAAAGAGGCAAATGTAAGAATTACTAGAGACGGCCAAAATCCACCACCAAGACTTGAAGCGCCGAAAGATAGATGGAAGATGAAAAATAAGAAGAAAACTTATTTACAGCGTTAATGAATGGACCACACGTAAGACAATACAACGACCAAATGTTTTTTCTTTCAAGTGCAGGGGAAATTTCAATTTCTTAGCTTTTAGAACGAACATGGTGTTTTCTAAACATAACTCAATCGTTCTAATAATATTTATTGTTTCTAGTCTTCAATAATCCTGTTATTTTTGCAGGTCAGAGGAATTAATTTCCTTGCACCTCTCGTCTATCATTGGTCTACAGTAGTCCGTAACCACTGAGTGGTCACCAAAGAAAAGAACACACTCACAATACTCTCTCTCTCTCTCTCTCTCTCTCTCTCTCTCTCTCTCTCTCTCTCTCTCTCTCTCTCTCTCTCTCTCTCTCTCTCTATAATTATAGAAGATAAAGGCAAGAAGAACGACGATTTTGCGTGCATATGCGTGTATGTGAAAGTGAAAAATGAGGCGGAGAGTGAAAAGAGGCAAAGAAAGAGTGAATACAATTAACTCACTTCTTATAAGAAAAATTTAAATTAATTAAAAATGTTGCGATAATGGCGTACGCACATGTTTATCATAATATGTGCGGTCGTGTGCAGGCGCGTGTGGTAGTGAAAGTCGAACTGCAAGCGTTTGTGTACCGCGTTCGCGATAGGCCTACAAGTAAGCACATTTTTTGGTGGATACCTCAAAATGTATTGGGTGCCCACCGCCCGTTTGTTTGAGTATAACTACTAAATATAACTACTGTTTGTAGACTTTTCACACAAACGCTTTCTCCCAGGTCCTAACTGCACGGTTTTCATGTGATTTTAAAATCACTCCACGGCCGTCGGTATGAATACGGTACGAAGTGATTAGCACTGCGGCAAACAACATTGTTTGCTGCTTATGTTTGGCAAAGATTTGTGCTTATAGCGCGTTTTTACTTACAGTCCAACAAGACAGTCTGACCCACTTCTAGACTTTTTATAATACCTTCGGAATTTTTTAGAAAACTTTTTCTATTGACAACCATGGTCCACACAAAACCGTTACGTCCATTCTGTGAAGTGTTATCCTCCTGGGAAAGTTCACCACCGAGGATACCGCATCATAGAATGGGTAAGAAATTTGGTGTTAATAATATCAATGAAACGAAGTTGTCACCCGAAAAAAAGTGTTGTTATTACGACAGCTGACCTCAAGCCTCTACTTTTGTGCTTACAAAATACCAGATTTGTTTGTTTACGTCGGCGGCAATGCTGGCAGCCGTCCAATCCATCTCCATCTGTTCCTCAAACTCTCTCTCTCTCTCTCTCTCTCTCTCTCTCTCTCTCTCTCTCTGGCGCGCCTATTTCATTCGCTTAGTGGCTCACAATTGCAACTTTTCTCACAGTCGCTCGTTATAACAAATATGCTTTTTAAACTTCAAGGTAAAAGTAGTGTAACCTTCTTCCCAACTTGTCTGTCACAGAGTAGACGTTAACGGTGTGGATAATGTATTTCAGGTAGGTGATTAGCACTGTCTATTTGTTTATTCGTCACCGAGTGCATAACCTTTTATATGCTTTGACGTAAGTTATTTGTTGTTTTACACAAGCTGCTAATTCATTGTTAGTCTCACAGAATTAATGATCCGATTCACGAACCTTTGTCAGCTTTCTTCCTAACGGACCGTTTGTTAACTGGCGATAAAGTTTTTAACGGACCTTACCGTAACAACCGTTCCACCAACGCCCGTGTGTATTTTGTACCTGTTTATTAAGCGCTCATTAACACGATCGTGCTACCATAATAATTGTTGATTTTCCTTCATATTGGCGGCGGAAAAGTTAAAAATAACGTGTAAACTATCTACTGGGTAACGTTCCTGTCATGGCTTTCTTTCAGATTTGTTGCAAGTATCCTTGTGATTTCGTTTCCTGTTTGCTCTTTTTGTTGTTTTTGTTCTGATACGTTATGTTTTGTGGCTTCCTCTTAAATTAGTAACACGTATCTTTGTAGATTTATTTGTTTTTCATTTTTTCTTTAGTTTTGTTATAAGTCTTTTTAGAAACCACGTTAAAATAAAAAGTATCTTTTTCCCGGTGTCACTGTTTTGTGGTTTTCTATTTCTTGTGTACTTTTTTTTGCTTTTCTCATTCTTTTTCCACTTTTCCTCATTGTGGTAAGGATAAGGACTTTCTAGATACTTGTCAGAACTTTCTTACGTCTTATCCATTTTTGTTTGTAACAGTAATCTACAGGTTGTTGTATGCCTGTGTGCAATAATTGAAAAGAAAAGAATTATTTAATAGAAAAACACAGAACAGACAAAATAAATTTTCTGATCCAACAAATAAATGCTTGTATGTATTTTTATTTTACTTACACGAACGATTGCTTCACGAAAGACAATGTAGACGAAAGTAATGCCAAACGTAATTTTAAGGTTAACTCTCGTTTTAACGGCTGATAGGTACATAACAGACCAAATATCTCTCGTTAAGTTTAACGTTCTAACAAAACTCTGTAGAACAGGTTGTCTGCAGTACCAAATATTTAATTGGTGATTTAATGGCTGTTACTTCTTAACGGACGTCGGTGAAATGGGACATAAATCTCTCCAACGTTGAAGATTCACTGCTCATCGACACCTAACAGTATTGGGACCCGGCCGGTCAACAACCAACAAACTGAAAGTCCGACATTTAAAACTACAGAAAGTGAAAACATTTAGAAGAAATTTGAAATTCCAGAAAGTGAAAATGAATAAATCAGACGAACTGTTTAAAAACATTTGGGCGTAATAGCGCTTAAGTCGGCGACGTGGATACTGCATAAATCAAGGAAAGGGTACGATAGGAATATAACGGGAGAGCATAGAGGCAAGAGAGTACGAAAGAATTAAGTGATTGTGAGAGTTTTTATTGAAATTGTTTTTTGACCGTTTAGTACTTAATTCACTTCCAAGTGATGAGAGATACACGTTTTATATTTTACAGGTGTCGATGTTTTTGTGCCCGACAGGCGGATGTAAATTTTTCCGCAGCGGAAACATCGCTTTGGCAAAATTACGCTAATGATCGCTTTGGCCGTGCTGATAAAAGGAGTGCAGAATGAAAATGCCCGTGTTCGTTGTACCTAAGTGTATCAGTAGAAAACAATTTTTTGGAATCTTTACGCTGTGTATACGCTTATTAGTGTAAGACGTCCGCGGCCAGTGAGTTGATGTGTGGTTACATCGAGGTTTTGTAAGCGTCCGCATGATGCTTCACTTAAAGTCACCACCCAACCATACCACCCGGTTACTAATTTGTTGTACATTTTGTGTGTTGCAGGTGTGCGCGCGTGCTTGAGTACAATGTCAACAACAGCTGCTGAAGGAAGTTGTCGGTTGCCTCACGCTCCCAGATGAGGCGGACGGTCCTTCACACCTGCCTTGGTAAGCCTCTACACGTTATTGATTATTTAGTATCAAATATACTGTATGTAGCTCGTACTTTAACACGATGCGAGACGACTTTTGAAAGTTATTTACGTCCGACTACTGTCGACGCTGTTACAAGCCCGAAGTGTAAATATTTCTTCTTCTTCTTCTCCTCCTCCTCCTCCTCCTCCTCCTCCTCCTCCTCCTCCTCCTCCTCCTCCTCCTCCTTCTTCTTCTTCTTCTTCTTCTTCTTCTTCTTCTTCTTCTTCTTCAAGCCCTTCTGCCTCTTAGCGTCGAGTTATAGTGAGCGTCCGTCGTCTCCGTCTATCCTGTCCATTCAGGTAGCCTTCATTTCCTGTAAACTCTTCCCACTTCCTGTTCCAACCATCAGTTCCACTTCCTTTCCAGTTATTGTTTTATGTTCTGCGTTCCAAATCTATGTTTATTTTTCTTCTTGCCCAGTCTTTCATCCATTAAAGCAATCCGCGTTCATAGGCTCTCAGTTCTTCTCTGAATCAGCTTACAACCATGCGGGCGATTAGCCCAAAGGATGCGCCTCCCGTTACCTCTGGACGACTGGTCTCCTGTTTCTGTCCCCGGAGAGTAGGATCTTCCTTGCTTCAATCTGTGGTCGCCACTACTGAGACATCGTGTTGTTCTCGATCATTAACCTACAAGGCTTTATTACAGATTTGTCTGTAGCCCACAGCAAGGAAATAAGAAAATTAAGTAATAAAAATGAAAAATTAAAGACACCCTAGCCCTCAAATACTTTAATAGCATCGGAAAATAACAGGAGCCAGTCAAGAGAGGGTAGACAGTAAAGATTAAAGAAAGGGATTTCATCCAAGACGAGCTGAAGCAAAGTGAGAATCCAGCTAGGCACATTGGGTTGGCCAAACGCGGACCCACATCATGTGGGCCCTTGATGAAGTGCCCAACACACACACACACACACACACACACACACACATTAATATAAAGGCGTGCGTACAAAATATTTTATAACTAAGAGTAACAAATGTAAAACGTGTGTATTACTTGTTTTTCACTAATGTTGTTTTCATGATTTTTATATCCGTAAAAGATTTTGAAGGCTGCCTTCTTCTTTGAAGAATTTCCGTAAGTTTTATTTGACGATCTAATTTTTATGATCCTATTTTATAACAGGAACGTAAAAATTTCAAGATCGCTTACCGTACCGTACTCGCTTATACCGTGCAAACGTACGCGCAGTGCTGTTTGACGTGCTAAGATCTTGTTTACTGGTTTGCAAGAAATTTTTCCGTTGTATTTAGTGGTAAACATTAAGTACACATTTATCGTTTGTAAACACACGTGGTTAATGTGTTTATCACACGTTTCATTTTTGCCTATTCTATGACGAGGGTTTCTTCAGGCTGATACTGTGTCTGATGCTTCCCCTCTTTACACAGTAATAGCACGTACAATGTACTGTCAAATTTTTTACAGTATAGTACGAAACACGAATATTTACCATAATTATAACCGGTAATATCATTACGTCACATTTATTCTCTAATTTTATTTATAATTGGTTTACGAACATCTTTCAGTGTGTGCAACTTTAAGTGAAATTTCATTAAGTAATTCAGTAATAATTCGTTAAGACTAAATACGTCTTCTCCACTAGCGAAGTTGCCTTTTAGTGCCACATTCGCTCTTTTCAACACTGAGTTGTCATCTCTGTTAAAATTATTCGTGTTTTTATGAATCTCTGTTGACTCTCTGGCGATTCAAGGAAAATAATTTCAAAGTTTTGCTGGATAGTGTTCAATGGAAAATAACGTTTAGATTTCCAGCTGGCTCGACTATATACATATGTAATTGATACTATACCCACGTTTGGAATAACTGTGTGGAAGCAACATCAAGGTTTCAAAGCAAGCGGTCTCGAACCAGGTCTTATATTCAAGATCTTATTTTTAATTTTGAGAGATAAATTTAAATTGAAATTTGAAAAAAAGCCGCTAATAAAAGAACTTCTTTACAGAAAATCAGCTATCTACTACTAATGTAAATGTAGGTCTGTGTAAGTGCTCATACAAAACAAAGTGTTAATTAAGTATTTATGTGCAATGGAAAAGATTATTTTAAAGAAACTACCATACATCAATATATTTACAATTTTCTGTTTCCTATTTGTAGACTTTTGGTGGATAAAATTTATGCTTTGCCGAGATAACCTTCTAATGTCGCTTAGCCATTACATGAATTGCCTAGACAATGCATGAAATTGAAAAACGATTGTTTTCATTTCATACGTCAGTGAGGCTACTGAAAACCTGCGTTAGGTATTATTCAGAAGCCACAGACATTATATAGAATACAGTTTTTTTTTATTTGGTTACGCCAACCGCTCGTTACGGAATACAGAGATATATGGTGTGAATTGAGAATTGTAGTTTGCGAGTTGACTTACAGATGTGTAAGGACGCCCGCCGACAATAAACTTTTACAAGAGTTTTCTGTACGACATACGAAGGGCACAGCATCGTTGCCAGAAAACGATCCGATCAAATTTTGCGAAACAACACATTGGTGTTTAAAAGTGAGACTTGGTTCCTCACAAAAGGTAACGAACGCAGAAGTCAATCGCTGGAAATGAAATTTCTTAGAACCTTGAGAGGATGTATGCGACAGGACATTCGAACTGAAGATTTTCTTTTCAGTCGATAGAATAATAAAAAAAAAGTAAAAAAAATTTTTTAAAAAGGCTTTTATTTAAAATTTATAAAATATTCAATGTACTAAAAAGGTAAAAATTACATAAGAATTACATTTTTCAGAATATTCATATGTATGAAAATTTTTCGTACAAGTA
Organism: Magicicada septendecula; assembly: GCA_034769895.1. Lineage (NCBI taxonomy): Eukaryota > Metazoa > Arthropoda > Insecta > Hemiptera > Cicadidae > Magicicada > Magicicada septendecula. The sequence continues at coordinate 118,730,985 of CM068375.1, read as the reverse complement.
CAATCGTGTGCGATTCCACAATTCACGTTGCATAAAGAGAATTGTGTGCTGTATAATTAAATTGAAAGTATAGAAGATACTTGAAGATTCCTTTCCATTGAATGAAGTCATACATTTGTATCATCTTTAAATCAATGTTTAATAAAAAAGACCTAGAATTGATTGTTCTACATTTAATCGACAATTAAGGAATTACATATTTCTTATATATGAATATTCTGAAAAATGTAATTCTTTAATAATCAATTAAATGTAGGACAAATAGTATCAATTATAGGTATTTTTTATTAAACATTGATGTAAACATGGTACATTAACATTCCTTCGGCGCCCACGCTTTTATTATTAGTGATACTTAATGTTTCAAAAATTTTTGATTAACGAACATTATTTTCATTATTTCTCATTGTATTTGATGATTTGATTAAAAGTTAAATTATTTTTTCCTTTGTAGTACATGGATCATTGTACTTAATATAAGAAAAATTATTTTTACCTTTTTAGTACATTGAATATTTTATAAATTTTAAATAAAAGCGTTTTTTTTTAATTTTTTTTACTTTTATTTTATTTTATCCTTCTTAGTCAAATTTATGGATAAATTAGATAATGGAAAATGAATGATTGGCAACCAATAAACAATTATTTATGAAATAGATAGACTGATAAATAACTTTTTATTGTATATAATTTATATATGTACGTATATATAATCACATGATTAAAGTAATGTTACAATTACATTCGTATATTGCAGGGTGTTTACTATACAGTAGTATTTACAAAAAATAGATACAAATGAATATAATTACAATAATTTACAGTATAATTATTATTATTTGATACATATTTTAACAATATTTATCTCGGATGAAGTGATCACATTCTGTCCATTTCAGCTAACGCATCATTATTGCACGGTTTTTTTCCAAGAAGTTTTGTGTTATCTATTTCTTCAATTTGAAGTCCTTCCAAAGATTTGACTCGACTAAGAGCGACATATGCCTGTCCTTCTGCAAACATTTTTGGTCCCAAATAAGCAACCGCATGATCTACAGTACTGCCTTGCATCTTGTGCACTGTTGAAGCCCACGACAAGACCATTGGCAGCATTCTTCTTTCAACAGTGCCATAACTGAATTTTGCAGGAAATTGGACAGACATTAGATCAATTTTATGTATTTCACCTTGGCCAAAGTCCACACGAACTGACGGTATGTCTTCTTTGTACACTTGTTCGCGGCGAAAATATGGCCATATGATTTCTGTGATAAATCCAATCGCACCATTCACAAGACCTTTATTAAAATCTATGTTTGAACGTAACATAATTTTGACCCCTACAAAAATTTCCAACTTTTTTGGCATACCTCCTGTTTTATTGATATCAGTCGGGATGATATTATCCAAATTTTTATCCTCCATGCTCCGAATGGCATCCACTAGTGTATCTTGAGCTTTTATTACATTCATTGTGATTCCTTTACTTTTGAAATGGTTAATTACTGCCTGATTATGTTTAAACACTTGCTCATTTGTAGGATAGATTCTTAGAGCTCTTTCAATTGGAAACTCACCAGTCGCTTTATTACTGACTTTTTTCATTAATATCCCAATATGTTCAGCTGTAAGTTTTCCAATTCTTAAAGCGTTGAGAATATCAATAAAAGTTGTATCTCCTTGTTGTCTCATATTCCCAGTAAGTTTATGTAGAGTAAACAATCGCCACAAATGTGTTGCCGGCACTAGATGGAGAGGCTGGTGGAATACTTGACTTCCTCTGACAGGAGGTAGCTGCATTAGATCACCAAATAATATAACATTGATACCCCCGAAAAACTCATCACAATTCTTTAATTGCTTTAATCTTGAATCAATCATGCATAACATTTCGTAAGGTACCATTGATATTTCATCTATAAATATAAATTCAATATATTTCCACTGCAGACGCATTTGTAAAATCCTTCCATCTTTTTGAACGGACAGCTTCAAAGTGCTGTGTAACGTAGAGCCTCCAACTAATCGTGCTGCTACTCCAGTTAGTGCACATACCTTTACAGCATTTTTTCCATAACATCTATTAACCTGATTTTTAAGAAGATGTAATGTGAAACTCTTTCCTGTTCCTGCATTTCCTGTAATGAATAATCGAATGCGATCTTTAATGCCGTTCATGATTTGGTCGTGAACGTTTCGTGTAATGAACGAAAACACTTCTCTTTGTCCAAAATTCATTGCTCGCTGGGCTTGTTGGAATTCATCTGCATTCATTGGTCGTTCTTGTACTTCTGCATAATTATCAGAATCTGTATAAACAGGCTCTTCATTGAGTATCTCGAAAGCATGTACTTGATTCATTGCATTCTCGAGTTGTTGGTCTCGTTTTCTAAACAATTGCATGTGCTCGTTCATGCGTTTCATTTTTTCTTCTCGAGACATAAATGCTTCTTTTGAATTATTGTAGTCTGCAAGCAATTCACTTTCAACACGATAAGGTAAGTATTGCAAAAGCATACTATAATAGTAATTTTCTGGATCATCTGATGCCTTGAAGTAAGGTACCTGTACAACTGCTGGCTTATTTCTTATCAACATTTTACTATTGTCACTTAACGTGATAAATCGATTTCTAGTTTGTACAACCTCATTTTCATACTGGTCAATGGATTCTTCATTTTCAACTTGTTTTTTATTATAGTATGGTTCAAATCGCATTGCGAATTCGAGCAAACTCATGTTTTCAAAGTCGTAGTCGTTATGTTGAACAGGCCTTTTTTCATATCGCTCAAATATATTTGCACAATATCCGATCCCACGGCCTAAAGCATCAAATTTCAACACCTTGTATCGCTGTTGAGGTTTTCGTGTATTGAGAAAAACACATTTTCTGGAACTTTCTCTTAAGTGAAGATGGCATAATCTAAATACACATTCACATGCTGATACTTGTCTTTTCTGCAATATTCTCATACATATCTTGAACAATCTACGAGCAGTGTCACTTTCTTCACGCTGTATTTCTTTAATTGCTTGCGCAATACCTGAATTCAGCTCTGTTGGCTCAGATTTCGATAAATATTTGCCAATGTAGTATGCTATTGCCTCATTTGATCCACAAGGTTGTATATCCATATTGCCTTTCCACATTTTTAATAAAATGGGATTGTAATTATTAATCCATCTATCTTCCTTACGACGCTTCAACAAACATATTCGACCCCCACTCCGAATAAAATCATCTGATGAATGAGTAACAATTTTAGTTTCAGCACATTCTTGACGAGGAAAACTGAATCTACATGTTGTATTATTCTTTTTACATGTGATTGTGTGTCGGTGAACTTGACATTTCATTACTAATTCGTGCAAATCTGATTCCTCTGATGGTAATTCACAAGAGCAAATTTTATCTATTCGACGAAAACCTTCCTCGGAATCGAATGTAGGATGATTTTCAATCCATACGATCATATGAAGATGAGGGCTCCCGCGATTTTAAAATTCAACTCGCCACCAAAAGTCTAGTAGTTTGCCTCCAAACACATCACAATTATTTCTCAAAAATTTCATTAATGCACTGACACGAAGCATAAAATGTCGAGAGACGATAACGGGATACTTTTCGATCAAACGTTGCGTTTCATTTATATCAAAATCGTTTGGATCCACATTTGGCCTTCCATCAGCAATCAACAATGCTTTTCTCATATCCAACCAATGTAAATCGTTGCAACTAAATATTTATAAAATAGTGAGGTGTGCCGATGCATTTAATCATTGCAATTAATTCATACAAAGCTTTTCACCAGTAAGCTGCTGTACCTCTTACGTTTTTGAAGTATAAATGCACGTCTTCAACCATTCCACTTTCACCTTCAATTTTTTTTTCCACAAGCTGAAATAGTAGACCTTACACGTTCACTCTCAAACATGGATAATGCATAGAAAAGATAATCATTTCTTTGGAATCTTGTATCTTTTCCGAGAATTCAAAACTGAAAGTAATCCAAATGACTAATTTTCACTCGTCTTGAAGGTTCTTTTAATCCATTGATTCCAAATGGGAAAAGATAAAACCAACTAAATTCTTCTGCTTTCAGTTCATGGCAAACATTAACAATGTTATCTTTTGTTTTTCGAATAATTTTATTCAATTCATTTGATAATTCGTATTGTTGTTCCACATCTGGTTCCCCAAAATCGATTGGAGCCATAACACTTGTTTGTACTAATACGTGTTCTGGTTGTTCAGAGGGCGCATCTCTAGCTGTCGAATACATGTTTTCTTCTTCTCTTTCCTCGTATTCTCTTACACGTTCCAAGACAGGGTCATATTTTATATTAACTTTTATATAATTTATCGTGAATTGTTGATTTTGTGAACCTATTGATTGCTTACATAGGCGTTCAAGTTCTGGAATTGTATCGCATTCAATTATACAAGCTCTGCCAAGATCATGTATAACACTCTCACCGTTTAGACCGCAAGAATGTGAATCCGTAAGATAAAATTTGTTATCATAATACATTACCCCAATAGATTTTGATGATGAAATTAAGATTCCAGCTTGATGATAATTGAATAATGTAAGCAAGGCTTTATTCAACGTCATTCCAATTCCATATTGATTTTGATCATCTTGGACGTTTTCAAAGATTTCAGTGTCATCATTATATTCTATAGAAAAATTCATATCATACTTGATGAAATCTTCTTTAATTACGCCGAAGTTACGCACATCTAAGTATCCATCTTCGCAAATAGGAGAAGCAGTCTGATTATTCGCTGTTAATTTTCTAATTTGTCTATAAATTTCATCTCCTGCAAACATGTTTGCATCTAGAGTATTTGTAGACCATCGTTTTGGTGGGTATATGTATGCTTTTACTATGTTTGCTAATGTCATTGCACAACATTGAATACCTGCATAGCCTGAAGTGAACACTGCTGGATTATATTGGTTCCATGAAGCTCGTACAATTTTCGATTCATTATTAATCTGCATATAAGCATTAACTTGACTTGGTTGTGGCTCAAAAGCATTTCTAGAGCATTGTTGTCCAAACGAAGCATTGCATTGATTCTGTTGTTGATGTAATACTTGATTATATTGTTGTTCAAACAAACGTTGTTGATAAGTTTCTTTGTTATGAGTGAGATATCCATTACTTTCTTCATTTTGATTCTGTTGTTGATCTAAACGTTTATTAGATTGTTGTTGAAACGTACTTGCAGATATAACTTCATTTATATTGACGTCACTATAACTCTTTTCATTTACTGTATTTAGATCATTATTCATATTGATGTCAATATTATTTATATGAAGGTCGATGTAACTCAAAGTAAACAATTTATTTTTAGATCCGGTCGATCTTCTAATTGTACGTTCAAGTTCTGCAAGGGTATCGCATTCAATTATACATGCTTTGCCAAGATCTGGTCTTGCACTTACGCCTTTTGACCACATGAGTGAGAATCAGAAAAATATAATTTTTCGTTGTAATGTATTACTCCGAAATATTTGGATAATGCAATCAAAATTCCAGCTTGATGATGTTTAAATAATTCTAGCAAGGCTTCATTCAGCGTCATTCCATATTGTTCTTATTTAAATTATTTTGTACATTTCCAAAAATATTAGTGTGTTCCTCATATTCCAAAGAGAAATTAAAATCATATATAATTAGACTTTGTTGTATTACAGAAAAATTACGTATCTCTAAATATCCATCTTCGTTAATAGGAAATGCAGTTGGGTCATTTTCTGTTAATTCTCTAATTTGTTTGTAAATACGATCTCCTTCAATCATGTTCATATCTAAAGTATTTGAAGACCAATTTGTGGGTGGATAAATAAATGCTCTTACGATATTAGCAAGTGTCACTGCAAAACACTGATCACCTGCATAACCCGAGGTAAACATATCTCGATTATTTTGACTCCAGGATGCTCGTACAATCCTTGATAACTTCATTAATTCTTTTATAAAAATGGTGCTCTTGATTAATTACTTCATTCAATTGTTGTTGTGGTTTTTCAAATACTCTTGCCAAATCCTCTACATTCATGCGTACATTTTTATCAATTTTCACATCTTTATACAGTGGATTATTATGTATCAACCATTTTAATGCATCATAAACTTTTTCACGTGATATAGAGAATTCTCTAATAATATTCAAGTCCACAAGATGTTCAGTAACTATCACTATTCCACCATTACTTGAAGATCTTGGAAGCATATCTGGTAGTTTATCGCTGATTTCAAATATGTCTTGAGCAAACAATACTGCTTGGCCTCGAAAGCCGTATTGTACAAATTGCCCATCAAATTTTAAAATTTTAACAAATGGCATTATTCTTGATAACAATCGTTGTTCACATTGAGAAAGTTGTTTTAAGATATCAGGTTGTACACCAGGATCCAAACAATTCCAGTAAGCTTTTGAAGGACACGTTCTCTTATTACTGGTAATATGTGTTTTACATCTATGACAAAGAAGTAGAATTGATTTTTGTTTGAGTTCATCAGGCAAATATGATTCTGCTGCTACACTTGGTCGGCATGTTGCAACTTGATTTGGATAGCACCGTTTTGTACAAACTTCACATATTTTATCACAAAATTTATTAATAGTGTCATAGAATATTTTCAAATGAGTATTCAACTGAGCACTTGCTTGTGAATATGTGACTCTTCGCTTCTCTAATCGAGTTTCTCGTTGTTGCAATGTTTCTGTGGCTCTTATTTGTGCATGATACAAACGATCATGCTCTAATCATGCTTCTCGTTGTTTTGGTAATTCGTTTTGTAATCTCTGTGACTTACACATTTTGTATCGCATTAATCTTGCTTCTTTTTCTTCAACTGTTTCAGAAGCTACCATTAATGAAAAGCATCTTCGGCGGGTTTCCAACCTAGCTTTCTTTGTCTGAATATCTTCATTGTTTAATTTATCCATTTTTTTACGTCGCATTTTTTCCAACCGCCTCTTTCTCTGAGTAGTCGTTTCTGTTCGACTCATTTTTTAACACCTAGAAATTTGAATTAATATTTTTGTACACAGTATAATAAAAATAAAAATTTAGCTAACTTGAGTTTACAATGAAAATGCTAAACTTATACATATGTTATTCAAGTATAATATATGTAATCAGTAAAATAGTATAAGTCCTATTTCATTATAAAACTTGAATTGAAACGTTTCGTACCAATTAAAATATTGAAAGTACATCATATAATGTAGGCAAAACGACATAACTCCTCTTTCATTGGAAAATTTCAAAGTGAAACGTTTTGTACAAAGTAAAATTACTTACCGTTATTTGGAATCACGTAGACAGTTTCACCAAACTGATTTAAATTTTGATTGCTCCACTAAGCCTAAAAGTATCCTGCCCCCCTTACGAAAATGTTTGCCGGCCGCTGGTACAGATGACACAGTAAGTTTGTATTAACGTAGATACAGCAAGTCAAAAACCAACTGCCATTATTCATTTTTCATTTCACATACATATTTCCAACGGTTGATACTGGAGGTTAAAGTCTTTAGTTATACGCATTGTTTACAATTAAGGACTCGGAATCGAACATCAGACGGGGTTAGGTGTACAGTGAACCGGAGTTAAATTATAATCGAGTGATAAAACTATATAGTGAATTGTTAAAATAATAATAAATGAATTATATAGTGGAAACAACCAAAAAGGAATATAAAAGTGTGGATTTAAAAAGTAACGTATTGTGATATTAATCATATTTAAAAAATTTTTAACGGTTATTATAAACTAACCTGTGACACTATATATACTAGCGAACTATTTTTTTACAAACACTGAACTATCACACAATAACACTGTTGTAATTTTTTTGTTAGTTGTTATTCATTATTTTTGTGTGTTTAATTTTAAGAAGTGTAGTATTAATTAACCTAAAAAAGACCGTATCTGAGATCGAAAACTTTCAATAGTGCCATATACCAAGCCAGGGTAATTCATATTAAGAATTATTTATTTATTTTAATTTTAGAAGAGAAAAATTCAAAGTGAAACGTTTTGTACAAAGTAAAATTACTTTGCGCATGATCGAAAATGGGAACCGGTGAGTTTCCATAGATACTACTTCTTTGTTGTCAATAACGTAGCACATATAAAACTTCGCTTATGAATGCGACTACATTTAACTTATAATCTGTACATTGGTAAATGTATGTATGTATTTTTTTTCATAATATTGTATTGTCACGTGATTCAAGTGTGTATGCAAAATTTCAAGTCGCTATCACATCGGGAAGTGTGCGAAAATTGATTTGAAAAATCACCCGAGACCGACACGAAAAGCAAGTTAAATAAAAGCGTTTAAAAACATACTGCTAAGAGTTGCTTTGTCATGTAAATAGAATACCTAACTGTGGCATATCTAATCTGGCCTTGCAATATAAATCTGAAGGCGGGATCTGTAATAAGAAGGACGTGCGTATGGCCTATGAAGCTAATGAGGATGACTATGAGAAATCACTGTTGAATGACCGTGGAAGCAAGCAGTGCAGACATATGCTAATGATAGTATCGTGATGAACGTCCGTGTCCGCACACAAAATTATTTAATTTTGAAATTGCATCACTTAACGAATTCAGTACTTACGTCTTCTTGACTAGCCAAGTTGCCTTTTAGTGCTGCATTCGACCTTTCAACACTGGAAAGCCAATTTGTTAATATGGTAGTCGGGACTTGAACTAGGTGTAGGTCAGTTGCCTTTTTTAATGAGCCGTGCCATACTCAAGGATAACCATTCACATAGACGGTGTGTGAATCCTGCCTAGCTAGCCTCGACCGCCTTTAACTTCCCCAGGTGGTACGTACGTACTGAGGACTTGAAACCTTTTGTAATCGTTGTGTATTGTTGATTACTTTGCCTCCTCTCACTCTCTCTCTTATCCTTTCGTGACTTTCCGATTGGCTTCTTCGGTCAAACCGCCGATAAACTTCTCTATCAAGAGTCGCGTGGAATCTCCTTTACTCTTCATATAATTTTTACCTCGTCTCATAGGTTCTACTATTTTTTCACTCGTACTGTCAAACTTGTTTGCACTGTGTGTTTGACAAAAATGAATGTGATTTGTCAACGCTAAAGATCACTTGTTGAAGTTAATTTCGGGTGTTGTGGATATGGGTGGTGGTATATGAATTTTGTAAGATTTTTTAAAACCTTTTCTGAAAAGGATATCCATGTTTATTAACTGAGTTGTTCAATGATAGGTTTCAATACCAGAGCAATAATTTCTCGTGTGGCATCACTTTGGCAGCTAGATCGTAGATTGAAGAGATAATACAACCGTATATGGTACGTTAAATCTTGAAAACTTTGTGCCATTTGAGGTTAGGTCACATTCATATTCTTTTCATTTGAAGCATTTATTTGTTTGTTTGAGTTTCTTTAGAGCTGAAAAAAACGAAGGAATATCATCTGTGATGGGAATATCCATGTAGACATCGTAAGCAAAGGCTACTAAAGATGTAATTAGATTTGATGATGATTAGATGTAATTAGTTTAGTTGTCTTCTTTCTTATTTCTTTCAATGTGGTGCGACAGAGTCTCGTAAGTTTTACGACTTACCTTGGTTCCTTTTTTTCACCTTTATGTTTACGTCTTCGCTGGCTGCCTGTACTATTAATTTTTGTTACGTGGTCATTCGTGGTCCCCCAAATTTAAATGCTGTCAATTAGTATGGAAACTAAATTCTTTATCATATCTTATCTTTATATCTTTTGCATGTTTGGTTTTGAGAACATAAAACTTTACGATTAAAAAGTCACGTAAACAGTGCTTTATCTGTTCCCTGTTCTGTCTTTAAAAAAATTGCATCTTGTAGGTCCCAGTTAAACAGTGCATCTGGAGTTGGTTTCGAAAACTCTTGGAAGAAAGAAGAAAGTCTGCAAGAGCTGTTTGTGTTGTGGGTCTCGAGACAGTTGTTAAGAGTAAAGCGGACACGTATACTGAATATGTTTCATGCAGAGTAGGCGAAACAAAGAAAGTATTCAAGGTTACTGATTTAGTTACGGATGGGCAGGTCATCTACACCTGTCGATGGGATGGGTATCCAGTAAGCATATCGTTCCAGGTTTGGTCTCTGGAAAGGTCAGGGGAGTACATTAACTTGATTTCGTGAAGCAAGTTATGAAGATTGCTGACGTTGTACGTTGTGCAGCAAATTGAGCACTCAAAACTGACTCGCGACCAAAGAACATGGTAAGCTGCTGACTAATGAGGGTACTGAAGTAGACAGACCGTAGTTCCACTTTTGAGGAAGCCATAATATTCGTTTTTGTGTAAAAAAACTATTCTAATTTTCACATAGGCCTATATGTTGATAGCAGTACGAGTACCTGAGTACCTCGACTTCAAAACTCACTAATTAATGCCAGATAATTACATATTAGTGTTAGTAAACGTATTAGTGGAATTAGTTTGTAACGTTATGTGGGTTTGGCAATTACTGCAAGAGGATATCGTGTTACGCGCTCCCCGACGTCCTAAGTTCATTACGCCTTATGTCCTGTACGTGACAGTGGTACTAATAAATCTTAATGACCGCTGATGACATGTAAATTAGTTGAAATTTATAAAAGAATTTTCATTGGCTGACGCGCCGCCGAATGTGTTCAGAGCTCCCATTTGGCCTTGGTTCTGGCGTTGAGATCTAATTCACAGTTGCACAGGAAGAATCAAATCGTGTTGACTCGTAAATGCTTTAGTCAAACGTCGTCGATCTTGCGCACACGTGCGCGTGTATTATAATACCGCATGCACGTAGGCTGTGTGTCGTTTGCTGCTTATGCGTTTGTATGTCTAAACGAGTTATATATCTTGTACTTATAAATGTGTAAATAATAATTCTTTATATTTTTGATACCGAATATATTTTATTGTTTTTTATGTACAATGTTTCAACGGTTTTAAAATATACGGTCATCATCAGAATAATATAATTTAATATAATTATAATCATTATTATAATAATATAATTATTTAATAATATAATATTATTCTGACGATGTGAGTGTATTATAAGACCCTTGAAACAGTGTTAATAAAAACAATATATTTTTTTATCAAAAAATATAAAATATTATTTATATAAATTCGAGGCATAATGTGAGGAAATATAAATTTTATATCCTATGTGTGTATACTATATAGGCTATGTAACGTGTGTGTGTGTATATATAGTGTGTAGGCTATATATATATATTTTTTTTTTTTTTTGAAAAAATTAGGACTAACGGCTGTCTATGTAGAAATTTACAAAGGTTTTTATAGGAGAGTGATAGGTTTACTGATATTAAAAGTTAGGTAGGCGCATAAGTTTGATTTATTACACTCTTTATAAAATTTAAATAAAGAATACTCTTTATAAAATTTAATAATTTTAATAAATTGATTTCTGTTTGCACTTTACGTGTAAATTTACACACAGGATTCTTTAAATATATCTAAAATAACAAGGTGCTGAGTTCATTAACACAATTTAATCAGTAACTGATTAAACCTTCGTTATGAATAAACTCTTAAAATAAAATTAAAGTACATAATTTTTAAGGTTGTGATATTTACTGAACTGAAATAAAAGTCTTTAAAAATATTTAATGTCTTTTAATGTTTCTAAAAATGTTTTTGTCATATAATATTAATACAATAGAATTATTTCCATTTTCCTCCTGTCGGCGGCGGATTCCGTTGTATGCCGTCTCCGGTTTCCGTTCGGTTCGCTCCTTTTTTTCTCTCAGGCTGTTGTTAGGATATCCATTATCGGTCTCGCTTCTGCTCTTGGCTTTACTAAGGTGGCTGCAATCACAGAAAACCTAGTACGAGCGCCATTTTGATTCAATACCCCTCAGCTGCCCAACCCGAAACGCTAGCGATCAGAGCGGTACTCTGTCTGCGAGGTCAGTGTAGGAACTGCTTGTACTGAAAGTTCAGTATTTCATTATTCCGTACGGCTAAAACGTGATAACTGGAATGCAGTAAATCTCATTTCTACAGTTTTATTGGTCTATAGCCAACTGCAAAATTAATCTAGAACCCCGCCTTCTGTAAATGTCTTAACGCACTGACCACCTGATACGATAATATAACTTCCACTTTCTAGTATATTCGGAACTTTGTGGTTTTAATTGTACATTAATTTTTGTAAATTTTAATCAGATGTTCGAATTAATCTTACTTTGTTTAATTAAAGTATACATTAATTATTTATAATGGACGTTTTACGACTGGACTTATTTAAAATATACTTATGAAAAGACGTAATGTCATTGCTCCCGACAAACGTGCTTCATATGATACTCGAACATTACCACACTCTCAATTCTACACTGACACTGCATTGCAGTTTCATCACTGATAATGAAATCTTAAGATTATGTGTCTCTTTTGTACACATATTGAACATACACATTGTGGAATGTTCGTCACATTGCTACACACACACACACACACACACACACTTTTGTTTGTTAGTAGTGTGTATGTATGTATGTATGTATGTATACAAGTTGATAACATGGTGAGACTCGGTGGTCGGGAACATCTGTTGAGTAAGGGTAGGCAGAAGATATGAGACTATACCTACATAATACAAAGAGTTATACACCTAAACTTCACTCTTGTGATTTCTTCCACTGTTTTCTTTCCTTTGCATCCCAATTCTTTATCTTTTTATTTTAGAATTCTTGCAGCATTTAATTCCGAGCCTCTATACGTCTTCGCATTTTTTTTTTTATTTTAACTTTTCATATTACTGGCCTTATCTCTCATACGCCTTTTAAACATCCCTTTCCAACTCACTCGTCCTCCTCCTATAAACTCAAGGAGAGATTGTATCTATTAAGTCACTTCCGATTCTTATGTGTTTAATTCATACTTTCTACGCAACCTCTCTCCTTTTTGTACTATACTGGATCTCCAAATCAAGAGCTTGTATTTAGCTTTTCTGTATTTCGGTCCAATATCCACGATTCGCAACGAAGTGCTAGGTAACGTCTATCTACGAGAAAAGTATTCTATTGGACTAAAAAATGTTCTGAAAAGGTGACGGCTTCGTATATAAAAAATTGTTTCTGAATACGTTACCTGGGCGTACTAAGACTAACGGGAAGTCGAGAAAGCGGACGAAGGAGAACATCATCGTAACTCCACCATGACAGGGAATGATGACCCTCATCAGAACCACGCATCTAACTCTGCGGATGAACTCTGCGAGCACCACATGCCCGGAGAGAATACAAACGTATTCAGTGCAAAGTGTGCAGATCTCCTCCAAAATCACCTGCTACCTACAATCATGTACAAACGACCTGGACTCCCGTGTACAGAATTTTATGCAACATGATAATGTTGGAGCCTTACTGTCAGTTCCTTTAATGCAGAAGCCAATCAGCCGTGCTCACTACACCATCGCGTGTCCCAAGCTTTTGGTTCAAGAGGCGATGGTTTCAAGCTTTTGGTTCAAGCTTTCAGATTCAACGAACAGGTGAGGCAAGCAGTATTAGCTCTGTCAGGCAAAACACTCGCAGTAGATATATCCACACATTGCCGAAGTATTTAGGAGATAACAGATATTTAAGTTTTTCTTTTGACTCCCTTTCGTGCTATGTGTACTGGGTGTTCGAAATCCAAGTAGAAATTTGGTATCGATTTCCCTGTAAGAATACTACATAGGCAGTGACGTAGTTAAGGCTGGTTACAACCTCCTCCCGTATTGGGTAGGTCGCCAATGAAGTCTTCTATGTAAAACCTAGTCTAGTATACCTATACCTATAGATAGTATAGTACCAACTTGAGCGCGGTCGTGATATAACACACAGACGTCTGTCCGATCCCGTGGTACCACCAACACGGCTCTTCCCGGTTATCATCAGTAACTCGCTACCACAGAAAAATCCTGGTCTACAGTCCTCATGGAAAAATTTTGATCAACGATCACCCCATGGAAAAATTATGTCAAGGACGTAGGCTACTTCATATATTTAAGTAAACTACACGTAGGAGATTAATACTTTGGACGTTGAAGGGCGAGATACCTTCATATTTAGTTACTTTCCATACTATTTTCGTTAAATTCGTATCCGATGGATGCACTGATTCTCCTATCACAGACATTCATCTCTGTTTTCATAATATCTCTTAACCGCTCTGCCTTCGAAGTCGACGGTCGTCTTCAGGTCACTGGCAATTGGTAGGTGGTCCTGCCGTTTCGGTGTACTTTCGTTATTATACAGTTCGTAATTCTGAAGACGCCTTTATATTCTAACGGTGGAACGTCAAGAGATATTATAGCATTGACGGTAGAAGCTGGTCGCATTTACGGTAGGTGAACTGTTGCATTTTGTTTTTTGGGTTTGTTCATAGATTTTGGATTTGGGCTCAACCTGCCGGTAATGTGCTCTCGGTAAAACTATCGTGTGTTGTTCAATGTAGGTCAAACCGATTGAGCTGGCACACATTTGATAGGTTGAAACGGAAGCGTGTGTCATGTAATAACTACACGGTCACGTTCTGGGAATACTCAGCTGTTGTCAACACTTTCAACTTCTCTTTCGACATTTCTACGCATGATGGTTTTTTTACCTTTCTGACTGCTTCATTTCATCTCTCTCTCTCTCTCTCTCTCTCTCTCTCTCTCTCCCTCCCTCCAGTTTTTCCAATCTTTAACCTTCATCATACTCATATCATGCCCCACGTCAATGGTGACGACTTCTGATGGAGGGGATTGAAGTAAACTTTATTATAACAAACATTATATTTTTTTATCGCATAATGTTTATAATTATAATTATATATTTAATATTTATAATGACTTTACCTCAAGATGTTTTCTCCTTATTTGGAACATGTTTCGGGACACTTTGTGTTCCCATCCTCAGCCTTCCTAACTTTGAGTCTTGTGAAGTATTTGTGTGTTGGTTGGTTGTTGTTGTGGCTTCCTGTTGGCCTTTGGTACTTTAAATTGGTATTATTTTGTGTGATTGTGGTGTATATATTAATGTTTTGTGTATTTTAGGTGTTGAGTGCTTTGAAAATTGTGTCATGTTTTGTACTGATTTGTATTTGTTCAGGTATTAGTTTGTTTTGTGTTTTATGTTTGTAAATTTGTAAATTTTCCCAAATGTTCATTGTGGTGCCTTTGTGTGGTATGTGTTTTATTAGTGTCATGTTGGTTATGTCTGGGAATCCATGTCAAGAATTAATGTATCCAAAAAACATTTCTGAGCGAAATAAGCAAGTGTATTTTGCTCATATAAGCAAAACTGCTTCTGCCTCTACAGTCTGCATTCGATACGGTACCAAGACACCAACTTTGGACAGCATTACAGGACATTACCATGATGAGAAGACTAAAGAGCATAAAGGGAATAATTCGCTTGGAAGGCGAAAAATCTGTAGTGGTGCCGGTGACGAGAGGAGTGAAGCAAGGGACAGTCTCAGTTCACATCAAAGCAAAGGGGTTTCCTTTTTAATATTCATGAAACAGGTCCTCAGTCAAAGTAAAAATAGAACACCTGGATGATGCAAGTTAAGAATTTTAGAATGAAACCAGTGCATGTCCAAGTGATCGTCTATGCGATGGTACGGTATTGCCTGAACTGGAACGGAAGAATGCAGAGTGCAATTACCGAGTGATCAAATGCGGTTATTAAGAAGGTGTGAAAATAGACGTGGACAAAAGCGAAGTGATGGTCATAACCACGTAAAGTAATGAATGTCCCCTGAATATTAATCGGGAAAGAAAATTGATTGGAGCAGATCAAAAGGTTAGAGTATTTAGGGACAATAATCACCTCAGTATGAAAGGTTGATGGGGAAATGAACCATAAACGGGAGGCAAACAAATGTATTGTCAGATTTCTGGTGTCAAGATACGAACAAAAAAATCAATTTTCTTACCCCTTCACTAAATGGGAAAGAAAACCTCGCTCAGCTAGAGAAGCATAAAAACAGTTTACAAGGAAATGAAATAAGATTTTTGCAGCGGGTAACTGGAAGAACTAGCAGAGAACAAATTCGTGGGGGAGGGAAGATAACCCGGCACACTCTAAAAGCCGGCGTTACTGCTCAGACAAAGGACTTGCGATTATGCACGTACGATGATGGCGAAGCTGGATTTGTTGGCACAAATTAAGAGTTCTATATGTATTCGAAATAGACTTAATTATTGCTTTGTGTAATAGGATATTGTTTTCTGTTGACATAAATTATTAATAAT
Organism: Magicicada septendecula; assembly: GCA_034769895.1. Lineage (NCBI taxonomy): Eukaryota > Metazoa > Arthropoda > Insecta > Hemiptera > Cicadidae > Magicicada > Magicicada septendecula. Next base: position 118,714,710 of record CM068375.1, on the reverse strand, counting down.
ATACGTGTCTTGTTTTGAGTTTGTTAAACGGCATTGCATTTTACGTTTGTATTCCCGGATATTAATAACATGTCATTAATAAAACATATTGCTTGTAACACAAATGATCAGTCATAAACATTTAAGGAAACCTACATATTTAAAAACATAAAATACATCGACTTTTCTTCTGGTACCATAATCGTATACTGTGCCTGTTAACTACCTGAGTGCCTCAGGACTTGGTATAAGGCTTCTCCGTAATATTATTTTCCCACATATCCTCTTAATTCCTGCATATCGGTTTCCATATCCCTCCCTGGAATCCTTTGCAGTCTCCTTCAGCACTGCGCTTCTTTACTGTTTTACTCTCTTTCCCATAGTCCGTGATTCAGAGCCATCCTTTCTTTACACAGAAGAATATAGCCTATGCTTTTTTTTAAATTTAAGTTTAATGTCTTTATTTTTGTTAATTAGCTCTTATTTTTCATAAAACAATTTTTTGTGGCATTCCCTCTGCCTGATCTTCCACTCACTGGACAATGTTATCGCGATATTTGCCTGTCTCACTTCCGCCCGTACTAATTTCTACAGACAAGTGAGTTATCAAGTTACCAGTTGAGAGGAATACTGTTGAGAAGTGAGGCACCTTCGGCTACCATTATACTGTCTCCTTTCCATTCATTCCCAAAACGTATCTGCTTTACTGTTTTGAACTTAAATAGCATTCTGAATGCGTTTTATCTTTAAAAATATTGCTTTGGCCCAATGAGATTATCCTTAATGACCCCCTCCCTAAATACTCAGTTTACACTTACAGGTATCGTTATTAAATATAATATATTAATAATACATACTATTAACAGTTACTATAAGGTTAATTAATAATACTATTAATTATGAAAATAAGATATATTCATAGATCAGAAACAATATTTTAATTAATAATTTATATTATAAAAAAGAAATGCTGTACTAAACGAGCATGTGTTATGTACCTAAATTATATAGCTGTAGTTATGTACAGTACATAATGTCATCACTTTATCGCAAAAACCATATAGTGCATTACTTTATTATTAATTATAAAATTAATAATTTTCGTATCCAAGTGGGTGGTGCTCGACGTTCGTTTTACAAATTCATGGTCTTCATTATAGGAACTGAATGTATTGTTTCTTCACTGTATGTCGTATCATGGAAGTATGCAGAAGTTTCATGCTTGGAGTTTAACAAACCGCCATAATATCATCCTCTTCCAACACTTATGTAATAAGCCCCGTGGAGTTTTACAGCCAAAAAAAAATCAACTCTCTCTCTGTCTCTCTCTCTCTCTCCCTCTCTCCCTCTCTCTCCCTCTCTCCCTCTCCCTCTCTCCCTCTCTCTCTCTCTCTCTCTCTCTCTCTCTCTCTCTCTCTCTCTCTCTCTCTCTCTCTCTCTCTCTCTCTCTCTCGGAATCCTATTCTCAAGTATGTCTGGAGGCAATGTTTGCTGTTAGTGCCATCGTCATCGTTACGGAAGTTCTGCCTCGCGGGGAACGACCACAAGGTGTCTGTCAACTTTAACCGTGACGAACGGCACATGTCGCCTCAGTCGGTAACAAAGGCAGTGCCACGACATAAAGGTGCCATCTAGAGAGTAATCGCGTTGGTGGCATTCTTTCCAGCTATAGGCCTAAGTATCTTTCGACTGACCAGCAATAATTAAGTATCCTCTGGGCAGTCTTCGGGCAGGACCGGAACGCTAATCCGAGACACGACGCAACGACCCCCCCCCCGCCATAACGTAATACAACGCAACGGGTTCAAGAAAAAGTGGAAGGGACAAGTTATTGTGGTCACCCATCTCCTATCAGCGTCTATGTTGCTACGTAGAATTAATTATTATCGCTTAATACGATAATATTTTAACCTGCCTTAAAAGAAAGTGTATCCTCGCCTTGTCTATCATATTAAGAAGTTGCTCCATACAATGTCTTTATGTACACATGCACACAAAGAATCACAATTCAGAAAACACGAACGAGATTATTTCCAATAAATCATTTTCTCTTAATTCGGTACAGTTAACAACTTGAAACTTTTACGCTCAACTCTGATCTTTGTTGACAGTTGAACACACTGAAAGAATGCTGGGGCAGCAAAGAACGACGCGCTACGCCTTAGTACACCCTATCAGATAAGTGTGTTAACTAAATAACGTTTCAGAAAACGTTTATGTTACGTCGTACACATTCGTTCGCAAACGAATTTGTATTTGTATCTAATGGCCGTCCCAGGTTTTATTTTTCAGCATTGCCCAATATGGGAGGTGTCGCGTTCACTCCTTTCCACGTGTTCTCTCCTTTTCCGTCTTTGCAATGTTGCCATTCGTACTAAATGTGAAGTACAAATTTCAAAGAGTTTAAAATTTTTATTGATATTCTACAAGCTGTGCTGCACATTTCTGTATAAATTTTATGTCTGTAACACGATTATCTTCTTCATAAAAATATATTTTTTAATTTTTTGCTCACTTGTGCAAGTTAGAGCAACGTTTCAATTAACCAGTGACTGCTGTCCAAATATACAATTTATGGAGTTAATTTTTACCACTTTACAATGAATTAGATTTGTTATGAACCTATTTTAATAGCCAAAGCACAATAAATAAAAGTTTCATTGATTTTTTTTTAATTTCTGTAATTAATTAATGCCGTCAGTGTGTGTATTAGACTTTTTTGGTCTGTGAGGAAGTTATTTATTTCTTGAGACAGATATATAGTATAAGCGTGAAAGTTGTGGTAAATACTCTAAGTTATTTTTAATGCAAGCTCTAACATTCAACTTAAGGTGGTTTGGACCATATGTACAATCATTGTAATGTTTATACCGGACACTTCTAGACAGTAGCGAGCCATTGTCACCTGCTTATTAACTCATTTTGTCTGTGGACTTTTTCCGTAAATAATAAAAACGTTTATACAAGGTTCATATCCAGCTTTCATATACAAATTTCGTATCCATGGGATACAGCTATTCCTGCTACCCAAAATACCGACTAAAAACATTTCACAATTCGCTAAGTCTCTGTGTGGTGAACACACTTTTAAACAAGGTGAATCGCAAACAAAACAATACCTAACGCAAATTTTTACAGTTGTCAAAAATGTCTCTTTTACTATTGAAATCTTCTTTCTATAATATAAGCCTATATAAATTTACTATGACAAAATATTGTGTCTTACAAATTGTTGTTTATTTAATAGTACAGTAATATATGTACGTTGCGATACTATGTGTGTACTAAAGCTTTTACTTTGGTTTTTAATTGTGTTTTCCGACATTACTTTTATATTTCATATTTTACATTAGGCCTATATTATTATAGAATTTTCGCAAACAATCCTTCAGTAAATCTAGCCACTGTTTACGAATAGTTTCACACAAATGACATAGAATTCCTGAATAGTATTCTATATTTACCGTTGCACCTAGTGATGAAAATTCATGGAACGCAATATCACAATCTTCATCTAATCGTCACGTGCTTCATCTTACGACAGTCTTCGAAGCTTTTATACTATTTGTAAACCTCTTGTTTGCGCACAACAGACTCGCCAGTAGCCTTCTGCAACAGTTTCACCACGATAGAGCAGTTTATCTCATTCTTCACAAAAAAATTAATCCATATTCTTAAATCTTGCATTGGACAGTGTCAAAAAATGTTGTCAAATAGACCAAAAGACAATTTATTCAATTAGCTGTGAAATCTAAACTATGCATTCAGTAGGGCTAAAACTTTAGACGATTGTCACTGTGACGTCTAAAAACGGCAGACATACATACACCCTTTTAATCCGACATTTGTAGCGAGGGAAATTAAAAAATTGGGCGAACTTTTTGATCAAACATCGTCTGCTAATATCTCTACAATGCGTTCGTTCAGTGTCTGACGATGCAGAGCGCTACAGTTGTGTCACTTGGTGTAATATTTTTTTTTTATTATTATTAAAATCTGCAACTATAATACACACGTGACAGTTACAAATTAACACATGCACTGTATATTATATGCGCATTATGTATAACATTTGCCCTATACAATTTTGTTTATACCATATTATCCACTGCGTATTAGGCCAATACTACAATTTAATAATACAATGCAGTCGTGACATCACACTACAACGTATAACTACCCGTTTTGTGCGTTTTCCTGGTTGAATTTGAAAATATTTTAATTGCATAATGTTGCAGCACGTCGGGGGGTGTGTGTGTGTGTGTGTGTGTGTGTGTACTGGCGTGCGCTGCATGAGGCACGACTGTAATACGGCCTAGACACTTCCATTTTGTCGGCCGGCCGAGCCAGGCTGCATATCGCAACTCGTCGATAGTCTGTTCTCTTTTTTACTTCATTTTAATTCGTTTATTTATCGGACGAATTTAATTTATAAACTCGTTGTAAACTGTGCGTAAGGTTATATTTACGTTCACCTGAACTTAAACTCGTAATTTTTAATTTTAATCCGTATTGAGTATTTTTCCTCACATTAACTGTTAGAAAAAAATTAATACGCAAAGTTGTCGTTTACCTCGTGCAAATAAGCTTACTTGATTTAATAGTGCTGGTTGTGCGTCAGAAGTAGCCAATGGCACCGGTTCCTGTACTTAAACGGAGCAGAGAAAACTTGTCTTCTCTAACTCATCTCAACTGCTGGTTACGGTAATGTGGACTTCCTCTTTTCTGACAAACTGGCTCGCCGTACGTATTTATACTTTACTAGTGTCTGCTGCACTAAGAAATAACTACTAGTTTCTTTATATGACTACGTAATCACAGGTCGCTGCAGACTTGATTTATTTTTATTTTTCTCGTGAATTACGATCGCAGACATGACTATTTAAGTGAAAAAATAATGTATTGTCGGTGATTGATTCTTAGTCTTCAGTATAATTTTTTGTACAAATTGACAAGTACGTTAAATACTGTTAAAAAAAATAATATGGGTAGTATATTTGATAAATGAGGTTTACTTTATTTGTAAATACTTTGTCGGTAGGGCTACATGCTAAACAATTAGGCCTATAACATACTAGTTACAAGCATTCTGATTGCTTTGTACCCCCAAGAGTTATTTTTTCTGTATTTAAAAACTAATGACTGAAACTCTTTCGTGAATATGGATTACCATTATACCTGTATTTACAAAAAGAGTAAATTAATATCAATATTCTTCTTATACTGTTCATTAAAAATAATTTTTTTAATAAAACGATGAGTACAAAATCAACTTTGTTGCAAAGTTTTTTTTCCAGAATAAGTCTAATAGGCTTAGAGTCTTCAGATAAGACTTTGTAAAAATTCGGTGTGTTTTACCGTTACTTCTGTACAACATTTGGAATTGTTTACAGTATTGGTACCTTCTTGTAGCTTCCAGGGGAAAGAAACAGTGATACTTTTCTCTGAATGTTATGAGATGTAATGTTTCAAATACGTTTTACCCTTTCTTCAGCTAGTATAGTGACTTAGGGTATAGAGAACGGTAATTTTTGTTGAATTTAGTAATTTTTCCTCTCTTTGCTTGAAATCCATATTTAAGAAATGTTTTTTTGGGGGGGGAATCATTATAATTATACAATTTGGGTCTTATTTAGGTATTTGAAACAGTTAATTGTAATTCACACATGGTCTCAAATCGTGTGAACGGAAAACAACGCAATTGTATTAAATATAATTAATTACATATTTTAGTTATATGTACATTCAACATTTAATTGTATAACATGCATTGATAGTTACATTATTACGTATTACATAATGACGTATATATATTCAATCACTTTCTGCTACAGTTCGTTTCTTGATATATATAAAGTAATTTAACATTTATGTTTATATTACCTCAAGATGTTATTTTTCCTTATTCGGAACATGTTTCGGAACATGCTCTCATCTTCAGCCTTCGCGATCTTGTGTCTGGTGAAGTATTTGTGTGTTGGTTGGTTGCTATTATGGTTTCTTGTTGGTCTCTGGTATTTTAAAGTTGTATTATTGTGTGTGATTCACCAATGTGACACTAATAAAACATATACCACACAAAGACACCATAATAACCATTTGGGAAAATTTACAAATATAAAACACAAAACAAACTAATACCTGAACAAATACAAATCAATACAAAACATGACACAATATTCAAAGCACTCAACATCGAAAATACACAAAATACAAATACATATACTACAATCACACACAATAATACAACTTTAAAATACCAGAGACCAACAAGAAACCATAATAGCAACCAACCAACACACAAATACTTCACCAGACGCAAGATCGCGAAGGCTGAAGATGAGAGCACGGGAGCTCTCGAAACATGTTCCGAATAAGGAAAAATAACATCTTGAGGTAATAAAAACATACATTTTAAATTACTATATATATATATATATATATTTATTATGTTTATTAAGTAGGTTAGTTTTTTAAATTGTAAAAATGTTTAAAGAGAAATAAATATCAGAGTCTTTAGTGAGCCACATAGCTCCCTTATAAAATAACGAATTATAGTATATTTTTCTATATAATTCTTAAAAATTTTATTCTAAAAAATGGGTTAAAACATAATACAGCACCAAATAAAATAAGTAAAACAAATTTAATGAATGACTAGTGCGCGGTATTATCACAGAAATTGTAATTCTGCCGTGAGTAATTGATTTAAATTTTTATTCGAAATTTTTATTGAAATTTAAAAAAATTGAATTGAAGACGACTATCCGTTAAAACGGCTCCGGCAAAAAGTATGTCAGGTATTTAAAAATAATTATTTTGCTTTTGCTTTTGGAATCAATTGTTTCTATTTGAATTAAAACTTCTCGGCCGCAGGACAACAAAAACAACTCTGGACCACGGCCGACAAGTGGTACCGCGGCGAGTGGTACTCTACATAAACTGATAAATTGTTTTTGTAATTATTGATTTAATCTCACAAGAACTAAAAGAGGTAGAATTTATGGCGTTTTATCTTAATCTTCTTCTTCTTCTTCTTCTTGTCTTCACACTATATGTATTAGGAAGGCTGTCTGTTACGGCTTTTGTGGCCGTCGGGTTAATATAGGTCAATTCGCCACACGACCGCGCAGAAGATTAAGATGATATGACGGTCATCGAACCAAAACCTGACCTTACATAGCAATAACAATTCCAGTGTGTGTTATGTACATAAATATTTGTGTTCGCTTACTTGTCTCAGAGTGCAATCCCATATTATCCCATGTCTTCTACATTGCACTGAAGACTATCATTTCGCCCCGAATATCACATAGCCGTACTTATCGAATAATGTATAAATTATTTTTTTTTTAATTCTAGTTTATTATCTTACAGAAGTATTACGGATCTCTCAGTTATAGTAGCGCTACAAAAAGGCTTCTCATTTGCCGTTGTCTCATATTGTAAAGCGTTGGATCTCGGTGTATTTCAAATAGTCTTCAGAATCACTGGTTTTACTTTTCCCTTTCTTTCTTTCTGTTATTTAATTCAATTCTTCCCCCTTCTGTTTGGTCTTCTCCTTCCACTCTCCTCTCGGCAAATCTTCTTTCAATAATTCTAAGGAAAGGACATTTCTGTTGTTCATTTCTGTGTCTTGTATTAACGGTTTCAGACCTTCTTCTTGTATTCTGGGCTTCCTGATTCCGTCTCTTCATATTTTCTTCCTGTCAGACTTCATTGCTGCCGTCTGTGTTCTCCTTGTATGTTTCTCCGTAAGGTTCCAATTTCAAGCTCCAGATATTGTCGACATTTCCTCGCGTTTGCTTACTCGTATTTTAGCTTTGTTATTATTAACGTTTTTATATAATCGGTAGTACACGCAGTTTATTTATTCTGTCAACAATTTGTTGGTTTGTTTTTCCATCTTAGTTACAAGAATTCTTACGAACCTACTTGGTGTACATCCTTTTCTAGTTAGGCCTATTGTTAATTTTAGTCTATCGTGGTTTCCTTATATCGTCATGCACATTACTTTATTTTTTTCATTATTCTTTTATGTTTCCCTTTTAAATTTTTAGATCATAGATTTATTGCTGTTGGAGATGTCTCTCATTCTTTGCTAACAGTATAACATCATTGAACAGCAGACTTTGCTAGCAAATGTTCTCGCTTATATTAATTCCTTCTTTAACCAAAAAAAAATCCGTAATCCAGATTCTATTATGTAATCTGATGAGATGGTCAGAAAATGGATGCTGTGCTTTTCGAAGATTTTAGTGTAAATAGTGAAACATACTTGGTCATCTGCGTCATCTTGTGATATGCCACTGAGTGCAAATAACGCTTCCCTGTAAACAAGGTCGTTCCGAAATCCAAATTGCGTTTCACCGACGCTCTGTCCGATTTTCTGTACGTATATTGTATTAGTTATAATTTTCAGAAATAATTTCGGTATGTGGCTCATTAAACTTGTTAAGTGTGTTTCTCGGGAGAAACACAGTCGGGTCACCAGATGTGATTCCAGTTTCTTAAACGTTGTTAAACAATTCTACTAATACGTCAGTGTGCTCTTCCTCTTTAAGTACTTCGAACCGCAACCGGTCTGGACATGGTGCTTTTCTGGACCTTCGATGTTTTTTGGCCTTGTAGTACCTCATCTTTAGTTATGTCTGGACTTTCATCTACTTGTGTATTCATAGAATTAATTTTTTCTTTCGTCTTTAAAGAATTTGTGAAATTCTTTTCTACCTTCAGCATTATTTTACAGTCCGTATCGCCGTTTTTGTAATAAAATTTGACTGCAGATAGATAAACTTGGAGAAAACAAAATATATGTGTGCTGCCAACAAACTACCATTAAACCCAACCCTTCAAATCCTTGAAATAGGCAGAAAAAATATAGAGGCAGTAAAAGAGTTCATATATCTTGGCTCCCAGATAAACAGCACTAACGACACCAACACTGAAATCAGAAGATGAATATATCTCGCAAATATAACATATTATGGATTAAAAAAGCACCTGACATCTAGCTTCATCTCAAGAAGCACGAAATGCAAAATTTACAAAACACTTCTCAGGTCAGTGCTGACATAGGCTTCAGGAACCTGGACAATGACAAAAAAGTAGCGAGAGACTTCTAGCTTGCTGTGAAAGACGGATTCTAAGAACAATATTAAGAGGAGTACAAGAAAGAGTGGAATGTGACGCAGGCGCTATAGTTGTACTGTACCATCTTTACAAATAGTCGGACATTGTCAGGATAATCAAAATATACAGGCTAAGGTGGGTTGGGCACATAGAGAGAATAGAGGAAGGACAGCCTACGAAACATATTTTCTACCAGAAACCAATGGGTAGTAGACAAAGGGGAAGACTCCGAAGTAGATTCAAAGACCAGATAGAGGAGGACCTGGGCAACCTGAACATAAGAAACTGGAAAGCCAGGGCACGCAATAGGGAGGAATGGAATCGACTCTTGGAGCAGGCCAAGACCCACCAAGGGTTGTAGAGCCACGGCTGGTGATGATGATCGCCGTTTGTGTGCCCACAAATCTGTTTGTGTTAATTATAATTGTCGTGTTTCGCTTATAACTGTTCGATTTCTTGGCATTTTCTTTTGTAGAATTTTTCTTTTCTGGCCCTGATTTTTTCCGGATATTTTGTTGCAGCGCACCCTTGATTACACTTCCCTTTACTTCTGAGTTGTAGGATTTCATCAGTTATGCATCCTTGTTTTCCTGTGGATTTCTTGTTTTGTAAGTCGCTTTCTTCTGGTTCCGTTAGTGCTGATTTAACATATTTTCACTTTTCGCTTATCAGTTCCAAGTTTGAAAATCTTCTCTTATGTTGAATTCTTTAGATTTGCTTTGATCTTTTTGTTTTGTGTCCGGCTGCTGTAATCGATAAACGTCTACCTTGCCTATATCTGTACTGCCTGTGCACCTTTTCACAGTATTTACGGGATTGTGATTCGACCAATCGTCCGCATCTGGATGATTTTACACCAAGGGATATTCACAAATTTCTCACTTGATTTTGTATTTATTTTTATTATTGAATAACTAATACAATGATGATTTAAAACTAATATTGATTTAAACAAGAATATATTTTTCGTTTAAATTATACTGTATAACATTGTGTGGTCCTACAGTTTTTATAAATATCGTCAACACCAGATTCGAACAAAGTCACTTTTTATCTATCTGATTATCACAGTGTTTGTCGAAAAACAGTATTATACAATTCAGTTTAAATTTTAAAATATATTATTGTTGAAAAGTAGTTGATTTATTATTCAGTAACAAACCATGGAATGTCAATGTGAGCACGTCATGTAAAAACAGTGAGACATTCACATGATACTGAAATTCTAGCAAGAAATGAAATATAATTTTTTGAGTATGTTAAATAAATAAGTCAGTGTGGTAAAGAATTATGGTACGAAATTGAATACTGAGAAAATTGAAGGAATAACAATATTAAGGAAGATTTAAAAAGAGAAATTTAGATACTTAGGTAGCATAATAAGGTATGATGTTAGATGTATACAAGAATTAAATCTAGAACAGACAGTAAAAGTAGTTTCCAGCAATAATACAGAAAATGTTCACTGGCAGACTTAAAGAAAATATTATTGACGAACTATGTCTGTAATTTAATACTGTGGCTGCATCTCCGCAAGCCGTCAAGGTTGAGGCAGCCGCTCCGTGCTTTCCCCGAAGTTTGATCCATGGAAGCTTAGAACCGTTCTAGGACTGTAGGACGCGGCCGTCGTAATCGTCAGCCTTTCTGGGTGGTATATGCACCACCAGCTGACCGCTACGTGGTTTGCCGTGGAGTTGATCCTTGGAAGCGTAGAGCCTTGCTAACCAGGGAGATAAATCGCGACTGCATTCGGTGGCCACCGCTTTCGGTGGAATACTGTGGCTGATGCTAACGACTATCGCAAAACAGCCGAGTCACTACCTTGTGCAAGCCCGGGTCTGGATGATAGCAACGCCGAGACAGTCTGGCAATTTTCACTGAATAGAGCGTCTGCGCAATGATGCTGTCTGGTTGATTTTTCAGGCAGTAGTTTGCTAGAACTGGATGGTCACAAAAGCTTGGGCTAACCGATGTGCAATACCATTGGATTCTGTCTAAAAACGTAGAAAAGGGCAGAAGACCAGATGCATGACAAGACATATCCCCTTCCCGTGTATGGAGCAAGCTCTGCGTTCACAATGGGACAGTCATGTCAACTCGGAGATTAAGGAACAGAGGGTCGCACACATTTCAAAAGTATGCGCTCATAATCTGTGTTAGTATATAGATAAATATCTACATAATTTTTAATCTTCTTCTTCTACGGCGTCACAGTTCGGAGTCAAACATTAGCCTCCATAATCATCCACCTCCATTTTTTCCTGTCCTTGGCGATCGATGTCCATCGTTTTATTTTAAGTAAAATATCAGCATCCCTCGCCATTGCGTCAATCCAGCGATGCTTGGGTCTTCCGACAGGCCTTCTACCTTCGATTTGACTGAACAGTACCTTCCTAGGTATTCGGTTGCCTTCCATTCTAATGATGTGTCCTGCCGATTGCAATCTATGTAGTCGGATGGTGTTGACCAGATTATTGTCTTTATATAGCTTATTTTTAAAATTCTACTTACTAAAATGGTATTATTAAATATATTTCAAAAATTAAGATGTCTTTTTTTAAATAAATTATTAATTGGCTACAATTTTTTATATTTTTTTATTAAACTTATTTATATAATTATTAATTTTATTCAAAAATAATACTTCTTTTATAAAGCGGAAATAAAGTATAAGTAAATCTGGGAGGAAGTGTGTAGATTAGCATTAGTTTAGAATTCTGAGCTAAGTGTTATCAATCATATGTTATGTATGTTGTTTATTTACAAAATATAAACTACTTAGGTAAGGGAAAATGTAAAAATTCAATGTTTATTAGTACTTGAATTTGTGTAATTTTATACCATAAATGAAAAAGTGAATTTTATAAAATTGTGTGTACTTTCCCAATATCCGTACCCACGCTACATTTTCGATGTTTTGAATATGCGATTATATCCATATGCCACGAGTGAAAAAGAGGAAGACGTGTACTAATTGTAAATTATTCTATTTCTTATAATAAAAACATACATAATGTTTTTATTTGTGAGGTTAGGTAATAATGGTTTTTTGGATTGTAGTTTACTGTTTAAAGAAATAAAAGCCATCGTTAGGAAAAATATAACGTTTGGCGTGTATTTACGACAGTGGCTATCTAAATTTGGTCGAGTCGGCTTGATTCAAAACAAAAAAAACAGTTAAGACTAATCAGCATTCCTATCTTTAAAGTGATTGAAAAACGGGTTATAACATCCCGAAATCAGTGCCATTGAAGTAAACTGTAATAACACAACAAAAAACGCGTTATTGAAACGTGTTTCAGAAGTTACTTATTGATTGAATCGATTTTCCAAAATATTTCGTATTTTAAACGTACAGGTAAGTTCTGTGTAATATATCTGTCTGTATGTTTAAAAAAGAGTTACTACTATATTAATTAATACCCACAGCTGAAAAATAATAAAATAACCTAAAAATTAAGAGATTAACAAAATTTAACTTTTCTCGACACTCTGGGGGGGGGGGATCTTGTTCTTACCCCGCCAAACGCTCTTGATATACGATGCTAATAAATAATAGAATAACATTTTAAAATAAAAAACGTAACGTTTTTTACAAAAAAAAAACCTAAAATATAAAGTGCAAATTTGTATGTTATTCAGTAAAATCTCGAAAACTTCACTCCAAAGAGAATTTTGTGCGAAACACATAAAAGTACAGATATATTTTATAGTAACCCACTTTACTTCAAGTTGGTTCCTTTCCAAGTGATCTGCATGAAAACCGAGTAGGTATTAGTGAAAAACGAGTATTAGTGGAAAATGAGTTCTGCCACAAAGAGGAAGACATGTATAAATAACGCTTTACTTCGGTTGTTTTTACTTTCATGTTCCAAAAGGAAATAGAAGTATGGTGATGGCGAAAAAAATCGTGTTCGAGTAAAGGGCTGATTCTGATTGTACTACCTTCAAAACATTAAGAAAAGTCATTTTTCGAAAAGTGTGTGTGTGTGTGTGTGTTTCTGTCTGTGTGTAGAATTTTTTCTATGACGAACGATAACTGCCGTAAATGCAAACGGAATCAAATAATTTTTTGCATTTGTGCCTAAATTGTAGAGGACTCAAGGCCTGTTGATTTTGGTGAAGATCGGTTAAGGTAAAAGGGTAGTTTACCTGCAACATTTTACGTTTCAACAAGAGTAAAGTACTTAATTTTTATAAATAAAGTATCCTGAAAAGAAGATAATAATAATCCACTGTAGAATCGTAGATGAAATATCTATAAATGAAGAGGCTAGTTGAAGGGGGAGGGGATAATTTTTATTTATGTGTACTACGTTATCGACAACAAAGAAGTAGTTTGTTGTTAAAATTCCTTCCCGGGCTGTTTGGCGTGGTCCAATGTTTTCTACAAAACGAGACGTTTCTGCAGTGCCATCGGCTGCCATCATCAGTGAAAATCGAGTGCGCTAACGTGAGGTGGTATAAGTTAGTGACCACAATACTGTGGTTAAGGCTGAAGAAAGAAGTAGTTTGTATGGAAATATTTCATTTCGAAAATTATTTTAAATATGAATCTTAGAACATGGAAGTCATGTATGGTTCTCCATACCGATATTTTTACGTGGTTTTCACAAAAAATGAGTATTGTGGTTTTAAAAACACATTTGCTTCCATGAGGACTTTTATTTTGTATGCTAACCTAACAACGTCAGACACAGCAGGCCTGTATTACTGCTAGAAACTTTTTTGCAGAAAAAGAGAGTGAAAAACGATAGCAATCGTCAACAAGCTATTTTATTAGATACAGCAATAGATCTTCACTATTTATATAATCTAACAAAAATTCTGCGCGATATTCACTGAATATCAATGCCACTAATCGCATAATCGAAATATCGAAAATGAGTGCGGGTACGAAAGTACCCATTTCTAAGATAACTGCCACCTTTTGTGTGACACAGGATGCCGTTTTTAAGTAGTAGCAATACAATTCAAAAAACTATAAAAACAAACAATTTCATAAATCATGAGCTCGGGCTACACTGAAGAATCACGAAGGCCACGAGTTTTACATTAGGAGGGGGGACATGCTACGGCATTGGCATCTTGCTCCACATACAGTATTTACTAAGTGTCTCTGTCAGTTCCTAACTTCAATTATGCGATTCTCATCTGTAGTATAATTATTACACGATATAAACAATAAAAAGTCAAATTACTAAATTTTCGTGTTTGCCGTTTAATCATGCTCATATTCACGCGTTTTGGTCAGATATTTGACCATATATTTGCATTATGGTCAGAAACTTATGACTTCTTGGGATATTGTCAAAACCGTCACAACAGTGAGATCCAAATGAAATAGTCTCCGAAGAAGTGACAAGGTTCTGATAATGAGTTATCTCGAAATATACAAATGTATCAACTTCATGGACCCGATGACAAAGTCATATGATAGAAAACTGATAATTTTATTTTACCCTTCTAAAGTGATTTTTTTTTTATTTAAAGTTCTTTAGACGCTAGCTAATAATGTTTGAGACAGTTTGAGGTGTTTATTAACTGAATGTTAGTTGTATTAAAATCACAGTATTCAGATAACTGTCTCACACAGCATAATACAGTAGAACCTCTGTTAACCGAAACAAAGGGAGGAGGCGTTTTCGGATAACCAACATTTCGGATAATAATTACGATATCATTTTTTAAAGTGTGAGGTAAAGTAACTGGAGGTAATATACAATACTTTGAAAAGATTTTAATAAAAATCAAACTATTTATATAGTAATTTTATAACACTAATTTTATGATTTTTTTTAATCTTATATTTTCCTTTGCTTTTTCTTTTCACATCGCTTTCTTGCAGCAATATCTCGCCATCGCTTCATTAGCAGAACGTCAGAGGGCTTTGATTCTTCAGATCGTTCGAGGAACCGTAACGCTATCTGAAAATATGAATAAAACTGCGTGAGAAAAGCGCGTATTTCATATAGCCTAATTTAATGCCCGAACCCAAAATAAAAACTCTTACCTCTAAGGGATTGAAGATCTCTTCAGCGGTGTCATGACTGCTGTTCTCTGCTATGTCATCGTCTTCGTCGTCCCTTTGTTTTGTGAACCATAAAAGCACAGCCTCATGTACTTTCTTGTTTTGTGACACGTCGTCATTGTTTTCTTGTTTGGCATCTTCGAAGCATGCTCTTCAACTTATTTTTCATCGGGACCCAATCAGAAACAGTAGGAACACCAACACCAAAACCGGCTGCCATACTTCGCAAAATCTCGTCATTTTTAATTCTTTTAATTGCCTCAGATTTTTCTTCAGTCGTTATCATGACCCGTTTATTCCTTGTTGATATGTGGCTTATTACATAAGCTTTCAACGTGTTTTGTCCAGGAAACAAATTTTCATTGTAGTAAAAATCGGGAATATAATTTTTTTTGGTCGGTCGTTTCGGTTAATGGAGGTTCTACTGTATACTAAAAAAAATCACTTGAAGACATGCATTTTGTTACTGTCCTGTGAATGTAGGTGGAATCTCAGTGTAGGTAAAACATAATGTTCAGTATTGTGTTATCAGTATTCATTTTTGTTATTAAAATATTCCTTTGTGTAACTGTAGTAAAATAATTCCCTGTTTCTGTAGCTATTTGATTTTAGCTAGATATGCTAGAGCTGATTTATTTACTTGCTATCCATGATATGGCAAGCACCCCAAATCTTAAAACACACACACACACACACACACACACACACACACACACACACACACACACACACACACACACACACACACACACACACACACACACACACACACACACACACACACACACACACACACACACACACACACACACACACACACACACACACACACACACACATTTTGCTCAAAACTATTGAGAGAATGATAGTTTTTTTGCAAGTTTACTTTTATTATTGGAATATTTGAAAATGGTGTCATAACTGTATTTCACTTTTATAAAAAGGAAATATGACAACAAAAATTTTCTTCTTTATATATTTGTAATACAGATGTGATTTTTATGATTAACATTTCTTTTTTTTAATCAATATCATATATTTCATAATTTGTAGTTATCTTCTGAGAAAATTCAGCTCTGATCCTAAAAAAAATGTTTCTCTGAAAGTGCCACTGGTATCAATTAGAAAGTCATTAAAAATAGCAACTCACTGTTTATTTAAAATGTCTGCAATTGATTGTACAGTATTTATATGTAGAGAGTTAATTGCATGCTTTTCTTGTTTCAGTGGTCCTGGTGACCTTCTTGGCATTTGCTAATACTGCTGATCAGAACACAATAACTTACGACAACAAAACTTCCTTAGAGAGGACTACACTGAAAGAACAACAGGAAATACATGATGATGTTTTACGTCACATCACAACAACTTCAACAACTGCATCTTTATCTCTACCTTCAGACACATCTTCAAAATCATATGTCACAACACTTAACAAATTATTAACAACACCAAGAAGTATCAATGAAGAGGAACAATTACAGAAGATACTAGAAGACACAGACACAACAACGAAAAGTAACAATGAAGAAAAGATACAAATCCATGAAAAATATGAGAGGAAACTTACAATTAACGAAACTGGTGGAAGAGAAGCTGATTTTCACTCACCACAACTAACAAACAAAACTTCAACAAATGAAGTAATCGATGTGGTCACTTATAAATACAATGAATCAGGACCTTCATCTTCAGTGAGGAGTTATGTAACAGTGTCTCACACATCTTCATATGAACATTCATCGTCAGTTCTTCACACTGAAGATGATGAAGATGATCATACACCAGAGTATCACTTGGTTTCAACTGCGGTCAGTAAATCTGGACATGAAAATGATGAGAATAGTGATGAAGACAGTGATGATGACATTATCCATGACGGAAATATTAATGATAATGACAATAATAACAACAACAGTAATGGAAATAATGATGGGACAAGGAGTAAGAATTATGTAAACAATAATGAAGAAAGTAGAGGTTTGTTGAGGGGAGTAGTTCCTGTGATTGATTTAAACACATCGATAAGCAACAAGAAGTATACAATAAATAATGTAAACAATGATGTGACAGTAAACAACAAATTGAGACCAGATGCACTTGATGAACAAGAGAGTACAACAAATTTTAGTATTAGTAGTAGTAGTAGTAGTAGCAGTAGTAGTAGTAGAAGTAGTATTAGTAAGGGTATTATTAGTTTAGAAAATGTTAATTCTACTCACAGTAGCAATGGTGACTCTGTGAACCAAAGCATAAACTCTATAATTAACAGTAACAATGTAAATATTGATGAACATACCACACTGAAACCAAGGCTTAGGTATTCAGTAAGAAAGTCTGAAGAAAATGTATTATCTAATATTAGTTACAACAATTCTGATAATTCAGGATCATCAACAACAGTTCCTGACTTAATAAAACTTGATACTATAAACACAGTACCTGTTATAGAATGGGAAAAGATACCCAATGTTATAGTGACAAATAGGACTGATGTAAATAGCACAACTGTCTTGAGCAATACAGCACAACCTGAAGTAACACAGTCGCCTTCGATTAGTGCTATAGTGAAACCAAGTATAGCTTTTAAAAACAAATTACGGACACATCCTACTATAAGAATTAAAACTATATTGCCAACATCAATGGAATCAAGTTCAGAATTACTGTCAAACAGCTCTAATGAGGGCACATCAGAAGAAAAAAGTAGTGTACCATTAAACGGCAAGTACAGTATAAACTCAACAATAAAGACAACCATTTCCTCTAGAAAGCATCCTCCAAAGTTTTATTATTTGTCACAAAGCAATTCATCAGATTTAACAATTCCGCCAACAGCAACTGCATGGGCTCTTGCCAGTATGTTAGATAGCAATTCACGAGCATTGAAAAAGTCACCCTTTTTTACAACAGCAAAAGACGACTTGAAAAATGATGCTTTGTCAGAGAAGCCAATAACTACACCAGCTCCAAAAGTGAAATCCTTCTTTCCTTGGTCAACAGAAACCCTTCAGAAGATTACCACAGAATCTACAGTGAGTGAAGATGCACCAGATAAATTGCTACATGCTGACTCTGAAAGTTCTTCAACATCAAATGCAGATTACATCCAAGAGACAACACTGTTCAATACAAGTGAAGAAAATACAACACAGTCCTTTTCAGCTGCAAGTAGCCCCAAGGATTCTGTACTCCAGAAAGTTAACAACAACAACAACAGTAACAATGACAACAATAATAATACGACTACTGACATTGTAGACAATGTTGTAGCTAATAACAAAGTAAAAACAGATGGTGTTGAAACAAATGACCAATTTTCAGTGCATCCATACTCCAGTGTAAGTACGACAGAAGTAACTTCTGTTACTAAAGCACTTGTTAACAAATCAGAAATTGAAGAAACCAATAGCCCCGGCTCCAGTGATGTCTCACTTGAACAGTCTTCGACACAGTCTTATCATTCTAAGCCTGTGAGTAACAGTGATGTGCTGTCTTTGGACAACCTTATGACAACAGCTCAGTACTATGGTAGCAGTGAGAATAGTCCTCCATTAATTTCCCCTTCGTCGCCAACTCAGAATGATACAAAAAGTAATGTTATTGACAAATATGACTTCAGCAATAACAGAACAGAAACAAAGTTAGTTAATCAAGCAAGAAACAAGACAGATGATAAATTACTTTTCGATATGAACCAAACAAGTAATGAAATACGTTCAAACGACACTTTGAAATTTAAAACCATTTTACAAAGTGATATAGTAGAAGGAGAAATTAAAAGTAACAACACAAATAATATTGAGGCTGCTGCACCAGCGACTGAAGATCCGATACTAGATATTGCCTTAAATGTGAATGTAGATTCTGAAGAAGATACAAAAAACAATGAAACAACAATCATACAAATGTTGGATCTGCCATTAGAGACAACAACAAATACAGAAGTTGTACCAGACGAAGATGGGGACAATGAAGATGAAGATTTACATAATATAATTATCAAAACTACAACGCCTAGTGAAGGCATCAACCATGATGTTAATATTGCTGATTTTGATTCAAGTGAAGACGCTGTTGAAGATAAAAAACTGAACAAAGACACTGTAGAAATGAATGAAGACAGAATTTCAAATAAAAATCTTACATCAGAGACAACAGAAAAGCCAAGCAATATGGATATTAACTGGTATAACATTATTGCACAAGGTGGAGACGAGATTGAGAAAGAAATGAACAATTCAACACAAGCCAAAGAACCAGCAACTACTTCTGAGATGGAACATCCCCAGCCAAGTAAGTTATTAGATTTAAACAAGTATTAGAATTTATTTGATAATTTTACAAATACTTCTTTAGATTTATACTTCTATTTATTTTTATTTTTTATTTGGCCATAGTTTTTTGACCATTTTTTTATTAGCAATGTCCACAATTGCTAATTATAATAACAGAAGCTTTTAATAACATGCATTTTACTACATCAGTCATGATTTTCTTCATTACTGGTTCAATGACATGTTGAATAGTAAGAATTCATGGAAAAATCCCTAGTGGCTCATTAGGACTAGTGAACTACATATGCTTATACATATTTTCTTATGACTTCAGATTTCAAAAAGCACAAAATATATGTATAAAATTTGTTTATCTGAAAAACCATACTAACCAAGAAAAATGCACGCTTTCAGAAAATTTCTTAGAAAATTGTTCTCACAAAAGAGGGCTTTTTGAGTGCATAGGAAATTACTAAAAATTATTTTCCTCATTTACAACATTTAATTGGAATGATGATTACACAGAATAGGCTCTATGTTTTTATTACATGGGTTATGAATTTCTTCATTACTGGTCCAATGACAAGTTGAATAGTAGGAATTCCAGAAAAAATGCCTAGTGGTTTATTAGGACTGGTAAACTACATATATGCTTATACATATTTTCTTGTGACTTCAGATTTCACAAATCACAAAATATGTACGATAAGCATATTTATAATTTGCTTATCTTAAAAAGCATATTAACCAAGAAAATGCACTCTTTCAGAAAATTTGTTTGAACATTTTTCTCACAAAAGAGGGGCTTGAGTGCATAAGATATGTTGATGGCATCATGGCTTCCTTCATACTAGTGTTGCAATGTAAAATGATCTTTCTCCTCTCATCACATGGCGTAAATACTTCATTTTTTGTCTTTTTATAGTCAACACTACTTTCTCTCCTGTAATGAGCACATGGACCATCTCAACACCCATAAAGTTATCTGTCCAAGATAGAAATAGAATCCAGTTGTCAATAACATCAGTTAACAAACTTAAAGTGTCCTATTATACCAGATAATCTGCAGTATTATATAATTAGTAATCGTTTGGTTTTCTGTTATTTACATTATGTTTCATAGCATGTTAAATACAAGAAAAGTCAGTAAGTAGGTCACAAACTACTATAAGGCTGTAAATACTGTAGTAGTGAGTAATTTATGAAGGTGTCACTAGGTGGCAGCACAATCCAGCTGCCAGCAACTGCCATCTGGCAATTGTTCGACAATCACTCAGTTTCAAAAAGGCAACCATATAGAAGAGCAGTATGCTGTTGTGCATTTTTTTCCTGCATAAGAAAGTGTTTCCTGTTTACAGTGAGAAACGTTTTTCATATAAAGCAGTTCTCAACTGGGTTGATAAATTCTCTCAAGGATGCACAGAAGTTGTTGAATACTGACTGAGTTCTCCTGTTGAGATTGTGATAACTATCAATCCAATAGGTATAGGATATGTTTCCAGGTGACAGGCAATTGACACTAAACAATATCATTGCATCTGCAGTAGGGTGTTTTCATGTGTTATCCTACATTATAATCCACAATTGTTTCAATTATCGAATAGTTACCCAAGGTGGGTGCCCAGAAAACTGACTGAAGAACACAAATAACTTCAAACGGGCCTTGGCCTCGCAACAACTGTCTCAATATGCTGATGAAGGAGGAGGTATGATCAACAGGATTGTTGTTGGAGGTGAACTATGGGTGCATTATTATCACCCGAATCAAAGCTGGATATAATGAAAACATCCTTCCTCATATCCAGCCAAGAAATTCAAGATTGCACTGTCAGCAGAAATGGTTATGGTTACAGTGTTCTGGGATTCTCAAGGTGTGCTGTAGTTGATTTTCTAGGTGAGAATTTGAATGCTGCATCATACTGTGAAGTGCTGTTGAAGCTTCAGGCCTGCTGACTACAGGAGTATTATTCCATCACACAATGCCAGACCTCATACGGTATGATCAACCCAGGAGAAATTTGATCAGGTGGGGTGGCAGCATCTTCAACATGCACCTTACAGCTCGCACTTGGCCTCCAATGATTTTCACCTATTTTGGTTGCTGAATCTCACCTTAGTGGTAGATATTTCATGGATGATGAAGATGTTGAATGTGAGGTGTGTATGTGGCTGAGACAGTACTCCAAAGACTTTTGTACAGCAGTATTGGAGGCACTGATAAAGCAGTGGGATAAGTGTATATGTTGGTGGAGATTATGTTAGAAAATAAAAATATGATTCAAGTAAATATCTCACTGAATATTTTTTAATATTTGTTTGTGACCTATTTATTGACTGTCCCTTGAAATAAGCAACAGTGCTCTCATAAGAATAGGTGGACAAGTAGACCAGTATCCAGGACTGGCCAAATATAAGAATGTCTTTGTTGTCAGCCTGTTAGTTATAACTATAGTAATCATTGGATAGTTTACTTCAGTGTAAATGACATTCACAGAACATAAAAATGTGTAACGGTGACGAGGACTTTTAGTTTCTATATTTGTGATTACATTTTTAATTTTGTGACATTTTTATAACAGCATTATTACACACTCATTTGTGTGCATGCACATATTTATTTTCTGATAACTTGGGATTATTTTAGAAGAAATTTTGGTTTTACATTTAACAAACATGTCTAGAATTGAATAAAATGTAAACATTTCACACAATTTTTTCCATTTCCTGAAAATCATGATTTAAAGAATCAATCTTGGAAGATTACAGTTCAGTAAGACAAGTTGTTCAGGTTTTTTATAACTTAATGTAACCAACCTAACATAAAGAAATATATTAGGCCAGGCTGCCTATATGTCAATTACATGACAAAATAACCAAAGTTACTAACAAGAAGTAGAAGTCCTTGTTAAGTTCACATACTCTTTTTTTGCCATGTCATATTAGAAACTCACCAACAACATAGTTATCTCCACTGCATGAATATTATTTTGTTCTGTTACAGCACCTGTGGTCATCATTACTACAAGCTCCAGTTCCACTGAAACACCAACAACTTCAACTACAACAACATCAACAGTAAAACCAGCAACAGTTGTTGATACAACTACTATCACTACAACTGTAACTACAACCACCACTACTTCTTCCACTACTGCTGCTCCCACAACTGCTGCTACTACTACCACTACAAGTACTACTGCTCCTTCAACTACTACAGCTCATGTTGATGAGTCTCTTCATATTGTGGAAGACTTACCTGCCTACATCAGTCTCCACGTTGAGACATCACTTTTTAAACTGTGTAAAGACAGGCGTAAACTGAAACAAGCAATTGTTGATTTGTTCCGAAGTAAAAGTGAAAGGTATTAAATTGAATCTATTGGTTCTACTATATTTATTTCATTGTGCATTGTATTGAATTTATTATCTAATTTTAATTTGAGATTTTCAGTAATTTGTATCTTGCTTTCAAAGTGGTGAAAAAATGAACACCACTAAGTTAAGAATCTATTAAGTTAGACCGATTAATACAACTCATCAAGTTGATCTAGATAAGTTTATGATCATAGAGATCATAAGTTTTTTTTTTTAATTTCTTGAAGGCAATAGTATGAACAAGTAGAAACATTCTTTTCATAACCTCAATTCAAGTATTCGTAGGTGGCCACTTTCAGAAACTGTCTGGTCATCTTATTGATAAACCTGAGTTTAAAATGTCTCTATTCATTGAACTATTTGTTTTGGTAGTTCATCTTCATTTTTCACAGCACTAAATTAATGTAGATTATTAAAATTTCACTTGTGAAACTTACTTTGTTTCCTCCCGTACGCGTTTCGGCGTGATGTGCGCCTTTATCAGCGGTGTGAGACAGACTGCCAGCAACTTGTAACGGTTTTATTTGGTAGGTTGAGTGGGGGTGGTGTGTGGTGGAAGGGTATTGGCGCGGGGATCTGAATTATTGTTTGTTTTATGTATAATTGTGTCAAAGAGTGTGTGCGATTTATAGTGTAATTGGTCGTTAAGTATGCTGTTTGGTTGTGTTGTGTAGTGTTTGTATATTTCATATTGTTCTGCTGTGTTAAGTTTCCGACTTTTGGGTAAGTAGTGTAATATCTCAAGATTAGTATCTATGTTGGTGTAGCTGTGGTTTTTTGTGTGTATGTGTGTGGCAAACGCGGAATGTATATTGTTGCTGGATAGAGCTTTCAGGTGTTCAGAGTAACGCGATGAAAAAGATCTTCCCGTTTGGCCTATATAGAAACTATTACAATCATTACAGTTTAATTTGTAAACGCCTGTTTTGTTGATTTGTCTATGTCCGTGTTTTTTTATTATTGATGTGTTTTTTGATGGTATTGTTTGTTCTGTATGCTATTTTGTACTTGTGTTTCCTGTGTGTTGGCGATTTTGTGTCTGTTGGAGTTATGGTATGTGAGTGTGATGTATTTATTTTGTTGTGTGTTGTTGGTATTTATTGTTTTGTTGTTTTTGTTTATGATGTGTTTGTGTAGTCTGTTTATTAAATTAGGGTTGTAGCCGTTTCTTATTGCTATATATTTGATTGTGTTGAGTTCATCGTTATAATCCTGTTTACTTAATGGTATTTTTGTTAGTCTATGGAGCGTATGGTTGAATGCCACATGTTTGTGTTGCGTTGGATGGTTTGATGTGTTGTGTCAGTTGTGGTTGGTTTTCTGTATATTTTATACGTGTGTGTATTGTTTGTTTTGTTAATTGTTAGGTACAGAAAATGTATACTATTGTTTTGTTCTATTTCCAGTGTAAATTTAGTTTGTGGTGTATTGTGTTTATGTATTTGTGGAAGTTTTCGACCTGTCTTGTATTGCCATTGAATAAAAGTAATATATCATCCACATACCTGTGCCAATAAATGATTTTGTTGGTGTATTTGTTGTTGTTTGTTATGTGGTTCTGTTCCATGTTGTGTATGAATATTTCAGCCAGTATTCATGATATGGGGGATCCCATTGTTAGGCCGTCTGTTTGTGTGTATATCTTGTTGTTGTATGTGAAGTAATTTTGTTCTGTAATTATTTTGGTGAGTGTGATGATCTCATGTATGTGTGTTTCAGGCGTGTTGTTTTGTCTGAGTAAATGTTCTAGTGTTTTTATGGTGTCTTTAATGGGTACATTGGTGTATAAATTGGTTATGTCAAAAGATGCTAATGTTGAATTTTGTGGGATGTGGATGTGTTCAGTTTTCTTGACCAGTTCACCCTCCCACAAAATCGCAAAACACCTAGACAAAATAATCAGGAAAAACATTAATCTCGGTAACAACACTTCTGTCAAAAACAACATAGAACTGGTCAAGAAAACCGAACACATCCACATCCCACACAATTCAACATTAGCATCTTTTGACATAACCAATTTATACACCAATGTACCCATTAAAGACACCATAAAAACACTAGAACATTTACTCAGACAAAACAACACGCCTGAAACACACATACATGAGATCATCACACTCACCAAAATAATTACAGAACAAAATTACTTCACATACAACAAGATATACACACAAACAGACGGCCTCCCGATGGGATCCCCCATATCAGGAATACTAGCTGAAATATTCATACACAACATGGAACAGAACCACATAATAAACAACAACAAATACACCAACAAAATCATTTATTGGCACAGGTATGTGGATGATATATTACTTTTATTCAATGGCAATACAAGACAGGTCGAAAACTTCCACAAATACATAAACACAATACACCACAAACTAAATTTACACTGGAAATAGAACAAAACAATAGTATACATTTTCTGGACCTAACAATTAACAAAACAAACAATACACACACGTATAAAATATACAGAAAACCAACCACAACTGACACAACACATCAAACCATCCAACGCAACACAAACATGCGGCATTCAACCATATGCTCCATAGACTAACAAAAATACCATTAAGTAAACAGGATTATAACAATGAACTCAACACAATCAAATATATAGCAATAAGAAACGGCTACAACCCTAATTTAATAAACAAACTACACAAACACATCATAAACAAAAACAACAAAACAATAAATACCAACAACACACATCAAAATAAATACATCACACTTGCATACCATAACTCCAACACACACAAAATCGCCAACACATTCAGGAAACACAAGTACAAAATAGCACACAGAACAAACAATACCATCAAAAAACACATCAATAATACAAACACGGACATAGACAAATACAACAAAACAGGTGTTTACAAATTAAACTGTAATGATTGTAATAGTTTCTATATAGGCCAAATGGGAAGATCTTTTTCATCGCGTTACTCTGAACACCTGAAAGCTCTATCCAGCAACAATATACATTCCGCGTTTGCCACACACATACACACAAAAAACCACAGCTACACCCACATAGATACTAATCTTGAGATATTACACTACTTACCCAAAAGTCGGAAACTTAACACAGCAGAACAATATGAAATATACAAACACTACACAACACAACCAAACAGCATACTTAACGACCAATTACACTATAAATCGCACACACTCTTTGACACAATTATACATAAAACAAACAATAATTCAGATCCCCGCGCCAATCCCCTTCCACCACACACCACCCCCATTCAACCTACCAAATAAAATCATTACAAGTTACTGGCAGTCTGTCTCACACCGCTGATAAAGGCGCACATCACGCAGAAACGCGTACGGGAGGAAACAAAGTAAGTTTCACAAGTGAAAGTTTAATAATCTATATTAATTGAACTATTTATTCAACCACATGTACCAAGAACCTCATTCCTGTTCTTGCTCTAGTGTTTACCCACCAAACTGCATTCTAATACCAGATACCTACAGCTATTACTTCTAATAAAGTGCCCCAGCTGTTTTTGTTTCTAATGAAGCTCTTATACAGCCTTTATTTTACCTCTCAAATACTTTCTACTCTTCCTTGAAATCCTCCTATTGACCACTAATGCCATGTCTCAAAAAAACCAAGTGTGCGTTGTCTCTTTCTCAAAAGGTAAAAGATTTATATCATATAGAGCCATGCAAAAAATTTAATAAAACAAATCTTTGTTTTCATTCAAATGATTCTAGAGGTTAGTAGCCTCTTCTCTTTCATAAATGCTATTTTTACATTTATTTAATATCTTTGGTGGTTTCTGTTTGCTGAATCTCTGTTACCCAGTATAGTTAGCATAAATGGGGTTTATTTATTATGCTAATCGTGATATAAATGATTTACATTTAGTAAATGGGACTAGTGGTATTTTATGTGAGTTTATCACTTTCTCATATGTATCTCGCCCTAAAGCTGGATGCCATTTACATTTAATGCCAAGCGTTGTGCAGCCATTTACATTTAGTGGTGTAAATATAATTTACATCTGTGGTAATTAATTGTGTAAACCATTTACATCTAGTGAATATTAATCTGTGCTAATTATCTGCGCGGATTAATTACTCAACAATTATGAATCATATTAATTAAAGATTTATGTAATACGTTAAAATTGATATATCTAAAATTATTTCTATTCGTCAGATTTGACTCAACACAGTGTCTGATTAAATACGATTTTATGAGTCTATTAATCAGACGTTTCAATGGTCGAATTTATTGTATCCATTGATGTTTAGCATAAGTTATGAGATTTTTAGTGTAATACTTAGAATGAAAATACATCAATAACAAAGGTGAAATTTCAATAATGAACGCATGAATACTGTAAATTAACTACTTATTTATTACACATCTTACTGAAGTAAGTAACTATATCCTGCAAATTACATACATATTAAAGCACATGATATAAATACAATTATTCAATTTATACGATGTTTCCTGAAACATAAACACATGGTACATTCAAATGCAGTAAATAATGCACATATATAAAACATACACGAATAATAAACAATCAACAATTATACTTATTCCTACCTAAAATGCGTTCATTATTTCTCAGATAACGAATTACGTTAGTGTTATTTTATAGATTTTATGATTCATATGACTCATATGTTATTATTCTCTTGGGGTTAGTTCTTTGAAAAGAGGCAACAGAACAGTAGTGTAGTATATACTACTAAGATTAAGTAGATATAAAGCTTATCTTTGAGAGTGTTTATCCAATTCCGTCGTCGTGAGAAGACACTTTCTAGATGATTCGTCGAAGATCATAATCACTGTTACGCAGAGCACTGATAATTTCACTTCAATCCACTAAATCTCCACTCCCGTCATGTGTATGGTATTGTGGTAACCCGCTGATGTCGAGTGTCCGGAGTTCAAATAGTGAGGTGTTAATGTTGTCATTAACTTGAATTGTTCTGAAAGTTTGCCATATTTGTGTACATGGTTAACTGTGCCGTCTATTTGGGTGTATCGCGTACTGCGTGCTTAATTGTTTGGTATAGTTTATTCAACTAATTGTTCAACATGGTGATACGTTATGATGTGAGAATGTTTGAGGTGACACTCACTGTTCTACTTTAAGTGTTAATTAGTATATTATTATGTGCGCGTCAGTTGAGATTTCAAGTCCCGTACGCACTCATAGTTTATATTTCCGCACAGAATTGTGTATAAGTGTGACTATACCGATGTCTTTGTTCACTTATGAATTTACAAATTAGTGAATCCGGTCGGTCGACATAATCAATCGTCTGTCTATCGTACGCACTAACTTCTGACTATTAATTGCGACTACCAACTGCTACTATTAACTACATACTCTTGACTACCGACTGACTGTTAACTGCGACTAACTGTTCGATTGAATACTTGACTGCCCGATTGAAAATTACTGACTCTCGATTAACTACTTGACTGCCCGATTGAAAATTACTGACTCTCGATTAACTACTTGACTGCCCGCTCCGCGTCTTCGCCAAACAGTTTTTTTGGAACATCTTACCCATAAGTCTAAGTTTCGATCTCTACGCCTTCTAGGGCTCTTGATTGGTCGTACAAATTCCTACCCTTCTGTAGATCTCATCCACTGTTTCACGATTCGTCGGCCGAACCCTTCCTACTCTCTCCACGAGCTCTCTTAGAAGATGCTTGATGCTGGTTGGTCGTCGTCATCCCCGGAGTGTTTCATGTGACGAGCGTAGCACAGATTCTAAGAAATTAGGACAATTTCATGGCCTTCTGTTATCCTTTGTTTAGACTTTCCCTAAGGTTCTGACTGAGCTTTTGTTAACAGACTCCAGGTCTTGGTTAATTGTCTAAGTTCCACGACGTTCGTTCCGCCGATTATCAACCCTTCGTTGTCTTCATTTCGGTGAAATTCTACTTTTCAGTCGTAAATTTCAGTAAACTGTCAAGAATGTGTTTTCACGCTGTGCAGGGTACACTGGCAGTATTCACTGAGTTACGTCTATTGTCTATCTCTCCGTTAAAATTGCTCTGTACTTCCTTTGTAACATAGTAAAGCCTTTCATAATTGAGCAGTTACACTTTGCTTCCACAGCAGGCGTTCCATCTCGATTCCGTGTAACTCGGCAGCTGGACGAAGTCTTTGTTTCAGATTGTTGGGTGCTGTAAATTTTGACAAACGGCTAGCTGTCAGTGACGCCTTGAAATACTCATTGTGTGCAGTGCTCAGACATTTTTTCTTTGTCTTCGCTCTGTCGTCGGGTTTGACGTGCCCTCGATTCGTCATTATTTACGACCTGGGCTTGTGTCCGTCGACTTGAGTGTGGGAACGTGTCACTTGATCGAGGAATTAAAATTTTTTTAAAATTTCGATCATTACATTGTCCCCAAATTGGATTGGATGTTGGACTTCGGGAGACATCTGATCCAATTTCTGCGCTCTGTCCCAGTCGTGGATGTCTGCTTCGGAATGGACATGGTTGACTGACATCTATCTCTCATAGGAAGCAATTAATTGTTATTCCCCATCTTAATGTTTTATATGGTCATACGAATTTATTGCCGCACATCTGAGTGAATGAACGCATTTTTACACTTTGTCTGTCCATATGCGGACTGTACAATACGATTTCGAGTAAATAATTGAATTTAAGACATGGACGTTTGTCCATTTGACAGTTTCTCTCGTTACTCTTTATACACAATGTATTAGATAAGCTGTAGATTAGCTACCCATTATATTAATCGATCTTATGTCGATGACCTATATAGCAATAAAATACTTTTAAACTTGTCATTACTGTCTCTAGAATACAGTTGATACTAACAAATATATACATATGGTCAATTCGTAAAATATTATAAATGATTACATTGGTAAAAGAAACATACATATTAATTAAATAGTTAAGGAATCAGCATACTTCGTGATGCATACTCTTAAAGTTATAAAACAATCGTCCATTTTGAATTATTATTTACATAAACAAATTATTCGAGTCTCTACATTTTAACAAGTTATTATTCATAATTATTAACGTCTTTGGTGTCCTGTGTCATAGTATTACACTGTCCTTCTGACACATGGTACATTTCACAAATCACTTTCTGTATATGTTGATATTTATACGTCTAATTAACATAACGAATGACAATTATGTGCTGATCACAAACACAGTTAGCATTGAAATACAGACTAAACACAACAAGTAAAATGCATATCATTATTTGGTTAGCTGGACTGGCCGCGCGAGCAAATTACCTAAACTATGTCTTCTGCTGGTCGCCGGGAGTCGTCGCTACCACTCGTGTTATCTATACTTCCGTTCGCTGGCTCATGATACGCTTAATGCACTTTAATTTGCCGTATGTTGTACAAGCTCATACGTGGCTTTGTTTTAATTTCATTCATTAATCTTCTACTCTTCATTCATCAATATTCATCTTTAATTATTTTCTTTGGTTTATGTATTCCCATACAACCAATGTATTTAATGTATTTTATTCAGTACTATCTAATTTCATCATTACATTTTCAAACATTCTTAAAATCGTCTTCTTAATACGTTTTCATTTATTCATTCTTAATTTACATTTGTGATGACATACTTTTATGTCCCGTCACTATCGTGCTGTTACTAACGCACGCGTTTTTGTTTGTAAACATTAAGGTGTTTGACCTTGGGTTTTGTGTAACATATTTTTTCCAATGGCTGGTTGGCCGTCCCCGTTATTCCGCTACAATGTGCTGCACTTGCGCGCCTAAGATTTATGACCATTCTCCGTCTCGTTCTATGTGAGTGAGTGAGAGGTGTGTCCCACTTTCCTTTTTGTCGGTCTGCCTCAGGCCAGCACGCTTTAAACTGCCTCCCTTGGCTTAGACAACCCTTCGCAACCGTATTTCCATTGCTCACATATACAGTGAGTAGTTTTTGCCGCTTTTTCCAGTAGCTTTCACTAAGTAAACACGCGCCGTTCTGCTTTTGCCGCCGTTTCCAAGTCTGTATACAATTCCGTTGTTCGACAGTCAGTTTACTACTCGTGTGTTTACATAATAAAATTTTGTTTCTTAGGTTCCTAAGAGATCTTACCCCGAGTGCTTGGACTCTTCCTCCAGTACTATCACGATCCTTTACAACATTTTTAAGTCGTCTAGTAGAGATTTTTCTTCTCCTCTTCCTCATGACGTTTCTTGTCCATGATGAACATGCATACGGATCTTGTAGGTCCTTCCGTTTCATGTCATCCATGGCTTGTGTAAATTTGCTTTTAGCCTTATAACATGCGGTATTTGTTTCAACTTTAAACTTTCCCTTCATGCTTCTTATTGATGCAGCTCGACTACTTCGCCGATCTATGCTTATTTCACAAGCTGGATACTTCATCATAGAATTCACTGATGCCGTATCTATTCTCGCGTTTCTTAATTTGTACCTTTTATGCGTTCTACCTGGTGGTAGTAAAATTTTACTATCTTTATCCACGTCTGGATACTCCTCTTCCCACTTCCTCATATACAAAGGAACAAAGTCATTTTTCTTCTTAATCCATTTGTTTCTTGAACTTACGTTAGATCGAATAGTTGATAATTTCTTAGTAGCTGATACATCCGTAAAATCAACAGTGTTATCAGTGTCTTGTACTTTCCGTACGTCTTCGTAATTCTCATTCATCACTTCTTCTTGCTTCTTCTGGACTTCGTTTCCATCCACTTTCCAGGTATCCTTGTATTCACGTATTTCTGTACGAAACAGCTTGAACTGCTCATTCATATGTTGCGTAATTTCTTCTTTATAATTATTAAAATTTTCATTAATTTGATTGAATTTCTGGTTGATTTCTTCTTTAATTTCTTCTTTATGTTGATCGAATTTCTGATCGAATTTCTGATTCATCATCTTGAAGCTTTCATTATTCGTGCGCATGAAGTCCATCAACAATGAACGTAGCGATGCCTCTTCATGTGATTGCTGGGACTCTTGTGGTTGCTGTGACTCCTGTCCCCGCGCTCTGACCTCTGACGTCTCCTCCGTCATATTTGGTTCGGTGACTGATGAGTTTTCTTCGTTGGTGTCGGGTGCGCCTAAC
Source organism: Magicicada septendecula (assembly GCA_034769895.1). NCBI lineage: Eukaryota > Metazoa > Arthropoda > Insecta > Hemiptera > Cicadidae > Magicicada > Magicicada septendecula. Next base: position 118,682,792 of record CM068375.1, on the reverse strand, counting down.
TGGTTGTTAACGTCAAAGTCCATGCTATCAGAACTACCGCTAGCCATTTTCGCCTTGCTTCGCGTTATCATTTACCAGTCAAGCTAACCTTACACTTATTTAATAATGTCTTACGTACTATATTATTGTAATTAGTCTAAATACTACTGTCTGCTCTCTTTTGCCATGCGATGGGCGCCATTTTATAGTTAGCATAAATGGGGTTTATTTATTATGCTAATCGTGATATAAATGATTTACATTTAGTAAATGGGACTAGTGGTATTTTATGTGAGTTTATCACTTTCTCATATGTATCTCGCCCTAAAGCTGGATGCCATTTACATTTAATGCCAAGCGTTGTGCAGCCATTTACATTTAGTGGTGTAAATATAATTTACATCTGTGGTAATTAATTGTGTAAACCATTTACATCTAGTGAATATTAATCTGTGCTAATTATCTGCGCGGATTAATTACTCAACAATTATGAATCATATTAATTAAAGATTTATGTAATACGTTAAAATTGATATATCTAAAATTATTTCTATTCGTCAGATTTGACTCAACACAGTGTCTGATTAAATACGATTTTATGAGTCTATTAATCAGACGTTTCAATGGTCGAGTTTATTGTATCCATTGATGTTTAGCATAAGTTATGAGATTTTTAGTGTAATACTTAGAATGAAAATACATCAATAACAAAGGTGAAATTTCAATAATGAACGCATGAATACTGTAAATAAACTACTTATTTATTACACATCTTACTGAAGTAAGTAACTATATCCTGCAAATTACATACATATTAAAGCACATGATATAAATACAATTATTCAATTTATACGATGTTTCCTGAAACATAAACACATGGTACATTCAAATGCAGTAAATAATGCACATATATAAAACATACACGAATAATAAACAATCAACAATTATACTTATTCCTACCTAAAATGCGTTCATTATTTCTCAGATAACGAATTACGTTAGTGTTATTTTATAGATTTTATGATTCATATGACTCATATGTTATTATTCTCTTGGGGTTAGTTCTTTGAAAAGAGGCAACAGAACAGTAGTGTAGTATATACTACTAAGATTAAGTAGATATAAAGCTTATCTTTGAGAGTGTTTATCCAATTCCGTCGTCGTGAGAAGACACTTTCTAGATGATTCGTCGAAGATCATAATCACTGTTACGCAGAGCACTGATAATTTCACTTCACTCCACTAAATCTCCACTCCCGTCATGTGTATGGTATTGTGGTAACCCGCTGATGTCGAGTGTCCGGAGTTCAAATAGTGAGGTGTTAATGTTGTCATTAACTTGAATTGTTCTGAAAGTTTGCCATATTTGTGTACATGGTTAACTGTGCCGTCTATTTGGGTGTATCGCGTACTGCGTGCTTAATTGTTTGGTATAGTTTATTCAACTAATTGTTCAACATGGTGATACGTTATGATGTGAGAATGTTTGAGGTGACACTCACTGTTCTACTTTAAGTGTTAATTAGTATATTATTATGTGCGCGTCAGTTGAGATTTCAAGTCCCGTACGCACTCATAGTTTATATTTCCGCACAGAATTGTGTATAAGTGTGACTATACCGATGTCTTTGTTCACTTATGAATTTACAAATTAGTGAATCCGGTCGGTCGACATAATCAATCGTCTGTCTATCGTACGCACTAACTTCTGACTATTAATTGCGACTACCAACTGCTACTATTAACTACATACTCTTGACTACCGACTGACTGTTAACTGCGACTAACTGTTCGATTGAATACTTGACTGCCCGATTGAAAATTACTGACTCTCGATTAACTACTTGACTGCCCGATTGAAAATTACTGACTCTCGATTAACTACTTGACTGCCCGCTCCGCGTCTTCGCCAAACAGTTTTTTTGGAACATCTTACCCATAAGTCTAAGTTTCGATCTCTACGCCTTCTAGGGCTCTTGATTGGTCGTACAAATTCCTACCCTTCTGTAGATCTCATCCACTGTTTCACGATTCGTCGGCCGAACCCTTCCTACTCTCTCCACGAGCTCTCTTAGAAGATGCTTGATGCTGGTTGGTCGTCGTCATCCCCGGAGTGTTTCATGTGACGAGCGTAGCACAGATTCTAAGAAATTAGGACAATTTCATGGCCTTCTGTTATCCTTTGTTTAGACTTTCCCTAAGGTTCTGACTGAGCTTTTGTTAACAGACTCCAGGTCTTGGTTAATTGTCTAAGTTCCACGACGTTCGTTCCGCCGATTATCAACCCTTCGTTGTCTTCATTTCGGTGAAATTCTACTTTTCAGTCGTAAATTTCAGTAAACTGTCAAGAATGTGTTTTCACGCTGTGCAGGGTACACTGGCAGTATTCACTGAGTTACGTCTATTGTCTATCTCTCCGTTAAAATTGCTCTGTACTTCCTTTGTAACATAGTAAAGCCTTTCATAATTGAGCAGTTACACTTTGCTTCCACAGCAGGCGTTCCATCTCGATTCCGTGTAACTCGGCAGCTGGACGAAGTCTTTGTTTCAGATTGTTGGGTGCTGTAAATTTTGACAAACGGCTAGCTGTCAGTGACGCCTTGAAATACTCATTGTGTGCAGTGCTCAGACATTTTTTCTTTGTCTTCGCTCTGTCGTCGGGTTTGACGTGCCCTCGATTCGTCATTATTTACGACCTGGGCTTGTGTCCGTCGACTTGAGTGTGGGAACGTGTCACTTGATCGAGGAATTAAAATTTTTTTAAAATTTCGATCATTACACCAGGTACCGGTATCTCAAAGTCTGTACCTATTCAACTACATTATTTCTAATTGCATGCCATTATCATTATTTCTAATATGCCATTAGAAGAATGGAGATAACAGTACATAGCTCTGTGACACCTTATTTCTTCATTTTGACTACTATAGAACTCATCATTCTTCTATCCTTGTGAGCAGGTTGGATGTTTTTAAGAAGTTGCGATTATTTAAAAAAAAATTATCTTGTTGTTGCATCCTCTTCGTTCACTTGTTAATTTAATAATATATATATACTTTCACTTATGAACTTACTATTGTCACTTCCCAAACGTTTCAAGATGTTGTTTCTCTTCTTCAGTGGGTTGAGTACTAACTCGCTGTTAGTACTCAACCCACTGAAGAAGAGAAACAACATCTTGAAACGTTTGGGAAGTGACAATAGTAAGTTCATAAGTGAAAGTATATATATATTATTTTAAAAAAACTTGGTATTTACAATTTAACACACTTGTCTAAACTTGAATAAAATATAGACATTTCACCCAATGTTTTTCATTTCCTGAAAAACACAATTTAATAAGTCGATCTTAGAGATTACAATTCAGTGAGAGAAGTTGATCGGTTTTTTTATAGTGTGAAGTGAAAAATTGAAAAGTTTAGTTTAAATTCTATAAAAATAAGAACAACAGCCTTTTAATATCTCATTTTTATAGTTTGTAGCCTTCTTTATCCATTTTTTTTTTTTTTAATAAAATGCTTTCTTTCTGGATACCAACATTTTAGACATATGCCACCAACATTCTGCACCAATACATGTGTTGAATGGTTACATTCCACTGCATAAGTTGCAGTAGTTGGTACTAGACAACTGCAAACATAAATTGATCTTTAACGAATAAATTAATTTTTCAATAAGTTTTTGTTTATTTTACTCTCAAGCTTACACCCAAAACTCATAATTTTTCTGGTTATAAGATGCCTAGAAGTCGCAGCTTAGGACTGTTTCAAACCCTACATCTTCTTTTATATTACTTTCTCCTAACAGAACCATATCTGCATAACATGACATGTTCATTGTTTCCCTTCCCAGATGATATTCAACCAAACACATATAGTGTCAATGACTTCATTTACTATCAAATTAATAAATGTGTGAGTTCTCCTGTTGAATTATTTTTCTGTATTGACCGGTTCTGAAAGGCTTCCTCTAGTCTTTATTTTTATTTACTGTCAGTCTATATATCAACAAAGCACCTTATCACATGCTCTGGAATCCCTTTCTGTTGACTGATATCTGTGAAGCATATTACTTGGCTGAATCTTTATAAAAGTAATTTTTTAAATCTATGAAGTAGCATAATAGGAGGATATGCTGGTCTTTTATAGCTTATCACCTATTTAGTTAACTGTTGTACAAAAAAAAAGTAGTATCAACATAAGATTATCCTTAACAAAAAACCTGTTCCACATTATTTAAGATAATTAATTTAATACAACTATTATATTAATGACTCGGAACACAAAGTTTTTTATAAGTAAAAACATAAAGTTTTACCTTACAACCTGAACCAGTTTTCACCTTTAAAAGGCTTCTTCAGAGGTTGCCGCTGGTAGCACTGCCCGTCCTGTTGTGGGCGACGGAATCGAATTTGAAAAGATCGATGTTGTGTGTGTGGGGTGAGATGTGTTCGAATAATGCTTGTGATTTGAATTGTGTCTGTTTAGGATGTCGTTTTTATTTGTTTTCATGTGTTTGTATATTTCCAATTGTTCTAGAGTGTCTAGTTTTCGGCCTTTTGTGTGTACGTGTAGAATGTTCATGTTATTGTCGATGTTTTTGTATGTGTGGTTTGCTTCGATGAGGTGGTTTGCAAAGGTGGATTCTGTAGTGGAGTGGAGTGCCTTTGTGTGTTCACTGTATCTCTGTTTGAAGCTACGTCCTGTCTGTCCTATGTAGAATTTGTTGCAATTTAAGCAATTTCGTTTGTAAACACCAGGTAGATCGAATTTGTTTTGTGTTTTGTGTGTTTTGATAGTGTGTGTTCTGTTTTGTTAGTAGTTTTGTAAGCGATTCTGTATCCTGTTTTTTTGAATTTGTGGGCTATTTTTTCAGTTTGTTAGTCGATGTATGTTAGTGTTATGAATTTGTTGTTTTCTGTTTTTTTCTGTTGGTTGTTTTGTGTTTTCTGTAGGAGTTTATTGACTATTGTTCTGTCATATCTGTTAGATTCTCCAAGATATTTTATTGTGTTTAGTTCATCTTTGTAGTCTTTGAAAAAGACTAGATGAAAAAGACTACAAAGACGAACTAAACACGATAAAATATCTAGCAGAATCTAACAGATATGACAGAACAATAGTCAGTAAACTCCTACAGAAATTGTCAGAAATTGCTTAAATTGCAACAAATTCTATATAGGACAGACAGAGGACGTAGCTTCAAACAGAAATACAGTGAACACACAAAGGCACTCCACTCCACTACAGAATCCACCTTTGCAAACCACCTCATCGAAGCAAACCACACATACAAAAACATCGACAATAACATGAACATTCTACACATACACACAAAAGGCCGAAAACTAGACACTCTAGAACAATTGGAAATATACAAACACACGAAAACAAATAAAAACGACATCATAAACGAACAGACACAATTCAAATCGCACGCATTATTCGAACACATCTCACCCCACACACACAACATCGATCTTTCGAAATTCGATTCCGTCACCCACAACAGGACGGACAGCGCTACCAGCGGCAACCTCTGAAGAAGCCTTTTAAAGGTGAAAACCGGTTCAGGTTGTAAGGTAAAACTTTATGTTTTTACTTATAAAAAACTTTGTGTTCCGAGTCGTTAATATAATAGTTGTATTTAGTTAAGTAACGGACACATCATGGACAACAAAATCCAAGAAAATAATTAATTCAATAAGTTATTTGATAAGTTCTTACTAACAGTTTTATTGATGTACGTATTAACCAAAGTCTTCTTATCTCACTTCTTGAAAAACCATAATTCTATGGAAACCAATAAACCTGTTTTCCATTCCAGTGGTATTGCATACTGTCTACGTATTTTTAGAATAGGATGGTTTCTTTCTTATTAAAGTTGGTCCCCCCATATTTTAAAAAGTCTTTTGATACATCATACATCATGTTTTAATAGTGGTGAGACATTGGTTGAAGACTAGAGAAAGTGCCACATTACCTCCTTCTTTATTCTTAAGTCCAATAAAAACATTAAACGTCATTTATCTTTACAATATGCCTAAATCTTTAGTACATGAAGAAGTTCAAGTGACAACTATATACTTCGATTAAGAGCTATCGATGTTTATAATGTCAACATTTATAACAGCTTACCAAAAAAGTCACAAATATATAAAAAACAAATACGAAAAATAAACAAAAATATATGTGTGTCTTATTTTTTATATGAATTTGTATCAAACAATATTTTATTATGCAAATAAAACTTCAGGTTTATTCATTATAAATTTAAAATTAAATAGGCACCCATATTAAGTAAAGACTTTTATCCTATTATTTCTATTTTAGCTGGTATCTTTTGACTTTTATTCCTTGTGAAGATGTCAATTACTGCTTCATCATAAAAAGATTGGTTCCATCACGAACAACTATATACAGCTTCAGTTTGTGCGATAGTACATGCTGTGTTCCGCTTCCACTACTATTGAATGACGTGATTCGTAATTACCGTTATTCAATATTATTATTCATGACTACCATTAACGGTGCTTGTTATCAAACATGTATCAAACTTGTTTAAGTTATGTAAATGTATGTCTGAGGGATGGAGTGTATGGAGCTCACTGATAGATACAGTATTGTTTGTATCTGTCAAACATCTGACTACCATGAGTCATCCGAGCATATGTCCTTTACTGGGACTGCGGGAACATTTAATGTTCTCAGTATGTTTATCTTCATGTTTATGCGGTACAATTGAAAGCCGTTGTACTGTACTCTACTAGCTTAGTTAACGGACGTAGATGATACACTGATGATACATATAAGACAATTTATCAGTACAACTTCTTCTGATGAAATGATATTTCATGTGAATTGGTATTTAAACTGCATAGGAAATGTGATTATTAGTTACACAGTTTCAATATGTACATATTGTTACTTGCTAATATCCTGCTTAATATGCAATTTACACGAGGGCCCATGATAAGTGTCTTAACGAGGTTTTACTGTAACGCTTTACTTTCAATAAGCAGCTAAGGTTAATAAACAATTTTCATTACTTTGGGCCCTTTTTTTACATATTGTGGGTTATCTTTAGCGATTGTGCCACCAAATTTCATGGAGTTTACTGTATACGTAACAATCTCATTGTAAATCATTTTAAACTATTGTAAGTAGCAGTACATCTTGTAATGTTAGAGACAAAAACATTTCTGTTTCAGAAGGATAAGTGAGAGCCAAGTGATTCTCTTAAATGTAAACAAACAGCAGTGTATGAATGTAACAAAATCTGATGACGACGTAATACCTGTAAACATCCTACTGGTTGATGAAGTTGGTCACTATGATTCGGATCTAATGGACAAATGTCTTCAGCTGTTCAAAGATATTGAAAACAGTGGATTTGACATGTATTTCACAGTCAGTATTTGAATTTTCTTGATCTTACTTGTGGCGTAATGTTTAAAACTACCATGGCAAAAATATCGGTTTTTAACTTGCATTTTTTAGGCAACTGAATAAAAAATATTACTTACACGTAGAAAAATATAAAATAATTGAATTCTGGATTTTAATTTACTTAAGCAGAATATCATATTTCAGGCTGAAGCATAATGTTTATAAAAAAGAATTAAAATTACCTATTATAAGCAAATTAAAATTAACTATAAGTAAACTGCTTAAGTATAAGACATATATATTTACAAGGTTGTGTTTATATCATTAACTTCTCACATATCTTTTATTAATATAGATTATTAACTTTCACTTGTGAACTTACTTTGTTTCCTCCTGTACGCATTTCAGGCGTGATGTGCGCCTTCGTCAGCAGTGTGAGACAGACGCGTACGGGAGGAAACAAAGTAAGTTCACAAGTGAAAGTTTAATAATCTATATTAATTTAGTGCTGTCAAAAAAGAAGATGAACTATCAAAACAACTATATCTTTTATATTTGTTATTAATCATTAAGGAAAGGAAATTAAATTCTTGTAGCTTCATATAGGACCTCTGTCAACTTTGTAATGTACAGTGGTACCCCATATACATAAATATAAATCTACCTATATCTTTTAAACATAGGTACGTAGGTACAAAATTTGTGTTATATATCATAAAATGATTTCCATTTTTTGACTGTCTCATTTGAGATTCAAGTTGTCTAACATTTTATTTTTAAAAATTATCAGTGATTTACCAAATAAGGAAGAGCAAGTTACCAAATAATTTACCAAATTATTTATATAAAGAATGCCTGTATAATGAATAAACAAATAATGATTATTTTAACTTTCTTTGGCGTGATATTGATATGATTAAAATTGTTATGACATTTATATTATAAATACAGTGAGTAAACATGATCATATATAATAGTATGAAGTTATATAAGGTTATATAATAACATACAAGAATATGAAAAAAAACTGACTTGAATGTTTGAAGGGAGATCGTGGAAAATCCATAATTCTATATAATCCGGATGGTCACAAACGTTTCAGTTTACTGAGAAAGTGATGGGAACCATAGCAAGCAATATGCTAACTGAATCTGTGTGTATACTCTTGTATTATATTTATTTTACATACCAGCACTCATTGTTTTTTCTTGTTTAGGTACACAAAATAGGACTGGTCATGCAAGGAATGAGTCCACCTGTTACAGATAAGGGAAGTGTAATAGCAGCAATTACTTTGTCTTTTATTGCAGCAGTATGCCTATTACTGCTTGGGATCTTACTTGTGAGTATATAAACCATCATAATAATAAACTGTCTTGCTAATAACCCTTACATTTCAACTAACCTGTACAATGGCGTGAGTTCCAGGTTATAATTCGAAAACGCCAGAAAGGTTTTAATTATGGTCAGCGGTGTACTCCAGTTTCTCTGGATGACTATAGCTTAGACAATATCTCTGTATATAACAGCGTAAGACGCAAAGGAGCATTCCGTGCTTCAAAACGGTCATATGGAAATCCAGCATTTGATGATCCAGTAAGTAATATTTTGTTCTGTTTGTTACATTTAATTTATAATCACAGTAAGTGAACAACTGGTCAACTAGGTTTGCACAATACTGATTTACTGTAGAGCTTCAGTAATCTTAAGAAATAAATGTCAACATTAACAAAAGGCCATGGAATTAAACATCTACAAGAAGAGAGTCATTAAAAAGGAGAAATTTACAGTTACAATATCCATATAATACAAAAATGGAAAAGTAAAATATAATAATCCTCGTCAACACTTTCAGGAATTAAGCCAAAGTTAACTCGTTCTGGCCCCATACAAACAAAATCTAGAACTGACCCCTCCATAACTTATTTAGACGTATTGTACTTCTCTGTCCTTCTAGTCTTTAGTTCAGTAATTGCATTGGCATGCATCAGTTGTCCATTCAAAGTTGATGCTCCAACCAATTTAGCTCTAATATTAGGTAATCTTGTTTAGTATATTTAAAATATACAGTTCATGCCATACATGAATTGATGTTTCTGTGATCTTAAATATCCAGCCACCTATCTGTGAAATCGTATTTCAGTCACTTGAGTATGATTAACTTGGCATTTTGTCAGAGTCCAATTCTCAGATTCAAAAAAGGTGTGGGAAGAGACATCCCTTGTCCCTTGGCCCTTAGCCATGATTTGTTACTTGGTGATTTCAGAATTCTCTTGATGTTTCCATACGTATGATTGAAATTATGTAGCTTATTAACCACATCATAGTTTACATTTTAAAAATATTATAGCCCAGATATTCAGAGTGGCTGACTTGCTACAGAACAGTACTATTAACAACTTTTGCTCATATGGAATCAGCTTCCAAGAAATGCGTCATCTTGGTGTACACTGTTGATATTTGTAGTCCAAAGACTTTGGAAATTCTATTTAACAGGTGTATATCTAGCAACATGTCAATTGCTGAGTGGCCAATTATAAAATTCAAAAAATTCAGTGGCCAATTGCGAGCGTTTGATACAATAAACAGCGGCAAGCTGTGAGTGGTAATGGCTAAGAAAGGGACCCCGCAACATATAAATGGACTCATACAGAGTCTCTCTCCCCCCTCCCCCTACACACACACACACACACACACACACACACACACACACACACACACACACACACACAAAAGCATAAAGATTGTTATTTGTTCCTTATACAAATCTATACCCTTTGAGCAATCTTCAACAGATTTTGTCTAGGTACTCGGGTACTGTACAGAATAAGGGGGAAATACAGGCTATATAAAAATTTGAACACACCTTCGTCACAAGATATAAACCACAAGTTCTTAAAATAATATGCTTTAATTGATCTTAATCAAATTTTGCACCATTACTTTACAGCAGTGATTCTTAACCTTTTAGTGATGAGGGACCATTTGACAAAATTTCTGTCTTGCCATGGACCACCAACTGTTTGGAGGTAATATACAGTAAATGTAAACGAATAAAGGGTTGTTCTATCTATAAATAAAACACGCATACAATTGTTCAAAGCCAACAGTATTTTAATTTTTTTACGAAAATTTTACATTACGAGAACCGAGAACCCCTGCTCGCATAGATATGTTGATGACAATAAAGTTAGGTAACGTATAGCAATTTCTCGAATCTTTGGGAAAGAAATTGCCTTTTGGCTCCAAAAATCTTCAAGATTAATTCCTGTCTCGAATGTATCTTTCAAGTAACTATCGTGTTGCATTTCAATCACTTCTTCTTGAATTTCATCAGGCACCTCAGAAACGTTGACAATGAAAGGATTGCGGATCAGTTTCCGAATACCTTTGTCCTCGCAGTCAGGAAAATAGCGATTGAATTCACTTTTTAAGTTTTTCAAATGGAGTGTAATGTTCTTTTGTATTTCTACTTTAATCTCAGCACACTGTCCGTCAATAATTTGATTCCGTGTATTAAACGCAGAAAAGTTTTCTCTTTCAACTTTGTTGATCCATAGCTCGATTTTAGCGATAAATGCACTGATTTTATCTTCATATGCAAATATATTACTCGTGCCTTGCAACTTCAAATTTCCTGACCCTTGCAGTTGAAGGTTCAATTTATTTAGTTGTGCGAAAAAATCTACCAAATAAGCAAAACGTATTTGAAATTTGGACTCACAGAACTGATCTAGCAGCTCTTTGTTCTTCGTTAAAAATATTTGTACTTCCTCTCTCAGTTCATACAATCTCGACAGCATGTTTCCTTTGGAAAGCCAACGCACTTCCGTGTGGAAAAGCAGAGTTTCGTGTTCAGAGTTCATATCAGAGCACAATTGTTTGAAGAGACAAGTGTTAAGTGCACTGTTTTTAATGAAGTTAACTACATTTATAGCTGTTTTCATCGCAATAGCAAAGCATTCCGGGAGCGTTTTGCAGCCAATGCTTGACGATGAATAACGCAGTGCGTCGTAATTGCAGATGGATTTTTGTTTTTATCAACGCTGCAAGACCAGAGCGAGAACCAAGCATAGCAGGAGCACCGTCCGTACAAAACCCAGCAAGCTTTTGCCACATAAGTCCATGTTTCTCCAAATATTGACTTATTACATCCATAACATCTGCACCTTGTGTCGTTGTTTCCAGTTCTTGAGAAAATAGTAACTCCTCTTTAAACTTCTTATTGTCATTCAAAAATCGAATAAATACAAGTAATTGACAACATTGTGAAACGTCGGTAGATTCATCACATTGTAGCGCAAAATAAGGACTACATTTTATCTTGTCAATAACTTGTTCTTCAATATCATTTGACATTTTTTGAATACGCGACTTCACTGGGTCGTTTGAAAGTGGTATTTCACGAATTTTCTTTTGAGCTTCCTGCCCTAAAAGCTCTTCTACAGCTTTAAGCATACAAGGCTTTATTAGAGATTCACCGATTGTGTGTGCTTTTTTGGATTTGGCAATCAATTTTGAAATTTCAAACGATGCAGCTAATGTTTTTTCAGATGTTGCATAACTTGTTCCACTGGGTCCAAGTTTCATTTTTTTCAGATTTATTAGTTTGCCTTCGAAGAATTCTCGCGGACGGTCACAATAATTCGGATGTACGGCCTTTAAATGACGTTCCAACTTTGCCGGTTTTAAAGCATATTGGCAAGAACAGTTGTGCATATTACGCATTGAGGTCTAGTCTCCCCATTTATTTCTATTGAAGTAAAGCCCAGTCTAATATAATCGTCGTCATACTTTCGTTTCGGTGGCATTTTTCTGAAAACAAAATAATTATATCATTCCCACCTACTTAGTAACCTATGTACATTAATAATTGAAAGTGGTCACAGAAAAAATACGGATAAAACATACCTAATTTTAATGACAAAACCCCTGGAACTGTGGTACAAAGTAAATCGCAATGAAAAAGAAACCTAGCAGATTTGACAATGTGACGTAATATAGTAAAATGTTAAATATGATGTAGTATTCACAGTACCTACTTAGAATTAACGTGTGACAAACAAAACAAACAAGGTTTAGTTTACTTACGTATTAAAATCTGGAGCAGTTACTTACTATAAAGACCTTCGTAGACCAACGATATTTGCCCTTTGCTGTTAAACTTTAAAATTGAAAATAAGCAAGCACTCAGAACAAAACAACGAACGTAGGTAGTTGGACTATCACTAACTAGTTCAAACAAAAAGCGAACGGAACAAACCGAATGAGACACTGGCTGCTCGCTGCACGTGCTACGCACACCACCGCGCACCTCGCCCCGGCCAGCGGCTCCGTCCGTCCGACGACTCATTGTCACTTGTTTAATATTTTTCGGATGGCTTCGCGGACCACTTCGGGTGCTTCCAGGCCCCAGGGACCACCAGTGGTCCGCGGACCACTGGTTAAGAACCACTGCTCTACAGGATAAGGAGGAAAATACCATCTAAACAAAAATACGTGCAACTTGCAGTGTCTTCCATATAGAAAAGTTTTCCAAAAACTTGTTTTACTCACAGACGATCAGCACTAGATTATATTATCAGAAGGAACATTACAGTCTTGTCTTTCCCAGAGCAAATAAAGTAATATCTTTGCTGTTTACTGATGACCTGCAACCCATCCAATCCTAAACATTTACAGGAAACTATTGTGAGGACACAAATGGATATATACTTGCCAAATCTCAAACGTATATTCCGACTATTTATTTAAATTTTTCTCCAGACATTATTAATGAGAAACTTATACTATTAGAAGACATATATCCAGCCAGCAGGAACAAAGCTTTTATAGTTATGTGTACAACCCCCAGTCCACAGTCAATATGATGTGCTAGGACACCTTATGACCTTATGAGAGACAAGAAGTATAACATTGAGAACTACATGACATTACTACTACAAATTAGTACACAGCTACAGTATTACTACAAATATTTGTAGAATCAAATAAACCTCTTTTAATTGACCATCCATCCATGCATAAGTCTTCTGTAGCTACTGCTGTTTCTTGCACAGAGGCTTCTGTTGTTCTAGTCACCATGTAGCAAGTATCTTTTCTCCATCTCACTGTGTATGTCCTTCTTCCATGATCTCCTAGGACTTCCCAATTTCCATCATCTAGATGTAGCTTAATAACTTTTTCGACCAACAATCATCAGGCATCTGTTCCATGTGGCCATATAATATGACTCGCAGGGCCATATTTAGGCATGTGCAACATGTGCAGGTGCACAGGGTGGCAAAAAGATCGCTTCATATCATTATAAAGCCCGAAGTAGATTAGCGTTCTGGCTCTGGCATTAAAGTAGTATGGTACTATTAGTGCACCACTTCTCTTCGAGATGGCAGCACCTATATTTAAATTACTCTGGCTAGACGCTCGTGGCTCGTACACCTACGCGGATGCAGTAGTATACATATTCTTTGGTGTGTATGTTGTTATTAGTTCAGAGTTAAGTTGGCATTTCATCGTTCCACGTGGTTCCAACTTGGTTATTAACTTTCAAAATCAAGGCATTTTATACGATACGGCAAGTATTTTAACTGTTGACAGTGAATTATTCAGTTTTAAATGTTCTACAAAACAGTATTTCTATAGGTTTTTCCATTAAGATATAATAGCTTAGGGACGGTATGGATGGGCAATCTAGGTTAAGTGGTGCTGCATATCGCAAGAAAGCTGAGGAAAAAAGACAGAGGGAGAGTAAAATTTTGCAGAAAATACCTCGACTGGACTCATATTTCAGTGGTGAAAACAAAAGTGAACAGTGTAGGCCTGAAAATTTGGGTGAAATTATAGTGGAAAACGGTAAAGACAATGTGGAAGTCGAAAATCTCGAAGTACAGGAACAAGCTATGCTCTCTACAGAAGTGGATTTTGCAGTGTCTATTCCTAGTAATGATCCATTCTATTGGGAAAACACTGACCACACTCGGGATTATTTGATAAAAAATGGAATTAATCAAAACAAAGACGCTGACTTTTTACAGTCCTCGCGGCGATATGCTGATGGAACACAACGGTTTTGCAGCAAGAAACTATTCCATAGGATTTTAGTAAATGGGGAAATTATGAACCGTGAATATCTTGTTTATTCTCCCAGCCTAGGATCACTGTTCTGTGCTCCATGCAAATTATTCGGTGGTACATCTCAGTTTGCAACATCTGGTTTCAGTGATTGGAGCCATGCTGGCATAAGAATAGCCGAACATGAAATTTCTGCTTCTCACAGAGACTGCTTGTTAAAATTGAAAAGTAGAGGAAATGAGATGAACAGAATTGACAAAAGATTGCTCAGCCAGCATGAACATGAAGTTACATATTGGAGAAATGTACTAAAAAGAGTTGTTTCTGTAGTTAAAAAACTAGCTTCTAGGGGTTTAGCATTTCGTGGAGACAAAGAGAAGGTTGGCTCTGTGAAAAATGGAAATTTCATGATGTGTTTGGAATTAATTGCAGAGTACGATTCTTTTCTGGCTGACCATATTGCAAGGTTCGGTAATCCTGGAAAAGGATCTACATCATACTTGTCACCAGCAACTTATGAAGAATTAATACATCTTATGGGAAAGTCAGTGAGTGAAAAAATAGGCAATGAAGTTATTTCTTCTAAATATTTTTCAGTGATAGTAGATTCTATGCCAGATTTATCTCATAATGACCAGTTAAGTGTAGTTGTTAGATATGTAACTGATTGTGGGCTCTCAGTTGAAAGATTTCTATGTTTTATGAAAAATACAGGTCATACTGGAGAAAAGCTTTTTGAAGCACTAATGAATTCTTTAGAACAACATGGTCTGAAAGTTGATAACTGTAGAGGTCAATCATATGACAATGCGGCCAACATGTCTGGAATATATTCTGGCTTGCAAGCAAGATTCTTGTTTTCTTCATTCCATGTGCAGCTCACTCACTGAATCTAGTTGGTTCACAATCAGTGAAATGCAGTATTGCTGCAGTATGGTTTTTTGAGTTATTGCATAGTTTATATAATTACTTCGCAGACTCTATAAGGAGATGGAATATCTTGGAAACATTTTTTGATTCTGTAACCATGACATTGAAATCACTGTCAACAACTCAATGGTGTGCACGTGAGGATGCTTGCAAGAGCTTGGATGCAGATTGGAAAGCAGTGGTTTCTGCATTAAGAACTATTTCAGAAAATGAAACGGGTAAAGGTAGATGTGAAGCTGAGGATCTTCTTAGGAAATTAAATAGCATTGAGGTAGCATTCATGACATCAGTGTGGGGTTCTATTCTTCAACAATTTGGCAAAGTCATGAAAAAATTACAAGCTCAGGAAATGGACATTTCCACTGTTATTGAAATGTATGACTCTCTTACAGTGTATTTAACTGAGCTTCAGACCTGTTTCCCCAATCACAGAGATTCGGCTGAAAAAAAACTTAATCAGATCAGGAGTCTGGAATCAGTTCCTTCTTCTTCAGCTGTTGAGATTTCAAGACCAAAATGTCAAATTAAACGTAGGCGATTTTTTGATGAATCATCTGAATCAGAAGTGGAACCAGAAAGTCCTGAAGAAGAACTAGGATCAGATGACTTGGAACATGACAAGATCTGGAGACGAATGGAAATTTCATATTCCAAGATCATACAAACTCTCCAGACTGAGTTACAGAAGAGAGTTAATGTCTACAAAGAATATAATTTAATATTTTCATTTCTCTCAAATGTCACCAAACTAGAAGCTCCTCAGATTTATGATGCTGCAGAGAAACTTCGAGCCATTTATGATTCCGACATAGAAAGCAGCTTTGGTAAGAATGCATCCATTTGAAAAGCTATCTGTTATCTATGAAGACAGAAGATGGTAACAAATTATCGTCTCTTCCATTTCTCTGCAGAATGTTGGCTTCGAAGAAAATTAGTGATGTCTACCCAAATGTGTACACTGCACTCAAGATCTACAACTGTACTCCAGCAACAAACTGTTCTGCTGAAAGCTCATTTTCAGTTTTAAAACGAATCAAGAACTATCTACGGACAGCACAGAATCAAGAACGACTGGTCAGTCTTGGAGTGCTCGCCATAGAATCAGACATCACTGTCAGTCTGGATTTTGAGGAAGTGATAAATGCATTTGCAAATGTAAAAGTCAGAAGAAAGTAATTTCTCTAAGTTCGGTAAGTTTCACAAAATGGTATCAAATTGCAGTGTTTTTACCATATACGTTTGACTGACCAAATTGGATGTTTCAGTGATATTTTAACTGAGGTTATTAAACTGTAGTGATTATTTTCTATGTGTTTACCACATATCGTCTTCAGAATAATGTATAAATGTTTAACTTGCACCTTTGTTTCATATATTGTGTATTCAGTTAAGTTTAAATACTGTCTATAATACAGTTTAAAATTGAAGTAAGTAATTAAACAATTTATTGTCCATAGTCTGTAAACGAATAGCGACACTGAAGTTTAGCTCAGGGAATAGGGGGCGTAAAATTAATGACTGCACAGGGGCGTTATACATCCAAAATACGGGCCTGAATATGAGACACTTTGTATTTATTGGTGTCTAAAATTGATTTGTCAACATGAAGTTAAAAAAATTTTGTGACAAAATTAAAAACTGCATTCAGAATATAATTCCAGGCTCTATCGATACCATATTTATATGAATAGACTTCTATCAGTATGGTTGTGTATGCCTTCAATGCTTTAAATTATCCAATACAGTTCCTCAACTCTCTTGACCCGCATGAGAGGGTACCATGTCTCCTTTAATTTGAAATTGCCTCGTGCTGCTTCAGAAACTCAATCCTTGTAGGTTGTGCAATGGTACAATACTTTGCATCAAAAGAATGTTGCCCAACGTCATAAAAGCAACAGTATCACTGTAGGAAGGTGTAGGAAGAATATAGCCTGTATTAATTGTTTTAATTGTTGCATTCCACAGTTAGGGCCCACAACAGGTTTTCCTTTCAGTTTTAAGTGATTACAGTTCTAAGTATGGGTGGCATTCAGTATCACCATCAACAAGGCTCCAACCAAGTGCTATTGTATTAACTTGGTGTCACTGTGTTTTCCCACTAACAGTTATAGTAGTATAGTTAAGACTAAATTTAAAAAAAATATTTATTTACCTATGCTCCATGTAGAATAACAAAAAAAATGTTGTTTACAAACAAGTTTTACAATGACCACACCTGCCAGGATGTCATTATGTTTTACAGTTGTTAAGGTATAGATTTTACTAGAATTAGATTAAGAATACAGATGTGGGATATTAGGGTATTAATTTACAGGTCTTCTTTAGTTTTCCTTCCACCTGCCTTTCTTGGTCTGGTCTATGTTTATCTTATTTATGATCATAAAAGCTCTGCTAATGTCTATGTTTAGTCATACCATTTCTACTTCGATTTCTTTCCTCCATCCGTAGTCTCTAAGAATCCTGCTTAAATCGTCTACTGTTTTTGATCTGTGTCAATGTCCTGGATTTTAAGGTATAGATTTTGTAGATGTTTTCAATAACAAACAAAAATTATTCCAAAAAGGAGAAAATTAGATTGAAAAAAAGGAAAATTTACTAACTGTGAAGTGTTGAAAATAAATAAATAAATACTTTTAAAAATGGCAACCTGGACAGATACCTAGATGTAAACCTGGAGAATGCCAGGTATGTAAGTTAGTATGGAGATAAAAAAATACAATATAATACATATTATGGCAACAAGAAATGTGAAAACCAAAACTCCGCATTTCATCCCAACTTATATATTACAGAAGACTTTACCTCCCAGGGAAATTTTATTTATTTATTTTTTTAAATAATCAAATTTCATTTAATTTAAATATTGTAAATTAATTTTAAACACTTTTTCTTAATACTGATTTACTGTATACTTAATATTAATAAACTGATTACTATCATATAAACAAACAATTGTTCACCAACTCTCAACAGTGAGTTGTGACTAATTACTAACATGTAAAAATTTTTTTCTGTGCCCATAATTCTTGAGTTGCCAGTTAAATTATTATCAAGGGGAAGTTTTTGTTACAATATCATGTTCATTTTGCTTAAGATTCATTTACAAATAATGATTGTGTGTGTGTGTTTTGTGTGTGTTATCAGGGTGAACATAATTAATTTAATTTAATTTAATTAATGATGAGGTATCATAAACGTATAATCTATAATTAAATCAGGATATATTAAAATCACTCAATTCTTTCATTGTTTTTTTTAACAATTATTTTCTCACTTTCTAAGTTTAGGATTTATGACCCTGAACACATATGGCATCAATAAAAATTTTGGTGTTTTTCTATTGTAGAGAACCATAGGATAAGAAAAAACTGAAGAACCTACTTGTTTTATTAACCAAATCATTACTACCTTTCTTCTTTTCTTTTTTTTTTTTAAATTAGTATGGCAGCCTACTTTTCTGTTTCCAGTGTTATTTTTAAATGAAAGAGCCCTTGCTTCGAAGCATAAACCGTTCTTTCCTGATGATTTGTAATAAAACTGCTCACTATTAATGGTAAAAAATATTAATATTCTATGCTACTTTCACAGGGAGCGCCATCACATTCAATGAATTTTGCAGGATTAGCAAACTTTAGTAGTGACATTGAAGCCTTACATGAGGAATTCAACCAGATTCCCATGATAACTGTAAAAGCCGATGAGTTACCACCTGGTGCGGAAACCAAAAATAGGTATGCCAATGTCATTCCTCTACCAGAAACAAGGGTTCAGCTGACTGGCAAAGAGGGATGTGACCATCTTGATGAATATATTAATGCTAATTTCGTTAAGGTAAGAAACTATTGTTATTTAGCATACTGTATAGATAATTCCTTCTTCTTCAATTGGCACTGTTGCAGCCAATTGTGAGAACTGGCCTCCCTTAGTATTTTCTTTTGATCTGCCTTTACCATGTCTATCATGTTTATCTTTGAGATTTCTATCTTTCTTTGTCTTGTCTATCTTTATTTTATTTATGAACTGCTAAAAAGCTCTGCTAATATCTATATTTAGTCGTACCATCTACTTCAATTTCTCACCCCCACTTGTAGTCTCCATCTAAGAATCTTAGTAAACCATCTACAGTTTATGATCCATATTATATGTCCTGGATTTTAAGTGTGGTATTCTCTTTACTATATACTATTCTCTTCACTCATTCCTCTGCCTAATCCTATCCACTCATTTCACTTTCTGCCTCTTAGTAAAGTATATATTATTAATTTCTGCCTTCTGTGTGCTTTCTGAAGGTAACAACTTTTTTTTGTAGCACTGAGAAGTTTAAATCTACATAATATTTATATTATACTTATTTTTTCAGCTGCCAGTAAAACTTACACATACTTCTGAAATGTATCATATACAGTTAGTCATAGATAATAGAAGTTTTATTTCATTTTTTCTTGGAAACCTTCTATTCCCCTTCCATAGCAGTATTTGATTTGCAAACTGTAATCTTTGTTTCCACGCGTATCTCTCTGTGCTCCAGAAATCTCTTCTACAGTGCACTGTACATTGTTTTAGCTGTTTGCGTACTTTTCACTGCATCATCATTTATATCTCCACTACTGTTAAAACTATGTGTATCTTATGTACTTGTATGCACTTTTAGTTTTTAGCAAAACATTGCCTTCTTTTCTCTGTGAAGTGTTACAACTAAGGAACTATAATACGTAAACTATAAATTAATGTTGAATTTACAGGGCCCAAAAGGTGCTGAGAAATTCTACATTGCATGCCAAGCACCGCTACAATCGACAGTAAATGATTTTTGGAAAATGATTTGGCAGCAACAGTGTAAAGTTATTCTTATGATGACTGACTTGCAAGAGAATGGTGTGGTAAGTAATGAATTGATGAATTAATGCTTACTTATATGTAACCCTCTTGGTACGTCAGTATTAATTACAGTTCATTTGACACCCAGTTCTACTAGCGCTAAAATTATATGTTAAACAAAACCCATAACAAGAAACCATAACATGGCAAAAAAACTTCTTTTTCTGTAAGGTGTGAGACTCTGGTCTTAACATAAAGCGTTTATTTCTTATGATTGCCCTAAAACAACCACATCTGAAAGCTGATTTTTAGTCCATCTGATCGTTATAAACTTGCATACTTTGTAGGATTGATTTAGTTATTTAAGAATTCTACTGGACTTAGTACCAGATCATAGCAACTTTTATCTTATTATGACAATCTTCAGTTCTTTCACTAATCACCTTTGAAGTGGTGTATCATTTTAAACCACTCTTTAATGCATAGCAGATTCACTAAAAGCTTTCTAGAGTACTTGCCTTGTGTGCTGTGTTACAGCAATTGATCTCATCCTTTAAACAAAATTTAATGCAAGTTCTTCAATTTTGCTGTTTTTGTTTAATTCTGGTGTATAATGTTTAAAAAAAATCATCTCACACTGAATCCCAACTTACTACATTAGTCATTAAATCTTCATCCAAAATGTCTAAAAATTTTGATAATTATTACAGACAGGTAAACATAACATCACAAAAACGTTTTGAATCAGAATTTAAAAATTTCACTTTTTTTAATTTTTTATAAACTTTGGAGTATCTTCCAACAAATGGAGCCCCAAAAATACTAGGTTAATTATATTAAAAAAAAACAAACAAGTATTCTGTCAATATGCTTACTACATTAGGACAAGTTTACAAGTTTGAAGCTGCTCTGTAAGAAAATTGTTAAACTTGATTAATTAAAACTGTGTAATGAAATACTGTATTGTTTTATTGGCTTTATAGATTTGTTTCAGTTATATTGAAAGTTGTAGCTCTTTGGTCATATAGTCATTTACCCTTACATACCGTATTGTTTTTTTTTTTTAGATTGATCCCTTGGGAGGGGAATATGTGGGGGTCAAAGTTTTGAAAAAAATATCAAAATAAAGATAATTTTGACAAATATTTAAATAAAGTTTGAAAATTTCAAAATTTTTAGATGGCTCAAAAATAGATTAAAACGTGAAGATCACAAAAATCCATGGAGGCATCATCAAATTAAAGAGGGTTTTAACCAAAGTCTGCCAGTTATGTTCAGTTTTGGAAATGTCAAAAATTTAGGACACCAGAGCTCAAAAAAATATAATCAGATTTTGAGAAAATTGTAAAATCTCATGCCAGATATCAAACTAATGGTAATTTTAACTTAAAACTGAATGTAGCATGTACTCTAAAAATATTTTAACTGTAGGGGCACCATGAGGCTAAAAATTTAAATAAAAATTTCTTTCATTCAGAAACTTTTCTGTTCCATCACTCTAATTCTTCCTGGGTCATTCTTGTCTCCTTCTGCCTCGTGATGCCTAGTGGACAATCTGTTTTCTGGAGTCTGTTTTCTGTTGCCTGTCCTTTGCACTTGACCATGCCAAAGCAATGTTGTTAGCCAGTTTATGATCTAAACTCCCCATCATGCACCAGACAGTTTTATTCCTGACCCTACCAGATTTGAAATTTTCTGCAGTTTGCTTCCAACGGTCTGTTTCAGTAACATTCAAGAATTGTCCATGCTGTAATGTTCAACATTCCAGAGCTGTAAGGCATAATGCTTCTTATTATTATACTGTGTAAGCATATTTGGTACTTCCCAATAACCGTACCTGCACTATATTTTCAATGTTTTGAGAATCCAATAGTATTGATATAATATGATATGAAGAAGAAGTGTACTGCTTGTAAATAATTCTATTCTTGAATGTAACGAGAAAATGTATAATGTGGTAATGTTTTTTTATGTGGTTAGGTTGGAATGTTTTGGTTTTTTAGTTTATAGTTTAAACTAAACAGAACTCATGGTTAACAAAATACAACATTTGATAAGTAAATACAATTGGTGACAATCTCAGCACATATTAGAAAAAAAAACAACAACAAAAAACAAATAAAAGCAAACTGAACTAAGCATTCTTATGACTTTTTCAGGGAACCAGATTACAAATTGCTTTTCATATGGTTCCTAGAGTACTGTCATCTTGCTAATAATTTTGTTTTTACTCTTCATGAAATGTCCTGGATGACTGATGCTCTAATGTCACTAAACCTATACTTACCTAATCGAGTTTACTAACCTAACTAATAAAACACAGACTCCTTTGATCTGTAAATGAATTAGTTTTGATAAGTCAAGTTAAAATGATTATAAATCATGTCATATATGAACTTTCTGTATGAATGTTTGCAGGAAAAGTGTGCAGATTATTTACCGCCATGTGAAGTTCTGGACTGCCATCGACTGTTTGGTGACTTTCAAGTTACACTTAAGAAACGAGAAGAAAGAGAGAAATATGTGATATCCAGTCTACAATTGAAGGTATGCTCAATATTAATTTATATGAACACGGAAATTTTGTACAATTAAATTATTATTTATTATTCCGACTATATTGAGGGAACAAGAAATTGAAGATCTTTGGATGGACAAGCAGCAGTTAAAGATGAAAATTCAATCATTTCTGTAATCTTTGGTTCTGGAAAATGTGTAAACATTATACAATTAAATTATAAAATTACAGTAAACTTGGTTTCTTGGATTTTGTTGTCGATGATGTGTAAAAATTTATAAACACTACTCTGACACAGAACTGTATGGATTTAGATTAAAACTTTAAAGAAATTTTACATTATTGCCCTGAGCTAGCTTTCACTCATTGTGAGCTTCATCAGAGTGCTGCCTATTGTGTTTAGCTGTCCACTTTACAGCACAGGAATTTACACTTTGTCAATAAGTAGCCTTAGGCCTATCAAGAGTTTGACTGCCTAAATTTTTATAACATCAGTTGTAAAATCAGGAAAGTAACTAGTTTACAGCAATTATTGCCAGTGGTGAAATATGGCAAATAATTTGGGAGACATAAAAACTCAGCCAAAAGGAACCACTATTAAATAGATGGCATTCTTAATTTAACTAGTAAGACATTGGTGAATAGTTAATGCTGCCACCACCAGCTAAGAGCTAAGTGATTACCTGGACAGCACAAGCACATATCTTATAATTGAAGTAAATAACATTTATCAAGATAATGCTGTCGTTTTTTAATTATTTAATCTATAAATATTAGTTCAAAAATATGGGTAAGACAAAAATAAATCTCCTTACATTTTTAATTAATGGCAAATGGCGTAGATACTGCAGGCTTTATATGTCTTATATTTTTCTTGTAAATGAGATCAACGTGTTATGTCTTCAACTCAGCAAAAATATCTGTGACCACATTCTTCAAAGTTGGATTCTTCGTGCACATAATTGTCGATTATTTTCATAATGTACAAACTAGTTAATTGTGATAATCTTGCATTAAGAAGACACAGTAAGTATGTTTTCATTTTCTTCAGTGTGCTCACTAAATGCTCAGCTGAGGCTGGTACATAAAATTTATTATTTGTCATATACACTCTCAAAGTTGATATATTCTAACAGTTTAATACATGGAAGTATTTTATCATCACCACTGTAGATGTTTAATAATTCGTTGTGCAGTATTACCCAATAAACAAGGTACCCAAACATTTCAGTTCACTAAAAGTTTCCAAACTCGGTGTTTAGTTCCATTGGCATAGAATACAGGGTTGATGTGCAATGCGTTTATGTGCTTCACTTTCAGGTTCCTGCAATACAGTATTATAATCGGGATTCATCCATACAGCTACAGCTACAGTCATCCATACAGTTTTGTAGCACTTCATCTGAATGCAGAACTGCAATATTTTTTCTTTCATAAAGAAAATTATAGCATACTTTTTCAGGACTTAGATGGTAGGTGACTGAAATGCTTTCTGATGTTAAGAACTGTATGCTGAATAAAGAAGCATTTTAAAGATGGAAGCGTAAGAGGATGATGTGAGTGTCAAAGCTGAGATACTAAGAAGAATAACTACAGAATTAGAATGACTCTTACCCATAAAAATATGGAAACTAGAGTAGACTACATTGAGCATATTTCAGATGGGAATAGATTTCCATAGTTATCAGATATGTTTACTTGGCCACTACGCCGTGGCCTAATATTATGATTTCTTGAAATGCCAGGCATTGTCAGTGCACCCACAGCAGCAGTCTTCGTGGAGTGGGAATAAAGTATTACAGCCCGCTAAAAAATGCATTAAGATCAGAATAAAAACTGAAGCACACTTCTATAAATAACTTTTGTTGCAGCTGTTCAAGTTGTTTCCATGACTCAAGCTATGAAAGCTGTGAGCCAATCATAGTAGCCAGACATTGTGTATATCATATGTAATATTGCATTATATGTTTTAGTAGAATGTATTCCTGAAGTATGACCCATTCCCCATGGGACATTCTGTATATTATATATATGGCAGATATTTTTTTATATTTTGTGCTACCAACATAGCAAATATATTATGTCGTTGTGCCTTTTATACTTGACATATTTCAGACTTTACTTTCTTTATAATTTATAAATGTATTTTTTCATTACTACATACAGTATATATGTAAACTGAATTACACTGTTCAGTGTTCTCACATCCATTTGTATGTATTGTGCAGTCTTCTTCCTTGGTGACTACCCAAAAAGTGTTGATCATCATTTTTCTTTTTGCTGTCAACTGCCAATTCCATATGTTTTGGGGACCAACTTACTTTTGTCATGTTCTTCTTGCATTTATATGAAACTGACATTGATAAATGATCATGTTTTGTTTATCCTCAAATTATATGTTATATACTAATGAAGATATATGATCTTATTGGTTTTTTTAATGTATTTTTTATATTGTTCATTACTTTTGGATTACCTGAAGAGCTTATTATTCATATCAGCTACATCAATGATAACATTACATCAGATCAAGAAGATGAATAGAGTGTTAAAGCTGTAGATGATTCTTATGAATTTTCATTTTGTAGAAGTTGTTGGACCTTTTAAAAATTTCAGGCAGTTTTTAAATCTGTAGCTAAAGTCAGATATGATAAATACAAGGTATGAATTTTGACAGAAAATTTTTAAAGTTGATATAAAAAAAACAATAGTTTACATTACTTGTTCTGTAAAGTTTATGTGATTATTGTACTGACTTATTTACATTCTTAACAAACAGCTAATGCAACCCCTTACCACACAGTTCACAAGGATCACACAAATCAAATTTATGCAACTCCACCTGAACATATAAAATACGACTATTATATATAAATGCATTGTTAAGTATGTGGTCTCAGTTATAAAAAATAAATGATACAAAGTTATTATGAGTATGATTAAAGTTATCCGGGCTGTTTGGCCATGGTCCATGGTTTATTGCCAAACCAAACGTTTCAACAGCTCCAATGGCTGCCATCATCAGTGGAATTTAAAAAAATTCTGAACGTAGGGTGTTTACGTCAGGCCCACAGAATTTTTTAAAATTCCACTGATGATGGCAGCCATTGTAGCTGTTGAAACGTTTGGTTTGGTAATAAACCATGGACCACGGCAAAACAGCCCGAATAACTTTAATCATACAACTGACACTGGCCGTGAAAGCCTTAGGACATTATTATGAGTATATTTGTACTTAGAAAAATTCCTGGTGTTTTGTATCTAAATTTTGCAGTTTATTAAAAAAACGTTAATTAAAACAAATTTTTATTTTATATGTAATCTTACATTGTTTGTGATAGAATCTGGAAACAAATTCATGGAGGGAAGTGGTGCATTTGTGGTATGCAAGCTGGCCAACTCAAGGTGTTCCAGAAGACTGTAGTTCTATTATAGCTTTTCTGATTGAAGCACGCTCATTCATGAGGAGCACAACAGGACCTACAGTTGTACACTGCAGCCCAGGCACTGGCCGTACTGGCACTGTGATCGCTATAGACATTTGCATACGTGATTTTGAAACAACACGAAGCGTTGACATACCAAAAACAGTGTACGCCATCCGGAGGGACAGAGCTGGTGCAGTACAAACAAAGGATCAGTATACGTTTATATACCAGGTACTAAATACATATAATTTGATAATATTATCTAGTATGTTAGTAAGTTGTATAACGTATATTCTAGTATTCTAATATAATGTTTGTATAATGTTAATATAATGTTTGTAAGCATATTCTAATAATCAGTTGATATTCTTTGCAATACCTCTTATTTATCCAGTAGACCCCCCTTTGCCAGTTTTCTTCAATCTCTGCCAATTTCTTCAATTGTCTGTATACAAGGCAGGACTCAGAATCAGTTCCCTGTATTTCATATTTTAAACTGAACTAAGCTTTCCATGAAATAAATATAATAATAATAAGTACCTAAGAAATCAAGTGTCCTCATAGTAGCTTCATGTTCAAGATCACAAATGTACCAGTACTGCTATATGATAGTGAATCTTAAGTGTTGAACAAACAGTATGTAAATCTATTCATACTGTAAGGGTAAGGTTAGGTTGGACAACGTAGAGTTGAAGACGTATGGATAAATTTCAGAATGGCAAAGACATTCATGCAAATTATATATTTAGCATACATAGACATTAAAAGTAAAAGACTTTAAGAGACACCGAGGTCAACAAGTGGGCTCAATTAGCAATGACAGATTTTCTTTGGAAGTCTGCATATACAAGCCACATGGTCACAGAACAAGAAGAAAATACTGGTATAGAGAACCATACATGACTTCCATGTTCTAAGATTTATATTTAAAATCATTTACGAAATGAAATGTTTCCATAGAAACTACTTCTTTCCACTTATTGCTTCAGCCTTAACCACAGTACTGTGGTCACTAACGTATACGACCACACGTTATCGCACTCGATTTTCACTGATGATGGAAGTCGATGGCACTGCCGAAACGTCTGGTTTTGCAGAAAACTTTGGTCTACGGCCAAATAGGACGGGAAGGAATTTTAACAACAAACTACTTCTTTGTTGCCAATAACGTAGTACATATTGTAACGACAAGACTATGTATGGTCTTAATAAGCCACAATGTTTTGTTGCTTCAAAATCTGTAACGTTCTGTTTATCTTGGTTATTTAATGTGTACTTTGTTAGTATTTTGAGGATGAGTATGTTGTCAGGGTAATATTAGTTGAGCGCCAATTTGCAATCAAAGGTTGCAAATAAAATGTATTTGTAAATTGGTAAGTATTATTTTTAAACTATCATAAAGGTTTCTTTTTTCAGCTATAATTCTATTTCTTTTAATCTTTTATTTAATAGAAGATTGTGACAACTAGATCTCAGCAAGGCAAATTCAAATCGGATGCCATACTTTCCTGGTGGAGAGGGTTGCCAACTTAGTCTAGTTGATGAAAAAAATTAACATTCATTGATATGGTGTTTATAATATCATATACATTTATTTATCCAATAAATAAAGAAAAGAAAACCTTTTATCTATAGTTATTGAGCTCAAATCCTTTATTATTCTTTTTAAATTCTTTTAAAAGACAAATATAATTATTAACAAAGTCTGACCGGCTATTCTTTAAATATGCTCAGAATGGCAGCAGTAGCAGTAGTATTTCTTATGTCTCAGGGCATACACATTTGCATATTTTATAATTGCTAAATAAATACAACTATTACATTAATGACTCGGAACACAAAGTTTTTTATAAGTAAAAACATAAAGTTTTACCTTACAACCTGAACCGATTTTCACCTTTAAAAGGCTTCTTCAGAGGTTGCCACTGGTAGCGCTGTCCGTCCTGTTGTGGGCGATGGAATCGAATTTCGAAAGATCGATGTTGTGTGTGTGGGGTGAGATATGTTCGAATAATGCATGCGATTTGAATTGTGTCTGTTCATTTAGGATGTCGTTTTTATTTGTTTTCATGTGTTTGTATATTTCCAATTGTTCTAGAGTGTCTAGTTTTCGGCCTTTTGTGTGTATGTGTAGAATGTTCATGTTATTGTCGATGTTTTTGTATGCGTGGTTTGCTTCAATGAGGTGGTTTGCAAAGGTGGATTCTGTAGTGGAATGGAGTGCCTTTGTGTGTTCAATGTATCTCTGTTTGAAGCTACGTCCTGTCTGGCCTATGTAGAATTTGTTGCAATTTGAGCAATTTAGTTTGTAAACACCGGGTAGATCGAATTTGTTTTGTGCTTTGTGTGTGTGTTTTGATAGTGTGTGTTCTGTTTTGTTAGTAGTTTTGTAAGCGATTCTGTATCCTGCTTTTTTGAATTTGTGGGCTATTTTTTCAGTTTGTTTGTTGATGTATGTTAGTGTTATGAATTTGTTGTTTTCTGTCTTTGTCTGTTGTTTGTTTTGTGTAGGAGTTTACTGACTATTGTTCTGTCATATCCATTAGATTCTGCTAGATATTTTATCGTGTTTAGTTCGTCTTTGCAGTCTTTTTCATCTAGGGGGATGTTGTTAAGTCTATGTATCATGGTTCTGAAGGCAGCTAGTTTGTGTTGTATTGGGTGATTGGAGGAGTTGTGTATTAGTGTGTCAGTTGTAGTCGGTTTTCTGTATATACTGAATTTGTGCCTGTGTTCAAGTTTTGTGATGGAGAGGTCTAAGAATTTTATGGTATTGTTGTGTTCGTATTCGGCAGTAAAGGTTATGTTTTTATGTATTTTGTTTATGTGGGTTAGTAACTGTTCACATTGTCTTTTGTTTCCCCTGTATAGTATTAGAATGTCATCAACGTATCTGTGCCAATATAGTATTTTATGTGACTATCTGTCATTGTTTGTGAGTATTTTTGTTTTTTCTTAGTGTTGGAGGAAGACTTCTGCTAGAATGCTGGATATGGGGGAGCCCATGGGTAGACGATCATTCTGTGTGTAATATTTATTGTTATAAGTAAGGTAGTTTTGTTTGTGATAATGTTCAGAGTTTCTGCTATTTCGTTGTGTGCAGGGGCATTACGGTAGTTGATAATGGGGCGGATCGGAATATCTTCTTTATGGATTTTGGGAAGCGTTTGGAGGGTAGGGGCTGATGGTCAGATTTGTTTCATGTAGTGCTTTTGTTTGTGTGTCATTATGTGTTTGGCTTTGTTGACTAGTTGTTTTACTGTGTTTTGGTATCTGTCGGTGGGGTCGTTTTTTAGTTCTGTGACATTGTTCTGTTCCATGAAGTTTTGTACTTTTTTGTGTAGGTTGTCTGTGGAGATGATTACAGTCGTGTTGCCTTTGTCTGCTTTTACAAATGTGATGTGTTTGTGTGTCTTTTCCCTCAGTTTGATGGCTGTGTGTATTTCTGAGTTGTGGTTCTTGTTGCCTGGTGTCTTATGTGCTCCTGTTATATTGTTTATATTATGTCTTAGTGTGTCTTGATGTTCTGGTGCTGTGTTTTGTATATTTGTTTCAGTGTCAACTATGAGTTTTGTTAGTGTTTGGTTGTTTTGTTTTAGGCCTTTATCAAGGAGTGTTTGTTCGTTTTTAGTGATTGTGACGTTCGTGAGGTTTACTGTACGTGGGTAGAATTTGTGTGAGGGGATTATATTTGTGTTGATTGGTGTCAGGTTTTTTATTTTTCTCTCGTGTTTTGTCTGTATGTTATGTATTTGTTTTTTGTCCATTCATTTGTGTGATGTATTAGTTCAGTCATGTAATTGTGTCCGTGTATGTTGATGATCTGTAGGTGTAGCGTTAGTGCTTTGCGGTTGAGAACGTCTTTTTTCTTATATAACTGTTTTATGGATTCTTTTATGTATGTCCTTTGTGCGATGTTTTGTGTTATTTGAGCGGCCTGATTGTTGTGTTTGATTTTGATTTGTGCTTATTTTGGTGTTATTGATTTGTTGAGGCATGTTTTGTTGAATGTTATGTGTGCGACGATCTTTCTAACCTTCAATATTGTGAATGTGCTAAATAAAATACAAATAAAATGTTTTTAAGTTAGGTCCTTTTGACCACGATATAAACAACAAATAGGTTAGGAAAAGTACCAAAATACATGGGATTATAATAAATTACAGAGTGTCTTAACAAGATTATAGTAATGATTTTACAATGTTCAGTGTCTAGGTTATGTTTATTTAAGTGTTTTTAATGTCTAATTCACTTTATATGAGTGTATTACTCTATATTAATAGTTTTTTACACTGAAAATAAGATTATTCGTTAATTATTTTCACAGTGAAAGTTCAAAATAGTTTTAATTAAAAGTGTAAACAGTGTCTTTGAGAAGTGTAACATAGGCCTTGAATGAAATCGTTCAGTTTAGTTATTTATCAAAAATACTTCCCTTCCTGGATAGTTTGATTTTATTTCTTCATATGTTACTTGGTTTACTTCTTTTGAATGATATTGTACTTCTTTCTTCTATTTATTGGGTTTAGTAGTATTATTTAATTTACTTTAGGTTCACTGATATGAAAATTACAATCTGTTGGATTAGTCACCCTTATTTTTTTATCAACCTTTCTCGTTTAAATCTAATAATGCACTCCTCTTTATTTAATTTATAACATTTTAGTTGCTAAGGCCTGTCTTAGCTTTCATTGGTGTGAAATGTAACATTTTATGTTACTATGGAGCTCTCTGAGCCTCAATATAAACAAACTTCTAATATTTTACCTTTCATTTTCTTTAAACTGTTATAACTTTTTTATAAGATCTTTGATCTTCAATTTATTAGTATCTTTGATTTTCTGATGGAACACTGATTATTTTGATACCACTCTTGCTTATTTTCCATTAAATATTTCTTGAGTTACCATTTTACACTTTTAATTATTTGTCCCAAAAATATTTATTATGAGTTCTTCTTGTACTTTTCACTTTACTAAAACTATTGGACACAATTAGTAATAATATAACTTAACCTGACATTGTTTATTCTAATTTTAATATAAATTCTTATTTCAAATCCCTTAACTATCTAGGCTTAACATGCCTAGTTTTGCAAATCTCTATTATTATTATTTTGGTACTCTCCTATTGATATTAACATTGGTATTATTAATATTACAACATATAATATTAATTAATTAAGCAAAATTAATTACTAATAACTATTAGTAACCTATGACAATTCTTATTAACCTACTGTATACAATACAGTCTTTATAAACACAACAAAACACTGTAAGTAGTTATCAAAACATTGTCCTCCTTACTTACTAACTTGAATAGTTAACATAACTATTATTAACATTCCTTTAACTTTAATAAACATAACTATTAGAGCCTTATTTATCAATAATCAAATAATAAAAGAAATAAATAGTATTTAATTAATTAGTTATTGAAACAAGCTATATCATGTTTCTTGGTACTTTGGGTACATACATACATACATACATCCTCGGCGCTACAGCCCAGTCTGGGCCCTGGCCTCCAAAAGAAATATTCCCCACTGGTCTCTACTCCCGGCCAATGTCCACCAGTTTGCTGCACCCAGCCTCACTGCCTCCTTACCAACCTGGTCCAGCCATCTTGTACGTGGTCTTCCCTTCCTTCTCCTTCCCATCGGCAAATAATTCATCACTCTTTTTGGGATTCTATCCTCTGCCATTCTCTGCACATGACCAGCCCAACGCAATCTGTTAATTTGTATGAGTTGCATGATCGGAAGATCTTTAAACCTTTCGTACAACTCTCGATTATGCAGTTGCCTCCAAATGTCGTTTTCCGTCACAGGGCCATAGATTCTCCTCAGTACCCTCCTCTCAAAAACGGATAGTTTCTGCTCATCTAGTTTTTTTAACACCCAGCATTCCGAGCCATACATCAGGACTGGTCTAATCAAGGTCTTGTATAGGGTGGTTGGTACTTTGGGTAGGAGTAGTAAAGTATATTTTTGTCAACAAGATGAGTGGCAAAATATCATGTAACATAATACCCCCCCCCCCAGAAAACGGGTTATTTCAGTAATAAACTGATTACTTAAATAAGCTGATTTATCTCACAAGTGCTTCTCTCAATTTTCATAATATTTCTTGATCTCAGCTTGATTGTACACGCCCTTTACTTTACTAGTTTCTGTGCTGGTTAATTCATAAGTATTATTACCTTTATCCTTGGTTATCCCATACGGTCTTGTATATAATAATAATAACTTTTTAGCTATTCCTTCTGCAGAACTTAGAAAATGCCTGTTTTTTAGTAACACCTTTTCTCCCACATTGTATTTTAAAATCTTATTTTCATTCTTTTCTTCCTCATGGTTTCAGGTATTGGGTTGTGATGAGTTTTCCTAAGTTGTGTTATTATATAATAATTTACCAATAACTTCTTTTTCTTCTTGGGCGAATCTACGAAAATATATTATTTTTCTTCATCTTCTTTATATAGGTGGTTACCAACTGATTTTTCCTTTCCTCTGGGGTTTCTCCTGTTCCTATTAATTCCTTAATTGGGGTTATCAATTCCTCCCTAACTTTAAATGGCACGGTGAATGCATATCAGCTGTGAGTGGCACTATTCTGACCTATTCACCCCGTGCATGGTACAGTGCTCGTTGGCCCCTGCCCATCATAATAATTATTGAGTGGCGCCGTAGCTTTCTACACTCTTACAAAATGGTAACTCTTGCGTTACTTTAAATCCCTCAGAATCATGTTGCTTTCTTAACTCTTCTCATCATTATTATTTGCATCCCAGCAGCTCCCCTTACTTTTATATGACTTATTTTCAGTTTTGGTAAAATCCTTTGTATATTTATTTTCTTCCATTTAATTTTATTTCATCGTTAATTGATTCATTTGCCACAGTGTTATTCATCTCCTTTTTCAATACCCCTTTTTAGTAACAATTACAACTATGGTGTTTGTTATTCTGTTTATATCTATACCTCGATTCTGTTTCTGCAAGTTCATTCCTTCATTTATTTATTTTAAGTACTTATTCCCTTTACTCATTATTATCCCCTTATTATCGTTCTTGACCGTGATATTCTTTTCCAAAACCTGTATTGGTGGGCTATTTGTTTTAAGTTTTCTTTAATTTTCATTTGTCATTACATTTATCATTATTTTTCCTTCTCATTTCTCAAATAGTTTGCCTTGTCGGTAATCATACAATCAGTCCCTTTTCTCTATATTTTGTTTGGAATCAGTTTAACCATGGTCCATAATTTCATCAGTACTGGTCGTTCGGATCACTCTGATGTGCAGAACTATTTCCGTTCTGGTGATATAGATCTTTGCTACCTTATACAGCAATTCTTCTAATACTACATGTTCATTAGTATAGGCTTACATCAATCACTTTATCATTTTGCTTATTAAGTAAATATGTTAATGGTATATCCATTGTTAATGCTATCACTGATATTTTACTATGCATTTTTACTTCTGATGTATTTGACTTACCTATGGATTTACTTAATGTTTTACTCACTGTTATATTGTGATTCCCTTTGAAAGTTTCTATTAAGCTCCTTCTGTTATTTTTAAAATTACTTACTCTTCTGTATTCCGTACTTAGGATGTTAAGTACATTAACTAGTCCATTGTTCATCATCTCCCACTATTCCCGTGTTTTTATTAATTTCCTTTGATGCGTTTGTCTCATTTTCTTTGTCTTCATTTCCATGTGCTTAATATTCTCTTTGTTTCTGTTAGTTTTCTTTTCAGATAACAATACACACTTTTGTCTTTTTTATTTTCTATTTCCTTACTACCTTCTCTGTTCTGATTTACTGGTTCCTTTGACTGGTTCCTGTCATTGTTTAATCCTTCCATTAACAGTCTACAATCATTTATAATTCCTGCTACCATCTGTTTACGATCATTCAATATTTGTTTCCATGTTTCATTATTTTCTTCAATGTTTTTACAATTAATTTCTCTGATTTCTTCTATCATTTGTTTATGATCACGGTCCATTTGTTCTCTCAGTTCTTTACTGAATTTTGTCATTTGTTCCTTCATAAACCTCATCAGTTCCTGCATCTCTTCTTGTGTGAGTTCTGGCATTTTCATTTGTTTCTTGATTTCCTTTCTTTGTTGTTTAACCATAGCCGCCACTAGAGTAGAAATTTCTATAACATTCACAATAAGAATACAAAATTATT
Source organism: Magicicada septendecula (assembly GCA_034769895.1). Classification (NCBI taxonomy): domain Eukaryota; kingdom Metazoa; phylum Arthropoda; class Insecta; order Hemiptera; family Cicadidae; genus Magicicada; species Magicicada septendecula. The sequence goes on along the minus strand of CM068375.1, from coordinate 118,648,451 downwards.
CTATCTCTAGCCTCACTAGTTGGGCTCCAATTCTGTAACGACAAGACCCTGTATGGTCTTAATAAGCCACAATGTTTTGTTGCTTCAAAATCTGTAACGTTCTGTTTATCTTGGTTATTTAATGTGTACTTTGTTAGTATTTTGAGGATGAGTATGTTGTCAGGGTAATATTAGTTGAGCGCCAATTTGCAATCAAAGGTTGCAAATAAAATGTATTTGTAAATTGGTAAGTATTATTTTTAAACTATCATAAAGGTTTCTTTTTTCAGCTATAATTCTATTTCTTTTAATCTTTTATTTAATAGAAGATTGTGACAACTAGAGCTCAGCAAGGCAAATTCAAATCGGATGCCATACTTTCCTGGTTTAGAGTGTTGCCAACTTAGGCTAGTTGATGACAAAAATTAACATTCATTGATATGGTGTTTATAATATCATATACATTTATTTATCCAATAAATAAAGAAAAGAAAACCTTTTATCTGTAGTTATTGAACTCAAATCCTTTATTATCCTTTTTATATTCTTTTAAAAGACAAATATAATTATTAACAAAGTCTGACCGGCTGTTCTTTAAATATGCTCAGAATGGCAGCAGTAGCAGTAGTATTTCTTATTTCTCAGGGCATACACATTTGCATATTTTATAGTTGCTAAATAAAATACAAATAGAATGGTTTTAAGTTAGGTCCTTTTGACTCGATATAAACAACAAATAGGTTAGGAAAAGTACCAAAATACATGGAATTATAATAAATTACAGAGTGTCTTAACAAGATTGTATTAATAATTTTACAATGTTCAGTGTCTAGGTTAGTTGACTTAAGTGTTTTTAATGTCTATTTCACTTTATATGAGTGTATTACTCTATATTAATAGTTTTTTACACTGAAAATAAGATTATTCGTTAATTATTTTCACAGTGAAAGTTCAAAATAGTCTTAATTAAAAGTGTAAACAGCGTCTTTGAGAAGAGTAACATAGGCCTTGAATGAAATTGTTCAGTTTAGTTATTTATCAAAAATACTTCCCTTCCTGGATAGTTTGATTTTATTTCTTCATATGTTACTTGGTTTACTTCTTTTGAATGATATTGTACTTCTTTCTTCTATTTATTGGGTTTAGTAGTATTATTTAATTTACTTTAGGTTCACTGATATGAAAATTACAATCTGTTGGGTTAGTCACCCTTATTTTTTTATCAACCTTTCTCGTTTAAATCTAATAATGCACTCCTCTTTATTTAATTTATAACATTTTAGTTGCTAAGGCCTGTCTTAGCTTTCATTGGTGTGAAATGTAACATTTTATGTTACTATGGAGCTCTCTGAGCCTCAATATAAACAAACTTCTAATATTTTACCTTTCATTTTCTTTAAACTGTTATAACTTTTTTATAAGATCTTTGATCTTCAATTTATTGGTATCTTTGAATTTCTGATGGAACACTGATTATTTTGATACCACTCTTGCTTATTTTCCATTAAATATTTCTTGAGTTACCATTTTACACTTTTAATTATTTGTCCCAAAAATATTTATTATGAGTTCTTCTTGTACTCTTCACTTTACTAAAACTATTGGACACAATTAGTAATAATATAACTTAACCTGACATTGTTTATTCTAATTTTAATATAAATTCTCATTCCAAATCCCTTAACTATCTAGGCTTAACATGCCTAGTTTTACAAATCTCTATTATTATTATTTTGGCACTCTCCTATTGATATTAACATTGGTATTATTAATATTACAACATATAATATTAATTAATTAAGCAAAATTAATTACTAATAACTATTAGTAACCTATGACAATTCTTATTAACCTACTGTATACAATACAGTCTTTATAAACACAACAAAACACTGTAAGTAGTTACCAAAAAAATTCCTCCTTACTTACTAACTCGAATAGTTAACATAACTATTATTAACATTCCTTTAACTTTAATAAACATAACTATTAGAGCCTTATTTATCATTAATCAAATAATAAAAGAAATAAATAGTATTTAATTAATTAGTTATTGAAACAAGCTATATCATGTTTCTTGGTACTTTTGGTAGGAGTAGTAAAGTATATTTTTGTCAACAAGATGAGTGGCAAAATATCATGTAACAATATATAAAAAATTGTCCCTTCCGCCTTCAACTATAATTTTCATTTATAGAAAATTACCCCCACCCCGTTCAACTAGCCTCTTCATTTATAGATATTTCATCTACGTTTCTACAGTGGATTATTAAGATCTTCTTATCAGGATATCTTATCAAATTTATAATATTTATCAAAATTAAGTACTTTACTCTTGTTACAACAAAAAATGTTTCTGGTAAACTACCCTTTCCCCCTAACTGATCTTCACCAAAATCAATAGGCATTGAGCCCTCTACAACTCAGGCACATATGTAAAAAATTATTTGATTCTGTTTGAATTTACGGCAGTTATCGTTCATCATGAAAAAATCAATAGCAGACAGAATAACAGACCATAAAACATGTATAACAAAGTGTTTTCTTTTACCTGTGCAGACATTGATATGCATGAAAACATTTTGCAATTCTTTTTTCCTATGCTATGGTAAATGCCAGTTAAATAGTATGGGATAGGCATTTTATCTATTTACAACAACTTTGTAATATCATTTTAAAAATTTTTTACCACTTGGTGACAGAGTTAATTCTTTAAAATTTTGAAAAAAAAAGCTTAATTAGTCTTGTTGGCACTGGTATTTAGAGTTTGCATAAATCAGTATGCATATAAGAATACTGTGATTGTCTGTTAATATTTTATGTGCATTTTCAGATTGTGTCCCCCTCTGTATTTTTTAACATGTTGCTGGCGATTTGTGCCCTTCAGTTTTCAGTTTCAAGAACAATCTTTAGTTGTCATTATACATTTAGTTTGTGTTTCTAAAGCATATGAAAGAAATTTACTTACATATGTGTCTCTAAAGTGGAATGCTTTTGCTGAATTTGACAAATCATATATAAATATTTAGAATTAATATTAGGCAATTACCTGTATTAACTTCCGTCTTGTGACTTCTTTAGTTTTTTCTTAAAACAACGCGTTTCGAGAATAAATTCTCATCATCAGGTTTAAAAATACTATAAAAACATCAAATTCACCCAAAAGGGGTCGTCAACTATTTAAAATACACAAACACAAAAACACCACACATAATTAAACACCGACACAGTCACAGCACAGTCCGATGCGCATCGTCTCGTTGCCAACGACCAACTGTTGCACTTTGTCTTATACGACCGTTATCATTGCCCGCTGACCCATCGATATCGATGGCCGTGTTGTACAGCAGATTCGATCGGAACGAAACTTTGTCATTAAGTAGCTGGTCCGTTTGTAACTTAGAAGCCCTGTATATCTCATATTCCTCCACAGCGTTCATGTATGCACCCTTTTAATCGATGGGTCAGCGGGCAATGATAACGGTCGTATAAGACAAAGTGCAACAGTTGGTCGTTGGCAACGAGACGATGCGCATCGGACTGTGCCGTGACTGTGTCGGTGTTTAATTATGTGTGGTGTTTTTGTGTTTGTGTATTTTAAATAGTTGACGACCCCTTTTGGGTGAATTTGATGTTTTTATGGTATTTTTAAACCTGATGATGAGAATTTATTCTCGAAACACGTTCTTTTAAGAAAAAACTAAAGAAGTCACAAGACGGAAGTTAATACAGGTAATTGCCTAATATTAATTCTAAATATTTAGTAACGTGACTTGGAGACAATTAAAACAAAATGAAATCATATATAATCTGAAATGTATTTGTACACTGATGGACCTCCAGTTTACCTACAAAGGTACATTTTCAGTTAACCTAATATTTTATAATTACTTCTTTAATATACCGTACTCAACAGGGTTTAAGTTTAAAGTAACCAGACTACATTCATTACCCACCAGTAAGATATTATGACTATTCTATACTATTCTTGACCTGTTGAGGCTAGATGTTTTTAGGAGTAAGGGTAGATCTAGAGTTCAGATGGACATTGTGATAAATGGCCATCAGACAGCATGTGTTCTATTTTTAGGAGTGGGCTGATATCTATAACACTGGGCTTTTAACTAAATATTTTATCAGTTCTGTAAAGAAGAATAAGTTAAAATAAATATGAATATTTGTATGCTTAAAGCACGGTTACTAGACTACATGGTAGGGGTCACAACAGTATGTGCAGTAGCAACCCCAGCCCATGACATCATGCGGACACCAAGTATTAACTGACGGGAACGTTACTTCAGTTGCCGTGTGCGTTTACATGTAAAGTAGTGGCGTTTTATAAATTTTGGGTGTGTAACTATGGTGTGTTGTGCAATTGCTGGGTGTACGAACCATGGTAGACATCAGAAAGGATTTTGAATTAATTTTCACCACTTTCCTAAAACAATGAAATAAAATCGAAGTGGATAAATGCTTGCAAACGGGCCGATTCATTTGTTGTTCATATTGCTCACATGTGTTCAATGCATTTCAATGAATCAGACTATATACACAATTTAAAGAGTGAGCTATTAAATCTCCCTAAAAAACGTGAGCTAAAGCCTAATGCTGTTCCTCATTTAAATTTGCTGTGGTGTAGTGCCTTAGTAAATTCGAGTAGTTCTGCAAGAACAACTAAATTCAGCAAATTCTGAGCTATCAAAACTTAAAAAACTGTCTTAATTTATTTGATGGCATATTTTCTGCATGTCAGCAACAACCCCTCTTAAAAGGGAGATGCTCTTGTTGGTCGTCTGACGATATTGCTAAGGCTGTTACGTTACGCTGCATATCGTATAAAGCCCTGGGTTTTGTGAGAGATGTATTAAAATATCCCCTCCCCAGTGAAGTTACCATCAAACGGCATCTTAGGCAATTTACCGTTTCACCGGGATTTATCGATTTGAGTATTAATATTTTAAAAACTCAAGCAAGTCTGTTTAGTAATTTTGAGAGAGGTGTTGTACTCAGCTTTGATGAGATGAAAGTTAACAGTGATCTTTGTCTCGATCAAATAGAAGAAGTAATCAGAGGGCCTCATAGCAATGTCCAAGTCATGGTTATAAGAAGTTTAACTGGAAAGTGGATGCAACCCATATTTTATAACTTTGACACTGCAGTGACAAAGGAACTGCTTATGGAAACTATTCAGACTATTGAAAACACTGGATTCAAAGTTAGAGCATTTGTCTGTGACATGGGATCTTCAAACACGAAACTGATGACCAATTTGAGTATCTCGTGGGATAACCCGTCTATGAAAAATCTATTCAGTGAAGACAGAAACATATGGGTTTTTTGTGATGTACCACATGCTCTGAAGCTATTATGAAATCGCCTGCTTGACGAGGGATACGTACTAGAATGTGGAAAATTTGTGACAAAAGAAGCATTCATAGTTAGTTGAAATACAAAGTGATGGAAGAAACTTGCAGTATGCACACAAATTATCTATGAAGCACATTCTTGTAGCTGTGACTGAGAGGCAAAATGTGAGGAAAGCCGCTGAACTGTTTTCACTTACAGTTGGAAAAGCAATAGCAATACTCTATCATTTTCCTGAGTTCACCTACGTAGGATAATCTGTATAATTGTATAATAATTTTAAACAATGCATTTGATGTGTTAAACTCTTGAATCCCAGTGTATGGACCGTACAAACTGAAAAGTGCTTACGACATGTCTCCAAGAACAGGATGATGCTTTGAATAAATTATCTCACCTTATCCTCACCATGAGAGTAATTGGAAAACATAAACCAAAAGAACAATTTCTGCCTTTTCAAAAGGGGTTTCTGATGTCCATAAATAGCCTTCGAGGTCTCTTTAAAGATTTAAAATCTGAAAATTATACCTACATTATGGCATCTAGATGTAATCAGGACATCCTTGAGAACTACTTTTCTCAAATTCGAGGATTAGGGCGATTTTATGACCACCCCTTACCTACCATCGTAACACAAATAATTAAGTCACTCATTTTAAGCCGTCATGGTGGTGAAGTGATTAGTAGTGAAAACTGTATATCTGATACAGAAGTTCAGACTCTGAGCACAGATATTCTGTCTGTAGTTACCCAAGACTCAGTTCCTTTGTTATGCGAGTATGATATTGATGACAATGAAAACAAAAGGTCCATGCAACTCAAACACACTGACAAAGACTGATGATGTAACTATTAAAAACAATTTTCACTAAAATAATAATAATAAATGCTGCTAGAATATTACCTACCTTCATAAGACGTTAAACTGCCCAGGTCGCCAACATATTTTTATAGATAAATATGTACATTTAAACACCCTTGCCCTTATAAAAACTTAGATAATTTCACTATCTGACCACCCTTAATTCAGAAAATTCCCCGGAACGTTAGACGAGTTTTATTGGCACAGAAAACTAGGAAATGGTTATGGCGTAATAACTACAATTACCACATATTTATATCGACAACAATCTTATTTATTTTAGTCAATAACGACATTCTTCCTGCTTTACTTACTTTTTTCTTACGTTATACTATAAACAATTATCAAATATAAAATTCCATAATCCAATTTTATCTATATAAACCTGTACTCTCTTTAACTTTTTCTTACTCCCCTTTTCCTCTCACACGCTCTCTCACTCTCTTTACATATATTCTTAATATTTTCGGCCTACCAGAAATACTTCAGAGGCTACGTTTCAAAACTAGGTCTGTTCAGTGTTAAGGTGTATTGTCGACTTCCATTCAACTGACCGCGAGCGTCGTTCGCAACTGCATAGATGCAAGGCGTTGGGCGTTGGTCCGGCTGCCCACCAACATGGGTCGATTCTATAACGCCTTCTCTCATTGATGGGTTCTATCGAAGCTTCTAGAAGCTCGGCCAACGAATTCTGCGAACTAGCCATCTGATGAATTTGGGGTTTCACATTCGCATTTTCCGTGATTTACGGACGTCCTGAGTTGTAGGTGATTAGATAACTCGTCTCGTCAGACTGGCACCAGACACAAACACAGATGGGTGTTTCACAATAAAATTGTGTGCATTTTGGTTAAAAAAGAGGTTCCCCAAAGGTTGAACACTGTATGAATTAAGACTGATTACAATTATTAAAATATTTGTTCCCTTGATTCATTCCGTTACAATGATGATGATGATGATGATGATGACTTCACTGCTGCCATCGATGGCCTCATTAAACATTTACCGCATAAAAATGAAAAAGTACCAACACACGAAACTATTAAAGAAAACGTAGAGTTACTGGAAATGATTGCTAGTTATATCGCATACAGGGTAAGGAAGAGATATGCAGGAAAGGCTAGCAAGTATGGATATATAACCCGAGACATATCTCTTTCAGGAAATAACTGGCTGGAAATAACATCAAGGGGATCATTAATGAAATGCACGCAAGAGTGTGTTGATAGTGTCACGAAAATGGAAGAAGAATTTCCTCTTTTTCATGGTGGCTTTGTAAACCAGTGTCCCGGTATTTTTAGATCATTGAATGACAGAATTAAAAGTAAACATCCTGACATCGATGAATTTGTAGTTCAGTGCTTCGTAAGGATGCGTACATTTATTAGAATAAAATGAATAAGTAAAAGTAGAGACAAGAGAATATGGTCAGACATTGAACGTAGGAAAAAACAAAGAAGTTTAAGAAAGTGGTGCAGTAGTGGTAACTGATAGATAATTCTACAACTTTGTTCCTAAATAAAGGTAAGCATTACAAGTTTTAGTAACCATTAAAAGACTAAATAAGTGCACTGTATGCCTGTGCTGAGATCGGTAATTGATGTTTTACAAAGCCAATTTGACATTTTTTGTTGCGGCCTTATTTTTTACTAAGTAAAAAAACACTATAGGGAATTTTTATTTTTGTTATGCAGCAATGACTAAGTAAATACTATTTATATCGTAGCTATTAATAATGCAAATGTTTCAAACACATGAAACAAAATATATACTACGCATACAACAATGCTTGTTACAACTCATGGCATTACGTATAACTGCTGAATAAATTTAAAACTCAATATTATAATGTTGTGCCCAGCTGCAGTTTAATAATTAATTGTCTTAATCAAAAATTAAAAATAAATCAGTAGTTGGACACTATGGGTATTCTCAAATAACAACAAAGCTGATGATAATGGGACTAGTCCTGGCGATCATTGTATTGTGAGAGTTGTTGTCCGTGGTGTCCAGCTTACGTCATCACTCACGGACAACGACCTGTGCGCGACCCCTACCAACTAATCTAGTAACCGTGGCTTAAAGTAAGTAGGCAGATCTGGTGTAGAGTTTAATACTCTTGTTACTAGAATTAAAACAATCAAATCATTAAATTTAAACAGTTGAAATAAGTATTTAAGCTAGAGAAAAATATCCATGAGAGAATCAAATATTATAAATTTGGGTCTGTGTCACAACATGGAAGCTCTGAAAATAAATGTTTTGTCTACAACCCAAAATATTTCCACCCTGGCAATTCCAAAGACATTTTACCCATCTAACTTGTCAGTTTTGATTTTCAGCCTAAAGGGAGATTCTGGTTTCTTGAATCAACCTTCTTGTTCTAGTTTTCAAGAACCCATTAAAAGTAAACAACTAAGGAGTACTGTGAAAATCGTTAAATCATCTACCAATATATAGTGAACTGTATAAGTTTTGCTACATACACAGAGAAGTTTTGAAGGTCCCACTCACAAAACTAGATAGGATGTTCATGCGGAATGATAGCACTGTGACTTTAAAGCACACGTGTGCCAAGAAATTTAGTCTTCACTTTGGGTTTCAAAGCTTAAGCCACATTACCTTTACTTTGGATAAATGGAGTGTTTCTGCAAGTGAGCCACAGTTTGACTTGATTTATAATTAGTTAGGAGGTTAGATAGGTAGATTTCATTTCCTTTACATGACCATTCTAATTATACTTATATTTCTTTATGTACGGTATTTATTCAAGTTAAATGTGTATTGTTCTTACATAATTATTGAATTAAAAAATATGTGTACAGTCTGTGTGTGTGTGTGTGTGTGTGTGTGTGTGTATGTGTGTGTGTGTGTGTTAAAAAATATAAAGGAAGTACACATATACAGAATAACGATTTTTAATTTGTGTAGGAAGTAAGTAGCTCTAACAAGAGTAGAAAGCAAAGGAAAGGAAGCAGCAATAAGGGAAAGAGTAAGACAAGGGTGCAGACTGTCACCTTTGTTGTTTAGCATATATGTGGAGGAGGAAACAAATGAAGGAACAGATATGTTTAAGACTGGAATTACTGTTCTGGAGCGTATCAGTGATGTAGAATATCTGGGGTATTACAGCTTGTCTTACATTACTAACAATGATGTGGTGAATAAGCTACATACAGTATAACAATGTGTGTGGGACCATCAGGAGAACTCTAAGAACCATACCTGATGTTCTGCAAGCTGATGGCCCTCCCCACACTTGTCTATGGCTCTGGAATTGAACTTTAACAAAATTCTATGCCAGTCCCATTCAAGTGGTTGAAATGACATGTCATAGGGATGTGGCGGGATACAGTTCAAGATTGCAGAAGAAATGCAGATCTATAGCATGAACTAAGTATTATGAGTATACCAATAGGATTTCCTAGTATTGGGTAGAATTATTGGAACATCTTAACTGAATGGATGACTGCTGTATCCCCAGACATTTATTGAATTATAAGCCGAAAGGGCAGAGACATGTGGGACAGCTGAAGAAGCATTGGAGTCACCAGCTTTAGTCTGTCTGCTTGAGACCAGAATAAAGTGTTTTTTTTTTATTGAATTCAATTAAGATGATGAATAATGATGATGAAGATGACAATAACAATGAAGATGATGAATAACAATTTAGAGAAATAAAGGGGAAGAATAAAGTTCAGGTTTGCTGATGACATTGTTCTAATTGTAGAAAACAATGAAGTTTGAAAAAGTATTGAAAATAGTGTGACTAGTATAAAAAATTATTAGGAGAAGAATATGGCTTAAAAATCAATAAAATCAAAACAGAAGTAATGAAAAGCTCTAGAAAATGAAAGTACATATTCTTATAAATATTGGTGTTATGGTAACATTGAAAACGTGAATGAGTTCACCTATTTTTGACACAGTTTCACAAGGGATGGACAAAACAGAAAGGAGATCAGAAGCAGAATAGTGAAAGCCAAATGGAGTTTTCATGAAGGAAGTTTGTTACTGCCAAATATTACATTTGGAAGAAATACATGGAATCATATGGTTTTGACATATGGATGCCAATGCTGGAGAATAGGGAAAACTGTAGGATGAATATTTGTAACATTTGAACTATGGTGCTATAGGATAATACTCAAATAAAATGTGTAGACGAAGTAAGAAATGAATGGGTATTGGAAATAATGAGAAAAAAAGAAGTTTGTGTAGAACTGTAATAAGAAGATAAGACTGGTTGGTAGGGCACTGGTTGAGACACCCAGTATTAATGACTTTAGTGATGGAGGATGCAGAAAATCGAGTACTTGAGGCAGATTATTGAGAATGTGGGGTGTTGTAACTATTCAGATATGAAGAGATTGGTTCAAGATAGGAGAGGCTGGAGGACTGCATCAATCAAACCGGTCAGGTGTCTGATAACAGAAAGTGAAATTTTATAACCACAGTGTTATACTACTTTTTACTGCTGACAATAAAATACAATATAATATCTTTACACTTAGGCAATAATTTCAAAGGTCGGGCGCCATCTTGATCAAGAAACATAAATATAAACTTGTAGTTTTACTTACCTTTACAAGTTATTATAGGGCAGGAATTCGTTTAAGCGAACTCTTGAGTAGCGGAAAGTGTTATGTGAAATAATAATACTTTGTTAAAATTTTTACCAAATGATATTACCCAGTTTATTTATGACCTTTACTTACATATATTCTCCACCAGGTGGCGACAAAATTACTTTAAATTTCTCTTTTACAAACCCTCCAAAATACCTACACAGTAAACATTAAACATTTGATATGTGGTTTATAGATATATATATATTTTATATTTGCACAACCCAGCACCTTTTAAATATTATTTTGTTCACGCTCTCTCTCTCTCTCTCTCTCTCTCTCTCTCTCTCTCTCTCTCTCTCTCTCTCTCTCTCATTCTCTGGTACAATTTTTTGTTTTTTATGAGCTCAATTATTTATTTAATGAATAATTTTGGTCATTAATTATGAATTTACTGAACTGGTCATTTATTTTCTTTGATATGTAAGGGTTATAGCTGATACTTAGCTTCCGTTTTTGGGTAGATGTCACCGCACTACTCGAATCCTGTCATCGTGCAAAATCTGATTCTTTACATTGTCTTAGGGCCCACACTCTCGAATCGTAGTGTCCCCCCTCGAATCACACCTTGGCAGATTTTATGCTGCACGTAGAAGTCCGGACCGTTGCCGATTCTTCATGGTTTCACTTGGCCGATGACACCTACTCAAACCCAACACATTACAACACCAACATTACCGATATTTCATTAATAGTTATTAAACCACTTTTGGTGGTGTAAAATTTACACAAACACTCTTAGTGAATACGCTGGCCGGCTCGGTTCACTGTCTGGACGAAAATGACCCAGAGTATTTGTTAAACATTGCATAGGTGGGGCAAAACTACGTCACGAGTTCTTTGTTCAGAAACCCAACCCAGTCACAATGAGTCTTACATTCCTGGGGTCTGACGTAATTGTGGGCTTGTTTGTTTACTGCTTATCTATGACAAATAGTTTTTTGCGACATTTGTAGCTTTTCAGCGAATTCGACCGAAATCCTGTTAACTCCAAAGTGCGTTGTTTAAAATATTCTATAGTTTATTCACCAAAACTTTATAGGGATTATGAAATAAAATTATTATTATTACAAAATAAATGGTTAGGGAATAAAAATAAATAATTATGGTTTTTAGGACCATAGATTTACAAAATTATATCGTACCAGAATTGTACCGTCACAAAACCCCCTCAATGAAAGATTTTATGCCGAAGCATAAAAACTTTCATTGACACATTCGTACTTCCTAAAGGGATCAGCCAGGATATGTCGCCACAACCCCCTTACAATTTATATAAGAAGAAATACAATAACTCACCCGTGGTCCGATGATGATGACAGAACCTGCATGACCTTACTGGACTTCTCCTTCGAGATCCCAACACCATAAGGCCAATCAGGCGCGTAACGCTCCTGCTCTGACGCGTTGGCCAGTTCAGGACCGCCGTCACAACATCACTAAACACTGAAACAATAAATCAAAAATATCAAAATAGTGGCGTGGTATAATACTATATTCATAACTGATCTGTTTCCCCTTAGCTATGTGCTGGTTTGCGTTAAGAAGCACTAGGTTTGCTTCAAATCAACAAGAATTATATAGAAATGCCATTCTCTTCATGGACTATCCTTTAATTTTAAAATCGTTTCGATTCCCATCGATAATAATTAACTCTTTCTGTTTCATAATTAATGTAATTATAAAAGAAACAAATATCTAAATAAAATACATGGATATAATAAATACTGTATACATAAATCCCAAATTTATGGATATAATTACCTAAATCTCCCTTTAAAGTAATTACTCAAACAGGGAGAAAAACATTTTATAGAAAAAAATAATTAATAAAATCTTATTGAAATTAATATTATTATTATTATTATTATTAACAGTTAATAACTGGCGCTGTTAATAATATTTACCCCTCTTTCTCCTCCACACACTCTATTTCTTATACACACATGTTCAAATTCCTATGTTAATACATAATACATTTTACATAATAATACACATTATCATTATATTAATACATTAATACGGTTAATACAATACAGTAATATGGTTAATAACCAATTCACATTTAACTTGATTAAGATTTACACATCCTACATCTTTAAGTTTGCATTTAAATTATAAAAATTACAATTTCAATTAATTAATTAATTAATACTTTTAAACTTTCATTAATTAGCCATCAATTATTTATCATTTATTATTAATTTATTTCAAATTTATTATTAACATTCATATTACGTTATTATTATTTCATCTCTACTCTGAATTTTCTACCTAACCTTTCACATTCTATCCTGATTAGTCTGGGTGACTCCTGTATTCACTATGCTTTGACATATTATCTAGGCACTAACATTTATAATCTTACTCACCTTTCTTCTAACTAACAATCAAATTTACCTATCATGACACCAATTTCTCAATTATAAACACCTTTCACTAATTTCATTCCGACGATAAATCCTATGGCACCGCGCGTCTTTGTATAGAGATGGGTGTTCCCTACCTGGCTATATACATTCATAATATTTTGCCCTTCCAAAATATCGGCAAACACTCCCTTAAACTACGCTATTACCTGCCACAACGCTATACGTTGGCCACTCCTTATCACCTCACCCCCACTACAAAATAACATCAGCAACAATATATGTTTAACCTTTACTTTATTCATCTCTACAAATAATCACTAACTACTGTGTCCCTAAATATCTAATACTCTCTTTGTATTATTTTCTTCAAAATTCTTGTCTATCTAACTCCCATTTACTTTGATTGACTAACTCACATGCCTCTATTTATTAATACACCCAGGCTCTATTCCCTTTTAAACACTTACTGTGATCATTTACAATTGCATTATAAAATTCATCTCTCACCTACTCATAACAGTACCTTTCAATCTTCAAATATATATTCTTACTTACTACATTATTATTCATTAGAAATTACCTTCATTACAAATTAATAATTTTACTTCATTACTACTGCAATTATAAATTTAGTACAACTTTCTTTTGTACCACTTTAATTCAGTAATTACTCATTAATTATTATTCAGTTATTTAAAATTTTCACTATTACTTTCACTTGTTTAGCAAAATAAAAACATGTTTATTATTCAAACAATACATAATACATGGTGTACATAAAATTTACCTGTAATACACAACATCAAAATACATAAATACATTGACATTAAAACAATGAAAATTATACAATCCAACTTCATTATTTTGTCATTAATCAAAATCAGTCCATATGCAGTTGTGACAGTACAATAATCTCAATGTCAGAATTATGGTATGAGTGGTAACAAATTATCAGATTTTATTGTATCACACACACACATGCATGGAGCGAACAATTTCCTTTGTGAAGAGACAACTACGCATATTCAAATAGATCACCACGACTCCAAGGTCAGGAGCCGACGTGCAGAGATGAACATACGAAATGGCCATCCAAGTGGAAATAAATCGTAAATAGGCACTCTCATTGATCCAGAAGACGGGACGTCATTAAAATAAGTGACGACCTAACAGACAATGACATGACAACAGGACGGGAGCCAATTCCGAACAATAGACAATGACGTGGATGCGCTAACACATACACAAAATATGTGCTTTGCATCTGCCCAGTTCCTTCCAACTCATCAAGATGTCTACATGCTAAATTTGTGGCTGGCACAGTTTCGCCAGTAAAAAGTGTTCTTTTACTGATATAAAATGTAATTAACAGTACAAGTAATGTAGCACAGTTAACGGCTACCTGAGATGTAATTAGATTCAGTGTAACAAGGAACAAAACGAGATTATGAGAGATGCCTGGCCAAACGGAGAACATCGGAAGGGAGACCGCAACTAATACTCAGGAAAGTGCAAACTAATTAACTGTTATTCTTTGGTAAAAAATGAGCTCTAACTATAAATTCAAAATTTACAAAAGGTACCGATCATGTAACATGGGGAAAGGAGTGTGTGTGTGTGCGTAAGAATATGTTTGTACTCATAAGTTATTAATCAGCAAATTGAGGCATTGGTTTCTGTCATTTATTAAAGAGAAATAATAGCGAGAGAACTGCAGTCTCTTGGAGAGGTATGGTAACAAACCAGACATACCGACGAATAATGAAATTAGTGTACTCAGTATTGATAGAGGCGTAGAAATCACGTAGCTAGTAATGGTAGACGCCATTTTGCTATATTGTAATGTGTAACTCAGAAAAGGTATGATATTAAATTCAGTATATGTCCACACTAAAGTTGTTCAAATCATTGCCTCGTATACCTCTATTGTTTCTAAATCTCGCTGCAACGAAACCCTGGACCCTAGAGAAGAAATTCAATTGGAATCTAAATCATGCACTAAAACAGAGAATTTTATGGTAAGTAGATGTTTGTTTTTTTTTTATCGTATGTTATTATCAAAATACAAGAGCATAGCAGTGATTTAGAAATAAAGAAGAAGTTTGTTAACAATTTGCGCCCAGAACAGTGACTTTATAAGTTTGTTAACAAATGCCGCCCTCACAGTGACTATATAGTTTGTTAACACAGTCCAATTCAAAACCACTGTTCACATATATTAAATGTTCATTACATGATAAAACAATCTATCCTCCATCATTGAATAACATTCTAATCTTAGGTCTATTTATCTTATTGTTTAGTAAATAAATTATATAATTATACTCATTATAATATTCATCAAACATTTTATATTCATTCACAATTTCGTTTACATTAATAGATGTATTCAATATTAATATATCATATGCCATGTCACGATCGGGTATAGTTCTGTCTCCCTCAGTATCATATGTCATAATCTTGTTAGTCATATAGTCATCATAATTTTCTACTACTACACCTGTTACTTCCCAAGGTAAGTAATTGTTATCATTATTCTCACCATCTACTGTTATTACTATCTCAATTTTACTACAAAGTAAGTATTCATTATAATCATTCACCATCTCTACTCCTAACCTTTCTACCATATCTCTATAATTTCTATTTACTTTAAAAATTTCTATTACTCTCTTATTCTCTCTCTTTATATATTTCTCACCATAACACCAAGTTACACACTCTCCCTCTCCAAATATGCAGGGGTCACTAACTCAAAATTACTGCACCACCTATGAGGTACACAAAAACACCAAGGAACTCTATTTGTAGACCTTTCGTCTCCCAAATATAAATCTAAGGAACTCTCGTCCTTATTAAAAATACGTGAAGACTTGACTTCACCCCCTACCACAACATCAAAGGAAAATTCTAACCCCTGCACCCCTTTTACAAATGTACTTTCTCTCAGCTCTCTCTCTGACTCAACACACTCAAACACCTCATTATCACTCCCAATAATCTCATTATCATTTTCTAACAACATATTCTTCTTACAACCTGTAAACTCATTATTCAAATTATCACTGTTACTCACCTTCTGATTCTCTATTTGGATTAACTTCTCATCCAACTTTTTAATTACTTTGTCACATTGTTTATCTAGATTATCGTTACGTCTTTTAATTTTGGTCTTTATTTCATCAAACTTTGTATCAAATTTGTTACTTTGTTCATCGAGTTTATTTAATAGTAACTGCATCATTGCAGCTGTACCATCTGTCTTACTTACGTCTTGGGTTGAGATGGGGGTTATTGGAACCGGATTTAATTCAGTAACACTGGTTTGACTAATTTGGTCCAGTTTAACATCCATCTCACTCGCAACTGTTTCCTCTACGTTATCACCTTTATTGGTATTCATTTTACTTATTTTAATATTACCCGCATGCATACAACCTTATAACATAACCTCGTGGAAGTTGGATTATGTTTACGTATTTAAAATTATGTTTATTACCTCAGATAACTTTTCCGCTCTCTTCGTAGGCTTACCCACATAAAATATAAGTTTACGTAGTGTCCCTGTTCGGGCGCCAAATGTTATACTATTTTTACTGCTGACAATAAAATACAATATAATATCTTTACACTTAGGCAATAATTTCAAAGGTCGGGCGCCATCTTGATCAAGAAACGTAAATATAAACTTGTAGTTTTACTTACCTTTACAAGTTATTATAGGGCAGGAATTCGTTTAAGCGAACTCTTGAGTAGCGGAAAGTGTTATGTGAAATAATAATACTTTGTTAAAATTTTTACCAAATGATATTACCCAGTTTATTTATGACCTTTACTTACATATATTCTCCACCAGGTGGCGACAAAATTACTTTAAATTTCTCTTTTACAAACCCTCCAAAATACCTACACAGTAAACATTAAACATTTGATATGTGGTTTATAGATATATATATATTTTATATTTGCACAACCCAGCACCTTTTAAATATTATTTTGTTCACGCTCTCTCTCTCTCTCTCTCTCTCTCTCTCTCTCTCTCTCTCTCTCTCTCTCTCTCTCTCTCTCTCTCTCTCTCTCTCTCATTCTCATTCTCTGGTACAATTTTTTGTTTTTTATGAGCTCAATTATTTATTTAATGAATAATTTTGGTCATTAATTATGAATTTACTGAACTGGTCATTTATTTTCTTTGATATGTAAGGGTTATAGCTGATACTTAGCTTCCGTTTTTGGGTAGATGTCACCGCACTACTCGAATCCTATCATCGTGCAAAATCTGATTATTTACATTGTCTTAGGGCCCACACTCTCGAATCGTAGTGTCCCCCCTCGAATCACACCTTGGCAGATTTTATGCTGCACGTAGAAGTCCGGACCGTTGCCGATTCTTCATGGTTTCACTTGGCCGATGACACCTACTCAAGCCCAGTTACAACACCAACATTACCGATATTTCATTAATAGTTATTAAACCACTTTTGGTGGTGTAAAATTTACACAAACACTCTTAGTGAATACGCCGGCCGGCTCGGTTCACTGTCTGGACGAAAATGACCCAGAGTATTTGCTAAACATTGCGTAGGTGGGGCAAAACTACGTCACGAGTTCTTTGTTCAGAAACCCAACCCAGTCACATACAATGAGTCTTACATTCCTGGGGTCTGACGTAATTGTGGGCTTGTTTGTTTACTGCTTATCTGTGGCAAATAGTTTTTTGCGACATTTGTAGCTTTTCAGCGAATTCGACCGAAATCCTGTTAACTCCAAAGTGTGTTGTTTAAAATATTCTATAGTTTATTCACCAAAACTTTATAGGGATTATGAAATAAAATTATTATTATTACAAAATAAATGGTTAGGGAATAAAAATACAATAATTATGGTTTTTAGGACCATAGATTTACAAAATTAGTATCGTACCAGAATTGTACCGTCACAACAGTCATAAGTAACCATTACTTCACGTAAGTCTCCACAACTGTGTGACAAAAAAGGTATATAGAGATGAAATTCAATTAAATGCAGACATCTCATATTGCATTACACCACACACACTTTTATAATACTTAGTTTTAGTGCCAACCAACATTTTTTATATGAGATTTTATTTTATTAATTGATTTTTAACTGTTGCAGGTACTAAATTTATATGCTGCGAAGCTGACAGGAGGTGCTCTTGATTCATTTTAAGGGAAAGTGGAACATTCATAGACGTTTTCAATTGTGATTGGTACATTATTTTTCTTGCCCATAACTGGACCGAAGTTTGTGAATCAAATTTTTGCTCTGTTCTTTTCACAAAATAAAAATTTTCCAGCTATCAAATGAATCTCATTAAGACTGTTAGATGCCTATTTTATTAATCCATTATTAATTAAATGTTCTGTCTGTATATATTCATTAAGTGTAAAATGCTCTCTAAATATTGTTTCAGTGTTGTAAGCAATAGTTTACTATTTAAGAATAATACAATGTATCTGTTCGATAGGAAATGAAATTGTTAGATCTCCTTTGTGAAAAAAAAAAACAGTTATCAAATGTTCTACTTAATGTTGTTGATCTGTAAACTGTATTATTACTGTTTGTTATATATGTATACTAAAAGATTTCTTAATACTAAAGCCACTTTTATAACAGTGTGGCACAGTTTGAATTCCATATGATTATTATTTTTTTTTTTTAATGCTTGACAATTGAATGGTGCTTATAAGAAAAAATATAAACAAAATTTTATTACTACCTGATGTAGTAGTCTGTTGTAATAGTAATAGATGCTTTGGTGACACTGAACCAGATGTTATAGAAAAGGTTTTGTTTGAGTTGTTAAACATTACAGATATTTGTATGAATATGTATATCATATTATTTATACAAAAAACTTTTTTTTTTTTTTGTGTCTGCTAAAGATACTGTACTGAATAAATATTAATATGAGGAAAAAGTTTTGAAACTATTACAGCCTTAAAAAATGTGTTCATAAATATGTGTGTGTTTGTGGCAAACACTAAAAATACTAAGCAGAAAGTTAATTTTATAAATTAGAAAACATTATGAATATAGTAAGAATATTGTCAATTATAGAATACTTATTAGAGTATCCATAAGTAATGTTCATAACATTAATGTGAGCGGTTTGGTATTAAGACATCTTAACAATGGTGTTCACAAAACATACGATATTAATTACACATATGTTAATTTTAAGACTACACATAATGCTATATTTGTAAAATGAGTACACATATAAAAGGAATTATGTATAAGATGTTCTAAACCTTGATATTGTTATGTCTGTAAATTCTTTATAATTAATTTATTAATGTGTTAAATTGTTTATTTAGTAAATACTTTTTGGTAATGTATTATCTTTTTAAAATAAGTGAGTAAATTATAACGTGAACCATAATCTATTAACCATAAAGAGTGAAATCTTGTCTTTTAATTTATCAGACATTGAATAATTTTTCATTGCATTTTTTTTTTAAATTAAAAACCAAAAAAGTGATTTAAGTTGTATCACTATCAACCATTACTGGTAAAGAGAACGCACCATTAACTGTTAATATAATACCTTGCTAGTGCCCATGTCATTTATGGTTGGAAGTCGTACACATTAGCTATGCCTGTACAACATACATACACAGCTTTCTACATACCCTGTTCATCAAAACCTTTTTATTGCTAAAGCAACCTTCTTTATTGATAAAGATACTATAAAGATAGTTAATAATTATTTTAGTGTGCCAGGTGTAATATAATACAAGGTGTACCAAGAAAAAAACGTATACACATTTTGAATTATAAATATGACAGGATGACTGTTCATAGTGAACATCATCTTGTTGTGTACTTTTTGTGGGGAAGCAAGGGACAGCCTTCTGGTTAGTCTCCATTAATAGATAGAACAGAATATCCATCAAATGAAATCACATACATAGAGGCTCACCAAGAAACTTCAATAGACGTTTAGGTTATTATGTGCAAGTTTTGTAATTTTAATTAAAGAGGTTAAGTGTAGAGTCTTTTGAGTTTTCACAGAAATTCAAACTGTTGACTGTTCTGTCTGAGCACTGATGATAATGTGCACATATGGAATAGCAAACACAGGTCATTTCCTTTGCCATGTGAACACATTCTCTTTCAACTTGTTTGTAGCTGGCATTGTGGTGTAAACCTTATTTTGAATTTTTTTTTTGATTCGGGTTAAAATGTCCTGCGACGTTGTCCAGTGCCTAATTGCCAATATCTCCTCGTTGCAGTTTTCTTCGGTTAGACCTCGTACATTTGTACGACCTTCTGTATTTTGAATATTTCTTCATAAAATTAAGCACAGTGGAGTGAGCTTTGTGAACATGGATGTAAACGTGTATACACTTTTGGGAACACCAGGCTCATCATACATAAGTCTTGTTTAGATGATACATGAAACTACTGAAGTATTATTAGTAGAGGCACATAGAAATATGTTACTGTTTGTTACTTTCAACTGTCAATCTATACCATATGACTGTGTCATTTTACAGATCGCACAATGCTTTTGGAAGTTGTATTTCTGTCAGAGAGTTGAGTTTTAAAAGCTTACACCATGTCATGTTGTCCACCAATCATGAACCAAGATACAAGTCAAAACCCATTTGTCATACAGTTGTAACAAGACATAGCTTCTGATCTTTTGATTAAACAGTCAAACAAAACTTATTGACACAGTTTAAAATCATAATTTTAAATGCATATATACATAAGGAAGTTATATAATAAAGAAAAGTGTCTATTAAATGTATTTTGTAACTATTTATTTAAAAATGCTTTCATTATGTATCTATTCCTCATATATACTATGTTTCCTTTAAACAATATCACTTTTACATCTACATAAAAAAATGTAATTATATATTTAAAATAGTTCCTAATATTTGAAATAAATATTCATTATGCATAAATATTCATTATGTTGGATTATATTGGACTGATGAAAACAAATTTATAGATTAAAAATATTGTATTATATAATGAACAGGTACTATTTGAATTAATATATATACTTGAGTATTCTATTTATTCTGGAAAGTGTATGCTGTGTAATTAAAAATCAGAAGGGAATCAATATTGTATCACCCTTAATTTTTATAAATTTAATTTAAAAGTTTATAAATTTTATGTCAGAAATTAAATTTATTTAGTTTTATGTAAATCGTTATTACTTAAATTGAAAATTTGCATTTTCCGAATGTATATATTTTATCAAAACAAGAGATGACTGTTACATACACTTGAGTGGAAAGGAAAGAATGAGTGGTTTAACAACAAAAGGGTACGCTATCAAATTGGATTTTGTGTGTACATGTACATATATAATACATATATCTACATTCTTAATAGATAGTATTAGGTGATAAGTGTGAGTTAAATTTTGTTACAATCTTTTTTTTTGTTATTACTGCTACTTACTGCTTTTGTTATTATTATTACTACAATAATTCAGCAATTTCCTGTTCCACAAAAATGCTCAATATTATTCGTCCAAGAGAAAACAAGGTGCAAATAATAACAAAATTATCACTTCGTAGTTGATAAATAAAAAAAATCTTATTTATTGTATACTGTTTATTTATTTAAAATCTTGAAGAAGTGTTTTTACAGGACTTATATATTTCTAAATAGAAGGTTAATATGCCACACACACACACACACACACACACACACACACACACACACACACACACACACACACACACACACACACACACACACACACACACACACACACACACACACACACACACACACACACACACACACACACACACACACACACACACACACACACACACACACACACACACACACACACACACACACACACACACACACACACACACACACACAGAACAATGACTTATATTTTTTGTATATATTATTTTTTAATTGAAATAAATAATATTAAGTTACAAAATAATAAACATTAGTTACAAGTATATAAATATAAAAGTTATCTCCATACTTAGATTTGTTGACGATGTATAGTATATACGTTAATTTTGTTGACTTATAATGAATATCAGTATTCTTAATGACATACTACAATAGTAAAAACCAATTTTAAAAATTGTATATACCGTATACTATGCAATTTTATACTTTTTTCATAAATACTTACATGTGATACATTGACAAAAACAATCTTTAGCACAAAAATACTACGATTTTTGGATTGCAAGAAAATAATAACTTTGTGAATCATTTGAAATTTTGTATGAAATTTCTCATTTTTAATTGATGCAAACTTTATTTCTTGTTTAAAACATAATCATGGTGTGTACGCTTATTGTTAAAAGTTTCTTTATTTGGTTAAGAAATAGGCTCTGTCCTTTGTCTTGTTTCTGATGAAGTAAATTTAACTGTAATCTAATACTATCAAGACATTAAAATATGTCACTATTAAGAGAGATTTTTTTTGTATTAATTATATTATTATATTGTGATATCATATTTTTGGTTAAAAAAGTTAATTATAATATTTTATTATTGTTTATATGCTATTGTTTTATTGCCTTCTCTGTTAATATGTATACTATCTAAGAAAAAATGTTTTTTATGTACACACTAAATTACAGCAAGTGTATCTACATATAAATACATATTCGTATAGAATTTTGGATTTTACGTTTGTTCCAATTTCCATTGTTTCCACTCTTCTTTTGTGTTCATGACTATGTCAAATAGAAAATTTGCCAACTTTTCAGCAAATACTTTGAGGCATACCAGTCTGTTACATTCAGTCAACCATTCAGTAATCTACAAACACAAGATGTGAAACAATGTCATTTATTGCCTGTTATGTATTTACAGATAATTCCAGGTTTTGAATACACATACAATTAAGTTTTTAGATACCTCTTTGCTGTGTTTTCAAAATAATCAACAAGTATGTATAGAATGTAACAATTGTTTCTTACATTATATTTTTTATTTTCTTTAGGATATACAGAGTGGAGCATGGTCACTTGACAAAAAGGGATCTTTTGATAACACTTAGTGTGAAGCAATTTATGGCCCACTTTGTATTTCCAGATGTATTAATTTTTGTTTCACCCCCCCCCCACACACACACACACACATACACTTCATTGGATTCTCATTGTCAAACATCGTTACAGCTGTTTTAGACAAATGTAAAGTTTTTGAATTTTGGTTATGTAAACAATTACTATGCCTATTCAGTTATGTGTAATGTTTCATATTATTCTTTATGACTGATTAGTTTGTTTATACATACCGGTATCGCACTACATGTCTTAACACTGAATTGTTGAACACTTGTTGCAAAATTTTAAATAGTTATTATGTTTTCTTTTATTATTCAATTAAAATTTTTATATTTAAAAATATATAAACTTCCCAGATGTTAATTTTTTTTATCTTTGGATATTCATTTAATTATGTTTACCTTGTTGAAATCAGGAAATGTATGTGATTTATTTACTGAGGGATAGCTAAATTTGATATACAGGTATTAAGTTTGACAGAGGTGTTTCCTTCTGTAGTTGTTTATTTTCATAATTATTTTTGTTAGATATATGTATATATTTTGCGCTAAGTTGAAAGTGACAACAATGAATGTTGCTGTAACCTCTCAGGGAATTCCGCCTCTTCCCCATCCCCATCATTGACCACAGTTTCTTTACTTAGTCTTCAGTGTCGTGAATTTGCTGATGTACTGTCTACATTTTGTAGTTGCATGAATAATACAATTTTATTTTACATCAGTTCCATTGGTTCGTCATCAGTGTCGTGCATTCATTGGCATATTTTCTATGTTTTGTTATTGAGTGATAAGTAGAATTTGATTTTACTTTAATGTTTTAGTGTTCTGTTCTTTGAGTTGTTGCCAACATGAATGGCTTTGTCTAGTGGACAGAGTTGTCAAAACAGTGGAGAGAGAGATTTATTACAGAGATATTAAAATGTGAAAACAAAAATCAACGCATTATAATGTGCTTACAAAAGAAAAATACTTTGAAATTTTGCAAGAGGTGGAGGAAGCTGAAAAAATGGAAAAGAAGACACCACTACAACAAAGAAGGATAAAATGATTCAGTGTTCTGGAAATCAGAGGTGTGAAAAAACTTGTTGCACAAAATGAAGGAAATGACAATATAAAATACTATCTTTGCTAAGATTGATGTAGTTCATGTGGCTGTTGGTCATGGTGGTCATGACAGAATCTTGGCTGAAACATCTAAAAAATTTTAAAGTATTACGCAGTGGCGTGCGGTGAAGGGAAGCAAGTGAAGCACTGCTTCAGTAATGATTGGCGATGCACTAACTGCAATTATTTAAAGTAGATTTTATAATTTAATTGAATCTAATTTTAAGTAATCAAAATAAAAATTTACTGAAATTTTCTACATGACTGTTTCAAAAATTTTTAAATAGACTGATTTCACACGCTGGCTATGCAGTGGTAGGTGAAGCAGGTTCGTCACAGCTTGAGTTAGCCTGGTGTAGAGAGATGTACGCACACGTAGAGCGAGATAGAAAACCGCCTCCGCAGTGGTCGGTAACTTGGGTTGAGTTGGACTGCATGCTGTTGAGCTTGTTGGTATCGCTGTGCGTGTTACATTATTTAGTATCGCATTTAAACCATATGCATTTTCCGTTTTTAACACTTGAAGTTATAATTATACCTGATTAAATAGTGCGTCTTACATTTTATGTACGTTGTATTTAAACGATACGCATTATATTTGAAGTTATAGTTATATATCTTAGAATAGTTTCAATGTTGGTTTAATGTATTTTCTACAGTGTCGGTTTGTATAATAAAAGACATTTTATCAAAACCTTTTTATTCCCGGTCATTCGCCAAAAAAATTCAAATGATAAAAATTGGTAAGCCAGCCCCGAATCTTTTAAACTTAACCCAGCTATCTGGAACGTTTACTAGGCATTTCCAGTCTAGTATGTACAGCAAATGTGAGTGGTTGGGTGGTAACTAAATGCACTATTTTGCTGGTATTGTTTGTTGTTTGGAAAGGACAGGAACACTAGCTGGGCTAAGACTGGATTCAAACATTTAGGAAACCTAGTTGAATCTATTGGCGGCCATGAAATTACTGTGAATCATCTTCCTTCATCATTGTGCATTGCTGGTTCCGATCAGAGTAGAATAGATACTGCGTTAGATGACCAACTTAAATCGGAGATATCGGCTCACAATCAGAAGGTTCAACGCAATAGAGATTTTCTTAGGAGACTAATGCTGTTTGATATCTCGGTAAATAAGAATTATCATTTCATGGAGACGATGAAATGGAAAAGACAGTTAATCGAGGTAATTATGTAGAACTTCTCAAGTACACAGCCGAGTATCATCCTCTTCTTGCGGAACATCTACTGTATTTAGGAAACTGTGTAATCTCATTAGAAGCGATTAGCTCAGTTCTTTTAGTGAGTATAAAAAATGAAAGGCAGGAGGTACACTTTGTAGCTGTATTAGTCGATGAAACCAGAAATATTTCAAATAAAGCATAGTACTCTATAGTTTTGCATTATTCGTATAATGGAGAAGAAAAAAGAGATTTTTAGAATCCAATGGCGTAAGTTGTGATCAACATGCCCAGGCTGTTGCAACGCTCATTCGCCAGTTACTGATTGAATTTGAATCCAGTGAAAAATTAGTCGCTCAAGCCTACGATTGGGCGGCAACAATGGGGAAATTTTAATTGGAGTAGAGACCATAATTAAAAGAACTAATCTGCAAGCTCTCTTTGTCCATTGATATGCTCTTGTTTTAAACCTTGTAGTGTCTCAAAGTGTCAGTCAAATACCCGAGTGCAGAATATTTTGTAACATACTTAGTGGTATTGCAGCCATTTTTCGAGATCTCCGGAATGGACTAAATTTTTATATGAGTTTGCGCAGCGATGACTTCCCGATCTGTGCCCAATGAGGTGGAAGTATTCCTCTAAACTTAAAAATACCATTTACAGGAACAGACGTCAATTGTGTGACGTATTCAGTGCCACGTTATGTCACCTTGAAGAGATCGAGTCTGATATTTTAGCTCCCATTAGTGAATTTTTGTCAGTGTTAGAGACAAAATACTTTTGATAAAATAATTTTATATACAGATGACAGACTCAAGCGAGGGACATTTTGTACTGCCGAAAGAAAATTGTAGAAACTCGACAAAGTATAGCATCTCTCCATGATGACTTTGAAGGCGTTTTTCAGCAAACTCTATCTGTAGTAGGGGAGCCATCACAGAGAATGAATGTGAACTACAAGCGTATTTATTGTGAGCGTTTGATAACATGAACAATCACTTGCATACACGGTTTCAAGATTATCCTTTTTAAAGCCTTTTGGAAACATTTGGCAAATTCTTTGACAGTGTGCGTTTACAAAACGAACTTATTGTGTTGTACAATAGTGAAGAGTTTGAAGGGAAAAGTATATCCGATTTTTTAAATCTTTAAAGCTATTAAACTCTAATACGATATTGAAAACTAGTTAAAGGTTTGTATATTTAAGGAAAACGTGTTTACGTGCAGGAGAGTTATTACTATGCTTCAACAGTGTATTAGTGTGTTTATTTGTAAAAAAGTTGATATTTTACCACTGCAATGTGCTGTTACAGTATTTATATTTTCAGACACGTGTTTTAAAAAGATTTGCAGCTCAAGTTAAAGCTTGTATTGTGCCAGTGTTTTTTAAAGAGTTAATAACTTGGTGTTAGAGATTTCGAACCTCAGGGTATACGTGTTCTATGCTTTCTGCGTTGAACATAATATTTTATCATGCTATAAAACATTAAGATATTAGACATAATAATTGATCTTATACCTAAACTTCAATCATAATCGTGTGTGCCACCTACTAACAGGAAGACAGATTAGTAGATAAGCCACTATATGTTAATTTTAATTATAAATAGGGCTTCCGCTATTTTTTTGAAACTGAATTAGGCCTACGGTATCAGATATAACTCAGCTTCACCAAAATGTTTACCCACCGCACGCCACTGGTATTACGAAGGAAATGATACTTCTCTTTTTGTCTATGTGTGAGGCATGTCAATAAAAGAAAACAAAGAAGAGAAGCTGATTGGTTTCCAAGCCCATTCTGTACTCTGAGATGAACGGTAGATGTCAAGTTGATCTCATTGACTTTCAGACATAACCAGACGGTAATTTTAAATACGTAATGGTCTATCAAGATCATCTAACAAGATTTGTTTTGCTCTGTGCATTGAAAAAAAAAGAGCATAGTAAGTGGCCTACAATTTAACTGACATATTAACTATAGGAGCTCCATGCATCTTATAATCCGACAATGGACATGGATTTAACAATCATGTGATTTCTGTACTTATGTGTCTATGGCCTGAGCTCAAAATTGTATACGGGAAACCTCAGCATAGCCAAAGGCAGGGCTCTGTTGAGAATATGATCACTTCTTGGTTGAAGGACAATAATACCACTAAACAGAGGGTCAGACGTCAGAGGGTCTGAAGTATGTACCGTTTATGAAGAACCGAGCGTTCTGTTTGGAATTAAGCATAGTTAAAGTTAAAATAAAATTAACTGGTCAAAAGTTAAAATGTTTTTGTTATATTATTGTTATTGAGTAAATTACTTTGGTTGTAATAATTAATATTATATTATAATATTGGAATAATTAAAATTATATTAAAATAAGTAACAAGTTTATAGACAACTTTAATTATTATTACTGCAAAAACTTATTCTATTTTAACAAATGCTGCATTTCAAAATTGTTGTCACTTTCCTCGCCTGTCCCCTAAAATGAGTCTAGCAACAGCCTTTTGCAATGGGCACACTTGTGTTATACTTTACAAATAATCTTTTCAGCAGAGGGCTCAGGTCTCCAACTTCTTTTGCTTCATAAAAATACTTCACAAGCTCAGTCTCCACCATTTTAACTGCTAACTGCTGTGTGTGTGTGTGTGTGTGTGTGCGCGCGCGCTCATGTGCTCACATGCTTGTATAGGTTATCATTGGATGCCTGGTTATGCCTTAAAACGCATACTTTTTCACAAATATATTTGTTCATATGGACAATTTGAATTCACATGTTTACTTGCCCAGCAACTGGCAGAATTCACCAGCTTCAGTTCTGCATTATTTGACTGTGATCTTTACCACAGTGTGCTAGGAGCTCGGTCACAATGAAAGTTAAGAAAGAAGCATCATCTTTCTCATATATATATATATATATATATATATATATATATATATATATTCCGTCACTTTCTGCTACAGTCCGTTTCTTGATGTATATAATACATTTAATATTTATAACTAAATTTACCTCAAGCTGTTATTTTTCCTTATTTGGAACATGTTTCGAGAGCTCCCGTGCTCTCATCTTCAGCCTTCGCGATCTCATCTTCAGCCTTCCAAGATCGCGAAGGCTGAAGATGAGAGCACGGGAGCTCTCGAAACATGTTCCAAATAAGGAAAAATAACATCTTGAGGTAAATTTAGTTATAAATATTAAATGTAATATATATATATATATATATATATATATATATATATATATAAATCACTGTCAAGTAAGTTTGAAGTAACTGTGTTCTCCTACAGACTGTAAAAATGCATGTAAGGATATCCTCATGTTAAAGGATGCCAGTGGGACAAAGAAGTAGATGACCATCTGACATGTAGAGAAAGACAATGCAGACCAAACTGAGGAAGTTTGGAGTAATGGTAACTTGAAAAGAAGTAACCAAAATGGCCCAGAAAGATGAGAAAGTTAAAAAAGCCTCGTGTACGTGTTAAAGCTTGAAATGGGTGTAAAATGTAAATACTAACTGCATTGTAGTAATTAATTCTTAACGTTAATATCTACTAAAGAAAAATAAACATAAAAAAGTACATTGTGATAATTTCTATCGCTTTTTTAGAGTACCATAGAAACTTTTTGCCATGAGACATGTTACAAGAAAACTAAACAAAATCTTGGAAAATGAATATGTGTTTTATACCTATTCTTTGAATAAGTAACAATATGCACACTCAATTCTTATTTACATATTTTTTCTTTACTTTCCTTCTTCTTCATCGGATCTTGGACCTTTCACTCATTGATTGAATCATCTTTTGTTCTGCCTTCTGATGTTGCGGTTTCTCCTGGGTAGATAAAACATCAGTTGGTAAGGTGGTCTGTCCTGTTTCATCCTTTGTACATCGTCTATACATCTCTGTACTTCTTGATCGTATCATTCAGGTTGTAAATTCCAAGGGCGTGTCTTTTATCATCATTACTTGGTCAATCTGTGATACTCTAAGTAAGATCTTAACCTCATCTCACTAGCCTGTATTCAGCTGCAGGTCCTTGTGTACAGTGTCTCACTACCAAAATGGCTGCATGTACTGCTATAAATTTATAAAATTTTAACAGAGCGTCTCTTCTGCCCTTCCCCTTTAATATTAGTTCCACACATCTCAGATGATCATTCAAAACCAGCTTAGATCTGACAGGAAAGCAACCTCAAAAAGTCATGGACATGGTCTTGATACCAGGAATTTCCTAAATATATGTGTGAATTACTGCTAAAATTCATAGAGAGATCTCTGCAGGCTGTCTTCATTGTTTGCTATGATGGCCTGATCATATGCAAACAGGAGGGTTTTTACAAAATTATTATAATAGAAATTGCTGCTAAAATTCAGTATTTCCAGCATCCACTTTCACTCTCATACAGTATCATGTAAATACATATATATTAAAAGAGTAGGTGATAGGGTACACCCTAGTCCAACCCCTGTATTCATTACTTTCATAAGGGTGCCACCATATTCAGTTCTTGCCATGATTTCCCATATCCCATATACATTCTTCTTACAATGTCTTCAGTATTTTGGTATGCCTTTTCAGTCCATGAGTCTCAATTTCTTTCATCTTACATTATAAAAAGCCTCAATGTAGTCAATAATCACCATTTTTGTTTCAAGATTAAATTCTCTTCATTCATAAATATATTATCAGAGCATGACATTCCCTTCCTTAATCCTGACTGCTCTTCCAGCAAGATAGTATCTATCAGACTTGGGAGAGTTAATAAAAATTTGTAATATTAAATTTAAAGTTAATGCCCCTCCAAAACTAAGTTAAATTTAAAGTTAATGCTTACAAAAACTAACTGATTAAAAGTTAAAACGTTTTTGTTTTTCTTTGTTGTTTTATTGTTACTGAGAAAACTACTTTGGTTGTTGAAATAATCAAAGTGAGATTAAAATATGTAATTAACGAGTTTATAGAAAACTTTAATTATTCTTAACTTTACAGTTGTTACTGCAAAAACTTATTCAATTTTAATGAAAGCTGCATTTCAAAATTTTTATCATTTTGCATGAGTCCCTCTACTCACAACACTGAACAGCCTTTCACAGTGGGCACACTTGTGTTATACTTTACTATCTTTTCAGGAGAGGGCTCAGGTCTGCAACTTCTTTTACTTCATAAGAATACCTAACAACCTCAGTCTCCGCTATTTTAACTGCTTCCTTCACACTTGTTAAATCTATCCAAAAATTGATCAGTTTTACTGTCCTTGTCGGGTATATTAAGACAATCTTACAATGTGTGTCAGAACACTTAATCTACAAATAAGTGTTCCATAGTCGGAAATAGTGAATTATCTGTTACTGATACTTGAACATGCTATGAATAAAATCTAATAATCCAACATTTCTTTTACAAAACATTTTTATAGGCAACTTAAAAAGCAATATTAGCAACTTAAAGCTCTATTATAGATACATAATAGAGGACTTTTAGTAATTTTGTGCCCTTTCTATAGGCTAACTAATTCCCCGTTTCACAACCCTTTGTTAATTTTCTTCCCGACAGTTTTCAAACTAACATTAAAGTTTTTAATGAGGTTTTTGTCTTCTTTTTCCAGACATATCCTCTTTTTAAGAGATAAAATTTCTGTCCTGGAAAATGATAAAAACAGTTGTCAAGTCCAAGAATTTGGCAAATTGTTTATACATGGGAAGTGGAAAAAATTTCAAAACTAGAAATCTAGACTGTAATTTAATTTTTTAAGTTAACGCTTTGAGGGGCAAGCAGTAAGCACACAAAAATCCCTGTGGTGCAAGAAATTTTGTTTTGTAAGTTTTTCTGATTGTATCTTGTTTGGCAAGTAAATTAATGTTGAAAGTTATTAAAACCATCATTTTAAAAATATGTAATTTATTTACTAAATGAAGGTGGTACACAATGTAACCACTGCCCAACTTAAGCAACTTTTAACTAACAAGAAATACAGCAAATTTACATATTAAAAAAAAAACTTGAACATATTTTACAACTTTTTAAGAGAATCAGAGTCATTGAAACATGTCTTTCCTGTTCTCAGACACAAAGCTACATCACAGACATCATATTTCCATCTCGTTCATACTGGGTTTTTCTTGGAACTGCAGAGTGCACATCTTCACGGTGAAGTCGGATGCGTTGGTTGATGACTGCTAGGTACCAGCCTAACATTAACATAAACACGTGCTTTTTTTTGTTAGTGAAGTTTGGTGATTTGTCTTCTAAATTTATTGCTGCCTTCTTCTTTGTAGTTACAATTTTTGGAGCAAAAATTGTACTGTAGATTGTGCGCTTAAAATCTTTGTTGTTGTCTTGCTCCATGTCCATCTCTTAGTGTATGATCAAGCCATTGGTGATACAACAGTCCACAAAAATGAAAGAATAATCGCAGCCACCACTTTTTGCTCTTCCTAATCAATTTTGTAGTCTTTTTTCAACCTGTCGAATTTGTCTACAAAATTTATGTGGCGGTTGAACTCCTGAACAGCAAGTGGGCATGTGAATGTTTTTCTTGTTCCATCTTTTTGTTTCCTTTTTACTGTAGAAATTTCTGAATGGTCAGGGTTGAACAGTGCTAAATACATCGACACCTTTGCTCTCTTTCCACGTAAACAGGATCTCCAGTGTTTTTTCCACTGAATGAGAATTGTTCTCCCCTCTCCATGGTTTTTTTCATTTTCAAGGGATGGTAAACCTTTTCTTGTAGGATTCACTATACTGCATGCAAACATATTTTTGTCCCTCAATTTTCATAGAGTTGAACAGATGTTTTCAAAAGTTATCCATAAAAATTACATGGGTCTTACCTTCTAGACCATTCATGAGATCCAAAACAACTTTTTCATGTAACCCAGGTTCAACTTTATTTTTACTTTTTCCAACATAAATTTGAAATTTCAGGTTGTAAGCAGATTCATCACGTAACATCCAAATTTTGTAACCACGTTTGACTGGCTTACCCCTCATAAACTGTTTCATACTGGATCTTCCCTTAAATTGAACCACACTCTCATCCACAGCAATGTTATGGTGTGGCTTGTAGCAGTCAATAAATGATTCAGATAGAAAATCAATGAAAGGTCGCAATTTGTACAATTTATCAAAATTCGGATCATCTGGCAAAAGCATCAGTGAATTATCATTTAGATGTAAATGACTCAACAAGAAGCTAAAACGTTTCACTGTCATTTGCTTTGAAATATAAGAATCATGTAAGTCTTCATCTTGGGACCAATAATCATCCCAATGACTTGCTCACAATGGAAGTTAAGAAAGAGGCATTGTTGTCTACTTGTCTGGGGTAAAGTCATACCCATAATTAAACAATAGACAGAAAACACTCCTACGAGCTGGACGTTCCCAAAGGGTCAAAGGAGACCTAATGCTAATCCATTCATTGTATGTCAACAGATTAGGATTACCTGGAACAAACTTTCTCCAATATCGACTTCAAAAACAATTTTGGCTAGTATTCCTCTTAGGCAGCCAAAAATTTAACTCTTTAATCGTTTAATCGTTAGACACAAAATCTAACAATTAATTATTAAAGTTGACCATCTTAAAATTTATCGATAAAGTTAAAAAGTTTAACTTTAACCAACTTTTTAACGATTAATTTAATCGTTAATCCCAAGTCTGGTATCTACAATAGGCTTTAATCTGTTGTTAACAATTCTGAGATTTATTTTGTATGCTGTATTAAATAAGCCAATATCCCTGCAGTTTTCACAGCATGTTCATGAACTATTTTGAAAATTGACTACCAGAGCCTTTCTCTAGTATGATGGGATTGCTGTTTGCCTCCAACACTGATTTACAATGTCAAAAAGCCTATACTTTTCTTGTGATGGGAGATATTTATAAAGCTCTATGTTAGTGTAATAAACACCAGCATCTTTTCTACTCTTCAAGTTCTGTATCTTCTATGGAGTCAATGGCTTAGTGTAATTCTACCCTTTGTCCTCACTAAACCAGAGTTTCTTACAAAACTTAATACAATCTGTAATCTTTAAGAGTTTGAGATTGGCTGGATACTTCTCATCCATAATTAAATGCTTTATAATTTTCTAGGCTATATTTTTTTGTCCATGCACATCACTTTCAATGCTGGATACCCATCTATCTCTGTGTGCTTTTTAACCAGAGATTTTGTTTGCCCTTTTTTTGTGTGTTATATTATTCATCAAGGGTTCTTGTCTGATAGACACGTCAAATACAGCTCTTTTTTTATTTGAACTGCATTCTTCAAGTCTTCTATCCATATACAGTATATAGACCTCACTTTTTCTGATGTTTTTTCTTATTACTGGGATTTCTGAGGTTGACTTAACAGTCTCCTTTTTAAATTTTTGTTCTAATTCCATAAACAGTCTCCATTCTCGTTCTTTCCTTCTGTTCTTTGTTCTGTGTTATCCTTCTGTGACATAGATCTCTGATGAAGAGTCTTCTTTAAGAAGACTGACTTTCCATGCCAAGTCAAAACTCAAATACAATTTTACTGGTTTTACCCACCTAGCTTTGAGTCCTACTTTTGCTCTTACCAAATAATAACACTAACCAATATCTTTCCCTCTCATTACTCTGACATTGCCTCTCATTAATTTTCCCAGTTTTTCATTTGTGATGAAATAATCTAATACCGACCTACAAGTATGTCTTCTTGCACACAATGCAAATTTACGATTTCCTTGTGCTGGAAGAATTGATTCTCTATTTGAAAGGGATTGATGCTCACAAAATGTCTAAGCATTTTACCATTCTGATTCAGTCCTGACTCTCAATTTGCTCATAGTAATCCCTTCATTGGCTCTTTTCCTATTCTAGCATTCCAATCCTTTCCTATGACAATGTAGTCATTTTTCTTAGTTGAATTTAGTACTTGTTGCAGGTCTTCATAAAGTACTGTTGTCTCCTCTTTTCTCCCTTCCTATGGAGCGTATGTGGCAGTAATTGTTAGATATCCTCTTTGTATTTTCAATCTACATGTTACAATGTGCCCAGATGTAGAACACTGTTCTATTCTTCCATCTTTCATGAATTAGAATGGCAACTCCAGGTGCAGCTTATCTGTCTCTTTGTATGCAACTGCAAATCTTGGTATAAGATCCCAAGTCAAGTGTGACCCTTAATTTCTTTTTTGTCATTGATATCATCACCAAAACCATCCTTGCATCTTTTATTGTGTGTAGTAGTTTTATGTGTTTGTTTGCTACACTTTAGACATCCATATGCTGATATTTACACATTCTTTTATCTCCTGTCCATTCAACTTTTAGGCTCAGTCAAAACCCTATTATCCATCCGGTCCTTCTTATTGGGTTTTCCAGTAAGAAAATCCCCCCTGGTGCATTACAAGCACTACGCTGGGAAGTAGAGTGATGAGGCTGCTACTTCACTGCTTTTGACCTTGAAGGATTTGAGTAAGGTTACTTAGATGAGTTGTTATAAACAGACCTCCGGAGTTGTTATTTCCGATCTGACGATGAGCTGGGAAGCTTGAAAGCGCTAATCGGAATAATTTTTCTATAGTGGTGTGCAACAGTGATAATTCTGTTCGAGACCTCCGGAGTCTCATCCACCCTGAAAAAGACAAGGAAATGTAGGTAGGGAAAGGTAGGACCTTGGGTAAATGGATGAGTCATTGTGGGACATACTTCCGGTTTCTAAGTTGAGTCCTGTCTGGCAAGTGAGGCCCTACCATTAGTTAAGCTACCGCTGGCATAACTCTCAACCTCATCAGAGCACACAAACCTCCATACCCACATGGACAGTGCTATGATAAGACAATGTCCCCTGTGGAGGTCTTTATTTTCCTCCTAAAATTGATGCTTTTCCATTCCTTAAAAGGATATAATTTTTTTTTATTTCTTAGCTTTTCCATATTCAGTCAGGATAAAATCTATATTGATTAAATTTAATATTTGCTAAAATAAATAACTAATCATATTCATATCACAGAAATACAGTGAACACATAAAAATGAAGCGAATATCTGATCAGACCAAATTGAACTTGTTACAATTAAAAAAAAATACTTTTAATTTTGTGACTGTTCAGAAGAAGAGTAAATGTGGAACATGTGACAAACAGCTAAAATCAGGTAACAAACTGTCACTAACAGCAATAGTTATTTATATTACATTATGAAGGTATTTGAATTATATGAAAACAAAGTATACATTTCTTATAATTTTCCAATTTTTTTAGATAAATAAATAATAAATACTTCACTTAATTTGAGACTAATCTTATGAATATTGTAACATACCAAAATAACGGTTACATAAAAAATGTATAATACGTCAAATGGAAGAGTAACATAAGCATATTTCATCAAGCATGGAAGAAAAAACAGAAGTATGAAAACCAAAAGTGTATCTACAAATAAATAATATTAAAGCAACCCAACGAAGAAGAAAGAGTCATAAGGATATATCATCGAGTATAAAGAAGAAAGAGAAAATACAATGAATCGATAAAATACGTTAGCATCCAGGCCCAATAGATCAAAATAGTGAGGGGACATGCCGAAAGTGATTATCATCATAAGAAAGAGACATATCAAATACAATCACCATAGTGAGAAAATAGACTAATCTGTCATAATAATGAGATAAATATAGGACAATGATTATCATAATAGTGAGTGAAAATGTGGAAGAATATAACTATATTAAGTGAACATGAATTATTACAAATAGTGAGTAACCAAGAAAAGCACCAAAAATGACAAATAATTAACATGAAGAAGAAACAGTTGAATAACAAGAAGAAGAAGAGGAAGAAATGTACCATGAAGAATGAAGATTATGTATGACCAGAACAAGACATCAACATTCCCAAGATATAGAAAGTACCACAATCAATATAGTAACCAGAATAAGAATAATGATTATTGGACTATTAATAATAAAAAACCAAGTGTTGAACCTTAATAAGTGATCACAAACAATGACAGTGAATACTTTGTATAAGTGCAACAACAAATAATATAATAACACTAACCCCAAATAAACAGCACAGACAATATTAGTGAAGTGTTTATAACTGAGGGAAGTGAATAATAATTTATAAGTGAAAGAATCAACGATTAACAAGTGAAATACACAAACAATTAGTGTACCAAGTTTAATCCAAGATTGTAAAACCACAAATATAATCAGCAAGACCACCAATTTTATGATACAGAAAAGTGAAATAATTGCTCAAAGAGACCAATAATAAAAGCTTTATAATCCTTGATATGAAATGTGCCTGAATGTCATAGTAACACAGGACAAAAAGTAGATAAATGTTAAAGCAATTAAGTAGTAAACAAACTAATTTGTTGAATAGAAACAAATCAATGTACCAAAGCCTAGATACAACCCACCAAAATGTGTAACATAATTAGATAAAAAAACAAGTATTATTGTATAAACATATAGTGTAAAATGTGTACAAAATATCCAAAACATAGTAATGAACAATTGTAGTAACATGCCATAATGACATTTGACAGTATTTAAGATGAATACTGAATAAAGTATGAAGCATATTGTTGTCAACCAAATGACACATAACCTCACATGAACTGGACCTACAACATAAAACCATACAAAATAATTAGATAAGGTAATTATCAATAATTGTTTCAAACAGAGACCAAATAAGAATAAATGTACAAGACAATGAATACCATATGAACTGAAAGACACAACTAAATGAGTCAGATTAATTATAATAACAATAAACCAATTAGACAGAACCCCATGTGACAATAGAGTTAATCAAAAAACATTAACAAAACTTGTAAAGAGAGAGTAAGAAAAGTTACCAGTAGTTAGAGGAATGTTCAATACAACTATGAGAATACCTCACAATTAATATACAAGTAATTTAATGACTGGAATTTAATAAACTAACTAACCGCAATCATAGGACTAGGTGTAAACAACCATCATACAATAACTTAAAGAGATTTCAGCTAACAAAAAGTTAGTGAATCCACTAAACTAACCAGGTACAACATTTGTACACAATTTAATTATCAACAATGCATCTAATGTGTGGTAAAATAACTAAATAAGAGTGACAGAATGGCGAGATAAGAGCATAATGTATTTTAAACAATACTATATATGTAAACAAAATAACATTCGCCAAGATGAAGTATTAGCAAACGTAAGTAAGTGTATCTAATAATGTTATAGTACCAAAAATATGTAGGAGAATAAGGGATAATAGTGATGTAAGCAAATATAAACGATTGGACATGGTTGGCTTGTACGCCATTAGTACATTTTGTTCAAATTACAAATATATTAATATTATGTATTAGAGTAGATGAGAAATGGACTCCAGACGTTTAATCATAAGTATTAAGATATAATTACAACAAAATATAGTGGAAAGAACTTATTTTTATTAAGAACCACTATATGAATTTTGAAGAAAGTGAAGTGAGTTATTAATGGACGGAATTATTACTTATTTGGACTTAAATTAAAGACACAAGTGCCCGCAATATAATGCAACTATCCAAATGACAATCTGACTAATAATAAGAAACTTATAAACATTATAAGATTTTCGGTCATTTTCGAATGGCAATGAACACGTCATAGATAATCTCAAACCCAAAGCAGTGACGCTAAAAAATTAAAATTTTTATTTAACTAAGACTTTTGGGGTAGAGAATATCGTATTCTAAACCAATAGAATGACCCGATTTCACCAGACGAAAACAGAAGCTTTGGTGAGATGAACTAATTATCTTCCAGCCACTGATGCGAGCGGAGCCTGCGACAGTCATCCAAAAATATTTTTAAAATGTGCGCGTATCTAAGTAATATACCCATAACTGATCTCAACTGAACACCCATTTTATCGTGTGACAGTGTTGTGAGTGAAACAGTGAACCAATAAAGACATGACCAGTGTATAATAAAGGTCATGTTATGTGAAGGAAACAGGGAGTATTATACATTAACAATTTTAAAATATAATGACAAAATAATATTCGTTAGTTAACGAAAATTATTGTCGACTATGCTAACCAAGTAAACACACTTGCGTGTTTAACTAGTAACGATGAATTATTACCAGATTAAAATGAATAAAAGTTCTCGTCTAACTTAATGACGACATTTAATTAAAATATGTTATATTCATGTTTAAAGAAAAATAATAGAAGCGGAACTATTAATTTATACCGCAAACCATTACTCGTAAATATAGTCGCTTGTTTGACTATGATTTCAGCAGTACTTAAAAAACAATAACTTAATATGCGAGAACAATCATTACTGTTAATTCTACATCCTATTACTAATTCTATCAAATACTAAACAACAACCACATTACAACGTGAGGGGTGAAGAAGAATCTACTAAATCAAATTAATTTAAAAATACAACACAATACTAATCAAACACCCGTCCCAAAAGAAATATTATAACGTGGCGCCCAACGTCTGAGCGCGAATTAGGACAACGATACCCAATAAAACAAATAAATAAATAAACAATTATTAAACCTAATTCGGCGGCAATTACATTGCATAGATATAAAGATGTACAGAAGATCAACGTCGAAGAAGCGAGCGGCAGAAGCCGAAAAAGAAGCTAGAATGGAGGAGAAGGAAGCGACGTCAGCAGAAGACGTAGAAGAAATATTGCTTGCGATAGAAGACAGACAACCTGAACCGGCGGAGGAGGTCCAGAAACCAGAAGGTGAACCGGAAGTCACACAACAGGAAACCCGACCAGAGATAAACCAACCCGAGAAACCAACGCAACCAGGAGACACAAATATCATGCAGGAAATGTACAGTCTATTGAAGAGGTTGAAGGAAGATACACGATCATTAAAGGAGGACAGCCGATCCACAAAGGAGGAATTAGGTACAATCAATAAGAAAATAGAAGATAGCCAGAAGAGGATGGAACAATCAATAAACCAGAAGACGGAAGAGTTATTGACAAAAAATATGGAAATAATTAGAGAAAATTTATCTGAAGAATTGGGAGTCAAGATCGGTGAAACAAACAAAAAGACAGATAAAATGAACGAGAAAATCAATAAGGAAATTGAAGCAATGAAGAGTGATAACGAGAAGATATGGCAACAGATGGCCGACAATAGCTGCAGAGCTGAAGAGATCGCAAGAAATACCATAGAAACAATAGATAAGAAGTTTGAAGAAAATCTAGAAGCGACGGAGGAGAGGATGGCAGTGATGGCGACAGAAATCCAGGGAGAGATGTCTGGAGTACGACGAGAAGGTGAAATTAACAAACAGGAGATTGTACAAACTGAAACAGATCTCAACAATCGTATTGACATCCTCGAAGAAACCTGTGATAAACAAATAGAGGTAATAGAACGCAGACAAACAGAAATGGTAATCGCACACACCACACTAGGGGAGAAGTGTGAAAAGATCAAAACGACAGTGAACGTGGTAAAGAATCAAGTAGATAACGACCAAGAACAATTAACTGAGCGGCAACAACAAGAGTTCAACGACCTCAGGGACGAGATGAACCATCTGAGAACATACCCAAGTGTAATAGCAGGGTTACCACACCTGGATGGATGGGAAAACATAGATTTCCGAGCATATAAGAAAAATCCGCTCGAATTCCTGGAGAGAGTGGACAAGGTACTTAACCGCAATAAAGAGAACCGGTGGTCGATAATAAAAGGAATGCTAGACGAGTACTTCAGAAATGTGTTTGACAATTGGTGGACCGCAACCAGACATGAAGTAAATAGCTACGCAGCGTTCAAGGTGGCATTTAAACTGAAATACTGGTCAGAATCCACCCAAAACATAATAAGAGATGACATAAGTAATGGCAGATATGACCCCAATGGCGGACAATCAATGACAACATATTTTCTAGGGAAAATCTGCCTAGCAAGGAATTTAGAGCCAGCAATACCGGAGGAGTGCCTGGTAACTAAACTGGCATACCACTTCAATCAAGGGGTATCCCAGGGAAGATTAAATGCGCAAATAAAAACGGTACAAGGAATGTCCGCGCTCCTAGAAAACCACGAGAGGGAGCGATATTACCAAAGGAACCGTCAGGGACAAGGACAACAATATGACCGGGGTGGACCGGGCAATAATAGTCCTCATCACAACAATGATAGGCCCAACTATAGAGGGAACTTCAATAACCCGACGCGGTTCAATAATAATCAGAGTCCCAGACAAAATAACGGTGGTGATAACGCCAACCATAACGACCGGGGAAATCTAAACAACCCTAGGCCAAATGGTTACCAGGGAAATAATAATTATCGGCCAAATAACAATTATTACCAGCCGTA
The DNA here is from genome assembly GCA_034769895.1 of Magicicada septendecula. NCBI lineage: Eukaryota > Metazoa > Arthropoda > Insecta > Hemiptera > Cicadidae > Magicicada > Magicicada septendecula. Next base: position 118,607,565 of record CM068375.1, on the reverse strand, counting down.
TAATAACAACTCCCATAATAATAATAATAATTATAGACAAAACAATGGAAATAACGGTGGTAATCAATTCAGAAGGGTACACTACACTAATGCCAGTAGAGGTGGCAGTAGTAGACCGTACTACCAGGGTCGCCGGAGTTTCCACGGTAATAACAGCCGGAGTAACAGCGAGGGAGAAGATCAAGAATCGGGATATCGCTCTAACAGAAGTCGCAGTAGCGAAGATAATCGGCGAGTACCAGGAAATACAGAAGTTTATCATAATGGGAATGGGCCAGGATCCCAAGAACAAAATGCATCCACCTCATCAGACAGGCACCCGGACAATGGTGACCTGCCTTTAAATGGGCACCGGCAATGAAAACCACGACGTCACCCTCACTGAACCGGTCTATTGGGTCTAACGTATCAGGAAACACCACGGAATCAATTGTAATTCTCCAAAATAACTACTTGAAAAATATTCGCCAAGATTTAATGGAAGAAAAAGAAAATAACGTCGATGACACCGTTAATAGCGAAATTGCCTATATATCAGTTAATGTCAATGGAATCAAAGCAACGGCCATGATAGATACTGGGGCCAATGTATCATTAATTGATAGAGTTGAGTTAAACCGGATACAGATAGGGAATAAAACAATAATACCGACGTTGCCAATAAATAATATTATCCTAATTGGAGCAACGGGTCGACAGAATAAAACTATCCGAAACCAAGTGCAATTAGAAATATCAAGCAACGGTGAAACCATCCCAATGATTTTCTTAGTAGCGAGTGGGCTACCCTTTACCTTGTTAATCGGCTGCGACATATTAAGGAAATATGCAGCCATTATCGATATGAACAGAGCCAAGGTATCCTTAAAATCAGGTGACATTAAATGACAGTAGAGTTGATCGAGAACAGGAAGGCACCTCCTGAACACATCATATACTACATCCGGGAAGGCCATAACCAGAGAGAGAAAATGTCAATCAATGGAGAGATTCGCCATAGCCAAGGAGACACGTTGTGGATGCAAAAGCTAGCAGAAATTAAGAAATTCCAAACAGATAGCGTTGACAGTATTTTAACAGATGGACAGATAGGAAAACTAATTCAAATTTATAACAGATACAGGCATGTATTTTCGGATACGCCAGGGAAAGTGAAAAATTTTCAGTGCGAAATAAAGTTCAAAGAGCAAACTGAATTCAAAAGAAAATCTTACCCTATAGCTTTTTCACTAAAAGAAGCAGTCCGCTTAGAAATACAACGGTTAATAGAAAACGACATTATTGAACTAAGCAAATCCCCGTTACACCAATCCAATTGTAGCCGTACCAAAGAAAAATGGCGCAGTAAGGATTTGTTTAGATGCCAGGGAGATAAACAAAGCCATAATAAATGACAGGACGTCGCCTGGAGAAATCGACGAGATCCTTAAGAAGTTCCATGGCATAAGGTATATCAGTATATGGGACACAGTGTGTGGGTATTGGCAGGTGGAGTTACACCCCAACAGCAGAAAGTATACGGCCTTTATTTTTGAAGGGCGTAACTACCAATTTAAAAGGTTACCCTTCGGCCTGGTAAATTCCGTAGCAGTCTTCATAAAGTGTATGGATGAGATCTTAGGCCAGAATACACTACAATTCACTACAGTGTATGTGGATGATTTGCTAATTACCTCCAGTAACTGGGAGGAACACTGTAACAGGGTGGCACAAGTATTACAAAAATTGGATGAGAACAATATCACATTAAAATTGGAGAAATCCAAACTCATAGCAAATGAAGTGCAATTCCTGGGCTTTAATTTGTCTGAAACTGGCATAACCCCAGCACAAGAAAAGATGGAGGCGATACAGCGCTTCCCTGTACCCAAAAACAAGAAACAATTGCAATCGTTTTTTGGGATTTGCAATTATTATAGAAAATTTCAAAATAACTATTCAGAGATGACATCTAAGTTTTCCCAACAATTGTCATCAAAAGATAAGTAGAGATGGGGACCTGAACAGGACACAACATTTGAAATGATAAAAAAGTAGTTCCTCAAAACTGTAATGTTACATCACCCAAACTTTAACAAAAATTTTTACATGAATTGCGATGCAAGTGATGTAAGTCTTGGATCCATCTTATATCAAGAAGACGAGAATGGCAACCATCAAGTGATCAGTTTTGATAGCAGGACACTCAACAAGTGTGAGCGCAACTATCACACTACGGAGAAGGAACTCCTTAGTATAGTGTTCGCTTGCGAAAAATTCAGAATGTATATTTTGGGATACCCAATCACAGTGCGTACGGACCACAAATCAATATCATTCTTAAAAAACTGCAGTTTAAAGCATGGCAGACTGACGAGATGGACACTAATGCTCCAAGAGTACAACATACATTGGGAATACGTCCCTGGTAAAAACAACATAGCTGCAGATGTGTTGTCCAGAGTAAACATACAGGCCCAAACCTTTGAAGGAGAAAAGGAGGCCATCGCTAAGGTTTACCATATTTTGAAAAGCAGATCCGAATTAGCAGACATACTAACCAATATACAAATCAACCAGCAAAACGATCCTAAAATCAACCATATAATACGGAGATTGACAGAACAAGATGAAGGAGTTGTTCAATATTATTGTATCCATGATAATTTATTGTTCACTAAAACCAAACAATCCAATGATCAATGGAAAATTTTAATACCTAAGATTATTGAAAAAGAAATTGCAATTGACTACCATATAAGATATGGACATATGGGAGCCATAAAAGTGGTCAAAGCATTAAAAGAGCATGTATACTTTAAGGATATGAATCGTACAGTGAGAAAGTACATACAACATTGTCATCTGTGTCAGCTAGTTAAATGCAACAATGAAAAGAAAGAAGGAGTGATGATACCCATTACATCTACAAGAAAACTAGAGAAGGTGTTTGTGGATATTTGTGGACCATTTCCACGCAGTGGCGGCAGACACCAGTACAAATACATAGTGATAATCTTCGATCACTACACAAAATTCACTAAACTCTACGCCATAAACAGGGCAACGACAAGCAAGATTTTAGAAATTATCACATTAAAATACATCCCAGAGATCGGAAAACCCCAGTCCATAATCACGGACCACGGAACGCAATTTAGAGGCCGAAAATGGCGGAATACTTTAATAAACCAAGGTGTGAAAACGTATAAGACATCAGTATATCACCCTAACAGCAACCCTGCCGAAAGAGTCTTGAGAGAGGTAGGCAGAATCTTAAGGACATACTGCCACATACAACAGCGAAGATGGGAAGAATATTTGTCCCCAGCCGAAGATTTCATAAACTTAGCTTGTCACCAGTCAACTAATGAAACACCCTACACTGCTATGTTTGAACAAAGACCACCCCGAGAAATAACAGAAATAATCAATTTTCCACCAGGAAGCAAGTTTGAATTTAACAAAGCAAAATTTTATAACAATGCAGTTGAACGAGCTGACAAACTCAGGCTCAAGTATAAAAAATCACAGCCTAAGATCATAACATACGAAGTGGGAGACAAAGTGCTATTAAAAAACCGAGAACTCCCAAGTGCTATAGAAGGAATTGCTAAAAAATTATTACTGCTATACACAGGCCCATATACTGTTACCAAAAATAATATGAACAATACATACGAAATACAAGATCCTGTAACAAAGAAAATTAAAGGTAATTATAATCAGACTTCCATGAAACGATATATTGAGAATTGAATAATGCAAAAAGATGAAATATTATGATGGAAATTATTTAATGTTGATACTAAGTACGAAATGAAAATTATAAATGTAAGACGCAATAAACAGGGCAACGACAAGCAAGATTTTAGAAATTATCACATTAAAATACATCCCAGAGATCGGAAAACCCCAGTCCATAATCACGGACCACGGAACGCAATTTAGAGGCCGAAAATGGCGGAATACTTTAATAAACCAAGGTGTGAAAACGTATAAGACATCAGTATATCACCCTAACAGCAACCCTGCCGAAAGAGTCTTGAGAGAGGTAGGCAGAATCTTAAGGACATACTGCCACATACAACAGCGAAGATGGGAAGAATATTTGTCCCCATCCGAAGATTTCATAAACTTAGCTTGTCACCAGTCAACTAATGAAACACCCTACACTGCTATGTTTGAACAAAGACCACCCCGAGAAATAACAGAAATAATCAATTTTCCACCAGGAAGCAAGTTTGAATTTAACAAAGCAAAATTTTATAACAATGCAGTTGAACGAGCTGACAAACTCAGGCTCAAGTATAAAAAATCACAGCCTAAGATCATAACATACGAAGTGGGAGACAAAGTGCTATTAAAAAACCGAGAACTCCCAAGTGCTATAGAAGGAATTGCTAAAAAATTATTACTGCTATACACAGGCCCATATACTGTTACCAAAAATAATATGAACAATACATACGAAATACAAGATCCTGTAACAAAGAAAATTAAAGGTAATTATAATCAGACTTCCATGAAACGATATATTGAGAATTGAATAATGCAAAAAGATGAAATATTATGATGGAAATTATTTAATGTTGATACTAAGTACGAAATGAAAATTATAAATGTAAGAATAAATGTTGACAAGATATTAATATTATGATATAAAAGTGTAATCCAAAGAAATAATGTAAAATGTGAAGAAAATTGTAATTTACCCGTACTACAAATATAGAATATACGAGACCGACACATGACAACCTGGCACAAACATAAAATATAAATTCCTAGAGCCAGTCAACAGTAATTTACCATCTTACCCGTACAAGAAGAAAATATATACATACGAGGCAGACACACAAGATCTACGGCATGTAAACTAATTCCAAGAGCCAAGTCAACCAGTTATTAACAGCTTACCCGTACTATAAATAGAAGAGATTATATACGAGGTGGACAAATAACATCTACGGCATAAAAAGAATAAATTCCTAGAGCCAGTCAACTAGTAAACACCAGCTTACCCGTACTACAAATATGAGATAATAATACGAGACGGACACCCAACATCAATGGCAAATATATATAAAAAGAATAATTTCCAAGAGCCAAGTCAACCTAGTTATTACCATCTTACCCGTACAAGAAGAAAATATATATATACGAGGCCGACACACAACAGCCATGGCAAAAAGAATAATTTCCAAGAGCCAAGTCAACTAGTTAATACCATCTTACCCGTACTACCAATATAATAAAAAAAGACGGACACCCAACATCAATGGCAAATATATATAATATTATAATTTCCAATAGCCAAGTCAACCAGTTATTAACAGCTTACCCGTACTACAAATTTAAGAATCATACGAGAACGACACCCAAGAACTATGGCATAAAATATATGACATGTATATATAAATTCCAAGAGCCAAGTCAACCAGTTATTAACAGCTTACCCATACTACAAATATAAGAATTATACGAGAAGGACACCCAAGAACTATGGCATAAAATATGTGAAATGTGTATATAAATTCCTAGAGCCAGTCAACTAGTAATTTACCATCTTACCCGTACTACTAATGATTAGAAAGAAATATACGAGATGATATACAGAACAAGCAACATAAGAAGTTGGAGAAATGGAAGCAAGTAAATATTATTGATATAAACAATATATGATACCCAAACACAAGGCAAAAAACCAGAAGAGAGCCTATACTAAATGAAATGTAACACAAAGACGTGAATCATGAAGATGAGGAAGATTATGAAGTGACGTTTAATGTAATACCAAGAGAAAAGATTAATTGATGACAAAGAAGAATGAAAAATAATATACTAACGAAGGAGATCATGTGAAAATACCAGTGATGAAATGTAAACAAACTATCCCAGTAAAATGTGAAGAATTAAGTTAAGATGAATCAGGAAGAAGAGAATATAATAATGTATAAACTGCAGATGCGTGAGATAATCCCAAGGATATTTATTATTTGTCGAAAGAACGACCACTTTATATTTTGAAATGATTTGAGATGAATGATTCAAGCGATCATTTATATTATTGACAGAGATGATGTGCCTCTGAATTTATTGATGTTAGTATGGCCAGCAGAGATGTATGCCACAGTGAGCCACTCTGAACTGCCCCAGCTAAAATTATGTTAGGGAATTAGGGAATTAAATAAACAAGGGAGATAATTACATGGAAAGAAAAATAATTATGATTCAAATAGAAGAGAATGAAGGGATATAAGAAGAACATAAGAGTCAACGTGGAAATATACAACAATTGATGAATTCTTCAGAAAAATAAGTATACGAATTCAGAATTAATCAATTCTTGTAGGAAGGCATATGTAACGTACCAAAATAACGGTTACATAAAAAATGTATAATACGTCAAATGGAAGAGTAACATAAGCATATTTCATCAAGCATGGAAGAAGAAACAGAAGTATGAAAACCAAAAGTGTATCTACAAATAAATAATATTAAAGCAACCCAACGAAGAAGAAAGAAGAGTCATAAGGATATATCATCGAGTATAAAGAAGAAAGAGAAAATACAATGAATCGGTATAATACGTTAGCATCCAGGCCCAATAGATCAAAATAGTGAGGGGATATGCCGAAAGTGATTATCATCATAAGAAAGAGACATATCAAATACAATCACCATAGTGAGAAAATAGACTAATTTGTCATAGTAATGAGATAAATATAGGACAATGATTATCATAATAGTGATGAAAATGTAGAAGAATATAACTATATTAAGTGAACATGAATTATTACAAATAGTGAGTAACCAAGAAAAGTACCAAAAATGACAAACAATTAACATGAAGAAGAAACAGTTGAATAACAAGAAGAAGAAGAAGAAGAAGAAGAAGAAGAAGAGGAAGAAATGTACCATGAAGAATGAAGATTATGTATGACCAGAACAAGACATCAACATTCCCAAAATATAGAAAGTACCACAATCAATATAGTAACCAGAATAAGAATAATGATTATTGGACTATTAATAATAAAAAACCAAGTGTTGAACCTTAATAAGTGATCACAAACAATAAGTGCAACAACAAATAATATAATAACACTAACCCCAAATAAACAGCACAGACAATATTAGTGAAGTGTTTATAACTGAGGGAAGTGAATAATAATTTATAAGTGAAAGAATCAACGATTAACAAGTGAAATACACAAACAATTAGTGTACCAAGTTTAATCCAAGATTGTAAACCACAAATATAATCAGTAAGACCACCAATTTTATGATACAGAAAAGTGAAATAATTGCTCAAAGAGACCAATAATAAAAGCTTTATAATCCTTGATATGAAATGTGCCTGAATGTCATAGTAACACAGGACAAAAAGTAGATAAATGTTAAAGCAATTAAGTAGTAAACAAACTAATTTGTTGAATAGAAACAAATCAATGTACCAAAGCCTAGATACAACCCACCAAAATGTGTAACATAATTAGATAAAAAAACAAGTATTATTGTATAAACATATAGTGTAAAATGTGTACAAAATATGCAAAACATAGTAATGAACAATTGTAGTAACATGCCATAATGACATTTGACAGTATTTAAGATGAATACTGAATAAAGTATGAAGCATATTGTTGTCAACCAAATGACACATAACCTCACATGAACTGGACCTACAACATAAAACCATACACAATAATTAGATAAGGTAATTATCAATAATTGTTTTCAAACAGAGGCCAAATAAGAATAAATGTACAAGAAAATGAATACTATATGAACTGAAAGACACAACTAAATGAGTCAGATTAATTATAATAACAATAAACCAATTAGACAGAACCCCATGTGACAATAGAGTTAATCAAAAAACATTATCAAAACTTGTAAAGAGAGAGTAAGAAAAGTTACCAGTAGTTAGAGGAATGTTCAATACAACTGTGAGAATACCTCACAATTATTATACAAGTAATTTAATGACTGGAATTTAATAAACTAACTAACTGCAATCATAGGACTAGGTGTAAACAACCATCATACAATAACTTAAAGAGATTTTAGCTAACAAAAAGTTAGTGAATCCACTAAACTAACCAGGTACAACATTTGTACACAATTTAATTATCAACAATGCATCTAATGTGTGGTAAAATAACTAAATAAGAGTGACAGAATGGCGAGATAAGAGCATAATGTATTTTAAACAATACTATATATGTAAACAAAATAACATTCGCCAAGATGAAGTATTAGCAAACGTAAGTAAGTGTATCTAATAATGTTATAGTACCAAAAATATGTAGGAGAATAAGGGATAATAGTGATGTAAGCAAATATAAACGATTGGACATGGTTGGCTTGTACGCCATTAGTACATTTTGTTCAAATTACAAATATATTAATATTATGTATTAGAGTATTAGAGTATTAGATTTTCTTCCCGACAGTTTTCAAACTAACATTAAAGTTTTTAATGAGGTTTTTGTCTTCTTTTTCCAGACATATCCTCTTTTTAAGAGATAAAATTTCTGTCCTGGAAAATGATAAAAACAGTTGTCAAGTCCAAGAATTTGGCAAATTGTTTATACATGGGAAGTGGAAAAAATTTCAAAACTAGAAATCTAGACTGTAATTTAATTTTTTAAGTTAACGCTTTGAGGGGCAAGCAGTAAGCACACAAAAATCCCTGTGGTGCAAGAAATTTTGTTTTGTAAGTTTTTCTGATTGTATCTTGTTTGGCAAGTAAATTAATGTTGAAAGTTATTAAAACCATCATTTTAAAAATATGTAATTTATTTACTAAATGAAGGTGGTACACAATGTAACCACTGCCCAACTTAAGCAACTTTTAACTAACAAGAAATACAGCAAATTTACATATTAAAAAAAAAAACTTGAACATATTTTACAACTTTTTAAGAGAATCAGAGTCATTGAAACATGTCTTTCCTGTTCTCAGACACAAAGCTACATCACAGACATCATATTTCCATCTCGTTCATACTGGGTTTTTCTTGGAACTGCAGAGTGCACATCTTCACGGTGAAGTCGGATGCGTTGGTTGATGACTGCTAGGTACCAGCCTAACATTAACATAAACACGTGCTTTTTTTTGTTAGTGAAGTTTGGTGATTTGTCTTCTAAATTTATTGCTGCCTTCTTCTTTGTAGTTACAATTTTTGGAGCAAAAATTGTACTGTAGATTGTGCGCTTAAAATCTTTGTTGTTGTCTTGCTCCATGTCCATCTCTTAGTGTATGATCAAGCCATTGGTGATACAACAGTCCACAAAAATGAAAGAATAATCGCAGCCACCACTTTTTGCTCTTCCTAATCAATTTTGTAGTCTTTTTTCAACCTGTCGAATTTGTCTACAAAATTTATGTGGCGGTTGAACTCCTGAACAGCAAGTGGGCATGTGAATGTTTTTCTTGTTCCATCTTTTTGTTTCCTTTTTACTGTAGAAATTTCTGAATGGTCAGGGTTGAACAGTGCTAAATACATCGACACCTTTGCTCTCTTTCCACGTAAACAGGATCTCCAGTGTTTTTTCCACTGAATGAGAATTGTTCTCCCCTCTCCATGGTTTTTTTCATTTTCAAGGGATGGTAAACCTTTTCTTGTAGGATTCACTATACTGCATGCAAACATATTTTTGTCCCTCAATTTTCATAGAGTTGAACAGATGTTTTCAAAAGTTATCCATAAAAATTACATGGGTCTTACCTTCTAGACCATTCATGAGATCCAAAACAACTTTTTCATGTAACCCAGGTTCAACTTTATTTTTACTTTTTCCAACATAAATTTGAAATTTCAGGTTGTAAGCAGATTCATCACGTAACATCCAAATTTTGTAACCACGTTTGACTGGCTTACCCCTCATAAACTGTTTCATACTGGATCTTCCCTTAAATTGAACCACACTCTCATCCACAGCAATGTTATGGTGTGGCTTGTAGCAGTCAATAAATGATTCAGATAGAAAATCAATGAAAGGTCGCAATTTGTACAATTTATCAAAATTCGGATCATCTGGCAAAAGCATCAGTGAATTATCATTTAGATGTAAATGACTCAACAAGAAGCTAAAACGTTTCAGTGTCATTTGCTTTGAAATATAAGAATCATGTAAGTCTTCATCTTGGGACCAATAATCATCCCAATGACTTGCTCACAATGGAAGTTAAGAAAGAGGCATTGTTGTCTACTTGTCTGGGGTAAAGTCATACCCATAATTAAACAATAGACAGAAAACACTCCTACGAGCTGGACGTTCCCAAAGGGTCAAAGGAGACCTAATGCTAATCCATTCATTGTATGTCAACAGATTAGGATTACCTGGAACAAACTTTCTCCAATATCGACTTCAAAAACAATTTTGGCTAGTATTCCTCTTAGGCAGCCAAAAATTTAACTCTTTAATCGTTTAATCGTTAGACACAAAATCTAACAATTAATTATTAAAGTTGACCATCTTAAAATTTATCGATAAAGTTAAAAAGTTTAACTTTAACCAACTTTTTAACGATTAATTTAATCGTTAATCCCAAGTCTGGTATCTACAATAGGCTTTAATCTGTTGTTAACAATTCTGAGATTTATTTTGTATGCTGTATTAAATAAGCCAATATCCCTGCAGTTTTCACAGCATGTTCATGAACTATTTTGAAAATTGACTACCAGAGCCTTTCTCTAGTATGATGGGATTGCTGTTTGCCTCCAACACTGATTTACAATGTCAAAAAGCCTATACTTTTCTTGTGATGGGAGATATTTATAAAGCTCTATGTTAGTGTAATAAACACCAGCATCTTTTCTACTCTTCAAGTTCTGTATCTTCTATGGAGTCAATGGCTTAGTGTAATTCTACCCTTTGTCCTCACTAAACCAGAGTTTCTTACAAAACTTAATACAATCTGTAATCTTTAAGAGTTTGAGATTGGCTGGATACTTCTCATCCATAATTAAATGCTTTATAATTTTCTAGGCTATATTTTTTTGTCCATGCACATCACTTTCAATGCTGGATACCCATCTATCTCTGTGTGCTTTTTAACCAGAGATTTTGTTTGCCCTTTTTTTGTGTGTTATATTATTCATCAAGGGTTCTTGTCTGATAGACACGTCAAATACAGCTCTTTTTTTATTTGAACTGCATTCTTCAAGTCTTCTATCCATATACAGTATATAGACCTCACTTTTTCTGATGTTTTTTCTTATTACTGGGATTTCTGAGGTTGACTTAACAGTCTCCTTTTTAAATTTTTGTTCTAATTCCATAAACAGTCTCCATTCTCGTTCTTTCCTTCTGTTCTTTGTTCTGTGTTATCCTTCTGTGACATAGATCTCTGATGAAGAGTCTTCTTTAAGAAGACTGACTTTCCATGCCAAGTCAAAACTCAAATACAATTTTACTGGTTTTACCCACCTAGCTTTGAGTCCTACTTTTGCTCTTACCAAATAATAACACTAACCAATATCTTTCCCTCTCATTACTCTGACATTGCCTCTCATTAATTTTCCCAGTTTTTCATTTGTGATGAAATAATCTAATACCGACCTACAAGTATGTCTTCTTGCACACAATGCAAATTTACGATTTCCTTGTGCTGGAAGAATTGATTCTCTATTTGAAAGGGATTGATGCTCACAAAATGTCTAAGCATTTTACCATTCTGATTCAGTCCTGACTCTCAATTTGCTCATAGTAATCCCTTCATTGGCTCTTTTCCTATTCTAGCATTCCAATCCTTTCCTATGACAATGTAGTCATTTTTCTTAGTTGAATTTAGTACTTGTTGCAGGTCTTCATAAAGTACTGTTGTCTCCTCTTTTCTCCCTTCCTATGGAGCGTATGTGGCAGTAATTGTTAGATATCCTCTTTGTATTTTCAATCTACATGTTACAATGTGCCCAGATGTAGAACACTGTTCTATTCTTCCATCTTTCATGAATTAGAATGGCAACTCCAGGTGCAGCTTATCTGTCTCTTTGTATGCAACTGCAAATCTTGGTATAAGATCCCAAGTCAAGTGTGACCCTTAATTTCTTTTTTGTCATTGATATCATCACCAAAACCATCCTTGCATCTTTTATTGTGTGTAGTAGTTTTATGTGTTTGTTTGCTACACTTTAGACATCCATATGCTGATATTTACACATTCTTTTATCTCCTGTCCATTCAACTTTTAGGCTCAGTCAAAACCCTATTATCCATCCGGTCCTTCTTATTGGGTTTTCCAGTAAGAAAATCCCCCCTGGTGCATTACAAGCACTACGCTGGGAAGTAGAGTGATGAGGCTGCTACTTCACTGCTTTTGACCTTGAAGGATTTGAGTAAGGTTACTTAGATGAGTTGTTATAAACAGACCTCCGGAGTTGTTATTTCCGATCTGACGATGAGCTGGGAAGCTTGAAAGCGCTAATCGGAATAATTTTTCTATAGTGGTGTGCAACAGTGATAATTCTGTTCGAGACCTCCGGAGTCTCATCCACCCTGAAAAAGACAAGGAAATGTAGGTAGGGAAAGGTAGGACCTTGGGTAAATGGATGAGTCATTGTGGGACATACTTCCGGTTTCTAAGTTGAGTCCTGTCTGGCAAGTGAGGCCCTACCATTAGTTAAGCTACCGCTGGCATAACTCTCAACCTCATCAGAGCACACAAACCTCCATACCCACATGGACAGTGCTATGATAAGACAATGTCCCCTGTGGAGGTCTTTATTTTCCTCCTAAAATTGATGCTTTTCCATTCCTTAAAAGGATATAATTTTTTTTTATTTCTTAGCTTTTCCATATTCAGTCAAGATAAAATCTATATTGATTAAATTTAATATTTGCTAAAATAAATAACTAATCATATTCATATCACAGAAATACAGTGAACACATAAAAATGAAGCGAATATCTGATCAGACCAAATTGAACTTGTTACAATTAAAAAAAAATACTTTTAATTTTGTGACTGTTCAGAAGAAGAGTAAATGTGGAACATGTGACAAACAGCTAAAATCAGGTAACAAACTGTCACTAACAGCAATAGTTATTTATATTACATTATGAAGGTATTTGAATTATATGAAAACAAAGTATACATTTCTTATAATTTTCCAATTTTTTTAGATAAATAAATAATAAATACTTCACTTAATTTGAGACTAATCTTATGAATATTGTAACATACCAAAATAACGGTTACATAAAAAATGTATAATACGTCAAATGGAAGAGTAACATAAGCATATTTCATCAAGCATGGAAGAAAAAACAGAAGTATGAAAACCAAAAGTGTATCTACAAATAAATAATATTAAAGCAACCCAACGAAGAAGAAAGAGTCATAAGGATATATCATCGAGTATAAAGAAGAAAGAGAAAATACAATGAATCGATAAAATACGTTAGCATCCAGGCCCAATAGATCAAAATAGTGAGGGGACATGCCGAAAGTGATTATCATCATAAGAAAGAGACATATCAAATACAATCACCATAGTGAGAAAATAGACTAATCTGTCATAATAATGAGATAAATATAGGACAATGATTATCATAATAGTGAGTGAAAATGTGGAAGAATATAACTATATTAAGTGAACATGAATTATTACAAATAGTGAGTAACCAAGAAAAGCACCAAAAATGACAAATAATTAACATGAAGAAGAAACAGTTGAATAACAAGAAGAAGAAGAGGAAGAAATGTACCATGAAGAATGAAGATTATGTATGACCAGAACAAGACATCAACATTCCCAAGATATAGAAAGTACCACAATCAATATAGTAACCAGAATAAGAATAATGATTATTGGACTATTAATAATAAAAAACCAAGTGTTGAACCTTAATAAGTGATCACAAACAATGACAGTGAATACTTTGTATAAGTGCAACAACAAATAATATAATAACACTAACCCCAAATAAACAGCACAGACAATATTAGTGAAGTGTTTATAACTGAGGGAAGTGAATAATAATTTATAAGTGAAAGAATCAACGATTAACAAGTGAAATACACAAACAATTAGTGTACCAAGTTTAATCCAAGATTGTAAAACCACAAATATAATCAGTAAGACCACCAATTTTATGATACAGAAAAGTGAAATAATTGCTCAAAGAGACCAATAATAAAAGCTTTATAATCCTTGATATGAAATGTGCCTGAATGTCATAGTAACACAGGACAAAAAGTAGATAAATGTTAAAGCAATTAAGTAGTAAACAAACTAATTTGTTGAATAGAAACAAATCAATGTACCAAAGCCTAGATACAACCCACCAAAATGTGTAACATAATTAGATAAAAAAACAAGTATTATTGTATAAACATATAGTGTAAAATGTGTACAAAATATCCAAAACATAGTAATGAACAATTGTAGTAACATGCCATAATGACATTTGACAGTATTTAAGATGAATACTGAATAAAGTATGAAGCATATTGTTGTCAACCAAATGACACATAACCTCACATGAACTGGACCTACAACATAAAACCATACAAAATAATTAGATAAGGTAATTATCAATAATTGTTTCAAACAGAGACCAAATAAGAATAAATGTACAAGACAATGAATACCATATGAACTGAAAGACACAACTAAATGAGTCAGATTAATTATAATAACAATAAACCAATTAGACAGAACCCCATGTGACAATAGAGTTAATCAAAAAACATTAACAAAACTTGTAAAGAGAGAGTAAGAAAAGTTACCAGTAGTTAGAGGAATGTTCAATACAACTATGAGAATACCTCACAATTAATATACAAGTAATTTAATGACTGGAATTTAATAAACTAACTAACCGCAATCATAGGACTAGGTGTAAACAACCATCATACAATAACTTAAAGAGATTTCAGCTAACAAAAAGTTAGTGAATCCACTAAACTAACCAGGTACAACATTTGTACACAATTTAATTATCAACAATGCATCTAATGTGTGGTAAAATAACTAAATAAGAGTGACAGAATGGCGAGATAAGAGCATAATGTATTTTAAACAATACTATATATGTAAACAAAATAACATTCGCCAAGATGAAGTATTAGCAAACGTAAGTAAGTGTATCTAATAATGTTATAGTACCAAAAATATGTAGGAGAATAAGGGATAATAGTGATGTAAGCAAATATAAACGATTGGACATGGTTGGCTTGTACGCCATTAGTACATTTTGTTCAAATTACAAATATATTAATATTATGTATTAGAGTAGATGAGAAATGGACTCCAGACGTTTAATCATAAGTATTAAGATATAATTACAACAAAATATAGTGGAAAGAACTTATTTTTATTAAGAACCACTATATGAATTTTGAAGAAAGTGAAGTGAGTTATTAATGGACGGAATTATTACTTATTTGGACTTAAATTAAAGACACAAGTGCCCGCAATATAATGCAACTATCCAAATGACAATCTGACTAATAATAAGAAACTTATAAACATTATAAGATTTTCGGTCATTTTCGAATGGCAATGAACACGTCATAGATAATCTCAAACCCAAAGCAGTGACGCTAAAAAATTAAAATTTTTATTTAACTAAGACTTTTGGGGTAGAGAATATCGTATTCTAAACCAATAGAATGACCCGATTTCACCAGACGAAAACAGAAGCTTTGGTGAGATGAACTAATTATCTTCCAGCCACTGATGCGAGCGGAGCCTGCGACAGTCATCCAAAAATATTTTTAAAATGTGCGCGTATCTAAGTAATATACCCATAACTGATCTCAACTGAACACCCATTTTATCGTGTGACAGTGTTGTGAGTGAAACAGTGAACCAATAAAGACATGACCAGTGTATAATAAAGGTCATGTTATGTGAAGGAAACAGGGAGTATTATACATTAACAATTTTAAAATATAATGACAAAATAATATTCGTTAGTTAACGAAAATTATTGTCGACTATGCTAACCAAGAAAACACACTTGCGTGTTTAACTAGTAACGATGAATTATTACCAGATTAAAATGAATAAAAGTTCTCGTCTAACTTAATGACGACATTTAATTAAAATATGTTATATTCATGTTTAAAGAAAAATAATAGAAGCGGAACTATTAATTTATACCGCAAACCATTACTCGTAAATATAGTCGCTTGTTTGACTATGATTTCAGCAGTACTTAAAAAACAATAACTTAATATGCGAGAACAATCATTACTGTTAATTCTACATCCTATTACTAATTCTATCAAATACTAAACAACAACCACATTACAACGTGAGGGGTGAAGAAGAATCTACTAAATCAAATTAATTTAAAAATACAACACAATACTAATCAAACACCCGTCCCAAAAGAAATATTATAACGTGGCGCCCAACGTCTGAGCGCGAATTAGGACAACGATACCCAATAAAACAAATAAATAAATAAACAATTATTAAACCTAATTCGGCGGCAATTACATTGCATAGATATAAAGATGTACAGAAGATCAACGTCGAAGAAGCGAGCGGCAGAAGCCGAAAAAGAAGCTAGAATGGAGGAGAAGGAAGCGACGTCAGCAGAAGACGTAGAAGAAATATTGCTTGCGATAGAAGACAGACAACCTGAACCGGCGGAGGAGGTCCAGAAACCAGAAGGTGAACCGGAAGTCACACAACAGGAAACCGGACCAGAGATAAACCAACCCGAGAAACCAACGCAACCAGGAGACACAAATATCATGCAGGAAATGTACAGTCTATTGAAGAGGTTGAAGGAAGATACACGATCATTAAAGGAGGATAGCCGATCCACAAAGGAGGAATTAGGTACAATCAATAAGAAAATAGAAGATAGCCAGAAGAGGATGGAACAATCAATAAACCAGAAGACGGAAGAGTTATTGACAAAAAATATGGAAATAATTAGAGAAAATTTATCTGAAGAATTGGGAGTCAAGATCGGTGAAACAAACAAAAAGACAGATAAAATGAACGAGAAAATCAATAAGGAAATTGAAGCAATGAAGAGTGATAACGAGAAGATATGGCAACAGATGGCCGACAATAGCTGCAGAGCTGAAGAGATCGCAAGAAATACCATAGAAACAATAGATAAGAAGTTTGAAGAAAATCTAGAAGCGACGGAGGAGAGGATGGCAGTGATGGCGACAGAAATCCAGGGAGAGATGTCTGGAGTACGACGAGAAGGTGAAATTAACAAACAGGAGATTGTACAAACTGAAACAGATCTCAACAATCGTATTGACATCCTCGAAGAAACCTGTGATAAACAAATAGAGGTAATAGAACGCAGACAAACAGAAATGGTAATCGCACACACCACACTAGGGGAGAAGTGTGAAAAGATCAAAACGACAGTGAACGTGGTAAAGAATCAAGTAGATAACGACCAAGAACAATTAACTGAGCGGCAACAACAAGAGTTCAACGACCTCAGGGATGAGATGAACCATCTGAGAACATACCCAAGTGTAATAGCAGGGTTACCACACCTGGATGGATGGGAAAACATAGATTTCCGAGCATATAAGAAAAATCCGCTCGAATTCCTGGAGAGAGTGGACAAGGTACTTAACCGCAATAAAGAGAACCGGTGGTCGATAATAAAAGGAATGCTAGACGAGTACTTCAGAAATGTGTTTGACAATTGGTGGACCGCAACCAGACATGAAGTAAATAGCTACGCAGCGTTCAAGGTGGCATTTAAACTGAAATACTGGTCAGAATCCACCCAAAACATAATAAGAGATGACATAAGTAATGGCAGATATGACCCCAATGGCGGACAATCAATGACAACATATTTTCTAGGGAAAATCTGCCTAGCAAGGAATTTAGAGCCAGCAATACCGGAGGAGTGCCTGGTAACTAAACTGGCATACCACTTCAATCAAGGGGTATCCCAGGGAAGATTAAATGCGCAAATAAAAACGGTACAAGGAATGTCCGCGCTCCTAGAAAACCACGAGAGGGAGCGATATTACCAAAGGAACCGTCAGGGACAAGGACAACAATATGACCGGGGTGGACCGGGCAATAATAGTCCTCATCACAACAATGATAGGCCCAACTATAGAGGGAACTTCAATAACCCGACGCGGTTCAATAATAATCAGAGTCCCAGACAAAATAACGGTGGTGATAACGCCAACCATAACGACCGGGGAAATCTAAACAACCCTAGGCCAAATGGTTACCAGGGAAATAATAATTATCGGCCAAATAACAATTATTACCAGCCGTATAATAACAACTCCCATAATAATAATAATAATTATAGACAAAACAATGGAAATAACGGTGGTAATCAATTCAGAAGGGTACACTACACTAATGCCAGTAGAGGTGGCAGTAGTAGACCGTACTACCAGGGTCGCCGGAGTTTCCACGGTAATAACAGCCAGAGTAACAGCGAGGGAGAAGATCAAGAATCGGGATATCGCTCTAACAGAAGTCGCAGTAGCGAAGATAATCGGCGAGTACCAGGAAATACAGAAGTTTATCATAATGGGAATGGGCCAGGATCCCAAGAACAAAATGCATCCACCTCATCAGACAGGCACCCGGACAATGGTGACCTGCCTTTAAATGGGCACCGGCAATGAAAACCACGACGTCACCCTCACTGAACCGGTCTATTGGGTCTAACGTATCAGGAAACACCACGGAATCAATTGTAATTCTCCAAAATAACTACTTGAAAAATATTCGCCAAGATTTAATGGAAGAAAAAGAAAATAACGTCGATGACACCGTTAATAGCGAAATTGCCTATATATCAGTTAATGTCAATGGAATCAAAGCAACGGCCATGATAGATACTGGGGCCAATGTATCATTAATTGATAGAGTTGAGTTAAACCGGATACAGATAGGGAATAAAACAATAATACCGACGTTGCCAATAAATAATATTATCCTAATTGGAGCAACGGGTCGACAGAATAAAACTATCCGAAACCAAGTGCAATTAGAAATATCAAGCAACGGTGAAACCATCCCAATGATTTTCTTAGTAGCGAGTGGGCTACCCTTTACCTTGTTAATCGGCTGCGACATATTAAGGAAATATGCAGCCATTATCGATATGAACAGAGCCAAGGTATCCTTAAAATCAGGTGACATTAAATGACAGTAGAGTTGATCGAGAACAGGAAGGCACCTCCTGAACACATCATATACTACATCCGGGAAGGCCATAACCAGAGAGAGAAAATGTCAATCAATGGAGAGATTCGCCATAGCCAAGGAGACACGTTGTGGATGCAAAAGCTAGCAGAAATTAAGAAATTCCAAACAGATAGCGTTGACAGTATTTTAACAGATGGACAGATAGGAAAACTAATTCAAATTTATAACAGATACAGGCATGTATTTTCGGATACGCCAGGGAAAGTGAAAAATTTTCAGTGCGAAATAAAGTTCAAAGAGCAAACTGAATTCAAAAGAAAATCTTACCCTATAGCTTTTTCACTAAAAGAAGCAGTCCGCTTAGAAATACAACGGTTAATAGAAAACGACATTATTGAACTAAGCAAATCCCCGTTACACCAATCCAATTGTAGCCGTACCAAAGAAAAATGGCGCAGTAAGGATTTGTTTAGATGCCAGGGAGATAAACAAAGCCATAATAAATGACAGGACGTCGCCTGGAGAAATCGACGAGATCCTTAAGAAGTTCCATGGCATAAGGTATATCAGTATATGGGACACAGTGTGTGGGTATTGGCAGGTGGAGTTACACCCCAACAGCAGAAAGTATACGGCCTTTATTTTTGAAGGGCGTAACTACCAATTTAAAAGGTTACCCTTCGGCCTGGTAAATTCCGTAGCAGTCTTCATAAAGTGTATGGATGAGATCTTAGGCCAGAATACACTACAATTCACTACAGTGTATGTGGATGATTTGCTAATTACCTCCAGTAACTGGGAGGAACACTGTAACAGGGTGGCACAAGTATTACAAAAATTGGATGAGAACAATATCACATTAAAATTGGAGAAATCCAAACTCATAGCAAATGAAGTGCAATTCCTGGGCTTTAATTTGTCTGAAACTGGCATAACCCCAGCACAAGAAAAGATGGAGGCGATACAGCGCTTCCCTGTACCCAAAAACAAGAAACAATTGCAATCGTTTTTTGGGATTTGCAATTATTATAGAAAATTTCAAAATAACTATTCAGAGATGACATCTAAGTTTTCCCAACAATTGTCATCAAAAGATAAGTAGAGATGGGGACCTGAACAGGACACAACATTTGAAATGATAAAAAAGTAGTTCCTCAAAACTGTAATGTTACATCACCCAAACTTTAACAAAAATTTTTACATGAATTGCGATGCAAGTGATGTAAGTCTTGGATCCATCTTATATCAAGAAGACGAGAATGGCAACCATCAAGTGATCAGTTTTGATAGCAGGACACTCAACAAGTGTGAGCGCAACTATCACACTACGGAGAAGGAACTCCTTAGTATAGTGTTCGCTTGCGAAAAATTCAGAATGTATATTTTGGGATACCCAATCACAGTGCGTACGGACCACAAATCAATATCATTCTTAAAAAACTGCAGTTTAAAGCATGGCAGACTGACGAGATGGACACTAATGCTCCAAGAGTACAACATACATTGGGAATACGTCCCTGGTAAAAACAACATAGCTGCAGATGTGTTGTCCAGAGTAAACATACAGGCCCAAACCTTTGAAGGAGAAAAGGAGGCCATCGCTAAGGTTTACCATATTTTGAAAAGCAGATCCGAATTAGCAGACATACTAACCAATATACAAATCAACCAGCAAAACGATCCTAAAATCAACCATATAATACGGAGATTGACAGAACAAGATGAAGGAGTTGTTCAATATTATTGTATCCATGATAATTTATTGTTCACTAAAACCAAACAATCCAATGATCAATGGAAAATTTTAATACCTAAGATTATTGAAAAAGAAATTCCAATTGACTACCATATAAGATGTGGACATATGGGAGCCATAAAAGTGGTCAAAGCATTAAAAGAGCATGTATACTTTAAGGATATGAATCGTACAGTGAGAAAGTACATACAACATTGTCATCTGTGTCAGCTAGTTAAATGCAACAATGAAAAGAAAGAAGGAGTGATGATACCCATTACATCTACAAGAAAACTAGAGAAGGTGTTTGTGGATATTTGTGGACCATTTCCACGCAGTGGCGGCAGACACCAGTACAAATACATAGTGATAATCTTCGATCACTACACAAAATTCACTAAACTCTACGCCATAAACAGGGCAACGACAAGCAAGATTTTAGAAATTATCACATTAAAATACATCCCAGAGATCGGAAAACCCCAGTCCATAATCACGGACCACGGAACGCAATTTAGAGGCCGAAAATGGCGGAATACTTTAATAAACCAAGGTGTGAAAACGTATAAGACATCAGTATATCACCCTAACAGCAACCCTGCCGAAAGAGTCTTGAGAGAGGTAGGCAGAATCTTAAGGACATACTGCCACATACAACAGCGAAGATGGGAAGAATATTTGTCCCCAGCCGAAGATTTCATAAACTTAGCTTGTCACCAGTCAACTAATGAAACACCCTACACTGCTATGTTTGAACAAAGACCACCCCGAGAAATAACAGAAATAATCAATTTTCCACCAGGAAGCAAGTTTGAATTTAACAAAGCAAAATTTTATAACAATGCAGTTGAACGAGCTGACAAACTCAGGCTCAAGTATAAAAAATCACAGCCTAAGATCATAACATACGAAGTGGGAGACAAAGTGCTATTAAAAAACCGAGAACTCCCAAGTGCTATAGAAGGAATTGCTAAAAAATTATTACTGCTATACACAGGCCCATATACTGTTACCAAAAATAATATGAACAATACATACGAAATACAAGATCCTGTAACAAAGAAAATTAAAGGTAATTATAATCAGACTTCCATGAAACGATATATTGAGAATTGAATAATGCAAAAAGATGAAATATTATGATGGAAATTATTTAATGTTGATACTAAGTACGAAATGAAAATTATAAATGTAAGACGCCATAAACAGGGCAACGACAAGCAAGATTTTAGAAATTATCACATTAAAATACATCCCAGAGATCGGAAAACCCCAGTCCATAATCACGGACCACGGAACGCAATTTAGAGGCCGAAAATGGCGGAATACTTTAATAAACCAAGGTGTGAAAACGTATAAGACATCAGTATATCACCCTAACAGCAACCCTGCCGAAAGAGTCTTGAGAGAGGTAGGCAGAATCTTAAGGACATACTGCCACATACAACAGCGAAGATGGGAAGAATATTTGTCCCCAGCCGAAGATTTCATAAACTTAGCTTGTCACCAGTCAACTAATGAAACACCCTACACTGCTATGTTTGAACAAAGACCACCCCGAGAAATAACAGAAATAATCAATTTTCCACCAGGAAGCAAGTTTGAATTTAACAAAGCAAAATTTTATAACAATGCAGTTGAACGAGCTGACAAACTCAGGCTCAAGTATAAAAAATCACAGCCTAAGATCATAACATACGAAGTGGGAGACAAAGTGCTATTAAAAAACCGAGAACTCCCAAGTGCTATAGAAGGAATTGCTAAAAAATTATTACTGCTATACACAGGCCCATATACTGTTACCAAAAATAATATGAACAATACATACGAAATACAAGATCCTGTAACAAAGAAAATTAAAGGTAATTATAATCAGACTTCCATGAAACGATATATTGAGAATTGAATAATGCAAAAAGATGAAATATTATGATGGAAATTATTTAATGTTGATACTAAGTACGAAATGAAAATTATAAATGTAAGAATAAATGTTGACAAGATATTAATATTATGATATAAAAGTGTAATCCAAAGAAATAATGTAAAATGTGAAGAAAATTGTAATTTACCCGTACTACAAATATAGAATATACGAGACCGACACATGACAACCTGGCACAAACATAAAATATAAATTCCTAGAGCCAGTCAACAGTAATTTACCATCTTACCCGTACAAGAAGAAAATATATACATACGAGGCAGACACACAAGATCTACGGCATGTAAACTAATTCCAAGAGCCAAGTCAACCAGTTATTAACAGCTTACCCGTACTATAAATAGAAGAGATTATATACGAGGTGGACAAATAACATCTACGGCATAAAAAGAATAAATTCCTAGAGCCAGTCAACTAGTAAACACCAGCTTACCCGTACTACAAATATGAGATAATAATACGAGACGGACACCCAACATCAATGGCAAATATATATAAAAAGAATAATTTCCAAGAGCCAAGTCAACCTAGTTATTACCATCTTACCCGTACAAGAAGAAAATATATATATACGAGGCCGACACACAACAGCCATGGCAAAAAGAATAATTTCCAAGAGCCAAGTCAACTAGTTAATACCATCTTACCCGTACTACCAATATAATAAAAAAAGACGGACACCCAACATCAATGGCAAATATATATAATATTATAATTTCCAATAGCCAAGTCAACCAGTTATTAACAGCTTACCCGTACTACAAATTTAAGAATCATACGAGAACGACACCCAAGAACTATGGCATAAAATATATGACATGTATATATAAATTCCAAGAGCCAAGTCAACCAGTTATTAACAGCTTACCCATACTACAAATATAAGAATTATACGAGAAGGACACCCAAGAACTATGGCATAAAATATGTGAAATGTGTATATAAATTCCTAGAGCCAGTCAACTAGTAATTTACCATCTTACCCGTACTACTAATGATTAGAAAGAAATATACGAGATGATATACAGAACAAGCAACATAAGAAGTTGGAGAAATGGAAGCAAGTAAATATTATTGATATAAACAATATATGATACCCAAACACAAGGCAAAAAACCAGAAGAGAGCCTATACTAAATGAAATGTAACACAAAGACGTGAATCATGAAGATGAGGAAGATTATGAAGTGACGTTTAATGTAATACCAAGAGAAAAGATTAATTGATGACAAAGAAGAATGAAAAATAATATACTAACGAAGGAGATCATGTGAAAATACCAGTGATGAAATGTAAACAAACTATCCCAGTAAAATGTGAAGAATTAAGTTAAGATGAATCAGGAAGAAGAGAATATAATAATGTATAAACTGCAGATGCGTGAGATAATCCCAAGGATATTTATTATTTGTCGAAAGAACGACCACTTTATATTTTGAAATGATTTGAGATGAATGATTCAAGCGATCATTTATATTATTGACAGAGATGATGTGCCTCTGAATTTATTGATGTTAGTATGGCCAGCAGAGATGTATGCCACAGTGAGCCACTCTGAACTGCCCCAGCTAAAATTATGTTAGGGAATTAGGGAATTAAATAAACAAGGGAGATAATTACATGGAAAGAAAAATAATTATGATTCAAATAGAAGAGAATGAAGGGATATAAGAAGAACATAAGAGTCAACGTGGAAATATACAACAATTGATGAATTCTTCAGAAAAATAAGTATACGAATTCAGAATTAATCAATTCTTGTAGGAAGGCATATGTAACGTACCAAAATAACGGTTACATAAAAAATGTATAATACGTCAAATGGAAGAGTAACATAAGCATATTTCATCAAGCATGGAAGAAGAAACAGAAGTATGAAAACCAAAAGTGTATCTACAAATAAATAATATTAAAGCAACCCAACGAAGAAGAAAGAAGAGTCATAAGGATATATCATCGAGTATAAAGAAGAAAGAGAAAATACAATGAATCGGTATAATACGTTAGCATCCAGGCCCAATAGATCAAAATAGTGAGGGGATATGCCGAAAGTGATTATCATCATAAGAAAGAGACATATCAAATACAATCACCATAGTGAGAAAATAGACTAATTTGTCATAGTAATGAGATAAATATAGGACAATGATTATCATAATAGTGATGAAAATGTAGAAGAATATAACTATATTAAGTGAACATGAATTATTACAAATAGTGAGTAACCAAGAAAAGTACCAAAAATGACAAACAATTAACATGAAGAAGAAACAGTTGAATAACAAGAAGAAGAAGAAGAAGAAGAAGAAGAAGAAGAGGAAGAAATGTACCATGAAGAATGAAGATTATGTATGACCAGAACAAGACATCAACATTCCCAAAATATAGAAAGTACCACAATCAATATAGTAACCAGAATAAGAATAATGATTATTGGACTATTAATAATAAAAAACCAAGTGTTGAACCTTAATAAGTGATCACAAACAATGACAGTGAATACTTTGTATAAGTGCAACAACAAATAATATAATAACACTAACCCCAAATAAACAGCACAGACAATATTAGTGAAGTGTTTATAACTGAGGGAAGTGAATAATAATTTATAAGTGAAAGAATCAACGATTAACAAGTGAAATACACAAACAATTAGTGTACCAAGTTTAATCCAAGATTGTAAACCACAAATATAATCAGTAAGACCACCAATTTTATGATACAGAAAAGTGAAATAATTGCTCAAAGAGACCAATAATAAAAGCTTTATAATCCTTGATATGAAATGTGCCTGAATGTCATAGTAACACAGGACAAAAAGTAGATAAATGTTAAAGCAATTAAGTAGTAAACAAACTAATTTGTTGAATAGAAACAAATCAATGTACCAAAGCCTAGATACAACCCACCAAAATGTGTAACATAATTAGATAAAAAAACAAGTATTATTGTATAAACATATAGTGTAAAATGTGTACAAAATATGCAAAACATAGTAATGAACAATTGTAGTAACATGCCATAATGACATTTGACAGTATTTAAGATGAATACTGAATAAAGTATGAAGCATATTGTTGTCAACCAAATGACACATAACCTCACATGAACTGGACCTACAACATAAAACCATACACAATAATTAGATAAGGTAATTATCAATAATTGTTTTCAAACAGAGGCCAAATAAGAATAAATGTACAAGAAAATGAATACTATATGAACTGAAAGACACAACTAAATGAGTCAGATTAATTATAATAACAATAAACCAATTAGACAGAACCCCATGTGACAATAGAGTTAATCAAAAAACATTATCAAAACTTGTAAAGAGAGAGTAAGAAAAGTTACCAGTAGTTAGAGGAATGTTCAATACAACTGTGAGAATACCTCACAATTATTATACAAGTAATTTAATGACTGGAATTTAATAAACTAACTAACTGCAATCATAGGACTAGGTGTAAACAACCATCATACAATAACTTAAAGAGATTTTAGCTAACAAAAAGTTAGTGAATCCACTAAACTAACCAGGTACAACATTTGTACACAATTTAATTATCAACAATGCATCTAATGTGTGGTAAAATAACTAAATAAGAGTGACAGAATGGCGAGATAAGAGCATAATGTATTTTAAACAATACTATATATGTAAACAAAATAACATTCGCCAAGATGAAGTATTAGCAAACGTAAGTAAGTGTATCTAATAATGTTATAGTACCAAAAATATGTAGGAGAATAAGGGATAATAGTGATGTAAGCAAATATAAACGATTGGACATGGTTGGCTTGTACGCCATTAGTACATTTTGTTCAAATTACAAATATATTAATATTATGTATTAGAGTAGATGAGAAATGGACTCCAGACGTTTAATCATAAGTATTAAGATATAATTACAACAAAATATAGTGGAAAGAACTTATTTTTATTAAGAACCACTATATGAATTTTGAAGAAAGTGAAGTGAGTTATTAATGGACGGAATTATTACTTATTTGGACTTAAATTAAAGACACAAGTGCCCGCAATATAATGCAACTATCCAAATGACAATCTGACTAATAATAAGAAACTTATAAACATTATAAGATTTTCGGTCATTTTCGAATGGCAATGAACACGTCATAGATAATCTCAAACCCAAAGCAGTGACGCTAAAAAATTAAAATTTTTATTTAACTAAGACTTTTGGGGTAGAGAGTATCGTATTCTAAACCAATAGAATGACCCGATTTCACCAGACGAAAACAGAAGCTTTGGTGAGATGAACTAATTATCTTCCAGCCACCGATGCGAGCGGAGCCTGCGACAGTCATCCAAAAATATTTTTAAAATGTGCGCGTATCTAAGTAATATACCCATAACTGACCTCAACTGAACACCCATTTTATCGTGTGACAGTGTTGTGAGTGAAACAGTGAACCAATAAAGACATGACCAGTGTATAATATAGGTCATGTTATGTGAAGGAAACAGGGAGTATTATACATTAACAATTTTAAAATATAATGACAAAATAATATTCGTTAGTTAACGAAAATTATTGTCGACTATGCTAACCAAGTAAACACACTTGCGTGTTTAACTAGTAACGATGAATTATTACCAGATTAAAATGAATAAAAGTTCTCGTCTAACTTAATGACGATATTTAATTAAAATATGTTATATTCATGTTTAAAGAATAATAATAGAAGCGGAACTATTAATTTATACCGCAAACCATTACTCGTAAATATAGTCGCTTGTTTGACTATGATTTCAGCAGTACTTAAAAAACAATAACTTAATATGCGAGAACAATCATTACTGTTAATTCTACATCCTATTACTAATTCTATCAAATACTAAACAACAACCACATTACAACGTGAGGGGTGAAGAAGAATCTACTAAATCAAATTAATTTAAAAATACAACACAATACTAATCAAACACCCGTCCCAAAAGAAATATTATAATATTGATAATTTTAAATTTCCTGAATTATTGTTTATGTATTTATATCAAAGAGTTTTTAGTAATGCTTCTTATCATACTTTAATAGGCTTGTATATACCTTTATCTAGTCACAAAGGAACTGTCTATTGAACATTAACATTTAATTTTATATGAACTTTACAGACTTTCTTCTTTTGAGCATCTATTTTGTCTACAGTTGGACAACTGTGGTGTTTTTATAGAGTAGTCTTATCCAAAAAGCGTGTCTGAATTGAAAATATAAGGGTATAGCCAGCTGGAAGAAAAAAAAAATAACAGGAGGAAGTAGCTGAGAATATGAATTTTGTTTAATTCTGGAATTTGATTGTAGTGGGGGATGTAATGAGGAGCCAAGGTAAAGAGCAGGCTGTAGCACCATAAGAAGAAGAAAGCTGTTTGATTGTTCAACTTCAGTACAACTTATCGGGGGTCCCCCTGAAAAACATTGAACAAGACTTTTTTGGACATTTAACTCTAGTGCTCTACTGCTAAGGTTTAAGTGTTCACAGTATCAAGAGAAATAATTAGGTGACACAAAGCACAAAAATATAAAGTTTAGTATACCGTAATAACCCATTGTATTTATTTAAAATAATGTAATAGTCTAATATATAAAGTACTAAAACTTGAATCAGAATTAAGAAATACCCAAAGTACTAAGATTTTGAAGAACCAAGAAAAAAGTTAAAATAGAATTGCTAAACCAAATTTATAAACTGTATAAAAATCATATTATTAATAGTAATTTTAGTTCAGATGTATAGGTTTATACTATATCTGCCAATATATTCATAAGAAAAGCCATCATATCTTCAAAATATCGAGCAAGTGGCAAGTCTTATTGAAAGTGGCAAGATCTGGACACATTTGTCCTGTTTATAAAAAAAAATTTGTCAGCGTGTTCAAATTTGTTAGTACTCTTAACACATTTTAAAATACTTCATTGTAGCCTAAATTTAATTAATTTTTACCTACTGCAACATAAAGCCAAAACCTGATTTTTCATACTGTTATGTAATTAGGACCCTCTCAAACAGGCAAGACCGTCCCCCCCCCCACTAGTCGAGTAGGTGTAGCCTCTGTGAAGACCGCACTGAAGTATGTTCCAGATTCTTCAAGAACACACTTGAAATATGCATTAGCTGGCACACTTAAGTAAGGATGGAAAGTTTATTCTAGAACACTTGCATGACCTATAAAAACCACAACAGCTGGCGTTGTCAATCAGTTGACAGTGAGCTATTTCCTTAATGCGGATCGAGTGTTGTCGAAGTATTGTGAGAAGTGTTATTGTGTTATAATTAGTGTGGAAATCTATTATTTGACATTATCATTGCGTGTGGACAAATTGGATTTATTGTACGAGTTGATTACAAATTGTTATTTTGTGATTAATTAAAGCTGGTTATTAGTGATTTCACTGGTGACTGTAATTTGTTTCCACTGTACCATACAGCGATCAATGAGACTGTCATAACAATAGACTTTAGCAGTCACATGTGTTCCTGCATTAACGATTGTAGGAAATTTGACAGACTTATCTTCATCTGAAAGTATAAGACAGGGGCAATATTTTCCTTTAATAATCTATTGTTGTAAAGATGATGAAAATGATGATGGCAGCAGAAGCAGTCTAGTTTGCATTTTTCAACTTTTATTAACGACTGCAACTTCTTCTCTTACATCTTAAAGAGCTGATTGTTTTGCCATTTATTCTTATCTTCCATTATGATCTTCCAATTTTTATTTAATAGATGTATTTTTAAAATTAATGAGCCTTCTTCCTTCTTTTTTTCTTATCCTACTGGTTATTTTACAGGGCAGTGTGTTGAGATAAGGTCAGAGTTCCTATGGTGATATTGATCAATTGTGATGTTGATGGTTGTGGATCATTTTCTTGTAGGCATGAGCTAATTTAGGGGATGCTTCCATGGGGTAAGGTATGAGAAATTTGCAGGTGAACCAACAGCTGTCAATTGACTTGTATCTAGGATCATATTTACAGTAATAGGAATTAATGAAGACAAATAAGATGTGAGTTGTTTTGGAGTTATGGTACTGCTACATCTGGTGTTATGATATGTGAATTAGGGCATGTGAAATTAGAAAGTAAGGAAACTTTTGGTTAAAATATTTAATTATAAACAGTTGAATTCCAGTTACTTTAGATCCACAACAAATACTGGTGGATGGAAACACACAGAGAAAAGATTCACCAATTCACCAATAGCCCTGCTATGTTGTTTGTAGTATTGGTTAATAAAATTAATTAATTAATTTAACTAGATCATTAATTATGTGTGCACACATGTGCATCTGTGTGTATTAGGCACACAGTATAGGCACAGAGATTTAGGCAAACGTTAAACTGTGTTGAGGAATGTATTAGCAAGATTGTAATAAAACCAGTTCTAAATATGGACTATAGCTTTTAAGCTTTATGGAATAGCTTTCTACAATGTTTCTAAATATTTTTTCCTACTTCAGTTTTGTCATGCTTTTCAAAACCCAGAATAGTATTAACTGAACAAGCCATGTAATGGCAGTTTCACATTCACACTGGGGTTCAGAGAGCCTTAACCAACTAAATATCTATTACAAAAATTATTTTCAGTTGCATTAATTTATTAAGTTACACAAAAAACAGACAGCAATAGAAACACAAGTATTTTATTCTATTTTTACATGTAACTGTAATTAAGAGAAAAGAAAAATATTTTAAATTTCATAAATTTGGAAATAAAAAACAGATTGTAATGTGCACACAAATACTTTGTGTAATGTTTAGCATAAATAATATCTAACATGGTTTTGATTCTATAAACGAGGTAGCATCAGAAAGTTACCGGACTGTACTTGCAGCAACTACTGTACACTCTGTGAGTGGACTGAATGGGACATTGGTGGCCACTGATCCCAACCCTATCATGACAGTGTGCTGAATTTCACTGTAATGACATATGTTAGGTTGAACACAGGTTTTTGAATGGCGCGCTCATTTCAAGGCTTATAGAATGTCACTTGAAGACATATATCATCTTAATTGTATTCATAATAGGATTCAAAATTTTTGTTCATAGGTGTGGATTGAACAAAATCTATCTGAGTATTGCAGTATTAAATTTTCAAAATTTCTGAAATTAGTATTAGGATGAAATTTCTAGATGTCAAGTAAGCTTGATTGGTTATTCTGTAGTAACAAGTAGAATCTTGGAGATCAAAAATTTTCTACTCTTTGCAATATGGCTTCATCATAAAAACTATCATCTCTGATGCTTCTATCTTACGAAGAAGTTTCTTCACCAGAACCAAGTTTCAGAACCATACAATGACACTGGCACAGCCATTACCTTATAATATTTTTAGTTGAGTTTCTTTCCTTGTTTTCCTCAATATTGATTGACGAATTATTTCACATATTGACTGAAACTTGATCTATGTCATATGTGATGTCACAACCAAGATAGTGAAATGTGACACCTTCTCTATACTCTAATTATCTAACACAGCTTTAGTTGCAAACAGTATAATAAACCCAGGCCAGTATTTAGGTATTGTGTGCCCCTGTGCTCTAAGTAATATGCCGCCCCCCACGCACCACGCCCCCACCCACACAAACTTACGACTCAAACAAGGAAACAAGCCGTGATTTTACAGACATACCAGCTCAAGTTGAGTACATTATAATAGGTAAACATAAACATATGATGGCAGTCTGTTGTAGCATTGTAGGTATTACAAGTTACAACGTAATTTTAAATGGCGTAATTCTCTCGACATTGACATATAATTCACATAGGATGTAGTCTACAGAAAATTTTTTCTTTTTATACTGTCATTATTTTTGTCTAGACCAGGAGATGCCGATGTTGAGGGTTCTGGATGAATCTCATTATTTTCATCAGAAGTGCTAGAACCTTGGTTGGTTGTTTTGCATTCATTACCAGTACCACCAGTAGGCCTATTACTATTACTTACATGAATTTTTGGTTCTTCAGAAATTTTGTTTTCAGTTTTTCCATAACTAAAAAACGATTCTAATTTTCTTGCTTTTTCAAGGGTGTCATCTTCTATTTGTTTCTTTTCTTCTGCCTTCCGTCTATATGCCGCCCCACTTAGTCTTTTTCTTCTGTCCATTTCAATTTTATACTTAAATATCGATTTGCAATCCAATAAAGAAGTAAAAAATAAACTCGTACTTTTTTTCATTTCACATCACAGTTCATAGTTAATAAAAACTAACGTAACCTAGTTGAATAGAATAGGCAAACGGTAGCACAGAGCAGCGCACGAGCCAGACAAGAACGGCAGCCGACAGCGCAGTGTTGCCAACAAAAACCTTCCCTACCTCATTTATACAGACTAGCAGCACTAGTAGAGAACAGCAGCAGAATACTGGATTTGGAATGGCAATATGAAAGAGTGTAAGCGGAAATAACAAAGTGACAGACAGGAATGCAACGTTTGCTTCCTCAACAGTATACACTGCTCGCAACAATCTAGATGAATGCCATTGATTATTTGATTTCATAAATCGTTGCAATTACATTGGAAATTATTTTAATAATTGATTCTTTCAATAGTTGACCAAATGTTATAATTATTGATGAGGAGACGATTAATTGCCAACTATTCGTCACCAATAATAATTTTAATGCATTGGAAATATCCTTTCATTGTGAATCTAAAAAATAAAAATCCAAAATTTTGCCGCCCCCCAAATCTTGCCGCCCTGTGCGCGAGCACAGAATAGCACGTGCCTAAATACGGGCCTGAATATACCCACAAACCCACCATTTTTGTCTTCTGCACAGAAATTCTCTTGTAAATTCGAACAGACTTCTTGTAACTGAAACGTCATTCTCTGGAGCTTGCATTTATTGTTTTGGGCAATCACCAGATCATCCACAAACAGCATTGTATTCAAGTTTGTTATATTATTTATTTATAATCCTGAGTCCAGTCTTAATTACCACTCTCTAACTACTGTGTCATCAAAGTAGATACTAAACAATGCTGGAGGTATGCTACAGCCTTGGCACACTCCTTGATTAATGTGAATCTCCTGTGTCAGATCCTCTCCTCTAGGCAGTACTAGCCTTGTATGATAATATAAGCTCCTTATAATGTCTTATAGATGTTTAGAATAACCTGGCTTATGGACGGAATGGATAGAATGGATAACCTGTCTCATAGAATGGATCTGTTAATTCTATCAAAAACTTTCTTATTGTCAAATGAAGGCAAGGTGTGTCTACAAATTAAATTATCCTCTTTCTCAATGTTTTTTCAATGAATGTGCCAGAATAGTATTTTTGAAATCCTGGTTGTTCATCAAGATGTAAAATTAATCCGAGATTAATAATGATAATGTTCATCTGAGATAGAATTAAGTCTTTCTTTAACAATTGACCCATATATCTTGTAAGTAGTATTCATCAAGCTTATATTGTGCCGTATCTAGGCGGTACGGTGAATTGCGAAATTTTGTTATATTGAATCTGGGCGATAGACTCCTTAATCTGTGTAGTTTGCGCCCGTGGACTCTCCCGCCATCTATGAGACGTTACAGCGACTGTTTGTTATATCGAATCTGAGCATTGGACAGTGGACACTCTCGCCATCTAGGAGATGTTACTGTAACTTGGGTATTTGTTTGTCACTATCTGTCTGAGATTTCGGACTACTGTACCTTTCGTTCCCGCTGCTAGAGTGAGCCTACAGTACTTCGTCGGGGGTGTATAGTGGGCCTGCGGAAGTCGGTTGGTTGGTTATCAGCTGTGGAGAGAGATTGTGTTCTGACTCAAGTGGTAGGTTGAGCTTTGGTTTTTTTTTCATTGAGTTTGGGCCAGCTGTTTTGATCAGCTGTGGGGGTTGAGATGTGTCTTGACTCGAGTAGTGGGTCGATGTCAGCTGTTCTCATGAAGAGCTGTTCTCGCCACGTGCGATCTTAGAAGTCAGCGTTTGACAAGGTCTTTGTTTTAGTTTTTTTTATGCTGGGGTTTTGTTAAATTAACTATGGCAGGCTAAATAAAAAGTGTGCCGACGGGGTCTCTCGGCCTGGCGACTAACCGTGGAAGAGATCAAGATGTTATATGTGTGTGAGTTTTGAGGAACTTCGGCAGCACGTGTGCATGCACTATGAACAGGTATGAAAAGGTGAAAATTATTAACTTTTGCCGGGGATGCGCTTTCGCGCTGCTTGTTTTTGGAGTCAAGTGAGGCCTGGCTGATTTTTAACACAAAAAAAAAAGGAACAATAGTTGCTTAATTCTGGATTTTTTTTGTTACCTCACTATATACTGGGAATATAACAGGCAGGTTGCTGCAGTCATTGCTAACTCT
Source organism: Magicicada septendecula (assembly GCA_034769895.1). Taxonomy (NCBI): domain Eukaryota; kingdom Metazoa; phylum Arthropoda; class Insecta; order Hemiptera; family Cicadidae; genus Magicicada; species Magicicada septendecula. Next base: position 118,573,426 of record CM068375.1, on the reverse strand, counting down.
TGAACGCAAGTTTTTTTTAAACAGAAAAGTCTGGTGACCTTTACTAGTTTCTTAAGTGACTAGTTTCCTATGCAACAGTAATATCTCCTGTGCAAAATTCTTTTTACTTACAAAAAAAATACAAAGGAAAAAAAAATATAGAAAACTTAAGAAAATGTGTTGGGAATTGGCCAGTGTGCTCGTGGACCGAGTGAAGCAAAATTCAGCCGAGTTCCTTAAATGCTCATATTCAGTGTGTTCATATAAATGTCTTGTGTTTTAATTGTGGAAGCATGTAATTTCTAGTATACCTTTTTTACTATAGTCTGTGTGGAACTTATATTGTGGCTGCCTTTTATTGGAACTTGTAAATCTGATTATGAAAAGAGGTGCAGATCACCTACAATTGTAACAATACATTGCCCTGTACTAGAACTGTAATTCAGGAGTATTCAGCCTATTAATAAAAATGACTGAACTGCTGTACAAGATGAAATTTTCACTATTTATATATTTATAAGATTTGTATATTTATATGCTCATAGTATTGTTAATTCTCTATCAATGTACAGTGACCTTTTAAAATTCTTTTGTAGATGTATATACTCATATTTAATTTCATTCTCTATCCATTTACAGTCACTGTGAAAATTCTTTTGTATATGTATATGCTCATAATTCCATGCACACAACATATTACATGGCTGAGAGATATATGTACCTGACTATTTGTTAGTTTTTTTAATAATGGTGCACTCTGAAATCTGCAAGCCTTTGTGCTACTCAAGTTTATGCAGGTTTAGGGAAAACTGAGCACATGCACTTGTGAATTCCACACAGAGTGTATAATCACCTATCTTATGTTTCCATTATATTTTCCTAATTATATGATTCTCCTTTTTAATTTTTGAATTAGATTTCAGAGGGCGCATGTTGTTATGTAATATGATTGTTTAAATTGTTGTAGGATAGAATTGCTTGTTAATGCTTGTTAAATGGTTTATAAAATTGTTGATATTATTGAAAGTGTTTATAGTACAACCAGAGGGGGACTGAAAAGGAAAAAAAAGACTTAGTGTTATTAAATGTTATATTTCGAAAACCTCTGGATTTACTCTTTGTACTTATCAATGTTAATGTATTTATTTCCAAATAAGGAAATTCTATGGGTGAAGGTAAAAAGGTGCATGTCAATGGTGATTTGTATGCCATGTAAGAGATTTTAAATGTTTTACATATTTTATATAATTTTAATGGAGTATTTTTTTAAATATTAAATTTTGAATATTTTGAAATTTAAATTCTGAATACCATGTCATATATTTTAAATATTTAATATATTTTATATATTCCTAAGGGAATATTGTCACATAAAATATTGTATATGATTTATATATTTCTAAGAGAATCAATAAATTTGTAATTGTTGAATGTAAAAAAAAAAAAAAAATCGAGGTCACCTCATTCGCCCAATTCCCCAATGGTTACCCAGCATGTGGACATTCTTCCACTAGGAGTCTCCCCCTAGTTCGAGTGAACAAGTGAGCCGGTCATCAAGGTAAGTTGTAGTTTTTTAAATTTTTTTGTGGATGTCAAACTTAGAAAATGTGTCAGATTTGGACAGTTGAAAATTTTGTTGTGACGTCATTGGTGATGAGCGGCTAACAAATGGTAGCAAAGCGTGGTTGGACGTAGTCCTGGCCACCTCTGAACCGAAATTTGGAAATGGATGAGGTGACCTCTATATCTTAGTTGGACATGTTCTGTCAGTTGTGATGGGTTACTAGTGTTGTAAATCTTCGTCTTTGAGTGCGGTTGCCGGGCCGGGACTCCTGGGGGGTTGAGCACAGCCTGGTGATTCCTGATTGTATCTTGGGGTGTTGTTAAGTGTTTATCTGTTTGTTCGTGTTCTTGTTTTGTCATTGTCTTTGTTGTCTTAGGACATCATCTTGGTCTCGGTTGTTGGTCCGGTGTCGGGTCGGGGACCCTGAGGCACCTTGATTGTCAGCACTTGTTGTATTCAGTCTCTTGTTGTTTGAAACCATGGCAGAGCCGGGGCAGAGTTGGAGTCGGCGTGAAGGCCGCGGTCTGGTGCCCGAATATTTTACGAAAGACGAGCTCCAGTTCGAGATACGTTTGCGGGGTGGGGTTTCCCAGAGGGATGTGGCGTCCTTGAGGCGTCAACTGCGGGAGCTGCTGGTGGGGGACGCCCCCCCCGGAGAGTCGAAATTGAGGATTTGGAGGAGGAGCTGGCCTTGTGTGCGGACAAGTGGACCGAGTTCTCCACCTTGATGGAGGACTCGGAATATATGGGGAGTTCCACCCGTGTTTGGCAGCGGGTGACCCAAAGGATGCACCACTTGTCCGCTCGCATGAGTAATTTGCTGTTGCAGGACGATCTGGAGGAGGAGGGTAGGCGGACGGCGTCGGCCCTGCAGTCAAAGATTGGCCTACCTGGCGAGGCTCCAGAAAGTCCTGGTAACCCTAAGGAGATGCCCACGCGCCAGACCGTGGCCACTGAGCGGGTGGATCTTCTGGGGGAGGCTTGTAGTGCCCTGGTGGAGGAACGTCCGTCTATTTCGGTGGGCAGTCGCCCCCAGGGATTTCAGGGGAATCATGTGGAAGTCCCTCGAGGGTTTGGAACAGCCCTTGCCAGCGTTAAGTATGAATCGTTGCCGAACCCCATTTATGACCTCCTCCGTCGGCTTCCAGTGGTCGACGGTTTGGACCTTGACCAGCTTGTAAAATTCTTTGAAGGGGTTTTCGGCATTTTTGATTTCCCTGGGGTGACCGGTGTTGCCTTGTTAAATATGATTTACCCGTATTGTCGGGCGCCCCTGCTGGATCGTGTGGTCTGGCATCTGGGCGTGGGCGGGGATTTTGAGGCGTTCCACAAGGATATTTTGGAACTGTTTATGCCCGGGGGGCTGCGTGACCAGATGCAGCAACGATTATTTTACAGAGTTCAGGGCCACGGGGAACAGTTGAACGATTTATCAATTCCATCAAAAGTGCTGCCCGTGTGCTGCGGGTGGACGTGTCGGAGGCTGAGGTGGTGCGGGTTATTTTGGAGGGCCTCAATCCGCAGGAGAGGTCAAGGTTGGTGTTTTTGGAGCGACCGCGTAGCTTCGCTGATCTTAGCGGAGCTTGTGTCTTCGCCCGCACCATCCAGATGAACGATGAGGCTCGCTCCGGCCGTTCCGATTTCCCTGTCCCCTGTTCCTCATCTGGTCAGCAGCGGCCTACCCGGGAGCAACGTGGTGGCAACCCTTTCAAAGAGCAACGTGGTGGCAACCCTTTCAATGAGCAACGTGGTAGCGACTCTGAGAGGAGGGAATTCCGCTGTTATCCTGTGGTAGGATGGGGCACTTGGCCCGGAATTGCCCTCTCAAACGATCGGAGGTCTCGCGGGAGAACCGTCCTTCAAAAAACGGCCTGCGTGGGGGGGGGGTTGAGGGGACGCCGGTCCCTCCCCACGTGTGGTAGCGTTGGCGCATCCCAGGTCCCGTTATGTGCCGTTGAGATGGGACCCCCATCCGGGGAGTCCGATCCCAAGCCGATTCATCCGGGTCTCTCCGTGTGTCCATTTTTGGAGCTGGAGGTTGGGAAGGGCCGGGTTAGGGCCCTGGTGGACTCCGGATCGGCACGGTGTCTTATCTCCTCCCGTGTTTACCAGCAGTTGGTCCGGGAGTCATTGATCCGGTCAAATACTCCTTCGTCGGTGGTGTGTTGGACGGCCTCGAGGGAGGTTTTGCCGACCTCCAAATTGGTGGCTTTTAAATTTAAAATAAATTATTTTTCGTGAGTTTGGGAGTTTCTTGTGGCTCCGAATCTGAGAGTAGACTGTATTGTGGGTGCGGACTTTATTGTGAAAAGTGGCCTGGTTCTCGATATCCAGGGGCACGTATGTTTCTTTAAGTTCAACCGTGCCGTACGCATCACCTTTCTTGGATATCGGGATGAGGCGGGGGAAGGTCTTGAAGAACCTCAACCCCCGGCGTACATTAATAATTTGAGCCCATCTCTACAGACCACTTTCCGTAAATTGTGTGATGAGTTCCCTGATGTGCTGACCGCCAACCTCGGACTCACTCACAATTTGGAGTATCGTATCCGTCTTTGCGACTCGGCGGTTGTCCGTTCGCACCCGTATAAATTCGCTCCGCCCAAAATGACCATCTTGCGTGAGAAGGTGCAAGAATTGTTGGACCAGGGGGTTATTGAACTTTCCACGTCGGCCTATGCCAGTCCAGCATTCCTGGTGCCTAAACCGGGAGGGAAGCATAGGCTGGCCATTGATTATCGAAAATTGAACCAAAATATTGAAGTTGAGTCGGTGCCCCTCCCGGACCTGCATTCGGCCTTTGATTGGTTTTCGCAGGCCCGATATTTCACCATTTTCTACCTGAATTCAGCATACCACCAGATACCCTTACACAAGGATTCTCGCCCGTTCACTGCCTTTTGCGTGCCGTGGAACTTGTACCAATACAAGAGAGTCCCCATGGGACTGGCGGTTGGTGCTCAGACGTTAACCCGTCTACTAGACTCTGTGTTCCACGACATTAAATTCCAGTATGTGTTTAATTATCTGGACGATCTGCTCATTTACAGCTCCACTCTAGAGGAACACATGAACCATCTCCGAGAGGTGTTGTGTCGCTTGAGGCGCGCGGGGCTTACGGTGAATCCCGACAAGGTGAAATTTGCCCAGGAGGAAATTTCTTTCCTCGGTCACCTTGTCTCTCATAAAGGGGTCACGGTTGATCCAGAGAGGACGCAGGCAATCCGGGAGGACACGGGCGCCCCTGCTGGATCGTGTGGTCTGGCATCTGGGCGTGGGCGGGGATTTTGAGGCGTTCCACAAGGATATTTTGGAACTGTTTATGCCCGGGGGGCTGCGTGACCAGATGCAGCAACGATTATTTTACAGAGTTCAGGGCCACGGGGAACAGTTGAACGATTTATCAATTCCATCAAAAGTGCTGCCCGTGTGCTGCGGGTGGACGTGTCGGAGGCTGAGGTGGTGCGGGTTATTTTGGAGGGCCTCAATCCGCAGGAGAGGTCAAGGTTGGTGTTTTTGGAGCGACCGCGTAGCTTCGCTGATCTTAGCGGAGCTTGTGTCTTCGCCCGCACCATCCAGATGAACGATGAGGCTCGCTCCGGCCGTTCCGATTTCCCTGTCCCCTGTTCCTCATCTGGTCAGCAGCGGCCTACCCGGGAGCAACGTGGTGGCAACCCTTTCAAAGAGCAACGTGGTGGCAACCCTTTCAATGAGCAACGTGGTAGCGACTCTGAGAGGAGGGAATTCCGCTGTTATCCTGTGGTAGGATGGGGCACTTGGCCCGGAATTGCCCTCTCAAACGATCGGAGGTCTCGCGGGAGAACCGTCCTTCAAAAAACGGCCTGCGTGGGGGGGGGGGTTGAGGGGACGCCGGTCCCTCCCCACGTGTGGTAGCGTTGGCGCATCCCAGGTCCCGTTATGTGCCGTTGAGATGGGACCCCCATCCGGGGAGTCCGATCCCAAGCCGATTCATCCGGGTCTCTCCGTGTGTCCATTTTTGGAGCTGGAGGTTGGGAAGGGCCGGGTTAGGGCCCTGGTGGACTCCGGATCGGCACGGTGTCTTATCTCCTCCCGTGTTTACCAGCAGTTGGTCCGGGAGTCATTGATCCGGTCAAATACTCCTTCGTCGGTGGTGTGTTGGACGGCCTCGAGGGAGGTTTTGCCGACCTCCAAATTGGTGGCTTTTAAATTTAAAATAAATTATTTTTCGTGAGTTTGGGAGTTTCTTGTGGCTCCGAATCTGAGAGTAGACTGTATTGTGGGTGCGGACTTTATTGTGAAAAGTGGCCTGGTTCTCGATATCCAGGGGCACGTATGTTTCTTTAAGTTCAACCGTGCCGTACGCATCACCTTTCTTGGATATCGGGATGAGGCGGGGGAAGGTCTTGAAGAACCTCAACCCCCGGCGTACATTAATAATTTGAGCCCATCTCTACAGACCACTTTCCGTAAATTGTGTGATGAGTTCCCTGATGTGCTGACCGCCAACCTCGGACTCACTCACAATTTGGAGTATCGTATCCGTCTTTGCGACTCGGCGGTTGTCCGTTCGCACCCGTATAAATTCGCTCCGCCCAAAATGACCATCTTGCGTGAGAAGGTGCAAGAATTGTTGGACCAGGGGGTTATTGAACTTTCCACGTCGGCCTATGCCAGTCCAGCATTCCTGGTGCCTAAACCGGGAGGGAAGCATAGGCTGGCCATTGATTATCGAAAATTGAACCAAAATATTGAAGTTGAGTCGGTGCCCCTCCCGGACCTGCATTCGGCCTTTGATTGGTTTTCGCAGGCCCGATATTTCACCATTTTCTACCTGAATTCAGCATACCACCAGATACCCTTACACAAGGATTCTCGCCCGTTCACTGCCTTTTGCGTGCCGTGGAACTTGTACCAATACAAGAGAGTCCCCATGGGACTGGCGGTTGGTGCTCAGACGTTAACCCGTCTACTAGACTCTGTGTTCCACGACATTAAATTCCAGTATGTGTTTAATTATCTGGACGATCTGCTCATTTACAGCTCCACTCTAGAGGAACACATGAACCATCTCCGAGAGGTGTTGTGTCGCTTGAGGCGCGCGGGGCTTACGGTGAATCCCGACAAGGTGAAATTTGCCCAGGAGGAAATTTCTTTCCTCGGTCACCTTGTCTCTCATAAAGGGGTCACGGTTGATCCAGAGAGGACGCAGGCAATCCGGGATTTTCCTCCTCCTCGGGATGCTAAAGGGGTGGCCCGCTTCGTGGGTATGGTGAATTTTTACCGGCGGTTCATCCCGGGGGCTGCGGAGATTGCGACTCCCCTAAATTCATTAAGGAAAAAAGGGGCCAAATTTGTGTGGGGGGACGAGCAGCAACGTGCCTTCGAGTCCCTAAAGGAGTCCATTTTGTCGCCGCCCGTGCTTCGGATGCCCGATTTCACGAAGCATTTCATTGTGCAATCTGACGCCAGCTCTGTGGCGATCGGGGCCGTGCTCTCTCAGGAGGTGGATGGTGCTCGGCAGCCAGTCGCATTTGTATCCAGGACCCTTACCAACCCTGAAAAGAAATCCTCGGTGTACGAGTTAGAGTGTTTGGCGGTAGTCTTCGCCCTTGACAAGTTTAGGAGGTATTTGGAACATGCTGAGTTCCTATTAGAGACCGACAATCAGGCTCTCTCGTGGCTTCTGGCGCACCCCCGTCAACTGGGTAAACTTGGCCGCTGGGTGGTCAAAATTTCTTCTTTTAAGTTTCGGGCACAACATATAAGGGGGACCCAGAATGTTGTTGCCGACGCTCTGTCCCGTATGTATCACCTACCCAGTGAGGAGCCAATAAATGAACCCTGCGCCTTACTCCTGGAGTTTCCCCTCGCCTTCACTGAAGTTATCCCTCATCAGCTTGATGATGAGGTGTTGGGTCCCATCATCGATAAAATCAAATCAGGCGAGATGGAGGCTCCATATCATCTGTCCAAGGGCGTCCTCTGCTGCAAGGAACGTAGAGGACGGGTCCCTAAGATAGTGCTGCCGAGCAAGCTGATACCCATGGTCTTCCAATATTACCATGATTCCCCGGTAGGAGGCCATTTGGGTGTTTCAAAGACCATCGCCACGATCAGAAAGAACTTCATCTGGAAAGGCATGGACCGGGACATCGCCACCCGGGTGAAGTGTTGTCATCTGTGCAGTCTGAGCAAGCCCGCTCAGAACACTAAGTTGGGGTTGCTGTCTTCTGAGGTGGCTGGCAGACCGATGGAGAAGGTTTTCATCGACTACGTGGGTCCTTTTCCGCGTAGCAAGGCCGGGAATTCGTTCCTCCTTGTTTGTGTGGACGCCTTCTCCAAGTATGTCTGGCTACTTCCCTTGCGTCAGGCTAGTACTGCCAATACCATCGTAGCCCTTCAGACCAGTATTTTTCAGCATTTCGGGCTTCCCTCCATCATTGTCTCAGACAATGGCCCTCAATTCATCTCGAGGCAATTCCGGAACATGTGTTTCAGGCACGGCATTCGGCATGTAACCACTTCCCCTTCCCACCCGCAACCTTCCTACGCTGAGCGATTCAATCGCAACCTGAGATCCGCTCTTATAGCCTACCACGCGGAACAGCAGAATACGTGGGACCAAAATCTCCAGTGGTTACAGATGGCTTTCAATTCGTCCCTTCATGAAAGCCATCGTGCCGTGCCTTTTGAGGTCATGTTTGGTTTCTCCCCCGCTCATCCCCTTGGTAATTTGTGGAAACTGGAGGATCTTCTCCCGGATTCGCCGAACGAGGGGGTCGCTCACAGGTGGAAAGATGTGAGGAGAGCCCTGGTCCGATCGCACGAGCGCGTGCGGCGTCGCTATAACGCTGGGAGAGTCCCCAACCCTTTTAAGGTGGGCCAGTTAGTTTACTGCAGGAGCCACCCGCTCAGCTCTAAGGTGGAGGGTCGCGCCGCCAAGCTCTGCTACAGATGGTTGGGACCCTTCCGGATTTCTGAGTTTGTCTCGCCCGTCACTGCCAAACTGGTGGGTCCGGAGGATGGGACGAAAGTGAGAGTGGCCCATGTGTCACATTTGAAGGCGTATGCGCAGATGGAGCTTCCTTGAGGGTTGAATTGGGATGTTTACCCCAGTTAGAATTAGTTAGGGTCCTCGGGTTGGTTTTCGGGGGGCTTCGCTGGAGGGATTGTGTTTTATGGTTTTACTTTTTAGCGTTTTATTGTTTTAAAGTTTTATCGGTATTTTAGCTCCTCTCCTTTCCTTTCTTCTTTCAATTGCTTTAGGCCGCGGCCGCTCACACTCCCCGTATCTTCTACACTTACACACACCCAGCTACACACCCACACACACCTTGTCCTTCCTTCTGGTGTACTTTCGTTTTCCACTTTCGCCGGATTTTATCTTTTTATTGGTTTTTAGTCAGTCCCCGCTTTTCCTCCAGTGGTGGCAGTCCCGGTGTCGTCCAACCCGTTGGACTCCTTTTGTTGTGGGGGTGTGCCGTATCTAGGCGGTACGGCGAATTGCGAAATTTTGTTATATTGAATCTGGGTGATAGACTCCTTAATCTGTGTAGTTTGCGCCCGTGAACTCTCCCGCCATCTATGAGACGTTACGGCGACTGTTTGTTATATCGAATCTGAGCATTGGACAGTGGACACTCTCGCCATCTAGGAGACGTTACTGTAACTTGGGTATTTGTTTGTCACTATCTGTCTGAGATTTCGGACTACTGTACCTTTCGTTCCCGCTGCTAGAGTGAGCCTACAGTACTTCGTCGGGGGGTGTATAGTGGGCCTGCGGAAGTCGGTTGGTTGGTTATCAGCTGTGGAGAGAGATTGTGTTCTGACTCAAGTGGTAGGTTGAGCTTTGGTTTTTTTTTTTCATTGAGTTTGGGCCAGCTGTTTTGATCAGCTGTGGGGGTTGAGATGTGTCTTGACTCGAGTAGTGGGTCGATGTCAGCTGTTCTCATGAAGAGCTGTTCTCGCCACGTGCGATCTTAGAGGTCAGCGTTTGACAAGGTCTTTGTTTTAGTTTTTTTTTATGCCGGGGTTTTGTTAAATTAACTATGGCAGGCTAAATAAAAAGTGTGCCGACGGGGTCTCTCGGCCTGGCGACTAACCGTGGAAGAGATCAAGATGTTATATGTGTGTGAGTTTTGAGGAACTTCGGCAGCACGTGTGCATGCACTATGAACAGGTATGAAAAGGTGAAAATTATTAACTTTTGCCGGGGATGCGCTTTCGCGCTGCTTGTTTTTGGAGTCAAGTGAGGCCTGGCTGATTTATAACACACAAAAAAAGGAACAATAGTTGCTTAATTCTGGATTTTTTTTGTTACCTCACTATATACTGGGAATATAACAGGCAGGTTGCTGCAGTCATCGCAAACTCTTGAACGCAAGTTTTTTCTTAACAGAAAAGTCTGGTGACCTTTACTAGTTTCTTAAGTGACTAGTTTCCTATGCAACAGTAATATCTCCTGTGCAAAATTCTTTTTACTTACAAAAAAAATACAAAGGAAAAATTAATATAGAAAACTTAAGAAAATGTGTTGGGAATTGGCCAGTGTGCTCGTGGGCCGAGTGAAGCAAAATTCAGCCGAGTTCCTTAAATGCTCATATTCAGTGTGTTCATATAAATTTCTTGTGTTTTAATTGTGGAAGCATGTAATTTCTAGTATACCTTTTTTACTATAGTCTGTGTGGAACTTATATTGTGGCTGCCTTTTATTGGAACTTGTAAATCTGATTATGAAAAGAGGTGCAGATCACCTACAATTGTAACAATACATTGCCCTGTACTAGAACTGTAATTCAGGAGTATTCAGCCTATTAATAAAAATGACTGAACTGCTGTACAAGATGAAATTTTCACTATTTATATATTTATAAGATTTGTATATTTATATGCTCATAGTATTGTTAATTCTCTATCAATGTACAGTGACCTTTTAAAATTCTTTTGTAGATGTATATACTCATATTTAATTTCATTCTCTATCCATTTACAGTCACTGTGAAAATTCTTTTGTATATGTATATGCTCATAATTCCATGCACACAACATATTACATGGCTGAGAGATATATGTACCTGACTATTTGTTAGTTTTTTTAATAATGGTGCACTCTGAAATCTGCAAGCCTTTGTGCTACTCAAGTTTATGCAGGTTTAGGGAAAACTGAGCACATGCACTTGTGAATTCCACACAGAGTGTATAATCACCTATCTTATGTTTCCATTATATTTTCCTAATTATATGATTCTCCTTTTTAATTTTTGAATTAGATTTCAGAGGGTGCATGTTGTTATGTAATATGATTGTTTAAATTGTTGTAGGATAGAATTGCTTGTTAATGCTTGTTAAATGGTTTATAAAATTGTTGATATTATTGAAAGTGTTTATAGTACAACCAGAGGGGGACTGAAAAGGAAAAAAAAAGACTTAGTGTTATTAAATGTTATATTTCAAAAACCTCTGGATTTACTCTTTGTACTTATCAATGTTAATGTATTTATTTCCAAATAAGGAAATTCTATGGGTGAAGGTAAAAAGGTGCATGTCAATGGTGATTTGTATGCCATGTAAGAGATTTTAAATGTTTTACATATTTTATATAATTTTAATGGAGTATTTTTTTAAATATTAAATTTTGAATATTTTGAAATTTAAATTCTGAATACCATGTCATATATTTTAAATATTTAATATATTTTATATATTCCTAAGGGAATATTGTCACATAAAATATTGTATATGATTTATATATTTCTAAGAGAATCAATAAATTTGTAATTGTTGAATGTAAAAAAAAAAAAAAATCGAGGTCACCTCATTCGCCCAATTCCCCAATGGTTACCCAGCATGTGGACATTCTTCCACTAGGAGTCTCCCCCTAGTTCGAGTGAACAAGTGAGCCGGTCATCAAGGTAAGTTGTAGTTTTTTAAATTTTTTTGTGGATGTCAAACTTAGGAAATGTGTCAGATTTGGACAGTTGAAAATTTTGTTGTGACGTCATTGGTGATGAGCGGCTAAATATGAGGGGTGACAATTAAGTTCACGAACTCGCCACCATGTAGCTCTGAGGGCAGTACTATACAAGCAACTCTGTAAGATTTTATAACCTTGGTATCTCTGTGTCTCACAGCAGCGTTCACGTTGACACGTGGTGGATTTGTGCTGTATGGTGTATTGTGCATTGTTGTTTGTGCTTGTGTGTGTGTGTGTGTGTGTGTGTGTGTGTGCTGTTGTGAAAATGTCTGAGCTGGAATTAGAGCAATGAACAAACATCAAATTTTTGATGTGAATGAACAAACTGGATTAAACAGTTTCCTGAGGGGAGGGAACAAGTGACTGATAAGAAAGAGTAGGGCGGTCAGTAACGAGCCGAATGGACGAAAAGATTGTCAAAATTCGTCAAATTGTGCATGTAAATTGGCGACTGACCATGAGATTCATAGCAGACCAAGTGCACATTGATAGGGAAACTGTGCGGAAAGTTTTGACTGAAGACCTTCGCATGTGCAAGGTGTGTGCCAAAATGGTCCCAAAGGAGCTCACCGATGAATAAAAGCAAAGGAGTGTTGTACTGCGCACAGACCTGTTGGAGAGGGAAGATGATGTTTTGGGCCAAATAATCACAGGTGATGAAACCTGGATCTTTGTGTATGACCCTGAAACAAAGTGACAAAGTGCCCAATGGAAGTCACCTGCTTCTCCAAGACCGAAAAATTTCCATGAATCAAAATCAAAAATCAAGACGTTGTTGATAAACATTTTTGATACCCGAGGGATTGTTCACTATGAATTTGTACCACCAGGACAAACAGTTAACCATGTGTACTGTTTTGGAGTGCTGCAAAGGTTGCATGAAAAAGTGAGATGCAAATGACCGGAACTTTTCGCTAACAACTCATGACTTGTGTGACTTGTGCACCATGACAATGCACCTGCACACATGGCACTGTCTGTATGGGAGTTTCTGGTCAGGAAACAAATAACTTTGGTGACCACTTACCTGACCTTGCCCCCAATGACTTCTTTCTTTATCCGAAGATCAAAGAAGTTTTGATAAGAAGACATTTTGATGACATTGAGGAGATTAAGGCTAATACGACAGCAGCTCTGAAAGTCATTCTAGAAAAAGAGTTCCAAAATTGCTTTGAAGGGTGGAGTAGGCACAGGCATCGATGTATAGCTTTCCAAGGCGAATACTTTGAAGGTGACCACAGCAGTATTCAGCAGTAAGGTATGTAGCATATTTTATAGAATGAGTTCATGAACTTCAGACCTTTTACCTTTGCAGTTTGATGGCACAGTTTTATCCACCACAACAGACTTCTCTGGCTGCCTCAATCGATAGTAGCAGCTGTGCTCACCCACACAGGTGCGGACACTACGCTTCATGGTTCTGATGTAAATCTGGCTCCACGAGTAGGGCACTCCGTAGACTCCACATGATAACAGTGGGTCTCCGACGTCCTTTGCCGGCCTCAAGAACTTACGGATTTTTCTTGTCAGCTTGAATATCGGTCTTACGCCGTGCCGGCTAAGCAGCATACCAAAGCAGTCCATAACTACATGGACATAGGGCAACATCACGGAGCCAACATTTTCCCGTGACACAAACTCTGCCAGTCTGGCTGTTCTTCTCGGCCGGACCGCTCGTCTCACTTCCCCAACGGAATAGCTGTTGGCCTGCAGTGCTCGTATCAATTAATTTTTCCAAAATTCAAGGCTTGTGAGTCCCTTTTTTCATTGTGCCCCCTTAAACCTAATTCCAGCTTTCAACAAAACTTTATAAAATTAATTATTCTCTTTAATATATACCTATTTTTAGCTACCTGCTTGTTATGCGTCATAATATTTTTCCTGTACTTTAAATCTATTTGAACAGCTATATTCTTTAAGCCTAATAAAGCTAATTCAGTACAGCAGTTTAAATGACTTTGTGCCCTCTGATTTAAATGTTTTATGTCTGTAAAGCCTAACACTGACCATGTAGTTGTTTTGTTCATTCTGTCACAATAAAAGAGATCACATGGAAAAGAAAACAGACGATTAATGTGTCACATCCAGAAATTAACTTAAATTATTATAAATTTCTTTTAAAAAGTGCCAAGTAAAAGTCTATGTGTCCCTACCTTGCTGGGTTAAATTTAACACAAGTGTAGGCCTTCTAGTATCTTAATCTAGACACAGAGAGAGAGAGAGAGAGAGAGAGAGAGAGAGAGAGAGAGAGAGAGAGAGAGAGAGAGAGAGAGAGAGAAAGACAGCCAGAGAATAATGGAAGAACTGTGGATCGGTAAGAAAAGTGAAAGCTGGGAACCAGAAAATGGTTTAGAATATTATGACTCAATAAACATATTATTCTGTAAAACAGAAACATATATGTAATCTTATATTTATACTATAATTTTGTAATAAAATGCAGTCTCTTCAAAACGAAAAAAAGAATCTTGTAAAATATAAAAAAAGAAATAATCAATGAAAGAAAGAATTTTATCAATGAATTAGATTAATAAAAGAAGTAGGCTACTACCAGATATTGCTAACACATGAAATATGATCACCCAGGTACAGTCTAACCTTGAATCCTGACATCCTACAAGATCTGGTGACCACTTTAGTAAAAATAATATGAATCCTGACATGCCTACAATAACTGACGATCACTGTAGTAAAAATAAGGTTTATAATCTGTGGCACATTGAAAGAGAAATTTTGGGGAGGCGAGTTCCTAAGGAGGAAAAGATTGTGAAAAGGAGTAAAATTTCTTCTTCAAACTCTGAGATAGTTTTGCAAACTATGGGTTTTGAATATTTTAAAAATAAAACTATGCTTACAAAATAATTTTATTCTAAAAATTTAGAGGAAAATATTTTTTAAGAATTTTTCCTTTAAAAAAATCCTTACGAGGTAGGACAAATTTCTCTGATTTAAAAACATATTATTATCAGCTCCTCATGACTACCATAATGCATGAAACATTACAAGAAATGAGACTTTATTTATCCTTACAAGGTCATACTCTGCTTGGAGAATCATCTCTGCTTCATTGGGACTCAACTGGAGAATGTCGCATGCCACTTGCACTGCTTCAGGGCTTGGAGAACTGTGCGACACTTTGTGACACCTATTGTACTCATACACCTGCCTCAGAAATAACTGAAACAATTGACAGAACTTCATGAAAATAATCTGTACTTACAGACACACACACTGTCTAGTTTTATGGGATATCAACTAGTTGTTTGCTTGTAGATATATTTTTCCTTGCAATTTTATCTTTTCACTTATATGCAGTTAATAATTTGCTTATTTAATATATATGGCCTTGAAATTAATATTAAGAAAACTAGTCATATCATATGGATGCAAACAGAAATAAAAAGTAAAGTCATGAAATGGTTGTGTGACATAAACAAGTGGGAGGATGAAAATGAAGTCTCCAGCAGGACTAAAAGTACAGGGAGGATATTTTGCTGGTGAAAATGCTACTACATAAAAGGATATATAAAAACACGAAAAGAAAAATGTAAGGTATACAAAAGTGTTATACAAAGGTGTTATACAAAAATGTTATGTCTCAGTCCTTATATATAATACCCAAACCCAAGTGTTGGATGACAAGTTGAAATTCACTTTACAAATAGTTGAGAAGACATATTTTAGGAGATTAAACAGCATACTAAGGAGAGATTGAATCAGAAGTGATAGTAAAAGGAGAAGTGTAGGTATAAGGTCATGGCTACTCATAATTGAAAAAAAAGACAAACAAGATGGTTTGATTGCTTGTGAGTTTGGAGGGCACAGATTACCCAATACAGTCTGATAAAAAGAGACTAGCAGTCTGATTCATTGTAGACTACCTGAAAAGAGAATTCCAAACAGATATTGAAAGGCATGCTAGAAGCCTTCAGAAATAAGTTTGAAATGGAGAGACATAATTTGAATGGCTTAAGACAGAAGTCTTTATGGGGAAATGTCACTATAACACTTCAACAGTTTTAATAACACTATAACTCATTTTAATGAGTTATGAAGTTAAGCAGCCATTTTATGAATGAATGTGACTAACACATGTTTATGATGGTGTCGATTACTATAGCATTATAATTTATATTATCTAAATATCACTATAGTATTGACGACTCGGAACACTAAGTTTTTTATAAGTAAAAACGTAAAGTTTTACCTTACAGCCTAAACCGGCTTTCACCTTTAGAAGGCTTCATCAGAGGCTGCGATAGGTAGCGTTGTCCGTCTTGTTGTTGGCGACGGGATAGTTTTTCGAAAGATCGAAGCTGTGTGTGTGTGTGTGTGTGTGTGGTGAGATGTGTTCGAATAATGCGTGCGATTTGAATTGTGTCTGTTTGTTTAGGATGTCGTTTTTATTTGTTTTTGTGTGTTTGTATATTTCTAATTGTTCTAGAGTGTCTAGTTTTCGGCCTTTTGTGTGTACGTGTAGAGTGTTCATGTTATTGTCGATGTTTTTATATGTGTGGTTTGCTTCAATGAGGTGGTTTGCAAAGGTAGATTCTGTAGTGGTGTGGAGTGCTTTTGTGTGTTCAATGTATCTCTGTTTGAAGCTACGTCCTGTCTGGCCTATGTAGAATTTATTGCAATTTGAGCAATTTAGCTTGTATACACCGGGTAGATCGAATTTGTTTTGTGCTTTGGGCATGCGTTTTGATAGTGTGTGTTCTGTTTTGTTAGTAGTTTTGTAAGCGATTCTGTATCCTGCTTTTTTGAATTTGTGGGCAATTTTTTCAGTTTGTTTGTTGATGTATGTTAGTGTTATGAATTTGTTGTTTTCTGTCTTTGTCTGTTGTTTGTTTTGTGTTTTGTGTAGGAGTTTACTGACTATTGTTCTGTCATAACCATTAGATTCTGCTAGATATTTTATTGTGTTTAGTTCGTCTTTGTAGTCTATTTCATCTAAGGGGATGTTGTTAAGTCTATGTATCATGGTTCTAAAAGCAGCTAGTTTGTGTTGTATTGGGTGATTGGAGGTGTTGTGTATTAGTGTGTCAGTTGTAGTTGGTTTCCTGTATATACTGAATTTGTGCCTGTGTTCTAGTTTTGTGATGTAGAGGTCTAAGAAGTTTATGGCATTGTTGTGTTCGTATTTGGCAGGGAAGGTTATGTTTTTATGTATTTTGTTTATGTGCATTAGTAACTGTTCACGTTGTCTTTTGTTTCCCCTGTATAGTATTAGAATGTCATCAACGTATCTATGCCAATATAGTATTTTATGTGAGTGTCTGTCATTGTTTGTGAGTATTTTTGTTTTTTCTAAGTGTTGTAGGAAGACTTCTGCTAGAATGCTGGATATGGGGGAGCCCATGGGTAGGCCATCGTTCTGTGTGTAGTATTTATTGTTATAAGTAAAGTAGTTTTGTTTTGTGATAATGTTCAGAGTTTCTGTTATTTCATTGATAAGTTTGTCTGGTGTGTTGTTCTGTTTGAGTTTGTTTTGTAGGATGGTGATTGTTTCAGAGATTGGGATGTTTGTGTACAGGTTTTTAATGTCAAAGGAGGCTAATGTGGCATTATGGGGGATGTGTATGTCTTTTATTTTTGTTACTAGGTCAGTGTTGTTTTTTACTGCAATGTTGTTGTCTATTTGTGTGTGTTGTCTAATAATTTTGTCTAGATATTTTGCCAGTTTGTGTGCAGGGACATTACGGTAGTTGATAATGGGGCGGATCGGAATGTCTTTTTTATGGCAGCCTCTGATGAAGCCTTCTAAAGGTGAAAGCCGGTTTAGGCTGTAAGGTAAAACTTTACGTTTTTACTTATAAAAAACTTAGTGTTCCGAGTCGTCAATACTATAGTGATATTTAGTTAAGTAACGGACACATCATGGACAACGAAATCCAAGAATTTATATTATATTGTAAATTTTAAAAGTAACACAGAGGTATTACACTGTTAACACACTGTAATTACTTGTATTCTTGGAGTAAAGATTCAGTAAGAAATTAGTAAGCTGTATAACATTTTTGGACTGACAGCCATAACTAATACAAAATTTATATCACAATATTTTGATCACTGACTACCAGTGGTTGTTTCCTGGTGACTGAAAACTTGCTGTAATTTATATCGTAAGTATATATGCAAATTAACAATAATTCGGTCATCAATACAAGACATGATTTGATACTGATGATATAATTTCTATAGAATTCATGTGTTCATTAGTCTACAGTATGACTTGGATTATGTTTTTACTAACAAAAACAGATTGTTCGTAATTAAATTGTCATAACATAAATTTTGTACAAGTGATGTTGGTCAGTGTATGTAATGTAATATTACACATTACAATATTACAATGTAATGTTCCAGTGTATATAACTAGTCCATTCGAGTGTATGTAATGGTCACGTTTCATTGAGGTTATATTTGAGGTTGCATATATTGTTTGATTCTTTAATATTGTAACGTACCGCTTATGTGAGAGGTACTTGTGAAAGTGTTATTATATGCCTCACGCAGTATGCGTCACTTCTGAATTATACTAACTGATGTTTTCAAAAGTATAAATAAAGGATTTTGTTTATTTTGTTTTACTCCACCTAAAGAGAAATCGAGAGTGTGTGATTTGTGGTCAAGGAGGGAAGTTGTTCAGTCTTATGCAGAAGAGAGAGTAAGTATCATTATTTCCACTCAGTTGAGACGATTTCTTCTGTTTGTTGTGCTGAAATTTTTTATAACTACCCACTACAATAAATTATAACACTTTATTATTCAATATTAATTTTCAATAATATTGCTTTATTTATTATTGACTTTTGTCTCCTGCCATCAAAATATAGGTATCACAATTAATCTTATCTGAAAAAAAATATCATCTCGACTTTACTGAGTAAACATAGAGCTGTCTAAGGAGCAAAACATATATGTTGTTATTTACCCAATATTACGCTATAATAAAAAAACATCAATTATTACATAATTCTTAATAATTCCCCAGGGTTCAGGGTGAGTTCTTTGTGTTACGAGAGTGTCAGAAATGGATAATTACTACGCTTTACAAATACCGAAAAATTAATAAATAATTTTGTTTATTTTTCATGTAGTAAGTAGTTCCCGGAATTGCCGTAAGAGAGCAGCGTATATTTGTTTACTTCGAAAAAACATATGATCAAATGATTATTTTTTGTTCTATTTTCACCGTTAAAATTGAGTTTTCTTCTGGAATTATTACGAAAAAATGTTTATATTACCTCGCTCCGAATGGTTCTTACTGGATTGCAGCTTTTCTGTGGTGAGGTCCGTCTTGCGTTATTATTTCCTTTTCGTTTGGAGTATTTTCCAATTGTCAACGGGAACTAGGCCGAACCATGTTGTATCCACAGAAGGTTTTCATCCACTGTTTATTAATGTTTATAACCATTTAATTTGGATTAATCAGGTATAATTAGATAGTGGTCACTCTGTTTGTTAATCTTGCGTTAATTTCAACTCCTCCAACGTCCCAAAAAAGGTTATTTTTTATAATTTTTGTCGCATCGTTTCTTCAACTCTCTGGTTCAGTTCAAAATTTTTATATCTTATTAACAATACTTGTTATTTTTCATCACTCTTAGTAACACATAGTATTTTTATTATGCAGGCAGTTTGTAATTATTATAAATTTATATTTTATTTATGGAAAAATAATTCCTTTCCATTCCGGTTTCTTTACTAATTTAATTTACATAATAAGTTTTGGTTAATTTTTTTTTATGACATTGTATATAAGTATTTTATCACTTTATTATCCTTAAATAAATTTATATATTATTTATTTATTCTCGAATAGTATTCATACCCGGCACTACTTCCTGTTGCTATTTCCTTCATAGTATTATTTTCATTTATTATTATCTAGGTAATTAAATTTTTATGTCCTTTAAAACTAACCCTGGGTTATCCTATATTACAACACAAATATTTTAAAAAACATAATATTAACTTGGGTATAACAAGTGGTGGTCCATACACTATAACTTACAATAAATAAATAAAATTACAAAAATCAATCAGTATTATTACATCCTACTTCCATAGTTTTATCCTTTCCAAAACATACAGCACAGTTTGGTAATACTTTACTTTCACTTTTGTTTTTCACCTCAATGGGTACACTAGAACTCACTTTGCACTGTATACCACTCGAATTGTTTATCATGTTGAGTGACATAATTAAATTTTGAGCGAGCTTTAGTTTACCCATTTCTGACTTTTATTATCATGAGTTACTTTATTGGGACCGGGTTATGTAACGTTACATAAAGCCCCCCCACTAGAACAAATTTATTTCAGTTTAACTTGTTGATAGAAATAAATTGTTGATTGGTTCAAGTCTCCTAATGGTCTTGACTTTGTTTTCATAATAGTGTTTCATTTCCGACTGATTATACACTCCCTTTATTTTATTATTGTTAATTGTTTTAATTTCGTAAGTATTATTCCCCTTCACCTGGGTTATGAGGTAAGGGCCAGTATAAAGTAGCAATAGCTTCCGAGCAATACCCTCTATAGAACTGGGTAGTTGTCTATTTTTTATTAGTACTTTATCTCCCAACTGGTATGTATCCAATCTTCTCCTTTTTCCCTGATACCTTTTTTGTTGAAGTTCCACTTTATGCAACACTCTGTTGTGCATTTCCATTTGGTCGAACTCTACTCTCTCTCCTGGAGGGAAATTTATCAATGACGTAATTTCTCTTGGTGGTGGTTTATCAAACATTACCTGATAAGGGCTAGTACCGATAGTGTCATGGTATGACCAATTAAGAAAATCTCGGCTGGTTCAATATACTGACTCCAGTTTTTATGTTCTTGATGACAGTAGGAATTCTGCCAACTTCCCTTAATACACGCTCAGCAGGATTGCTACTAGGGTGGTATACTGATGTCTTGTATGTTCTTATTTACCAATTTCTCAATTCTTCTTTCCACCTTTCCCCCGAAATTGCGTTCCATGATCAGTTATAATCATTTCCGGTTTTCCCACCTCAGGTAAGTATTTTTTTATAATTACTTCTAGAATTTTCTTCGTTGTAGCTCTACTAATAGCGTAGAGTTTTGTGTATTTCGTATAATGATCAAATAATATGATGATATATTTATATTTATGTCTTCCTCCACTTCTGGGAAAAGGTCCGCAGATATCCAAAAAAATCTTTTCAAGTTTTTTATTAGATGTTATAGTAATCATGGTGCCTGTTCTCTTCTCATTATTTACTTTCACTAGCTGACATATGTTACAGGTTTTTACTATCTCTCTTACTCTTTTATTTACAGCTTTCACGTAACAATGTTCAGATAAAGCTTTAATAACTTTGAGTGATCCCATATGGCCATACCTTTCATGATAATCCTGAATCAATGCTACTTCTGTTGCTGCTGGTACATACATCTTCCAGACATGATCCTTAATGGTAGGACGAATAAAAAGAATCTCTTCATAAACACAAAAAAATTTCCTTATTATAGGGTCATGTTGTAATATTCTTTCCTTAATTTTTGTTAATTTAGTGTCACTTTGTTGATCGACTTTTATTTTATTAATTATATCTTGTAACTCCTTTGCCATCTTAATTATGTAATATATTTTTCCAATGCTTTCTGGTTCTATTTCACAAGTTCCTTTTTCAAGGTTAATCCGGGATAATCGGTCTGCTATTACATTCTTTTTACCTGGAATATATTCCCAGTCTAAATTATATTCTTGAAGTATTAATGCCCATCTAGTAAGTCTGCCGTGATTAAGTTTACAATTTTTTAAAAACGAAATTGATCTGTGATCAGTTCTGATAGTCACTGGGTATCCCAAAATAAATGTTTGAAATTTTATACATGAGAACACAACACTCAGCAGTTCTTTTTCAGTTACTGTATAATTTCTCTCACAACTACTTAGTACTCTGCTTGCAAAACTGATAACTCCATGATTTCCTTCTTCATCTTCCTGATATAGCTCACTCCCAAGGCTAATGTTACTAGCATCACAATTTATGAAAAAACGTTTATTAAAATTTGGATGATGTAACATGATGCAGTCAAGAAATTTATTTTTTACTATCTGGAAGTTATTATTTTCACTTTCTTCCCATTTCCACTTGTTTTTCTTTGAAAGTAAACATTGAAATTTAGCTGTTATTTCTGAATAACTCTGTTGAAATTTTCTATAATAGTTGCATATCCCCAAAAAGGATTGTAATTGTTTCAAGTTTCTAGGTTTGGGAAAATCTTGAATAGCCTTTACTTTTTCAGGAGATGGTTTAATTCCAGTAGCAGATAAAATGAACCCTAAAAATGGTAGTTCATGTGTGATAAATTTAGATTTATCCAGTTTTAAAGTTATATTATGTTGCAAAAGTTTATCTAACACTGTTTCCACTCGGTTACAATGCTCCTCCCAAGTACAAGACGTAATTAGTATGTCATCCACATATATGGTAGTAAAATCTAAAACTTCCTTACCCAAAATTTGGTCCATGCATTGAATGAACACAGCCACAGAATTTACCAATCCAAAAGGCAAACGCTTAAAATGATAATTTCGTCCTTCGAATATGAAAGCAACATATTGTCTGCTGTTAGGGTGCAATTCTATTTGCCAGTATCCACAGACTGCATCCCAAGTACTCATGTACTTGCATCCATAGAATCTTTTCATTATCTCCTCAATCTCACCTGGAGACGTGCGATCGTTAATGAGCTGAAAATTAATTTTTATTCAACTCCCGAGCATCGAGACATAGTCTAACTTGACCATCTTTCTTCGGTATAGCTACCAATGGGCTGGAATATGGAGAATTACTTCTTTCAATTATGTCTTCTAATATCATTCTTTGAATTTCTTTCCTTGCTGCCTCTTTCAAAGCTTGAGCAATAGGGTATGATCGTTTATTAAAATTTACATTTTCTTTAAATTTTAGTTCACACAAGAAGTTTTTAGCTTTTCCTGGTGATTCTGAGAATACTGGTTTATATTTATTATAAATTTTTATAAGTTGTTGTTTCTGTTCTATACTAATTATTTCCGGTGCCTGCCTATTCTGAAACTCCATTATTTCTTCTATCTTCTCTTTCCAAATCTTTGATTCTGTTACTTCTATATTATTACCTAGGGTTAATCTATTATTCTCCCTAACAAAAAATGAGCTCGGACACTGAGGGGCACTTTGGCTACCAATTATCTCAGCCGTTAACTCACCATTTTCTGTGCTCAAGGTTACTATACCCCTGGCCAGATTTATAATTGCAGTGTGTCACCGTAGCATATCACACCCTATTAACACCCTAAACGGTAGCCCTTTAGCTACTAAAAATCCCATAGGTATTTCTACTCCATTAGTGGTAACATTCAAAGACACTTGTTTTTTTATTGTTTTATTTTGTTTCCCGGTAGCACCAACAATTGTTAAATTGTTAATTGGTAAAGTAGGTATTCTCTCAGTAGTTAACTCAGTAATACGATCTAATTCTAATTGATCAATAATTGAAATATTGGCTCCTGTATCAATCATGGCCTCTGCTGACACTCCATTTAATTTTATTTGTATATAGACTATGTCATTGTTTGGTGATGACTCTTTAATTACTCTTTCTTCCATTAACTCGGACTGTATATTTTTTAGAAAATTATTTCTGATAATGGTTATTGGTTTATTCAAATTAGTATTATAATTGGGTGTATGGTAAATTCTGTGCCCTGTTGTTTCTAGCAGTGACGGGCAATCACATCTTCTCACTGCTGGTACCCGTTTCCCCTATTTACATCATTACTATTGGTTGCTTCAACATTTTCATTATGTTGAATATTGTTTATCGGTATCCTTTCTTCATCCCTCTCTCTGGATCTAGGTTGATCGACGTTCATACTCCTTTGTGGACCTTCGTCTCGATGATAATAATCATGTCTGTAATTCTGTCGATTATTATTAGACCATCTTCCACGATATCTATTATTGAAATAATTATTATTAGCATGTACATAATTAACTCGGGGCCGATTCTCTCTTGGTGGTTCATTCCTCCGCTCCTCGGTATTCCCTGACCTCCATCTACTTCTCCTATAATAAGATTCCTGTTCATAATTTTCTAGCAGCGTTTCCATGCCTCCAATAGTTTTTATTTGTCCACTCAAGCGTGCACTTATGATCTTCTCTTCAAAATGATACGCCATTTTGGTCACTAGACACTCTTCAGGTATCTTAGGGTCTAGATACTTTGCGATACACACCTTCCCCAAAAAGTAAGCAGTAGGTGTTTGTCCCACTGTACGATCATACCTACCATGACAGATATCATCCCTAATAATGTTTTGTACTGATTCTGACCAGTACTTAAGTTTGAACATAGTTTTGAAACCCCCATAATCACACACCTCGTTCCTAATTGCTGTCCACCAATTATCATTGATATTTTTGAATGATTCGTCTAATAGACCTTTTATCATATTCCATCGATTCTCCTTTGATCTGTTCAAAATTTCGTCCACTCTCCCTAAAAATTCAAGTGGGTTTCTGCGATAATCCCGAAAGTTTACACTTTCCTTACTATCTGGATACACATGATGACTGCTGCATGCAGATCTCGCACTTACTCTATCTACATCACCTTGAAAATTGGTTTGTATTTGTTGCAAACTATCTAATTTCTCTGCTTGGCTATCACACTGATTTTTTACATTCTCTACTGTTTTATGAAACTCTGAAATTTTACATTTTAGACTGCTTTTGATACTATCTAACTGGTCATTGTTTTCTTGTCGTATGGCCATTACACGAACTTGATTATCTTGTTCTTCTTTTTCCATTCGTGCCTCGACTCCTGTTTTAATTAGTTCCATTTTCTCTTCAGTTTTATCTAATCTTTGGTTAGTTTCCATTAATTTCTTCTCTGCCTCTTCCTTATATTCATCTACTCTTTGGCTTAACGTATTATTGACCAGTTCAATTTTACCTTCTAGACTTTCTCTTAATTCCTTGTTGAAATTCTCCATCTTACCCTCAATTTGTTTTAAATTCTCATTATTCTCTTCAAATTTTGCATTCATCTCTTCTCTTTGCCCTTCAACCATTTCCTTCAGTTCATGGTATTGTTCATTCATGGTTTGTTTGATATTTCCATGAATAGTTTCTATTTTTTCATTTAGTTGTTTGACTAAACTTTCCTGAATGCTATCTATTTTCTCATTGGTCTGTCTATTTTGTTCCTCCTGCTTCTTAAAATTCTCCTTATTTTCCTCATTGGTTTGTTTTAAGTTTTCCTCCTGTTTCTTAAAATTCTCCTTATTTTCCTCATTGGTTTGTTTCAAGGCTTCCTCCTGTTTTCTAAAATTTTCATCTATTTTGTTATTGGTTTGCTTTGAAGTTTCCTCCTGTTTTCTAAATTGTTCTGCCATAAATTTCATCATGTCTTGCCAATTAGGTTCTTCTCTGGCTACCGCTTTGTCTGGTTGATCCCCTTGGGCATCCTCTTCCACTATTTCTTTTTCCGGGTCCATAACTACTTCGGTTTCTTCTGTATCACCTGTCTGTTGGTCCATTTCACTGTCCGTAACTAATTCTATTTCTTGTTCCTGTCCACCTTCTTCAATCTCCTTTTCTTCTGCCCTCTTCTTCGATTTTCCTCGGGTATTAGGCATTTCTTGTTTTCTCATAACTGCCAACGATAATTAGATTTTTTGATATATATTTTTTATTAAATATCAAAATTCTTTTCTAATTACCACCCTTTTACGTTGAGCGCCAATTCTGTAACGTACCGCTTATGTGAGAGGTACTTGCGAAAGTGTTATTATATGCCTCACGCAGTATGCGTCACTTCTGAATTATACTAACTGATGTTTTCAAAAGTATAAATAAAGGATTTTGTTTATTTTGTTTTACTCCATCTAAAGAGAAATCGAGAGTGTGTGATTTGTGGTCAAGGAGGGAAGTTGTTCAGTCTTATGCAGAAGAGAGAGTAAGTATCATTATTTCCACTCAGTTGAGACGATTTCTTCTGTTTGTTGTGCTGAAATTTTTTATAAATACCCACTACAATAAATTATAACACTTTATTATTCAATATTAATTTTCAATAATATTGCTTTATTTATTATTGACTTTTGTCTCCTGCCATCAAAATATAGGTATCACAATTAATCTTATCTGAAAAAAAACATCATCTCGACTTTACCGAGTAAACATAGAGCTGTCTAAGGAGCAAAACATATATGTTGTTATTTACCCAATATTACGCTATAATAAAAAAACATCAATTATTACATAATTCTTAATAATTCCCCAGGGTTCAGGGTGAGTTCTTTGTGTTACGAGAGTGTCAGAAATGGATAATTACTACGCTTTACAAATACCGAAAAATTAATAAATAATTTTGTTTATTTTTCATGTAGTAAGTAGTTCCCGGAATTGCCGTAAGAGAGCAGCGTATATTTGTTTACTTTGAAAAAACATATGATCAAATGATTATTTTTTGTTCTATTTTCACCGTTAAAATTGAGTTTTCTTCTGGAATTATTACGAAAAAATGTTTATATTACCTCGCTCCGAATGGTTCTTACTGGATTGCAGCTTTTCTGTGGTGAGGTCCGTCTTGCGTTATTATTTCCTTTTCGTTTGGAGTATTTTCCAATTGTCAACGGGAACTAGGCCGAACCATGTTGTATCCGCAGAAGGTTTTCATCCACTGTTTATTAATGTTTATAACCATTTAATTTGGATTAATCAGGTATAATTAGATAGTGGTCACTCTGTTTGTTAATCTTGCATTAATTTCAACTCCTCCAACGTCCCAAAAAAGGTTATTTTTTATAATTTTTGTCGCATCGTTTCTTCAACTCTCTGGTTCAGTTCAAAATTTTTATATCTTATTAACAATACTTGTTATTTTTCATCACTCTTAGTAACACATAGTATTTTTATTATGCAGGCAGTTTGTAATTATTATAAATTTATATTTTATTTATGGAAAAATAATTCCTTTCCATTCCGGTTTCTTTACTAATTTAATTTACATAATAAGTTTTGGTTAATTTTTTTTTATGACATTGTATATAAGTATTTTATCACTTTATTATCCTTAAATAAATTTATATATTATTTATTTATTCTCGAATAGTATTCATACCCGGCACTACTTCCTGTTGCTATTTCCTTCATAGTATTATTTTCATTTATTATTATCTAGGTAATTAAATTTTTATGTCCTTTAAAACTAACCCTGGGTTATCCTATATTACAACACAAATATTTTAAAAAACATAATATTAACTTGGGTATAACAAGTGGTGGTCCATACACTATAACTTACAATAAATAAATAAAATTACAAAAATCAATCAGTATTATTACATCCTACTTCCATAGTTTTATCCTTTCCAAAACATACAGCACAGTTTGGTAATACTTTACTTTCACTTTTGTTTTTCACCTCAATGGGTACACTAGAACTCACTTTGCACTGTATACCACTCGAATTGTTTATCATGTTGAGTGACATAATTAAATTTTGAGCGAGCTTTAGTTTACCCATTTCTGACTTTTATTATCATGAGTTACTTTATTGGGACCGGGTTATGTAACGTTACAATATTCAGAATATTCTCGACATCTTGTATTAGTCTAATTGGCTGATTCTATAATTTGTGTACGAGGTATACTGCCTGATATAATACCCAGTGCTCTCTCGGTTGACCCAAGTTTCTGCAACCACTGGTTTGTGTTAGTGGATTTTTAAGTTTATCTGTTTCACTGTTCAAGTATTTTTATAAAAGTAGGAGGCACTTTAATTTATTTACGTATGATTTTTTGAAATTAAATTATCAATTTTTGTTAATAATACAAATGGAAGACAGTTCTTATTTAAATATTGTGCGCTTATTTTTAAGACGTTGGCATCCTTGAAAACTAATCTGCACATGCAAATTTTGAAAGTGGCATTAATTCCATTAAGCTACATAGTCAATGAATATTAGTTTACCATTAGCTGGTTGTATCTTTAGTCAAAGAATAAAGAAATCTAGAACTTTTAACATTGAAAATGTTTATAAGGATGTGTCGCACATTTGCGGCCGATCACTGGTGCGTGATCGAAAATGGGAACCGGTGAGTTTCCATAGAAACTACTTCTTTGTTGTCAATAACGTAATACACATATAAAACTTCGCTTATGAATGCGACTACATTCAACTTATAATCTGTACATTGGTAAATGAAGAATGAATTCATTGATTGGTGAATGAACATAAATATATATATGTTTTAGATTTATTGAAGCATTTTCAATGCCCTTCTCTGTGCATTGCATTTGTGCAATGCCTGTAATTTTTTTCAATTTTATAAAAATTATAAGAAAAATATTAATGTGTTATACCTAGACAATAAAAAAGAAATTTTTTATGTTAAATTTCTGAATAAGCTTAGTTAAGTTACTCTACTTAAAACATAAATTAATTTGCTCATTTCTTTTGCATGGTTCTTAATATTGTAACGACACAGAATGCTGTAGGAATAATTATAAAATAATAAACTATGCAACCTCATTCAGGGATAGAACCAAGCATTATGATTACCAACTAGTAAACAGAAAACCCCAAAATTGAAGATAATGAATGGACAAAAACTACACCAACCATTGACCTGACTATGACTAACAAATAATGACCAGACATTACCCAGTAAAATAGGGCAGTAAAGCAATAAAAAAAAATAAAAAGCAGTAATCAAACACCAAATAAATAAATATAATACAATTAATAAAGAGTACAACCATTTAATAGTATAAAATGTGTATGACCTATACAGCTAAATAGGCCAATAAAAATCTGTCTTTTTATAAAAATAAAGTGAAAAAAGGGGCACAACACCTTATAGTGCTATAAGTGAAAACAAACACATAAAAGGTGGCCTAATAATAGTCACATAGACTACAGTTAAAAGTGTGATGTTATTTAGATTAAGAAGTGGTCAATCATGATTGACAATAGTGATTTAGGAATTAACACACAAACAATTGTTTAGCAGTGTGGGACCATTTAAATATAGTGAGTTATAATTACAGTATTAAAATAAGTAGTATAGTTAAGAGTTTTGTTTTACATTATAAAAGTTTCATGTTGCTAGCAGATCAAATTAAAATAATGTTATATCAAAGGGTCATAGTCAACTGTCATCCATCATTCTAAATTGTTAAATAAGATAAAGGGAAAATCCACAAAATACTAAATTTTACATGATCAAACCAGGCCATGTTTGGTATCAAATGATTTGTAATTCTATTCTTATTAACCACATAGACAGACATTGTATTAAATATTATTGTATTATGATAAAAAGGTAATGTGAAGGCAAATTGTAAAATGTAATGTATTTTAAGGGTCTTAGTCATGTAACATTTGAACTTTGCATAATGGGCCAATAAGAATCCAAGAAATGTTGGTCAGTTTCCATAACAAAAAGAAGAAATTAAACACTTGATTGTTAACCATGATTGAATATGGTTGAGGAGTGCAGGTTAAAAATATTATTATGTAAAAAATTTTAAAAAGAAGCAAGAAACCAAACTCAGAAGAAAAAATTGTAAAACGGAACAATCATGAAGTCATTAAAACAAGTCATATAACTCAACAGGAACAACTACCAGTGAAATGAAGAAATTCTAAAGTGATTAATAAGAAAGAAGCCTAAATTAAATCTAACTGAGGAACTGCATGTATTCTACAAAATTATAACCAACCAATTCTTATAATCCAAACACGAGTCATCACCAGCAACACCAGCAACTCACACAACATTAATAACTGATAAACATTTTATAAAAGAAAACCAGAGCATAATATAAGAAATAGTGAACACTAAGTGACAATATTTTATTAAAATACATTGGAATCCAATATACTCTAACCATAACGGGCAACACATCAGCCATGATTATGACGTCACTCAACAACCAGCATGCACTGCGCACATAGCGAAATGAATATTTTACTGGCCATATTGTTCAAACATTAATAATTATTTATAATATTATATTAGATAATAAGTATTAAGCTATTTCTATTGTAATGTAGGCCTACTCTTTATTGTTTTTTTTTTTTAATGGAACCTTGCGTAGCAGCCAAAAGAATTCACGTTTATATAATTAATTCATTTGACATGACCCTGAGATAAGAATCGATCATTGCTAGTGTGTATATCGAAATAACCATTTTTACTAAACTAAATAAAATTTTCAAAGATTAAACATTAATATTACCAATATCATTTCCATGTGTTTTATTTCTCGAATGTAAGGTATAATTAGGATTCGCTTTATACGCACGAAGATCAAGAAGACGTCTGAGAGTGGTACAAATAATAAAAATCACGAAACCGAAATTAACCTCAACGAATGAGTTGAGATGGAAATCGAACGTATACATTAAGGAATTATTTCGGGATGATACAACTGCTACATTCAAATAGTGAAGCAGACGAACTGGAGAATTCTATTCAGTAAATTCTTGAATTAATAGATAAGGAAGAGTCATCCAGAAATTAAAATTATAATTTAATAAATTTAACAAATGCGAGGAATAAACATGTAACAATAATATCAACTGATAAAACAGATACACATAGAGCAAAAAGTTTTTATTAAACAACACAGGTTTATTACGTATCAGTATTATTAAATATACCAGCAACACGGTTTTATTACAAATTGATGCAACCAACGTGTGGCTGTTAACCCATACGACTCGGTTGTTTTTACAAATTGATGCAACCAACGTGTGGTTGTTAATCCATACGACTACCATCTATTTACAAATTGGCGCACCAACTAGTGAGGCTTAAATTAAGGAAAGAATAGGTAAAAAAATAAATCAAAATAAGTGAATTAACTTCCTAATTTTTAGCTGGCGACTGCTATAGGTTCTGAAAGGTAATACAAATGCAAAGGAGGGAGGCATCAAAGAAACGGACGAAAGAGGCAGAGAAAGAAGTCAGAATGGAAGAAAAGGAAGTAACATTGGTTGAGGATGTGGAAACGGTAGTAAGAGAGGAAGCCAGAGGAGACCCGGATATAAAAGAAATCATGAAACAAATACTGGAACAAAATAAAAGTATGAAAGAAGATTTTAGGAAACAAAGCGAAAGTGCTAATGAGAGTTTAAAACAAATGAACGAAAAATTCGACAGGAATGAGGATTTAAGACAATTAAATGAAAAAATAGTCAGTACAAATGAAGGTACTAAAGAAGATTTAAGACAAACAATAAACGAAAATAATAAACAAATTAATGAAAAATTTGAAGCCAATAATGAAAATTTTAAACGAATGGAGGAAAGATTTGACAAGACTAAAGAAGAAACTAATGAAAATTTTAGGAAACAAAATGTGAACACTAATGAGAGTTTAAGACAAATTAAGGAGGAGAATAAACTGATAAATGAAAAAATAGACAGTATTAAGGAAAGTACTAATGAAACCTTAAGGCAAATTATAAATGACAATAATAACCAAATGAAGGAAGAGTTCAGACAAATAAATGAAGAGAATTTAAGACGAATTAATGAGAGGATTGAGCAGGTTAATGAGACAATTAACCAGAAGGTGGATAAAAATGATGAAGAAAGGAAACAGTCAATAGAACCAATAAAAGAAAATAAAGATAAAAATATGGACCAAGTAAGTCAGGAAGTAGAAAATAGTGGTAAGAAGATAGAAAATAAAGAGGACAAGGGTGCATTGTTATCTGAGAATAAAAGTAACAGAAACAAAGAGACGAATCAATACCGGAAGGAGAAGACCAAGATAATAGGAAAAATATGTAAGAAAGAACTAATAAAAACATGTGAAGAATTGGAGATGATGAAGAATGGACTAATTAATGTGCTTAATCTACCAATTACTGACCATACTGAAATAATGAACTTTAAGGATTGTAGGAGAACTTTAAAAGAAATTCTAGAAGGGGCTCACAACAAACTAGTGAATAAAAACTTCAGAAAATCTATATTTAAATTAAATATAACAGAAATAGAAATGTGTAGTAAAATGTCAGTAATGTCATCAATAACTGAAATACCATTAACATATTTGTTCAATAAACTAAATGGTAAAGTGATGTAGGCATTGATACTAATGAATGTGTGATATTAGAAGGATTGCGGTACAAGGCAGCAGAGACCTATATCACAAGGACGGAAACAGTTCTGCACACCAGAGTGATCCGAACGACAAGTGCAGATGAAATTATGGACCATGGATAAACTAAATACCACACAATATCGAGAAAAGGGACTGATTTGATTTTCTGATTACCAACAAGGCAAACCATTTGAGAAATGAAGAAGAAAAAATAATGATAATTAAAACACAAATAAAATAAATAAAGAATAAATAAACACTATAGAGACTTAAAAATGAATGATAATTAAGAAAACAAACGACAAATGAAGATTTAAGAAAACATAAACAAATAGCCCACCAATACAGGTTTTGGAAGAGCATATGACGGTTAAGAACGATAATAAGGGGATCATAATGAGTGAAGAGAGTAAGTACTTAAAACAAATAAATGAAAGGATGAACTTGCAGAAGAAGAATCGATGTCTGGAAATAAATAGAATAACAAAAACCATAGTTGTAACTGCTGCACTAAAAAGGGGTATTGAAAAAGGAGATGAATTACACTGTGGCAAATGAATCAATGAACTACGAAGTGAAATTAAATAGAAGAGGAGAAATATACCAAGGATTTTACCAAAAATGATAATAAATAATATAAAAAATAAGGGGAGCTGATGGTAGGCAAACAAAAATAATAATAATGAGAAGTGTTAAGAAGGCAACAGGATTCTGGGGGTGTTCACATTATTATGGGCAGGGGCCAAAGAGCACTGTACCATGTATGGGGGAATGGTCGGGTGAGGAATAGGTCAGAATAGTGCCACTCACAGCCGATATGCATTCACCGTGCCATTTAAAGTTATGGAGGAATTAATAACTCCAATCAAGGAATCGGCCTGAACAGAAGATAAAGCAGAGGAAGAAAGAAAAGAAACCCCAGAGGAAGGGAAAAATCAGTTGGTAACCACCTGTATAAGAAGAAATATGAGGAAAAAATAATATATTTTTTAGATTTGCCCAGAGAAGAAAAGGAAGTTATATGGTTATATAATAACTCAACTCAAGAAAATTTATCACAACCCAATCCCTGAAACCATAAGTAAGAAAAGAAATCCAGAAAACAAGAGAAAAGAAGCAAGAAACAATTGAAGGCAGTTCATCTACAGAAGCAAGTCCAATTATCCAAACACTAAAAAGATAAAGGGCAATTACAATCAACTGTCGCTGAAGAAATATCATGAAGAAGAAAAGGAAAATGTAACATAAGTAATTATGTCACACATAATGAAGTGTTCATTATCATTTCCATGTGTTTTATTTCTCGAACGTAAGGTATAATTAGGATTCGCTCTACATGCACAAAGATCAAGAAGATGTATGAGAGTGGTACAAATAATAAAAATCATGAAACCGAAATTAACCTCAACGAATGCGTTGAGATGGAAATCGAACGTATACATTATGGAATTATTTCGGGACGATACAACCGCTACATTCAAATAGTGAAGCAGACGAACTGAAGAATTCTCTTCAGTCAATTCTAGAATTAATAGATAAGGAAGAGTCATCCAGAAATTAAAATTATAATTTAATAAATTTAACAATAATACGAGGAGTAAACACGTAACAATAATATCAACTGATAAAACAGATACACATAGAGCAAAAAGTTTCTTTAAACAACACAGGTTTATTACATATCAATATTATTAAATATACCAGCAACACAGTTTTATTACAAATTGACGCAACCAACGTGTGGCTGTTAACCCATACGACTTGGTTGTTTTACAAATTGATGCAACCAACGTGTGGTTGTTAACCCATACTACTACCGTCTATTTACAATATTTTAAAAAAGCTTGCTAAATGAAAGCACGCTTTTTTATAGTACCCTACTGGTTTTAAAATTGATAGTATTAATCTGACATCAAATTACTTCTGCAGTACATATATTACTTCAAAGTCACAACAGGGGGGCCGCTAAGACAACTTGGCCTAGGGCCTCAAAAGTCTTAAATCCGGCACTGCTATTCTTTGTGTGAATGGACCTATCATAACAGACAGAAATCCTTTTTTATTCAGCCCTGCAGTAGCATTGACACAGTTATATGCTTATACAGTTTTATCCTTGTGTCTGAGATGCATTCAATTCCTTATAATCCTGTTCATTATACATGACCATATTTTGCAATTTCTTAGCTACATCCATTCTGTTTGTCACTGTCTTTGTTCTGATTGCATCTTTTCTATAAAGCCCATGCTTTTTGTTTTCTCTTGAGAAATCTCCAATTGGCATTCCTTGAATAACTTGTTAAGCCAACAGATAACCTTCTGCAGGTTTCTTCATTCTGAGTCAAAACTACCACAATGTTATCAGAAGGGTTAGATCAGACAATGACCATCATTGGAATTTATCATTCAATGTTTTGTCCATTAAACAATCTATGGTCATCTTCAGGTATAAGTTGAACTACTAGGCTACATTAAATACAAACTGAAGTCTATTAATTCATTAATAAACATGAACCATCAAACGAATTAATAAACCACCACCACCTACAATGCATAGGAATTTTAAAATTCTGCACTGAGGCCATATGTTTTAATGGTGAATATTATAAAAAATAAATCTATATTAGTGAATAAATAATTTTTGAAGAATGGTTATAACCATAGATTTATTATGACACTTTAGCTATGAGAAAGGTCACTCATGAAAAAAACAATGAGAACGTGAAAGGACAATCCAACAAAATATGGACTGCATACTGCCTTTCACTCCAATAACACTTTAGGGAAAGTTCTGTGTAATACAAACAAAAAATACCTAAATTAGAGTGTAAAAATATTATATATAACTTACCTCCCGTGTGAATGTGGATTATAGTATTTCAGCAAAACTTCAAGGTCTCTGGAAGTACATCTGGCAGAACTCAGAAAAAAACATTAAAGAAAGGAAGACTAACATATGTAAATTAACTAATTATAAGTATAATGCTACTGACTCAGAACACTATTTATTGGTAAAAATGTAAAATTTTTACCTTATAGCCTGAACTAGTTTTCACTTATTACAAGCTTCATCAGAGGCTTCCACTAGAAGCACTGTCCATCGTGATGTTGTGTGTGTGCGGTGTGATACGTTCGAATAGTACATGAGATTTGAATTGTGTTTGTTCGTTTAGGATGCCGTTCTTATGTGTTTGTGTGTTTGTATATTTCTAGTTGTTCAAGAGTGTCTATTTTTCGGCCTTTTGTGTGTATGTGTAGAATATCCATGTTGCTGTGTGTGTGTGTATGTGTGTGTGTGTGTGTGTGTGTGTGTGTGTGTGTGTGTGTGTGTGTGTGTGTGTGTGTGTGTGTGTGTGTGTGTGTGTGAGGGTGTGTGGGTTGTTTCAGTGATGTGGTTTGCAAAGGCGGATTCAGTGGTGGACTGTAGTGTCTAGTAGACAGACAGCGCTCCTAGTGGCAGCCTCTGACGGAGCTTGTAGTAAGCGAAAACCTTGGTTCAGGCTATAAGGTAAACATTTTACATTTTTACCAATAAATACTTAGTGTTCCAAGTCAGTAGTATTATACTTATAATTAGTTAATCAATGGACACGTCATGGACAACAATATCCAAGAATATGTAAATTAGCTGAATCTATATGACATAAGCAATATAAAATCCTGTGGGATCAAGTATAGATATCGTTGGGTGGGAAACTAATACTTATAAACATAATGTCACAGAGGCGTCTTTTATAGTTGTAAATGATAATTGTAACAGTCAGTCTAGTAAAGGTGTTTATCTAGGATCTGGATTAGAAGTGTAAAAGAGTACCGTATGTATATTAATGGTGGGCCCAGAGTGCTTAGTTTTGTATTTAAATGGGGTATTGCTTGTTTCTGATGTTGTTCATTGTGTAAACCTGCAGCAGTGTAGCTGTGCCCAGCAGACTTAAAGGGTATGTAGTAGTTCTTTTTTTATATAGTTTTTTTATTGTTGTGTTTAACTTTGTAGGTGTTGGAGGCTTATTAATTTTCATGATGTTTAACACTTGTTAGTGAACGAGTAGTCTTAAGTTTGTATTTAACTTAGTCTACTAGTTTAATTTACACCTGAAAATGACCAAGGTCTGTTTAATGGTTGAAATGTTGTGTGATAAATTCCAGCAATGGTTACGGTTTGATCTAATCCTTCTGAAATGTTCACATGTCATCGAAAGTTAGGTTTGAAGATCTTACCACAACGTTTGTGTAGAAGGCATTGCTCAGAATTGGTTCATAAACTTATAATATCTGTATCAATTCATATCCCTGGTCTGATCAAAGTTTTCCATTTCTGAATATATGTACATATGGTTAGGTTAGGTTTGTTGGAAGATACAACAACCTTGCCTAATCGCAATGTTAGTTGAGATGAATTAGTCTAATATCAGCATTGAAGTTTGTGGTTGTGTGTATCCTCAGGTGTGTGTCTTTATTCAAGAAGGATCCATAGTTACAATGTCAAGAGAAAAACTTTTCTTATGAAAGATGTAAGTTCCTTACATTAACATCACTAGGCATCTTCTCGAATATGACTTTTGTATAAATGTATAGTTATCTTGGAAATGTTGATGTTTGGAGGTATACACAGATGCTGGTAACATCTGTTTAGGTTGGTTGGTTGGTTGGTATGAGCAGAAATGTTAGGTGCTTGTCGTTGTCATCATCGTCATCCTTTATGGCTTAGGCTAATAGCCTTTTCCAGTGTCAATGGAAATCATTCAACCATTGCTTACGTGGTCTCCCCACACTTCTCTTCCCTCTTGGATGATAGTAAAGGTCTCTTCTTGAAAATCTAGTTGGATCCATTCTCTCAATATGTAACCGCCACTCCATTTTGAATTAGGAGATTTTCTCATTTAAGCTTTCAGCTATGCCTAGCTCCATTCTAATATGATGATTTCTGATAAGATCTCTCCTGGTACAACCCTTTACAGCCCTCAAGAACCTAATTTTTGCTCCTTGTATTCTAGATATATCTTTGGCCTTTCTAATCCATGTCTCACTACCGTAGTTGAGGTACAGTAGTTGAGGTATGGCCATTACATTATAATATTTCAATTGCTTCTCATCCCTTGTTTTCTTCTTAAAATGTTTAATGATACAGTCACAAAGTGACTGGAAGAGACTAATTTTGCTTTCAACCTCCTTATCATCTTGGTATGTGATGATACACCCTAGATACGAGTCCTGTATGACAATCTTTGTTCTAATATGATTTGCCCCAGAAAACGCCATAACTTTTGTTTTGGAAAAGGAAATGGTTTGATTGAAATCTGCCAAAATGTCAGTAAGATAAAACAATGACCTTTGGAGGCCATTTTCATTCTCTTGGATGATCACAAGATAGTCTGCATACATTAAAATATTTAAATAAAATCCTTTCCCCAAGTATAATCCTTTGGGGGCATCCAACTTACATTTCCTTATGGCATTATCTATGTAGATATTAAATAAAACAGGAGAAAGACAGCAACCCTGCCGAACGCCTTGGGTTATTCCAATGGGCTCTGACAATCTGTTAGTTTTTATCTGTATTCTCGTTCCATTATATAAACTTTTAATTATCTTTATTAAATGAATAGGGTATCGTCTTCTCTGCATTATCCTCCAAAATGTTGGTCTATCGAACCTGTCAAATGCTTTTTCGAGGTTCACAAACACAAGATGTGTCTCTGCATTAAATTCAATTCTTTTTTGCACTATTTGTTTTAACATAAAGATATTATCAATTGTTGAGCTTCCCCGCTGAAACCCATGTTGTTCTTCTAAGATCAGACTCTCAGCAATTCTTGATAACCTGTCATTTATTATTTTAGAATAAATTTTGTAAGTTGTATTAAATAAACTGATTCCTCTATAATTCTTGCAGTTAATTCTATCCCCTTTTTTGAGAACTGATATAACATGAGCTTCTACCAATTTTGAGGAATCAATGAGATAGCCAACACATATTAAATAAATGTAAAAGTTGTAATTTGAATGAGAAACTACTATATTTGTTTAATTCTGTATTTATTCCATCAGAACCTGGCGATTTCATATTTTTTGAGCACCTCAGAGCATTTTCTAATTCTTCCATTGTTATTAAATGAACTGTTGTATTCAAATCGCCTCACCTTCACTGATTTCGTCTTGAGCCTGGGTATTTACATCATTACACCACAGTTCTTTATAGTAATGAATCCACCATTTCTCACTTATAACATTGACATTTTGCCTTGGGCTTCTCTTTAAATTCAGTGTCTTTAAAAATTTGTATGCAATTGTTTGTCTTCAATGAATATCATTTTCTATGACACTGATAAATTTACCCAGGACTCTTGATGGGCTTGTCTGACTATCATCTTTATTCTGTTCCTTACTTCTTTATATTCCTCTTTACTTTCATCAAACTGTGTATTTAACTACTACAAAAATGCATTCACTTTTTTCTTTTATAGCACTTTCTATTTTGGTATCCCAAACCTTGAGACCCTTTTTCCTTTTGTTCACCTTTTTAAAACCTAAAGCTTCAAAACCTGCCTGTTTTATAACTCCTTTAAGTTGGTGCCACTCATCTTCTATAGTGGTAGCAGACGGCATTTCTGATAGAATCTCATTCACTCTTGAGTGATAGAGATGTTGTACCATTTCATCTAACAGTAAATTCACTTTGAAGGTTTGTGATTCAGTACTTATAGTTTTTTTATTTGTATGCCACCATCTAGCTAATATTTTAATTTTTTAAATTACCATATAATGATCAGTATCTGTACTACAACTTCCAGACACTGTTGTATTTTTAACCAGAGCCTTTAACTTATCATTTACTATAATGTAGTCCAGCAGTTGTTAACTCTGCGCACATGGGTGCAAGTGTGCCTGCCGATAGAGTTTGATGTTCCCCTGAACCAATTTGTGATTTTATTTTCTTTTGAATGAAGGAACACACCCGAATTGTACTTTCTTCGAAGTATTGTATTATAAAATAGTACCAGCCATTTACTGAAACAGTCTACATCTTCCCACAATACGATTGTTGAGCTTGTTGCCTAGAGCCTGTAAATACCTTCCTCCCCAAACGAGAAACTTAATTTTTACATTTCTGTGCACTTTATGAAAATAAGTAGTGTTATTGTGGTAAGTTCTATAATTTATTTTGATTAAAATGTTTTCCTGTTTAACCATTTTTTCATTTAAAGTTTTGTTAGTTTTAACGTGTGTGTGCATGATGACAAATTGTTGATGAAGTACTCCAAATTTGAAAATTTTCACAAATTTATATGAAAAACACTGCTAAGATTTTTTTGATTCAGTGTTCCATGTCACTAAATATAAGTGCAAGGATATTATAAAGTGAATATTAATGTTTGTAACGTCAGGCTATTGAACTCCACACCTTTCTATTATCCATTGATGGGGTGGGAAGGGGTGCTCCCATTGAACTGTTCCTCAGTTATATATGCGCCCCCATAAATTCAAAGGTTGCCTATGACTAATATAGTCAATTAATGATTGTGTTCCTCTTCCATACCAAGTATACTTATAAATTTCTTTCTTTCTAAAAAATGTGTTTGTCAATTTTAATTCATCGAAGGTGACAAAATCTCTAAGTTCTTTTCCATTCTTGTTCATTACACTCTCTCCAAAACACATTAGGGACTAGGAGGTTACCAACATGAACATTTAAATATCTTGCTATTATTAGATGATCATTAATCTTATACTTATTCACTTCCCTCTGCAGCATCTCATAGAAAAATTGTGTTTTCTCTTTATTACCCTCTAATCGTCAGGATACCTCTTTCATTTTGTACTCATAATGTGACTATTCTTTCTCTCACATAGGCATAACTTATTATTTTATGTTTACACTTTTTATCCACATACACAGTACTCCTGCCTCTGCTCTTTCCATCTTCTCAACTCCACTACATATCATTGCCCAGTCCCCTATGTCTCCAGTACTTTTCAGTTTCTTCTTCATTTCTGTAATAATTAAGGCAATATTTACTTTCTGATGTTCTAGGGCATTTATCATTTCTGGTTCCTTTTTACTCAAACACCTTATGTTCCAGGTTGCAACCTTTAAGATGTTTTTTGTACAAAAAAACCCTTCTTATTCTTAATTGTTGTCCTGTAGCATAGCTGAGTTGGTGACCTTGAAATCCATCCGGCTTATTCCTCTGAGACTATTATGTGAATAGGTTACCAGCCTATCGCACAACCCACAACCTGGAAGACCAGGTAATTTGTAATTAAGGTTTTCTTCCTTTAGCCTTTGGTGATCCAACACCTAACTGGAAGGCAGCAGCTTTACCATACCCTGGCAGGGGATCTATTTTTACCCTAAGAGCTGGGGTGCCACCTCTGCCATACTAAAGTTCCTCTTCTCTGTCTTCCCTTAGCTGATATGTTCCAGTTAATTATAGGCACTGGAAACTCGGCTTTTCACCCTCTCTCATCTGCTACATAACGTACACCCATTGCATGTCATCTACCCAGGGGCAGGACCGTATTTATCTCACTTACGCCCCTGGGCCCAAGGCTATCTGACGTTGGAATCAAAAACCCTTCTTATTCTTACTTGTTGTGCTGTAGCATAGCTGAGTTGGTGACCTTGAAATCATCCGGCTTGTTCCTCTGAGACTATTATGTGAATGGGTTACCAGCCTATCGCACAACGCACAACCTGGAGGACCAGGTAATTTGTAACTTTAACCTCCAACCAATAACAACTGATCATTTTTTCATACAAGTAATTTTAAGCTTATATTGTCAATTACGTTACAAAAAAAGTGTTAATAAAATAATAAAAAGATGTACAGTTAAGAGAACAACTTTATTTTTGGCATGAAATACATTTTACTTTACAGTGACAAAAAAGCCTATATGCATAAAAATTATTGTAAATACATTTGTGTATCAAGTCTTAACTACACCTAACTAATAACTGGTTCCGTCTGGCCTTTTCATGAGCAAATTTGCTGATCACATCTTCATAATCTAATTTTGTTGTTAAGTCATTTTCGATTGCAAGAACAGCTAAGTGAATCAGACGATTTTGAGTTTGAGTTGAGCGTAAATAATTCTTAATCCTTGCTAGTATAGAAAAAGATCTTTCAGTTGAGCAGACTGAAGCAGGGGTAGATAGGTAAATTTTCAAAGAAACGGCAGCATTAGGATACAAATCTAGTAAATTCTTAGAAATCATTAGTCTGTACAAATGTGATAGTAATAGTGATTTATCATCACTATTAATGATTTCTTCCTGAAGAACTTTTTAGATGAATGCATTCTGTTCCAAAAGATTCTTCTATATCTGATGGATATGTCTTCTGTAATCTGTCATCACCTTGCATTATATCCTCTAGATTAGTTTCCATAAGATCTGATAAAAATGTGAATTTCTGAGAAAACTCAGTGTAAACTGACGCTTGATATTTTATGATATTTTAACTCTGTGAGCAGTTTCATTAGTATCTGAGTATAGGTGGTCTGTAGAATACATGAAGAACTTTGACTTTCTAGGTCTACTTCTGATTCACTATCTGACTCATCAAAAAATCTTCTACGCTTTACACCTCTTTTAGGTCTAGTTTCCTCTTTTTCTGTTAATTGTTGGACACTTTTTAGTTTAGTTTCCGCAATGTTCTTGTAGACTTCGAATGAACATTTCGTTTCTTCAATAAAATTAATAAGCGAGTTGTACAGCTTAACAACTGTGCCAGCGCTCATTCTTTCAGACTGTATTTTTTCCATTACATCTCCGAATCTACCAAAGAATCTACCCCCCCCCCCATACAGTAGCCATGAAAACTGTTTCAGAAGAGGTAATTTTTCTCAGGATGCCTTTTGCCTCTTGCCTTGTAGTTTTGACTTTTCAGTCTTGTCTGAAATTAATTTTAGGGCCTTAATAATAACTTCAAAATCTGTATTTAAACTTTTGCATGCATCTTCTCTGGCAGACCACCTCGTAATACTTAGAGTTTTGATAGAGAGGTTTCTTGAAGTAAAAAAAAGATTCTAAAAGGTTCTAGCGATAGGTTGAATGATAGTTGTACAATGTTTGTAGAAGGTCAAAAAAGTCAACACCAAGCCTACAGCAATTTGCAGCACTTGAACCCACTAGGTTCAGAGAGTGGGCAGAGCATGGTACGTAAAATGGTAGGGAATTAACTTCTTTAATTCTTCCCTGCAAACCAGAATAAATTCGAGACATACTAGATGTGTTATCATACAATTGCCCTTAAAGATTCCTTATGTCCATCCAAGTCATGATTCTGGAGAAAAGTAAAC
The DNA here is from genome assembly GCA_034769895.1 of Magicicada septendecula. Lineage (NCBI taxonomy): Eukaryota > Metazoa > Arthropoda > Insecta > Hemiptera > Cicadidae > Magicicada > Magicicada septendecula. The sequence goes on along the minus strand of CM068375.1, from coordinate 118,531,472 downwards.
ACAGCTTTGGCAAGCTCTTTACCTGTGCGGCCTTGATTTTTCATAAACTCAAGAAAACGTTCTTTAGGAACACCCTCATCTTCATCATTCACATACCTTAAAATAAAGGTTAGCTAATCACTGTGTGTTACATCTGGAGTAGAAGCCACTATTATTGAAAAATATTTTGATTGTTTTACTTCTTTAGTGATTTCAGTAATGACGGTTTTAGCCATTATCTTAATTAGTTCTTTATAAGTAGCATGTGATAAATAAGATGTCTTACCTTGGCCTGGATTCCCAAAGCTATCTATGTGGCTTTTTAAGAATGGGTCGAATTCTCCAATAAGTTCTATACACATCATAAAATTCCCATTTTTTACTGAGCCGAACACTTAATTTCTCCACGAAACGCTAGTCCACGAGATGGAAGTTTTTTAATGACAGCTACCACCCTCTGCAGAACACACCTCCAATATTTAACTTCCTCTTCTAACTGACTCAATAATTGTTTATCAATTCTACACTGTTCATTACTCCTTCTTTTAAACATTAAAACACAGTCACGGTGAGATTGAGAATTCTCATGTTCTATCACTTGTTGGTTAGCATGCTTCCAGTCATTAAAGCCACTTTCACCAAATTGTGATTTCCCACCCTAAAAAGCTTACAAGGAGCACAAAAAACTGAACCTTGGCTGCACGAGTACACAAGATAATCTCGTTTTACTACATCTCCATTAGCAAGTTTTCTTTCAAATAATGCTTTAGTTAAACAGCTTTCCTTGTCTGGGTATGCTCTCTCAGATACAGAAAAATCACAGTTTAAATTTTGATCCACTCCATTTTTTACAAAATAATCACGAGTTCTCTTATTTATAACCCCCCAAAATGGTTCATTGCTTGGTTCAAAATTCTCACTCTCTTTTCCTAGAACAGGTTGGCCCAAGTTTTCGTCTAGCCTTATAATGCTTGAATCGTCATTACAAAGTTCACTATTGTTTTGAACTGACTAGAAGTTCACTTTCTAGAACTGATGCGTTTTTCAAGAAAAAAGAATGCAGTTTTCGAGTTTGTAAAAGCACTTCATTTTCTTTCTTTTTCTTATCGTCTGCCAATTTTCGGTGTTTAGCACCACTTAGCCGTTTGGGTCCGTCCATTTCAGAGTTAATTTAAATCACGTAAATCAAGCGTTGTGAATAAATCCGACTTCCGAACTAACCTGCAAAGCTTATTCGCACTGTGTAAACAGACTGCCGGTACGCAGTGTTGCCACCAGCTGACTACTGGTGGCCGCAAAATGAAATTTCCTTGCCCCTGCACTCATTCATCTAACTCAAAATCTATTTGTTTTCCAATTTTCTGCCGCCCCCTAAAATTTGCCGCCCTGGGCCCGGGCCCAGAATGCCCATGCCTAAAAACAGCCGTGCCCAGGGATTACGCGACACATGTCTTCGAGGACATGAGAGCAGGATTTTTTAGGAGAGCTCAGTTCGATTCCTCAAACCTCTGACTCATTCGTCAGAAAACAGTAGGCATTTCTCAGAGTTTTACCACTGTATACTAATCGGCATTGTATACAACCTCCGAGACCTTTTACCAACCTTTAGCCCCTGTTTGGTGCTTGTATGTGTTACATTTATTATGTGGCACCACCCCTTTGTTTTTTGTAAAAAATTACAAAAATTCAAACATAAAACCAAACAGCAAACAAAAGGTGTCAGAAGTGTCATGTATGTTTTGAGCAGTCCCAGATCATGGTTTTGCTATAACCAGTGCTGGGGGACCCTTGGTGACCAATATGCGTCAGAATTTGCATACTGAACTGAAAAGAATTAATCCTAATCGAATTCTTCCAAAATATGCAATTATGAAAATTTTTACTTCTGAGGCTAAGAATATGTGGAAAATTATTTCAGATCTGTTCATCACTGACAGCTTTGAAAACCAAAGTAATGATTTTTCAACCTCTCATGCTAAAATGAATTACGTTTAATGATATACTATAAGCTAGTAATACTCTACATCACAATATGATCATCAGGACTGTGGGTTTTTAAAGGATTATATTATATTAAAAAAAATACCTTGTAATCAATATCATTTCATACCAAACTCTAAAAAATACTGAGAGAACTATAGAGTTTCTAATCTTCAAGTATTAAGTTTCACATTGTGAAGTGATGTCCATAAACAAGTTCAAAATGAGGAAATCATTAACAAATCTGTCATTTCCAGAATACAAAGAAAAAGTGTTATATTTTAAGTCCTTACAAATCAAATTGTGATTCACTGTTAACCACCTGCACGATGAATACTTTTGAAAACAGGAGTTTAGGTCAGAGGCGACAATGATTTGTGAAGAGCTTATTTTAATAACTCAGATTTAGTTGTCCTATAAAACAGTTCTTGACGACGCGATGTCCGCTTCGACTTCGAAATTCAGGACTATCATTTGAAAATCTAGTTAAATCCACACGAGGCCCGGCTCCAGGCAGGGGCGAACCGTGCCACCACCCAGGGCGGCAAATTTTAAAGAGCGGCAGATTCCGGGATGTTAAGTTTTGAAATTGAGGGAAAAAATAAAATTATTCACTTAATTTCATCACATGTATATGATACATTACTTTTGTTATATTTCAATCATAATGAAATTTAGTTATTATTTTTAATTTTAAGTCATCACATAGGCATACATTTTTATTGTGTCACGATTCCTTGTACTGTCTCTACAATTTTTATTGTAGCCGTTCGCCCCATCGTAAACGCGAAAAAGTTCTAGTTATTTGATAAACACAACAATGCAAACATTCCTAATCGTCATTTGAAGGCAATCGCCGTATCTTTAGAGTAGGTCTAGTGTACGTGAATATGTTCAGAGTTAAAATAGGGAGGGAGCGGCACTCATAAATACTGCACAGGGTGGCAGAAGCGCTGGGGCCGGCCCTGACCCACATTAATGTTACTGAAGTTGGTGTAGACAATAATAACAGCGATAATGTAATAAATGAAAAACCTGCCCTACAGTCACAGTCAAGATTAGAAAAATACCTCCATTACCTCAACGGAGCGATACAGCTCTTTGATTTTGTCATCAGCCATTTGGACTTTGTGAGCTGCTGTCTGCATTCTCGCTACGAACTGAGCACGCAGGCTGCCCACCCTCGACTGCGATTCTGTCTCCAGAGATTCACTCTTCGCCGTCTTCTTTCGTAAAGCGTCGTTAAGCGTGGATACCTGAACACACAACAGTACTTCGAGTAGCATGTACCATACATATTACTGTCAGATAAATAAAGTATTTATACATTAAAGTATTTATATACTTTTGTCAGATTAAAACAACCATAAAAGCTCATAAACTTTAAATTATCTTTGACGGTGGTCGTTAATAAGCAGGGTGGAGAAATTTAATGACAGGCATTAAGATCGAAAGTCAGATAAAATACCATTTCTACAAGAAATAGAATATAAGAATATTAAGTTTATAAGACATAAGATAAGAGACAAAGACAATGTCTTTATTATGAACACCTTGGATGATAAGATCTTAGAAGGGAAATTATGAGGACGATTTAGGAAAACGTACTGCAAGATGTCAAACAATCATAGAATGACAGTTAATCCAACAACGATGAGAAGCGAGTGGTTGGAGCAAGGTTTTAAATAATGATGACAATGAGGAGAGTTTAAGGGTCACATTACTGAAAGAGACCATTGGAAAAGGCAAATCAGTTTACACAAGGTGATGGCTCGACCCAGACTATTGTGTTGTTCGGAATGTTGAGTACTGAGGAATTGAGAGCCTCATACGGACAACAGAGTGAAGCTCCTTCGAGCGGTACAACTCTTTGTGACAGGAAACCGTGTGTAACGAAGAGATATCAGCAACAATATAAATCTGCAGAGCCTGTAAGCATAGTTTTTCATTAGAAATCGGACAGAGGGATCAAAGTTTGCTTGAATCAAGATCTGTATCGAAACAAATGATGAAGTGTGCTCGTACAGAAGAAAGAATTAATACAGGGCAAATAGACAAAAAAGTCGGGATGTAAAAAGTAAAAGTACATCTGTTAAAAGATGTTTTTGCTGGTATAGTTTGTTATAGTCTGTTGTAGTTTGTTACTCGTAACATCAAATAATATAACTAGGTCATTTCAACGTAGTTCTGTTGAACAAATATTAAAGATAAATTTATAAACTATTATAAAGCTTAGTAGTAGTATTTCGCTATCATTGATATTTTGTAGTTTATTTTAAAAAATGTTGGGTGTCATGGGAGGCGAGTGTCGAGTGGCGAGTGAACTGATTCATTGTGTAAAAATTTACAGGCATTGCACAAATGCAATGCACAGAGAAGGGCATTGAAAATGCTTCAATAGATCTAAAAAATATATATATTTATATTCATTCACCAATCAATGAATTCATTCTTCATTCGCCAATCAATAAATTCATTCTTCATTTACCAATGAACAGAGTATAAGTTAAATGTAGTCGCATTCATAAGCGAAGTTTTATATATGTGTACTACGTTATTGACAACAAAGAAGTAGTTTCTATGGAAACTCACCGGTTCCCATTTTCGATCACGCACCAGCGATCGGCCGCAAATGTGCTACACGTCCTTATAAACATTTTCAATGTTAAAAGTTGCTCGGATGTATTTGGAACAAGAGAGATTTTGCTATACACAATTAATCTATATCTATAAAAATGAATGTTTGTTTCTTTCTTTGTCCCGTATGCGTTCCTACACCATTCATCCGATTGCGATGAAACTTCGGTGAGTTGTTGTGCGCACGCCCGCGAAGGTTTATGAATTTTTTTCAATGGGGCCCTTTGGGGGGTTCTTGGGGTCTTCCACATCTCCTCCTAAACCACTGGACCGATTTCAACAAACTTGGCACAAATATTTTATGCAACGGGAGAACCAACATAGGGTAGGTGTTTTTTCGATGGGGTCCTTTGGGGGGTCCTTTGGGGTCTTCCACATCTTCTCCTAAACCACTGGACCGATTTCAACCAAACTTGGCACAAATATTTTACGCAAAGGGAGAACCAACATAGGATAGGTGTTTTTTCAATGGGGTTCTTTTGGGGGTTCTTTGGGGTCTTCCACATCTCCTCCTAAATCACTGGACCGATTTCAACCAAACTTGGCACAAATATTTTATGCAACGGGAGAACCAACATAGGGTAGGTGTTTTTTCGATGGGGTCCTTTGGGGGGTCATTTGGGGTCTTCCACATCTTCTCCTAAACCACTGGATCGATTTCAACCAAACTTGGCACAAATATTTTACGCAACGGGAGAACCAACACAGGATATGTGTTTTTTCGATATGATACTTCGGGGGGTCCTTTGGGGTCTTCCACATCTCCTCCTAAACCACTGGACCGATTTCAACCAAACTTGGCACAACTATTTTACGCAAAGGGAGAACCAACATAGGATAGGTGTTTTTTCGATGGGGTTCTTTTGGAGGTTCTTTGGGGTCTTCCACATCTCCTCCTAAACCACTGGACGGATTTCAACCAAACTTGGCACAAATATTTTACGCAACGGGAGAACCAACATAGGATATGTGTTTTTTCGATATGATACTTCGGGGGGTCCTTTGGGGTCTTCCACATCTCCTCCTAAACCACTGGACCGATTTCAACCAAACTTGGCACAAATATTTTACGCAAAGGGAGAACCAACATAGGATAGGTGTTTTTTCGATGGGGTTCTTTTGGAGGTTCTTTGGGGTCTTCCACATCTCCTCCTAAACCACTGGACCGATTTCAACCAAACTTGGCACAAATATTTTACGCAACGGGAGAACCAACATAGGACAGGTGTTTTTTCGATACGATCCTCTGGGGGGTCCGTTGGAGTCTTAAAAAACTAACTTATTAGATCTGGTTACTATGGCAACCCAATGGAATAGATTATGTTCTAAATATATTATCGCATTAAATTGAAGACCACGCGAACGAAGTCTTTATATATTATATATATACAAACACTTTCTTTCTTTGAGTGGCATTGCAACGCATGCCGGGTACTCGCTAGTATTCAAATAAGAGTGAACAGATAATTCAATGAGACGAGGGCATATATAGTTGTGCTTATATGTATTTTAGTATAAGAAATCGATATTTGTAATGAACGCAAATAGAATCATTCATGCGTCGTTTTATTTTCAGTTTGCATACATATGCAAACTATATGTTATTAAACAATATTTTCAGTGTGACAATATGATTTACGCAATATTTAGTTGAAAAGTAGTACGTGATAAGTATTATATATTTATATTATAATTATATATTTACAATATTTATATTATATGTTATAATTAATGTATGCAGTACAATAACTAAGTTTTTTACAAATTATAATATAGCAAAATTACTAAATCGAATTTTGAAACATAAAAACGTTCAGCCAAATACAATAGAAAAACCAAAATCGAACTCACGGATTAACAAAAATCGTACAAACGAAGACACAAAATTATACTGTTTCGACAGTTCAAACGTGTACCCAAACATTCTCATTGACGGTACTATAAATATTAAAAATAGGTGTCACAGATTTTAAATTGTTTTTATGAATTAAATAATTGGAAAGTTTTGTAAATACGTTACAAATGAACTAAGTACAAAAAAGAGTTTCAAAAGTATTCAGTTCGATCTCTCAGCATATGCGTACATTTCCTTTTATCATAAATAGAATTGGTTTTTATATTTCTAGTACCTTATTCTTGTAATAGTGTTTAAACTATTATAATATGGTCACATTCTTTAAAATATTATGCTTTGCCTAAAGCACACATATTTGTGGCAGGGGGAAAATTTTGGGTAGCTATGTGGGGAAAAGAGGTTTGATTGACTGGCAACACTTATTCTTCGTTTCATCTATTTCTTTACACATTGAATTAGTTTACTGCTCTGCGGCCGCAAGGTGTACGTGAGTCATGTATCTATTCGTTTGTGGACGATGCGGTCGTTGACTGCTCAAATATTCAGGGCTATTATAGTGTTTACATTTTGAAGGGATTTCCTTCAACGTGTCTGTTGACATAATGAAGAGATCTGATTTTCTCAGTTCGAAATCTACGAGTTGTTTTTGATAAAAAAGAGTAACCTACTAAGTGGTATAGTAAATGTAAATTACCACTTTTCGGTGGTAATACTGGCACTCATCGTGACCTTGATATCGATCGTATGCAACAGTGATGAAACGTTTTTCTGCTAAACATGAAGCAAGAACACATTAACACATTATCATTGAGGCGCATTAACTCCTTGAAAATGACAATCTGAACAAAATTTGGAGAGAGTCAAACTTCGATCTGGTTTGATATGAAAAATAGAGGATAGTTATATAGTGCTATGATGAAGCAAGACAGAACGTTAATGATGAACTTTAGATTTTAAGTATTTATATTTAGTATTAGTAAGAAGTCAGTGTTTTGTCAATGGAAAAAATCATATTAGTATGTTGTAGCCGGTTTCTGGTCCATCCGTTAGTTTTTTAGAAAATAAAGTTGCCCTGTGTTTATGTACATAGACACCTCTTCCCCATATGCACGCAACAATCTCTCGTGAACTTTCTCGTGCAGTCAACAAAGTTTCCAGCCCGTATTTGTGTTAGCATTCGTGGACATTTGTATAGCTGGTTCGTATAATATTATACGGGCATTGTGTTCGCTAATGCTTCCCGCATTGTAACATCGTTAGTCATTTTATACAGGACTTTTAATTTAATATGGAAAATCTCACAGAAATTATTTACACTGAGTTGATGTGAACAAATAAATAACGAGGTAATGGTTTAAATTGAAAATGAAAATTAACGTTGACCGTATAATTCTAACAACGAAATAAATTAAAACGTTTCAAGAAATTTCAAGAAATTTTTGCGTACAACTATAAATTTAGATTATAATATTGTAGAACTTCGTTGTCGTTGTCGTCGTCATTTCACGGTATAGGCTTATAGCCTGTTCCGTGTTCACTGGAGCTATCTCTTCCAAGGCCTACCCACAGATCTTCTGCCAACTGTTTTGTAGTCTATAGTTGCGCTTTACTAGCCTCTGGTGGGCCATTCTGTAGACGTGCTCCATCTGCTGCTGCTTTAGTTCTTCTATCTTATCATTGATGGAGAATATACCCAGTTCGGCCCTTATATGTTCATTACGCATTCGATCCCTTAGACGATAACCACTCACGTGCCTTAAAAATGCATTTCAGCGGTTTGTATATGCTCATTTTCTTTCACAGTTATCGTCCATGTTTCATTTACCATAATACGAGGGGGGGACCCAAAAGTAACGAGAATTTTTCTCTGGCAGTTGGTAGAACGCTAGTTCCGACTTCTCCCGCTATGTGCCTTTACTAGACACAATTTTGTATCAGTTGGCCTAGCGGCATTTTTGTAAGCGCTGTTTCACGTTTTCGGCGATTTCTCAATGGCAGACATTAAATACCAACGTGCTAACATCAGGTTCTGTTTCCTGTTAGGGAAATCAGCAGCAGAAACTGTCGCAATGCTTCGGACGGCTTATGGGGAGGAAGCTTTGAGCCAGGCAAGGATTTACGAGTGGTTTTCTCGTTTTAAAAGTGGTCAAATGTCAATTGAAGACGAACCACGACCGGGACGTCCCTCGACTTCCAAAACGGACGAAAACATTGAAAAAATCCATGTTGCGATCATGTTTGATCGTCGTAGAACAATCGATGAATTGGAGGAAATGACTGGAATATCCTGGAGTTCATGCCAACGAATTTTGACTGAAGATGAAACGTGTTGCAGCAAAATTCGTTCCGCGTGTGCTTTCTTGTCGGCTCAAAATCCTTGCCTGGCTCAAAGGTTCCTCCCCATAAGCCGTCCGAAGCATTGCGACAGTTTCTGCTGCTGATTTCTCTAACAGGAAACAGAACCTGATGTTAGCACGTTGGTATTTAATGTCTGCCATTAAATTAATTTAAAAATCGCCGAAAACGTGAAACAGCGCTTACAACAAATAGTCACACTGACCGCGCTAATGTTTCCACAACAATGCCGCTAGGGCAACTGATACAAAATGGTGTCTAGTGAAGGCACCTAGCGGGAGAAGTCGGAACTAGCGTTCTACCAACTGCCAGAGCAAAATTCTCGTTACTTTTGGGTCCCCCTACGTATGTAAGAACAGGTATCGCCATTACTTTGTAGAACTTCATTTTAGTATAAGTTCTTGTTTTGTTTCTTAGTGTTCGTTGTATTGTACCACACATCATCTGACACTCATTTACTTTTTTATTCTCATCATCCTCGTGTTCATAACTTATGTCACAGCCAAGAAAACCAAAGTGCGATACCTACTACACAATCTTATCCTCAACAACTATTTTGGAACAGACCAAGCATTTTCTCTTAAAGACCTTCGTCTTACTTTGAGACATTTTAAAATTATATGTCTCACATACACGGTCGAAGTGGTATATCGACTGTTTCAGAGCATCTTCGCTCTTCTGGAGTATCAACTGGTCATCAGCGAATAACAGTATTTATGCATGTGGTGGCTGGGTGTAAGTTTATCCCTGGTTTGACTTCAACTTTCCACTGCGTGATCCAAGTGTATGTTAAACAATGTAGGTGAAATACTGCACCTCTATTATAGTATTATATACATATCACTGTATTATGTATAGTATTATGTATTATGTACTTCATCACTGACCACTGGGTCTGTCTTCCCTCTCCCAGTACGTATCACAATAGCCGTGCCGTCATATAAGTTGTTGATCACTCTAATTTAGTGTAGAGGATAGCCTCTTCTCTCTTCTAAGATTTTCCATAACATATCCTGTTAACTGAGTCGAATACTTTTTCATAATCAATAAATGCCAGGTATGTTTCTAGATTATGTTCCCTTCGCTTCTCAGTTATCTGTTCCACTAGAGTAACGTTACCAATTGTTGATCTTCCCTTCCTGAATCCATTCTGCTCTTCCAATAAAAAGAGTTCTAACGGTTTTAGTCTATTATTGATTATCTTCTCATACAATTTGCATGCTGTGTTCAGGGGACTTATTCCCCGATAGTTTTCACATAAGCTCCGATTTCCTTTCTTAATCAGTGAGACCACTTCAGCAATTTTCCACTCAGCTGGTATTTGCGCTTTCCTCCAGCACTCATTCAATAAGTGCAGCAGTCGCAGCTCCAAAAGGGTGACCCCATTTCCGCAGTTCTCCAAATGTAGAACTTATACATACCCTCGGCCTTTATACTTTCAACCTCGAGAGGATTTGCAAATTCTTCTGGGTACTACTATTTGTGTTTTCAAGACCAGCCTGTCGTGTGATAACTATATTGCTTCATGCAGCATACGCTGTTTATTCCTTAATTATATCGACGTATTTCATTGGAGATTTACTTCTAGATTTTGTACCGTCTACTACAAGATTTTCCATTCACCTGTTTTTTTAGTAACCTAACTGTTATCAACGGGCTCTGTAATCTGGAAACATTTTCTGTGTTCCATCCGCCACATTCTGAGAAACAAATTCGAAGGCTTCGATCTTTTTCTGATAATGCCTGTCTTAACGTTGGCCTTTCAGATATTTGTGTAGCTACTGGGAATACCGAAAGCGCGACAGACACTACACTGTATTGGGATGTCTTTAATTGTAAGGCTTATGTTTTATTTCCTCGTTCTTTCTTTAAAGTCTGTGTCTGAGTTGCATGTATTAGGCCTATTACATGAATTACCACTTTATTAAATATTTGTACTGTCAAGTACATATAAGAAATTTACTTAATGTAGTATGTTTAAATTACAATAAATTGTTAAAAAATATATAAACTTGGGATATTAGTTTCGAAAACGAATGGTTTGTCATTACTCATACGTACACACTTTTCACTTTACGTTCGATCAGGAAAAGACACGCAGATTCATACTGGATTTAGATTTAATCCGTATACTGGTTTTTGGTTAACGCTACTACCATTTTTATTCTCAGTGTTTGATATTTTGTTATCAGCTTTGCTATCTTGGACTCTTGCATTCTTTTTACATGACCAATCCATCTTAATCGACCGACTTTAATCAACCAGTTCCATTGGTCTCTTAATATACTAGGCAGAACCTTAACAGGTTTTCCAGATTTCATTCCTAAAAGGTCGTCCGTTAACATGCCTGAAGCATTATTCTTCCATAAACTGCCAATGTATGGTCGATATCACCGAGTCGGGATTTAAGTCAGCGACCTCTGGCGACGTACCTGAGAACTCCAACCGCTAAATCGACTGAAGAAAATTATAGGCCTATATTGGTAATACTTTACATTTCATATTAATATGAGCTGATACATGAGAGGTTGATTTGATCGCGTAGTTTAAAGAGTGGAGGAAGTAAGGTTTACAAGTGAAGAATTAACAGATGCTGGTGGTACTGGTGATTCTGAGAGAATATCAAGGCTGCACGAGTGTACAGTATTGTAGTCAGTGACCACTACTTATAGCCCACACGAAAACGCTTCGCGTTTAATTTTCTCAGTTATAAAAAAGTAATTCAGTAAATAAGTAATTCGTAGTTATCCACAATGGAAAATAATGTAGAGGATAACGTCATCAGTGCACATTCAAATATAATAATAGTAGTAGTAGTAGTAGTAGTAAGGAGAAGGAGAAGGAGAAGGAGAAGGAGAAGAATACACGTTAATGACGTCCTTTACACCAATGCATTTTAACTGAGTGATGCTAACAATCAGAGAATAGAAATCTAACCTCCAGGATAGAGGGAACAGAGAATCAGTTTGAGTTACCAAAATTAGAACTTCGAAGTTATAATTGTGTGGCTTTTACAGATGATTTGGTAATGCACTCTGAAATGATTAGTGGAGCTAAGGAAAAAATTAACATTTTAAACCAGATTACAGAAAGACTGATTTAAAATCTCCTGGGAATAGACCGAGTTTATGACAGGCATTAAGAATGCTCCAAATTTTAGACGCATAATACGGAAAGTAGTAATTTAAAGTTAAGGACTCACCTTTTCTTCCATTGCAGTTTTCAGTTGAACGTATTTATCTTCATTTTCTATTTTCTGCGATTTCAGTGTCGCGTTTTCCTCTTCCAGCACATCGACCTGCACATAATAACGAAATAAGTTCCTACGTAAGATATGTATGCACAATATATACTTGTGGATATGTTCCCAAAATCTATTTTGGTTGCTCACCTGTGATCTCAGGAGAGATGTCGCGTCTTGTAGGTGTTTGATTTCCTTCTTTAGCTGACAGCTCTCGGTCGTTTCCGCTACTAGTTTTTCTTCCATGTCGTGACAGTTTGTCCTGCACGTTTCCAGAAGCGTTTCTTTGTTAGAGTTTAGTGATTCAGCACGAGACAATCTGAAGAAATATTTGTATGAGTTCAAAAAGAAATATGCATTCTTGTTTGTTGACAAGCTACACTGTGTGGGCCCTGTAGATTATACACAAGAAATTATACGCGTAAAATTTAGGAATAACCGTTTTTGGTAAAATTGTTTTGGATTTTATGATGTTATTGTATGGTTCTGAAACTTGCGTTCCACCGAAAGCTTCTGACTTGGATACAGGCATTGGAGATGAGATTCTTTTGATTTGTTAAAGGCTGTACATGAAGGGAAGACACTATACAGTGAATACATTCGTAAAGAGCTGAACATTTTTAATATCCAAGATCGTATTTATAGAAACCAAAGAGAGATGGATTGCTCATCTGAATAGGGTGCCAGGTGCCAGGTTGCCTAATGAAGTTTGGCAATACGAGCCTGTTGGACAACGAAGTATAGGAAGACCTAGGAAGCGTTGGTGAAGTGGATGTAATGCTTTGGGACAGGAGGAAATGAATAGCCTAGTCCCTGGTAGAAGAAGAAGAAGAAGAAGAAGAAGAAGAAGAAGAAGAAGAAGAAGAAGAAGAAGAAGAAGAAGAAGAAGAAGAAGAAGAAGAAGAAGGTTTTAGTTTTGTTTCGGTCAATCTACAAAACACTGAGTCACTAAAAATGTTCCACCGTAAAACGGGTGAACGTATGACAATAACAAAAACAACGCGTGTCAAATCCAAAAACTGTGTTATACAGGAAAAATCACTACCATGGTGCAGACAAGTAAGAACAGCAAATTCAGAGCGATAAATAGCAAAAGGGGGACACTGAATCCCAGTAGACTAAGACATATTTAGAATATCTAGGGTAACGAACTAGATGAAGTCATGAAAAAGTGAAAACTGGAAGGTGATGACTGGAAAAAGAAGGAAGCAGAGGCAGTTGTGATAATCCTTAATTTTATTTAACTAAATTCTTTTTTACATTAACGGTACAATTATTTCGCACAATCGATGTCTCGTAAGTGAAACCTTAATGTATTATTATTATTATTGTTGTTAAAGTTAAGCATAAACATCAATAAATGTGGCTCGATCGATTGCTCCGTGGTCGATTGCTTAAATTTCTATTATTACTAAACGTTTCGGGCACACCTTCTTCAATAGAAGCAGGTGCAGAGCATCTTCAATAGACTTGCGTTCAGATAGGTTGTAAGCCGAACGCACCGCAATGTAGAGGAATATGCAATAAGTCTAAACGTTCTCTTAATAAGCACGTTAGACGTGTTGATAATTTCTCTGAATCGAGGTGCTTTCGGTTTACCACCTATTTGAACCAAGTCTATCGAAGATGGCCTGCGGAGGTGTGGTAGAAACGTTTAGTAATTATCAAAAGTTAAGGAATCGACCCCACGGCCCAACAGCCCGGTAGTTACTGGTTTTAATAATTTTGACTCCGTCCGTGACAGCCTACGTAATAAGTGTTAAGCATATTTAATAAAGTAAAAATTGTTTTTCCTCAAAACAAAAGATATTTTGAATATTCATTTTTACTTTTTCAACAACGTAGTAATTTTATTATGAATTACATGTTAAGAGACACAATTTGTGTCGGTTTTTTGTTTTGTTTTCTATGTCCATGTTTCCTGTCCAGGATTGTCCTATATAGTTTTTGACTCCGATTGTCCTAAGAATTCATTTTAGCTAATGGAAATCCCGTTACAGTTCTCCTAGTGAGCCATGAAACTTACAACATGTAAATTTATGAAACTTTCCTCGTGAATGTGTTTATGAAACTTACAACACAGGTGTGACTTATCCGCTGTGTAAGCAGTTATAAAGAACTATGATTACCACAGCAGGTTCATAGGTTTACCTCTTCTTCATGTTCTCCAACACCTTCGAGTCGACTTCGCGCTCTTTCTGTAGCTGCGTAAGCTGCTTGTGTTGTTTAGCCATTACCTGTGACGCCGCTTCCAGCCGTACTCTCAAGTTCTCTACGTTTGGAACTGTAGACAGTCTTTCCTTCAGTTCTCTGTAAATGAGAATAGTAGTAGTAGTAGTAGTAGTAGTAGTAAAGGAAGAGAACAACATAATACATTCTGTATGACTTACCTAATTCTCGCTTCCTTGTTAATAAGCTCCTTCTTCAGCACAAGCTGGTGTTGCTTCAGAGTCTGCCGCTCGGATTCGACCGTTTTCATTGTTGATTCTTTTTCCTTGTACGCCTCGAACACTGCATTCAGGTCACAGACTTTGCGCTTGTATTTTCTGCGCAACTTTTTCAGCTGTAAGATACTTGGAGTTGAAAAAGTTATATCAAGTACAAAGAAGGAGTTATTGTACACATTTTTTCAAGAAAACTTTTGTATGGAATATCTTTTTACATTATGACTGAGAAAATTTAGCAGGTAATTAATGGCTACACACATACACACACGCGCGCGCGTGCGTCTGTGTTATTGGCGGTGAAGCAATACCTTACGCTCAGCGCTCGACAACACAGATGCCACTTCCATTCGGGAGAATTGGAAAGCTTTGAGCAATGGAAAAAATTCAGAATGGCGTAGTAGGGCACGTGCTGGAAAGTATACTGATATTCATGGGCACGTTGAATCCAATGATTGATTTTTCATGTAGTTGTTTGCTATCGGACAAGGAGCTCTAGTGTCCTGAAATCCTACGAAGTATACTAGATAAACCATCACATCACAATGAGAACTTCGCCGTAGTCCGGCTGGAGTAGCAAATCATTTAAATAGTGGTTAGACTTTTGCAAGTCCCACATTGGGACACTTTATACCTCCTTACGTAAAACACACACACACACACACACACACACACACACACACACACACACACACACACACACACACACACACACACACACACACACACACACACACACACACACACACACACACACACACACACACACACACACACACACACACACACACACACACACACACACACACACACACACACACCTGTATGAGCAATACTTAAAGTTACATAAAATTATTGTATATTGTTTTTATTTAAATCCATATAACGCAGGTAATATTCATTACATTAATAAAATTTATAAAGGTTTTTATGGATAAGTTAAAAAAAATATATGTATATACATATGTATTTATTTATTTCTATATATATTTGATTTACCTTTCGTTTGTTCTGTGCGTACAGATTGTAAAGGTGGTGATTGCGTTTTGTTTTCACAGAGTATCTGACGAAGGAACATGATTGCCGGCCAGTGTCCGGAGACTGGCCAACTTGATTGCTTTTCCTCGCACACCTACTAATAAATACATAGTGTTTTGTACAATCAATTCTGTTTCTCTCTCTCTCTCTCTCTCTCTCTCTCTCTCTCTCTCTCTCTCTCTCTCTCTCTCTCTCTCTCTCTCTCTCTCTCTCCTCTCCCTACGTCTCTCTTCTTATCGTGTTTACTCAGATTCAGTATTTTTCTCACTTCCGACTCATTCCTCAAGCATCCAGTTTGTCACTTTCTTTCTCCTTTGTCATTCTCTCTCTCTCTCTCTCTCTCTCTCTCTCTCTCTCTCTCTCTCTCTCCATTATATCACATTCTACATTCTCTCACTCTTTTTTCTCTCTCTAAATCTACGTCTCTAACATTACTAGGCTACACTTTGTTATATACTTATTACACATTACGTGTACATATTATAGATCACATATTCCATATTTAACAATATAATATAGCAGGTATCATTAGGCCTACTTCTTTCTTGCAAGTAATTTCTTGCAAATAAAAATTACTTTTGCACGTCTCACATGCGACTGTAATACAGTACATACTGTTACGTAATGCGGAAAAAATGTTACACCATTACAGACAGTCTACGTGTTTCTCGGATGTTCTATTGGAATACGACTGTAATGTTGTGTGCGTACACGATCTCAACATGCGTTAGCGAGGCTTTTCTAGATTTCTCCGGCCGCGCGCACTGTGTCAAGGTCGCAATCAATTACGCTCTAGTGTAGCGCTGGTGCGTAGTATGGAATGTTCTGGTGTCTCAGGGGGTTATAAATACAAGACTTCAGCGACGCTTAATTGAGTTATTGTCGGGCGATTTACACAGTGCGGGTCGAAGTATTGTGGCGAAGTGTTGTGTTTTATAATTGTGCGGGACAATTGTAATACAATTGTGTTTTATATTAATTGACATTTTTATTGTGTGTAAGCAATTTTTATTTGATTTGTTGTAAGAGACTACCTTGTTTATTACAAACTGTTTAATTGTGTTAATTAAAGCTGGTGATTAGTGACTTATTTGGTGTCTTGTATTTTGTGTCCGTGTTTAATATTATTAACATTGTATCGTTGGTTATTCTGTCTGTACATTTGCTTTTAACTATTGAATTTATTTCTGTTATTTATATGGAAAATGACGCAGTAAAATATATAATCTTTGCTCACTAACATTTGCATCGTTGAGAGGTAACTTCATTCATCCGCCGCGGGACAGTGCAACACAATGACGTAAAACGCTACACTCATATACTTAGCGTTAACCATACTGCAGTATAAGGCTACTTATTAAGTTTTATTAAATAACACTTTATACCATTTCTAGAAGCAACTGGTCGTACTAACCATGATTTTGTTTCATCGCACGGCAATTTACCTTCCGAATTCGTTATGTGTAAATTGTTGACATTTCTGGAATAAACGTCATCTCTTCCCGGTCCGTTGTACATATACGTATTGTTGTCGAAAATATCTACCTGAAAAAAAAAATAAAAGCAATCATAAACACAAATAGTTAAGTTAGTATCTCTTTTTACTCACACACACGCATAAAAAAGCTCCTCCACGCCAATCCATCGCGGGCCTTGATTATGTGACAGACTTTCTATAAGGTAGCGTTGGGCACGCTTGCTGTTTGTTGCCTGGCTATAATTCTGACATTTTATGTAAAGAGGCACTTCATATCGTACCTACTCGGTTGGCCTCACAATCATGAGTGAACCGTTTAAACCTCCCGCGGGACTCGAGGCCGCAACTTGTCGCACATGAAGTCTGGAAGGGGTTACACATACTCGCGAGCTCGTAAACTGTGAATCGCTCGAAGTTATTTTAATTGTTCATTTGTTGTGAGTTTAGAAGTTCATTTTGAAAACTTAACAACTTAATGATTGTTATTGTTTACTGTGAGTAGCTGGAACTCATCATTGGTGTTACAAGCAATGATTAAGTATTGTTTTTGCAATTTGAACTAAAAGTAATTAATAATATTAATAAAACTTATGATCTTCTCTCTGATATAGAATTAGTAGATAGACTACTGTCTTGAAAATACATCTTGATTTTATAGTGCTGAATCGGACCATAACCTTTAAATTAGTGACCAAGTGCTAACTAACCCATTGATAACAATCGATACGAACTCACGAAACAAACGTCTTATACGTTTATCGACTCCCAACCACTATGAATCTATAAACGTGTATTTAAGTATTCAGATAGATAATTCTCTCTCTCTCTCTCTCTCTCTCTCTCTCTCTCTCTCTCTCTCTCTCTCTCTCTCTCTCTCTCTCTCTCTCTCTTTTCCTAAGTATTATTCCGTTCAGCCGCCGTGCATAAACCGTATGAGATATTTCTTCCACTGTCGTATGTAGCAGCCGTACTCCATTACTTCCTTCATTCCCTCATATTTCATGTTAACTCTTCGTGGTTCAGTTGCACCCCTTCACCCACAAGCTCATTTCGAAAAAGACTAAAATTTGATTTGTAACTCCTAACATGCCGCATGATAATGGATTTGAGAGTGGCGCTGAAAATCATTTATACTAGATAAAGTAGTCTTGAATTGTCTTATGTAGTGCAAAACCTCTTGTGTTTTATATTCTAGGTGTTTTACTTCCATATTCCTTAAGGAATGGAAGTATGGTGATGGCAAAAAAAATCGTGTTCGAGATTATTGCAGATTCTGATTGTACTACACTCAAAACATGAAAAAAAGTCGTTTTCCGAAAAGTGTCTGTGTGTGTGTCTGTCTGTCTATCTGTCTGTGTGTCTGTCTGTAGATTTTTTTTCTATGGCAAACGATAACTGCCGCAAATTCAAACAGAATCAAATAATTTTTTGCATACAGCCCTGATTTGTAGAGTACTCACGACCTAATGTTTTTGGTGAAGATCGGTTGAGGGAAAGGGGTAGTTTACCTGCAACGGTTTTTTTTTATCAAGGGAATTTTTTTTTTTTTGCAAACGATAACAGCCGCAAATTCAAACAGAATCAAATAATGTTTCGCATACAGCCCTGAATTGTAGAGTTCTCAAGACCTATTGTTTTTGGTGAAGATCGGTTAAGGGAAAGGGGTAGTTTACCTGTAACGTTTTATGTTTTAACAAGGGTATTTCCTATGGCAAACGATAACAGCCGCAAATTCAAACAGAATCAAAAGATTATTTGCATACAGCCCTAAATTGTAGAGTTCTCAAGACCTATTGTTTTTGGTGAAGATCGGTTAAGGGGAAGGGGTAGTTTACCTGCAACGTTTTTTTATCAAGGGTATTTTCTATGGCAAACGATAACAGCCGCAAATTCAAACAGAATCAAATAATTTTTTGCATACAGCCCTGATTTGTAGAGTACTCACGACCTATTGTTTTTGGTGAAGATCGGTTGAGGGAAAGGGGTAGTTTACCTGCAACGGTTTTTTTTTATCAAGGGAATTTTTTTTTTTGGCAAACGATAACAGCCGCAAATTCAAACAGAATCAAATAATGTTTCGCATACAGCCCTGAATTGTAGAGTTCTCAAGACCTATTGTTTTTGGTGAAGATCGGTTAAGGGAAAGGGGTAGTTTACCTGTAACGTTTTATGTTTTAACAAGGGTATTTCTTATGGCAAACGATAACAGCCGCAAATTCAAACAGAATCAAAAGATTATTTGCATACAGCCCTAAATTGTAGAGTTCTCAAGACCTATTGTTTTTGGTGAAGATCGGTTAAGGGGAAGGGGTAGTTTACCTGCAACGTTTTTTTATCAAGCGTATTTTCTATGGCAAACGATAACAGCCGCAAATTCAAACAGAATCAAATAATTTTTTGCATACGTCCCTGAATTGTAGAGGTCTCAAGGACTTTCGATTTTGGTGAAGATCGGTTAAGGGGAAGGGGTAGTTTACCTGCAACCTTTTACGTTTTAACAAGAGTAAAGTACTTGAAAATTTATTTAAACTTTTTGAAACAATGGTAATTGTTAAAAATAAAATAATTTTGTTGCCAGGCAATAAAATTAAAAATTTTTCATTTTAATGTAATATAATATTTTTCATTTAATACGGCAATAAAAAGGCAGGTAAGACACACACACACACACACACACACACACACACACACACACACACACACACACACACACACACACACACACACACACACACACACACACACACACACACACACACACACACAATTCACGTTATTTCTGGCCTCACTCATGTTTATTTTCTTACATTTGCACGCTTTTTAAATGGAAAGTGCCGAAACCTACACCAACATAACGCGTGCAAGCCGAAAAAATGGACATCAATTTGCTTCCTGTGGATCGCTGGGCAGTGTAACTGCACGTGTTTATAGAGGAACGATTCATAGACAGACTTTTCGTCTTTAGGGAATGAACCCTCTGCAAGATACTGAGGGTCCATGAGTGACTTCGGAGCGCTCCTTCTTTTTCGCGTGTTTGTTCTGTGAAACATACACTGTAGATTCGCAGCTTTACTCTAAGCAACGCTCAATAGGAAATGTTGAAAATTTTTGTCCACAGTGTACCCTCATTCACACTAAACCTGCTCTAATGTTTTAATTACGGACATCATAATATTAAAACTTTGGAAACTTGAGCACTACTTAATGGAGATCAATCATTAACTTATACAAGCCATTAATTTTATGCATATATGTGTGCAACGTTATCGGCAACAAAGAAGTAGTTTTTGTTAAAATTCCTTCCCGGGATATTTGGCCGTAGTCCAATGTTTTCTACAAAACGAGACGTTTCGTCAATGCCATCGACTTCCATCATCAGTGAAAATCGAGTGCGATAACGTGAGGTGATATACGTTAGTGACCACAGTACTGTGGTTAAGGCTGAAGCAGTAAGTAGAAAGAAGTAGTTTCTATAGTAATATTTCATTTCGAAAATGATTTTAAATATAAATCTTAGAATATGGAAGTCGTGTATGGTTCTTCATACCGATATTTATATCACGTAAACAAAATTTTTACGACTGGATTTGTTATGTAGCTAGTTTTAGAGGATTACGTCGGTAAATAATGTTTAACATTTTAAATGCGTCTATTGTAAAAGGTTTAAATACCAACTGGTTTATATTTTTAGGAGCCAAAAAGTAAAGAGATTACAACTACTAATTTTTTATTATCTTTACTTTGTTGCGTGGATTAAATTCCTTCTTAATCATCGTACACAATCACTTATGTTACCCATTAATCATTCGATGTCGTATCGGGTAACGGTACACCGTGAAGCGACTCACGCAACGTGTGTAATATCTGCGTAATTGGGCAACTTCCCTTCCGAATCGAATCGTCTTCACGTTTATCACCGTTTGACATCGTGCCTGATGACATCGCAGCTTGTGCCGGGTTTCCTGTCTACCGACGAACGCAAGATAGTATTTACAAAAGGTGATAACAATTATGTAAATTCGTCTTTTTATTATCTCTACACAAACGAGCGAGCGCACACTCGCGCGCGAGTACATCCCCCTCCCTTTATCTCTGTCTGTGTGTCTTCTCTCTCTTGCGGTCGCGTGCGTGTTGTAACAAGAATTCCACCCGAGCCATGGACACGTAAGCCTTAATCTTGTCGCAAGGGGAAGCGTAATTTTGTCGAGAAGGGAACACGTAAACGTGGTATAGAGCGTCGATAATCCGGAACAATCAATGCCATCATTTTCCGAATAGAAATTTTATTGATAATTGAATGGTATCCATTATAAATACCTGAGAATTATAAAAAAAGTTATACAAAGGTTACAAAGGTGAAAATTTGTATTGCACAATAATAAGGTAAAGAAAAAAGCTTGAATGAAAATAATAAAAATCTTCCATCCAAGGAAATTTCGCGAAGAATGCAAAAGTTTGACGAACTAAATATTCAAGGACGACAATATAGTGAGGTTTATTAAGGCCCAAAGACTACGGAGATTTGTGCACGTATACTGGAAACGAAAGGAAGAGAACGAGCACGGTCAAGGAGTAGAAACAGGAAGGAATTTGCGGGAGGGGTTGACCGAGGAGATGGATCGGTCAGGTTTTATACCATAAGGTGGGTGGAACCAGAGAGCAAAGACAGAAGAAACAAAGGCAAATACACATAGAGGAAAATATCAATCTACTCACAGCGTAAATAAGAGTGAAGAAACTGGGCCAATACCCTGCAGAGAAGCAGGATTTGAGTGTCTCCATGAGCGGTTATAATTCTATATCATAAAATATAAAGTTAAAAATAAATGATATATAATTACCTTAATATCCACTTTAGTGATACACAGTTTCGTCACTGATGACGCGTTTCGGGACTAAGTCCCATCCTCAGATACATAATTAATAAACTAAAATATTAAAATCACGACCATGATACTGGTCAAGTCAAAAATAAATAAAATAAATTATAAATCGCATGTAATAAGTTTTGCTAACCACGGCTGGAGCTCCCGCATGCGTTCACCCGCAACCGCGATTGTCACGCGATGGTCGCGTGACAATCGCGGTTGCGGGTGAACGCATGCGGGAGCTCCAGCCGTGGTTAGCAAAACTTATTACATGCGATTTATAATTTATTTTATTTATTTTTGACTTGACCAGTATCATGGTCGTGATTTTAATATTTTAGTTTATTAATTATGTATCTGAGGATGGGACTTAGTCCCGAAACGCGTCATCAGTGACGAAACTGTGTATCACTAAAGTGGATATTAAGGTAATTATATATCATATAATAAGTGATACGGTACGCAAAAAATAAGTAATTAAAAATAAAGCAATTAATATGACAAGAAGTAACACACACGCACCCTGCATGAAAAAAGTGGGGTTATATTTTAAAATCACTCTGAACAACACAGTGGTTATAGAAACATAATTTATTAAAGTAAGTGTGAATTTTGAATCGCTTTAGATTGTTAGATCTTTTTGTTATAGCAGACAACTTACATTATAATGTATAACAGGAGTTTGGAGAAGGAAGCAGGTCAGGGTAAACCATCTGCATAATGTCGCGAGAAACTGTAAAACTCTTCTCAATTCCTGAGAACATTTCAAACCAGTAGTCCCTACAACGTTTCTAACAAACTCGTTAGCTACTGATACTGGGTCGTCTATTTAAGAAAGTACCGGATAATTGACGTTCCCATTGATAGAATTCCCGTTATTCAAAACTCTGCAGTAATTATGTAATATTTTATAAATGTATTTTATCTTTTTACGAAAACATGTATCCTAAAAATGGCACTACTATTCAAACACTTCTCGGCTCGTAAATATTTAGGCTACTGAATTTATACGGAAATCATATTTTATCAAGTAAGTTTAGGACAGATGAAAATAAATCAAACTTTGTAAGTAGAGTACAAATAAATATTCTTGTAGAGTAGTTAACTGCATTTCTTAAAATTACTATTATGATATCGTAATATAAATCTATCAAGTTACGTAAGGTTAGCAAAGTAGCTGAAGTGCCAGACGCATTAAATGGAAACATTATGGAGGAGGAATACAAACCCGGAATACAAATTTAAATCCGGAAGTTAAAACTAGGTATATAAAGACATGAAGCTAACTGTATTAATCTACGTGTCAGAAACAAGAACAGACATCAAGAGAATTGAGTAAATTATGGAAATTGAGAATTGTATAATTTACGCAGAGTTGTAAAAAAAAACCGTGCGAGAGAGAGAGGTTGCGAGTTGGAATTAAATAAAGTAATTCTGTATATTTCTATATTATAGATCAAGTTGTAATATAGTTAGTAACCAAACAGAGGTTGGGGGTTGGAACAGTCTGTCAGCACCCTATTTCCTGTGAAAAATGTACTTGATAAAATCGTGCGCTAATTTTTCGGAACAGATTCACACATGCACACACGCACACGCGCGCGCGCACGCACACACACACACGCACACGTATATGTTTAAGGTAAATATGTGACATAATAGTGAAAACTGTCGATCGATAAAAAATTACCTCTGCTGGACAATTTTAAAGGAAAGTGCTGAGGAGTACTAATCTGTCAATACGGGATAAAACGATGGAGGAAGGTAAGTATGGCAGGCGAAGTACAGCGGAAAGGAAGATCTGAGGGTCGGTAGATAAACAGTGTGTTGGGTGACCTCAAGCAGTCAAACGTTAAGTACTAACTATGCAGCGACTAGTAAAATAACATCGTGGCGAGTTTTATTCATTTTAATTTTACGTCTATATTTCGCCTGGATATAGTTCCGACAGCGAGCCGTTCAGTTATGCATTGTCATGCGCTCTGTTGATTAATTGCCGTAACTACGGTCTCCCTCGAACTACGGTCTTCCACGCTCAGTTGCCTTTCATACCTCAAACAATTATCATCAGCGCCGGCGACGAAAAAGATTTCTGTCTGTCCTTCTACTTTCTGCCATGGGCGAGTAATTTTATTAAGGACCTCTGGGTTCCCGAACAAGCCAAGGGCTTGAGGCAGAACCGATGGCGATGACTACATCTACCGCCATCAGCTGAGCATTGCTGCATAGTTCCCTACTTCGTCGCCGGACGTTAGGGATGGGACCCGCAATAAATACAGGATGAATCTCCCGGATCCTGAACCAGCAACTCGCTACACATCGAGGCATGAGCTAACCATCTACCTCAGCACGTGGTAACAGCCTTACACCAGGTGAAACAATTCAAATTATGTAAAGTCGACCTCGCGACACATTTTGCCACACTATTGCAGTGAAACTATAAAAGAACAGAGAAGTTACATTCCGTTTTTGTGAGTTAAATTGCAGATAAACAGTAGATGGTCAAAACTGAACATGCCTGTTCATTATGTGCACGTTTATAATTCAGTGGTACTAATCTGTAAATTATTAATAAGTCAATAATTGTATGCCGGACTAGCAGGCATGTACAGAGCGATTGTTTCTTTCCGTTTTCTATTTATTAAAATTCTTTCATTTCGTCGGATTAACTGTTTGTGCGGGTTCATGAATTATCACGCCAGGGCAGCTCACGCTGTCGGCCATATTTAACTGAAAGTCATTTACTATAGTAAATTCGCGTGTTACCTTGCTCCCTTTCTTTTCTCATGTTGTATTTAGTTTCGTTTAAGCGTTTTCTAGTTTTCAGTCCAATCGGGATGTGCATGCTTGCACCCTGGGCAAAACTCGAGCTGTTGTGATTGTTTGAGAATTCCATGAAGATGACAGTATATTTATACATAACAGTGATTAATATTGAGAATGCCTATAAGAATTTACCTACACTAATTGTTAGCATAACCGTTGGGTCATTGTGAGATTATTATTATTTGTCAGTACGCATTTAATTTAATGCCAATTTAATTTAGTGATGATTAATCATTACCTGGAGTGGTTGCTATAATTTAAAAGGAGTGCTAATTATTGATGGTTTAAAGTCACCTAAAAAGGGTTTTTCAAAACCATGCATTGGCTTGGTATGGGTGCTGGTTATGTGCAGTATTAATTGAACTTGTTCAGTATTCTGAGTCCCCGTAAAGCAACAAACAGAATGATTAATCATTGCTGGGCTCTCGTTCCGTCACTTAAGAGTGAATAATTTGGTTGGCTGTTATAATATTGTAATTTGATTTATGATGCTGAATTACCGAGGGCCTTATGAATGTTTAAGCTGAACTATAGAATATTACTGTCCTAAAATAAATGTATGTATAACATTATTGGATACTGTTGGTATAAGATCTAAGGCCAAAAATAAATGTTGTTATGTTAATCCTGACTTTTATTTGCATGTCCTGTCACAATAGGCTCGGTGCATTTTATGCTTCATCTAGGCCATCTGCCTAGTCCTAAAAGATCACGGGTCGCAAAAAAAAAAAAAAAAAAAAAAATTTCTCAAAACTTTGAGAAGGGGTAATGAGGCGGCTCACAACTACGCTCAGACCAGAATAGTTAGCCAGCAGTTGTTGAACAGGACAAATGCAGATACATTTGCTTGTTGCCCTATTGAAGAGGGAGAAGGAAAGGGGAAAGAAAAAAGAAAAAGAAAAAGAAGAAGAAAAGAAGATGATGATGATGAAGATAAAGGAGAAGGTGTCCATACATAGACGTGCACACACCACAGTGGGACCTAGCCACTGTTCTATGGCCAAGAAGGACACGTGACTTACGTAAGAGTGCTGAAGCAGCGGAGTTTGTTTTACCGAAGACTGTTTTCATTATTAAACTAGCGAAGCGAGTTCTCAACTTTAACTCGATCGTTTGGCATTTGTCTGTATGTCTATTTCTTTGGGGTATGTCTCACGATAACTTTTGAACGTATCTAACGACTTTCGTAAAACTTGGCACGCGTGTCCGTACTTGTACTTTTATGCTACAGAGATTGGTCTTTTATACTCCCTATTGTTTTTGAGATAGGTCCCCCAAAAAAATACGGAGTCCGGAGGCATAGTTGTGGGAATTAAAATAGTGAAAAACTTACAACATTATGATGTAATGTTACAACATTACAATTCATGTGGGATGTCAATTTAAAGATAATTTTAACCAAAATCCAAACATAGTGTACAGTTTTAGAAATTTCAAAATTTTTGAATCCCAGTACCCAGAATGGAGTTTCAAAACGTTTCGAAAGGAGTTTGCTACAAGTTTCAAAAATTTGAAAAAATTATAAAAATCCATTCGGATGTCAGACTAAGTAGAATTTTAACACAGGTCTGAATATCTGGAATTTTTAATGTTTATTGTACGTTCTACAATAAATTGTTATTTTACTAAAGAAATTTAGTAGTGTAGTAGGGATTTCCGTAATTTTCTTGATAAATTAAACACTTCTAACAGCGAAACTTATCTAATTCTAAAAACTGTCTACTATAGTACGGGACTTACCATAATAAGCTCCGAGGTTACGCAATAGTAACAGCTCGTCCCCGTCCCTCGCCCAACAGCGTTGTCGCACGTTACACTTGGTTAGGCGTAGGCAAATGCGGGGAGGGGAGGTCTGTTGCAAACACTGGCAATACCGCAGTGGTCTCGAAGCTTATTATGATACGTCTCACTTAATAATATAGTATAATAATATAATTTACCTACTTCGTTCAAAATAATGAGCGATTCTCCAACTCAGGAAGCTTACTAGTCTATTTAATGTTTGTAAGTTAATAGCATAAATAAAGGCAATATAAATACTTGCATCATTTTTATTATCAGCCAAAAAACCGTCTTCTTCAGTCTTCGTACTCCGGTCTTCGTTTCTTGAAAAAAATAAGCATAAAATTTATTCTTGTGCAACACTGAGCCGTGTTATTCTTAACTGAGATTTCATTACTCTCTGTTAATAAGATGTACATGTGTGTGTGTGTGTGTACGTTGCTGGTTTCTCTGTAGTAACATGTAATAATGCGACAGACTGATACTGAACTCGCAAAACATCGAAATTAATATCACATGTATTTCACAATAACTATAACAGGCTAATTAAATCTTATACATGAAAATTAAATATGATGATATATTTGGAATTAGCCTATAAATATTGTTGCCACAAATTCTAATGAGCAAAGCGTACACTTGTAAAAGGTTTGATCAAAAAGTTCATAAAGTTTTGAATTTCTCTGTTACAAGCGTCCGATTAAAAATCTTTTTTTATGTGTGATATTGGTATATCTGCAGGTAACAACTGTCCAAGAGTAATGTTTTTTTCTATTGAGTTGAGTTATAGGTGTATAACGCGATATTTGTTTTTAATCTATAGTGCGAGAGTAAAGATCTTGCATTAAATTTTGTGTGAAGAATAAACTGCTCTAACATGACAAAAGTGTTGCGGAAGGCTCATCGTGAGTCTACTATACATGAACGAGAATTTTGAAAATCACATAAAAGTATAGAATGAATTGTATATAAAGTATAAATCTCGGACAGTCGTGAATGAGTTGAGAGAGTAAGAGGTTCAGTTATTCATTGTCATGAAATTTTTGTCAGTAGGTCAATAAAGAATCGTGTTTGGAAAATCAAAGCCAATTGTGTGAAGCTATTATTAGAAATTCGACCAGATTTATGGAAATTCTATCCCGATATTGTAACAGGACACACGTGCCATTGCTTGTTCATGAATTTTGGCAAAACATCATAATGATACCTCACCCGCTATATTCGTCACTTACATCTCCCAATGAGATAATATTTTCCTCCCAAGAATGAAAAAAACACGAAGGGACAACGAGCTCAAGGCTGAGCCAAAAACGTTCCAGAAGCGGTTTTGAAGACTGAATAATTAAGCCTAGCATAATTGTATTAAGGCTGCGTCATATAGAGATGACTTTGAAACGGGCAATACAAATATATAATAAAGAAAAATGTTGATATATAATAAAGAAACAATTTATGTGTAATAAACTAATAATAATGAACAAATACATAGTTTTTCTCATATAAACAAAAATTGCATGACCTTTATGATCAAACGTCGAAATTTGAATACGACCGTCGATACAGCTGTTTGTGAAAAAGTTCCACTGCAACAATTGATTTTGTGATATGTACGCCAAACAATAATTTAAAAAAAACTGCTTAAGAAAATGATTATTTTTGAAATAATATTAATCATACAAATCCATCTATCTATCAATTCATGTATCTACATATCTGTCTATCTATCTACGTAGTTTCGCATGGGCCTAATTACAATTACTCTTTCTCGCAAATTCTTTTTTTTGACTTCTTCGTTCAATACACCTAGTGATTTACATTCAGTCATTTACATTCGTGTATGTTCGCTTTACCAAGAGGGTCAAACTGGATATTATAGGAAACCAAAAGTCTGACCATTCGTTCAAACACTGTACTGTAGCCTACCAGGGTCGGATCCCTTCAGGAATTTTGGAAAACGATAATTTATTGGGGATAACTAAACATTGTAGGGGGAAACACACATAAAGACACCCCATAAAGGAAGTGTATCTTTCATAAAGACGTCACATCACTTAATGTATGAAAAATTTAATCATATAAGTTTCATCCGTACTATACACATAAGAAGAAAAAATATTTCTCTTTATCAAATGCTTTTTTTATAGTAATACATTTCTTGATGTTTCTTAAAAGGAAGTTTTAAACATTTTAAAATAAAATTAAGTTTGCCAGAAAAAAGGGACATATGACTGTAAAATATGTGTTTCAAAATTTTAGGGATGAATTTCCCTTATTTTATTTCCTGTGGTTCCGTCTTCACACTTTCAGCGGAACACGGAAGTATTGCCGAGGAAGGAAAGTATCGTGTCTTTATTGCATTTCATTCTGCTCCAACATTTAGCAATTATTACTGTTTCCATGAAGTGACAGTCTCAGCTTTCAATAGTTCCCATGCCTTATGCTTTCCACTGGGATTTCCTATATTCCACCCATCTGTCAGTCCACACGAGTTTTAGGCGGTACTACGCAATTATTTTTGCGCTCCTTCAAAAATCCATTGTCATAAATTATAGAAACCTTTGAAAACAAAACACTGCATGGAACACTTTATGTTAGAAACTATAATATCCGGTAATATATTAAAATGGATAAACCCAAAGAAGAAGTAAGGACTACCTCAGTGACCAACTAAAAGAGAGCTTACAGTCGCAAGAAGTGTAAGACAACATGTCACAGACCTGACAGGATGAAGCCTTTGGAGCTTATGCAGCGAGACCTTGTGTAGAGAGTAACACCGTATGTCAAATGCCTGTACAATCTTAGTAATTGAGAACAGAGTTTCCCAAATTTCAGTGACATAAAAGATCCAAAAATTTCTTTGGTATTTTCTTTCCGATGAAAATACTACACCTTTGGCTATTTTATTTTAGAGGTTTAATAACTATTTAGCTACTGAGAACTGTAATTTCATAACATATTGTTCCACCAATATTATTTTAATCCAAGTGAAATATTTCATTAATGGAAAAAAACGAATGCTGATTAATATCAATATAAATATATATGTGTGTGTGTGTGTGTGTGTGTGTGTGTGTGTGTGTGTGTGTGTGTGTGTGTGTGTGTGTGTGTGTGTGTTAATAGCAAGAATGATATTATAAAGAACATAGAATGGAATTAGTCCACTTCATCATGAATTTTTTATAAAAAAATGAAAAAAATAGCAGTAGACCTATTAAAAATAGCAGTAGCGTCTAACCATAGGCCTAACTCTATATTTACATTGAAAATGCTAAATTCCTGTGTCAAGTCACATTCTACCAAAAGATTATTTCTGAAATTATTTTTAAGAAATTTAGAAACAAAAAATACGTTCACACAAATAAGTAGGAGAAAGTAGCATCCAATTAATCAAGGCGATATGCGATGTTGACTATATTCTCTCTTTATTGTCATCTGATATGGGAATAAGTAGTGTTAATGAACAGTGGATTTAACCGAAGGTAAGGCGTTCGTTATATCAACGAATGCTTCTGCCTTTACGTCAGTTTCATACAATCGCAAGTCTTTTCCGAAAAGCTTGAAGCTAATTCACTGCTTTTCCTGCGTCAATCGGTGAAAAGTGATTCCCGAGACTTAGGGTTTCCATGACTCAAAGGGTTTAAAATTTTTAAAGTTTCCGAATCTATCCTTATTTCCAGTTGAGAGTTAATATAGTTTATATTATTTTTATTAGTTAGTGACACAGTTTTAACCCAAAAAATATTTTCTTTAACTCTTATTTTGGAAAACGCTGATTTAAAATAATATTTTGTGACACATAACGGTAATATTTAATTGAAAATATTTGACCAAATATATTTTATTGCAATAAGCTTACGTAAATGTTGAATACTCAACTGTTTCAATGCCTGTGAGATTTGCCACTGAGGTGGCAGGTCGCCGCCATCTATAGGGCTTTCGCTGCCACCTTCTACTTTTTTCCTTAAATCGCTTATCACTCCTGATACTTTCTTCAGCATAATCTGTAATTGTACTTTTCTATCACGTTTTTTCTCTTTCAGAATAACTGAAAAAAGCAAAACAATTAATTAGTCAATTTACTGTTATAAACAGTACGTTTAATTTAAGGAAAGCTGTGACAAAAGTGTTTATTTAAAATGCGAATATTAATGTGAGATGGGGAAGTTATCTATTAAAGTTATCGCTTTCGTTTATGTCCTGATATAGGCCTATGTGAACGATACACATGTGCACGGTATTCTCTGGGTAGGCCTACTATATATGCTACAGCAATCGTTTTTGACACGTTTAATGTTAACTTCAAATTATCTCTTTAAAACTTTTACAATTGTTTAGAGTAGTACGTAAACCCTATTTATTACTCTGGACGTAAGGGACACTTAAATAGACTCTGGATACAAGCTATAAATGAATGTGTGACTTGAGAATCCCAAAAAAAATAATCCAGTATAAGCCTCTTGAAGAATGAGATGGAGGCAGACCAAGAAAACGGTGGCTGTCAAGACTGAACAGGCTGCAAGCCTACTTATTGGAGTGAAGAAGGAGAAGACGTAAGGGACACAAATAGAGAACTGTGGTCTAGATCACTGCATCGTAGAATCGTGGCTCGGCGCGCCTAGCGCCCGTATCTTGTCTTGGTTGCAGCATCTGGGTCGGGCCCAATGGCTGCCAGAAGATAACTGGGCTGTTTCTTCGATTAGTTCCTAATACTGGAAAGGGAGACAGCCACCGCGTTTTCGCAGATGGTGAGGGAAGAGTGCTCAATGTCGTGGCACTGCCACTGTGTCGATCCAGGCGACAGGTGTCACTACTAGTCTCAAACACAGTGGGCAGACGCCTTGAGGGGTCGGACGCTCACCGCGAGGCGCGAGAGCCCCCGTGCCGGAGACGAAGGTAACAGCGGCAAGCAGCGTGTTCAGCATGCTAGGAGGGTGCCCCTGAGGAGAGGCAGCGAAACGGGGTGAAGAAAGGTAAGCTGCTAAGGGAACAGAAGTTAAGCCCGGGGTTTACTTTATGACCGGTCATCGGTCTAGACCAAGACGTATATGTGACTTACATAGACAAAGCCAGATACTCGTCAGGTTCGATGACCTAGAACCCCCCTCCAAGACAGATTGGAACCCATTCTGTTCCTCTTTGAAATCGAGTATATTGAGGACTGTAGCGTCCGGACTT
Source organism: Magicicada septendecula (assembly GCA_034769895.1). NCBI lineage: Eukaryota > Metazoa > Arthropoda > Insecta > Hemiptera > Cicadidae > Magicicada > Magicicada septendecula. Next base: position 118,499,815 of record CM068375.1, on the reverse strand, counting down.
CAGTCATTTACTGTCCGCAAGGTAAGTTAAAAATTTTATTGAATTTTCCGATTTGCATTATGTTACTGTACCGTCATGCAGTAAGCCTGCACACTGTCGCGTATACGAGACTAATGTTCGCAATTACGGAAACTCACAAGCGACGCGTGTGGACTAAAAAAAATGTGGCTTTAATATAAACGATTTGATACTCGTTAAATCTGTTTGTTATTTGAACGTGCAAACACCTTGTTCCATAGAGAATCATTGTAAATAATGAAATATTGTTTTTGTTGTAAATAACTTTTGGCACTTGTTACCGATTTAGGAAACATACCTAACGATTCCTTAGGCTTTCATGGCTGGCGTCGTAACTGTTAAAGCTACTGTCCGCGCTGTAAGGCCGTGCTCTTATGTTTTCAACAACATACGTTTCAACCTCGCCTCTGGAAGCCACCATCTTCAGTGTCACAAAGGACTTAAAAACGTACTGACAAGACACCACAGTACTGTGGCAAAGGTCACAAATAAATAGAGTGAGAGTAAAAATTACAATCCTCTTAAGTTAATCCTATAGATTATACCAAAAATATAAACTAATACAGAATTAAATTGTATAAAAATACTGCCAAATAAATGTGTTTCAAATTTAAATAAATGTGTTTCAGAAGATTAAACGCATTTAAAATATAGTAATACTTTATAGATGATAAAACGAACAGTATTACTGACGGACATCTTGTCAGTACGTTTTTAAGGCCTTTGTGACATTGAAGGTGGCCTCCAGAGGCGAGGTTGAAACGTATGTTGTTGAAAATTGAAGACCACCGCCTTACAGCGCTGACGGTAGTTTTAAGAAATACATACCTAATATAATCCTTTTGTATCTTAGGTTGTCGATGTTTGTATTCTCTGTACAGTCTCATAAAAAATCGAGTCACATTAGTTTTTTATTCTCTGTCATTTTATTTTCCTTACGTTTTCATTTTTTATTTCATCTGCCATCCCCTCACTCCTGAACCTTCAGATGGAGCTGCTTTGAGAGTCTCTCTCTCTCTCTCTCTCTCTCTCTCTCTCTCTCTCTCTCTCTCTCTCTCTCTCTCTCTCTCTCTCTCTCTCTCTCTCTCGCTCACTTTCTTTCTCTGTCTTCCTGTTAAGATCCAATTTTCGTCTGGCTTTGTATACTGCTTTATGAGGTTCATTAAATTGTTCCACCTTATAATGAATAAGGTAAACTTTCTATGAGGTATTCTTGTTTAAGGTAGCTTAAACAAGAATTTACTGGCGAGCAACTATCAAGACTGAACTCTGATTATGCAGACTTAGTCAGCTTACTATTTCCGCGGCCATAAGCTACATTTCAAGGACGTTGTAGCTGTACAGTAAGGACATATCCCTTGCCACACGTGCCGCAACATGTTCCGTCTAGTTGCCAGCGATCTCCGTAGCTCAAGTGTGTGCGTCCTGAGAAGCAAGTTGATGACAAATGTGTACCTTTGTCTCCTTAACCCACAGACACATTTAATGTTGCGCAGGAATGACCTGTAACAGACGTAATGGCTGGTACCACGCATACGATTTTAACCGCGTCCAGCTCACCTTGTTTTAGCGATAATCCGTATTTTTCAAGACATCTGATTAGTTCTTTGTACTTCCATTTCCAGCGAAAGATATCCTCTTCGGACTGCGAGATCTGTAACAAATCGTGGTATTTCTGTTTTAAGTATGCTATATTTTATAATCCATGTTTATGATATGTTATAGTATACACAGTTACACCGAACTGAGACGAATATAATGTTAAAGTACAAGAATATAAAATGTAATGACGGTTTCTACCGATAAAAAATAAAAATAATATTAGATTTGAAAGTAGAAAAAATATCTGAATTTTACTACCTTAGTTGTCTTTCGATATACAAATGTGACAATCTATAAAGTTTTATTCCGTCTATTTTAGATTATAGATCTCAGCGTGTTTTTTCCAACATTCTCCGTCATCCTGGTAGATCCAGCGTGCTTTGCTAGACCATCTAGCGGTCGTTCTCTTCAATTTCTACGTCTTCAATCTCCATATTTTTTACTTGTCAGGTCTTGTGACCTTCCAAGTTCCATTTCAGCGTAACAACTTTACTCTAATATATTTTTCGATTAGTTCCTTTTGCTAAATGTAAGTTTTAAGAAGTGTATGTCTTCCCATTGCTCCGCGTGCCATTCGAATTTTCAGATGAAACTAACAGATAACTAATCTTAAATTAAACAGATAACAGAATATGAGTTATGGTAGTGCGGACAAAATAATGTTTAATTTTTTCAGACAATTTTATAATAAAAATAATGAAACCTAAAAACCAAAATATACGATAATAAAGCTTTACAAGATAACGCCAATTTAAGTACTGACCTATGGCTGAAATCAATGGTCACACATAAATAGAGCGAGAGAAAAAATGCAATCTTCATAAGTTAAATCCTTTAGATTATAACAAAATTATAAATTAATAGAGAATTAAATTGTATAAAAAATACTGCAAAATAAATGTATTTCATATTTAAATAAATGTGTTTCAGAAGATTAAACGCATTTCAAATATAGGCTAGTCCTACTTTATAGGTGATAAGACAAAATTATTGGAAAGAAATGATATTGGAAATGATATTGGAAAGAAAATTTAAGGCATTATAAAAGATGTCAACAACAGATTTTGGAAAAGACCTTTTTATGGCAGTTTGTATTGACAGTTAGTGTTTCCTATCAAAAAGTTGCGACCGGAACGACTAGGGCTACATTAAACCTGTGATCTTGTGTTTTGAGTTATTTGCTGATCAGTTTTTGGCGGTTTGTTAACATTCCTATCCTTTTCTTGACTTCTCATTTTAAATGCTCAGTGTGTGAAAGTTTAAGTCTTAAGACAGACAGAAAGCACTGTTCCGACAATATCAATTTTAATTAACGGGCACGGCCAGTCACATCAAGCCCAGAGGTTTTAAATAATGAGGAAGACGATTCTGGTGGGAAATCCTATGCCATGGGGTTTATGCATATTACAATAATAATAATAATAATAATAATAATAATAATAATAATAATAATATGTTTCGATGAAGTCTATTACGTTTCCATGTGATGATAGGAGTTCTGATTTATTGAAAGTTTTAAGAGACTATTTGGAACGGTTGAGTTTTAAACCGACCGAGCACTGAACGGTTGAATGTAGGGACAAGAGAGGTAATTTGGGGTTATAATATGAATGCCTATTAGCTTCTAGTTATTTGTTACTTTAGGTTCCTGAAGGAATCAATAAAAGTGTGTATACAGTACCAACTTTATGGATAATACAAAAATATTCTACAAGGAATTCGCACTATTAATTAAACAGGATGTTAGGAATTCTTAACGAAACCTTAAGAACATTTGCTCTCAAAGTTACTTTACAGAAAGCAAAGATTATGGTTATAGAAAGACAGAAAAGCAGTGAAAGGGCAAATATATAATTGGGTAATACAAGCTAAGAATGCTAGTGAGTTATATATTACCTGGACAGTGTAATTACTGCTAACAATAAATGTCTTACGGAGGCTAAAAGGAGAATAGCGATAACAGAACAAGTCTTTCAGAAAAACGGGACCTTTATACACAATAAGCGGATTAGTACTGAGGTTTGAGTTTATGAAGTCTTTTATTAAATAATTTGTTTGTAGAGTGTTGATGTGTGGTTGTGGGTCTTGGACTTTGGCAGATCATGAGAGAGGAAGACTTGCATTTGTAAAAATATGGTTTCGGCGCGGACTTACCAAACACATTTGATGGAAGGGAGAAATAACGAAGAACTTTTGAGTAGAATTAAGGAAGAAAGGGTTCAGCTAAACGCTACAGGCATTAAGAGAGCAAAGTCTTCGGGGTACGCACTACTGCATGACATTTTTCTACACAGCGTTCTTAAAGCCAAGTTACTAGGGGAAGGTTTGTCTTACTTGAGAAGTGTTACCAGTGAGATAACAAACGACTGCAGAGGACAGGAATGTGTGGATACCTTTAGGGATAAGTTGTAAGGAAATAAGTTATCCCCTAATTATAGATTATTGACCGTATATGAATACCCAGAAAATCATTTCCATGAGCTTATGAAATACTGGAACCTGTCAACGTGGAAAAATTAAACAATTTTTGATATTACACCTTTGAATCTGTTTCTGTGTCTTTATGTTAATCCGCTAATGTGTTTTGCTTCTGGTAAGTGAAAGCCGTAGAGAGCGGCGGCACTATCACAAAGAGTTTCGTTATAAGCATGACGAAACAGTTATTCTTCGAGTACAGAGTTCCGACAAAAATGGTCGTGTGACAAAGTGGTCATACGTAAGTTTTAATTGGTGTGACGAACAAGAGACTCTAGTAGGAGCCGTGACAGTAGGCTGAACTGTGACGAGTGAGCTAATTATTACGAACTGTAGGCCTACTTACGAAGAGGAGAAGAGTTGGCATCGGATCCAACAAGAGAATATGTTTATGTCCTGCCGCTTTACATTCGAAAATATACATACATACATTTATGAGAGTGTGTTTATTATGTAGGAATTAGTAACGTTTACTCACGACGGAGTTGCGAGTCATTCCACATCCACTACCTCTGCATTGCCTTAAAGGTACGCAAGTCCCGTACAAATGAAAACACGCCGACACATAAAAAAGTGTAATCGCTATATAAAAAAAGTGATCGGCGAAAATTCGAGAATTATCGTGGGCTTAGTGTGACGAGTTGTATTGGACGAATTTTACAAAATCGAATAGAAGCTACAACACATGACGCCGAGGGACGGAGCGGTTTTCGTGCAACACAGTTGTCATTGACAATGTGTTTTGTTTGATACAACTTTGTAGAGGCTGCCAACCATGTTTTTTATCTAACATTCATTGATTACCATAAAGCGCATGATAGCGTTCCATTATCAAAATTCTGGCCAGTCGTGTAACAACCTGGTGTTCGTGTTGGCCATATTACAGCAATACGTAACTGCAGTGACGGCTGGTGGTTCCAAATTTTTGTGGTTGCAGTAGTTGGTTGAGTGAATGGGAAATCGGTTAAAAGACATTAAACTATCATAATCACAGTTATACAAAATGATTACTATAATTTTATAACCTCAAACAACGGATAATGTTTACCTTGAACCAACGTAAACACTAACCTGACATCTTCTTGTCTTATATATAAAAATGAATGTTTCTTTGTTTGTCCCGTATGCGTTCCTATACCATTCATCCGATTGCGATGAAACTTCGGTGAGTTGTTATGCGCACGCCCGCGAAGGTTTCTGAATTAGTGGTGTTTTTTCGATGGGGTCCTTTGGGGGTTTCTTTGGGGTCTTCCACATCTCCTCCTAAACCACTGGACCGATTTCAACCAAACTTGGCACAAATATTTTACGCAACGGGAGAACCAACATAGGATAGTTGTTTTTTTTTCGACGGGGTCCTTTCGGGGGTCCTTTAGGGTCTTCCACATCTCCTCCTAAACCACTGGACCGATTTCAACCAAACTTGGCACAAATATTTTACGCAACGGGAGAACCAACATAGGATAGGTGTTTTTTTCGACGGGGTCCTTTGGGGGGTCCTTTGGGGTCTTCCACATCTCCTCTTAAACCACTGGACCGATTTCAACCAAACTTGGCACAAATATTTTACGCAACGGGAGAATCAACATAGGATATGTGTTTTTTCGATATGATCCTTCGGGGGGTCCTTTTTGGGGTCCTTTGGGGTCTTCCACATCTCCTTCTAAACCACTGGACCGATTTCAACCAAACTTGGCACAAATATTTTACGCAAAGGGAGAACCAACATAGGACAAGTGTTTTTCGATACGATCCTTTGGGGGGTCCTTTGGGGTCTTCTACATCTCCTACTAAACCATTGGACCGATTTCAACCAAACGTGGCACAAATATTTTACGCAACGGGAGAACCAACATAGGACAGATGTTTTTTTCGATACGATCCTCTGGGGGGTCCTTTGGGGTCTTAAAAAACTATTAGATCTGGTTACTATGGCAACCCAATAGAATAGATTCTGTTCTAAATATATTATCGCATTAAATTGAAGACCACGCGAACGAAGTCGTGGGCAACAGCTATTTATTTTTAAGAAACCTACTTTAATTGAGCTTTATTAATTAAACTAACATTTTCATTACGTACAACGTGAAACTCCGTAGCGAAGCACGGGTATTCCGCTAGTAACTTATAAATCAAGAAGGCTGTGCTGATTTCATGACACAAAGTTGCTCTACAGCGCTACTAGTGGAGCGTTGCAGAACGCTTTGCAACCGCCTAGCTAACATTGGGAACATAGGGCAGTTGTGAAGAGTAGCGTACGTCCTTCCATATGTTTGCGTAGTAAGCTCTGCCATATACTGTTCAAGTTGCAAACGGTCTACAACCACCAGCCTGCGCTCCACATTTGAATTGTACGCGAATATTACCGCGTAGGATCTAATACGCTCTCCGTTGAAATGTATGATACTTTTAGCTACTTAATGGTTTCGTATATTATTTTGTAGTTTAGTTGTTTTATATTGGTGGTTGTGCAACGCTGCAACCATAGCACAGCCGCCACTGCGTAACTGTACACTGTAGGCCTAACTGTAACTGTAACTGTACAGCTTATGAGGATTGTATCCGCACTGTTAAAGCTGCGAATAAGGTGTTCCTTATTAAGGCAATGGTATTATATAGTACCGACTTTTTTCAGAATTTATATTAGCGCAGCCTTAAGCAAGAGGAAAAGATACTGTCGTGAAACGGGAATTTTAATAGTACATGATAACTCTCGCTACAGGCTTCTGATCAAGTTGTGGTAACACTGGACGAACACAACTCCAATTACATGATTTGAAAGCTGCATGAAGAATACAGATCTTGGAGCCTCATCATACATTTTGGAAAACCGACTACTGATTACTGGAGGTAAAGGAGCTAATGTGACAGTAGACTCGCATATTACAAAAAATAGTGCTTTGTTTAGGTACCTTGTGGTGACATTACCAAAAGATGGTAAAAATGTTAAGGATGTCAGCGACAAAATAAAACAAAGAATAATCCTGATAGAGCAGCTAAATTCTGTGCTCTTGAGTGGAAAAATAACACTCAAAACAAAACAAAACAAAAAAATAATAATCAACTCGGCTATCTTAGAATGCATAGTCATCTATGGCTCTAAAACTTGGGAGGTACATCAAAGAAACTGCCGAAAGCTCCAAACAGTGAAAACTTCTGAAAAAGGGTCTTTTGGGATGTCCAGCTGCAGTACGTTAGAAATAAAGGTGTCAGGAGGCAAATTCTTGATGATAAAACAATTTTAGACACCATAAATGCGAAGCGCCTCGTATAGTACTTACTTGAAACGGACGTCTGATGATCGAAAAATTGTTAAACTGGGCTCCAGCTGGACGCCAGAAACGGGATAGACCCAGGAGATCGTAGAACGTGGACATATACAATGAGATGGAGAAATGAGACTTGCAACGTGGTGTTCAAACACTCGTAGGCTACATAACATAGATGGATGGTACGAGTTCTGATTTATTGAAAATAAATAATATTTATTTATTATTATGGTCATACTGGCAATAAGCAACAATGCCCCAACTGACTGCTTACGCACGGTCCAATGTCTCGCACCATGCTTGAGAAACTGATAAAATGTGGGTGGCATGTGTGGCTGCAATGGTTTCCTAGCCACGTAGGCATCCTGGGAAACGTAAGAGCAGACGATTTGGCCAAAAAAGGAGCTGAAGCAGACCAACCAGTGGCCCCTATGACCTTGAAAGTTGCAAGAAACTTAATTAGCCGCTCCATAAGCAACCACACCAGAGAGATGATGAAGGAGCTGAGTGTAAACAAGAGATGGGAACGCCTGGCATCTCAAGGTCCAATCTCCAGAAATCTAGAAAGATCGGAAGCGGTTGCAAGATTCCGACTAACAACTGGCCATGACTACCTACAAAGCCATCTGCACCGCATCGGGGTAGCAGAAGACAACAACTGGCCACTATGCCACTCAGGCATGATGAATAGTGAACACCTGATGACGTGCATTGATCTCTCTGATACACCTCTGGATCCTGTTCATCGCTACTGGGAGGCTCGACGTCGCATGGCTGAGAGGCCAAGGACAGGCGTTGGATAAAGTAAAGTAAGTAAGTAAGTAAGATTTATTGAAAATCTTAAGGGACCGTTTGGAAGTATTTTTTTACTTCATCACCATGCTATACACTCACTTAATCACTCTCTCTCTCTCTCTCTCTCTCTCTCTCTCTCTCTCTCTCTCTCTCTCTCTCTCTCTCTCTCTCTCTCTCTCTCTCTCTCTCACACACACACACACACACACACACACACACACACACACACACACACACACACACACACACACACACACACACACACACAATCCTATCTACGAAATTTGCAGCACTAATTGTAACAGATGTATGTTGTGAATCCAACAGGAGGACTAACGAAGCGCTCAAAAAATTGGTGAAGTAAGGAGATCACACACACACACACACACACACACACACACACACACACACACACACACACACACACACCAAAACTATATCGTACCGGAATCGTAGTCTATCGGATTCAAAGACAGCAAAACTATAGCCGTTATCATCAGAAAGAATAATATAAAGGAAACTTTTAGAGACAGAGACAAACCACTGCTTCAGCCACAGTGAAGAGAACAAGACTTTCAGAGTGAACCTAATACTTACGCCAGCACGACACAACGTGGCGCCAGCAGCTTTCCACCTCAAACTAAAACAATCACGGGCCAACAGTGAAGACGGTAGAGATGAATCTGCTGAAACGTGCGGAAAAACCTTCAGGAAAAGAGACAAAATTCAACAGGGGGTTTAGTCCGAAAAAAGGACACATCACAAACTCGCAAAACTCCTAGTACAATACTTCACACACACACACACACACATTTGGATAAGTAGAGAGTGAGGGAGAATTATCAAAGAGAGAAAGAGAGAGAGAGAGAGAGAGAGAGAGAGAGAGAGAGAGAGAGAGAGAGAGTGAGAGGGGGGGAGAGAATGTGAATGTGCGTGCGTAAGAGAAGGGAGTCAGAGGTTTTATTGTTACTCAATTTTCGTTTCCCAATGAAGGTGTCACAAATACGTTGGCTGAGTACAGTAATTGAGACAACGTGACCGACAAGACGGGTATAACGGAGAGTTATAAAAGTTACGCCTCAGTCTTCTTCCCCGTGGTTCCATTATCATTAAAAACAAAAAAGTGTTGTGCCGTTTTAATTATATATATTTTTTATAGAAGTAAACGGTGGGGCGGGGGTTTTTGCAAACTCCCGTCCTAACACATTATGGATGTAAAACTGTAAGAGCGCACCTTACTCTAATGTTTTTGGTATGATAATCCATAGTTTAACGGCGACGCACGGCGGACGGGGAAGCCGGGGAGAATTAGTAATTACAAAACCGGCCACCTGAGCGCGCTACCGTAACTCATCCGCCGTAGCCATGTTGACAGCTGCTTCTTATTCGCCTCTGTGCCTTTTTTTTTTTTGTTGTATAGCGTATAAGACAATGGACGAATTTTGAAGAGCTATTCTTGCCGCCACCCTACCTACCCCCTTGGTATCAGTTTTTATCTTCAACCCTTCATATCAAGTAATTAGACTCCAGGTGGGAAAATTGATGACTTTAACGCTCTCTGCAAGGGGTTTTCGTTTTTTTTTACTGCCAAGTTAAAAAGCCTTATGATGAAAACAGAGAGGCTGTTACAGGCACACAACACAGGCCCACTCGCACAAAGGAAGAAATTAAAAAAATATATATACAATCAAAGCAAACCTGTCACTGCTATATTTTTACTGATGCTTTCCATAGTCATTAATAATGTTCATTTAATTAAATTTAAAAATTTATTGTCTGTATAAAAAGCGTGTATAATAAGATTAAAGTTATTTTTATTCTCAACGAAATATTTACAAGCTGCTACAAATAACGTAATACGTAAATGTTTGGAACGTTGTATCTCAGGGGAGAAACTGCCCAATGACAGAATCTGAATTTAGTACACATATCTTTTAAATAATTTGGACTATACTTATTCATTCGCTCAACCTAACAGCCCCTGTCTCTTCAGTTTTCTTCTGATTACGGATTTTTATTTTCCTACCCCCTTTCATTTGGATGTTCTTACAAACTTTCAAGTTAGATCTACTTATATAATTGTTGTGATATTTTTTATTTCGCATTCTACAAAAGGTATGCCCAATTGTCATGGAGTGCTTTACAGCTGATATGTAGAGGAATAATTAAACTTTGTCTTTCCAGTATTTTATGCCCTTTTTTACAGCTTCTGTATTCTTAGAGACTGATATTTTAATTGAATTTGTTAAGAGAAGAAATTTGTTTTCTGCATTGAGCCAAGATATCGTCTAGTGACTCGGCTCGACTGGCATAGTGTTATAGTCTTTGGGCGTAGCTGTACGCCAGATTCTACGTCACTTTTGGTCAAGTGTTAGTCCTTGTACTTTACCTGATTTTTACTCGTAGTTGTGTGTCACAGTATTAACGTAGCCGTACTCTACTAGAAATATTAACACCTCGATTTGTAAATACAACATTCACTTATAAAACATTAACATAAAGTGAATTTAAATATTTCCGAACGCATCTTGCAACTATCTCAGGCTAGTTTTATTATTTTATATATATATATTTTTAGGCAATTTGTAAACATGTCAGGCACGTGGCAGGACTCTGTATACTCACTATGATCATAGAAGAAACAGAGATACACGACAGGAACTGAATATTATGAGTATACTCGATAGGATTGCCCAGTATCGGCTGAATTGGTGGGAGCATCTTTGCCGAATGCCCAAACAACTATGGAACTATAAGCCGAAGGGACGGAGAGGTGTGGGACGTTCGAGGAAGCGCTGGAGTGACCAGCTCTAGACTTTACCTCTTTGAGAACGGAACAAACCATCCTTCGTTTAATCCTTGCAGATGATGATAATGATGTAGATATTTCACAGTATAAACTTGTATTTTAATCTCTCATTAGTTCATTTGTGCAGGAAGTTCTTAATTTAGCCTACGTGTTCTTATATTCCAAGAATACTTTAAGGGATATAGGTCTATGTGTAAAAAAAATTAAACTTCTGGATTTCAGGTTTATTGCAGTGTTGATTCCAAACAACGTATATACAAATGTTTCACACACATACACACACACACACATACACATACACACACACACACACACACACACACACACACACACACACACACACACACACACAAGACATAATTTTGTGTTGTTTCCGTTTCAATGATTGCCTGACACCTTTGCGTCTTTACCGTTTATCTCATTTTCATTTTTTATCCCCTTTCTTTGCTACACACATCGTATTACTAAAGCTTAGAAAGGAAGAACAGAAGGCACAGTTTTTGTTTTATACAAACCGATATTTATAACAGATATTTTTAACAGTCTTGCAGCTGGGATATGTTTAACACAAAATTGTCGAAATTATAATGAAAATAAGAAACCGATATAGATAAGAATAATAAAATTTTGTTGCCTTATTGAAATTAGTGAAAATAAGGAAGTAGAAGGGCTATACAAAGATGAGTTGCGACAGATGAACATAAAAACGAATAGAGTTAATTCATTAGGTAGAAGAGGACATATCTGAAATATATCACCATTTGGGTGAGAATGGTAGAGAAGCAGGCATTATTAAAGAAAATAGATAACAGACAGTAAACACAGAGAACTCCAAACGATGTTGGAAAAACCGAGTATACATACTAGAGTATAGGAAAATGAGTGGTAGTTAAAGATGTGTTGTGATTAGGCCTATTAAATTTGATAAGAAAGCTCATAAAAAGTAAATTGTAAACTCGAAATGAAAAGTAAGTACCAAATTATTCATCAGGTGAACACAGAAAAAGTCAGTAACAAAATAAATAAAGCAACGTAACTATGATCAATTGAAAAAAAATTAACTCAAAGTACTGTCGAAGAAAGAAGTGAAATAAAAAGAGATATAGAAGCAAGATGCAAAATTGTTATCTCAGAAAGGTGTACAATATGAATATTTTGTAAATATAATAAAAAATATTATATTCGTGGCCTTACAGGCGGCATTTCCCTGTGGGTTGTTCATGTGTGTGTTTTGACATCTTATTAATTTCCTGCTCTTAAGATGTGACCAATTCATTCTAATCTTCATTCTTTTCTTACATAATGTAACCTTCCTTCTTTTGTGTGGACTTGATTTTTGAACCTTTTTCAATTTACCCGAAAGGCTTTGCCTTCTTCATTAGGTGGTTTTATGTAACTGTTACTTGGAGTTATGTTGTAAAATTATGACACGATTAATTAATAATTAATTACTTCTCCAGGTATAACTTATTTCGTTTAACACAGTTCCACAGCAAACAACTGCATCACAGAGACCATGAATCGATGAATAATGGATTCGATATGTTGGTTTCAATTATTTCGATTGTTTCAATTATAAATAGTTATAAGATGTGCCATAACCTGTTACGAACAGAGCTACACAGCGCAGAAAATTTAATTATTATCTGTTTAAGCTTTTTAAATCGTTTCTATGTCAACCTAAGATAAAAAGTAGGTTAAAAATAAGTTTAATATAAACATTGGGGAGTAACTCAACCTGTGTTGAAAATTCTAATTCGTGAACGCCAGTCGTACAGTCGGCTTAAAATTTGAAAACTAATAATTCTATTTTGTTTTATTTGAATTTCTTCGTTAATTATGTCTGTGAAACTCATAGGCAAAACAAGTTGTATATGAAAAAAAAGTTAATTATTCATATGTGGTAATTGTAACTGCAGATCTGCGAATGTTTATTTCTTTTTTCCTGATAATAGTTATGGCGTGGATAATAAATTCCAGTCTTTATGATGCAGTCTACAGAGTAATTTTGACGACGCTGATGAGACTGGCAAGGTCATTCTGATAGGCAATGTTTGTAATAACTGCTTTGTTTCTCGCGTAAGGATATAAACGCATGATGAATGAAAATATTAATACACAGAGTATGAAACTTTAACGACACGTTTAATGACATTTTTACTTTGAGGGGCAAAATTAAACACGAAAAAAACGAAAGTCTGTTTAATGTTTTAATAATGTTGCATTAGGAGGCGAAACGACGTGTCCCCTCCCGACGTCTCCGCGTCTTCGCCGGGGCTACAAGTTTAATCCATTTGGTCGCACTTTTGAACTTTTTAATATCCACCCTCAGGACTCGACTACTAATTACGATTTATGGTGTCAATAATGAACAAGACATGATATGCCGCCTCCAACACAGCTCACCAACCCCTCGCCTCACCATCCCCTTTGCGCCGTTTTCTCTCTGTCAGTTTCTTATCGTACTGACTTTCTATCTTCTTCATATGTTTCTAAATATATGACCCACAAAATTTTCATTATTGGAAACTCATCCTTCCGCGCACATACATACACAATGCAAATACAGTTTACACGTTTTTTATTCCCATAATCAGATAGTGAAAATGTCAACAAATAAGTACATAAGTATCACCAATTCTTTCTCTATCCTTATAGTATAGATAATGCTGTAAAACATGCTCAGACAAAACCACAATAACATTGTCATTAGGCTTTCACGGCCGGTGTCAGTTGTATGATTAAAGTTATCCGGGCTGTTTGGCCGTGGTCCATGGTTTATTGGCAAACCAAACGTTTCAACAGCTCCAATCGCTGCCATAATCAGTTGAATTTTTAAAAATCCTGAACGTAGGGCGTTCACGTCAGGCCCACAGTACTGTGGTATAGGCTGAAATACCTACGTCCCTACGTAGTACTGTGGGTCCTGACGTGAACACCCTACGTTCAGGATTTTTAAAAATTCCACTGATGATAGCAACCATTGGAGCTGTTGAAACGTTTGGTTTGGCAATAAACCATGGACCACGGCCAAACAGCCCGGATAACTTTAATCATATAAAAAACCACTTAATGTTTCTTGAAAAGACTAATTATTTTTATGATATGGTGCAGAATAAAATTTTGTGAATTATAATTATAATTTAACAAATTGATACTTATGTATATATTTATTTATAAGCAATACATTGTATATTTGAAACAATGAAGTTAAAATTTTAAATGTATATTGGTACAAAGGACCATAGTATGCACTTTGAATCTCTTAATTGTTTTCCCCGAAACGTTCGTTCGTTGTATTAATACGAACGTTTATGCAGCTACAAAATACTCCTCCCATAAAATTTTGATTCTTGACAAAATCCAACACACACAAAATTAATGCAAAAATAAATAAAAGAAACTTTAGGTTAATTGTCAAAGCAAGATTTTGAATCAGCATAAACATCTATAATGAGAACGCCAGTAATTTGAGGTGATACGGAAGAGAGCTATGGTCATATATATGTTTATCGTTTGCTTAGATACCGGTACCAGAAATACGAAAAAAATGTATGTGATAACAAGTATTTTGATAATGCTTTAAATACAATAAAAATTATGGGATCTTAATTATAGAACATAAAATAATCTCCATATGGTTCCGTTTTCTTACGTTTAATGCCGGTTAATTTTGATAACAATTGTATAATTATAAAACAAGGACCATTAAAAAAAAGATGTATCTTTTTGTGACGCGCGCGCGCGCGTGCGTGTGAATAATTTTCTAATTTTAGGAAATTTGATGAATTGTTTCTGTTTTTAATTTGCTGTTACATTTTTAACTTCAAAGTTTTACGAATGGGAAAAATTGTCACAAATACAAAATATAAGCAGCTATATAAAGAATGTAAAGATTAGATATCTTACATTATAACGCTGTAAATGTCTTATTTATTTTTATTCGGGAACTATTATCAAGGAGTCTCAGAACAGTTGTTTCGAAACGTGTATCGTATTTTTGTGATCGCTTTTTTTCCGAAGCTGAAACAGACACGTACAAACACTTTGAAAACACTATTGTTAGAATATACGCAGACACTTGTGGATAAAAGGAGAATGTATGACAGTCCTGGTATGGTGATCGCAGGCAACTACGTAAACTGTATCGTTGTTGTAAATCGATAAGCAATTATATAACGTAAGTTAAATTAAATTAGTAAATACTATACCGCAAAAAACGGAAAAATGTCTTTTTAAAACGGTGTATATTTAGTTACTGTAGTTCTATTTGGTTTTTTAAAAATTTTCTTTTTTTCAAATGAATGGGGAGTTGGCCTATTGCATTAACCCCCATCCTGGAGGACCAGGCAATTTGAAACCAAGGTTTACTTCCTTTAGCCTTTGAGAAACTAATATCCAACTTCAAGCTAGGAGCTGCTAGTTTTCATCCGCCCCAGGTATTTTATTTCCCCGGTACCCGCCATATCTGGTGAGCATTCCCCTATCCGCCACCTGGGGAGGAGCCCGATGGGAGACTAGCAACTCCACACGGGAACTGTAATCTTTGGTTCCGGAAAACGTGTAAACATTGTACACCCGGAATAAATAAATAAATATTTAGTTACTTTATAGAAGGTAACTGCTGGTACGGTAGTACACACTGTATATGTGAAATTGCATGACGCGCTGGCATGTGTGCTGGTAGGAACGGTAAGCTGGTGAATCAGAATTTAAGGAAACACCATTGTACCTAGGGAAATATTTGTAACAGTTATAGTTTGGCCCTAAACTTTATCGTATTACCGTTATATTCCCGAATATTAAGGTTATTTGGTTTTTCCCCAATAAGAGTCCCTGCACTACATTTTCGATGTTCTGATTACGCAATAGTATCGATACATGACATACTGTAGAAGAACAAGTGTACCAACTGTAAATGATTATATTACTGAATGTAATGCGAAAATATCATACATCTATATATACATAAAACTCAAAGTCTGAGGATTTATGGGTACTGAATACAAATCCACACCGTTACACCAATTGCCACCAAATTTTGCACAGGTAACCTTTGACACAAGGCGCAAAATACTGTCTAACTTGGAATTTGATATTTTGCCCCGTTCGCACGACTTAGGCCCTTTCAATTATGCCTTTTCCTTGACGCGTATAAAGATGTCATCAACACCATGGAGACCAGAATTATTTACCATAGTAATAAGTAAACAAACAAATAATATTTAGCGGCATCGGAACTGTACCTTTATCCGTTCCTGCAGTTTTTAATGTTTTTACTATGCGATTATATCGATATGTTTTGTAGTTTTGTATACAGATACGTCTATATATTATGTAATTGTCTTAAACGATTATAAAATTTATGTTACGCGCGGATAACAGCTAGTAAAATATATATTAGACATAGTGTTTTAATGCGTGGTCTTAGGTAAAAATGTTTTTTTCTTAGTTTATTGTTTTAAAGAAAACAAAAGTGGTGGCTTGTCAAAGTATAACGTTTAATAAATAAATTCAATGACTGTAACAGATGAGTTACATTTGGTGACAATCTCATCACGCGTACAACCAACGCAACTGAAATTAAACAGAACCAAGCATTATCACAATTTTCCGGGCTGTTAAGCCGTGGTATGCATTAACAGCTCGGAAAACGACGGCCGGGAAAGCTTAAGAACTAAGCACTGTGGGATATTCTAACGTTTTAGTTTAGAAGCATGCTGAATATGCACTTAAAATGTTATTCATAATTTATTTATGATTTATTTTATGCATACAAACATTGTATTTAAACATAACCTAACGACCTAGCCTCCCACACGAAAACATTATGTACTTTTTTACGTCAGCATATTGCGTTTAAAGGAGAGTATAATTGTTTACGGATTGTATTGCAACAATGCGCATGGTAGACATACGGAACATATTGGGTTCTTCAGTCTTTCGGCTGGTTTGTACCCTCCCCGCATATACCCGTGGTGCGTATGTTACGAAGTCTCTCACAGGTGTATGTGGGGCCTACAGTTTAACGCCGGATCCGAACGGCATAGTTGGGGAGGGTTTATACTAGGCAGGATACCTCTCGCTGGTTTGCCATTGCCTTCCAAGGGGGAACGGTCGCATCTAAATCAGATGGCCCCGGCGGGAATCGAACCCACGCCGACAGTGTAGCAGCCCCACACGCTAGCCACTACGCCACGACCGCTCCTAGACATACGGGGAACATTGCAAATTTAGTGCGAGACCAGAAGAAAAGCACAAATCGAACGTGGGTTTCGGCGAAAAAAATTTGTAAACTTTAACGTTTAAAGCAAAACGCGAGCTCTGCACACAATGCGGGACATGTATAGTAACTACAAGAACCTCTAAGCGCACAATGCATCAAAAAGCGAGTATAATTTTTTAGGTGTAGGCCTATTGGTATTACCGCATTCTTTCAGTTAGCTGTTAATCTAACAATACCATGCTTTGCTGTTAAAGGCACAGGCTTAACCTGTAATATTGATGGAAACGCTTCGCATAAGAATTACATGGCAATGTAAAGCGATTTCGACTGAAAACAAACAATTTGACAGCACAAAATAAACGATTAACACGCTTTCTATAATTTTACTAAAATTATAAGCGATATTCACTACATGCTATTTCGATTATCGATGCCGCCTATCGCATAATCGAAATATTAAAAATTAGAGCAGGTACGTTGAGAAAGTCAAAGTTATTTTTAAAACTTCCTGTGTCTATGGCCACGGAACCTCTTCTTATCTTATTTAAGATACACTAGCACGTGCAAATTTTCATTTAGCTTGGAGAAACTGTAAAGTTAAACCCTTTAGGGATTGCAATGTCCAAGTACATACAGATGAATAAAGGAAGAAAACTGTTTTAGAATTCATATTAAACGCCCTGTGTCACAAAAACAGTATTCAATGCTAAACAAACAACCGACATTCCTTCATAAGGATCATATGGAGGTGAGCGTGTGCGCTCAGGCGTGTGTGTGTTGATTGTTTGTTGTAGACAAACTGAAATTATTTTGTCATGTCGAGACCCGAGGCCCATCATTGTTGTCTCTCTCTCACGGACTCGTTTTCTGCGCGCGTCCACCGACTGTCAAATATTTCTACGACGACCAACCATTACATGAAATTATACGCTCCGGAAGATCGAGAAAAAATAATTTATATACGCCGGAATTTATGACCTTTTTGGCCGGTTAGGGTTAACTAAGAAGAATTTTTTAACACGAAAGGTAAAAGAGAGACAAAGGAGAAAAAATGGAAGGCAATAATAAGTGTTTAATTTTCGTGAGAAAAGTTAATTGGCGGGTGTGGAAAACGTTTTAATTTTTTTTTTTTTGACTCAAGAGAATAATTGTTTCTGTCTCTTCGAAAGGTATATTTAATACTGTTTTCCAAAAGAATTCTACAGGAGGGAAACGTCATGTCAATTTTGTGTCAGGGGCGTTATTAGCAGCAGGCATAAAACACACCCCATTGGCGTGGTATACCGACCCGCGTTCGCTTAGAACCTGTTGACGCTCCCTTGCTGAATTCTTTCAACTAAAGTTGTGTCTATAAATGTTTTATATACATTGCAAAGTTCGTGTGAAATGAAATTAACTGAAATCATGGTATGTACTTTTAAAAAACAGAAAGATTCCGTTCCAGCCAGATATCGTATTTAATGTGACGTAAATTACTCATTCTTACTACTTATCACTGAACGGAAAGCTTTGTCTCTGCAGTCACATATTTCCTGTCCAAGCATCACTGTCGCTTGACAGGCACTGAATTGGAATCCGCAAGGTAGCCGCATACGTAGAAGACCGAGGAACACCTGGAAGAGGACTATGGAAAGAGAGCTGGCTGGTGTCAACAAGACATTGAGGGAGGTGAAGTCCTTTGCAATGGACAGAACACGCTGGAGAAATTTCGTCGAATCGAGGCCTTATGTTCCACCTAGGAATTTAAGGACTTAAGTCAAGTAAGTCACAAGCATCACACCCATACACCAACACACTTCAAACAAAGGACTGAATAAAAGACTTTGTTGTTTCAAAATCTGTTTAATTTGCGGCGATATCTCTTATTCTAAAAGGCTTTTCCATCGTGATTCTTATTTCAGCACCCTTAAGACAGGAATCGCACTATCCAGACTCACTGTACACAAATTTATATTCGCCCTAACATAGTTCTCTGTTTTCTATAACAATCATGTTGTTTTCTGTAAACTCAAACGTTCGTCTCTAATGCTGAAGGAATCCTCTAAAAACACCTAACAATCCGATTGCTAGTATTGCTACATCATCGGCAAAGCGGACACTGTGGACCTGCCTACCATTGATTTTAACAACTTTTGTTTTCTCCTTGATCGTGAAATAGTATCGCCGTCGTTATGTCCTTGTCCTCTTTCCCCAGCGTTTCAATGGATGTCCCAGACTACGTCGTCCATCAGACTTATAACGACGCAATAGTTTAAATATGCAGTTTATAACCACCCGTCAGATGTTCTCAATTGGCCTTATATCTCTGCATAAATTACGATATAACATGTAAAAGTAAAAATTACACATATGTTTATTGTATTCAAGAAAAGATGAAAAGTTGTTGGTAAAACGCAGTTTGCATTTTGGAAAGGCCTTGGTACCAGGGAAGCGTCATTGTCATGTTACAAAGATGCCTCAAAGTCAACCAAGATGCCTACGTACGTTTCGTTATCTACAATAATGGCCTTCGATAAACCACAACATGAACATTTTATCAGACTATTTGAACAGAATACAGATTATAGAGATATTAGAATTATCTCAAACCTCAATTACGAACAAAAGGCTAAAGTTACAGACAAAACGGAAACATGCGAAGAAAGTGAAATAATTCGACGTGTAAGGTAAGGACGTGTTTTGCTGTCCATCCTCTTCAATCCTTTATTCAGAACGTACAATGAACAAGGCACTAGCTTATCTAAACCTAGGTATTAAGTATTAAGGTCTAAACGGCGAATCAATAAACTAAAGATATGCCAATTATATGGTTCTCCTAGCAGAATCTCTCGAATAGACGATAAGAAATGAGGTATTAGACGTTAGAAAAGAGTATGGGTTAATATTGTAACGTCACAAAACGTCACCATATCACAAAACACAGATGAACCCTATAAAACAGTCAATTATCATAAGAAAGAGTAGGCCTAAGGCATAACCCTTTGAAGTAGAAAAAGATTTATTATGGAGATGATTAAAAGGAATAAAATATAATTTATTTGTCAATGAGCATAAATGTTATAAGAATAAAGACAAACTGACTTAAAGACTAAACCAAACGTGACTATACAATTACCCAATAGATTAGGATTAGGAGGAGGATAATAATGAAACTATACAGAGAACAAATTAAGAACAAACCAAAAATACTTGGTAAAGGAGAAATAACATAATTCAACCACTCAAAATAAAGAAGAGAGTATCTATAAGATAAAGGGAATAGGAGAATAGAACTCCAAATTGAAGAAAAATAAATATATAAAATAACAGGCCAAAACCTACTAAATGACAACAATAACTGAGATTCAAAATAAAAAAAGATACCCAACAAGATTAGGAGAGTGAAGTAATGACTATATGATTGTAAAAGATATGATAAAGAATAACCTAAGAGTATAACATTGTAGTTTACATTCTAACAATACCATTAATGTAAATAACTGAATATCAGAAAGGACTGATTAGTAGTTAAAAATGTATTTAAGAGTATAACAGACAGATTAGTAGTTGAAAATGTATTTAAAAAGTAAGATAAACTGAATACTTGTAATCAAAATAATAAATAGTAGATAGTACTATTCATGAACTCTAAGAAATGAGTAAAATGACTAGACAAGACAAAGCATGTAAACCAAATATAATCAGTAAAGGTGAAGGTAGACAACCTAACCTAGCCAGCTGGGAATTTACACTTATAAATACCAAAATATATAGTAAAAATAATGTAAAACTGTTAAGGTTATATCTAGATGTAACTAGATCACATAAAGATGATTCTAAGACAGATATTATGTCACCACAATATTGTAATTATTATAATTAATGTGAAACAACGTGATGAAATGTGAGAGAGTACACAGGACTCACATGATACATTAAAAAAACCATAGAAATACCAAGAGTTAATGCATGTAACTAGTATTAAAACAATCAGTGATAATTAAACTAACTATTGGTCAAAGCACCAACCAATACATATCAAAAAGAATAATCAATTAATAGTTTCTAATGAACATGACCTGATACACCTAGATACAGGGTATATTATGTATAAATTAACAAGCAAATAAGAATAAGGAGATGTAATAAACCATTGTAAAACTTAAAGAAACTCAAATGATGAATTATAAATAAGATGTTATTAATATAACAAGGGTATTAAATATAAATAAGTAGAAATAATAAGCTGCCTGCTTGTACAAGAACTCATGCAATTTAAGTGATAATATACAAGAAACAAGGCATGTCTTAAGTAGAAAAAAGATAACCAAAAGTTGATATGGTTAATCCAAATTATGTGTCAAATGTAATAAACCATTAACATACAACCAGTGTATTATAATCAGTTAAACTAACTCATGGTGCTATTGGCCTCATAAAGCCTAGCCAAGGATTCTATATTTATGTCACAATTATATGTTTTTAGTGTTAAATTATCACAGCTAAGGACTTTGTGGTAATTATATTCAATTTATGTCACATAAAAATGTTAATATAATAGTTGTAAGAAAGATTTTAATAAAAATATTGTGATAGGTAAGAAGTAAGGAATACTAACTTTGTTAATTGTAAACTGAATTATGTCTTGTGGGATGTCAAAATGTTTATCAAAACAAATGCCAGACAATGGTAATAATATTTAAGCATTCACAAGGAGCATAAGGAGGTAGTATAAGTTATAAATTATTTTAATATATTTTTGTAAAAAGTTTGGCGTCACTTTTAGACTCTCAAATCCGAAGACCCGCGCTTTGAACAAAATTAAATAATTTTAATAACGCGAGGGGGGTCAAAGGTTGGTAAAAGGTCTCAGAGGCGATCTGGGTTGCTGGTGCCCAGATAGCAACAAAACTCTGAGAAAGGCCCACTGTTTTCTGACGAAAGAGTCAGAGGTTCTAGATGAACTCAGCTCTGCCAACAAATCCTACTCTCACGTCCTCGAAGACTAATTGTAGTCGCGTGACCCCTGGGTGCATGGCGTGCCTGTTTGTGCTCCATGTAGCAAACATGAGAGAGGATGAAGGGCGAGTTTCCAGCGCCCGAAATAATTAACTGGAACAGACCAGCTAAGGTATGGTAACCCCGACAGACGTGTCCCTGGTCCTCCAGGATGGGGGTTGGTCGTGGAGCTTACGACCCACACCATAAAATATAACTGTAGAGAAACCCAACGACTTGTCAGTGGGAAAGAAGAAGTTGAAGGAAAACATCATGAATGATCCTAATGCTCAAAATATATCCGGAGGTAAAACAGTCCCCCATTCGGATCTCCGGGGTGGGACAGTATTAGGAGAAGCACACATCACGAATCATCGGATTAAGATAAGAAAAAAAGATGACAAATGGAAGCATAAATTGATCATTGGAACGTGGAACGTACAGACCATGCTGCAACCAGGAAAGATGAGGGAAGTTGCTGATGAAATGAACAGATTTCATTTGGATATTATTGCCTTACAAGAGATTAGATGGCAAGGACAAGGAGTGATCGAGAAAAGAGATTTCAAGTTCATTTACAGTGGACCTACAGCAAGAACAGGTCAGTTTGGGACTGGGTTCATAATGTACAAGAAAATATCTGACAGGGTAATTGGAATTGAACCAATATCTGATAGAATATGCAAGCTAAGAATGAAAGGCCATTTCAGAAATATAACACTCATATCAGTACATGCACCAACTGAGGATAAATCAGATGAAGAGAAGGAGGAATTTTATGGAAAATTAACAAGAGTGTATGGAGCAGTCCCAAAATACGACTTAGTTATCATTCTGGGGGACTTTAATGCTAAGATTGGAAAAGAGAATTTTCTGAAGGGCGTTGCTGGGAAATTCTCCCTGCACAATGAATCCAGTGACAATGGAAGAATGCATGCAGAGTTCGCTACAGCGTGCGGAATGATCATAAAAAGCACCAGTTTTGATCATAAAAGAATCCACTTAGGGACATGGAGAGCCCCTGGGACTGATCTAATGAATCAAATTGATCATGTTCTTGTTAGCAAAAGACATGCAACCTCTGTAGTAGACACTAGAGCAATGAGAGGTCCAAACTGTGATACTGATCACTATCTGGTGAGAGCAGTGGTCAGAGAAAAGCTAGCTATGATCCAAAAAGATAAAGGAGAGAAAAGAATGAAATGGGATGTCGATAAACTTAAAGATGGTCAGTGTTGTGGTCAATACCAATTAATGATAGCTAACAAACTTGATAAGGAAATCAATAATATTGAAGAAAAGTGGGCAAACATGAAAGAAGCTGTTATAGAGGCGGCTAGAGAGATAGTAGGTGTGAAAAGGAGAAAACAGTCCGAATGGTTTGATGACGAGTGCAGAGAAGCTATACAAAGAAAGAATGAATACAGAAGGAAAATGTTGGAGAGAAACACTAGACAGAGTAGTGACCGATATAGAGCTAGCAGACGCGAGGCAAACCATTTATGTAAGAAGAAAAAAAGAGAATACATGAAGGAGAAGGTGCGCAAAATAGAGGAATTATCAGAACAGAAGAAAACAAAAAACCTGTATAATGAGGTAAGAAGTATAAACAGAAGTTACCAACCAAAGCTAAATATCTGCAAAGACAAAGATGGAAAACTAATAGCAGAAGACAGGCTGATCCTCAACAGATGGGCTGAATATTTTGAAGAAATATTAAATAAGCCTGACACAATGGAGACTGTAGAAGAGAATGTAAGAATAGGTCCAGAACCATATGTAGAAACTCCCTCAGTTGAGGAAGTGAGAAGAGCAATTAATCGACTAAAGAACGGGAAAGCGCCTGGCGAAGATCAGCTTAGCCCTGAACTGATAAAAAAAGGCGGTGGAGCACTAACTGCACAAATTCATGATATAGTATGTAGTGTATGGGAGGAAGAGACAATGCCAAATAACTGGAAGACTGGAGTAATATGCCCAGTTTTTAAAAAAGGAGATAAAACTGTATGCAGCAATTATAGGGGCATAACACTGCTAAGCTGTGTCTATAAGATATTGTCCATGATTCTCCTTGATAGGCTAAATGTATATGCAGAGGAAATCCTAAGTGAACATCAAAGTGGATTTAGGCCGACCGGAGCACAGTCGATCAAATTTTCGTCATGAGGCAGTCACTCGAAAGATGTTTCGAATATGGTATTGACATCCATGTACTGTTTATAGATTTCAGGCAAGCCTTCGATAGTGTAAATCGAATAGTGTTGCGAATAGCATTGGAAGAATTGGGATTACCTCAAAAGATTGTGAGACTGGTACTGCTCAGTCTGAACGATTTCAGGGGAAAAGTAGTTCTGGGAAGAAACAAAAGCCGAGATTTTACGGTTGGTACTGGAGTAAAGCAGGGTGATGCATTATCTGCGACCCTCTTTAACTTGGCACTACACTATGCTATAAACAAGATAGATTTCAGAGGACACATCTTCAAAAGGACGAGGCAACTAGGAGCATATGCGGATGATATTGTGCTGGTAGCCAGGAACAAAAATGTATTAAAAGACACCTTTATTGAAATAGAGAGGGAAGTGAGCAGGATTGGTTTGGAAGTCAATGAGGCTAAAACAAAATACATGAAAGTGTCTGCGAAGGAAAATAGAGAACTGCTAGACCTTCACACAGGCCATTACTGTTTCCAAGGAGTTAAAGAATTTAAGTACCTAGGTGTTATTCTGAATAATGAAAACCGAGTGAGCAGCGAAATAGTAAATAGAATCATAACCGGCAATAGAGCTTACTATGCAAACCAATCATTACTGAAATCAAAGCTTCTAACTCCAAGAACCAAATTGATGTTATATAAAACATTGATCAGACCTGTTGTTACTTATGCATTCGAGACATGGACTCTCGTAAATAAGGATATAAGTGCACTAAGAATTTTTGAAAGAAGAATTTTGAGACAGATATTTGGACCGGTGATGGAAGAGAATATGTATAGGATCCGAAATAACGGTGAAATAAATGAGTTGATTGGTGGACAAGACCTGGTGAGACACATAAAATCAGCTAGAATTAGATGGCTGGGACACGTATTCCGTATGAATGTTACGAGGATGCCCAAAACTATATTAAGTGGAACGATACTGGGCAAAAGAAGAAGAGGAAGGCCTCGAAGAAGATGGCAGCAGGATGTGGAAGAAGATCTAAGAAAGATGGGCATTAGGAACTGGAGACTGAAGGCAGTGGACAGAGATGAGTGGAGACGGGTCGTAGCGGAGGCCAAGGCTCACCATGGGCTGTAGTGCTGGAGAGTAGTAGTAGTAATAACGCGGGGAGGATGTGTCAACAAAGGAATGTCATCAATTCTGACCAATCAAATCACCTATAACGAGATTTGTGGGGCGAACGTTTTGGGAACAGCGAGAAACGACGCGCAAATTTTTGACAGTTCATCTTTAGTTTCATAGCCGTGCAGATGACGGGATACACGCTACAGTAATTCGCTATTCACCCATAATGCAGTGCGGTATCGAAAGTAAAAACGGGGCGTTCTAACCTATTTATTCGAAATTAATCAGTGTTGTGAAGTATAAAGCTATGAAAGTTATTAAAGGTCTAACAGTGTATATTCAATTGCATAGTGTATAATAAATTGCAATTAAGTGAATTAAGGAAAGTATAATGACAATTATTTATACTTACTAGAATTATCGACCTATACGATAAATTTATATAACCTATTGAACAATATGAACTATTATGAACACTAAAAAAGACTCTAAACATTATTAATATTGTAAATTTATTCACTGTTAAAAATATTTTATTCACAAATCAAGGTTAATTGTGTATAACCTCGAAACCAAGTTTAACCTCAACATTAGACGCCAGTCGTCTTGTGAACTTTATGATATTAGTTTAAGATTTTCTATATTTGATGTAATCACTCTCCTATTATTAGACTTTCTAGTAGTAATTGACATCTTTTAGTTCCGTTTTTGCAGTTCAAAGAACCTATTGTTTAAAATTAACTTTGATGATTTTTGTCAACCAACAATTTATGTAACAAGGTACCAACCCTGGGATACGAGTTTCAGAAAACGTAAGTGTTTATTGTAAAGCAAAGATAATTGAATTGATTGTTTTTAATAAGGATCAGTTGACACGATGAATAAATCGCCTTTTTTCAACATTACTGGAGCATGCATTTATTTTCATTCGGTAAAAAGATTTTATTAGTAGAGTAAAGGTTATGTTTACTTGTGAGATCAGTTGGTAGCACTCATCACCGGCGGCAATGAAGCAATTCAAATATTTTATTCTTTATTAATGACGAGAACTTGTTGACATTGTCACCCGTGGATAATCTACATTCGAAGTGAGTATTTAATAATTATACCAACATAATTAATTTCACAATAAAACAAATTATTCAGAAGCAACATTGAGGAACGACTACTTCGGGTGATGTTATTCTATAAGGCTACCTTCAGATTGAATCAACTCATTTAAATGGTATAATCTAATCATAACATTCCATTAATAAAGGGGTTCAATTAATTAACCCCTATAATAAATACAGTTAGAATGATTAAACATTCGATGACAAGAAATTATATTACAAAATGGTCAACAACCACGTGAGACTGTAAATACTTAACACCATATTATTTTTATTTACCATAATTATCAAACAACAACCAAGAAGATCCTTGCTATTTTACAAATCGGCGCACCAACGAAAGAGGCCCGAATTAGATCAGATAAACCAACCTAATCGAAAATAATCACATAACAATCATAGTTATAAAGAGAGAAACTCGTTAAGTAACAATATGTAAACACACAAAGAAAGACACTTGTGGTAATGTTAAAATTAATAAAGAATATTGGAATTCTGGGATTCATATATAAACAACGAACCAATCGAGGAATTTGGAAATAAAATTATCTAGGAAGAATTATAAATGAAAACATCGACAGTTGGAAAGAAAGAAGGGGCAGAGTTAAATTAGCGGGAAGTACGTTCATAAAAATGAAGAGCAAATGTTACGGTCGAGACCAAAGTTTTGAATTAAAAATACGGCTTATGAGATGCTGTATTCTATCTGTACTGAACTATGGAATGAAAGAATAGGTGGTGAAGAAGGCAGAAGCAGTATCCGGAAAGTAGATGATTCTGAGCTTTGGACATTTAGAAGAATACTGAGAGCGTCAAGTGTAAACAAATTACGAACAAGGAAGTGCTAGAGAACGGAAAAAACGAAAGAATTTATGTTAACATTTAAATGGCGTAAGGTCAAAACCTAGGTTAAATACTAAATGGAGAAAAATACCGTCTTCGACAAGTTATTACACGGTAGAATTCTGGAAAAAGATGTACAGGAAGAAGAAAACATTCGTGATCAAGTAACTTACCAAGTGGTATAAATGCATCAGCATTCAGCTTTTCAGATCTTCCGCTTTGAAAATAGGCCTAAGTATAGATTTGATGATTGTCAGACATTGGAGACTTTGGAGCCTTTCTGCCATGGTGTACATTTAAAAAGAACAATGGCTAAAATCGACGTTATTGGCTATGTGAATAGGGTAAACATGGCATAGCTACATTTTTCTCGCAGTAAAATTTCAAGGTAGAATTTACGGAATACTGTGAGCTTTTTAATAATCTATTTGATAAATAGACCGAACAATTGACGTTATGGTTAATCGTCTTTCGGTTAATCGATGCTCCGCTGTATTTAATTAATTACACAGTTGGTGTAGCACAAGTGTTGTCACAAACACGTGCACTGTTGTCGTGAGGGAGTGAAGGCAACAGCCAACAGATAGCGCTACGTGATGAATCGTTTGTCGCTGCACGTCTAATCTGTTGATGAGGAAATGGCATGATCCAGTCTGCCGTCACGCACACACACGCACACACACACACACACACACACACACATCATAACGACGCTCCGGTATTGCTTCCCACTAACCGCCGTAACTAAATATGTCTACGCCGACTGTAATTAAATATAATCTTCAGACGACGCGTCTTACTACTATACTTCTTCACCTTCTTCATTTCACGTTTTAAGAAAGCTCGTCTTCCCCTTTCTTCTTCAGTTTACTTATGGATTCCTTCTTGCTTCATGCTTTTCAACAGCAGCTGTTCATGTCATGACATTTAGTTACGATCCTCAAATTAGGCCTTCAGGACGTCAGCCCTTTCACTCTGCAATTAGCTGTCGAGGAAACGAATTTTAGCGCAAGATAAAACGGATATCCACTACATCTCGAGAAACCTACAAGACTGCTTTTACACTGTAGGGTTAACTACAAATCTAGGTAAAACGGAGTATGTAACATTCAATGGATAAGTGTAGGATTTAGATTTTGGGCCGAGATAAAATAAAAAAAAAAAATACACGGAGGTGTGAGTACTTGGGCGTAAACGTACCTGTCAAGGAAGGGTGTAACGACGAAACATATTCCAAAATAGCAAAAGAAAATAGCGTAGGAAGTATGGAGTATTACAAGGCGTATTATGTAATGGAAAGGTAATATACCAAGAGACCACTCACAATACTACCTAAGACCACTGTGTAAAGTTGAGCAACTTAGTTCTATGGCTCACAATTATGGATGTTAATAAAAAAATGTATCCAAAATAGAGGAGTAGGGATAAACTATAAGAGACGTTACTGCAGAAAAAAGTCAATATAGAGTAAATACGTAACGATATCATAAGGATGAAATTATAATTCTCTTTGGACATTGTGGGTGGTATATCAGGCAAACGGATGGGGCTGGTATGTCTGAAGACGGATGGACTTTTCAAAGTCTGGAATTGTACTCCGGAGCAAAGGAGAAAAGAGGAAGCCAAAAAGATTATAGAGGGCGGAGTTAATACTGCAATAACAATTGGAGGAATGACGGGAGGACATTAGGATGCGAAAGCGTAGACAATTCAGTGTGTGTGTGTGTGTGTGTGTGTGGTCAAACGTTCTTGAAGACTCTTTCAAATATAATTCACAGTTCACAGACGACGGACACCTCGGAGAATCACCGTGTGTAAAATTGAATGATGATAACTAACACGAACAGAGGTGCGTGACAGAATATTACGGGACTAAGAGCAATTGTGAACATTATTTGCAAAAATCACAATGGTTAGATTATTTATAAAAAAAATAATAATAACCGGTTTCAGCTTCAATAAAATTATTTTTACTCCCGTTATATTTGTACTGGATCGTATCCATAGTCTTTGATGATCACAGGTAATCGGTAGGCCTATTTCTTGAAGTTTACTTGAAACGAGGTGTCGCAGATGAAAGGGCACACAATATACGTTTGCAAGGATTAATTATGCAAATAATATCCTGAAGATCTTGGACAAACGAAGCTGAGGAAACAAGGAAAAGAAACCAGTGGTAGTTCATGTGTAGAACAACGAAGATGAGTAAAACTAGCGGTTGTGAGAAGGAAGCATCGATGGCTGTAGGAATTCACATATATTTGAATGTGACTCACATATGAATCACATAGGTATATATCGTCTGTCCGTTTGCAAAGAGACGCCATTTGCCCATGGTTTCTATATTCTTTTAACCCGCAGCTTAGCACTACTCGAGACCTAGTTGAATGAATGTACAATCCAGTAAAAAAGTTCACGATTCCTTGAGTTCTTCTTCGTCCCTCAGCGCCATGCTCTATTTAAACTCCAGCCCACTCTCTGCGTATAACCACGTTGTGTGAGGATCTTGCTGTCTTCTTCTTCTGCCGTCAGGGACTAGGCGAACACCTGTTCAGGTCAGAAAGGAATTTATCCACTTCATCAACGCCTCCTTCGCTGGAACCCACGTTTCAGAACCATACAATAACACAGGTAGTGAGTGGCACAGCCATTGCCTTATAAAATTTTAGTCGAGTCTCTTTCCTTGTTCATCTTGGAGGCATACGTACACATTGTATAATATTAACATATTTTTCCTCTGCAGGAATATATTTTCTTAGTAACACATAGATAATTATTAAGAGTTTGGTGTGCTTAATACAGCTAACATTTTCGAAGATTTTTCGTATGTTATGTACTTACGCACGTATTTCTTTATTCAATATAATATGTATGAACATAATAATTATATTGTAGAAAAAAATCCACGAATATGTTGGTTACCTTTTTTATAGGTAACATCTTTGGTAATATTAAGGCACAAAGCTTAATAATTCTGTCGAATACTTTTTTTATTTTCAGATAAGTCTTCTAGATATTCATATCCTCATCTTATAAATTTCATAAATTCAGCTTCTTAACACGTTGCCTCTTGTCTTATTCCCTTCCTATATGATATTTCCCTCCCGGTTCTTTTTTCTGGCTTTTTATCAGTCATTTTCTCTCAGAAATGAATGGCTATGATACAAATGATTGTTACAGCCAATGTAGGCTCCTTCGTCTTTCCATCACATTTCCTCGTGTTAGCAACATTAAGCTAAGCGAAGTAAACGAACAAGTAACTGGCTGTCCCTCCAAGAACGTATAAATATTCACCCAAACTTTCAATGAACCTCGCAGCACTGGACTATAGTGGAGACATGTGAAAGAAAAGATGTATAACCGAAACTTGGAAAAATCAGCGATTTTAAAGCAACAATTGAAAACAATGTATCTAAATTTAAAAGGTTGTAATTCTTCTTGTCCTTCTTGTTTGCAGTGCCTGGAACGTCATCGTCAAATCGAATATCTGCTGTTCTAAAGTTTACTTCTTCAAGGTGAATTATAAATTGTACGTAAATATATCTTTAGTAAAACGTTATATTAAAAATCATTAAAGGGCGTGTACTATGTAGGCCTATACATTTTTTTGGGACACTTACCCATAGTAGGAAAAAATGAAGGAACCTACGCTATTCTTGTATTAATGGATTTCATTTGATATATGAAAATAGTCATGACTGATTGTTATTCAGATTTAAACAGGGAAATAACGCTGAATACTCTAAGGTTAAACTGTAACCTTCAAATTTAACCTCTAAATTTAATAAATTAATTAATTCAATTGCGCGCAATAGCCTATGTGTGTGTGTGTGCGCGAGTCTGCCGTGTGAATACCCGTTTCCTCCAATCCGTGTATTTCACACGTAAGCTTCCGTTTCTCACACAATGGCGTGTGGGTGGGAAACCACGGTGTCGCCGCCGTCGCCGTCGTCGTCGCGGTGGTGGTGGGAGGCTGTGTCATTTCGGCGCGCAGTGACACTGGTCCTGCGCCGATGTCACCGACCGTCCGACGTCGGGACCGCCCCGGATTGCGACAGCGTGACACCTTGGCTTATGTTGCGCCGCCGTAGCCAACCCCACCTGGAACACGCCTACGTTAGCAACCTACAATTAAAAACCCCTTCCGCTGTGCCTGTATTTTTTCGCTGATTACAGACTGAGCCGTTTCCTAGACAACTGAAATCGTTAGGCCTACACTTCATAACGGATTTATCTTTATTTTTTAGCATAGATGCTTATTTATTTGTTATCCAGTGTAAACAGACATGATTAAATTTTTTTCATCCGTTTCATGTAAGAGAATAATCGTTTTACATTCTATACGTAAATGTCGATTTTCCCTATCGCTTACTTTTAAACTCTGTCGTTCATTGCCTGTGCGATATATTTGTGATCGCTATGATTCTTTCCTCTAATATGTACATTATGTCCTCTTCAGTATTTATTCTTTCCCTAATAACAGTGTCGAGTATGTCTTGAAGTTTCGTTCATCCCCAAGGCTTCCATCTTTTCCCTTTGTTATTGAATTCTCAGACTCCAGAATTATTCAAACTAATACCGTCTGCGATCATTCTTCGTACTGTCGTATATTTCTTTACTCCAAAATACTCCGTCCATTCTTTCTCGATTTATTCTTATACCTGTTTTACAGATTTGTAAGATTATTGAATATGGATCCAATGTATTTATATTCTTACACCTTTTGGTAGAACTGGACAATCCTCTAAGTTTATGTCATCTCCTTAAGCTCCCACTACGAGATGCTCCTTCAGCTCCGTCTTCTAGAGACTTAAATCTAATCCCCAGTGCTGTGTTCGTCTCTGAGTTTGAGAATTATGTAGCGGCTTGTAGAGTTTGAGAATCCCTGCTAAGACAACCGGGTCGTCAGCAAATAATAAATACACAAAAAATAATCGCCGATTCCTAGCCTCCTGGCGTGAGACAGCGAAAGCGGTGTAGCAGGTAGGTGGCGGCCAACACCATTGCAGAATCCTTTAGATGTTTGAAACGATCCAGATTCTACTTGTTTCAGTTTGATGTCGGTGTTGTTGTGGCAGTGTATAGTTTGTATGTACATGAAACAAAATTAAGTCGTTATTTGAACAAAACGAATGTCTCTAATTATTAGTCGGCTGAAAAACTCTGACAAAATAAAACTGGACAAATGCAATTGGCAATATCGAATTTAGTAAAATAATTAACAATACTTATCAATAAATGTTTGTTGCTACACCACTAGAAACTTTCAATTTTAGAGAAGAGTTTTGGTTTTGAAACCATTTATAAGTGACCAGTGAACTTTCTTTTTAAGTGTTAGAACTGACTGCTTGGATAAAATATCAGCGTATAAAGTAACTGTTGTCTTTAGCCTGAAACTAATTTCTTTTAAACCAGATATTGACTTACTGCTGAAATCGAAACTGGCTCATAGACATCATTGACATTTTATGTCCAGGTCATGTAAAAATCAACGTGTCACGTTTAATAGTTTCTTTTATTCCTTATAATAATAATGTTAATAATTACTACACGTAACTAACTTATTAAAATGCATTTTACTTTCATTAATATTTTTTTCTACTAGTAATTTTGTACACTAGAAATATTTGAGACCACTAACACTCCAATATAACAATACATTAATATTTTGTTGTATTGCAACAAAATTTTATAGTTAATTTATTGTTGAATCGTTACATTACAAAACAACAATTCTTGTGCATAAAACAATTACTCCTACTGTTATATAAAACAACACGCTTTATGTGGGGTCATTAAACAATTCTAATTTATTGATAGGATCTGTGAACTACTGAAATTGGAAACTACGGGTTTAGAGTGCCGGTCTCAAGAATTGTACTGCGTCTGGTTTTGCGTGTCGATATAATCTATTTGCCTAACCAGATATCAGCCAGAAAAATAAATAGCTATCATTTGGGTTTCATAGTAAGTACGATGTAGGTACGGAAGAACGAAGATTTAAGATTTTAAGATTTAACTGAAACCACGCGTAAAAACAAAAAAAAAAGGTTTTCTGTGTGTCTTATGAATGTTCTTAATATAGTAGCAAGGAACACGAGCTAGCTGTAACGCTTACATCAGACGTAAACCCCGATAAAAAAATTAAAAGGGCAAGTTTCATTAAGAGGATCAGAATACAGTACGTCCAGTATTAATGTGGACGGCAGAGACAAAGTTACTCACTAGGGGATTTAAAGAGTCATCGAAAATATTAGAAAGGCGAGTAAGTAAACAGAGGAATATATGTATCGAAGGGAATAAACGAAGGTAACACAAGACATTCACGAAGAGGTAGGCGAAAGATAGAAGAATGCTTCTATAATTTTGGTAAGGCCATTGAGATTCTATAACTTCTATAACACTGAGGTAATATTGTCACGGAGAGAAGCCAGTGTTAAAAAGGACTATGAAGTGGAAGATGTGAAAGGGAGACGAGATGGGAGGATCAGGTCACTGAAGATGTAAGAGGTATGGGGGCGTATGATACAGAGAGATAGACAAAAGATAGGAATAAGTGGATGTAGGTGAGAGATGAGGCCTGGAAGCAAAGAAACTTGTGAAGTAAAGAGAGAGCGAGAGAGAGAGAGAGAGAGAGAGAGAGAGAGAGAGAGAGAGAGAGAGAGAGAGAGAGAGAGAGAGAGTGAGAATGAGACTGAAGTGACTCGCTACCTTAATATTTTAGAAAAGCTCATAATTCCGCGAGCGATGTACGGTCTTAGCAAATGAATGAATATAAAATGAAATATAGCAAAAAATTTGTTAAATTCTCACGTTTCCACACAGAATGAAACCTGCGTATATAATGTATTTGACTGTAGATAAATGTATCTCCATGAGTCACAAGTAAGCTAAGTAAACGTTTTTGTGGATAACAATATCCTATATTTCAAAACATATCACAGTTTTAGTCTTTCACTAATACCTTTACATAGGGTCGTAATATTTGGGGCACAAAATCACAAAAACAAGCGGATGTGACAAAAATTATATTTACTTAAAATGTGACTAACCTGCTTTCCCTTCGTTTTGATGCATGCAGCATCGCCCTTTTGTTTTATCATGCACATAAAATGTAAATAGCTTCTACAAAATTTATTGTAATTGAATAAAACACGACGCATTGTAAAGAATATTTCACTTTTTCGTGACACGCGTACGTTAATTAGAATTGCTTATATCGGGAGAACATAAAATTGTTTAAACTCTTTTATTTTTAAATCGCAATATCTCTGACTAAGCAATTTAACTTTTAACTAAATACTGACAAAACAAAAACCGACTTATAGTATCATACTTATTCCACAGTAATTGTTCATATGAAAAAAACTGTAATATTATAATTTTTTACTACAAATCGTTACCTAAATAACTTGAGTATTTGAGAAAATTTCTGTATTACATAATTTTAAGCAGGGAATTATCCAACATAATTTTTTGACAATCTATCGGTGTTGCTAGCCAAACAGGCTCGTTACCTTATTTAAGGCGTATTTATTTAATAACCGAAAATTTTCCTTTAGTTTGATATGACTGTAAGTTTAAAACCGTCACCAACTCAACTAGTACCGTAGTATGCAAAATTATTTATTAGAAAACAAAATTAGCGGAATGACGCGATATGTTAACATTCAATATCATTTCTCAGTGCTGGGTCGATACGATGCACAATAATCTGTTCAGCAACAGGCTGGTTGGCTACGCGTGCGCATCCCGCACGGGCGCGTTACGTCATGTCACGGCCGTGGCTTACGCCGTTTCCCATTCCAGCGCTCCTTATCAAACAGTGACATCGAAATGAATTATTCATAAAATGAATTATTTAAGTTGTTAATTAGTTTCTTGTTCAGTGTCTCGAGACTTCCCGAGACGACGCCATCTTAGTAGACAATAATGATAATAATAATAATTGTATTCTCGCTGAGTGTGTGTGTGTGTGTGTGTGTGTGTGTGTGTGTGTGTGTGTCCGTGTCCGCGCAAGCGCGTGTGACTTTTCTTGCACAAAAAAGGAAGTGGGCAATCATTAACTAATTAACGTTCAGACGAAGAGCGCGGACACCACCTTTTGTTTTCTATGTATGTGTGTGTTTTTCTCCCAACAGCCGCGCGCGAACTTGGACGGAGTTCGCGATCCGTTGTGTCGCGCTCTGATTGATAATACACATTAGTGCTGTCCCTAATGCTACAAAGTAACAATATTAGAATTAAATGTAATCTATCCACTGACCATAACGTAGAAATACATTATGTATTCCGTCGCGTGATTCAAGCAATTACAAGGGTACACCGAACACCCTTATAGCAACTGAACACACACACACACGCACGCACGCACACACACACACACACACACACACACACACACACAAACGAACGCACATACAAATATGCTTGAATGAATTTACGTAAAGTTTGCAATCATTGAACGTCATCGGTCTGAAAAACGCGTATTTGCGCGTCCATTAACGTGGAGTCAAGGGGGCAGGAGTAGCTCCGGGTTTCATCCTGCAGCTTCGTAAGAGGAACATATTCTAAAAAGTCGTTCGTTCTGTTGATTGCCCTGTGTTTAAAGTTCCAATTTCGGAAGCCCATTCACGATGAGTTTCGGTTCCTGTCATTACCCATTCTCATTACATGACGAAACCAGTACAATGCTTTTCTCTCCGTTGTCTCTACGACGGATTGTTGCTGAAAATCTTGCCCAACGGCGCATTCCTAATTCAGCCTCTTCTCGTTTTTTCAGCTACCCGTCCTAGAAAAATTATTCAATTGTTGTCTAAAACACTATGTCTCAAAAACATCTATGTTCTTTAAATTTCTTTCCAGTTGTTCGTGACGCAGGGTGATAGACAGCCACGTTCTATACAAAAGAATCTGATACATTTTTCTTTGTTTCGACCAGTTATTTCTTGAGATTAGCAACTTATGTTCTTAAATTTGATACAAAGATCCCTTTCTCAACATCCTCTAACATTTCCACTTTTTGCCACAGTTGTACGCTTATGGTTATTGTGCCTAATACAGGCTGTCTATTTTTTTTGTGTTGCGACAGATTCTACGTTCTTCTTTTTACAAGTCTTAGCTCTTAAAGAAATTTATTCCTTTTCACATAAATGTATACATAGGAACGTATTACATTTTAATTACCTGGGTTGTAATATCTCATATGGAACTGATATTGATTGGCATAGTAAGCTAACAAAATTTAGACGCAGCTCTGGAACGATTCATAAGTGCCTAA
Source organism: Magicicada septendecula (assembly GCA_034769895.1). Classification (NCBI taxonomy): domain Eukaryota; kingdom Metazoa; phylum Arthropoda; class Insecta; order Hemiptera; family Cicadidae; genus Magicicada; species Magicicada septendecula. The sequence continues at coordinate 118,463,122 of CM068375.1, read as the reverse complement.
AAAATAAAACACGGAAGGATACCCGAATGAAATTTTATAAAACTGTGGCTGTCCCACATGCTAGTGAGACATGGACTCTTGGTAAGAGGGACGTGCAGAGGATTCAGGCAGCCGATATGAAATTTCTAAGAGGGACGCAAGGTTCTTCTCTCTTGGATCGGAGAAGGGGCGAGGATATTAGATTTAAACATTGTATCGTTGCACCAACAGAATGTGAAGACCACAGAAGAAGATAGTGTGAACACTTGAATCGCATAGGCTACCTGATATCCGTCTACCTGTGGCTGCCTTGGGTTACCACCCTACTGGGAAGAGAGATGTCGGTAGACCGAGGAGGAGGTGGGTTCCGGAACAGGTCTAGGGCCTAGTCCTTGGAGTGGTGATGACGATGATGATGATAGGAACGTAATAATTGATGCTGGGAAACTAGATCCACTAAAAAATTCGAAGGAAGTTTTTCTTAATTTAAGGATCTTCATCTTTGATAAGCGAACGGCCGGTGTTTACACTGTCACAATGTTCCGACCTCTTAGGCTGTGGTCCATATTGTCTATAAACACTTTCAGACGTTTTGTCCGTACCGAGACGGACACCTTCAGTGGCGCAGGAACACAGATCGCATTCGAATGCTAACAAATATTTTCTATCCCGTTGAAATGTGCAAATAGAAGTGTCTCAACGGGATAGAACAGTTTTTTGTTCGTATTCGTTTGCGGATGTTTGCGATTGTGTTCCTTCGCCGCTGAATATATCCATCACCGATATAGACAAAAAGTCTGAAAGTGTTTATAGACAATATTGACCACAGCCTAAGAGGACAGAAAATTGTGACAGTGATCTTTATCTTCCTTTGGCGCTACGTCTTCCTTCGTGGATTCAGGCCTCGTCAGCTTTTCTTGTCTTTCACAGCACTATTTCCATTTGAAATCCTCCGAAACAACCTTACGTTAACTCTTCCATCACTTTCAACTACTCCAGCTACTTCTAGCCTCCAAGGGATTCCATTATTTGCCTTCTTTACACATCTATTCCGTTCGATGTGCGTACCCTATCCATCTTGTTCTTACAGACGTCACGGTTTCCATAAATAAAACCTTCACAGTGTTAATTACTATATTATCAAATTTGTTCGAATTTTTTAGCTGCCATATTGTCCTGTGACAAGTTCAAATACTTTTCTTAATATTCTTTAGCTCGAGGATACGTAGTTTTATTTTAAGTACACACAGTTTTGTATGTTTTCTGCAGTTCGATAACCTATATAATATGATGATTATATATATTCTGCTTATAGAGTCTATATATCTTTGCATTTATAATAATTTTAATTTCACATCATGTGGTGAACAGTTTACACGCTACATTACGGTATAAATCATTTGGGAGTAGGAACATGGACTGATCGGTCGTTTACGATACAAATATCGAGGCGGAGTAATAATGTTTATATTCCATAATTATATTTTATGTTTATATTACATAATTGAAACAGGGTACACTAAACTGTCATCATGTATCATAAAATCATTTGGACTACTACTGTCTATGATAGTGTCAAATGTCATAAGATCTAATGATCATTATCGTAACGTCTTTACACTCCTTTCGAAGTTACATCTGCTCTTAGAAATCTTCTGACTCATGGAAACATGTATGATTGGAAGTCACTAAACTAAACCGTATTAATTAATAGTAAACTAAACCATAATATTGTAGCAAACTACATTATGCTGTTCTGTAAAACCACTAGTACTATTAGTAATAACATAATACAGAACTTCAGTGTTCCCACACAACAATGACATGAGACTCATCAATTACATTATAGTTTTTTCGCGATTCACATAAAAATTTTTTACTTAGACAATATATTCTAGATGTAAACGAATTGTTATTTTATTATTAATTGTCCAGTAATAGAAAATAACACTGTTTATGTAAATTATTAATTTTACTATAAAGCAGAACACAGATTTATAGTAATATATTGGAGCAATGAAAATATTATTATTATAACGAATGCAAACCATTATGATTAAAGCTATCTGTATCATCATCATTATGTCACATTTATGTATTTAGGCATGTTCTCCGTTACGGTTCCCATCTCTTCCTCTGTGTTTTCATTCTTTTTCCTTTCGCTTTGTATACTTTTGTCTTTAGTGGTAATCCAAATTCATGAACCGTATGTTCATAAGCCTGTACCATTTCATAAGCTTTTCCTTCACACTGAATATTTAAAGCTCTTCTTTTAATCCTTTATTTCTTATCATGTCATGACTATCGCATCCTTTAGCATTTTTTAGAAATCTCATATCTTGTGCTTGGTTTCGTAAATGTGTGAAGTGTTGTGTCGCCGGAGGCCACAATTGGGGAGCGCCAAAATCAAATTGTGCCACGGGAGTGAAATTTTCATAGCACGGTTCTTCTTGATTTCTTCTCTCTTTTAATCAGTTAGTTCTTGGTTTCTTACTTGTTTTTATTTTAGTTCACGTTTCTCTACCACTCACCATAGAATGTTAACGTTGATTCTTGTTTTATTGTTTAGGTATCTGGTATCTGCCTATAGTGACACGTATATTATTAAAGGATTCAATTTTTTGATCCACTGAAATGTAGTAATCAGGAAAGATAATGCCACACCTAATACCTAAAATGTAATATTTATTTGTTTTGTGGCCCCTACAGGTTCTACTCCGGAGAAAGCCATGTTCATTGTTGCAGTTTTTATGGATTTTTTCCGAATTATTGCTTCTTCTGAGTACACAAAAATCCTAAACCTTTTCTCTTTCCAACTTCTTTTTTTCCAATTACCATTTCAATCGCTATTTGTCTCTTCCAGATTTGACTACGGTACTCATTTTGCATACTACCTTGCTTTGTAGTAGCCTATATATAATTTTTTTTTTAATGGAAGCTTGGAATTGAGATTTCGAGCAAGTAGTCTTTTTTACAGATGGTGGGGACCTGGTCCAACGATCTAACGCCCTGGGAAGGATGACCAGGCTTTCCTTTAGCGGTGTATTCCCTTAGCTTTTATACTACCCCTAGAAGCAGGATTGCTCCTTCCTCCAGCTCCGCCGTACCAAATTTCCTCTTGTCCGTCATCGCTGCCGTTATGTTCTTCGTGCGTAACCGTGGACGAAGATAAAGCACTACCTCTTCTAATACTGATTCTCAGCAGACCTTAGCCACCGACTCTTAAGTAGGCCCACCCCTAACCGTGGACGCGCCTGCTGAGAATTATCTAATTGGGCAATTCAATTATGTGCTATTGAATAGAAGAAAGGAAGGTAGACCTAGGAGTATAGTTAGAAGGCATTCAAGAGGCTATGACGAGCAGGGGCCTAATTATTGGCAATTATTGGGAAACCAGAGAAATCTGGAATTTGAAATGCAGGATACGATAAACACTGTAGGGAGACCGTTGGAGAGAGAGAGAGAGAGAGAGAGAGAGAGAGAGAGAGAGAGAGAGAGAGAGAGAGAGAGAGAGAGAGAGAGAGAGAATGAGAGAGAGATAATAATAACAGACTCTCTCTCTCTTTGTATCATCCACATAGTTGTGGAGGCTACCAAGTAAGACTCATACGACCAATAAGTAAGGTAATGCGGCTTTACTCTTCAGCCACTTATTACGAGGTAATGTGGCTTTACGCTTCAGCCACTTATTACAGCCTCGTATTACTGTAGGCGTTACTCTAGATGCTCTTTCCAGAGTTTGAACCAATTTTGGTGCTGAAAAATGCACGTTGATTAATTAATAACTTAATACTTTCTTCCTTTGTGGGTATACCGTGTAGCTGTAGGGTATTGGTTTATTGGTCCCTCTCTATATGGTTTTTTGGTCATACGTATTTTAGTTAAATTCTTGGATTTCGTTGTCCATGACGTGTCCGTTACTTAACTAAATATAATTATTTCACTACCGACTCGGGACACAAAGTTTTCTATGGGTACAAACGTAAAAGTTTTACCTTATAGCCTGAACCGGTTTTCGCTTTTAAAAAGCTTCTTCAGAGGCTGCCGCTGGTATTTCCAAACAAAGCTTCAAACAAAGATACATTGAACACACAAAGGCACTCCACTCCACTACAGAATCTATCTTTGCAAATCACCTCATTGAAGCAAACCACACATACAAAAATATCGACAATAACATGGAGATTCTACACGTACACACAAAAGGACGAAAACTAGACACTCTAGAACAACTGGAAATATAAAAACACACGAAAACAAATAAATACGACATCCTAAACGAACAGACACAATTCAAATCACACGCATTATTCGAACATATCACACCCCACACACACAATATCGATCTTTCGAAAGTCGATACCGTCGCCAACAACAAGACGGACAGTGCTACCAGCGGCAGCCTCTGAAGAAGCTTTTTAAAACCGGAAACCGGTTCAGGCTATAAGGTAAAACTTTTACGTTTTTACCCATAAAAACTTTGTGTTCCGAGTCGGTAGTGAAATAATTATATTTAGTATTTTAGTTATTTATAAGAGAGTGAAATGTGATTATGATCTCTATAAACACGAGTATCCCTAACTGGTTCAGATAGCTATCATTCATTTTGATGTAGTAAGCCTATATCGGTGACCTGTAATCTCGCCCTGTCTAGGAATATTTATGTGTATATTTAAGGATTCGCCGTGGTTAATGATGTAGGCTATGTATTATTCATTGGAAAAGCAAGTACATAAATCCTTAAAATTTTAAAAAATGATTTTAATGAAATATAATTATCAACTTATCGGCCTTGTTGCGTCGTCTTTATCCGAACATCATTTAGGCGTTTCGAAACATACGTGACATATATCTGCAAAATTGTAACACTTCTTCGGAGGTTATTAAAACATGAAGAACACATACAGTATCAAAATCGCATTCACGTAACATAAAAATTCATGGATCTTATTTATGTGCACGTTAATGTGTAAATATGTAATACTTAATATAATTAAATATATAATATATAAAATATATAAAATAATAATATATAAATATAAGTACATAATATACACATAATCAAATATATAATATATATTTTGTACGTATGTCTTGTGATGATTTGTGTGCGTACTTAGTGGATTTTAATGTTTTAACGACTTCTGAAGAAGCGGTAATGTCTGACGATATGACGTATGTACATACATGAAGATGAAATGTGGACAACAGATGTGGGTAAGGATGGAAGTGACTCGATCAATGATCAGTAGATTAGAGGACCGGAGTTTACGGTGGCACGACCACGTTAATGTATTCCAGAAAGTAGATGGCCAAAGGAGATATTACAGTGGAGATGGGCAAAGCAGAATAGCTAAACGTGGAAACGAGTTTCGCTATTAAAACGGAATTTTTTGCAACGTTTCGAGATTTATTCACCTCGTGCTCATACAGAAATTACACACTAGTGAGCCGACGGTGAAAACATTGCACGACATTACACACTGCACACTATTCATGACACTTACATGAAGCATTGTGGAGTGCACAGTGTTCAAAGTTATCAACGTGACTCTGATCATGATGTAACTGCAAGGGACTGTGGAATAAGAATTAGAATAATATTTATATGGTACATGTGTATGTGTAAAACGTCAGTGAAATCTCGGTAACTCGAAAACCTGGAGCGTTAAACATTCTACGATTCCCTCTCTCGTTTATAATGTTAGACCTCCTTAAGTAGAAAATTAATAAATTGCTTACTTGAATTTTTGGGAGTGTAAATTAAAAATAGCAATTGCGTCCAAATTTCATTAGAATGGAAAAAGATAGACAAACTTGGCAAGAAAATGCTTCTTACCTTCAGAATGTTTTTCTCTTATTATTGAATTAAATTATTTCAGACGTTCTGAATAGCAGTAACAAGTAAAAATTCTGTTTAAGATTAGCGCAGATTGATATGAAATTTGTATATTTTACTGTTACTAATTATTCAAAATAGGAACAGTATGCAATAATCCGAAATTATCATGGTTAGTTATCATGTAAGTAATAGTAACTAATCTTCCTAAAATTTTGTAACGACGTGATTATTTAAAAAGCCGGCAATTACTTGTATAATATTTGGTACAAATTATTTTATTTATTCTTTTGCTAATTGCATGCAAAACAAGAGAATTACACGCAATTTTCCGTCCTTGGTAGGCGAAATAACCTTTTCTTTTTAAGAAGTCAAGGAGCTTTATTAATTTGTATTTCTGAAAATATTTTATTGAGATAATAACAACGACGAACGGCAACGGTGATAATGATAGCGGTGGTTTGCGTTCCGTGCTGGCTGGCGTGGTACCGATGCCGTGATACGGCCGAGTGACGCTGGTGTCCGTCAGCGCGGAAGTTGTTGCTTATGAATATTTATAGGTGTAGCTTGTCAACCGTGGTCGCTTTAATTAAGCAAGGCCTTCTTCCTCCGCGGACCGTGGTGAAGACGCAACACGCTATGTCGTATCGGGTCCGCGATTCTCACGAAACCTTGTTCTACACCAGTACTAACGTTCACATTTACTAGTTAGGCTATCGTTTCTTCAAAATATTAGTTTCATAACTAACTGAACATTGGAAGGTTAATTCACGTGACGTCGAAACTTCAGCAAAATAAAACAAAACACGAATATACTTCCTTGGCAATTCCACTCTTAAGAGTTTTTTTCATTACGTCTGGTCTGAAAGACCAACCATAAACATAGTATTAATCATAAACAAAAACGTTTAAAATTTAAAGTCCACCCATCGGTCATAAGGTTTCAATTGTTTGTTTACTCACACTACATCCGATTTTTCATTGTCGCTAAAGCAGTTCGAAGGGTTTTGGTACTCTTCGTTCTGGTATTGTTGCTGTCATTGTCAAGGAGTTGAAACGTCTCAACATTGATCAGTTGGCGAAGTCTTGCTTGATGTTTAGCAGTAAAACATTTGGTAGCTGTAACGCCATTCAAACCAAGTTGCGACGAATATCACATTACAAGATTAGCATTTACTACGTAACGTGACATTTCGATTTAAGAAATTTACATGGGACTGACACATTCCCAAAGCTGGATGCCATAAGACCACGCAGGGTTTAGTATCTAGCTGTATAAAATTATTTCACTGCACACTGAAAATTAGGTTTTCTTCTCTTAAGCCAATACAGTTTACCGATTATTATGTTCGATTCCTTTCTTTTCTACTTTTTATAGATATAGAAAAAGAAGTGTTGCTTCGGCAGTTTACAACTTCCTTGACTATTCATATATCTTATCTTAACTGAGTTTTCCATTTTCATAATGATCTATCTACATACTCATTAAATAACTTGGGGGGAGGGATACATCAATCCTGCCCAACTCTCGTGTTAGCTGGTATGGAATAGCACTAACCTACTGCTGTCTTTAATATACTCGGTTACAGATTTTCGAAGTTTTGAATCGTTTAATAGCAGAAATAGTTTTTATGAAACATAAATCAGACACCATAATTTGGTGTAACTCAAAATAATTATTTTCACAATTATCATTTTATAACTCAAGCATTTTATAGGTCACTCTAATTTTATAAGAATTAATATTATCGACATATGAGGTGACTCTGCCGAAGCGCCATCTTTGTGTAAAAATCTTTATGATTATGAGGTTTAATCATGTTTTCTGTTCTGTAGGTGATAACTTTCATTGTTATTACATATCGTCAGCCAATATATAATGTAAAATAGTACAATATAATAGAATCCATTAATAATAGAATCCAATATAATAAATCTAATACAGTATAATAAAATCCAAAATAATTTAATTATTAATAAGTGAGTTACATCCAATTAGGTCTAATATAAGATTTTTCTAAACGTTATTAATTTTTCATTGCTGAGAACAATCATAGCTTTAGTGTGTGAGTAATCATTGATAAATAATATATAGTTGTCACAATTACGTAACAAGAATATTTTTATGTAAATACTAGGTAAATAATATTTTATACGTTGTCAAGAAAACATTTAAAAGCTGTTGGTCGGTCCTGGTCCCGTGTACGAGACTGATGTTTGGAAAAAGCTGCTCTAGATCCACCGTTATGGAGACATATTTTTTTGAAAGATAACTGTATTTATGTCTAGATCATTAACACTTTTATGATCAGTGTAATTATTTTTTTTTGTAGATTATTACACACAGTCACTGCCCATTTTTCATGTGTATCACGTCAACTTGACTTTAAGTTGTATATATTAATTTTAACAGAAGACAACGTTGTATTAGGCTTCGAACAGGTAGTGACTACCCTCTGTCGACAAGACCCAGTGGAAGGGGTGATTGCGTACGACAGACGGAGAGTCAGATTGAACTGTGACTTTTTAATGCGTCAATTGAAAACGCGCGGGACAAGGTTAGTCGTCACAAATTACATTTACAACCCCATACCCCTCTCAGACACACGTCTCAAATTTCCAGCACCATCGCGGCCCGCCTCGCCCGTTCAGCTGAGGCAGTTTTTAATTTCTCTCGGGACATGACAAGCCATTCTTTCTTTCGTTGTTTTTGTTATTGTTGTGTTATTCTCTTGGTTTCCACTGCGCTCGGTCTTCACGTGTGTTGTACCGTCTACACTAAGTGTTATCTACTCAAATAAAAACATTTTTTACGTAAAATAAATTGTCTAAATTATTATCGCCGGTGATTAAATCTAACTGATGTTTACGAGAAACCAATTTTTGCAGAAGTAGGAGGGTGTGTTTGTGTGCGCGTGTGTGTGTGTGTGACCTCTACTGAAGATGGCTATTGGAGGATTCGAATGAACCATGAACTGGACCAGCTGATTCAAGGTGACGACATAGTCCGGTTTATTAAGAGTAGGAGGTTTGAGTTAGGCCCACGTAAGGCGAATGGATGACAGAAGAGTGGGTAAGAGAATTGCAGATTGGAGACCGGTAGAAAGAAGAATTAGAGGCAGACCCATATAGAGATGGTTGGGTGACGTGGAGGATGATTTGAGATGTATGAACGTGAGGGAATGGACATGGATTTGTAATGACAGTGCGAGATAGAAGAAAGTCATTGAACAGGCTAAAACTCATGCTGGGTTGTAACCCCAGGAAAAGGTAAAGGAATGGAAAGGTGTGTGGAGTGTGTGTGTGTGTGTGTTCGTACACTTCTCCACTGAAGAATCGGGGTGAACGTGCATATCTATTATTATCTAGTGTTCTGGAAACACTACAAACCATCGCTTCATAAGACTTCCAGCACTCCTCGAACAAGTTTATAGTCTTGTGAAGAATAATTTTTTCCAGTGCATCGCCCTTTCGTTACTTGTGTCAGTTTTTAATATTTCATCACTTTTCCTTGATATCTTAACTATCCTTCATTGTCTTCGTGTGAAAGGTATTCTTTTTTCGCAACGGATTCAATCCAGTCGATTTTCATTCTAACTACGCATTATTATTCGATATTTATTCCCATGCATTCTGCTCCCGATACAACTTCTTCATTCACCGCTGTCTATTTCACCATCTCCGACTTCCCCATTACAATGTTTTAAAACTTCTGGTCATTCTTCTCTCGTTCAAGGATTATCTGAATTCACATTTCCAGCTCTCCGGTGATAGCCATCTTTTAGCTGGTCTCTTAGCGCGTACGCGCGTGTGTAAATGTTAGTGTACGAGCAAAAAAAGATCTTCACCAGTCTGCTTTCACAAATTCTATTAGGTTATGGCAGCTTCAATCAGTTTTATTGATGAGAAATGTATGTAATTAAACGAATAGATGTGAGCAAGATTATTCCGACCATGGATCCGTGTTTGTATTTAAAAGTTATGTCTTCTCCCATTTGTGTTTTCTGCTACTTCTCATCGACGTGTGTTGAGAACTATATGGGTGAAGACCGCAAGAAATAAACAGACACTAAGGTAAAACCAATGGTAGGCTTTCTCTGGTCTGGGGGAAAATAAAATAGGGATTAACTAAATTGGCAGCTACAAGTAGTCGATAAATAAAAGCGTTAGCCAAGAGACAAAGAAAAGCCTATTCCATAATACCGTATATGGAAACGTATTGAGAGCAATGGTACGTGGGGACTATCTCGAATAAAGGAAGAGATAAAAGTTTGATTTGTGAACTTAGATTATCCGAGAGGATGTTGACACATCATTGGTTTATTAGGAAAGTATAAAATACGATAACACAATATAGTAATGATGGCAGAGATAGTCAATAACCATCAGATATTAGAGGAATGTAGGTTGTAATGGTATGATCGCGTTAAACAAAGGGTAGAAAGAAGGTGACAAAATTTATTAGAGATTTGTAAAAAATACTATATTCATTAATAGAAGAATGTCAATAAAGAGGATTAGGATAATACAAGACTGACTAAAAAAATAAAAAAAATTTCAGAATTAATTTATAAGATTTGTCGCATATGTAGGCTACGTGGTCTGAAAATAAAGTTCGTCAACTCACTGCAACTTATTTGTGATGGTCAGTATACAAACCTATATACAATAAAAAACCTGTAACAAACAAGGGATCTAGCACTGGAAGAAGACGGGGGGGGGGGGTGGAAAATCCCTGAAGTGAAACGAAGAGAAGATGAGCAAAGTTTAGGCGGCGAGTTCGCGAACTTGTTTTTAGATTTATATCTTCACCTGCTTTCGAATTGTGGCTTGCCGGTAATTCTTAAAGAGTGTTTTATTTTCTAGCTTCTAGCAGTCCTAGAAGGCACTAAACACTAAACTGAAAGGCAACAGTTTTCCTACAGTATTCTCCATATGACTGTTCTTCCGGCTTTTATCAGTTTCCCACAATAACATCTGAATATATTCTCTACTTTTCACCAAAATGCTGAATAAAAGCAAATAATACCATCGTATTTTATAACACTCTTTCACACTGTATACAAACCAACGAAAAGTCCGTCGACACTGAAATTCGCAGTTGACCTAAAAATGTTTTATGAATACAGAAAGGCGTCGATTTTCTATTCAGCGAAATCACTTTATCCAGTCATTTTCTTGGGTCTGAATTCCTTAGAAGCTGAACTGTAGAGTATTTTCAAGTCACTCTCTTTAGACCGTTCGGTAGTTAACCCTGACGACATTCTCAGTGACCGTCTTGCATCTTCGTTTGGTTTGTTCTCTTTCTCTGCTGTCTTAAAAATATCTCATCACTAATAAGTAGGCTGTACTATCACACGGTCATCTGACATCACGCCCTAGTGAGATGTTTTTCATGTTACGATTATAGTTAATGTTCGGGTCTCCAGTGTCGGGTTGCTAGTTCTTCTAGCAGCCGAGCATATTCTGAGCACTCATCCATCCCTAGCACACCACATTTCAATGGAGTCGGTGTTTACGCTAAATGTTTGATTCTGCGGATCAATTGTTGTACACCACGTGATAAAAAAAAAACAACAGAATATGGTTGAAGCTCATATCTGTGTTTTTTAAAATTTAATTAAGAAAGTTGTGTTAGTGGTTATAATTACAAACAGAATTATCACTGTTGCACACCACTATAGAAAAATTATTCCGATTAGCGCTTTCAAGCTTCTCAGCTCATCGTGAGATCGGAAATCGTAAACAAGCTGACGATTATTTATTCCGATCTGACGATGAGCTGAGAAGCTTGAAAGCTTTAATCGGAACAATTTTTCTATAGGAAATCGTAAACAAGCTGACGATTATTTATTCCGATCTGACGATGAGCTGAGAAGCTTGAAAGCGTTAATCGGAACAATTTTTCTATAGTGGTGTACAACAGTGATGATCATTGTTTTTTTAATTTCGTCCTATAAATATAAGTCGAAAATTCACACTTTTGGTTAGTTATGCAACATTATAAATCCTGACCTTTCGACCTTCATCAACGAGAGGCTTTCGTGAAGACGATCCGGTGACATGCAAAAGAATGGCAAAAATACTGGATCCATATCACACAAGACCGGAGTAGTTGGGCATAAGGTAAGGAGGGCTCATGTCAGGAAGTGGGCGATTTAAGCTAAAAGTGATTATCCCTACAGAGTTACAAGCAATATATGTGTGGCAACGAAAATCCAATAAAAACACGCTTTGACCTCTCGTGCTCTTAGTCTAAAAGCCCATGCAATAAAACAAATAAAATTTATTATTTACGGTAAGGTGTAAATAAACATCCATATATATACGGTGGCAAACTCCGTATTTGTATACTTATGTGCCAAAGAAACTATTGGCTATATGGTAATTGTTCGATCTCAACGAACCACATATTTTGCAAAAATTTAGTGAAAACTACCCTAGATATACGTCTGTAGCTTTATAGTCGAAACAAATTTTTTTGCAACATTTCGCTGGTATGTAAAACACGTACATTTTTTCGTTTACACTTTACATTTACGAAAAAAATATATATGTACTATGGAATGTATATACTATAGATATGTATTATATATTATATAATATACTGAATAATTAATGCTTGATGCCTTTACTTGGTGAAAATCCATTGTAAATTATAGTAAAAAATAAAACCATAAAATAGTTTTAGTGATTTCCACTCGTCAATTTAATAAAATTATAAATCCATGACAGCTGTTTCGGCAGCACAGTGCCTTCATCAGATGGTGTAAGCTGACTAATTTTCGTACAAACAATACAGAATATAAAATATAATACAAGTGCTGTTGTATAGAGAGCGATAGTAATCTCGTGTCAGTAAGATTTATACACATTACACAAACATATAACATAACATATACCAAGTCTATTTATACAAATTAAGCAGAGGCGAGCTATTTAGATCTAACTGATCATTTAATAATACATTTAAATATCTTTATCAGATAAATGTAAAATTTCAAAATTGTCATTATAACTATGGTCTTTTTCTAACAAGTGATTTGCATAATTTGATTTGCCATCATTATATCTAAAACTATAATTGTGACCATACATTCTTTTTTCGAAAGATCTACCTGTCTGTCCGATATACACTTTATTACAAGACCCACAGGATAATTTGTATACACCAGACTTTTGCAGTTTATCTGTTTTACTCTTATTATTTTTAATATATTTTCCCAAAGAAGACTGCGTCTTAAAAGCTATATTTACATTCCTTTGTGTGAAATATTTACCAATATTATCAGAAGCAGAACCTATGTAAGTGAGAGTGTGATATCTTTTAATCTGTGTTGAGGGAGGGTAAACTAGTTTTAAAGCTTGTGAATACAATTTTTTGTTTAACAAGTGATCTATGAGGCTAGGTTGGTAACCATTGTTGACAGCTATTTGTTTAATAATGTTAAGTTCTGATTGGAAATTTGAGTCTGATAACGGAATACTAACTAGTCTGTGGATAAAACTGTGAAAAGCAGCCAATTTATGTGAGTATGGATGTGTGGAAGTAATGTGTATTGTCATATCTGTATGTGTAGGCTTATGAAAAATACCGAAGTCTAATTTATTATTGCATTTTGTTATTGTAAGGTCTAAAAAATTGATACTATTGTTATCTTCTAATTCTAAGGTAAAGCTAATATTTTTGTGTAAATTGTTAATAAAATTAAGAAAGATCTGTAATTGTCTACATGTACCTAGAAAAATTGCTAAAATATCGTCCACATATCTATACCAAAAAATAAACAATTTGAAATAAGGGTGTGCTCTAATTTTAGTTTCTATGTAGTCCATAAAGATTTCAGCTGCCAAAGGGCTAAGTGGATTTCCCATTGCAAGCCCTTCTTTGCCAATATAGATCTTTCCATTAAATTCAAAGTAGTCTTGATTAAGGCAAACCTTAAGTAAATTCAAGATATCCTCTCTCATAAAGGGGTTATTACAATTTTCAATTAATAATTTTTCTACAATATCTATTACATCAGTCGGTGGAATACTCAGAAACAAATTTTTCACATCAAATGATAATAAAACAGCTTTGTCTGGGATATGTGAATCTTTAATTCTGTTAATTAAGTCTAGTGAATTTTTAATACTATGTGTTGATTGAAATTTGCATTGTGTTTGTATAATCTTAATTAGTCTTTTAGATAATTTAACAGAAGGAGCAGTTACATATGATACCACTGGTCTAATTGGATGGTTATCCTTATGCAATTTAATTAAAGAGTAAAGCTTTGGTGGCTGAGGATTCATTACTGATAAAAAATCCAAATCTCGATTATCAAAGAAAGAACAATTCTTTATAGCCTGTTTTACATCTATTTGAAATTTAAAAGTCGGGTTAATATCAATGGGTTCAAAAGAGTTCAAACATTCAAGTGTCTTGTTTACATATTCGTCTTTGTCGATAGCAATAACAGTATTGCCCTTGTCAGCGCGGGTAAATATTATATTATTAACTACAGATTTTCTCTTAATTGAATTAATAGTTAGTCTATTTTTATTGTTAAATGGTAGAGTCTTAATTTGTTTAGCATAAAGAGAAGTTAATTTATCCGCTACAATGTATTTGTTCAATGGTATTGATTCGGAATTTTCATGAAATTTATTGTACTTATTACAAGCTAACTCACAATCCACACCTAAAATTTCAAACTCCTTTTTATAATTTGACGGTTGTATATTATATTTGAAACCCTTTTCGATCAGTTTAGTTTCAAAACTATTAAAAGTTACGTTGGTCAAATTTATAAAACGTTGATAAAATATATGGTTAGAAAATTTGTTATTATGCCCGCATTGTCTATTATTATAATAGTTACCGCTATTACTAACCTTAAACATTTTCAACTTGGTTAACTTACGTAACTGATTTAAGTATTTATTATGAATAATTCTTTGAACATCATTTCGCACTTTACGGTCTAGCAAGTCAAATTCTATATTATGCAATCTACGTAATAATTCTGTATGTATAAACTTAAGGTTATATTATATTACAAACAAGGTTATATTACAAACGTCTCTTTTATTGTATTGAATCTTCATGTATTGAACATTACATGTGTTTGAAGACGAACAACAAAAGTTTATCAGCGATAAAAGGGGTTGAAGCTGGCATTAGAAAATGGCTGTTACACGACATGAACATTAATGTCTATATTAGCGGTGACATAACAGGCTGTAATACGTAGCTGCATAAAATATATGCCGCAATAAAATTTACATACATTCTGCAAACACGCGCGCGCGCGCGCTTCCCCATTGTCTTTGTCTGCGATTCCACTGTTAGATATAGGAATGAGATGTGTAGAAATTACTAAAAGTTTCCGGTCTGTTAGGCCGTCGTCGACTGCGTATGTCAAACGTTTAGACCTTCCCCATGACGATATTAGAAATTAGTTAATAGATATGTCAGTTGCCAGCGTAAAATTAAGAGATTTTACTACGCGGCCAATTGAGGTATCTGTTCCCGAGGATGACTGTCACACACATGATTGAAATGCTCAGTACGTAGTATGGACGTCCTGGGCCACTGTCTAACGGTCCGTTACGGTCTTTTATAGGTCTGTGCAAAAAGTCATAAGAAAGTGAATGGTAATTTTGAAATGTCATGTGCACAAGGTAAATTAGGTCCACAGAATGACAAGTGGAGAAGTTAAGAAGTGTTACAATATTGGACACCACTCTACAAAATAATTTCCATTTCATGTATTAGGCATCCCACCTGGTGCGATTTCCATCTTCCCATTGTCCGACTAGTCTTCTTCTTTCTTCTACTTTATATCCTCTTATATTTAGTGCCAAACTACTTAGTTTCTTACGTTCTATACATATGTTCAAGTTATTTCATAGTGCTCTATTCGATTTTCCAGTTCAAATTAAATATTTGAAACTCTGCTCTAATTGCCTAACTTTCTTCGTGCTTCTTCGATTATGTCTTAAACAAGTTTCGTTGACATGTCCGACAAGAGTGAGGGCAATGCCACTGTTTGTTTCAACATTGACACTGCCTTTGTTATATTTTTAAACACAGGCTATAACATCGCGTACGTTATTAAAATATCCCATTTAATTATCTAGTCGACTGCTGTATTCGAAGGAAATATCGTCGCTTAAATAGAAATTATTGGGTTTAAAAGACTATGAGCGTTTAGGCTCCATAAAGTTTGTTGTTCACGGGTACTTGATCACCGACTCTCCTGTCTGGGCTGTCCCGCCATCGTTTACGGAACTACACAGATCAGATGTGTTTGTCCGGTACCTGTTGTAGATCGTTTCACACGGCAGACGGAGGTGCAGTGATCCAAAACGTAATTCAGTCATTACCACCAAATACACAGGGCATTTATGGTAATATGTTCCGGTCTCACGGATCGCTAAACTTGATCAGTCAATCTACAGTTTCCTTTAAATATTACTCTGTTCGTTTCTTCTTCTTCTTCTTCTTCTTCTTCTTCTTCTTCTTCTTCTTCTTCTTCTTCTTCTTCTTCTTCTTCTTCTTCTTCTTGGTTACAGTATGAAACTGTTTGTGGGTACAAAATTTATCTTATCAATTCCTTATCAATAATACAGAAAAAATTGCAACAGATAATGATACGTTTATGAACATAATTTTTGTAGGCAACCTGGTGTCTTAAAACTGTTACTTACGATTTACCGGCACTAATACTGATGAATCGCAAGTCCCGTTGTTTTGGGGATCTAGAGATTTGTGAAAGTATATTATTTTGAAATAGTATTTTATGATTTTAAAGTTGTGAAATTCTAAAGGCTATTCACCAAAACACTGACAATTGCAGATTACGAGCAGAGGCGCGCCGACATAGTGTGCAAAGTGTGCGCCGCACACAGGCGCAGGGATAGTAAAGGTGCCAACAATTTCAGGCTAGGAGGAAATATTTGAAACAAAAAATTATTCATTAAGTTAATCGTATTAACCTTTTCGGTGCTCTGGCCGGTATTCTCGCAAAATTTGTATGACTGTTTTTATGAATTTTCATTAATGAAAGCTAGAAAAGTTCAATTCACTAAACGGGTTTTCTTTCTGTTTAAATATTTACTTACCTATTTATTTACCAAATAATGTGTGTAATATGTTCCTATTTTATATAGACCTACTTGTAAGTTTATCTGTTTTTTATTTATATGATGTACAAAGTATAAATGTTAAAGCGATTTTCCTGCCAAATAAAATATAGTAAGTTTAATTATGTACCAAAAAATAATTAATATTTTTTTTTATAAAACATCAAGTTTATCTGTTAATTTATGTAAAGCTATATAAGGCGCAATTGGTAAATAATTTTCTTGACAAATAACATAAATTGCTTTAGATTCTTCCAAATTATGTTTGATGTTTTTTGTTTTTGTACCCTTATTGTATTTTTATTGTTTTTATACATATTTTGTAATTCCTGGTTTTTGTTTAATAAACTTATAATTAATATATTTCGTATTTCATTTGTACTCACCGATACGTTTTTATAAAGTGATTTTTTTTATTTTGTGGGGGGGTTTAGGGGCGGCAACTAAGGTTCTGCACACAGGCGCCGGACACTACTGGCGCGCCTCTGATTACGAGGAAGAGAAAGAGACCAACATGTCGGTTTCCTGTAATCGACTGCATGCATTTTGGAAATTGGTTCTCCTTTTTTATCACGTTATGCATCCACCCTTTGTTATTAATTAATTTACTAGGGCGAATGAAGTCATAACTCCAGTAACATTATTTTATTAATTTTATATCTCTATTCAAGGATTTTATGTTTTTTTATATCTCTATTCAACGTTTTCGCTTACAAGTTTAGTCGTCTTTTTACATGGTATTCCAGAATCTCTATTTCTTATGGGTGTGTGTGCAAGAGCATATTAATACATTGTATCCTCTGTCGGAGGATATTTCCATAGATAATATAATTTTGTCATACGCGGCTTACAGTAATAAATTACGAAGCAAGAATCTGGGTAGTGAATAAAACGAATTAAAGCAAACTCACTAAAACTGATATGAATTTTATAAGCATGAGCTACAGAGTTTTAAAAACGGTTTGTACGAGTAATCAGGAAATTAAGGGAAGTAAGGGCGAAATAACTTAAAAAATTACATCGAATGAACAGGTGAACTTGGTACGGACATATCAGAAGAGCAATTGGAAACAGGTGGACATTATAAAAAAAATAAAAGAATTGAGCCGCACAAAGAGAAGAAGAAGAGGCAGATGGAAACTATGAATGCGAAGAGAAAGGCGGTAGCAGCGGCAATATACAGTGTATGTGTGAAAATGTGCAGTGTGTGTGTGTGTGTGTGTGTGTGTGTGTGTGTGTGTGTGTGTGTGTGTGTGTGTGTGTGTGTGTGTGTGTGTGTGTGTGTGTGTGTGTGTGTGTGTGTGTGTGTGTGTGTGTGTGTGTGTGAAGAAAATTATAGGGGAAAATTATCAGTTTCTTTTTACGATAATCGACTGTGGATGGCATAGGCAACGTTGACCGCAACTAACCGAAATTGCAATAATTGTACGTGTGCATTGGGTAAGATTCCATTCGAGCTGTGTTGAAATTGTAATCACCAACAAATGAAGCATATATATCTGCATATTTGTGTTTTGGTGTGTGCAAGTGTGTGAAGCAAATTGAACCCGTTATGTTAAAAGTTAAAACAGAAAGGGAAAAAGAACGAAAAAAGAGGCAGAGGAAGTTAAAAAGAGGATTATTAAAGAGAATAGAATAAAGAGAATTAGTGTGAGGGAGAAATAGATGTTTTTGAAGGATTTCAAAGAACTACGTGCTGAAGTCATTTTAAACGTAAGCGGGAATCCACGAGAAAACTTTCACACGCCAGTCAAAAGATTAATATAATTAATTGTTGATTATCGTCAGGTGTGCGTATATCTAGTGTTTAGAGGAACATGATGGGCGTTGTGGATCCTTACGTCGCAACAGTTCTTAAAGCATATGTCTGAATATGATGTATAATGTATAAGATAACAGAGTACATCACAATGATATGATTAATAGATAGTACTTGTTTATCATCGTGTACCGTACTACACTATATATGACGATAACGGTTCATGTAAATATGCAGATGAAACAAAATCTCCCTGTGGAAATTTTCACAAAAATTAATGAAATATTGACGGACAAATGTATTTTTTAAATATTGTAACGTGACGTTTCACTCAACATAAATATTGTTATAAAAATACTGAATTACAAAACCATAATAAAGTAATAAACATGTGTTATGAAATAGAAGTATTCACAAGTAAATTGAGACCATTTGTAAAGTAACATAAGAAACTAAATGATCAAAGATGTATAGAATGAACTTAATAACAATAATTCCAGTAAACTGCACAATAAATCATATAAACAATAGGTAAAAACCTATAATGCAGAGCCTAGCTGGATAATCAGTAACTGCAAACATGGCAACATAACCTAAAGAAAATGTAAGAAGAAAAAAACTGTAAAAAAAGAAATTCAGTAGTTATATCTGAGTGTAACTGATAGAAGTTAGACAATTCAGATAGAGATTATTATGTTATAAATGGATAATAAAAGTTTTATTTTTGTATAACAATATTGTAATGTGTGGTAGGAAAGAAGGATTAATATTGAATGTTAAAAGAATGATAAAAATGTAAAGAAGAATGTGATGTAAATAAGTTAGTAGTAGAAAGTGTGACAGGTAAACTGACTACTAGCTAATGAAATAAGAAATAACTATTGTTGGTTATGGACAAGTTCATAATGTAGTTAGTAAGAAATAAATGTTACACAAAACCTGCATCTACTTGGTAGATAAAAAAAGACAATGTTACGTATAAAAATTGTAATAGACAATGTCCAATATAAAAAGAAATAGTATATGTTATTAGATTAAGATATGAGTAATCTCAAATGTTTGTAATGAACTAATAAGAATGTAGTTAACAAGATGTTAACTTGGACAAAACAACTACATCTACTGTAGAAGGTAGACAGGGACATTACTATGTATAAATGTTATATTAGATCATGATATGTCCAGTAATAGATAATATGGTCTATAATGAATAAAGAATATATGTCAATTTGTATTAGAATTAAGCAATTTTATTGTAAGAAACAAAGAATAGTCCAATGTACACAAGACATTCTTAGCCCTATTGTACAAGCCAAGGGTTTTATAAAAAGTTAAGGTTATCACGGAAAATTGCATTCTCAACAATTTTACGGGGACAAAGTCATATGATACCCAGGGAGAAATATAAATTTATAGAAAGCGGTGGTTTTTTCTTTAAAAGTAAGAAAACATTAAAATATGTAGTAAGGAGCGGCAGAAATTCAATAGACGACCTTGCGTTGACGCCTGAAAGTCGGCTAAAAAATTACAAATTGTCACGGGAGGGACGGACCGTCATAAAACTGTATTGTTTGCTAGGGTGTACGAAACATTTACCAAGATTGTAAAAGTTAAGTTCATCTAACAAAAGGAGCTATATTTTAGAAAGAGAGCGTATGAAGTGAGATGGATAGTGACGCGAAGTTTTCCTACCACGTGTTCACGCGCATTTTGTGGACGAATAACGGATAGCGTCATTTTTTACGCGGGTTGTTTCGTTAAACAGATTGGGTAGTTTTGAATGTAGCGGTAAGTCAGACCAATAGGCGTGTAGTTTGTCAATATTGAGTGAGGGTAGTTTGTAGCGAAGTATAAAAATACGGAGTGTAAGAAGTTAGGGCAGTCAACGGAGAGATTACAGAGATTAGACTCGTAATATTTATTTTAGTCTACGGGAAAATCACAACACTAAGAATCGTATTAGTTGTTATAATAATTTTTCAGTAAGTTTATTAAGTATACTTCAATCGCCACGTAAGTCAGTTACGGTAACGCGATAGTAATCTGTGCGGAAGTTAGCATCGTAAACACTTAATAAATGTCATAAGAAGGACTCGAGCGCAACTAAAGAAGATCAACTTAAAACCGAGTAACATATCTAAGCTTTAATTAATACAACATCAACCGTTTAAAAGTCCAGTTACCTAGCGATTTAAATGTGTGAAACGTCATTATACGGGACGGTCGATCAATAGCAGTTATTAATCTGGTGTTAGACGCACTTAGCTTTGTTAATGAAATACTGTGTTTTTCTACAAGTGTATTAGTATACAGCACCTGTGTAATTATCACTAAGCAAGTTGAGTGAATGGTGTAATACTTGTGAAACCAGTGTAATTAGTGCGACCTGACAAGGATAATTATCCAACGGATAACTTCTGATCACCAGCCTGGAAACCACATCGCAGAGGACATCGCATCGCAGAGTAATTCAACAGACACGTAAATAACAACAATGAACAATCATTTTATATTGCTTATTAATATCAAATATATGTCAATCTTGTTTTGGTGACTCAATCAGTCTAAGAATCCATTGCTAAGAAATAAACACTAATAAATTTGATAGTAAATGAATAAAGTACTGAATGATAAATTTGTAATATTTGAATACAACTGTTATTAAAAAATTTAATTAATAACAACTAAATTGTGTTTATTTATTACTGGCGCCCTGGGATAATTCTAAAGAGTCGGTACACGAAAGTAAGTGTGATATCTTATTATTAAAATTTGATATGCGATAAATATTAATTTTGTCATGGAATAATTTAATTTGATAAACTCTTACTTTATACATGCTCGTAGGCCAAGTAGTATGCAAAGTAGTAACAAAACAGTAGTGATATATGGCCTATATTTAAAAGTGTAAGGTTCATAATTATAATTACTAGTATTAAAATGTTTGTTAGTAACATAAAATAATACGTACAACCAAGAAAGCTAGTTATGTAACAAGAAAGATAACTTTTAAACATAATTTATTAGCATAGGCCAAACATTAAAATTGTTCATTTTTAGAATTAATGTATAGAAACATATCTTGTGAGATCTTAAAATGATCAGAAGAAAATGCAATTCAATGGTAATAATATCTTTAAAATTGTACTTAGCATAAGGAAAATATGTTAAATTTAATAATTTTTAATAATTTTGGTCTCAGGAAAGAGACGCCATCCACGACAATGAGTGAGATATCGACCAATGGGAATTTTTCACTTTTGTGTTTATGAAACCAAAGACTGACGCCGATCAGCCCAAAAACTGAAGCCACGCCAAGGAGCCTAGTGTGGGAATCCATCGAGTAAAGAACGTCTCCTCCGCGACAGTTATAGCCGCGAAGTTAACATCAGAGTCGAACCTCGGCTAAGTTAGGTGGAACATAAACATCAAAACATAACCAAAAAAATGAGAAAAGTGTCGTGAGAGTTAATACTAGCAGAAAGGAGTTAAAGTGCAATAATAATTTGACAGTGAATAATAAAGTGTGTTTAAAAGGAAAAGGAAAGTATAGTGTGCATACTTAAAATTAAAACGACTTACAAGGAATAATCATAATACAACTATAACACTCTGTGTACACTTGAAAACTATTTATTCCACTACCCACTAAACAAAAACACTAACACTATTATAATTTTTCACGATTAAACCATTATTTCTTTGTTTTTTAATGTTAAAGCGGTATAACCTATTGAAATAGGTTAACCTCAAAGTCGACATCGTTCGGCGCATAGGAACTAATTGTCATTCTAGATATAAGATATTGTTTTGTTCTATTGTAGTCACTCTTTTACTGTGAGGTTTTGTACTTCGCAAAAGAGATTTTCGTATTTAATTATTGTAGTCAAAAGAACCTAAGTTTATAGTTAAATAACATAAAAATCCGTAGGCTAGGCCTGGATAAGGTGGATAAGGGGAACATATTGCCAACTACTGAGCTAAAAATTTTAACCAGCCTGGACCATTGTTTAAAAAGAGAAGGTTGTTATTTTATTTTAAAAGGAAAAGAAACCAATATAAAAAGGAATAAAAGAAATTAAAGAGAATTAATTGTGTATGGAATTATTTTTAATACTTAACATTTTTTATCAGTTTCGAAATATTAGTGTTTTAATGAACATTCGAGGAATAAGTTGGTAGTACCTATTGCCTGGGTACCAAGTGAGTTTGAATTAAAGTAGGTAAGTGAATTTAATCAGCATCCAAGAAGGAATTAAAAGAAGTTAAATAATTTTAATTAATTAAAACATTTAATATATTCATTCATGAAAAATAACCTCAAAACTGGAACACTATAGGTACAAATCAACAAGTAAATGTATAAAATTAGCCACAACTCAAGTCGAATACTCAACTCAGTTATCAATTAATAATTTTTTTTTACTAATTTGAAAGTTTAATTGTTTGTCACAACAAGTGTGATATTTTATTTAGAATATTACCTAAATGGTGCACCACCTCTGGAGCATAAAAGAATTAACAATTTATTAGATTAATAATTGTTTATCAGAAACCCAAGCATCATAATTTTTATATATTATATTACAATATCTATAATGCTGAAACTTCTATTCCACAAAATGTTAATCCGTCTCTAACCGTGTGCAAAATTCCCATCCGTCTGCAAAATTCCCGCGCCTCTAACTTGAACTCTATTCTTACGCCCGGTTAGTTCGAGTTGGAGACATTTTACTAAATAGTAAACAAAGAAATCGTATTAGATCAAATAGGAAAGTTTTTTTGTTAAAAAGTTTGAATATATTGTTTCTTATTTATTTTACTTTATCGTTCTAACTACGGCCACAATTCTCTCCCGAGTCGTATCGTACACCGACGTCATTTTACCCTTCCACGTTTTGTGTACATCATTATAAAAGTTTGTTGTATTGTATGCTATGTATATATATCATGACATGTATATCTTCTGGGAGGTTCAGATGCATACACTCGTTCAGCCGTTAACCCAGAGAAACAGAAACGACGGAACGGGACGAGTGTGAGAGACAGAGACAGTGTGAGCGAGCGAGAGCGAACGGAGAGATGTCGCCCGTCTTCGTCGTTGTCGTATTGGCACGGCACGCCTTGTGTATTGTACGCTGTTGGCGTTGTTGTTGGTGTTGCTGTTGTTGTTGTTGTTGTTGTTATTTAATTGCTTGTGGACATTAATATAAAACGTCGCAGGGCCGTGCGCGCGCGCGCGAGGGGGACAGCGACAACATTCGACGCGTGGTTGTCATGTCTTGTATTTGTTATCTTTATGCCGTCTTTTAGAACATGTCTGCCCCATTACAACGCCGTGTAGGAGTTTCTTATGGAAGTGATAATGTCAACCCGTGGGTTTTATTTACCATTACACTAGACATTACACAAGCGCGGACGGAACATACTTTACCGGAAACCGAGCTAACGGTTGTTCACCCCCTGCGTCTCGCCACCCCAGCTATTTCGTCGTGTTTATAAATTTACATATAACAGCCGCGAAATACTGCCGCTAGAAGAAGTAGAAGAAGAAGAAGGGAAGTATTACATTACACGGAATGTTTGTTGCTATGCCTTACCCCTTCTCTCCTCTCTCCACCCCAAACACACGACGACTCATTCCTTTCGCCGAAGAGACACACAATTCATCCAGTTTTGTTGTTTGTCGTCCGTCCGTTGTGTTTTCTGCACGTTTACCGTGTCTCTTCACTGCACCAGTTTTCTTGGTAGTTTTCCGCTCTGGACTGATTCTCCGTTTGATCGATCTTACAGCTCTGTATCATCTGCTTTCTTTCATTGTGAGGGGAGGGAGGCGGAACTGCATGAACAGATAGAGGGTGCAAGGACTTAACATCGAATCATATCGTTATTAAAATTTTAAATCTTGAGACTATTCAATCGTTTTTTCATCCGCTACTCAAATATCTGCAGTTTAAGAAGTTTCCTGTTCTCCTGTATTGCTAGTATTGTTAATTAAACAAACACTCACGACCGCAGTCATTTCGTGACAAAATTATCGACCTATGAACAGTGGTACCTTCTTAAAAAGACCAGACATTCCAAGTTTTACTGTGGAAGTCACGTTTAGTAGCGAGTGTCATCTTTCACCGGATCCTTACAGAAGAATGACAAGTAAAAATAAAACTGTTACACTGAAGACGACGTTAGCAGTAATTCTTGATCTTCCTCCGGTATTTCAACTTCAGAACGTTTCCTCTTATATCGAAGTCACACCGCCAATGTGCCTTTTTCAACGCCTCAGACCTTCTGACGAGGGTCTATTGTTCCTTCAGACAAGGTTTCTGAGTAATCTTTCTTTGTAACGTATTTTTTTAAAACTTCATCTTTACTTACTGCATCCCTCCATTAAATCATTTGCACCATCGTGACTTGAAAGGCAATAATTTTCCCTGTCTCTCTTCTGTCAGTGGTCTGTGATTCAGTGTGCTACGCAAAGCCACGTGTCACTCGAAAGGATGTATAAGATTTTTTCTTGTTTAAGTCCAATATTTATTAAAGTTAGACTGCTCTTTCTCATAAAAGCGAAGTTTTGCCAGCGCTGTTCTATATTTAATGTTTCCTTCGCAATTTCCATCCATTAAGCCGATTACCCAGGTATGTGAAAATCTTTACCTACCTCAACTTTATACCCCCCTGCAGAATATTTATAAAATTACACAGCTAGAAACATTAAAAATAAATTGTTGTTTCTTAACTAGCTGCAAGTTTCTCTTTTGTACCCTTAACAGAGTCAGTGTATTTGTACGCTACATTATTTAAGCCATTACTTACTTAAGAAGGGCAGACTCTAAGCTTAGACCACCCCCTGGTTACGAGAACAGGTGAGGTACAATGAGGCTGGATGAGCCCAGGATCTTGCAGGAGTTATTGAAAATCGATCTACGTGAGTCGAACTCAAAACTTTCGACATCCCGCTTTCTGACCATTATGCAAGCAGGTAAAATAGTTTTTTCTTTGCAGTTATATTGTTTGTGTATATCTAATCCTTTATTTATAACTTTATAAATGAAATAAGTTGATAAAGCAAAAAAAAAATATTTCAGTCTTCTCTGCCGAATTCCTTGAATGAACCTACACCATTTTCAATCCTCCAAAACTTGAATACAATAAGATTTTCGGTAACTCTACTATCAGAGTAGAAGTAATGTTAGATGTGAGACATTTAAATGACAACACTTTTTACTTTGAAGTAAGACGGTGTTTGGCTAACCGCGTACGTTACTTTGAAAACCTAGTTTTCAGCTTTGTCTGTGGATAATCTGGAAATGTTTCTTATATTTTACGTGTATAAGGGGCTTTGGGATTTAAACCGCCGCACTATTTAACTTCGAGTCGGCTTCTCAGAGACAGGGTGGGAAAAATAGAGACAGTTAATTTGTAACCCAATTTTTCCGGTAATGGGATGGAAAGAAACCAACAACTCACTTGGGTAGGGTTGTTATCCCTGAAGTAGATCTGTCTGTCACGGGAAACCTATCCGCTATCCACAGTTAAACAAAGAATTCAAGTCTGAGTCTCATTTATCGTGGCGACTAATTTAATTAGGCCAGTCATATCGCAGGATAGGTGGACAAAGCGAATGCCTGAATAGAGACATTAAGTGGGGGAGTAGAGGTAGACATCCAACAACATACTCTGGTAATTTAAAAATAAAAAGCATTATATAAACTGTTTACGTACCACATAAGACCTGAATAAGTGGTTATTATTGTAGGAGGCCAGAGGTATGGCTGTTTAAAGCACTGAATAACGATGATGATCTGTTTAGCTATTCAGCCGTTTCTCGAATGAGGATAGAATTATCTGCAAATTAGCATTGTGTACGTTTTGGTTGTGTTATAACCACATCTGTAACGTTACTTAGGCGTTTTAATGTACATTTGTGTCGTGGAAGCTACTTACGTTTACAGTTGATCTGTCTGGACAACCACACAGCTAGTCAGCACTTGGATTCTTTTCTTTAGTATCTTTTCTCTAAATTGTTCTAAGGTGTTAAAGGTGGGAACGGACTGATATGGAGAAACTCAAGTGGATTAAACGGTGATCTTACCGAAGTATGCTGCCACTACTTTGTGTGAATTGTATTACGAATCGTCTATCCAATCATAACTACACGAATAATTAATAAAGGAGAGGAATCAATATTGACCGAAAAAAGGAAAATTAGAGTGTACCTGAGTCACGTGATGAGAGGAAAACTATATACTCATATTAAGATAATCATGGGACATGAGAAGTGTTGCAAAGATAACGGATATTTTGGTTAAAAATCTTGAAGGGGTAGTTGCCATCGAGTTCCATCCAAATTTTTGGAGCTGCTGCAAATATAATAACAATTGCTATAAAGTACGAATCGATAGGGGAAAGAGAAGACGGGCAAGAAGAAGAAAGTGAAGAAGAAGAAGAAGAAGAAGAAGAAGAAGAAGAAGAAGAAGAAGAAGAAGGAGGAGGAGGAGGAGGAGGAGGAGGAGGAGGAGGAGGAGAAGAAGAGAAGAAGAAGAAGAAGAAGAAGAAGAAGAAGAAGAAGAAGAAGAAGAAGAAGAAGAAGAATGAGGAGGAGGAGGAGGAGGAGGAGAAGGAGGAGGAGGAGAAGAAGTAGATGAAGAAGAAGAAGAAGAAGAAGAAGAAGAAGAAGAAGATAGGTAAACAATAAATTTACCCAATGAGGGCCATACTACAATCTTTCAGTGTTCATCTTAACAAGTTATCTCAAAATGCAGAGTTATACGTGAGATAATTTCTTCGCCTTGTCACGTTTTATTTGGCTTTGACTAATCGTGCGACTGTAGTGCGACCCTCTACGACGACCGGCGCACAATAAATATTTGAAACAATCAACTTTTCACACATTAATGGGAACATAATTGAATTTGTTGTGAGACGCGGCGTCGGGGAGGGGAGACGGACCCGTGATTAAATTTAAATAATTCACAACGGCGGAGATACGGGGAAGGACGATATTCCCGAGTGTAAAACTGGGATTAGCGGGATCAAGATGTCACTGCTTGCTTTTCGCTCTAGACGGAGGTTTTCTCTGTAGGCGGTGTCAGGTCATTCATTTTACGCCTGTCTCGTGCACAGTCGCGTCGCGTGCGTAACGCTACCTCGTTTGTGTACACTAACTTGTGCGAAAGTTATTTAATTTTATCGTATATATATATATATATATATATATATATATATATGTGTGTGTGTGTGTGTGTGTGTGAGAGAGAGATTTTATTCACAGTTTTCAAAAAGATACGTAAACATTGACTTTATAAATTGTTAAGACTGAATACCCTCACCAAACGAAAACGATTTAGATGTTAAGATGTGCAGCAGTTATGTCAAACACGCGGTTCCCGTATACTCCTTAGCGCGGCCCGCGCTTCGGTTCATATAATTGATTCTTCTTTTTTGAACATATAATTTTTTTAAAATAAAATCTATCCACAGGCACGTAATTGAAGAAGATAACAATTGTTTCTCTTTAAAAATAACATAAAAAATGTTTTGGCTTCAAAAGCGGTGCCAGATTTCTGGAAAACCGATAATAAAATAACATAAAATTAAAACCTCTTGACTAATAAGAAGACACCGTTTATACCTGTGTATTGCACGCGCGTGCGCCTGTTCCCATTGGACACTTTTATGAAATTGAATCATGTCACTACTTTTATAACATAATAAAAATTCACCTAATACTAATGTCGAATTTTAATATACGGATAACGTATGACACTAATAAAAAAAATAATAACAATAATAATAAAGAACCTGTCTAAGGTGCCCAGGAGCTTCATGTATGCCGTTCGGCGTGCAAGGAGCGTGCCCGACATCTATTATTATCCCACCACGTTACACCAGGTACTCATTTCTACAGACTGAGTCAACTGGGCCTGACAAACGGGCTTTTATTTTAATGGTACATCAGGGAATTGAAGCCGCGACTTCTAGATAACCATACAGCATACCACCCAATTCTTTATTAATCCCCATTATGACGTCATCTATAGTCAGCTGATACAAGCATGCTAAGTTGAAGTTAATATATATAGTCACATATTTTAATTTAATTTTGCCTTAGATTACTTATACTTCATCTTAATTAAAAAAAAATGGAACTATTACTTTTGAGATCAAATGACTATCATGCAATCAGTAACAATTAAAAAATATTATAAAGTGTATACTGGTATTAATAACTTATTTTCATAAAACACATCTAAAGTTATGAAATATATAAAATATTATTTTGATAAATAGGTTGCTGAAAATTACACTTATGCATAGGTTAATATTACACTTATTTACATGGTGCGTTTGGAATATATGCGACTCCTCATTGTTTGTAGGTCAGCGAGTTGATCCTATTCCAATTTGAGTTTATGATTGGATGTACCTGGTTTACCCTTAGCATACCCAAAGATTACCATTTAATAACTCATTATTTATTTAATTCAGATTACTTCACAAGATTTACTCCTAAAATTTAATAACCCACTATTCATTTAATCTTTACTTGTATGCCTACCTGTTGCTTTCCTGTTCTTAATTTTCCTAATGGCTTTTATAATCAACCATTCCAATTTCAGCGTACTTCACATCAGAAATGTATCTTACTTCCTTTGATGTTGTCAAAATTCATTCCCGGGGTGTTTGACCGTGGTCCATTGTTTTCAACAAAAACAGACTGCCATCGAATGCCATCATCAGTGTAAATTCGAGCTTCGCTAACGTAGGGTGGTAGACGTTAGTGACCACAGTACTGTGGTTAAGGCTGGAGAAGTCCCGTGAACACCACTCCTACTTTAAAATTCTCTAAGTACCACGATATAGTCATAAATCAACCACCAGGCTATCAGAAAGAAGAACGAATATTAGAGGCTCGCAACACGACTTGCCACAGAGTACTTAATGACAGGCTTTCACTCTTACGGTCTGGTTAAGTAGTGTGGTATACGCAGTTGAGTTAATATGTCCCTTTAACATAAACGAAAAGAAATGAAAATGTTGTAGAGGAAAATAAAAAAGGATAGTCTGTGGACTGAAGCCTGTGGCACTGCCGAAACGTCTGTTTTGTTTAAAACAATGGACCACCGCCGAACAGCCCGGAAATGAATTTTAACAAAATTGACTCCAGCCGTGTAAGCCTACGAAGTACCGTATATTACTTTATTTAAGTCTGGATCATATCATAGACTGTATATTACCTTTCCCAGTTTGATTGACAAATAATATTTACTTCCGATTATGAAATTAAAATAAAATTAAATGCACTTTGGCAGGACATTTGGTGTAGTGAGACGTGGCTACCATGATTTATAAAAAGACCATAACGACTCTAATTGAAGATCTTGTTACGTCTGGTTAAGTAGAATGGTTACGGTGAGGAATTTGACAAGATTTACGAGTATAATATTGAAAAATATTATTGGAGACGATGTGTTTAATGTGGGAAGACAAATGTTAAATTATTGTGAAAATAACGAATACGATGATAATTAAAAATATCGGTATGGAGAACCATACATGACTTTCATGTTCTAAGATTTATACTTAAAATCATTTTCGAAATGAAATATTTCCATAGAAACTACTTCTTACTATTTCATTCTTCAGCCTTAACAACAGTACTGTGGTCACTAACGTATACCACCTCACGTTATCGCACTCGATTTTTACTGATGATGACTGTCGATGGCACTGCGAAACGTCTGGTTTTGTAGAAAACATTGGACTACAGCCAAACAGCCCGGGAAGGAACTTTAACAACAAACTACTTCTTTGTTGCCGGTAACGTAGCACACATATAAATATCGGTATGGAGAACCATACATGACTTCCATGTTGTAAGATTTATATTTAAAATCACTTTCGAAATGAAATATTTCCATAGAAACTACTACTTTCTTCAGCCTTAACCACAGTACTATGGTCACTAACATATACCAGCTCACGTTAGCGTACTCGATTTTCACTGATGATGGCAGTCGATGGCACTGCCGAAACGTCAGGTTTTGGAGAATACATTGGACCACCACCAAACAGCCCGGAAATGAATTTTAACAACAAACTACTTCTTTGTTTGTTACGCCGATAACGTAATACACATATAAACATGTTCTAAGATTTATATTTACAATCATTTATAAAATGAAATGTTTCCGTAGAAACTACTTCTTTCCACTTATTGCTTCAGCCTTAACCACAGTACTGTGGTCACTAACGTATACCACCACACGTTATCGCACTCAATTTTCACTGCTGATGGCAGTCGACGGCACTGCCGAAACGTCTGGTTTTGTAGAAAACATTGGACTACGGACAAACAGCCCGGGAAGGGATTTTAACAACAAACTACTACTCTGTTGCCGATAACGTAGTACACATATAAAAATTATCACCTCCCCTTTCAACTATAATTTTCATTTATAGAAAATTACCCCCACCCCGTTCAACTAGCCTCTTCATTTATAGATATTTCATCTACGTTTCTACAGTGGATTATTAAGATCTTCTTATCAGGATACTTTATTTATCAAAATTAAGTACTTTACTCTTGTTACAACAACAAATGTTTCTGGTAAACTACTCTTTCCCCGTAAGCGATCTTCACCAAAATCAATAGGCCTCGAGTCTTCTAAAACTGAGGGACATATGTAAAAAATTATTTGATTCTTTTAGAATTTACGGCAGTTATCGTTCGTCATGAAAAAATTTCTCTTGTTACAACATAAAACGTTGCAGGTAAACTACCCCTTTCCCTTAACCGATCTTCACCAAAATCAACATGCCTTGAGTCCTTTGCAACTTAGGGATGTATGTAAAAAATTATTTGATTATGTTTGAATTTACGGCAGTTATCGTTCGTCATAGAAAAAATTAACCTTGTTACCACATAAAATGTTGCAGGTAAACTACTGCTTTCTCTTAACTGATCTTCACCAAAATCAATAGGTCTTGAGAACTCTACAATTCAGGAACGTATGCAAAAAAGTATTTGATTCTCTTTGAATGTGGGGCAGGTATCATTCGTCATAAAAAAATTACCCTTTTAAATCATAAAATGTTGCAGGTAAACTACCCTTTCCTCTTAACTGATCTTCACCAAAATCAACAGACCTTGCGTTCTCTATAATTCAGGAAGGTATGCAAAACATTATTTGATTCTGTTTGAATTTACGGCAGTTATCATTCGTCATAGAAAAAATTACCCTTGTTAAAACATAAAACGTTGCAGGTAAACTACCCCTTTCCCTTAACCGATCTTCACCAAAAACAGCAGATCTTGAGTACTCTACAATTTAGGGCTCTATGAAAAAAGTATTTGATTCTGTTTGAATTTTCGGCTCTTATCGTTTGCCATAGAAAAAAATCTACACACAGAGAGACACACTGACACACAGGTACACAGATAGACACACAGACACTTTTCGAAAAATGACTTTTTTCATGTCTTGAGGGTAGTACAATCAGAATCTGCAATTATCTCGAACACGATTTTTTTTGCCATCACCATACTTCCATTTCCTTATGGAACATGGAAGTAAAAATTATCCCCTCCCCCTTCAACTAGCCTCTTCATTTATAGATATTTCATCTACGTTTATACAGTGGGTTATTATGATCTTCTTATCAGGATACTTTATTATCAACATTGTGTACTTTACTCTTGTTGAAACATAAAATGTTGCAGGTAAACTACCCCTTTCTCTTGACCGATCTTCACAAAAATCAATAGACCTTGAGTCCTCTACAATTCAGGGATGTATACAAAAAATTATTTGATTCTGTTTCAATGTGCTGCAGTTATCGTTGGTCATAGAAAAAAATTACCCCTTGTTAAAACATAAAACGTTGCAGGTAAACTACCCCTTTCCCTTAACCGATCTTCACCAAAAACAGCAGATCTTGAGTACTCTACAATTCAGGGCTCTATGAAAAAAAGTATTTGATTCTGTTTGAATTTTCGGCTCTTATAGTTTGCCATAGAAAAAAATCTACACACAGAGAGACACACTGACACACAGGTACACAGACAGACACACAGACACTTTTCGAAAAATGACTTTTTTCATGTCTTGAGGGTAGTACAATCAGAATCTGCAATTATCTCGAACACGATTTTTTTTGCCATCACCATACTTCCATTTCCTTATGGAACATGGAAGTAAAAATTATTCCCTCCCCCTTCAACTAGCCTCTTCATTTATAGATATTTCATCTACGTTTATACAGTGGGTTATTATGATCTTCTTATCAGGATACTTTATTATCAACATTGTGTACTTTACTCTTGTTAAAACATAAAATGTTGCAGGTAAACTACCCCTTCCTCTTGACCGATTTTCACCAAAATCAATAGACCTTGAGTCCTCTACAATTCAGGGATGTATACAAAAAATTATTTGATTCTGTTTCAATGTGCTGCAGTTATCGTGGTCATAGAAAAAATTACCCCTTGTTAAAACATAAAACGTTGCAGGTAAACTACCCCTTTCTCTTAACCGATCTTCACCAAAATCAATTAGGCCTTGAGTCCTCTAAAATTCAGGGATGTATGCAAAAACGTATTTGATTCTGTTTGATTGTGCGGCAGTTATCGTTTGTCATAAAAAAATTACCCTTATTAAAAAATAAAACGTTGCTCGTAAACTACCCCTTTCCCTTAACCGATCTTCACCATAAAACAATATGCCTTGAGTCCTCTACAATTCAGGGATGTATACAAAAAATTATTTGATTCTGTTTCAATGTGCTGCAGTTATCGTTGGTCATAGAAAAAATTACCCCTTGTTAAAACATAAAACGTTGCAGGTAAACTACCCCTTTCTCTTAACCGATCTTCACCAAAATCAATTAGGCCTTGAGTCCTCTAAAATTCAGGGATCTATGCAAAAACGTATTTGATTCTGTTTGATTGTGCGGCAGTTATCGTTCGTCATAAAAAAATTACCCTTATTAAAAAATAAAACGTTGCTGGTAAACTACCCCTTTCCCTTAACCGATCTTCACCATAAAACAATATGCCTTGAGTCCTCTACAATTCAGGTATGTATGCAAAAAATTATTTGATTCTGTTTGAATTTTATGTTTTGAAGGTAGTACAATCAGAATCAGCCGTTATCTCGAACACGATTTTTTTCGCCATGACCATACTTCCATTTCTATATTGAACAATGGAACATGGAAATAAAAACGAAGTTCACTTATAAACAGAACTCAAGTTTTATGAAATATCGAAAGTTTTTAGACTCTTGATTATTGTTCGCCACGTCAGTAACATCTGTGACACAGTAGATCACAAGTGACGTTTTTATGTGAAACCTTGGCATATCATAGCTATACGAGCGCAGTAAGTTGAAACGGTTGATATAAGCAATAAATATATGCTGTCGATCTAATCTGACCTCTGCTACTATTACCGTTCTTGTTGTTTGTATTATTCTCATTTACTGTTACTATTACATCATTTCTTATCTCATGTTTGCTTGACTAGTCTGCACTGTTTGTGAAATATATTAAAGACATTCAAATACATACACAAGCAAAATGTGAGAAACACGGAAATTAACCAGAGTAGTTTATAAATGAAAATAGTTTATAAAGTATGCTACATACATAAAAAAGGGACAAGCAGTAGTAGAATACGGGTAGTATACGCAGTTGAGTTAATATGTCCCACTAGCATCGATGAGGAGAAATGAGAATGTTGTAGAGGAAAATAAAAAAGGGGAGTCTGTCGATTGAAGAATACAAGGGAATGTATAGACGATTAAATAACTAAAGAGATAAGAAGAAGGATGGTTGATGAAACATGGACGCAAAACAATCTGCGAAGACGGGACTTAAAGTGGTAGGAGAAAGGCTCAACACAGCCGTGGAATGTTACGGTATCAAAAGAGTCCAATTGAACGGCTTTGTTTTCAACAGAAATGTACAGTCTTCTGTATAACATAATTGACGTTCTCATATTTCTGCGTCATATTTCTGATGCATGAATAATTTCTGTGAGATCTGTGTGGATCATACTGAGAGGCTGTAACGCGTTTCAGTTCCCACAGAGAATAGCGCATCACGTATTATAACATTTGGATCTGTCTACAGGGCAGCCCGTCCTCTATTTCTAAGGAGACAGACCTTGGTGTTAGACTGATTTATTTTAAAACTGTAACTTCTACAGCATTTGGTTGATCGTATCATTATTTCTGTTCGATCTCGGGTATGCGGCGATTGTCGAAGTATTATGGGGACGCTTCGGATTTTTAAGAGCGTACCTTACTTTCCCAAATAATTTTCCCACAGTAGTAATTATTATTGTGTGAGTCTTATTTCCCGCTATAATTTTCATTGAAATTGATAT
Source organism: Magicicada septendecula (assembly GCA_034769895.1). Classification (NCBI taxonomy): domain Eukaryota; kingdom Metazoa; phylum Arthropoda; class Insecta; order Hemiptera; family Cicadidae; genus Magicicada; species Magicicada septendecula. The sequence continues at coordinate 118,428,022 of CM068375.1, read as the reverse complement.
AATTCTTTTTAATGTAAGTTGTTCGAACTAACCTCTATTAATGTATCAAACTAACCTCGATTAGAACTTCCTCCGACGTTTCAAAACAACTTCCACTTATTTTTACCTAAGATTGTTTTATGTCAGGTCCAAAATTCTAATTCTGACCTTTCTAATTCTAACCACCTACGTTCGCTTGGATCTTTCTCCTTTTTGTCCTCCCGGTTGCTTTTGGAGTCGCTGAAGCAGTCACTTGGACTGCTCTAAGTTTTACTCTAAGTTTTTACATGAACTGAATACGTTTGTATTTTTTCATTTTTCTCAAGTCACATGTTTTATAGTTCACCAAAATTTCTTAATGATAAGAGTAATAACAATTATAATCAAAATCATATCATGAGGTTTTCTACCGTTGTTCACCACCACCTTTCTATACCATTGTCTCAACATTCTTTTTTATTCCATTTTGCATCTTGAAGATTCTTGTTTTCCGTTACATTGTCTGGCCCATCTTCTGATCGTCTTCGGAGTATAACCTGTATTTTTCCTAATAGAATCTCCATTACATTACTTCTGGTAACATTTTTTTCCTCTTAATAAGTCTAAAGTTAGGCTAATCTCTTTGTCATTGTATTTAGAATATCATTTTGTATTTCCATTCTTTCCTTTATTTCTTTGTTTTTATATATGCTTGTAGCTCTACAGTTTCCCCTCAAAAAGTAGCAATTCAGTTACAGTAATTTTTTCTATTTTTCTTCGTTATTATTTGGTTTTCGTGTCCACGGAGGGTTGATCTGTTAAGCGTTGTGGTGACGGTTTTGTTTCTTCCGAAATTATTAGTGAAATCATTGAGCAGGGGTTAGCGCAGCAATGGCAGACTAGTTCTAATAATTATGATGACGATTACACTATTTAGCCAGGACGACGTGACCAAGGTAAATGAAACGATCAGTTCATTCTCTTGCTTCACCTTTTACGAATTCTTTAAACGTAGGAATCGAGTTACACAAGTATGTAAGTTTAGCTATCGTTTGTTCGTTTTTGTTTACTCATATTTCTTTAACAGGACAAAGTTGTTTCAGTTTTTTTTTTCAATTTTGATTCCGTGATTCAGAATCAGCTAGCATTTAGCAGTTCTGTTGTAAGCTGAGTTTCTCCGAAAAAGCTATAACGCTTTTGCATCGTCATCAGTGTGAAGAAGGCTTCCTAATATTTGCGTTTTATACATGTTTCTGAACCTAACGTTCGATGAAGACCTCGAAATGTGACCTCGAACTCTTCTATTCGTTTAACGTTTCAGACGGAGGGTGCGCTGAGGCACTGTCTACAATCAGCAGAACTTTACGACGGTTTCTAACAGCTGGAATAATGTTATTAGGAAACCGATCATCGGTAAGTATTTCGGAGCTCGTCAAAAATCTTTTTTCTGATTTCTACTGTACTTATAACCCTTTTAAAATAAGGAGGCTTCAGGCTTTTCCGATTATAAGCAGTTAGAAGGAATGCGTCGTTTCTAATATTAAATCAAAGCATTGCTGTAGTTCTGACTTTAAAACCGGAGCTGTAGGTTTACGTTATGACGCCAGGGAATTTCGAGGCAGTAACTTCCAGTTTATACGCGTCCCATCAGTGTTTCGTCAGTTTTATACGCGTCCCTAGAACACCCGCAATTGCCTGTTAAATTAAGAAATTTATTTTTAAATGGTCCATCTTTAATATAGTCTTTAAATAAAGTTTGTCCTTGAATACTCAGTTGTCCAATTCCGTGTGGAAATTTACACTTTTTAAACCACAGTGAGCTAGCTGTAAGATCAATAATACGGCCTATTTCTTAAAATTCAAATCAAGTGTTTTCTCGCGCATTACAGTCGGTTCCTATTGATTACGCTTCTAAAAGACCGTAAATAATATATTTTCTATGAAGAAAATGTTACTCCTTAACATTCTGTCTAGTCTCCGGGCCGTTAGGCCGTGGTCTAATGCTGCCGCTTGAATCGGCCCCACTATTGGAGGCCGTCTGCAGTGTTACGCTGTTCACCAGTTTCCACACTGCTGTAGCAAAAGATGTTTTGCCAGTTGCAACAGTATTGAGTTAACCCAATCTTTTGCCACAGTACTGTGGAACCTGGTGAACAGGGTACCAGTTGCCTTGCAAGTAATAAAAGCGAAGATGCCCTCCAATAGTGAAGGCGAAACGTCTGTTTCAAGCGGCAGCATTAGACCGCGGCCTAACAGCGCGGTGCATAGTCACAATGTTAACACAGTCGACGCCGGCTACGAAAGACTTAGGTACCAATAAGTTGTTTTCTTTCAAAGCTGACATCAGAATTCAGATTTTACACGGATTACGAGATGACTGTATCACTTATGGTGGCGTTTACAATGTCAACCAACGCCGACCAACTTTTTCTCTTTGAAGTGTATTCAAAATGTAACTTTTAGTTTTTATGGCTAAAAATTTACGTTTCCTCTTAGAAGACGCGGGGTGTGCAATGCTCATAAAAGTAATAAATTGCTAAATAGCAATAAAAGTCCCGGAACACAAACAGCAGCATCTCACAAGTCATAAGCTGTAGCTCTTCCTGCTGGTATGTTATTCGTAAGCTTTCATGTACAGATCACATTTGGTCAAGTACAAAATGTCTCGAGTGTACCATTCAGTTAAAAACAAGAGAGAAGGGTGACGCTTCAATGTTACCAACATGTCTCGTCTTACTGATGCATTATCGTATATTCATTTCCTGTTTTACAAGCTCAAGAATTAGGCGTATTTAAAAAAAGATGTCAATAGATACTATGATTTTTATTTTTTGGTAATATGAACCGATAATAAATGAAATATTAACATAAGATTGTATCGATTAACATGTTTAGTATGAGTCGCGCAATCTTAGCCACGGCGATGAACAATTATTATATCTTATTTTCGAATTTTTCTCTTTCAGCGAGTTTGGGCATTTGAGTTAGGAAATTTTACGCTCTACTCTAAAATCTTCAAAATTTTTGACATAATTACTGTTGACATATAGTTGTGATATTCACCATCTCACAATAAAAGATTATGTTGCCGTATTACTATATGTTGCCGTATTACTAAATTATACATAATTTACACATATACAATAGAACGACACTTTTCCTTCGGTTCAATGAGTATAATGATTTCCTTTTCCTTCGGTTCAAAAGAGTATAATGATTTCCTTTTCCTTCGGTTCAATAAGTATAATGATTTCCTTTTCCTTCGGTTCAATGAGTATAATGATTTCCTTTTCCTTCGGTTCAGTGAGTATAATGATTTCCTTTTCCTTCGGTTCAATGAGTACAATGATTTCCTTTTCCTTCGGTTCAATGAGTATAATGATTTCCTAAAGTTTGGAGCCACTCTGTATATACTTGTGTATATTTAAATAGTAATGTATTTAAATTGCCAGATTGGCATTATGAATCCCATTGTAATACTTGAACAACATTGTAGAGGTCAACAGTGTAAAGAAAAGAAAATTAAAATTTTTTTGATTAGTCAAAACGTTTCTCGTGAGATTGAAGTGTGAATATTTTAACAGAATGTACATATAAGAGAAATTAAAATAAATGCTTTTGTAAACAGAATCTAAACACACTAAAAAGTACAGAAAACACGAAACAATTGTGTAAATATTCTGTCCCCCTCTCTCTACAAACAGACCCCCCCCACACACACACACACACAACTCTTACCCTGTGTACAAAATTAAAATTATTATTATAGTACATTCAAAAGTCCCAGCTGAGGTTGGGGGTTGTAAAATTGGTACAATAAAAACGACAAAAAATGCAGGTGTAAGACAGGGTGATGGTTTATCACCAATTCTTTTTAAACGTGTCCTGGAGAAAGTAGTGAGAATTTTGAATGAAAAATTAAAGGAAATGCAAAATATCACCAATCATGTTGGGAAAAAGGAACAAACATATTTAAAATAAACTGTTTGGCATTCGCAGATGACTTTGCTATTCTTTCTGAACATATGACATCTGCAGTAACACAAGTTAACTTTTTAGAGGACATAGCCAGTAGAACAGGCTTAAGAATATCTGCAGAAAAAAAAACAAATTTCTCACGAACATTAAAAATGCGCCAAAATTCCTGCTAACGGATATTGGTCGAATACAGAGGGTTAGAAAATTTAAATATCTAAGGAAAATAATTCAAAAGAATGGTTTAGAAAAATCTGCTATAGAAGAAAGGATTCATAAAATGGAAAGAGCATATTGTATAACTAAAGATATTTACATTAAAAAGTGTATATCTAACAATGCAAAAATAAGGCATTACTCAAACGCTTGTAACACTTGTACAGAACATACGTTAAGTTACGTTTTAAAGACGACTGCATTACTGTTTGTAATAACTACATGAGTACTTTATAATTTATAACGAATACGTTAGTTGAATAATTTGTGTACTATGTATGAATGATTAAACTACGTGTTTAGATCAGTCTTTTTTACATTAGTGTGTTGTTTGCTGTATTTATTACTTTTTGTATTGTCTTGTTTTGTTATTAGATTCATTGTTTATCTTGATTTCATATATTTAAGAGGAGAGCGAAAGTTCCTTTTTCTTTCTCCTTAGTATTCCATCTACATAGGCCAGACAGGAAGATCTTTTTCCTCCAGATTTTCTGAACACACCAAAGCACTAACCAATAATAAAATACAATCCAATTTCGCCACACACATCCAGACAGAAAACCACAGTTACACAAACATAAAAAACAACCTTGAAATTTTACACTACCTACCCAAAAGTCGCAAACTCAACACCACAGAACAATTCGAAATATACAAACACAACAAAACACAACCAAACAACATACTCAATGACCATTTACATTTAAATCAAACACACTATTCGACACAGTAATAAACAACACATACAACAATTCAAAATCCCGCGCCAATCCCCTTCCACCTCCACCCCCACACACATCCTGTTAACTAAAAACCGTTACAAATTACCGACAACTTGGCACATTCAGTATACAAACCTCACTGAAGAAGGAGGACAACACTCCGAAACGTCGTATGAGAGATACAACAAAGTAAATTCACAAGTGAAAGTACCATCAATAGTAATAATTATAAAGTGCTGTGAACAAAGTAGTGATGAATATTCAAAATAGTATATTCCATCTCACTGTCAGCCTTCACTTTCTGACTCTTCTTTCACTTAGACTCAAGGACATATCCTTGCCACCATTCTGGTTTTGGCATTTCGAAATAATTTTTTGATTAATAAAATAAGAAAGTAACTAATTAGGGTATAATAGGGCATATGGTATAACTAAAGGTATTTAAAATAAAAAGTGCATATCTAAAAATGCGAAAATAAGGTATTACAGTACAGCATTGAAGCCAGAATGCCTATAAGCAAGTAAATGTCTAGCACTGAATTATAATTTAGACAAACTAGAAGTATTGGAAAGACTAATTATTAGGAAAATATTAGGCCCACGATAAACTTCAGAAGGTTGGATTTCTGATCTTTAATTAATAAGTAATGATAAAATATATCAAAGTATAGAAAATATAACAGAAACAATGAGAAAAAGAAGACTATTATTTTTTGGACATGTATATAGAATGGACGACAATAGGTTAACAAAACAGATCTTCAAATATCTGTGGAGAAAGAAGTCAACATCAAGTTGGATTGAAGGAGTCAACAAGGATTTAGAAAAAAATAATACAAACGTAGAAGAAGCAATTGAAAGAGAAGTTTTTCGGGCAACAGTGGTTAAAATGGAAGGAGTCCAGGGTAGGAAAAAGAAAAACGCAGGTTCAAAGTGGATTGAAGACAGGAAGAAGAGACATAGTGAAAAGATGAAAGAATATTGAAGGAATAAAGAACTGAAATTGGCATGCGGTCGCGTGTGGTGGCATGTAACCGATACAAAAAAAAAATCGGAATGGAGAACCATACATGACTTGCATGTTGTAAGAGTTATATTTAAATTCATTTACTTGAATTCGGTTCGATAATTTCTAAAAAAAAAATCCCCCATCTTGTCAATCGAGTTTTATGTTTGACAAATTGAATGAAATATTTCTATAGAAACTACTTCTTTGTTGCCTATAACGTAATACACATATAAATAAAACACGATATATTTCCTAAACACTTTTATTTCACAATATTCTGAAAACTTATACATTGCTTTTTAACATTAATAACTGTTATTTTCATTATTTTCACCTTTCTTACATTAGGTATTTGGTAATTATGGGTTTAATATTATTTTAATTACTTTTTTATATTACTTATAGTCTGTATTAAGATTAAATACAATAACTGTTTAAGGTTCGCAGACCTCAATATAGTTTAATAGGCTCATACCATAACAAATGTTTTCTTACTTAATTACTAAGTAATAGACCCTGAGCTTCTTGCAGAGGGTTCATTCCCTAAAGACCAAAAGTCTGTCTATGAAATGTTCCTCTGTAAATACGTGCAGTTACACTGGCCAGCGACCCACAGGAAGAAAATCGCTGTCCACGCGTTGTGTTGGTGTGGGTTACAGCACTTTTCATTTAAAAAGCGTGCAAACATAAGGAAATAAACATGATTGAGGCCAGAAATAACGCGAATTGTGTGTGTGTGTGTGTGTGTCCTGCCGGCCTTTTTATTGCGGTAATCACAATAATAAAACTTTTAAAAAGTAAACAATACATAATTGAGATATGCTTGCCTGCCAGGAACGATATATTTTCACTCATACGTGATTTAAATTAAAATGAAAAATATAGAATTTTGTTAAAGTGAAATGAAATGTTTCCATAGAAACTACTTCTTTGTTGTCAATAACGTAGTACACATATAAAACTTATAAAAATTTACCTCCTTCCTCATCAACTACCATTTTAATTTATAAAAAAAATTGCCCCCTCCTCCCTTCAACTACCCTTTTCATTTAAAGATATTTCGTCTACCTTTCTACAGTGGATTATTATGACCTTCCTTTAAGGATACTTTATTTATCAAAATTAAGCACTTTACTCTTGTTAAAACGTAAAACGTTGCAGGTAAACTACCCCTTTTCCCTCAACCGATCTTCACCAAAAACAATAGGCCTTGAGTTCTCTATAATTCATGACCGTATGCAAAAAGTTATTTGATTCTGTTTGAATTTGAGGCTGTTATCGTTTGCCATAGAAAAAAATTCTACACACAGACACTTTTTGAAAAATGACTGGTAGTACAATCAGAATCTGCCGTTATCTCGAACACAATTTTTTTCGCCATGACCATACTTCCATTTCCTTATGGAACATGGAAGTAGAAAGAAAACAAAAAAACGACGAAGTCAGTTGTCAGTTACTCAGTTTTCAGTTATGATACACTTCATATTACCATTAAACATGCCGAGGAAAAGCACAATGGCTAATTACATATTATTTCAGTTTCAGGTTAAAGACTAGAAAACTGCGAATGTTGGCGCGGCGGCACATATTGTTTACATTTCTGAACACTATTCGGAGCACTGGCTTTCACTCGTGTAGTGTGAAGATTCACTTTTTCCATTTCACAGCGCGCTTTGCATGTTTCATTATATACGTAAGTAAACTGACTCTCTTCACGTGTGTTTAGGCAGAATGTCATTCGCCATTCTCAGCATTGTTCGTGTCCTGAACAAGCTTCAGTGGAAAGCGTCGGTCTGTTTATTAAATTTCGAATCTTAATCCGTTATTACTCCCAATGCATGTGTAAAACACAGTAGCACTGTCTTTTTATTTCTGCATTTTATCTTAGTTGAGCACCTTAATTCTCTTGGAGGGGGGGGGGACGCGAGTTTTCAGTACGACAGTAGTGTAAAAAATATGCGCAGTAACAGTTCATTTGTGGTTTAGAAAACAAAACAAAACTGACTGTATTAAAATCTTACAACCTATTACGTCGTGTCCAGGCAACAGATATGAAATTCCTGCGGACTGCCAAGAGTTGCACGACAGTAGATAGCAAAACGGAGATATTGGATTGGTGCTTGGACACTTTTTGTTCACTACAAAATTTATGAATATACTTGTAAATGGAAAGACCGTGGCAATAGTATGTTGAACGTTAGGCTTCTCAAAGTATTTCATAATCATACATCTCTTGTTGAAGTATTGAGACAAACTAATTGTAGCCACAATAGGTCGACAAGCGAATTGTCCTTGATGGGGAGGTAGTAGTAGTAGTAGTAGTAGTAGTAGTATTGTTAGTAGTAGTAGTAGTAGTAGTAGTAGCAGCAGCAGCAGCAGTATTAGTAGTAGTAGTAGTAGTAGTAGTAGTAGTAGAAGAAGAAGAAGAAGAAGACAGTGGCAGTCTAATACCGAACACCTATATAATATGTCGTATGAAACCGAGATTGTATACCATCGTCATCATATTCATCGCCGCGGTTGTCGTCATCATCATCACTATTATCAGCATCTACATCGCCTTCATTATCATCACCATCCCAATCCAGTGACCTTGGGTGCAATGAGGAGCTCTTAAGCTTAACGCTAACAAAATTTAATCTAACGATTCGTTTTGACCTTGCCAGTTATTACTTCATTACGCAAGGTGAAATGTGACGTATTTGTTATATACGTTTGTATGTTTGTGCTCTTGAAAACCCCAAAAAATATTCTGATAAACAAGCTACATGAGATCCGTTTTGGTGTTTGGATTGGTACTGGGCCCACATCTCAGAATATTGACAACCGTGTATACTAGATAACACATTTTGTAAAATCATTTTAGTTGCTATAATGTCAACCAATTATTATAGCGTTATTCATCATAAATATGTTTCGGTCTAAATCAATACGAGCTTCAATTTTCAGATAACACAGTCTTTTCCGCGTCAAGGATTTTGGTTTGATAATTATGACTTAATTTAGGCTTGGTTATACTACACTACATGCTTCAGGAGCGTGCCCCCATTCATTCATCCTATCAGTCTCTTCAGTTCTTATTTACTTTGCTGTAGCCTATCGTGTACACATGTAAAATTATTAACGCTTTCACGGAAACAGTAGAGTGTATTCAAATCTTTCTTGTTACACAGCCGAGAGGGAAATTAAGACGTGTAGACGAGTGGGATATTAAACTGCGGTAGATGTTGTGGCTGCTTTTGTTGTAGTCTTATCAATAAATGTGACACCACAAAAACAGTCGACACGTCTGGCGAATTTAACTTTGAGATGCGTTCTTGAAGCCTGGAGAGTTTATAACATATTGTATATTGTGCTTATTTGAGGCAATTTTATTCGTGGAACTGATCCCGTACGGGCAAAAATTGTTATAATTGGTACTGTCCTGGAACAAGTTAGCAATTTTGAATACCTGGGCTACAGTGTTTCTTATAATGCATGCAACGATGTTGTGAATAAGTTGCATAAGTTCAACCTTATGTGCGGGACCATTAGGCGAACCCTTAAGCAAAGGAACATTCCTAAAATTCTACAAGGTGATGGCCCTTCCCACACTTCTTTATGGGTCTGGGAATTGGACTTTAACGAAAGGCTAGGCCAGTCGCATCCAAGCGGCAGAAATGAGATTTCTCAGGCACGTGGCAGGGTATACTCTCCATGACCATAGAAGAAACATAGATATACGGCAGGAACAGAATATTATGAGTATACTCGACAGGGTCGCCCAGTATCGGCTGAATTGGTGGGAACATCTTTGCAGAATAGATGACTGCCGCATCCCCAAACAAATATGGAACTATAAGCCGAGGGGAAGGAGAGGTGTGGGACGTCTGAAGAAGCGCTGGAGTGACTAGTTCTAATCTTTGCCTGTTTGAGACCGGAACAGACCATACTTGGTTTAATCCTTGGAGATGATGACCTTTTTTGATTTCTAAGAAGTTCTATTACTTGAGTGTTCATTACTTTCAGTGGGTTACACAGCTTCTTCTCAGACTGTAGTGACAGTCATTCTGACACCTTTTTTACAGGCTTGGGATTGTTAGGAAGAGCAATACGCAGCCCTTTCAGAAATACGTTGTCAGTTTGTCTTTTAATAGATATTAATTTTTTATCTTGGTTTTAGCTGTTTTTACAAATACCACAGAAACCGCAGCAAATACATCAACAGTTATTTTTCCTTAGTAGATTTTAATTAGAAGAAAAAGAAGAAGAAGAAGAAGAAGAAGAAGAAGAAGAAGAAGAAGAAGAAGAAGAAGAAGAAGAAGAAGAAGATGATGATGATGATGATGATGATGATGATGATGTGTATTGTGTTGCTGCCTTATTGGATAACATGTAATGCCGTTGCCTTGTACTGTAATATGTAATTGTGTTGCCTAATAGTAGCTACAGTCTAATGTGTAATGATACTACTTTACAGTATAGCATACAAAAGTGTTATAGAACACCACATAGTTGTGCTAAATCGTCTAATTTTGTTTAACTGTAATTTTAATAAGTTTTTATAAAAACGATATATATATTGTAGTAATTTGTTATAAAATTTTACACATTTATTAGGTTTCGTGTAATTCTGCGACGTTAAACAATCATCGTGGCGAGTCGTCAGTCGCGATGGTGCAGAACGGTCGGGTACGATGCCAAACTAAACAATCTGGGCTCCCGCTTCTAAGTAATTAATAACAAACACCAACAACAGCGACAGCGGCGGTGGCGACGACTAAATTGACTCGAACCGAATTGACGCACAGATGGTTGGAATGGAGTTGACAAATAGCCCGAAGGGAAGACGAGACGAGACGAGACGAGACGCTTGTCATTTGTCTTGTCCAATCAGAGCGAGCTTTGCATATCAATTAGGCGAGAGAGAGAGAGAGAGAGAGAGAGAGAGAGAGAGAGAGAGAGAGAGAGAGAGAGAGAGGGGGGACGAAGCACTTAGGTCGGTTTGACACCTACAGAAACTCACTGTCCAGCTGCCAACCGGTGACGTGAACATTTCCATTTCTGTCAGTGAATGACAGCGATCTGCTCCACAAAATGTGGGATACTCTGTGTGGATCCCTCTTCCCCGTTCTAACTCTCTCCCATAACAATGTATATAGTTATGGATATAATCAGGATAATTAAAAGCCAAAATAATTGGGGCAAGAGAAGAGGTGGTATATCAAACCGATAAGGGCAAAAGCAGTCAGATTTGAGTAAGCACGTAAAAAAAAAGGGGGAACAAACATGAAACCCCCCCTTAAAATACGGAATTGGTAACGCAACCGAGAAAAAGCAACAAAGAAAAACCAAAATTAAATGGAAGCGAAGTATTTTTCGTGGGGAATCATTTAATGAAAAGATGAGGCCGGAAAGTTAGGCAGAAATTGAAGCCCAATATGGGAGAAACACTGGATTGGGCAGTTCACTTTGCTTACGATAGGCGTTATTTTATAGTATTTGTTCATCAGAAGAAGGATTTTGAAGAGCATTAGAAGAGCAAGAAATTAAGACGGATATTTGCTTACTCTGTCCAAAATAAAAAACAAGTAACAAGTAACATTAAAGTTCTAAATTATAAAAAATAATTAATAATTTTATTACAGATTGATAATTGATACATTCCAGAAGCAGGAACTGGGCAATGGCCTGTTACCAAAACCTGCATCTCCAACAACACCGCTCTTGGAAGATGTTTTGGTCGATTGGCCTGGGAAAACAGAGCAATTAAAGAAGGTAATGTATCATGAAATCTGTTGTTTGTAACTGATGTAGTGTTGTTTAATGAAACTGTTGTCAAGGCGGAGGAAATTATCAAGAAGGAAAGAACATACGCGGTCAGAGATTAAATGTGGTAAAGGGAAACATAATGTTCAATCATATCATTATGTTTCATGAGGATTCGTTTCAGGAGATTCTTTTCAGGAGGATTCAGAAAACAGTGAAGTGGATAAATATTATGGTCACTCATCTCTTAACGATATCTCTATAGACACGTAAAATAAGTTTCTATTTTTTACTACAAATAATATATAGACGTGTCTTAAAAGGATACACTATTACATTTTTTTGATGAGCCAGAATGTAGGGACAGTTCCAAACTCCTAAACCGCTCTGTGAATATGCCCATATTTCTAGCAATGATGCACTGGTGAAGAGGGTGAAAAACCGAATGAATAAGATTTGATAAGGATATGAATTGGTATCAATAATAACAAACAAAATTCAATAAAATCAAATAGATTGGGTTTCGACAATTGAACAAACTAAGATTGGAAAGGAGTACGTTAGGAATAACAAAAAGATACAGGAATACGGTGGTACAGATACGAAACTAGACATAATAAAGATAATAATTTAAAAATTTTTTAGAGAAATAAATTGATGATACGCAAAGGGTGTGTGTATGGTCTTGGTTGTGCGGGAGGTTGGCTGTGAACATGGCATTGACAGTTGTTAGACTAGTGGTTGTGAGTTGACGAGACGTCACGATGGATCTTAGCAGAGCACTGTGATACAGCGAACAGAACCAGACACATTTAAACGAAATTATTGAAGGAATTTTTAGAGTAACTGCCAATGATGGCGATGTGTATGCATGAATCCTCACGAGTGTGGACGTAAGTCAGTTGTTCGTCAGGCCAAAATATTATATACAGTTTTTAACTTGAAATAGTTTTATATTTCAGAGTATAGACATAATAGAGCCATTGCTTCAGCAACAGGGAGAAGCAATGCTAGCGAAACATTTGAAACACTGTAACATTTAGTATTTCCCTGTTCTTCAGTCACAGTTGCTTCAACATCTAGAAAAACAAAACAAAGCGAAAATTGAACTCTGGGCGTAAAAAACGCCAGAAGACGTAAAATGCCATAGATGTAACTATAGTCCAATGTAAGAAAAGAATATATTCCACAGCTACTTCAGATAGATATTCCACAGTGTTGCAGATATGAATTTGGCAGTCTTATCTTATGAATCTTAAATTGTTGTTTACAGTAAGCCAAATACTTCTCGCTTTCTTAACAACAGACCTACATTAAAACAAACAAAATACAGACACAAAGAGAAACTGACCACTTTAAATTATAGTTTCTGTTGTGACTGTCAGTTTAAATGTGATTCCTGTATTACGAAAGCTGTAGGCGATCATACTGGTTACACCGTATCATCTTAATATATCACGAAGAAATTTTAATATTGTACATATCTATTCTATTTGTTTTTATTCTGTCCAGACTCGTCGCGCCCTCGATATTATCTTTCCTTCCTTCCAATTTTTTTGCCAGTGTTTTATTCCAGGTTTGTTCAGACCTTCTTCTTTCCTTATTTTTCTCAGTTCTTGTTCCCAAACTTGTTTCACTGACCTTATCTGTCCCATAGGCCGTGAATGTCCTCATCAACTGAATTGTCTCATTCAATTAGGTATAGCGTTGATTGCAATTCTATATATTTTCTAATTTCTCATTTCTCATTCTCTCTCTCCCTCTCTCTCTCTCGCTTCGTAACTTCAACGACTCTTTTCAATTACCTCTTTCCTATAGCCTGCATTTTGATTTGCTTTTTTCAGTCACTACATGTGACTAACATCGCAAATTAATACGAAATATTTCTATTTTCATTTTCGTTTTTTGCATAATTCCCTGATTGTTTCTACTTTTTTTTTTTGCTTTTTAAAATATGAACTCTTTAAAACAAAGATTCACTGCTTGTAACAGAATTATATTAAGCGTTTAACATTTCTCTTGTGACAATCAGAAGAGATGCTTATTAATGTGACTTAAGCAGCAGATATTATTGTATAACGAGTCGTACAATAAATTTATTACATTTCGCCAACTACCGGTACATACGTAGGCGATTGCTTCATTACGACCTCTTTGTGTGCTCAGTTACGCTCAGGACACAAAGCTAACTCGTACAATTAAGGCGGTAATTAAATTAGCATCACTAATAAGCGTCGGTAATTGTTGCCGCATATGGCCGACAGCGGTGTTTTTAACCGTGTAATTTTTTTGGAGACAATAAAAAAGAGCGGCCCCCAGTAATTAACCGGTCCCCATGTATGTCCTCCCCGTGTAACAACGATGAAATTGTTATGATAATGTGGTATGTTTTGTTGTGCGCAATGATGTTATGCTAATCCGTATTGTACCCGGGCGCGAGACGCGACGGGTGACAGGAAACCGGAAATGACAGGTAGTAGCGGCGCGCGACGTGTGTCCAGTGCTGACCAAATTAACAATTATTCTTGACCGGTGAAAGTTGTCGGTCTCGCAACTGCGGTCACGGATAACGTCATGGTTTTTCAATACCAGGCGTTCCGTATAGGCCTACACGTTAATTTAATGCTTCCGTATGGTGATGCCTTTGAGAGAAACATCTCACAGAAAATGCGATGCCCAAAAAGGAAATAAGTGTTCGGAAGCGAAAGACAAATGAGTGAACTTTATAGTTTTCCTGCACGTCAAATCATAATAAAAAAAGGGTATAATTAGGACGGCGTAGATGGGCCGGTAAAATTGTAAGTGCGGTCAGACTCTACTAAGTGATTCTTCCTCTATAACAAAAGGAAAGTTGGAAAAGTGAAATTGAAATGGCATACTGGTTAAGACCGTGATACTGATATAGATAATTGGGTTGTCGCTGAAAGACTGTGGGTTGGGATAGATATTGAAAGGGGATTCGTAACGGACAGAAACAATTGTGAGGTTGCTTCAGGCAGGCTAAGGACTTATCTCAATCGTAGAGCCACTGATGATGCAGATACGTCTAACCTAGATTGTGATAGCGGAGGAACAAGTATTACATTATAGAGTAATATGTTAAGAGCGAATGAATGTTAGGGCAGGTATAGTCACTTCAGGCGACATTAGCCATGCTTGGCTAAGTAGAGATGTGCTCTGTTACTCTGTTATTTACAAATGAAACAGATTATATAATTACGAATATACTAGGTGCCCCCGAGCGCGGACAAAAAGGGGCGAAGTTCTAGACAAATGTGAAATTTTCCATTAAATATAGAAATGAATGTTTTCATATCTTAAAAAAATATTTGGAAAATGTGTTCAATAATAAGAATACAAATTGATGCAAATGATCAGTTATCTACTATATTTTATAACAAAGTATTTACATATAGCATATGTAACAAATAAAAGTAAGACGTTTGATCATAGTATACAATAATAACAATAACTTTTGAATATAATATACAATATTAATATATTTAATATAATAATAACAATATGCAGTAAATGGAAGTAGCATCTTGTTAAGATGACATATATTTTTTATAAGTAGCATCTATTTTGTATTACATATATTCCACAGTCTCTGTAATTCATTTCGACGTGCATTCATCGAATGACTACTGTTAATTTTTTTTCAAACGATCGAAGTTAAATGATGGTTTCAACAGCAATCCACTCAAAGTTTTTACTCTCGATAATGCGACATAAGTTAGACCAACTTGGAACTGGTTATCACCAATGCCGATAATTGCTTTATTCAGAGTTATTCCTTGAGATCTGTGAATACTGATCGCGTATCCAAGCATAACAGGAAACTGCTTACGTGTACAACTGATTCCACGCCGTTTAAACGAAGACGTAATAGCCACAATAGGGACTGAGCTTCCATAAATAGTCGGACCAGTATATTTTTCAAATTGAACGAGAATGCATAATGGCATACGTTCACTATAAGCCTCGTATTCAATAGAAGGATCATAAATTATATCAGTAATTGTGCCAACTGATCCATTCGCGAGACCCTTGGCCACCCAAAGATTTCGTCTTAAAATAATTCTGGCTCCTTTACATAGACGTAATTCAGCAGACAATCCTTGAGCTTCATCAGGAGATGCAGCAAGGGCTTCTGAGCAGTTATGTATAGCTTTAATCAAGGCGATCGGTTGTTCATTTTTTTGTAACTTTTCATAATTAAATTTATCAATATCAGTATTTTTGCCATTATGCACACTGCATTTTCAAAAGACTTATCCCCAATATTATTGACAAAAAATCGAGAAGATAACAGTTGATGATCAAGCTCAGTAATACTTCCATTCGAAATCCTATTAAGAGTTTCTCGGAAAGATCGTTGTTCATCTCCCATTTGTCTCATTATTTGTGTTAAAAAAAATACCTTTTTGAACTGTAAATATAATAAACTTGACTGAATAGTTTTAGCGTTTTTTCCAATACTGTAAAGGCTATAATCACATACTGGAGGAAGTTGTGACCAATCGCCCACTAAATAAATGCAAAGACCTCCGAATGGCAGGTTGGCTAATTGTGGTTTAGCGTCTCTGAGTCTTTGATCAACTTTGAAAAATAAGTTCAACCCAAGCATACTGTCTTCATCTATAATAACAAATTTAATGTCTTTGAATTCATCTTCAAAAGAAATTTTAGCATCACTGTTTAATTGTGGTAGAGCGTTTCTCGAAGGAGGTATTCTAAGAGCTGAATAGAATAGCTGAGTCTGTCCGTTAATATTATTCGCTGCAACACCTGTCGGAGCCATCAAAAGAGTAGCATTGCATTGGTTATTCGATGAACCATCTCGTTGTCGTTGATGATACAACTCTTTCCTGTTCCAGCCTTACCTTGGACTATTGCAAGGTTATGTAAACAATTATCGTAATCCATTAGCTGTTGATCCAAAAAAGACAAAATGGCATTTTGTTGTTCATTGAAGTTGGTATTCAAAGGTTCAAAGAATTGTCGTTGATTTACAATCGTTTCTCTACTTTTCTCAATGAAATCAGTGTTATCTTTTATATCTGGATAACTATGATAAGCTTCGTTCCAGTCATGAAGTATATCGATGTCACGATTACCAAGAGTAACATAGGCTGGTAGGTCATTAGCCATAACTGCAGCAATTGCCATCCAGTCTCTCTCATTAAATATAATTTCATTATCATTATTTTCAAATTTATCTTCGTCTTCCACTGGCTATAAAGGCATATTAATCTGCTGAGGTTCCACAATGTTACTTCGTTGATATGCACTTTTCCAAGTTTCATCCTTATTTTTCAAATTTTGTTCACAACGCCAGGGTTTGTGTAACAGTAGCTGTTGTTTACAAAATAATTCGAAGCTTGATTGATTCAAGTTTGTATCAACCTTAGGATAGACTTGTACTATTTTATGTTTTCTGCAAATAACCAGTCTATTTCTACTTCCTTTAGAATATCTTTTAGCAAATTTTAACAAAGTCATATCTTCCATATTTAGTGGTCTCTGATTGTAGAATTCAATAAATGATAAGGCAGTACCATAGTCTTCAGTTTCCGGAATAGCAACATAATTTTCAAGTTTAATCACAAGTGTCTGAAAGCTCCTCGTGCAATGGAATAATGGAATACTCATAAGTATATGACAGGTTTCACAAGCTCCAATGTCTCTTTCGCCAATTATTTTCATCATTAAACTGGTGTACGCCTGGCGAGCCTGATCGTCAGAATTTCGCGATTTAACGATTTCTTCAAACATTTCTAACAAATTTTTAGAAGTAGGTTCTGATTTTGAGGCGTACTTCGATATGTATTAAATTACAGCATATAATGACGTAATAATCTGGAAATCGGTATTAGCTCTCCATGTTTGAGCAATAAAAGATTGAGTTTCTCGTCATTTTTCACAGGAGTGTACACCCAATTTCCTTTACTATCTTTCAGTAAAGTCGATACTTCTTGAATTGCTTTAGGGAATTTAAAGCGACAGATAAATTTGCGACCATTCGGTTTCAGACAGTAACCTTTTGGGCACTGTGTGTCGTTGGAATCGATTCAATAATTCAGAAATAGATCGGTCATCGTCAATTACAACATCACTTGATCTAATACGTGAAGGATGTATTGTTGCTTGTGGAATGGATAGCAATGGGTTGAACGCACTTACTAACTTATCGTAGTACGTTGTTGCTTCAAGCAACTGTTGCTGAGAAGCAGCATCAAAAGTTCTAGGATCCGGAGCACCAGATATCCAAATAAGACCGTGTAAATGGCATGAACCACGATGCTGAAATTTGAACCGAAACCAATAATCGAGAACTTTGTATCGTTTGCATACCACTTTTTCAATGAAAGTAACAGCTCGAAACGTGAAGTAATTTTCAACAATTAATGGATTTTCATTTATGAGTTTTTGTCGTTGTACAATTTGAGATTCATTCAATAATTCCTCTTCTTCGAAATTACAGCCTAGAAGACGTGCTAAGTCAGGCCACCAAAGGTCAGCAGCACTCAATGTTAAGAAAGCTGTCGGTAGTATATCGAGCTGGCTTATCATCGACTCTAATTCACCTCTCCTTTGGAACCAATAAGAATTAGAACCTCGTACTTTAGAGCACCAATAATATAAACCTTTTACTATTTTTGGATTGTGTGACATTGCGTCACGTAATTGTTGAATATTACCATGAAAATCAGATTTTTTAGCAAATATTCCTCCTCGTTTGATTGCATCGTGTCGTTGAACAGTATTTAGTGCAAAAAATCGGAACCGTGGATCTTCAGCAAAACGGCGATCTTTGTATTCCATTAAAAATTGGAAATATTCTAATGGTGTTATTTTCATGTTATTAGGACGAGTATTATCACTCAATTCCGCAGAACCATAAGGAAATAATGCTGGAAAAGCCATAGTTATATATCCTTCACATGTAAATTCGTTGATAATGTTAGTACCTTTTGGCCAAGGTATGACATTATTTACATCAGATCGGATGCGGTCAGCTTCTTGTAATTTAATATCATTGGGTATGACACTTTCATAAACATCATTACTTTCCTTTGAGTTATCATCCAACTCTGGTATTTCTACCGTTGGTATTTGATCTAAAATACTACCCACTATGGGAAGCTGAGAAATATGATCGACATCAATTGATATATCTGCATAGTAAGGATTGTTGGTTTTCAAAAAAGTTAAAACAGTAATTATTTTATTTCGCCTAACATGGAAATCACGATGTTCATTCAAACCCTCTCGCCTCACAACGATTGTACTCAATGTAGATGGTATTCGAGGTAAACAACGAATTATTTCATCAATATTCTGTCCAACATTGATTATATTTCCTTTATACGCAAACTGACCGGGTAAGCCACGTGATTTGATCCTGTATACACGTATTACTGGTTGCACTTTAGCTATAAGTAACTGCTCAACGTAAGTAAGTCCTTGAAGTTCAATCGGTACCATTATTGGATCCATCTTATTTACTGCCGTAAATTTATGAGGCTGTTTTTTACATTGTTTACACACATCAAAATTTTTCCTTTGAATTACAGTCCTACCACAGTTGTTACATTCAAAACAATTTAAATTCTGTAACTCTTGTTCAAACTGAATTTATAGATTGCGAAACTGAGAGTTATCTGCACTAACCTGATCAACATTAGACAACACATGACTCTTTTGATTTCGTGAATCACTATATTGTTGATGACGATAAGTCTGACGACTATGAATACTTCCACCTCGGCGTCTTTTAGGCATGATTAATTATTTCAACATATTCTGGGTTACACAAAAGCGAAAGCAAAACGCACTCAAAGAAATAATTACAGCATTGTTGCAGTCGATACACCACGTCTCAATGTGCAATCATGTGACTGCGTTCGGGTACACTCGTCGATACACCACGTCTCAATGTGCAATCATGTGACTGCGTTAGGGTACACTCGTCGATACACCACGTCTCAATTTGTAATCATGTGACTGCGTTCGGGTACACTCGTTCACCGTCGGACCGATTCGGCGCCGTTGATGTAAGTTTCAAACGGTTTTAATTTAGCGGAAATAAACGAAAATGTGTACCCCGGAATATGTACAGAATGTACATATAAAGTTTGGTGGAGATTGGATAAGTAGTTTCGGTCTTAATACACTATCGTTTTAAAGGGTTTTAATTTAGCGAAATTAAATGATTATTTAACTTAGAATCGACCAATCTTCACAAAAATGAAAATATGCACCCCTGAATATGTAAAGAATGTACACGTAAAGTTTGGTGGAGATTGGATGAGTAATTTCAGAGGAGTATGCGTCAAAAAAAGTGCAAAGTGGTGGATAGAGGGGCTTCGCTTCGCTTCGCCCCAATAATTGCAACATAA
Organism: Magicicada septendecula; assembly: GCA_034769895.1. Lineage (NCBI taxonomy): Eukaryota > Metazoa > Arthropoda > Insecta > Hemiptera > Cicadidae > Magicicada > Magicicada septendecula. The sequence continues at coordinate 118,407,989 of CM068375.1, read as the reverse complement.
TTATATTAAGCAACTTTGTGATTGTTTAATACAAACATTGTGACATTTCTCTTGTGACAATCAGGAGTAAAGGGTATTATGTAAGTTTGTCAGGAATAATATTACATATCATACCGGGTATATTGCTAAATATGTGTGTGACATTCCATAGTGCCTATTAAAACCACCATCTTATTACCAGCGTCAACACAATTTTTTTTTTTTTTGTAATGTATCACAAACATTATGCTACTGTGGTAAAATTTATTAACGTTACTCTAAAATAACTTCTGAATGAGTAAAGAAATGTAACATCAGATTGAATGAATTCCAAAATCAGAAACACTTTAGAATCTCAACAGCGGAAACAGCGTAAAGGTGACAAATTAGGAAATAACGATTATGAAAACAAAATAAACGTGAACTTGCGTTTTGCTAGTGATTCTTTAATTTTTTACATTTTGTTTACAATATTGTTTACTGATGTGTCCATGGAATTTCAAATTCAGTCAATAAATTAGTATACTTTTTGAACTGTTATATATGTATCTCAGCTTCTAGTTGTTTATGCAAAGACTTAATGTCTGTAGCTAATACCTTCCCGGGACTGCGTGAGACATCCTGATACCCGCAATGGTGCTTGTTCCGACCCTGTAATTGGCTCACTCCACGTGTACTGAAAAACGATGTTTTTTTAAGACTGGTGTGTGGTCACCAGTTGGTCGGAAGAGGAAGTATCACGTTTAGAGTTTCCGATTCTTTAAAAATGGTTGTTAGACGAACAATTCGAAATGAGTCTAAACTGCATGCATCTGAAGATAGGTCCTAACAGCTCACAGGAATGTAGTGTTTTGTAAACACTAATAGTGTGCCTTGATGAACAATGACGTAGCTGTTTAAACTTCGGTTTCCGAACAGATATTTAGACTTTTACATTCGAAATTTCTACATTAGATAGCACAGAATATGCAAAATATGCACAGGTGATTCCTTTTCGTCTTAGGAGGTCAAAATGTTTAGACCGGAATTTGTTGAGTTATGCAAAACCTCAGTGATGAGGAAAACTAAAAATGTAAGAAACAAACAAGAGAAAGAAAGCAATAAGAACGATACAATTGTTTCAATGTTTTTACCGGTAAATGTTTCTTTATATAAAATTAAACGTGTTTCAGAAATCTGGAGTACACAGACAGACATTACTGCTAACACTATCGTGTCGTGTAGCCTATGTGGTGCTATTATAGCTATTGATATACGTGTATAAGCAGTAAATCAATAATTGTATCGTACATGTTCACCAGCATTCTACGCTCAAGAATAGCCGCTTACTAACATTCGCTGTCTACTATAACGCGATCAGAAGATATGCGGGATAATAGAGCAATTGTGATAAGATAAAGGAGTGTCCGCACTTTCTCGGCTGCCCATTAGCGTGGACGGTTATGGGCAGTGGAGGCGGCGTGAAGTGTCGTTCGATCTCATGATTCACAATGCTTTGACACACAATACTACAAATCGCAATTATGAATCGTGTCGATTGTAAAACAATGATTTTGTTTAATAAGCGAAATCGATACATAAATTGCATTTTCAGAACTCACAATTGACAACAAATCACTTTTGATCGCTAATAAATTGTACTTTTATGACGGATAGCATACAATGTATTTTTACTTAGGTGTCAGGCAAGAGAGGATGAAAGGTAATATTTTTTGGTGTTATAGAAATGAAAAAATAATTTTTGAAGTTATGACAACCCTTTACAAAAGTGTTTCTGACCTTCCAAGTTGGGAGGGGGTGTGTGGCGCAACGGTAACATGTCTACAAGAAACATTTACGTGTCCAAAAGCTTGAAACAATGCCGGATGATAGGCTTCCAAAGCTAATTCACAATTATAGGTTCACAAGGGGAAGAAGTGTAGTGAGTCCAAAGAAGTTGTGCCGGTAACTGAGACCGGAACAGATCCACAGGCCAATTGATTTGCATGGAAACGAAAAGAAGACAACTGACTACGCTTTTTAGTTAACTGGAGGAAAACGTTCTTAAACTGTGGGAAATTATCATGTCTATAAAAGGAGGAGTTCTTTGACAGCGAAGGATTTCTTTATGCAAAGTTTTTTACTGGTAAACAGAAGAGGCAGATTCGATGAGACTTGACTGGACAAGAAGATTAATAAAAAATAAGCAGATGAATTACGAAAAGTAAGAGAAAATTAACAATAAATTATTTACCTCGATTTCTTCTCAATTACTCATTAAAATGTCAAAATTAATAATAATCGTTAAATTATATATTCATTATAACACACAGAATACTGCCTGCACACACACAGTACAGGATAGTACAGTACGTTACAGTATATTACAGTAGTTATGGATTTCATTAGGTTACGAGGAAGTGGCAAACAATAAACACGCTTTAATTTTTGGCAACCCTTCTTAATTTTTAATTAAGAGATTACTTAATTTTACTTATTATTACCACAAATTGATTTTATCTTGTTATTTTATTTTTTTAAATATTTATTTACTGATCTTTGGTAAAGCGGAAGTTTTCAAAAGTGTTGTCATCATAGTTTTACCAGTACCGTTAAAAGTTAGAGCGATTCTAATCTCCATAATTTACATCAGAGTCCGAAAACATAATAGCACAGTATTCATCGCGATCGCTTCCAAAGCGTTGATTCTTTTCCACGACTGCTGTTCGGAATCTGGGCTCACCCAGCCCTTATGGATACCTGCCCGCATCAGTAGGGGGAAGTACGTTCTAGACGTAGTACTAGCCACATTTCCTTACTTAAAAACCCGTCCACTCGGACTGCTTCCATTGTAATAGTTTTCACTTAACGTTTTGATCCGTATCACCTGGGATCGTCCTCAGAAGCTGTGAGTGGAGGTTGAAAGACCCTGCCAAAGACCTAACAAGGACGACGACAGATTCTAGGGATCAATGCGACAAGTGCAAAACAGCACGATACGGACAGTCCAAGTAGAGGTTTTAAAGAACGCCTTACTTGTATACCATATGATGGTTAAAATAATTTAACCGGTCCGCAGCAAACTTAAATTTTGTAAAGGTTATAAAGAGTTAGTATGGCTTAAATTAGTAACTTTTGCCACTAGTAAGGATACTAAGTTGATTTTTCGGTATGGAGTTTTTAGTGCACTGATAGTATGCGCAAATAACGCATAAAACCACAAAAAATTAACGTGGAATTTTATATCGGGATGCAAAATCGGATTTTGCTTAATTCTACAAAATTTATGACAGCGTTTAGTAATTAATAGAATTAATGGTGGTACATTATTTAAAATGCCGTGAGAAGTAAGGTTGATAAAGATGCAACATTTTTATTAGAAATCACGTTTTATAAGAAATGCGTCCATTTCGAATTCTGAAATGACAAACTTAAGATAGCCAGCTTAGGAAATAAAGCTCGTTCGTTAAGTCTAAGTTCCGTGGATTGGCTTGGTTTCCTACACCTTTCAAAAATTGTGTTAATAGTGCACCTCTGAATGCTAGTAATGTCATTAGCATTTCTTAGGGAATAAAAGAAATAACGATTAAAGAAAAAATGTATTTAAAGTATTGATATTGCATAATATATATTCATATTTCAAAATATTTGTGGTACAATTATGAGCACTCTAAATAATATAACTCGCAGAGATATGCTGCTTAAGTTTTATGAAGTGGCAGTACCTGGTTGTCTTTATGAGCCTGAAGCATGGACTTTAACTAAGAAGGACTACCGGCGTATGCAGGCCGCGGAAATGAGATTTCTGCGAGCTGTTGGTAGTTATAAGGTTATCGACGAGAAGAAGAATGGAGACATCAGGGCTGAACTATATACATGCAACCTTTTCTTTGTAGTAAAACAAAACATTAATATTATCAAATTATATTGATATTGAAATCGAATCATTTGTATTATTGTTAATTCATTTATAACCTCTGAAGATACTGAGTGAAACGTACGTCAGGGCGATCAAAATAATATCAACAACTTGGAGAAGTAATATGATTTGATAATATTAATCACGAATACTGAAAGAAACTCGTGGAGTTACTTATGAAGAAATAATAAAAACAAAATACAGTATATAGTGGAATGATAGTCCACCTTTAGCGACATAGCGAGAAGGGTGCTGCAGTGCTGCAAGAGGACGACCTTGAACAAGGTTGATCGAACAGGACAAGTAGTGGACCGTGTGGGTCCGGAAAGTCTTTGGAGCCTAATGCTTGGAGTAGATGATGATGACGCCGACGTTGTAATAATTAACTCCGGCGATGATTAAATGTATAATAAAACCTATCAGGATTGTAGTCCATTATGACTTTACCAGAAATGAAAACATTTCGTATTACAGTTTATGACTTAAATACAGTTTAATATTTAAACTCTAAAACTTCGCGACATCCCATAATAATTTCGCCGCACTTACAGGTGCCGCGGCTACCGTATGGGAATCACCATGTAGTGTGAAATAGAATACAGCGATTGACAATATTAATATGTTCATTCCTACGAAGAGACAAACGAATAATTTCACTACACTGGTCGCCGAATATTCCGCACCTTAAGGGTTTTTTGGAATCTTAAACCTGCTGCCGTTTTATATACAAAGTACACAATCGCGGAGAAAATATTGTCACGTCAGAAGAAGAAGAAGAAGAAGAAGAAGAAGAAGAAGAAGAAGAAGAAGAAGAAACAAAACTGTAGGAACGGCGACGAAATTAGTTGTTACGCGAAGAAAGAGAACGAGGACATGTGCACAGTCCAGTCACACATAACTGCGTCACATTAATTCACTGATGTTTATCTGGATTTTAAAAAGCTCGCTCGCTTTCCCGACTGCACTTCCGTTCCATCGCGCACACTGCGCGCTCGCTTTGCTGTCCCAATTAAGATCGACTCCTTCCTGCGAAAAAGCATCAGTCGCGGACGTGGGTTCCACTATGGAGCTTTCTAAATTACCACATGCAAATAAATAAATCACTTGACGCTAACTACGAGTTGTTACCCGACTACTCTGTGTGTGTGTGTGTGTGTGTGTGTGTGTGTGTGTGTGTGTGTGTGTGTGTGTGTGTGTGTGTGTGTGTGTGTGTGTGTGTGTGTGTGTGTGTGTGTGTGTGTGTGTGTGTGTGTGTGTGCTGTTACTCGGTATTAACAGTTGAACGAATTAGTTTGACAAGTCGCTAAGTACTTGGAAAAGTGAAGCGTCTAATTGGAGAAGACAATGTTACGGCCAGTAAATATCTTAATTTGAATATGTTACATGTCATGGGAGAGATTAAAACCGTACTGGGACACAGTTTTTTAAATTTCTTTTTGTGAGGGTTGTGTGGCCTTTGCCGTATCTAACGTTCGACTGCATTGTTTTGGGGTCTCCATTGTTTTCCTTCGATAGCTCTACCTCTCTTTCCGCATCTGATTCCATCATACGTTGTATACGAGTCTCTCCTTCCCCTATTGTCTGGAACATAGTTGGTCTTCTACGGGTCATCTCTCGTCTCGCAGTCTGATTGCATTCTCGTACCATGTTAGGCGTCTTGTGTCTCTTTCGTGTATTCGTCCGGTACATCGCCCCTTATTTCATCTAATATGACATTTCATCTAACAATAAAACATCTAATACGCCGTATGTGTACTAATATGGATGGTATCAATGATCTCATAAAATCCATTTCTGTCGACTGACAGAAATAATCCAGGAATGTCTGATAGTAATGGAGTAATCCATTACTTATATTTTCTGTCGACTGATAAAATTTGAAAATTGACCGTCAGGACCGTAGTTGTTACAAAAAAACGAAGTTGGTTTTCAACTTAGTATTAATGATGCTTAGTTCTAAGTTTTACGAAAGTAAAGACTGGAACTCGAACAGATTTTCCACTTTGCAGAATTCTATTTCTGTATAACTTTGATGTTCCTTCTTCTGTTACAATACTTTCCAAGTAATTCATGCATGTTATAATGCTCACATGTACTTTATTATTAATAATGACCAAAATAATAGCGGCGGCAAATGTAAGTGGTGGTAAAAAATGTAACAAAAAGAAGGAAAATGTTGGTCTACAATAGCTTGGTTAAAATATTTTTAACATATGAAGGAAAATATCTGAAATTTGTCGGAAGACATCAGAGGAAGAATTAATGCCAACAAAACGGCATACTGAGAAGATTAGTAGAAGATCATAGAATAATTACAATATAGAGAAATTGCGGTCGAGAGTGATTGTGGTGAAAAGGCAGCACGATTTATATATTGTAACGTTACATATAATCAACCCAATACCAACGTAAAACAAACTGATTATAAACAATCCAAAGCAAAATAAACAACAAAATGGGAACATTAAAAAGGAACATAGGACGAATTGTGACTAATATAAGGGAATATAAGAAGTTATTATTAACAAGTAATGTATTACAGAAGAAATGAAGACACACGACTAAAGAGAAGACAACGTTGACCCAAATACCAATAGATCAGACAGTGAGAAGAAGACAGCAACACCCATAACAAGAAGAGATTTAAGAAGGATGATAATAGAATCAGTGCGACTAGGGAAAATAAAACGAATTCAACTTCAAGAAGGAACAAATAATGACAAAAATAAAATAAATCATGAGGATGTAAATTATTGTTAATGATAGAGAAAACAGAAGTAATTTAAAAGCTGATTTAAAACCCTATGCTATGACTTGACACTGACATCAAACTATTACCTGTGTTGTTTAAGACCTGATGATGTCAGTGATGACGAAAAGCTTAGTCGAACAATAAAAATTATAGCAGTTAGAAAATTTATAAAAGAAATGTTACTTAATTGATTCGAGTTACAAGTAAACTGGAATACCATACAGAAATACTTATACGCGTATAAGCTACCAGAACGTTACAAGTTAATTAACACGCATCGTATATTTCCTTAAAAAATTAAGTTATTATAATACTTCATCAAAATATACCTTAAAATAAATAAAAAATAAATTATGGACAGGAACGTAATGCTGGCTTGCAGAACACGTTCACCTTGGGAGTGGAAGTACAGGTCTTTGATAATTGTTTCCAGAAATGACGCGTTATAATCGCATTGTTTTTAGAGTTTTTAAATGAAGTGATTTTGAACGTCATGGGAATGCCAACAAGAAACAGGATCACAGACATAAATACTAGTAGGTCCAGTAGGTCCTATAGATCCAGTAAGTCTAAGTGGTCAATCGGAATTTTGTTGTTTTTATGGTTATTTTGCTTAATACTATTTTACAACAACGCACTTAAAACTACTATCGGCATACTGTTTCCGGACAGATGACCTTCATTCTTTTCATTCAACGTAATGTCTAAACAAAAGAGGAGAAATTAATGTTTATTAAATTCATAAGGCTAACTGTCCTCCGAATTTGGAGGTTTATAACTTAACTACTACACCAACGTAAATTCTTAACAGACCTGGTAAACTACTTATATTTACTGAAAACATGTCTTTTTCTCATTTTTCACAGAGTTAATGGCTCGTCCGTCCAAAAACGTCAGTTATTTAACAACAGTAGCGGATTATGTAACCTTTCTTGTCCGTCGCTTTACCGATATACGATCCCAAGGGACGATCCTAGATTAGTTTCTCTTGTTGTCTATTATAACAACGTTTTTGGCCATCTACTACTTACCATTTGCTTTAAACGCCAGGCCTATAGTTTTATAGTTATTTACCGGTGTATATCCACATTTTTCCTTATTTCCGTGTATCGTATTATCTTCATTTTAAAACGAAGGCATCTACTCGTAAAATCAAATTTCCATTCCACATGTCACTATGTTTCTAGTTATATTAACGAATATTATTTTCTTCTTCTTCTTCTTCTTCTTCTTCTTCTTCTTCTTCTTCTTCTTCTTCTTCTTCTTCTTCTTCTTCTTCTTCTTCTTCTTCTTCTTCTTCTTCTTCTTCTTCTTCCTCCTCCTCCTCCTCCTCCTCCTCCTCCTCCTCCTCCTCCTCCTCCTCCTCCTCCTCCTCCTCCTCCTCCTCCTCCTCCTCCTCCTCCTCCTCCTCCTCCTCCTCCTCCTCCTTGCCAAACGGGTGTAGCACTGCGGCTACTGCTTTCTAGGACTTCCAACGTTTCCCCCCCCCCGCAACGTTGTATTCCACGACCGCATGTGCCATAAGTCTCCATCATTTTCCATACTACTGAATCCCAGGTCATTTTTGTACCCACGTTTCTCAACCTGTCCAAACTGACATAACATTTCACCTTTCGTAAGAATATAAATTCCAACGTATCAGTTCTTCTTTCTATCATGCTTGCCAGCGTTCATCTGTCACATACAGTAAAACCAGTTAGCTATGATCTTATAAAATTTCAGTTTTGTATCCCCTCTAACTCCGTTTTGTTAAGCACTTGGCATAATACTACTTATCGTGTGAAATTTAGACGTGCGTGTCAGATATACGATTTTAAAGGAAAATAAAATTACTAACTTACACTTTTGTTTTAACATTACTCTCCACTTTACTTTGAATGCATTATAATCAACTCTCCTTTGGTTAATGCTTTTATTCCACATAAAATCCATGTAGGGTTTATTTTCTATTATATGTAGTATTCCGAAACGTAAATAACGGCTACTTAGGTCACAGCTGATTCCATGTGACCTAAGTACACAATTGAGACGACAGATTCAGCAATATGCTGTCAGTATTCAAGAAGCCATTACACCGTACCGGCTTGTACCGGTTACGCCATTACTTCTAAAATTTGTACGTTATGGTAGTCCGGGTGGCGTCATGGCTAGCGCAATTTCTTGCAAAGCAGGGTGTTGTGGGTTCGAATCTCAGATGTCCCATATGCAACAGGACCTATAGAGTAAGCCTATATTACCTATATTACTCTGGCCTCACGGTTCTCGTGGATGGAAAAGTTGCAAGTACAGTACTACTCATGTATGCCTACGTTTGTCCGAATAATCTTACTCGAAATATGTTGAAACTTAACTCTCTCAAGACTATAAAATAAGCAACTATAACTTAGTTTTAGTTTAGAGTGTTTTGCATCTATTTATTAATTATGTCTGCCGCTTGGTCTCTTTTTCTCAACCATGTGGTATTTCTTTCTGCCCCCCCCCCCACCTATAACTCTCATTCTCTCTCCCACTTATACGCTCACACAAATAATGGGAAAATAATGACTCGGTAAAAGTTGAAAGATGGCTTATGTTACAGTTCCTATGCTTTGTTGCTAAATAAGGAACTTAATTTAATTTAGCGCCCTAATAATATACTTAAATATTCCTCACGTCTTCTCCCTACACCGTTTTTTGTAGCATATTTAGTATTAACGGTGCAAAGAAATTATAACCATTAACGTTACTTTGTAAGGTTCGTGGCATGCTTTCAGTTTTCATTGAGTCGTACGAACAAACAATCGTTTTAGACAAATATAACGAGAAGGTATTGTTGTTGCTCTTGCGGTGAATACAGTGTAATAAGTGTTTCACCGGCATGGCGCGGTCGGTAGGTAAGACAGATAGGGGCAGAATGGCAATATGTTTGACTGTCGTGTAAAGCGCCAAGTCTACAGACAAACTCGCAGGCGCTGTTTTAAATCATTTTTCCCTATATGAGAATATATTAGAACTGGGAGAATATTGCGGGCTAGGTGGAACTCCCCGCATAAATCCACCGCCGCCTGTAGGGAAAACAAGTAGAAAAACATTCTTTTAGAGAATTATAAATATATTTATAATATAATTTATGCTATACCTGCGGTTGAAATATGGACGCGGGCTGAGTGAATAATTTATTATACAAAGAAGTATAGCTTATACCAATAATTATGTTGGATTGAAGTAATTAATAAATTGGTTTTTATTATATTGGCGTACTGTAGTTACGTAATCATTAAAATGGGTCAAATTAATTGTGTGTGTGTGTGTGTGTGTGTGTGTGTGTGTGTGTGTGTGTGTGTTAGGTAGGCTCTTCCTAAAATTTCATTGAAATCTCTGGGTACGTCTGCCGTTTTTAGAGAGTTGACATAACTACCTGTTTACTTCATTATAAGCAACGTGGACCTCGACATTTGAGTATATAATTTGACCTTATTTATACCTGTAAAAAGACTTCATACTGATAATTTTTTAGTCAGCCATACTATGTAACTAAAATGATAATTTTATAAAAAAGAATTTGCCAGGAGGATCGCCGATTTACGCCGATGCCTACGACAAAAAATTGTTGATAGTTTTTTGACGAATGTCCACTTTTCAAGAGGCTTTGGTCATGTCTGGCTAAGTATACCTTACATATGTGCAATAAGTTTCATGTCAAAGGGGTCGTTATTAGTAAAAATCGGAAGAGATTTATATTAAATATTTAAAATATTGCTTTAATTTAGTAACGAAAATTGGATAATAATTGAATCATTTAAAGTATGTCAAAGATATTAGGGGCTGAACTCTGTACAACGCATGTTCTTTGTGGGACGAGTCATTTTCGAATAAACTGATAGTTAAACTAAAAGTTAACCAGGTCTACGAGTCCTGTTTTTCAGAAATTATATAGTCAATTTTTGAAATAAAAAAATTTTAATTTCCTTCAAATTAAGAAAATTTTTAAAATTTAAATTAAATACTTTATCTATTCAGAAATTACTTTTTTAGGAACCAGATATTACTTTTTTGGTAAAAAGCGGTTTTTAAACTTTTCACCAAATAAGGAACGTTTTTCCTTAGATAAACTGTAGAACGTTTCTAACTAAATAAAAAAAGCTGTAATTCAACAAAGTTTATATTACCTGGAATGATTCTTGCCTCAACCTCAATTTTGCCCAACGAACATCCTTCTTTGGTATCCTTCTCAAGTAATATACATAATTTCTTTCTTTCTGTTTTATAACGACAAGGCAAGTTTGCAGTCTTCATCACCTAGTACTGTTCCTACTTTTTTGTTACACATTATATTAATCTTGAATTCATTTGTGCTAACCAAAGAAAGATTAACGGTATTTCAGCTAACACCATCACTTTAAATCTACAAACCTCGTTGTCATTATTCCGAAATAATAAACATTGGCTAACAATCTGAACTAAACAACAATTTGGGTGCAGCCTGATTTATTTGGGACTCCAAACCCTTTCCTTTAAATTATAGTTACCCTTCTTATAACCCAGACAGCGTTGAAGAGGTCAGTAGTGTGTCAAATTACACTACTCAGAAGTAAGATAAACAGGTGGATAGGGCTGTATCTGAACAGCTTTAACTTCCCGAACTTACGAAGCCAGGTATCCATTAGGACTGGGGAGCCAAGAGTTGAGTGGGCTGGACGTCTTAAAACGATTTTTCCTGAGACGGATTCGAACGCCCCGTTTTGAAAACAAATGCGCTGATTATTACGCAACTCGGACACCTAGTAAGACTGTCTTGAACACAACACTGGCGCAACATTTCGCTTTTCCTCTCACTAAACTAGTTCGACGTTTTTGGTCCTTTTTAACCTCCTTCTTTGGTTGTTTAGCAGGAAGATGTCGACTTAATGTTTTACTGATACCAAAACTTTTCCCCTTCTATTGTATGGTATCCCCAGGTAAAATTCAGTCTCAGCTTTACAAATGAAGACGGCACATTGTAGAACAGGCGAAACGTTTGTTGTCAATAATAATATTGATATTAACTTTCATTATCAATAAAAAATGGAACATTGACTGTGTTTTATAATACTTTGTATTATAAAGACGTTGTGTTTCGTAAAGTTTTTATCATTTTTGATAATAAGGTTTGGCATCCTAAAGTTGGATGCCATAAGTTCAGACGAGTATTACGGTATATTCTACCTACATATTAACGAGTCGTTAAAAAAACACGCAATCAAAAGAAATACTGCATAATATACGTAAATAAATTTAAATAAACATGTAAGTTTTACTTCTCGATTTATCAGTCTCGTGGCGTCGGAAAAATTATTCGGATATAATTTTTGGATTTTATATAAGAATTTGATAACAGATAATGTTCCACATTACGTGCGTTTCTGTTGCGAAAAACGCATAACAAGTAACATATAGTATACAAAAGATTTCACAGAGTGTACAATTATTGCAACCACTTTTGAACATGAAAAACCACGTAAAGAAAAGATTCACTCTTACCAACAAATGCCTCTAATTGCCTTACATTTGTCTACTATTGAGAATACAATTTTTTAATTTTTTCTGGGTGTGCAATTTTTATAAAGTTGTGCAACCACTCTTTATAAAGTGGACAACGATTCGGAAGAATAAATTTAATTCACTACCACGAGACAATGAATTAGCCACTAGATTTATTAGGCACTCCCTTACATGTTGCACTAGATATAATAATAAATATTCTTACAAGTACGTAACCCACTATGCAACTGCAGTAAAAGTCACCGAAGACATTAAGTTTTACAGAGTGCAATTAATAATGTCACTTCCCAGAAGTCAGTCGCAACGGAATCCGCCAGTTTACTTAGAATCGATCAAGGTTATGCATACTCTCGGCGTCCTTAAAGCGCACTAATTTTTTCAACGACTTTCTTGTATGTCATGTGCTATTTACCGCTCTTTTCCCATCAAACTGATGGACAACACGGAACCAAAATCATAAACAAGTTACACATTGTTTTCTATTATCTTGTCAGCTTGGCACAGTAAAACTATTTTATCTCATTTATTATATTTGGCACTTTTCAAGAGCAAATAAAATGTAGCTTAATATTAATAAATTACGCCTGGTTCATTTACTTTCATCATTTACAAATGAATCATACTTTTGGTTAAAAAATTAACATTGTTATCTGCCAATAACAATTATTGGCACATATAGGCTAGTATTTATTACAAAGTTCGGCAATTTTATTTTAAAGCACACAATTTTCCTGTCAGCTGAGGGGGTTACATTCTTACAGAACATTACACGTGGTACATCCGCAGTTGGCTTCAGTTAACTTCATATGGGAAATGCGAAGTTAAAGGAATAGGAAACAAACCCAACTGTAAGGAAACCTGTAAAACCATACAATAATTTAAAAATATCGGTATGGAGAACCATACATGACTTCATTTATACAACACGTGCAGTTACACTGCCCAGCGATCCACAGGAAGCAAATCGCTATCCACGCTGGACACTTTTTCGGCTTGCACGCGTTATGTTGGTATGGGTTTCGGCACTTACCATTTAAAAAGCGTGCAAATGTAAGAAAATATACATGAGTGAGGCCAGAAATAACGCGACTTGTGTGTGTGTGTTCCCTGCCTTTTTATTGCGGTAGTCATAATAATAAAATGGAAACGTAAACATTACATAACTGAGATATGCTAGCCTGCCACGAACGATATATTATTTTATACATGTATATTAACTCATACATAATTTACATTAAAATGAAAAAATTATAATTTTATTGCCTGGCAACAAAATTATTTTATTTTAAATAATTACCATTGTTTCAAAAAGTTTAAATGAATTTTCAAGTACTTTACTGTTGTTAAAACGTAAATGGTTGCAGGTAAACTACCCCTTCCCCTTAACCGATCTTCACCAAAAACAATAGATCTTGCGTACTCTACAAATCAGGACTGTATGCAAAAAATTATTTGATTCTGTTTGAATTTGCGGCTGTTATCGTTTGCCATAGAAAATACCCTTGTTAAAAAAACGTTGCAGGTAAACTACCCCTTTCCCTTAACCAATCTTCCCCAAAAACAATAAGTCTTGAGAACTCTACAATTAAGTGCTGCATGCGTAACATTATTTAATTCTGTTTGAATGTACGGCTGTTATCGTTTGCCATAGAAAATACCCTTGTTAAAACATAAAACGTTGCTGGTAAGCTACCCCTTTCCCTTAACCAATCTTCACCAAAATCAATAGGTCTTGAGAACTCTACAATTTAGGGCTGTATGCGAAACATTATTTAATTCTGTTTGAATTTGCGGCTGTTATCGTTTGCCAAAAAAAAAAAATACCCTTGATAAATAAAACCGTTGCAGGTAAACTACCCCTTTCCCTCAACCGATCTTTACCAAAAACAATAGGTCGTGAGTACTCTACAAATCTGGGCTGCATGCAAAAAATTATTTGATTCTGTTTGAATTTGCGGCTGTTATCGTTTGCCATATAAAAAAATCTACAGATAGACACACAGACAGACACACACACAGACACTTTTCGAAAAACGACTTTTTTTCATGTTTTGAGTGTAGTACAATCAGAATTTGCAATAATCTCGAACACGATTTTTTTTGCCATCACCATACTTCCATTTCCTTAAGGAACATGGAAGTAATAGCTAAGAATTACTAATTTTTAGACCACTAGCTGGGAATACCAGGTTAGATAGGAAAAGAAATGAGGACATCCGTCACGAGCTGGTTGATCACCAGTGAATCACCTGGTGAGGGAATATACATAGGAATGGTTTAATTACGTAGAACGTATGAACCCATTAAAAATACGTAAGTGGAAAATATATGCCTAAAGGTAGAAGAACTGTATGACGGTCGATTAAAGGATGGAGAGATCAGTTGTAACAACGGACAACGTAATAGGCTTTGTGCCTTATACTTTCATAGAAGAAGAAGAAGAAGAAGAAGAAGAAGAAGAAGAAGAAGAAGAAGAAGAAGAAGAAGAAGAAGAAGAAGAAGAAGAAGAAGAAGAAGAAGAAGAAGAAGAAGAATTAGTAATTATACGTATTAGGGCTATCAAAATTTTTCGAGTTCCACTGCGTTATAAGCTACTGAGACATTGAAAAAGTAGATGCTAGTTTTTAGTAAGTTTAGATTTGTTATACCTCACTATAAATTTCAACTTATATTTTTTTAAGAAAAACCATTAGTTTTAATCAGATTTAAATTTTGAAAGCACAACTGTAAACAAAGGAAATCGGCACTTGTAGGATAAGGAACGTTGCAATTTAATTTGCCGTTAGAGGATTTAGAAAAGCATAAAATACAGATCTATTTCACATTACTTTTCTGAAACTCCTTCTGAAGCTACTGGTGTGGAGATAGTGAATCCTGCAATACATCGTTTGAGTTTTAAGTAGGCCTTCCTCTCGATGATGGAATCTACATTGGGAAACATTTCAACGACACTGTTAGTCAAACGTAATCTTTTGCTAGGCTTGAAGACGTAATTTTACTTAGACGTAATTGTGACCTTCACGTCAGAATAACAACTAGTTATTGACAGACTGATTTCAATCGACCACACCGGTCTGATTGTTATTGGGAGCCGCTCGTAAACGAATTCCGCGACTGAAATATTATTACTGGAAAAGACAAATATCTTTTATGTTTTTAAATTCTTCTTCCGGTATGGACCGCGTCAAAAATGTCTTGTATGACAACGTTTCACTCATTTTTATGAATTTTTAACGTTTCACTCATATTACAATGATTATCCTCAGGTCTAAGTGACCTGAGTGTAAGTGAGTATCCTCACTTAGATCTGAGACTACTCATTGTAATATGAGTGAAACGTTGTCATACAAGACATTTTTGACGCGGTCCATACCGGAAGAAGAATTTAAAAACATAATGGACACCGGCCGCGGAAGCCTACGTGGGAACAAAGACAAATAGCCTATCTGTTTAAAATAAGTATCATATTTGGGCTTCTAAGGATGATGTTATAATATGAAACGTACAATTCATTAGTCATATCATTCATGATTACTGTAAAGTTTAGCTTCAGCAGTAATCGATTCTTCTTAGACACCCTCGCGGGCTCCCTTCCACTCTCCAGCACATAAATATGGTCGTCTGATTAGCATAGAAATAGTGAAGTCGGTAATTAAGAATGACGTCCAAATTTGTTTGGCCAACTTTGTCTACGATTGGGCTCGGTAATTAAACTCTTTCTTCTTCAGTGGAGAGAAGAGTCGAAAACACACACACACAAACACACACTCAAAACAAGAACAACGGTTCTAAACGTTGTCGACGAGGGTCGTAAAAACTAGGCAATGTACTCCGTCGGTGGGGTAGCAGAGGTGCTAGAGTCGGGGCGAGGGAGAAATATTCCAAAGACGTTGTTAATTTTTCACAGACGCCGTTTGTTAAGGAGTCCCCAGCGTCCAATTCGCACTCCGGCCCTCTGGATTAATTATTCCAGGATCGTTCCGGCTCCAAGCTCTTACTGCTCTTCGTAGTCGAAAACTTTTTATCATACAACATAAAAGAAAGGCTTATTCATTCACGGACTTCTCGCTCTGATAGTGGCACGCGGGAGAATACTACAACACGGCGCTTGCTGAATTGCCGCTTCTATCCCTCGTGTCGCTTACGCTACGTTGGGGTATGATGCACGAGCAAAGCAGAATTAATTGATTTTATACAATAAACGCGAACAGCGCTGCCAGATCAATATACAGAGGAATTCGGAGATAGATAACATGATTTGTATTGATTATCATAGATGTTCTCAGCAATAATTCAACCAATACAAGTCAATCAGTCAATCAAATTGGAAATTATGAATTGTAAAGAAAAATTATATACAAATCTTTACTGATATCTAACACTTCGGCTTCTGCTTGCTTCTAGTTTCGGCTTACAGCTAGCACGAATGACATCGTGCTTAATATCCGGGGAGCATAATTAGCCAAGACGGAACTTGTAATAAAGATATTAACTATAGGCTCAATCATAGACGAATGAGTATCCGAAAGCTAAACACTTTGCTCTGGTCATCAAGAATTTGAATGAACGTTAAAATTAATTAATATAGAACAACTGTGCAGCCAATTAGAACATATGCATCCGAATGTTGGCAGTTGACAAAAAGGAATAAAGAAAAACTGGCAACGGTTGAAATGTTTTGTTTGAGAAGTTCATGTCGGATATCCTGGCTACATCATGTAAGAAATGAGGTTATAAATAAGGGTCAAATATCAAAGAAAGTATTAACGGAATGGTTGAACAACGTAGGTTAATGTGGTGTGGAGACATACTGTGAATGAGCAGAGAGAGATTGTCTTGAAGGATACTAGAATATCAACCGCTTAATCGCACGCCGGAAAAGAAGTAGGCCTCGAAGAACTTGAGACACGATGTGGAGGAGGAACTTACAGGAGGTAAACCGGGAAAAGAGAGATTACTCGTCGTTGAGATGCGGGATGCGACGAATATCCTAGGCTCCCCGCAATACATGTAGGCCTAATATATACACTTCTACTGATTTAAGAATGTAAGTAATTCTTACATTCCTTCCTTATATTGACCCTTCCAAATAATTTATCGTAGGTCTTCCTCGTACGTTTTTTATATATATAGGCCTAAGCCTACATTGTACATTTTAATAAGCTCAATGAAAATTAAAATGCCAACACGTAGCCTATTTATGTGTGCGTAAGAATCAAATCGCATGACATTTGCTTGCTTTTGCGTTTTGTTTGTGTGTGCTGAGAGAGAGGGGGGCAGAGAAAGAGAGAGAGACAGACAGACAGTCTACATTAGTGCGTACATGTGTGTGTATACAGTCGAAGTGGGCGTACTCCCTCATAATATGCTAACCATGTAAATAGTCACGTAAGCAATTATTTGCTTATAAACGTTCTCCTGACAGTCAGCCACGCCGAATACCAAAGCCGGACGTCATCGAGAGAAACAACATTTTGAAATTAATAACCGACACGCAAATTCAAAAACTTTTCCCCAATCTTTATTTCTCACATTCTTACCGGAACCGGAAACGCACGCTGTTCCGTAGTCGGAAACGGAACGGAAAGGCACAGCTAACGAGAAACGCGTCGAGATTTCCTGCGTGGGCTCGCATAAAAGAAACCCGTGTCCCGCTGTCTTTCAGACAAGCAAGTAGTAGGTATCGGGCATTCTTGACTCGAAAATTAAATTGTTTTCTTTAATCTCGGGGTGGTTTCGCGAGTCGTTTGATCTGTTTATGTTTAATGCCTCGAGGTATTTAATTAAAAGTCTACAACCCCCTCCATCCACGGCCTAACAGTTTATTATTGTTAATATTAAAAAAACCGAGAAGGAAAACGACAAATTACACTGCAAGGAACGATGTTTCGGCTTTCGAGAAATCTTGTGCGACTCGTGACAGGCAGACAGTCGTAATATGTGTAAACAGAACGCACAGGCTGTGATTGAATGAGACAGTACTTAGTGTCTTCTTTGGTACGGAAATAAGCGTATCAACTTGTCTGTCTCGTGTGGTGAAACATTACTGAACTGTTTTAGGAGTAAATATCCATATTAATAATCCGTACAATACTCGAGGGCCGTTCAATAAGTAGTGACGACCACCAGTAGTTATGAAAAATACATAAAAATAAGTATGATTATTTCAAATTCGTAAGGTGTCACCTTCAAATTTTAAGGTTGAATTCAAAACAGTTCAGTGGCAACTATTTTAATAAACGTAACCTAAATCAAATTTTCAACAAAGGCAAGACCTGCTTGAAAATACCCATTTGAGAATACAGACACGTGACAAGATTTCTGTTTTCAGGGAACGTAAAACTGTCTGAAATTTACTCCCAACATTCAAGCAGTCATACATTTGCATGAATTGTTCAAAAAAATGTATATAAATGGATTGAACAGTTGAAAACTGCTGAAAAACGTACTAATAACCAAACTGAAGGATGACCAATTGAGGGTTTAATTCCCCTGAAGACTGGATATGTAACTCCAAAGATACCTTGTCAATTTGCTGGGCTTGGTATTACTTAGAGAGACAGACCTCTACAAGTCAGGTGTTCGTTCCAGTAGTTACTAATTCAGTATCGCATCTTAGGATTGCTTCGAAAAGACATCTTCAAAAAATAAATAGTAGGTTAGTAAACCTTATCTTAATAATGTTCAGAGAAAACCACTGTCCACTTAATGTTATTATGGGTAAAGCCATATTAAAGCAATGGCATGAAACCCTGAGCCATTCGTTTTAATCAAAGCCTATATCTCAGTTTCTCAATTTTACTATTATGAAGTGTTTATTAGGGAAATTAAATCACATGAGCCTTTGTTGTGCTCTGAAAACTATAATTCTTCTTGTTTTAACCATCCATGTTTAAAAACATCGGGAATGTCAGATTCAAGTAATGGACTACCCTGAAGTTAACAGCACTTGGATGTAAGATTCCAGTATAACTTTTCGAAAGAAAGAGACAAAGACTAAATTGAAAATTTCTTTAGCTTTTCTTTAAAAAAATTGCAAAAGCTTTTATTATAATTATACTTCTTCAACTAAAATATAGTATTATTATTATTATTATTATTATTACGTTTCTAAAAGTCGGTGAGGACATTTTTAAAGCTAGAGTTTTGAGAGAAATATATTATTTTCTATTTTTTTGGTAATGTATTTTGAGAAAGTTATGTACAATAGTGTAAATATAGTTAAATAATCTCAATAAACAATGACGTTTTGTTCCTAGAAGCATTACTTTACAAAGTTATATGAAACTTATATTACAAAGATTGGGTTTACAAAAAAAGGGCACGTGGCATGCATTTTTTATTATCAATTTTTGGTTTTTAATTACAAATGCTGTAGTACTCTTAAGGTTAAAAACTCAATTATTAATTTTAGATTAATATTTAATTTTTATAAATAACAAAACATGATTTTGAATAGTGAAAAGCTTAACAGGATTTTCTCAGAATGCACTATTGCTTTATTCTTCGTATTGTTTAAATTAGCAGCCATCCTTACTATTTCTTTTATGAATTTGCTAACTGCTATAATTTTTATTGTTCAACTAAGCTTTTCGTCATCACTGACATCTTCAGGTCTTAAAACCTGAGATTGTTTTAAGACCTGAAGATGTCAGTGATGACGAAAAGCTTAGTCGAACAATAAAAATTATAGCAGTTAGCAAATTCATAAAAGAAATAGTATTGCTTTATTGTTTTGGACAATATGAGCTTTTTCTGTAGACAGACCGTCTACGGGTATGGGAAACAAATCGCACGGATAATAATCACCCAACACAGGAAAGTGGGATCTTAGAGCCCAGACAAGCGACCAATGGGAACCATGCGTCCACTTTTACACACACACACACACACACACACACACACACACACACACACACACACACTGACTTTCTCAAACTCATTCGCACACATCACATCGACACATCTTATTATTATTATAATAATCTTTACCTATGATTATAATTTTTTTTATTTCTAAGAAGTTATATTATCTAAGTATTCATTACTTTAAGCGGGATACACAGATTCCTCTCAGACTTTAGTCTTGGAACTGCCAGGAAGAGCAATACCCAGCCCTATCAGAAATGCATTGCCAGTTTGCCTTTTAATACATATTAATTTTTTACCTTTTTTTAGATGTTTTTACAATTACCATAGAAACCGCAGCAAATGCATCATCAGTTATTTTTTCTTAATAGATTTAAATTTTTTATTCTGTTTTAATTTTGAGATTTCTTTTTACTGTAACTAAAGTCCATTTTTATTCGTATTTCTTAATAACTATTCCATATTTTGAGTATTCACCGATCTCTCCAAATGTTTTCGGAGGTTTTTAATTGCCTCATATTTCTGTAGAATAATTAATTTTTTAATCCAGATTTGTGTAGGCATTCCTTCTTTTGGCTCCCTGTAGACTAAGATCTTTGCTGACAGAAGCCGATTCCGTCAGGTTCAAGTTTCAGTTGCTTTAAGAAGTTTGTAAAAATTCGTTGGGTTCTTCTAACAGACGCTTTTCGCTAGCTTTTCTGGTTTCTGTAGCGTTATTTGTAAGATGCCTAGCAATACCACACGAATATCGGCGAGTTATGATTTTCAAGCCACTGCTCCTCAAAGTAATTGTAAAATTGTGTAGAGTTCATCTTCTCCAAGATTGTTACTTTGGATCTCTAGTCACCCGTTGTCTCTTCAATGTCCTCTCGAGATAGAATTGCTACCGCTGCAAACATTCGATGTGAACCTTTACCTCCTCGTCATTTCTGTCGTAAACCAACTTCTTGCACTTTATGTCACAAGAATTTATTTAAATGATAATTCCTATCTGTAATAGTGCATGGAGAATTAGAAGAATTAAGAAACTAATGAAGAAATGCTGGCTTCTTCGAAGTTAATCATTACACGTTCCACTGTACATCCCGCAAACATCCCTTTGTCTTCACAGACAGTTTCTCGTACGTTTCCCTCTTCTTATTTGGTATAATAAGAATATAAACAGTACATAATATAACGGTACATAATATAAATAGACAAATTCCATACCCGTGACCGGTTCCTAATGTCATTGAGCGGATCTGTCATACAGCTAGTTACATAATGTATTTGAGCGGATCTGTCACACAGCTAGTTACATAATGTACAGGGTCCGCCAGTGAAGCGGGAAAATTAAAAGTACCCAATTTTTTCATGAAACATTTATTATCAGAATTTGTTTTTACAGATTTGAGTTGAGTAAAGTATGCCATTATTTTACTTTTTAAAAATAACGCCGTTCAAGTGAGAGCCATTTCTGTGTAAACATTCTTCTAATCTTGACCGAAAACTTTCCATCACTCGACGAAGCAGGTCAGGTTGAATCCGTGCAATTTCTTGTCTGATATTCGTTTTTAATTTCGGTATGGTGTGCGGTCTATCAATGTACACCCTGCTTTTCAGAAATCCCCAAAGAAAAAAGTCGCATGCGGACAAATCTAGGGATCTTGCAGGCCACGAGATGTCGCCATATCTGCATATGAGTCCGTCCGGGAAGAGTTCTCTTAAAGCAGCCATGGACACACAAGCAGTATGACTTGTGGCCCCATCCTGCTGGAAAAAATTAATTTCCGGAAACCTAGGGAGCTGTTGCATCAAAAATGTTCTGACCATGTGTGTGTAGCTGTCTGCATTGACAGTTGTGGTGTTTCCTCTATCGTCTTGGAAAAAATATGGCCCAATAATGCCAGATGATGAAACTGCACACCACACCGTAACTTTCGGACTATGTAATGGCTTTTCATGCAACTCACCTGAGTTTTCATCATTCCAATATCGACTATTTTGTTTGTTTACATATCCATTCAAATGAAAATGTGCTTCATCTGACATAAACATGCGGTGAATAAAGTTTTCATCATCATTTACACGTCGCAATATTTCTTCGCTGAAAATCCTGCCAGCCAGCATATCGCCATCTTTCAACTCCTGGATTACTTGAATTTTGTAAGGATGAAAAGATAAGTCTTTATGCAAAATTCGTCGTAACGATGTGTCACTAATGTTTAGTGCGGATGCATGTTTCATTGCAGAACGTTGTGGACTACGCGTCAATGCTACTCGAACTCTTTCAATGTTTTCCTCTGTTCTTACAGACCTTGTTGCTCCTCTATGCTTTAAGTTTAATGTGGAACCAGTTTCTTCAAACTTTTTCGCCCATGGCATAATTGCATGAGCGGACGGCACTCTTCCATGTCGTGGAATATTGAAATGATTACGAAACAATCGTTGTACAGAAGTCACACAGTCACCATTCTTATAAAACGATTTTACGCAGAAAGCACGCTGTGCACCGGACCACTGCTCCATGTTTAACAAATGGCATTAAATGTAAAACAACAATCGAAAACCTCCACGCCCTCTCTTGAGCAGAAAATGTGTTGAGCGGATCTGTCATAAGTTACAGGTAGTTACATAATGTCATTGAGCGGATCTGTCATACAGCTAGTTACATAATGTATTTGGGCGGATCTGTCATACAGCTAGTTACATAATGTATTTGAGCGGATCTGTCACACAGATAGTTACATAATGTATTTGAGCGGATCTGTCATACAGCTAGTTACATAAACTGAAGGAACGTAAACTAAAACCCACAAAACCGAACCACTTTCCCACCACTATAACACACCCTGCGCGCAAAGTTCCCACATTCCTGGGACAATTTTTACCCCAACCCCATGTGGGTACAGTAACTGACTCCATGTAGCATAGCTATACGTCTAAGATATTTGCTTAGACAGAAAATAAAATGTTAAAAAATTTTCGTGTTGTAAGAAAATGTGTATCTCTCCAGTGTAATGAGATATTTCTCTTCAATTTTTAGTGGCATTGTTCATTTTCAGACGGACCTTTTCTACTCCCTACCGACCATGAACTCCGAACTGCCGTTTCGCTGTGTATACTCGCACCATGCTGTTAAATTGTTTCCGATTTTCGTAATGTAAAGAGATAATCAAAGTCCCGAAAGCATTTGCAGCTTACGACTCCGTCCTCTTCGTGACTGTTCTTTCCCCGTCGTCCACTTTCTTCCACGTTGGGCTAATAGTTTCCTCAAGGTGTATATTGAAATGCGGGCGCGCGCCCACACACACATATCGATGTCATACTGAAACCAAACTAAATGAAAATTGCTTGTGACAACGAAGAGGAATACATAATAATGAGTTAACTAACCCCACTGGGACTAATTTACTAATATAGTGTTACAGTTTCGGTTGTGAAGCAAATTATTTACTTTTAGATAATTATGTAAACCAGATTTTATAAACACGCAGTATTCCTGTAAATTAAAAAAAAAACATCATTTAAACTAACCTCACTTTTGCGTTGACAGTTATGATGACAGCGTTTAAGAATTAAATTTACTTTATTAACAGTGCACTGTAATCTGTAAACGAAGTAAAATTCACAAGAAGATGAACAGTGATGACATTGTTCAAATAACAATATTACAATAGCGAGGGGAATTTCCCCCTTTCGTTTAGTTAAGCAATCTCTTCTCTAACAAGCAGGGCTACCACCACCGTCAACAAAAAAATAAAAAATGCCGTAGTCAAACAATCAAACGTAGCAATTATAGGGTAATTGCATATTTCGTCAAGTGAAAATAAAAAGAGCAAGCAGCCGCACAAAGGACGGGAGCAGGTCAGAGCTTTAATAGTATGCAAATTGTTTGTTTTTCCGTACACTCGCTGAGCTGCAGGAATGTTCCTGTTTTAAAGTGGAGGAGGGAGTCGAACTCTCGCCGCGCAATATCGTCGCTTCTGCAGCTTGGCTCAGAACAGAGTACTTAATCGATTTAATCTTAAGAAGCCAATTTCTATGTAACATAGTATGAAACTGATTCTTATTAGAATATCGATTATCAAGTCCAAACTTGATTCTAAGACATGTAATAACGAGCTGTAATTAAATAGATTTTATTTATTCTTTTTTCGCTTTTTATAATTTTAAATTTATAACATTTTATTAATCTACGCCTGCAGCGAAAATAACGGCTGTCGCAGGTTACGTGCCGATAGGAGCTAAAGTCTGTGTAAAAATGAAAACCAGAATAGGTAGTCACACGAAGGACGTTAATCCAATGCTGGAAAGAATCAGATTAAATTTTACTAAACAATAGCCGCACCACTACTGTTATTTGGAAGAGAAGTTTGGGTCCTTACAAATCGAGATAATGGCAAATTCGGTCAGCTCAAATGATCACCTTACATGGTGAAGTAGTTTCCGCGACCACATATCCAAAACCAAGTCGACATGAGTCGAACAAACTAGAACAAACCAGAACTCGTGCAAGAAAAGAGAAATCTTAGACACTACAGCCCGAAAGCAATTTGCATGGTATGATCACTTCCAGCGATGGGCAGGAAGAGTCTGGAAATGGTCACCCGAAGATAAAAGCAAGGGACTGTATCCGAGAAACGACCAAGAAATAATGGCAGTCAGAGAGAACGGTTGGCATTACCGGCCAACATGACGCGAGGAAAGCGAAATACTAGCCGTGGAAATCTGGCTTTTATAATTTAAATTAATAACACAAAAATTAATTCATTTTAACTAGGATGCAACAAAGCATAAAATAAATTCCCATAAGATTGATAAAGAGTACATCTCCTAAGCTAAATCGACCGAAAAAATGTGATTACTTCAGGTTTTCAAGTAAGTACATTAAATTCTGTTCTTACTTATAATTTTTTATGATTCTCACAGTGACTTCCTTAAATAAGTCTGGATTTTACGATACATAATTCTTGTTAATAAGAATATATTGAGTAGGAAACAGACGATGTAAATCGTCTGCATAAGCCAAAGAAATAATATTGTTACTGGTTTGCAGAACACACACACACACACACAACATCACTCTGCATTCGCAAAGACAATGTAGATATTAATAAAGGGGATATATACACGCGTGTGTGTGTGTGTGTGCCATCCTCGGTACCAACCCCCTTATGTTATGCATAATAGTGCATTAATTTGACATCCCCTGCCTCGGCAAATTGTGAATCATGGTCTGCGCATTGTTTTAATAAAAACTCGCCTACCGTTTCGTCACCTTCATCCCCTGCGTCTTCATTTACCGCCCTCATTCCCTGGCCGTGCACTGTCGCTTGTGTGTGTGTAAAATCAGTCGTCGATTATATTAGTAGCTTGCGAAACAGATTGCATGTCCCGTTATAACTTTAAAAACGAACATCATTTAAACGTTGAGAGTAACATATAGTGATTTGTCTAGCATTCAGATAAACTAATATGAACGAAGACAAGCGAAGAGTCGAGGGAGACGTTTCATTTGGAAGAAGGTATTGGGATTACAATATTATGCCTGTATGCATGAAAATTGTATTAAGATGGTCTTTATAAATCTTTATACGAAGCCATCCAAACGTTCCATAGAATAACTAAGGGCAGTCATTGTGTTAATGAGCAATTTAGGGCAAACTTTAGTTACAATAACTGTGTGACATTTAAATGATTGTGACAGTGATGCTATTATTACATTATATAAATATGTATAACATATATTGTAATACTATCTATGTCGTATTCTGTGACCTTAAGCCACACGTTGTTGTTGCCAATTTGTAATAAAACTTGATGGTCTTCCTTATAAAAGCCCAAGTGTTGTTGGCGTCAATTTGTAACAATAAGACTCGATACGTACTCTAAAAGTCTTATTACGTTGTCGTCAATTTATAACGTATCTATCGCTGACGATGAAGATCGCGAACGCGCTAATAACCAGTACCGAATCTTTCTCGTTCTTCTCCTTACCTGTCCTTAATTGATGTACTTATTTCCCGATAGGCGCCAAATTGTTTTACAAAAAAAAAAAACAATTAAAAAGTTCTAATTGCGTCGTCTTCCTTTCGATGATAATAATTTCAACTTACTCACACGGACTGGCGGGAATTCAAATCTCGCGTATCGCCCGTCGTGTTGCCAACCTGTAATTCTGGTAAAGAATTTTCTTCACTGCTAAAGTACACAAATATTACAATATATATCAAATAAAACAAAGGACGGTTATTAATGTTCAGTACTAATTTATTAGTGTCCAGATTCGCTAATCATTTATTATTTAAATACAAAAGATGTTATTATAAAAAAGTTTGCTTCGGCTATAAACAAATTATACCTCAGGGGTTGGCTATGTTGACTGAACAGTTTAACGAAACCAGCATGGACGCTGATATTAATTATTTACACAATTCATTCAGTCAATGAGTTCTTTTGATTATGAAAAATTAAACAAGATGTTATTAAAGGACACAACCTTACATCAATGTTACTTAAATACTATGAAGGTTTACATAACATTCGGTTCTTAGTGTTTAAAAAGTGTGTCAACCTTTTAGGTCTCGCACATAAGTTAAGCTATAGTTTACATACAGTTTTAATAAATGTTTTCGATTAATCCTTGAAAGAATTTAGTATACCAAGTTCGGAGTGAGAGTTATTGTGTTGTGAAAAAGTTAACTATTTTAGTTCGCAATTACTGGTAATTCATTTATACTTAACAAAACCTTGTCGTTTCTTGTGATGAGTCACAGGTATTTCTTTCAGATTGGGTTGATATATTAATTAATTCTTCATCATTTGGTTTTCCTCCTTTTTATTGTTTCTATTTTATTTATTCAAAATTTTTATTAATTTTGATTATTGAAATTTGTTTTCTAGTTTCTTCCTGGGTTTAATGGATCTACGTTCAACTTCTTGAGTTCATATTATTTTAATCTTGATTGCATTTCTCTCTTTATTAACTTTTAATTGAGTCGAATTCAGTTTGGCATCCGTCTCTCTTGATCATTAATAATGGACTCCTCGTTTTATAACGGTTTTCTATATAATAAAGTTTCGTTGTTATGGTAACCATCTCCTACCTTATTGGTGGTAAACATTTGTACCCATTGTTATAAATCCTGGGTTTTTGTTAAAAATGAATAAATATTTTATAATTGTTATTATTCCTTGGTGTTATTCCCAATGTGTGAGATATTAACATAAATGTCTCTATTTTCTTTCAAAGATTAATTTGGTATCCCACAAAGCTGGGCTTGGTCATGTATTAATGTTTTGACAAATTTGGTAATGTTATGTTATTACATATTTCACTTATTTTTTCTGTTTAGTCTTTTTCTGACATACTATTATGGTTAGCTAATTGAAATAAATAAGTTACTTGGTCTTAATTTTCAAATACAATGGTTAATTGCTTACAATTGTTTTTTCTGAATTTTGACAGTCTTAATTTTAAGCTGTAACTGTCTAGAATTCCTTATTTTACACAATTTAAACATTGTTTATTACTTTCATATGTTCTGCTTACTGTCATTTAGTACTTGTTTACTTTTGTATTACTGTGGGCTGTTTTACAATAAATGAATGTTATTATAATTTTACAAAATCATTCCTTGTCTAATATTCTTTTTTCTATCTTTACAATGATGAGTAATATTGGAATTGTTAAATTTATTACAATTGCTTGCTTATACCTACTACTATCTCTTACACACATTTTTATCACTTAATCCTACTATGATAACATATAACATTAAAATTGGTTTATGGTCTGTTCATGATCCAGCCATATTCTTTCTTATAAAACACAACTCTTTTAAATAAACTAATAACAACTTTGGTGAATGGTGTCTTGACACCATCTATTGTGTGATTATTTTGGTAATATAGGATGTTTTCTTCTTATTGCACTTATAACTACTTTGTTTCTTAATTGCTAACACAATGAAATTGGTTGTCTATCAACATATAGATTATTGGTTCTGGTTTATTACCATTGTTTATTTCTTTTATTAAGATTATTAATTGCTTATCTTAATTCCTTCCTATCCTCTCTATCACTTTCACTGCTTATCATTAACACTTCCTACTTACCTCTCACTCTTGGTTTATATTATTTTTTACAACATAATTGTAAAGTCAGTTTTTTAACATTTTATGTTTACTTTTTATATCTCAATAAGGTTATTAAAAACACACATAATATACTAACAATTGGTTTACTTGTTTATTATTGGTAGTGTACTTCCTTTTACATAACTTATATAGTACTTGTTACTAAATTTGATATACTATTTGTGTTTTTTATTAGTTTACATTTGTTTATTTTATAGTCTTTATCTGACCAATCACTGGGGTTGGGTCATAGTCATTTGTCTGTCAGTCTAGTTTATTCACTTATTTATTATTGTTTGTCTACTAGTTTTCTTTTCATTCTCTCAGTACCATTTTATATTTTTGACCATTATTTTTTTTTTAAATTAGTTTAGTTTTCTTCAGCTATATAATATTTCTGGATCCCCTATAGGGTCGTAGTTCTGCAACGTTATAATATATAATGGTATAATAAATGATTCCTAAGAAATCAAACACGTCGAAATACTAGATGTCAGCACATAATGATGTGTAGTACAAAATATAGTGCGAAAAGATTGATAGTTAAGAAGTATACAAAAACAATTGTCAGTACTAGATTAACAGTGTGAAAAAAATTACGCAGTCGAACTACAGTTAGGTCAATACAAGGGCACAACTACAGTAAATTGTACAAGGTAAATACTCTTCATTATAGTGTAATGTGAACTTTGTAACGTCATTATAGCAAGTAGCCCGAATAATCTTGGTTAGTAAGACTACATGAGAGTAATTATGAATAACGATAAATACTGACATGTAATAATAAGACTTAGGCACTATAGAATCTGTATCAGAATTTGACAGGATGTGAACACAATCTAATTTTAAGCATGCAGAAGGTGTACAAAGTTGTATAGGCTAAATTGTGTACTATTTGTACAAAATAATATACGTAAAATAAATTATTATAAGTGTACAATTTGGCCGTGGTTTGACGGTACAGAAACGTGGGTTGATAACCATAAGGCGGTTCTGCAGCCGGAATATGAGAGGGGAGGCCGTACACTCGAAAAGGTACACAGAGGGAAACGATTACATTGAATTTAATTACATAATTTAGGAAAATATAATATAGTAAGGTGATGAAGAAAAAAAAACATTAATAAAATTCTACGATACCGAAAAAAGCAGATAAGCAGAAATATGCCTACAGCGTCACTAAATAAAATAATCTTAAAGAGAATTATAAAGAGAATTTTGTCCAAAAAAAATAGAGAGTAGATAACTTTATATTGTAAAGGATTTTGTAATCTAAAATCATACAGCGATTGTCAATGCTCAAATATAAGAACTATTGTCTGCATAATAAAACCAAAGTTGTAATACCTTACCTAAAGTAACTGTAGCCATAAAGCAACTGCCGGCTAACATTTCTCTTATATACCGAAAACTGTTAAATACGTTATCAATGAATTGCATTTATATTTGTACACGACTAAACATTTATGTAAGAAAAAATTATTATTCAAAATAAATTTAACTTATTAATTTATAAAAATAAAAGGGGGTTATTGTAAAGTGTAGTAGATAAATAGTCAATAATGCATAATAAAAAAACAGACAGAAATACATCATCGCAATATTTAAGCAGCCCATTATGTTTAATGTATCAAAGGTTTCAACTACTAGGGTGAACTGTTTGCTGTGCCAACACTGGGTTGACTATACCTGTGTTTATTTGTGAATCTCAGAGGTTGAACACTCGGCACAAAGAACCTAGGTATTCAGTCCATGGAGATGAAACACCTTCGGAATGTGATGATTTGTAGGCGTGCGGAGAAACTAAGAAATAATTGATATCTGAACGAATTGGACATCTTAAACATACACAATAAAGTAAAATATAAAAGAATTGGGTTTGAACTCTGGAATTTGGGTTCTAATTACAGTCTTTACGACATGTAAAGAGTCTGGATTAAAGGATGGACAGTAATATTTATCTTTGAAACTTCGAATTTACAGCTGGATAAATAATCACGGACATTTGGAATATTCGACAAAGCGCTGAAGACCATAACAAAGATACGCCTAATACATGAAATGTAGGAAAGACTGAGATATGACAACATTTTAAAAGTACTGTAGTTGTTCAAAGCTTAAGTTACAAGATCATTTAGCGAGAAACAAAGTATTGTTGTTGTCATGTTGTAATAGTCGTTATTGGAACGTTCGTTGCAAAATTTTAGTTTTTGTTTGAAACTTTTCAGAAAGTTCTAGTTGCAGTCATTCATTCAGACGTTTTGGCTCTATCTGCAGTAACTTGTTTTAGTAGCTAATATTTCGTGACCTTTCAAAGAACGGTCCATAGCCGCTAGGATGGTCAGAGCAAGCAGCCACTGAAGTCGGTTACTCAACATGGCACCAGAATGTCCGAACAAATGGACTACTCCGTCCGAAACGTTACAAAAAACTAATAAACACCAAACGGAGACGTAAAATATAGAAAAATCTAAATACATATTTCTTTATTATTTTATTAGATCATAAGGCTATAACATCTCAAAACAGAATAATACAATTGTGTGCCGTAAGGGTTTTTTTTGGGTAAGTTCAAACATTCTTGTAGTCCAAAATAATTTTTATTTTCTTTATTTACTTTAATTCCTCCCTATGAGAAGACGGGATCTAAACAATTGTTCATGTAATTATACATTTTTACAATGAATGTTGGTTATAATTATGTCTTCATACATACAAACAGAAGAGATAGCAAAACCTGAATATATGATTACGGACGATGGATATTAAGAGGAAGCCGATAATATGAATTATGAAGGAGTAACAAAATAAAATACGTAAGAAGGTATTAAAACTTAAAGGGTCTTTCAAGAGGCTCTCAATAAGCAGGAAATGGAATAGACGATGTATTCGTCAGATGCACATCAACTACTACATAAATGTTAGTCCGATAATTAGATCTTGAATGCCAGGGAAGCTAAATTTACTAAATTAATGTGTACGTTTGAAAAGGAGAAAAAATGAAAGAAGAAGAAAGAACAAACATGTTAAAAAAGTAGAATATAAATAAGATTTGTTGTGAAATTAGCCACTGAATCAAACAAAATAACTTAAGAGAAAATTAATGTACATCTCAGTTACTGCGATACACATTTGATTAACATTTAATGTCAAAACCACTGCACAGTTTGTCGAAGGTAAGATGAACCTCTTCGCTTTCTTTGACGTCAGACAGGCAATCAAGAGAAATTTTTTTAAGCGAGTGTAACGATTACGTGGGAGGACAGCGTCAGAGGTGTATCACCTGAGGCGACATCGCGACCAGTAGGTGCTGTCAGTTAACGTCGAAGATCGAGGTCGTCAGGTACAAAGGCATCTGTGTTTGTCGTACCCTACTCACAGCTGCAGAAAACTAATTATACGTACAGTAGGTCTACTTGTTCTTGAAATTATTATGTTTCCTTCGATACGCATACTAATAGAAAGTACATTTATAGAATATAAAATAACTTTAAAAATAATTATTATTATAAATCGAGTAACAAATAATTTATTTAATATTGTATTAATTTTAATGTAGAATGACTGAAAAAATGTCTAGACAAGTTTTCAGAGAAACATCAAACGAAGGTCTCAGGTTACGAATTCAAAACAAATAAGAACCTGGAATACATATTACATAACGGGGGCAACCGAGTAATTTAATAGTCGACGACTTCACATTTAAACATGTTTATAGTTTTACATACTTCAGATCGAGGAAAAATGAAACAAACAATTTTACCGAAGAGGTTGACTACTCTGTTTAGAGTTTGCTTTCTGTTTATTGACTGTGTCACTCCTATCCTATTCCGTATTTCCGATTGCATGTACAAGAAAGATGGTAATACTTTACGGACCAGATAATACTCAAATAACAGCAGGAGAAATTGTTGAGAGTTGTCATGAATAAAGAACAGTGTAAGTAGTTAAAACGTGTAGGTAAGGAGTCGCTCGTCGGTACGTAGGTTAAGAACCAAAAATCATGAGAGGCATATAAGGGCATACAAACCACCGAAAAGGAAAACTAAACCGTATTCTGAAATGCAAACAACCTGCGACACTTAGTGATATGAAGGTTAAAACAGACAGCGAATGAGAGAGATAGAAGGGTAAGAAGAGAGCGATTAGAAAGAACGGGGAAGAGACAGAGAAAGAGAAAAAAACATAAAACGGACAGACGTGGAGAATAATTAGGAACGTGTAGCGGAGTAAAATATAATGAAACTCGAGAAGTACTGTCTGCTTTTATTGACGTAAACCTGCAGAGGACGTTGTGTTGTCGTCCCGCTAATCAACCAGATGATAAAATAACAAAAACTTCGCTGTGCCAAAACTTTTCATCGCGCGAGCAAAACTTAACGAGATTGTGTGTTGTGTTTTATAACAGCGCCGAGTGTCAGCGTCAGAGTCAGTCAGACAACAACAACAACGAGGTGTATAATTTTGTGTAATTTAAAGTTTTCGGTGCCTCCGCGGCAGCAGCAACAACGGCGGCGGCGGTTGACATTTGACAGCGGACGAGGGGGAGCATACAAAATGAGAGCACCGGTTATTTTACAAAATATACATAAAATTATAGAGTGACCGAAAACCGAGCGCCCGCGCACCGTTGAGACGTGGCAGTGTGAGTGCGTGCGTGCTTGCTAGCGAGCGAGCGAGCGGGCGCGTTCGTCGCCCGGGGGACAACACGAAGTTGCCAAATAATAATAACAGAGAGGTCCCGGTCTGTCTCCTTGTTTGTTGCGCCTTCAGCGGTTCTATACTTTCTCTGTCGCGCCCGCCGAGCCGCTTCATCACGCTAATCTCTCACGACGGTTTCTTCTTTCCTCATTCCTTCTATTATCTCTTTCCTCTTTATGTGTGTCCGTGTGTGTCTCGTTTCTACACCTCTGTTTTGCCTTCTTCTGTCATTTACGAGCTGAAGCTGGATGTAAGAAGCCTGATATCTCACGTATCATGTGGTGACAAAACGGAATAACGTACTTACAGTTAAACACAGTAAAACCATATCAGCGCGGCAGATGACGATTACGTGCGTTGTAGAACGGGTGATTGCTGACGCATAATCAGTATTCAGTAAAATTTACAGTAACACATGACAACATCTGGGAAATTGGTTTGTTTTTCTGCTACGTGTACATGCGTTTAGATCTTCTTGGAGTCTGCAATATCCGTGTGTACTGAGTAGTTCATTTATCAGTGTGCACGTGTAATTTTTAAGGTGACCGTGTAGTCTGACGTGATTGACGATTGTTCACGAGGTAAATTGGGTTTATGCTGTATAAACAGTTCACGTTTTTACAAGGTACTTAATGTGGTCAGGACGGACTTGAGAATACTGAAAATACTGAAAGGCTCGCTCAGTATTACTCTCTCGATCTGAAGGTTGAGTGGGTACCAAAGCAACAGTTATCTTGGTAATTAATTTTTTACCTAGCATCAGTGTAGTTACGTTGGTGACATAATTCTGCACGTGAATGGGTCGGTTCCATTGCAGGTCCTAAGTCGCGGTTGATGGCTGCGGCAACGTGGACACAAAACGGTAATCACACCTTACGGTAATGGTGTAATCTGATTGGTGTACGGAAAGAGTTCCTAGAAGTTCTGCGAAATTAAGAATACATCATTACATTAACGGCTTCCGAACGTTAATCTTCTGGTAGTTTTAGAAATACGAAGTGATGGTGGTTGGACGAATAACAATCCATAACGTTGATCTCAGAAAGAGTTGACTGCCTTGAGCGTACCTTATCAATTGTGTCCCCTATAGTACAATCTTGTCAGAATTGTTGCTAAAGTTATGTTAAAAGCAATGATCTCGTCCAAAGCGTATTTATTGTCTTTCGCAAGTAGAAAATAACCCGCGGACAGAGGGGGTAACTAACATCGCACAGCCCGCAATGGGGCCCTGAGTTAAGGCAGACCACGTGTTAACTGTTAGATACAACATCGAAAATGCATATTATTTTTGAATAATATGAAATATAAATAATATGTTTATATTTCAAATATAATAAAAAAATATATAGTACTTTTAAATTGTGTATATAAAATATATAGGCATATATTTTAGATTTGTGAAGATGACAGTAATATAAAATAAACCGTCGAAACATGTGATGAATATAAAATATAAAATATTATTTATTATTAATATTGTGATATTATTAAATGTAGTTTCTACTGCAAGTAGTGTATTGCGTTTTTTTTTGTTTCTGCATCTGACGCACTTTCCACTGAAAAATATAAGCATCATCAGATGTTTATTTATATATAATAATAACATCATCATCATCATAAAAATATTTATTATTAATATTTCTAAAAATATATAGCCTATATTATATATTTTTATTTTATAGATGTTTACTTATTTATGTTTATAAATTTATATATTTATTCATGTATATTTATTTATTATTTTAAACAATTTAATAATATAGATTTTTAGTGTAATAATTGATAATTTTTTCCTATTAGTTTCATTATTAGCCAGTATTCTAAAATTTCAAAATTAAGGCGTGAAGACATTACTTATGCTATTACCCATTAACATCCATTGTCATCAATCATCCAATAGCTTCACGCCTTCAATTCTAATACAACGTACGATTTCAGTTTTGACCATGTAATGTGTGGTCTCTTTTTACATAATAACAACAAATTAATATTTCAGTATATATTTCTCTTAACATGACTCTGAAGCTTAATGATACGCGGATCATTAAAATCATGTCATTACAAAATCGCCTTTTATCTGGACTCAGTGTGATGGAAAACTGGGGGCGCCACGGAATATGACTTGTCAACGGTCGTTAAGAATTTGCTTTCGGCTGTCTTCACTCGCACGTGCGCGTACAATATAATCATGAGTACACAGCGCATTAAAGTGAATCAGGCCAGAGACAATGGGCCACTGCACAACAAAGACACTGGTTGCCATTGTGTCTAACGACACACAGCACAGGTGTGTCAGTCTTCGGGTTATAAACACTATTTTGGTTTTGTGTTCCATATAAGCAGACGTATTCTATTGTTCATGCTGTTTGTTTTCTTTACAAGCCACTCTCCGCTACGTGTTAAGAGCACAATTTACTCGTTATGCACGATAACGCAGAAGTTATGACACCGAAACTCTCTTAGGTTTTAATTATTATTAGCGTATCGATACGTATTGTCTACTACGGTAGCAGAGCGAAATTTGTCGATCGCCTGCGTAATACTTTTTGCCGGCAGTTGTTCCGCCCTTCCTTATCGACATTCACTTCGATGGTAACAATTATTACAAGTATTATAAGAAATAATCCTTTTCAAAGACGAATAAAACATTTATATTCCCTACCTTCGGTATGTATGAAATCCCATACGTATTCCATGATTTTATTTGCTCAAGAATCCCCTTAAACTTATATCAGTGATATTTAAACGTCTTAAAGTAATTTCAGTTCACGAAAGTCTACGCTTTTTTCTCAAAAGCACCAAATCTCAAAAAAAACTACCATTTTCTGAAAAGTTAAACATTCTTTTCCTAATACTCTATTATGCAGACCTCAAACAAGAGACACTCGATAATGCGATGAGTAGAATAAACAGTTCTTCGAGCAATCTATAAATGAGAATTACAATACCGGTACTGTCAACGGTTATACACCGCTGGAGTTGGATTCCGGAAAACAACCGAATAGATTTTGGGATGGACATATAAAGCGGATAAATACTTCGATTCTTAGCTTAATCCTGATGTATACAAACAGGCGGGACACATCTGAAACTCTATTTGCTACTGGAGTTACAGACGTGTCACGCGGACAGAAGGAGTAGAGACAGGGTACATATAATATTGATACTGTATAAACACAGGTAAATGTTTGTAATAATTTGTCCTGACCAATGTAAAATTTGTGTTACAGTGTCAGACCGACAGTGAAAAATTTGATTACACCAGTTAATGGCTTTTTTTATTAACCGTTTAAATATAGCAACAAACAAAAACGTTATTATTGATAAGATTGTTCATTGTCCACAACTACGTCGGTACTGTGTCATAGCTTATCATCTTCCTTGATTATATGCTGAATACGACTCCACTTGTCCGCCGTTGTTTCATTTACCGCCTTCTCAATAAATTGTTTCATATCAAGCAGATAATGTGTTGTGACGGGCAACATATCCTTTCAACTGGCTCCATATTAATTCAATACAATTCAGAATACAGTGATAAAGAGGAAGTCTTAAAACGACGTGCCCCGATTTAAATGGCAAGATAACTCTAACATGACTACCAGACATTCTGCACCTGCGCGTAATACATTACTGTGTGAACAGTGTCAACGCCCCTGACCAATAACGTTTCAGATTTGTCACGTGGGTTTGTTTACATCAGGATTGAACTAAGAACGAAAAGAGTATGGAGGGGGAGAATACTGTGTGAACAGTGTCAACGCCCCTGACCAATAGCGTTTTAGATTTGTCACGTGGGTTTGTTTACATCAGGATTGAACTAAGAACGAAAAGAGTATAGAGAGGGAGAATTAGTGTTGCTGAAAGCAAATAATGTCGGCGACAACACAGAAACTAAGTTCTTTCGACTCTACAATGGACCCTACGCGAGCAAGTACGTAAAAATACATATATTGTTACCGATGAACAAATAAATAAAATTATTGGTAAATTTCACCCATCATTACATTGGAAATATTTTCAACATTAAAGTATGCAAAATAATAATAAGGAAACTAAATAAAGAAACGTAACGAAAAAATATAATAAAAACATATAAACTGAATGAATGAATGGCTGACTGATAAGCTGAGAGGTAGACAATGTAAACCTGTTTAACGATAAGGAGCAATGCATGCTTTACTTAGTAACCATCATATGCTATTATAAACGGGAAATTTAATTTTGACAGATGCAAGCATTATTATTTATGTTATGTTAGATATTTCAATTATGTTTGGTTAAATTTCATTAAGAAGGACATTTTGCATTTACAAAATTATTATCAAAAAATAAATTTTTTTAGCTCAGTCGTGAGCGTATGTGCAATGAGTAGAATATGCATATAAAATATTACTGGGGCTCAAAGCATACGATAACATGTTGAAAATGAAGATTTGTATAAATAAAGATTGCAGGTTAGGACATTGTATGTTAGTCGATAAGAGACACATTCAAATTGGTAGTTTTAAGTATTTTTAGACAGTAAAAAAGAAAGTTGTTTTATTCAACCTGTGATATGTTTTATCTTCTTAATAAAACTTAGAAATTACAAGATTATGTATGTTACTAATCAGTGAAAACTGTCATATGTCAACCATTTTCTTTTAATAAAGAAAGTTACGATAGAAAATCAACGACAAAAAATATGATAAGATAAAATATTTGGGGGCATATTTTTTTCCAAACATTATAAATTCGGAAAGCAACCACAGTAGAAATGAACAAACAGACGACTAAGACCTTGCGTGGGTTCATTTGCAATATATAGCGTACGGAAGGTAAGGATATTCTACAGTTAATTAAAAATGTAGTGCGCACGATACAGAAAAGAGGTATTTTACGAATAAGAGAAGGGATTCAGACCAAACCGTGGAAATTAGATAGTACGAGAAGACGTCAACAGGATAGTCGCTGGATAAAGTTTATGAGCGTCAGAAAAATATGGAGAAGTACGAAAGAAACTGAGCCAGCTGAGAAGGTAATCGCGATATTAACAGATTTCAAAATGCCTGTTTCGTGTGAATCGTAAGTTGTCCAAACAGTAAGCAAGATGTATTTAATAAAAAGCAATTGGGCAGATGGGGAACAGTCCAAGAAGAAGAAAAAGTAGAAGAAGAAGAAGAAGATGTGTCAACACTATGGAATTTTACTGAAGACTGCAAGGGAATTTAGGACGTTACGGTACATTTAAAGATCATAGGTTATCGATAGTAGTGGAAAAGTGTGGCATATACACCTATATGTGTTTGTGTTTTAATCATGCGCTATCAGATCTACAGGTGCGACATAGGCTAGTGCAACCGGCACAAGGTTGGCACGATTCTTTATCACCTCATTAACTCGGTAATAGTTTGCACGCTGTTACAAACTATTGCAATAAAAGACTGTCATGCGTGTATTACATTTTTATTATTTGTTGGTAAAGACTCGAAATGAATAAAAGATTTGAAAATGAAACATTAACGGTAGGATTCACCAGTAACTCTGAAACTTCCTTCCGCTCCTTACTAATCACATGTTTATTTATATAATAACTATCTGCGTGCATACGGATTGTCATTTTATAATGTCATGTTTCTTCGTCATCATAATCATCACCATCAAATCAAAGATCTGCTAACAAAAGTCTTCTACGATTTCCGATTCCTAAAATGTCTCGAAGTTCCATACGTCACCCTCAATGCTCCTACCTCATTCCCTCCCTAGACTTTATTTACAGATTTTTCTTGGCTATACATCCCATCCCGATTTTTCCGTGCCTTTCACGTGCCATTAAACAAATATTAAAGAAAACATGCTGTGCATCAACGATGAAGTAATATGTATAACTGAGTCCAAATTAACCCTTTCGATTAATGAAAGTAACATACTGTTACGCTATTACAGGACATCATACGTGCTTCTCGGCTATTCCAGCTGTAATGTGTGTGTGCTTACATACTGCAGCTACTTTGAGATGAACGACAATTACGTGATACTCGTCACGCGTCCGCAACAAGACTATTCCAGACCATATCGGTCCACGCGCTCTGTGTTCAAGGCCGTAATCAATTACGCTTTAGTGTTTTCTAGCAGTTGACGCGTATTATGGATTATTCTGGAATCTCAGCGGGTTTTTAAATACAAGCATTCAGCGACGCTTAGGTTCAGTTTGAGTGGCGATTTACTGGAATGAGGTTCGAAGTATTGTGGTGAAATGTTATGTGTTTTATAATTGTGCGGAACTCTATTAGTTGACATTGTTATTGCTTGTGGACAGATTAATTTGAATTATTGTACGAGTATAATTTTGTTGAACAACGTATTGATTATAAACTGTACTTGTAATAATTAAAGCTGGTTATTAGTGGCTTCATTGGCGTCTTGTATTTTGTTTTCCACTGTACCATACGACGATCAGTTAGGCCGTCGTAACAATATACACTGTATTAAAAATGAAAATATCTGTTACAGCGAATAGAAAACATTCGCCCCCCTTAAGACATCGCCTGCAGGAGCTTAGAGGTACGCTGGTGTGGTCGATAGGCTCGACTGCCCGGAGGCGAGTCGTCCGTAACGATGAGTTGCTACAACAGGGCGAATAGCTCCCACAATTAGCCACTTTGACACCTCGCGGTTTCCCATGCTTAGAGTTGCAGCCTAGCCAAGATGCAAAGCAGATGCTGACTGGTTGTTAAGAACTCTGTGCTGTCTACCTGGTATGATGCCAGACTCTAGGCAAGCCGCAGCTTATGGATATGCCTGTCTATACCAAGCAGGATGCAAGGAGCTTAGTATGGTGGGGGGGGG
The DNA here is from genome assembly GCA_034769895.1 of Magicicada septendecula. Classification (NCBI taxonomy): domain Eukaryota; kingdom Metazoa; phylum Arthropoda; class Insecta; order Hemiptera; family Cicadidae; genus Magicicada; species Magicicada septendecula. The sequence continues at coordinate 118,368,318 of CM068375.1, read as the reverse complement.
GACGGTTCAGAGGGGTTCCTCTGAAGTTATTATAGGGAATCGTTTAGCAGCACCCGAGGGCGCCTGACGCGGTGAGGTGGCGGAGCATTGTCCCCATACTGTCCAGTCGACGGAGATTCGGGTAGGAGGATTCGCAGACATTTGCGAACAAAGTACCCACCAAGGACCTAACGAACACCTCCAAGGTAGAGACCGAAGACCCCCGTGGAGAGCGTCATTTCTGACAAACCACGGGACCGCCGAGAGGAGTGCTGACAGCCTACGCCTGTAGATGGCCGATAGGAGAGGTCACCAAGCGAGCGCCGCATTCGTAAGTTCTGTTCGAAGGAACAGCAGATACAGAGTCAGTTTAGTGCCGAGAACCAGGCGGCTGTTTGGGGGAAGAGTTTGGCTCTGCACCAGGGTTGATGTTTAGGCGACAGTCTAGGAGAACGCAAAGTACTCCACCGACTCGGTGACATGCACAGCTCGCAAGTAAGATTGTTACCCACAGATGGCTTAGACGTATGCGAACGGCGAACATTACAAATAGAGCAAGCCAACTCCCCACCGTCTCCAACTATGTGTCCGCCCAAAAACTACAGCGCATTCTCTGAACCACGTTTACTTAACTTTGACAAACTGTACCCAGGTTCATTTAAGAGCGTTCGCTATTGTCGCTGACAAGGCGAAGGCACTGACACTGAGGAAGAACTACTGCAAACGCTACTGAAACACCTGGTCGAAGAAAGCCAGTGAACCACGGCCTAATATCCAGAACCTGAAACAAATCGATTGAATATTTTCAATATCAGCACTGTTAGTAAACAGTATGTTTTTGTTTATTACCACAGTTTTACGATCCCTAAATGTTTTCACTACCCACACTTTGTTAACCGTTTGGACTAGCCGGTGTGATTCGTACCACGTTGTTATTACAGGTAGACACGATAAGTACGTGTCTCGTTTTGAATAGATATGAATGTCTCGTCTTGAATTCTAGCAATATCAAAGCACTGGACTTCCCAAATAGGTCGAATGTTTAATAGAAATAACATACCAAACATATACCGCATACTGATTATCGATGCATTCTGTTAACGTCTAATCACAGTGACTGATAACGCAGCATGACTGACAATGCAGGTTGTTTATATTTTGATACTTCTAGCTCTTACATGTACTCTGGTGCTTTTTTTCTGCATGCCAATCTTACCTCGCGCTACGCTGACCGGTCGTGCCACTCATTTTCTTGTTACCCTTTGTTTTGGACCTTTTCGAATATCCTCTGTTACAATTTTCTAACTGTTTTTCAATCTGTCGAATTTTCAAACTGGTTTTGGCAATCTTTAGCTGTTGCATGTGGCTAGAGCGAATAATTTGACTTTTGGGTAAATCGTCTATGTCTATTCTCTGCTCAATCCCCGTATGTGTCCGCATTACAATTACCTACGTCGTTCAGCTATTACATTAATCATCATCATCATCATCGTCATGGCGTCGCAGACCTTTCCGGACCATAACCTGCTTCAGGACATTCCTCCAATCATCTCCGTCCATTGCTCGCCGCCGTCACCACCACTCTAACAGTCCGTTGGTCTCCTTCTATATTATCCAAGAATCTTGTTCTTGGTCTTCCTCGGTTGCGCTGACCAAAAGGCCTCCCCAACAATGTTTTTCTAGTATGGTTGTCTTCGGGCATTCTCATAACATGGCTGACTCATCCGAGTCTACTTACTACTGTTTTCACATTCCAAATTCACATCTCACATTCCAATAATACTTTTTTTTAATTTTATGTAATATCTTGTTTTGTTATACGCCTTGTTCTTTAAAAACTAGCCGATCTTTCCCAATAGTCCAACCCAGTTGCCACAAATAGTTTTGTTTCTTTTATTTAACTCGGCTTTCCACAGCCGTAAGGATAAATGCTTTCAAAAATGCGAGAATATAATGTTTTTCGTTTCTGCTTTAAACAAAGAAACACCCACACTATTTTTATTTAAGATCCATTTTAACATTTCAATAGTGGCAAGAAATTGTGTAATGGGGAGTCGCTACTGAAAAATCACAAAAAATCGACAAATATTGAAAAAAGTTTTTTTTCACTTATATTATTTTTTAAGTCGTCCTTTATCTAAAAAAAATGGTAGATGAATATTTATCATATTTTTTAGGTGTGAAAAATTCAATTGTTTGAAGTGGTGTCAGCGTGAAAAATTTGCAGATATGGTGTCTGAGAATAAAATGTTTATTGCTTTCTATTTTTCACATCTAACAACTTCAGTGTGCATTTTTTATACAGTAAGCCTGTTTATTCTATTCTGTGTAGGAATGTTTCCATAGAAACAGCATGTTTACCTTTAAAAACAATCAGCTGTTTACTTCAAATCGATTATGAATTACATTAGTATTTACAAGCGTGTGGTACAGTTTTTTTTGTTTTACATACATTGTTTTATTTGCAAAAATTGAATAATGGGTAGAAGAAAGAATGCAAAGATAATCTTATCAAGTAGAAATAAGACAAATATTGCTAGGAGGTGGGCTAACATCAGCCGTGAGAATGTAGCAAGAAGTGAAGAAAAAGTGAGGTTATGTGTTGTGTAGACAATAATGCTGATTCAACTTTGAGGTTTGATGTTAGTGATGAAACTGCAAGTCCGGTTGAAAATAAAAATCCTCCTACTGGTTTTGCATTATATAATAGGTATCAAAATGATTTTTATACTTCGTATAAATAGTGAAGCTCCTCATTATGCATTAGTTGATACAAAACTGTTGTCTTCATTTTTACGTTTATTTCCTTGTCCCGAGTGTCTAACTAAATCAATTGTTGTAAGTAAATGTTGCAAGAAATGAAACTCCAGAATCACATAACGAGAAAAATGAAAATTCCTCTTACTGAAAACGTTGCTGCTAGAAACTTGCCTGTATATCAGAGGTTAGCATCAGACAGTTTACTGAATAGATGTGTGTCAGGGAAGACAGAAAATGCCAATGAAGCTTTGCATCATCTTCTGTGGTCAAAGTGTCCAAAAACTGTATTTGTATCTAAAAACACACTTCTAATGGCCATAAGTATCGTCATTTGTGAATACAATACAGGGCATCTGAAGACAGTTGCAGACGTTCAAGCTGCAAGTGGGCTAAGCCCTGGAACAAACACGGCAAGAATTGCTGGACAGCTAGATAAAAGGAGACTAAATCTAGCTGAGAAAAGGAAATCAACTAAGTATGAAGTATTCAGAAAAAAAAGAAATTAGCTTTGCTGAAGGAAGAAGAAAAAAGACAAGAAAAAGAGGGTTTATCATATGCACCTGGTGAATTTTGAAAACATTGTAAAACAGTGTTATGTGAGAAAATGTGTATTTACTTTGCAAATGTACATTTTTCATCTAAAATAAAGAGTGTTTTTTTGTATTTTTGTGTAAGCTACAGTTTTTAAACCTATTCTGTATCCTAGAAAATATAAAGGTAACCATTTTACATTGATAACTATGTCTTTTTACCACTTGGTTGTTAGTAATTTATAAAACTGGCGTTTTCCGCAAATCACTGTTTTAGATACAAAAGTTGATATATCTCAAAAACCGTACAATGTAGAGCTCTGATATTTTGTATGGTTATTCTACATATAATTATCTAAAACTTCTTATATTTTTATTCAGTTTCGAGTTTTTGGTCATAAAATATTACTTTATATATGGAAAAAATCTTGAAAAACTTCTTTTGCTATGTAATTTTGATAATTGTTAGTTACCTAAGTAATGGACCGTCATGAAAATACACGAATTTTTACATAATTTTATTAGCTTTAAAATGACACTAAGAAGAGCATAATTGGTCAATCCAATCTTGAGATATATCAAATTCAAAAAATGTTAAAAATTTTCGAAAATTTTTTTTTGGGGTACCCAAAATAAAAAAACAATAATTTCATGTATATTTGTATTCATTTTGGACACCATTTACCTAGAAAAACAATCAAATAAAAAATAAATACCATTTTTTAAGATTTTAGAATTTTCAGTAGCGACTCCCCTTAAACATTTTTTTCTGCTTCAAGCCATAACTAGGCGTAGTATTTCATTGTAATTCTGTCACAGATCGCTTTGTCCATACCTACATTGTATTCTTATTACTCTGTTACAATAAAAAGGGAAGATGTGCTTTTGTTCTTTGCCATACTATCTCATCGAATGATGTGTTCACATAAGTGCAAATGTTCTTTGTTGAACATTACCAATTGATGGTTCTTATGATTGGCTTTGAGATCATATAACATTTCAATATTTGATCTTCGAACGTCCGTGGAGTCTGCATTATCATACGGTAGCAGGACACTTCACAACTCTCAATCCCTTTGACGTATTGCGTTTCAAAACGTACAGTTTTGTAACCAACTTTGTTTTGTGTATTTAGTTATCTGGTGATCTCTCCAGTTTTTGTCATTTTTGCTAGTGATATACGGAAGCGATTAATAGGCACAAATACAAATTACTAAATAAAGGATAAGAATGTGTAATCGTCAAGGACAGAATTGTTTGCAGAAGTTTGAAAAGCTTAGAAACTGCAGGCGGAGAGAGCTAACCCGAAAAACACAAAGACACGAAAATAGCTGTAGTGATTTAGGAGCAGGAGAAGAGAGAGAGAAAGAAATTAAACGAATTCCTTACCGTCTCCAATCCTCGGGCATACGTGACCAAAAACAACAAAAAAAAACTTTCAAGAATAATTGTGATGGCAGATGATTTCCTTGTAAATTGAGCCCATTAAAAAGGTGCCAATTATAAAATAAAGGTTAGTCGTTGGTGGATAATTTGTGGTTATGCTTAAAAGTAAACATTTATCATGTGTTATGGAGAGCGTCTGGAGAAGTCCGGCTGGCACTAAGCACCGGGCAATATTTCACGGGACAACCCTAATTGTCGCCCGGCGCACACGCCCCTCCTTACCCTGAGCTCTGTTCATGCCACCTTTCCTCTATACCTGGAACTTTATTCTACACAATTTTTGCTTATTATTTATTTGTTTGTTTGTAGTCGTCATAGCAGAACTGGTGGGTTTACTTAGCTTTCCGTTAACGGATGTCTTTTACAACGACAATTTTTTAATTACCTTGGCTTAACTGTATAAAATGTTTTACATATAATAAAATAATTTATTAGATATAATAAAATACCCATATTAAAAATTATACGTTAATATACATTAATATTTTTAACCTAGTGCAGTTCACTTTTTAAAAATAAGTTATTAAGGATAACTGCAAAAATAAATATTTGCCCTAAAAATGTTTATATGGTAGATATAGCTACTACATTTTGGAACTATTACTGAAATGATGAAACGATCCTAAACAAAAGTAGTGTGAGTGTTTCTTTAGTTAACATCAAAACGAAAAATATCAGGTAAAAAGTCACATTCTCTATATAACATTAGAAGGGTTATTAAACACAACAATCTCCTTTTCTTAAACATAGGTAAGCTATTTAAAGATAAAAACCTACAAATATATTATAACAAAGGTAACATAGATTTTCATAAAATCGAACCTTAACAAAATCTAACATTCAAAATAAAAATGGAATATATAAAACGGAATGCTTGTAGCCATTAATTTTATGCAGAAATGTTTAATTAAAGATATACGCCTACATGAATTAAATTTAGCCACATATTGTAGCGCAACAAAAATGATAGCATTTATGCTACATAAAAGAAGATTCACAGATTGATAAATAAATTGATACTTAATCCCCTAATAGAACAGAGACCCAATTATGACAATTATAGTCATAGACAAAATAAATAAGAATGCAAGGTAGTGTTGAATAGAATAAACGAACCTGTAAAATAAATAATAGCTAATGATATATGTTTAATAAAAATCAAAACAGAAAAATGAAACAATGACTTAATTTATGGTAATAACAGATAAGAATTTTGTGTTAAAAAAGTATTATATTATGACAAAAATGTTATGATAAAGTTTATGTGATGTTATATCAAATATGTGTTGAGTTCATGAAAAATAATGAAACAAATAGTGTTATTCAATGACTGTCATAGAATGAAGGGTGAGGCAGTTAACCAATGTTCATAAGTTCGAATTTTATTGTATGTGATCAAGAGATCAAGATAAATTTGTTATTAGATGTAGAAAAATAATTGTTTATACAAATGTTAATAATTAAGTTTTGATTGCATGTACGAATTTATATAAAAGGGACTATAGATGCCTAACAGACATAACCACAGGTAGATCAATTTACAATAAAAGGCCTAACAGCCAAAAATACTAAATAAACACTTATAACTTAAAGGTTAGATACATCAATTAATAATAATTAATAAATACACTATGAAGAGCTAGAAAGAAGAAAAAACATTAAGTTAATAATAATATTTAATAAAATTTATACAAATTATAATAATACCATAATGCCATAATATCGATTGGTAAAAAATAATATCGAAGGTGGATTAAATATAATAAAAAAGGAAAAAAACGGAATTATATCAAAAAACCAGTAGAAGATGTGTATAAAATAATAAACCAGCTATCGGTAAATTTACATTCCGATAGGACAGCAAATTGACAAAGAATAGACAAAAAAATATATGAAAGAAACACTATATAGTCAAACATGTGGAAGCGGAAATTAATATAGGTTGCTAGGGAAAAATTTAAGAAGAATGTTGTTGATTTATAAAATAACAAGAATTGCTTTTGTAAAAACTGAACGTGATGATTTAAAAAACCCAAGAAGAATATATTGAATCGTAATATTCGAAATCAAGAGATACGATTATAAAGAAGATAAAATTCTAATGATAATACTTACATCTATCACTAACACAGATTAATAAAATAACGATATATTATGAAATAATAATCGAGAACAAATAACCAATTTCTACAAGAAGAAACTTGGACTGTCCCATGTCCGAAGGGAATTGATGAAAAGTTAATCAAATATAAAGAGTTAACAATAACACAAATTATAATATTCACAACACCAGAAATTATAACCTTGCAAATACACGGAACAACACTAACTGCTTCAACCGAAGGAAGAACCTATTTGGATCCTGACGGTGCAGAAGAAACATCAATCGTGCTGTAAAACAATTCAGAAGCTGTATTCCGAAGTGGACAGGACAGGATTTACTTTTATTAAACTGAAGAAAGAAAACTGTACTTCATAATTGACCAGAACAACAAATTTAGCGATCAACCGCCTACGTGATTGGTGTCGTTAGAGTCTGGTAAAAATTATATTATATTAATCATACTAAATACACAACACATAATTTTTGTAAATCTTGCATTCTTAGTATGTATTTTTAGTCTTCCCCACAGTTACAAGAACCTTCACACCCTGAAATAATTAAAATACGAATCAAATATAATATATAACCAAATATAAACAAAGGATTAAATAATCAACAATCGATACCTGAATCTATAGTCCCAACATATATTAATTGGAATATATCTTAGTTAATGTGAATTGATAAACGAATAAAGAACCTTTATATATTTGTCACACCTTGTTATTTGGAGTATGGTTTAGTGAACTGGAACAAAAGTAACTGAATAAGTAGAGAATAAATAGTTAATATAAACATCGAATAACCTACAAGTTTCGTTGAGCCGATACTACAGCGCTTATAGCGGAATTATCTGACACCAAAGAGGGAGCGTAAAAATATAAAATTAGACAGAACTCTCTTCAAGGCATAATAGGGTTGGATGAAATTGTAGAATAAATCTTAAGTTATTTAAGTTCTAGGCACACTAACACTGATAATTATTAAAGAGTTAAGTTAACATTAATTGAGTACATCCATATATTCCACAACTCCAAATATTTCCGAGAATTTATACAATTAAATTAATAGAACACAATCGACAAATACAACAGTGGGAATTTAGACCGTACGTATCCGATCTAGTACAAATTGGCTTCCATCGCGGGACTTGAACAGTAGAGGACGCAACGGGATTTAGTACAAATTGGCGCCCAACGTGGGGCTTGAACAGTAGAGGACGCAACGGGAATTAGTACAAATTGGCGCTCAACTTGTGTAGGGCTTAAGTTAAGTAACTGTAACCATATTAATATTACTTAACCAGAGCAGGCAACTGTGGGAGAGTAAACATGCATACCAGAGGTAGATCAAGGATTAGGGCAGGAGAAACAGAGAAGGAAATAGATGAACAAGAACAGGAAATAGAACTAATAACAGATAGTGAAATGGAGCATCAGACAGACGAAATAACGGAAACTGAAATAATTGCGGACAAGGAAAAGGAAGTGATTGAAGAAGATGCCCAAGGGGATCAACCAAATAAGCCCAACCAGAAGGAAGACTTGAGTATACAGGAAATGTTTAAACTACTATTGGAAAAATCAAAGAAGCAGGAGGAAAGCAATAGACAAATGAAAGAGGAAATTAATGAAAACTCAAAGAGACTGGAGGAAAAATTAGATAAAACAAATGAGGAAAATAAGGAAAACTTAAGGGAACAATTTAGGAAACAGGAGGAAAAATTCAATAAAACAAATGAGGAAACTAAAGAAACCTCAAGACAAATGAACGAAAGATTGAACCAAATTCACGAAAGGTTAGATAGGAATGATGAGGGTGTCAAACAAATGAAGGAAGACATCTTACAAATACATGAAGAAAATTTAAGACAAATTAATGAAAAAATTGAAAATCTTCATGTGACAATTAACCAGAAGGTGGACCAAAATAATGAGGAAAGGAAATTAGAAATAGCCAAAACAAATGAAGGATTAGAAAAAACTAACGAAACAATAGTACAGGTTCGTGAAGAATTACAGAATAAAATTAATGACACAAAAATTGAGAATAAAACATTGGTCGAAGAAATCCAACAGGAAACTGTCGAAAAATGTGAGCAAATTAAAAACGAAGTACATCAGGTACGGGAAGAGAATAAGGAAGGTATTAAGCAAATACAGACAGACATGGGCGAACGACTCGAAAGGGTCTATGGCAATTTAAATAATATGGAAGGTCAAATCAATACCAATAAAAATAAAATAGAAGAGATTAGTAGGCGTGAATTACAATTACAGGAGGAAGTAGATTCATGGCGGGATAGGACATGCCAAAATAGTCATATAAATAACCATGAGAACAGAGAATCGATTAATTTTCGTAATTATAAGCGCAATCCCATGGAATTTTTAAAGAGATTGGAAGAGGTGATCATAAGGAATAGAGAGAGTCGCTGGAGTATTATACGAAGCATGATTGATGAAACGTTTAAAGATACTTATGATAATTGGTGGACAGCGGTGCGCCCGGATATACTGGACATGACTGAGTTCAAAAAACAATTTAAGGAGAAGTATTGGTCGGAATCGACCCAGAACATGATTAGGAATAATTTGAGTAACGGTCGATACGAAACAAATGTAGGCCAGTCCCCTACTTCATACTTTTTAGGAAAAGTATGTATGGCGCGGAACTTAGAGCCCCGAATTCCCGAAGAATGTTTGGTAATACAACTATCCTATCATTACGAGGAAGGGATAAAAAATGCGCGTATGTGTAGTCAAATCAAAACGATTCCAGCCATGGCCAAGTTCTTGGAGAATTATGAGCACGAGAACCAATACCAAAGAAATAGAATGCTAAATCATAAATATCAGAAGTATGATAATAACGCGCCACCAGCCAATTCTCATAATAACGATCGCAATCGACCTGCGCATAACGTTAATACTAATAGAACACAAAATGAAAACACAAATAATAATTCCAGAAACTATAATTATCGCGGCAATAACAATTACAATTATCGTGATAGTCGCAATAATAGAGGAGATTGAGACAGACGACCCAATAATTATAGACATAACGTCAATTATATTTACTCCAGACCTCAAGGTAATCAGCGACGATACTACCCAAGGAGTCACCGATATGACAACCATTATGACCAATCTCGGCATGAAGACAACTACCCACATGATGGAAATTATAGGATAGCAGAACATAATACGGAGGATCGCACGGAAACAGTACAAAACCAACACAGTAATCAGAATGAAAATAGAGAAGAGGGAGTAAGCCCTCATTTAAACTAATAGAGGCAGTGAAAATTAATGAATACCCGTCACTGAACCGTAATCTTGGGGAACAACGATTAATAAATAAAATTAAGTGTAATCATAAAATAACCATAATTAATAACCACTATTTAAAAAATATCAGGGAAGATTTGTTAGAAGAGGATCAGAAACATGTAAACAGTAATAGTAATAACGAAATCATATATATATCAGCAAAATTCTAAAGGACAGTAAGACCAACTTACACAAATTATTTGAAATAACTATTATATATAAAACGAATTTAGTAAGAAACAAAAATTACTAAGTCCAGAAGAAATATTATGAATAAATTCTAAAATGAAGTAAGGACAACTTATTACCTTCTATTTGAACAACTTCTGGATTAACAAAAAAGAAAAAGAATTTATATAAATGAATAAATTATAAAAAAATAATAAGAACAACTTATTATCAATCTTGAAGAAAAATACTTGGAATTTAAAAATAATTTGAGTTGAATACTACAACTAAATTTTGAAATACAATAAGAACAACGTATTATCGATTTTGAAGAAAACAAGAATTATTGTTAAATGGTTATAAAGAAATAATGTGTATAATGAATAACAAACCCCAAGATTTTAGAAGAAAACGATAATTATTATTATTATGTGTATAAAGAAATAGTGTGAATAATGAAGAATGAACCCCAAGATAAAAGTTATTACCTCAAACCTACTTATCCAAAATAAAGAAGGAAAAAAAAATCATATGACCTAAAATACATAATACATTGCCACATGATGGAACAATCTCAGTAAACGATTGAATGTAACTAATATAATGTTAAAGAAGACAAGAAGGAAAGAGTATTTATGAACATAATTCATTAAAAAATAAACAGCCAAAATAGTGAAATACGATAAGAAGAAGAATAATTAAGTATAAGGAATATATTTAGTAAGAAATACAATTATAATGATCAACACACAACTGATTAAAAAATATTGAGATCAGAGAAAAAAAAAAAAACGAAGAAGATACTTAACATTACAATCTCAACAAAAATGAAAACGAAAATGATTACAATTGATAACTGTCAAAGTCAATATTAACGAATGTTTAAGGAATTAAAATAGAACTACGAAATATGAAGAATAGTAATGAAAAAATATAAATGCAACAAAGAAAAAATCTTTTCCCAAATATTTATTATTAAATGATTAAAGAGATTATTAGGAGATTATTATTATATTTTATAGCTGACTGTAGATGAATTCCAGCAGTACTATATTAAGATGTAGTGTGGGCAGCAGAGTATGAAGCCAAACAGTGCCTCTCTGAACTGTACCAACGCATGTGTTAGGGATTGTTAGGGAAATTAAATATTTAAGGAATATTAGAATAGTTGCAAAAATAAATTCAGTTGCCAAAGGAATAGGACGAAGAAAACAGAAAGAAGCGTGTTGACAGAAGAATAATGAAAAATGCAGTAATTATAGTAATTATAAATAGGAGAGATGTAAAACTAATGTATCAGTGAATAGTGTAGCCAGTTACCAACAAATAATGTGTACAGAAAAAAAAAAAATATATCAAGAATCAAGAATGTTAAATAAAATGATGAAATGTTATTAAATAAAAAAGGTACTAGTACTAGTCTAATGAAGTTACATTGAGAAGACCATCGTCAACCATTAACAATGAAATTAAGAAAAGGCATGTGAAAAAGGCAAGTTTATTTGACCTAAACTTCATTCAGGTAAACTAAACTTTTTTAGGAGGGGAAGCATATGTAGCGCAACAAAAATGATAGCATTTATGCTACATAAAAGAAGATTCACAGATTGATAAATAAATTGATACTTAATCCCCTAATAGAACAGAGACCCAATTATGACAATTATAGTCATAGACAAAATAAATAAGAATGCAAGGTAGTGTTGAATAGAATAAACGAACCTGTAAAATAAATAATAGCTAATGATATATGTTTAATAAAAATCAAAACAGAAAAATGAAACAATGACTTAATTTATGGTAATAACAGATAAGAATTTTGTGTTAAAAAAGTATTATATTATGACAAAAATGTTATGATAAAGTTTATGTGATGTTATATCAAATATGTGTTGAGTTCATGAAAAATAATGAAACAAATAGTGTTATTCAATGACTGTCATAGAATGAAGGGTGAGGCAGTTAACCAATGTTCATAAGTTCGAATTTTATTGTATGTGATCAAGAGATCAAGATAAATTTGTTATTAGATGTAGAAAAATAATTGTTTATACAAATGTTAATAATTAAGTTTTGATTGCATGTACGAATTTATATAAAAGGGACTATAGATGCCTAACAGACATAACCACAGGTAGATCAATTTACAATAAAAGGCCTAACAGCCAAAAATACTAAATAAACACTTATAACTTAAAGGTTAGATACATCAATTAATAATAATTAATAAATACACTATGAAGAGCTAGAAAGAAGAAAAAACATTAAGTTAATAATAATATTTAATAAAATTTATACAAATTATAATAATACCATAATGCCATAATATCGATTGGTAAAAAATAATATCGAAGGTGGATTAAATATAATAAAAAAGGAAAAAAACGGAATTATATCAAAAAACCAGTAGAAGATGTGTATAAAATAATAAACCAGCTATCGGTAAATTTACATTCTGATAGGACAGCAAATTGACAAAGAATAGACAAAAAAATATATGAAAGAAACACTATATAGTCAAACATGTGGAAGCGGAAATTAATATAGGTTGCTAGGGAAAAATTTAAGAAGAATGTTGTTGATTTATAAAATAACAAGAATTGCTTTTGTAAAAACTGAACGTGATGATTTAAAAAACCCAAGAAGAATATATTGAATCGTAATATTCGAAATCAAGAGATACGATTATAAAGAAGATAAAATTCTAATGATAATACTTACATCTATCACTAACACAGATTAATAAAATAACGATATATTATGAAATAATAATCGAGAACAAATAACCAAATTCTACAAGAAGAAACTTGGACTGTCCCATGTCCGAAGGGAATTGATGAAAAGTTAATCAAATATAAAGAGTTAACAATAACACAAATTATAATATTCACAACACCAGAAATTATAACCTTGCAAATACACGGAACAACACTAACTGCTTCAACCGAAGGAAGAACCTATTTGGATCCTGACGGTGCAGAAGAAACATCAATCGTGCTGTAAAACAATTCAGAAGCTGTATTCCGAAGTGGACAGGACAGGATTTACTTTTATTAAACTGAAGAAAGAAAACTGTACTTCATAATTGACCAGAACAACAAATTTAGCGATCAACCGCCTACGTGATTGGTGTCGTTAGAGTCTGGTAAAAATTATATTATATTAATCATACTAAATACACAACACATAATTTTTGTAAATCTTGCATTCTTAGTATGTATTTTTAGTCTTCCCCACAGTTACAAGAACCTTCACACCCTGAAATAAATAAAATACGAATCAAATATAATATATAACCAAATATAAACAAAGGATTAAATAATCAACAATCGATACCTGAATCTATAGTCCCAACATATATTAATTGGAATATATCTTAGTTAATGTGAATTGATAAACGAATAAAGAACCTTTATATATTTGTCACACCTTGTTATTTGGAGTATGGTTTAGTGAACTGGAACAAAAGTAACTGAATAAGTAGAGAATAAATAGTTAATATAAACATCGAATAACCTACAAGTTTCGTTGAGCCGATACTACAGCGCTTATAGCGGAATTATCTGACACCAAAGAGGGAGCGTAAAAATATAAAATTAGACAGAACTCTCTTCAAGGCATAATAGGGTTGGATGAAATTGTAGAATAAATCTTAAGTTATTTAAGTTCTAGGCACACTAACACTGATAATTATTAAAGAGTTAAGTTAACATTAATTGAGTACATCCATATATTCCACAACTCCAAATATTTCCGAGAATTTATACAATTAAATTAATAGAACACAATCGACAAATACAACAGTGGGAATTTAGACCGTACGTATCCGATCTAGTACAAATTGGCTTCCATCGCGGGACTTGAACAGTAGAGGACGCAACGGGATTTAGTACAATATTCACTAATAAAAAAACATCATTTTCAGGCATTCAGAACGTTAAGTTATTTAAATAATACAGAAATCACACAAAATGTGTAGCCTAATATACACAGTAACAAATTCGTAAACACAAAAATTAACAAAAAATCAAAAAACAATATCAGGTGAAACAACAACAAAATTATAATATTAAAAACTGAAAATATTGTTAATAGCCAACTAAAACAATTAAATTAATTGTAATCGTTGAAAGAGTTGAGTGTATAAACAAAGGTTACAACAATCAAAATAAACTCTGTTATGCAGCGCTACATTAGGCCTATGTTTAGCTATAGAGATGTAGCTTTGTTTAAGCATGTTTTAAACAAAATAATTTAGATTTGCAGAGGGAATTAATTGTTCGTGTTAAATGTGATATAACCGCACGGAATTCCGGAGAGTTGCAGTTTAGCAGCATACAATAGATGCATGCATATGTACATTACATAGATAACGTAGCGTATTGTCAGCTTTCCGGATTATGACTACTTGAATATAATGATTAGTACGTCTTCTTGAATATATTTCTCTATGTACTCTGGTGTCTTCGTCTAGAGTATGTGTCTGTTGCTATGCAGTGGGTGGTTATACATTTGTTGCGTGTCTCACTGGTGACTTTCTATCACTTTGTAGCAAACACGTGTACCGGCGATTTGTTCCTGGTGAATGTTACGTGTTGCTGATGTGTGTGGAGCTCACTTGGGTGAGTGTAGATTCTTTGTAAGATCTGACACAAATTATGCTCAGATACTGTTGCCTCCCCATTTTGACGGCATAACGTGGCCGGGGTGTGCAAGGGGAGTAGAAGTTTCTTATTTCGGGAGCTGTTGGCCTCGATTATCGAATTGGACGACGCGACTTCTAACAAGGGTTTGCGGTATATCGTTTCATGTTCATTGGTCAAACAGATTAACGGAACACGGATATGAGACGTCTTGTGAACCTATTTGCCAATGCAAGAAATAACGGAAATCTTTGGCCTGTATAGGTAATGTGGTGTTTCCGTACTGCTCTTACGAGGATTGTTCAGAACACGTTCAGAGGCTGTAAAGCACTATTTTATTAAACGATTTTAAAAGAGGTCTCCATTAAAATGAAGGCATGAGACCCACTTTTGCACTAAACTGTAGATACCCTGCTGGTAAAATTCTTGTGGCTGTTTGCGGAAACATTCGCTAACAGCAAACCTTACGTCCGATTTGAACCCCTGTCCTTTTAGTGATTTCTTTAATGGGCCAAAACCATGATAATCGCACGGGGACAAGTCGAGACTGTAAGGTGGATGTTGTAAGACTTCCCATTTCATACGACCAAGCAGATCTTGAATCGTCTGGGCTACATGGGGTCGAGCATTATCAGGCAGAAGAATGACACCATTTGTGAGCTTCCGGAACGTTTATTTTTGATGCTGACCCGTAAGCGTTATAAGCTGTCTGCATATCGCTCAGCGTTGATGTTGACACCATATTCTTTAAAATCTAAGAGCAACACGCCCTGATAATAAAAAAATATGGTCACCATTACTTTCCCTGCCGAAGGTTGGGACTGATATTCTTTCGCCTTCGACGATTGTGCATGCTTCCACTGCATACTCTGACGTTTGGATTCTGGTTCGTAGTGATAACACCAAGACTCATCACCGGCAACAATTTGATGAAGAAAGATATTACCTTGTTGTTGATAGCGCATCAAGTGCTGTAATGATAAGGCCGAACGCAAATTTTTCTGCTCATCAGTAAGCAGTCGTGGAATCCACTGAGCAGCAACTTTGTGATAGCCAAGACTATAAGTGATGGAATGCACAGTTCCCACGCTGATGCTCAACATTTGAGACAGTTCTGTAACTTTGATGCGCCTATTTGCGCGTAAAGCAGTTTCCAGCTGTCTCACATTTTCATCTGATGCTCCAACACGTGCAGGTCCGGGACGGGCTAAATCTTTAGTGGATTCTCTTCCTTGTCAAAATTTATTGCACCATTCAACCACTGCCGTATAAGAATAACTATAGTCACCATATACAGGTTTCGTTCTCGTATAAATTTCCATTGGCTGAATCCCCTCAGCGGCCAAAACACTGAATAATGGCACGCAGATTATCTTTGGACGGATTTTCTATCATAGATGCCATTTTTCAACCCAGTCCCAACGCTTAGAAAAGAGCAAACTGCAAATACTTTTGACAGACGCGTCACTAGTACTTAAACAGACAGTATAAACAAATGAATTCCGTTGCTATGGCGACGAAATCACGGCTGCGCAGATCAAAAATGTTTCTATTGAACAATCCTCGTACATACAGCGAAATGTTTAAGCTCATCTTTTAGAAACAAACGACGCGTTGAAGGGGCTCTTGGCTTGCTGGAGAGCGTAATAAACGATGAATAAGGCTATAGAGCTTACAACAGTAAACCGCCTTACAACTCAACGAGGATACAAATTCGCAATTGATTTGTCTGCAAAGGTTGAAAGATGCACTTAGTGAGTACTACCGTGACGACACGAATAAGGTCCCTACACCGCAGAGATGCCGACGTGTGTCGAGTACGAACATTAAAAGTCGCAAAAACTGTTGTGACAGAACGCATTGGGAACACACACACACGCACACACACACACACACACACTTTTATTTTCTTACAAATAGCGACCATGTAAATCCGCGAAGGTATATTTATCAGTCGGCAACAAGACGGCGGTCAGGTGACGACTATATCACAAGAATTTGGGTTACGGACGGAGGAACGCGCCGCCGTATAAGGTAACGACCGGTTCGGAGACCGTCCTAATCAGATTTATCATTCGTACACGACGAGACACACGCTGTGAACGGTGAACGTCACAACGTGTGATGTTATAATCCTATGAACGCACGATCGAGCGCGCGCCTTACACCATCTGCGGCCTCTGAGCAGCAGAAAACGATTCGAATTTGTAGCCGCTGATGAGTACGGGGTTCTTTAAAGCGACAGAAGCATCAAGGTTATTTTTAACGTAAAGCAGCTGTTTTAAAAAATTGGTGAAAACTGGAGCTGCACAAATTTCAGCAGTCGTAAGAGAATGTACCCAAATACCGAAGTAAACAGAAGTAAATGGTTATTTATATTTGCGATTGCATATGTTCCCGTTCCCGTTATCAATAGTGCTTGGACATTTAACGTTAATCACTTCGAAAATAACTGAAATATCACCAGCTAATCAGTTTCTAATATCTTCTTCTTCTTCTTCTTCTTCTTCTTCTTCTTCTTCTTCTTCTTCTTCTTCTTCTTCTTCTTCTTCTTCAACTTAGTTGTTGAGTTAGTCTCTAACCTGTTCCATAACAACGGACCTACATGCTGTCACTCCACCTCTTCCTTGGCCGACCAATGCTCCTCTTGGTGTTTGGACGTCTATCTATTGCCTTTTCCACTACCCTTTTTATCCATTTTTGATATCTATTCATTCCATATCCTTCTTCTTTCCGAGATCCAAGAATTAATATGTGTTACATTACACGTATCTCTTATAGTTTGGCAACCTGTCGTACCGTCTCTTTCCTGATACCCTCCGTAATATAGTCATTTCTATAGTTTGTCGTTTCCTTTGAGTTGTTGCTGTATCTGCAGCATAGTCTCTGAAGCATAGGATATTACTGGACGTATTGGGCTTTTATAAAGGTTTCTGCTTCTTGTGTGTGAGGTATTTATTATTCCACATAAAATTATTCATTCCACATCAATAATATTCATCAATTCTTCTTGCTTTCATCAATTGAGGTTCTATGTCTTCATCTGCCCTATTGTTACTTGTAAGCCTTGGATACCTACTTGTAAGCCCTATTGTTACTTGTAAGCCTTACTTGGTAGCACATTGAATACTACTGCCGGCCCCAAGCCCGGATAAAGGAGGAGGGTTGGTGGATGAGATTAGCCACCTATCCACTGGAAAATATGGATGGCTCAAAGAAGAAACGAGCAGTTTCTAATATAACTCCGACAGTTAATCACGCTACAGTTCTTTTCTTTAACTATTGTTAATAAGCTTCACTTTCGTCTTCGTCTTTTAGGTTTCTTGAACTGCCGTAGGCCTACTATAGCCACTGCTAACAGATACTGCCTTGGAGTTACTCGAGAGCGACCCACTAAAAAACATACCCCGTTTTCCCTGACATTTGACCCACTACGGTACTAAGTTTTCACAGTACTTCGCGACGGTGCCATCTGCCTTTTGAGGCACCTCATTTCTACAATGTTATAAATGTCTTCTTAGTCCCGTTAACAAAGTTTAGGAATAAACATAGGAATGTGCAATATCAATAGACACACGTGTAACACATACACAGTTAAACACACATGTAATATTTAGCTTTTCCCTTCACTTTCAAAATAAATAGTTCGATAACTTTGTATCTCACATATAAATGCTATATAGATATATTTGTATAGATATAAAGGCTATAGACGTTTCGTGATAACAACTCTACGAAACAGTCTCTTCCATTTAGAACATTTTCTCAGACACTAATTTGGCAGAATATTATATCTAAGCTCTTAGTCGACTAATGCTAGCCTGGCCGCATTCCATCACACTCCCTTCTCCTTATTCTAAATTTCCTATTTCCTCGTGCCTACCTTTTACTAACCTGTCCTTGGAACCTCGGACGCGTGTGAATGTGCATGCGTGTGTCGTGCGCGGACGTGCACGTTTGTGTGTATATTCGCACGCGTGTGTATCTTACATAAAGTTGGAAGAAAACAAGCAAGGGCTTAAAAAAAAAGAGGCAAAGAGTAAGAGACGGTGGGCTGATGATGGTAGAAGGGGAAAAATCAAAGGCATCCGAGCCAACCTTTACTCTGTCCGTATTGAATAATTCACTCTGTTTTACTCCGAGATAAACGTCCACATATTTATAATAAATAAACAAGTAAAAATTAAAAAAGTTAATTTCTCAAGGGTGCGAGGCGGCGGGATGGTTGCAGCAGCAGTCTTTGTGGTTTCGCCAGCAGCGTTCGCTTTGCTCATCACTCTGTCTCTCTCTTTCCCTCTCGCCACGTCGTGTCTTGCTTGCCGCCGTTCTAACCCTGTTTTTTTCCCTACTTCACTCGCTCGCTACTAATATCTACTAATTAAAATCTGTTACTACAGACGTACGATTCCATTCTCTGACCTCTCGCTCCCCCCTCCCTCTCTCTCACTCGCTCTCTCTCTATCTCTCTTTCTCTCGCCCCCTCAGTGGGAGGGCCTCTATCGCTGTGTTTCAACTCTCGTTTCCTCCCCCCCTGCAACAAAATCACTCTGTATTGCGCACACATATATACATAATCGTACTTTACTATAATGGGAGTTCGAAAAAAGGAAATATAAATTTCTCCTGCGATCATTTCTGCATTTGACATAGCGTAATTCGGAAGATTATGAAATAAAATTTAATATAGCAAAAGAAACTCAGGGACCATCATTCGTGCATTTCAAAAAACGAACGCGAATTAAATATTCTATTGAAATGTTATTTTCCAAAATAAATCTATTCGTTAGACTTAGTTATGATCACTGGGGTATGAAAAACAATTTACATTTTTAGTGAAAAAACTAATTCCTACTGAAATATCAACCAGGATATATTTTCCTGGCATAAATACACACATCTCACAGAGCGACTTTCAGGAATGAATACATAGCATTACTATCTCTGCTAATCGAGTTTCTTAACGACATAATGCCTAAAACAGAACTCTCATGCTTGGCTTCGTTACAAAAATAGAATGGCAGATTACCGTATACCAGACCCTCAGATAATAACGTCAAGGTGGAGGGAGACTTATGAAGAGATAAACCGAGGATTAGGAACAGACCCTCTGCTTAATTCGTAAATCTGACAAAGACTATTATCGGTGAGGATTTCTTAAATACAAATTTCTTTTGTTTATTGACAGTTGCAGTCATGGCGGGTACGTCTTCATCTTCTTGAATAAGGTACATACTGTTCTGATGAGATCTCAATGAAGAAGATCCGTTAAGAGGAAAAAGTCCAAAAGTGAATTCTTCGATATCTTTGAAGAGTATTAAGAATAGAGTTTAAAGCATTTAATTCTTACCAGATTCGCTTGCGGTTCTTAGGTGCATCTAATGTTTGATTATACAGAGCTGCACAACGTTTAATTTTTCCTTCCCTCGTGAAAAACTGCTTCTTTTCTGGCATAAAGCTATTAAAATATGACTATCTCCGAAAATATTCTTTGTACAAGATCATGATTTTAACTTATGAAGAGAGTATATGTAGAGCTGCACATTAGATCCAGTTCATTTAAGCCATGTCATGTATGGGCGAACTCATAATCGGAATGACTCATTAAACAAAATCATCTGAACTCGAGTGGCAAACAGTGTTTTACGGAGGAAAGTTACTTTGAAGTTGTCAGTAACCTGTCACGTTAACTTATAATAAACATGAAAAGATTAATAGTGTTAATATATCTAAATATCGCGTCCGGCATTCATACTATGAAAAGACTAAACTTTCTGTAAAAATAGTCACTGAAGTGCAGCAAGCAGCTGAGTTAAACACTAAACAGGAAAGTCAGACCGAAAAGAAAAAGACAAGGAGATGGCAAGATAGAGAACTACAGTATACAGTGCTACTGAAACTTTACTTTAAAATATGTTTGACTTGTTTTTTGTTATTTCAAATTCTTCGCTCAATTTTTCAAATTAACATTTATTTTACAATTAATGTACATTTAGTTCAAAACCACTTGAATCAGCATTTTGAAATATTTTAAATTCTTCACTTAGAACATAATACGTACGTTTCTCCACTAAAGGAAAATAATTGCAATTATGACAGATTTTAAGTTGGAACTTGGATGTAAAAGGTGATATTTCCCCTTGTAATCGATTAATTCCGCTCCATTGTGTATGATTGGTCTGACAAAGAGAGCTCTGAACATGTCGACGTCCTGTCCCCCAAGTTGACAAGGACAAAAATACAGTAGTGTGCAAATTAATGTGAACAAGAGGGAATTTTTACATAATTTGACTTTCAGAGTTTGGCAGCCCTGATTTACAGCTGATATTTACCTTCATTTGTTCTCAGCTGTTTGTTAACCTCATTGCCTTTGTTGTTTGTGGTTAATAATGTGTTGTCGCTTGTTTCTGTGAAACTTTAATCCTGTGAACCGTGTTAAATCCTGTTTTATTAAATGTAAGCTATGGATCTCACTCCAAAAAAAAGAAGTAAGACTGTCACATTGAATGAACACACTAATATGACACAAAGGGACATTGCTAGAGTATGTGAGGTTAGTTTGGGAGCTGCCAACAAAATTATTAAACAGTTTAAAGAGACTGGCAGTGTTTCACCTCAGCGAAAAGGAAAATGTGGAAGAAAACGCAAAACAACTGGCAGGGATGACTCAATTTTGCTAAGGTAATCAAAGGAAAACCCTAGGCTGACAAGTTTTGATCTACAAAAAGAGTTAGCATAGTCAGGTGTTCACATTCATGACTCTACTGTTCGGCGTAGGCTACTGGATGCTGGGCGTAAGGCTGTTCGTCCTCAGAAGAAACAGCTTTTAACCGTCCCAATGATGACAAAAAAGATTATCTTGGGCCAAAAAATATAAGAAATGGAATGAAAAAGATTGGAAAAATGTCCTGTTCTCAGATGAAACCCACTATATTGTACGGGGTCAACGGTCACGCTACGTTAGAAAATCACACAGTGAGAGACCTTCTCCTAAACACATTGATCAAAGTGTAAAATACCCGACTGAGAAAAGTTTTGGGGTTGTTTTTCTATTCATGGGCCAGGGCCACTTGTTCCAGTTGATGGAATGATGAATTCCGACAAGTACATTGAGGTCGTTAGAAGACAAGTTATCCATACTCTCAATGACAAGTGGCCAGAGGGAAACGGCATCATTTTTCAACAAGATCATGCTCCCTGCCATAAGTCACGAAAAGTCACACAATTTTTCCAAGAACATAATGTTAAGCTTTTAGACTGGCCAGGAAATTCACCGGACCTCAATCCGATTGAAAACTTACGGGCTATCCTTAAAGGAAAAATGTGCAAAATTAACTGCACAAGCAAAGAAACCATGATTTCTTCGTTAAGCAGTTTATGGTTCAAAGACAATGAAGTGAAAATGATGTGTCAGAAATTGATCCAATCTATGCCAAAACGTGTAAAAATAGTTACTCAAGCCAGAGGTGGACATATTTCATACTGAATGTATAATATTGTATTAATTCTGTATGCGTTATTAAAAATGAGTTAAAATCAAGCGTGTTCACATTAATTTGCACACTACTCTACATTAACCTGTATTATTTAACAATAGCGGTTTAGACCTTTAAACTTTTTTTAAAGGGAGGTATAATTTACCTACAGCTAATTGGATCCAGTGTTTTCCAGTAAGATAAATATCCCCAACTTTAGAAATATTGCTTACACAAATAAACTACTAGACAATTTAAATTTGTGAGGAACTGAATGAAATACTAGAGGGTAGAGTTTAAATTAAGTGCTAATAGCTTAAATAGTAATTCTGTTGAACAATACAATAAACCGTATAAGTCGGTGTGGACGTTTGAAGAGGGTGCGAGATACTGCGTGCTTATAAAGGAAAGAAGATATAAAACAAAATGAAGGTGAAACCTGAAGAAGAGGACGAAGTGGTTAGTACATAAAGAGAAGATGCATATACTGACTTCATTTATTTAACTCTTTAATTATTATAACGATTGTGTATGAGGTTATATACTTCGTGATAACAGTGTTTAGATAATAGTATTCTTCAGCGAAATATGACTGAAGAAGAGGAAGATATCACGAGGCGGACCCAATGCATCTGTATCAACAGATAATTAGTTTGCAAATTGATTTACCCTGTTTAACACTAGTACTGTGTATACACACGGACGATACACGAGGCGTCTCTAAGCAACCCCGACGTTGTTACAGAGAAGACCCTATCAATTACCTGTTTCGTGTTTACTTTGCAATGTATAATAAATCGGGCGTCGGTGGCCGATGGACGGACGAAGGACGACGTCTGTCTGGAGGAGAGATATCGTAGCGCGCTTGATTAGCCACTGGCGAAATCTCTGTGTTGCAAAGCAAAAGGGTTGTTTCATGATAAATTGGCCATTAGACGCAGTATTTACTTAAGCAAAGCATCCACCACTAGCGTTCACCACTTTGTTTGTCGAAGAACTACCTTTGCTGCGGAGAAGAGGAGAGGAGAGGGTTGCAGCAGTCGGTGAGAAAGGGAAACACGAGGATACAGAGGGATAGAGGGAGAGAGAGAGTAAGAGAGAGAAAGGTAGACGTTCGAGCGAGAGAGAAAAAACCCATCGCCGTGTGTTTGTGATCTGAAGATGAGAAACCAAACCGAGGGGAGCGGGAGAGTTTGGCAGGCGGCAGTTAGTAAACACGAACTCAGCAGTTTTCTTGTTATCTACACAAAACTAACTCCATCCACTACTACTACCACGCCAGCACACAGCTTTATGTATCTAATAATCTTGTTATCAATCGGTATATTCCCTTGCCAGTACGGTACGTCCGAATCAGCGTTGCTTCTGTTGCAGCTGTATACAAGTTTACCTGCAAACCTAACTTACTGTTATACTTCCCAGTACACACACAGTTACAACATAAATGCTATACACATCATATGCCTATACACAATACGCTAAGACAAATAGGAAAATGAAAATTTTATAACAAACAATCAGTTTGTTTTTCACGTCCTCTTAGCGCTCAGTGTTGAACATACGGCCTACTTTACTAAAAATATTTATTTACGATAAAATAGAGAACCATACAAGACTTCCATGTTCTGAGATTATATTTAAAATAATTTTCGAAATGAATTATTTCGATAGAAACTACTTCTTTCTACTTCTTCCTTCAGCCTTAACCACAGTACTGTGGTCACTAACACGTATACCCCCTCACGTTAGCGCACTCGATTTTAAACTGATGATGGCAGTCGATGGCACTGCCGAAGCGTCTGGTTTTGAAGAAAACATTGGACCATGGCCAAACAGCCCGGGAAGGAATTTCATTAACAAACTACTTCTTTATTGCTGATAACGTAGTACACTTATGACTTATAAAAAATGATCCCCTCCCCTTCACCTATTATTTTAATTTGCAGAAAATTACCCCCTCCCCCTTCAACTACCCTTTCCATTTATAGATATTTCACCTACCTTTCTACAGTGGATTATTATGACCTTTTTCAGGATACTTTATGTATCAAAATTAAGTACTTTACTCTAGTTAAAATATAAAATCTTGCAGGTAAACTACCCATTCCCCTTAACCGATCTTCACCAAAATCAATAGGCCTTGAGTCCTCTACAACTCTGGCAAATTAACTAAAAATTATTTGATTCTGTTTGAATTTGCAGCAGTTATCATTCGCCACAGAAAAAAATTTTACACACAGAGACTTTTCGAAAAATGACTTTTATTCATGTTTTGAGGGTAACACAATCAGAATCAGCCATTATCTCGAACACGATTTTTGTCACCATCACTATACTTCCATTTCCTTACGGAACATGGAAGTAAATATTATCCCCTGCCCTTCAACTATCATTTTCATTTATAGAAAATTACCCTCTCCCCCTTCAACTACAATTTTCATTTATAGATATTTCATCTACCTTTCTACAGTGGATTATCATGACTTTCTTTACAGGATGCTTTATTTATCAAAATTAAGTACTTTACTCTTGTTAAAACATAAAACGTTGCTGGTAAACTACCCCTTAACCGATCTTCACCAAAATCAATACGCCTTGAGTCCTCTACAACTCAGGAAGGTATACAAAAGTTATTTGATTCTATTTTAATTTTTCGGCAGTTATCGTTCGCCTTAGAAAAAATTCTACACACAGACATACACACAGACACAGACACACACACAGACACTTTTCGGAAAACGACTTTTCTTCATGTTTTGAGGGTAGTACAATCAAAATCAGCCCTTATCTCAAACACGATTTTTTCGCCATCATCATTCTTCCATTTCCTTATGGAACATGGAAGTAAAAAATTACTAGAATCGTATGATAGATCCTAAGCAATATCATATAACACAAATGACACGATACAACACCGATAAAGTAACACACCTTGACATTCTTTATCATATTAAAATCTATATGAAAATTTTACAACCCTGTAAGAAGTATTTTTAAAATGCGGAGGGAAAAACAATTTTAAAGACCCGATCGGAATTATAGTGTTTAAGAAAAAGTAGCTTCTTGTAAAAAAAAAAGGATAAAATTTTATAAGTTAAGCTACGCAATCAAAACACTCGGGAAATCAGTGGTCACTAGTAAGCTTTCACATTTTGAAAGAAATATGTTTATTATTAAATAAATCAAATTAATAAATTTTAATTTTTAAAAGCTGTAACTTCTTCGTATGTATGATTCTTGGCGAATTATTTACAACTCCCGTTGGTGCCCGTTAAAACATACCAAAGATTCTCTATTTTCCGGGCAAGAGTAATTCGGAAGTCGGAATAGAATGAAGTGGAGTGACAACAGAAGAATAAGAAGAGGCAGAGAAAGAGGAAGAAGGAGGAGGAGGAGGAGGGAGGAGGAGGAGGAGGAGGAGGAGGAGGAGGAGGAGGAGGAGGAGGAGGAGGAGGAGGAGGAGGAGGAGGAGGAGGAGGAGGAGGAAGAAGAAGAAGAAGAAGAAGAAGAAGAAGAAGAAGAAGAAGAAGAAGAAGAAGAAGAAGAAGAAGAAGAAGAAGAAGAAGAAATATATATATAGGTCTACACGTTAATTAAATATAAGAATGAGTACATTTACGATATATATGTTTATATAATTTGTACAAATATAGGCTATAATTTACATACATGCTAATATTCGAAATGTAATTTACATATTGGTGTCCGAACTGTTGAATTTTAAGATAATTGCAAGACTGCTTTGGAATCAACGAAGACCTCAAATTATTAAAAGTTTAAAAACTTAAAACTCGTTTTCCTTCGAGAAGTTGGAAACAATTATGTATATAAGCTGTTTTAAGGATAGATTATTTTGTAGTCAAGGTAGGCGAAACTTTGAGGCACAGGTAAAAAAAAAATAGTAATCCACTTAGACGAAGTATAGGCCTATTAAATATTAAAAAACGTCAAGCGACAGAATTATGAAGACGCATTGAGAAGGAAAGAAACAATAGCTGCTTAGAGATTAAAGTTAAATTGAAAGAGGCCAAAGAGATTAAATAACAAAAGCGGGTGACGGACGCATGGCAAGGCTCTACTGCGCACAGTAGCCATTGGATTATTGTTCTCACGACCACAAAATAGTACTTAAATTAAATGCGATCGAGGAATCGATAAAGCGAAAGAAATGCTTTAATCTGGTCGCCAACAGAAGTGGCCCTGCAAGTTTGTCATTCAGTCGTCTGCATAACGCAAACCTCTTTACTTGTCATTATTCACAGACAGACACGCACACGCACGCGCGCGTCACACACACGCGCGCGCGCGAATGCGAACAAACTAAGTTTGGTTTTTAATGTTTTTTATAATTCTACCTTCCTGCTATCTTGGGTTTAATGTAAAAGACTGAAATGACCAGAATTGAAATTAGGGTTTAGGAGTAGGCTAATAATTAAGTACACCTTCTTAGATAAAAAACTGTTTTAGATAATTACAACAGTTTACTGAGGTGGGACGTATAAAGAGGTTTGAAATTCCGTTGAGACAATTCCAGATTTACTTGTAAAATTGATTTTGGAATAAAACCATTCTTTTGGCAACCACATTTTTAAGTTAAATAATATCACCGTTAAAATCCTTATTCAGAGGTTTCAAGATATTTTATATCAGAGGAAATATTGATTGGAGGCGTTGAAAATATTTATAGGAAACTTTTTAATTTCGCGATTTTAGGGTATTACGACTATATACAACTTTTTAAACTAAAACGTTGCATTTTTTTGCACCATAATTGTTTAATAAATTGCCTAAGAACATTACATGTCT
Organism: Magicicada septendecula; assembly: GCA_034769895.1. Lineage (NCBI taxonomy): Eukaryota > Metazoa > Arthropoda > Insecta > Hemiptera > Cicadidae > Magicicada > Magicicada septendecula. The sequence continues at coordinate 118,341,075 of CM068375.1, read as the reverse complement.
GAATGAAAAAAAAAAATTTTTAAATAGTAACAAATTGGCCTTAAGACTGAGGTGATGTAGAAGACTTTTTGATGGCTCAGACTTTTGCAATCATTTGAATTTTTTGTTTGTAAACTATCTTCCGTTTCTAATCTATACATTGAATATCGTAATTTTAGTTGTATGTAAATTAGTTTGAATTTTATAAAATAATGTTTTTGGAGGAAATTTTTATATTACCCCAAAAGCTCCGTGTTCTGTGTTATACGTTTAAGCAGGAACCTCTAGTGAGGTGAAAGCCTGACAAAGTCTACTTTTCCTTTACAAATAATGACTGAGGGTTTACGATTTTTAAGATTCTGTGTAATACATTAATGAGTTAAGTTCCGTTTGCCGTAAACGGAGTGTGATGATTTTGAACAGATGTTATACATTTGTTATTGTACTGTGTACAATAGAACGAAGGAAAAGGAACTATTATTATTATGTTTTTAAACAGGTATCTCGTTTCCGAAATTCAGACTCCAGTAATTCTTGTAACTTCGACGCCTATATTGATGTAAAACTGGCAAAGTTTCAGTTCATTATTAACAGAAACTCCGTACGAACGAAAACCTCAAGAGAAACGGGTTTGAAATTTCACATAAGATGTATGGAGACTTTTGGTCAGTGAGAACTTAGGTCACGACAAAAAGGTAGCTGAATTCAAGGGACGGCAGTGATGTTCATCGATGTGCCAAATGATGTGTAAGAGAAGGTTGACTTAGAAATATGGACCGCGTACGAAAAGGAGAAGTGCAAAATCACGTAAAATGTGGGTAGATCTTGAGAACCGAGACAGAGAAACTCACCTAATACATAAGTAAAGAAGAGTAAAGAAGAAGACAATTGCTTGTCTAGCATATGGAGTGTAGAAGAAGAAGATGGTGATGACGACGACAATGATGATGGACTTCAATTGTAGGTATAGACTTCAGTATGTCACGCAGCCTTTCTACATGTCGTACGCTATAAGAGCCAATTGCCTGGTTCCCTAAGAAGTACTTTATATGGATAAAGTAAAACAAGATGTGAAACTTAATTTCTTTCTCCCACAAAACGTTAATTGAATCCTAGAATATCTGTTAACATTCTTTCGTATGATGATGACGACGACGACGATGATGATGATTTTAATTGTCCAAGACACAAAAGGTTAGTTTCTCAGATGACCTACTAGATTAAAAAAAAAAAATGGTAAAAGTTGTAAGTTAAAGATTTCGGCAGGAAAGACTGAAGTTATGGCTTTTGAAGCGAAATACCGTGTGAATTCAAAAATAGAATCATACATGAAAATATAGACCTGGTGTCGAGCTTTAAATATTTGGTAGGTGAAATATTTTTAACGTAGATGGTGACCTGAATATTAAATTAACCAGGTTTGGATATGTATGTGGGACGATTCATAGAATCCTTAAAAACAAGACTAGGAAAGACACATAATTAAAATTTTATAGGACGATGGCAGTACCTGCCTTACCGTACGGCATTGACGCTTGGGCACTGTGGAAGAAACAGCACAATAGGAGTACACTGGCGGGGATGAGATTTTACAGGCTGTGAATCACTAGGGACTGATTATAATATCATTATATCATAACATCACTTTACATCGGCGAATAAGAAATGAAGGCATTTGCAACGATTTATATATTGAACGATTATATGGGTAATGAAAGATTAGTTGGTGCTGCCAGAGAAAATACACCGATTGGATATAGAGATGTTGACCGCCTTTTAAGATATTGTTTCCGAAACAGGCAGGCCTGCGTGACTTATAAATTGTAGAAGAAGAAGAAGAAGAAGAAGAAGAAGAAGAAGAAGAAGAAGAAGAAGAAGAAGAAGACTTAAATACGGTTCATTATGTTAATCTACTTTATTACATATCGCAAAGATGTCTCTCGGACATCATGAATTCTCAGTCCATCCCGGATTACCCAACCTTTATTTTAAAAATTGTTTTAGCAAAGAGTTCTAATTACTACACACAGTGTACGATCCTTTTCATTTTTCAGCACTCAATATTTACTAACATGAAGTGGTTTAACCATAAACATAAGCTTACAAAACGTCCTCGCTGTGTCCGGTTACTTTTATTCAATAACTTGTTTATTATTATATATGTAAGAAGAGTTTTCATATAGAACCATACGGCACGTATTTACCCAATGTATCGGTCAGGTATGAAAGTGAACATCTTGAAGAGTTCTGGAAAGTGGAAACTCTATGGGTGGTGAGTATTGGAAGAATGGAACTTAGGATAGGACACCTGAAGGTAGTTGCAGAGAAAAGGAAAACAGCGATTGCTGTAGAAATCTTTGTGGTATTGATGGCGATTGTATCATCTTTCACGTCACACCAACTATAAAAAATTACTATTTGTGTAGTTTTCAAAGACGTAAAGGCTATTTCAGCGTTATGGTTGTTAGAAGTATCTGATTTATTTTACTGAAAGACTTGAGATTCTACCAAACGTACGTCTTTTTGGAATGTCCCATAATTACGAAATCTATATCTTTTCCTTAAAGAGAACGGGGAGGTGAAGTTTAAATATTGGGGTATGATAATATAGCTTTCCACTTTTCTACAGCAATTCAACTACTTTGTGAGTTTTCAAATAATACGGTATTTAATTTTGTTTCTACATAGTTTTCACCACACTACTATACATTTCAAACTTAAATTGCCTGTTTGTTAGGCGCATACAAAATTACCACACGTTTAACATGTTAACTTAAGTATTAAATTTCAGTTATTTTATTACCGTTTTCTTAAACAATTTAAAAATATTACTAATTAAATTAAAAAGAATTATTGTTTCCTGAAACGTTTTGAGTGTAGAGACTAGAAGTAGTCTAGACTGAACATTATTTATTTGTACAGTGGTCACGTAACATGAAAAGACTGATTTAGAATTTTCACATTTCTGCTTCTTGATCTTATCATCTTTATGAACAAATCTTTTTTTTTTTGTTATTGTAAATCCTCCGCACGAAATAGATTCGTTTATAGCAGTGTCTTCAATAAGGTTCAGCAAAAGTGTATGGAGATCCTGCTCTTACCCTCCTCTTTGTCATTTACCGCCGACTTTATCTGAACAATACCTTTTTCCGGGATTATGTTACACTCTGTATATGATAAGGCCGAAGTTTTGGAACATACGCTTGCTGCCATTCACGAGCTGACTTTAATATTCAGTTCGCATTTACGACATACTAATTAAAAAAACAAACAAACTATGCTGGTTGTTATTATATCACAGTCATAAGTTGATGAAATAATCCGACACACAATCTGATTAATGTTAAGCAATTGTAAATGCAATCAACTAACATATTTCATTTCTTGCCGTAGTAATCTAACTACCAAACTGGAACAAAAATTTTGTAAACCTGAGTTTTGTTGTTATTAAACAGCATTATCAAATTTTAGAAGTTTTGGCAAGATTACGTAAACCAGAGAAACGTTTTTTGTATTAGTATGTAAGAGATTTTTTTTTTACACGAAGCTTTAATTTTTATTCACAAATCAATACCAGAGAATTAACAGTTTGTGGTCTGCCAGGTAAAAGTGTGGGAAATAGGAACGAAAGTATCAGGAATATAAAACCAACATCATCAAGAAATGTGAAAGGAAAGACCAATTCCATTTTTTTTATGAAACGGTCAAATTTTTTTGTAGTCAACAAACAGTAATTTTTTGTAGTGAATCTTTTTTTTTGTAATGACATATTTCCTTCGTGTAATTAACAAAAAATTAAGGTAACTGTTGACATAAAGACGAAAAAATATTTTATGTAATAATTTACTCTTTGAATAAGTTTCTTCTCTTAAAGTCGGACAGAGTACACACGTAAGGAGAATAATTGGCTTAACTTTTTTTTTACTTAAACTTTTTTTTCATTAAACTTATCTTTACTTAAAGTTTATGATGTGCTGTATAGGCGTATATCATAAACATGTTTTGAAATAGACTGATATAGTTTAACATTAAAACAAACAATAATGATTTAAATAATTTTAAATTGTTAGTTAATTGTTCAATATGTGTCGCTTCCTTGTTCATTTAAAATTTATAAATATTATTATTTATTGTGTGTTTAATAAGAAAGAGTGTTACTGTACTCTACATGTTCGACTACATGTAAACCTAATTTTTAAAATTATTTTAATTATTACTTTAAACTTGCAACAGCTATACACATTGCCAAGTTATGGTGTTGTGCATGACTATGTGTTCAACTTATCTGTAATATATTTACGTACCTAAACAGGCCATGGGATATGAGCTTATTTAAGTTACTTTAAAAAACTACGTCACATATAAAGAATAATTTTGTAAAGAGAGGAGAGTATCGTGAAAGGAAATAATTAAGATCAATTTGAAAAAAATTAAAATTGTGTTTTATTTAAAAAAAAACTAAAAATTTTAACGTATATATGCGCTTTCTGGTTAGTGTACATGTAAATGTAAGTAATCGTCGTCATATTGTTACGACGGTCTACTGATCGTCGTATGGTACAGTGGAAAACAAAATACAAGACACTAAGTCACTAATTACCAGCTTTAATTAACACAATTAAACAGTTCGTAATTAACAAGACAGTCTCTTATAACAAATCAAATAAACATTGTTCACACGCAATAGAAAATGTCAAATAATATAAAACACAATTGTAGTACAATTATACCGACCGATTATAAAACACAACACCTCGCCACAATAAACACTTGAACGCACAGAGTAATCACTTGTAATCGCCCGACAATAAACTAAAAACTAAGGCCGCTGACGCCTTGTATTTATACCCCTCACAGACTAGAACATTCCACAACTACGCGTTACCTCTACACTACGACGTAATTAATTGCGGCCTTAACACAGTCAGCGAGGCTGGTGGCGTCTATAAAAGTCTCGCAAGCGCATGTTTAAATCACGTACGCCACAACATTCAACCGGATTCCAATGGATCGTTCGAGAAACACGTAGATTGTTCTGTGATGTCGTAACAATATTAAGGAGTTACATTTATAATCAGAAACTTTATTTTGATATGTAATAAAATTAAAATTTAGTTTATCTCGGATGACTGACACTCATTAATACATTACTGACAATTAACAATTTAACTGACAATTTAACAATGTGAAAATCTGAGAATTGAATATTTTAGAATATTCAACAATTTTATATAAATTATCCTGATATTAACAAATTCACCCAAAGAATTATTTAAATGCTTAGCCTTTTTTACGCTCAGTTAAATCTCCATATGGAATATCTTAATCTGCATTATTTTATAAAAATTGTTATGTTGACTATCATAATTACAATTTGTACTATTTACAGATTTATATTTACTCCGCTTGCGTTATTTTCTAATGTCCCAAAATTTCGTATATTTTCCCGCTAACCTTCGCTCTCGTGAACTTACCAGTACCCGTCTCAACACCGTCTTCTTCCTTCTTACCTGATATAAATTAAGCTTTGTTTTCCCGATTTAGGCGCCATATTGTTTATACTAAAAACAATTAAAAGTTTCTCTTCACAATTTCTTTCTTCTTTAAGGAAACAGTATAACTTACCGCGATGTGTTAGTTGAATTCAAAATTCGCTCTTGAGGGGCAGTGTTATCAACCTTTATTTTTGGTAAAAAATTTCCACCTCTGCTATATTAAAGAGATCAATACATCAATATTATCAAATGAAACAATAAACAGGTCTTAATTCTCAGTACTGGTTTATTGGATAGCGGTTCTGCCTTTTTATCTTTTAATACAAGAAATTATTATAAAATATAAATTTGTGCTCTAGCTCTGATTGATTTCTAACTCAGCGGTTGGCTATGTTGGGTCGGCTGACAAAAACAACATTCATCGTTTGTCGAAATTAATTTTACAATGGTTATTTAGTCAAAGTTCTTTGGATTACAGCAAAAGTTAACAAAATGATTCGAGAAAGTACAAACCTTCAAATAAAACTCAATTAAATGTTAGATATTTTCTTTATAAATATACTCTTAGTATCTAAAGTAAGTGTTAGTTCAACTCGTGAATAGAGGTTAAGTGTTTATCTTTCGAAATAATGTTTTCTATTTCCAAATAGTGTTATTATCCTAATTGAACAGTTTAAAAAAATATAAATTAATTATTAAATGTTATTCAGTGGATGAGTGTCTGAACCAAGTTTAATATTTAGTGCAACAGCGACACAGTGTAGTGAAATAAGTTTTTACGATTTTTTGTTAATTAACTCAGTTTATACTTTACGTTTTCCTATTCATCTGATATTTTATTTTCATGTAGGTTTTATGGTTGTGGCTTCATTCTTTTCTTTCTTTTTTCTTTAATGTATTAGTTTATTTATTTGTTTTCTTCTGTATTTCATAAATTCTGTTTAATTTGATCTGGTTAATATGTTCGGCCAATCTTGGTGTTCATTTTAATCCTTTATAGTATTGTTAGTCCATTTAAGTTATACTTTTATTGAATTAATTGGAGCTGCAATTATTTTTCATCTGCTCTCTTCTGAAGCTAATAATGAACTGTTAAAATATTTGTAACGGTTTTTTGGTTCTAGGCTTCAAGCCTACCCTTCTCATTGGTTGAGAAATTTTGTGCCCATTGTTAGACATAGCTTATAATTTGTACACAAAATGATCAAATGTTTTCTAGTTCAGATAATTTGCTTATAGTACTATTAATACTCATGTTATTAGCACTATTGAACAGCATTCCTCTTATAGATTATTTTGAAATCAAACATGACTAGGTTCTATTCAGTATTTGCTGATTTAGTACTTTGACAATTTTTTTTTTACTTATTTAGTTTACAATTGTGTTTTTGAACGTTCTTTGTGTTTTTAAAGTTCCCTATTTAAATATATTATGTTTGCCTAACCTTTCCCCTTACTTAATGTTGTTATTTTATTGCAATTTACAATTATTTCATATTTTTTCTAGGCCTACACTGGCCTACAATGGTTGATAGCTATTATAATTTAGTTTTGTCCTTTTTGCTATGTTCTTATTGAATTTGTTTAGTTTATATACAATTAGAATGAATTTGTGCATATTGTTTTATGACTACTGGTCCATTTTCAAACAGATTATTACCTTTTAAACGTAGGTCTGATAAATTAACATTCAACATTTTAGGATTTTACCATCCTTCCAATACATATTACTATTGCCTTGAGTATTATTTTTATAATTCAACATAACATATCTTATAGCTAAAATTCTTGTAAAACATATAACGTTTTCAGTGTTTTATGACACTCTTACTACATTCTACTATTCTTTTATAACATAACTTTAATAACTTAGCATACATCTTTTGATGTCTAATATTCTTTTAGAACATGTAACTGTTTAGGTTTTGATTATACCTTTAATCCTACCCGTTATCCTTTCAGGACTATAACTTTTATAACGTAACATCTTATAACTAACATTTCTTTATAACATATAATTATTATTTTATATTTAAACATGACATCTTATTCTATACTACTTTATGGTGTTTTATCTCTTTCAAAACTTATTACTATTACTGTATACACACCTATGGTATTTTAACATACTGTTTTTCATAATCATATGTCTTTCTTTTACACATTTCACTATTATTGTAGTTATCTCAGGTAACTGACATTTTTGCAGTTAATAATATAGATTTTTCTATACAATTTCTTACACTTGCATTTGAGCTGCTTTCCTTGTATAGTGTTCATTACCTTATTGTTTTTCTCAGTATACACTGTTATTTGGTTCAGCAAGATGCATTAATTATTATTCACTATATTGGTTACTATGACCATCACTCATTGTCATTTAATGTTGCTCACTTATTGTTTTTCACTCACTCCCTACCAACTTAATGCACTCTTGGTTCTGTTTTGTCTTATGTTGTGATTACTATACTATCACTATCACTGTTTACTCTTTATACACTTGTGTATTAATGTTTGTGTTTACTGTTCATTTTATTCACCATATGACTCATTAACATTCACTCTACCTTTACATCTTACTTATTCTTACATTAAATTACATCATATCTTACTTGTGGTTTTGTACCTTCAAGTTTAATCATTTATTTATTAGTTACTATTAATTGTATGACATGTTTATCATAACGTTATCTATATTTATTTGGTCACTCGGCCAATCACTTGGGTGGGGTCATTGTCATCGTCTTGTCTAAGTTAATGGTCATTACAGTGCTATATACTAAAAATTGTCATTATGCTCATTTTACCCTTCTTAGCTGTATTCTTCCATTTGTTTAATAAGGTACTCACTTCTTTTTAATAGGGCTGCTTTTTGTAATGTAATATAATATACATTATTGTGTCTGATTTGCACTGTCTTTTTAATTTTGAATAAACCCGTTCATCTGATGCTGACGATCATTCAAACATGGTACGGGTGTCCACGGTGGCCTTTCTGAAGTTTGCGCGCGCAAGCGTGTGTGTGTTCTAACCTCTTCAGAGGTTTTGGCAACACGCGTTACTGACTCGCGAAACACATCACGTTTACCTGAGAACGAAGTGATTCCAAGAGAGAAAGAGAGAGAATGGTTTACCAAACTTGGGTATAATAGCCTGGATGTTTCATTCCTGTCAGAGATTAATTAAACAGTTTCAGTCATGTCCCGGATTGTCACAACAGGTTTAGCGTCACTTTCAGCAATATGACAAATATTACCTTATCTCGGTAATTTTAATTATTAGCAAAAATTCACATCAAATCTCGATTCGGAAAATTTTGCACTTCATTAGAGTGTTTTTGTTAAACGTAATTATTTGATTAACGGCGTAATTAACAAGTAATTGTTCTGCCAACTCTCAATACACAGAAATTCGCATCACCGTGAGTCCACGGGCACGAAACAGTGTGCGCAAGCCGTCGATATATTTCGTTTTCGCCTGGCATTAACAAGTTTTGCAAAATCTGCTAAAAACGTATCGTTTTGTTTGCGTACAGTTTTCAAGACTGGCTTCACGCACTCAAATAATTACAGTGTACACATGATTTTACCCATCATGACGTCACATGAGGTGACAACACCAGCTACATATTGTTAGTTTAAACGGTATAGGGTGTGTATCAAACTTTTTCTACCTTTTAGTTGTTATTACACCTATCCTGGCACTAACTGACTAGCGTAATATATTAACAATATTAAAAAAAAGGACATTCACCTGTGTAGAAACTTTATTAACAATGTAGCTATGCTCCACGGAGGGCATAAGGCAGAACGGGTACAGCCTATACAGGTGAGATGAGTAGAACACATAAAGACTAACAGAGATACAAAGACACCGTAAAAAGGAGTTAGAATTTTGTATTTTTTATGTTACCTTGAACGTTTATAATTGTGATGTATTATTTATATGTTACGTGATAACAAATGAAGATTTTTTTTCGCCGAAATATAACTTAAATGTTAAGAAAGCTTCCATAACGGTGACTGTCTGGTTACGTGCAAAAGTGAGATCGTCACGAAACTACAATGAAGACTCAAATATTGTTAAGAACACTACATGAAAGAGTCATCTATACAAAGGGGCAGTTAAAGAGAGAATGCCAATAGGTAAACTAAATTGTTGTAAGACCTAAAAAAACATAGAGGTAAATACCTGGATATTAAGAAACAGAGAGCGATTCTTGATTACATAATAAAGTTGCTTTTTTGAGGAGGGGGCTCAATGCTGTGAAGAGGTAGTGGTAATTGTTAGAAGGAGACCACATTGCGGGAGATGAGTTAAGGAAGAAAGTTTAAATCATAGGCAGTGACCTATACAGAAAAAAATGTCTATAATCAAGGAATAAAGAGAGCCTTTCCATGCATACCACCATAAGAAGATAGTAATTAGAGAAAAAATATTAGAACAAGTCTCTCATTTTTCATATCGTCGTAAGAAGTGTCAATTCATATGGGTTTGACGAGGATCTCAAAAGAAAGCTAAACAAATTTCAGTCGATTTGTGCAACTATAAAAAAAGTACTAGGAAAAATACGAGAAACGAAAGACAGATAAAATTTTATGAAATTATGGCTGTGCCGACGTTATTGTACGGTTCGGAGTCGTGGGTATTGACTGGAAAGATTGTTAGCCGTGTACAAGCCAAGCCATGGAGATGAGATTTCTCAAATCTGTGAAAGAGTGTGCGAGGACGGACAGAACTGTACAGAATTGAGTATAATCTCTGTCAGTGACAGAACCGTGGAGTATATTTTACATTATAAGCATGAAGGAAAAGCGATAGTTGACCTCGTAGGAGATGGTTTATAGATGGAGCCCGAAGAGGAAACAACTACTCCTGGAGAGAAGAAGAAGAAGATGGTGAAGAAGATGATACGATTTTTTTATCTTTTACGCAGTTCTTTGCTCGTTTTCTTTGGCCTCCTTATTTAGGTGATTATGTTCCCCTCGAATACTTGTAAATTGTTTTTTACCTCTTAGTGAGACACTATCAGCTCTAGTCATGTTACCACCTATTTTATTGTTGTTTTATGTACTATTCATTTTTCACTTTCATTTTGTATTTTGTACCGTTCATGTAGCTTCATTTTTATATAGGCATATCCTTAATTTTGTATTTTAACTAAATTACAATATTTCTTTCTGAGCTGTTTAATGAGTTACTCAGTTCCTTGTAATCAAAGAGACTGTGACCTAACATATCTTGTGTCGTATTTCTACTTTGGTTTGGTAACGAAAGGCAGAAGTGGTTGTCACAGCAGTAATTTATACGTACAACGGCAGCGGCACTTACCACTGTAGTCAGCCTGACACTAATGCTTTACAAGTAAAAAATTATTGACGTGACAATAACTTGTGCCTTTTTCTGAGGTGAAAGAATAAAATATATCTGCATCGACAGAAGACTTCTTTTTCCTTGATTAAAGTATATCCCTTGGATTTCTATTCACAATGTTTTGTCCGAAACTGTTTTCCATCAAGCACGCACCCACAAAGCGTTTGTAATTACGAAGAAAGTGCTGCGTGTATTGGGATGAGGTGAAATATTCGTATCAACAAAACATTCAGTCTGTATTCCGGGTGCGCTTATAATTTGTGGCACGCGTGTGGGTGCAGGCACTCACAGATCAACAGGTTTGGCCGGCGAATTATGATAACAAAACTGCGCTTTGTTTAATTTATTCCGGTCAGTTTTGAAGTATGCAATTTTTACTCGGGGCAGTAATTTATTTAATAAGCGATCCAGTGTACGTTTGTGTGTTTGTGTGTGTATCCGCGCGCGCTCGACGTTTTAAAGTGTGTCAAATAGCTGCAGGTATGTTTTTTGTGTTTTGTTTTTTTCTACATAAAGAATTATGAAATAACAACAGCAACAGCAACAGAAAAGCTGCTAGCCTGTAGTAAAAATGACAAAAAGTTGAATAACAACACCAGCAAAAATGTTGAATATAGATGATGTCAGATATTAACGCAAGCAGCCGGACCGGGCGTTGTAATCTGGATTTGAGATCTGTCTTGTGTTCCAGATTGCACATTAAGGCGACAAGAGATCCTTGCGTGGCCTGCATACCAATGTACGGACGCCTATAAACAGCCTTGCAGGCATTGAACTCGCGGAAACGATGACGGAGAATTATACAGAAAGCGCGCAGTGTGTTGGACTCGTCACCGCGATATCCGCATACACCCTTGTCGTGTGTGTAAGGAAGATTTTTCTTTAACTTTAAAAAAAAAAATTTTTTTCAGTAACCTGAATAATTTGCATTTTTACAAAGTGAAAAAAATGTGTTGATCAACTAACAAATCAAAACAATAAAACGGTAGTTGATGTTGCACATACGGCTGACATTTTTTATTAAAGTTTTATATTGACATATTTCTTCACTTTCCAATATCTCATGCTTTTATTACATGATATAATAGCTATAGATTTCTTCACTGACTTGTCCAAATAACACGGCACTAGAACCGTAACGACTGCAAGAAGGATACTGGAAAAGGAAAAGTATTTGTAAAACTACATATTTTTAAGTGCCCGTTTCTATGTGCACATAGTTTACATTCACAGAAAAGTCGATAAGATCATTTTTGTGATAAAAAGACGACTAAGGTTTGTCTCTTTCTGCAGAAAATATTTCTTTTTATATTCAGATGGCAGTAAATTGTTTTTCTTGCTCCTTTACTCTTCAATTATTCGGTCAGATTTTAAAGGGTGCGCACCCATACTGACGTATGTTTTTAACATTTATTTGAGTAATGTGATTTTAACATTTAACGATCTCAACTGAATGAAGTAATCTGATGATGGAACATATGTTCCGAAACGCGTAATTTTAAATATAAAACAAAGTCACACGACGGATCTAAGGTAATTTATTAATTTATAAAAAAAATTATATTATTGATCCGACACAAAGATAATTACCGAAAGTCATATTGGTAGGCCTAACTTAGTTGTACATGCACACACACGCGTGTGCATGCGTTCAATTTATAAACATTTGAAATGATAATTAAATTAATTATATAATCGTATCCCCCTGTCTGGCCTTACGAATGTAGAGGTTCTTGTCCACACGGTCATCTATCCAGGTTCCTGTACCCTTACATGTGACGTTTGACTTTGCAAGTGGAGCAACTGTACCACTTCGTAATTTCATTAAAATCGTACAGTACTGACACATTAAGACATTTTAATATTGTACAATTGAATTAATTAAATTTAATTACCGGTGAATACCTGGAAATATCTCGATGTGTGTACAAATAATAATACAAATTAATGAAATAACGATTATAAGTAATAATTAAACAAGATGATTTATGAAGATATTATGAATAATATTCCAATATCTAGAAGCGTCAGACGAACATTCTGAATCGCAGCTGTTAAAACAGCTGATCACGTGAACACAATTACAACAATCGAAATAATTTGTAACATAATTCCAATCGAGTGTTCGTTAATACGCTGAGTCTCTGGCGACACAGAGCACTAGTCTGTGAAACCAAAGTCACTCTTTACATTTTAAGTTAGTATAAGAAAATATAATTTTTTAATCATTATAGCACTTTAATTTGTACAATTTTTCATAAGAGGAAACGGGTTACATTTTAACCCTTAATTGCTACACGTTTCTCGGTGATCTCTGACCTTTGAAGTGGTGACGTACGTGTCTTGTTTGACCATTTCTACATTACACGCCACGATCGGGTAGAGCAGCATCGGTAGACGGCGACAGCGGTGAACGTCCCATGCTGCCATATTAAGGGCCAAAAATTTGCGTCAGCCTTTCGAAAGGCAGGAGTGATTGCTTCAGTTCTTCTACTGCCAAAATAACGGTCATGTCAGCAAGTTAGCTCTTCTAACGGTCAAAACATCTTCACCGAGAACCGACCCTTAATCAATAAAGAATATATTTCACACCAAAAAAATACAACTTCTTTAAGTCAACCGAAGAAACAGCAATTCGTAATTCATCCGTAATCTCTCCCCTCTCAAGCAAATATTACGCATTGTTTAGTTTTCAGAATTATTGTTATAAATTATTACGCTAATGTAAAAAAAGCTGACATGAATCTCTTTTCTCTAAGAGTATAGGCCTACGTAGTATACGTAGGCTTGCCGTATATTCTAAGACAGTCGTGCTGACGAAAGAGACACGGAAAAGTGTTATGCGCAAAAGAAAAAATTTTGTATGGTATTCTTTAATTACTGATATTACTAATTTTATAAGTGCTGTTACTGAAATTAGCAATGTATACAACTTAAACATATACAGTTTATAGGCTACAACATAAAGGAAGAAGTAAGGTGCCTAGAGAGCTTAGCAATATGGTTTGTGGCGAAGAATGATTACGGTGAAATTAACTGATAGAGTGAACATTCAGGAAATATTCATAAGAATAGGAGAGGAAATAAAACTGCTGTAAGTAATAAAGAAAAGAAAGACATCTCGGTTGATTGCAAAGAAACTGTCTCCAGCTAAGGACCGTAGAGGGAAAGCTGGAAGGAAAGAGAGAACGAGGAAGAAGAAAGGTTGGAATGTTTGAAGACGTCAGAAACGCAAGGAGTTATAGTCAGGTGAAGACAAATGGAGAGTATGCAGTCGAAGCCTGTCGTAGACAGTTTTACTAAAGAACAACTTCAACATACAGTGCATCTACAGTTTGAAATAAATTTTGCTTATACTGTATCTTGTTATCAACTCGTGTAAAATCGTTTATTATTATGTCACGTAAAACAACTTCCTAGTCAGAGTGAGTAGGCCTACATGCATTTAAATCAGTCCTTTATGACAGGCGTAATTTTGCAATGTGCGCACGCGCGCGTTTTTGCAGCAAGAGAGAGATAGGGTGACAGTGAATGCGTGTGTGGTGTCCTCAAGTAAGGCCTTCGTCGTGTCCCTCAGTAACGTTTAGTAAACTACGTGAAGCGGCCAAGCGGAAAAAATCCTTGTGGACACAAGACTTATCTTGATGTAAACGCGAATTGTATCTTACGGTTTGTTTGGACAGAGTTAGTTGCAGTAGAGCCGTGTCGCGTCGTTACCGGTACACATGTGCATTGTGTGTGTGTGTGTGTGTGTGTGTGTGTGTGTTTTTGTTTATTACGAAATTACTCCTCACTTGAGCAGACACTAGCACGAGATGTGCGCAACCGGATCTGCCGGCCAGTATCTCGCGCTGTCTTTCTCACGTCTTTGACAATAAATGAACACATACACATAAAGTCCGTGTTGTAGAATGTGTCGCGGTCTCGGGAGACATGGCGATACGATCAAGACGGCAGTGAGCGGTGTCTCTGTGTGAAATCGAACCCACGGACTCTCTCTCTTCCTCTTGCTATTATGTTTATGACAAACGTGCAAGCTAACGCACGCCCGTATTAGGTTACACATACACACACACCAAGGCGAGGTTTCAGACATTCGCTGCATACGTTAACATCCTTTAATTGTGTTCATCCTCATTTAGAAAGCAGGTAGCAAAATTAAATTCCTGAAATGAAATGTGAGCTTCTTGCTTGCAAAATTTCATTCCTTTTGAATGAATAACTTTTGTGTTTACAACACACACACACATTCGTTTAGATTCTCCGTCGAAAAACTAATAACGCTGGAAACATAAAACATTAAGTTTTCTCACTGAAGTGCCGGTTAAGTGTATGCGTGTATGTAGACAAAAAACACTCGTAATAAGCAGTTAATACGTTTGCAGAATTCAGAAGAATGCAACTGATCGACCGCATGTTGAAACAAATAGAAAGAGACTAGTAAATAACATTAAGTGTAACCATTACAGAAATATATTCACACGTATTTATAGGTACTTGAATCGATGGACTTTTGATGACAACTTTTTTTCGGTGAATAATCATGATTTATTGATATTATTACTAACATCAAACGTTTCACCCATCCTGTCATGTGGCGTCCCCATAAAGCTTTATCACGTCAGTGAATGGGCAAAAAGTTTGGGATTTGTAATAATATCAATAAAACAGGAAAAGTCTTACCGTTACAGAATAATCTTTTCTTCTCTGCCACCGATGAGTCAAGAATTACTTTAATTCACCTGCGCTATTCTCAAAATGGTCTTACTGACAGTATTCTTCATAGTCTCCCACTCTCTTTTCCTTTGTGTGTGTACGGAATATTCTTCCTAGGCAATTTGTTTTTATCCATTCGATGTAAGTCTAGACTATATTTATAGTACGCTGTCCACTTGGTCCGGTTGTGGGTGATACGGCAGTTGACTGCACAAATATTCAGGGCCTCGCGGATGTTAACATTTTTAAGGCGATTTCTTACTACACACCCTTATCTAATCGAAAATTCCTCTTGAATTCTGCTAAGACATCTTTTTTGTCACAACCTAAGTTTGTGACCCATTCATAACAGTCATTAGTCACATTCTACAACAATTTAAAAGAACTTACCGTTTCTCTTCGCAAGACGTTTCTAATGACCACACACACACACACACACACACACACACACACACACACACACACACACACACACAATCTAATTTATTATGAATGCCCTAAAAAGAACGTTACCTTCATTAGGAATCACAGCGTAACCTCTGCAAGCAGACGACAGTCTTTATAAAATCGCCTTGAAAAGCGACAGCTTGCAATGGGAAACAGAATAAGTGCCATCCACATCTTTTACCTCTACTATTTGGGTGTCGAGGAACAAACTATTATAACTGTCAGCTTTTAGAAAGGACAGAGTGTAATTTTAAAGCAGATTAGTCGTCAACCAAAGTAGATGAAATTTTGAGGTGTAAAATCCAATAGGAAATTTATAATGTCAATCGAAAAATTGCAAATTTCTATTCAAAAACATTAATGTCATTGAAACTTGTCCGGAAAGCCATTAATACTGTTTTGGTAAGGACTGTAATGTTACTAGTAATATAACGGTAAGTGGCATACAGTGCAATCCAAGTTTCAGTTCTTAAAGTATCTGCGCTATAATCTATAGTTCCTTCTTAGCGAGCAACGCACGCTCGCGCGCACGCTCTGTCTCTCAACACGCGCGCGCGCACACACACACACACACACATCCCTACACCAACATCAAAAACAGTATACTTAACTATCTAAAAAATACTCATGACGTATTCAAGCTCAACCTAAGTTAATTGTGTCGGTAGTTATCCATGTTCCAAATATAAAAACGCGTGGAAATAATATAAAAACATGAAAATAAGTAGGCCTATAAAAAAGTTAAGTTCCACATCGATGTGTTAAGCAACTTAGTGGCGAAAGCATTATAGGGCTCAAAGTAAATTTGTTCGTAAAAGCTACTGTTGTCATTAATAATAATGTCGGTAACTAAGTAATAATAATGTCAGTAATATTAATGGGTGTCCTGAAGCAGACTCAAAATGTATGAAACGATACAATTGACTCACTTGTGTGGCTGGAATGATAAGTTCGAGGAGTTCCTGAAGAGTAGGCAGTTTGTTCTCATCGTCATCGTCATCGTCATCGTCATCGTCATCGTCGAGGCCGTGGCTGTCGCCGTTTAGTATTCTGAAACAAACAAAACAATAATCTAAGATTAAAAATTAAAACCAATTCTGTTTCATGGAACTCAGCATTGAAACTATTGATAGTTTCCAACTGCAGTTACTTTGGTGGCTGTCGATCCTTTAGGTAAAATACTGTTCACCAGAGACAATAAAAGGACTAAACATTGTTATTAAACATTCTTCTCCTAGATAACCCCACACAGTGGTCAATGGGAAAGTTAGGTCCGATTGCGCATAACGTCTGCGTATTTGACAGATCTACTTCGGACATGCGCAGTAGGTATGTTAATTTAGTTCATGCTGAGTCCAGCGAACACATGTGTTTCATTGTTGCTTTCTGTATACAGACGGTGCGTTTATTAAAAATGTGTATTGTCGTTTAAGATCCCGCGAAGTGTAAATTCGACCTGTGGTAGATTTTTGCACGCGAAAAAATTAAGGGCGGCGGAAATGGTGTCGTGAGCTCTTTGACGGCCATACAAACATTCATGACGAAGACCTCAGTGGTCGACCTTTACTTGTCACTGACGAGCTTGAGCAACGTGTCGATGACGAAATTCGTTTAATCAGACGTTTCACAATAAGCGAGTTAAGTGATAATTTCGTAACACATCATAAACTGTTCTGTATGAAATAGTCACAGAAAAGCTTCATTATCACAAAGTCTGTGTCAAGTTGTTGCTAAAAATGCTCAGTGAGGCCCATAAAAAGCAGCGAGATAATGACAGCGCCTGGAACGTTTTTCGACCACTGCCGCGCTAAAGGAAACTAATACCTCAAACGTATTGTCACTGGAGATGAGACTTGGATCTCATAAGTCAACACGGAAAACAAACAACAAGCGTGCAATGGAAGCATGACTCATCACTTAAAAAAAAACAAATATTTGCTGGTTAATTAACCAAAGGAGAAATGGTTACAGTTTTCTGGGACCACCGTTACTTGCGGAATTCCTGGAACGTCATACGACAATAAATTCTACAGTGTACTGTCAAAGTGTGTAGAAAAACTGTGAAGAGCGACACAGAATCGCCGGCGCGGGTTGTTGTCTTCAGGTATCCTGCTGCAAGATAACGCACGACCACATAGCGCCTCGGTCACATTCGTACATTTCAGAAATTCAAATAGAATATTTTTTACTCACCCCCCTTGGCACCAAGTGACTTTCATCTTTTTTGTACACCTGACAAATTTTTTGGCTTCACAGAAATTCATAAACAATGACGGACTCAAAAGTGCTGTGGAGGGATGGTTAAAAAAACAGTCGGCAAACGTCTTTAAGGAGGGGTATAAAGAAGCTTGTCTCTCGCTATAATAAGTGTTTATTGTAATGGTGGCACAGCCATTCGGTTGGAAAAACGAATCAGGGTTAAATGTTATAGCCTATACACTGGTAATAAAATATTTGTTTAGTTAAACATTTTTTTAGTAGCGTACCGGACTTTACTTTCCAAATGGCCCTCGTAGTTTGGTTTCGTTCCCATCATCATCATCATCATCATCACCATCATATTCCATAGGCCTATAACACGTATTACGCCTTGGAAGAGCCTATATCACACCACAGGCAGAGAGCTACAAGTCTGTATTGAACAACGTGGAATGACGAGATGCACGCTGAAGAATGCTGCTGTTGTGCGTTCACGTGTAGATGTCATGTTGTCGCTAAAACCCAGGCTGTTGTATTGCTCCAACAGTACGTAGACGGGCTTGTCCTGACTCGATCTTGGGCCGTACGCAGCACGTCATGCAACAGCAGGCTTCCTACCACCGACCTACCTCCCGTTGACGTGTTTCCATTTAATTTAATTATCTTCTTCCGCCTTATTGTTCTTATCACAGTCCTTCTTACGTTTCTTAGTGAAATCCTTATTTTTTGTATTATCGCGTTTAGCGTTGTCCATGTTCTAACAAAAAAATAATTACAGTCAGCAGACGCTGATTAAACGTTTTCCCTTTTAAACAATGTCAGTTTGTTACACTCATTACAGTGTTCCAAAAGTAATCCATGTTGAAAAAGTTCGAATAACATTTAAAAATATTAATGTTAATTTTACAACTCGTTCGTTATCATTTTAGTGCATTCTCCTTTTGTATTCACTAAAAATATAACGTATGTCATTATATAACAAGCGTGCTGTACAGAACTATAATTTCACGAAACTATTATAATTTTCTGTTTTGTGAAAGCAAAACACAATTTACCACATGTTGTGTTAGGACCTACAAACATGTTGCTAATGAGATATAATGTTGGGACTGTTCTGGAACAGATTATAACGACAACTCAATCCATCAACACCAGCAGAAATCTGCGCACTATACTGAAGTCAAATCAACAAGAAAGTTTGACATTCGATCCTTCCTATGCATTGCAGTTTGTTAGATACATCGCCTTACCAGAAGTGATACGAAATATTAAACATTTTAGAAACTGGCTACAGAATGTTATCAATACAGAGTATAGAGTAGCCTATATCTATATAAAATATATCAATATTATCAAATTAAAATAATTATATTACACAATGCTGTAATGCAATTTTAATTTATTCTTATAAAGACTGTATTTTGTAAATTGGAAGACACCGCAAAATTTTTGTAAAATTGGGAAGATTAAGTGAGAAGAATGACAGATAAAAAAAGATTCCAATACAAGCTTTGAAATGTCAACAAGAGAAGGCAAGAGAAGACCAGTGAGTAGACGAGGAAGACGGAACGCGAAAATGGACGACGACGACAACAATTTTGTATCATTGGTCGTAAATGACAGTCTGCAGCGTCTGGCCCACGGCATGGACTAGTATTTTGATGAGACAGTAAAACATAAGTTATATTGGTTTTACCAATTATATTTCTCTGTCCATTTATAATTTACTTATTTGTCCCCTTTGCTACAGTATACAGCTATTCGCACTTTATTTTTGTCATTCATTGAAAATTTTATAGACATTACTTGCAATACGTATAAGATAACTTAAATGTGACCCCCTTGCCCCTTATGTGACTCCATAACTATCGCCCGGGCCCTGACTTTCCGAAAGGTTGTATATTATTCTTTTCTCGATTGGATAACGGCTTCTCATCTCATACGATAAACGCTTAATAAGTAGCCGCGGCATGTTGCCCCATCCCACGCTAGCAATAAGGTCAAGCAGCTCCCTGATTATCTCGAGTGGCACCCGTAGATCCAGACTCGGCGCCTACCGCGGTGCTGCCAAAATATCTGTGCCTCCCTCTGCAAGCAAACGTGTGCGGTTAGGAACGTCCTCGTGAGCAGCGTAGTCCACGACCGCGCGGGGCATCTTATGTTCCTGGTGGTCGTCGAGGTAAGACCCGGACAAAGCAACCAGATGAAACACAACTATCTTCTTTTCTTTGTTACGCAGATGTTACACCGTATGGACTCAAACTTAAACAGTGAAATTTTCATGGCTTGTTTTAGTTTAATTTATTACATTGTTTCATTTATGTCATTAAAAAAAATATTCGGCCGTGTAGTGGGCAGGTTGTGAGTTGCTACTATTATATGTGTAAGCGCCTAACCTCTGACTACAAGAGCAATCTCAGCGGCGAGACGGACTGCGTATCTGCTAAGCAGTTAGTTTTCTCACAAGACCTCGGCCACTCCAATTAATTCGATATCATTACAGTAGTTTTGCGTCGGCGGTGGAGAGCAGCATTTTTAATTAAGGCTATGGTAATTGCCGCGATGAACAATTACATGTTTGTATACAGTGAGCACCGGTTCCACTGTTTGCTGTCGCCCGCAATTACACAGAGAACAATACTCACACTCACACTCGCACACCACTTTATAATTAACAACAATATCAAATATACATAAAAATCACATTAGCCGCATGAAACCATCGCTGAGTGTATGCGCAATGGGGTTCGGCGCGCACTCTTTCACATTCACTCGCTCGGCACAACCAGCCAGCCTGTCTTCCTGTTTATTGCCACTTCTTCCTCACACTCGCGTACGCGCGGTATTAGTGATCAGTTCAGTAAGAGTGTTGAATGTTTAAAGGCGGAATATAATTCCTGGCTATATGTGTTGTCTTTAATTATGGAGCGCGTAATGACCGCGGTAAACCTATTATAAGAAAAGAAAAAACGCTGGCTAAGAGACCCTATTGTTTGAAAATCGTAGATCTAGTGGGACGAGCGAAGTGAGTTCTCAGTTTTAACTCGACCGTTTTGCTTTTGTCTGCTCCATTTGGGAGATGTTTTACAGCAACTTCTGAGCACCGATTTTAGTGAAAAATTGGGAGGTAGTAACGTGAGGGGCAGATTTTGAAAAACTCACAAAAATCCACGTGGAGTATTTAATTAAAGAGAATATTATCTAAAGTCTAAGTGTAGTGTTCAGGTTTGAAAATTTCAAAATTTTTGGACACGAAGTTCTAATACTTGGATCCAAAGTTTGTAAGAATTGTACAGATCCATGGGGTTCCATGGGCCAAAATGGAAGTCAACATTTTGAAAAATTAAAAAGGTCTGTTGGAGCATCCAATCATGAGGAACTCTATTCAAAATACAAACTCGTTGTTTTCAATAATTCGACAAACATTCCTTGCAAATTTTGGACAGCTTTCATTTTTTAAAATCTATTTTTAAAGAAAACGCATCAGTTATTCGTGAAGATTATTGCATATAGGCTAGAGATTGAACCGTACATCGACTTGCAAGCTAGAAAAATTTATTTGTTACTTAGGTATTAAAATTATTAATGAAACTAAAAAACCACTGCACTAGTCGGAATTTTTTATGTTTCTTGTATTCATAATAATGTACTAAGTAGCAATTATTGTCAGATTTGCAATTGTTATTATACTAAAAAAATAAAGTAATCAGTATTTCGTAATTTTTCTGATAATTGAAAAATTATCTAATACTGAAATTTGTCTCAATATAATTGTACTTCGTTCAAACAGTGAATGAGGACTGCAGCTCAAGGAGTTTATTGATATAGGCTACTGAAAGCCTAGGTAGGTGGAAAGATTCATGCTCACTTGAAATATAATTATGGCTTGAATATAGAGTGCTTGAATAACTAAAAGGAAACAATTAAAATTTCTTTTGAGTGGTTTTATAAGATGCATATCCAGTGTCACTTGTATAAAAAACCACCTGTATTTATCAAAGTCACTGAAGAGACAAACATGCCTACAAACATAGCGTAAAACGCAATAACTTCCTTCTTGTGGAGTCGGCTAGTCACTCACTGCTGAAGGCAAAACGAATAGTTTTAATTAAATTCAATTAGTGTTAATTAATCGTTCAATGGTAGTTTTTGTACTCAGATTCACTGACAAGAGACGCGATTGATATCTTTCTTAACGCGTAATGAAAATTTTAATTTTCTTATGTGGACAATATGGCATCTGACTTTCGTCACTTGATTACTGGCACTAGCGCCGGTGAGAAGAAGAATCGACTGAGCCCTATTTTCTCAAAATCGATGAAGATATTTTGGAATAATGACGGAAAATACAAACACGCGTTCTTCTTGCGAAGTCAGAGAAAAAGGCTGGCCACTTACTTCATAGAACTTAACGTTACAGGTGAATTCTGGGAAAACTGACACGTTTAGTCATTCCATTTTCTAATACAACGTAACCTTCAGGTAGGCCTACAACCTTCCCACCGCTTAGAATGCAACTATAAGCGGATAGAATAAATAGTAAGAAAGTCGCCGTAGGCGATTTTCTATTAGAACAGATAATGGAGACATTGAAGAAAAGGTCACCATTAACAGTGCAGGCTACGGTAGCTGTCACGGACTGAAGGAATGCAACAGGGCAGTGGTATTTTCAAGACACTCTTAACTAAAGGAATTTAATTACATGTGATGCCATAATTACTACTGAGTGACGTAGCAATTACGAAGAAAAAAATGTGTAAACTTAGATTGAATGATGTTTAACAACGAGGATTAACTAAAAAATTAAAGTATTAGTTACAAAAATATGGAAATATCAAACAATTTAAAAGACTGTAAAAATAGTACTGTACTTATAAATACTCGAGTGTCTTGGTAAGACGGGGAATGATAGCTTCCACATTACAAGAATTAATGTAAAAAAAATAGATTAATACAACAGATAAGACTAAGTTATACTGAACATTCTAGGAGAACAGGCGAAATGGAAAATAGAAGATGATAGGACAGAATGATAAAGATCTAGATCTCAAATGAGATGGGCGGCTAGGCCTAAGAAACAACGTGACATTCAGCATAGGAAGTAATACAGTTAGCTAAGGGTATCGACTTCTTGAGAGATTTATATATGTATACACACCGGTACCAATCTGAAAGCTTGACCTTGTCGACAGCTGGCAAGGACAACTGCTAATACTCTACTTAAAAATATCGTGCCGATACTCTATAGGTGACTATTTGCATTACTTTATACCGGATCATATTTTAATAGTTTGGGCTCATTTATAAGTACACTTAAATTTATACTTTTTCTGAGTAGTTCAATACTAAAGCTGTAAATTATTAATGCAATTGTAAATTTCTTTAAACAGGCATCGAATAAGTACGCGAGTGTAAGCATTTTTTTCATCCAGCGGGGAACTTTTTTTCAAAGCGATGACCTATACTTTCTTTTGCTTAACCGTTTTCTGAAAGTTCAAGTAAAATTATAAGATCACAATCCCAGAAAGTGTTGAGGTAAAGTTTCGAGATATCAAGGATGTAAGCAGAGCGTAGCGGAGCATTAACAGAAAAGACGGGAGCTGTGTTGTGCTTATGTATGCATGGTGGGGTGGGGTGTGTAAGCTTGTGTGTTACAATATTAAACACACACACACACTGTTTTATTATACGCATATTTCGTTGAATCAGTATTGTTTAAAATCGTAAAACAAAATTTATAATTTATAACTCTGACTATACTGAACAATTATGAGTCAACGAAATATGCGTTGAAATTTGAAAATAAAATAAATACGAAAACATTCGTATAGTTTTTTCGTTGTTTAATTTTCAAAGATGCAAATACTCCGATATGAAAACATGAGAGGTTTCTCTCTCTCTCTCTCTTTCTCTCTCTCTCTCTCTCTCTCTCTCTCTCTCTCTCTCTCTCTCTCTCTCTCTCTCTCTCTCTCTCTCTCTCTCTCTCTCTCACACACACACACACACACACACACACACCACATAATTCGAAGAATAGGCCAATCTATTACATACTGAAAATGTAAAACACGTTTTGAAATAAAGTAAATACAAACTAATATCCTAAACATCGTATAACTAAATATCATAAATATAACGTAAAAAATCCACCCATTTGCAAGCCGTTGACAGCGGATGTTTTCAGTTCCAACTACATACAACCCGTCCTTCCTTACCCCGCCTGTCGGAACTGTTTCAAGGTCAAGCTTTCAGATTGGTACCGGCGTGTTTTATAAAGCTACTACCAAATCTTCATGAGGATAAAATGGAAAAGAGGTCGATAGCTGTGAGAATAGTCTCTGCAAAAATTCTACATACTACTCTAAAAGAGAACAAGTCTAAGTAACGTGTTGTTTTCCATCAAATAAAGGAAAGGTTTGGAATGTAAAGTCTGATTAGTCTAAGTTTGTGCTTCCAATTATTTACTATAATGAAATGGTAATACCGGAACCATTAAGCTGTGCGTGCAGTCATAAATCTCTACCAGCAACGCCACTACCTCTGGTTGCCACTTAACGCGTCCGACAACTTGTGTACGGATTTCGCGAGAGCGTTAACCCACCGTAGCGTACACTATCCTCCTGTAATTAATTTAATTACTATTTTATTATTCAGGTATGTAAATGACCACATGCGTAGAATTTACTTGAACGCTTTTTTCTACTACTATCATAGCTGTCTCCTGTCGGTCGTATCTCGCCTCTGTCTGTCTGTCACTCTGTCTCCCTCTCTCTCTCTCTCTCTCTCTTTATATCTATCTCTCTGACCTTGTTTTCTTATTTAATATATATTCTTTAGGTTAAATAGCTAACGCTGCCATCTTAAATAAAATTCTGAAGTTGTCAGGTAACATCTATCAGAAGAAATAAAACAATATTCTTTTTTATTAGAAGAAAATATGCAGCATATGTACGAATTATCGAATTATTGCATTATCAGACTGGCCAATAATGTTGAATAGGATTAGCGGATTATCGAATTAACTAAATATCAAATTAAAGAGTTAACGAATTAACGGTTTATTTAATTATTTACTTTCACCTTATTCAAGTCGAAATTTTTCATTTAAAATGTTATTGAATTATACTGAGAAACACAAAAATTGTTACTATTAGAAAATATAATAAACTATAATATGTGTATATAGTTTTACACATTGTCACTACATTTTATTTTTATTATTAGTATAAATTTTAAAATAATTACAAAAATCTCATAAAAAACCTTCGTCTTCTGCATAGCAATTTAGAGGACTTCAAAATCTGCTTCCTTAGTAACCGTGTCTCTCTCTGTCTCTGTCTGTCCGTCTCTCCGTCTGTCTATCTGCTATCCGACTCTCTCTCTCTCTCTATCTCTCTCTCTTTTCTCTATCCTCAAAACGCGTTATGACTGTCACAATAACAACTGATTTCTTCTAAAAGTGTATACTATATTGTTTTCTCTTAAACACGAATGCACGGTTCGCAGATTGACTCTTGAGTATCAGAGAATATGTAATATATTAACGGGCAATCTATCGATAAAAATCGACTATTTCTTAACTTATTTTATAATCTCTGGCAATTCAGAGTAAATAAACGAAACGTGCGCAAGTATGATAAATCAATATAACGTACACTTGTAGTATATTCACTTGTCATAGTTGTCAGTAAGTGATCCAATACGTTAAATGCTGCACAATCTGTCCACACCGGTTCCGATCTTCTACTTTACGAATCAGTTGTTCTAGTGTACAGCTCGTCGTCTCCTCTAGCAATATGTCCAAAGAACTGTAGGACTCTCTGGTAATGTATGTACGATGAATAATATCTTATTCCCGTTGAGTTCTTTTAGGACGGAGATATTGGTTCTTTTGTCCATCCATGATACTAGCAGTATCCTCCACTTACAGAGGAAGGCAACGGAAACCACCCAGTCTTTTTTTTCTAAGAAAACCCATTTCTCTAGCAATATTTTTATGAATATATTTGTATTATATAATACATATAGTATCGTAAAGTATTAACAACATAATCTAAATTCGTGTTAATGAAAATACCATATTCGTGTAAATGTGAATGAACACAAGCTCACTATTTTCTATTATCCTTTAGAACTTTCTACATATCTACTTACTCTCTCTCTCTTTCTACCACATCGTGTTAATTATTACGCTTCGGACAAGGTACTATGTAATTAGTGCCACTGACTATGTAACTAGCCTAACGATATGTATTAAAGTCGACTCACATCAAACTGTACACCGTAAATTTGGAGAAGTCATATTTTCTAAAACGTAATAATAACATATGTTAGATGTGATTTTCCTTTTTGATGAATAATTGTTTCGTATGGAAAGCAGTAGAGCGTACAGCGGAACAGGAAGAGGTGTCCACCACCATCTTCTGACACCTTCCTGTTACTGGACAAGTGTATAACACAACCCACGGTTGTGATAATTAATTTTATTTTGCTGTGTCTGTTTAAACTCTGTTACAGCTATAGCTTATCGCTACCGTAAAAGAAAAACTACTTTTACGAAGTCTAGTTGATTTTTAGTAAGCTTGATTAAACCCACATCATTCAACGTGTTCTTGGTTTATTCAGAGTAAGGAGTAGAAAGGTGTTGTCATAGTTTCTTCTGTCCTAGAAGGCTTGTTTAGAAATGAAACTAGCAACCTCTCTACAGAATTCTCAAGCTTCTCTGTGCTACCTGATCGAACACTATGACATATTGGGGGAAAAAAGTAAATTCCAAGATTTCTCGTCTTCTTTTTCTACTTCAGTTACACGACAGTAAGGGAATATAAAAACTTGTTCATTCTTATGACAGTTTGAAGAACTATTAGATGACAATCATCAATGTAAAATATAATTTGCGGTAAGGAAAGAGGAAGATGTTTTAAATTTTATCAACAGTATACGCCATAACTATGGGAGAGATAATGAAAAGAAAAAAAAACAGTAAATTTGAGACTAATTATGGAGGTGCATTTACAAACAAATTCACAAAGAACTCAAAATAAAAACTGTCAAGACCAAGAAAAAAATAACTGAGGAGTCGATACTAACATTTTTACGTAATGTGAATAGTTTAGAAAGTAAATATTTAAAAATTTTTAAATTACAGGATATAATTACGGAATACAAGGCCAGCTGGTGTAAGCATTCGGGAAAAATGCATCAACATCGCCTTCCCAAGCTTGCCTTGAATTACAAACCCACAGGGTATCGTAGTGTGGGGCGTGGATATCGGAACAGGCAGTGCAGCCTAGTCCGTGAAGTAGAGATGATGATAATGATGTGAATAGTTATACAAAGTTTGATATCTAGAAAACAGCTGACACACGATATAAACACGTGGATGACACGAGATGGACACCGCATGTGTGAAGAACACCAGTAGGATGTACTCCACGAGTTGCTCTGAGGTACAAGCTCGTGCCGCAAAGGATGGGAAGGTAGGCGTTGAAGGCAGGACAGCAAATGTGTCTATACTATTGAAGTGCAGGGAGAGAAGAATATGTTAGTCATTCTAACCATTTAGATGACTGAATCTACTCAACGATGATGTGTGGCGAACGTTCATTTAAGCCTGGCATGTCACAACATATAGCAGCGAAAGTCAAATTGGACGGATTTGCGATTTCTTAATTGACAAATTTCTACTTTTATTGCTAATCATAAAGATGGAGTCGGTCGGTCGGTCGGTTCCCACGACAGGTGACCGCGAGATCGTGACTGGACAACTGGGTCACACACGGGCCGTCATCAGCTGACTGGACGACAACAGTGACAACCGCCCCGCGCCGCGCGCCGCGCGCTCGCCGCCGTAGATTTCCTATCTCTTGATTTCACTTGCTTTAATGATTCGGCTCTCCTTTTTTTGCTTACTCTTGGACTTGAACGTAGTACTTCTCTGAGTTTCTTTCCTTGGAGATAATTGACTGAGGTTGCTCATACACTAACCTGTTTCTTTACGGCCTTACAGCGCGACACGAAAAGAGAAAACAACAGCAAAAACTGTACGCTATCTCACCACATTAATTAATTCAACTGGTCAACATCAGTTCATCATATCGGCTGATACATCGTCTCCTTATTTTATTGTTGTTTCTCCAAAACATGAAATCACCATTTAAAACTAGAAACAAATGCATTTCGGTGTGGCCCGAAATGTTTTGAGTATAGTAGTGTAATGGAATGGTATGAAAATTTATTTTTTTAGACGCAAGACGACTTGAGATGTAATAGCAGATGTGTAAGATAACAGATCTCTTTAATTTAAAACGAAATAGTGTAATGCTTATGCTTAATACATAAAAATGATCGTTGCCATCGTCGTATAATTTTTCCCGTTTTAGGTCAGTAGACCTGTTCCTCTTCATCAGCGTTTCAGTGGACGTCCGACACTTATTATGATATAGTAATAATATTATTATCATTATCTATTATTACATAAAAGAAGAAGAAGAAGAAGAAGAAGAAGAAGAAGAAGAAGAAGAAGAAGAAGAAGAAGAAGAAGAAGAAGAAGAAGAAGAAGAAGAAGAAGAAGAAGAAGAAGAAGACCAACAACAACAACAATAGTAATAATAACAACAACATTATAAAAAATATTTTTATGGAGGAGAAAATTACGTTATGGACGGTCGAGGGACTGAGTGCTCGCTTCTTACACATTTCCGGTGTGTCCGACTCCCAAGGAATAAAACCTCCCCTTCTTCAGTCGTCTGTCGCTCCAGTCTGGAACAGCTGTCAGCGTTACTTCAGGATGAAGCCTCTGTGTGCTCACAGGAGCTCTTTCTATTTTCCTACATTATTTTGTTTAAGATACCGGTACTACTCCTGTTCTCTCATTTTATATTTGAGGACCCCTCGACATTAACGCTAATGAGGATGCAATTTTCTTCTGGCGCGATCACCGTCCTTACTAAATAATAATAATATATGATGATAAAACAAAAATATTGATATACATTAATTGCATATATAGTAATACATATATATGATTGTTAATGCATGATATATGATAATTTATTATATTAATGCATTATTGTTAATGGAATAAATCCGCTTATAGTCCAAGCCACGTATTTTATAATCAACTAAACGCTATAACTCACCGTCTGTGGCTTAAGTAAATGTCTTTTATTCAATTGACATGTTTCGGGACACTTGTCCCATCATCAGAATATTTAAAAAGGTCTCTTTATACCATCATACGATGGCACAGTCGTCAATATATTAAAAAATATTAAAACCACATAACACAAAACACAAATACATTACACAAAGTACGCACACGACAATTTTCGGTGTACACCACACGGTAACCGATAGCGCACTGTATTTGTGTTTTGTGTTATGTGGTTTTAATATTTTTTAATATATTGACGACTGTGCCATCGTATGATGGTATAAAGAGACCTTTTTAAATATTCTGATGATGGGACAAGTGTCCCGAAACATGTCAATTGAATAAAAGACATTTACTTAAGCCACAGACGGTGAGTTATAGCGTTTAGTTGATTACTAATGCATTGTATACACACACACATACACAACGGATTTACTGGTACTGTCGCGCCCAGCTATCTTGCCTTCTGTTATCATTGGTATCTGGATGTTTATCTGTGGCCAACGTAGAGTCCTCCATCTTATACTTCCAGTTACGCTTTGATTTACAGCGCCTCCTCTTTTGTAACGGGACCCATTTTAAAATGTGCTTCGACCATCTGACATCTGACATCCTGTTAACATGTCCAAACCATACCAGCTGCCGGTTTTAAATTTCTTCAATTATGCATATTTTTACTCCAATCTTTCGTTTTACACCTTATTTCGTCTTCTATCTAACCGCGAGGAGCCCAAGCTTCTCCGCCAGAAATCCATGTACGTGGATAGCAACTTTCTCCGGTTCACTTTATTTAAATCACAAACATCTGCCCCATACAGCGTTATGGTCTCCACAGAGGAGAGATACATTCTTTCTTCATTGCTTTCCTGATGTCTTTTTTACTATAAAATGAATTCAACATCCGGATTGGTTTCCTCCCCTTATTAACTTTCTCGTGAATGTTTTCTCTGCTATTCCCATTTTTCTTCAATATCACTCGCAGGTAGGTTACTTATATTTTATACACCTTAATAATAATAATAACACATTATTAATAATAACAAAATGAAGCAGACGAAACATCAAGTTCTAATGAAGGCAAAGTGCTATTGGATTTTCTGGGCTAGATCCCGAAATCAGGACAACCCACTAATACAGTAATAGTAAATGACAAATAGAACACAGAAATCAGAAACGCTTTACAACGATAAAAGTCATAATGCCAACGTAATATCGGTCAAAAAATCATCATTACAGTGGCGAAGGGCTCTCTGTAATCTGTAGGAGACGCTACAGAGTAAGGAAACGAAAGACTATAATTTATAATGGAATTCATTAGTTTAGTCAGCATTAACCCAAAGGATCACAAAGGATAAAATCTTATGTTATCAACCTCAAGCTATCTTAAAGGGGAACGGTATTCGGTTGTTATATAATTGGCCAGTACATACGGATTAAACGATACTAACAAATAAACCATATATAACTGGGTATGAGCTAAATAATTGCAAAGCATGGTTTGATTATATCATTGCTCGTTCAGTGACTCATAATAGCAATAAAGTTGAAAAGAAAGGACAAAAAATGTAATCCACTCGCCGAAGAATATAAATAAGGATATTCTCAAATTACAATCTGTTGAAATACATTATCGTCGATAAATAAAGCAACAGGTAGGCTACTGTAAACAAAATCGTGGCAACTAATTTATCTGAGCTACAATTTTAAATGCCAATTAAATGACAAAAGTGTATCAGCCACGTACCAAAATTTTAAGGAGTGGAAAGTTTCTAAATTTCTGGAATTTTTAAATTACTTAGACTATATGCTCAAATTATCTGAAGTCTACATTTTGTCTATAATCATATTATTTAAGATTCATTTTTCACTAGTATCCAAGTCACTTGTAATTATATTCATAAACTTACGTTAATAGTTTCCGTCAGTGACTTTCTTTCTGACGCTACGACGCGTTTCAAGACATACGTCTCATCATCAGGTATTTCACTCCACCGAAGAGGTCGTCAATACATTAAAATAAAATAAACAAACGAACATATAAACACAAGCGTGAACTGAACATATTCGGCCGGTGCGCACCGCGTTGAAGTCAAGCCCGCGCTGTTGTTATTTCTGTACATTATCTACTCTGTTGTTATGTGGACGCACACACACATAGATTATTAACAATACCAATGGACGCCAGTGATTTAAATGAAGAACTAACGACAATTAAGCACATAGCTATAGCTAATAGATATAAGGCATTGATGATAGATAACTTAGTTAGGCAACATCGAAAGAGAGAGAAAAAGAATGGTACACCCCGTAAAAATCTAGATAATACAAGATATATATAATGTGAATATGGCAACACCTTACTCAAAATATTAAATAGTGTGTTCAACAAGTCAAGTATTAAAATGGCATTCCGTACTACTAATACCATTGGCAAAATACTTAAATCCAACAATCCAGACCATTAGAAGATAAGACAGAGTATACAGGATTTCATGTAGTGACTGTAATAGCTATTATATCGGACAAACTGGTAGATCTTTTGGTAAACGTTTCAAAGAACATCTCCCCAAACAAAACATTAAAAAACTAAATTCCAGCTTTGCACGCCATCTAGTTAATAACAATCATAATTACACAAATTCAAGACCAACTTTAAACCCCTGCATATATGTAAGAAAGGCAGATACATGAACGCTGCTGAAGAATTTGAAATATATAAGGCACAAACAATTCTCAGTAAAATTAAAGGTAGTGGTACAAATAATAGTAAGAATATTCCTGAGTTCCTATTAAATGATCAAATGCAGTTTCAATCAAACTCGCTACACGACATAGTAATTAATATCCAAGATAAGACTGAAAACACACGGACAACAGAGTAGATAATGTACAGTAATAACAACAGTGCGGGCTTGACTTCAACGCGGTGCGCACCGGCCGAACATGTTCAGTTCACGCTTGTGTTTATATGTTCGTTTGTTTATGTTATTTTAATGTATTGACGACCTCTTCGGTGGAGTGAAATACCTGATGATGAGACATATGTCTTGAAACGCGTCGTAGCGTCAGAAAGAAAGTCACTGACGGAAACTATTAACGTAAGTTTTTTAATAATCATATTATTGTACGTATGAATGGTTAGGCTGTGAGAAGTCGCCGATTTTAACATTAAAACATAAAATATGATTTACATTAAAGTAAATTTAAAATTTTCTCGTGAGCCATAACCAAGTTAAATACACGGGCGGAAAGCGGAACACTATAAAGAAAAGGAAAACAATGAAAGCAAATTCAAAAACAGAAATGTGTACAATTAACTCTGACAAGAGCGTAAACAGTGGGCTTGGTACGAAATGCGTTGTGGGCAAAATGGGTTCTACCGGATAGCAATAACTCACGGTTCGCGAAACGAGACTGTAATTTCAAGGAATGTGAGAATTTTCGTAACAGAAGCGCCATTGTTCCGTCGGAACGGCAATTACCTAGATGGACAGAGGTCCAAGAGTTCGCACCCATTCGTATTTCACAGACATTCGCGTGACGCTCCCACACAGGAATTTAATTCAACTTATGACGGAGAATTCGGGACCAGATGTCGTGTCACGTCCGGAGTACGGCTTAAGAGCATAGGCTTATTCGTAATTGAAGAACAGGTGTCTAGCAGAAGAAATACTGTCTACTCACCTGAGTGAGTAGTAACATTTTCTTATCTGAACACATAGGTCTGTTTACTCGCAATATGAAGTAAAACAATTGTAAATCTTCATGTGTGTGTGTGCGCGCGCGCGCGTGCAAAACGATTGGGTCTCTCCTTCAAAGGAAAAAGCAAGCGCGTCTGTCCTTTTCAGGCCCAAAACACCAGGCTTTTCATAAACGGCAAAAGAAATGAGAAGCATGTGAGAAACAACCCGAAATCTCAACATATAGTCTAAATATGAATAAAAACGTGCGTGCGCACCCTCTCTCTCTCACACACACACACACACACACACACACACACACACACACACACACACACACACACACACACACACACACACACACACACACACACACACACACACACGCACGCACGCACGCACGCACACACGCACACACACACAACGAGGTGCAACGACATATAGCATTCGTTTCGGTATAAGTTTACATCTATTGCTAAAATCTCTAACTACGCCGATTCCTTTTGCTTATCCGGAGCGTCCCTTCCTTCCAAACCATAGTGTTCACCCACGGTCATTATACGGTTCATTTTCATCCCTTCATTATATGGTCTTCTTGGGTGCCTCCGCTTCCTCCTTTGAGGTTGGTTTCACTCAAAGTTTTATTGTTTTATTGGTCCAACTGTCATTATTAACAGGATGCTCTTGACCTAACCGCCTCTTGATGTTACACCCTACCTAGAAGAAGAGGTTCATTTACCTAATTCGTATTACAGTTCTGTTATTACGCAGTAAATAAGGGACACACCTCATTTCCACAAGTCAAGAGTGACTCGACCGTAGTTTTTCTTGTAGTGGTGTACCATTGTCTTTGGCAACAACTGCTTACATCACAATCAGTTTTCCATTAGCTCTTGTTATCTCTTTCCGATTGGACTTTATTTTGTCTGAGATATCCGCTGCTTCTGGGGACTCTTTAATAAATTAACACTCTGAAAGTTTCAATTTCGCGAACTCGATTGTTTCGGTATCCCGTCTAGATTATGTGCATAAGGTGACACGGGCGTATTTACGTGGCGGACGAACGGGACCGGGCCCTCTCCCAGAGGGGAAAAAAGTTGACATATTTTGTTAATCTCATCAATTTTAGATTGTTTATTATTTTTTTCAGCTGTGTTTTTCAGCTAGTAACCATTTTTTAAATATACAAACAGGTTTATTACTCAGCATTTGCGTATACGTTTGAAATATGAAGTACAGAAAAATCAATTCAGTCAGCAAGTATCTTCTAAGCAATGATTCAATACCGCCTATTTTTCTTGTTTTATTGCCGTTTATTTTAATGGGATTGATTTCAGGATGTTATCTTACGGTTTACACCCACTTTAAATATAGTAATATTGATTAGTCTTAACTTTGTTTTTTCTTTTGTTTGAAGCCGACTCGACTCGACCGGATCCCGGATCCCCCCCCCCCAGGCCAAATTCTAGATACGCCAATTGAGTCTTTCACTCCGCATTTTAACGATGACCAGTGCGTGTAAGTAAATAAGTTTCATAAATCGAGTCTCAAAATAATTGGCATTTAGATATTCACAGAAAACATCCCTTTTCTTATTTCATGTTTTTATTTATTTTTTCTTAACGAAGTTTACAGGATTTTATTGAATGTTGTTTCGTTTTCTATTCTCAGATTTCGAGACCGATGAATCATCGTATGCCATACAGAATTGATGAACGTTCAGGCACACAATTTCCGGCAGTCCTGTTGCCTCATCTCTTCTCTGACGGCTGCACTCGTTTTGAGAAAACGCTATCTTTATTATCACACACTTTATTATCACGCATCACAGGTATGTGAGGTCTACGGTTTAACACTGGCTCCAATCCGTTAAGATCTATTAGTAGTATCACACTTTGTTTAATATTTACACTGACAATCTCTGGTAACGGACTGGACATCGCGAAACCATTCAATTATTAATGTTAACATATTTTCCCTTTGACACGCTGTAAACTACGGTTATTAAGGAAGCGAGGCACTCTTCAGAGGTTAACGTATATGTTTGGTCACCTGGCTAAGACATAAAAAAATAACAATTTCTAAATTTCTATAATAAAAATAAAAGAAATAGTTTCGTAGGTAACTGGCGTGGTCCTGTCACGCCAAGAAATGTAGACAATTATCTATTGAAACGGCTGTATCGTACCTGTACACTAAGACTCTGATAAATCCTGTGGTGCTGACACAGTTATAGATATAGAGGTGAAAATATTTTAATTAGGTTGTAACATCACTTGAAACGATTACCTAAAAGGAAACCGTTAAAGTGGCATTACTTTAAAACAAACCCTGAAAAAAAACACTATTTTATTTTTTTAGTACAGTAGTATCATATTTTTAAGGATATTCACAACTGCAGCAGAATTGAAGAGGTGGAAACAAAATTTCTTTATTATGTGAAGAATGTGTTAAGCAAATTCATTTTTGAAATACGACGTCAGAGGCCCTTATTTATTATGCAGTCAGTTACTGTATTATTGTTCATATTTGAACAGAGCGTATAGATCAAGTTCATAAAAGGCACGAAAGCAGAACGTGTGTTAAGTAATTTTGCATACACATCTAAAAGAAAGAAACTCCCTTAAAAATTACCACTTAAAAATTGCTTAGAGAAAGGTCCTGGAAGACTAAATAAAAAATACCAGAACTTATGAAACGAAACAGGTGAATTCACATAATTCTCATAGTCCTTTAATAGAGAAAACAAAAAGAAAAAGATGAAACAGGAAAGAAGAAGAAGAAGAAGAAGAAGAAGAAGAAGAAGAAGAAGAAGAAGAAGAAGAAGAAGAAGAAGAAGAAGAAGAAGAAGAAGAAGAAGAAGAGTGTCAACCGATGGTTTTAGATGCAGTGGTTTTCCATAACTGGCACTGGTACTACTATTTAAAATAAAAACCAGATTATTAATTTTCCCATGGTGAGACGGAATGCCACTATATTTATAAAACGAGTCCACCTTCAGATATCTAACAGCCAATTGGACAACGAAGTATATGAGACCTTTTAAGCGTTGGTGAAGCGGATGTATTGCTTTGGGACCAAAACAGGTGTTTCGCCAAGTGTCTCATAGAAGAAAAAGAAGAAGAACATGAATGCTAAAGAAGAAGAAACAGGATGATAAGAGAGAAAATAATTTTAATTGGCTACCCGCCCTACTAAAAGAAGTATCCCGCTAAAGTTAGAAGTAAGTATATGATAGACGTAAATATAATAACAGAGGATATTTAAGAGATACGCAGAGTAGAGAAAATCTGACACAAAAAATGTTTTGTTTGGCGGCCAATGTGAGGCAATGAGTAGAAATTAAGAAGGTAAAACCGTACTAAAGTCGCAGCTGGAAAGAATGTCAAGATGCCACGGCCTGTGCCTAGTAGTAAGAAAGTTAGCTCAAATAAGGGAAGATGAAGATTTCGAGTCCTCAAGAGGCAAGAACTCAGTAGTCATCCTGATAAAATGATCACTGTATCCTTCATTGATTCTAACATCCCGGAAACTCTAAACTTTCAACACTACGGAACATATTTTTCGTTTCACAGCGTTTGTCGTATTCTCATCACCGGTTCTGAACATTTACAGATGTTATTCATTTCCCAACAACAACAGCTGGCAATATAATTAACTCCGGCCTGTCCGGACTGGTCAAACTGTCGTGTGATTAGCATTATGCAGATCGTCTATTGTCTGGCCGGGGCTTGCGGATACATTAAAAAATAACACAAACAACAAGACTGGTACAACGCAGGAAGTCGCATCTAATTAGTGTTTGTCGTATTTTTATTGTGCTGTAACCGGTGTCAGCTTTATAAAAATGCTTCCCAACCGAATTAATCATAGCAACAGCATTTACCAGCGTTCCGCTATCAAGTGGGATCCTGTCATTACGTTTACAGATTGGAGTAAACAGTTTTTTCTTTACCGACTACACACGAGGATGTACAGTATGTTTGTATGTTTCCTCATAACTATAAAACTACTTCTCTGAATTTGTCAAGACGATCTTTGCACCGACTCGCGTGATCTACGCCATGTATTGATTTGAAGAAACAAAATCGCTGGCGCAAGACGTAAAAAATATTAAAAAGGTCTATCGAAGGAGATATCACCCGATTTGTTTGACCTCGCCAGTAACTTTGGTGCAACGACGCGTTCACGAACGGTTAACTAACATAAACAAATTTAATGGAAATTATTTGTTTTGACGTCGCGAGTAATATTTTTGAATATTTTTATGTTCCGTAGTCAGCGTGTGCCCCCTGGAACCCCCAAACTCTAGTGCGGACTTGATAGTACCTGTTATTCGTGTAGTTTTGCTGAGGCGAATGACTCTGGTACGTAAACATTTCAGATAGATAATAACGGCAGACGCTAGATAACCTTTTTGTGAAATATTACATAAAATATTTAATTTTTTTGACATTTTAGCCTTTTTCAGACTTTTTTATATCTTTTAGTTTATTATAATGTCAATTAATATTATATGTATGTTCTAATAAATATTTTTCTTCTGAGTATATGTTTTTTGTTATAGGCCTAATAGGATTAATTTTTATTAACTGAAGCATAGGCTAACCCTTGAATTCTCGAATTATTTTTGGGCTGAAAGGTTTCCAAACTGTATGTCGTCGCGTAAAAGTGATGGGTCATATAAAGGTGCCAGTAACTAAAAAAAAAATATTATTCAGTATTAACAATCAACCTGTCACTCGACCTGTAGATATGAGTAACTAGGGTGACAACACTAGAGGTAATAATACCCGATTGGAGCATACTGTGATACAAAAGGAATCTGTTATTAAGACTCTCAATAACTATGAGAACAAATTGACGCAGGAAAGCAGTGAATGAAAATCCTTTTCGTAAAAGAAGGAAAGTGTGAATCTGATATTAAGGGAGGAGTATTATCATCGTGTGACGCCTTACAAAAATCATCGATTAATACAAGTATCCCTCAGCTATCACATATCATCTTGAGACAATGACGTCACTACCGGGGGGGGGGGGATTGAGCCCCCCGTCAATCCCCTCATCCACAGCTATTAAAAATGTCAGAAAATTTCCAGTTCACGTAGGTCTGTTTCTAGGCCAGTTGCGTAAGCTAAAAAAACGCTCATAAATAACTGTAAAAATAAAAGGAATTAAAATGTTTGTAAATTAATATAATGGATTTTAAAAAATCACAATCACCTAACATTTGCAGCGTTAAACAACGTATGTATTTGCAGCCTTAAAAACAGCGTTAACAGGCGCTACAAAACGAAACTAATTTCAGAGCTTATTAACTTAATTTTACCTTTTTCGCCCAGACACACTTCCCTTACAGGGTTGTCTTCGTCTTGACTCCTCTAGTCTAATGTCTCTATAGCCGTCTTTCCACGAGTAAACTAGCTGTTTCTGGACTTTAGTTTGAAAAATTTAGATACCTTTTTGCTGGATGTTATGTAAAATAACATATTTTAACTCAAACTATAATTTGGTTAAAATACTCTTAGGCCAACATCTTTAAATTAAATTGCTAAGGGGTAATAAACTGGGGTTTTAAAAATATCTTCAAAAAGACTCATATTCACAAAGTCTATTAAGAACATAAATTTAGAAATAAAGTGATTCTGTTTGACATGAGACCTTTAAACTACCTTGAAACTGAGTATCAAATAATAAAGATAGAATATTTTT
This sequence comes from Magicicada septendecula, assembly GCA_034769895.1. NCBI lineage: Eukaryota > Metazoa > Arthropoda > Insecta > Hemiptera > Cicadidae > Magicicada > Magicicada septendecula. The sequence goes on along the minus strand of CM068375.1, from coordinate 118,302,319 downwards.
AAATCACTGTTTTCTATTTTTTTCAACCCTTATACTTTTTGTTGGCTTGCTCAGAAACATTGAGACGCAAAGAATTTATGAAATTTATAGAATATAATAGAAATCTATTGATAGAATATATGAAATCTGTTGATAGAATAGATTGAATTGAATTGAATTTTTAATTGATCCTGAGGAAATTAGAAAATGGGGGTCCAACCTTCAAGCAAGGCTCATACCCCCCCCCCCGCGAGAAGGATCTCCTAGTTGCGCCACTGTCTTGAGATATCTGATCATAGCCTACTAATTATCAACTATCTATGTGAAAGCGCTTTCTTATGAATAATTTTCATGAAAAGCAGACAAAAGAATACTGTTTTAGATGAACCATAATGTTTTGACTTGTGATTGATACTTAGCTGTTTTAATCCAGATTAGACATTGTATTGGAATCCAAACGATTTCATAGCTACATTTCATATTTTGCGTTATATTTATACAGACACTTTTATGATGACATGTTGCTAATTATGTTTTGAATTTTTTATAGTAGGCCCTAATATGTTGATAGCACCATAATAATACAAAATTCCTAATATTACTTTTAATATTTTCTTTCCTTTGTTTCAACCCAATGTTTCCTACTGTAGGGTACTACCTACTCTTTTGTGTTTCGTAGTCTATGTTGCTCACCCATTCTAATGACTGTGTTGAGACTTCGGAGTGCCAAAGACAATAGGTGCAAATTCATCAAGAAACCAGTGGTTAAGTTGTACGTTTTACAGACACCCCGACTTCTAATCAGAAAGCGCCTGGAAACAGTCCTGCTGTTTAGTTCTTAGTCTCTCGTGAGAATTTGTAGACACAGAACACGCACCAGAGCATGATTTGTGGTTAACTTAATTGAAATAATTCGTTTTATAGTTTAATTTCTATATTTAACAACCCAAAAAGCTAATAAGCTACCTTTTGTCTACGACCTCTTAACAATGTAAGAATTGTTTATTCTTTTTTGCTATAAACGTTTCTGTTTCTGGATTAATTCATAAAGACTGTTATGAGTTACACATCAATTCATAAAAAATATACAAAATAACTTCTGTGAAACGTGCGTCAGTTGTAAATAAACATACGTGCAGAAGTACTTAGCCTACTATTTGAAGATATTACATGGGAGACTTGGAGGAAAGTCGCACGAATTACTTACAAAGGAATAATAAACGTTTCTTTGTAATAATTTTTTACTGTACGAGAGAAGCGAGGGCCTGGCCTTTCGTTAAAGTCCGATTCTCAGACACATAAAGAAGTGTCGGAAGGGCCACCACCTTGTAGAAATTTAGGCGTGTTTCTTTACTTGCTAAATTAAGAGTTCGCCTGTGGTCCCGCACATAAGGATGAACTTATGAAACTTATTCATAAAGGAAATGATGTTAACCCGATTGAACTGTTAAGTTAAGAATGGAAGTCAAAATTTTGTTTGAAAATTGTAAAAGTCACTGAGCGGATTTTGCAGCTCAGAGAGGTTACTAGTATTAGTTTGTTGAAAAGGTTGTGACTGTTAAGAATGTCTTTTCAAACGTAAATGCGAAAAAGAAAAAGGCAAAATAAATTAACGAAAATAAATTCAAGAACACTCTGTAATTACGTACTAACGGCTCCCCGATCGAGCAGTGACAGGAGTTTAGCAACACCCAGCGTGGAATGCAATAAATTCGTAGTAATTAAAACGCTATCCTCCTTAAATCTAATACGTTCGCGTATGTATCCTACGAACATAAATCATTCCAGAAACCCTTATTTTTTTGTTTTATTCATTACGATTATTAAAACGGTGTCTTACAAAAGCCGGAAAGTGGGTTGTGCAAGTATGGATTTATGCGACCACTGATGTAGCGACATAATTATACGCTTCAAACATAAAGAAGCATGATTTGTTTACGCGGTTTGCGCGCGCGCGCGCGCGCGTTACTTTCTAGTGACTCTAGTTAGCCGTAAACCAGTTCAGTCGCTGAGAGTAACAGGCCGGACAATAAACAGCGCGCGAGGGAGAGAGAACACAGCACGTACAAAGCAATAAGGAAGAAAAGATGTTATCTATACGGCATACAACACGGCGGAATGATGTCACCCAGGTGTTTGTTGGCTTACGCCCAACGCGACGGTACGGTGACATCAAACGACGTGAACACCGGCATCTACTGCCTCCTCCTCCTCCTCCTCCTCCACCTTGATGGTGGTATCTGTATAATATTAGAATTTTAGTACTATTATTTGGCTGTACAGTTTATATCAAGGAATAGATGTTAGGAATTCTTTCGTATCTATATACAAGGATTGTTCAATAGAAACATTTTTGATCTGCGCAGCCGTGACTTCGTCGACATGGCAACGGAATTCATTTGTTTATATTGTGTTTTTAAGTACTAGTGACGCGTCTATCAAAAATATTTGCAGTTTGCTCTTTTCTAAGCGTTATGACTGGGTTGAAAAATGGTATCTATGATAGAAAATCCGTCCAAAGACAATCTCCGTGCTATTATTCAGTGTTTTGCCGCTGAGGGGATTCAGCCAATGGAAATTTATACGAGAATGAAAGCTGTATATGGTGACTATAGTTATTCTCATTCGGCAGTGGTTGAATGGTGCAATAAATTTCGACAAGGAAAAGAATCCACCAAAGATTTGGCCCGTCCCGGACCTGCACGTGTTGCAGCATCAGATGAAAATGTGAGACAGCTGGAAATTGCTTTACGCGCAAATAGGTGGATCAAATTTAGAAAACTTTCTCAAATGTTGAGCATCAGCGTGGGAACTGTTCATTCCATCATTTATAGTCTTGGCTATCACAAAGTTGCTGCTCAGTGGATTCCACGACTGCTTAGTAATGAGCAGAAAAATTTTCGTTCGGCCTTATCATTACAGCATTTGATGCTCTATCAACAACAAGGTAATGCCTTTCTACACTAAATTGTTGCCGGTGATGAGTCTTCGTGTTATTACTACGAACCAGAATACAAACTTCAGAGTATGCAGTGAAGGCGTGCACAATCTCCAAAGGCGAAGAAATGTCGGTCCCAACCTTCGGCAGGAAAAGTAATGGTGACCGTATTTTTTTATTATCAATGTGTGCTGCTCTTAGATTTTAAAGAACCTGGAGTCAACATCAGCGCTGAGCGATATGCAGACAGCTTAAAACGCTTACGGGTCAATTCTTATGGTGTAATTCTTCTGCATGATAATGCTCGACCCCATGTAGCTCAGACGATTCAAGATCTGCTTGGTCGTATGAAGTGGGAAGTCTTACTACATCCACCTTACAGTCCCGACTTGTCCCCATGCGATTATCATGTTGTTGGGCTATTAAAGAAATCACTAAAAAGACGGCGGCTCAAATCGGACGCTGAGGTAGAGTTTGCTGTTAGCGAATGGTTCCTCAAACAGCCGCAAGAATTTACCAGGAGGGAATCTACAGATTACTGCAACAGTGGGACTCATGCCTTAATGTTAATGGAGACTTCTTTTAAAATCGTTTAATAAAAAATGCTTTACAGCCTCTAAACTTGTTTTTATTGAACAATCCTCGTAATATTCTTTCCCGAAACCCTCCAACTGGGCTAACTTTTTCATAGAGTGAATACCTTAAGGTTTTTTACTTTCTAATTTACTGATAACACTACACTTTCAATTTTGTCTGCTCTTCCGGCTACAAGTAATGTTGAACTTGAGCTTATAAGCAAGTTATTTTCTGCAGTTCTTGCAACATGAAACATTTCATTCTGTGTTGTAACTACGAACGTGTCTCTAGAAAAGCAATTTGAAAGGTACAATTTTTTGCGACCTGCTTGTTTCAACGTCTAGATTTGCGTTGTCTAAAGATTGGGTTGATGACACCATGACATGTGCGAAGAAAAGTAATCGTAAATATTTTAATTTGAATACAAAAGATTCCTTGTGTTAATTGCGGAATAGTTGCGTTTAAGGAGATAATTACGTGCCTGGAGAATCACATTTTCAAGAAACGTTTTCGATTACAATGTATTTAATGTACTCTTTGTTTCTGAGAATATGGTGCTAGACTCAAATTTTCTTTTTTTTTTAGTGGCAAAAAATGAGTCCAACTTCTATATTAATTCTTTTCATTATTCCGGCATTGGTTGTTTGGTTCGTCTTAGACAATCACATTTTAAACAAATCTAGTATTTTTCAGATTTGTTAAGTCATCTCTCAAATCATAAAGTATATTATGTCCTTCCAGGAGGTAAGAGTGTTTTTATCGTTTTGATAAAGACTTCTGACTATTTAGATAAGGAATAAATTTTCTTCTGCATTGCGTTTAGTTAATAAGTAGAATACCGTTATGCTTGTAAAGGTTAAATGTAATTGCCTTGTATTCAACGAGCACCGGCTCCACAGTTTGTAAGTTATTTTAGGTAGTTTTAACTATATTTACATTCATTCTGAGACCATATTATGATTCACTCTACTCTTTTGTTGTTGGATACTATCATCTATATTAATGAAAAGCACGTTTCGACGACTTTGTAGTTTTAAAGTAGGCCTAAACTTTTCATTAGAATCTAAAACAGTTCGACAGGTTTTGAAAAATAGAGATTACCTCTCCATCATATCCAAAGCCTCATGAAAACCTGTACACCGTTTTTCACGATTATTCTATAGGCTTACACTTTAAAATTACAGGGATGTACAAGATTTAAAGATCTTTTTTTTTTAAGAAAAATAAAAAGCTTGGAACATTTTATTGCTATTAAATGTTGTTTAGAACAAAGAAAGATATATTGCTTGGAACATTTTCACTTACGTCACGGATGACAAGGGAAATCGAAACAGAAAATCTAAATCCTTACGATTGAGGCTAAATATTTATGTATAGGCTTACTCTTCTACATATTCTTAATTTACGAATGTTTTTGAGCTTTCGACAGAAAGTAACAGGTACAGAGAAACAATTTTAAGCTACAATCAATATACATTACTGTACAGTTTTCTGCAAGCTAAAAGTGTCTTCCAGAAAATATGTTTTATTTTTATGTTATATATAAATATTTGAAAATTTTATGACTATTTTGATGAAATATAGTGGAGATTGTCGTCACATATTCACATGTTTTCATGGTTCTTCACAAACTGCTTAGCAGCACTCTAAGACATATCCCACTACGTTCAAAACTGAAACTGACAGACAACCTCTCTAAACCTTTTACACGGTTCGTCTGTTTGGATCGAGTAGGTCATTTCTTGATATGCGCATATTTGCTTTATAATATTCGCAAATCAGCTGACAATTGGGTTATCTGCCTTCGCCAACAGTAGATGCGGGTTTCATATCATATCTGCATATGACATAGTCCTTCATTGAGCGCAAATGTTTAGTGCCATATTATTGTGTGTTTTTATGACAAATCTAACTCTGGACTGTCACACACAACATTCTTATGTAATGTGAACAGTATTACTGTGGTTGCTCAAAGTGTCAGCTAGAGCCTCACCTCACGACACCAATTGCACCTTCAAGTCATCCACATTTGGGAGAACTTCTGAATTCGAGGGCGATTCCAAAAATAAGGTACGCTAGTGCTGCCATGCGGATAGTAATGCCATTATTATCACGATTCTTTTATCTTTGCAAGATTTAGACCCATCCAATGTAGGTGGCAGTGGTTGTCTATTGTAGGTTGTGGTGAGGTTACATCAGTCAGTAAAACACCCGATTGTAAACCCGGCCAGTGTTGAAGTGCGAGCAGTTATTCAATTTCTGAACGCAAAACAAAAGAATCCAAAAGAAATAAACAAAGAAATTGTTGAAGTGTACGGCGAGAGTGGAATTTCACGTAGACAAGTGTCAGTGTGGTGCAGTCCGTTAAGAAAACAAATACAGGACATCACTGTTTGACAAAGAACGCGCAGGGAGAACTCAAACTGCAGCTTTGGTGAAAATGAACATCTTGTTAAAGAACTTTTGTTAACCGATCGACTCATTAAACTAAAAAATATTGTGTAGACACTTAACCTAACAAAACTTCTGTTTGTCGGATTGCCCACGACGCTCTAGGCTACTGGAAATTTTAAGCCCAATGGGTGTCCAAAGCACAACGAATAGGTGTGTTCTTGAACAGCCTGGTGCTTTATCGAGATGAATCGGACTCCCTCGACAGCACTGTCACCGAAGATAAAACGTGTATCTACTACAGTACCCCTGGAAAAGCAAGAAACTCAATAAAATGGAAACATCCAGAATCTCCAATTACAATAAAATTCAAGGTTGGCTGATAAATTTGGACGTAAATTTTTATGAAGAGGTTATACTAAAATTAGTGTTACGTTGGAAAAATGTTTAACCGCTTTTGGGATTATATTAAAAATAAACAAAAATTACCTTCATTTTTGTATGTAATTTACAGTATTAGTAATAAAAATTTCTATTTTTTTGAAGTGCACTAGTGTGTATATACACTACTATACACAAAAGTGTATATATTTTTTAAATGTACTTTCTTTATAATTGAGTGAAACTAGTGAAAATTTCTATTCGTTTCTTTTAAGTGTACCTGACTTTTCAAACTATCCTTGTATAATTTATAATTTCATAAATTTTTCTTGATGTAATAAATCCTTGATAATAGTCAAAGAATCCTCTATATATCGCCATTGGTTCTTTTCAGGAAACTAAAACTTGTCTGAAGAGGGAACACCATTGACGTCGTGCACAGGACGCTTGAACGAAGCGTTTACTATTACTGTATTCTCTTACTTTGTAGGGTTGTTATCGTTAACATGTAAGAGCAGCCATCGGACAAGTTCGGAAAAAGTCAGGGATGTGTTTTTTAGGGTGTTAGTACCTTAATTATGCTTTGCGACTGGATTGCAGTCTGACGAATACAAGGCCATTATATCTTCTGCAATTCATGTTCACGTTAGGCCTTCGCTACAACCGCGTTCGTTTAGTCAGTCGGAGGAGTGTTTTAGGAGCAATGCTGAGCGTCCCCGCGTCTTGTCTGACGGCTCATTGACCTTTTTTCCCCATGTCCTGGGAATTATAGAACCATACCGGATGTTGTCGGATGGGACGAGTACGATGGCTGCATTCGGTATGCTAAAAAATCTCATGACTGGCAGAGGTCCCAAAATGTTTGACGAGGGCTTTCCATCTCGTTACACAGCCATCAAGACAGTAAGCTTTGGATGTACAAAGTGACGGTGATGTTTTTTCCTCTGGAAGTGTTTGTTTCAAACGTTGCAAGCGTGGATCCACGGAGGGGGAAATTCCCCCACCCCACCCCAAAATGGTCACTACGGACGAAAGTTTTTCGTCGTTTTGCGATTGTAGATTGGATACGTAATTGTGAATATGATAGAAATTTACGTATCCGTAATATACTAGGTATTACGTATCCGTAATATAATATTATAGTTTCATGGTTTTACTCTAAATTTATTTTAAATTGTAGCTGACCTTAGCAGCAAGTTAATTTTTGTTTGATACATACCACAGAAACGGTAGTGTTTACATACATACATACCGTAGTAGTGTCTACTTTAAACTGTAAGCGAATGTTACTAGTACGTTACTAAAGTTATTGTTTTAATAATAACAAAATGTTTTTGTATTTGACTTATTCCTATTATTTGTACTTTACGCCTTTAAAGAGTGGTTCAACGTATCACAATCCCTCTCCAAAGTTAACACTCGCTCCCCAAATTTCTAGCTGGATCCGCTCCTGAAACGTGATCATGACTTAGGGAACTGACAACGAATTTGTGATGTCTGTGTCTTGACAGTATCTGATGGTTTCGGACGTAGAATGGTTTAGAGGTATAACACTTGGTATAGTAATCTGCTGGGCGATCTGTCTCTGCCCCTTTTCCCTCCAATTTTCCCTTGTGTGGTTAGTTTTAATGTCATCGTTGAATGATGTGTCCCTTAATTTGACCATACTTGCACGCGGTTACTACGAGATTTGGTAACGGTATTTTTAATAATACAGATCGACGTTGCAGTGTTAATGGTAATTAAATGTTGTGTACCGTGATTACGACAGAGGACCAAACAATTGTCGCTGTTAGAGAGCGGTCATTAGCAAACCGAGACCGAGACCGCGCGCTGTGGTACACAGACCAGACACAATCGTACGCAGCAACCGGCAATAATGCTGCGGTTTAACGACCTCTTTGTGAAACATTAAAAAATAATTATGCCAAGTTTAATGACGGCCTGACTGTCTCTATCCGTCAATGCGAGTCAGGCCCGGATTTAGGTGTCCCTAGGCACTATTGTCAGCCCCCCCCCCCCCCAACAAGTAACTTCTATATATTCAATTCCCCTTGACTGCTGAAAAACGTTGCTGAAAATAGTCATTTCAACTACCTCTATTTGCAAATATCTCATTTGATCTTAAATCTAAAAGGGAAACGTCATGGAATTGTGAAAAAGACTAAATTTTTTTAACTTTTGTTAATGTTTATTTACGTGTACACTTTAGTAGCACATAGATTAGTTTTATAACAAGTAATATACGTAGGCCTACTATCTTTTCATAGGTTTATTTATAGACCTACATGGTTTGGTTTTATCATCAAACATAGTAAAATCAATGAAAGTAATGTAAATTGGATAAATAGAACAAATATTTTAAGAGTGATTGAATAAGATCCCAAATTACACAGATGGTTTGATTTTACATTGGCTTTAGTTAATATAAATATAATTTAGTTAATATAAAACTAAATTAAATATAGTAAGTTCTTCCATTCATCTAAATAAAATTCTCTATTATGCTTTAAATATATGATCATGAGCAGTAGGGATTGACTTATAGATCGAGGCACCCCAAGTGATATCGAAACAAACTATTTTAGTCGGCAAAAAAGCGGACAAGAATTTCAATGGAGTGTCCAAACCTGTAGGCCTATATACGACGGTGCTCCGTACCGACCACCGCTGTTGATAGCCCCAGTGTCAATACCGTGTTATTCAATGATAAAATTAAAGGTTATTTCAAAACTATTTTCTTCAATTTGGCCATAATGCAAGTGCCCAATACAAATACTGTAATTAAAAAACCGAAAACATGAAATTTTAACAAACAATTTTTTACCTCGTGCCGCCCACCTGAGCCTGCCGCCCCTAGGCATGTGCCTAGTGGGAAATCCGGGCCTGATGCGAGTGCGTACGGTCATCAATAAAAAAAAAAAAAGAAAACATACCGTTAATTCCAACGGGCGACGGTATTGTTAGTTTGTTTGTTGAACTGTCTAGTTTCATAATTAGCTTTTATAGATGTTAGGGAAGTGTTAAAAATTAAATCCTTGTTAGATCGAGTGGTTAAAGCATCGTGGCTCCAGCCGCAAAGCCAGGTCCCACTTGTCCAAACAAAATTTTGACGAAGGCGAATGAACTGGTGCTGTATTCTTGAAATGTTAGTTTATCGTAGAATGGCAAGTACCTTTCGATATGATATTTTTTCCGCAGTAAACGGATAATATACTTTTATCATCACGTCAGACATTTGGTTTAACGCAGACTATATATCTTGGGAATCAAATAAAAAACAACGTAAATTCCGTGGGGAAATACATGATGGGAAACAAGAATGGAAACATAAATCCTAGTTAAAATGACAAAAATATGAAAAATAATAAGATATCCAAATACACAACACAGGTTATTGCTTTCCAAACAGCAATTTACGGATTTTAAACTACGACCGCTTATGCAATCTCCCATATGTAGTCCGAAAGTCTGGAAACGATTTGCAACCGCAGGACATGTAGATTCCAGCAACCGTTCACAAATATTTCAATGTTAAGAAAAGTACATTAACGAAAAGAACTGTCTACTGCCAGCTATGCAGCAACGAATATTAGCTTTTGTACGGCCATTATTGGTAGAGTTGTTAACATTATTATTATTATTATTTTTGAAACATTATAGTAGAGATATTACCCGAGAGAATACAGAGGCAAAACTTAGCAAAGACAGGTCACCCAGCAGATTGGTGGATTAAGTGTGAAACCTACAGATCTCTCAATATATGAAATAAAGAGAAACTCTGAAGACAGATACCACTTGAGGAACGTCACGAAATCCTGAACAGCAACATAAGTCATGACTGACGAGGTTCGGAACGAACGTCAACAAAGAGGAAGATGAAGAGAAGGAAGAGAAAGAAAAATAAAAGTAGAAGAAGATTGTGTTGTAATACAATACTTAATAGCCTTTACGATAGAGTTAAATTGTTGATTTGCATATTATGTTGGCCTATGAGCATGTAAGAAGTAAGGTTTACAAACTACTTTAATCACTGATAATATTAATATTTCTATTCAATAGACTATAACATTTACTCCAGTGTACCGACTCTTTATTGTACCTCAGGGCGCCAGTAATAATAAACACAAATTAAAATATATCAATCAACTTTTAATGATTCATTTGCATTTATATACTACAAATTTCTTTAACATGACTTGAATAGTTTTGCCTTACAATTTGAATATTATTTCGTGGCAATGAGTTCTTTTTAGACAAATTGAGTCACTAAATTTGATTACAAATATATATATTTATAAAACAATATTGAATCAAATGTTCATTTATTTGTTACTTGCGTGGAGAATCCTTCCGGTGTGCGTAGTCCTTAAGGTGTTGCATGCCGGTGAGTCGTCAGCAGCTGTTTGTTGCGCGTTAATCCTGGTTATGAATGCACTAATTCACTTTATCCACAGATGTACACTACACTTGACATATTGGTGATACATACAATTATGTCGTATAATTATACACTCTGGTTTACAACATATTCTTGAATTTACATTAAGTGCATCTAACACAGTTCGCGTCGTGTGCGTCTCGATTATCTCATACCGTCATGAATTTAACTCGAACTAATTCGCTTTCTTCAGTGATTTCACCACAACATATCGTATTGATGAAGATTTATATGTAGTATTTACTTCTCGTTGTTCGTTACTACTCCGAACATTCACTCATTAACTTATTACTGTATATTAAACTTTATAAATTTAGCGTTAGTAATTATCGCGTTCCCGTACTTCTGTTTACTGCTGCAAATTTACTTTATTCTTTAAATTACTAATAAAATTTATATCTATATAGTTAACGCAAAACAGCGCACGCGAGTCTCTTCAGTGTAGTTTCGCCGATATTAAAGAAGACTGCCTGATTTCTCTCCAAATTCATATTTTTATACTAGGCTTTGAATTTCCCTTACCAAGTCTCGATAGAAAACAATCCCATAGGTTTAGACTAGCGCTAAATACAAAATCACCCAATCTCCTTAGCGAAAACCTCCCGCGCAACACATGACGCTTCCTCTGATTTGCCGAAAGTTTTTCGCGTCTCACGTGCTTAAAAAACTAGCGTCACTATCTATCTCACTCTTACATCGCTCTCTCGAACATAACGGTATCTATTGTTACATGCACTTAAAGTTTACAACATTGGCAAACACCCCTAATATCCTAGCGAATAATACATTTTATGATAGTTATGTCCCAAAACGTGACTTAGCCTAATATTACCTTCCTTATAGACGTTGCTAACCTACCGCTATATACTCTACAGCTTTTTACAAGTTAATTTCTTTCATGTAACGCCGCCTAAAGGTACAGGCGTTTCACTACCTCCCCGCTTTCTAAAACATACACATTTCTTTGCGTTCAGCATAGTTTGATTTCGTAAAATTTGCGATTGCTCAATTTTTGCGTTACAGTGTATTTTAAGAAATTTTGCATGTATGCCATAAAACGAGTACAAGGTTTCAATTTGAAGGTAACAAAAATATTAAATGTTGTCGGATTGTATCCCACCTTCGGGAATAGACTGAATGAATAAGTTACGGAAGGCAGTGCAATACAACGATAAACACTCTACATTTTGCTGACTGTCTCGCTGTCATACCGAGGAGACAGAACGACCTTCAAAAAGCTGTCTACAGACTGGAACAAATTGGTAAATAATACAGTTTGGAAACGCCTGTTCTTAAAGTTAAAGAGTGGATGGACTTCAAAGATACCTAAAAAATAACCTTATCATGATGACACGTTTGTTAGCAAGATATATACAGAACATTCCTCATGTTTTTGCTGTATAGAAAACGATGGGAGTTATGAGAATGGTCGAGATAAGTAACTAAATGGAACGTGTATTGAGTTACTGCGGGCTTACCAGTTAAGCCTAGAATAGTAAAACAAGAAAGGAGATTAGATCGAAAAGCTACAAAATAATGAAAACAACAGTTTTAATTTCCGAAAGCCAGGCTGGGTTCCCTTCTTCTTCTTCCATCAGGGAATAGGCGAATCGCTTGATCCGGTCGCAAGGGAAATACTTCGACTTCAACAATACTTTCTAAACTTTCCTATACTTCTTTGTCCAATAGGCTTGTGTTCCAGACTTCCTTAGACAACATCTTGTATCTGGCATCCTATTCAGATGACCAAGCCGTCTCTCGTTGTTTTCTGCAATACCATCTTAGATATTAAACATTTTAAACTCTTTGCGTATGCCTTTTTTGTAGATATAGAAGAGTATCTCTTTTTGTGCAGCATTTAACAGATCGCAGGACCCTGGCTACCAAGTTTCGGAACCATCTAACAATAATGTCACAGCCATTATCTTATAAAATTTTAGTCGTGTCTCTTTCCTTGTTTTCCTCGATTTTTCTGACAAATTGTTTCACAAATTGACTCAAACTTGGCCAATTTGCGATGAATATTATGATCTACGTCACAAGGTGTCACAACCGATATAGCGGAAATGTGACACTTCTTCTGTATTCTTATTATCCAATACAGGAGTATTATCTTATTATTATTATTTAGTCCGCAAGCGGTATTTTCCCACAGACTCCATAGGTTTTTGTCTTCTGCACAAAAGTTTTTACGTAGTAATTCGAATAAACTTTTTGTAACTAAAGCATTGATATCTGGAGGTTGCATTAATTGTTTTGGATTATTACTTGATAATCCACAAATATTGTATTCAAGTATGTCCTATTATTTATTTGTATTCTTGGATCCACTGTTAATTTCTACTCTTTAACTATCTCGTCAGACAATGTTGGGGAAATGGTACAGCATTGGTGCACTCCCTGATTAAACTAAATCTCCTCTGTCAAACCGGCTCCTATACACAATACCATCCATATACGAAAATATGACCTCTTTATAACGTTTATAAGATGTTTAGGATAACCCCTCTAACACATGATGTTCCGTAGAATGGATCTGTTAACTCCATCAGACGCTTTCTTATACCCAACGAAGGCAAGGTATATCTCCAAATTAAATTCCCTTATTTAACCAATCAATATTTGCAAAGAGAATTTATGTCATCATGCAAGATCGGTCCTCATGAAATCGTGCCTGTTCGTAAAGAAATAAAATATCCGAGGTAAAACGAAGTCTTTCGTTAATATTTTTCTCATATAAGTGGGAAAATGCATAATATTCTGGGTTGTTACATTAAAAATACCAATAGAATCCAGGCAGTTGAAATGAGATTTTTAAGAAAGTTCTATGATGCTCCAGATGGGGAAGAATGCTTATATAATGCTTATACAGGGTCCGCCAGTGAAGCGGGAAAATTAAAAGTACCCAATTTTTTCATGAAACATTTATTATCAGAATTTTTTTTACAGATTTGAGTTGAGTAAAGTATGCCATTATTTTACTTTTTAAAAATAACGCCGCTCAAGTGAGAGCCATTTCTGTGTAAACATTCTTCTAATCTTGACCGAAAGTTTTCCATCACTCGACGAAGCAGGTCAGGTTGAATCCGTGCAATTTCTTGTCTGATATTCGTTTTTAATTCCGGTATGGTGTGCGGTCTGTCAATGTACACCCTGCTCTTCAGAAATCCCCAAAGAAAAAAGTAGCATGCGGACAAATCTGGGGATCTTGCAGGCCACGAGATGTCGCCATATCTGGATATGAGTCCGTCCGGGAAGAGTTCTCTTAAAGCAGCCATGGACACACGAGCAGTAAGACTTGTGGCCCCACCCTGCTGGAAAAAAATTAATTTCCGGAAACCTAGGGAGCTGTTGCATCAAAAATGCTCTGACCATGTGTGTGTAGCGGTCTGCATTGACAATTGTGGTGTTTCCTCTATCGTCTTGGAAAAAATATGGCCCAATAATGCCAGATGATGAAACTGCACACCACACCGTAACTTTCGGACTATGTAATGGCTTTTCATGCAACTCACCTGGGTTTTCATCATTCCAATATCGACTATTTTGTTTGTTTACATATCCATTCAAATGAAAATGTGCTTCATCTGACATAAACATGCGGTGAATAAAGTTTTCATCATAATTTACACGTCGCAATATTTCTTCGCTGAAAATCCTGCGAGCCAGCATATCGCCATCTTTCAACTCCTGGATTACTTGAATTTTGTAAGGATGAAAAGATAAGTCTTTATGGAAAATTCGTCGTAACGATGTGTCACTAATGTTTAGTGCGGATGCATGTTTCATTGCAGAACGTTGTGGACTACGCGTCAATGCTACTCGAACTCTTTCAATGTTTTCCTCTGTTCTTACAGACCTTGTTGCTCCTCTATGCTTTAAGTTTAATGTGGAACCAGTTTCTTCAAACTTTTTCACCCATGACATAATTGCATGAGAGGACGGCACTCTTCCATGTCGTGGAATATTGAAATGATTACGAAACAATCGTTGTACAGAAGTCACACAGTCACCATTCTTATAAAACGATTTTACGCAGAAAGCACGCTGTGCACCGGACCACTGCTCCATGTTTTAAAACATATAATAACAAATGGCATTAAATGTAAAACAACAATCGAAAACCTCCACACCCTCTCGTGAGCAGAAAATGAACTATTGGACTTTCAATATTTCCCGCTTCACTGGCGGACCCTGTATAAGCAGAGCACTGAACGTGTGCGTTAATTGCTCAGAAGCGAATAAACGAAAGAGTACAAGCTGAGGACTGTTGTGAGGACTAATGGGAAGAAGTGAAAGAAGTGGATGAAGCAGGAGCTAAAACACGAAAAGCATTACATATCGAAATTGTCCAACTACTTCAAATGAAGAAGAATATAAAGCAAAGCAAAAAGAATTACATTGACCGAATGGTCGCTAGGGACTTGGTAGAACATTTTACTATCGCTTGAATTTAATAAATCACACTTGGTATAGTTCTAAAGATAATTTTTTTCTGACAACGTTCCACCAGTTACGGCAGCTTCAGAGGTTGGATCTGAACTCAAATGATCAAACAGACCCAATATATGTAACATAAAATAACAAATAATAATTACCTTTTACCAAAATTATATCATATAAGAGTGTTACATTGCAATAATGTAAGAATATTGTTACATGGAGCGCACGGAATTTGTTACTCTGTATTTGGCTCGGTGTTGCAATGTTCATTTACGTTTATTTACTAATATTTATTTATTTCCTCATATATTAGTAAAGTAGTTGAAGAGCTGTAATGTTCAACAAATAAATACCACAACTAAGTATGTTACATATATACATTACCATACAGTTCTCACTTAATTTTTATATTATTAAACAAGAACTCTAATCTTTAATATGTTTCTGTTATTCTTTGATATTTTTATTTTACTGTTTATGTTATTTATTTGACTATTATTAATTTATAGGTCGTATTTTTACGGAATTTTTCATAATCTTAAATTGCGATCTTGTTACTTTCGCCTATTTATTAAAGTATGATATATTTTGATATTATTGGACCGTTGAATAAGTACAAAAGGGGGGAGGGCAGTCGTACCAGATTCCTCCGTGTTCTGTTACTACATTTTAAACAGTATAAATCTGTGCTATTTGTGCTATTACTATTACTATTTTTGCTTCCATCTACTAAGTTGGTGTCCCGTATTGCAAGCTACAGAACCGCCACTGTTCGTAAATCGTTTAAAAACATTCTGGTGTAGCCTATACAGTTTTTAGTAAACGGTTTAATTTTTGTCGTTTTTGGTATATTCGTCTTAAAGACTGTATAAGGCCCAAATAATCACGACATACAGATTTTGAATTATTTTTCTTAAAAGAATAACAAACACAGTAGGCATAAACCAAAGGGAATTAAATATTATACTGATCGAATGGTCGCTCTGCACTTGTAGAACATTTCAAATCTGTCAGTTCAAACCCAACCTCTGAAGCTGCTGTAACTGCCGAAACAATTGTCAGGAAAATGAAAATTATCTGTAGAACTATACCAAGTGTGTTTTTATTAAATTCAAGTACAGTATTAGCAAAAAATGAATTGTTAGACAAACACATAGGCAAGCCTGAGGAAGATTTGTATCAAATATCGAACATGGTGTGCTTGGAAGACTTGGTCCGGTTTTGAGAATATTGAAAACGCTGAACAGAAATGAAACAGAAGCGGTATCATTTGCTCCTATTCAAGTAAATGCTTGGAAACAGCATTGCACCTACCTTTAAAACAGTGTCGAGGAAGAAGAGAGAGAAATAAAAGATAATAGTTACAAAAGACATGATATAAATGAAACTCGTAGTATAACTCTAGAAGAACTAGTACTACAAGCACCGGAAGATAGTAAAAATCGAAAATCGTCAGGTTTGAATGGTGTGAATACAGAACTTTTGAAGTATGGAGGCATTTTGCTGTATTTGCGCGTATTACATTTTTAAAAATATGTGTTGGAAAAACGACACAATTCCTACAGAATGGTAAAATGCAAAAATAATGTTATTATTTAAAAAAGGAGATCGAACAAAGACGTACAATTATATAGCGTTCTCCTTCCTGGATACAACATATAAGATCTACGCTAGAATAATGAATGAGAGATTGAAACCAATACCTGATGCTTACTATCGAGAGAATGGCTTTAGGAAAGGTAGATCATGCATTGATGCGATCATTATGGTTAAAATAATTATTGAAAAAGGAAGTAAAATTAATTTTACTCAGAAACACATCTAGCGATGGTAGACATTAGCTTTCGACAATGTTAAACTTTTGCTACTCTGGAGCATACTGGAAAGAAGGGGTTTTCTTATTAAGTTGATCAGAGTGCTGAAGAGCCTCTATTACTAGACAACTATCGCCTTAGGTGTGAATGATAGACTAACGGAAGATATTTCTACAAATAAAGGTATTAGATAAGATTGCCTCACTTCACAAACACTTTTTAACACATACATATACATAGATGACATATTTAGTTATGGAATGCAAAGGTTGATGCAGGAATATCACTTCAAAGAACATACATGTGAATTCTTTGCTCTACGCAGACGATAGTGTGATAATACA
Source organism: Magicicada septendecula (assembly GCA_034769895.1). Lineage (NCBI taxonomy): Eukaryota > Metazoa > Arthropoda > Insecta > Hemiptera > Cicadidae > Magicicada > Magicicada septendecula. The sequence continues at coordinate 118,285,012 of CM068375.1, read as the reverse complement.
GAAAATAGAAGACCAGTTACAAGTTTTGGGAAATTTTACAAAGAAATGGTACCCTAAGCACCTTATTTCTGCAGAAAAGAGTCTCTACCCGTATTTGGACACATAGATACTTCTGCAAATAGGAAGAAAGCAGAAGGTTCTAAGTATAAATCAAGGTGTAAGACAGGGCTGCAGTCTCTCTCCAACGCTGTTTAATATATATATTGTTATAAGACGACTTGCGTCTTCAAATGTGTCACGCAATATAAACCTATTCGTTGCTATGAACGGGTACGTTCCCCTGTCTTTACTCTCTTAGGTCGTTTTAATTTACTTCAATTTTTCAAATATCTGAGATATTTGGAGTTGTGGGATATAGTGATTTAATTAACTAATATTAACTTATCTCTCTAAAGAATATCAGTGTTAGTGTACTTGAAACTTAAATAATTAATGTGTTATTCTGTAATTTCGTTCAACCCTATTATACCTTGAAGAGAATTATGTATAATTTTGTATTTTAACGCTCTCTCTTTGGTGTCGGAGAATTCCGCTATAAGCGCTGTAGTACCGGGGCAACGAAACTTAGAGGTTAATTCACGGTTTAGGTTAACCAATTATTCTATACTTAGTCAGTTACTTTTTTATTCCCAACTCATTAAATAATACTCCAACTGACAAGATTTTGCAACTATACAAAGGTTCCTTATTTGTTTACTTCTTCAACATTGAATAAGATATGTTCCAACTGGCATACACAAAGGCTATAGATTGCGTTGAATCGATTACTGATCAGTCCGATACTTTATTTAGATTCGGTTATATAATGTGTTTTAGTTTGTAATTAACTTAATTCAGGGTGTGAAGGTTCTTGTAACTGTGGGAAGATTAAAAATACATAGATAAGAATGCAAGATTTACAAATTTGAAGTGTTGTGTAGTTAATATGATTTATACAATAATAATTTACCAGACTAGAACGAAGCGAATCGTGTAGGCGGTTGTTTGATAACTTTACTGTCCTGGATGATTATGCCGTACGATATTCTTTCTTCGGTTTAATAAAATGGAATTCTTGTCCTGTCCACCTCGGAAATACAGTTCTCTGGATTGATTTACAGCCCGATTGATGCTCCTTCTGCAATTTCTGGATCCAAATACGTTCTTCTCTCGGTTGAAGCAATTAGTGATGTTCCGTATATTTGAAAGGTTATGAGTTCCAGTGTAGTGTATATTATTGGTTGTGATGCAGTTAACTCTTTATATTGGGTTTAATATATCGTCAACTCCTTTCGGATATGGGACAATCCAAGTCCTTCCTTGTAGAACCCAGTTATTTATTTTTGATTGTGCTATCATACAATAGCCTCGTTGGTTAAACTGTACTGGCAAGAGTCAATAATATTATCTTTAGTATTTTAATGTATTATAAGAGTATCAAATACTTTAGTATATTCTGATTATATTAGATATTTCTTAGGTTTTTTAATCTCATCCCATTCAGATCATAAAAGGCAATAATGAAAATCAACAACTACTTCATTTCCTGTAGTCCATAGCAACCCATTATTTTTCTTCCTTCTCCCTGTTTTGTATATAGTGTTTATTTCATATATTTTTTGTCTATTCCTTATTAATTTGCTATCATATCGGAATATAACTTTACCGATAGTTGGTTTATTATTTTCTACATATATTCTGCTGGTTTTTTGATATGAGCCTGTTTCTTTTATATTTACTACTTTTTCGATATCAAATGTTATCAATCGATATCATGTCATTGTGGCATTATCATAATTTGTATAAATTGATATGGTTTATTATATATCATTACTAATTTAATGTTTTTTCCTAGCTCTTCGAACCGCATTCATTAATTATTATTAATTTATGTACCTAACCTTTATGTTATGAGTGGTTATATAGTGTTTTTGGCTGTTAGGCCTTTTATTGTATACGGACCTACCTGTGTTTATAACTGGTGAACAACTATAGCCCTTTTACATAAATTCATACATATAATCAAATCTTAACTATTAACATTTACATAAACAATTATTCTTTTCATATCTAATGACAATTTTATCTTGATCTATGGATCACATATAAGAAAATTGAAATCTATTAACGCTAACTAGCTGCTTCACACATCATTCTACAACAGTAATTGAATAATACATCTTGTTTCATTACCTTTCATTAACTCAACAAGTAATTGGTATAACATAACATAAACTTTATCATAACATTCGTTGTCACAAAATAATATCATTTAATTCAAAATCCTTACTTGCTATTGCTATAAGGTAAATTATTATTTCATTTTTGTTTACTTTCATGGTCATTTAATTTGACAATTTCTGTACTATTCTACTTCTTACACTTCTCATCAGTATCATATTGATTTACTTTTCACTGAACATAGATCATTAACTATTATCTAACTTACAGGTTTGTTTATTCTCGTTATTTCTACCTTGCATCCTTATTTATCTTTATCTATAATTATAAATGTAATTATTAGACTTTTGTTTTATCATGGGGTTAGATATTGACTTGCTTATTATTTTGTTAATATAATATTTATGTAACATGGATGCCAGCATTTCTGTTGCGTTACATATGCTCCCCCTCCTAAAAAAGTTTAGTTTACCTGAATGAAGTTTAGGTCAAATAAACTTGTCTTTTTCACATGCCTTTTCTTCATATCAATATTAATGGTTGACGATGGGATTCTCAATGTAACTTCATTAGACTAGTATTAATAATTCTTTATTTAATAACATTTCATTATTTCAATTAACATTCTTGATCATTTTTAATTTCTGTAAACAGTATTTGTTGATAGTTGGCTACAATATTCAATGATACTTTAGGTTCACATCTCTTCTACTTATAATTACTGTAATCACTGTATTTCTCAATTATTCTTCTGTCATCTAATTTCTTTCTGTTTTCTTCGTCCTACTCTTCTGGAAACTGATGTCATTCTTGCAACTATTCTAATATTTCTTAAATATTTAATTTCCCTAACAATCCCTAATATGTGCGTTGGTACAGTTCAGAGAGGCACTGTTTGGCTTCATACTCTGCTGCCCACACCACACCTTAATATAGTACTGCTGGAATTCATCTACAGTCAGCTATAAAATATAATAATCTCCTAATAATCTCCTTAATTACTTAATAATAAATATTTGGGAAAATTTTTTTTTCTTTTGTTGCTTTTATATTTCTTTATTATTATCCTTAATACTTTGTGATTCCATTTTAGTTTCCTTAAACATTCTTTGATGATAATTCTGACAGTTATCATTTGTAATTATTTTTGTTTTTTCTTTCTTGTTGTGATAACAAGCTAAGTATCTTCTTCATTTGTTTTTCTGATCTCAATATTTTCTAAATAGTTATTTTTTGATTATCATTATAATTGTGTTTCTGACTAGATACAGTCCTTAGCTCAACTATTATTTTTCTTATCGTATTTCATTATTTTGGCTGTTTGTATTTCAATGATTATGTTCATAAATTTTTTTTCTCGTTTTCTTTAATATTACATTGGTTACAATCAATCATTTACTGAAGTTGTTTCTTTCACTTGGCAATGCGGTATGTATTTTAGGTCATATTATTTTTCTTTTATTATTTTGTATAGGTAGATTTGAGGTAAAAATTTTTATCTTGGGGTTTCATTATTCATTATTCACACTATTTCTTTGTAGACGTTTAGTAATAATTCTCGCTTTCTTCTGTAATCTTGGGGTTTGTTTTTAACTCTTCTTAATACCTTCTTCATAACTATATTTTAATTCAGACTTACTTTATTTTGAATGACATTTTTTCTATTTATTTTATTGTTCAAAAAATTCTCTTTTATTTACAAGTGTTTTCTCTTCAAAATCGATAATAAGTGGTTCTTATTGTATTTTAGAATTTAGTGGTTTTATTCAAATTCAAATTCGTTTTAAATTCCAAGTATTTTCTCTTCAAGACTAGTAATAAGTTGTTGTTATTGTATTTTAGAATTTATTCATTTTATTCGTTTTCTTTCCAATTGGTTGCCTGGTCAGTTTTCATAACATCAGTCCCATTTTTCTGGTTGACTACCTTTTCTTCTAACCATGGTCCATTAATTCAACTGCACCCGTTGTCCGGATGACTGCAGTATTCATACCAATTTTGACACTTGATAAATATCTCTTGTGCATCTGGCACTGTAACTCAGCTGATGTAAAGTCTTCATTTAAGTCAGGATATTCAGTCATATTTAGTTCCTTTCTAATTATTAGGTATCGTATCTCCTCTATTCTAGCATAATCACTTGTACACTCTATCCTTCCATTCCCTTGGATATCTGGACTATTTACCAAATGTTTTAAGGGTATCTTCCGTATTAGCGATATAATTGATTTGGTCATATACTCTTTAATCGTTGACATTTTCAAATAATATTTAAATTTATTTAAGGTTCTGGTGATTGTTCTATGGTGGGTTATTTTGGTTATTTTCATAACGTTTCTTCTATAATTCATGCCTTTACATAACTCCCTTCGTTCATTAATTGGAATGTTAAACGCACTAATTAATCCACCTTTCCTCATCTCCATTTCTTCTTTGGCATTGACTATTTTCTTTCTCCATATTTTCCTTATTCTCTGGATACTCTCTTCTATGGTTAGATTTACTATAATACCTTCGGAAGTGCTGCCTAATGTTTTAGACATACTCTTTAAACACCTCTCCATTTCTTTATTTGTCTCCTCCTTGTATTTATCCACTGCTGGGCTAAGTGTATTATCATTTTCAAACTTCCCTTCGAAAGTTTCCATTATCTCATTATTGGACTGCTCCTCTTATCCTCAATCCGCTTTAACCCTGCTTCGTTCATTTTTTCAATTCTTTCATCCATTCGCCTTAAATTTTCTTCGTTCATTTGTAGGATTTCTTCCTTCATTTGTTTTAAACCCTCATTATTCCTATCTAACCTTTCGTGAATTTGGTTTAATCTTTCGTTCATTTGTTTTGAGGTTTCTTTATTTTCCTCATTTGTTTTGTCGAATTTCTCATCCTGTTTCCTAAATTGTTCCCTTGAGTCTTCCTTAATTTCCTCCTTTATTTTCCTTAGATTTTCGTTAGTTAGTCTATTCTGTTCTGCCATAAAATTCATCAATTCCTGCCAACTTGGTATTTCTCTGACTCCCGCTTTATCTATTTGGTCCCCTTGGGTATCTTCTTCGATTACTTCCTTTTCCTTGTCCGCAATTATTTCAGTTTCCGTTATTTCGCCTGTCTGTTGTTCCATTTCACTATCTGTTATTACTTCTATCTCCTGTTCTTGTTCATCTATTTCCTTCTCCGTTTCTCCTGCCCTAATCCTTGATCTACCTCTGGTATGCATGTTTATTCTCCCACAGTTGCCTGCTCTGGTTAAGTAATGTTATTATAATTATAGTTACTTAACTTAAGCCCTACACAAGTTGAGCGCCAATTTGTTATAAAACCAATGCTGGTGTGTTGTGACTTATTTTAATAATCTATCTGAATTTATTTTTTCCTAACGCCTCACGTTGTTAAACGCCAATTTGTTATTACTCTCGCGTCACCTAATTAAGTCCCACGTTGTTAAACGCCAATTTGTTATAATACCCTCGGCTCTTACGGTTGCGGTGTTCTTGTTCTTTCAGCCCCAACGTTGCCGGTGTCAATTTGTTATACAACGGGTATTACTGGGTTAAGCCCCACTGTTGGGTTCGTCAATTTGTTATAAGACGACTTGCGTCTTCAAATGTGTCACGCAATATAAGCCTATTCGTTGCTATGAACGGGTACGTTCCCCTGTCTTTACTCTCTTAGGTCGTTTTAATTTACTTCAATTTTTCAAATATCTGAGATATTTGGAGTTGTGGGATATAGTGATTTAATTAACTAATATTAACTTATCTCTCTAAAAAATATCAGTGTTAATGTACTTGAAACTTAAATAATTAATGTGTTATTCGGTAATTTCGTTCAACCCTATTATACCTTGAAGAGAATTATGTATAATTTTGTATTTTAACGCTCTCTCTTTGGTGTCGGAGAATTCCGCTATAAGCGCTGTAGTACCGGGGCAACGAAACTTAGAGGTTAATTCACGGTTTAGGTTAACCAATTATTCTATACTTAGTCAGTTACTTTTTTATTCCCAACTCATTAAATAATACTCCAACTGACAAGATTTTGCAACTATACAAAGGTTCCTTATTTGTTTACTTCTTCAACATTGAATAAGATATGTTCCAACTGGCATACACAAAGGCTATAGATTGCGTGAATCGATTATTGATCAGTCCGATACTTTATTTAGATTCGGTTATATAATGTGTTTTAGTTAGTAATTAACTTAATTCAGGGTGTGAAGGTTCTTGTAACTGTGGGGAAGATTAAAAATACATAGATAAGAATGCAAGATTTACAAATTTGAAGTGTTGTGTAGTTAATATGATTTATACAATAATAATTTACCAGACTAGAACGAAGCGAATCGTGTAGGCGGTTGTTTGATAACTTTACTGTTCTGGATGAGTATGCCGTAACGTATTCCTTCTTCGGTTTAATAAAATGGAATTCTTGTCCTGTCCACCTCGGAAATACAGTTCTCTGGATTGATTTACAGCCCGATTGATGCTCCTTCTGCAATTTCTGGATCCAAATACGTTCTTCTCTCGGTTGAAGCAATTAGTGATGTTCCGTATATTTGAAAGGTTATGAGTTCCAGTGTAGTGTATATTATTGGTTGTGATGCAGTTAACTCTTTATATTGGGTTTAATATATCGTCAACTCCTTTCGGATATGGGACAATCCAAGTCCTTCCTTGTAGAACCCAGTTATTTATTTTTTATTGTTCTATCATACTATAGCCTCGTTTGGTTAAACTGTACTGGCAAGAGTCAATAATATTATCTTTAGTATTTTAGTGTATTATAAGAGTATCAAATACTTTAGTATATTCTGATTATATTAGATATTTCTTAGGTTTTTTAATCTCATCCCATTCAGATCATAAAAGGCAATAATGAAAATCAACAACTACTTCATTTCCTGTAGTCCATAGCAACCCATTATTTTTCTTCCTTCTCCCTGTTTTGTATATAGTGTTTATTTCATATATTTTTTGTCTATTCCTTATTAATTTGCTATCATATCGGAATATAACTTTACCGATAGTTGGTTTATTATTTTCTACATATATTCTGCTGGTTTTTTGATATGAGCCTGTTTCTTTTATATTTACTACTTTTTCGATATCAAATGTTATCAATCGATATCATGTCATTGTGGCATTATCATAATTTGTATAAATTGATATGGTTTATTATATATCATTACTAATTTAATGTTTTTTCCTAGCTCTTCGAACCGCATTCATTAATTATTATTAATTTATGTACCTAACCTTTATGTTATGAGTGGTTATATAGTGTTTTTGGCTGTTAGGCCTTTTATTGTATACGGACCTACCTGTGTTTATAACTGGTGAACAACTATAGCCCTTTTACATAAATTCATACATATAATCAAATCTTAACTATTAACATTTACATAAACAATTATTCTTTTCATATCTAATGACAATTTTATCTTGATCTATGGATCACATATAAGAAAATTGAAATCTATTAACGCTAACTAGCTGCTTCACACATCGTTCTACAACAGTAATTGAATAATACATCTTGTTTCATTACCTTTCATTAACTCAACAAGTAATTGGTATAACATAACATAAACTTTATCATAACATTCGTTGTCACAAAATAATATCATTTAATTCAAAATCCTTACTTGCTATTGCTATAAGGTAAATTATTGTTTCATTTTTGTTTACTTTCATGGTCATTTAATTTGACAATTTCTGTACTATTCTACTTCTTACACTTCTCATCAGTATCATATTGATTTACTTTTCACTGAACATAGATCATTAACTATTATCTAACTTACAGGTTTGTTTATTCTCGTTATTTCTACCTTGCATCCTTATTTATCTTTATCTATAATTATAAATGTAATTATTAGACTTTTGTTTTATCATGGGGTTAGATATTGACTTGCTTATTATTTTGTTAATATAATATTTATGTAACATGGATGCCAGCATTTCTGTTGCGTTACAATATATGTTGCGACAACACAAATTACTAAACTATTGGCGCATAGGATATGATAGTATGTGTAATTCAAATTACAAGTCTATATTGGAGGGTTTAAGATTATTTATTGTACAAACACAAGTTATAGTTTATATGGTATATTTGAAATGTACAGAATGTAATGTTTGATATAGAGTCTTTCTTTTAAAGTGTTAAATAATGTTCATACGCAAGACGTGATACGTTACATAAGAAGACTCCCACGATGATGTTGTTGAAGAGAAGGGCCGGTCTTTGCGGTATAGATGGATCGTCAGGTGTGGCTTACAAATGACAGACGTTTCACCAGAAACGTTTACAGCTGGGCTGGCGTCCTGTAACAGCTTGGCTGATGTCCTGTAATAGCTGGGCTGGTCCTATAACAGCTGGGCTGATGTCCTATAACAGCTGGGCTGATGTCCTGTAACAGCTGGGCTGATGTCCTGTAACAGCTGGGCTGATGTCCTGTAACAGCTGGGCTGATGTCCTGTAGCAGCTGGGCTGATGTCCTGTAACAGCTGGGCTGATGTCCTGCAATTCCCACGATGAATCCGACACTTCGCACACACAACGGTACTACGGATTTTATCACTCGCAAAACTTATATAGAGTTTAAGACCAAGTAATATCTCAGGTGACAGTGAGTTTAATCAATGACGGTATATTGAGCTTATACCTCTCCGGCTTCTTCAAGTGTTCTCGCGAATATCAAGGTTTACCGCGATCAGCAGACCACCCTATGAGGAAATCTTGCACTAGCACGGAAACGTCTTGATGGAACTATTGCGTAACAATTTATACTACTGTCACTGCGGAAAATCTCGCACAGTGAAACAGTTACACTCACTTCTTACACACGTAATACTACAATATTAATATCGTGCGTAAAGATATAAAATCAATTGTTATGCGTCACACGCGTTACTATCCCCGAAAAGTCTTAACAGATCCTTGCAAGCGGTATAATCTTGTACAAGGAATTGTATGTACCGTTCACGGTAGCAACAGTGAAGAACTGCTTGTAAATTTTCGCACAATGCGTTAAAACACTGGTGTGTGCAAATGTACCACACACACAGTTCTGAGTCTTCCCGTTTCACTAACGACGAATAGTTTTTACAACACCTTGCAAGCGGTAGAATTCTTGTACAAGGAGTGCACGACCCGTTCGCGGTAGATGGCGTAGAAGAACTGCCTGTGTAACGACAGGCTTAAGAAAATTTCCAACCACCAGTCCGCATTCTATTGGTGGATGGAAGTCACATGGTTAGTAAAAGTGACAATGCACTTTTCATGCATCAGAGTGCATTTACCTTGTAACAGCATGCATAGCGGTAATCAGACTACTCGTATCTCATGCATGCTGCCTACATATTAATAATATACATGAACGTAAACAATAGTCCGACAGGTATAGGGATTGTAGTGATACACACGTCTCAGTTCAGTTAATGGCCACACAACGATAATACTTCACGCGCCACCCGGGAAACGTTTACCCTCGCGCACGCGCGCACATTTCCACTAACACAGTACATGGATCACCATAAATAATAATGCACAGTTTTTTTTAAACTAAACCCTTAACCTTACTAAATACAATTGATAACAACCAAACTTAACCATCTACCAAAATATAATATGAATGTCCGTTGTCTGTGTAATATATGACTTGCCCCGCCTATCATGATCCTGTGATTCGTTGCAGGATTAACTCCCTCCCGCATAAAAAAAAAAAAATTTTTTTTTTTTTTTTAGTTAACAACAAAAAATAAAAAAAAAATTTTTTTTTTTTAATATAACCACAAGAACTTCCTAATCCTGAAATAATAATAATACCCTCAAACTAAAATCAAATAAACATCCTCAATTAATACTAACATTACCAACTGTCACTTTGACAGAGCATCAATTCACAAGACACGTGGTAACCTTCAAACCAAAACAAACACACATGTTCTTGACACACAGATAACGAAATCTTATGCAGGATCATAGCGTACACAGACAACATTCCTTATCTAAACTAGATTATTGTTCACTCTCAGAGTCATCTTACATACAACATTTAAACCTGAACTTGACATATTTAACATCACTACACATTCTTACCCCTATATCCTGACATTAATTTCTGAGTTTACGGATCCTTTGTATAATACTTCCTCAATGAGGACGCATGGAATTTACCAATCGCACGGTTGGTATTTGGGTTGGTTAAGATAAAGGTAATTTTCCCAACTTGCTCCGACAGGGTATACGGACCATTATACAGCCTAAAAAACTTCGCGGCTGTGTTGTCCTCCCTTCTTCCAACATTTAATGCTCGTAAAAGCACACTCTCTCCAGTCTTGAACTTGACTAGTTTATGTTCCGCATTAAATTTCTCCGTGCGCTCCTCGGCGCACTTTTTAATGCGTCTTCTAGCCTCGATTTTCTTTATCTCAACTGGTATAGGCATATTATGTGTCGCTATCCTTTCAATGTGTTTACCCCAGACCCGGCCTGGCATTTCTCCGGTTTGGAGTTCATTCGGAGTATACCCAGTAGTAGAATTATAATTTCCATTTATGGCATACTCAAAAAATTCTAGGAATTCCGGCCACTTACTCTGGTTAGTATTACAGTACGTACGGAACAACCGTCCCAACTCCTTGTTGACCCGCTCGGCCAAGTTACCTTGCGGTCTCCGGATCGCTGTCAAGACCGTCTGGACCCCGTGTTTCTCAAGCTCGGAGTGCCACTTGGTGTTCGTAAATTGCTTACCTTGATCTGAGAGTATCTTCCTTACGGGACCATTTTTCGGCATGTATTTATTTAGCATAATGTTTATGACAGCCGACGTAGTAGGTCTACCAATAGCATATAGGCTAACATGTTTGGTAAAGGCATCCGTAACAACCACCAGGTTCTTCATTCCACGTGCCGCCCGAGGAAGTGGACCCAAAAAATCAATGCATACAAGGTCATTTTTATTACGGACGACAATGTTACCCATTTCAACCTGTGTATGTTGGTTCGGATATTTCGCTGTTTGGCAGATGTGGCATGAGCGGAGTATGGCCTTTATTTTCCTGGTCATATTTAGCCACACAAAATCCTCCCGCATTGCCAGGTAACATTTATAAGGCCCCGCATGAGCCAGACTCTCATGACACATCCAGGTGAGGTCTTCCACCATGGCGTCCGGTACCATAATCTTCCATCCGCCATTGATAATTTTATACACTACGTCTTTATATATTCTGTACTTAGGGTTTTCTTGTATCCGGATAGCGTCACATATCCGCTTCAACTTTGTGTCACGCTGCTGTTCCATACCAATATTTCTTAGCTTATTTTTGAGACTGTCTTCTAATTTATATTTGACAGCTAGAATTTGAACCTCCTGGTTATTAGACGCATGACGTTCTTCCACCATTGGAGGGTATCGGCTTAACGTGTCAGCTGCTTGGTTCTCGCTTGCCTTACAGTACTTAATGGTAAAGTCGTACTCTTGGATGGCCATGATCCAACGGGATATGCGAGCGTTCGCTAACTTGCAGCGCAACATGAACGATAAGGCCTGGTTGTCCGAAAGGATTTCGAAGTGTTGTCCAACCAGGTAATAACGAAATTTACTAATGCAGTACACAATAGCCAATATTTCTTTCTCCGATGTGAAATAGTTACGTTCGGCCCCTTTTAGTGACCTACTACTGTGCGCAATTATTTTGTTTTCGCCCTTCTCATTCCGTTGGTAGAGTACCCCTCCAATGGCATAATCAGAAGCATCGCAATTCAGGACATATGTGCCCCTTTTCTCAGGATGAAACACGTGCAGGTTTCTACTATACAAATTTTTAGTCGCGTCGAAAGCATGCTGATGACGCTCCTCCCATCTCCATTTATTACTCCTACGAAGTAGTTCTAACAACGGCTCAATTGTCCCAGAATATTCTGGAGTAAAACGTCTGAAGTAACCAGTCAATCCGAGGAACGCTCTGATATCCCTGGGTTTTGTGGGTTTCGGGAACTCCATGATCGCATGTATTTTTTCCGGGTCCGTTGTTATACCTTCCGCTGAGATAATATGACCCAAAAATTTAATTTGCGATTTCCCGAATTCACACTTTTCAAGATTGAGAGTCAGGTTAGCGGCTTGCAATTTCTGAAATACAATCTTGAGATGTTCAAGATGTTCTTCAAATGATTTGGATATGACCAAAATATCATCAACAAATATGCTGACGAAGTCCTCCACCTCGGGTCCCAGAGCTAACTCCAAACATCTGACCATGGCCGCTAAACTGGTAACCAAACCAAATGGAACTACTTTAAACTGATAGCATTTATTTCGATATAGAAATGCTGTGTATCTTCTCGACTCCTTGGCAAGGGGAATCTGCCAGAATCCACTTTTGAGATCAAGGCGAGACATGTATTTAACCCCTTGACATTTTATGAATAAGTTCTCCGCATTCGGAGCACAGTCGTAGCATTTTTTTGTAATAGAATTTAGATTTCTCATGTCGAGACATAATCGAATGTCGTTATTTTTCTTTTTAACAACAACCATAGGATTTAAAAAATTGCTATCAGTTCGTTCAATCACACCATTCTGAAGCATACTCTTAACTTCGGCATCAACCTGTTGTTGATAGTGAAGGGGGATGGGGTACGTCTTCCGTACAAATTTATTTTCATCCGTGACCTGAATACTGTGTTCATAAACATTCGTGACGGTAGGATTTTTGGAAAACACAGATTCAAATTTATCAAGCATACTTTGCAGCTTATCTTGCTCATTGCTCGTTATCTGCCTGCTGTGAGTCCGCAGATTATGTGTTATCTTATCGGCAAGTTGAACCGCTGGGCGAGTTATAGTAATAGGTTCACAATCAGACCCCGTCTTACCCCTCCTGCGTCCTAACCTGATATTGTGTTTACTATTATTTACTGTACATTCTAGTAATTTATTTGGAAAATCAATGGTCGCGTGCAGTTTATTTAATGTGTCCACTCCCAAAATAACATTATACACGAGTTTCTTGACCATAAGCACAGTGACCTCTATTTCCATTCCCTGAATGGATACTGTTATCATAGCTTGACGGTCAACCCTCTGAGATTCACCCGTCGCTGATTTTATGATTTTGTGGGCTGCTGGCAGAATCGGGATTTTTTTAAAATGTTTCCTGTGCCTCTCTAGGAATCGCTCATCCATTAACGAAATTTCTGCGCCGCTGTCAAATAAAACTTCGCCGACACATCCGTTAATTTTCGCGTTGACAATGAGGTCAGTGTCATTTTCAACGCTAATACCTTTCTCATTTTCCTTACTATGGTTACTGCAAATTAAACTATCTCTAATTACGGCAGGATATAGGCCGGACACTACAAAGTTTTTCTTATAATTAACATCTTTCACATTTGATTTATTGAACTGCTTTTTATATTTACACCGGGCTTTTGAAACTTCATTCCTACCTTTACGTGTATTAGTTATTCTGTTGCACGGACTCACGCCGTGCAGCCTTACACGTTTTTTGACTGTTCTATATCGGAATCCTCTTCCTCTACTACTGCTACTTTATTGGCACTAAATTTTTGATTGGTATTTCTATTCGACATCTTAGGTCTTTGTTGTTGTTGCGACTGTGTTTGCTTAGTTTGATTTTGATATTGAAAACTTTTATGCGGTGTTTCATTACTGTTACCATTGGTAATCGGGTTGTCGATACCTTCCCATTTTGCAAGTAATGTGAGTAGCTCATTCCACGACTTAACTCCTTGCGTAAGGACGGCCACCTGTATCCCGCGTCCAAAGTGGTGCGCAAGTTTACTTACCATGTCAGGTTCGGTTAAGCTAGGCTCAAGATATCTAGCTCTGGATATCAACTGCATCACATATTCATCTTTAGGACCTCTGGTATTGGAATATTTTCCAAACTCCAGCTGCGTACGTATCTTCCGCTGGATCTCCTCATTCCAGTATCTAGCTCTGAAATGTCTTACCAGGTCTTCCAACGTGTTGATTTTATCCTGGACGATACTAAACCACTCCGCAGCGGTACCCTTAAGTCGCCGCACTATGAAATTAATTCTATCCGCTTCACTTAAGGTATCACCAATTTGCTCCAGATCCCGCTGGCAACTTTGAATGAAATCCATGGGGTTTTCATTCTGCCGTCCATAAAATCTTTGCTGTGAATTAACGTCATCCAAAGTCTTATATACATACGTAGTACAGTTTAGTGGTGACGAGGTACTTTGCAATCGTGACACTTGCTGTTGCAGCTCTTGAATCCGCACGTCTTGCTCGGCCATTAATTCACTCACCGTGGATCTGTGTTGTATTACCTGCTCCTCCATTCCAGCGAGTTTCTCACCATACTCATTAAGTCGTGACTTATTAACCTCCAAACTCGCCTCTATATCAGCTTTCATAGCTTCCACGGTCTCGCTAATACGCTTTTCTGCCGCTTCTATCATTTGTTTGCTTTGTTTAGATTGCTCCTGCACAGCCGCGTATAATTTCTTGTTCTCATCATGGAGTGACTTGTTTTGTTTCCCGGCTTCTATTTTACCAGATTTAATTTCTTCTTTACTGGCTTTCTGCTCTTCTTTAATTGCTTTCATTTCTTCTAATAAGGCCGCTAAAGCATTCTTGATTTCAGCAGTATCCGCCATAATGATTAAAATTTAATTTAAAATTTTAGTAAATTTAAATTTATTGATTTATACGCAAAGCAAGTTATTATTATCACAACAAGATTAGAACATATGGTAACCAGTTTATATGCACACAGAAAGCAGTTCAAAACATCAACATGTAAATACCTTATCTAACATACAACAACTAATAATCTACCTCCAATATACTGATAAAATCTGTTCATATATGATATACAAGAGAATATGCACTAATGAAAAATTATACCCTCAGATTTTCATATGAACAATACACATACAATTTTTATGTTAATTATATTTATACGTCGGATTTTTCCAACAAATTTTATATTCATAGACAAATATGTAATAGCGTCAAATTTCCGCTATTTTACGAGCCCTACGTTGCTAAGCGCCAAAATATCTCTATGCGACAACACAAATTACTAAACTATTGGCGCATAGGATATGATAGTATGTGTAATTCAAATTACAAGTCTATATTGGAGGGTTTAAGATTATTTATTGTACAAACACAAGTTATAGTTTATATGGTATATTTGAAATTTACAGAATGTAATGTTTGATATAGAGTCTTTCTTTTAAAGTGTTAAATAATGTTCATACGCAAGACGTGATACGTTACATAAGAAGACTCCCACGATGATGTTGTTGAAGAGAAGGGCCGGTCTTTGCGGTATAGATGGATCGTCAGGTGTGGCTTACAAATGACAGACGTTTCACCAGAAACGTTTACAGCTGGGCTGGCGTCCTGTAACAGCTTGGCTGATGTCCTGTAATAGCTGGGCTGGTCCTATAACAGCTGGGCTGATGTCCTATAACAGCTGGGCTGATGTCCTGTAACAGCTGGGCTGATGTCCTGTAACAGCTGGGCTGATGTCCTGTAACAGCTGGGCTGATGTCCTGTAGCAGCTGGGCTGATGTCCTGTAACAGCTGGGCTGATGTCCTGCAATTCCCACGATGAATCCGACACTTCGCACACACAACGGTACTACGGATTTTATCACTCGCAAAACTTATATAGAGTTTAAGACCAAGTAATATCTCAGGTGACAGTGAGTTTAATCAATGACGGTATATTGAGCTTATACCTCTCCGGCTTCTTCAAGTGTTCTCGCGAATATCAAGGTTTACCGCGATCAGCAGACCACCCTATGAGGAAATCTTGCACTAGCACGGAAACGTCTTGATGGAACTATTGCGTAACAATTTATACTACTGTCACTGCGGAAAATCTCGCACAGTGAAACAGTTACACTCACTTCTTACACACGTAATACTACAATATTAATATCGTGCGTAAAGATATAAAATCAATTGTTATGCGTCACACGCGTTACTATCCCCGAAAAGTCTTAACAGATCCTTGCAAGCGGTATAATCTTGTACAAGGAATTGTATGTACCGTTCACGGTAGCAACAGTGAAGAACTGCTTGTAAATTTTCGCACAATGCGTTAAAACACTGGTGTGTGCAAATGTACCACACACACAGTTCTGAGTCTTCCCGTTTCACTAACGACGAATAGTTTTTACAACACCTTGCAAGCGGTAGAATTCTTGTACAAGGAGTGCACGACCCGTTCGCGGTAGATGGCGTAGAAGAACTGCCTGTGTAACGACAGGCTTAAGAAAATTTCCAACCACCAGTCCGCATTCTATTGGTGGATGGAAGTCACATGGTTAGTAAAAGTGACAATGCACTTTTCATGCATCAGAGTGCATTTACCTTGTAACAGCATGCATAGCGGTAATCAGACTACTCGTATCTCATGCATGCTGCCTACATATTAATAATATACATGAACGTAAACAATAGTCCGACAGGTATAGGGATTGTAGTGATACACACGTCTCAGTTCAGTTAATGGCCACACAACGATAATACTTCACGCGCCACCCGGGAAACGTTTACCCTCGCGCACGCGCGCACATTTCCACTAACACAGTACATGGATCACCATAAATAATAATGCACAGTTTTTTTAAAACTAAACCCTTAACCTTACTAAATACAATTGATAACAACCAAACTTAACCATCTACCAAAATATAATATGAATGTCCGTTGTCTGTGTAATATATGACTTGCCCCGCCTATCATGATCCTGTGATTCGTTGCAATATATAAAGGACGATGTCACTCGTAGGTGGCAGAGCATTTACTCATCAACAGGTATTTCTTTAGGACAAAGCGAATTTGTTAATACGCTGCTGTTTGCTGACGACCTGCTGCTTATAGATACCTCCGAAAATGGTTTGCATGGACGCTACATAATTTACAGCGGTGTTCGTTTCAGTATAACTTAAGAATTTGCACAAACAAAACGAAAGCGATGGCTTTTCAGGGAAGCAATCCTGTAAGAACCAAAATAAAAATTAATGACCCACTAATTGAACAATTCTCTCACTTTGGCTACCTAGGGTATGGTATATCATATGAGAACCATAGAGACATACACAATAAACTATATAAGTTTCAAATGATGTGCGGCACCATAAGAAGAACACTAAAAAACAAGACGCGGAAAGATACTCAGCTCAAGTTTTCCAAGGTAATGGCTGCCCCTATGCCTCTTTGTGGAAGTGAGTCAGGTTAGGCCTAATGCGAAAGAGAGATAAAAGCCACATACTAGCAGTGGAGGTGAAATTTCGAAGATCGGTCATAGTTTGTTCTAAACAAGATCAATTTAGAAGTGAAAAGATTAGAGAAGAGTTGCAAATATACAACTTAAATGAGAAAATAGAGTTGCATAGAAGAAGTTGGAAGAACCTGGAGCATATGGATGATCGAAGACTACCAAAGGCGGCAAGTAGATACAAACCAGCTGGACGAAGAAAAGTAGGGAGATCAAAGAAAGATGGGAATAAATCGTATGAAGCCGGAACAGGTCACCAAGGCTTAATCCTTGTTGGGGAAGAAGAAGAAGAAGTTTAGAGAAATTTGTGGAACGATCCATTAATGCTTAAAAATAAAATGAGAAAGATACTTGTATATAATTTTATAAAACAATAACTATCCCAACGTTCCTGTATGCCAGCGTAACAAGAACCCTTAGTAAAGAGTAAGAAAAGAAAATTCAAGCGGCTGAAGTGAAATTTTTAAGAAGTACACAGGAATATTCTCTCTTGGATAAGAAGAGGAATGAACATAGCCTAATAGACAAGACCTAAAAATCGAATCGTTGTGCAAGAAAATTAAAGACAATAAGAGGATGTAATGCCAACACTTGCCAAATACCCGATTAACAGTAGCAGCCGTGCAATATGAACCTAATGGGAAAAGGCATGTTGGTAGACCGACGAGAAGGTGGGTTCCGGAACGGGCAACTAGGATTTAATCCGTGGAGTGAAGAGGAAGAAGAAGAAGAAGAAGAAGAAGAAGAAGAAGAAGAAGACTATTGGGTATCCAAGCATATACGGAGCCACAAACCAAGACGAAAAGGCGGGAGGAATTTTGTTACAACTCGGAAATGGAAACAAGTATTCTTCAAGAGAAAAAAAAGACGGTTCGCTTTCTTTCCTATAGTACGCTCTGTAAATAATTTACAATCCACTTATACCGTTCGCCGTTATTATTTGTTTCCATATTCCTCTTCTTAGTTTCCTTTATATTTTGCGAATTCTTATGCAATTTCTCTCGTTTATGGCTTATCTTGTTGCATGAGTTCAAGTGAGTCATCCCCTTTTTCACTTCCTCTCTAAAATCTTATTTGGTAATCCAATGTTACTTATTCTATTTTCAGACTCGAAACGTGTATATCGTCTTTCTCGATATCTCCGATAAAGCTGATATCTGCTGTGTCTTCTGGTCAATCCTGAATATTTATTCAAGGAATGGTGTTAATTTCGGTTCAAAAAAAACTTTAATGTTCCTTACCGTACAGTACGTGGATGTTTTGTCACATTCATCTACACCCTTTTGTATCATCTCAGTTAGGAATATATTGAGGGATCACTAGAAAATGAAACAAGAAGAGACGAAGGAGACGTGATGTGTAAACAGGTACGACGAAGGAGACAAAGGATAAGAGAACAAGTAAAATGAGAGGTGGGAGAGAGATTGAAAGAGAGTATGAAGGGGAAATACTATACACACAAGATGAATGCGAGAGAATAGACTGCGCTGGGACAAGATCGGCTTCCTTGTTGGAAGAACAAAAGGTCATAAGGCTAACTTCCACAATATCATTCTTTGTATTTACACACACAAACACACACGTAGCTGTCTATCTCACTCGCTCTTGTTGCCGTATCATATGATTGTTTTAAAAACTCATTACCGTTTGTGGGAACAACGAGTGTGTGTGTGTGTGTGTGTGTGTGTGTGTGTGTGTGTGTGTGTGTGTGTGTGTGTGTGTGTGATTGGAGTTGCCGGCCAATCAGCAGGGTCGGTATCCAGCTGAGCACCGCACGCGCAGTTATGCGATCATTTCGTCCTGATAATATTTTGCGTGTCTTACTTCTTCTCTCTTTAACGCTCTCTCTCTCTCTCTCTCTCTCTCTCTCCTCTCTCTCTCTCTCTCTCTCTCATTCTTTCTGTCCGTCTGTCTTTCTGTTTAGAACCTAGCGTTGCAGCGCGTGAATTGTGCGTTGTCACCTGACAACTAGACGGATAGTTATCAGCTGTTTTCGCTAACGACCTGGACAGCGCCATCTAGCGGAGATACCATCAGATCATATCTGCTACACGCACCAATCACCCCCTCTGTCTCCTCTGCCACTTCGTCATCATCCACCTCTTCGCTAACTAATGTATCACCTTTCTTTCTAGTCTGTGCACTGTTTTCTGATTTTATTGCGTCAATAAAATTCGAAATCATTTTATTCGCTGTTAGAGCTTTGTCTTATTAATGGTTTATACTTTTCACTGTGCCTTTTCTTCGTTTACGTCTTGTGTAAGCGTTTTTCTGATTCCGCAATTAACATCCTTTTTAATGACACTTCCAGAACACTGCCAATGCGATTGCCTTATTCTTCTTATTTCTTAAACCGTCTGTTTTACTGCTATTTGTTTCTCCAATGACCGTGCCTTTCAAACGTTAATTAATTAAAACCTGGCATTGACTGTAAGAAATGGTGACATTTATTCCAATTCTATTGGTACGTCGTTATCGACTCTTGATGGCATTTGTTGTAATATATTTCTTTATTACCCCTTGGGCTTTTTAATCACCTGAGAACTTATTCGTCCAACGCAACTAGTCAACACTCTCAAATCCTGCTAAACGTAAATGTTTTATGTTAATGTGTGTGTGTGTGTGTGTGTGTTAAATATAAAAAATTGTTTTATTATTACAATAATAATAGTTATGTAATAATTATTATATAGAAATTTCATTAAACTCGGTAGTTAAAATTTGATAACACACTTCTTCTTCTTCTTCTTCTTCTTCTTCTTCTTCTTCTTCTTCTTCTTCTTCTTCTTTAACTTCCTTGTTAGGACTCTGTCTTGTTCTATAACAACGGTCCTACATGCTGTCATTCTACGTCTTTCTTGGCCGACCCATTGGTTTTTTGTTGGTTATCTCTTGCCTTTTTCACTAGCCTTGTGTCACCCATTCTTGATATGTGTTCATTCCATATATGTATTCTTTTTCCGCAATCCAAGAATTATTATCTGTTACATTACACGTTTCTCTTATACTACTGTTTGGCAACATATCGCACCTTGTCTTTCCTAGTACCCTCCGTAATATAGTCATTTCTATAGTTTGTCGATTTCTTTGAATTGTTGCTGTATCTGGCTTGCATAGGATATTACTGGGTGTATTGGTGCTTTTCTGAACCCTAGTTTTTGCTTCTTGTGTGAAGTATTCATTATTCCATATAAGGTTATTCATGCATCCAACAATTCTTCTTGCTTTCATAAATTGATGTTCTATTTCTTCATCTGCCCTATTGTTACTTGTAAGCCTTGTTCCTAAGTAGTCTATTTGCATTACTTGATCTATTATTCTGTCATTTATCACAAGCTTACACCTTAATGGGTCATGTGAAATTGTAATTGATTCTGTTTTCTCTTCCGATATCTTCATGTTACGTATATTTCTGGTATGCTTTTTTAAAATTATACACAAGTCTTTGTAAGTCATTTTCATTTTCCGCTATTACTATAGCGTCGTCTGTATAACGTATAATATTAAACAAACTTCTACCCATCATATATCCTCTCATATACTTTACCTCCTTAATAATTTCATCCATAACTACATTGAAGAGTATGGGAATTAGGGAGTCCCACTGCATCATCCCTTTTGTTACAGAAATATTATCTGATATTGTCCGAAACAACGGATAATCAGATTTGTCATAGTAATTTTTGATGTTTAAATTTCTCTAATAATTAATGCTTCAGACAGTATCAAACAGTTGTATCAAATAAAACATATTACCTTGGAGATCACGCCAATGTCTGAGTATTCAGTTAAATCGATCCTATTTCTGAGACTTATTCTGATCGATTTTGCAGTAAGAACGTTTTGTATGGAAAGGAACTGCGATTCAAGATTATCGCAACATAATCTGAAGAACAAAAGTGTCTATTTAGAAGACACCTCCTTCAGCTGTAGAATCTAGCCTGCCACATGGTTTATTTCGAAGGACTCTCTACTAGTGTTTGGAGACTCGATTGCAATCGTACAAAGTAGTAGGAGGCAGTTCGTCATTAATGGTCGTCATTACTTGTCATATCAAAGCACCGTAATCGGGTGCGTGTGTGATTTCTGGACATTGTGATGAGAATGATCTCTCTCTAGCCCCGCAGGAGGGGAATCTGGGGTTAATACCTGAGGACGAGAAAGGAAAGAGATCTCTGTGCCTGTCACACACAGCCTCATCGTGGCGCGGTGGTGAATCGGTATTTCGGTTGAATTGGAGCTGATGCAAGCCTAGCCCATTCTTCCCTCCGAGACACCCGCTCGGGCACACGCTCTCTTTCGGGGCATGGGACTAATGTAATTTTCGAAGGTATCAGGACTGATAATAGAAAATAGCGTGGGTCCAGCGTTCGGTGATGCCACTCTGAGCTGTCTGTGTAAACGATACTGTATGAGAATGTACCCGCTTGTAGACAGATTGAGAGCGGTGACTACTCCTGTTCATTCCTGATGAGCCTATGTGGTTTGCGGCGAAGGTAGATAGAGCTACCTTACTCGCCCAAGGGTAAATAAGTTTTTCGGAGCTGTTGTGATCCAAGACACTACAGGTGCAGCGGTGTCGCACCCCCCCCCCACACAAGATACCATGATACCATGCTCGCCTCGGTTGGGACCGTTTTATCCAAAGTAGTTCATCGTAGGACGTTTCCACTATCCTCATTCTGATGGAAGTTTCCAGCGTTCTGATATCCTCCACCTACGGTCCTTCCCAGAACCTGAGAATCGCCCTGCAATGTCTTTGTAGTTTTATTAATAACTGGAAGTTAACTTTTTCGTCACTACAGAAGAACTAAAAACGCAGACTTGTAGGACAGTTCTACGAGTGATGAAACTGATGGGATTGTAACAAAAAATGAGCATGAAGGAGAAAGTTGCAGTCAGGACATCCTATGCACATAATGTAGGATTGGGATTGTTTGGCGAGTTCACTGAACCATATGGAGTTTACGGGGCGTAACACGTCCGCATACACGCGTCTGTTAACTTATCATTTACACAGACAATAGTTCCTGCCAATTGAATAATGCAGTTTTTTCTTCCACCTTCTGTTTATCCGATTATGTTTTATTATGAATACAGTTCTTCTGATGGCGACTCATCGGAAAAGTAGTGAGTAGTCTGCAAAGTTTATTTTCAGGGATAATCTTAATCTAAACTGCGTATAAAAAACGAATTTGTATTCCGACATAATACTTTTTTTTGGTGAATTCAACCGTATTAATGTAATGTCAATTTTAATTATATATTTTAGGAATATGTATCTCCAAACAAAACAGTCTCTTAGAGATTTATAAGACTGTTACGCATGATAAAATAATTTCAATAACATAGTAATATATATCGCATTAACATTTTATTCATGCCTTTGAGTCTTTAACGAACTTTCTGACGTTTTTAAAGATTTTCTAGACAATTTTTATAGTATAGATCCAACCTTAAATATTTCGGAATGTCTCAGTTTTATTAAACAGTGTTATTGACAGAACAAATTTTTTTCATTTTTCTACGATGAAACGAACATTTGCTTAATAAAAAAGTAACCTTTTCTTATTTAGTTTAATACTTTACACATTTTGTTCGTATTGAGTAATGTGGTAGGTCGTGTTGTCAGATTTGCTATAATTGACGACAGTTAATCATGTCTCTCAGAGAGAAGTCTTTTGTCCATGATATTTAATCATCTTCCCTCTCATTTGGTTTTCACTCTCTTCTTCCTTTCTGGTTGATAAGAGGGAGATAAGAGGGTAAAACTGGTATCAATACTTAAGACAAAATCAAAAACGCTAACGTAGAAATTTCTATAGAACTTATTCTGACTCACAATTCTTCCTAACGGAAGCTTTGTCTTTTGTGTTTTTACTGTTACATTTAACCTAATGTGGTGTTTCTTGTCGCATTCTCTTATTTAATTGACTTTAAACCCCTCACAGTTAATATTTGTAACAAGTGTGACATACCGGAGTAGAGATATCCCTCAACAATTCTGTCACATTTTTCCTCTCTTCGTCTACAGGGTCTCCCTTCTGTCCTCCAGTGGGTGGATCGGTAGGGCGTAGGGGTGAGGTGAGTGGGATCTTTGCGCTAAAAAATGATGGTTATTATGATTATGATGATGATTATTATTATTATTTAGTTTTCAGATTCTACGTATTGTTATTAATCATAAAGTAAGTACGCTTACGTAAATACACCTAAATCAGAAATATAAAATGTTGAAAAGACAAGAAATAGTAAAGTCGCTGGATGGATAAAAAGATAATCGCAAAGGTTAAAAATTGTTAAAGCATGTAGGTACGTGCAGAAAAGAACATCAAAAGAAATAATATGGAACGTAACTAAATAAAGACCATGAAGGAGAGACGAAGATGAATACCAATAGGCCTAAAAGAAGAAAGGCTAGAGTAAAGAAGAATGCGTAAAAGCTGGAGGTAGAGTTTTATGGATGCTGTTGGCAGATGTCGATATTGCAGCCGACTGATATAGACAGCGAGGAGGCATAAACACGTCTATTTAGGAAAGTTCTACAAATACCTGCGGAGTGATATGATGCACCCCGAATAAAAATATCGGTATGGAGAACCATACATGACTTCCATATTCTAAGATTTATGTTTAAAATCATTTTCAGCCAAACAGCCAGGGAAGGAATTTTAACAAAAAAATACTTCTTTGTTGCCAATAACGTAGTACACATATAAAAAAAAATTATCCCCTCCCCCTTCAACTATAATTTTGATTTATAGAAAATTACCCCCAGCCCATTCAACTAGCCTCTTCATTTATAGATATTTCATCTACGTTTCTACAGTGGATTATTAAGATCTTATCAGGATACTTTATCAAAATTAAGTACTTTACTCATGTTACAACAAAAAATGTTTCAGGTAAACTGCCCTTTCCCCGTAACCGATCTTCACCAAAATCAACAAACATTGAGTTCTCTATAGCTCAGGCACATATGTAAAAAATTATTTGATTCTGTTTGAATTTACGGCAGTTATGGTTCGTCATATAAAAAAAATTACCCATGTTAAAACATAAAACATGAGATTTATAAAACATATCTAAGATTTATATTTAAAATCATTTTTGAAATAAAATATTTTCATAGAACCTACTAACGCTGGGGAAATCTGAGGAGCCAATCAGAGTTGGGCCTACCTGTCACTCTGCTGAATTTGGTGGAAAGCCCTGTCACTGTCGTCAAGTCCCCACCTCAATGAAGAACCCATTGTTTTATAAAAATAGGCCTATATTTAAATTTTGAAAACTGAAAATTCTTTTCTTGTAAATATTTATATTTTATAATCAAAATGACTTTATTTTTGTTACCTGGCAACAAAATTATTTTATTTTCAACAATTACCATTGTTTCAAAAAGTTTAAATAAATTTTCAAGTACTTTACTCTTGTTAAAACGTAAAAGGTTGCAGGTAAACTACCCCTTTCCCTTAACCGATCTTCACCAAAATCGAAAGTCCTTGCGACCTCTACAATTCAGGGACGTATGCAAAACATTATTTGATTCTGTTTGAATTTGCGGCAGTTATCGTTAGCCATAGAAAAAAAAACGTTGCAGGTAAACTACCCCTTCCCCTTAACCGATCTTCACCAAAAACAATAGATCTTGAGTACTCTACAAATCAGGGCTGTATGCAGAAAATTATTTGATTCTGTTTGAACTTGCGGCTGTTATCGTTTGCCATAGAAAATACCCTTGTTAAAAAAACGTTGTAGGTAAACTACCCCTTTCCCTTAACCGATCTTCACCAAAAACAATAGGTCTTGAGAACTCTACAATTTAGGGCTGTATGCAAATAATCTTTTGATTCTGTTTGAATTTGCGGCTGTTATCGTTTGCCATAAGAAATACCTTTGTTAAAACATAAAACGTTACAGGTAAACTACCCCTTTCCCTTAACCGATCTTTACCAAAAACAATAGGTCTTGAGAACTCTACAATTCAGGGCTGTATGCGAAAAATTATTTGATTCTGTTTGAATTTGCGGCTGTTATCGTTTGCCAAAAAAAAAAATTTCCCTTGATAAAAAAAAACCGTTGCAGGTAAACTACCCCTTTCCCTCAACCGATCTTCACCAAAAACAATAGGTCGCGAGTACTCTACAAATCAGGGCTGTATGTAAAAAAGTATTTGATTCTGTTTGAATTTGCGGCAGTTATCGTTTGCCATAGAAAAAAAATCTACAGACAGATAGACACATAGACAGACAGACACATAGACAGACAGACACACACACAGACACTTTTCGGAAAACGACTTTTTTTCATGTTTTGAGTGTAGTAGAATCAGAATCTGCAATAATCTCGAACACGATTTTTTTTGCCATCACCATACTTCCATTCCTTAAGGAATATGGAAGTAATAAGAGCTGAAGGACAAATGGAGTGTTCAATATTTAGAGAATGTACGACTCGATATAATAATAATAGTAATAATAATAATAGCTGTAGAAGTATTATTAATAATTTTAAGTATTAGGTGGTGGTGGTGGTGGTAGTAGTAGTAGTAGTAGTAGTAGTAGTAGTAGTAGTAGTAGTAGGTATAGTAGTAGTAGTAATAAGAAAATACGAATAATAGTTTTTCTGGTTTCCAAGCTCTCTCTGCCACTTCTTAAGAGTTCAGAACCCCTCTTGATGGTTTGGTGGTTTACCGTATCCTTGCCGATCTCGGCTTTTCTGAGCTGCACAGCTCTCCGCTTCTTGGCAAGAAGGGTACCCATCGGTCGCTTCCGGTTTAATTCGTAAACTATCGTTTTCCACTTCACTGCACAAAACTTATCGACTGCGCTCGCTGTCAGTTTCACACACACACACGCGCGCGCCTCCATGTAGGTACAGCACTCTCTCTCTCTCTCAGATATTCATTCGCGTTTTTGAATGAATGTAAGAAAATGGAGAGAGTGTTGAGTGAACAAGACGACAAAGACATTATAAGGCTGGAAATAGAGATGCACCAGTAAGAACTTTACGGGAAAAATATACTTTGAGGCTCAGACCTTCGCAAAAGATACTTCAAGACAGAAGGTTCTTCGAGACAGAAGGATACGGGTCTCGGTAACAATCAAGGTTTTTACGATGACGCCTCGTTTCTTTCGTCTTTCTCATAATATTTCTGGTTTTTAAAAAAATATTTTAGACTTGTGTAATCGTTACGTAAAAAATCAATGCAAAATTTTGTATTATATTGTATTGTATATTTGTATTTTTGCGAATCCAACTAACAAACTCAGACCCTTGTGGACCAAGAAACACGATCCGAGTGTATACCTGTGCCGAAGAATTATTTCCAATACGAGAGCAAAAGACAATTTCAAGGAACAAATTAGCGTGTTTAGAATCGAAAACGCAAACGAATACAATTCCTGTAGAAATAAAAGAATAAAAGTCAAAAAGTAAAAACCAATAAAATTAAATAAAACACAAACAGAAAATGAATAAAAATAAAAACCTAATAAAACCGATAACAAAATTCCTAACTTAGCCTAGGGCGCTTATTGAAGTTCTAAATCAATTTTGTAATTCCTGGTAGAGGCGTCCACGGGGCAGGATTAGGATAAACACTCTTATGAAGGTCTTAAGTTGTACGAGACTTTATACTGTGGAGTATAACATAGTCCACTACAGAAGGATACGGGTCTCGGTAACAATCAAGGTTTTTACGATGACGCCTCGTTTCTTTCGTCTTTCTCATAATATTTCTGGTTTTTAAAAAAATATTTTAGACTTGTTTAATCGTTACGTAAAAAATCTATGCAAAATTTTGTATTATATTGTATTGTATATTTGTATTTTTGCGAATCCAACTAACAAACCTTGGTTACAGTGGACGTCGTAATTCAAACAAATTTTGTACAAGTAATATAGTTATCTGTAGTTGCAGGTAGTTCATAAAAGAATTTAGTAAATCAAGTGGCTGTAAAAATGTGTTTAAATGGAACAAGATTTTATGAATATGTAGACTATTATAATTTTTGGCACGAAAAACATGTTGAAAGAGATTGCACTTACCTTTTAGGGTTTAAAAAAAACTTAATAACCCTTACTTGAGTAATAAGCTTGGATCTTGAAAAGGCTTTCATGGACTTATATAATGGTTTATTTTTGACACAAATAATCCGGAAACACAGGGGATTAAGATTACAAAAATATTAAGGCGTAAGATCGTATTCAAGAGCGTATTCCAGAGATAGATTTTGGTCTATAACAGAGAAGAGAAGAAATTCAATTTATTTAATAAAAATGGTGTAATCTTTATTCAGGAACACCAGATGTGTAATTGATACGAACTTGGGAAAGGACTGACTCCAGAAATAAGAACTAATCAATTTTGCTTACAAAAACACGGATTGCTCAGCGTGGGTTCTGAAGTGTAATGCTATTTGCCAATGACCAATTTATAAACCAGGTGGGTGAAGAATTGCAGGTGGTTGTCCTTAGATTTACAATTGTAATTTGTGGAAATTATAATTTAAAAATCTCAACAGAAAAAATACAAGAACATTTATCGGAAAGACTTCATATGAAAACATTTTAACTGACAATTTAATAATAATAATAATAATAATAATAATAATAATAATAATAATAATTGACTATCTCAGTTAGGACTGATAAACACACTTTAATTATATCTAAGGTTTGACATAACTGGTGAGAAGGAGAAAAATATTTTAAATACAACGAACACATCAAAGGATATGTGGCAGTATGCGATGACTTCTAAAGGGTAAAACATTCAGATTGTGTTTTGTGGAGTGATGGCGGCCCTCACTTTGTTGTGTGGATGTGAATTATGGCCACAAGGAAAGGAGATATTGTGGTGACGGAATGATTGGAAATTAAGTTTCTCCGGTCAGTGTAAGTCTGTACAATGCTCAAGCTTATAAGAAACGGCGATAGGAGCACTATTAGGAGCACACCGCCGATAATGGAAACAACAGGACAATATAAAGAAACACTTAAGGACTATGTCACTGGCATGGAGGACAAATTCCGCTAGAAGGATTCTGTTATATAGTCGTATAAAGAGCGCCAGATGGATGACAAGGTGACAGGACAAAAGCGAAATACCATACATAACATTTATACTCGTGTTTTTGTTTCTGAGTTTAATGGTCGGTCGCCGTGGTACGTGCCTACATGAAGCTTGCACTTATTTACAGGCATGCCAATGCAAATTGCACGCAGGGTGACGGACGCGCGGACTCACTAGTCTAGATTGTTGGCATTGCTGTCCATTACTTCAGTGCAGTTACAATTCACTTGCACATAAGCAAGAACTATCAATTTACGTGAAATATGAGGAATAAATACATAACGCGTTAGCTAATTATGACGTCACTACGGGTAATATTGCTGTCAAAATCTTTGAAAACTATATCTATATCTTTTTTCTGTTTCCATGGACTTGATTATCAGCTACACGTGAGGCCAAACTTTTATAATCGCTTTTTTAATTAGTAAAATTATGCGTTATAGTTAATATAATTAAAAAAAGGATAGATTAATTAATAACATCAATTGACTACAAAATAGAAACAATTATAATAGAATTCCTCGACCAGCGTAAAATCTCGGAAAAGATTAGAAACCATGTAAGTAGTTAAACTACATTCTGTTACTAAGTTTAGTATATTAACGTTCCAGCATCTACAATATATATTAATCCATTCCTTGAGGTTTCCGCCAACCTATACCTCTTCGTCCATCAAGCTTATCATCTATCATAACAAAAAAGAATTGACTAACATAAAACTGAAATATTATACAGTATCTACGTACTATATTACGATAATGCTTTATAAAAAGTTAAAAAAAATCTGTGTTCACGCCATAGTGTAATAGAATTGTAGGATATTAAACGAGGAAGCTACGTCTGTTACTGTGAATCTTATCCGCGATGATGAAACTTATCAGCGACCATTAAAATAATAGGTCCAAAAGTCTTCTGTAGCCACTGCTGTAAAAAACATACAGCGTTTGACTCTGATACAGATCTGTTCAAGGTGCTGGAACGTGAATATACTAAATTTAGTTCAAGAGAACGTAGTTTAACTAATTACCTTATGTTTTCTAACCTTCTTACAGGTTTTACGCAGGTTGAGGAAGTCTATTATAATTGATTCAATTTTTTATTCTACTGATATTTAAAGAAAGCATCGCAAAGAAAGCCAAGAAACAAGTTGACTCTTTTGAGACCTAGTGCTGAAGAAGTACGCATAGGATTTGACGGACGGATGTGTTGGGGAATGATAAATTGTTGAAGTAAAAGCATAAGAAGTAAGTATTTTTCACAAGGAAA
This sequence comes from Magicicada septendecula, assembly GCA_034769895.1. Lineage (NCBI taxonomy): Eukaryota > Metazoa > Arthropoda > Insecta > Hemiptera > Cicadidae > Magicicada > Magicicada septendecula. Next base: position 118,255,204 of record CM068375.1, on the reverse strand, counting down.
TACCAATGGCTGTGGCACTTATTCAACTACAATAGCTGTAAAATGCACATAGTTTAGAGCTAGAAGTTGATAAGGAAAGCGCTAGAGATAGTTCATAAAAGACATTCTTGGATCAAGTGGATCTAAAAATGTTTTTGAAATGATAAATTATATTAAAAAGAGGGGCATCGGTAGGACTACCTACTAGTCATGAGAGTAATGTCGATTTTACAGAAGAAGACTAATTTTAAACCACATGAAGTCGCCAGTACTTGCAATCTTACATTAAACAAGGAGAAACTACATTCTTTTACCATGAGATATATGGTAAAAGGTATTCTGTCTACCTACCATGGTTTTAAAATCTTAATATCCATAGAGATAAGACTATTTGAGTTTTAAAAAATAATACCTCCATATGCTATTAAAGTTCAATTGCACTTAAAAATTTATTATTATTTGTAATACCGATATAACTCTTTATTCAAACTTCCCTTGCTTCAGTAATTCGTTTAATACAAACTGATCTTCGTTCTGTTTTTACGTAAACTCGCACATACGGTTGGAGACCAGAATTTTGCACATTCGTCTAGTCTTGAATTTTGTGTTGTATATAACATATATGTTAATTTATAATTCTTCTTCTTCTCTATCTAATAGTTAATGCAATTTTCTTGTTATTGCTTCCTAATTATCTGCCTGCTATTCTGGTTTACATCTACTTTCAGTCATCGGACATAAGGCTGACTATTGTACATCTCAGTAGTGTATGCCCTGTTTTGTGACTGTACACAGATCATTTAGAAAAACATATTCATAAATATTTATAAAATGATAAACAAAGTTCTTCTAGTAGTTTTTTGCGTTGTTATTTTTGTTGCTTTTTACACATTCACGTTACATTGTCATCTAAATCATCCGAACCCACCGACACTAGAGGAGAAAAAAAAATCATAATTTTTTTATTAATATTATATGAAATAATAGTTTAAAGGGAATTAAAGATGATTTAATTATTTCTAAATATGTCGTGTGAACATTATGAACGTTATTTATATTACATTTGTAATATGTATTAATCTGCCCAGTTTTGCATATTTTGCGTAAAACGTATAGTTTCTACGAGTATCTCATTTCCTATCAATAAACACCATACATACTACTAACACACACACACACACACACACACACACACACACACACACACACACACACACACACACACACACACACACACACACACACACACACACACACACACACACACACACACACACACACACACACACACACACACACACACACACACACACACACACACACACACGAGATACAGCGACATATAGGCCTAGTATTTGTTCATCACATCAGTCAGGTGACACAATCTGCTCGAAATTTCCGTTCAAATTACAGGGTGTCTATTGAACTTATAACACGTTGTCTTTGAGAGAAATTTATGTAATTTTGTAGGCTATTCATTGTTTATGCAATTTTGTATCGTTGCAATGTACGGTATATAAACATGCGCGCACGCAATTGCACAATGTTTTTGTTTTTTATTTCTTTGTGTGATAACAAGAACGCTTGGTTTGTAAGCCGGGACTATCGCAGGCCATCTTGATAGGGAGGGGCTGCCTTTTCGGGCGAGTTCCCCTGATTAAGAAGACGTCCGGGAAACGTTTGTTTACAGAATCGTCGTCGTGTACTCTAATCAACTGAACGCAAACGATCAAGCATCACGTAATTACGTGTGTCCCGTACAATTCATTGTCTTGACAAGATAACAGCCTGCGTTTCTTCGCCATTAACAAGGCACACACTTAAAGGAGATAATCGTTTTGTTCGATCGTATGCATTCGTGATGTCAATTTTGTTCAGTTTTCTTTTCGATGGCCTGTAATGACAAATTGGATAACAGCACCGGACACGGTGACCTTGTCCGAAACCCGGCGGGGGGCTGTAGGTGTTTCTTAACGTCACGTCATGTCATTTCTCTCGTTTCACTTCATTACATAAATGCCGTCCGCGTAAACAACCGCGACAATCGTCGTCGTCTTGTAGCCTTCACGTATATAATTTATTTATTTCGAAGACAAGTTCGTCTCCATAGCATAGTTTTCAAAATACGAGTTATTAAGTTCGGCTTTGTTTGTCCGTTATGAACACGATCTACGTTCAGCCGAGCTTCGTGTACTCGGAACGTTAATGTTGTTACACTGAGTAAAATGTTACGGTTTCCACTTTTCCTCGATCTACAGCCTTCTTCGTCCTTCCTCTTTCCATCATTTGGTTTTTGGTGGTTGCCTAGCTTTCAACACATCCCTAGATGTCAGTACCATTTTACACGGTTTTCCTGTTGCCATTCCTTATCTCTTTGTTTTTAATTCATTTTGAAATTGAATGCATTAATCTCATCTCTTGGGACCTCTTATCTTACACGTTTTACACAATTTGTTATCCTTTACCCTAATGAATATGCTTATTTTTAAAGGTTTTCAATCAGTTTTCAAAGGCACCCTGGGTATGCCCTCTTCTTATTCCGTCGTAATTCCATTCTGAGTTGGTGATCCTACACACAAAAACAATTATATTTCAACTTAGCAAAGTAATTGTCAATTTGACCTTCATATGTTATTTTTTTCAATCATATCTTTGTATTTTTTTGACAGATTAGTTTCAGTATACGGTTTAATCAAGTCACTTGAAGACTACCATAGATTGTGAGTATTATAAACCTTATGCCTGTTACGTTACTAACGATGTATTGACATCCCGATGCTATTATTTAATAACTAGCTGTTACCCGCATGCGAATATTGGACTTTTAATAAGTATTTTAATATAATTTTTATTGTCTATGTCTATATGGGGTTCTGTCAGCTCGTATAACAATTTTGTCAAATTCTCACCAAAGCTGTTTTCAACACTTGTACTATTTTAACTTGTACTAAATTATTATGTTGGTGCAAGAGCCTTTGGAGATTTAAAAGTACCCGTTTATAAAGCCTTTGGAGATATTCATAAAGTAGGCCTACCTGTTAAATCGAAAACGCTAAATTCTTTACTTTAAGTGTTACTGTGTTAGAAGCATTGTATAACACATTAAACGTTATGCTTTCCTCAACCACGGCTTTTATTTATTTCAGCAGTAAACTAAAAACCAAAAACCGTTGTCACCTAACCTCACAAATGAAAACAACACGTATTTTCGCTTTGCATTAAGTATAGGACAATTTACAATTAGTACACTTCTTCTTTTCCACATCGTAATATATCGATACAATCGCATATTATATGAAACATCAAAAATATACTGCAGGAATGATAAATGTACAGTTTCGATGCCGCCAAATGGGTTTTTTTATTTAGTTGTTACTATGGTAATTAATTCTGGTCTCCATGGTGTTTTTGACATCTTTAGTAGTAGTATTTAATATATTTCATTACTTATTCACTGCATCATCAAAAATACGTATAAACATAAATTTTATAATCGTTTAAGACAATTACAAAATATATAGACGTATCTGTATACAAAATTACAAAACATATCGATACAATCGCATATTAAAAACATTAAAAACTGCAGGAACGGAGAAAGGTACAGTTCTGATGCCGCTAAATATCATTTGTTTATTTACTTGTTACAATGGTAATTAATTCTGGTCTCCATGGTGTGTTGACATCTTTATACGCGTCAACGAAAAGGCATAATTAGCCTAAAAGGGCTTAAATCGTGCGAACGGAGTAAAATATCAAATACTAAGTTAGACAGTATTTTTCGCCTTGTGTCAAAGGTTACCTGTGCAAAATTTGGTGGCAGCCGGTGTAACAGTGTGGATTTGTATTCGGTACGTACCCATAAATCTTCAGACTTTGAGTTTTATATATTGTTACGACATCACAGAACAATCTACGTGTTTGTCGAATGTGCCAGAAGAATCTCGATGTAACGCGTGTGGCGTACGTGCTTGTCGACGCATTTTCGAGATGTTTCTCGAAGGTCCCAGCCGCGCGGACTGTGTCAAGGCCGCAGTTAATTACGTAGTTCACACGACCGCTAAGACGCAATTAGGAACATTCTGGTCTGTGGGCGCAGGTATAAATACATGCCGGCGGCGGCCTTAAGATTCAGTATTAGTACGAATTATTGACCGTGCGAGAATTATAGTAGCGATATTACTGTGCGCGTTCAAGTGGTGATTAGTTAAGAGTGGTGTTTTATAATCGGACGGTATAATTGTAATACAATTGTGTTTAATTTTAGTGGACATTTTATTGCGTGTGAACAATTTTCATTTGATTTGTTGTAAAAGACAGTGTTGTTAATTACGAACTGTTTAACTGTAAAAATTAAAGATGTGATTAGTGACTTAATTGGTGTCTTGTAATTTGTTTTCCACTGTACCTACGACGATCGAGTAGACTGTAGTAACTATATATAGATATCACGCTGCCATCTCTTAGCTTTAAGGATCGTAGTTGTGCACAGACTTCGTCGATGTCAGAATTCACTACGACCTATATATACAATCCCGATTTATGATTTATATTTAATTTGTTTGTTGTTATAACTTACTCTTAACTGCTCAGTGAATTTCTTCCATTCCATTTCACCACACTATCTTCTTCAGACCTTTACATTCATACTTCTCAAATCATCCTCTACGTCATCTATAAGTCTTCCCTAGATCTTCCTCCAATTCTTTCCTACTGGTTGCGTACTTATTGTGTGTTTCTTGCCTACTGGTTTCCATCGTTCATCTTGTTATTTGAATTATCAGTCTCCGTAATTCCAATTTCATTGTACTTACTTGCTAAACTGCTACCTGCCATGCTCCGGACGAGGCATTTCAGTGTCTCCACCGTTATTAGGACTTGATAATGGTGGAGACACTGAAAGGCCTCGTCCGGAGCACGACAGGTAGCAGTTTAGCAAGTAAGCACCACAAAGTTGGATCTACTGGTTTCCAGTCTACGATTCTTTTAGTTGTTCTGCCATCCATTCGTCTTACTCTAATCCTTCTACTGTTGATGAGCCGGACTGTTTCAGCAGCGTGTATTAATTGGTTCAGTTCATAATTCACCCGTATACTCCAGGAGCCATCTTCAGTTTGCCCAGGCCCATAGATTTTTTGCAAGGTTTTATGCAGGATTATTCTAAGGTGTCGTTCAGCTGCATTAGTTAACGCCCTTAAAAATAAGGAATATAGACTTCCATCTGCTAATATGTCTTCTATCAGACTTGATCAATAAGATCCTATAGCTTTAGTTGCATGATTTGTATCCTGGATTTGAACAATTTTTCAAGTAGTTATAACAACAATTACCACTTAAAATATGGGACTGACTATTTCATTACTACAATAGTTAGTAAGCCTGAGTAAGGTAACTGTTGAACATATTCAAATTTATAATTTCTTTTTCAAAACATGTACAATTTCCAACTCTCAGGTTAGCACTGTTGTTTGTCGCGTTACTTCGGACTACCATAAACTTAGTTTCACCCTCACTTACTTTCAGCTCCATTTTTTGCGCCTCACTATCTAGTTTAACTAAATTTTTCTCTAATCCTCTTTTATTTCTACTGATAATAGCTACATCATCAGCATAGGCGCACACCTGTGTTGTCTTACTCCTGTGTACCCAGTTGTAGAAACCTGACGATAGAAATTGAACACTGGCTTAGAGATGCGCAGTGTACAAACACCTCGTTGCGAGGCTAACAAAATTTTCATTTATTTCGCACATGCGCACAGCAGTCTTGTACAGTGTTTCATAGTGTGAACATCAGCTGTAACAAGACTGGCGAGAACAATGGAAGCGTGTGTGTGACAGAGAGGGAGGAGAGAGAGAGAGAGAGAGAGAGAGAGAGAGAGAGAGAGAGAGAGAGAGAGAGAGAGAGATAATATGTAAGTGAGATAGTGAACTGTTATTGCGTCGTCTCCCCTCTCTTCTCTCTAGATAACTTAGCTATATTTGTAAGTGGGGGAATTAATGCATTGGGTCTGTGCAGACGATTGTTCAGCACATAATCCATCGGGCCTATATATAAGTTTTGAATGGCTGCTTCCAGAACCAGATTATACATTTTATATTTACATTACAAGTTTAATATTTTGTTTAACCTAATGTATATGTTTAGTGGTTCCAGTATTTAGAATAACACTTATAGGTTTAACGTAGGACATAAACGTTTGTCTGAATCTTATACGGCCGGAGTCAATGTTATTAAAATTAACAATAATTTTAAACTTTTCAAACGTTCTGCCTAATCTACTTAGGATGCCCCATCGTAGAATTACAGGAACGTTTGGTAAAAAAAATAAAATAAAATAAACGTCAGCCTTCACCACAGTACTGTGGGACTGACGTACGACACCCCGCGTTAGGTAGACTCGAATATCCACTGAAGATGGCAGCCAATGGTGCTGCTGAAACGCGTTTGGTTTTAATGTAAACCTTGGACCACGGCCAAACAGCTCGGTAGATATTTCAGATACAACTGACACCCGCCGTGAAAGCCTTAGAACAATATTGTAGTGTTATATATTTGCTATAATTTAATTTTTATTGTTTATACCTACATTTTAACTTAGCATAAACAATTTAACGTTCGTTAATACGTCTTAACCTCACTTAAAATAGTTATAAACTGGAGCGTTTCTATTTGCATTCAGGTCATCAGAAAAACCCGCTACCGAGCAAATATTTCTTGCTCGGTTTACCGGAATTGTAGGCTACCCACTTTTATTAATTATAATATTTTATCACTGACAATTACTGATAATTATCACCGATAATTGTATCACTAATATAATGTTACGTTGCAGTATTGATGAAACGTCTGGTGTTATAAGTAAAACGCGTCTTCATTCGTTCGTTCGAAGAAAGAGAGATAACATTTTTTTAATTATTAAATCCACGAATCAGATTATGTTTACCTTTACCATTTCCGAGCCCGTCTGTCCACCAGAAATCTGCATCAAAAACGGACCGCATTTTTCCATAAATTGAAGACACGAAACGTGCAAAACGGAACGACACATTTTAACACACGTACAGTGGTGTGTGTGTGTGTGTGTGTGTTCCGAAAGGGAATCAAGTCCGGTAGAATTGTATATAAGAAGAGAAGGCGTGCCGTGCTCGAAACCACAAGAGGTCATGCGGCCGTGGGACTGAGAGCCATACAACATTTATCAGACGAGATTAATATTGCTAAACAATCTGGCAACGGCCACGACGACAACACGCCATTAGAACACAAACTCATAACAACAACAGCAACTTGTAAATAATCTAATATCTCCTTCTCGGCAACGTATCGAAATGAAATGGTGTAAGGTGAGGAGTAGTATTAGTAGTAGTAGTGGCAGTAGTAATAGTAGTCCGTACATCACATAGTCTGTTGAAGAGTTGGAGACTTGGAAATAATACACCACAATCGCAATCACGATCTCAGAGTTTATCTGAATGTATATCCTGTACTTATTTCTTGGTACACTGGATCATTCCGTGTCTTCTCAAAACTTTATGCTCTACTCTATTCTTATGAGAATAGCGTTCCCAGCCGGCGACCGGCCATCCAGATCTTACACCCATGCATTTAATGCTTGGGTACAAATGATGCTGCAAAACATGACCTTACCTTCGAGTTATTTCTTCACGTTATTATACTGAAAACGTTCTCCTATACATGAAAAAATTGGTTTTGTTTTCAACTTTGATTACGTTTTCAGATGTTTGGAGTAAACGATGATAAAATAATTGAAATTCCAAATTAATTTAACATATCTCTAATACGGATTGATTAAAATTGGTATTAATTAATATGGGTTAATTTTTAGTGTGAGTTAAATCAACGACAATATTAAGTTTTAAATAAATAATTCAAAAACTTTTTGGTATAGTCTGTTTCTTAATGTATATATAATGTATTTAATATTTATAATAAATTTACGTCAAGATATTTTCTCCTTATTTGGAACATGTTTGAGGAAGCATTGTGTTCCAATCTTCAGCCTTTCTGATTTTGAGTCTAGTGAAGTACTTATGTGTTGGTTGGTTGTTATTGTGGTACCAGATTTAAAGTACCAGAGGCCAACAGGAAGCCACAATAAGAACCAGCCAACACACAAGTACTTCACTAGATTCAAAATCAGGAAGGCTGAAGATGGGAACAATGCTTCCTGAAACATGTTCCAAATAAGGAGAAAATATCTTGAGGTAAATTCATTATAAATATTAAATATAAAATAAATAATTATATGTTACAAAATGTTAGAAACAAAGAAGAAATATTATTTATTTCAGCACTCATAAATTAACAGGTGTTACAATGTCCAGTGCTAGCAAAATATTTTGTTACTCTCCCAATACAGAGTGTACCATATATTGTACACCGTTTTAAGTCATTTGTGTCGATGTTTCATAATATTTATTACCGTCATCAGGATTACAATTTTTTGTATGCATTTAATCAACAAGAATAATACGTCCTAAATAAATAATTTTGTTTTACAAAACTTGTAGAAAGAAAGAAGAAATATTACGCTATTTCAGAATTTACAAATTACCAGTATCACTGATCGTGTTATGCATACAGGCAATACAGAAATAATTTGTATTATGTAGGCTACTATAATTTGTATTGAGTATTATGCACGGAATATTATAATTAGACCTGGATCTTATAATATAAGAACATTTGTATGTGTGTAATAGTAGTAGTTACTATTACTTATGTTACACATGTACACACATTCACACGAGAACAATCATTAAATGTGATACAGTTCCTCATAATGTAGAAACGCCGAGACAAATGTTTCAGAAATTGTGTTTAGTTCAAAATCTGTCGTAATTTATTAATGTCACTAGTAAACAAAGTATAACTGGTGGTTCGACTTCATTAAATGTGATACGCTGCAGTTAATGAAACACGTAAGAATCCAATCTATACCTTCTGACTACCCTTACGAGTGTTGAGGTCCTCGCCACTGAGCCGTCACGTGGTCATCTATTCATGTATAGAAACCTGTATAGATTCATGCGCTTGGTTTGACGGGTGCAGCAACGATGCTTTTTAACACAGCTCCTCAGTGGCTCACTGACACTCTCCGTGAGAACTAGTGAACAAAACGTCTGGTGTACCACTGAAACGTCTAGTGTAAAGTAATGTACCACTGAAGTACAGTGACTTAAACCTTCTCAAAAAGCACAAGAAGGGTAACTTCAACTTCTAAGTATTAGATACAAGGACAAAGTTACGTGTTGAGACAACTTAAAACAATCAAATATTGGGTACTACGTTGATAGCTTGTCAACAAAGTAGAGCGCTGTATTATTTTATAAAATCTGCAAAAGAACTGTAAAAATTTCTATATAAAGTACTATAAACGAAAGGCTATTATAACATGTAATTTAGGGCTCTTGTTTCTCGAGTTGGAAAAATCTCGTTGAGTGTTCAAGTGAATTTTAGAGACAAGACATCAACAAGCCTTCAGAAGACAAACGTTCAAGAGTGCGAAGAAGCTGATAGTATCAAGGCTAAAGGACAGTATCAAGACAAGCACAGTTTGTGGTAGCAAGTGTATTTACCTTCTTATATTGTTCTACAAAAAACTATTTCGAAATGCCAGAGCCAGAATGGTAACAAGGATTTGTCCTTGTGTCTAAGTGAAAGAGGAGTCAGAAAGTGAAGGCTGGCAAGTGAGATGGAATACTAAGGAGAAATGAAGAGAAACTTTCGCTTTTCTCTTAAATATATCAAATCAAGACGAACAATGAATCTAATAACATATATATTTATTTATTTATTATTTATTAATTATTAATTAATTTTGGTATTTTATTCGTGTAAATTTTAATTTGTTTATTTAATTTTTTATCAAATTATATCACTTTGTGTAATTGGACTTGTGATTCTGCGTTAATAGGATTGTCTCCTGTACTAATCGATTTGCGATTCTTCTTCTTCTGAGTGTATGCTCCTTCCACTTTGGTAATTGCCGCTTTTCGTGTAGTCCGTGATATAAATATTATCCTATTTTATTCTATTTATATGTTTTAGAAATAAATAGAAATCAATTTTGCAGAATTCCAAGTTTTATTGACAAATTAGTTACGGATCGATTGTAAATCGATTATTCAACCATTCAAATATCGACTCGTTCTCTCAGGGCGAACGATTATTTTTATATAAATTATTAAGATTAATTCACAGGTTCTTTGAGCTGTTATGTTATAATAGTCAGAGAAAGGGCAAAGTCAGGAAAGTATAACACTTATTACAAGCTTAATGATCTAAAAATACAAAGATATTATTTAATATATAATGTTTATTAAAGTAAGTTGTTCGAACCAATTTCGGTTTGATGTGAAGCTAGCGGGCCTGCAGAGGATCATGGGATTCCAAAATGGCTGCTTCGTATCGCAGATGTGACGAAGGCTGCATGTCAAGGAATTCTCTTCAAATAAATGTTGCTCTTCTAAGTTTTCCTCGTCCCCAGCAGTAGTGATTAATCCCTCTGGTGTTAGTATAGTTGTCCTGGATCAGTGGTCAGTGATTCGCCTCGATAAATTGTGTTGGATAATGTTTTTAATTCACTTTATGCCATAAGGTCGATAATGGCAGGTTTCGTCTCGCTATTCAGAATTATCGTTTATATGTGTTTTAATAGTTAATTCACTTTTTTCTGTTCAGTATTAGTTTACTTCAATAGTGGTGTTGGTTTAATTCACTGAATTTAGTGGTTATTTAAACTTTTTCCAAAATTCGCGATTTAAAAATTATTCTATTTGGTTAGACTCTCGCCATGTTTTACTCCTTCGCTATGTGTGAATATTTAGCGAGAGCTGGCTTAGATGTGTCCTGTTCAACGTGTAACAATCAACTGTTCTATTTTCTTCTTCATCCGAAACGTCTTAGACAATTTAATATTAAAAAGACATTGTTTTAAATTTCTAGCATTTCCGCTTACATAACTGATCCTTACATTATATGATTGAATACATTTTTACTATTATTTAATTTTATTAAATACTTAATACATAATCTCTTTCCCTAGTTAATTCTACGTGATTTAATACCAAATATGATACTTTTACAATGTTTTCCATTTCAAAATGCCCTATTTACAGTAATTTTACAGGTAGGCCTATAATTTTACTTCCTGTCACATTAAATGGTTTACCATCCTTATGAAGTTATAATTATGATTGAACAAAATCCCTGATTGAAATAAAATGTTTATTTTCCATTAATTCCTGGTAATTTTATGAATTAGTTATCTTTTTAAATTATTATCTTTATTCTGGGCCTTCCCCCTTAGATTTTTCTGTTATTACATTTGCATTTTTTCTAATAATCTTTCATACCTTTTTCCAATATCTTTCTAAAGTATAGTTTCAGTTATAATACACTGTGTCTGATTTACATTATACAAATTTCATCAGTTTAATTAGTTTACTTGACTTATTCATCAATTATAAGGTTGTTGAGATTAACCATTTGCCCATATTTTACCTGTGTTCATTTACAATATTTTATGGATATTACAGCTTGCTTCTACCCCTTCTGACATTCTATTCTAATACAATTTTAATTAAAATTCCCTTACTTAACTACATGAGCATTTAGCATTGATAACAATTATTAACTCTTAACAAATATTTTTAACAAAAAATTGTATTCAAACCCAGACATTTCAGCCTTGAGTTCATTGAACTTAACATAAACAAAACACATATGTCCTCTCATTATTTAATTGATTTCTTAAAACTTACTTTTGGTGCAGTCTTAGCTGTTTTTGTTTTATATTGGGGATGCACCATTTTTTACTTCACTTAAATATTTCCTGCTTTTATTTTATCTCTGTCATTTTAATGAATGTTGTTGGATAAAAAGTGGCACTTTCTTAAAAACATTTGTAGTCTATTTTTTATAATAACATTCTACAAAATACTATTTCTGTATTCGATACAATAACTTTAAAGTTGTGTAAAGGTACCAATCAGTTTAAGATACATTTAGTTTAAGAACTTTCAACACAGACATTTGAAGTTTATTTAACATAATAAAATAACTGGCACTGGTTCCCTGTTATTCTTATCTGCTATCTCTAATTAGTTTTTTAGTCTTATCAGATCAAGAATTTTATTTATAGAGGATTAAGAAGATTTGTTTTTTCCCTTATATAAATAACTTCCACTGGTTTACTTATAGTTCTACCTTTAGACACTATTGTTTATATCTATATTACATTATTTGTTATTTTATGTGTTATACTTCCATCGGTTAAATATACTCTCTTTTGGGGTTTTATCCTTTTATTACTGGGTTTACTTTGGGTATTTCCCTACTCTATCTTGTTCTACTACGTGGTTTCTTCTAATTTCATTCCTTTTATTAGGGATGTCGGTTTTTTCTGGGTTTTTGCCTTGTTGAGTATCCTATCTGGGTTTTGTTGGGTTTGAGTATCCTACCTTGTTTCTTCAAAAATGGTCCTTATATTAGGGGTGTCGGTTTGTTCTGGGGTTTTCCTTACTTACTCCTATCCTACCTGGGTATTTCCTCCCTTTATTTTAGTTTTTTGGTTTATTTTTCATTACTCATAGGTGTTGCTTAGTTGTTTTTAATTTATTTTTATTTCTTCAAATTATGATTGCATTTTACTGTGGTACTTATTTGTTTTTATTTGGATTTTTCCGTTATTTCATTTTATTTTAAATTTATTTATGATCATTTTTCATTCATTATAATGTGGATAATCTGTCATGCTAGAAAATACAGCAAACAATACGCTAATGTGAACAATACTATTTGATCTAAGCACGTAGATTAATCATTCATGCATACTACACAAACTATTGAACTAACGTATTCGTTATAAATTATAAAGTACTCATGTAGTTATTACATAAATCGGTATGGAGAACCATACATGTCTTCCATGTTCTAAGATTTATATTTAAAATCATTACGAAATGAAATGTTTCCATAGAAACTACTTCTTTCCACTTATTGCTTCACCTTAACCACAGTACTGTGGTCACTAACGTATACCACCACACGTTATCGCACTCAATTTTCACTGATGATGGCAGTCGACGGCACTGCCGAAACGTCTGGTTTAGCAGAAAACATTGGACTACGGTCAAACAGCCCGGGAAGGAATTTTAACAACAAACTACTACTTTGTTGCCGATAACGTAGTACACATATAAAAATTATCCCCTCCCCCATCAACCATAATTTTCATTTATAGAAAATTACCCCCACCCCGTTCAAATAGCCTCTTCATTTATAGATATTTCATCTACGTTTTTACAGTGGATTATTAAGATCTTCTTATCAGGATACTTTATTTATCAAAATTAAGTACTTTACTCTTGTTACAACAAAAAATGTTTCTGGTAAACTGCCCTTTTCCCGTAACCGATCTTCACCAAAATCAATAGGCCTTGAGTCTTCTACAACTCAGGCACATATGTAAAAAATTATATGATTCTGTTTGAATTTACGGCAGTTATCGTTCGTCATGAAAATATTTCTCTTGTTACAACATAAAATGTAGCAGGTAAACTACCTCTTTCCCTAACCGATCTTCACCAAAATCAGCAGACGTTGAACTCTCTACAATTTATGAATGTATACAAAAACGTATTTGATTATGTTTGAATTTACGGCAGTAAATGAAACGAATTTATCGTTCGTCATAGAAAAAATTAACCTTGTTATCACATAAAACGTTGCAGGTAAACTACCCCTTTCTCTTAACTGATATTCACCAAAATCAACAAGTCTTGAGTCCTCTACAATTCAGGGATGCATGCAAAACATTATTTGATTCTGTTTGAATGTGCGGCAGTTATCGTTCGTCATAGAAACAATTACTCTTGTTAAAACATTAAAGGTGGCAGGTAAACAAACTACCCCTTTCCCTTAACCGATCTTCACCAAAATCAATAAGCCTTCAGCTTTTTACAATTCAGGAATGTATGCAAAAAATTATTTGATTCTCTTTTTCAATTTACGGCAGTTATCGTTCGTCATAGAAAAAAAATCTAAGACAGACAGACACCACACAGACACTTTTCGAAAAATGACTTTTTTCATGTTTTGAGGGTAGTACAATCAGAATCTGCAATTATCTCGACCACGATTTTGTTTTGCCATCACCATACTTCCATTTCCTTATGGAACATGAAAGTAAAAAAAGTAATGCAGTCGTTTTTAAAACGTAACTTAACGTGTGGGCCTACTGTACAAGTGTTACAAGCTGTGTATTGCATTTGAGCAAGTCTGGTGCCAAATGCTAACAGCGCGTTGTACTTTCTGTTCAAAAGAAGACTTTATATCTTTTAAAGACTTTAGGATAGAGACTTGCAAATTAAAATAAAATAAAATTTACTCGATTCTCATCCTGTCATAAGCTTACAGTACGTACCTATCTGTGAAACAAGAAATATTCTCGTAGGCCAACTTTCTCAAGTCGTAATTCGAAAAATCGTAACCAAACGTTATAAATAATTATTTGCCAAAACATGTGAAAAATGCAGAAAAACATTAACTACTACTCTCTTTTACTGATACATTAAGTTACAAATTCAAATAAAAATGAGCCGTTTACGTCAACTAGTAACGGAAATACGACGAGTTAAGTTAGAAAGTTTAATAAATTGTTGAAATGTACAGTTTATTACTGGTACCTTACCCTTTCGCGGCCGGCGTTAACTCTGTTAATATTATTATGGTCTATTTCTGCCGCGTAAAACAACGTTTCGGCCCCACGATTGGAGGCAATCTTCGGTGTTACGATTTGAGACAAGCAACTGGCGAAGAGCATACCAGTTGCTTGTCTGAAGTCGTAACACTAAAGGTGGGCTCCAATGATGGGGCCAAAACATCTGTTTATGCGGCAGCATTAGACCAAAGGCTATTATCTCGGTGAATAGTCAAAATAATATTAACAAAGTACAGTTCATTGGTTTTATATTTTTTACGGCTTTCTTTATGGTCAAAAATTTTAAAAATTCGTGGGCGAATGGGGAATAACAGATTTGACAATATTTCTTCTACTTATTCTTAATCATCTTCTTCTCCCCGACGAGTGTCGAGGTTTTCGAGAGAGCTCTCCACCTCGTTCTGCCCAGTGCCAAAACCCTGCACGAGCCCAAACTGCTCCTCTGCCTTCTGCACTCTTCTTGATGTTATTCTCCCATTTCGTTCTGGGCCGTCCTCTTCCTCTTCTGCCTTCTCGTTTTACCTCCCATCCTCGCCTCTGCTACCTTTCCTCATTCATCAAAAATAAAGTATTAATAAAAATATGAATGTAGACATATATTCATTTTATGTCTATTTTGCTCAGTTTTTATAAATATTTTAAATCTTATTACCAAAACAAAGAAATGTTAACAGTGCTTCTTCTATTACTACCATTACAGGGATTCGATTATTTGCCCATGTCATAACGCTTCAGACTAGACTCTTGGAACATTTATAGATAGGACAGCAAAAATTATACAGGTAATGCCACTTTTGAACGCTATGTTTTCGTAGACCTATACGTTTTTGCAGTAGCTAGTTTCGAGCAACTTTGAATGACCGCCATGTAGGTTTCTCACCCGCACCACAAACGCTTTAATTGAATCTCTATACATCAAACAAAAAGACAATTAGCATGAAGTGTACAAATAGAAATGTTCGGTAAGAGGTAAGAATAGTGACACATTTTTGTTCTCAGATAGCCCTATAGACTACTGTCAATTTTCACTGTAATATCGTATTACACTGCACTGCGCTGAGCACTAACTCTTCAGTTGCGTATGCATGAGGTCCGGCGTTTACGTCTCCGAAAATCACGGAGTTTTAATACGTCATTTTCGGAAACTGAGTATTAAATTCTTCTTCTTGGAGCCTCGACTCAAGGAATCAGTAGGTAGCCATATTCTGAAGACTTCAATTCGTCCAGTTAATCGGGTTTTGTTTCAAATCTTCTTCTTCTGTTCAAAAACGCTTGTTAAGGACACAGTGTTTTATGGCTACGGATAATAAAGAAATGTCTATAACTCTCGTAGGCTATAACAGTTCAGTTGTCACTCAACTACCTTAAATGCGATATTACTTACGGATATCACAGGATTACTTAATGCGGATTCTCCCTGTCTGTCTGTCTATCTATCTATCTACCCTCTTTGCGCGCTCTCTCTCTCTCTCTCTCTCTCCCTCTCTCCCTTGCTCTTTCACTTTCTCTTTCTGTCTGTCTCTGTTTTTCTCTGTCTCTGTCCCCCCTCTCTCTCACTCTCTCTCACTCTGTCTCTCTATGAGACTGACTTGTTGCCCCTTTTGTCTAGTTTTGTCTACCTGAGCTTTTCTTTTCCGACCTATAGGTTATGTACTTGACAGTTCATATTCTTGTATAATCCGTTGTATATAGTCTACTGTTACATTATATCAGCAGGACATTAAGCAACATGTCGGGAATTAACAGTACTGATTTTTCTTAAAACGATGACAGTCTCATATGGATGCAACATATGGCTGATTAAGCGGAGCGAGCGGCCAGCAATAAAAGAAATTCCTAAACTAGTTGAGGTTACAGTGGATGGGTTGAATTACGTTGTTCGAAAGATATAGTCATTTCCTCGCTATTGGAATAGAATGCATGAATGTGTATAGAACGGAGGAAGACGGTTTGGTAAGATTAGGTTTTCAGTATGAATGTCACTATCGTAATAGGGAGTAGTAGGAACACATTTTGTGACTGGTGGAAGCCTTGTTAAAGTGGTCTTTTAGTATACACTGGACAATGCAGTTTAGACGTCCTATGCAGCGGTAAGAGCTGCTGAGTTGGAAAAGGCCTGGAGGTCTACTACTTAGACGTAGGTCTACATAGACGACGACGACGACAACGAAATGGTAATTATTTGGCAAAACATAAAATGGGGGGGGGCATTTGATTAGACTCCGTTATTCACGGCATAACCTTAGGTCACTCGTGTTAATAACTAAAACACGTAGCGTGAAACCTTTTCAAATCTTTCGAAAATTCGTTACTCGTAAAACAAGGAAGCAACAAGTGTCACAGACTGGAAAGAGAGAAACCGACCGCTCTGTAGCGATACAACATCCGAGACGTAGTAGATTCGAGACACGGCATTTACATTTAGATAGAGCAATTAATTCGCTATTAAATATTTATTAAAGTTTTACTACGGCACGACACCGTATCAAGTTTGCAAGAACACCTATGGTGCCGCGGCTCCGCAACCCGTCCTTCTGAAACATCGCGTGCGTATGACTACTCTCCACTACGCACGGGTCGCAGCGACGACACCGTGCTTAACGTTTTAGCTTCGGCCAGTTCCTTTATACGTTCTTTGTACACTTTAAATCAGTATAATTAACAATTCAATATCGAAAAATCACTCGAATTATAAATGAAAAACGTAACTATAAAAACGCGAAAGGAATCAGTGAACCTAATACATGCTGAGAGGACACATCCGGCTTCTTCAACTACAATGGTCTAACTTTGTAAATGTCTGTTCCTGTCGACGTCAATTGTTTTTTACTTCTCATTAATTTTCCAGCATTAAATTAAAAAATGAAGATAATATATTTTCTAAACTCACTTTGTTGTAGTTTGTATTTCTGAAAATATGAACCCGTTCAGATCATGCTGTTTTCAGCCTTGTATCTATGTTTTAAATACATAGATACCCGTTTTAAGAGTTGTTTCAGAAGCTTGTTCAGGACGTTGTCGACTGTACAGTTTCCAAGGACAGTTTGTGAGGTAACAAAAAGAATTAATCGGGTCAACGATTTTTACATTAAATAGTAAATTATTTTTATTACTTTTAAAATTAATATTCAAAGTTAATAAGTAAGCAGTTTGTATAGTTCTACAGATACTTTTTATTTTACTAAAAATTGTTTCACCAGTTACGGAAACTTTAGAGGTTACATGTGGACTGAAGCTGTGAATCAATTACCAGGAAAATAAAAAGTATCTGTAGAATTATACCAAGTATTTATTTATTACATTTAAATATTATTAAAATGTTCTACCAAGTGCCAAGCATCCTATCATTGTCATCATCATCATCATTACAAGGTCTGAAATCGTGTTGCAATCGGAGATTCCACAAATAAGTTAAAACCTGTTAGAGATAGAGAACAGACAACAAAAGAATCACTAGTTTCAATAAACACTTGACAAAATCACATTTGATTCAGTGAAACAATATCAATTCACGCAAATTATAACGAACAATTATATCGTCGTAAAACCGCTCGCTAACTCACTGCCAGGCCACTACAGTTATGTATGTCAAAGCCGCAAAACATGAGACAGGCGAATGACACCAATCGTGGGCATTCTCAACAATCAACACATAGGAAAATCTGGCCGTCTAGAATCTTTGTTGACAGAGAAGCAGTTCCAACCACAAAATATGTAGACGTGTACAATTCTACAATGACCGCTGAGTTGTGGAAATCCTCAAAACTGTACCAGATTAACGCGGTTGATGTCTCGCTCGAAGCCGGACCCACGGCCAAGCTTTCTCGTACTGAATTTTTCGCGATGATCCAAAAATACTGGTGGCATTTCTGTTCCACTGAGTCTTGGTTTGGTAGTGTAACAATGCAACATAAACGTGAAACATGGCCTGGTGAACGATGCTATGGAAGTTATTGCTCTACATGAGTTATTCCCTGCGTACAATATTCGTGGTGTACATTAATTCTGATTGTGTGTATTGACTGATTTGATATTACTTCGAGTTTTGTGGACGGCCTCGTCACCACAATGAAGTCCTGCATACGGAATATTCGAGATTCTATTCGTGTATATTATCATGTATTTGTAATTTCGACTTAGCTTGTAGATTTTATTATTCTTTTCTTTTGACCAGCTTTATGAGTTCGAACTAATAACGTCGAGCATAATTGAATGTAATGACGTATCAAGTAATTTGACGAGCAATTAACTATAAGTAACATGTTATGAACATTCTCAAAGTTTCCACATATATCGAGGAAATACAGCTGCCATCAGGTTTTGTTTCGTGCTGCTAAACAAACAATCTTGGCTGCGACATACCTAAACCTAACGGACCGCAGAGACCACAATGTTTTAAAGCGGGACTAACTTTATATCTTCTTTGATCTAGATAAAACATACTGGAACCTCTGTCACATTACTTCAGGGTGGAGTAAGCCATGCACGATAAGACACATGCTTATCCCTGCCTCATACCATACATTAATCTTATATGGTGTCAATTATACGTTATTTAAAAAAATTTTGTTCGTTTTTATTTTATCACGCGTGACTCTGTCAACATCAACAGCAACTGTTGTCCACAGTCCTCACTCTTTAGTATCGCTCGTACATTGTTGGTGGGGGTGGACTAATTCTCCAAGCCTATGTTTTCGCTGTCTTTATCTGACAGTCAAAAAGAATGTATGCTATATGTCATCCGGATCTGTCCAACCCCCCTCAAACTTATTGGGTAATAGTTGAACTCTACATGTTGGCAACGCTATCTGACCCCGGTAGAAAGCCGATCGGTTAATCAAGCAGTGCATCTATCTCGGAGATCGCTGACCCATCTTTCGTAGCAGACCTCTACTAGTGGGCAGAACTTACATAACTCAGTAACGTTTCTAAGTTCTACTTCCTGTCGTCCTGTAGAAAGTGGATAGGGATTGTCATCACCGGTCATATCGTACGCTAGGAACATGTCGTTCTGAATGAAGCGTCGTTTTTTCGGCATACACCATTGTATACTGTGAGCCGAGCCTCCAGGTGGTCTAGTGGCTAGCGCGAGCGATTGATATGCTCGTGATCCAGGGTCCAATTCCCGGAGGAGACTCCGTACGCGCCGTGCACTCAGCATCGTGAGGCAGAACTGAGTACCCGCTGAGATAACAGCGGCGCCTCCTGGCTGTGAATACCGCAACTAGCGGCTGGCGACGCGTTGTACTAGCCATGCCACCGTCACACTAAACACAAAAACCGCGCGGTATGCTTTGGTCCTTTAGGGACTGTTGAGCAGAGGTTTATTATTATTTATTTATGCTGTGAGGTACCATATCAACCATCTACCATTTTCTCTTACTCACTTTTGGGTCGTTATAATCAGGAGCCTGTGCAAGCCCATCGGCCGTACATCGCATTCCTAGCTTGAAAAGAGCTCCCTCCGCGGAGAAAAAGATGCCTGCAGGGGGTTGCTAGGTGAAGCCTGCTACGGCCGTGGAGGACCTCCAATATTGGCCATAATCCTGCTCTGCTGTCCTGTTATCTGACCTGTGTTTATTTGCTATCTGAGGGTAAACCGTCTTCTGACCGTAGTATGTAGATAGGGCCTATACGTAGTTGCGTCAGTTCTTTCAATTCATTTATCGTTACGAATACCTGTGGATAACAGATCAGCGGGGAGGACGGTTGGATGAGTACACAAGAGTGTGTAATTAGAATACATTATATCGAAAGGCGACTTTGAGAAATCGAACATCTAGTTGCCGGTTACTTTTCACACAAGAAGCGCTCGAGACGATATCTTATGTATACATGTCGTGTAAATAATTACGCGCGCAAGTAAAATCAAAAGATTCAAGTGTGTGTGTGTGTGTGTGTGTGTGTGCGCGCGCGCGAAGTAAAAAAAAACAAGCTTACGGTCGGGAGCAGATAGCGTACGCGTACACGCAGAAGAGGACGAGGTAAAAAGAGAAAGGCTTGTCAAACAGGACAGTCAGGCCAGTTGACTTGGTCTTATCTCAGGCAATCAGCTGTTTCACCTGCACGTTGTGGGTGCGAGTTGACACACACACACACACACACACACACACACACACACACACACACACACACACACACACACACACACACACACACACACACACATACGCCTGTTGAGATAATTAGTTTGAGTTTCTCTGTCCGTCTTTCCAAACGGGGTTGTCGCGGACCGACTGAAATGTTCGCCGGCGCTGAGCGACGTGGAAACGAAAAGATTTCATCGCTGTCCCTTTCAACTCTCTAAACGTTCTCTATTGTATGTGTAAGCAATTAAAACAACAAGCTTTCTTCTATTACTATCACAACTACCGCTGCTGCTGACCCGCTGCTGTCTACTCTGCACCGCACTCCGCACTCGTTTAATCTGCGTACTGTCGGATTCCGTTTTTTGTTCCCCGTCTTTTGTAACGTTTCACGACGACAACGACGACGACGTGATAAACGAGAGGCAATTACGTGATTATTGCCGACAGACAGATCAGACAGACAGGCAGACAGAGACGGAACCACTCGCCAAACTAGACAGTAATGAGGGAACCCATCGCGCCAGCGCTCATTAAACCCACAACTGCTAAGCGATAAATTGTTATTGGAGTGTTCAGAGCTTTATGGTATATAGAGGTTGAAGAAAATGTAGCCCCGTAGTCGTTACTATGTCACATGTACGTCAACGCAATAGTTTCTTGACAAAAACATCTTGATTTGTAGTGAAGTGATTAGCTAACAAAAACGGAGAGATCTGGTCAATGAGAAACGGTAGAACAAGATCAGAAGCTGTAGAATCGAAGGTATTTATATTTCATTACAATTAAGTTTATGATACTAATATTTGGGCAAAACCATCGATAACTGGAATGGCTTAATAGGCTTACTTATCTGTTAAATACATTTATACCTGTAACAAAATTGTAAAATTGGAGTCCTTTAATTATCCAGTCCAAGTGTATGAGTGAAGGATATTTTATTGGTTTAGTAGTTTAAAATTTTTCCTTACAAATCTCTCGGATCATGGATATAGAAAACATTTAACGTGGGTACAGCAATTGGGAACAACACTATTTCACACTAAATATTGGAGATTATTAAGCTAGGTATTAATTGCTGATGATACCAACTAATTGTCATCTTTGTTACTTTGCTAACACCATTTTCTTAATGAACTGTGGAGAATAATTTTGAATAATTAAAATATATAGTCATGCGAAGCACAGCAAATTACCTTACAACGTAAGATGGCGCTATCATGAAACCATGTGCAGAATTATGCTTTTGGGGGAACTTGTGTATCGGCCAAGAGAGATAGTAATGATGAAATCAAACTTAGCACTGTTAGGGATAGAACAATCATCCGCTAACTACAACATAATATTTGCAATCAAAATGTAACAAGGAAACATGAAATAGGCTTTTTGGGTCAGACGTATGTGAGACTGACTTTAAAGAAAAATTTGACTGATGTCTTTTAATGGATTAGTTCAGAAGATTCTGTGTTCTTACAAAAACGAACAAATTAAAAATTGATGGACTTTCAGCTATAGGGAAGGTTGTTGCTCCTACAACCGCAGTAACAATAAAGGTAAATCAATTGTATAACCAAAGCTTGTCAAAAGAATGCTGCAAAAGACAGCTTCAAATTATGTGGAATTGGGAGCCTTAAGAAAGAAACTGCTAACAGAAAAAGAGGACGACAAAAATCTTCGCGGTGTGATGGGATTAAGAGATCGATGAAGACCTACTAATCAGAAGAAATATGCAAAGATAAGTAAAAATGAAACTAGGATGCGAGAAATACCGGGCTTTGTAGTTCAATTCGCATGTCTCCTTTACCCAAATGCGTCCAAATACTAGTTTGAAGTTTTATAAGATTGTACCTCTGCCGGCACTGTTGTATGGTAGTGAATCTTTCATGTTGAATACATGGTACGAGGATTGTATACAGATTGAAGAAATGAGATTCAGTCTTAAGGTGGGCAGATTGATTGAGAAATGGTCCTATTCGGGATTACTTAAATATCTTAACACTAGTAATAATGTATAAGGGTATGAAAAACCGGGTTGTGTACATTCGATCAGAAGTGCCAGATTAAGCTGTGCTGGACTGGAATCATTTTGAATAAACCAAATACTGTATGTGCCCGTACGTGGCATAGCAACGGCCTTGAAACGGCAGATGGAGCACATAAACAGCACATAGGAAATCTCCAAGTACATATCTCAAAGGCCTGTAACCTCCTCTCCTTTTCCTTCCTCAATGTCCAAGTTTCTGCTCCGTATAGGAGCGCGCTATACAAACAAAACACTTCACCATTCTCTTCTCAGCCTCGTTTCTAGTGGGTCGCAGAAAAATCTTTTCTTTCTATTAAGGGCTTCCTTAGCTAAGGCAATTCAGCACTTTATCAGTTAACGAGTGTCCTCTCTTACCAAACATCCCAGATATTTAAAAACCGTCACTTGTTCAATTTTCTCATTCGCTATTTTAATCTGTCCAGTCACTCGTATTTAATTTTGAAATTTTCAGTACATAAGTGCATAAGTGTAGCAAAATTTCCAAAAGTTATTAAATACTGGTACACGTTAGATGTGCAAATGGTATAACTTTGTAGGAATACATAATAAAAAAAATATTAATTAAAGTTTTCAGTAAAATTACAGATAGTTGATGACAGTAATTTTTCTGTGAGTGGAAAATGCCCGCTTTTATAATATTATACTTAGTTATACGATACCTTACAACGTCTGCGTGAAGACATTACTTGAGGTCAGCATAAAAAAAGGAAGACACTATTGTTAAACACAGTACAAAAAAAAGGGAGACAGTTTAACAATCGAGATAAAAAAATAGCTGGTATAAATCATATAAACTGTTAAAAATATTCCAGAGTTGATCACCCACCAAGTGTGGTGTCTTGGTCTCATAACTGACATCACACTCTATAAGGTTAAAAGGTGACACCTGTTGTATAGGTTGCCCATTGACTACTTTCTTCGACAAGGCTCAAGCACTGCACAGAAAATTGCAGGTCTTCTTTTGTTATTTGTAAAATTATCAAGTCACCCGCAAACAAATAGCACTGTTTTAATATTCATGTTTAATATGGTATCCAAATTACTCGCGTACGGTTCACATGCAAATTTTGACATTTTTTACAACATAACGATCTCGCAAGACTGATAGTTTTATCTTTATTTAATATCTGATGATGGAGCATAAGCTCTGAAACGCGTCATAGACGAAGTTACAAGAAATCACACGGCGGATAATTGAAGGTAAATAATTTATAAATAACACTGTATTTACACATTTATGGGTTGGGGTTAATCTAATTTTGGGATTAACATTTTTCCATTCTCGTACAACGCCGTCAATGTATAAGTTGTTACGTTGATATGAAACACAATTAGATGAAACGTATCACGCTTCAACAATCGAGGCTGTTCCACAACGCACCGGTAATTGTAATACGTTCAAGGCCAGACATTAACCAGTTCTAGCGGATTCCAGAGCACCTGCAATCGCAATTTGCTCCACAAGTCATCCGGAAACTGACAGATTATTATGGAATCTCTTAGGGGTATAAATATAAACATCCAGTGTCGGACAGTTCAGTTCAGCTACACCCGACGATATTGCAGAGCGCGGATCGAAGTGATCGTTGCGGTTCATTGGAAAGTGATTATCGTGTTAATTAGTGGGGAACTGTAATAAGGCGACATTTATTGTCATCTGTTGGACAAATTTAACTTGAATTATTACATAAGAGTGCCTTTGTTGATTTCTACCTGTTGTTTATGTCTAATTAATGCCTGAAACTAGAGGCTTCATTGGTGTCGGTTATTCTGTTTTCGCTGTGCAACACGACGATCTGCATGACTGTTGTAACAGTGGTGTCAGAAGTGCTATAGGGTCTTTAACAGTGTAAACAGAGGACACTTCGTAGAAGAGTAGTGTATGTGGTAATTCATTTTCAAACATGGATACCAGTAATATGATGGAAGCTTTTCAACACTTCTCCGAGAGAGGAACGACGTCGACAGGAGGCGGAGGAAGCGGAAAGACGGCAAAAATACGAACGGGAAGTTTACGAATAAGAAACAGAAAAGTCACAGGATGAGAAACGCCGATAGGAGGTGAAAGGAGAAGAAAGACGACGAAAAGGAGAACGCCGGCGTAAAAAAGAAGACGCAGAGGAACGACAGAAAGCATTATTGCTAGAAAAACAAAGACGAAAAAGGTAAGCAGGAAAGAGACGTCATAAAAGCACTAATACACGAGCAAAAACAATTGCAAGAGCACACTACTGCAGAGTTGGATTTCCTACATGGTGACTTGGTTGATTTTCGCGGTAAGCTGAACGGGCAAGATTGTCTACTGTAGAAAAATCTGTCTCAAATATAGAAGTAATATTGATCAAAGTGTCTCTTGCAGTGGAAGAGTCAGTTGCACATATAAGAGAGCAAATTAAACTTGAAGTCGAACAGTTAATGAAAATACAACCCAGCGTTTTGAAACAACGGCTGAAGAAACAGTGTCAAAGCTAAAGACATAAAATACTTAAAATGCTAAAAATAGAAAATAAGGTATCAGAGAAGGCGGCAAGCGGCTCTGCCTGCAGTTGGGCCAGTTTACGTCAAGGCCCTAACATTTGATGGAAGCACTCGCTGGGCGACGTATCTTATCTTCTGCAATCTGAAGGAGCTGCATGCGCTAATCATTAGACGGAGAAAGAGATAGAAGTTTCACTCGTTCTCGTTAAAAAAGGACCAGCCGAAGAGCTACTACAGAAATGCCACCTGATAGCCAGAACACCTATGCCGACTTTATTAAAGCTCTAGAATTATTTTATGGTGACAAACATTTGCACGATGTGTACTGCCCTCGGTTGAGAGACAGGCGACAGAATTCCGGAGAGAATCTTCAAGAATCTGAAGCAAGTCATTGACAGACTAATTAAACTGGTCTATCCTGAAGCACTAGAGGATTTTCGAATGATCTTTCCCGATGCAGAAATATACTGACGGTGTCAGAGATAGTAAACTACAACAAGTATTACGAATAGTACGGACACCCTTATCCATACTCTACAGTTTGAGACCTCCAATTCTGCGTCTGGTTGGGCAAATCATAAAGTGCGCTCACTAAGAGATCGCGACAACACAGATGATGAAAAGGAAGAATAAGACCCAATGATCGGTACCACAGTAGCCTATAGAGGAAGAAAGGATAGACGACAGAAGTGTGACAGATGAGGGGAACCATAACGTTGTAACGTTTTCTCGTGGTTACAAAATAATAATGTTATAATTTGTTAAAATTTGAAATAAAAAAATTGTATTTCAAAATAAAAAAATTTTGTTTTTTTTGTTTTGAAAAAATATTTGTTCGGGTTTTTTGTTATCTGTATTTAGGAAATAATTTTCGTTATTGTCTGGTGTAAAAATTTTAATTATATTATGGTTGTTAGTGTTGTGGTGTCACTTTCTATGAATAACTTCTATGTTAATATGGTTAACTCCGGTACTGGTCGATAGACGGCTCTTCTTCTTCTTCTTCTTCTTCTTCAATATGCTCATTATTTTCGTAAATACCGCCTTTCGGTTAGTCCGTGCTCTTGAATTAACTTATTCCTTAATTATATTTAAAGTAAAATTCAACCAATTTGCATAATTAGAGTGTTTATTAACAATTTATTAAAAATATCGATAGTAATCGATTGTTGACAACAGTTTCGACTCGTTACTCAGGGCCGGTCGTCAAAAACTTTACATTAATAGTGTATATAAAATATTGTTCTTTTAACGGTTATGTTATAATAGCCAGAGAAGGGTAGGGCCAAGAAAGTATATCATTTACAATAAAAATGTCTTAAAACTAACAATTACAAAGTTATTAATCAATATAGAAAGTTTATATAGTATAATATTCGAACCAATGCAGACTAGACGTTCATTTGTTCCACCTCGAATAGAATGCTGGGAAAATCAAAATGGCCGACAGAAGTATGCGTAGTTGAATGTCAACCACCTCGACGAATATTTCTTACAATAAAGATGTCCTTTCACTATTTCTTCGTCTCAGCAATTGTGGATATTAGTTCTGGAGTTAAATGAGTGTTCCTGGTGTAGTGTTTATTAGTTCACTTGGTGTAAATGTGTGTTATTATGTCTATTTCACTTTGGTTAAATGTGTCGTATATAACCCTTTTTGTTTCGTCAGTAAAATTTATTTGTAGTGGTGTCAGTTCAATAATTTAGGCGTATGTGGTTCTGTTTATCTGTAGTTCACTGTTTATTGTTTGTTTTCACTGCTTCTCAAGTTAAAATTCAAAATTAAAAATTTACAAAATTTTCACTGAACTCGATTTAAGTATCGCACGCTGTTAAGTATAACATAGGTTATACGGAGAAAAACCTCGTTTAAGTGTTCGCTTCAACGGATAATAATTAACTGTTCTCATTTCCTTCGTCTCCTGAAATTATTAGCCAATTTAATATAGATCATACATTGTTTCAAATTATCTTAGCTTCCGATACATTTTATTTGAATACATTATACACGGAAAATATTTTCGTTATTATTTAACTGTATGAAATGCTAAATACATATTCGGTTTCTTTAATCTATTTTGCTTATTTTGATACTAATTAATATAGTTTTACAAAGTTTTTATTTAAAAAAGTTATATTTCTTTCATGTTGGAAAAGTATGCTTAAATTTGTGTTTCCTGTCCTTGTCCAGATAATAGCCATTTTCTCTGATATAATTATTATTATACTGAATCTAAGATTGATATAATTGTTTATCTTTCCTTAATTTCTTGCAATTTTGTTCATTAGTTATTGTTTTTAAATATAATTCATTTATCTATGACTCCTCCTCTGAAATTTTAGTTAATACATTTCATTTTTATTTATAATTTTACTTATCTTCTGACAATATCTTTATAAAGTATAAGTTACATTGTATTACTATATGGTGGGTTTATCTTACATAAATTTCATCAGTTTAGTTGGTTTATAGGACTAGATTCGTCAATTATAATGTAGTCTAAATTTACTATCTGGCCTAGATTTTATCTGTTGTTACTTACAAAGTTTTTAATAATACAGTTAGTTCATATCCTTTTCTGACCTTCTATTCTAATATAATATTCATTAATAATTTCTTCTTTTACTACTATAACCTTTAGTATTGATTTTAAACAATTAAAACATACCAATTATTTAACATTAAATCTGGTATTTAGAATTATACTTTTTTTTGTACTGATTACTTACAGTAACTTCTAAAAAACATTTTACTATATAGGAATGATATACACATTCAGATATGGCATTCCTAATTCAAACTACTAAACAAAATAACATTTTATAAATACAAGGATTAATCTCTATTTCTAAATCTTTTTTATAGAGTTCATATATTGAAATTGGAACCTAACATTTTGTTCCATTAAATTTTTAACACTCCCTTAAAACTATTTGGTTACAGTCTTATCTGTTTTTCTTAATTTTAGGGATGTATTCCCCGTCACTTTATGTACTAACTCCAAGCTATCTATTTATAATATTTATTCCATTGAATGTTCTCATATAAACAGTGGCATTTTATTAGAAAGAGTATTCATTGCTCCTTCACCATATTATTTGATTAACTATCATTCATGATACTATTTTAAAAAACACTTAAAGTTATTTAAATGTACAGTAATTCATGTACCTTCTCAAAGTTTATTTATGATAATCTAATAACTTGCACTTGTCCCTGGTTATTTCTTGATCCTATCACTAGTCCTTTCATAGTGTTATAATATCAAATTGTTTAACCATGGGGGAACTGTTAAGATTTGTCTATTTAAATTATACAATAACTTTCTTGGGTGCACTTCTACTTAGCACTTTAAACACTTTTTGTTTTTATTAGTTTTACATGAGTTTATGGTTTGTTGGGGTGTTATACTTTCTATTGTGACATTTACTTTCTTTTGGGGTTTTTGTTTTCTCCCTATTGGGTTTCTTTTGGGTATTGGTCGTGTTCTACTTCCTCTATTCTATGTGATCTTCACTTGTCTCTGTTTATTAAGTATATTTGTTTGTTTTGGATATCTTTCTTCTTCATTCTTGGTTTCTTCAGTACCATTTCGTTATTATTTATTTTTGTTTACACTGGTCTGTTTACTTGGTCTGGGTAGCTTCCTTAGCTACTCCTATCCTACCTGGGTATTATTGTTCTTTTAATTTTAGTTTTCTGTGGTTTTATTTTGTTGTACATTCATATTAGTTGCAGATTTTTTTCTTTATGTTTACTTTTTCTTGTTATAATGGTAATTTATTGTGCTTTTTATTTGGTTTTCATTTGAATTTTTCTGGATATTCCATATACTTGATTTTTACTAATGATCATCTGGTAATTGATTTAAGTGGATTATCTGTCATGCTACAGATTGCTCTCCTCCAGAAGTGATTAGATCAGATCATACTTGGTTTGTCTGAAATAATTGCTTATGATATTTATTATAACTTATATTTCTTTACTTCCTTCCCATTTCTAAATTTTTTCTTCTTTATTTTTGAGCTTATCTATATTTCATTATTAACTGGATTTTTCTTGATAGTAATAGTCATCTGAGGTTCATTATTTTATATTTTTCATATTTTTTTTCTTAACTTGTTTCTTTATCCTTGGGATATTTATTCCCTAATATTCCCTAACACGTGAGCTGGGGCAGTTCAGAGGGACACTGTAGGCTTCACTACTCTACTGGCCATACTACGTCATTTATTGAGTACAGAGGCAAATCATCTCTGCTCAAAACATAATAATACTGCTGGACTTATCTACAGTACAGTTATTAATCAAAATTACATAAGAATAGTCCACCTTATGACTATAAAAAAAAAATTAAATATATTTGGATACTTCCTTTCGTATTTGCTCAGATCTGTTAATACTTCTATTTTAGATAATTTTTATCTCAGTTACTTTACTCAATGGTTAGCTCTGCTGGCATTTTATTTCTTCTTATAGTTGGAAGCTGGTTTAATATAATTATCACTTGTTATTCAGTGTAAAGTTTTTATTTATTTTAATTCACTGTTATACCTTGACTGTTATTACAATCTTCTTCTGGTCATTGGTAGCATATATTTTGTATTATATTTTTGCTTTTTCTCCATTCTTATGAATCGTTCCACTAGTTTTATGTTCTTGCAATTACTGTTTTAATTGTCCTTCTTATAATTGACATTTATTTTATGAGCATATTTTTCTTATGGATTTATTTATACATAGTTATTCCTTCCTTTTCAAAATTTTTTTCCGCTCTTGCTTTTTATCCAAATGCATTCTTTAATTATTAATTCCATGTGGTCATTGTCTCTGCTTATTTTGCTTAAAAGTCTTACTAATTTCCTTTCACAATAAATTATTCATTTTAATTGTATCACTGGTTTTTACTGCCATTTCTTTATTCTCAAAATTTTTTCATAATTGGTTACATATATGATTGTTTGTAATGTGAACTTATCCTTCCTTTTGAATGTTGTGGTTATTCTTCCAAATTCTTTTTCTTTTCTCTCTTAATTAATTTCATAAATCATAGGTAGTAAGTTGTGCTTACATTGTTTTTAAATTTATTTGTTTAATTCGCTTCTTTTTATTTTTATTCCAAAAGTCGTTTCATAAATACTAGGTTAAGTTGTGCTTACATTGTTTTTGAATTTATATGTTCTAATTCTCTTCTTTTTATTTTTTATTCCAAAAGTCGTTTCATAAATATTAGGTAGTAAGTTGTGCTTACATTGTTTTTAAATTTATATGTTTAACTCTCTTCTTTATATTTTTATTCCAAAAGTCGTTTCATAAATATTAGGTAGTAAGTTGTGCTTACATTGTTTTTAAATTTATTTGTTCTAATTCTCTTCTTTTTATTTTTTATTCCAAAAGCCGTTTCATAAATATTAGGTAGTAAGTTGTGCTTACATTGTTTTTAAATTTGTTTGTTCTAATTCTCTTTTTTTATTTTTTATTCCAAAAGTCGTTTCATAAATATTAGGTAGTAAGTTGTGCTTACATTGTTTTTAAATTTGTTTGTTCTAATTCTTTTTTTTATTTTTTATTCCAAAAGTCGTTTCATAAATGTTAGGTAGTAAGTTGTGCTTACATTGTTTTTAAATTTGTTTGTTCTAATTCACTTCTTTTTATTTTTTATTCCAAAAGTCGTTTCATAAATATTAGGTAGTAAGTTGTGCTTACATTGTTTTTGAATTTGTTTGTTCTAATTCTCTTCTTTTTATTTTTTATTCCAAAAGTCGTTTCATAAATATTAGGTAGTAAGTTGTGCTTACATTGTTTTTAAATTTATATGTTTAACTCGCTTCTTTATATTTTTATTCCAAAAGTCGTTTCATAAATATTAGGTAGTAAGTTGTGCTTACATTGTTTTTAAATTTATTTGTTCTAATTCTCTTCTTTTTATTTGTTATTCCAAAAGCCGTTTCATAAATATTAGGTAGTAAGTTGTGCTTACATTGTTTTTAAATTTGTTTGTTCTAATTCTCTTTTTTTATTTTTTATTCCAAAAGTCGTTTCATAAATATTAGGTAGTAAGTTGTGCTTACATTGTTTTTAAATTTGTTTGTTCTAATTCACTTCTTTTTATTTTTTATTCCAAAAGCCGTTTCATAAATATTAGGTAGTAAGTTGTGCTTACATTGTTTTTGAATTTGTTTGTTCTAATTCTCTTCTTTTTATTTTTTATTCCAAAAGTCGTTTCATAAATATTAGGTAGTAAGTTGTGCTTACATTGTTTTTAAATTTATATGTTTAACTCTCTTCTTTATATTTTTATTCCAAAAGTCGTTTCATAAATATTAGGTAGTAAGTTGTGCTTACATTGTTTTTTGAATTTGTTTGTTTAACTCTCTTCCTTTTATTTTTATTCCAAAAGTCGTTTCATAAATATTAGGTAAAAGTTGTGCTTACATTGTTTTTGAATTTATATGTTTAACTCTCTTCTTTTTATTTTTATTCCAAAAGTCGTTTCATAAATATTAGGTAGTAAGTTGTGCTTACATTTTTTTTGAATTTATATGTATTTTACTAAATTCTTTTTCTTTTTCATTAATTCAAAAGTCGTTTCATAAATATTAGGTAGTAAGTTGTGCTTACATTGTTTTTGAATTTGTTTGTTTAGTTGGTAATATCGAGCAACGGTTTCGTCTCCTTCTTCTAATCGAGTTTTAAGGTTTCTCAATTTCGGGTCTGCTTGTTGGTGGGTGCTCATATTTGTTAATATTGTTGTTAAGTCGGCTCTGGTGCTAAGAAGATGGTATATTTTTAGTACGCTTTCCTTCTCCCCTTCGACAGTTTGCTCTTCCACATTGACACGGGATAACACATCAGCTACGATATTCTTTTTACCTGGGATGTATTCCCATTTTAGATGGTATTCTTGAAGTGCAAGTATCCACCTTGTTAGTCTGCCATGATTCAATTTGCAGCTTTTTAGGAACGAAATAGATTTATGGTCTGTTCGGACTGTTACAGGGTAACCCAAGATGTAAGTACGGAACTTACCGCAAGCAAATACTACGCTCAGTAATTCTTTTTCAGTTACAGTGTAGTTTCTCTCGCGCTGGTTCAAAGATCTGCTAGCGAAGCTAATTACTTGGTGTTGACCCTTCTCGTCTTCTTGTTACAATGTCGTTCCCAGACTGATGTTGCTGGCATCGCAATTCATAAAAAATGGTAATTTAAAATTTGGGTGGCGAAGTATTATTGTTGCCAGAAATTTGTCCTTTATATTTTGGAAAATCACATCCTGCTCTTGACACCATATCCGTTTATTTTTTGATGACAATTGTGTTTGAAATTTTGCGGTTAATTCTGAATATTGTTCCTGGAACTTGCGATAGTAATTACAGAGTCCCAGGAATGACTGTAATTGCTTTCTGTTTTTGGGTGCCGGGAATTTCTGGATTGCTTCCACCTTTTCTGCCGACGGTGAGATTCCTTGATCGTCCAAGTTGAAACCCAAGAATTGCACTTCCCTGGGAATGAACTTAGACTTTTCTAACTTCAGCGTGACGTTACTGACAGATAACTTCTCAAGCACGTGTTCCACACGGTAGCAGTGTTCCTCCCACGTTTCTGATGTTATTAGTAGATCGTCTACATACACGGTGGTAAACTGAAGTGCTTCCTGTCCCAATATCTGGCCCATGCAGGTCACAAAGATGGCAACTGAGTATACAAGTCCGAAGGGCAATCTTTTGAATTGGTAATTGCGCCCCTCGAATATGAAAGCCAGATACTGGCGACTCCGTGGGTGTAACTCCACCTGCCAGTAACCGCACACCGTGTCCCAGGTACTGAAGTACTTGGTACCGTGAAATCGTTTCAGGATTTCTTCAATCTCACCGGGCGATGTTCTATCATTTATTATCTTTTTGTTTATTTCTCGTGCATCCAAGCAAAGCCGGACTTGGCCGTTTTTCTTGGGAATAGCCACAATAGGGCTGGTGTATGGGGATTGGCTATTTTCTATTATATCGCTATTAATCATCCGGTTTATTTCCGCTCTTACAGCCTCCTTTCGTGAATGCGCAATAGGGTAGGATTTTCTATTAAACTCCACTGTATCTCTGAACTTAAGGGTACATTGGTAATTTTTTACCTTGCCTGGCTCGTCCAAAAATACTGAGCGGTACTTTTCATAAATTCTGATCAATTGATTCGCTTGATTAATGGGCAATTTCTCCCTAGTAATTCCGCTCCGGAAATCCCTTATCTCTTGTATCTTTTGGGACCATAAATCTTCGTCCGTGTTGTCGTATATTATGGGGTTAATTATTGTGTTATTTTTCATATAGTTGATGTTACGAATTTGCTGGTGGATACTGCTGAAAAGTGCTATCTCGCTACCGACTAAATCGGCCGTCCAGGTCAGATCTCCGGTAAACAGCGATACTTTCTCTGATCGTAAATCAATGATAGCAGAGTTTTTTCTCAGCACATCGCATCCCACTAATATATTGAAAGGTAATCCTGCCGCAATTAGGAAGATCATGTTTATTGCTATACCCTTACTAATCACGTTTAACGATACTTGCTTTCTTATAGTCTTGTTTTGGCGACCAGTGGCACCTATTAATACGATATTATGGATTGGTAAAGTCAGCAATAATTGACCACATTTCTCTTGGATTCTCTCCAATTCTATTGAGTTGATAATAGATACATTCGCACCTGTATCAATCATTAGCTGTGCGAAGGTTCCTTCTATTTCGGCATTAACATAAATTATTTCATTATTTATACTATGGAGGCGAGTGTCGTCCTCCTCCAGTAGTTCGTTTCGTATGTTTTTTAAGTAATTACAACTAATAATTATAATATTGTTATTATTATTTGCTCTTGGCAATTCTCTTTTATACCCAGGCGATAGGAGCAGCAAAAGGTCCTGACTATTTATTACTGCCTCCTCCCGTTTAAATTCTCATTATCCTGGTTATTAATATTTGGACCAACGGAGGCGTCAGTCGGGAAACCTTGAGTGGGTTCCAGCCGTTCCGTTCGCTGTTCGTATATTTGTTCTCTATTTGGTTGCCGCTCTGGGTCATCTAGACTGGTACTTCGCCTAGGCGGATTATACCTTGAATTATCACGTTCTCGGCTTCTGCGTCGGTCTTCGTATTCATGGAAACTGTTCCGCCGTTGATGGTTGTATCTGCGTTGATTGTTTCCTTCGGCGCGTATAAAATTTACCCGGGGTCGGGAGAACCTGTTGTTGTTATTAGTATTGTTATTTGGGTAACCCCTATTGTTATTATAATACCGTTCGGTATTATTAGTATGGTTTGGGTTTCTCTGGCTATTTATATTTGGATTTGGATAATAATTGGCTCGATTACCGGGGTACCCGTAATTATTTCTGTTAATATTTTGATTCACATTACCGTTATTATTATTATTATTATTACTACCGTTGGTATTGTTCTGATTATTATAATTGGGATTATATCGGTTCCCTTGGTACCCACTGCTGTTCTGATGATTATTGTTGTTCGGGTACGGATTACTTCGGAATTCTGGCAGCTCATTCCTTCTTCTGCTTTGCCTATAGTATTCCTCATTCTCATAGTTTTCTAAGAGTTCCGTTATCGCCTGGATGGTCTTTATTTGGCTACCCCTTCTTGCTCGTATGACCTCTTCATCATAATGGTAGGAGAGCTTATTTACAAGGCATTCTTCTGGTATGGCCGGTTCCAGGTGCTTCGCCAGACATACCTTCCCAAGGAAGTACGCGGTCATCGTATTACCAAATTGTGTCTTGTATCGGCCATGGCAGATGTTGTCTCTTATTAGATTTTGGGTGGTCTCCGACCAATACTTGGCCTTGAACAAATTCTTAAATTGTTGGTAATCCTCTATCTCACTCCGGTTTGCCATCCACCAGTTGTCCGTCATTTCACGGAATGATTCGTCCAACAGCTCTCGATTATTTAACCACCTATTGCCTCTATGTTTGGCCATGTATTCCTCGATCCGGGCCAAGAACTCCATTGGCTTCCTTTTATATTGGCGAAAGTTCAGCCATTCCCTATTTTCGTTGATGGGGATATTTGTGAAGTTGGTTGGTCGGTTCCGAATTGCTTCCATTTCCTCCTGGCTCTGCCGCACTTGACCAGTGATGTTCGTCATTACTACCTCCATTCCGTCGCACATTTCAGTAATTTGGGTACGTACTTTACTTAGTTCTTCCTGACTTTCCCTTCGGTTCTCTTCTGCCTTCTTGCGATTATATTCTTCGATATTTGTGACCTTGGTGTTTACCACTTCCTTGAATTCTTGTACTTCCCCTTCAGTTAGCCGACATCTTTCATCAACTTCTCTGATCTGTTGATTTATAATTATTGTTTCTTCTTCCAACTTTTTATTCATAGATTTCTTATTATCCTTGAGTTCTTTGTTCATTTCTTTTCTTAATAGTTCCATCCGTTCGTCTAACTTGTCTAGATTCTCCTGGTTAACTTCCCTTAATTCTTCCCTTAATAGTTGGTTATCCTCTCTTAATTCTTCCAACCTCTCCCCCATCTTATCTTCCATTTTCTTGTTATTCTCCTCCATTTTCTCTTCCATCTTCTTGCTATTCTCCCTCAACTCTTCCTTCAATCGTTGGTTGTCGTTTTCTATCTTCTCCCTAGTTTCATCAATTTTTTTATTGGTGTTTTCAATTTTGTTACTCAATTCTTCTTTTATTGCTTGGTTGTCCTTCTTCAATTCTTCTTTTGTTGCTTGGTTGTCCTTCTTCAATTCTTCTTTTGTTGCTTGGTTGTCCTTCTTCAATTCTTCTTTTGTTGCTTGGTTGTCCTTCTTCAATTCTTCTTTTATTGCTGGGTTGTCCTTCTTCAATCTTCTTTTGTTGCCTCTATGTTCTTCCTTAATCCTTCTTTCGTGGATTCTATGTTCTTATTTATTTCATTCAAATTTTCCTTCAAGGACTGTTGGTCTTCCTTCCTTTCTTTACTATTTTCTTCTGTGGTGGAATCCATTTTCTTATGCATGTTTTCCTCCATCTTCTTGCTATTTTCTTCCATTTCCTTGTTACTGGATTTGATTTCTTCCATCATCATCCTGATCATCTCTTGTATATTCCCATTCTTCGTTCGTGATGGTTTCTCGGGTTGTTCTACCCGTTCCTCCCGGACATTGATTTCCCCTGTCTGTGTGGGCATTTCCGGTTGTTCCTTTGATTGTGCTGATGGTTTTGGTTCCCTTGGGGGTAATAACGTTTCTACGTCCTCCATCGGTGTTGCCTCCTTATCCTCCATATTAATTTCTTTTTCG
This sequence comes from Magicicada septendecula, assembly GCA_034769895.1. NCBI lineage: Eukaryota > Metazoa > Arthropoda > Insecta > Hemiptera > Cicadidae > Magicicada > Magicicada septendecula. Next base: position 118,218,568 of record CM068375.1, on the reverse strand, counting down.
GCCTCTGCCGCCCTTTTTTTGGATGTGGCACGACGTTGCATTTTTCCTTTTCCTCTGGCTGGATAACCGCTGCCAAGCTTGAATTAGAAATTGGGCGAGTTATATTAGTCCTTCAATCCCTAATTAAAGCCCTTTAGTTGGACGCCAATTTTGTAACGTACCCTCGTAGTTACAAAATAATAATGTTATAATTTGTTAAAATTTGAAATAAAAAAATTTTATTTAAAAAAAAAATGTTAATTATATTATGGTTATAAGTGTGGTGTCACTTTCTATGAATAACTTCTATGTTAATATGGTTAACTCCGGTACTGGTCGATAGACGGCTCTTCTTCTTCTTCTTCTTCTTCTTCAATATGCTCCTTATTTTCGTAAATACCGCCTTTCGGTTAGTCCGTGCTCTTGAATTAACTTATTCCTTAATTATATTTAAAGTAAAATTCAACCAATTTGCATAATTAGAGTGTTTATTAACAATTTATTAAAAATATCGATAGTAATCGATTGTTGACAACAGTATCGACTCGTTACTCAGGGCCGGTCGACAAAAACTTTACATTAATAGTGTATATAAAATATTGTTCTTTTAACGGTTATGTTATAATAGCCAGAGAAGGGTAGGGCCAAGAAAGTATATCATTTACAATAAAAATGTCTTAAAACTAACAATTACAAAGTTATTAATCAATATAGAAAGTTTATATAGTATAATATTCGAACCAACGCAGACTAGACGTTCGTTTGTTCCACCTCGAATAGAATGCTGGGAAAATCAAAATGGCCGACAAAAGTATGCGTAGTTGAATGTCAACCACCTCGACGAATATTTCTTACAATAAAGATGTCCTTTCACTGTTTCTTCGTCTCAGCAATTGTGGATATTAGTTCTGGAGTTAAATGAGTGTTCCTGGTGTAGTGTTTATTAGTTCACTTGGTGTAAATGTGTGTTATTATGTCTATTTCACTTTGGTTAAATGTGTCGTATATAACCCTTTTTGTTTCGTCAGTAAAATTTATTTGTAGTGGTGTTAGTTCAATACTTTAGGCGTATGTGGTTCTTTTTATCTGTAGTTCACTGTTTATTGTTTGTTTTCACTGCTTCTCAAGTTAAAATTCAAAATTAAAAATTTACAAAATTTTCACTGAACTCGATTTAAGTATCGCACGCTGTTAAGTATAACATAGGTTATACGGAGCAAAACCTCGTTTAAGTGTTCGCTTCAACGGATAATAATTAACTGTTCTCATTTCCTTCGTCTCCTGAAATTATTAGCCAATTTAATATAGATCATACATTGTTTCAAATTATCTTAGCTTCCGATACATTTTATTTGAATACATTATACACGGAAAATATTTTCGTTATTATCTAACTGTATGAAATGCTAAATACATATTCGGTTTCTTTAATCTATTTTGCTTATTTTGATACTAATTAATATAGTTTTACAAAGTTTTTATTTAAAAAAGTTATATTTCTTTCATGTTGGAAAAGTAGGCCTAAATTTGTGTTTCCTGTCCTTGTCCAGATAATAGCCATTTTCTCTGATATAATTATTATTATACTGAATCTAAGATTGATATAATTGTTTATCTTTCCTTAATTTCTTGCAATTTTGTTCATTAGTTATTGTTTTTAAATATAATTCATTTATCTATGACTCCTCCTCTGAAATTTTAGTTAATACATTTCATTTTTATTTATAATTTTACTTATCTTCTGACAATATCTTTATAAAGTATAAGTTACATTGTATTACTATATGGTGGGTTTATCTTACATAAATTTCATCAGTTTAGTTGGTTTATAGGACTAGATTTGTCAATTATAATGTAGTCTAAATTTACTATCTGGCCTAGATTTTATCTGTTGTTACTTACAAAGTTTTTAATAATACAGTTAGTTCATATCCTTTTCTGACCTTCTATTCTAATATAATATTCATTAATAATTTCTTCTTTTACTACTATAACCTTTAGTATTGATTTTAAACAATTAAAACATACCAATTATTTAACATTAAATCTGGTATTTAGAATTATACTTTTTTTTGTACTGATTACTTACAGTAACTTCTAAAAAACGTTTTACTATATAGGAATGATATACACATTCAGATATGGCATTCCTAATTCAAACTACTAAACAAAATAACATTTTATAAATACAAGGATTAATCTCTATTTCTAAATCTTTTTTATAGAGTTCATATATTGAAATTGGAACCTAACATTTTGTTCCATTAAATTTTTAACACTCCCTTAAAACTATTTGGTTACAGTCTTATCTGTTTTTCTTAATTTTAGGGATGTATTCCCCGTCACTTTATGTACTAACTCCAAGCTATCTATTTATAATATTTATTCCATTGAATGTTCTCATATAAACAGTGGCATTTTATTAGAAAGAGTATTCATTGCTCCTTCACCATATTATTTGATTAACTATCATTCATGATACTATTTTAAAAAACACTTAAAGTTATTTAAATGTACAGTAATTCATGTACCTTCTCAAAGTTTATTTATGATAATCTAATAACTTGCACTTGTCCCTGGTTATTTCTTGATCCTATCACTAGTCCTTTCATAGTGTTATAATATCAAATTGTTTAACCATGGGGGAACTGTTAAGATTTGTCTATTTAAATTATACAATAACTTTCTTGGGTGCACTTCTACTTAGCACTTTAAACACTTTTCGTTTTTATTAGTTTTACATGAGTTTATGGTTTGTTGGGGTGTTATACTTTCTATTGTGACATTTACTTTCTTTTGGGGTTTTTGTTTTCTCCCTATTGGGTTTCTTTTGGGTATTGGTCGTGTTTTGCTTCCTCTATTCTATGTGATCTTCACTTGTCTCTGTTTATTAAGTATATTTGTTTGTTTTGGATATCTTCCTTCTTCATTCTTGGTTTCTTCAGTACCATTTCGTTATTATTTATTTTTGTTTACACTGGTCTGTTTACTTGGTCTGGGTACCTTCCTTACCTACTCCTATCCTACCTGGGTATTATTGTTCTTTTAATTTTAGTTTTCTGTGGTTTTATTTTGTTGTACATTCATATTAGTTGCAGATTTTTTTCTTTATGTTTCCTTTTTCTTGTTATAATGGTAATTTATTGTGCTTTTTATTTGGTTTTCATTTGAATTTTTCTGGATATTCCATATACTTGATTTTTACTAATGATCATCTGGTAATTGATTTAAGTGGATTATCTGTCATGCTACAACGTCCAAAGAGATTGTCGGACCAAAGTTAAGCAGCAGGGACACGAGGTGTAGTCGGTACAACGGGGCGTGTGCTGACTAACTGTAGGAACGAAGCGCCTATACAATGCGCAACTTCTATACTTCATAAAATAGCGGAAGCTTGGTAGTTAACAGATTCGTTCAAGAAAGACTGACACGGGCGTCACAGTTTCCATTGTGCGCCCCGATCTCATCAAAAACGTCATGCTAATCTGGTGCCAAAGAGCTACTAATCTGGTGTTGCAGTTTGCTAAGAGCTACTAGAGGGCCTATAAAACTCTTTGGGACAGTGCTTCGACTTAGCCTTGAGTTTAATCACCAAGTACTTGTTGCAGACACTGAGAATGAAGCAGTTCTTCGTATGGATTTTATGCACGCGTATGTATTTTGTAGTCGACATCAGAAACAATAACTTGAGAATCGGGAAGAAGAATTAATGCTCTCCACAACAAATTCTTCGGATACTTCGAATGCTTCTCTTTAACAATGGATGTGATAAATCAATGAATGTGGCCGTAACTATCCCGCCAAACTCTGAAAAAATCATCATGGTTACAACCTAGGTAAATACTAGAGGGAACCATTGCTCTATATTCTAACCCCAGGTAGTCAGCTCACCGGCCATACTAATTCCCAGAAGTTTAGTATAACCAGACAAAACCGGAAGTATACTTATTAGAGTGGCGAATATTGTGGAGCAGGTTGTCATTTTCCAAAGCAATACACACCTAGGTAAAATTTATCCTGTTGCCTGGGTTGTCGGAATGACGCAACGAAGACACTTCAGAATTATCAAAGGAACTTGAGAAACTGTTAAACAGACTTCTGATGATCTCTCATGTGATAAGGTAAAAGAATTCAGACAGTTCTTACATGAAGTTAAAGATGCTTTTGCAGTTTGCGGCCAGTCATTGGGAAGAACCACTGTTGTACAACAGTGTACCAATTCAGAGGATAAAAGAACGATACGCCAACCTCCTCGAAGACCTCCGTTAACTAAACACAAGAAAATGTTTCGGTTAGTACAAGACATGTTGACACAAGGAGTAATCGACCCATCGTCAAGGGCTTGGTCTTCTCCGTTAGTGCTGGTAGCGAAGAAGGACGGTGGGTTACGTTTCTGCGTAGACTATCGGAAGTTGAACGACGTGACAAAGAAAGATTGGTATCCGCTACCTCGCGTCGACGATACGCTCGGCAAGCTGTCTGGAGCTCAGTGGACCTGCAGAGCGGTTACTGGCAAGTGGGTCTGGAACACGAAGATAAGGAAAAGACAGCTTTCTCTACCCAAAGTGGCTTCTTCCAGTTTAATTTCATGCTATTTGGACTCTGTAATGCACCAGCAACGTTTAAGAGACTAATGGGTTTAGTCCTCTGACGCCTAACATGTAAAACCTGCCTTGTTTATTGGGACGATGTCATAGTTACCGGAATGTCTTTCAAGATCAACGGAAAACCTAAAGGAGGTTCTAACCGAACTTGACGATGCTCAACTGAAGCTGAGTCCGAATAAGTGTTTTCAATTCTAGAAGGACGTATAGTATTTGGTCCATTTGGTCTCGCCAACCTGTTAGTATGGATCCCAGTAACATAGACACCGTGAGTGACTGGCCCGTTTCGAAAAGTATTGTTCGGAGTTTCCTGGAGTTATGCTCATATTATAGACGTTTTGTAAAAGGCTTCGTTATTATATAAATATATTATAAATTATTAAATATATATTTTTAAATATATGTATATTAAATCCGGAAAGGCAGTTGGGAAGCTGGCTTGAACGTTTGAAAGAATACAACTTCAAGGTACAAAACCGGCGGGGACGTCTGCATGGTAATGTACATGAGATATCCAAAAGACCGTGCTCGGAAGATTGCCAACATTGCCACAGAAAGGAAAAACAAATCGCGAATGAACAAGTTCAAGACATCGCTTTAGATTTCTTTGCAGACGGTTGGACGACACAAATTTTTCAACAAGAAGAGATAGCTGATAATACATTGGACCAATCTTGACCTCAAAGAGGAGTGTCGTCGCCCTGATTTCAAAGTGCTGAAGTGCTACTGGGAGTAGTGGGAATCACTGACCCTGGAAAACAGATTGCTGAAAAGTGCAGATTGACAAGGGTTCATGCAGCTGACAGTTTCCCGAAGTAAAGCGCACTCTGTTTTAAAGGAAATGAGTGATGGAGGATATGGAGGTTACCTTAGTATCATTCAAACAATTGATAAAATACGGAAACGATTCTATTGGTTTTATCATGGCTACGACCTAGACGAATGGTGTCGGACCTGTGAAACATGTGCAGCAAGCACAGGCCCACCAACCAGAAGCAGGGGGAACATGAAACAGTATAACGTTGGACTGCCATTCGAGAGAATTGCCATAGACATTGCTGGACATTTCCAAGTTACTGATGATGGAAACCGGTACATCATGCTTATAGGTGGCTATTTTACTAAGTAGGTGGAAACTTATGCAATTCCAAATCAGGAGGATACGACTGTGGTAAAGGCTTTAGTTCGCAATTTCTGTTGCCTTTATGGGGTCCATATGAAAATCCATACGGACAAAGGGAGGAATTTCGAGTCTTGAGTTTTAAAGTATTATGTCTCTTACTTGGTACTCGAAAGACCCAGACAACAACACGTACAGGTCATCAATACACGACACAAGCCCGGCATGACTCCAGCAAAACTGGTATTTGGGCGGGAGATTTGTCTTCCTGGGGACTTCATGTTCGGGGATCACTCGAGGCTCAGTTCCAAGGATCGCAAAATTATTCTTCGGGGTTAGAGAACGAACCGCGACCCATGCAACTTTTGGTAAGAGAGCGGCTGAAGATTACCAGTGACACAATGACAACGCGGGATCACATTCCGCAGCAATATTGTGAGTTCCAAAGGAGTGGGTTTCGGAATAACGTTCTCACGGAGTCTCAGTGTTCTAAAGTTTTATTCAGTTAAAGAACTAAGCCTTGATGATACAGAATGTGGTTCTGTGGAAGGTACATCAGGTAATACAAAGTATAGAATTGGCATTTTAGAATAATTATTTTTATAATTGTTACAATAAACACCGTATCAGACCCACGATAACAATTTAAAAATACGCACAGAACCATGAACCTAAATGTGTGTACGGTATTAGGCGCGCACGCACGAAAACGTCATATGATGCTGAATTACGTCATAACCTTACCTTCGTCCCGTTGAAAGCGTTCAGCGGAAAAGTGAATCAGAATGCACTTGTACCTGAGGAAAGAGGCTGAAGGAGTTGTTTAATGGCGTACTTTACTCTGCGGGTCTCTGACAACGGACAGTTACGAAGACGGGTGGTGATACGATTTAGGCACTGGACGTGTGGGTTTGAGGCGGTTGGAAGGAATAACGTAGGTGTAAAAACGCAATAAAGAGGTCCTCAAAAAAGAATCGATGAGGGTAGAATAGAGTTATGAAGAGAAGAAGTTAAGAAACTGAATTGGACATATCCTGAGGAAAAATGGACTACTAACAACGTTTTTGTGTGAAGGTAAAAAAGAGAAGGAGGGAAAGGCCGAAACTACTGAATAATATATACTATGGGGTGCCGTAAGAGATGACAGTTTAAGAGTAGAATGATGTATACGAACGCAGATGGTGGTGCCAAAATTCAGAATATCGTATATACCAAGGCAATCTAAAAACTGATTAATATAGACAAATTTGTTTGCTATAGCAACCCGGTGCATGAGCAGTGCGATCAGTAGAATGTCCGAGCGTCGAAGGAGAAGCGAACTAAGAATCGAAGAACTTCTTACAAGAGGATGAACCAGGTGTGGCAGTAAAAACCCTTGGATCGCAAGACAAACACCTGGACTCCCAGAAAAACAGTTTTAGGGAAAACCCTACCCTAGCTGGGTCGCTCACAGCCACCACGAAACCTTTCCTCAACTCGTAAACACCGAGGAGGACAGGACCCGCGTCTGGCCGCTTCACGATCCCCTGGTACCAGTTTTGAGTACGTCGCTGATCAACACGACGACTCCCGAAGCCCAGAATGGTCACGGCCCCGACCTCCAGGATCGATCCACAGGATCTCCCCCGGAGGTTTACGGCTTTTCATCCACCTTCTGACGGCGCCAGGGGAATACTGGTGGGGCCAAGCCAGTGGGAAGGCAGATTGCTGTATCATCCCCTTCTCGCCCGTTCTAACTTAAGACTCCGTCGACTCAACGGATGGCAGTCCGCCGATGAGGGGAAAACAAGCGGCCCGAGTCCGATGCTACTAGGGTTCATCTGTGTACTTAATGGACATAGCGTACTGGCGCGAGAGGTCGGACACAGCTACTGACCAGGGACTGCGCACCCTGGTTCCCGTTCGCAATGCGCTATTAGGAGTAAGGTCGTACCCTTTGCCTTTCGCGCCAGCGATACGTACTTTCCCCAATACCACCGACGTCAGTAACAATACCACCGACGGAAGGGTTACCCCCTGCGCTCGAAAGTAGTGTGTATCTAGATGGGGTCTTGTACCCACTGGAGGCCACCCGCAATCAGCGGTGATAACCAACCGTGAGTCCCCGTGAACCCTCACCGGCCACCCAGCCTGGGTCGTTATTCAGTCGCGAGGGCTTTGCCCGGACGCCTTCTTCACGGGTGCTTGTTTAGGGTTCACCCGCCAACTTTCTAAAAAGCGGATCGCCTTGAGGCTACTTGCCGGGAGGAAGCCCTCGTTCCCAGAACACGCGGCTTTACTTCTGATTCACTGTACCTTGTGCAGCTACTTACCAGGGACGCGAAGACCCCGAAGACTCTGGCTACCGTTCACGAAGCACAAAATACGTTTGTACGTAACAAAATATTATTCCCTGTTCTCGTTTTTCTTTCCCAACCAATCGGAGTTTAATTTTTGGGGTTTTCATATTATATTGTAGCCTATATATACAAATAATGTATAAATTATATCATAACATATATATTATGTGTTTACGTTTATATTTATATCAACTCTAAATCCGATTGACGAACATCTGTTCTGTCTCTCTATTGTATCGTAAAACACGTAGTTTTTGCTTTCGAGTATTCAGATCATCATTTGTACAGACAGATCCGGGCTGCTTGCACGCCGCTTAAATATTCTATACCTTCAACGGACATGTTAAAAGAGAACAGGTCTGACAGCGCTACGGAGTGACATAGTAAATGGGATAAAAGGGATAAAATTAAAAATAAAAAAGAAAAGAATAAGAAAGAAACTGGACGGTCGTACCTACAAAAGAAGCGATGTCTGTCTTCGTGTTTTACAAAGTGATTTCTTTCTGCCATCTCTAACTCTCCCCATCTGTGTGTGTGTGTGTGTACACGCGTATAATAGAACTTGTTAGTAGTAGTGGTGGAGGTGGTTGTAGTAGTAGTGGTGTGGTGTATTTTATTCTTCATTTTTTCTTCATGCGAGTTGTAAAAGCAACGCGCGCTGTGATAATGATCAACTAATATTGATATTACAGTTAGTTTTTATTTTTTTGGACCGTCTTGTGGAGGGGGGTGGAGAAGGAGCAGCATAGACTGGATGGGTCGCGGGCTGACGGAATGACAAGCGGACTCTCGAAACTGGTTGCCTCTCTCATGTCAACGCCCTCCCTCGCGTTGCGGGTCCTCCTGTCCGCAACATTCTTCACTCTTCAGTCTTTCGCTGGCGTTACCTCTTACATATCAATCCAATCCGATCTGTCCAATCCTCCCGCCGCCACCACCGCAGACTGTATTTGCATTTATAATCAAATATTTAATATTTCACCGTTAGCAGCTCATTACTTGTTTCTCTTTTCAACGCGTTTGTTTTACAAGACGAATGTGTCGAGTCATGTATTGGGTGTGAATGTTTGCGAGCCCGCGGCAGCCGAACAAAACTGTTCGCATTGAGCGAAACTGTAGCACCCACTAGGCTATACATTTATACAGAAGACACGCGCGCTCGCGCACACATATACATACAAAACACTATCATTTAAACAAACTACACGAGTTTATATCATTTATAAACGAGTTATAACTGCGGTTCAAATAATTTTATTGTAATAATGATATTGTAAGTGTATAAATAAGGTTTATAAAAACAGGGGGGGGGACCGACCAAGATTTTTCGATGGGGTTTATTGACCAGGATTTTTCCGTGATAGCGGATTACTGATGACAACAAGGAAGACAGATGTTGGTAGTACGTAGTAGGTGGTTCGCTCCTTAGCTTACATAGGAGATTCGTAAGTACATATCACACACACACACACACACACACACACACACACACACACACACACACACACACACACACACACACACACACACACACACACACACACACACACACACACACACACACACACACACACACACACACACACTTACGTGTATTGTTTCTTCTAGTAGGCTACTTACGTGAGAGATATGTGTTAGTATGTGTTGTAGTATGTATTCACTCGTATATTTTTCAGTAAATTTGGGTTCCATGTTTTTGTTTTAGCATTTAAAGGGAGGATCTGCTATTGTCTCTTCAGGCCATACAATTCCTCTTTACTTCCATGGGATCCGTACGATTACAGAGTCTGATGAAGATAGCCATTGAAACGTAGTGTCAGTCCTTTTTAGGGTAATCAAAATAACTACCTCACCACGTAGAGTTTCCTATTAAAAGTTATAACGTCTACCGCTTCCAGCATCGTCAACCAATTATTACGATCACAACGTTTTGACCATATAGAATTAGTAGTCACTTCAAGTGTACAAATTCACAAAAAATTATTATTTATACAAGATAAATAGATAAAATATGATATTACAAAAATTAACATGTGAACAAAAAATCAAATTAAAACGAAGCAAAGACTGCAGTCAAATACAATATAATACAAGGCATACATAAGAAAACCTACGGTGTCCCGCCTGAAATAAGATGGGCTATAGGTGAAAAATTATTGGTAAGTTTTTTTACATGTGCCTTGCACATTATTTTATTTAGGCCTATGCTTATTTTATGTTATACTTCAACGAGATTTGTTTGTTTACAGAATAATTTTAATTATTTAATCAATAATTTTTTTACACCAGAAGACGATCTGTGATTTTGTCTGGTCGAAACGTTATGACTTTAATAACTGATATTCGATAATGGAGGTCCAGGTATTGTCGCGTATAATATTATAACACTCCATGGAATTTTAGAATTAAAAATCACTTTTTTTCTATTTGTATCGGCCATCTAAGGACCACATGCCAATTTTAATTCTTAATTGTTTTCTTTTTTTCCGATATTCTTTCAACTTTTTACTGTGTCTCTTCTTCCTGTCCTCAGTCCACTTTGAACCTCCATTTTTCTCTGTCCTATCCTGGACTCCTTCCATTTTTAACACTTTTGCCCGAAAAACGTCTCTTTCAATTGTTTCTTCTGTGTTTATATTATTTTTTTCTAAATCCGTTTGGACTTCTTTAATCCAACTTGATGTTGACTTCTTCCCCTACAGACATTTATGTACCTTCCCCCATACAAAAATTACTTTATTATATGTAAAAGACTAATATAAAGGCAGCCCCATAAGAGAAAAGTCAGTTTAAATAATATTTGAATTCAATTGAAAATTTGGAACGAGTTTACGTAGATTTTATATGTTAAATAAATTGATGTAGTAAGATCAACTGATTACGAAATTAATTATTTGTTGCATACTGAAATGTAGAGTTTTACTACAAGTCGTAAAACACATATATGTGGGAAATGGAGTTTGAAGTTCCAAATGATTGTAACAAATTCATATGAGAATATTCACAAAACATTTTTATTTACTTTTTATACAATTTAATACACTACATACTGTGCCAAAAATACTCATAATTATATATCACACATAATTTTTTTGCACATATGGCCGTGTACAACAAAACAAATATTCAAGAACCCAATTTCATTTTCAATAAATGTTGCCATAAGGGCTATCATAATATTACACATTATCTGTTTTCTTTATAATTTTCTCATTTATAGATATTTAAATTTATTTTTACTTTTATTATTTTTACTTTTTACTTTTAAAAATCTTTTAATATCTGAAACCTAGTAAACATCATTTATTACAAGAACCAAGAATAAAGTAACTGTATAACACAATACAAAATGCTTTAAATAATAGGCATAATATCCTAACTAACTCCAGTTGTTTGTTAATTAAATTAAACACTCTTTCTCTTACATTGTTATGCTGACACACACAAGCGAACAGTAACAAAACCTTAACAAAATTTGACTTTTTTAAATGTTAACGAAATGCCTTAAACAGTAAAACTAAAAATACGTTATTATAATCTAAAACAGAAAACAGTTTTAATATTGTTAATAATGTTTTCTATTAATAAACCTAATAAATGTAACAATATACAAAATATTTCAAGTTAATATGTAAAGTATTTAAAATATTACATACTGCTGAATAAACTTACAGGTCATCTTTATCTGAATCTACCTGGCTTTTTTATTTGATGCCATAACGACTAGACTTTGACAGAATGAGTGGTGATAATTGTTTTTTATAATTTCATTTTCACAGAGAGATATTAGGTCTTGTTTCCTGTAATCAGTTATTCCTGGTTGAAAGGTGAAGATACATTCCCATTCTGGTAATGAATGGCTGCTTCTTGTAGTTTTCCGAGTGTGTATTATTTTATAATTTCCTTCAAAATTTGTTTTGAAGAAATAGTGAAAAGCTTTCGTTTATCTACTTTAGTTTTTGTATGTCCAGCGAAGAAACAGTCTCATTATTTTCATTTACTGTATAAAGCAAATTTTTAAAGGTTTTTGATATCCATGAAGTCTGATGTATTCATTTATGTCACTCTAAATGGACTGCCTTTTTTTAGCCGCTTGAATAAAAGTCACCTATTGTGCATGTATATAAAGAGTTTATATAAATAAGTACTTTCAGGAGAAAATTCCTTTGCTTTTCTATTAATGGATGCAAATGGCCCACTTCATTCTGGGTATGACTAGTTACTAAAACTTTATGTGTAATACTTTAAATATTTTAAGCAGAAAGCATATATATGAGCAAAACAATAGCGTATTTATTATTTATTTTTGTACGGCAAAATTGTCAAGAGTACAAGACAACGATCTCTGCTTTGTATTCATTATGCAAAAACTAAAAAAAATATGAACCAATTTCATTAGGTTCTCTTTTTCCATCGCTCTCATGCCAAATATAAGATTATTCTCTTTTCTCCGGATATCGTAAACTGTACAATCCAGAACTGACAGCCGCCGCTTATAATATAGATGCGGAAATATGATGTAATTCAGAAACATCACCACAAGGAGTTTGGAGCATTTGCTTTTAAATCATAACATGCACTGACACATTGTCTTTACTTTGGAAGGGCTGCATCTTTGGCTTTTCTAAGTTTCATTTCTTAAATTTCCTTAAAATTCCGTAATTTTCATACTCGAGTCGTAAAAATTCTTTTCCATCTGATTTTTTTTTCATTTCTGACAGAATGAGCATTGATATTTTTAGGGGAAGAATTAATTAAATTTTGTCAAAAAATGTTTGGTAAAAGTTTCCGTACCTTTCCCTTGCCGCTGGCAACCCTTTACATAATTTCTGTGCAGGTCTGCTAATGTTTCCCGTCCACTAATATATTCTCTACTCGCTTGTTCGCTCAGGTAATGAGATTCATATTTGTGGTATGAATACCATTTGCGGTATGAATTAATATGTTTTCTAATGTCTTTCTTAACCATGGGATCTAGCCTAGGTTGGTTATTGTGTTTTTCGCGCATTTCGTACATCGTCTTTCACAATTCTATCTGTTGTCTTTTTGATAAAATTCCTTATCATTCTGTCTCGAACATTTAATGTAACCATGAAAATTTTTTAGTGTATCCAGGGACGACAATTTTCCCTGTCAAATTTAAAGTAGGCCTAGGATTCGTAATTTATAATTATTTTACTCGGGAAAAATTGCTTCCATCATGACAAACTGAAACTATGCTTTTGTCACATATGACCACAAGTGCAGTTATGGCTATCTTCGATTAAAACATTCGTAAATTTACCTTATCATTTTATGTAGTACACCTATAAATGACATGTGGCTGCTTTGCAGTAAAATATCTGTTGCAGACTTTCAACAATATAAGGACACGTTTTCGTAGCAACTGTATGGCGGAAAAGCAAAGAGAAATTAGGACGAACGGGTTTGAAGAGACAAGAGAACCGAAAAGAGAACTCAAAAACTACAACTCTGGTTAACTTCTGCAACAGCTCTGAAGTAAACGAACTTTGTGGGGGAAAATTAAAATGTATTAAATATTAAAAAAATAAAAAACACGGACCCAGAAAGTAGTCGGTTTCACACTGAGTGTCTAACCAATGTATGGTAAGTGAGTGGTGTATATTAAATATTAAAACAAGACGCGCCGACAGCAGAGCATGAAAGAGAAGCAACAAGGAGGAAGGAAGAGATATAACGGAGAAGAGAGAGGAAGAAGAAGAAGAGAAAAAATGGAAAATAAAACGAGAACATGGGCACACACACACACGCGCGCACAAGATCTGTTGGCCGTGGTCCAGTGTCGCTTGTAAGCGGGCACACACACTACGATACCGGCACAAACACATCCATCAAGCCACCAAAGTATTTTTTATAATGATCATTTTACAGCCGAACATTAACGCTACAAGTATCAGCCTCCACAGTGCCGCGCTCTGTTGCCATCTTTTACAAACAATCGCCCATTAAACTTGACTACCATACAACATACAACTCGGCCTAACCGCCACCAACACGAGCACCACTGCTACTAATGCTATTTATTACTAGTTTTATTAATGTTATAATGATGTTAATATTGATGTTAAATAAACTTAGATAGATCTATCTATCTATTTATTTTTTCTAGTGAATTTGGAGCTGCGCGATAAAATTCATGTGACATTCTTACGATGGAAGAGGTGATGAGTCACTCAACATCTTTTTTCGTCTTATCTTTACACAATATTGTTTTTATTTATTTCTTATCCTTATCGAACTAATCGTAAGGCACGAGTTATGTGAACATCGTCAACATCTTGAATGTGATATTCCATCGCCTCTTTTCTTTTGGATGCGTAAACTAAAACCCTTCTGTGCAGTCTGCTTTCATACGTTACGTGCACACTCATCCATTTTGTCTAACTGTGACCAATACGATCACTGACTGACCGAATTTTTTATCCCTCTTTCGTATCCATATTTTGAATGCGACCTTCCCGTATCAAAGAAACGTCGAACGCCAAAAAAACTTCCACCAACTGAATTCCCCTAAGATATCTTTTTGTTGTGATCCACATTTTTGACACAAGAGTCGAAAGCGAAGGGTTGGTACAGTCATGTCTTTATAGAATTTTAAAAGAGATTTTTCTCTAGATGTTTTTGACTTCCATCTTTATACTTATATTGAAATCAAAGTCAAAAGAAGTATCAGAGCAAAATCTTCGGAAAAGCGGCACCTAAATCATAATTATCTACAACAATTTTTATTTCACAGATTAATTACCCATTTCACAGATTAATTATCTTGATCTTGTTAATTAAAATATTTTTATCATCATCATCTTCACGGATTAAACCAAGGACGGTTTGTTCCTGTCTCAAATAGGCAAAGGTTAGAGCTGGTCATCCCAGCGCTTCCTCGGACGTCCCACAACTCCCCATCCCCTCGGCTTATAGTTTCAGAGTTGTTTGGGGATGCGGCAGTCATCTATTCGGCAAAGACGTTCCCACCAATTCAGGCCGATACTGGGCAATCCTGTCAAGTATACTCATGATATTCAGTTCCTGCCGTATATCTGTGTTTCTTTTACGATCATGGGGAGTATACCCGGATCTCACTTCACTTCAGCCGCTTGGATGCGACTAGCCTGGCCTTTTGTTAAAGTCCAATTCTCAGACCCATAAAGAAGTGTGGGAAGAGCCATGACCTGTAGAATTTTAGGCGTGTTCCTTTACTCGCCGACTTAAAGGCTCGCCTAATGGTCCCGCACATAAGATTGAACTTATGCAACTTATTCACAACGTCGTTGCAGGCATTATAAGACAACTGTAGCCCAGGTATTCAAAATAAAAATAAAAATAAAAACATTTTTATATTACAAAGTTGGTCTAACAGCGTCCTCTGAAGATCATCCTCACTCAGCTGAATAATAATTAGATCAACACGTATTATCGTGTTTAAAGAACAAAGCTATCTTAAAAAGAATTAATAAAATACAATTGTTTAAACTATGACATAATATCAAGGTGAGGTGATAAGGAGATTAGTGTTTCCTTAAGTCTTGTCCACCTGGATAGTTTGGATACTGTGCAACTGAAGACCAGCTCAAATCGTTATCGTAGTTTCTATCATCGGCAAGTGACAGCCAATTGTTGCCGCATATTTTTGTTAAAGATTTATATTCGGTTGGCTATAAATTTCTTACTAGACAGGTTTCATCACTTCATTCTGAATATCCGCTTATCCATCTCACACACACGTCTCGCCGCTTGAAAAATTATATAATCTCGTAAATTAGTAACATGCGTGGGCGTTACATGTGTGCGTCTGATTACTTGTAGAAACTATGCGTCTCGCCTAGGGGGTTAGCACATATAATAAACAGATGGTCTTCAAATTCTCATTCTGACTGACAGTCTGAAAACAGAATTGAGGACAGAGGTCGTATTTACAGTGAGTTACAAGTAGTAGCATGCTTTCTACCATTGACTGCCGATTGCATTAAAATCGCCATTAACTGTTGGCTGTTTTTAATCAATCATAAATAATCAGCTGCTAAAAGAGCGCGTGCGTGTTGTAATAAATTATTTTTATTTTTTTTGTGGTTCTTCCTTTATTCTTAAAACCCCGCGTTAGGTTCGTCAATTTGTAATATAATAATGTGGGGTTGTTTATATTTAATGTTTATTTAATATATTAAAGGTCGTAGTTGTTGAAAATCGAAAGTTACCAATTTTATACAGCAGTTAAATTGTAGCATCAGATGTTATTAAAAGTGTGTTTACAATTGCACAATTATAATTGTCTGAAAAGAATTCCCTTAGATAGATAAAAGAAAATAGTTGTGTTAATATTATTTAAACACTAATGTTGCTTAAATTTAAAATAAAGTGTAATAGCTGGTCACTTGCTGTTGGTGACCGTCTTGATGATACTAGCTGCGAAACTCCTCCTCCAGGTCGATAGTCGTCTAAGTACGTATAGTCTAGTAATGTCTGGACAATAGAATAAATATAATACACTTTCACGTACCTGTTCGTGTTTTCTGGAAGTTCAATAAGCTGCCAAGACGGTTTACAAACCCAACTCACTTTATCTACAAGGTTAGGTTACCTTGTTTAATAATGGGCGCCACACAGGTTTATTTTGGGAAAATCCCGTGGAAAACCCATTAATAGAATCAGATAATAATTTAAAAAAAATTTAAAATAATTGTTTATTGCCCTTATGGCAATGCAATTCAACAATATTTAATCACAACTGAAGGTTGTTTTGATTCTTCTAAATGAATTATTTATCTACTTTTTAGAAATAAATCAAGTCGAGTTATGCTGTTAATAATGGGGTTTTATTCATACCCTTGATAGAGAATTCAAACAAATATAATTAAAAGAATACAATGATGTACAATTGCAAATATGTTGTTATATACCCTATATAACTGGCTCAGAGCATAAGCAATAATTCTGGTTAAGTCCAGATACTCTTTACTTTAAACATTAATATTATTTAAATCTCAGGCGTAAGTTCTTTGAAACACAAAAAAGAATGCTCATGCCTACACAATAGCTAATGATTTTCTGATATAATATGGACTAGTAATGCCTTTGAGGTTACTAATATGAAAATAAAAATAAAAATAACCTATTTTATAGGTTATGCGTTCGTAACGGTTGATTCATGATTTACAAAGTTATATTTTGAGATCACTTATAACTAACATTCAACTTAACTAGTATTGACAAATCCATTAAATAAATTTAGACATGGTGTAGTACAGAAAAATGTTTCAGTGTTATGCGTCAGTACAGATCTGTTTATCAAAACATACAGGTTATGGCGCTCGGAGTAATGAATAAATTGTTACACTATTACCTTTGTGTTTTAATCTTTTGATTAAAATTCTATTAACACATCAATGATCGGATTATAATGATCATCGTTATTCACTACACACGCACATGAACAGAGAATCTCGACCCACTTCTGACTAAAAGGATCGTAAATAATACTATTTAATTATTTCTTCTGTTCGTTATTTTTCCCGCACTAAATGAAATAATACTGCACTTAAACGCACTGGTTCTTTGTAGAATGTCTTGAAGTTATCTTTGGTTATTGCCGAAATGTTTCCATCGTTGCACTATTGTAATGACGCTATCAGTTAGTAAAAATTTTGATGAGACCAGCGCACCTTCCACGCTGAATGAAATTAAAAAGTGTCTCACGGTAATCCGCTGCAGTTCCTTATATACCCGATCGTTTGATCGGCTTTAGGCGATTGCATTAATTACTAAGCTATTTTATGATTGGCTTAGCCAGGTGTGATGAAAGTGACGTATTGTTTTTCCAACCGTCAAAAACGGTTTTCTAACCGACATTTGCCGGAATGATTGACAGTTGTCGTTGTTATTAGTGTGATAACCAGATTTCTTATGCATTTTGTGCAAATGATGCTAACGCCTCTCACGCACTTATTATAGTTGCGATTGGGGTCGTATCGCTATCAAATTAAAGGATATTTTGTCCTCTTTAATTTGATATAGTTTGACCCTGGTTTATATACACTTTTACTGACATCGTTAAATAAACAATGTTCAGGTACTCGGTTTCACACTGTCGTCTGCTAATCGAAACAGGCGATTACACACATTTAATAATATTGTTTGTGTTCCACATCGCGTTTTATCACTCAAACGTTTATGTTAGAACACTATTATATCTGTACTGATATTTATTTACTGAACATTATGAATGAACCTTAACTTATACATTGCTATGAAATACCCTTATTCACTATGACATTTTGTTTCCTATGATTTTCCTCTATTCTACTAATTAACAATTGAACTATTAATTATATTATATTAATAATGCTTATCGCTATGTTTGAGTATAAAAATTGTTCTGTGTATGTTATTTACCCTCATATTACCTTCTACTAATCACCTTACTGATGATTGTTTGATTTAGGCATTGTTGATGCATATCGTTTGTATCGGTTTTCTGTCTTGAAAACATTTATTAGTTCACAATCCGGTATTTTGCTGAGGTAGCTTATTTGTATAAGGTTCCCTCTTACAAACATGTTTTACTTGTCATAAGTATATTTGAGACTGAAATATAGCTTCATTCTCATATTGTGGCCATAGCTAATCTTAGTTTTTTGGCATTAATAATTACTAGTCCTTGTCGATTAATTCTCAGCCAAATGCTGATTCTGATATCACATTATTCAGATTCTTATTTAATCATTTTTTATTAACATATCACGTTCCATTTAAGTTATTCACTGACTCGCTTGACAGCTTAAAGTGAATTTAATTTGTCCATTAGTTTGTGTCAGTTATAGTATGGTTATAGTGTCAAACAGTATTTGGGTTTACTGCTTCTTGTGGCACTTCTGCTTCTTTCTTCTTCCATGGTTCCTCTTATCATTACATTATCTGTTTACATTATCGTTATGTATTTATTAAATCTGATAGTATATGTCTAGGTTATGTAACATCTGGTCATGTTACAGTGTGTGTTGAAAACATGCGTTGCAGTTATCTTACTTCTTACCTCAGATAATCACATCTAAATTACTGTTTTATTCTACTTCTATTTCTTCCATTTCGTGAGCATTCAATCCTCCAAAATTCTCCTAAATCTGTCTCCTTTCGTTTTCTCCTTGGTGCCTAACGCAGGATTTGTTTTAGTGATCGTTTCTCGTTAATACTTTTCACATGTTCGAACTAGAACAGCTGTTTTGTTTGTATGTCGTCAATGAGCTTTCGCCAAGCTGACTTTGAAATCCGTATTAATCTCTGGAACCTATCGTTTATGGCTCGCTCTTGTTTTGAAATATCCACGGCCCTCTCCTCAAGTCCATTTCCGTTCTCCAGAAGGAGTGTCCGTTCTTATATTTATTTACCGTTTTTCATTCCAAACTCCTGACTCAGCATGCTGATAACGTGACACTACTATTAGGCTGGTAAGGAACGTGACCTTACCATCTTCAGCACTCCTCGCGACTTCAGGTACTAAACTTGATCTAGGAGTCTGCCGGGGGACCTACCCATTCTTATTTATCCGTCCACCCTCCCTTCTTATGACGTCGAAATATGTGTCAAAAACTTAATACTGTTTGCTGGACTGTTGGAAACTTACAGTCTTACCGTTAACATGGAATTTTCTCAACACCGAGCCATTTGTTCTGTGCGTGGGCCACGGATCTGTATCATCCTCCGGTAACAAGTATTATTAAGTCATTCGGCCTTCACTGTAGGGTATACTGAAGATCAGAGTGTCAAGTCAGTAAGCTGCAAATAAAAAGTGTTTCTTCTTCTTCTTCATTAGACAGTTTAGGCCTTAGTTGACCTGTTCTGGAATCTATCTCCTCCTCGGTCTACCAACATCCCTTTTCCCATTAGTTCATATTTCAAGGCTGCCACTGGTAGTTGGTTACGTGGTATGCGGTCCAAGTGTTAGCTCCATTTTCTCTAGTCCTTAATAGTTTTGTACAAAGATTTAAGTTTTAGTTCTTGTCTAATATCATCATTCCTCTTATTATCCAGGAGAGAATATTCCTGTGTGCTTCTTAAAATTTCATTTCAGCCGCTTGAATTTTATTTTTTATTTTTACCAAGGGTTCATGGTTTACTTGCATACAGGAACGTTGAGATAGTTATTGTTTTATAAAATTTTATACGAGTATCTTTACGTTTTATTTTTTAAGCATTTATGGATCGTTCCACAGATGCCCCTGAACTTTGCTAACTAATCGTCCCAATCAGTGTCACTTGCGACTACAAAGATTGGGGCCAATATTAACCTTTGTCTTCAGAAACATTACGTACCAATTTCTGTCCACAATATCCTCGTTAAAAGTGATGAATAGTAATATGAATGTTAGGCAGAGATGTAGTCTGTTTACCTATTCATGAGTGGAAGAATATTGTCGGTGCTGAGATGGTGACGGTAATACTGGTCACGGTGAACAGTAGACTTTTGCAGACTGTAATTCAGGAATCCGAAGACCATTTTGAATCGGCTATACACAACAGATTGACTACACTGTTTTCGCTGTATGATTTGAAGATTTCAACAGGGAAGTTAAAAGATCGTGGTACTTAAGACAAAGGATGCTATCTGAAGGTATAGTGATTAATAATAAGACGCTTGAAAGGTCTCAAATTTTCGGTACCTAGGATACGATGGCAGCTATGAGAGGGATCGTGACGTGTGAAACAAAATTAGTAGGTTTTTAGCTCACACAGGGATTACTAAAAAGAATCTTCAGGGAAAACCACGAAGGAACGCACAAATGAGTCTGCACCACGACTCCGCCATTACTTACTGGTTCAGAAACGTAGGCGCTTTTACGACGGGATTTGAGTAGTCACTGCAGATTACGTTTCGAAGTGAAGATGCCCGTAAGCCGTGACTTAGAAACATAATGGAATTAATAGAAGAAACTAAAAATCAGTGTAAATCGCATTAGTTGAGGGTGGAGGGAAGAAGGATACCAAGAGAAGTTTTCCCTTATAGACCTCCAGATGGGACAGTCATTGGTTCTTTTTGTTCTTTTTCCAAGGGTAATGGTGTAATGGATGAACCCTTTGAAGCCAAACGAATGCCTAATCACGTAAGGTATAAGAAGAAGAAGGAGGAGGAGGAAAAGAAGAAAAAGAAGAAGCAGAAGAAGACGAAGAAGAAGAAGAAGAAGAAGAAGAAGAAGAAGAAGAAGAAGAAGAAGAAGAAGAAGAAGAAGAAGAAGAAGAAGAAGAAGAAGAAGAAGAAGAAGAAGAAAATGAAATATTAACTCATGTTTTGTGTACATGGTTATTTAGTACTGTTCCAGATTAATGTTTATTCGGTTAGAGTTTTTGTCATTCCTATCTTCTTCTTGATATTACCTTCCCGTTGTCTGATATTCTAGCAGCAAGATAACTAATCTGGGTTTTAACTGAATACGTGTAATTAAATTTCCGTGGGACGATAGCGGTTCTCCTCTATTGACGATTCGCAGGCAGCACTTAGATGACTGGATTTTAAAGCGATCTCAGCTCTGGTCTGTAAGAATCTTTCTTATTTCCATCACATCTTTTGAGGATGCGATAAATTTGGTATCACTTGCATGTCACTGTATCTGGCTACAAAAACGCTAATCTAAAAATGACTCGTTGACACCTAACCGTGGAGGTTTAAAATTTAAGAACACTGGGTCAACAATGTGATCTTGTGACATCCGACTTTCGTGAACGTTCTGAAATCCCGTTTGCTTAGAAACTACCCACATTAATTATCAATTAGAAACTCTGAATCACATAAAACGTTCAGATATACGCATCTATAAATCTACCCGTAAAAAAAAACCTGTCACGGCCAACAAGTAGGTAATCACGTAAAATCAATTACAGCGTTAATTCTGTACATGTGTAAACGTGCAGTGAGCTGTCGTGTTCTATGAATTAATTAGCAACTTGTATGACTTGAAGTAAATCAATGTACGTACATAAGTAAATAAGAGTAAAGGTCATTATATTATACACACATGAACACGACATCTCTCTGCCTCTACTCGCTCGTACTCGCTTTGTCTATTATCACTTTCCTCTCCTCATTTCGTCAGCTATTTACATCTAACTCTCAGCTGTCTTTTCTTTCTCTCTTTCTCATTTTTTTTCCGTAAGACTTTTCACTTACTGTGTGTTTGTTGCAGTATATATTACTCTGGCTTATTGACATGTACATCTCAGCCACAAGGTATCTAGATATGTATCCATAGTCCAAAATAACAAAATATTAAGGAAGTTCATATCATGACATTTTCATCATACTAAGGATATGTGCAGTGGGATGTCTCCAACTATATCCGAAAATCGTGCATGATATTTTCTAATTTTCTTGAAAGTATCAACTTCCGGTCGTTCTGACAGCGAGACTGGTTAAAACGTTCCGTACGGATTAGAGTAAATTCAGTTAAACGGGTGCAGGAGGTATTGTGTGTTGGGTGCTGAACACGGTATTTTTGAGTAAGATTATACATTATTTCTTTAATGATCCAGTGAATTTTTTAACTATAGTTTGCTTGTTTGGGCGCATTTGTTATCTACGTTAACTGTGTTCCGTTTTCCTTGTTAATTGTTGAGATATAATTAATCATTGTCTTTATTATTGCATGGAAATTAATGTTTACTTATAATATGATTTGAAAGCCGAATATCTACAATGATCGGAGTGCTTTTATTAGTAAATTTATCATTTCATAGTAATGAAAGTGATCTGGCAGCTAAAGAAATACTGCGGTCATATTCAGACTAAATGTCAATCAAGAAATGTAAAGATAAACACATAATATAAAATAACTAATCTATAAGAAATTCCTGGATTTATGACTGCCAAATTTGAATTTTTTTCTTCGTTTAGTATGTACTCATTTTCTATATTTTTGTAGCGACTGTGTACTGCTACTGTATTGAACGGGACACTTGCTGTCATTGCCTCCAACCTACTCCGTCAATACGCCGAGTTTTGTCGTATTTCATGCACGTGTTTGGTTTAGAGAAAACGTTTTATAACCTCGTATCACCAATCTTCTGCGATGGCTGATAAACTCAACGGGCCTGCATCAAAATTTTGTGCGAAACTTCGTAAATCGTCTACTGAGATTTTTTAAATGTTTCGTGAGGTTTTCAAGAAAATGTTTTAGCTCGAACACAAGTTTTTCGAATGGGATGCTCGTTTCAAGGCCGGCAGAATGTCACTTGAAAACCCTAACCGTTCAGGACGACCGAACCGGACATCGATGAGGAGGACAAGCAAAATATAATGCACGCTTGTCGTGTTCTTTGGCATCAAAAGCTTTGTTCACCGAGAATTTGTTCCATCTGTTGTTACGGTTAATTCTGATTTTATTGTGGTGTTCTGAGGCGCTTGGTGCGGTGAAAAACACCGGTATTATGGAAACAAAAACTAGCCCTTGCATCATGATAATGCACCTGCGCACATCTCCCTCAAAACGACACGGTTACTTATGAAGAACATAAGGAGTAATCCACAACATGGCAGTCGTCCCACACCTTCCGTACTCTCCGGATCTTGCTTCTTGAGAAATTGCTTTGTTTGCGAAAATGAAATTTAAAATGAAATGCCGCCTATTTACAGTTGAAGACATAAGATGGTGGCGTAGAACTAAGAAAACTAGAAGCACTGAATCACACCTCTTCAAAGTGAATTTACTATTAGATGAAGGGGTACGACATCTCTATTACTCAAGACTAAATGAGATTCTATGTCAAATGCCGTCTGTTACCAACTTAAGATGAGTGGCACCAACTTAAAGGAGCTATAAAAGAGGCAGATTTTGAAGCTTTAGGTTTTAAAGATAAAAAATAGAAATAAAGGTCTAAAGGTCTGGAATACCGAAAAAAATGGTGTAAAAGAAAAAAGGAATTCATTTTTGGAGTATTTAAATACACAGTCTGATGAAAGTAAATTGAAATATAAAGAAGTAAGGAACAGAACAAAGACAATAGTCAAACAAGCTCACATCAAGAGTCTAAGAATATCAAGATCAAGAATAAATATACAAAATTTACTCTATATTCTAAGATAATAAATGAGAGGTTATCGAGAATTGCTGAGAGTCTGATCTGAGAAGAACAACATGGGTTCGAGAGGGGTAGGTCCACAATTGATAATATCTTTATGTTAAAACAAACAGTGAAAAAAAAAGTTGAATTTAATGCAGAGACACATCTTGCGTTTGTGGACCTCAAAAAAGCATTTTTGAGGTTGGATAGAGCAACATTATGGAGGATAATGCAGAGAAGAGAATACCCTATTCATTTAATAAAGACAATTATAAGTTTATATAACGGAACGCAGATACAGATAAAATTTAACAGATTATCAGAGCCCATTGAAATAACCCAAGGCGTTTGGTAGGGTTGCGGTCTTTCTCCTGTTCTATTTAATATTGTTACGGCATCACAGAACAATCTACGTGTTTATCGAACGTTCCAGAGGAATCAAGAATGTAATGCGGTGCTGTACGTGACTCTTGACGCATTCGCGAGATATTTCTGGAGGCCGCCAGCCGCGCGGACTGTGTCAAGCCCGCAATTAATTATGTAGTACACACTGGCATTAAGACGTAGTTTGGAACGTTCTGGTTTGTAAGCGGAGGTATAAATACATGGCGGCAGCGGCCTTAGTTTTCAGTATTAGTTGCGATAAATTACAGTGCGGTTGGAGAGTTTATTGTCGGGCGATTACAAGTGATAATCGGGGGATATTACTGTGTGCGTTCAAGTGGTTATTAGTTAAGTGTTGTGTTTTATAAACGGACGGTATATTGTAATACAATTGTATTTTACTATTTCTATTATGAATTTGCTAACTGCTATAATTTTTATTGTTCGACTAAGCTTTTCGTCATCACTGACATCTTCAGGTCTTAAATAACCTCACTGACATCTTCAGGTCTTAAACAACAGTGATGACGAAAAGCTTAGTCGAACAATAAAAATTATAGCAGTTAGCAAATTCATAATAGAAATAGTAAGGATGGCTGCTAATTTAAACAATACGAAGAATTGTATTTTAATATTAGTTGACATTTATTTGCATGTGAACAATTTTTATTTTATTTGTTATAAGAGACTGTGTTGTTAATTACGAACTGTTTAACTGTGAAAATTAAAGCTGGTGATTAGTGACTTAATTGGTGTCTTGTATTTTGTTTCCACTGTACGTACGACGATCAATAGACCGTCGTAACAGTGGTGTCAGAACTGGGATAGAACAGTGGAAACTTTGTACAAGACGAGTGTAATTCGTAATTAATCGGTAAACATGGATGCCAGTCAGATGATGAAAGCTTTACAAACACTGCTGCGGCAGACACAGGAAGAAGCAGAAAAACGGTGGATTACGTTTCTGCATAGACTACCGGAGGTTAAATGACGTTACAAAGAAAGACTGCTATCCATTACCTCGCGTTGACGATACACTCGACACGTTGTCCGGAGCACAGTGGTTTTCCACATTGGACCTGAAGAGTGGATATTGGCAAGTGGGTCTTCATCAAGAAGACAAGGAAAAGACCGCTTTCTCGACCCCAAGTGGCTTATTCCAATTTAACGTCATGCCATTTGGACTCTGTAATTCACCGGCAACATTTGACCTGGTACTCCGAGGCCTGACATGGAAAACGTGCCTTGTTTACTTAGACGATGTCATAGTCATCGGGAAGACTTTCAAAGACCGTTTGGAAAACCTTAAGGAGGTTCTATCTAGAATTCACGGTGCCCAACTGAAGCTGAGCCCGAAGAAGTGTTCTCTATTCCAGAAGGAAGTACAGTATCTGGGCCATCTGGTTTCGGCAGCGGGTGTTAGCATGCATCCTAATAAAGTAGACACCGTAAGAGACTGGCCAGTGCCGATGAGTAAACACGAAGTTCGGAGTTTCCTGGGGTTATGCTCATATTACAGACTTTTGTGAAAGGCTTCGCTACTATTGCTAAACCACTACATGAGCTAACAGAAAATAAACGAAACTTCCAGTGGTCGAGGGAGTGTGATCAAGCATTTAGGACTTTGAAAATTTCATTATGTTCGCAGCCAATTCTCGCTTTCCCAGATTCCGAAGGGAAGTACACTGTGGACACAGACGCAAGCAATACTGGTCTAGGAGCAGTTTTGTCTCAAGTTCAAAACGGTGAAGAACGAGTAATAGCGTATTACAACAAGACACTTTATAAACCGGAGAGAAATTATTGCGTTACAAGGAGAGAGTTGCTGGCAATCGTCCGAGCGTTGGAGCAGTTCCATAAATACCTCTATGAAAGAGAGTTTTCACTACGTACCGACCATGCCGCGCTTGCATGGCTCTTAAGATTTAAAAATCCGGAAGGACAGTTGGCAAGGTGGCTTGAACGTCTGCAAGAGTACAACTTCAAGGTACAACATCGACGGGGGCGCCTGCATTGTAATGCAGGTGGTTTATCACGAAGACCGTGCCCGGAAAACTCCCGACATTGCCACAAAAAGGAAGAACAAAACTCAAGCGAACATGTTCAAGCCATCACTGTAGATTTACTGGCTGACGGCTGGACAACACAAGACTGTCGACAAGAACAGATGACTGATGAAGACATTGGACCGATCTTGACAGCAAAAGAGGAAGGTCGCCGCCCTGATTGGCAAGATATCTGCCATGGTTCTGAAGTGCTGAAGGGCTACTGGGCACAATGGGAATCTCTCACCTTAGAAAACGGATTGCTGAAAAGGGCTTGAGAAAGTGCAGATGGACGAGACGTGGTCATGCAGTTGATAGTTCCCCGAAGTAAAGTGCAGTCTGTTTTGAAGGAGATGCATGATGGAACATCTGGAGGCCATCTTGGCGTTAACAAAACTCTTGACAAAATACAGAAGTGATTCTATTGGCTGCATCTTCGCCACGACGTAGAGGAATGGGTTCGGACGTGTGAAATGTGTGCTGCAAGCATGGGCCCACAAACCAGAAGCAGGAGGAAAATGAGACAATATAACGTTGGACTGCCTTTCGAGAGAATTGCCATAGACATTGCTGGACCATTCCCAGTTACCAAGACTAACCGGTACATCATGGTTGTAGGTGACTACTTTACTAAGTGCGTGGAAGCCTACGCAATTCCAAATCAGGAGGTTAACACTGTGGAAAAGCAGTTAGTTCACAACTTCTGTTGCCGTTATGGAGCCCCTATGGAAATCCATACAGATCAAGGGAGAAATTTCGAATCAGGAGTGTATAAAGAATTATGCCGTCTACTCGGAATTCGAAAGACCAGGACAACGCCTCTGCATCCTCAGTTGGACGGGATGGTTGAGAGATTCAATAGGACACTTAAGCAGCATCTTTCGAAGGTTGTTGATGAGAACCAAACAGACTGGGACCAACGTATAGGCCTACCACTATTCCTCATGGCGTATAGATCAACAGTACACGACACAACCGGCATGACTCCAGCAAAATTGGTGTTTGCGCGGGAGATTCGTCTTCCTGGGGTGTTCGGATCACCTGAGACTCAGTCCCAAGAGCCACAGAACTATTCCTCGCAATTAGAAAACCAACTGCGAGAAATGAATCGCTTGGTAAGAGGACGGCTGAAGATTGCCAGTGATAAAATGAAAACTTGGATGACATTCGCAGCAATAGTGTGGGTTTCCAAGAAGGAGATCAGGTCTGGTTTCCCAACCCAAAGCGCCATCGTGGTCGATCACTTAAGCTTCAGTCTAACTGGGAAAGACCCTACACTGTGAAAAAAAGAATCAACGATGTTGTTTATCGGATTCAACAGGAAGGACAGCGAAAGTTCAAGGTCGTCCACCTAGATCGCCTGGCTAAATACTACTTCAGAGAGGGTTTGCCAGTTCGGGACGAGCAGGCGTAAGGAGGGGGCAGTGTTACGACATCACAGAACAATCTACGTGTTTATCGAACGTTCCAGAGGGATCCAGAATGTAATGCGGTGCTGTACGTGACTCTTGACGCATTCGCGAGATTTTTCTGGAGGCCGCCAGCCGCGCGTGGACTGTATCAAGGCCGCAATTAATTATGTAGTACACACTGGCGTTAAGACGTAGTTTTGAACGTTCTGGTCTGTAAGCGGAGGTATAAATATATGGCGGCAGCGGCCTTAGTTTTCAGTATTAGTTGCGATAAATTACTGAGCGGTTCGAGAGTTTATTGTCGGGCGATTACAAGTGATTATCGGGGGATATTACTGTGTGCGTTCAAGTGATTATTAGTTAAGTGTTGTGTTTTATAAACGGACGGTATATTGTAATACAATTGTGTTTTAATATTAGTTGACATTTATTTGCGTGTGAACAATTTTTATTTGATTTGTTATAAGAGACTGTGTTGTTAATTACGAACTGTTTAACTGTGAAAATTAAAGCTGGTGATTAGTGACTTAATTGGTGTCTTGTATTTTGTTTCCACTGTACGTACGATGATCAAGTAGACCGTCGTAACAATATCTATATAGATGATGCCATACCGAAATGGAAATTGACGCCCCCAAAGGATTATACTTGGCGAAAGGATTTTATTTAAGTATTTAAAGTATGCAGACGATCTTGTGATCATCAATGAGAAAGTAAATGACCTCCAAAGGTCGTTGTTCTATCTTACTAACATTTTAACAGATTACAATCAAACCATTTCCTTATCCAAAACAAAAGTTATGGCTTTTTCTAGGACAATCATGTTAGAACAAAGTTTGTCATACAGGACTCTTC
Source organism: Magicicada septendecula (assembly GCA_034769895.1). Taxonomy (NCBI): domain Eukaryota; kingdom Metazoa; phylum Arthropoda; class Insecta; order Hemiptera; family Cicadidae; genus Magicicada; species Magicicada septendecula. The sequence continues at coordinate 118,189,768 of CM068375.1, read as the reverse complement.
AATTAAACAGGTGCCAGATTTCAAGTATGTAGGGTGCAGCATCAGATACCAAGATGATAAGGAGGTTGAAAGCAAAATTAGTTTCTTCCATTCGCTTTCTGGCTGTATCATTAAACATTTGAAGCAGAAACAAGGAAAGAGATGCAATTGAAATATAATGTAATGGCCATACCTCAAGTACTGTATGTTAGTGAGACTTGGATTAGAAAGGCCAAAGTTATATTTAGAATACAAAGAGCGGAAATGAGATTTTTGAGGGGTGTAAAGGGTTTTACCAGAAGAAGTCTTATAAAAAATTATCATATTAGAATGGAGCTAGGCATAGCTGAAAGCTGAAATGAGATAATCTTCCCGTACAAAACGGTGTGGCGGTTACACGTAGAGAGAATGAATCCAATTAGATTTTCAAGAAGAGCCCTTGACTATCGTCCAAGGGGAAAATGAAGGGTAGGAAGACCCCGTAAGTGATGGTTACAGCAAATCTGAACCTTACACGTGGTTGTTTGCTGATGCCCAAGCTGTCCTGTCTAATTCGTAAAACAGCTACCTGAGCTGTACACTCATTGAGTCGAATCTATAATGATTTTGGATTACAGACCAGATGATCAAGATTCAGCCTAAGACCTGACGAAGGATCAGATTACAGACGATCTCCACATTGAACACCAAGGTGATGGCTCTTCATGGACTGATCCCACACGAGCAAACATTGTTGTGTACGGTACTGTTCTGGAGGAGGTCAGTAATTCTGTATATCTGGGTTATAATTTGTCTTATATTACAAACAATGACGTGGTGAAGACGCTTCGTAAGTTCAACCATATGTGTGGAACGATCAGGACTCTAAAATCAACAGTAAATAAACACGCCTAAAGATCTAAAAGGTGATGGTCCTCCCCACCCTTCTCCATGGGTCTGAGTATTGGACTTTAACGAAAGCGAAATTAATTTAATGTAATTAATTACCGCCACACGAATTCTGCGGTACTCAACAATTCTTGATTTGGATTCTGTTCTTTTGTTTACTATTATAACTTCTCGGCACAACAGCCAGTACCGAAAGAAGAACGAGAAAAATGAAGAAAATATTCAACTCGCTTTGTAAACTGCAATAGACAACTGACTTTCATTTTTGAGCATTATGGCGATGAAAAAATTTTTACGCGAATTATCTAAAGATGCAGCATTGTTAGAACTAGTGATAACCTTATTTCTCGAAAAAAAAAGAGTCTACAAAATAATGTAGTTTAGTTTCAAGGTGTGTGTTGTAGACCTAAATTTGTTATTTATGTACATAATTAGGTTGTAATTTAACTTGCAAAAAAATTTACAGGCATTGCACAAATGCAATGCACAGAGAAGGGCATTGAAAATGCTTCAATAAATCTAAAAATATATATATATATATTTATGTTCATTCACCAATCAATGAATTCATTCTTCATTCACCAATCAATGAATTCGTTATTCATTTACCAATGTACAGATTATACGTTAAATGTAGTCACATTCATAAGCGAAATTTTATATGTGTACTATGTTATTGACAACAATGAAGTAGTTTCTATGGAAACTCACCGGTTCCCATTTTCGATAACGCACCAGCGATCGGCCGCAAATGTGGGACACGTCCTTATAAACATTTTCAATGTTAAAATAGCTATCAACAGTTTTAATTTTATGTATTAAAACATTTTACTTTCGCATGTGCTTGAACATAATTAATGTTTATTTTCATATAATTTTAATTACGGGGTATTATTAGATATTTTAGTTACGTATTCCTAAATTTACTTAAAAAAGCTATTAAAAATTGACGGATATATGTATGGAACTGAGTTTTTATGACGTCAGCTATGAAGTATACCAAGAACCAGCATCCCCAGTTTCGTAAAGGACAAAACCTTAAATATTATTGACCTGAGACATGCCCAGGTACTATTATTCATAATCAGGTATTAGTAATGTTACTTGGAACGTTAGCTTTAGGTTCGTTTACTTTGACCTCCATAGGGTTTCACGTTTTGCCCACGTATTCGTATATAATCATTGCTTCCTCTGTGTTGAGCGCTGTAGGTGATGTTTTCCATTTGTGTTCCTTGCACTTACGTTGGACTGCAAAACTGTGCAAAGCTAGTTATAGTTATTGTGCTTCAGTTATGTAGTAACTAACATTTATGTACATTTTATTTAGATGAGTATATCCCTTGAATGGTGTAGTACTGTTATCACTTGAATGATGTAGGCCTAGTATTGGTCGCTCTGTCTTCACGCCTCAGTTCTAGTTTATCGTGAAAATGAAATCACTTTAATGTAATTAATTGAATATACTTGATTAAACATTTTTTGTATCGAATAAGTTATGTTAAACGTTTGTTTCTTTCAATCTTAACCTATAATCTAAACATCATCAATTTCGTATTGATTGGACTTGTAAATAGCTTATGGAAATTTGTGACAAAATATTCTCTTCTTACGGACAAACAGAAAAGACTTGCTTCAAAAGAATTTTAGTTATTAGTTAATAATCGAAGCGATGTTGTAGCGGTCATAGGACCGCTACGTAATATTTAAGACTAGGTTAATGAACCTAGAGGAATCGAAAAATGTGCTGGAGCTTAACAGAGTGACAGGATTTGCAATCAACATATTTTAACAAATAACAAGATTTATTAGATTTCATGTGGGTAACACAATGTTCCAGTTTCACATCGTTCTTTACATATAGTCATTAATTTATAGAATGTAATAAATGAACATAAAAGATATACATATATATTTCCAGACTAGCATACGCCATGAGAGAAAACAACGCGAACATTAATACAGTAGAAATCACGGACCAGACCAAAGTTAACCCAGCCACTTAATAAAAACAATAATAACCTTTCAAGAATAATTATAAAAAAAATAATGGTAATACAGATACTCGGACTCCAAATAATCTAAGCAAGGAAACCCTGCTTTAGTAAAACCGTTTAACCACCCCCTCATGGTGTATGTTAGACAAGTTACAAAGGAACCAGTTACAATTTTTACAACTTGAGTTCTTGTAACTTTGAGATATTTTCAGTTCTTAATAAGTTGTTACACAGATTGAGTTGACAGATATTTAATGTTGAAAACAAGGGTAGCCAGTCTATGAGTCGATGTTGAGAGAGGCATAAATGAAACGCTCCCACCTGTACAGTATGTAGCTTCGAACTCAAGTTGCAACAGGCTGAATTGTGGACGAGCAGAGGTTCCGAAATTGTCCCTGGACTATGGTGAATGTTTACTGGAAGTCGTTCCTGGGATTTCTGAATCTTTCTGTGTATATTTGGTCCTTCCGAATTTCTTGGTCTAACGGCTTCCGGGAGCGCCTTAATGTAGAACTGCTCTGCTGGTAGTCACAGATGTTCGCGTGGCCACCGATCTTCCCCCTTTTTCCTGGCTGAGGCAGGGACCCTGAACGTCTTGAGGAGTCTATTCACGCATGAAAAGAATTCAGACACACATAACCTCGGCCGTCAGACCAACGGGAATGTCCTGATTGAAGGCTTGCTGAGAAATGAGGCCGAAGCCTGGACCTGTTGGTCGAACCTGCCTGCGTACAACAAACCTGTCCCAGTTTGTCAAAAAATAAGCCTTCGGCTAACCTAACTGCGAACAAAAACACAGCGCACAGCTGACACCCCAGACTGGTCACTTGATCGCGTCGCCGTAGCGTCGACAAAGCATTAGCAGCCACTGCTGCCAACCGCGTTGGTAGCACTGAACAACTCTACAAGCGCCGGGAAATTCAAAGTCCTGGCACAATGTAAACATAAATTCACAACAAATGTGTGTAATTGCCTAATTATATAAAATACGTTATAATCAAACCATTACAGGTGCAATAAACGCCGTAGTAGAAGGCGAGGCTACAAAGGATGTGGATAACAATGCCAAAAGACTGGTGGCCAAGAAAGATATTAGTTGTAGGGGTATGGGGAAGACGAAGGATACTTGTCTATAAAGTGTCCATGTGTGCCTTGGGGGGGGGGGGTGACTGTGTAGAAAGTAATTAAAAGGACAATGCAAGTGATAATGAAAGCAAGCAAAAATAAGCAGAGAAAGTAATAAAAATTCCACGTAAGAGATAGAACTAGAACGTAATAGACGGATAAAAAGAGGGGAAGGAAAAAGGCACGAAAGAATATAAGTAGATGTGGACAGGCAGATAATAGAACACATACTCAAATGAAAGACGTTATTAATATTTGGAAAGACATATCGTGAATGAGATAGAATCATGGGACGAGAGACTGGCTATCTGAGACGTGTTCCGTGTGTGTATTCTCTAAATAAGAAAAAGGAGAATAGTGAGAGAAAAGAGACAGAAGAAGGAGGACCGAGACGCTGAACAAACGAGTGATTGAGACGGTCAAAGCGTGAGTTGGAGACTGAGAGAGAGGGAGAGAAAGAATGAGCGAGTGGGAGAGATTCTCGTGTTTTATGACATATGTAATTACGGCGAACAAGTTTAGTATTGAGTCATGTGATAAACTGCATTCCACTGTTGATATGTTCAACAGCACACCGAGTACAGTCGGTCTCGGCTTCGATCTTCCACCGTGTATCGGGACTGAACTAATGGCTCAAGTGCTGCCATTGATTTTACAACGAAGCGGAATCAACAACCTCTGAAGTTAATCGCCTCCAGAAACGTAATTAGCCAGATAGGCAGTGAGAAACAACTTGCAACGTCCGAATCTTACAATGAACGGCACAGTTTTATGTATGCTACCGCTGTTAGACTTGACATAACTCGCAAGAAAGTCTTAAGGATAAAATGTGTTATTTATGTTTAATAAATTACATTATACATTCACAATGAAAATTGTAAATAAAATATTAAATTATATTATTCACAGTTATACCAGGTCCCGTCTGCAACTAAGTTATATATATCTTACCAGCATACCACTCAAGTGCCCAGAAGTATATAAATCTAATTTGGCCACACATGCAATAAACGCAGGAAATGAATTCCCAGACATAGCCAATATGACACTAATAAAACACATACCACACAAAGGCACCATAATGAACATATGGGAAAATTTACAAATATACAAACACAAAACAAACTAATACCTGAACAAATACAAATCAATACAAAACATGACACAATTTTCAAAGCACTCAACATCGAAAATACACACAATATACACACCACAATCACACACAATAATACTAGTTTAAAATACCAAGAACCAACCAACCAAAACACAAGTACTCCACAAGATTCAAAAAGCCTTAAAAAGGCTGAGGATGGAAATAATAGGATTCCAGAAACGTGTTCCAAATAAGGGGAAAACATCTTGAGGTAAAGTAATTATAAATACTAAACATATTATATATATACATATGTGTGTGTGTGTGTGTGTGTATAGGTCTTATTTAAGAACCCTACATCAAATAAAATAATAAATAATGATAATATAAAGTACACAGCCTTTACTTATACCAGAAATATAACAATAAACTGACTAAATTATTTAAGGACACAAACCTAAAAACATAGATATCATTTATATAACACACTCCTATCTTATAACACAGATAATGTAGTTTTTGTAAAATGGAACCAAAAAGTAAATCTGATTTTCAAGATAAAAATGGAATGTATGAAATAAAATGCCCCAATTAAAATGAATTTGACGTAGGACAAATTTTATTTTTAGTGTTCGTAATACATTGCAAAAGTTAGATTACATAATACGTAACATAATACGGAACATTCTCGTACAGTCGATAGTGTCGTTCTAGCCCAGCCGGTGCGTGTTTGTGCCAAGCCCACACTAAAGTATCCTCTAGAATTTTCGAGTGGAAACCCTGCAGACTATAAATAGCCAACAGCTGCCGCTTGGAAGTGAGTTTTATGTCGGGTGGTGTATTAGTGCGTCTCAAGTGGTGTATTAGTGAAAAGTGATTATAGTGCGGAATTCTTTATAGTTGACATTATTATTGCGTGCGGACAAATTTAATTGAATTACTGCACGTGTAGAATCTTGTTGAATAACTTGCTGATTTTAAACTGTATTTGTGATTAATTAAAGCTGGCGATTTGTGACTTAATTGGTGTCTTGTATTTTGTTTTCCACTGTACCATACGACGATCAGTGAGACCGTCGTGACGATATGGATTCATCGAGAGTGGTTTGTTTTCGAGGTGTGGCTGTTTTTAAGTCTCGCGGTACTCCTACCACATCACTGCCCTTTCATGGTTACGTTCTTTCATACTTAGGCTGCATAAAATTAAATTCATTGTATTGTACTTACGTTTTCCGCTCGCTCTCTCCTGATCCGTACCGTTTCTCGTAACACTCCCGCACCGTACGACAGTATACCTCTTGTTCCTGTACATAAACACAAACTTATACTATTGTTAACGTAGAGATACTTAAACATCTTTAGACTACTGTCTTAATACTAAGTTTGAATACTTGAGTTTATTAGTCGATCAACTAAGAAACCACTGAGTACATCAGTTCCAATGAGGTTTGTATCAAAAATACCTGCTCATTTAAAAATAAAGTTAAATAGTGTTATTTAAAAAATGTTTAACAGTACGCACGATAAGACAAAAAAGGACTTGTTGCTCTTAGGGAAACCTCAGTTAAAAAATTCTCCCAATTGAAAACATTTTGTCTGAACATTAAAGAACTTTCCAAGCAGTGTCTGCCTTGAGTATACCGCGCGGATTTTTCACTACCAGTAGTGAGAGAAAGTTATTTTTCAAAAGTGATAACAACTTATTCTAATCTAGATAAGACGTTGTGACTTACGGAAGGACAGGAAGGAAGCAGAATACTCAAGGTAATCGTTACTTTAAATTTTGTGATCTGATGACGCGTTTTTATTAGCAAAAATGTTTAGAATAAGGTTTCTCCAAGTAAGGAAAAAAGCGGGCAATTTTTGTTCCAATCACGATAAAGCAGTGAAGAAATTCTATTTACAAATTTTAAATAACAGTATTAAAAAAGGCTGATAAATTTTTGTGTAACTTAGATAACGATTGTTCTATTGTCATCTAAACTCGACTGTCCAAACGTTTGCAAATGATAGTAGTACCGATAGCGCTATTTTGTCTACTTCGTTTGTATACACATTTAGCACACGAGAATTCGGTGAATCACTCACTTTATCTAATTTAGAGTAGAAAGTAGATAGAGGACGACACCTAGAAACTTGCAGCTAGGGGGCTGTTCCTCCGAAGCAATGTTAGTGACCACTGCTCGTATTTACGGTTCTCCTCTATAATATACTCACGGCTACAAGTTAAATTTATAAAACAAACTCGTGTACAAGTACACCACTTTCCAATATTTATTTTAAACCAGACACCGAAAATAATATGTAAAAGATTTGTAAAAGTGTCCCGCTTTACTTTGTAACACAGGCCTACGTATAAAATAAGCAGTAGGAATTTGCCGAACACAAAGTTTGGAGTACCAATGGGAGAAAACAACTACTGCCTCTGCTTTTTGCAGATGATTAGGTGGTTTTTACGCAATACGTGGTCCGCAAATTGCATGAAAATGTATGTTCATTTTTATAGGAAATATACAAATTTTGTAGAGAAATTGGAAATTATAAATTTGAAGAGGATAAAAACGTCGTAAATTTAAATAATTAGGCTCCAGTTACAATAAATACTGTGACGATTTAAATTTAAAAAAAATAAAAAATTTAATAATAGAAATCAAAGAATGGGAAGTTAGTTAAAAAACATTAAATCGCACTATTAAACCAATTACCCCTGGACTAACTCATGGTAGTGATGAGACTTAAATAAGAAAATTTAACTAGTATTAATTAATTAAAATTGTGGAAGCAAAAGTTAAAGAATAAAACTGTTAACCCTTTATTAAACTTATCATGCTATGACCTGTGAATTCCGGATTCAACTTGTATACCGAGCCGGCATTAAATAAGAAATACGTGTAAACCATAATATAAAGAATTAATAATTTTAAGTCACTAGTAATAGGTGTAATAATTTCAGTATACGAGGAAAATCTCGATTGTTTATTTTGTCTAACTGTAAGACTGTAGTATAAAATAAAAGATGGAACTATATTATGGCGGAGTATTCGCTCCGCGTCGTTGCAACTTTCCTGTTGTAACAACTAGGGATTAACGATGCGGCTTTCTAACTGTAAACAGCTCCACGCTGGGGCTCTTCACAAAATGTTATTTTGTGTGTATTTTAATTTAAGTATTAACTTCCACTAAACGTGTGGACAGCTAGACATAAGTAACGAAAATGTAGTGAGTAAATTTTTGTGAAACAGACATGTAAGAAAAAGGAAAAACGTATATAAGAGGTGACATCTCCTGTAATTTAAATAACCAGTCAAATATTGTTCAAGTTAAAAGAAATTCCAACATAATGTACAAACAATAAGTAAACTCCAACACGACGGTGCAATTATACAGGTGATGTGAATAACAGTGAAAAGTGACGACTTCGACCTATACTGCCTTTACTCTATCGCCGAGAATCCTGACGATTTCACGTTAGCTGGCACCATCACATCCATTTCTTCATTACTGGACAGACTACCCCTAGGACAATCCTCGACTACAAGAGTACGGAAGAATCACTCGTCAAGACACGGACAGTTAACCATAATATAAGAGGTGACGCGGGAGCTCGTCTTCCGTGAGTTATACATATTTTAAAATATAAGTAATTAAAGATGAAAAAGACTTTCAAAAGACAATTAATAAGCTCTAAGATCTAAACTGGTGTAACCACCAATTCTTGTAATCATACGTTGTAAATTAACTTTCGTTATGTAACTTCAAAAGTTGCTCAACTAAATAAAACCATTCTTCAAATGGTACTTAAGGAATAATGTAATCATATAATCAAGTATGGTAAATTTGAAAATTCTTAACAAGAAAAAGAAAGACTCGGATCCGAGGTAAACTCATTATCTAAATGATCATTTGATTTTAGATAGAAAACCCCCTTACAATCTCAGAGTAAATAAAATCTTTATTTGTAATGTGTTACGTATACTATGTGAATAAAAGGGATGTCATCTTTGTTACATACTAAAGTGAGTGCATAAATCAGTTAAACCCCTCCCCTTGTTTCCTATAATTAGAATAATTGTAATTTTGTTAGTCTTGTGTTTTGAGTTTCAGTTTGTTACAACGTAAGCAGCCTGTATAATTGGCTAGTGTCAATTATCACAGGTTCCCTGGATTATGACGTAGCCGACACGTCATAAAATGCGCCACTCTGCTTTCTTAATAAATAATTGTTTACGTAGTGTCATATAAAAAATACGACCCTCTGCTGATCTATGCATCCAGTTAATGAATTTTATGTAATTCAAAAAGGCTAAGTTGCATGAAAGAAAAATAGCGACAGTATAAATTTACCATTGTGAATTGTGTGTGAGATTACGCACGTACTTGTATATAATTTATTTAACATACGCGAAAATAATTCAAACTATTATTGTATTACACCAATGCAAGTACCTAAATGAATTTTTAGTGCTTGTCAAACTGTTCAGTCTTTAACATGTCTGTTTTGTGACAATTCAAGACCTGTAGTTTCCTGAATATGCCTGCATAAATGTGTAATTTATATTTCTGCTGTCACGGTGAGTCATATAAACTATTGACTAAGTTAAACCAGTTTAATTACGTGTAAATAAATTTGTAAGTTAATTCTGCTAAAAAAAAAAGAATTAGAGAAAGTTAAATTTGAACGTAAAACAAACAATAGTTAAACTCAGCTTGATAACGGGCTGTAGCTTGTTTAAAACGCATATCGGTACGTATTGCACTTACCCTCTTGTTGAAGCCAGCCGAGACTAGTCGATAAAGGTAGCCGTAAGCTATTGTTGTATAGAACAATAACGTTCCTCACCCCAAGTGTATTTCTCCCCTTCTCACGCATACAACAAATATGCCATTGTTTACAAAGAAAACTAGTCTGACCTACATTCCAGCGTAACAGCTGATCGTTGACAATAAAATGACGTCTGTGTGAAATTTCTCTCTTTCTCTGAGAAGAGAAGTAATTCTCTTACTACCAATGCAAATGTTTTGACCATGAATTAAATTGTGTATGTCATAAGTGTAGTGTAGTAAAGTAAATTTTAGTGTGTTAGATATAAGGTAAACATGGCCCTATTTAATCCAGATTTACTATTAAAGGACGAACTGTCTTATGAAGCTCTTTTACGTGGTCTACCCCATGCGAATGTAACAGTCGCGGAATTGCGCAAGTCTATACGCGAAAGTGGATTTGATGCACCCGCGCAGTTAAGCAACCTGAGCGGACTCGATTATGAGAGCGAGAGAGAAACTTGTAATGCCAAGTATAGCGAGTTGATCTTATTGTCCCAAACCCTTCAAGACGAGAAATCTCCTGCGGTAATATTGCGGACAACTCAAAGGATAGAACACTTAACCCGGCGAATGAAAAATTTGTTGAACTGGCCTAACCTTACGGAAATTCCTCCCGAAGTCCAAAGTTTTGCGGATGAAGCTTTACGCCAATTACCTACTATCATCAACGAATTACGAAGAAAATCTGACTCGACTCGAATGGATGAAATTGAAAAATCCTTGAAGAAACTACACATCTCCCCAGTTCAATCTCCTACGTCAGAACAACCTCCCCCCAACGCGGATCAGGAATCACCCGCCGGATCTAAAATACAACCAACTCGAGAGCGAAACCCAAATGGAGATTTAAATGCCCAGACTATATCTGAAAACCCTCCTCCCAGTGGTTTCCAAATTCGCACCGGAATGTATGAATTGACTACCCCTAATGCATTATCTGGTCCTCCCAAAGCTATGCAACACGTAAATCATAACGCAGACCTCTACGGAAAAATCACTCATCCCGTAGAGAAACTCTTAGCTGAAATTCCATACACTGATGGTTTGAATGTTACTAAACTACTGAATTTCATCAAATATCTCCTGCAGATAAAAGATCTACAGCAGCTAAATGACTGGCAAATTTTGCAAGTCCTCCTACCAAAATGTAAACCCCCGTTAAAGAATCGTGTGCTAGAATCATTAAGCTCTACCCTTCCAGTAGAAGAACTGCATACTACAATCATAAAATATTTTATTCCCACAGGAATTTATGAGGAACTTAAGAGAAAGACCGTACTACGAGTACAAGGAAATAATGAGAGATTGGCCCATTACATCTCAGACATCAGGGAGTCTTCTCGACTACTGCAAGTAGATTGGAATGAGAGACAGATGGTGGATACCATTTTAGTAGGATTGTCTCCCGAAGAAAGATCTCGTTTAGCGTTAGTAAATCGACCCAACACCTTTGCGGATCTCGAACAATGCAGTATTCACTCGTCGAACGTATGGTACTCAGATCAGAACAGACATGGCGTGAAATCAACCGAAGCGAATAGAAATGAATTGCAAGCCCTAGTAACCAATGTGCCAACCCAGTATGTAAAGCGAGTAGTTAATAGACCGAGCAATTTGCACAGCCCTGGTAAATCAAATGACACGCAACCTAAAACGGAAGCAAGGTACTCTCCTCGTAATAAAAATACGTGTTATAACTGCGGTAAGTATGGACACATAAGTAGAAACTGTAACAACAAGCAATACTACGAACGTAAACACCCTAATCCAAAAAACATGTAAGGCAGGGAGACCCGAAATCCTCTGTCTTCCGCAGCAACTTGAGAACCGGTAAACCCAAAGAAATGTACGACAATAATAAAAGAAAAAGAAAAAAAACACTATAGCAATAGATCCCTATGTTAGAAGGTTTATTGAGAAATGTAACGCGATAACTAAATGTGATTGGACTAAAAGTCTATTGCCCTTAATACAAATTGACCTAGGTGTTACATCCACCCTCGGATTAATCGATTCTGGATCGACTAGAACCTTGATCAGTCAAAAGTTAGCGGATAAATTATTCTAACACAACCTAGTGAAACGCAGTCAAACTGTGAATATAAAATGTGCTACAGCTAATAAACAAAATATAGTGATAAAACTCAGCATCACCATTAAAGTAAAAATTAAGAATCTAACGTGGTTTTTTACAATGTTAGTATGTGATGATATAGGACCCGACTTAATATTGGGAGCTGATTTCATCAGTAAAACGGGAATAATTCTTGACATCCACGCGAAGAAATATTATTTTAGATTCGACCGTACACGGAAGTATAATTTTGATTGTACAACTGACGAACAAGAAAGTACTAGATCATCGACTGCACACATAGTACACCATGAGTCTGAATTATCTCATCTAGAAAATAGAGATAGGCTGAGAATGCAGAAATTAATAAAAGAGTTTTCCACCGTTCTTACCCCTAAGCTAGGACTTACGAACCTGATAGAATATAAGATCAATCTGAGCGATCACAAAGTAATACGCCTACCCCCGTACAAGTTATCGCCGCCCAAAATGGAAGTGATGAGGAACCATATCAACAAGTTGTTAGAACAAGGAGTCATCGAACCCTCTACGTCTCCGTATTCATCACCCTCCTTTTTAGTACCAAAAGGTCACGACAAACATAGACTAGTGGTGGACTACCGGCAATTAAATAAACTAATAGAATTTGAATCTATCCCGCTTCCAGACATCCACAGTGCTTTTCATTACTTCACTAGAGCGAAAGTCTTTACGATAATGGATCTAAATCAAGTATTTCACCAAATACCCCTTTCGGAGGAATCCAAACGTCTAACCGCGTTTGCTGTTCCTTTCAACCTGTACCAATTTACTAGAGTACCCTTTGGAATATCACAAGGAAGTTCCGTATGTAGTAGACTATTAGAGAGAATATTTCATGATATTAAATTTAGATATGTGTATCACTACTTGGACGACATCGTAATCTACAGCGAATCGATGGAGCAACATCTTAAACATCTACGTGAAGTGTTATCTCGATTACAAAAGGCCGGATTAACATTTAATCCCAAAAAGGTAAATTTTGCAGTCCCACAATTTTCATTTTTAGGTCACATCATGAAGGCCAACGGAAAGGTAAGCATAGACCCCGAACGGACCCGTGCTATCAGAGAATTTTTACCCCCGCGGGATGCAATAGGTATAGCCCGATTTTTGGGAATGGTAAACTATTTCCACAAGTATATTCCCCATCTAGCCGAAATAGCCGCACCTCTGAATGCCTTAAGAAAGAAAGGAGCGAAATTTGAATGGACTCCACAACACCAAACTGCGTTCGAACAACTAAAAGAAAGCATCATATCACCCCAGTATTACAACTAGCAGATTTTACGAAACCTTTCGTAGTTCAGACCGACAGTTCAAGTGTAGCTTTAGGCGTAGTAATCTATCAAGAAATAGAAAACAGTAGGCTACCGATTAGTTATGCTTCACGCACCTTGAATGACCAAGAAAAGAAATATTCCGCATATGAATTAGAATGTTTAGCCACTGTATTTGCTTTTGAAAAGTTTAAACCCTTTTTAGAACATAAAGAGTTCCTTTTAGAAACTGATAAGCATTATCGTGGTTACTGAATCACTGTAAACAGTTGGGACGTATTGGAAGATGGGTATTGAGGTTAAACTGTTACAAATTCAAAGTACAACATATTTAAGGTACACAAAATGTAGTCGCTGATACCCTGTCCCGTATGTTCCAGTCGCCCTCTAATACTCTCGAAAGCAAGGAGAGCCTAGAAACACCCGTTGTTAACACAGTAATTACCGAATTCCCCCTTGCGTTTACCAACATCGCTCAATATCAACAACAAGACCCTCTTCTGAAACCGATTATAGAACAACTTGAGCAAGGAATTAAATCAGAGAAATACATATTAAGTAAAAGAATACTATGCCACAGAATAGCGAATGGAAAGGAATTAAGGATAATCGCCCCTGATGTAATTAAGCCCATGCTGATGGAATACTTCCATTCATCTACCATTGGAGCCCATATGGGAATAAATAAAACAATACATCGCATTCGTAAGGAATATCATTGGAACAATATGAACAGCGAAATAGCTAGCTTCGTCAAAAAGTGTAAGTTATGCGCGCTCAGCAAACCAGCAAGAAACAGTCAAATAAGCCAATTATTTTCAGAAATTCCTACTACCCCATTCTCTAAACTTTATTTAGACTTTTCAGGTCTCTACCCTCGATCTAAATCAGGTAATACGATGCTACTCATATGTGTAGATTCGTTCACCAAATTTGTTTGGATGTATCCCATGCGGCGAGCGTTAGCGTCGACCACTGTAAAGATATTACAGGAGAGATTATTTAAAGATTATGGTACCCCTGTACATCTAGTGTCAGATAACGGACCCCAATTTAAGGCTAAGGAATTTAAGAATATGTGTTTCAAGTTAGGTATAGACCATATTACCACTACGGAGTATCGTCCGCAAGGCAATATTGCTGAAAGGTATCTGCGAAACCTCAAATCTGCTTTAATTGCCTATCATGCGAACGACCATACGTCTTGGGACCAGAACCTATCCTGGATACAGTACGCCTTCAATTCCGCTTATCACGAAGGACATAAGTCTACCCCGTTTGAGTTACTATACAAATACAAGCCAAACCACCCCTTGTCCACAAAATGGAAAATACATGACTTACTACCTCAGCAAATTAAGGATAAGCAGATTAAACGAATCTGGAATGAAGCCCGCGCAAATTTAAGAGCGAACTTAGAAAAATCGCGAAAATATCACGAGAGAAGTAATGATACTAATTTAGTTAGGTACCAAATCGGTGACTTAGTAATGTACAAGACACACCCGACTAGTAGTGCTATTGATAAGACCACCTCTAAACTATCATACCGATGGTGTAGTCCTTACCGAATCCAGAAGTACTTAACCCCAGTTACAGTAGCCCTGTACGAACCTGCGACGCAAGAATATGTACGGAGAACACATATTTCGCAGATAAAATAGTATAAAAAAAATAAAATAAAACTAGAAAAAGGTAACACTAGGTAGACAAGTTATCTTGTACCTGAGTAACAATGTGAAGTGCTAATCATAGAATTAGGAATGAGGCCTGATCAACCTTAGATCCTGTTCAGCGAAAGATGAGAGAAATAAGTAGTCAGTTAACCACTACCTGACCACTAAGTAAGAAGTTATCTAGATAGTAACTCTCTGTAGAGAGTAACCAAAACCCAAAGAAAAAAAACCGTTAGTAGATTTAAGTAATAGAAATAAGTAGAAGTTTGTGTGTTTTAAAGTGTAGTAATTAAGTATGAACTTTACGTAATTTAAGAAGTAATTTGTAAGTATATATATAGTGTTTGATACTCAAAAAAATAAGTTGTGTATAACTCATGCAAATAAATAAATGAAAGAAAAAGGGAGAAGAAGGAGAGAAACTCCACACAGTAACGACAAGTGTACCCCAGTACCTAACTTTCGAATCCACTTAATAAATGTTTTCTCCATGTCAATTTTAAGCGGCGGAGTATGTGACGATTTAAATTTAAAAAAAAAATAAAAAATTTAATAATAGAAATCGAAGAATGGGAAGTTAGTTAAAAAACATTAAATCGCACTATTAAACCAATTACCCCTGGACTAACTCATGGTAGTGATGAGACTTAAATAAGAAAATTTAACTAGTATTAATTAATTAAAATTGTGGAAGCAAAAGTTAAAGAATAAAACTGTTAACCCTTTATTAAACTTATCATGCTATGACCTGTGAATTCCGGATTCAACTTGTATACCGAGCCGGCATTAAATAAGAAATACGTGTAAACCATAATATAAAGAATTAATAATTTTAAGTCACTAGTAATAGGTGTAATAATTTCAGTATACGAGGAAAATCTCGATTGTTTATTTTGTCTAACTGTAAGACTGTAGTATTAAATAAAAGATGGAACTATATTATGGCGGAGTATTCGCTCCGCGTCGTTGCAACTTTCCTGTTGTAACAACTAGGGATTAACGATGCGGCTTTCTAACTGTAAACAGCTCCACGCTGGGGCTCTTCACAAAATGTTATTTTGTGTGTATTTTAATTTAAGTGTTAACTTCCACTAAACGTGTGGACAGCTAGACATAAGTAACGAAAATGTAGTGAGTAAATTTTTGTGAAACAGACATGTAAGAAAAAGGAAAAACGTATATAAGAGGTGACATCTCCTGTAATTTAAATAACCAGTCAAATATTGTTCAAGTTAAAAGAAATTCCAACATAATGTACAAACAATAAGTAAACTCCAACACGACGGTGCAATTATACAGGTGATGTGAATAACAGTGAAAAGTGACGACTTCGACCTATACTGCCTTTACTCTATCGCCGAGAATCCTGACGATTTCACGTTAGCTGGCACCATCACATCCATTTCTTCATTACTGGACAGACTACCCCTAGGACAATCCTCGACTACAAGAGTACGGAAGAATCACTCGTCAAGACACGGACAGTTAACCATAATATAAGAGGTGACGCGGGAGCTCGTCTTCCGTGAGTTATACATATTTTAAAATATAAGTAATTAAAGATGAAAAAGACTTTCAAAAGACAATTAATAAGCTCTAAGATCTAAACTGGTGTAACCACCAATTCTTGTAATCATACGTTGTAAATTAACTTTCGTTATGTAACTTCAAAAGTTGCTCAACTAAATAAAACCATTCTTCAAATGGTACTTAAGGAATAATGTAATCATATAATCAAGTATGGTAAATTTGAAAATTCTTAACAAGAAAAAGAAAGACTCGGATCCGAGGTAAACTCATTATCTAAATGATCATTTGATTTTAGATAGAAAACCCCCTTACAGTCTCAGAGTAAATAAAATCTTTATTTGTAATGTGTTACGTATACTATGTGAATAAAAGGGATGTCATCTTTGTTACATACTAAAGTGAGTGCATAAATCAGTTAAACCCCTCCCCTTGTTTCCTATAATTAGAATAATTGTAATTTTGTTAGTCTTGTGTTTTGAGTTTCAGTTTGTTACAACGTAGGCAGCCTGTATAATTTGCTAGCGTCAATTATCACAGGTTCCCTGGATTATGACGTAGCCGACACGTCATAATACGGGAAAATATGACGAGGTGTTGAACCGAAGTAGTGCGGACAACGAATGACTAAACCTCTACACAGACTGACTGGAAATAACAGTACTAGTTACACGAAGAAAAATAATTAGACGACAGTATAGTTAAAAATGTAGTGGCATATAGAGGAAAACGGATTCGAGTAATAAGAGAGGATATAATCCGAACTGTAGAACTAAATTATATGAGAAGATGTATATACGCATAGGTTACTCGTGAGTACAATTGAGAGCAGTTACAATTAGGAGCCACTCTAAACGAGGAATCACATGAAGAAAGTGATGAACAGAAGAAGTGGCGCGGACAATAACCAGCAAATTTAGAGTATCATAGTTTACTATAGTGTGACCGAGTTCAACTAATATAACCTAGAAGAACGGTTAACTAAGAAGAACACCTAAGGAAAAAAGAAGAGGAAAGATGATAACCGTGGTTATTTTCCTCTCATGTAATAAAGATATCCTAGTTGCTTGTTCCCAGTTCACTGGGCGACTTGTTCGGCATACCACCTATTACGAACATTTTTGCTACTGAAGATGGCCACCGGTGGTGTGGCCGAAACGTCTAGCTATACTACATCAAGCATTCGACCACGGCCTTTCAGCCCGGAAGTTTTAAGTAATTATAAAGATATCCTGAGTTTATGATATCCTTATTCATTAGTACAATCGATATCTTGACAGGAAAAGTTCAAAGATTTGCAAAGGAACATGCAGTTTTTTAAACACTGCGTCACCGTGAACACTCTGGAGCCAACCAACTTCTAGACAACGAAGATGTGATACAAAACTTTACTGAAGAAAAACGTTGAAGTTAGTCTAAATAATTAAGTGTCAAATGTTACAGCAAACAGGGTAGTGTTGTGTACAAAAAGGGAGTATTTAACGTGTATAAATAAAACAAAGAGGTGCTATGAGAAACTCTTAGGTAAGTGTTATAGGTGCTACGAGAAACTCTTGTGATAAGTTTAGGTTAGATTTATCATTAGTTAAAACTGACTAAATTACAATTATAAAATAGAAGACGAAAATGCTATTAAATCATCTTGGAAACGGCTGTCGATTTATCATGTTTTCGGTAAGCAACTTTTTAGCTAGTTCAGTCATTGCACATTTAATAAATTCTAATATAAAAAAAATCCATTCTGAAAATAGTTTAAAAATATTCAAGATATTGAGAATGTGTGATCTAACAGAAGATGGTGTTTGAAATAAACATACAATGATTTTTTTTTTAGGTGCTTATCTCAAGACACAAAAAACTGATACGTTCGTTCAGAAGTAGTGACAAGGCATCTAATGCAGTGTGAAACCTGCAAATATGATGTTAGTTTCAAACAGCGCTGTGAGTGATGGTCCCGTAATGATGGACTTACCTCGGTGGCTGACGTCTCTTGCAAGTCCAGAGGCGGAACTTGGTTCGCTTCCAACCTCTTCGCTACTTCTTCGAGGTGATTAACACGCCTCTTTAGCTTCTGAAGTTCTTTTTCTTTGACTTTTAATTCCTTCTGAGACGTTATCTCCACGTCTTCAACGCCTCTGAAAATACAAAAGTGACGCGCTTCATATTACTTGACATACTGCAAATATTATTGGATAACTTGAGTATTATATGCATTTTTGTTTAATAATATACAGTACCAGAATAAGATTAATAGTTAACAATTGCAGGTAGATTTAAATAACTTACAAGTTCACAATAATGTACGCGCGTGGGTATGTAAATGTGTGTGTGTGTGTGTGTGTGTGTGTGTGTGTGTGTGTGTGTGTGTGTGTGTGTGTGTGTGTGTGTGTGTGTGTGTGTGTGTGTGTGTGTGTGTGTGTGTGTGTGTGTGTGTGTGTGTGTGTGTTTCAAAAGATGATAACACTTCGGTTTTTACAGAAAATTAAATAGCATTAGTTTATTAGGTATATAATAATTAGTTTATTAGTAAATAGCATTATCTAGTATTAGGCACAAATTAGCTGTTACCCACTTTCGTTGGCCTTCCAAGACTTTTTTCTGAACGTATGTTATGCCAGACTTGAATGGAAGTCTGGATGTGTCCATTCCGAAACAGGGCCGGGTACTGAAAGTAATTTAAATTTTACAAGAGCTGGTTACTTACCATCTGCTTGCTCAACCGCCTAAATCATGTAACTGTAGGGGACCGAGATTTTCTGTCAGGTTTTTCTCCCTGAGCCTTTGGTGATCCAACACCTAATTTCATAGCAGCAACTTCGCCGTATCCTGGCAGGGGTTTTATATTAACCCTAAAGCGGGGTTGTCACTCTTTCAGGATCCGCTGTTCCGAAGATCCTCTTCTCTACCATCCCCTCCGTTGTGGTCTTCACCCTTGATCCCGGACAAGAGAACAGCGTTATACCCCGTTTACTCGGTTCTCAACAGAACTCGTTGAGCTAGGCCCAACCCCGCGTCGTGGATGCGCGTCTGCTGAGAGCTACCCAAGTGTATTCACAGAAGATGACTCTGGTTCCCCTTAAGCGCACGTCTCTTGTCATGAGCAAAGGCGATATCCTACGTTTGACACAAAAATTCAGACCCACAACAACGAATCAGTTTTACTCCACGCTACATTATCAGAGGCGTCTGAACTTGCTAATGTTTTGAAGTAACTTTCGGGACAACGCGACGTGTGCCAAAGAGTAGTTCCTGACGGCTAGTCTTCTCAGCTCCTGTTTACTCCATGCTACGATATTGTTGTTTCTGTTCTGGTTGAATCCCGCACGGAGTAAAGAAAACACGCTGCATGCGCTCTACATTCCACCCGAAATAGTATCTCATAGTATGTACTTTTACAAAAAATATACGAGGTGTGATCAAGAAGTATCAAGATTGATTTAATTTACAAAAATATACAAGAGTTACAGATTTGTAGATTTGTCTCCTTCAAAACATTGTAGATTTGTAGTTCACTTCTGCAACCAGACATTTCTGCCAGCGTTTTTCCAACTACTCGAAGCATGACTTAAAGTAATCTTCTGTAAGGGCCTTAAGTTCTCTCATCGTATTTTGTTATATATCTTCTATGTCTTGAAATAATCTTCCTTTTAATTGATTTTTTATCTGCGAAAAAAGAAAAAAGTCACAGGGAGCCATATCTGGCGAATATAGAGGATGCTAAAGCTGTGGAATATTATGGCCTTAGTTTCTGTATCGCATTCATAAACGCATGATTCGTCACCCGTTACGATCGTTTTAATGAAGTTCTTGTCATTTTTAGCACATTCAAGTAGGTTTTGAAGGAACTACACCCGGGCATTTTTTTTATCAGCTGTAAGCACTTTTGGTACAAACTTTGGAGACACACGTCTCATTCCTAACTCATCAGTAAGAACTGAACTGAACTGATCCACAACTAATATTTATAAATATCTTGTTGATTCATCCTCTTCATTCACTTTTACTAATATTATTATATATAAAAAACTTTCAAAAATGAACTTACTTTTGGTATCACTTTCACAAACGTTTCAAGGTGTTGTGCCTCTTCCTCAGTGTGAGTAAATACTGAATGTCATTGTTACAGAATAACGATTATGGACTATAGGTGTGTGTGGTGGGAATTGATGGTGGGAGGGAATTGGCGCTGAGGTTCAAATTTTGTGTTTGGATCAATGTATCAAATAGTGTATGTGATCTGTAATGTAATTGTTCATTTAATATGTTGTTTGGTTGTAATGCGTGATATCTGTATATTTCAAATTGTTCAGTTGTGTTTAATTTTCTACTTTTTGGTAAGTAGTGTAATATTTCCATGTTGTGTTCTATGTTTGTGTAACTATGGTTTTCATTTTGTAAATGTGTGGCAAATGTGGAATGTATGTAATTTGTGGTGAGGGCTTTTACATGTTCTGAAAATATGGAATGAAAAGATCTTCCCGTCTGGCCGATGTAGAATTGGTTACAATCATTACAATTTAATTTATAAACTCCTGTTTTACTGTATGTGTCTGTGTCTTTGTTAATATTTATATGTTTCATAATGGCGTTGTTGGTTCTGTAGGCTATTTTATAATTGTGTTTTCTAAATGTGTTAGCAATTTTGTGTGTATTGGAGTTGTAGTATGTAAGTGTTATGTATTTCTGGGTTGTGTGTTGTTAGTCTGATGTGTTTTATTTTTTGTGCTTAGGATGCGTTTGTGTATTTTATTTACCAAATCGGGGTTGTATCCATTTTTAACTGCTATATATCTGATTGTGTTAAATTCTTCTTGGTAAACATGTGTGTTTAGGGGTATAGAAGTGAGTCTATGGAGCATGTTAAACCAAAAGCCCCTACACTAAATGCACTACCGAAATTACATAAACCAAATATTCCCATCAGGCCACTTATAAACAACACACAAGCACCTGCACACAAAATAGCTAGACACTTAGATAAATTAATCAGAAATAGCATAAATTTAACTAACAACACCACTGTCATAAATAATTTAGATCTAGTGAATAAAACTCAACATATCCACATACCACATAACTCCACACTAGCTTCATTTGACATAACTAACCTATACACCAATGTTCCCATAAAAGAAACTATAATTACATTAGAACAATTACTAAAATTAAACAACATACCTGAAACACACATAAAAGAGATCATACATCTAACTAAAATTATAACAGATCAAAATTATTTCACACACAATAACATGTTTTACACACAAACAGATGGACTACCCATGGGCTCCCCTATATCAGGTATACTAGCCGAAATATTTGTACACACCATAGAACAAAAACACATATTGCACAATAACAAATATACTGATAAAATAATATATTAGCACAGGTATGTTGATGACATTATACTCCTATACAACGGCAACAAAGACAAATAGAAAATTTCCACAAATATATTAACAGTATACACCATAAATTAAAATTCACACTTGAAATAGAACTAAATAATAGCTTAAACTTCTTAGACCTCACAATCACCAAAATAAACAACACACACACATACAAAATATACAGGAAACCCACCACATCAGACATGGTCATACATAACTCATCCAACCACCCAACTCAACACAAACATGCAGCATTCAACTACATGCTCCATAGACTCACTTCTATACCCCTAAACACACATGATTACCAAGAAGAATTTAACACAATCAAATATATAGCAGTTAAAAATGGATACAACCCCGATTTGGTAAATAAAATACACAAACGCATCCTAAGCACAAAAAATAAAACACATCAGACTAACAACACACAACCCAGTAAGTACATAACACTTACATACTACAACTCCAATACACACAAAATTGCTAACACATTTAGAAAACACAATTATAAAATAGCCTACAGAACCAACAACGCCATTATGAAACATATAAATATTAACAAAGACACAGACACATACAGTAAAACAGGAGTTTATAAATTAAATTGTAATGATTGTAACCAATTCTACATCGGCCAGACGGGAAGATCTTTTTATTTCAGATTTTCAGAACATGTAAAAGCCCTCACCACAAATTACATACATTCCACATTTGCCACACATTTACAAAATGAAAACCATAGTTACACAAACATAGAACACAACATGGAAATATTACATTACTTACCAAAAAGTAGAAAATTAAACACAACTGAACAATTTGAAATATACAGATATCACGCATTACAACCAAACAACATATTAAATGAACAATTACATTACAGATCATATACACTATTTGATACATTGATCCAAACACAAAATTTGAACCTCAGCGCCAATTCCCTCCCACCATCAATTCCCACCACACACACCTATAGTCCATAATCGTTATTCTGTAACAATGACATTCAGTATTTACTCACACTGAGGAAGAGGCACAACACCTTGAAACGTTTGTGAAAGTGATACTAAAGTAAGTTCATTTTTGAAAGTTTTTTATATATAATAATAACTAATATTTAAATCATCTAGTAGCTCACGAATAGTGATTATCACACAGCAACACACACAAGCTCAACATTGCGGCCAGTCTTGCTAGTTAAAGGCCTTCCTGAACGTTCGCCACTCTCAACACTTTCACGCCCATCTTGAAAACGCTTGAACCCCTCATAAACCTGTGTACGACTCATAGAATCTTCTCTGTAAGCCTCTTGTAACTTGTCAAATGTATCTTTACATGTTTCATCACCTTGTTGACAAAATGTGACACTTTTCTGATCAATTTTTTTTTACCTGGTAACTGTGCCTGACACATAACAGAACAATGGGCATTTGTAAGCAAACCAGATTAGCTGTCATTATAAAACTTACCTGAGTATTTAGTATACTGTACAGTAAACGTATGTGTCGCTGTTTTGGAGTCAAGTCAGCTGACTTGGCATTGGCAGTACCAATCCGGATACTTTTTTATCACACCTCGTATGTATCATTTTTTAAGATAAAGGGCCACTGGATGTGAAACGGTTTACATCTGATTCCAGTTGTAAACATTTGATATACAAATTCGCAGTAACATACTGATATCGTCGACTAGAAATCAAGCAGTAAACGTACTTTCTGAAATCTTCAAGCCGGGCCTCAAATCCAGGATTAAAACAAAAGTTTTGACTCTCGTTTCTCGCTGTTTATATGACCAGTAAGCTCCCTGACTGCAGAACTCGGCCACCGTTTTGAAAGAAATGAAGTTTTTTGTTACGTTAGATAAATTCTGTATCAGATAATTTTTTTGATTATTAGAAAAAATTACGAAAACCTTGATTACTCTACTATTCTGTTTAGTAAAATAACAATTGTTAAGCAAACTGTGATTGTAAATTGTAAACTGTAAATTGTAAAGCAATTGTAAATTCTTGGATTTCGTTGTCCATGACGTGTCCGTCACTTAACTAAATACCACTATTGTATTAACGACTCGGAACACTAAGTTTTTTATAAGTAAAAGCATAAAGTTTTACCTTACAGCCTGAACCGGTTTTCGCCTTTAAAAGGCTTCTTCAGAGGCTGCCGCTGGTATCGCTGTCCGTCCTGCACTCCACTCCACTACAGAATCTACCTTTGCAAACCACCTCATTGAAGCAAACCACACATATAAAAACATCGACAATAACTTGAACATTCTACACGTACACACAAAAGGCCATAAACTAGACACTTTAGAATAATTGGAAATATACAAATCCTAAACGAACAGACACAATTCAAATCGCACGCATTATTCGAACATATCTTACCCCACACACACAGCATCGATCTTTCGAAATTCGATTCCGTCGCCCACAACAGGACGGACAGCGCTACCAGCGGCAGCCTCTGAAGAAGCGTTTTAAAGGCGAAAACCGGTTCAGGCTGTAAAGTAAAACTTTATGCTTTTATTTATAAAAAACTTAGTGTTCCGAGTCGTTAATACAATAGTGGTATTTAGCAATTGTAAAGTAACTGTTTAGTTATATAATAAATACTAAATGTTAGGAATGCTGATACAAATTATTTCTTTAGTTAAATTTGTAACAATAATGCCCAAATGACTATTTAGTCCCAGCTTTTAAGTATATGTATGTCACCATAGATACCTACAGGTCTATATCTAATTATTTTCAGAATATACGTAACTGATTCCAACTTATAAAGCTTTCTTGTGTTTTCTTATGTTTAAATTTTTCAACCATTTTTAAAGCAATCCAAAATTAGCAAAGAATGTTGAGAGATATTATTTCTGTCAAATTATTATTACAGATACCGAGTTTGCGTTTTGTACAAAATTTATCTTTTTAACTCGATCGTCTACATAGACTTTTATAATTCACTTAAACTTTCATTTTGACCCTCGGTTCCCCCAAATTAAAAAATAAATTCATACCAAGCGCTATATTGGAATTTGAGTTAAAATTCACTTTTGTCTAACTTTTACGATTTTTCAAATTTTTGGTCCCGTTTTAAATTTTTCGTCCTAAAATTTTGAACTTTAAGAAACTGTACATTACATTCAGTTTGGTTAAAATTCCCTTTAATTTGATACCCCACATTGATTTATGCGATTTTACCCAAATTTGTCTCACTTTTGTTATCAAAGCTTCAATACAATATTTAGGATTTTATCAAAAGTCCTAGAGTTCTAAAATTTTGAAATTTTCAAAAACAAACAATAGGCCTACATTTGGATACTTGTTAAATTTCTTTTAGTACGAATAGGGCTGTCTACATGGATTTTGTGATTTCTTCACAATTTTGCCCCTTCACATTTTTGCCTCCCGCACCCCTATTTTGGGGGAGTTAATCTAAAAGATAGACCCTGTAGAGTAAACGTATGGGCCCGTTCCAAGTTTTACGAAAGTTGTCGTGAGATATACTCCAGACACATAGACAGACAGACTAATGCCAAGCGTTCGAGTTAAAACTGAGAGCTCGTTCCGCTCGTTTAATTAAGTTCAGATGGGTTATGTTTAAAATTAATTATGCTATAAAATGTAATTCCATGGAACCAACAGTCAGAGGGGTTTTGCAAGCGGTCTTCTCAACACCCACTATTTGTACAGGATATAGCCTACTCGTTGTATTTATGCAACTGTCTTTACGTTGCTTAAACTATCAGCCGTTGAGAACAAATTAAAAAAAAAATATAGTTATTTCATAGTACCGTTAATTTTGATCAGAAGCGGCGCGTACGGTGAAGCCCTACTTTCCTAAATATTTCAATAGGGATAAGCACAAAAATCGATTTTTTACCCTTAGGCCACGAGAGTGCAGCCCTCCGTGCGAGTGAACCAATGACCTATTTTCCTTCCCCTAACAAAATCTATGTATGTTGTATATCTATCTAAGTAACAAGGGGAAGGGAACACAGGAAATCAATACTAGTGTTCTATAATAGCCCTGCTTCTTTTGTAGTACAATAAA
Organism: Magicicada septendecula; assembly: GCA_034769895.1. NCBI lineage: Eukaryota > Metazoa > Arthropoda > Insecta > Hemiptera > Cicadidae > Magicicada > Magicicada septendecula. The sequence goes on along the minus strand of CM068375.1, from coordinate 118,163,815 downwards.
AAAAGCGTATTGTGACATCCTTTGACAAGACAAGCAATTGTATCGTTCAGAGTGGTCATTACATGTAGTTGAAAGTTATGATGATTAATATTTATTGCTCAAAGCTTATATTCCAAGTTAATTTTTTTATTACTATTATTGATTATTTTTAAAACGGTTGCCCTTCTGTTATAGCAGTACGGGAACGCAGGATGAAGGAGTGACGAAGGCGTTCTGCTAGTTTGTGTAGTAACGAAGGGTGCATATAGTTTGTGTGCATATTTTACATCTTTTATTCTTTAAACATTGCATCCGAGACAAACAGATGTCGGTTGAGGTAAACATATGGGTAAACTAAAGAATCAAAGCCATCGAATTATGAATCTGCAGACGACTTTTCGGAGCGTCATGGATTGAACGAATGCTTGCAAATTCAAAGCGCAATAAGTAAAAATTGTTACCTAAACAGATTAATAAGGCATGTTCAAGGTACTTTGAGTTCAGCCAGGAAAACAAAGAAAGGAAATGGTAAGTTTTTGGTATACTAGATCTAGAATGAGATATGAGGATAGAATTAGATCTATAATGAGATATGAGGATAGAATTAAAAAAAAAGATACTTTCGCTGTTGAAACTCCACAGTTGTGCCAGGTAGAAATTTCCGAAATAATATTAAACAGATAGCAACGTTTATAGTACCACCAATCCTTCACAAAAGAAAAAGAGGGTTCCTAGGAGGAGGAGGGATTTTATGTTAAAACCGAAAACATATTTTTTAAGAAAATGAAGAATTTCTTTTCTCTTCTTGCGTTTCATTACTTAACACATCCTTGAAAACTCTGACAGTCTCATAAACTGATATTCCTTTGACCGAGAAAATGCGATTAGGAACGGAGAACGAGATACGGAAATGACTACTACAGCTTTTTAACGATTGGAAACCTGATGGTATTAAACTCACAAGAGGATGAACTTTCAACAAGCATGGGTAAATCATTCGACTCAATAAGGGATGAGAAGAATATCAATTGAAAGTAAAAAGTAAATTTTAGAATATCAACTGAGAGCAAAGCAAACATTTTAAAATGTTGAACTAGTATTGTCATTTAAGTGGACGCGATTGGTCTGTTGATAACACATCTGGTTTCTAAGCGGTAAGACTGTAAATAAAATGTTCAATTGCCAATATCACGACCTAAATTAAGATGTATTAGCGAGGTAGAAGACGATTTGAAAAGGCTGGGCATCAGGAGACTGTTAAACGTGATGACATACCATAGTGGAGGTCGAGGGCCGAGGCTCACGCAGATCTGCAGAGCCCGAGAGCCAAAGGTCACACAGAAAGAAGAGAGAGAGAGGGAGAAAAAGAGAGAGAAAGGGAGAGAGAGAGAGAGAGAGAGAGAGAGAGAGAGAGAGAGAGAGAGAGAGAGAGAGAGAGAGAGAGAGAGTGTGTGTTTGTCCATTTTACAAAACATCTGTAAACCATTGAAATGGTGAATCATTTTAATTAACTTAAAATGCTTAATATCATTGTTACTTGTATTAAGGTTATCGGTTTGGCAGCAGCGCACCTGAGGTTTCGAAGATGTTATATACATACATACCGTAGTAAATAAAATGTTCAAGGATGTATAGTGTGACGAACGTAATTATAGTGGCATTCGTAATGAAAGCGACGACAGATGCAGTTTCGGCGTGTCGATCTTATATTAGACGCGGTGTAGTGTGGAGGTAGTTTTGCATTGTCATGTATTTTAACACGGATCAAGGTACGCGCGCGGGACACCTTTATAACGTTCCGACAAGGAGCTGGCACTGTGCTATTGTACTTCGGGGGCGCACTGTACAAACAAATAGGCCGCCTGCCCCCAGCCACGGCCGGCAACGGTATGTCTATTCACCCACCACCATCACGTCCAATGATGCGCGGTCTCACAATGAAATATCTGTTTATCAAGACCTAATCAGCGGTTACTTGTTTTAAAAGCTCTCTCATTCTCTCTCTCCTCAGCACTTACCATCTTTGTTGAATCCTCCTGCCCCTCTTCTCGCGTGTCCAGTCGTCACACCTTTAATTTCTGATGTCTCTTCTTTGGTCTGGTCGTTTGACTAAGTCTTTCTTCAATCATGTCTACTGCCTTCCACTCCCTTCCCTTTCTATAGTTATACACCAGTTCTCTTGGCGAGCATGTTTCTCACATCTTGCTCTCATCTCTCGGTATGTACGTGTCAGCTAATATGTCCGACTAATGCTCGATGTCTCGCTATTTCTTCCCCACCTATAATTTTAAGCAGTTCTCTCTTTATCTCTTTTTTGGCTCCCTGGCATATTTTTGTTATTAAATTGCAAACTACTTGAAAGCGTGAACGCGGTTTCATGTCGTTCATTACTGAGTTATTTCAGACTCGGTCTATCAATTGTTCCAGTGCCAAACAGCTCGAGGGAAATTTTTTTGTTGGAACCCTGTTCGACTTTGAATCAAGTACTTTCTTCGTTTAGTGGTTAAAACTTTCAAAAATCTTTAGAGTTTTCGGTCATGAAGAGTTAGAGTTATCAGTCACCAAGTCTTGTAGGCAGCGTGATATATCTTTTCTGGTAAAATCCAATATCAGAAAAGATCTACCAATTCAAGTTCCGTAGTTTGACTTTTTCTCGTTCAGCGTCGACTGAATCAGTATAAAAAAACAGACGACAGTCTCTATGGTCACCAGTAAACATACCTGAAATATAATTTTATACTTTGATAATTTATAATTAACAATATTGTATTTTAAAATGCCTTACAATATTTTATGTGGCTATAGGTATTTTCAATGTATCAATAAATTGACACCAGCGTCAACTGGTGATCTCGTGCCCCAGTTCATGTCTGTCTAAGCTTAACACATCCTATACCGCCTCGTACTATTTAGTCACCGTAATCCTAAAGAGCTATTTATGGATCATCATCATTACTACTTGCCTCCATTACAAAAGGCCACTACTGGATGTATTTTCTTTCCGCATTATCCTCAACTGTTCCCGTGTCGGACTACGTGAGTCCGGACTCTTTGATGTAATCCTACTTTCAAATCGTCAATAGAGGATCAACTTCCTTTTTTCTTTGTTTCTAATCAAGCACGGTCTTCGATCGTCTCGTCGATAAGATCCATTTCCGCTGCATTTGCTGTTTGTCTTGTTTACTAGTAGGAACAAGAACTTACTGTCCTCCGCCTGTTTTGTCCTTTTCTGTTCTGAACAAGAATTTCATCTCTCCTTACCAACTTCTTATTCCTTTGGGTCACAGTTTTCGACTAACTTCCTTGTTACTAATCACATCCGTCTTTCAGACTCTAATTTCTTCTCATGAAGTTCAACATAGTTTCAGTAATTAGGCTACGTTGTAATTACTTTTACTTACTACACAATTTTCAAGTCTATACGCAACTACAGAACCCTTCAAGTATGGAAAATTACGAAACAAATTAATAATTGGATAAATATTCAAGAGTCCATAGTATGCCTACATCATAGCCTATATTAAAGTTACTTATATCCAGGAAAAGACGAAATTTGAAAAAAATTCTCGTTCCTCAGTTTACGGTTGTGGGACATAGGTTGGCAACTGATTAGTCTTCTCCTTCCTGTTTTCTTCAATCCTTGACTTTTTCTCTTAGAGATTAGATAAATTTTTTTCGATATACCTCGCTATGACTAGTAGTCCTTTATTAAACCACTGTTGTCTATTGATTTAGCAATATCTGAGTTCAAACTTTATGACATTTTAATAGTTTATTAACATACAGTTTAGAGACCTAGACCTGGACCTAGATCTAAAAGTAACCACAAAGAAAAACGTAATAGTCGAGATCGCTGGACTTTGTAAATATTTAAAAATGTATAATGTAAAAAATGAAAATGTTACAAACGGACGGACAGCTTCAGTGATTGGCTCTCGTCCATAGTTGGGCGGAGGCCGATTACTCCGGGAAAAGTTTCATTAGTTGCCCAAAGATAGAAGGAAAGAAAACAACTAGGAGAACATAAGCGTAAAAAGGCAACAAGCTTTAGACACTTGAGGGACAATGTGGACACACGAATGTGGAGATTCGGCGTCGAAATATAAATAGAATTAGAACGTTCTAAAGCGACGGATGACATAGGTCTTTTTGGGTTCTATTCTAATAAGTTTTTCGGCCACCAATTTTCTGGAACTTTTTCATCATGGCCACATATTAAACTTCATCTCCCAATGCATTTACGTTTTAACAGGATTACGTAACCCATAAGGAAAATGCTTCACTCGTATTATAGTGAAAGATCACGGCATTCCAATATTTTCATCGATCATCGTTGATTCCGTTCAGTGTAAACGTTTAGAGTCTTACGGAAAAATTTACCTACCATTTTCTTTGTCCATCCTAAGTTAAAAGGTTGTACTAGATATATAGGAATCTGTTCGTAAAAAAAAGAATGCTAATCGTTTCATGTTAAATTACAAGAACCAAAATGCCTAATGTAAGACAGACTAACAAAAAGAAAAATTAGTTAAATTTATTGGGACAATTCTTATTTATTAAACAGTAATTTTGTATAAAATATCCGCTGGTAGAGATGGGACTGTCGCTTGTGTTTTATTAATTACGCTAACTCTGGTGGGGGGGGGGACGGTTTTGTCGAGTAAGGGACTCTTAAAACTTTTCTTCTTCTTCTTCTTCTTCTGCTTTACAGATGTAAGTGGAATAATAAATTTTCACTTTGCTTGTTTTTAATCTTTTGGAGACGAATTATACGCGCGAAGACAAATAACTTATTCTGCGAGAGAAGTAAAGTTGGGCAACAATTATGTAGGGTGAGACGCGGTGGCGGTGCGGCGAGGGCCCATATGGCGTGCCGCAGTATAATGTCGTGCTATTCATTACATCGGGCGCAATTGTATTTTAATTATAAAAAAATTAAACCTAATGGTTGTCCTTAATTGTCGCAATTCGTTTTAAACAGCTTTCCGCCACGATAGCGGCCTCTTCTGTCGCCTTTCCTCCCCGCTCGCCCCAATTCGGCTAACTCACGTCTTAGGGTCGAATTAATCTGCTAAGGAAATAAGAAGAGGGATTTTTTTAAACACGAGACGATGACGATAGGGGAGAAGTAAACGAGATAGCGGATACTAACCGCATAACTGAGTGTTTTATATTAAAAGACGTTTTTAAGGAGATAAAGAGGAAAAAAGCAGAAGAAATTGTTTTTGCAGTACAGTACTTCATTTTTCGCAAAGTTTTGTCGACCACGGTTTTGTTTTTAATAAGCATATTATTATTATTTTTTATAATAATAATTGAACTTTTAAGTTTCATATTAAAAAAGAAAACTTTCACACGCGAGTTTGTATCTTAATGGTATACTGATGTTAAAGTTTTCTCAAAGAAAAATTGTATTACCAGTAACGACGATGTGGCACCCAGGTAATATGTACGTTTAAGAGTACTTTATCTAACTTTTCAACCGTTTGTTTCCATACTTTTAATTACAAATAACGAATACAGTTTGAAAATTTATACTTTAGTCTTGGTATATGGAACTGAAACGGTGGACCCTAAGTGCGAATTCTAGGAGAACGCTCAATGCTGTGGAGCTTGATTAGTTGCGAGATACTGTCAGAGTCTCTATATGAGTCCGCACCAAAAATGAGGAGATTACAAGTAAGTTGAATATCCATCAGACGATAAAAGGTAGGGCAGGCCGACGAAGATTGACATGGTTCAGTCATAGATTCCACTTGAAAAAGCAAAGGTGGCGCTATGGGATTTTTGTGTAAAATTGTTACACAGAAATAGAAAGCTCTAAGGATGAAAGAACAGAAAGGACTACATAGACGAACTAAACACGATAAAATATCTAGCAGAAACTAACGGATACAACAGAACAGTAATGAGTAAACTCCTCCTCCTCCTAACAATAATCAATAAATACTCAACACAAAACAAACAACAGACAATGACAGAAAACAACAAGTTCATAACACTAACATACATCAATATCCACACTGAAAAAATAGACCACAAATTTTAAAAAGCAGGATACAGAATCGCATACAAAACTACAAACAAAACAGAAATACACTATAAAAAAACACACAAAGAACAAAACAAATTTGATTTACCTGGTGTTTACAAACTAAACTCTTCAGACTGTAACAAATTCTACATAGGCCAGACAGGACGTTGCTTCAAACAGAGATACATTGAACACACAAAGGCACTACACTCTACCACCGAATACACCTTTGCAAACCACACATACACAAACATAAAGAGCAACATGGATATTCTACACGTACACACAAAAGGCCGTAAACTAGACACTCTTGAACAACTATAAATATAAAAACACACAAAAACACATAAAAGCTACATCCTAAACGAACAGAGACAATTTAAATCACACGTAATATTCGATCATATCACACCGCACACACACAACATCGATCTTTCAAACAACACCAATATTTACCTTTGATTGATATTGATTGCAGTGATTGTCGGCCATTATGACTTCGGTATTCATTGGTTTATTTCCAAAACCAAATCTGTACTGGTTTATTTAGTTTTATTGTTATTTCTCTTATTTCTCCTTCACCTCAGGTGATACTCAGAGAAGAATCGGTGACATCAGAAACTATTCAATTTAAGCTACACATTTCCAACACTGGACGAGAGAGAAGAAATGTCTAACATTTAATTATTATAGAATCACGAAAGTACATTATCTCGGTATAGAGTAAGATTGACTACCATTTAAAAAGAAAATTTTATGAAATGAAGTTTCGTGATTTTGGCATGTAGATGAACAAAAATAAAACATAAATGAAGGTAGTTCACAGAGATAAAATAAATATTCAAATATAAGTTTTGAATGATAAAGACTTTCAGGTAGTGAGGAAGCGGTCTCGGTGGAAAGTCATACAAAGAAGACAATCGGAGAGATAACAGCTAAAAATTAAAGCGTTTATGATAAATAATAGGGTGATAAAGTCAAGAAACTTTGGACTTAAAACGAGGAAAATCTCACAAAGAGTGTTTTGTGGAACGTGGCTTTACTCGGCACAGAATAACGAGGAGTGACAAGGAAAGATTAAATGGTCTTGAAACTGTACTTTGTGCTATCGGAGAATTGTCGAGAATTTCAAAAGGATTGAATCAGCTATGATGTGTTTAAGAGGACAGATGAGAATATATTTTGTGAAAGCGACACCAGAGGGATGTACGAATAGATGGAAACTTAATAACATGCGACAGTTACAAAACCATTAAAAGAAAATGAATTAAAAGGGTTAAGAGAAAAGGATAGTGGAAGCCAAGAAAGAGGTAAACGGATCAATTATTTGCAGAAATGCTTGAAACCATATAGTGACTTTGAACTGAGAAAGATCACCAGGATGGGCTTTCAGCATATAGCTACAACTAGATTCCCGACTGATATTTCAAGAAGAAACAGCCGTATTATTAACGTCATTCCATGAGACGCGAATTTAACTTTTTTGGTAGAAGATAATCACAATTTTTAATGGAACGATCAAACTGCAAAAAGGTGATTAACAACACGATAGCCTCTTAGGTCACGTCACTACAGTTTTTAACAACAAGGGAAATGAGTCTATACAAAAATATTTTTTTAATTCGTTGTCATATGTTATTCGACAGTGTCCTAGACCCAAACGCCGTCTCTAATCGTACTTCTTCCATGCTTGAATCTTCATCTCGTCAAACTTCTCCATGTTCTCTTCCTTTCTCCTTCCACCGTTTCTTCAAAAAACCGTAGTTGCTGATCCTTTCGCCCTCAACATGTTGAATCCAGTTTCAGTTTCTCCTCTTTACAACCCGCAGAAGTGTTCTTCTCTCGTCTGATTCTTTTGAACGTGTCTTCAGTCCTTAATCAAACCGTCCGTCTTATTACTTCGTCCGCTTTAATGTCTACATTTCCACCATTTCGGTCCTAGCTATATTCCTTTCCATCACTTTGTCTCTGACTCACACAGTAAAATATTAGCATATATTTACATTCATTCCGTTGTTCTTGGTTAGTAATAACGGAAACAAGCAAATGTATCGAGTTCAGCTTAAAATATTGTTTTTTCTTGAATTAACTGCCTTGACGTATCTTTATCCCATAAAATGGAAGATATGTAAATCACACACACACACACAGCAAAATAGGAAGTGATGCTCAAATTATTATTATCATTTATTATTATAATTACAAAGATTACCGGAACAGAAGGCTACAGTCTTGAGTGTGAGCCTGTCAAACGTGCAGGGTGTTGTCAGGCCATATGGTTCACGGGAAGGAGAGGGCACTGGTAACGCCCATCAAAGCCTTTGACACCGGTCCCATTTCCCAGCTGACACGATCGTGTCAAGTACCAATTTGTGTTTAGACAAACATAAAACCAGACCGGACTTGAAATAACTTTAGAAATCCAACCCATAAGACTTGCCATGCGTCTAAACGGTTCATTTGGCACGCGCTACGACTTTATCGAAAATTTAACTCGTCGGTTCTGAAACAGACACGACTGATGACAAATGGCAGTAAATCGGTCAATGATACTGAAATATGAAAAAATGTCAGTTTGTTATTGGGAACATTTTTGGCGGTCAACTCAATATAAATACAGATTACGAAACAGAACTGATTTTAGATAAGCAGTTGGAAATTGATTTCCTTCCAGACACCATGACTCAGACATATGTAACGTTCTATATATTCATAATAGTAGTCACAGCCAATTAGAGAACGTGAATGACTGTGAATTAAATAGTTAATTATAACATATAATTAATTGTAAGAACAAAATCCAAATATAATTTTAAGTAGTGCAATGATAAAAGTGAAAAAATAAGTTAACGTTATTATGAGTCTGTCAACAGTAGAACAGGTAAATTTACAATATTATTCTCTAGTTATTTAAAATTAAATTAGTATCCAAATTATTATACCCATGGAGCAAAATCAATTGGTTTATTCTTGCAAATTATAAAAAACGTAGGCCTACACTAAAATCAGCATGACAAAACTGTGTAGTGAAGCCTACACACACACACACACACACACACACACACACACACACACACCACAAGCACACGCAACGCTGCTATGAGGCCAATTCAGGACTCAGAGCAGTTCAGATCTCGACTCAGCCAGTCAAGTCTTCGATAAGGCACAACTAGCGAGTCGATCAGAACAGGTGAACAGGTATAGGTCCAGGTTACTACTTTGAGATTTTTATCGATACTGTACTATAATTATCCGCTAGTATTGTGAGGGTGGGTCGAGTAGCTTAGTACAGTGCTAGTTGAATCAGAGGTGCTATCTGGCTTAAGACCAAAGGTGCAGACCCCTAAAAATTTCTCACTATTTTCCCCCAAACCTCCCCTTCACAAACGTAATTCATAATAACTGTTTTAAATCACAAAAAACTTAAAATATTTATTTGCATTCATTGAATATTTTCTTTATATTTTAAATCAAAAGTCAATACGCTGCAGTTGATATTGCATTAGAATTTATTAAGTACTGTGTAAAACAATTCAATGCAATTTGCAAATAAAAATTTTAATCTCTTTGTCCTATTGTTTCAGATTTAAATAACAATTTGTTTTCTCTTACTCTCTTTAACGTTTTATTATAACACAATTTGATATTTTAAATATATTATAAAAAATATTTTAATTAGGTTTAAGGTAAATAGCAAAAACAGAAAAATTATTTTGTTTTGTTTTGTTCCAGTCAACTATAGATTAAATTAGTTCGAGTTTTTCTTCCTTGGGGTTGATCGTTTGCCTAGTATTCCTCCATTCATTATCGGCGTGTTTCCTTGATTTCTTCGATTCACGTTTTGCCTGTTCTCAGCTTGGGCTGTTCCTGGAAACCCTGTTCCTGTGCACCAAGTTTCTTCTTAAGAGTGTCACGTTCCTGAATATCCTCACACCGTTCCCCACTTCTTACAGATTGCTTTCCACTTCGGTGAACCAGGTTCCTTTGGTTTTCTTACTTAGAAAGTAGGCAAAGATCGTATTCGGTAATTCTTCTTCTTCGGTCTGTGTGTGTTATCTTTCACATATGTGTGTATAGTTCGTGGTTGTGCCATTTTCTCTACCCGCCGGTTTCTTTGGCCGGGCACAAGATTTTTCACAAGATCTTTCTTTCTTTGGATTCCACTTCCTAGGTCAGACCTTTTCTATTTATCGCGAGGCATTCTGAAGCGTACAGAGCCTCCTGGCGAATGACTGTGCAAGTGTGTCCGAGTTTGGCATTGAGAGTCACAGGTCGTTTGTTCTAGATACGTTTGGTTACTTGGCTTACCATTTCCGTATTGTATATCCTTGATGTGAGGGCTTCTTTCTCAGTGATACAGGGTCCTACCCACTCGCCTAGATATTTAAACTTTAGTCCCCACTTGACTTTCCCCTGTTCCACATGTAGCTCTCTAGGCGTTATGAAGGCCGGTATGAACTCCGTTTCTCAAAGGTATGCTCAGGGAATCAGAAAAGATCGCTAGATCATCTGCGAAGGCTGGACAGTCAGGTTCATGCTCCATACCAGGCTTACTCCATTTTCGAACACTTCGCTACTGACTTCTTTCGCCACTTGCGGACAACGTCCTCGAATATACAGTTGAAGAGCAGGGAGGAGAGTTCGTCCCCCAGCCGGATCCCCCTGTGTAACATCTGTCCTGATCTCGAAGGCGTCTGAAATCTCTCTCCTGAATTTCGCTTTGGAGGTGGTACCGGTGAGGGTCAGTTAAATGATCGCTCTTGTTTTGTCGTTTAAACCCAAGTTTTTAAAGTTTTGGCGTTTTCCAGGTTAGAGTGTTTCGATAAATCGAGTTGTAAGCCTTCTTGAAGTCGACAAATGTTACCAAAATTTTTTATTTTAACGCTTCAGATATAAAAGGATAGATTTAAGATTCGTGACTGCTCGACACACGAACGTCCTTTCCTAAACGCTCCTAGACGTTCTCTCAGTTGTTCTTCTGTTCTGGACTTAAGGGCTTGTCGGTTGCTGAGAGGAGTCAGACGCCTCGATAGTTGTTCACGTCTGACTGTGTCGCCTTTTTTTCTGAATGGAGTGAATCAGGGCTGATGTCCAGCAACTTGGAAGATGAAAAGAGCGCTGGAAAGTGTATACTGGAAATGGTAAATTTGTTAATATTTACTCATTTCGAACTTGCTGGGGGACGACACTTTAACACGAAAGAACAAGTAACAGTAAAACATGTTTTGCTCATCTGCAAAGACAATTATAGGAACGTTTAACTTCGTTCCACTTGGTGTCGCTCTGCAGAAATGTAATTTTGAATTTGAATGGATAAATAGATTTTGTCAGTTTTTAAACAGAATTTTATTCGTTTCACTATTACCACACAATTTACGTGTAAAACAATTAACTTAGCAAAATAAAATAACAATTAGGTTTGTTTATATCAGAGCAGTTAGAAATTAATTTTATTTGTATATGTAATTATTTGGTATTTAAGCAATTTATATTTGTATTTAAAAACGTATTAAATATATTACAAGTGTATATTAAGAAGAAAGAAATGTAAATTGCTTAAGAAATTCAGAAATTTCTTATGTGTTCCAGAAATTTCGTGCTACTTGTTTTATATAGAATTCTATAACTTTCTCGTTCAGATAAAGTAAGGGCTTAGCCATGGCCAGCTAGTTAGTTGTTACTGGTATTTAGATAGTATTGGTTTCGATGGATTGCTGGCGCGATTTTTGAAATTAATACGTATTCGATGGATTCAGTTCCACGCCACAGACTTATTTTAATTATTTGTTGGATACATGTTATAAAATGTTATAATAGAGAAATAATATTGTTTAATATTGATGATATATAAGAGTCTATATTTGTCTGTAATAACGTGATTGTACTGATAAGTTAATAAAATATATTCGTAGTGTGTGATATCGGCTTCTTTCTGAATCGTATAGCTACGTCATCAATAGGATATTGACTATAGGAAGGAATGTAGCCCAGGATATAGAGTTACGGGAAGGACTAGAGTAAATATCGAATAGTATCATCAAAGCTTTACGAGGGCAAAAGACAATAGGAGGAAGAGCAATTTCAGAGAGGCGTACCCATCATCTGCCCGAACAACACCTGTCTGTGAACGCTTTCCATCTAAATCAGTTAACACTTATTTATTCACAATGAGATATTTGTCAGACGAAACTGGCGAGAGACGTTTTGTTACTTTTATTGTCATCGGAGTAAACAAAAGGCAAAAATTGCGTTGGCACAAGAAAGAAGACATTAATAGTAGTCGCGCATAAACATGGACAGAATAATGGAAACTTAAACAAAACACGTGTAAGAGGAAGAAGAAGAAGAAGAATGAGAAGAACAAGGGAATAGATTTTTGACAGTGGAATGTCAGACGCCAAAGAAAGGAATTGCGTAAATCGCCCGGCATGATTTATGTACACTTGTTTTTTACATCATAACACACGCGCGCGCGCACACACAAACACACACGCACACAGAGCCTACTCTGCCTACGTTTTATATTCTCGTCAAAGCGGCAATTGAGCGAAATTCTCTTAAACTGTTAAATGAATTGTTTAAATAACAAATGTGTTTTACATGGACAGGTAGCAAACAGCTCGTCGTCATGTGCCACATCAGCAACTAACTCTCTCTCTCCCCTCCTACCGTCTCTCTCACTCTCTCTCTCTCTCTCTCTCTCTCTCTCTCTCTCTCTCTCTCTCTCTCTCTCTCTTTCCCTTTGTCTCACATTTGTTCCCTCGTTCACGCACTTCCACTGTTCCTTTCTCCCTTCTTACATCAGAAAGCCAAAGAGGAAATTTACTTTCAAACAGTATTAAAATATGTCCCATAAAACTGTAATTCGGGTTGATTGATTCATTAACGAGCACGTACAGAGAGGATGTTTAACTCATACAGCTCACGCCAGACGTACACCGGCTATAAATATCCTACTGCATAAATTCGTAAATAATTTTATTCAACGCACTTCCCTCTTCTCCTGTTGGCCATCCTTCCGGACAAATAACACCTCTCTCTCTCTCCCTCTCTCTCCCTCTTTCTCTTTCTCTCTCTCTCTCTCTCCCCCCTTGTACTCTTTTCTCTTCTTTTGCCCTCTTTCATTCTTTTCCCAATTCGTCTCCACCCTTAGCTGACCTTTCTAGGTTAAAATTCTTATCCCATTCTCAAGAACGACATCATGTCTTCTCATTGGTGTTTTCTTTTTCACGTGAGTAGTCTTTGCTCGTCTGACTTTCACAACAACCCCGTTATTCTGACAAAGTCGGATATGAGTGGAAGACCACTTGTTTGCTTTATTTTAAGTAATTGGTTGTCGCATCTGAGCTGCAGACTCTGTTTGCAGCAGGAGCAGCAGCAGGAGCAGCAGTCGTAGTAGTAGTAGTAGTAGTAGTAGTAGTAGTAGTAGTAGTAGTAGAAAACGGCTACTAATTTCTAGTGTAGAAGGAATGTTGCTTCAATAGAAAAATTAAATCAGTTTTTCAAAGTTGCTTTTCGGAATTTCTGAAGAATTTTCATAAGATTTTCTTCAATAAGCGAAATGTAGGAATCACATCACATGTACTAGAACTCCACAATATGTTTTATCTTACAGAAGATTTGCCCACGAAATCCAGTACAGTAGCTTTTGTAACAGAAACAGTAGCATTACATGCCGTAATAATCTTTATGTTACCTTTACGTAGTCATGAAAGATCAATTCAAAGTCATGCGAGATGTTCAGAAATAAAGGGGAAACGTATTTCAAATGCGCTACCTCCAAAAATATTCACAGATCTGTTAATTCATTAATTTGTGTAAACAGACCTTTGTAAATAACATAAATTTAATCTCAAATGGTATATCGGAGATTTCAATTACACATCTAAGCAAACAAGAAGCAAAGAAGGAAAGCTGCCAGTCCGGAATTGGCTAAACGCTGTGTTAGATTGCGCTAAACAACCCCAATGACATCCGCAAGTCAACGCGAGGGTCGCAACCCCTTCAAGTCAATATTAATCACAACTGGGGAGTATCTTTCTCTACATATATATGTCTTTGTCCGTCTCTCTTTCTCTTTCTCTCTTCGTTATTCTCTTTGCTAAATTATCTACAATGACGCTGGAATTTCGTTCCCTTTGTGAGCGCGCTGTCTGCATGTCTTTTGTGCTGCCAGTGCGTCTGTATACATTACACCGCACACACACAGACACTGCCGGCCTACCTCCCTGTCACACAACTCTGCGCTGCGTTTATTATTATAGCTGTAACTACTCGATTTTAATGACTCGCTACTTACTAGTGTGGACTGTGACCGTGTTTCACTGTGAATTATTAGGCCATACGCCAGTAACTTTGAGATCTGAGAACGTGGAGGGATTAAACAGTGGGCCGCAGATAAAAACGTATTTCGCGAAAACGATTATAGAGTTTCAATTCTCTATGTTGCATTCATTGTAGTATAAGGTTGTTTTAGCCAAACGGGAAACATGAAGACTTGCAAATTATGAAACCTACCTCCCTGAATAGAAATAGTAAGTCCGATAGACAACGACGATTGAAGATTAGTTTTCATTATATTACATTTTTAATGGCAAAAACTTCATGTAGAAACTCCATAAATAAAGAATTTTAAGACTATTAAGAATAACTGTTAGAGCGTCTACGAATACACGATAGTCGATTTGTGAAACTGATCCTTAAATAGAAAATCATAATAAAGGTTCTGAGGAACCATAGGAGATGTGTGCTAGAAGACCAAGGAACATACGACTGCAGAATGATGGGACTTATTTAAGATTTACAACATGAAGCCAGGAAGAATAATAAGAAAAGGAAAAAGAAGAATGAAAATAGGAAAATGTTATCTAAATAGTCTACCAGTAATTTGCCTAGTCTACTAGGCACTAGTTTTTATACCAGCTAGTACAGCTTTATCCGCCAGCACTATAAGAGCAAATTGCGATGATTAAGGCTTCGGGTCAACATAGCCAATGGAAATGGTTGCAAAAGTCTGTACAACTCGAGCTACTACTGCTAGTACTACTACTACTACTACTACTAATTCCTGTCGCTCTCTGCAGAGCATAGGACTCCATTTTGGGCGAGGACTCTGAACTCTCGAAAGAACTTCCCCTCCTTTTCTGCTTCCATCTCGACAGTTGTCCTCCACGAGATTCTTTGTCTTCCTCGTCTTCTTCTTCCCTGAGGGTTCAGAAAGGGGGCTTGGTTCAAAAACAAAATATTTAACACATCTGTTATTCATAACCTTCTCTTTGTGCAAGGAAATACTGTGCCATATTCAGAATCAAACTGTTTTGCAATGTTTACAGTCCCAAGAAGAGCAAGTAGCAAGGCATTTGTCATCTGTAAGTTTGATGATTGGTGTTTTTTACACGGTTAGAGAAATGATTTATATCTGACACTACTGTTTAGTCCAAGGGTCCTCTCCAACAGAACAAGGCACATCTACAAAGCCAATCTGTTCTGATAAAATATTCAGTTTTAAAAGGCTTACGATATTGTCTATTACCTGACTTAATGTTATTTTGTAGATCCAGCACAGGTCATAACAATATTTTAATTTCTAGTTTTTAATCATCGCTATAATGCAAAAATGGTTTTCCTAATAAACCACAAACGAAATCACCCTGTCAGTTTCGCATAGATCTCTACCAACTACCAAAACATAAACGGAAAACAGACATTTTAAATTACAAATTTCAAACACCTGTGCTACACTGTACTAAATACGAGTACAACGCTGAAAAGATTAAGTAAACAAACACAGAAACGTCTACCCCAGCGTCAATCGCAGCGACTGAGAGAAGAAATCTGGTCATGGGGGGAGGGGGTATGAGTTGAGAGCAAGAAATATTTGTGCACGGAGTGAGTGGTTGCACGTTGGATGCCACTATTTTGAGAATATGAGTTGAGCATTGTTCAAATGCTATGAGTTTTAGTGTTCGAATATTAATAAATGAAAAATTCTTATGGTTGTGCAACCTTGCAACCTAACTACGACCCGCCACTGATATCTACACAAACGTATATAACTGCACTAAAGTAAATACATTAGTACTCTTCGTAAGTGTATAACAGACGACCAGGGCATGATTTACCATTAGGCTGAGTAAACTGCATCCTATTGCGCAAGCTTTGGGGGGGGGGCGCAAACATTTGAGAGAACAATTCAAAGAAAGTAAATTTTATGAAATAGAAGAAACCAAAACTAAGAAACCACAGCAAAAGGTAAAGAAGCATTCTGGTCCATGTAGACTCCTAAAATTATTAAAATAATGTAATGTGGAATCAATATTCCCGAATTTTGAACTATCCTTGAGAATTTTTTGAGCATGGCAGTCACAAATTGGACAGAAGAAATATCGTTTTCAGCCCTAATCTCGGTGAAAAATTACTTAAGATCTATATTGGGTCAAGAAAAAGTGAAATCCTTTTTGAGGCCTATTCATTAAAAATAATTCTTGGATTTCGTTGTCCATGACGTGTCCGTTACTTAACTAAATATCACTATAATATTGACGACTCGGAACACAAAGTTTTTTATAAGTAAAAACGTAAAGTTTTACCTTACAGCCTAAACCGGCTTTCACCTATAGAAGGCTTCATCAGAGGCTGTCGTTAGTAGCGCTGCTCGTCTTGTTGTTGGCGACGAGAAAGTGTTTCGAAAGATTGAAGCTGTGTGTGTGTGGTGAGATGTGTTCGAATAATGCGTGCGATTTGAATTGTGTCTGTTCGTTTAGGATGTCGTTTTTATTTGATTTTGTGTGTTTGTATATTTCTAATTGTTCTAGAGTGTCTAGTTTTCGGCCTTTTGTGTGTACGTGTAGTATGTTCATGTTATTGTCGATGTTTTTATATGTGTGGTTTGCTTCAATGAGGTGGTTTGCGAAGGTAGATTCTGTAGTGGTGTGGAGAATCAAACCACACATATAAAAACATCGACAATAACATGAACATACTACACGTACACACAAAAGGCCGAAAACTAGACACTCTAGAACAATTAGAAATATACAAACACACAAAAACAAATAAAAACGACATCCTAAACGAACAGACACAATTCAAATCGCACGCATTATTCGAACACATCTCACCACACACACACAGCTTCAATCTTTCGAAACACTTTCTCGTCGCCAACAACAAGACGAGCAGCGCTACTAACGACAGCCTCTGATGAAGCCTTCTATAGGTGAAAGCCGGTTTAGGCTGTAAGGTAAAACTTTACGTTTTTACTTATAAAAAACTTTGTGTTCCGAGTCGTCAATATTATAGTGATATTCATTAAAAATAATTGTTTGCAAAGCATTTCTTTTAGTGAAATAGTTCATCGATTTCCAACTGCAAAAGTCAGAAAATAAACTTTGAGTAAGTAAAAATTTCCAGCAATTAATAATGGACATAAAACAAAGTGTCTTCAGTTCAAAGTCAGTGAGAAGAAGAGACACAGTGAGAAGATGAAAGAATATTGAAAAAAAAGGAAAGAACAAAGAGTAAAGATTTGAAATTGGCATGTGGTCCTTAGATGGCCGAAACGAAAGAAAAAAAAGGACAAAAATTATTTTAAACAATTTTATACATATCGTTTTCATTTACTTTACGTAAAAGTTCAGTAAAGTATAGGACTTTTGTAATATTCTCGTTACTTACTTGTCAATGTGCTCATGCTATTGTAATTAATAAATGTATGCCATTAAAATGGAAACAAGACGATATTTTTTCAAACAACCCACATGTTCCTAAATAATAGGTAGCCTATACAATGTGAATAAATCGTGCGCAATACTCGTTGTTTGAGGGAACTTGGAAGGTGGAATTTTGGGGGGGAGGGATTCATCAGCCTAGGGCACGCTGACACCTTTAAGTGAGGCCCTGCAGACGACAGTGTGTTACAATCTCAACCGCGTGTCGCCATGTTACAATCTTGAGTTTATGCCGGAGACAGCAAAAGGGCATAAAACAGGACAGTAAAATGTAATAGTTTGCAACACAAATAAAATTAACAACAGCTACTACATACTGGTTACTTACGTAGTTCCCAGCGTAACTACATGGAGGACCAAGGAGGACGCTAGGAACACTGTTAGTTATGCTGGCCAGGAAGAAGAGGACCCTGTAGAAACGTTTACTCCCTGGTTTAAATTACCCAAGACATGATGTGTAAAATAAGTGCACAGTGCATGCTAAATGTGAAGATTACGAGTGAACCTTACATTATAAACAGTACTAAAATTTAGCGCACGCGCATGTTACGTATCAATGTTCGTCATGTGACCTTGATAATTATAGGCCTATCATGTGCCACTTTTGTCACCTTCTCTACGTACCAATTATTGAGTAAAACTTTGAAAACGACTTTAGATGATGTAGCAATTAAGCGTGGCGTGCGCTTGCATTGGCGGGTCACGTCTGATTGGCCGTAAATTGTCGGGCCGAGAATGGGACCCGTGGGCACTTAACAAGCGGCTCATAACGGCTATAATACTTTGTATTGTATTCCCGGTGCAGCCTTTGGTGCTACCCCTTTATTGCGGGCCCGACTCCCTTCCGACAACAATTGATTGGCCGGTCTCACTTGGAACGGCTATTTATTCCTTTGTCGTTACTAAATAAAACAGACGTTTGCCGCCGAACACTTATTCGGCCGCTAAAATTTATCTGTTGTGTGTGTGCGTGTGTGTGCGTGCGCGTGCGTGCGTGTGTGTGTCAGAGAGAGAGAGAGAGAGAGAGAGAGAGAGAGATTGTATATAAGCAAGTCATTATTCAATTCAAGTCATTTTTATTCAAAACAAGCAATTAGGAAGATAGATATAAAAATCGCATAACATTGCGTCATACTCTGTGTAGTTTAATAGTTTACAAGAACTAACTGCTAAGAAAAGATGTGATGAACAAGAAAATTTACGGGTTTTCGACAGAAACATCAATATTACAGTTAAAAATTATCTGTGGGTCTACGAATGTAATAAATGCTCCCTTTTACTTGTAAGTTTACACAACTTATATTTGGATCGGAGACGAATTCCGAGACATCTGATAGCAACCCTGCGAGATATAATGTTAACGGCGTTTATTAGCAACATTACTTACGCTATAAAATTATGACAGGTGTAATCGTAATAATAATAACACAACGTGAAATTGTTTAGAACCATTTAAAAATTTATTAATTAAAAATTTTCAATTCTTTTGCGATTTAAACTATCATTATTATTCCTATGTGTGTAGCTGTAGAACACATCTAGTTATTAACATGTAAGTAGTACCTCGTATTACACATAGAATATAATATACACACTTATACTACAATAAACATTTGTTATTATATAATATTGCTCTCGACTTACTCATTCTTTTGATAACTATTAGATTATCTGATCTCTTTTTAATAATCTATTTTCTCTTTATTATTATTGCATATGCATTTCTTTGTTTAAAAATTTTTACTATTTACTTTCAGATTAATTAAATATCATTGGTTAAATTATTTTTTCAAAATTATACTTTCATACGTTTAAACATTACTCTAACTACTATACAAATAAGCATTTACATTTTCAAAAATTATTAATTCCACTTTTGAATTATATTGTCTTTCTTTTTACATGGTTAATTGTCTTTACTTGAGTCTTTTTGTTTTTACAAATACATGGTTTTGTTTCACCTTAGTTGAAGCGGTAATACTCAGCGTATCCTCTTCGGTCCTGGGACCTCGATCCTGGATGCTCCTCAGTAGTCGTGCAGTCCTGGAGTCCTTGATCCTCGTTCTTCAGATCATCTCCGTAGTCCGTTGCCTCGTTCCGTACCCTGGACTCTATTCCATGTACTTTACTGCTCCCTCGTCTTCCGTCATAGCCTCTGGCTGCAGGTGCTCTCACGAAAGTGATGAGTAGTCGGGCTGCCGCTATGGTTGATCGAGAAACAGTTGTTGTCGTTGGGCAGCGCCTCCGGCTGCCACGGTAGTTGAACGAGAAAGAGAAATAAGTTGGTGTGTCTTGAGTATTATTTTCACACTTATTTCGCTTGTCTTCGCAACATGCGAAGTCTTTTGCAAATTACCCGATATTCATCTTGTCGGTAATTTTTATGTGTTCACTGTTTGTAAACCGTTTTTCCCTATCTTAATTAATATAAGTTTTATTTATATTTATTTTCACTATGTTCGCACTTTTTATTATTTTCGCACTATTTTTTGTACACACGTGCGTCTTTATATATTATACACACTGTGGCGTATTTGGTTTTGCGATATTATGCACACACTCTTTACAATTTAAATAATTCATATAATTAATAGCGTTTATTTAGGGGTGACGCTTTACAGGAATCAACTGGTCTCACACACACACATGTAAGATACACGTGTACACACAGACACAGCTGAGTGGCGTGATCAACCTGTCCAAGCATGAAATTTGGTTGTACCCTTTACCGTTCAGATTGAAATCTGAATTATTATTACTAACAATATGGATTATTTACTTAATTATATTAATTATCTTAACTAATTGTGCAATGCACAGTACCCTATACATTTGTACTGTTGCAATATATATAGTGAAATAACTGTTACATTGGAGTTGAATTACAAGTTTACTATAGTCATTCCACTAACAAAGGGGTTAGACAAGGATTTCTTTTATCAGCGACACTTTTTAATTTTTAGAGTAAAGACACGTTTATAAAATGCAAATCGGAAGTGGATTTGGACATTCATTTGCGTCATTTGAATTATTATTTATGAATTCTTTACTTTAAGCGGGTGATCCAAGGTAAGTGAAGACATGTTACAAAAAGGCATTATTTATGTTTAGTAATATCTTAACACCATATCGGTTCTAAGTCGGATAACGACGGCGTTTGGAAGCAAAGGTCCTGTAAAAACAAAATACCTGTAGGAAATTGTATACTAGAGCAAACCAAGTTTAATTTTCTGACGTGTAACGTCTCTTATAATTGTGATAATGAAAGAAAATAACCTACAAAATTTTAGGAATATTTGTTCAACGATACACAGAACTCTTAGGAATAAAACACGGAAGCAAACAAATATAAGGTTGTACAAAACGATGGTTATTCCGGCAGAAATGTACGCCAATGAGGCAGGGGCAGTTATGAGACAAGACGAGAGCCAGGTTTAATCATCAGAGATTAGATTCTTAAGGAGTACCTTAGGCTGTACAATTTTAGACAGAAAAAGAACGTTTATTTAAAGAAAGACTAAAATGTAATATCTTATTACAACACCAACACAACGGAAACAACACAAGGATATAACAGTCACTCGTTGACAGAGTTTCTGTGTGAATCAGACGACACTAAATTAAGATGAGGGTAGACAATGACAATCGAGGCAATGTAGCCAGCACTATACTGTGAACTAGCATTTACCTTTCTTAGCCGATGATGAATAGTATTCATTACAGCTTACTGTAACCAGAATGCGATTGGATGTCGTGATAATCCTCGAATTGACGAACCTCCGTTTTGAAACGACCACTTAGATAAAAGTCAACGTCATCGAAATATTGATACCCCATCATTGAAGGAATTTAAAAAAATCTGTCTACCGCTGGATTCCATTCTGTTAATTTATGTAGGCCTATCCATTTGTCTCTAACTGATCTTCTTTAGTAGCCAAGACAACTCGATTATTTAGAATTAAAACCAGTATGTAAGAAGAGCACAATCAGGCCGTTGGTCAAAAAATGTAACAGCTTTGAGAAAAAGAGGAATGTCTATGAAAGAGAAACGAATAGATGAGACGATGAAAAGAATACAATTGGGAGCTGGTGACGTGGAAAACAGAAGTAGTGTGAACGCGTCTGAGAGAAGGAAAGCAACAAAATCTGTAGAAATTCTTATCAGTATTTACGAATAATGTACACATATTACTACCTTAACCAAAATGATAAGAATCGGAAGCCTTCGAGGTAGCCGGAAGTCATAAAACTGTGACACTGTCCTGACACTGCCTCCGTGCGTCAGTGAGACTGTCCCATTAGTAAAATGACATTCTGGTGTTCAGTCCATGTGGACGCGGCTTTGGTGTACAACAACTACAGTTTATTGCCTTCAACGAAGCCGACCCGTCTTATCATTGTCATTCTGCTGCCGGTGTTGGCTTGTGTTCAAGTGATGTGCAGAACATGTCAAAAACGCAACCACACGAATGGAGATAAAAACGTAATTACGACTGGTAAAAGCCTCTTTGATAGCCGACATTAAGTTGAGGCGTTAAATGGTACTTAACGGCATTGTTAATACGCAGAAAACTTTCGATAATTTTAAACATTTTTTTTTTTCAATTATATAAAACAAAAAATTGCAGTTCGTGTTTTTGTAATTAGTTGGTATTTGAATTAACTAGATAAAGCAGTAAAAGTAAAACACGTTTTTACCGTTTTACATCAGCAGATGGAAATCACTTCAACAGATTTTTTTGAGAGATGACCGCATCTGAAATCTTTAAATTTATGAATACAGAAGTCCTTTTAATATATTTAACACTTTTTGTATGTGAATTTTATAGTCTTAAATCTACATTTTTAGTAAATAATGACGTTTTTACATCTTTATTATTAATATTCTAACTATGATAACAAAAATAGTGGATAATAGCACTTGTGCAGAAACTTTTGGCAGTCAGATTTCAGACAGGACACAATATGAGCATACAGAGGAGGATACGGTTTTTACACTGGCATGTTCCTGAAAGAAGACGCAAAATGACGATGAAACTATCATGCAAATGGTAGTAGACCATTAATGAAATTGACTAGTTGACACTGACCGACGTAATGATATTGGTGGAGTCATTGCTTGGTCCTTTTGGCGTCATCCTGAACACGAGTTCTGGCTTGGGAACAGGTGTAAAGGTTGGTTGAGACGGTGTGTGTTCTAAGTATTCAGAAAAGCTGCAGCCAATACACCAAAAATGAACTGTAGACTTTGCCTTCCTGGTTTTGTTCCTATTAGCTAAGGGATTATTTTATTATTATTTTTACGATTATACTGCTCTGGTCGCGGATGTGTGTTAACTAATTTGATTAGGTGGTTGAAATGGATCGCAACACTGTTACATAAGTTTTTGTCTCTTCAGTTTCTGCGATACTGTCTGCCTGTTTTTTCGCCATTCTCTATGCAACCATAAGACTGGTGTATGGTAAACAGTATACGAGCGGCGAGGATGGCTGAACGGCCGACGAGCGACTTGTAATATCCCCTTCATACACTTGTTGGCACCTCGCGTGTCTTTACCTCGGTTTTTCCTTGGTATCTGTTCTAACCTAAGCTTTGTATCGTCTTGCCTTTAATAGCAACCCAATTCCTTGTTTGTTGTATCCTCTCCGTGATTCTTGGAATGAATCACGTGATCCTTCGACAGTGCACTACGTTAGGTTGGATACCAGATAAGAAATAGTGAGCGCTGAGTTTCTGGAGCTATGTAACTGTACGGACAGCTTCATAACAACAATGGTTATGAAAATGCTCATCATAAAAAACTATTACAATTTTATCCGGACCCTGACAGCATTAAATTGTTTAACTTTGCACCTGGAACCGTGACATACCTTCTTCTTATCCCCATCGCTTCTCTGTTATTTTTCATGAACTGATAGTCTTCACCATCCGCAAAACTTAAAGTGTATATCTATGGTAAAATCTACTTAATATGAACGAAACACGCTATTAATTCATTCGATTTAGTAAATAAGAGCTGTATGGAGGTGGGCTACTGTTATGACAGCGAATATTGTCAACAATTTTAAACACTTTTTCCTCGAACTTTCTGAGAGTTCTCGTGGCGCTTTAGTCAGCACACTCGCTTCCAAAAGAAGTTGTCCTGGGTACGAATCAGTCTCAGGACGATTCGTTTATGGCAATCCAGCGGATTCTGGTCCTATTGAACAGGCATTGTCGACAAGAAATGTTAAAAGGAATTCATGTACAGTTCTAGCGAAATCTCCATTATAGTATAAAATTCGTATGCTGACTTAAAAACATTTCAAAGGAAAAATAGGAAAAATTTTTGATAACTTATTTTCTCTTTATCTTTTTAACACTTTTTTTGCGTCGGCGAAATTGATTGTTTTCTCTTCTTGCTTGTCTTTGTACTGCCTCACGAATTTGCCGCCTTCTCTTTCCAGAACCTTGTATCATTCCAGTCTCGCTTCTCCAAGCCTCGATCTTCAGAGATTTTAAGATTGATGATTTTTCTATATTACGATTGTGCTCCTATTTTTCCTCTTCCCGATTGCCATTGTTCCCGACAGCCCATCTTTCCTCATCCATTCTATTTGCACGGCCATAGCATCCCAAATGCGGTACTTCCCAGGGATTTAGTAGTGGATGAAATCACACTTCCATTTGTCTCCGTACCGTACCTCTTCGTTGCAAACTGCATGTAAGGTATAAACATTTTCGTATATAATCCGATTTGCAGCTCTTATTCTGTCTCTCACTTTCACTCTCAGTGGCCATACTTCCCCTCAGAATAATACAATGCTTTGCACTACACTACTAGATTCTTCTTTTTGTTTTCGCTATCTGTATTCCACATCAGATCATATAATGCTCTGGTAGCTATTTGCTGTATCTATGACTAATTCTAAAAAAGAAAATGTACATGGTATCGCAATAGCATGCAATTTAATTTCCTAACATGCCAGGACGTTTTCTTTGTTATCCTACAAGTCTAAAAAAAGTAATCTTTGATGTATCAACTGTTCTATTTTTTGTCAGTTATACAGTATTCCCAAAACCCAATTGGTTTTGTCTTCATAATCAACCAATTTTTAATATAGAACTTTACATTTTCTAAATGTAAACTATGCATTTTTCTTTCAATACAAAACGATTTCTGTTTTCTTAAGAGTTACATACTGCTTTTGTCACCTGTCTTTACTTTCTGTCTAACTACATGAATTTACAAATCCCAGACTCTGAGATGACGTGTCTGTTCCATCCGGGTTTGTTATCATTCATGTGGCGTTTTCAAGTGGAGTCGCGATGCTTTAACCATTCGATCTTTCCACCTAATATACCAAACTGTGAATGATAAAAAAACTTACATATATATACGAGGATTGTTCAATAGAAACACGTTTGATCGGCCCAGCCGTGACTAGTGACGCGTCTGTCAAAAATATTTGCAGTTTGCTTTTTTCTAAGCGTTGTGACTGGGTTGAAAAATGGCATCTATGATACAAAATCCGTCCAAATATAATCTGCTGCCGTTATTCAGTTTTTGGCCGCTGAGGGGCGTCAGCCAATGGAAATTTATACGAGAATGAAAGCTATATATGGTGACTATAGTTATTCTCATACGACAGTGGTTGAATGGTGCAATAAATTTCGACAAGAAAGAGAATCCACTAAAGATCTGGCCCGTCTCGGACCTGCACGTGTTGCAGCATCAGATTAAAATGTGAGACAGCTGGAAACTGCTTTACGCGCAAATAGGCGCATCAAAGTTAGAGAACTTTCTCAAATGTTGAGCATCAGCGTGAGAACTGTTCATTCCATTATTCATAGTATTGGCTATCACAAAGTTGATGCTCAGTGGATTCCACGACAGCTTACTGATGAGCAGAAAAATTTGCGTTCGGCCTTATCATTACAGCATGCGCTATCAACAACAGGGTATGCCTTTTACACCAAATTGTTGGTGTTATCACTAATAGCCAAAATCCAAACGTCAGAGTATGCAGTGGAAGCATGCACAATCTCCGAAGGCGAAAAAATGTCGGTCCCAACCTTCGGCAGGAAAAGTAATGGTGACCGTATTTTTTGATTATCAAGGTGTGCTGCTCTTAGATTTTAAAGAACCTGGTGTCAACATCAACGCTGAGCAATATGCAGACAGCTTAAAACGCTTACGGATCAGCATCAAGAATAAACGTCCCGGGAAGCTCACAAATGGTGTCATTCTTCTGCATGATAATTCTCGACCCCATGTAGCCCAGACGATTCAAGGTCTGCTTGGTCGTATGAAGTGGGAAGTTTTACAACATCCACCTTACAGTCCCGACTTGTCCTCGTGCGATTATCACGTTTTTGGCCTATTAAAGAAATCACTAAAAGGACGGTGGTTCAAATCGGACGCTGAGGTAGAGTTTGCTGTTATCGAATAGTTCCGCAAACAGCCGCAAGAATTTTACCAGCAGGGAATCTACAGATCAGTGCAACAGTGGGACTCATGCCTTAATGTTAATGGAGACGTCTTTTAAAATCGTTGATTAAAAAAAACGTTTAGGTGTTCAAAATAACGTTTTTTCAGTTGTTTTTTTTGTTTGTCCTGTGTAACATTTATTGCAATCTTGGCATTCAATGTTGTATATACTATTGGTTGTTGTATTATCTTTGTTGTTTGGGTTATTTAGTTTTTGTAGTTTTTCAAAAAAGTTATTTTGAACACCTAAACGCATACAAAAAAACCAGAAATATACAAATCTAATTTGGCCACACATGCAATAAACACTGGACATGAATTCCCAAACATAAACAACATGACACCAATAAAACACATACCACACAAAGGCACCATAATGAACATTTGGGAAAATTTACAAATATACAAACACGAAACACAAAACAAACTAATACCTGAACAAATACAAATCAATTACAAAACAATACAAAAACATGACACAATTTTCAAAGCACTCAACATCGAAAATACACAAAATACTAATACGTACACCACAATCACACACAATAAAACAAATTTAAAATACCAGAAGCCAACAGGAAGCCACAATAACAACCAACCAACACACAAGTACTTCACCAGAAACAAAATCCGGAAGGCTGAGGATGGGTACAAAATGGTACCCGAAACATGTTCCTAATAAGGAAAAAAATATCTTGAGGTAAATTCATTATAAAAATTAAATATAATATATACATCAAGAAACGCACTGTAGGAAAAAATGTTTGAATATATATAAATATATATAGGATATTGTTGCAATTATTCGTCTTCTGTCGAATGCAACAATCCGCGAATTGTACCTTGCCAGACGCCCTGACGTCACGCCCTCCCCTTTACCAACCCTATCGCTTGCTTTGTAAAATCTCGTCAGTCTCCCATCAAACGCTGTGAGCTGAGCGGCCCGTCGCCGGACTTTCGTCAAGTTTGGGAGCCTTAATAACCAAGGTAACTATGATTGTTTTTTGAGCTATCGTAAATCGATGCTAGTAGCTAATAATTTTGTGTATTACGTTTGTAACAAAAAAAGAAAACTTGTAATATATGTAAAAAGATTGTTATCCGTAACCAACCAAGATGTATCTTGTCTGTAATGGTCAGCCTCGCCTAAATTTAAGTTTCAGTCAGTCAACTTGATGAAAAGGCCTAAGATATGTAAGGTTGAGTGTCAGTACTCGTTATATATGTAATTTAAAGTCATAACCTTGTAATGCTATTTTGTAATATTGTAAATTGTAACACGCACTGTATGAATGCATGCGTGCGTGTTAATCGACCGATGTGGGTATAAAAGTGTACTAAAAGATGTGAAAACTTTCAGTTCGAAACTTGGTTCAACGTTCCGGACAGAAGACACGAGAACACGAACCTCGTACAGTTTTACACGATCTTCCAGCACAGACATAGCAGTGGTTCAGACCAGGTACGGAGGAACACGCGGTCGTAATGACCAGATACAGCAGGTCCCAAAAAGGATTTATCCGGATTGCCAAGTAACATTTTTACCTAATAACTTACGGTGCT
Organism: Magicicada septendecula; assembly: GCA_034769895.1. NCBI lineage: Eukaryota > Metazoa > Arthropoda > Insecta > Hemiptera > Cicadidae > Magicicada > Magicicada septendecula. The sequence goes on along the minus strand of CM068375.1, from coordinate 118,136,039 downwards.
AGTTGCTGCATAATCACGAAGCAAAAGCGAGACAAACTAGTTACTCGTCATAAGTGTCGGAAACAATTTTATAAACTTTTGCGATAGATAACAGTGTCAGAAATTTATATATAGATCACAGCGTGTACGCTGTACACCATTTTGTAAACTAGCATCGATTTATGCGACACCCCCATATTTAGCATTTAACATTTTTATATTCAGTTTTTCAAAAAAAATTAGCTCAGTACTGACCGTTGCTGACTGGCACATAATTAAGTAAATTTTAGAGGCTCGTAACGTTTTTGAAATAAACGGGTCGCATCCGACTCAGCTCACAGATTGATGCTTTCAACAATTTCTTTTACTCGCACCTCCTCCTTTTATATAATGATGTTAATTATAGAAACGCTTGAGAAATAAGTTGTAACACAGGAAAGGTGTCTTAAGCATTTTGATGTACTTAGATATTAAATTATGTTATTTGTGTGTATGCTGAACACTTCCGGGGCCTAGCAGCGGGAAGTGCTACAGCACTATATAAACACACACACACACACACACACACACACACACACACACACACACACACACACACACACACACACACACACACACACACACACACACACACACACACACACACACACACACACACACACACACACACACGCACGCACGCACGCACGCACGCACGCACGCACGCACGCACGCACGTACGTGAGTTTTATTAAATTCTTTACACACACACACACACACACACACACACACACACACACACACACACACACACACACACACACACACACACACACACACACACTTACACTAAACGACTAAAGTTAAACGTCTACGTTTCTGGGAAGCACAAGTTTCAACATAAAACAAAACAACGCAAAAGTAAAATGCCCCTCCCTTTGAACGTTCAGCAAAATTGTTTTTCACTTGTTTACCAGAAATAGAAATGTATAGCCTACTTACAATCATTATCGCTAATAATTCATGATTTGCTCTGTTACAAAATCTATCTGCCTATAGACACATAACAAAGCAAATAGACATTCCACACTTCTAATTTTTCTACTTTATCGAGATATGTCATTGCTGAAGATATGTCAACTCAAAATCGATATTATCATTGGTAGACTTTTTTTAATTACAATACTTTGCTTTACAACATTATATATATATATATATATATATATATATATATATATTATTGGATTTGTTAGCGAAAATGGAACGAAGCAAAACGGAAGGGAGGACGAATTCGAACGTATCGAGACCAGTTTTTTTTATGTCGGTTGGCTAATTTTCTCATAAAAATCGTTTAGCAAATCGAATCAGACTTTTTTACTTGATCCGCGCTGCAAAGTTGTCCAATTTTGAGGAAATCGGTCGTCCGCCGTTATTGTTGGAATTAATGTCGTCGTTTCATAATTGATATAAGTATGGGTTTTGGAAAGAACAGAAAATAACAAAAGCCAATTCACTGTAATTAAAACAAAATTATTGAGGTTACGTGTTTCGTTTGTGGTTCTTTTCGATAACTTTCTAATTCATAAATGTACTTTTTTGGATCGAAAGTTGAGTAAAAAAGTTGAAAAGAGAAATCCTGTATTCTGCGTTTTTAAAAATGCAAAAAATTACTAAATTCTCATTACGTCTAAATGATCGTTACATTTTGTTAGTAATAACGAGCAGGATATTAATCCTGAAATATAAATAGTTCTGAAATGACAAATAAGGAATTGTCTGGGCCGCGCCTTGTCTTTCGAACTTTGTCTTTTCCCAGCCCAGGTTTCCAAAAGGCACAACCTAGGTGGTCTAATACATCTCACTAACTTTTCTTAAATTTGTGTATTCTTAAAATAATATGCTTCACTACTGATAGAATTAATGCCACATGTCTTCCATAAAAAACATTCTTCACCAGCATATTGAATCCCCTCTTCTCCCCTTACAACACACCGCATATGTATAGGCATACATAAATTTTTTACTCTGTCTGCCTGTCTCTGTCTCTGTCTGTCTGTCTGTCTGTCTCTCTCTCTCTCTCTCTCTCTCTCTCTCTCTCTCTCTCTCTCTCTCTCTCTCTCTCTCTCTCTCTCTCTCTCTTTCTCTCTCTCTCTCTCTCTCTCTCTCTCTCTCTCTCTCTCTCTTTGCAGATCTAATCAGTGATGAGGAGTAACATATTGTTTATACGTTAGTAAATATAATACTTTGAATGTTAGTAATATATCTTCTTCTGGTTTAAGAAGTTCGTTCCTTCAAACATTATTATTTTTCCTTTGAAAATAATATACAACTAATAATGACAGCTTCTGTAAGCATCTTCCAGTAAACCCAGGTGTTCCATCAAGTTCCTGTATATGCTTGACGTCGTAACACGTCTATCTTCAAAAAGTGTTTCTACTTTTGTTAAGAATTCCTTTTATTCTTATGCGGAATAGATGGTTACCATCTATTTACGCTGATCGTAAAATGCTTATTTAACTTCACGGAGGAACACTCCGTATCTGTTTAGAAGATTCCAGAGTTTTTAGTACCTTCTCAAGTGAACATAATCTTTGAACTTGAGATTCCATTTTGTTTTTAAGATGTCGTATATTTCAGACTTTTTATCATAAATATACTTATTTTTTAATATACTTTTATATGGAATATTTACAAAGTTTATATTTACTGGATCATTCATGATATTTTATTATATTTATGTTATATTTATCACATTGACATTTACATGTTTTATTCTAAAATGCTCCTACTATTGTTCTCAATGTTTTTCAGGGAAATAAAATGGAATTAGACATAACATGGAAAGGAAATGGAAGATGGTTACTAAAGTTGAAAGTTGAGAAACTAGGGAAAGACCACTTGCAAGAAGAACGGATGGCCTGATTACCCTCTATGGGACAGTGAACTGGGCAAAAGATATGCCCTGGAGATACAGATAGAGAAGCAGAGATATTTACAGCTGTCCTTCTCACTTCCTAGTCACACTATCTACTCTTGTCAGAATACTATTGCAATTATATCATCGCGTACATCCTCCTTCCTGTTTTGTTTCAGATATTGATGTTCTTCTAGAATCATTTCTTTATCCTTTTCGCCCACCTACGTCTTTGATACTGAGCGTGCTTTTCACTCGCTGCACCATCGGACTGCAGTCTGAGGATAAGTAAAGTGCCCGCAGAAAACAGAAAACACGACGAAGAAACATATATGAGAAATGTGAAAAATCAACAAACATTAACTACTAGTACGGTTCGTACCCAGGTTTTCGAAAAGATAGCTTTTTTGGCTTATATAATTGTTACTACAAGTTAGAAACGCTACTTCCTTCAATCTTTCAACCATTTACCGCTTCTCATACCATGTAATGTAAGTAACCCGCTCGATTACTTAACTCATGAATATACTTAAACAAGATCAATGTAACTTGGAAATAATTAAAATTTTTATTAATTTCTTATCTTGACTTTTTTTTAATTTTAGCTACTGTGGTAAAATCTTAACGATTAGGTTGGAAAGACGTGAAACTACGTTAAAATCCGTATAAGGTCTTAACCAGGGCAGTTGTGATGTACTGTAGTCAAATCTAGAGCCTTAAGAATCTGGCAGCCGATCTCCTAGAGGATTGGAAGGTAACGTGGTGGCCGTAGTGAAAAACAAGGAATTGCATGCATCTTCTAGAACTCAGCTTAATCTCCTTTATTAGGATTCAGTGACTGAACTAGCCTGGCTGTGTATCCTAGCCTGAAATCCTGCAGAGTAAAAACTGTACAAGGGAACACTATGCTGAGCGTGACCGAGAGGAAGCGTAATGTGCAGTAAAAGAATCTACCTATAGTGAAATGCTAAACACTGTTTTACTTGGACCAGAAGTATGGACGTTGGCGATGAAAGAACTACTGAATACAGAATAAGGGCTTGAATACGAAATGGAGTCAGAATAGGAACTACTGGAACGGATTGTGTGGAGATCTTTACAAACCACTCGAAAGTATAGAATGCGAAACGAAGAAGTAGTGGAGGTAACAGGCATAACATGTATGTTCCATTATGAGGATCATGGAAAATGAACAATTGAAGTGATATGAACGGTCATGTGAATAGACGGTGAAAGATGGCCTAAGGGGATACTAGAATGGCGACTAGTGGGGGGGGGGATGAAAGAGATGGCACCGGATTTAACATGGTATAAAGCTGCGGGAGTTAAAGGTTGTAGGAGGGAAAATGTAAATGATAGTGGGACTGAAGAGAGAGAGAGAGAGAGAGAGAGAGAGAGAGAGAGAGAGAGAGAGAGAGAGAGAGAGAGAGAGACAGACAGACAGAGACAGACAGACGTACATACATACAGACAGACAGACAGAGGGATATCAAACTTGTGTGGCGGGACGAAGCCGAGAAAAGAGAGTTTCGATACACCGTGTCCCGTAGTCGGTTGGTAGGAAGCAAGCTCTGAGACTACGGACTCTGGTTTCAAGGTGGTATTCAGTTATTTATGAAATGTTCGCGTCTATTCTCATTTTGTATTGAAACTTGGTATTATAACTATTTCTTAATTTCTGACTTTATCCCAAATATTTTCGGAGAAGGAAGCGTTGCTGTACAGAGTACAAGGAGAGGCTAGATTATGGCTGGGAGAGAGCGTGTGTAACTGTAGACCATGTTTGGCGCAGTGTGCGTGTGGTCTGTGTCAACCGTTAAAACAAACGTAAACATCCTCTCACCACGTGCGGCACTGTCGCAGGCCTGCATCCCGTCCTCCTCTCACTGCCTGCTGTCTTCCTTAACGGTAAAAGCAACGACGCGATGACGTGCTAGGAAATGTAAAATTAACTGTTTACTACATATGTGTGTGTGTACGTGCGCGCGCTGAACCCGCAGCTCGGACGCGGACGCCTGTCACTGTGTAACTCGAGTAAGAACGCCAAAGTATGTCAGGTAAAGTATGCATTCCTCCTCTTTTATACGCAAATCACGTACACGACTTAGAAGTGTAAATTGGAAAAATAAGTGATACGAATAAAATACCATAAGTAATATGAACAAAACCGAAGTTTGTACTATACTATGTGGATTGTGACACCTGTATTATTTTGTATACGGTGCTAGTGGAATATTAATGTTACGACTGTCTACTCGATCGTCGTAGGTACAGTGGAAAACAACAAAATACAAGACCCCAATTAAGTCACTAATTACCAGCTTTAATTTCCACAGTTAACAGTTCGTAATTAACAACACAGTCTCTACGACAAATCAAATAAAAATTGTTCACACGCAATAAAATGTCCTCTAAAATTAAACACAATTGTATTACAATGACCGTCAGATTATAAAACACAACACCTAACTAATAACCACTTGAACGCGCTCAGTAATATCGCCCGAGAATAACTCTCGAACCGAACTGTAAATATATCGCAGCTGTACTGACTCTTAAGGCCGCTGCCGCCATGACCTGCGATCACATACCAGAATGTTCCTAATTTCGTCTTAGCGCTCGTGTGAACTACGTAATTAACTACGGCCTTGACACAGTCCGCGCGGCTGGCGGCTTCGATAAACCTCTCGAAAATGCGTCGGCAAGCACGTTCGCCACACGCGTTACATCGAGATTCTTCTGGCACATTCGACAAACACTTAGATTGTTCTGTGATGTCGTAACACGTCTCCCTCCTTAAGCCTGTTCGTCCAGAACTGGCAAACCGTCTCAGAAGTAATACTCGACCAGGCGATCTAGGTGGACGTCCTTGCGAAAGATAATTCACCCATTCTTCGAATTCAATCTCGTGTGATCCGAACATCACGTTCCCAGGAATGCGAGTCTTCCGCTCAACCACTAGTTTTAGTGGAATCACTCCCGTTGCGTCGTGTACTGATGACCTAAACACCACTGGCTGATCCAAGTTTGTTAGGTTCTCGTCAACAACCTCTTGCGTAACCTCATCTTCAAACACTTTGCCTTCGGGCGCTTCTATCAGCTCAGGAACAAGCAAGAGTTTGTCTCGATACCCATAGTTGGCTTTCCAATCACTTCTTTTGTCGTTACATTTATTTGTATTTCCTCTGGTAGTTCTTCCTCCAGTTCCACTTGCAATAGGGAGGGTTCCTCTTGCCCAGACCTTTTGACTTTTTCTTCGACTAATGCCACTCGCTTAATCGAATGGTTGGTAGACCCTGTCATTTTAGCCATGGAAAGCTTTATCTTCTCTTGGCCAACCTCCAGGACATTCTCTCTTAAGTCCACAACGAATCCGTAGGCATTCATAATGTCCGTGCCAAGAATCACTTCATCGACAATGTCTACAACGAGCATTTGGTGGCTAAACTCGAGAAGACCCAGGCGTACACGTACGTCTACCTTTCCTAGCACCTTGACGGCGCTTCCAGTCACAGTTTGTATTGTACAAGAGCTAATTAGAGGCTGATGGTTGGTGACTAAGTCAGGGTGCACAATGGACACTGTTGCCCCCGTGTCAACTGTAAATGATGTTGGTTTACCTTCCACAAATCCATTAACGATCAAGTTACCACTGGTCTTATGTAGCGTGGAAACTGTGTGCTGTTCTGGGGCTTTACTTCTCCAATTGGTCCGATCACTCTCTTCTCTCGGTATCTTCTTCTCCCAACAGTCTACCTGTAGATTACCACGTTTTCCACAGTTGTAACATTTCGGTCTTCGGTCTTTTTCAATCGTTGCGACTCTTTTGAACTTTTGAATTGTTTGTCCGACAACATTGTTTTTCTGCATCCATTGTAACAGCAATGTGATGGCACAAACTCATTAATGTAGCGGGACGCTAATTTGGCAGCTTCAAACTCTAGGGCATGAACAAGAGCTTCTGAGCTGTTTCGGTGTCTTGCCATTCGTAACACTTGCTGAAGTTCACAATCTCCGATATCAATAAATGTCTGCACCGCAAACCTTATTCGGAAGTCTTCTGGTGCTTCAGGATAGGCCAATCTAATCAATCTGTCGATACTTGCTTCAAACTCTTGAAGACTCTCCCCGGAACGTTGTCGTCTTGTTTTCAACTGAACGTAGTACACCTCTCGCAAATTTTTATCACCCTACCGTAATACTAGAGCTTTTGTCAACTCGGTATAGATGTTCTGGCTGTCAGGTGGGACTTTGTGTAGTAGTTCTGTCGCGTGTCCTTTTAATGCGAGAACGAGTGAGACTGTCTTGTCTTTCTCTGTCCAATTATTTGCGCATGCAGCAGCTTCGAATTGGCGTAAATACGTCGCCCAGTGCGTGCTTCCATCAAATGTTGGGGCCTTGACATGAACTGTCCCAACCGCAGGTGAGGTGACCTTCTCTATTGACTTATTTTCTGTGCCTTTCTCCGTCTTTATCATTGGCACAGTCTGTTCACAAAGTTGTTTTGGTTGTAACTTCAGGAACTGCTCTCTTATGTTTCCCATTGAGATTTCTACTGCAGCTATTTTATTTGACATGGTTTCTTCTATGTCACATATTTTTATGGACATCGATTCTTCAACACTCGAGACAGATTTTTCTAATTCAGCTATTTTTAATGTCATTGATTCTTGTATCTCCGATATTTTAGAAACTTGTTTATTAAGCTCACCTCGTAGGAGACCCAATTCTGCGGTACTATGTTCTAGCATCTGTTTCTGCTCCTGTATTAATGCTTTGATGTCTTCTGTTTCACGCTTCCGTTCCTCTGCCTCCTGTCGTCGTCGTTCCTCTGTCTCTAGCAGGAGAGTTTTCTGTCTCGCTTCCGCTTTCTCGTCTTGTCGATTTTCTGATTCTTCCGCCTCCTGTCTGCGTTTTTCATATTGTCGTTTCACCCTCTGTAACAGCAGCGACTGTAAATTTTCCATCATCTGACTGGCATCCATTGTTTACCGATTAATTACGAATTACACTCGTCTTGTACAAAGTGTCCACTGTTTCCACTGTTAACCGTTCTATCCCACTTCTGACACCACTGTTACGACTGTCTACTCGATCGTCGTAGGTACAGTGGAAAACAACAAAATACAAGACCCCAATTAAGTCACTAATTACCAGCTTTAATTTCCACAGTTAACAGTTCGTAATTAACAACACAGTCTCTACGAAAAATCAAATAAAAATTGTTCACACGCAATAAAATGTCCTCTAAAATTAAACACAATTGTATTACAATGACCGTCCGATTATAAAACACAACACTTAACTAATAACCACTTGAACGCGCACAGTAATATCGCCCGAGAATAACTCTCGAACCGAACTGTAAATATATCGCAGCTGTACTGACTCTTAAGGCCGCTGCCGCCATGTATTTATACCTGCGATCACATACCAGAATGTTCCTAATTGCGTCTTAGCGCTCGTGTGAACTACGTAATTAACTTCGGCCTTGACACAGTCCGCGCGGCTGGCGGCTTCGAGAAACCTCTCGAAAATGCGTCGACAAACACGTACGCCACACGCGTTACATCGAGATTCTTCTGGCACATTCGACAAACACGTAGATTGTTCTGTGATGTCGTAACAATAACTACGGGCTGCTCCCAGCGCGGGGGGTGATAAGACTAGTTTGAGACTAGTCTCTCCCCCACAATTTTCCTCAGGACAAATCAGAAATTCAGCTTCTTCACATATATTTTATAAATTCTTGGATTGTATTACACTTTTTATAATAACTATACTTATTTTTTAATATACTATTATATGGAGTATTTACAAAATTTGTATTTACTGGACATTCATAATATTTTATTATATTTATGTTATATTTATCACATTGACATTTACATGTTTTATTTTATTTAGACTTAATTATACTTACAATTATATTCATAACATAAATGTTATTACAGAATATTTATAATTTTTATCCATAATATTTAATATGCTCCTAATATTGTTCTCAATGTTTTTCAGTGAAATGAAATGGAGTTGGACATAACACGGAAAGGAAATGGTAAATGAATAGTTACTAAAGTTGAAAAGTTGAGAAACTAGGGGTTAAAGGAAACGTAAAGACCACTTGCAAGTAGGACGGATGGCCTGATTACCCTCTATGGGACAATGAACTGGTCAAGATATGCCCTGGAGATACAAATAGAGAAGCAGAGATATTTACAGCTGTCTTTTTCACTTCCTAGGGTCTATCTACTCTGGTCAGAGTAATATTGCAATTATAACATCGCGTTCATCCTCCCTACGGATTCTTTCGGTTGTCGATGTTCTTCTAGAATCATTTCTTTAGCCTTTCCGGCTACCTACGCCTTTGATACTGACTGTGCGTATCACTGTACCATCGGAATGCAGTCTGAGGATAAGTAAAGTGCCCGCAGAAAACAGAAAACACACAGAAGAAAACTTATATGAGAAATGTCAAAAACCAACAAATATTAACTACTAGTGCGGTTCGTACCCAGGTGGTCGGAAAGGTAGGTGTTTGGCTTACACAGCCTAATTGTTACTACAAGTTAGAAACACTACTTCCTTAAATCTTTCAACCATTTAATCCTTCTCATCTCATATAATTCTTAACCCCCCCCCAATTACTTAACTCGTGAATATACTTAAACAAGATCAATGTGACTTGGAAATAATTAAAATTTTTATGAATTTCTTAGTTCGAATTTTTAAATTTTAGTTACCTGTGAGTTTTGTGGGTAGTCCAACGTAAAGTATAAGGGGTGACAAAAATATGGTAAAGACTTGACTTCAGAATATCCTGTCTTGATTAATTGTTATTAAAAGTTATTAAAAGTAAAGGTCATAAATATCAAGTCATTAGGAAGCACTTTAACGTGAAATTCCTATTCTTAATAAATCTTGTGAAAATGAGTTTTTTATAAGATATTTTGAAAAACACGATTTTATTACCCATTCTGGCATCACTTTAAGGATGTTATCCCAAGAATTTTTTTAAGTATATATAGTTTGAGTTAACAGAAACTAAAACCAAGATATTTAAAACTATTGTTAGAAGTATCATGACTTACGGCTCAGAAATTTGGACTACTAATAAACACGCAAGAACAAAATTAATGACAGCAGACATGGACTTTTGGAGACGTTCGGCAAGAGTATACAGACGTGAGAAAATTAGAAATGAAGTCATTAAGGACAGAATGATTGTGAAAAATTCAATTGTTGATTTTATCCAAACAAAAAAATTACAATGGTATGGAATAGACCCCACCAGGTAGAAGGAAAAGAGGAAGACCACCTATCATCTGGATAGAACAAATTCAGACTAATTGAGGGAACGAGAAATTGAAGATCTTTGGATGGATAAGCAGCAGTAGAAGATGAGAATTCAATCACTTCTGTAATCTTTGGCTCCGGAAAATATGTAAACATTATACAGCTGGAATAATAATATATATAGTTTGAGTTAAAATACGTAATTTTTATATAAAATCCAGCAATGAGATCTTCTCATTATTACAAATTAAAATCAAGAATCTACTAGTTTACCTGTGCAAAGGCAAGCGTTCAAACAACTGAGATATTAGATTAGAGGAGTTATGACATAGACAACTCTGTGAGAAGTGCGTCTGGGCGATAAAAGATAAAGCTAATAGTCTCTGCCTTCTTTTCTCGCTCGTCATCTTTCGTGGTTTTTGTAATACAATGTTTTTTTTTTGTAGACAACACGTCTTTGTAGACAACACGTCTTTGTAGACAACGCGTCTTTGGTAGACAACGCGTCTTTGGTAGACAACTCGTCTTTAATAGACAACACGTCTTTGGTAGACAACACGTCTTTTGTAGACAACACGTCTTTGGTGGACAACACGTCTTTGGTAGACAACACGTCTTTGGTAGACAACACGTCTTTGGTAGCCAACACTTCTTTGGTAGACAACACGTCTTTGGTAGCCAACACGTCTTTGGTAGACAACACGTCTTTGGTAGCCAACACGTCTTTGGTAGACAACACGTCTTTTTATTTCTTTTAAAACGAAACGTTTCGCCCATACTACAATGAGCCATCCTCAGTGGCTCGACTGAGACACGGCACAAAGTCTTGACTCACCTCTGTTTATAAAGTAAGCCCCACCCCCCACCCACATTGTTGCAAACAAGCTCGTAATTTACAAGAAAGTGTTGGTGATGGTTGTAATGATTATGATGATTTGAACCTTGTGATTTCTAGAGTATAAACTCTCTTTACTATCTCCTATTATTCTCATATTTTTTGTATGTATCATATAATTTTTTTAATAAAATGTTATTGTTTCCACATTGAGCTTTTGTAACTATGTTCATTGCCACTAAACTAATCGGATCGTGAGACAGATTCAAATCCGTCAAGATAGAGATCATCCTCGCTCAAAACATAATTTTTTCATCTTGCTTTTTTGTTTAACACGTACAAAGCGAGTCGCGTCCAGAGATGCCAAGAGGAGACAGGAATATTTAGAAAAATAAAAGTCCATTCTTAAATCTGTTTGACCGTCTGCTACGTTCGATAACCGATCACGTTCTGCCAAGTATATCACACAGCCAATTGTGTGTGTGTGTGTGTGTGTGTGCAGTAAATCATGGTCTCGTTGAGGACCTCCTCCTTCACACGCGCGCTCGCTCCCTCCAAGCTCTTTGCCCTGTAATTGCCGGCCACAGTACCGTGAACCAACACACACATACACATTAGCACGCCCTGCCTTATCTTAACACATACCGGACACATTTCTGTTCCTTCTTATTCTTCTTGTTTTTCTTCTCTCCTCCTTTTTTCTTATTCTTCTTCGATCTTGGGCCACGTCCTCTCCGCTCGGCTCGTCGTCGCCTCCCATACTGCGAGCACAACCTCCCCATTTGATGATAATGTACTTGGAGCGTTTAGCCAGCACGTTTTCAACGCGGCGTCCATACATCATAGATAAACACCTTATACCTTAAAAGTGTTTAACGCGAATGCCTTCCTTTTTATTAATGCAGACGTCTGTTATTAAATAAATTGCCAGATGGCCGTTATTAAAACGACGTAGATCGCGTTAAGAGGAACAACACATCAGCTGACGGCTAACACAAACTCTCTGACGGTAACGAACATGGCAAAGATTAACGAAGCGTTTATTTCGTAAGGTAGATCGTGGTTGTTCAGGTACGGTATAAATAAATATAAATTATTTGGTTAACTGCACAATAGAGCGATGATCCAGGCACCGAGGCCAGTTAAAAACTGCATTTCAAGTAATGTTTTACAAATTAAAATCCTATATTTGTGAAATTAAAAAGTCTTTATATCAGAAAATTTTTCTTTAATTGCAGTACCTATATTAGTCCTGTACTAAAATGATTGCAAATTATAAACCTATAAGGAGATGACAGAAAGCTGTGAAAGTAAGGAAGCTTTTTGGTTTGTTTTAAAATATGAGATTAGTTATTAAAGTGTACGATATACATTTTATTATAAATATTCACTGTCTTCACGAACTTAAATTTAATGAAATTTTTACTCTTTTCAATACGCATATTAATTCAATAGATGAAACAATTAAAATTGCTTACTAGTGACATGTCTGATAATCAGTATATTTTTTACATTGATCAAAGTTATAAAAGATACTAAATAACAAATCAGAAAGTCCGTGAGGTCGTGCGTTGTTTGGGAACTCACCGAGCACAGAGTTTCCTATACCCAACTTCTGAGTAAGAATAACATAAAGAGCAGACCTAGAAATTTCAGGAAAATTAGCAGAAAGTTCAGTAGTTGTGAAACGATTGCGCTCTCGAACCATCCTGTCTACCCTTTCAACAACATCATCAGTAGCCACGGTCTTTCTTCCTTGCCCTCCTTCATTATGAACATCAATTCGCACTTCTTTAAATTTTCGACACCATTCCCGAACTGAACCATCACTCATCACAGTTTCTCCATACACATTACACAACCTTCGATGAATTTCTGCAGCACTATGACCTTCAGCTTGAAGAAATCTAATAACAGACCGAATCTCACACTTGTAGGCAATTTCAATTATAGTTGCCATAATTAAACTGTCGTCACCACAGTAATAGACAAAATAACTATAAAACCAGTCGTTATAGGTTAGAACAAAGCCTCAAAACATTAATCACCAATCAGATTGTTGCTATGACAACAGAACCAGGTTTGCCAACTCACCGGAGGTTGAAAAAAAATAGCCCTCATATTTAAGGATATACCATAAAAGGAATACAAGGCAAATTTAAAGGCTTTTGAGATATGTTTTGAAAAGAAATGAACAGAATTTAATGGAAAGAAAGGGTATGCAAGATGTTACCTGAAAATCAGTGTAATAAAATAAGATTTGTTAAGAAATCAAATGTAAAACGGCTCATCGCAAGGGAATAACATTGCTGGGGCATTTTGTTTTCACAAACACTAACAGAGTCTGACGTTAGAAAGAAACGTTGAAGAGAAAAATTATGGTCACAAGAGGTCCTTGAATCAGATGGCTGTAAAAATATGTCTGTAAGGTCACGTGGATTAAAAACGGAGCGTTAAAAACACGACGACGTGATGGCTTCAGAATACGACCACCCATCCTCCAATCTTCGACTTCGAGCGTAATCCTTAGTGTAATCTGTAGAAGATCAAAAGCGCTCTGTGAAACGTCCCGGTCTCTTATCAGTTTTACTGGAATTCACGTTCGACTAGTTACTAACACCGATTTGACCCTGTTTGAAAGGGATAACCCTTTATATAATTTTATCCGGTGGTCTGTGAAGGCAGTCGTGTGTGGAAACAGTGAAACTGTAACAATTGCAGATATCATCGTTGGATCACGAACAAACTGTGCCAGAATTAATAAGGATATACCATAAAAAATAATTGGTTTACTGGAGAGTAGGTCACAGGCGCATTGTAGTTTGTATAACTGGAAATACAGTTGGTATGCCACTACATTTCTCATACTTGAAGCAATTCGGTTAATTTGAAGTAATGCAGTTTTTATTTGTAACGCTGTATTTAAGTTTTATGTCACTCGTTTCTCTTAGACATTCGTCAACTCACAAGAAAATGAATAACTGATTAGTCAAGAATCTTCATCATTAAACGAACAGATTTCTATATATCTTGTACAAGCCTTTTAATTACAGAAATATAGGTGAATGACAAGATGAGATCGCTTATTTCTTTAAATTAGTAAATCTTTAGAGCGAATCGAATTAATGGTGTACATTTAGAAACTCGACCTTAATATGACTGACGCTTTTACTTCCATGTTCCATAAGGAAATGGAAGTATGGTGATGGCAAAAAAAAATCGCGTTCGAGATAATTGCAGATTCTGATTGTACTACCCTCAAAACATGAAAAAAAGTCATTTTTCGAAAAGTTTCTGTGTGTCTATCTGTCTGTCTGTCTGTGTGTCTGTCTATCTGTCTATCTATCTATGTGTAGATTTTTTTTTGGCAAACGATAAGAGCCGCAAATTCAAACAGAATCAAATAATTTTTTGCATGCAGTCCTGAATTGTAGAGTTCTCAAGACCTATAGTTTTTGGTGAAGATCGGTTAAGGGAAAGGGGTAGCTTACCTGCAACATTTTATGTTTTAACAAGGGTAATTTTTCTATGACGCACGATAACTGCCATAAATTCAATCAGAATCAAAATACTTTTTTGCATACCTTCCTGAATTATAGAGAACTCAAGGTCTGTTGATTTTAGTGAAGATCAGTTAAGAGGAAGGGGTAGTTTACCAGCAACATTTTATGTTTCAACAAGGGTAATTTTTTCTATGACGAACGATAACTGCCGCACATTCAAACAGAATCAAATAATGTTTTGCATACATCCCTAAATTGTAGAGAATTCAAGGCTTGTTGATTTTTGTGAAGATAGGTTAAGGGAAAGGGGTAGTTTATCTGCAACATTCTTAGTTGTAACAAGAGAAATTTTTTCATGACGAACGATAACTGCCGTAAATTCAAACAGAATCAAATAATTTTTTACATATATACCTGAATTGTAGAAGACTCAAGGCCTATTGATTTTGGTGAAGATCGGTTACGGAGAAAGGGTAGTTTACCTGAAACATTGTTTGTTGTAACAAGAGTAAAGTACTTGATTTTGATAAATTATCCTGATAAGAAGATCTTAATAATCCACTGTAGGAACGTAGATGAAATATCTATAAATAAAGAGGCTAGTTGAACGGGATGGGGGTAATTTTCTATAAATGAAAATTATAGTTGAAGGGGGAGGGGATAATTTTTATATGTGTACTACGTTATCGGCAACAAAGTAGTAGTTTGCTTGTTGTTAAAATTCCTTCCCTGGCTGTTTGGCCGTAGTCCAATGTTTTCTGCAAAACCAGACGTTTCGGCAGTGCCGTCGACTGCCATCATCAGTGAAAATCGAGTGCGATAACGTGTGGTGGTATACGTTAGTGACCACAGTACTGCGGTTAAGGCTGAAGCAATAAGTGGAAAGAAGTAGTTTCTATGGAAACATTTCATTTCGTTAATGATTTTAAATATAAATCTTAGAACATGGAAGTCATGTATATTTTCCTTTCGGCAGTATTATAAGCAGTTAGGTCACATAGTTTAGTTGAGATTTAAATGGGTACCGGTACATTACGTTGTCATTAGAGGTCCAACTTCATAGTAATGTAGCCACGTTGGAGAAATGACAGAAAATAGACGGTGAAAAAAGTATCAGAAGGGAACCTCAAGAAGGCCTGTCCTAGAAAACAGCTGTCATTTAGCTTTTATCTGTCGCTTTAGAATGTTCTAAGACAGTATCTCTATTCTATTTAGTACAAACAGTGCTAAGGAACTTACGACCTTTGGAGCCCATTCCGACCATGTTAGTCTAGGTGTTCTTATCTTTCCAGTGTGTATTAGTTCCAGTACTCAACGTAACACTATCTGGAGCAATCCGCTTTCCTCCATACGTTGCACATTGATAGAGTTCACTGGAGTTTCACCGGATTTCGCTAAAGTTGTTTTAGGGTTACATACTGCAGTGTACAATTGACCTCTGCCGATCCAGCCGTTCTCTAACATTCATTTTGCCTTTTGTTCAGGACATGTATACCAATGGCAGTTTAGTGCTAGGGCATAAGTTTCCAAAACAATTAACAGCGCAGACATCTCAGTCTCGAATTAGGAAACGAAGCAAAATAGAGAGAGGACTAAACAGAGGGTCTATAGCTGAAGAAAGATGAATGGTGGTTATGAGTCGCGCGCGCGTGTGTGTGTGACCACATACATAAATTCATAATGTTGCATAATTTCTTAGAATAATTTGTCCTCTTACAGATGTCATCGTTCTCGATGTGCGTAGAAAATTCTTCGTCTGGTAACGTAGTGTACAACCTGCAGAATGGACTGCAAACGGATCCGTCTTGAACACGAAGCACTATAATCGCAATAACGACCGAGCACATCAATCGGGACGGTGCGAAGAAGAAGAAGAAGAGCCGGTTGATGCTCACGACTCACACACACAAATTCAGTTTTCACACTTCCCCTGTCGTAGTGGTGGTGGCGTTAGAACGATTCTGACCTTTCTCTATAGATGTCATAACTTCTATATTTTATTCTCGGTATTATTATCTATTACTACTCCGTTTATTGTTTGCTAAAACAATTCCCACGAATCGCGCGCCCGGTGAAATCACCAACACCGACACCGACCAGACACGTTCGCAATAAACAAGTTGTGCAGTTTCTTTTTGCAACACAACAGTCACCCCGCGATGCCTGATGCCTACTACAGATCACATTATTAGCAGACCTCTGCTGTAGTACGGTGCTAACCTTATTATGGTAGACAGTCGACTATAATAACTAACTGTAGTAGGTACAATAAAGTACTAAGGGTGTTACAGCCTAAAGGGTCTGCCACACAGAATGCGATCTGCGTCCTGCGTTCTGGGCAAGTGATCGTTGCGGTCAAAATATTTTTTGTATGTTGTGGTTAGTAGTGAAGCGTGGCACACAGAGTGCGTTCTGATCGTGCGGGCGCCAGAAGGACGCTGCGGCCAGAAACTGAACGCATCTACGGGACAGTTTGAAACAGAACGCATTGCGATCCACGCTTCATTCTTCATATTATCACGTTTTGTAGAAGGGAAAACTTCTAACGATAAAGATACCTCCGTAGATAAGATGATCAAATACACTAAAAACTCGTTTATCCGAATTTGATAGGACGGCGCCCTTTTCGGATAAACCGAAACTTCTATTTAAATAATAATACATATGTAAGTACAGTAACTTTATTTAATAATAATAATTTAAAAGTTACTTACAGTGAATATCCGCACTGTGAATTATAGTTTCTACAGTACTGGAACAGTTCTATTGCTTGTTCATACAGTAATCAATCATAGTTTTTTGCCTAAGCTTTGAAGCTCGTTTTCTGGCTGCCCGATCTCGAAGTCGTTTCATTGTCAGAAGTTCTGGAGGGAAAGTTTCGTCTTGTCGCTCCAAATACGAAGGCACAGGAAAATGCTTTTTGTATTTTAAAAATTTACTAAAAATTGTTTCGGATAAACCGGATTTTCGGATAAACGGGATTCTTATAAACGAGTTTTTAGTGTACTTTGAAAAGAAAGAGCAAAGTAGTAGTGGATCATACTGATCATCGCTTTTTGAGTTACTCTGATTCATTCAAGAAAATGTCACCTCGTGCTCAAATTAATTTGAAACTGAAGCCAGCTAGACATATACAGAAGCCGAAATAAATGAATTGGAGTGTCGATAAAATTTCGTGGGCACATTGCATAGTGCTTCGCCATATTCTGTTTGTGACGAACAAAGTTCAACGAATATTGCAGCTCAATCTTTTACTAATTTAAATAATTGTACTCAGATCTTTACACACAAAATTTTGACAAGTTGTATTTCAATAACAGACCAAAATACTTATAGGCCTATGCCTGGGACTGATAACTTATATTCACAATGGACTGTAATAAACATAAAATCATTATTCATATAGGTTATTGTAAACTTATTAAAGTAATTTTTTATGAATAAAATATTACCTAACTCAAACATAAACCTAACCTTTCTCTGGTCGATATAGCCCTTTTCCAGTTAGTATCAATCCTTTTTATTTTATGTTTGATTAAATTGTGTATTTCTTCAAAACATTCTGGTGACATACGTAAATATATATAAAAACGATCTTCATGTGATGAAAGTTCTCTACTTAGTTCATTAAACTCTCCAAACTATAAGCGGTTTTTTAGTTATGTCGTATGCTCACACTGTACGTTTTTATTTTTGTTTTTAAGAGATAACCGCAATTGAGTAAGATCTTCTTCCTCTTCAGATGAAGAACTCATGGCGACTGACCGCATGAACTGAACCTATTCTGTGTGACAGGGAAGATGGCGCGTGAGATCGGAATGCGTTCATTTGCCCGGAACGCAGAACGCAGATCGCATTCTGTGTGAACCCTCCTTTAATCACTACAATCCACTAACCTTTGTCTACCTAAAGTTCTGATACATAGCCCTATGTTACGCTACAATACTTGCTATGTTAAAATGTGACCGACGATACACACACAATTAAAGTAAAACAATGTTTCCGATAATCATCAAATATATTACAAACAGTTAAAGTATTCATTCACTTTAAACACGATTATGCAGGTTATGAACTTATTAAAGTTGCAGATTTTAAACGTTTTTGGGTAGTAAATGTACTTTTAAAAAGGGTTGAATTTAAAAGACATAGGCATAGGCTACACACGAAGGTTGCCAACACCCGAAAACGATAGGGAGCAGAAGAAGAAGAACATTGATGAATGAGATTTCCTTTACAGTTATACAGAATGAATCTACTTTCCTTTACAGAATGAATTAGTCTGTACAGTTTTATAACTTTCAGATCAAAATTTTTCGTTTCCTGAGAATGTGTCCTTTCCAGCTAAGTCTCTTGTCGACGTGAATCCCTACATAGGCTATATTGTTTTCTATGACTATGGTATTTTTACGTTGTTAATGTGTACTGGGATGTATTACTGTTTCTCTACAGCGACGATTACCTGGACTCAATTTTTTTTAAATTTATTTTCCACCTTCTCAGCTAATCTTGAATTCGCATAGGTTTATAAATTGTTAGAGGTCTTTATCAGAGTTTGATCACTGGGAAAGGTAACCTGTCATCAGAAAATGTTCTAGTTGTTGGGATGTCGGATGCATATAGGACATTGACTAACGTTTCTAAGTCGTTCCCTCGTGGAACGTCTCCTTTAATAAAGAAGTCGAGAGACACCCCGTCATTTACTCAAGTCCTAAATTTCCGGTTGTATAAATGGGACTTAGATTTAGAAATACAACACTGGGAAAAGTGTTGATTTTTAAAAGAGACCATCGTATCAAATCTTAT
This sequence comes from Magicicada septendecula, assembly GCA_034769895.1. Classification (NCBI taxonomy): domain Eukaryota; kingdom Metazoa; phylum Arthropoda; class Insecta; order Hemiptera; family Cicadidae; genus Magicicada; species Magicicada septendecula. The sequence continues at coordinate 118,116,727 of CM068375.1, read as the reverse complement.
CAAAGGCTTGTCTAACTTCTAAGAAGGTCGATATGGAATATTTGTCGTTTTGCAGTGCTTAGGCCTAATTATAATCTCTGTCATGAGTTGAATTTGTTGTGGAGTTCAGTGACGGGTTCCAAATACGAACTGGCGGAATGATTACTTCTTAGTAAAAAGGATGACGGTACTTTTTTAAAATTGCGTGAATAATGTCACTATTTGAATGCAATCGTAAAAATGGTTCGTCGTGCATCTTTTTCTTTTGCGAGGATGTTGTCGATCAGATGGACACCTGTAATGCATTCCAAACGTATCCTATTAGAGAATGCGTTTGGAAGATACTACTGTAATTATGTCAAATTAGTTATAGACAGTCAATTTGTATTTTGAATAAAATTCTTCGTATCTTAAATTTCCCACGTAGACTTCTACGTTTGGCTCACGTTCCGTTTTTGGCCCGTGATTCTGTAAATTTAACAGAATTCCATCGTAAACGTTATATACGGATTTGAGTTAAAATTCTCTTTTGTCTAACACCTCGCCTGGATTTTTACAACTTTTTAAAGTCGTTGATCCCTTTTGTGGGCTCCGGTGTCCTCAATTTTGAAATATCCACACTATATTCAGATTCTTATCAAATTTTGTTTAATTTGATACCAAACGGATTTTTGCAGTATTATCAATATTTTGCACCACTTAAAAGGGCTCCCGGCATCCCAAAATTTTGAAATGTCCAAACATGAATACTATATTCCGATTTTGACTAACCGTTCCTTTAATTTGATACTATTTTTTGAGCCCTGATATCCCAAACGTTTTGAATTAAAAAAATAAATTCTATAATCATATTCTGGTTAAAATTCTTAACTTTACAGCCCTCATGGATTTTTGCTATTTTTTTACAATTTTAACTCTTACATGTTTGCCTCCCAGCCTCTTAATTTTTGGGGGATCAATCTCAAAACAATAGGGGTTTGTAGGGTAAAGGTATGGATACGCACGAAAATAGGCTTATTAATACAGAAGTTATCGTGGGACATACCCGAAATATATAGATAGAAAAATTAACAAATGCCAAACGATCAAGTCAAAACTGAGAACTCTCCTCGCTCGCACGACAACGGAAGAAAATCAGTACATCAGTTTTCGAATACATATAAATAAGAAATTAATACTGTGAAAAGAAAAATTAATACTCGGAAGGCCGGAACATAATCAAATCCCCGTAGCTGCATAGAATTTCCATAAAATTGCGATTTGTAAAATCCATCGTTTGGAAAATGAATATTTGTGTGGCAACCGGTCTTCTATAAGTGGATGGCACCACAATTTCCCATAGTCTTAAAAGAAATGCTGCCAGACCTAATACAACGAATTGAAGGCACCAACTTTGCGGTTGATTTAAACTTATTGATTTCTGACGATCATCGATGGGGCAGGACTCCTACAGCTACAGGAAAACTTAATGACAGGCGTTCAATTAAAACGCATTATCTGTATTTAAGTTCCAATGTCAAACAATGGCAATTGTAAAGATGAAATCAAACGGAGGGAATCCTGTGGTAACAATAACCGTTGGCAACGTTACGAAAATCACGAGGTAAACACATACACAAAACAAAGATAAATACTGTCTTCAATTTCGACTCGTAACTTACGTATTTAAAACATTGTCCCTAATGGAATCTTCTGTAAACGATCGAAAATGCTGAAATGACCAGTTGCTAGAAGGTGATGCAAATTATGTGGACCGCTCATAGGAAAATGTTTCGATAGCCCTGCATAGAAAATTCCACATTTATGATAATAACCAGACTGTCAACAGGTAATTTGACGAGATGGTAGGCCTATTTAGAAACAACGAACAAGGGGAAGGCCAAGTGTAAAGACTTGCTGACTATTGTAGATATGGAAACGTCTGAAGGCAGAGGCTACGGTTAGAACAGCACGAACTCCTTACTAGCAACTAAAGTTATGGGTCACGACGTTCGAAACGAACACATAAGAAAAAGACTTCATTTTTGGTACGGTCTCCAAGTTGCGTAATTTAATAAATTATATAGATTCGTAATTACCTTTATCTAATTCCTTCCTTGCAACTTAATTATTTGCGTAACAACGCGTTTCAGGATCACAGTCCCATCATCAGGTTATAAAATTAAATCATGCACTAGTCACTCGTCGTTAAGTTTCTAAAAGTATAAAACCACTGCACAACACTCGTATTCGCGCAAACACATAGCTATTAAAAGTCGACTCCTTAACTTTACGACGACGCGCACGTGAGTGAATACACATAGCTATGTGTTTGCGCGAATATGAGTGTTGTGCAGTGGTTTTATATTTTGCAGTGGTTTTATATTTTGCAGTGGTTTTATATTTTTAAAAACTTAACGACGAGTGACTAGTGCATGATTTAATTTTATAACCTGATGATGGGACTGTGATCCTCAAACGCGTTGTTACGCAAATAATTAAGTTGCAAGGAAGGAATTAGATAAAGGTAATTATCAATCTATATAATTTATTAAGAAAAAGACGTTTCACAGTTTCTATTATGTGGAATCAATAGCGGTTAATCTGAAGTGCCGCTGAAGATGCCACATCGTAGAAGAGGAATGAAGTCGAGTAGTATCAGTAAAACGTGAATTAATCTGAAAAAATTGTAAATTATATGCCTAAAAGTTATATGCGTCAGATTACATGTGTAAAGAACAACATTCATATAGATCAAGACAGCTTAATAACTCTAATAAAACGACAATGTGGCATTTATAGACATTTATACGATACGGACACATCTAATAAATAGACGACAATAAACGGTCAGAGGTGATGGAATGAATAAAGGAAGAATAAAGAAACTCGAGTAATGATCGTCTCAAACTATTGGTCTCTAAATATGACCAAGTGGACTTTGGAGGCAACCAGAAGGAAGACGTAAGAGAAGAAGCATATAGTCCTGTAACTCTCCTCTCTTACCTCTCTTACTTACCTCTTGACTGGCGTCGACACACGGAGAACTACAAGAAAATTATTAAAATTATCGGTCAATACGATTCATGGGAAGGAGATACGTATTGCCCTGCAGAAATCGGACTCAAAAATACGTATAAATATAGAAATGTCATTAAAGTAAATGAAGCTGATGATCAAACATGTATGTCATCATTTTGATTTCTGCCCAATACCCAAATAAACAAGTTGAATACGCGTAAATATTGGTCCCGCTGTAGTCATTTAATCAACGGTTGTCGCACAAACGTTCATCTTTCACACGACGGACTTTACAAATCGCTTGAGAATTGTATAACAACAATATTGTATTTCACGATTTTTCACCGTTTTCTCTCTCCAGTAACAATCAGTTAATAATATAAATTAGCGTTGCTGGTCGGTTGGCTGTGTCAGGTGGGCGAGTGAGGAGGTGATATGAAGTGTGTTTAATTGTTGAAGAAGAAGAGAAAGCAGCGGTGGCGTTGTGTGTGTGACCCGGGGCAAGACCGAAGGGCCGAAGCCGTGAGTCACGACCGGGAGTTACCGGGAGGCGTTACCGAAATCGTGGGAACAGCCAGCCGTTACGTTACGTGTTCGTTATTTTACTGGGTTCTGCTGGTAGCGAGAGAAATGTCGCGTCGCGCCGCTTGTTACAGTAACTATACCGCCCACCATCGTCAGGCCACTTTAAATGTGTTACTGACGAACAACGGTCAGATTTGTAGTGTTCATGTCTGCTGACTGCTTCTCCCTCACTTCTTTCCTTCTCTCTGTTGTTGCTTCCTTTACTACCTTTACTTCTTCTTCTTCTTCTTCTTCTTCTTCTTCTTCTTCTTCTTCTTCTTCTTCTTCTTCTTCTTCTTCATTGTTTCTGGTTATTTTTTTTGTCATTCTCAGACATTAGTAATCTATACGTTATGTCCTCAATATTATGGAGCACCACATATTACACGTCACCAGTTGTTGTCTGAAAACATGTCCATTCGAAACGAACAAAGAAATTTGTAGTAGTTCGGACGATAGTGAAACGTACGGTGTGGGCATGGCCTGGAAAGTCCTCAACGACAACGCGTGTCAAGAAAAGAGACAAACGTAAACGATGTTGTTCAACCAATTCTATCGTTGGCAAGGACAAATTAAGCGAATGGGAAGCCACAGTTGGGCAAAGAGGACAGTAGACGTCAGACTAAAGGAAACAGAAAATTTAGAGGGCGACCTCTAGAATGCGATGATAACATGCGGTTTGTTGACAATGACTGGATCAGGAAAGCGAAACAAGAGAGACATAGTGCAGTTTCATAAATGCCAAGTGTACAAGTGAACTATATGAATGAATATGACCTAAAACGATGGTTATGATGATGATGGTGATTATTATTATTATTATTATTATCCCTGTTACAGGTGTCTCTTCTTATTTCCAAAATGAATCCGTGAATTCATAGGTAGCGATATTCTGAAACCGCCAGAAGATTTCTTGTTAAATCTTGTTTAACCGAAATACGCTTAGCAGTCATTAACTTATTGACAGGATTGTCATATTCTTCTTAACTTGCAGCTCTTCAATATAAATTGAAATCCATTGTTTCTGGTTGCTTCATCGTCTTCCAAACAATGTAGTTACATATTACAAAAATACTTCTTGTTCCGAGTGACGAATGACATGGCTCAGCGATTCAGTAAATACCGTCTAACATATCATAAATGCTTGACGTAGCTAATAATGTCTTTGGCTATGTGGAAAATCCGGAAATATTAAAAATAAGTATAAAACCGTGTTTTCTTAAACCTTTCAAGAACAAAAAATATATTAAAACAGCTGTAAGTATACTTGGAAAGCACTTCATCGTAGGGAATAAACACGGAATGGCATATGACACTAAACTTGAATTAAACGTTTTGGCCCAAGTCACTACATTTTTGGACATGTAGGCAACGATTGATTCCGCTGTGAAATCAAGGAAGAGATCAACAACCCGAGTGTTCAGTTTTAAAACGTTATTTTGTTTTTATCAGATTACTGGAGTAAAACTGAAAATGCAGATGGTACGTTGATGACAACGATAATTACGAGCACATAATCGGAAAGCAAAAAAAAAAAGAACATACAATTATTATATACGGGGCTAGGGTTTAGGATTTTAATAATTGTGTTTAACTTGCGTAGAGCATATGCTATGATAAACGGTACTTAGTGACTATAAATTGTAAGAATGGTACACAACATTAAAGGAAGAACAAATAGCAACAAAAGGATCACTGTTAAAATAAAATCCCGAAAATTGCTCGGGTATTGCCGTGAAAGACGAATGACCACTAAATGATGAGCCTATTATACGTAAGAAGAGTAGGCTAGTTCAAGCTGTACATTGGGTTTCTGAAATTAAACTATTTCAGTATGTCTCTCTTACTGTCATCCTGATTCAGCCGTTATCAGTAAACCGTATGATATCACCTGTCTCCAGTATTTTGAATAGTGGAGAAACGGTATTACAGAAGCCGACAAATGGAAGAGCACAGGGAAAAGAAAGAGGTTTACGGACGGCAGTGCGGGAAGTAACGAAAACTGTAGCCTCCCGTTAAAACTGGTGCAACTCTAGTACATCCAGAAATGTATCTTCTTCAAATTTTGTACATAGTTTCAAACTGTTACTTTGTTCTTTAAAGAAGTTATGGGAACATTTTTTTGCTTTTAATGTTTCGCGAGATTATACACTCTCAGACGTAGTTGGAAAATATAATCCTAATTTATAAGTCAATACTGAGGCCGGTCTGGAGCTGAGGGCCAGAGTTAGTAATTTGTTTTTGGAAATCGTATGATTTAAGAACAAGGTGATCAGAACTATTGCCGATACCATTTAATATGCACCAAACCACATAATCTCATCAATGTGTTCATGCATGAGACTACATGGCCGTCCTAATGAGTTATCGTAAAGACGCTGGATAATAACTATCTATTGCCATTAATCTGTCTGCTACAAGTGACTTATGTTGGTATATTAGAAAATAATGTTCAATGAAACGTCCTCTATATGTCATTAATTTTTTTGTCCACTCCCTTATTTTACAACTTATATGGATTGTCAATTTTAAAAGAAAAAAAAAACAAAATTTCGCAACTACTGATATGGAATGACTTTTTTTCTTTTTATCACCGCTGCCTTTCAATATTTTTAATACATTTACTTCCTCACACTATCTGAGTAATACTTAAGTACTACTAGTTAATGTTGGCAGCTCCCTACGAAACAATACGTGAATATACATATTGTAAAAAATTACTGTAATAATCTATCTCCAGGAATATCAATAATCTTGTAAGTGTAGAATGAAGATTGAGTACTGTTGTATATAGAAAAATATATTTTTTTTAAATAAAAAAGTAAATTTTAAAACAAAAATTTGATCATTTTTACTGACGATCATCTGCCTTATAAAGGAAAACGGAAATTATTGTTTCCTTATTTTTATCGCAAAGAACATAGATCCTTTAATGACAACACTCTTCCAGTGACAACTACGTTTATGTGTGTTTTTTATTAGAATTAAAGGTTTCATCCATTCTATAATGTAACCTCCTTAGGGGTAAGACATCGTAGAATAACATCAGAAACATTTTTTCAACATTTTTCTATTTTAAATTTTGGCCACGCAAGTCGTCGAGTTCATCCCTCAACCGTCTTTAAAGTTTTGACTTAAATCCCCTTGAAATGGACGTTGTGAATCGCGATGACAAAAGCTTTAAATACACGACCAAGTTTTATCATAGAGGTGCACAGAGCCAAGCATTCAGGTGGGGCGGGCGAGTCGGTAACGATGCCTCCTTACTGCGGTCGCATTAGATGCCATGTAATTGTTATTCCACTCGTTCGGCGGCGCTGCTTGCCTGTCTGTCTGTCTATCCGATGAGTGATTCTTGTGTTTGTCTATCGCTATCGGCCCAAGAGATTGATGTCTTTGAACATGTCATTAAGGTCTGCGCTCTCTCTCGCACACACGTCACGCATTACAACAAGAGATCTATCTGACGCTGACGACTACTCGGGCCCGGCTTGACCAGCCAAACCATTTTAATACATACGAAATAAACCCTTGCCGTTATTTCTTTCTCTCTCCGACAGAGTACGCGCAGGCTCGCCTGTCCCGTCCGCTTCATTACCATAAACAGGCGCGCGCTCGCATCTTGTAGTCGTCATGTACTCATTTGCAATGACTGTCAAACGCCGCCTTTGACAATGAGACATCATTTTGCCGGGACCGCTTAACACGTGTTGCATCTCTTTTTAGGCTGTATAAATTCTGGACAAAAACTTGCTCCGGCTTAATTCCGATTCTTACTCTCAATTTATTTCTATCTTGCCATTTCTAATCTTGTATCTTCCAGATCTGTATTATTTCCACCCCTTTAACTCAACGTGCGCATTCTTCGTTTCCCCTCGCCCCTTAGCCACATTTCAGGAATTGTTTTTACTAGGTCTAATTCCTCGTCCATTCTTTACAAACGTCCAGACCAGAACAGCTGCCATTATTCCATTCATCTGAGAGCTGTTGGATTAAAAGTCATCATAATCACCTAGTCTTTTCTTAATATGCTCACCACTCCAGAAGACCATTTCTGTTGAATTCGAAAGCTACTTTTTCTTTCTTTCATTGCAGACATCTCATAGCGGTAAGTTACGATGCCTTACATTAACGTGTTGACCTTTATATTATTTTTTAAAAAATAACGGTGATGTCGGAAATATGAACAAGTATTCTTGAAATGTTTTAACAACAAACGATTTATCAAAATCAGTAGGTCTAGCGAGCACGATTTCAGGTGTTTCTACAACTTGTTTATATATACTATAATGAAATGAAATAATACAATTAAATTTTAAATACTAAGTAAAGGGCCTGTAAAATTGGGCCCTTTTTCCTTACGGTCTGCATATGTTCACAGCTGACAAACTAATTTATCTTATTAAGCTTCCGTTATTTGAACTGCAATTCGAACTGTATGTAACGTGACGCCTATGTACGTAATTTGTGCACGTTTGGTTACGACTGTAAAGACAGAGACGAACGTATAGGCCTACGTATGCGTATGTACAATAAGCAATTAATAGGGAAAATATTAACTGATTTTTAAATGTGAAAGGAGGTATATGCAGGAGCTAAATAAAATGACGTGTTGGTCCTAAAAGGCAGAGAAATTATATCTGTAAAGATAAAGAAGACAGTAATTGATTTGAACAATAGGATGCCCCATGGTTCTGGGGGTTTCCCTATCGAATCAGTTGAACATGGTTCCCAAATATTATACCAAAATATTGCCTATATTTTGAATTGATTTCTTAGAGAAGATATCCCTCAGATATGGACAATAGCTTACATGCATGTCTGTATAACAGATGACAGAAGGATCTGATCAAACTATAAAGGCATAAAATATTAAAAAAGAATAAAGCCATAAAATAGAGTCCGAAGACAGGAATAGTTTTCATATTGGACAGACAGAGAGAAAATTCTTGGATAGGTACGAGGAACATCTGCCTAAGGGTGACATTAGGAACATTAAATACAATTTTGCCTCACATGTCATCAATCATAACCATAATTATTCCAGTTTTCGAAACAGTTTCAAACCACTGCATTTCTGCAAAAAGAGCAAACTCATGGACGCATTGGAAGAGTTTGAAATTTACAGAGCATCCAAAACTCAGGGTGATCAGCATCTGAATGAAAAACTTTCTTTCAAATCCAACGAGCTATATGATACAGCTATACGGGTGCTAGAACAATATGATAGATAAGTGCGGGCGCAGTATGATGTGGAATCGTTAGTCACTTGCGAGATCCGTAGCGATGCGCATCGTGAGATAACGGGGTGGTTGGGAGTCCCTTAAATAACGGGATGTGTGTGACTTTTATTAATTGACGTACTCCATGTGAGTGAACATATTTTATCATCTGATGATGGGACTATAAGTCTCGAAACGCGTTGTGTATAAAATATATAAAAAAGAAGTTGCAAGGAAGGGAACCTGGATGCACAGGTATTTTTAATAATTTTAAAAAATTAATATTTCTATAATCTGTTGAACTTTTCTCAAACAGCGTAATCAAAGTTTCTGAAATTGATTTTTAAAAATTCTCTTTGGAAATCGACTTTTTTAAAAAGTATCTAATAAAAATGCGTATCCTAAAAAAATTGTTTACTTAACGCTAAATAAGATCAAATAATAATAATAATTAACGAGAACATATTGAACAAATGATTATTCGATAATCGATTCGACTAGCTGTGTTAGCGACCGTCTTTCCCCTGCAGAGCGGAGTGCGACAAAAACAAGACGAAGGAACTGACGGAAATGGAAAAGAAAGGAATTACGAGTGAATTACACATTGATGCGGGGAAGCGGGAAAATGTGTAATGCGGAAGGGTAGTTAGTGATCCGTTAAGGAAAGAAACAGCGGTGGTTTGCCTGGCGTTGTGTTGACGTTTGGCACCGTCAGCCACACAACACACACACACACACACACACACACACACATTTCATGTTATTGAGTAGTATGTAACTGCCACAATACCTTGACGGTGTTTCGAAATTAATTACACACAAAAAGTAATTTATTGTTATTACCTCATTTTATTAAATAGAGTACATTTAACTATAACTCCATAATAGGTATAGTAGATTTAAATTTAAGGAATTATTATTTATAAAACTTTTTAAATTACAATAAATAAATTCTCTTAAAAGTTAATTTCAATAGGCTAATTATAATTTGATAACATTATTCGCAAATTATAACTATTCGGTAGTAACAATAATATTTTGTTATCTTGTTTATTACAAAATACTTATAGTAAAAATACTATCAAATATTTGTTACTATCATTCTTGGATGTTATGCAAGAACGAAATTTTGGTAACACCCGTCGGTAAGAGGCAAGACTTTACGGGATTCTGACTAATATGTGTCGCCCACTCGCAAAGTGGGTGATCGGACCAAATAAAAGAAATAGAGTTTGTGGCACCTCTGCATAGAGTTTATCCAGTGGCTATCAAGTGAAACATACGTATGGCTTCAAAACAGGTTAAAAACTATTTAAAATTCGGTGGGAAAAACGTGAGCGGCTGGAAAGTGGGCAAGTGACTGACTATTGGCTGCGAGTGCAAAGCGGACCAACAGAACTGCAGTTGCAAAACTGGCCAAGTCTTCATGAAAGCATAGACACAGGAAAAGTAACGGGTGCAAAATAGGCTATCTCTTCTTTCAACGACTGGTTCCCTTTTTTCATAAAAGAAGCGACTGTTAGATGGCACTGATCATAAAGCTTGGAAATGCGATGAAAATTTCATGTCTCTAAAACAAGACGTGTTTGGCGCGATTATTCGTGGTGACGTCTTGGTTTGGTGGAGCAATATTTTTATAATATTATTTACTTTATTAGTGACAGTTAAGAGCCTCTTATGCTGTGAGCAAATGGACCAAAAAATGGCGCATTTTTAGATTAAATGAGATGAAGTCAGTCAATGTAAATTTTACAAATCTAAAGATTGGTCATCGGATACCAGTTATAATTAATTCATTACCAATTCTTTATGCTAATACAGCTAAATATTTAGGAATGACATTACACGCAAAACTTAAATGGAAGGAGCACGTCAAAAAGAAAAAGCAGGAGTTGAATCTAAAGTTCAGGAAAATGTATTGGCTCTTGGGAAGACAATCCCAGCTGTCAATCCATAATAAATTGCTGTTGTATAAGCAAGTGCTAAAGCCTATCTGGACCTACGGAATACAGCTCTGTGGTTGTGCAAAGAAATCAAACATAAATATAATTCATACATTTCAAAACAAGGTGCTTCGGTGCATTGTTGATGCACCATGGTATGTAAGAAACGACAACTTACACAGGGATTTAAAAATTGTATTTGTCATTGAGGAAATAAAAAAGCAGGCGGTGAAGCATGGGCAACGCGTCTTGCAGCATGTACACCCTGGGATACGGCGACTGCTGGATACAACTAATGCAACTAGAAGGCTGAGCCGAACTAAACCACTTGATCTGATGGATATTAGTTAAATGGGGAGATTCTAGCCAATGGGTTATATCTCTTGATTAATATCTTTAATTTCGAAATGTAAATTACTAGATGGGTAGTACTCAGTTGTAACAAAAATAAAAATAAAATTAGTGACAGTTTTAAAATGACTGATCCTTGTGTTGGTGCAGAAAACATGGAAGTGTATAGCGAAGAATCAGCAGATAGTACTGATGAAAGTGGGTTAGGAACCAGCCCAAAAATGTTGCAAGCACAGTAAGTAATTGCAGAAATAAGAAGAAATCCCCAATAATGGAAAATAACTACTGTAAAGAAACGAAGGTAATTACGGTTTTTTAAAGCAATTATTAATCCCTTTAATAACTTTCCGTGCGCGCTTGTGCAACATAACCTCTCGGCAGCCTGTCCATATCGTCATACCATAGCATACTTTATTGAAAAATAATTATAATTTTACGTTGTGCTAAAATCAAATTGATCTGCTTTCCTAACTTCTACGTAGTCATAAGTGATTAAACCGTTAGAATTTTTGTTAGATTTTAAGTAACTGTTCAGCTTAAATAATCACTTAGAACATTATCATTTTAAAAATTGACGCTAGAACCACACTGGTACCTTCTGGTGTAGGTATCAGCCACAGGACTTCCCCAAGCTACCAAATAATTACAAAGATCAGCAGGGAAAACTATAAAGTCACGAACTGTCGATTCAGGATACACGTCGTATTCGTTAAACTTTTACGAAAAAAGTGATTACGAGTGGCAAAATAACCAAATTTTGCAGTACGTTTCGTATTGTCTCCTGCTCGACGAACTACGACCTACGGTGCCACAAAAAGACAACTGGTTTGAGCTTCCGAACCGTCGGTAGAACGTTCCAACCGATGTTCAGAGTCTGCCGGGCTGACTTTTTGGGAATTCTCTAGATTAATAAAATGAGAGTGAACATAGTTTCCAAAGAGATACGCCTTCAGCTGAAACAAGAGGGGCCGATAAGCCATCGAAATTGTATGAAGAAAGAAAAATCCAATTATGGTGCACCTTAAATAATTCCTGACTATCGAGAATCATTACTTCAGAGGTAAAACGCGTTATGGGCAATACTTGAGCCGCGAGTTAAATTTGATAAATATCTGGGAATTGTTTTATGGAAGACATTTAAACTTGGAGGTGACATATGATTACTACAGAACAAAATTCTATGACAATTTTAATATTGGATTCGGAGCTTCCTACGTCGACACATGGGTTATATGCTCGGCTCTCGAAAGTACGATTGCTTCTAAAAATGGACAAGTGGAAAAGATAGACTCAGAGCATAAGCCTAAAGCTCACAAAGTACAAAGTTACGTCATCTATAAAAGATTGAAAGAAGACAACGCCAAAGAACTAACATTAATCTATTATTATGATTCCAAAACTTCTAGACCAAGCTGCTTACTATGCAAAGATGTGTTAGTCAAAATTACTGTTTGCCAGAGCTCATCAGCAAGCGCTCAGAATGAGTTCGTCAAAAGATCTAATCAGATCGCGTCTGCTGTACATCATCAGCTTTTCCACGCGGAGTTGTAAGGTAATACCAGTGCACGACTGTTTTCGGATGGATGCGCGGTTAAAATAAAAATTCCACTATAATCGGAATGGTTATGTATTAGTTCTTGTTCGGGGCTCCAAGAAACGTCGGAAAAGTCGAAATATGAGAACCCTCGTTTCATGAGTCGAAAAGCGTTAATGAGAACCCTACGGTATACATTGATATCGTGAAGAAGTTTACGAAACAATTTTTTTTTTTTTGGAGAGAAAGATGGCAAAGTAAGGGATTAGGAGAATCTCATCAACGTCGTTACCAAAAGGTCGGAAAACTGGCATTTTAAATTTCTGAAATCTAAAAAATCATCATCACGAAAACCGTTAATAAATAGTAGTGCCTTGCGGGCGGAGGAGCATTTTACAACTTTGAGTGCGGAGATATCATTCTTGATATGATTTCGTTCCGAAAATTCTGTGCGTGGTTTGCAAATGGACGACTCATATATCATTCGGTCAATATAGGCTATGTCGCATTGATTATATTGCACATACATATGATGTAATACAGAAATTATTATTATGTGTTTAACACTTTATATTAAATGTGAAACAACATATTTGTGCGTTGCCGTTACCATTACCGTATCGGCTCTGAAAAGCCAATATTCTTCTTGTAGTTTCCCTCATCACTGATTGTCCGTAAGAAGTGCTTTCATCACATGAAAATATCTCGTGAAAGGAATCTTCTTCTTCTTCTTTTTAGTTTTAGTAGTCTCTATGTTCGCTTCTTTCCTCATTCTTTTTCAGTTTTTATTTTTGTTCTTTTTTCCTCCATTTTTCCTCTATCCTTCTCTTCCTACTTCGCTTTATAGGGTATACTTGAAGACATTCCAAAATCATTTCACCTGTTTCTTTTTTTTCTGCTTATAGTTTTCCTTTTTCAATGGTGAATAATACACTTAACTCACGATGAGAGCTTTCGAGATGAGCCGAGAAGCTCAAAAGCGCTTATCGTTAGTTAATATAGCGGGTTACTGGTGGCAACACATAGTGTACTGTATACATAACAGTCCACTAAAGTGAGTTTATTCTATAAACATACTGAAGCCTTATGTTTTTGCTTTCTTTTACTCTTCTTCAGAAAATTATTTTAGCTGGCTGTGTTGGATTTGACATCACCTTAGCATTTACGACGGTACTTCAGTGGCCAACATCTTACTATGTTCTACGTATTAATAATAGATTAAATTTATTTCTCAGAGAAGAGTATATATCCATGAGATATGGACAACAGCTTACACGTGTAAGCTGAAAGAAAGGGTGGCGGGAGGACATGCTCAAACTATAAAGACATAAAGTTAATGTTTCCGTAATCGATTAGACGTTTTTCAAGAGCTTAATAAAAATTCCAGGGAAAGTCCGATTTAGAAGCTGATTTTATTGGTCTTCTCCCAGAATATTTAATTTTAATCTGGACGTAGAGCGGACATCTGAGGCTCAGCTAGCAATTTAATCATTGCAGTTTTACGTAGATGTCAAAAGAAAGTCCTCCAAGCATGTTTACGTTAAGTCCTCCATGGTATCACTTAACGTAAATCTATACATAGATGTTAAGATGCTCAGCAGTTACGGAAGAAACTAACAAAGTCAGTGACGCATACCGAGATGTATTAGCATCCCACAGTATCATGCATCCACTCCTCTTGAAGAAGGAAAGTGTAGAAGACTAAAACAAATTGAATCCAATTCGATTAACAACTAGTTTTTGCTAATATTATTTCACAGTCTCATGAATGTTGGAAAATATTCACTAGAATATTGTTCTGACTCTAGTAAGTAGATTGCTGGGTTTTAGATACTTTATTTAGCTTTACAGTTTCATAAAGTCTAATGCTCTTACACCCGCGTAGTAGGCTACACATTAAATATTACCGTCTCACAGATCAAAAACAGAAATAACACTGTTGCCTATCTGAAATATATCGGAAGTGTATTACCAATCTGATGATGAGCTGTGAAGCTTGAAAGCGCCAATCGGTATTTTTTCTATAGTGGTGTGCAACAGTGTTATTTCTGTTTGTGATTATAACCACTAACACAATTTTATTAATTAAATAGTCTCACGGATCGTCATTTTGTACAGTGGAAACAGAATAACTGACACTAATGAAGTCGTTAATTACAAACTTTAATTAGACACAAACCACAGTTAGAAATCAACAAAGGCACTCTTTACAATAATTCAAGTTAAATTTGGTCATCAAACAACATCAAATGTCACCTTATTACAGTTTTTCACTAATTAACATAATAATAATCACTTTTTATTAAACCGCAACAATAACTTCGGACCGCACTTGAAATATCGCCAGTTCTAAGTGAACTGACTGGGTCGTTTCAAAATCCAGTATTTATACTTCGGCCGCCCCGCAATGTAGTGACACAGCGGCCCTGGATGCCAACAGAATAGTCGAGAAACGTGTGGAAGGCGAATCTCGAATATCTACAGCGTTATGTAACTCTGCCACGTCTGGAGCGTTGTCGTTGTCGTTGTCGCGTGCCAAGAGTCACGTAGGAACTTGTGTTATTTTTTATCTCAACTTAGTAATATATTACACCTCAAACACACAAAAGTTATGGGTTTCGTGGATTATCAAACTGTATTTCTATAGTGGAGCGTAGGGAGGTGCTAAATCCACTGCTTGCTCCCCGTAGTTCTCACCTTCCCTGCCAAAAGGCAGAAGGAGCTGCATGTCGTAGGTTGGAACCATAGCGGTGAATGACACTGTCCCGACTTCCTCCACATTCGCTAGATCATTGAAAAGGTAGTGTACTAAAACGACATAAAAAAAAAAACAGAATACTGCAATGGTACAACAGAATAAAAAAAGTGCTGAAGGATCTGTTCGCTCATAATCGGGGGTTTTACGCTTTACCATGGGGAAAATATCACTCTTGTCCAATGAATTAAATGAAATGTTTAGGCACAAAACCTGAAACGCACACACATGAGTGGTGTGTGTGCGTGTTCGTGCGTTCGTACATTCTGCCGTGAATTCCTGACCGGGGCAATTAGTTTAGTACAGAAAGCGTTGCCGATAATTATTATGATACTGTTTAACTAAAGACGCTTAGGGATTACTTAAAGTTGTGGGGGCTGGCGGCTGGAAGGAAGGAGGTAGGATGATTGTTCTCTGTTTCCTTTCTGTAGCCACCCTCTCTCTATTACTTCTTTCGTCCCCTTTTTAAGCGTAATTGTCTAATGAAATGGAAGAAACGCGGGTCAATCTGTCCATCCACCCTCTGCACTGTTTGACATGACCGCACTCACAGGAACTAAGTAACTTTTGGCCGATTTAACCACCCCGTCTATCTTCAAACAAGGATTTGTATTTAAGACTTCACACTTTGATTAAACTTTAAATTTCCGACACTTTATCGGCCAGTTACACTTGTCTTTGTTTCCCCTGCTTCGTTCCTCGAGTAAAACACAATTGAACAAGTTCTGTTGAAATTTGAAGTGATCTTCTTCAAGAGTTAACATCGTAATATGTATTACCTTTCCAATATAAATATCACATGTAACACGTTCCATAATATTAATATTTTATAAACACGTCATAGAAACACACATGTTACAAACAAATATTACCTAGTAAAATTTTAAATTCTGAAACCAATGTGCAGTCTTACAAAGCAACAAACGTTCTAAGTCATTTCATACCAGTAACATAATATTTCCACAAAGCTGGATTAAAACCATTGCGGATACTATGTAATGCAGAGTGAGTGAGCACTGATATACTGATATCTTGAACTAAGAAAGCCACCAAAAACAGTTACTATTCCAACGAATTACCAGAACTGTTTGATTGACGGTGCGACCAATAGAAGTCACGTTATTGGCTGTCTAAATACAATTGTCTAAATTTATAATTGACCAATTAACGTACAGAAATTAACCACTAGAACTGACAATGAAAATATCAAGGAAAAATACAAAGTGGAGTTCGATAAATTTCCCATATTTTACGTATATTACGAACGTGTTTGTTAAACATGTGGAACATCTTTGCAGTGTCGCTATAAAGGAGTAAAAATAAATGGAATCGTAATAAAAGAATATGGGCTATGTGACGATTGTTAATAAACGGATGAACAACTTGAATGACTAGTGATAGAACTCGTGGAAGCTAGCGAAAGGGGTCTGTCGGTCGGTACCGTGAAGATCATACGTATGTCGTATGTCTCAGGGAACCGAATAAACAACTAGAGAATTTTAATATTAGAAACAATGCAGGAGCTAATCAGCAATCAGGGAAGCAACCAGTAAGAACTAAGGATGGAAAGCTTATGGAACAAGTCCACCATTTCAATTACTTGGGATGTTACGTTACATATGGGACAGGAAGTGGCCTGGATGAAAAATTAACAAAATTTAGTAATATCTGTGGAACAATTCACAGATTCCGTAAATATAAGACAAACAAGTAAACAAGGATAAGATTTTTAAGACTGTAGCGGTACCAGTTTTGATGTATGGAGATGAAACCAGAGTCATGACAGAAAGAGCCAAAGCTAAGATTCAGGCAGCAGAGATGACATTTATGAGGAGTACTCTGGGTTGTACAATTCTCGATAGAAAGAAGAACGTGGCTATAAGGACGGAACTGGGAGTCGATCCATTGTTGGAACAGCTAAGGAGCAACAAAAGAAGATGGTGTGAACATTTGGGAAGAATGACGGGTGACAGGATTCCAGTGCTAGCAATGGAATACAGACCGGTGGGGAAGAGAGATGCAGGACGGCCGAGAACGAAGTGGGTCCCGGAACAGGTTCAGGATGAGCCTAATCTTGAGGCTCATGATGATGATGATGATGATGATGATGATGATGATGATGATGATGATGATGATGATGATGATGCAACATGTTAGCACGTACACGTATGAAGCTGTGGAGGGAAGTGAAGGGATGTTCGTAGGCTGCAGCACAACAGACAGTCCTCCTTCTTGTAAACTGGGAGCTGGGAGTATAACAGAATTTTACCTCAGGCAGTACTTCATTTTACCATATGTCAACAATTATTTTCCGAAGCATACAAGAACCCTGAAGGTATTTCATCATACTGTGGGGATTTGTTATTTTTCAGTCTCTCCGTCTTTTGAACCTCTTCATCATCGGAGGCATAGACAAATTTTCCAGTTCTTCTCCATGCGTAGGCCTAACTCTCTTATTTTGTCTACATTACAAAATAAATGTGTACCCGTATAAGTACAAAAACCTCCTAACATATTACGTGTTTGTGGCAGAACTGAAAGTTATCTCTACTACTAAAGTATTCTGTTTTCAGCCATTTAAACGACTTTATCAATTGTTTCTTCTCTTGAGATTTCCAGCTAACACATTGTTTCAGTCTTTATTTCCACGGATCTTATCCCACTGTTCTACATTTTTAGACTTTTTTGTTATCCACAGACATCAGTTCTTACGGGGAGGCCAAACCGTCTTGGTCATACCCTTAAGACGATATATATGAAGTCATAACCTTCATATATGCTTTCATACTTACTGTTCTCCATGTTTCATCATTCTTAATTCGATTTCTGCTGTGGTAAGTTCTGTATTCACTTCAAATATCTGATGTAGATCGTTTATAATCGACATTGATACATGATGTTTACCACGCAAGATTCGCTAGTGTAGAAAGATGTCGCCTACAAAAATTGACCAACTCCAATCAAGAACTATATGCTAAGGAAATTCTGTGTTTCGGAAAGAGCAAGTTAATGAATCACAATTCGGCAACTCGCTATGAACCTTTTACCCGCTGAACACGTCGTAGGCAGTAGGGCTGTACACTAAATAAATTACATATTCGAAAATATATTACAGTTAGAGGTCACTGTTGACTTTGAGTTACTGTCTATTCGGTAATGTGCATGTCAATCAGGACTGTAGGTATACTGAATGTAAACGGACTGCAACGCGCAAACATATAGAATATTAAGTGTGTTAATGAATTTTTTGTAGTTTATAATCTTTTTTGTCGTATAAATCGGCTTTCCAGTAGCCGCCACTTTAGGTGTATTGTTGGGCGTTTTACCCGCCTCGTTACGTTCATATTTAGTGTACGTTGGTTGAGACCTTATTATTTAATCACAGAAGACTGTATTGACTTGGCTTTATTACTACATAAGTAATATATGACGGTTCCATTCGTGCTAGTGGGCTTTCACGAAAATGCACACACACACACACACACACACACACACACACACACACACACACACACACACACACACACACACACACACACACACACACACACACACACACACACACACACACACACACACACACACACACACACACACACACACATTATTTACTACTACTATTATTATAATTAGGACATTCTTCTTCTTCTTCTTCTTCTTCTTCTTCTTCTTCTTCTTCTTCTTCTTCTTCTTCTTCTTCTTCTTCTTCTTCTTCTTTCTACTACTACTACTACTACTACTACTACTACTACTACTACTACTACTACTACTACTACTACTACTACTAGTATTATTATTATTAATTTTATTATTACACGGTTGCCGACTGTCTTGGTCGTTGGCGGAGTAATGCCGATCGTCATTCTCGCCAAGGAAACGTCTGATCGTATCCCAGAGTAAGAAGGACGAAGCTGCACGCCGAGAGACAAGAAGCCAGATTGTGGAGAGCTGGCAGAGGGCTTGAGAACAAAAAGATCGAGGTCATCGGATGTAAGGTTCATCAAGCAGGTGCAGCCGTGGGCGGAGAGGAAGCAAGATGGAGACCGATTATTACCTTACACAGTTTCTGACTGGATAAGGATATTTCCGATCTTATGTAAAGAATGCTGGAAAGGCCAAGTGAATAGAGTCCCTGTGCTGTCCGGGGGATGCGGACGATACCAGCCATACCTTCTTCATGGCAACTGACGGGAGCAACACAGAAGATCGTTGCAAGAGAATATTAAGCAGGAGATCTCCTCGAATAACATCATCGAAGCGATTTTTCGAAGGAAGGACACTTGCTACCGTGTGGCACGCTTCGCAGAAGGAATTCTTCGTGTGAAGAAGATAGATTTGGATAACATAATATAGAAGAAAAAAAAACAAGCCAGACGTGAGCTCTAGGGCTGAAGAACAATAGGCCTAGCTCGAAGTAATGTGTCAGACAGTTCCAGGTTAGTAGAAGCAATACCCAAACCCGGAAGTCTACACCCGTACGAACATTTGTCCAGGAGATTTTTTCACCTACCCTCGTAAAAAATATTACTACAGATCTGGGTTATTTTTACTGTGTTATATTTACAGACCCAGAATGAGACACTGAAGGAATGTGGTGTGAAAAATAAAAAACAAAAACATAGTGAAGGACCGCCACATAATCGGAAAACAAATTAACGAAAGAAAACTGATCAAGCGGGTCAGTTTCAGTGTTTAGAGTAGTGGCAGAAACAAGCGAAACACAAGATGTAGGCACAAACCGAAGAAAATGAAACTGGGAAAATACTCTGTATTACGAACAACAAATTTATTAGTAAGAAAGGATGA
This sequence comes from Magicicada septendecula, assembly GCA_034769895.1. Taxonomy (NCBI): domain Eukaryota; kingdom Metazoa; phylum Arthropoda; class Insecta; order Hemiptera; family Cicadidae; genus Magicicada; species Magicicada septendecula. The sequence goes on along the minus strand of CM068375.1, from coordinate 118,096,573 downwards.
TCAGAGTTACGGTTTTCAATACTAGCTCGTATATACAGACCAGGACAGGGATACATAAATTGAGTTTGCTCAAGAGCTATGAAGAGTGAAGTACGCCTGAGACTAAATATTTACGTAAAAGATAAGCAATGTTCGTGACACACAAAATAAGGCACACTATATTCGTAGGAGTACACACAAGGAGACAGCTAAGAGGTTGTGCGGCTTCACTCATACGGAAAGAAAGAATGAGAAGAAACCGGTAAAAAATACGTGGGCAACTAGATTTTTAAAAAGAAAGAGGAAGACCTAAAAGTAATAACAGTAGAAGAGCGTAGAAATAAGCTATCAGCTTGAGTTGTACCGCCTAGCTTCAGCCGATATTGTTACTCCAGATTACCGTAAGAAACTCATTCACACAAGCTGTTCCGACCTGGAGTCTGGCAAACACATCTTTGATTTTATGGTGCTGCTCGTCAGTCGAAGCTGGTTCCTCCAGGTTAGTGACCAAGCACCATTATCATCTTATTAAGCATCTTAATTATCAATTCATTAATTAGAAAACTACAACAATGAATAATACAAACATAAAATAATAAAAATGTGCTTCTTACACAAATAAAAATTCTAATAATCAAAGAGCGTTACTTTCTGTTCCCACAGGTAGGTGTACACCCTAAGCATCCGTGAGAGGTCGGACGATGAGTGCTGCCTAATAGATTACACATCTTGTTCACGCATTGTAAATGTTGTTACACATCCCACCCCCTTTTTAATTTCTCAAGCAACACGAACGTGTCCACATCGTTAGCAGCCGGAGCCGAACCAGCGGCATAGTTTAGACAACAGAGAAGAATAAGAAGAAGAAAGCGTTATTAGTGCCGACACCGCGCATCTCCATGGCAACGCGTCAGTCACGACGACGACGACGCATGCGCAGAGTTCACTTCTTTAGATCTCTGATAGTTGTTAAAGTCTTATTGCTGTTCATCAAACACAACAAGCGAGAGGCTTTCCTTTTTAACGATTTAAACAAACAACTTATCAATGTCTACTGGTTGAGCTATTACAGTTCAACACTGAAGACGGAGACAGCCGGCTGACTAAGAACAGATCCACTCGAAACACACACACATACAGACTATTCCTAAGATTTATATAACGAGAACCATACAATAATAATGTACCAAATAATAATGAAGTACCACAAATTTGTGTTTAGTAGATAATCCCGAATCAGTGGTGGTAAATAATTAAAGTGATAACGGACTTATTCTTGCCGTAATAGAAAATTGGAATAGCGCTGATTAAATATATTTTATTGATGCGATGTTCACAAGTTTGTGAATTAATGTACAGTTTCATATGTACAAATCCGAATCATTTCGGTATAAGGAATTTTGATTACACACTCATTACTCCCATACATTTATTATTAGAGATGCAGAGGACGCTACACGAAGAAAGAAAAGACAGAGAGGTTTCTATAACAGACAACAGATTAAAACTCCCATGGGTAAGTTAACGGTAATGGGACGAAAGTGAACAACAGTGTTCTAATCAGACATCATGAAATTGATGTAATGCGATCACATAAAGGTGTCTTGGTACATCACGCAAGTGCTGATGGTCCAGCATTCAAGATATAAAAAAGAACAAGAGAAATTGTCCTATTGTTGAACTTTCACGTTCCAGATGGGAAACATTGACAGGAAGTGTACGTCGTCATATTCGGAGAACGACTAAGGATGTTCGTCTTCATTAAAATCATAACAGCCGATCAGGTATTACGAGGAACCGTAACAAAAAATTGAATAATAATATTCTTCTTTGGACCTTGCAGGCTTAGGCATTATGAAGGCTTAGGATTGTTTCTGATTAAATAATCAACGGTTCAAAAAAATCTCGCCCTCTGTTTTCAGACGTTTCTTTTCTTTTCCAGCCAATAGTTCAAAAATTAGTTTCGAAATTCTTCTTGGACCATTCTTTCATCATGAGCTCTCCAGTTTTTCTTTGTATCTTATTGCGATTTTGACTACTGATTGTACATCCAATTCTGGCCCGTCTAGTTTCAATTTCAATTCTATCTTACCTTGACGGACCTCAGAAAGTTTCTACCTTCTCCGTATCCTTTAATCTCGGTTCCCAGCACTCGGACCCCTACAATAGAGTGGGAATCTCCCACTTTTTAAAATTGTGTCTTTGTTCGTCCGGTGGCTTTTCCTCTTATTGACCTTATGCTGCCATGTTATCCTTGATGGATATTCACCTTCTTCAGTAAGTTTCTGTCTTCCTCATAAGAGACATCAAAACGCAAGTACTGTAAATGCGACACTTGTTCTATTAACTGCGCACATATCAGAATCTTCTATTCCACTGGGTAACTTCATAAAAATGCTATCGTTTTCGTTTTGTCAGTAGCTGTTCTCAGATTATATTATGAATCTATAATGTCTAGCATGTCCTAGAAACGTTGTTCGATATTTTCTATTAAACAATACTTTACTTACAATATGTTCAGGAATACTGAGGGAATACTATGAATTTTCTATCCATTTGCTTGTAAGGTCACGTAAACAAGGTCACGGACAAGTTGTAGTCATGTGTTACTCCTTGACGTATGAAGATCCTTGCAGTTAATTCTTTTCCTTTGTTTATAACTGTTTGGGTGTGTCTATATGTGCATTTTATTATAGGTTATTATTATAAATCTTTAGTATACCTTTTTCCCCATTATGGAAAACAGTTTATTCCTGTTGATATCATCAAAGGCTTTCTCAAAATCTGTGAAGGATATGTATGCTTCAAGACTGAATTCTTTAGGTTGTTGAGTTACCCGTCATAAGTGAAAACACTATTAATGCAGGATCTTCCACGTCTGAAGAGTGCCTGTCTTTCAACCGAAATACTTTCGGAGATGTTACGAAGATGCCCATTCACAATTTCGCTATATATTTGTATGCTGTATTCAACAAACTAATGCTCTGTAGCTTCCAGTGTTATTCACTGTCCTCCTTATGTTCATGCTTATTCAACACATGTTGTATGTACGAAGTATGTTCTAAACTCTCACATAAGTCTTCACATTTCATCATTTCGACCTTTAAACGTAGGCCAGGACGTTCCCTGTTCTTGGTGGTCATCGACCATTAATGTCTTTTCGACTTCACTCCTCTTGATAGGGTCCAGTACTGCTGTCCAGTATTATTAATTTCCTCCTTTACGTTTGCATCATATCTTAACTGCTTATAGTGGCTTAACCATCCTTCCTGTGATGTGAGCTTTAGTTTTTGTATCTTTGTTTATGTTATATATTATATTTACTGAAAGGAGAGAATTAAAAATATTGTGAAAATAAAAGAGCTGTATTAAAAATTTGACCAGGGAAAGCAATAGGATTGCCCTGGGTACCTCACCTACGATGAGGCATCCCTAATGGCTCGAAGCATGAGGCGTTTCACCTTAGAATTGGTGTTAAGGAAAGTCAAACGCGTGTTAGATCTCAAAATACATTTGTTTGTAGTAAAAAAAAAAATACGTTCAAGATTGGCGAGAATGACCTTTACTCTTTCTGCAATTTACTATTAGATTTATCAATGTGTGTGTGTGTGTGTGTGTGTGAGAGAGAGAGAGAGAGAGAGAGAGAGAGAGAGAGAGAGAGAGAGAGAGAGAGAGAGAGAGAGAGAGAGAGAGAGAGAGAGAGAGAGAGAGAGAGAGAGAGAGACGTGTGTACAGTATACGACTAGGATGCGAACAAAGAACAAATTAATTACAGTATGTTGTAATCAAATTTGTTATAAGATTGAACAACACTGCCGACTTCTGAAATCAAGATAACAACGAAACACAACTCAAGGAGAGGAGAGATAGCGACGGTTCTTTTGTTTTTTATAATATTAATAGGAAAAATGTTAATTTAGCAACAAAGAGAAGAAGACGAAAATGGGTACTGCTGCCGCTGCCGTATTATCTTCAGATCTCATCTCCGCCCGACACTCGACAACAGTGTTTCACGGCTGCTGGCTGGGACGGACGACGTTTTAAAAGTTTGGGCGTGATCCTGTCCCGCAGCCGAGTGGGGGAGTGTCCGCCCTTGATGGACTTTTCTCTCAACACACACACACACACACACACACACACACACACACACACACACACACACACACACACACACACACACACACACACACACACACACACACACACACACACACACACACACACACACACACACACACACACACACACACACACACACACACACTAATACGTTGGACAGTATAGTGTGTGATCGTTCGCGTACGTGCGTGGAACGCTCCTCCGACGATTCGTTTCCTTCTCTTTTTACACTTGAATTATCCGTTATTCTTTGTTATAGTCTGGCTTTAGGGAAACTTAGGAAGATACTGTTGTGATATTGTCTGTTCTGTAATAATTAAGTTAAGTTTAATTAGCAGACTCATGAATCTTTCGTTGATATAAAAAAGATGTTTGACAGAATGATAAAGAGATAACGCTGGTTAACATTAGATACGAAAGGATATCCTAAATATTTAAAAAAAGAATAAAGAATTAAACTAAACGTAGGACATATTATTCTTAATTCTTTACTTTTAGAATTATTCCAAAACTTAATAAAAAGTATTTATAATGAACCAAAGATAAATATCCACTTAAACGTGAGTAAATTGTTAAAAAAAGTTTTCTAATAGGGGTTTAAGATAAGGGATGGCACGATGTTAATTCAGAAGAGTGAGGATACTTTGAAAAAATATATGTTACGAAGATCATAAAGAAACTGAAGAATGTGAACATAGGAAAACGAAACTCTGGACGACTAGCATCAAGGCGACGAGAGACACAGGACCGCAACAGGAGAATCCTCCTTAACCTTGAAGAGTTGATGATGTCGTTTCTTACAAACTACATAAATTATCAATAACTGAAAGTCAAATGTTCATGATTTCACGAAGCTGTTCCACGTCTTTATTTTTATGTGTTATTTTGCTCATTAAGTGTATTTCATAAATTTTTATTGTTTAATTTGTATCATAATTTTTTTTTTTTTATTAATACCCACAGAGAGATCATATTACTTGAAACAAACTATGCCAGCCTGTCAGAATCACTTTTTCTCTTATTTATCTTATTTTTTCTGCTTACAAGAATTTTCCTATTTCTGAAAGACCAGATCTGCTTAAAGGACTATGTTAAGAAACATATTTTTACTTTTTAATGTAAACAGAGGTGGAAAGCGAGAAAGGAAAACAGTGGAGATGAGAGGAGTAGAACCAAGTAAAAGAAAAGGAGAAGCTATTTTTTATGTAGGCTATATTTTGGCATATAGGGAACTTATTATTTTGTTAAGCTTGTGATTTTGGTGTTTTACTTCCCAAGTATATAATTAATAGTTACTTCTATTTGCTGACACCCAACTGCTTTGCTAATTTATATAGGTATGTATGTAGTGCCTATCTAAATCAGATTCGCGATACAAATATCAAAATAAATATCAAAATAAAAATTAAAGACCGCATGCAAGCAAGTTAAAATATAAGATAGAATTGGTCCGTCTGAATCGGGCCACCGAAGATGTCTCATAGTAACAATTATTGCTAAATGATTGATGTGAAGAGTAAAATAAGTGTTAAATTCTAAAGAAGTGGTATTGTTTGCAATGAAACCCACGGAAAGTTTACAAATGACATCTGGCAAAAATTCAAGATAACAGCATTAGGTGAATGGATTTTTAATAGAATTTGTAATGGTTGAACGTGAGATAAGAATAAACGAAACAGAATTTTTAAAATAATCGGATGTACGCGACTGACAAGAAAGACACCTGTAGGCAGATCGACAAAAAGATTAATATATATTCAGAAAAATTGTGCTCGCTGTGCTAGCAGTTTACCAGTTACTTAAAAAAAATAGATTTTCCTTTATTTCTTCTTCTTACATCAGGAAATAGATAAGAAGCTGTCTGTTCTACCTTAAAAACGTTTCCAGCCATCTCTTCCTGGTACCCGGTAAGGTCTATCTTTTACATGTAAAATTGGTAAATTTGGTGCACACTTTTCTCAAAACCTACTGTATTATTTGCGTCTTATAGTACACTTTAACACAGGGATTTTGTTATTTGACTTTTGTTTACAAAAATATAATTTTTCCTTTGAATGTAACTTTTTTGTTGATAAAATTTATTGATTAAAAATTTCTAAAAACAAAATTTATATCTCGATCAAAAAATCCTTGTGTTAAAGTGTGCATCAGGTGGTAAGGAAAACATGGTGAAAATTTCATCCTGTTATCTTAATTAGTTTTTGAAAAAAGTGCACCAAGTTGAAAAAACAGGTTTCGGCAAACCGCAATAGAAAATTAGGAAGCTTATAATAGCATAAAACATGTAATAAACACTTAATTTTTTATTTTAAAACATCCCAGATCCATAGATTGGATTGTCTGGATCTTTTTTTTCATCTTCTAACCTTTTTTTGGCCTGCCTCTTTGCTTGCCTTTTTTTTTTTTCATCTCCGCAGTGGTTTGTAGGGAGTTTCGCAGCTTTCCTTGTCAGTCGCTTTCATCGATTCAGTTGTATTCTTTCCACATCTATTCCTAACTTACTTAAAACTTTACTGTTTGTAATCTGTCCACAATTGAATGTAGATACAGCTTCATACACTCCAAAGTGTAGGTTTTTGATTCTAACAAAGCCTACCTTTGGCAGTCTTGCCCAAATCACACTATTCACACTTTCTTATGGATTCTGCTTTTGTTTGTGCAAACACTTTTTTAGTAGCTCTGTTTCAGATAGGCTTTTGAAAACTGGCTTGATGAATTCCATAATAGCTTCTTGGAATACTGTTTTTGTGGTTGTAAGTTTCACCTGTTTCTACGGCTTTTTGATACTTACACCAACTTCCTTTCCCTTAAAGTTACACCGTAAGTTTTCATGTACATTCCCGTATAAATAATTTTTTTTCACTACTTTATAGTAACCAAAATGCCACATATTATATATCAAAATGTTCAGAAAGAAACACTCTATAATTAATAGAAAAAACAGAAAATGTGAATTTTTTTGATTTTTGCCTACCGGGTACCCTTAACTGCCCACGGGTCTATGTCCTATAGGTTTCCAGCCATCTCTTCCTTAACTGCCCACGGGTCTATGTCCTATAGGCTTTTACTTCCATACTTGTTTGGTTAGTCTTGAATATCACATTCATTCTTAAAGTTCCTTCCATAACCGTTTTCAGTCCTTTAATCTGTAATTCAAGTATTGAAACCTGATGATGAGAATTTATTCTCGAAACGTGTCGTTTTAAGAAAAAACCAAATAAGTCACAAGACGGAAGTTAATACAGGTAATTGCCTAATATTAATTCTAAATATTCTGTAATTGAAGTTAAACATTTGTAATTTCCCACTTAAATTTTCATTCTTTGTGTTCATCTAGAGGCGTATTTTTACTATCTTGCTTTTTAGTTATGGACAATAATTAATTTCCATAGGACGGCACAAGGACCGCCATACGAATGAGAAACTTTTATTTTGTCTGGGAGTACATGACGACAATTTCTAACATCCCGGTTAAGTTTTGTTGACAGGTAATTGTATTGTCACTTCGGCATACAGTATTTAAGACATACTGTTATAAGTAAATTAAAATAAAGTTGCCCGTTCTATATCTTTTATAGAATTTACAATGTAGATCTGCCGTCCGGTGACAATTAGGATAATGTGGCTGGTTCAGCTCCTAGATTATACCTTCTTCAACTTTTCAAGGTGGTAAGGCCAGACTTTCGTAAGAACTGTGTGGTCCCGGATTTCTACCATCAATAGTCAACTTGTCACTTTTGATTTGTGACATGCCATTGTGTCTATGTCTGTGTCTGCAGGGTACAGGAGACGCGCGGCTAGGTTAGCACTCGAACTCTCGGCTACTAAGGGCATTAAAGCATGGTTATTCACTTAAAACTGCTTATCTCAAGAGTATGCTAAAAAAATAGACATGAACTCGTAACAGAATGTTTTCACTCGCCACGCAAAGGTGTTGTTTACAAATCCAAGACTGAACTTTATCTGTTCTTAAGTGTTTACTTACCTTTTGATAATAGAAGCTATTACGTCGCAGAATGAATAGTAATTGTTACTATCGAGTTCGATAGGTTCTTGCTCTTGTCTGGTGTCGCTCATTTTCCTAAAAAAAAACACATGTATAATACTTTCATGAAAATACCGAAAGATAATTGTTACATTCTAAAAATAACACAAATAGTAGATATTTAAACAAAAATAGCAATGAGGTTTTTTAGGCAGAGGATGAAACCAACAAAGTTCCATGAAGCCATCTAGAATAGAAACATTAGTAAAGATACTAAAAGCACATACACGGGAAGAAGAGGCGTACAGGTGAACGGGAATAACTTGCTCTATTACAAAGATGCTTGACAATATAGTGTGTAATTGTATGGGTACGTTCATCGGTTGCTAGGACATAAGGAACTATGTGAATATTACAGTGGTAACTATTTACAAATAAAAATGAGGAAAAGGTTGGTATTGGGAATGGGAAATATAGATGAAAGTTTCAAGTCGGCGAGAGGGAATATCACTTGTGGAAGTAGAAAATGTCATGAGGGGAAAATGTTACCGAAAAAATAAAAATCTGAGAAACGAAAGAAAGTATATTCCGCAGCACAACTGAAGATATACTGTCGTTGAGATAGAAAAGTTACCTCATGAAACGGAGAAAAGAGATAAATCCGAATAAATTTATATAAGAATTTGAACGTAGCGAACTCCAGAGAACAAATTGAGAACCGTAGAAATGTGGACAATACAAGTACCACGGTAAATAACCAGCAGATGACATAATGACCGGAATTCAATGTTTACCTTATGTTCAAACTACTCAAGAGATTAACTATTAATTTGATTCTTAAGTATTTATAACTGAACTCAACAAGTGATCTGTGGTGACCCAAAGTTACATCTAATATGCTGGAGCATTATACGCTCAAATACTGTGTGCCGTCCTCACACTGAACAACATGTCAGCTTCAAGTGCTTCGTACTTTTCAACCTTCTTTTTAGATTTTCGTTTACTAAGCAATCCGACATTAATATATTGATGTAACAAGTGGGTTATCAACAATGACTATACTTCGATAACCACATTCTGAATCTCAAAATCTACGTTTAGATCGTTAATATCGCAGAGCACATTTGCATATAAATGAGGATTTAGAAAATTATTACGCGGTAGTTAGACCGTCATATTATTAGATTACCGTCATAATTCATGTTTTACCCTACGTAATTAAGACACTAAAAAGTAAGACTATACATATAAGACTATAATTAGATTAAGAAAGGGTTAAATACATTATATTAGCCGAACGGTAGAGAAGTTGAGGAATGTTATTACATCTATGTTGAGCAAGCGTTTAAATTCCCAATTTTTCAATAACTGCTGTTTTCTTTTTATGAATCTGCTTCTATACTATGCTTTAATGCACATAACCGTCCTGTAATTAGGTGGGTGGATGATCTCAAGGTATTCTGTCATACACTTTTGGCTTCCGTTCGTTAGCTCGAAGATTCCTTTCCTTGCTTGATAGGCAGCACTTATTTTCTGGCGGTACTTCTTCATTAGGTTACGAGGCCATTCTGCAGCTTTTTAATGAGTGTAACCACGCCACTGGGATCTCTTGGTTACTTCTCTGAAGCCTTACCACCTCGGTCTGGGACTGCTTATTTGGGTTTCCTCTTTATTTTTTAGCTAACCCCTGTATCCTAGGCTCATATGCCCTACCTGCGATCCTCAAAATATATTGTAAAGATATTACACTACCATTTTAGTTATCTTGTAAGTTGATTAAAATCATAATTGCCTCATTATATTAGGGTAAAACAATACATTATTTACATTTTAATTTTAATTATCGTAAACTGACTTTACTATCTGTATGACAGAGATAGTGACACAAAAACAGGTACATTTCGTTTGATATTTGGGTATATCTACAGATTATTTAAAACAAACGGAAAACCTAAAACTGAAATTTTCAAGACCATGGTCAAACCGGTTTTGATATGTAGATGCGAGAGTTGGATAATGACTAGTAAACGAGAAAAAATAATCGAAGAGTCGGATGTGACATTCTTATGAAACGTGAAATACAGTTATAGAAAGTAGTCACGTGAGATTAACTTGATACCAATAGTATAGAGACTGCCGGCAGAAAAGGAAGTATAGGCTTCCACGAAAAGAATTACACAGGTCATTGAAACTGGAAGTCTTAAACCCTGGAAGTACAGGAAAAGAAGAAGGAGATGATTTATTGGACAGAGACCTTTTATCTTGAGACATGATACAGAAGGCAGAGAGAGATAAAGGCATAGGTGAACAGTAGAAAGGCTTCGAGAGCTATATATATCCTTACACGATCATGATGATAGACCCAAAGCCGGCCGGACGTCATGATAACAGGTCCGCCATTTCTTGAATTTGAAACCACTATATAAGTCCTCGAAAGGAGAGTCCCTACGTATTACCCAAATTGGCCTCCTATAAACTGCTTCCACAAATATTACAAATTTATGGCGAGTATACATTAGCAGCTTCTTCATTTTAGACAGTTACTATTGGTAAATACGTTATGACATATAGTGGTGTAGGACAACATAAGCATGTACAAGCTGGAGTACCTATGTATATAATTTAATAAGAAATGAAAGAAGAGGATAGTCAGTTACAAGCCGGATAAACAATAGATACAGATAGATATGGGATAGACAAAATATATCTGACTGTCTTGGCTGTTTACGCTCCTAATAAAGGCAAGAATGATGAAACAGATTTTTTGTTCCACTATCTTCAAAGTACTTTGGAGAAAACCAATAAAATGATTACATTATTAATATTATAGAGATTACAATGAGAGGATTTAGCGCGAACACGTAGAGGACTTGACACGATGTTGTGGAGAAGCAACTTTGAATTATAATGGGCAATCGTTGAAAGGTTTTGTGAGTTTTAATTATTATAGAATTCTGAATTCCTTTTATAAGCACAAGGGAATTCATATATATATTCTTGATCTTCAGGAAAATAAAGAACAACGATTGACCATTTTTAGCGAATCAAAAGACTTCGTCTTGTTCAGAGATGTCCTTTGCTCAGAGGATATGATTTAAGCACAGATCATTTTCTTCTACAAAGCCAAAGTAGCCTTGCAGACCCGTTGTTTTAAAATGAAAACAAAATCTGACTTTAAGAATGAAGTAGGCCTAAATAAAATATTTTTCCTTCTAACAAGAGGCTATTAAGACATTATATCAGGATATGTTAGACGTGAAATTAATAAAATTCCCACGACTTGGCGCATAGGATAATAGTGGGGGAATTTAAAACAAATAATAAATGAAGCCGTGAATGAGGCATTAGCAAAAAAGTAATTGAAGAAAATTAAGAGAACGTGTCTTTGTTTGTTCAGAAGAGATACAAAATAAAAGAAGTCAAAGCTATATTTGAAACATATTTGATAACAAATTTAGGATATTTACTTAAAATTCAAGAAAAAGTCAGAAGAAGTGAAACGGCTATGCAGAAAGGTACAGAAAGATGGATGGGATAGACATTGGAGATATTGTCACTCAACATCAAGATTGGCTAAAATATTATAAAATCGTGTGTGCTCATCCCCATTCTAATCAAGAAGAAATTGGGGATGAGCTAATAATTAATCCGGATCTGATAGACTATGAATGGTTCGAATCAGCTCTGAAGGAAACCAAAAAATAAGAAATCTACAGACAGTATGCAATCAACAGTGAACATATAGACTATTCCTCTAGCGGAATAGTACACAAAGCTTTTTATACTTCTTGAATCAGTGTTGGATTAATAAAATTATTCCCAGTGACTGGAGGCTCTCTATTGATAAGTCAATATTGATAAGTTGACCGATCAAAGCCAGAGAATTATAGGCGGATATACCTATTAAATGCTGGTTATAAAATATATTTAAAAATACAGCAGAACGACTGAAACCAATATTAGTAATAATAATGTTTGAGAAACAATCAGGCTTTAGAATTTTTAGACCCTGCATAGACAGTATCTTTATATTTCAGCAGATAATTGAAAATCGTAAGAAGTTCAATCAAGGAACACACATTCTTTCATTGATTACAATGTGGTTTTTGACAGAGTAAATAGAGAGCTGATTTGGAAAATTATGTTTGAAAGACGTTTTCCACATCATTTAGTCCAAGTAATTAAGAATATTTATGTCTGTTCTAGAGTAGGAATTCAGGGGCAAAGGAAGGACTAAGGAAATAAATTCAGAGACAAGATAAGGCTGCACATGTCGCCTTTTCTTTTGAATTTATAGCCTACTTCACGAAATTAATAGACAATGGATAGCAAAATTTGATTCAACAACTTTTTAATGGCGCTTTGCTTTGATAATGACCAAGTACTGGTCCTGAACTGTGAAGACGATCTCCAAAGATTGATGTACACAAGTTAAATAATATAGGTAAGACATTTGATATGAAGACAAAGTACCACATAAAGTCTAAAATCGTAATTGGCGACAATAGTATTGAGCAAGTAGACATTTCTAAGTACTTAGGGTGCACTATATCGCATTTAGGAAATTATTATGAAAGAAGAAATTGGAGTTTGGCACCATTAGGAGAGCTTCTATGCGGCAAAGCCAGGAAGGCAACGGCATTAAAGTTCTATAAGGTGACGTCTGTGCCACAGTTAAAGTTCGGAAGTGAAACACGGTATTGAACAAAACACACACGCCGAGACTGCTAGTGTCTTCTTCTTCGTCTTATTCATCCAACCAAGAATTAGGCTAATAGCCTGCTGCGACCTGACGATTCCTCCTCTCCGTCCCTGCGGTAGATATCTACGCTATACATAATCTTTGGCATCCTCTCAGTACTCATTCTTTGTAAATGTCATTCTTATTTATTTTTATACTCTCTAATCTGGTCACTCAAGCTGGCAACTTGTAATTGTTTCCCTTATTTCTGTATTCCTCATTCTGACTCTCCTTGTTCAATCTGCGATTCTCCGCAGTATTTTCATCTTTGTTGTTTAGATTCTTTTCTCATTTTTTCTGTGAGTGTACATGTTTTACTGTTACACAATAAACTTGGGATAGGCATTGTTTTATAAAATTTTAATAATGTACCCGTCGTTACTTTATTCTTCAGGTTAATGTAAGCATATGAACTAAAATTTGTAAGGGTGATAACGGAGCATACGAGCCTGGATAGGAAAAGAAGTGCTTAATTCTACAAGAATTACAAATATTTGATTTAAACAGAAGAGTTGCAAAGAACAGAAGCAAATGTATATCCCACGGGTAGAGGATGGAAACATCAAGACCCCCATATATTTTTAGACACTAACGGCCATTGTGGAAAGTGTCGGCCGTCCAAGGAAACAATGGGCCGATCCCTTGTAGCCCAAATGTAGACGCTAGGCCTGCAGGCAGAAATACCTCAACCATGAAGGAAGTAGGAGAAGATTATTGAAAAACGTTGATGTCAATTGTGCATTTATGCTTCGCGGAACAATAATTCATTGACGCTCGCAGTGGCAGCAATTTGGACCACGCTTGCGCCAACAAATAGCGATTTTAGACCGGTCAGGAATAAAAATAACTGGTAAACGTAGTGTCAATGATCTGGGCTGCTTATCTCTCTGAATACGGACACGTTAAAGATTTACCTAGCAAGAGAATGAATGGGTGAGAGTGCTAGAGAGAAATGGGGGTGTGAATGGAAATGTATGAAGTGAGTCTGACGACGGGCCAAAACATAGAGATACATTCACACAAGTATACTTACACACATATAGACGAATCCTTGAAACCGCCAAGATATTGAAGTAAATATAATTGATTGTGCGTCCGACACTCCTTGCGTAATGTTGCCAACAAACCAATATTCCCCCTTCATGTCCATACACGACGCCCACCAGTATCTTTGTTTTTGAAACGTTAAACAGCCGTCTGGCACCTGACACGATGAGGCGTCTCTCTGCCACCGTTCCCGCGTTCCACCCAGTCGTCAAGTAGTGTCCGCGGCAATTATGGTAATTATGGTAAAACGCAATTTACAACACGAAATTAGATTTGCTTTGTACAGCACTGGCGGCATAAGTTACGGCTTTTAGCTGCCACACGTGAACGCCCACGTGGGATAGACAGTTGGACAGACACAGACGCCCAGAAATCGACAGTTCCATGCGACTATGCTAATACAAATTAGAATAAAAAATTGAATCCGTCATTTAATAAAACATCCAATGATAATGATCAAAAAATTTGTGTTATTATTTTATATAACATAGTCTAACTATATTCGCCAATTCAGAAGACGATCTTCAGCGAGCAATATACATGTTACATAAAATAGGAAAAGAATATAACTGTAACATATCTGAATCAAAGGCAAAAGAGATGAACTGGTTCGGACCAAAATATGCATAGACAACACTTGCGTAGAACAAGTAAGACATTTTAACTATCTTAGATGTGACATTACTTATGATCAAGATAGAGATATAGAAATTGAAGTTACGAATTTAATTTCACAAGAATGTGTGGAACGATTTTGAGAACGTTGGAAAATAAATGTAGAAAAGAAACCCAAATAAAATTTTATAAAACAATGGCAATACCTACACTACTGTATGGTCCTGAAACTTGGATCATAAAGAAAAAAGATGAACAGAAGATAGAAACAGCAGAAATGAAATTTCTGAGATCAGTTCAAAGGTGTAATAGACGAGATCATATAAGAAATAAGAAGTGATTTAGATATTTTTGCAGTTAATGAAAGGATTAAAGAATACAAAAGAAAATGGATTCAACACATAGATAGAATGGAAGAAAGTAGAATACCGTAGGTAGGGAAATATTACAACCCTAGAAGCAGAAGTAAAGTTGGTAGGCCTACGAAAAGGTGGACTGTGGAATAGAAAGCTTAAAACCGTTAAGAAGAAAATGATGATGATGATTTTATATATGCAGACCTATATATAAACACGCACGCGCGCGCGCGTGAGTGTACGAGGTACGAGCCAGATACGTAATCTGTAAAGAAGTGGCTCAGTTCCTATAGTGCACTTTAAGATACAAGTATATGAATGTACAGTCCTGCTGTCTGGAGGGGAATTTTGGAAGTTTGTACACGTTAAAACATCTTGCCAGTGTAGTCACTTACTTATTGTAGAAATATTTAAAATGTTTCAATACTAATTTTGGGTTTATTTCAAACAGCCGCAAATAAATACATGTGTTTAATGAGAGACGTTTGCGATAAAATTAAAAACGTCATATCAAGTGGTCGCGGCAAACAAGCTGCTTCAGCTAAATATATATATGGCGCACAAGCGCCATACTGAAACATTTTTTACCAGAATGAAAGAAAGCAAAGAGACAGCGTTAAGAAAGATGATAGGATTATCTCAATATGCTTCGACTGTATGCAGAATTTTCTCTTGCCGTTGGTTCCAGACTAATACGTTCTTACTTCAACTATAACTTTGTTTGTTTAAACGTATGATCTAAATGCAGGGAAAACTTGTAACGTACGTTTAACAAGATCGTACGCTGAAAACAAGACAGGCGCTTATAAAATTACATGCGATGACTGTGATAGCTTCTACATTGGCCAGACTGGTAGAGCGTTTATAAACCGCTTTAAAAAACATCTACCTAAAACAGACATTAAGAAAACAAAGTAAAATTACGCACGTCATTTGAAGGACAGTAATCATAATTGTGCTGATTTCGATACTAACTTTCAGCCCCTCCATATATGTAAAAAAGGCAGATATATGAATGCTGTCGAGGAGTTCAAAATATATAAGGCCTTTAAAAATAAAAACACCAATTAAGTCCTGCTGAACGAACAGCTGAACTTTCAGTCCAATTCTCTATACTACACAGCGATAAGATTACAAGACGAGGTCCGAAGTGCACGGTCATTAACAACGTAAGCATAATAGTCGATAATAGTGTTACCGTGGTGCGCGCCAACAACACCCAGTGGCGGCCCGTGCTTAGGTTGCACGGTTGCACAACCCCCATTAATTCCCCAATTGTATTTTAAATTATAGAATTATGAATAAAACAATAACCAATAATAGTGTTTTCACGCTAAATAATCGTAATTAATCATTTGGCGATTGAAAAGTGAAGAGCAATACTAAAAACCGTACACGCTCTTGCCGCGGTGTACATGGCAAGTATGCACCAACTGTGACGCGCTTTGTATGTGGGGAAATACACTGGAGTACCGCTGTGGCTCGTGCTCCTATTGCAACGATATAGGCTCGCTTGGTGTGATTAGGGACTGCGAACCCCGCTTGTACGTTACGGCGCCACCAGTCTGTTTGTTGGTAAATAACACGTGGTGCGCCAGTTTGGAATTTGTTAAGATTATGTTATGTTTGAGTTAGCTAGTGTCGGTAGAATTTTTTGTGAATTTCGTTGTTAGTGTCAGTTAAGTGTCAGTCCAATTCATTGTTAAATGTAAATAGTAGTACATATAAAGGATTAAGGTGTCATAGTGTAAGATATTTATTATATTTAACTGGTAGGACGCAATGAATTCTGTCGTAAACTTAACGAAAATGCTGTTCGGTTTACGTCATATTGAGAAAAATAGTTAAATTACGAAAGTAGGTAGGCTATACCAGATCTTTAAAATTTAATCAAAATTTAAAATCAGGTAACAGAATATTTAATCGTAAATTTAAAAAAAAATTAGACAATAAATATTCATGGTTATGTGGGTGACACTAAAATTGCATTATTTTGTTTTCCTTACGTATTGTTTGGAGGGGAGGAGACTTGGACATTTTCTGTTCAGATAATAAACCAATTTAATACCATCCAACCCAACTACAACCCCCAAAATTTTTCAACCACCAGCCGCCACTGACAACACCGCGTGTGTTCCGTGTTCATATATTTTATATTTATTTACGAATGTGTGTAAATTATAAGTAATTTGTTTTAATTATCTGACAAACGTTACTGAGGGAGTACACCTGAAGAATAGAGCTTAAAAACAAAGCCAAGGAAGTTGGGTTAGCCATAAATACGGATAAAACAAAAATGCTTATGCAAACAAGAAGGGATCAGGTTCATAACAACATTGAGATAGAAGAGGACACAATTGAAGTGGTGGACAATTTCACGTATCTCGGAGTGAATCTAGCAAAGACTGGATCAGAGGAGCCGGAGATTCAAAGACGGACCACCATGGCTAACAGGGCATAGTTCTCATTGCTGCCATCATTTAGGTCTGGGGATGTGCACAGGGAAACAAAAATGAAAATATATAGGACTGTCATCAGACCGGTGCTATGCTACGGGTGTGAGGCATGGACAATCACACAGAAAACAGTCGACATAGTAGACACCTTTGAAAGGAAAATCCTCAGACGCATTATAGGCCCAATACAAGAAAATGGCTCATGAAGACTGAGATACAACAACGAACTGTATGAAATATATAAAGAGTTACCAGTCTCAAAATTTATAAGAATACAAAGATTGCGTTTGGCCGGACATATTATGAGAATGGAGGATGGCAGGAGCCCCAAGAGGGCTTTCTGGGTACATGGGAGGGAATGAGACCTAGAGGTAGACCGAGGAAGAGGTGGGAAGATGGGGATGCAGAGGACGCGAGAGACATGGGGATAAGAAACTGGAGGAGGGTTGCAGTGAATAGAGTGGATTGGAGGCGGAGATTGGTGGAGGCCAGGGCCCGATTTGGCCTAGGGGCATAGGAGGAGGAGGAGTACACCTGAAGATGGGACATATGTCCAGAAACGCGTTGTGAAATATAAAAAAAGGAAAAGCCTCTAAACGGATAAAAGAGAGAAATTTTATTCTATTCGTATGTTTAAGTGTTTAGCAAGAAGGAAGAAATATAAAAAGGAAGCAAGCAAAGCTTGACATTCATTCTTGATTCATTAATTATTATATATTACATACGGTTTTTAGGACAAATAAAAATCAAAGTCATGAGAATATGGAAAATTTTATCCGAAACTACATAATTTTGGAAAAATTTGCATTTCACAAAAGCCATTTATTTGATGTATGCGCTAGAGCCTTTAGAAACAATTACCAAATCTATACGAAAATGTGACCAAATATATTCTATAATGGATTATATTAAAACAATTGTAAATTCTGCAGAAAATAACAGGTTTACAGTGCAACTTGTATTTTACCTTCATACCTTAATTATATAATAAATATAAATATTTAATTATACAAAAAATTATATAATTTTAATTATATAATTAAATGTTAGCAGTACTATCACACGTTTTATAAAATTAACCTTGTTTGTCAAATGAAACCACATGAATGAACCGAGAATGTACTGTTGCAGCCTACAATTGCGTAGAACTATATTATAATTCCAACCATCCAGAGCACGTTTGTGCTTCAACATACATCAGAGGTTTTGTCAGACAGCCGTTTGAGCCAATACATCAAACTTTTTACCATACCTACTACCTATAAAGAAACAAACAGAATTTATCTTATTTTGGAAAAACAGTTTTATATTTTTGTTTAATAAAACTACTATTTCTTGATGTGTTATTTTGTATCAATATAACACATGTAATTTTAAATATAGGCCTACCAAATTTTTAGTATTGGTTCAATTTCTATATTTTAAGTCAGCATAAAAAATTATATTAACAGTATTTCTGAAGATTTAAAACACTCAAATAATAGTATTAATTTGTAGCTTTGTAACTGTAGTATTAAACTTAATTATACAAATCGATGTTTTTAGTTTTAACAAGTTTTAAGCAAATCGCTCAACGAAATGTGACTCTGTTCCTGAACGGACGAAAGGCATGGTCGTCCAGTCAGACGGTGACCTCGAATCACGTATTACTTTGACAGTAATGGGTCAGCAAAAAAAGTGTATGACTTCTGGCAGTGGCTCTTTCTACGAGGCGGCCACTACAGTCCCTAACATTAATACTAATATTGTAAAAGTATAAAGTAAAAATAATAGCAAAAATAACATGTCTATGACAAATTACTATTACGCCCACGGAAGAAAGATTAGACATAGTTAATTAATTCCATATTTAGTACTGTTGACTGTCACACAATGTAATTGCAAACTTTGTGAAACAAAATATTGTTTATTATTGACTTTTGTTGGTTTAAATACAGTTTAACTATTTTTAACAAAGTTATTTACACGTGTCACAGTTATACAAGCACTTTGAATTTAATTGAATGCCAAAGTTTATAATAATTTATAAATAATAAATAAAGAAAATTTCTAAGTAATGAACGTAAATGTTGAAATAGAAATAATAAGTAAAATTTATGAAACAACAGAGGATTATTGTTTTTGAAATTTTAATTTTAATATTCACATTAAGAACTGGTAAAAACAAAGAAAAAATTAGTTTTAAATTAGTTTTACTGGAAATAGGAAAAGTTAAATTTTGAAATAATTTTTTTAAATCAAGGTAAAAAATAGCATTTCTTTCTCTTTCTGACTCGTACTTACGGTAATATGAACTTCTGAAGGTGTCGGTAATGTATTAAAATTATTTTTATCATAACAGAGTTTTGTCGTCACTGTATGTTTTTTAAAGCCACTTGGTACGGTTTTGTTCGTAAAAACATCTGTTACCGTCATCGGGCATAAAATAAGCGTGCATAATCATACAGAGGGAATTATTACCGTATCTATCACTAATTGCTGTTATTGCTGCATTTAGAAATTTGATTTATTATTTGTGTCTCGAATTCTTGGCCGCATATTTTATCTTCTTCTTAACGTAAGTTGACACTGTGTCAACGATGCAGCCAAAATGTGGCTATGAAAATATAAAGTGATGGAAAACATCTTTAGCACAAGCTACTATGTCCTTTATCATCTGTGTCTTTAGCTCCTCAACCAGTCCAGAGCCCTGACCTTCTACAATAAATGCTCCCAGACTGTCTTGTCACTAACTGTTACCTGGTGTCGAATATTTAGCAATGTTTTGGTGTTTCCCTCCATCTCCAATCGGTCCGCGCTGTTGACTTTCCCTTTACATTTTAGCTGCTTGAAATTCTGCGTTCATCCATCTTATCTACATGCCCTGCCCACCCCTATACGTATTGATACATTTTATAGTTATATCTTATTCTACATATGCTATTGTGATTAATAAGGTCTATAATTCTACATAATATTTTCCTTTTAAGGAAATAATTTGTGTTTTTATTTTCTGATTCTTAGCCCAGAATTTGCTTCCGCAGCTTAAGATAGTTGTAGCTATGGTTTTATAGTCACACAGTTTGGTATTTCTATAGACGTTAAAAGTACCTGATATCGATAAGTAATTATTTTATCACAGTTACAAGTCACGAATTTCTTAGATAAACGACATGACGTAATTTCGCTAAAGGTAACCGTAAAATTTCTTTTCGATAAAATTACGACCCATTAAGTTCTCTATAACCTATTCGGTGAAACATTAACAGAACGTTACGAGAAGTCAGAAAACATAAATAAATTCACACACACACCCATGACAATATTTCAGGCGAGTAACAGACATCGACAGTTTGCTATTGTAAGGAGTGAAATCTATTTCGATAATGGCTGTTCGGGCCACGGCCTGCACAATATCAGCGCCAGCGCTCGTGTGTCTAAACAAAGTGTCACAGCATCACAGCACCGCGACGCGGCGCCCTCTCACGGCCACACCTTGTTATATAGTGTGTGTTTGTGTGCGCGTGTATATTTACACTGCTTCCTAGAACACACATGAGTTTCCTCATAAAATTTATACGACTCGGCTATCTGTTTTTTGTACTTAACAACGGCGCAAGAACAGCACGGCTACCATTCATAACTTATTATATCCCCCCAACAACAACCGGCCGGTCTAAATACAGTTCTAGATAACCCGGTTTATTTTGGAATTGTTTGTTAAATGTTTCTCTTTTTTCTGTTTACATATAGAAAGGTTAAACGTGAACGACGGAAATAAGTGGACCGGACGGATTTACCGTCTCTCGTTCACAATACGTATACTGTACCACATAGGAAACTAAAAACAATTTGAAATAAATTGAAACACGTGTTTCACTCTTGAGCTTTCGTAGTCTTCATTATTACGGCTAACACTAAATGTGCCACATCTGGCACACAACCTTATTTAAATTGGAACACGGATGTCATCCAACAGTGGATGGCACACAACTTATTCAAATTGGAACACGGATGTCATCCAACAGTGGATTGATTTTTTAAAAAACAAACTTTTCGGCTACGCTAGAATTTGGTAACCGTTTTCAGGCGAATAATTATAAAAAATAAAAATAAAAATAACTTAAACATTATTATTCCAGTGATTATGAGTCAGGTATATGAGATACTAATAATTTCACGGAGTAAAAGACACCTACTTATCGTGTCAGAATCCAGCTGCCAATCAAATGAGAAGAGTGCCCTTATTGAGTAGCAGGAAACAAACAACGCACAGCGCACAGAAAACAAAACCTGTAACACTGCTTAGGACAACATAACAATCGCACTTTCCAGGTTTCTATTTCTGTATGTTATTCCAGGTTTCCAGGTTGTGCACTGTAGGCGCTATCACTGAGTTTTCTGCTTTGCAGTGAGGGAAGTCTGCTCAGTTACATGACAGCTGGATTCTGGCAACGTAAGTCGTTTCGTTTATTAATGTGTATTAGTATTACCTATCTCAAGTAATAGGTATTGTCGCTTACTTGGTGAGGACGACCGATTTCTATTGTAATCGAAACGCTGTGGTTTTTGAAACTGAATCAGCGACTGCTGACGTTCACAACCAAGCATTTTATGTTCTACTCAGAATGCCTCATTGTAAAATGTGCGAAACGTTCAGTCTTAACAAAATTAAACAAAACAGAATTGTTCTTATTGAACACCCATACAGTTTACAAATGTATGTACAAAATGCCAAAACTAGTGAGGTCCCTGAACAGCAGGTAGCAGAACTCGGTCAGTATTGTGAATGAAACACAATTATTAGGTAAAATTTCAATTTTAGATAATTTTTTAGTTACCAGAAAAATTACGAAAACTGCGATTATTCGAATATTCTGTTTTTAGTAAAATAACAATTATAAAGCAGCCAACAATAAACACCAAAAATTTCAAACTACTGCATTGGTTTCCTATTAAATTTGTAATCATAATGCCTAAACGACAACTGATTTAGTCCTAGCTGTTAAGTTTACATATGATTTCATAGAATCATAGACCTGGATCTAATGTTTTTCACAAATAAGTTTATACACAACTGACAACAGTAGGCCTATGTAAAGTGTTTTTTATAACACAGCTGACAAACTTTTTAAAGGCGATAGAAATTGTCGAGGAGTGCTGACAGATATTAAGACTGTTAAAATATTTAAGAAATAATACCCTATTATTAATAAAATTCCTCATAATTCGATCCTCCACTTTTACAATTTCGCCGCTTTGTACTCTTAAAATTAAAAAAATAATGCTATATTTAACGCTACATTCGTATTTCATTTAAATTCCTTTTGTTTTAACACCCAAAATGATTTTAAAATTTTGATCCCTTTTTTGGACTCTAGTGCTCTAAAGTTTTGAAGTCTTCAATATTGTACACTATATTCAAATTTTTGTTACAATGATTTTTAATTTGGATTTTTGCCATTTCATTAAAAATTTTACCCTAATTTTTGGACCTCGACGTCCAAAAATTTTGAGTTTTCAAAACTGAACATTACATTCACATTTCGGTTAAAATTCCCTTTCATTTGATACCCCACTTGGGTGTTGCGATTTTATCAGCATTTCAACCGTCTTACATTTTTGCCTCACTATTTCGAGGATCAATCCAGTGGCGGGTCGTACTTAGGTAGTTACACAACCAACAGAATTTTTCTCATTTGTTAATATTTGAATAAGTAATATTTTAAATTATTACTCTAGAAATTATTATTTACGTACTTATTAATTACATTTTCAAATTCTTGTGCGCCAAAGGCGCAATGTAAACGTTTGGGAGCAGTAAACATCGCATATTCCTTATGTTCGAAGTCGGTGGTGGCTCGTCAGTTGCGACCTTAACAACAAATGGTAGCAGAAAGCGCTACAGAGTTAAATGGAAAACAGTGCGATAAACATGCTCAACTCATATTCTCAACATAGTGGCATCCAACGTGCAACTACTCACTCTGTACGCATGCGCGAATATCTCTTTCTCTCAACTCATACCCCCTCCCAATCAGTCCCCTCGTCTTCTCTCAGTCGCTGCGATTGACGCTAGCGTAGACGTTTCTGTGTTTGTTTGCTTAACCTTTTTCCGCTCTGTACTTGTATTCAGTATAGTATAATAGGCCTATAGGTGTTTGAATTTGTAATTTAAACTGTTTTCCGTTATTGGCTTGTTTGTTGTAGAGATCTATGCGAAATTGACAGTGTGAATTTTGTTTGTGGTTTATAAGAAAAACAATTTTTACCTCATAGTGATAAACAAAACCTAAAAATTAAAAGATTGGAACTACTCGTAAGCCTACAGGATTCGGAGATAGTTCAAAAGGTTAATTCAGGTAATAGACAATATTGTAGGTCTTTTTAAAACTGAATGTTATGCCAAAACAAATTGACTTTGTAGATGTGACATTAAAAATGCCTTGTCATGATGAATCCAATTTCTAACCAGGATTTTTTGGGGTCTAATCAATATTAGTTCTGAGCTGGATATTGCTTGGACAAAATCATACGGAAACTGCAAAGGTTTTTAAAGGTAAGCCTACATCTAAAACAGTTCAAAACGAACTTTTTAGCATAATGTTGGAGGTGAGACGTGAAAAAATAACTTAAGAAGTAAAAGAATCTGATTATTTAACACATGAGACCAGTTACGTTTCTAAAGTATTTCAGATGACTATAGTGTTTTGGTATATTGTAAGTGGTAACCCAGTTGAGAGATTCTGGGGTTTTTTTACTTCTGTCAAGCGTAATGCTAAAACTCTAACATCGTGTAGTCTCGAAAAACTTTATAAACTTAAATTAGGCCTGTACGGAAATCCAAAAAAACTTACTGCACAAACATACGATGGGCGTCAGTTATGGCTGGATCTTTAGGAGGAGTACAGACTATTGTTGAGAAGCCGAATCCAGCCGCAGAATATGTTCACTCCTACGCTTATCAGCTAAATCTAATAATTTAGTAATTTTAAAATTAAACGATTTAATAAATTATTTATAACAATGGATCCCATGTGTACCACTGAAGCAGCTTAGGAGTCAGGCAGGGTAGGCTGCCTTATTCGAGTCGTACAGTACAAGGAAGGCAGTGTGCCCAGCACTACGCTTCAGCCGCCCATTATTATCCCCAGGATGTTATCCCAGGTACTCATTTTCAACAGGCTGAGCCGACCTGGGGGCTGAAAAACGCACCTTGATTTTATGGTGCGGGCCCGGGAATCGAACCCGGGACCTCTAGATTAGTACCCAGGTGTTATACCCACTGGTCTACTGAGCCGCCCTAATTTATTTATTACTATTGTATTAA
The DNA here is from genome assembly GCA_034769895.1 of Magicicada septendecula. Lineage (NCBI taxonomy): Eukaryota > Metazoa > Arthropoda > Insecta > Hemiptera > Cicadidae > Magicicada > Magicicada septendecula. Next base: position 118,071,966 of record CM068375.1, on the reverse strand, counting down.
TCCAACTTATGTAAATAGCTAACTAAATGAATTAATAATGTTTTAAGTAAGTGTTTGTCTAATAACGATTACTAAAAAGTTATTATTATTAATGACCTATGTGCCCTCCTCCAAACCATATTGTTACGACGGTCTACTTGATTGTCGTAGGTACAGTGGAAAACAAAATACAAGACACCAATTAAGTCACTAATCACCAGCTTTAATTTTCACAGTTAAACAGGTCGTATATAACAATACAGTCTCTTACAACAAATCAAATAAAAATTGTTCACAAGCAATAAAGTGTTAACTAATTTAACACACAATTGTATTACAATTGTGCCGCCCGATTATTAAACACAACACTTCACTAACAACCACTTGAACGCACACAGTAATATCGCCCGATAATCACTGAACTAAGGCCGCTGCGCCTAGTATTTATACCCCGTTCACAGACCAGAACATTCCACAACTACGGGTTATCTCAAACTACGACGTAATTAATTGCGGCGTTGACACAATCAGCGAGCGGCCACGCGAATTCTGCCACAGTCTAGCAAATGCGTCTAGAATCACTTACGCCACACACACACATTCATCTGGGCCACGTAGATTGTTCTGTAATGTCGTAACAATATGATCCTTGCGCAACGAGACTACCAGCCACCACTCGCATCGCTCGTGCAATGAAACGTGATAGCGCAGAAACAAAATTTAACTTTCCGATATTTCAGTATTGTACATAGGCCTAAGTAAGTAGCACTAAACACTTTTATTTCATTTGACTGATGGTCGCATCCATGCAGTTAATGTGGATGCTGTGGGGAAATGTCGTTTGTATAGAAAATATATGCGACGGTGACAGCTAAAGCTACTGTCTACGTTGGGTCACGCCAAGAAACTGATGTTTTTTACGCCATAAAACAAGAAATGGAGCAGCGTCTGTCTGAATAATGACAGACACTCACAAAAGGCAGAGAACCTATTGCTAGTGTAAAGGGATATGTAAACGTAATAATTAAACATTACAAAATGTCTTGTGGACTACAACACTAAGGACCAGAGTTTTGAATCGTCATTATACTAAAAATGCATAACTCTTTATTTCGAAATAGTCACTAATTTAACAATGAATATTGTATTAATCTTGCATTCACTTGTAACAGGTTTAAAAAAGAACACATTCTGTTGTTTAATTGTTGCCAGCTAACCAAGTTAAACTTACTTTTATATTCTTGACGATTTCCTGGAGTTAAAAATAGTAATTATCGATTTGTCTCAGTTACTTAATGTTATTACTGAATAATAACGCAACTTTTCCTGCATACAGTACAATTCTTAGATCTGTTTTGTTTACACACTTTCATTTTTATATGACAAATAAAATTTACTTTGGTCAAAAATCAAATAAAGAATTGTACAATAAAAATAAATATTATTTAAAGTAAGTTGAAACTATTAAAAATAAATTCTGAAATTACTGGCAGGGCGACGGATATACGTGTGAAGGTCGCAGTACTCGTAAGTCGCACCACTGATCAACAAGATAATCTGGGTACCACCAGTACTTTCAAAAAAATTCTACGGCGTTCCGTATTGTGATATTTACACCTCATTATGCGTAAAATTATTGCGTCATCGATTAAAAAAAATTAACATCACACTTGCTGTTACTATTTGGTTTTACATGGTATTTTTATGTTCTATCGTTTTCTGCAACACTATAACCAATAGTTTAGATGCTCGAAACTAACCAGTCTAATGTAATTTCTCTCTCTCTCTCTCTCTATCTCTCTCTCTCACTCACTCACTCTGTATTTGCATGTTATTTAATTAAAAGTGTGTGTAACAATTCGAATATTCGATTAGAATACAATTCGAGTATTGGAAACACTTTGCCATCGCCTTCATGTTTGTACAGTAGTCCCCCGTCAAGTGAGAACCTAGAGAGCATGCTCTGCTACTGCAGCGCAGCGACTACATTTCCAGACAAATGCCTGCTATGATGCCTAATGGTATGTCAAACTTTCCGTCATTTGACTGTCTCGGGATTGACTAAACTGAAATCCGGTGTCGGGAAATGGAGTACGCTAGCAGCACTGCCTGCATTAGTGCTGACAGGCCATCGATCGAAGTCCCCGCTGGTACCATCCCTGTGTCTCCATACTTGCCCCTCCCCCGAGTGTAGGGGCCTGCGGTTTTGATCCGCGGAGCCGTGCAGAACATGCCTATGCCGGCATTCTCGGTGGGTCCGATCTCCCCCATCCCCCACCTGATACCCGCTGCTTCATCTGCCCGAGGGTGAACCTGTATTTCAGCTGTATTGGGGCCGATTGACACCGGCTAAGGTGGGGGTCTGGCAAACGGGAACCAGGGTTTCCTCGCCCCTGGCAGTAGCGATAGAACCACAACAGGAGATCACTCCTGCCACAGAGGTCCTAGCCAAGATTATGTGCGGTGAACCCTAGCAACAAGCGAATCATCCACGTGGCGACCAGTCTAGTTGGATAGGGCCGTTCAGTGGCAACGTCGCGTGACTGGTTGAATCCCGCCAGGAGGGCTTGGGGCTTTCCCCAGGGACGTTGTGAGTTGGGCCTATACCGCTGATTACTGGTGCCCTCTTCTCCTTCCGAGATCTCCACCCTGACGCACGCTACCTCACGGGGAGTGGGGTTTTACCGATTTTAGGCTGTATCTGGGCTCATAGTAAGCGTGCGTCCAGCGTTGGGGAGCGCGATCCGAGGTCTGTGCAGCCTATGTTGCCGGAGTCTGTACCTGACTCGAGTGCGGTTGTTGGCCCCCCGCGTTTGCTTGCCTGGGTACCAAAATGGCGCCTCCGCGAGGTCCTCGCTGGCAACGTTGTGTTTTGTACGGACATTCGTGTCTTTACACGATACAACGGCTAAGTCCATTAGTCTCCTTTCGAGAAGAGTGTTTCATCCCCGCTCGCTGACGTATCTAGGGGATAGAGCGGAACTTTTTCCTAGCCTTTCCCTGGTAAGCGCATGTGGTTCGCAGTTGGGTGGCGACTGCATAAGAGGGTCCCTTAGGGAAACTGCAATTAGGATATCAGTGGAGGTATACACTTACCTTCCAATAATTTATGTCTCCTTACTTGCGATTGAACTCTTTGCACCTAGAAGCCCCCACGGAGACATAACGTACCTAATAGTCCTAACACTCCCAAAGAGCTCTGTAGCCAGAAGTTGAGTTTTTCAGTTTACGAAGAAAGACGTTTCCTATTCCCTCATTTTTTTCAGTAAAGTTGCTGAAAAATATACCTTCTCCCTAGAAGGTTCCCTGTAATGTTTCGTACTTTCCACTGTCCTACCAAATGCACTTAGAGTCAGTATGTAGCCACTGGAACAACCCAGCTCAAGTGCTGCAAGTGAGAACGATTTAAGTAATAAATCGTAATAAAAGTAAAATAATTAAAATTACGTGATTTTACTTCTCCGAAGATTAGACGCAGAATATATAAAGTAGTCTCCTTTAACGTGTTATAACTGTAAAAATGTATTTTTATTACTGTTGCAAAGATCGTCGTGAAACATAATAACTGACACCAGATGAAGTCGCAATTACAACTTTAATTACAGTTAAAAATAAACAAAAACGCTCATATGAAATTTTGCAAGCTAAAGACTGTGCAACATAACAAGTAAGAGTAAATATAACAAAGAATAAATGTCACGTTATTAATAATGTCGCGCTAGATAATATACAATAATTATGAAACCGTAAGTCACAATAACAATCACTCCGAAAAGGGCTTATAATACCGCAGGTCCCAAACTGATCTTGGCCGGCCGCTGGATGCTTATTTTCACCTCGCCGTGGTTCAAGAAAAATCTGTCACTTTTCGGATGACGCGTCGAGAAAAAGTGCGTAGTTACTGCCACTCTACAACTCTGTAAACGCTACGCCAATCCCAGACGTTGTACACATCTTGCAGACTGAATGCCGCCACGTCACGCAAGTTCAGTCCTGGCCAGTTTGTGATAAACATCCTTTTCTACAAGTAATACAGACATCATTCATGAAAGTCAAAATTCACTCTATCGATTGATTGCCTCTAGTCTTAAAATTTTAATTCTTTTGAAAGTAATGACTCCACTTTAAAAGGAAATTAGAGTGAAGAGAAAGATAGGCTATATACAAAAGTTAAAAATTTAGAGTGCAAAGCTCTTTCCACACAATGAGTATTAATGGTATAATGATGTCATAGTACGTTATTTATTATTGGGCTATATAATGAAGCATTCTACATAGCTGCAAAATAAAAGAATAAAATATCTTGGAGATTACTTATATCATGATGGAAACATTAAATAGGATATCCAGAGCTTGAAAAGCTATTCAAAAACTGAGTTCCATTTAAGTAAAAGAAAACATTAGGTTAAATACGAAAATCAAGATCTATTGTATTATTTTAGTACATCGTATCACAAAGTATGCCAGAATGTTTCTAATTGAAAAGATTTTGAATTGAACTGTTTACGATAAGCTGTACGTTCGATTTCCGAGTAGATTACAAACCAATTAAACCATTAGAGAAAGTCAACAACATGAATTCAGCATCATTGGTGAGATTCCTGATAATTGTTTTGGTATAGCCATATACAATATATAAGCACTGGAGGATGGTTAGACAAAATGTTAGCTTATTTATCCACAGATAGACGAAAAAGATGTAGATCCAGAAAATTTTGCTAATAAAGAATCGAAGAGCTATGTGAAGTAGAGAAGTGGAGAAAGAACACTGTGAGATTGGAAGAACAATGAAGTTTGGAAACAAAGTGAGAGAAGCAGCCAATACTCTAGGCTCTTGCTCCCTCCTCTTTACACACATTCACACACCCGTGCGCGCGCACGGAATTTTTACGCACGTGCTAAATTTTTGCAAGCCTATTGAAATTTTGGGGTACGCGTTACTAATCTTACACAATTAATAGTATAATCGATCCCGGTAATGCTGTGGATTAAATCACCCACATGAAACCAAGGAGTCTGTCAAATCAATGGGACTCATGAATCGATTATGTGAACGAATTTTAATATGGTTCAATAGTTTTATAATTAAGTTTTATTCATTCCTAGTAGACATTTTAACAACACCAAGAATACGAATTCTGTATTGATTGGAGAGCAAGTAACATGCGATAAAACGGGGAAAAGACAAATACGAACAAGGAAATTGAATGGAGCTTTCGAGACAGTTGAAGAGAGGACGGGTAAGAGACAACTAAATCGCGACAAAAAAATTAAAAATAAGGAAGCGCACACTTGATTAGGGAAGGAAACATGGGTGTTAAAACTGAGAAGCAACACAATAGGTAGAAGGGGGATATAAAGACCGTAAACGAAATTACAGACGTTCAAGGTTAAACTGACACCAAAAAACTGGTAAAGTCTAAGCAGAAGCCTAGCTGTTTTAATCGTGATCCACACACGATCGAGTCCCATTCAACACTGTTAAACGTTTCTCACTGATACAACATCTACGTAGACTACGCTAAATACAGCATACAATTTTGATTACCTATACCTATAACATCCACACTAAATATAATATGATGAATAAGATGAAATTCCAATTTTTCTAGGTTGGTCATCTTATTTCTTTTTTATCCATATGCTTCAAAGATATCATAGCGTAGCGTATCATAGCTCACCATTTAGTATGACGTTCACATTATTAAATATCGATTGTATTATACACTGAAGAGATAAAGGTATGTAGGCGTTCGAGAAAAAAAGTGCATTTTCAAAATCGAATTCTACCACAGTTAGACCAAAACTGTAGTTTAATTAAAGCCCTTATTTTGAAAAAAAAAAAAAAAATGTAATTTGGGTAAGGCCGTTAAAAGTAAATTTTGATAAAGAAGTGCCTATAATGAAACAATTAACGTTTTTCGCAAATAATTGTCGCAAAAGTCGGAGAGGCGGTGTAGTGATCAAAGGTAGGTCAGAGCGAACCAACTGTGCTGATAAAAACTCACTGAAGACGACGCAGGAGAGTAGAAACGTAATTCAAAGAAGACGTAAAATCGCAAATTCGATAAAGGAGGCCTGTACTGAAAGAGACAGAAAACAAACACGAACTCACACGTTCGGAGAATAATTTATTTATCGGTGTAACTGTCACCTGAGCAATAGAACGTGTGTTTGGCGCGAGATGAACACCTCCTCGCGGGCTGTGTGACATATGCTCTGTACGTGTGAACAGAAATAGACTGACGATAGCGAATGTTTTGACAAGGCCACACAGAGAGAGGAGTAAACACCATGAGCGAGCGAGACGCTGTTGTCGCGAGCGTTTGTACAAACATGACAACAGACATGACATCTCCTGTTTGGTTGCTGCTGCTGCTGCTGCTTGTTGTTCTGTTGACATCCACCGCGTAAGCAAACACAACCACCACCACCATCGCCGCCAACAGTTCTCTCTGTAAACTGTTTGTTCCCAGGTCCGTGTGAAACTAACAACCGACCGCGGTATGTACTGCCGCTGCGCCAGGCAGCAACATAGATTAGTCAGAGAGCCGGGTGATATATGATTATGTCGGCCCAACAGTCTGTTTGTTGTTGGTTCGATCACTTCAGGTGAAGTCGCACTACAAACAGCAACAAGAACAACAACTACTACTACTCGACGCGAAGGACGTCTAACAAGTCCAGTACGTACCAGTACGTCGTTTGGCAGAAGTAACGCTTCGCTCGCGCATAAACTACGTCCATGAGGTAAGTAAATCGAAATCTCCTCTAACGCTAATTGTATTTAATTAGCGTTACATGATTCGGTCGCTTTCCGCGTCGCCGGCAGAACTCGTACAGAAACCGGCGGACGTTTACAACCTGTCGTTCGTCTGAGTAGGATCTTTTTCTTGCGACCTCAATCTGGTGAGTGGTGAGGTGGGGAGGGGCTTAATCTGGTGTCAGAGGGACATTCTCTTGATTACCTTCTGTATAAAATCTCTAACTCTGCAGCCACTTGATCCAAGTTTCTTGTCGCATCATACTTTCCGTGTAACACCATATTCCTGTTACCACTGTCAGTCACTGAATTATAATGGTTGATTAAATGTGCTTCAGATTTGTGTTTTCCGCAAAATTATTCAAGAATCCCTTGAAAGACTTCACCTTATCCTCATCTGATGCTTCCGTAAAATATTCTGTTCTTTAGCAGTAGGCCTATGTCTTAAAAGCCTCTTATTGTGCCTTATCTCCCTCGTCTCAATAGTTTATATGCGTATTGATTCCCAGCCATACTGACCCATCCTACGCACTAAAGATCTTACCCATGAGTTTCTCTTGACTTGAATCATTGTTTTTCTTAGATGATAGGAAAGAACGCTGGTTTATATAAAACAAGGTTCGTTTTTTTGTATTTTCTCGTATGCCTCTTTATTAACTTGTTATCGCTTAACATATGTTTTAATGGAATGGAATATATCGTCTCAATGACTCTAAAGCGTTTAGTCCCCCCTCTTTTGTTTTCTAAATGGTCCAAACACATACACCTGAGTTTCACATAAAAGAAATTATGATGTTATTATTTGTATATCAGACCCTACACTTTTCTGTGGTTCAGAGAACTGGACTTTAACAAAGTTCCAGGCTAGTGGTATTCAAGCGGCCGAAATGGGATTTCTCAGGCGCGTAGCAGAATATACTCTTCAAGATCGCAAAATAAATGTTGATGTACGGCAGGACATGAACGTTATGAGCACACGTGACAGAATTGCCCAAAATCGGCTAAAATGATTTAAACATCTTATCCGAAGTTTATGTGTTTGTGACCGGAACAAACCATTTTTGGTTTAATGCTTGTCGGTGATGATGATGATGATGACTATTTATATTAAGCCCAATAATTCTTAAGATTATCAGTTTATTGATTTGTATAAAAGCTACTTCTGCCTGGCTATATGTAGTAAAGTTAATGTCGTCTAAGACGATATCCCTTCAGTGATAATGTGTTATTCAGTTATCTGAAGTATTGGAATCGGAGTGCTATACCATCCCAGTTGAATATTCATTTTATTTGTATTATCTCCGAGTTTATTACTTCTGTTTTATTTTCGTTCATCGTACTGTCAAACTCGTGGATAAGGATGTTCTCCTATGTAACGTAAAACAGGAAGCAAAAACAAATTACAGGCATTGCACAAATGCAATGCACAGAGAAGGGCATTGGAAATGCTTCAATAAATCTAAAAAATATATATTTATTTTCATTCACCAATCAATGAATTCACTCTTCATTCACCAATCAATGAATTCATTCTTCATTTACCAATGTACAGATTATAAGTTAAATGTAGTCGCATTCATAAGCGAAGTTTTATATGTGTACTACGTTATTGACAACAAAGACGTAGTTTCTATGGAAACTCACCGGTTCCCATTTTCGATCACGCACCAACGATCGGCCGCAAATGTGCGACACGTCCTTATAAACATTTTCAATGTTAAAAAACTATAGATAATTTAGGATAGTACGATACTGCAAATCAGATATTGTTTTACGGAACAAAACCTTGAGTATAGCCTATGTCTTGTACGGTCATTGTAGTATTGAACCGGGTTCTGAAACATCTACGGTTGGTTTTGTATTTGCTACCCTAGACGAGCTACAACGGGGGCACGTCACTTGCGCCGTAGGTTTTACAATTGATAAAGATTGTTGATAAGGATTCGTTAATCCCACACATCACTTGCGCAGTAGGTTTTACAATTGATAAAGATTGTTGATAAGGATTCGTTAATCCCACACGTCACTTGCGCCGTAGGTTTTACAATTGATAAAGATTGTTGATAAGGATTCGTTAATCCCAGACGTCACTTGCGCAGTAGGTTTTACAATTGATAAAGATTGTTGATAAGGATTCGTTAATCCCACACGTCACTTGCGCCGTAGGTTTTACAATTGATAAAGATTGTTGATAAGGATTCGTTAATCCCACACGTCACTTGCGCCGTAGGTTTTACAATTGATAAAGATTGTTGATAAGGATTCGTTAATCCCACACGTCACTTGCGCCGTAGGTTTTACAATTGATAAAGATTGTTGATAAGGATTCGTTAATCCCACACGTCACTTGCGCCGTAGGTTTTACAATTGATAAAGATTGTTGATAAGGATTCGTTAATCCCACACGTCACTTGCGCCGTAGGTTTTACAATTGATAAAGATTGTTGATGAGGATTCGTTAATCCCACACGTTACTTGCGCCGTGCTTAGTTAGGTAGTCGGAAATAATCCAAATAATATTTTAAAATATCTTCAGCATTGTAACTGTCTACACTTTTTAATGTTTCGGGATACTTAACATTCGGAAAGTACCCGACCTGTTCCGCGATTTGTTTCCCATTAACTAGGCGATACAAAGCTAACAAGTGGAAACGTACAAATGTTACCTAACGGAAACGTAGTTCGGCGAAGAGGAGAAAATTTATGTCTCTTCTTTTAATCAACCCAGAGGTGGGTGGGCTTGATATTCCACCCCTTTCGAAGGCAGTCTCTTAATCGCTACATACTTTACTCCTCCTTTTATATCGTCCATATACTTCTGTCTGGGCCTTCGCCTCCCAGTTAGTCCCTTAATCATTCCCTCGATCAGGGAGGGATCTAACCGTTTCTTTCCTCAACTCTCTTCAGTACCTCATCATAAGTCACCCTCTCTGCCCACGGTATTCTTAAAGCCCTTTTCCAGCAGCATCTTAAAAGCTTCAAGGAAGCTTTCCAATTTCCTCAGGCTCTCGGTTTCCAAGCCATATGTGCATATGCTCCAAATGAATTTTTTCAAAATTTGTCTTTGTTTCCAGCGACATGTTTCTAGCCACCAGCATGTTTCTTTTATTGAAAAATGCTCCTTCTGCTTGTGCAATTCTACTTTATACATCACTGGTGCTTCTTCCATCTGATATAATTTAGCTCCCAAGATATTTAAAGGTACCAACTTGGACTACTTTTGTAACTTTCGAAATAGCTTAGTCTTCTGTTTTCTGGAGTTTTCTATTTATGGAATATTTTACGATTTTTATTTTTCACGTGTCATGCCCCATTTATAGAAAGGTTTGTGACTTCAGAAAATCTGGATATCAAAGTAATCCGACTTGTGGAGGATTCGTGTGAGAGCTTTCTATGGAAGTTCAACGTTTCGAGTCCTTCGCCTTAATCAAATATTTTCTTGTTTTGCTGAATATTTAAAGTTTGTCGAGACTTACACGAACATTCTTATGAACAGCGTGTTCTTATAAAAGGACGTATTCAACGCACGACTAAGGATACTTGATAAAAGAGTTGTTCATTAAAAATAAACTAAGAGTTTAAGGGATGACAAAAAATTGGCAGATAAAACTGCTTAGTGTATTTTTTAAAAACGATAGGGCTACTTCTATTTAAAAAATAAATAAATAAAATAAAACCTCTACTCAACAGTCCCTAAAGCACCAAGGCATACCGCGCGGCTTTTGTGTTTAATGTGACGGTTGTATGGCCAGTACAAGGCGCCGCAGCTGCTGGATGGTGTATTCACAGCCAGGAGGCGCCGCTGTTATCTCAGATCGGCTACTCAGTTCTCCCTCACGACGGTGAGAGCACGCCGTGCGGAGCATCCGCCGGGAATTGAACCCGAGACCACGAGTGCATCAATCGCCCGCGCTAGCCACTAGACCACCTGGAGGCACCTCTATTTCTATTACAGGTAACATTTTTTGTTCGTTTCCTTTACGTTCGGATGAAAATAAAGTATGCCTTCATAATTTTAGCATCAAAATTAATTATTTTCTCTCTGATAAATTTTTGTTTGTCACTTTTGTCACTGTAGTTTATATTATATACGCATACGTAACAATTAAAAATATAACAAAATATTTAATAAGACAACAGAAAACAGGGACAGAATTAATTTTCTGATCCAAACAACCAAGAAACCAAACAGATATGTGTATATGTATATTTTATTTATCTTACACGTACAAGTGCTTCACGACAATCAACGCAATGGCGTCAAATGTAATTTTAAGATTAGCTCTCGTCGTTTTAATGACCCGTTAGTTACCTAAGGGGAAAAATATCTCCCGTGAGGCTAACCGACGATTTTAGTGTCTGTTATCTTTAACGGTGCTTCGTGAAACTGGTCGTCTCTCATTAAATCCTTAACGGGCGATTTACAAGCCGTTAAATTCTTAACGGAAGTTGGTGAACGGGGCATTAATATTTTTTTCAAAGAAATTGCTTTCGTCAAATTTAGGCAGCATTTTTAATTGATTTTTTCTTTACACAACAATAGTCAAGAAACCGATTTAGAGAAAAACATTCTTGTTCCAATTAAACGTTTACTGCAAAACATTTTATAACTATTTACCGCCTCAGTTCGGTCGGTAAAAAGTTGTTCGATGACGTGTATATTTAATCTCTTTTACAAAGGTTAATGTGTAATGTTTGGGGAATTTTTAATATCTCTGTATCTAGTATTGCGGATATTATTGGAATTATTTTATTCGTATATATATATATATATATATATAAATTATGTTTTACATATTTTATAAATACGAATATGCACAGTGAAGGTGAGGCCAAAATGTCGAGTTCTTTAAACAGAGATCTACACTTTGTTCAGATTTAATTAATATTGTTCTGTAATTCTCCTTAAAGCATATGTTTGCATTATAAAGTGTTTAGCTGACAATGAGATTTCCCACGTTGAAAAATTTGAAGATTTAACTGTTACTGAAAAGTAAAACGAAGTAAAGTAATAAAAACGTTTCTGCGTCTACAACTTGCCAACGACTTTAGGCAGGAGACAATGCCCCAAGCTAAGAATCGCGTTTGTCACTAATACCGCTCCGCTTAGACCCTCTGGAGATGTTTATTATGTTTACGGTGTTAATGTGTGTACGTGTGCGTGTGAGTGCTCACGAATAACGTCTGTATTCATTTTTTACTTTTGTCCCTACATCAGGGGAGGACGTGCATAATACAGATCGTGTGTGGCAGCGAAGCAAGTAAAATGAAACAGAAAAAAAACACCAGATTTGTTTATTTCTACTTTTTTTTTGTATATTGCAACGAATTTTATGTCACCGAACAATTCGGAAATTTTATTTCAAAATATTAAAAATTTTTTTTTTACCATCTCACTTGTAAAATTTTGTGAGTTTTATTACTACTCACAATAATAATTCGGGTTAATAGAAAAAATCAAAACCGTTGTTTTTCCAAATCTAAAATAACTTCAAAGTAGTCTCTTGTACATGTAATAGATCTACCTATATCAAAAAAGGCCTAGGTAGAAATTCTGTCTCCCTAAACCAATTTATTTCTGGAATTACCATATCGTATTTGGTCATAATCATCAAAGTGGAATACAAAAGATGGGTATTGGCGGCAAATATACAAAACAGAATGTTTACATGTATTAATGGACAACAGTAATGTAAGTATTTATCAAAACTATCGGGTAATACGGCTCGAGATTGTTTCTTGACAGAAATTGGAGGTGAACGACGAATTAAGGCTACTAAAGATGGTTTCTGCGGAGGCTGCCGAAACGTTTAATGGCTGGATAGATTATAAATGGATATTTGCCATCACTATTAGTTTTAGTGCGGCGTTCGGGAATGCGTAAATGCCTGCATCCGTCACAAGGCACGTGTACAGCACAAAGGTAACAAAGATATTAAACCTATCATTTTTCCATGAATCCAAATGGCAGATTGTGGTCAACAAAGCCTCCAAAAATCACGAACTGTTAAGCGATAAAAATAAAATAATAAAATTATGAATAAAATACGATGTTAAAGGAGAAATACATTAAATAAATTCAAACTCTTTTTGCTACAGTCCGTTTCTTGATTTATATAATATATTTATTATTTATACTGAAATTACCTCAAGATATTTTATTATCTTAACTAGGAACATGTTTCGAGAGCTATTGTTCTCTCATCCTCAGCCTTCGCCATTCTGCGTCTAGTGAAGTACTATGTGTTGGTCTGTCGCCATTATGGTCTCCTGTTGGTTTCTGGTTTCTCAAAGTGGTATTTTTGTGTGTGATTGTGGTGTATGTATTAGTATTTTGTGTATTTTCGATGTTGAGTGCTTTGAAAATTGTATCTTGTTTTGTATTGATTTGTATTTGTTCGCAAGACACAATTTTCAAAGCACTCAACATCGAAAATACACAAAATACTAATACATACACCACAATCACACACAAAAATACCACTTTGAGATACCAGAAACCAACAGGAGACCACAATGGCGACAGACCAACACATAGGTACTTCACTAGACGCAGAATCGCGAAGGCTGAGGATGAGAGCACAATAGCTCTCGTAACATGTTCCTAGTTAGGAAAATAAAATATCTTGATGTAATTTGAGTATAAATAATAAATATATTAAGTAAATTGTATTTAAAATTTTCTGCCTCATTTCCATTAATAAGTGGAACGATGAATTTTAATGTGCTCAGATATATAATGATTTCGTGTCACGTACCACACGACATATGGACACTTAAGCTTTTTTTAATAAAAAAAATTACAGGCATTGCGCAAATGCAATGCACAGAGAAGGACATTGAAAATGCTTCAATCAATCTAAAAAAAAAATATATATATATATATATATTGTAATAAAATAAATAAATTTGTTGTATTGTAATATGTTTAATTGGTGTGTAATTGGTGTGGCTCTCGACGTCTTACTGGCCTGAAACACTTCCTTAAGTTTCCCAGCTGGTCGAGTCTCAATGGTAGCAAGACTGGTCGAGTAGCGTAAAGTTGATGAAGGAATATATATGTTCGGCTTCGCCGAAAGTTTCAAAACAAAATTTATTGTTTTGAAGGAAATTTTAAAAAAAATTATGTTTATAAAAAAAATAATTAAAAAAAATTATTTTAATTTTATTAATTAATTAATTAGGATCAATTAATTAATATAGGGCTGTGAAGTTTTAAACAGTGTAACGCTCTTCTGAAAATTTTTATTAAAGTTTTAGTATAATTTAAATAATCTATCACCACTCATAAGATTGTCTGTAAACCAATCGATATTTGTTTACCTTTCTATTTTTTAGGTTATCTTCACTTACGGGTGGTAAAGTCCTTGTAGATTATCAATTAGAATTATATTATTGGTAATTAGTATTATTGAAGAAATAAAGAACTATTAAGTATTGAAAAGTATTAATGTTTTATTAAGTAACAGCAATATTGACTCTTATCGATTAGTATCGATTCTCAGGATATCGAAAAAAGTTACAAGTATATGTTATAAAAATTATATAGGGTTCTTTAAACAGCCAGTTATTACCAAAGTCAGAGAAATCGGGCTAATATTTAAAAAGTATAACGTTACAATCAAATTAATAGTTATTAATAAACACAGACATTGAATAATAATTTGTAAATATAATAATTGTTTTCACCCAACAGCTGTGTCGAACTAGAAGGCGGGGTTCTGGCAATGATGAGACCAATATTGCAAATGGCTGCCGTGAAGTTAGTGAGATGTCATTCGTATATTGGACGTTCCAAATAAAAGATTTTCCTGTAGTATTCCTGTTCTGATGTCTGCGAATCTCTTGTAAAATGTTGTGTAGTGTCTAGTGTACTGTTTCTGAGTTGTATTTAGTGTATCCGTATAATTATTAGTTCAAACACTTTCCCCGATTCCATCACTAATTTGGGTTAATGTATTACACAGTTTTCTAGTGTTTTGTGGTGTTTTTCAGAGTAGATATGTATTGTTCTGTGTTTATGGAGTGTTTCTTGATTGTTTCTGTTATAATATGATAGTTTTTAGAAGTATTCCACAAGTCACTCGCGATTTCACAATAACGTACTATACATTCGCTTTGTATGTCTATTATAGGTTAGGTTATGCACGTTACCAAACGTATGTCATGTTAACCGTTCAAAAACCAATAATTAACTAACTGTTTCCTCCAGTTTCAATTAAACTCTTAGCCCATATAATATTATCCTTAACATTGTTCAAATATTTTTTCACATCCTGTATACATTTTTACATTTTCACTATATGAATGCCTAAACTTTGGTTATTTGTCAATTTTATTCACTAGATTTGATTTAAATTAATCTTTCAGTTCATTCTGGTTATTTTCAGATTACATAATGCCATTTTATAGTGTTTTCTGTCCAAAAAATAGTAATTTTACTTTCAGTTTGGTATACAAACTGTTTGGAAGTCAAAACATTAAAATTTACTTCCTGTCATTATATAAATTCAGCCATTTTATCAGTTATATTTAATATTAATAATTCTATATTGTATTAAAAGGTTCCTATTCCCTTATTTTCTGGTAATTAATTGAATTAGTTGTATTCTGAAACATTATTCTGAAATATATGACTCCCATGTCTAAATTTCTGAGTTTAGTCATTTTTATTTTTATTCATAATTCTGAATATAATTTATTAAAATCTCTCTAAATGGTATGTGCAATTATATGGCATGATCTCAAGTTTATTTTGTCTAAACCCCTTTTGTTTATTTGCATTTAATTGAGCAATTTCTCTGTTTTGATGAAGTTTGGTTTCCATTCTTTTGGCCTATGATTTTTTAAACAATTTTTCTTACAAAATATTTTACAAACAAATATATGATGTGTGATACCCTCTCTGACTTTTACAAATAGTATTATAAATTAAACATGCTTTCAAATTACACAAAAACAACTAGTATTGGCCACAATACAAACAATAGTCAAACAGAATAAAGAATATTTTTTTTAAATAAATGGTTGTCTTCAAATCAGACATTTTGCAACAAAATTCCCATTTCCAACATGGAAATATGGTTTACAACAAAGGTTTTTTACTAACTAACATCTTAATTACTCTCTACTATTTACAAGTGGTAACTATTTTTATAGTTCTGATGTTAGTTGTTTCAGACCCAAACAAATGGCCTTATATCTAATACATTTTTAAACATTCTTGTACTATATACATAAAAAACCTTATATTTATATTCTTATTTCTAACTATTATTATAAGTAGGATTCTACAGTTTTTATACCGTCTTTTACATTGTCTTTGGGGAATTGTACCCTGTCATTAACAAATAAATAGTATTAATTGTTCAAAAGGTATTATGAACTCTGTTTTTCTTTTTTCATGTAAAAAAAAATGTTATTTTAAACAGATTCATGTCTTATGAACAACATATTGTCACAGTACATATTTTAAGTCATTGAAAAATGCATATTTCATTGCATCCAATGTTTGTGATTGCCAAGAATGAAACACAAGGTTCATTTTTTATAATACCCAAAACTATCACTGGTTCACTTTGCACTTATATATTATGTTAATGCTAAATGGTCGTATAGTCTTATTAACATAATAAATTGGTTAGCGTTTTTTCAATGGAGATTTGTTCCATGGGTACTATATTATTGTTTCATCTTAGTTCACAGGAAACTTTTACTTTATACACTCCTCTCTCTTAAATTTATATACATGTGGTTTTTATTTCGTTATACTTTTATTTTTAGATATTTATTTTGGGGATATAGGGATTTGGGTGTCTTTTATAAGAGCATGACATCTTCTTCAGGATGCTGCCCTCTTCTTCTTTCTTCAGTCTTCTTTTCTCCTGCCTTCTGGGACTGGTATCTTCTCCATCTTCTTCTTGATGCCATCAGGTTTCTTGGGATCTTCTCCATCTTCTTCTTGATTTCAGAAATACACCACCTGTATTGGTTGATCTTGGCTTATTTTAGGGTTTCTCTTCTATTTATTCTCCCTCGTCGTGGGTTTGGTCATATTCTGTACTGCTTTGTTATTTACTATTTTACCTTCCTGGGTTATACCTTGAAAACCTTTGGTTATGAGACTGGTTTTGGATGACTCATCACTAGTAACTCCTTTTACTTGAACTTGTATTTACTTTATAATAATGATTTCTTTCCACAGTTGCTATGGATTAATCTATTTATATTAAACTTAATGCTTTCTTCCAACTTTAAATATTATAACTTCATTATTCTAATGATCAATTGCCATTCAATATTATGCATACATCTGTCACGCTACAATATTTAAGTTCATTCACCAATCAATGAATGCATTCTTCGTTCACCAATCAATTAATTCATTTATCATTTACCAATGTACAGATTATAAGTTAAATGTAGTCGCATTCATAACCGAAGTTTTATATGTGTACTACAAATATATTGACAACAAAGAAGTAGTTTCTATGGAAACTCACCAGTTCCCATTTTCGATCACGCACCAGCGGTCGTTTTCAAATGTGCGGCACGTCCTTATAAACATTTTCAATGTTAAAAGAATCAAACTTATCGTGCATTAAGCATTTATCTGTTGAATTTACTGTATGTCTTAATTCTTTGACAGTAAGTTACGTTATCTAGTAGAAACCTGACGACAGAAATTGAATACTGAGTTCGAGATGCGCAGTGGACAAACACCTCGTTTCGAAGCTAACAAAATTTTCAGTCATTTCGCACATGCGCACAACAGTCTTGTGCAGTGTTTATAGTATGAACATCGGCTGCAACAAGGCTGGCAAGAACATCAGAAGCACGTGTGTGACAAAGAGAGAACTAGTGAGTAAAATGAGACAGTCGCGTTATCTCCCCTCTCTTCTCTCTAGACAACTTAAGTGGGGGTAATTTATTCGCTGGGTCTACGCAGCTCAGCAACCAAGAAAGACTGTCACATTTCTAAGGTTACTATGACTACATCGAAGATTTTGTTTCGGTGGAAACAGCCAATTTTTGTTGCTTCCACTAAGTAACACATTGAGAAACTGTTGATATGTAAGTGTTGCTGTGGTGTAATATAAAACATATTGATAATTTAATGAAAGTATTCTAATCAGTATAGTTTCAACTGCCTTTAATTTTTCACACCCGTTGTTGTGTGGAGAAATGAAAACTTAAGCTCTGGATGATAACAGTGTTGTCTTATGCAGTTTAGGTTGCTGAGAGACACAATACGCTGAATCTGATATAGCCAAGATCCCCAGTTGAGACGACAAATTAAAACAAGGTGATTGGTTGAACGGTGTTCACTCTCGGTCTTCCGAACTTCTTGTTGTGTTGACCTGGCGATCGTGCTGTGAGACTAAAAGCCTTCGATGTGAACTCCAACTTTGGTAAGCCAAAATGTCGACTTTTTTCTTTATAAGTATGCTCTGTAGAAACATGTATGATTTCGTAGTTTCAAGCACACACAAGCCCGCTAACAGTTGTACACTTTGACGCACAAGCTGTGAAAGTTCAATAAACTGTCCTTTGCGTAGCGACATTGAAGAGTTGATAGCCTATGTAGAGAACTCAACAAATAATATGAAGATTTCACGGAGCAAAGTTGGAAATACACACACGCGCGCGCGTAATAATTATAATAATCAGCGTCATTAGCACTTTCCTGTCAATCCGTCCACTGTCATTCTCCAGCGACTTCTCTCTGGACGGTTCTAGTTAAGGTCTCTTGAGCACACCGTATTACGACATTCCTCCATCATTTAAAGATCTTCGTCAAGGTCTTTTTATGTTTCTTGGATTCTAGTATAGCAGACTTAACAACCATCTGCCATCTTGTCTGCTAGCTCCATGTTATTCATAGGTCAGGAATCTATCTTCCTATCTGACTGTCTGTCTACTTGTCTCTACACACACACACACATTGGCTATGCCTTGAATAAGCGTAGATAAATCAATATTGCCGTGACAAATATAAAGAGTGATGGTTTACTGAAAATTAATCAAATGGACAATTATTAGGACTTAAAAGTTCCTACTCTTGATTTACATTACAAATTAGTCTGCTCTGTCTGGTCTATATCAGTAATTTTCGTGTCTTGTATGCTAAGTGTCTCTCCGTGTAACGCCGGAGTTACGTCAACCTTTGCCTGAATTGTGTTATCTGCATTCGTAGCGAATCAAATAATGTTTTTGTGCCATTGCTGAATTTTATTTAATTCCTCTTGTCACTTCGTCATACCGAACTGTTTTCTTATCCGTTTCTTTCAAACTTTTGCTAATTTTCTCCTGTTTTTATCTCTTTCTTTCAACTTTTATTCAATTCCTCCTCCTGCTTTACTATAAGCGTTTCTTACTTCTGATTTATTACCTGAATAGCAGCGAAGGTGTCGTAAATAACCATGAGACACCTTCACTCATTAGGTACACAATAAACAGCTTTCGTAAATAGTAGATTAATATATCTTGCCTTCGTGTAGTTTTCGATGACTGATTATCTGATACGACTGTTTGTACTGTATCCAGGCTTCAACTTAACTTTAAAGACAAACTTAACGCTTTACAAAATGAAACATAGTCCTTAATGTCTAGGCTTTTACCAAGAATAAAATACCTTTCCAAATTAATTCTGAACTAGCCGTTTCAATCTCTGGACATTTCAATATCAAACATTTTATGTAACTAAATTTACTAATTTTTGCACCTTGTTCACGAGTCAAATTTTATCTATGCTGTGCCACGGGTAAGCGTAAATAAATTAATATTGCTGAGGACTTTGGTTTAATGAAAATTAATCGTGTGAATAATGGTTGAATTTTAAAAGTTATTATTACTATACAATTACTGTATACTTCACAAACTAGCCTGTTAACCAACACAGAATTAAATAATAGTGCGTATTTTAACTTTTTGATTGTATATTGTTTTCGGTCACTAATAGATCTTGTAAAGTTTATGATATGAAAGTGATATTATAACTTGGACTGTCCTTGTACGTACACTGAAGAACAAGTACAAGTTCTTGTGAACGTTCTTGATATACAGTCGACACCTCCGGAAACCGTGTGTTCGCCCCTAAGAATGTAAATGGTAGAATTTTTCAAGGTCGCTTTAGGGTTGTTGTAGGGTTCAAAAATTCAGTGGTCCGTTTCGGAACATATTATTTCCCGACTGCTGTGTAGCGGACACACACCAAATCCAATACGCTTCAAGTGCATGTCACAGCTACATTAATTTATGCACGATCACCTGTAACATCGCATATGTGTATTTTCACTATTCAGCCTAAACGGCAACTCGAAAATAAGTCTCCTAGACTGCAATTGTGGTGCTTATTCATTTTCGACACATGAGCGGTTATTAGTACAAACAAAACTTCATCAGTACCCTACTACAAGAAATATTAATTGCTATGCAACTAATGTTCATTGCAAAAGCTAAGAGTTATCGGCAGGTTCAGCTTTGACACCATTATCAAGTCACCACAGGTAACGATGTACAGGCAAATTTCCTTCCACTGCAGAAGAGAGTTCGCTAACTGATATCTGTGCCGGATATGAAACCACCTGTACCAACTGTAGGTCAATTTATATTTAACGTTATTCTTAGTTGAACAAGGTTGGCTAACAGAATATTATCACAACAATACGTCGATACATCGGTTAGTAACACGTAACGGGCGACAAAAGCATTAACCGGGCGGCGCTTGGCATGTGTGTTGACATACGCGTCGCAGGCACAAAGGCAAGCGACAGAGACAAGATACTGTTTTGACATCGCCAAAGACAACAGTAGCACCATACGTCCACTTTGGCTCCAACATGTACCTCGTTGGCCCACTGTCAACTCACGACGATCTGTACACATGTCGCAGTACACTGCGCTTCTTCTTTTAGCGTTTATTTATTTCTGTATTCGCTAGTCGCTTGGACATTCTGTAGTCGCTATTTCACTTGGATAGTCGCTAGTCGCTGTATGGCAGTAATTTTTCGCTACAGTCCTGTTGTTTGTATTTCGTCCTCTTGCAGAATTCCTTCTCTTATAATTTAGTGCTACATTTCGCATCGCTTTCTCTTTTTCTTAATATGAGCAGGGCCGCTGCTACGGTGGTTGCCGCCCGTGTGCAGTTTTACCTATGCCGCCCTCCTGAATATACTTTTCATATCCCTACTTTGCCACACTATTTAATATTATTTTAATTAAAAACTGATACAGACATAAACAGTAAAATGTACAAAAAATAAATATATTCAAAAACTTGTTTACCTGAGTACTTGCATCATATAAGTTAATGTTATATACCTAGACCTAGTCGGAATTAATTGTTTTAATTTATTTTGCAATATCTGCTGATGAACTTGGCCGCCCGTGTGCGGTGCACATTTCGCACATATGGTAGCGGCAGCCCTGAATAAGAGATTACATTTTTTCCTTTATGTCACTATATTTCCAATTGTACCGTAGAATATCCTTTTTTCGTCTCTTAATTAATATTTTTATCCAGATCATGTATGAACTTAAGCAGCTTTATTGATACTCTATATAAATCGTTACATTTACCGCTTGTACCATTACCTGTTCATGAAAATGTTACAATTTATTGACCCGTTTTAATTTTCTCATTTTCTGACCATTTTTTGAAAATAGATGAATTTTTATCTTTAAACGCAAGACATTCAATGTTTCCACGAACTGTTAAACTCTCCCTCATGGGTCTTTTAAATAATTTATGGACTTTTAAATAATTTCATGTAGTTCTTGTCTTCAATCTCTCGTTTATTAACTCATTCTATTTAACTTATCAGTAATCAATCCGGGACACGGCCCTCGTTACGGATTACGATAAGAGATTCTGAACCGTACAATAGAACACAATATTGTACTCAGTTGTACTGAGTTTTCGACAAGGATTGTTCGATACTCTCAGGAGTAATGTAGAATTAAATTTTCCTTTAAGTAGTCTCAGTTACCATTTTGGAGGTTCGTGACTGAATCTGTACATCAGAGCAACTGAGAATGGATAACCAAATGCTGACAAACCAAGCACTCGCTTCGGATCTGCAGCTTTGTTTTCATCGCATCGAATAATGCGCGTTCACACACACACACACACACACACACACACACACACACACACACACACACACACACACACACACACACACACACACACACACACACACACACACACACACACACACACACACACACACACACACACACACACACACACACACACACACACACACACACAGATACCCAGAGTCCTACAGCCTTGGCAGTTTTTTGTACGTCTGTCTCCAAAATATTTTTTGTTTTGACAGTTTCTTCTTTTTTCTTTCTTCGGGTAATTCCTTTCACTGTCTCTTCTATTCCTTTCCTCCAGGACTTTTAGATTTATCTCTTCTTGGTTTATTTTTGAGACACAACTTAATATTCTGTTTAGACGTCGCGTTGTTCATTGTTCATCCATTTTCCGACGGCATACCAAATAAATTGATCTGTATTCAATTTTGCCAGATACGCTCGTTCTATTTATCCTTCCTCCAGTGGCTTCATTTCTTATTCAAATTATATGACGTCTGCTGGGAAAATCTCTATACTCTATGTAAACAGTCCATTTAGACTGTTTTAAACGAAGTTTATTTACAAGACTGTGCCGAAGCAATGAAAATCGACATTCAAATCCCGCGGCCAGTCTCCACTGCCTACGTTGCTTCGCAGTGGCGGCGGTAAGGCCCCCGCAGACCCCGCGGCGCGGGGGGGCCCCGCCACTCTGGCCCCTAGAAAAAAATATGAAACGAGCTATAATAGGAAAAAAAGTTTTAATGGGGTCCGACTACCGGCAAATTTGTATTTAAAATACGAAATATACGTTTTATTTAAGTGTATACACATGCAAAAAAACTACGTTTTCCGAAATGACATTACTGTTTGTAGTTTGTAAGCGAAGCTTATCTTATCTCTTGTGGTGCCCGTACGTCCGTGCGATGAGTCACTCGGCACTGAGGAGACGTAAACAAACACAACACAATGTAGTTCAGTACTCAGTAGTGCGTCGCATCTCCTGCGCGATAGTACTGTATTGCATTCATTTCGTAATTTAGTGCCGTTTAAGTTTAATGACTTAACATTTGATTTTAGTTTTTGTATTTTGTGTAGAGTTAGAGTGTTAGAGATAGAGTTTATAAAATGGAAAGTAAGCGTGAATATTTAAGTGGTGCTACGAAAAGGAAACTGCAAAAACAACGAGAAGAATCTAAAAATAAACTTTCAAAACTCGGCCAGTTTTTAAAAAAATCATCAAAATGTGAAGTTGAACAACCCAAACCCGGGTCAAGTGCAAGTAATGAAAAAGAAACAAAAATCGGACTTGAAGTTGATTGTGACAGTGACAATAAACCTGATTTAAACATTAGTCCGTCGGATACAAGTGATACAACTACGGAAACAAATAAGCAACTGCAACATGAACAAGAAGAACAACTGCTAGGCATTGAATGTGTTCGCCAGTCCGAAGACATACCTGGACCAGAAAATCAGTTTGAACCAACTGAAGTTATAAGTAATCACGCAAATAAAACTAGTTTAGCAGGCCCTTCCGATCCAAACTGCCAAAGTTTTGAGACAGATATTGCATTCTATAAAAATCAAGCTACAATGACGGACGAGGTGAAAAAGTTAATAACGTTAAGTGAACTTTGTCAAACAAAGGGTCCTTTCCCGAAGGATTCCGTTTCTAAGCGGTCTTTCAGTACAGCATATTATTCTTTCAAAACTGCAGCAGGCCAAATTGTTCACAGGTTTTGGCTTTGTTACTCTCGTAATCTAGATGGAGTCTATTGTTTACCATGTTGGCTTTTCACCCAAAGTGCTGATGCCCAAAGCTGGCGTGAAGGCGATATTAGAGATTGGAAAGGTCTCAGTAAAAAATTAAAGTTCATGAAAGTAGCAATGCTCATTTACAATCTTGTCTCACGTATGCCACTTGGAAAAAGGGTAAAACGGTAGCTGATCAAATTTCCGATGATCGGAAAAAAATGGAAAGATATTTTCATACAGATTGTGGATGTCATTCGAACCATGGCACTGTGTTCATTGCCGTTTCTTGGCCATAGAGAATCATTACATGAAATAAATTCTGAAAGTAGACATTTTTTGAACATACTATCTTTAATTTCTCGCTACGATTCTCTCCTTAGTGCACACTTAGAAAATGAAAAAAAAAACAGATCAAAATACCTCCACTATGACATTCAAAATGAAATCATTAACTTGCTAGGAAAATCAGTATTGACTGCCTTACTAAAACAGATTCACTCGTCTCCTTTTTTTCTATAATTGTTGATAGCACACAAGACATTTCTAAGATTGACCAAATGAGTGTTGTAATCAGATACATTAACATAGTAGAAGAATCTCCTGGCAATTATAAAACTGTGATTAGTGAGTCCGTTTTGGGATTTCAAGAAATAAAGGATCCCAACAGTGAGGGGGTTCAAAGTAAAATTTTAGACTTTTTGAAAACAAATGAAATTGACATTAGTAAGTGTAGAGGTCAAGGTTATGACGGTGCAGCAACAATGAGCGGGAAATACTCTGGGTTACAGATAAGAATTATGGATATAGTCCCAAACGCGGATTACGTACACTGTGCTGCACATAACCTGAACTTGGTGATCAATGATTCAGTATCAAATATTTCTGAAATAAGACAATTTTATGACATAGTACAGAAAACTTATGTGTTTTTCAGTGAAAGCTTACATAGATGACAAGAACTTAACACTGCCGTTAAAGAAGACAGCTCTGCCAAAAATCTAACTTTAAAAAAGCTATGTCCAACAAGGTGGTCTTCTAGACACGACTGTCTGTTAGCTTTAAGAAATGATTTCAAAATTGTGATTAAGTGTTTGACAGAAATTATTCTATACAGCTAAAAAAAAACCCCGAGGCAGAAGAAGCATTAGCAATTAGAAACCACCTGGAAAACTTTGAATTTATTCTTGTGCTCTGCCTTGAAACTAAGATTTTAGAGAATGTAAATATAACTTCGAAAGCACTACAGAGGCCAACTGTTGACCTAGGCAGAGCAGAGCGTGGCAGTTTCTAAGCCGCGCTTGTGATGAGTTAAAAGTTTTAAGAAAGGACTTTGCCGGCTTTCTTGCTGGTGCTAAACAGTTGGCCCAGTCATGGGACATAACTTGTAACATGAAAAATAAGCGTAAGCGAGTTGTAAAACGCTTCTTTGTTGAATTATCAGTTGACCATAGAATTGACGACCCAGTGAAATCATTTGAAGTAAAAGTTTTCAATCCAACACTAGATATTGTAATAGCTCAGCTACAAATGAGATTCGAAGGATTTCGTTGCATTGATGCCTCAGGAAGGTTTTCATTCCTGACGCCTCAGAATTTAGTAAACTTCTCACAAGAGACAATAGTGGAGAAAAGTAAGGCTCTGGTAAATGTGTATCCTGGTGACCTTTCCACATCACTGCCTGACCAAGTAATATCCTTCAAAGCTCTGATGGCCAAAGAAATTGTACACAAGAAAAGCATTCGAGAAATGATGAATTTACTGGTTGAAGAAAACAGCTGCCTTATAAGCTGCCTCCCAGACTTAACTACAGCTTTGCAGCTTTATTTAACCATACCTGTCACAACAGCTACAGCGGAAAGAAGCTTTTCAAAACTTAAATTAATTAAGTCATACTTAAGAAGTGCCATGGCCCAAACTCGGTTGAGTGATTTGGCACTGTTAAGCATTGAGCATGAAGAGACACAGAAAACTAATATCAACGAAGTGGTTGAAAAGTTCTTAGCTATTAAAGAAAGAAGACTAGGCTTAGGAAAACAGTGAACTTTGGTTGATCCTCATCTGTAAATATTGTACATTACTTGAGTTCGAGTGTTATTGAATTGGATTAGACTTACGGAGAACGTGTATAGAGTATATTCAAGAATTTCACAAATTCAGTTACAAACTAGTTTAAATGTTTGAAAAAAGCTAGAATGTTACTTTGATATTCGTTTTTAAATAATAAATTTTTAACACTCTGTGTGCGGTACTGTTTCATAGTCTGAATTTAGATCTTTGACGTAAAAATAAATAATTCTTTTTATTTTGGTTTTTTTATAGTTTGTATAGAACTTTGTCTATTTAGCAACAATGAATTTTAAGAGTTTGTATACGTGTTAAACATCCTTTGCAAATTGCAAACGCTTTGTGATACACGAGAAAGTATTCACAAACCATTGTTGTGAAACACACGTAAATAGAAACTCATTTGAGTGTTTTCCCCTATTACGTATATAAAATTTAACCATTTTTATAGGGCCCCCTAATTAGTTTCGCGGGGGGGCCCCCGTTTCGTTAGCGCCGCCACTGTTGCTTCGGCAGCTAGAGTGAGAGAATTGTGCTGTGCCAATACCCCCTCTACTAGTAGTAGAGGGTATTGGCTGTGCTCGCGCAAGGTATATAGCAGCGACGACGAAATCAAGTTGCCGCTTGGCAACGGTGACGCGATACTGTAGGCAGCCAGTCCAGCTGCTTAACAATTTTAAGCTTGCTTTCTTGAATCCTCCTGGGTTGAATAATGCGGTTACTGAGTCTCACTCTCGTCTTCGCCTTTCGACGGAGCTCTTCGTGGTCTGGCGGCTTGTTGTTTTTTTCCTCAATTGGCTTCGCTGTGTTCAACTATGAGTAAATAATCTCGTAGAGTGTCTCAGGTGAGGACTGTTACTTTGTAGGCTACAAATTATATTAATAATGGGGTTATGTTTTAAATGTGAGAGAATAAGGAAAGAATACGAGTAGGTATGTTAATGCGCGCGCGCGCGTGTGTGTGTTCCACATGTTTCTTCCCGTATTTGGGAACCACGTGCTGACCTTGCACTTAACTAATTATAGAATTGTAATTGTAAAATCTAAAAAGAGCATTAAATCTGTATTCAACGAATTATCGAAAGATTTAAAAAAGAATTACAAGCAAATGGAAATGTAATTTAAGAAAATTTTGGAATTTTGTTAATGCTAAGGGAAATGCAAAGAGTGAATTATCTAGCTCTACTATGGTCAATGACTGAGTTTTGGTGCGAGTATAAGTGTGATAGTCGGGGTAATTATATTAGGTGACTGCCCAATTACAAATAATAAACTGTTCTAGGATTCCCGACTCGTCGGAAGAACGCGGGGTTGGATGATGTCATGACACCGGACATCATCGGGGGAGACATTAACCAAGGTACTCCCTGCCCACGCCGTCAGCCACATGGACTCACTACAAAATTTACAAGGACTGTCCTCTAGAAACAGCAGCTTCACACACTTCTTCATTAACAGGGCCGCGTTTCATTAGCTTCACTAAGGAGTGAATACCTCGTGCTTCAAAATATCAGGTGAAAAACTTCCATTTATTCCATTCATCAATTACAAATACATTCCTGCAGTTACAAGTGAAAGGACAGGCTGATAGAATAACTTGTTTAAGTATTCATATATGATAGATCCTGTGTCTGTATAAGGTGTAAGCATTCCCTTAGCTCCAATTTATATTGTTATATACATAAATGCAATTGTTCTTTCAATCAAGTTGAAAAACGTTAAGTTAGTTCAAGAAGTGATTAATACTGATGACTAAAAATGTAAAAGCAATTTAAATTTGTACCTGACTGAACGTGTAGCTATTAACTGCACATTTAAGTATTGTAAGGCATGATACCTTCATAAATTCATATCTAATAATGGAATAGGGATTTTTAAATTATAGTTAGATTCATTAAAATAATGATGTCACATAATCAGAAAAATTTAAATTTAATCTAAATCACAGTTATTATCAGCTGTCTGAAGCATATGTATATTGCCAATTTTCTTGACCAAAGCAAGCCTGTGAGAATGTGGAGTTTTAAGTGGAGTTTTAGTAATAACAATAATCCTTGGCAGTCTCTTGTAACCGTTTTCTCTTTAAACAAAAGATATGGTGTCCTGCATGAACATGTGTTGAATATTGATAACTTTTATCCTACTTATTTTTATGCTATGAATTATGATATAAATTGAAAGGCACCAGTACAGTATTACAGTTCTAACTCTTATGTAAAATTATCTAATCAGTTATTGTGTTTTCTTATAAATTATTTTGATGATTAAAACAAAAATGTGTGAGTAATTGTTCTGGATTAACACTGCTAACAGAATACAATATCAATTGTTTGAACTATGTAAAACCTGTAAGACTAGAAAAAACAAATAAACGAACTTGTTAAAGTTAAGGGAGAGTTTAATTCCGAATCCTGTCAGTCTGGGTCCAGCACACGATTGTTCCTTCTAGGCTATTCGCCTAGTTTTAAATTATATGTAACGACTACACAGTAACGTTACAAGACTTTGATTCCTGTAACATTTTCCGTTACGAAGAAAACCGTTTTCAATCACCTCCTTATACTCTTCATGCCTTCGTAGTCTTGGTTCGAATACAAAAAATTCTCGTCCTCTACGAGACTGCAATTGTATGTTACTCAAAAACGTATGAACACAAAATTCGTCTTTTTAGTTAATGGACACAAGTCACACGCAGAATCAAGACACTCAGAAAGAGTGAGGATGCAGACAACGGAATGTACGAGTACGCACGTGCGTGTGTACGCGAAGCTACTAATTAGAGGCTGACGCCGAGGTATAACAAACACCGGTATTGCAAAAACTAATCCGTCCGCCATTTATCAAAACAGATTTACTCTTGGGTAATTAATTACCGTATTTAGCTGGCGAACACCTGTTCAATAGACGACTTGTTTTTTCCTCCATACGTCGATTTTTTATTTAGAATTTCTAATAACAGCACGTTGATAGCTTCCGCTTCACCATCTGGAGAATCTAAATATTCCACGTGCACATAATTTCTATTTTTCAGAAAGTTTACCTTGCCTGGATTATAAGGCGTTTGTGTGTCAAGGGGATTGTAAACAAAATATTTTAACGAAGAGAGTTATACCTCTGTTAAGTACGGTATTGTGACATAAAATTAATACATAACTAAAATAATCATATATAGGCCTACAGAGTTCATTGCTAAAAGAATTCCTTTCACTGTATGAGGCTTAGGAACTAAATTAGAGACACAAGAAAAGCTTTAAAGGCACGGAAGATGGAGACGTAACTAAAGGAGAAGATCAGCTGGACTTTCGATAACAGATCGCTGAACGAATCAAGAGTTACAAAACACATGAATGTGAAGTGTAGTATGTCATACACCCTAAACAAGAAACAACTTATACGGTACAGTTAGTCTCAGTACGGTTAAAAAAAAAAAGCTGCAAATGACAGTCTAAAGGAGAAAGGAAGAAAGAACGTTGACGTCCAAGGAGCTACAGCAAATGGAGGGCTACAAGAAAATGTTTGGAATGACCTTCTTGGAAGCAAAATATGAGGTATGCTATAGAAACCTAGCATGCCAGTCTATACAAAGCTAATTCACATATGTACTGGTGAAACATTTATGATGATCAATTTCACTGCCTCGTGAAATAATAAATCCTGCTTAACATATATACTTCTGTATGCAGTGAAGCATTTTGTACTTAAAGTATAAATCAGCTTGCTGATTACGATTTCTTTTTGCCTTATTAAATACGTTAATTTATTTGTCAAGAAAGAATGACCAAAAGTGTTTCTCAAACTTTTTGACCCATCAGGCCCTTTCAAAACTGCCTAAAATACTACGGTAATCCTGAATATTAGTATACAGGAGATAAAATCACCTTAACGTTTTACATGCTGTAAAACATCCACTGTAAAGTAAACTCTTCTATTCACAATATTTCCACTTCAATAATATATAACTCTAAAATATTACGGTACTTTTTTTGGCATACAAGCATAATTTGCAAACGTTT
This sequence comes from Magicicada septendecula, assembly GCA_034769895.1. NCBI lineage: Eukaryota > Metazoa > Arthropoda > Insecta > Hemiptera > Cicadidae > Magicicada > Magicicada septendecula. The sequence continues at coordinate 118,042,305 of CM068375.1, read as the reverse complement.
GTAGAAATCGCGTGTTGAAGGTTAAATTGCCAATGCAACAGTAACTGTATTCCTCGTAGCCTACTCACAAGATCATGTAATTCCGATCATCGTATCCACCGATCCACAAGGGTGCAGCTGGTGGAATTTACATATAAAGTAATAATTTCAGTCTTAGCGTATGATAGCATGTTGCAATGAGAATTTATTTACGTAAAGACTGCATTTTCGGACATTGTATAATAAACAATAAGATACATGTCAAATTTGTTAGTTTAAGTTAAATTTTGACAGTAACAAAAAAAATTAGTATTGTGAAGTAGTGCGAAAATATGCGTAGGCATATGGCGAGTGCGCGTGTATGGGTTTGTGTAACTATGTTGCGGGATAATAATAAAAAACAGATAAATTAAATAACTTTGGTAAAAATAAAAATTCTGACATCAGACTTATACCAGAATGTGCATAAATAAAAGCTCTATCGAGTGGTAACATTTGATAAAAAATTAGAGAACTAAATATATGGGTTTTTTTATAGAGAAAGTTTTATGCTCTAAAGAAAAGGAACAAAATTATACAGGTTTTATTTGCAAGTTTAGCTATGTCAGTAGGCAATCTTTTACAAGAAGAACGTTATCTGGACTGAAGCCGTAAAGGTGAAGGAATATTTCGGCCAATGGAATTGGCTAAGACGCTAGTTGAATTTGTTCTTCATATCATATAATTCAGCCTCTCTCTGAACTCAATAACGTGTGGTCGTTGCCGCTAGTCTATGACGATAGGTCTACCAAAAGTGCACGAGCACAAGTCAGAAAATTCGCAAGTAAATTAGACATCGAGTGCTATTACGGTGTAGTACAAGATTGTCACCATAGGTATTGAAAGAACACTTCAAGTTTGCTGGAGTATTGTGTAGTTTTATAGACAGTATAAATCACTATTAAATATTAATTCTCTACAAATTGTAGAAGGACTTAATCCGAGGACAACCCTGAACGCCGAAAAACAGGAAGAGATCACCGTCTGCGTAGAAGGAACAACTGTCGCCGTTTCCAGGCATCCACATCGCATCGTCCATCGTAAAAGGGAAGTGAAATTATTTATATAATCTTTATTAAAAACGCTCATAAACTTAAAGACAAAAAGAATTTGCATAAATTAAAATTTTATGTAATTAGAATATAGGAGAAAATTATTTTAAGTTTGTAAAAAATAGGTCAACAGAAACAGTTCATTAATTTTATTTGTTATCAAAAACAATAGTAAATTATTTTTGCAATTAAAAAAAAAACAAATCTTTAATAAATCCTTGGACCGATCTGATCTGTTATATGTTTTGTGTGTGATTCTTGGAAGACCCCAACTCTTCTGGAACATGCAATTCGCTACTTTCGCCAAAACCGATAGACTCTTGATCCAGTTGATGGCGGTTCCTTTAATATGACTGTAGAACGCGTGGGTGGCCTTCCTTTGCTACTCTCTTCAGTTCTCAGCATCCTATTACAGTAACTTACGTGACAACGATTCTGTCCAAACGCGAAACACACTGTCTAATTCCATTTAACATTAGCTTTACATTATATTACATCCATGATATCCGTCCTGCCTTGCAGATATGAATTCCTGCTTCTGACTCTTGAAGCGATATCTAGTTGAGACATTTTCATACACCTCTGCGTATTCGTTAATTATTCGTTATTTTAGCTAAACTTAACGCTGCTGCTCGCATGTTAGATCAGAAGCGCGTACTCGCCAAATGTCTTTCTTAAGTTACTTTTTAGTCGACCTGCATTCCAGTAAGAAGATAAATATTTTTTTTCGCTCCTATATTTTGAAATCTCAAAGTGCTAACTACTCCATTAATTTAAGTTCGTTATAAATTCGTTATAAGTTCGTTGTAAATCTAAATCTCAACTACAAGCTCAATTACAATGAGTTTTATAATTAAATATAATCCGGATTTAAAAATTCAACGACGTCAGAATGCCTATAACGCCTGGTACAAAATCACTAATAGTCGACACCATTTCTAAAGAATTAACAAATAATTTTTGTTAGAAGTCTAGTAACAGCTTTGAAAACTTAAATATACGAGAGTATTGTGAAATATTGCGGCGACTAACATAGAGATAGCGCTACTATTCCCATTATTTTGAACGCGTTGTACGATTTAATTCTTTGTAGGCTTAGATTCGATTATTTGAAATCATTGAGTTGTTTATTATTAGTGGCACAGTTCATTGCTCTAAGCGCCTCAGGCTTCATTGGATAGACTGAAAATTCGTGCTGTGATTAAATTTTTCTTTTTGTTGAAATGCTTAACTGCAACCTGTATAAAAAAAGGAGCTGGATTCAACGCTGGGGGACTCTTCTCCACCGAATACAACGGTTAAGCACTGGGTTGCTGAATTTAAAATGGGTCGGACAAGCACAACTGACGACCCATGTGTTGGATGTCCCATTGAAGTGGCTACGTCAGAAAAAAATCCACAAAATTGTTTTGGTAGACCGTGGAATGAAAGTGTGTGAGACAATTTAAACTGATGGTATACCAACGGAGCATGTGCGCAGTATTGCACAAACATCTGTGTATGACAAAGCTGTGGGTGCCGCCTTTATGACACTTGACCAAAAACAGTGCCGAAAGGATGTTTAAACCGATTGTTCGACACTCTGTACGCACAATCCAACCGAATTTTTGCGTTGATTCGTAACCGATGATGAGACTGGGTCCACCTTAAAACTCTTGAGACAACAATCTAAACAATGTACCACGAAAGGCGAACCAACTCCATAGAAGTAAAAGAAAATTCCTTCTGCTGGTAAGGTTATAGAAACTGATTTTTGGGATGACCGTAGAGTAATCTTCATTGACTACCTTAGAAAGGGGAAACAATTAATGGCGAATACTATGCAAACCTACTACACCTTGTAAACGGCGAAATCAAGAAAAAACGGCCACATTTAGCGAAAAAGAAAGTGCTGTTTTACCATAACAATGTAGCCTACCATCTCACACGCCAATTGTTGCGATGGATAAAATAAAAGAATTATAGTTCGAATTACTTCTTCACCCAGCATACTCGCCCTATTCAGCCCCGAGCGACTTCTGTATCTTTCCTAACTCAAAAAAATGACTCGCTGGAAAAAGATTTACTAACGACAATCAAATCAGCACTGTTGTAAATGGCTACTTTGAGTACCTCGACAAATAGGCTTATCAGTCTGGCATACCAGCTTTACAACATCGTTGGAAAAAGTGTATACAGCTAAATAGAGATTTTGTTGAGAAATAAATGCAAATTAATCGAAAAAAGTGTTGTTTTCTTATTCAAAATTTTCATCCTACTACCGTATTTTTTACCCCCATACTATGTTTTAATCGCTCCTTATTTCTCGAACTCTTTCTGCAGTAGACACATGAATCTGAAAAACAGGTTAAAAGGAATTTTTTTAAATGTATATTGTAACCAGACGTGTTACAAAGGGTTTCTTGGCTTCTTCCTTTCTAATTAATCCCCACTGTTTGGGCTAGCCAATTTGTAACAGTCCGTTACAAAATTAAAATAAGAGGTTCGTTCAAAATAAACCTCCACGCTAATAAGGTTTCGCTCCGCTGTGGGTATTGTCACTTGGTATCAAGCCGCTGTTGACTCTTTTCAGCCCCACTGTTGCGAGCGCCACTTTGTAACCAGACCCTGTATGCCGGTCTTTACAAAAAAAGTAATAGAAAAAATTTTATTTCAAAAGAAATAAATTTTATGTTTTAATAGATGTTTGTAATTAAGAAATAATGCTGTTTTAAATGTTCTGTAAAAATTTTAAGAATCAGGAAGGTATTTATTAACTATTGAGCACTTCTGTACAACACTGTGGGGTGTTATGCTATTACGCTACTGAATTAACTAATCTGTGATTGCCGAGCCCTACGTTCTTTGAGAGCCAAATACAACAATCTGCCACGTGTTGGGCAGCCAAATACAAGATTTTCTTTGTATTGGGAGTTTTTGATAATTGTAATGCTAACAATAATGGATTAATTAATCTGTGATTAAGTAATTATTGAATATATTAATTTGCATAATGAGCTCGTGTAATCAATAAATAACACGTTAATTACTTTACGTTAGCATAACTATTGCATGGAGACTCTAGTTGTTGCATTAATAAAGAAAATAAAATAAACTACCTTAAATCACTCAAATGCTAGTACTTTCTCGTTCTGAGGTAATTTGACAATGATGAACGCATATTGATAAAATAAACACTTATTTATTAACATTATATCATTCATTAAATTCAATATATATATATAATATGGATGATTCCCTGTAAATACATACATTCATAAACTCATGAAAAGTACATAAAAGGACACATGTTTATACATCAAATTACAAGGTAGATCCAATACGTTGTTGGCTGAAAAACATACACATACATATATAATGTAATCGATATATAGAAACACAAATATTCAAACAATAAATCCTATACTAATGCGTTCATCGTATGCCTCAGATGGATGGCGTTAAATTATGTTTATCATGTTTAAATTAAATGCTCAAGGGGTGTTTCTTGAAAAAGAGACAGGACAGTAGAGTTTCTTATGATAAGAATAGCATAAAGATTACTTGTTTAGGTGAATTTATCCGATATTTCCATCGGCGTAACTCCTCTCTGCTGGATCATGTGTGGGAAGCTGTGCTGAGCTGTGACTGACACTTAACACACGCGAAACAGATTCACTCGCGCTGTGTGTTCGTATTAAAGTTCATCGTTAACTATGGTGTATATATATATGTCTGTGTATTGTTCAACGTTTGATATGTTCATTACTGTTAGTGTTTTGATGCCGCGGTGTAATTGTTCCACATGATATTGTATCGCACCGCAACACTGTATAATGTTATTATTTCGCCGTCCGGTATTACATCAACGAAAGTTCTACGCGTCGATTATTGATGTAAGTGTGACTGGTTAGTTCAATTCTGAATTAGAGTATAATAAATAATTCTATAATTGTTAAGCACTGGCGTATGTCGCATGTTTTTAGACACTGAAAGTACACTATTACCGGATACGCGCCAATATCGAAATGTCTAAGTCTCTTAGTTATATGACGCGTGGCAAAATTTCAAAGTCCCACTGCCGTCCGTATGTTAATCGAACTTTGACGACCGACTATTGAAAATTATAAAGACTGTTCAAAGTATATGGTTGAAAAATTATGAGAGACTGTCCTCCCGCGTGCTCTGCAAGCAGTTTTTATCAAACATCGTGTACCACAATGCACCGTACTGGAAAACACGCCTCAAGTTGAACATGATAGGATGGAAGATCTCCTACCCTTAAGCCAGAGTGTCGTTCTTCACTTCCCATTCGACGTTCCCGTTGCTATGCTGGCGACGGTCCTCTCCACCAGGTCTCTGGGTAGATGCTGGGTTGTGATTGGATATCCTGTCTCCCCACGGGTTCGCGTCGAAAGCCTCCGTACTCTTTTCCTAGAACAGGAGAAATTTCATGCTCGTCTATCATGCCATTGTCTAAGCGTACTCCGGGTCTCGCTGCAGTTCTCACGAAAACAATGTGTCGTCTCTTGTTATTGTTCGCTGTGTTTGACCCTTTTTTTCTGAACGCTATCCTGGCGCAGCGTGACGTCGTTTCCAAAACGGCACACCTACTGCCTGTCGTAAATATCCGTTGTCGCCAGTAAGTCGTTCCCCTGCTGTTTACAAGTTCGATTCTATTATTTTAGGTATCGATGTCCGTCCTCGTATAGGGTATATACTATTGTGTGACTTACACTCTTTTTATTCTTTACTAGTACTCTTACAAATTAACCCGGCAGTGTGTCCGTCACAGTTTCTCCTCTAAATTGGTACTTGACACAATTTCCATTATCTGACATTTGCAGGCTGTAAATCTCGTGTTTTAGTCGAGTCTGTCACGGCCAACCCTGTGCCCTATTGTACAACTATGTGAAACGTACTTGCATTGTCTGAAGTAAACGTTCACTTGACACTTCTACACACATTTCTTTATTTATTGCTCGTGGGCTGAGTAGGTGTGTCATGCTGAATGTAACGTCTTTTCAGTCACACTAAAATTTTTTAAATTTTTGGTTGTTACATAGGTCCCCAAATCGGATTTGATGTTGGATTAGCGGAAGACACTCTAATCCGATTTCTGCGCTCTGAGTTTGTTGTGGGAGTCCCCTCTGATAAAGTCGCGGTCAATGACCTACTTTCCTCTGCTTGGGGTATATGGATATATATTCCCTATATTTGGTCGTAAACTACCTCTGGGAATTTATTGCCGTGCATCTGAGGAAAGATGAACGCATTTTTTACATATTTGCATATCTAATTAGATATGGGATTATGTACAATAATAATAGCTGTGGATGGCTGTGCCGTCCGCTTATAATCTAACACATGAAATAATGATTTTCGACATGAATTACAATTATTCATGTATCGTTTAAATATCATTATGATAGCTAATGTTCTTAGTCTATCTTGACCATTTAAAATACAATTTACGACCTGTAAATACACATTGATACATTCACTAATTATTATTGAGTATCACTCACAATATGTGTTACTATCATCTATACTAATTATATTGATTAGAAACTTATATACATTATTCAGGAACAATTAACAATTCACTTGAGATCATTGTGATCATAACTAACTGTGTTTTATATCACTCAGATTTGATTAATTAATCTAATATCATCGGGTGTCTATAAAACTCGTTATAACGTCTTTTCGCAATTTATTGCTGCACATTCAATTGAACTTTTCACATCATAATTGTCTTTTCTATTTAAATTTCCACTAACACTGGCTATACACATGTAATGAATGTCGTTAGGTTGCCACATTGTGACTTAAGAACTCCTTGTACAAAATCTTTACTTTATACACTAATAAGATATACATCATACCGATTAGCTAGTTGGACTGGTTTTCGCGGGACATTCACCTTATGTGTTGATCCGCCTCCGAATCCACTAGTCTAACTGATTGTCGATGCACTTTCGTTTTCCTTTGAGACTTGTGATTTCGTCTCAAAGTATCTCTTCAGCAATCGTACGTTGAAAATACCCCTCAGTTTTCCATTGCTATCGCACTCAGCGAGCTCGTATGTTGCGTTACCAAGGACGCGACTAACCTTGTATGGTCCGGTGTATAACTCGAAAAACTTGTCAATCCTCTTCATTGCGGCGTCGGATTGATGGTAGCTCCTCAACAGCACCTTATCGCCGGTAGCAAATTTAGTAATATTCTTACCATCATTGATACGTTTAGCATATTTCTCTCTTCTGTCTTTTATCTTTACAAACACATTAATATTGGGATTGTGTTCATTGTTGATGACGTCTTTGTCCAGCCACTTTTCCCATGCGCGGGTCGGCTTCTTTCCTAAGTGTGCCTCGTGGGGTGTTATTTCTATTGTTTCGTGGTACGTTTCATTGATACATGTTTCAATTACTCCGACGTATCTTGACCACTTGCTATGCTGGTCGTGTACCAGGATCCTGAATAGATTTCCCAATTGGCGGTTAATCCTTTCCGCTAAGTTCGCTCGAGGATTCCTTATCGCGGTATATCTTGGTTGTATTCCCAGCTCCTCGAGACCTTTAACCCATCTTTCGGCGGTAAATTGCGTGCCGTTGTCGGTTAAAATGACTCTCGGTCGTCCATACTTCGTACAGTAATCGTTGATCCGTCGTAGTGTCGTGGTGGTTGTCGCTCTTCTTAGTGTAAATAGTTTGACAAACTTTGTGAAGTTGTCCACCATGACAAGTAAGTATTTGACACCTCCTATACCTGTTGGTAAGGGTCCATAGTAATCAACGCTTACTATGTCACCTTTGGCTGATGGTATCATGGCCTTTGTTCCGCCAAAGAGCATCCTGTTGTTCGTATCCTTGTACCGTTGGCAAGAGTCACAAGTTTGGGTGTATACCTTCACTTTCTTGATCAAGCTGTCGATCGTGAAGTGCTCTTGTAACATTTTTATACACCTTTTCGGGCCTAGGTGTCCGTACATTTGGTGTATCTCTGTAATTAGATCCTTCGACACGCTGTTAGGAATGTATAGTTTCCATTCGCCACGTCGTCGTCGGTACAACTTATCATTAACAATTTTATAAAATTTACTTAATTTACTATCTATAACATTATTCTTAATCTTATCTATGAGCGTTCCGAGTTTGGCATCTTCATTTTGGTATTTGCCGATACTTCTAATTATTTTGCCTAATTGTTGACTCATTTTAATAACTAGGTGATTAATCAAATATTCGTGCGTCTCCTCGTTTGTCTCGTGTTGTTCCGTGTCAGCCGGGTATCTACTCAGTATGTCCGCAACGACGTTATCCTTTCCTTTGCAGTGGATAATGTCGAAATTGTACTCCTGTATGGCGAGAATCCATCTTGTAATTCTGGAATTATTTAAGTGACACTTGTGCATAAATGTTAATGCTTTATTGTCGGTGATTATCGTGAGTGGTTGGCCAAGTATGTACATACGAAACTTATCCAGACATCTAACGATACTCAGGAGCTCTTTCTCCGTCGTGAAGTAATTGCGTTCTGCTCCCTTAAATGTCTTGCTTGTAAAAGCGATGACGCCGATTTCTCCATCTTCATCAATCTGGTAAAGCTGGCCACCATACGCAAAATTACTAGCGTCACACTGAATATAGTATCTTTGGTTCGGCCGTGGGAACCGTAGAGTTACTGTGTCGATAAATAAATTCTTGACTCTCTGGAAACACTCGTCCACTTCCCTTGTCCATGAAAACTTTCGTCCACCTTTCAGCAGTTCATGTAAAGGTTGCGTTGTTTCTGCGTATTTACTCGAGAATCTGTTATAAAAATTGGTAAGACCAAGAAAACCTTTGAGTTGTTTTGTATTCTTCGGTGCTGGGAAATCCATAATCGCCTTTACCTTGTCATCGTTTGCTTGTATCCCTTTTGTTGTAAGGCGATAACCAAGGAAAGAGATCTCTCGTCTGAAGAATTGTGACTTGGTGAGGTTGACAGTTATATTTGCTTTATTGAGGTTGTTTAGCAACGCTTCTAAATGATTTAAATGTGTTTGTATATTATTGGAGTAGCACAAGCAGTCGTCCACGTAGATGATCGTGTTCTTCTTGACCTCCTCCTCGAGGGCCGCATCCAATCCACGTGTCAACGCTGCAGAGCTGGTGCTGAGTCCAAATGGCGTCACTGTGAATCGGTAGCACTTCCCTTCATGCATAAACGCAGTGAAATCCCTACACTCTCGTTTTAATGGGACTTGCCAGAAGCTACTGGATAAATCGACTGTCGACAAGTACTGCATATCACCACATCTAGCCAATATCTCATTTACCGGGGACACTCCTTCGTAATCGGGCACGGTCACGCTGTTCACTTTTCTTGCGTCAAGGCATAGGCGAACCCTCCCATCCTTCTTGATAACTGTCACGATTGGGTTGACGTACGGGCTGGCGCAACGTTCGATTACTCCATATCGTAACATCCGATTAATCTCCTTGTTCACCTTGTCTCTGTAGGCAAGCGGCACAGGCCACCCTCGTTGAAAGTAAGGTGTCCTGTCCGTGACGTGAAACTCGTGCGTGTAACCCTCTATTCTTCCCGGGCACTCCCTAAAAACATTCCGGTTCCTTACCAAAATCTCCTTCAGGCGTTGCAGTATTCCTTCATCCACGCAGTCTATGCTCCCAATCTTCTCATCGATGCATCGCAGTACTTCCTCTTCTTCTTCACTGGTTATCACGTCAATGTTCATGATTGGTATAATGTGCTCCTCTTCATCAGTGTCGCTTTTTAAGCTAATTACTTTGTTTCCGATGTCGATGCGACACCCAACTTCTTGTAAAAAACTAATTCCTAGTATACATGGTTTCACTAATTCTGGTATTACCAAAAACACACATTCATATCGGATACTATCAATCTCAATGTCACACAATATTTGTCTCTTAACTAATTTGGATTTACTTCCTACAGCACTTATTATAAATGTATTCGTTACGGGTAATGTCTCATATGGTTCTATACTCTTCTTATGGTTATTAAACCAAGTTTCCGATAACCCGTTAACAATACAACCAGTATCAAGTAAGGCTTGGACAGTTACATCATTATTAAATTTAATAGTAATCTCGGGACATTTCAATATTTGTTTATTTACAATCTCGTCGTCCTCTTTTAGTAGGTCCTTTCGTAAATCAGGTAACAATATATTTACACTCTCACTCGGAAAGGAGTCGCTTAGAAATTCTATCTCCTCCCCTCGTTCGACGTATTTTTTTTTTTTGTTATTGTTGTCGCTGTTACCGTTCGCCCTTGGGGTAGTGCCAACGACCGTGCCACTGGGTCCTGGTTCAGCTGGTGTAAACTGTACTGTATTGACGTAGTGTTTGTTGTCATACCGACCCCTTGTTGGCTTTCGGTCACTTTCATTTTTATTGTATTGCGTTTCCCTTTCTCTCGGATTGTTCCTCCCTTCGTTGTAAGGTCTATAATGTGGTCTGCGAGTATTATCTCCGCTCGACTGTATACTTGTGAATTCCGTAATCAGCGCTTCGAAATTTGGTATACTCGTGATATCACGTGTGACCACGGCGAGCTGCAAGTCCTTACCAAAGTGGCGAGCTAGTTTTCGTATCAGCTGAGTGTCGGTTAATGCTGGTGACAGTTGCCGACTTTCCAGTAAAATCCGTTCTACATATTGGACAGCTGTGATTGGTCCATTCCACTCATATCTGCCGTACTCCAGATTGTCGCGTATATTGTCCTGGCGTTCTTGACCCCAGTACTTCAAGGTGAAAGCTTCTTTAAATTCTTCGTACGTGGAGATTTGATTCCTTATGACGCGCCACCATATTCCAGCGTCCATCTCCAAGTGTCTTCCGATCCATTTAATGTCACCGTTGCTGTAGTACTGTTCCTGGATCTCTGACAATTCCTTCAGGAACTCCATTGGGAACCTGTCAGTGCCGTTATACTTTAACTCTGTATGTGTGTGTCCGTTAATTCTACTGATTATTCCAGACTCACCTTCAATTAGCTGACGCTGTAGTCGTTCTATCTGGGATTTTAATTCGTTAATACGGGTGGTTTTCTCTCTGGTGCTCTCGTCTAGTTTTTGTTCCGCCGACTTCTGTCTTCCATCTACCTCATTGATTTTCTGTTGCATTGTGTTGTTTACGTCTCCCTGTTCCTGTTTTAATTGTCTTACTGTTTGGAATAGTTCGACTTTCAATTCCTCTTGCTTCTTGTGATTTTCTTTTGCGTGTGTCTCCACTCTGTTGTGGATCTTTTTGATGCTCGTTTGAGTATTTTGGGCAACACTCTTTAGTTCCTGTCGGTCTAATTCTCTTGTTTCACGCACCTCTTCGAATTTCTTGTCGGTGTCGTCCCTTAACTCTTTTATGATTTCGTTCTGCTGCTTCTGAACCTCGTCTATCTTCTTATCACAATTATTTATATATTCACGCACTTCCGTGCGTATTTGTGTAAAATTTTCATTCTGCTTCTCGAACTTTTCATTGATTTCTTCTTTTTGCTTCTCGAAATTTTCATTCACTTCTCTTCTAATCTCTATAAAATTTTCATTAATCTCTTCCTTTTGCTTTTCGAGTTTTTCATTAATATCTCTTCTAATCTCATTAAATTTTTCATCCTGCTTTTCAAATTTCTTACTCATAAAATCCATTAATGCGCGCAACGTCACCTCTTCCTGCGGTTGTTGTTGGGACTCCTGTCCCCGCGCTCTGACGTCTGACGTCTCCTCGGTCGTTTGTGAATAAGTTGGTGATTCCTCTCGTTCGACACCAGGTACTCCCTGTTGGTTATTAATGTCAAAATTCATGGAATCTGTGCTACTGGTCGTCATTTTTGCTGCTTTACTACGCGTTAACATTCAGTCCCAGTCCAACTAGCTTCACACTAATAATATTTGTTCTTACAACTACTAACATGAAATATTAATATATACGCTTATCCTATCTCTACTGCCTGCTCTTTGCCGTACGGTGGGCGCCAAATACAACACTGTGGGGTGTTATGCTATTACGCTACTGAATTAACTAATCTGTGATTGCCGAGCCCTACGTTCTTTGAGAGCCAAATACAACAATCTGCCACGTGTTGGGCAGCCAAATACAAGATTTTCTTTGTATTGGGAGTTTTTGATAATTGTAATGCTAACAATAATGGATTAATTAATCTGTGATTAAGTAATTATTGAATATATTAATTTGCATAATGAGCTCGTGTAATCAATAAATAACACGTTAATTACTTTACGTTAGCATAACTATTGCATGGAGACTCTAGTTGTTGCATTAATAAAGAAAATAAAATAAACTACCTTAAATCACTCAAATGCTAGTACTTTCTCGTTCTGAGGTAATTTGACAATGATGAACGCATATTGATAAAATAAACACTTATTTATTAACATTATATCATTCATTAAATTCAATATATATATATAATATGGATGATTCCCTGTAAATACATACATTCATAAACTCATGAAAAGTACATAAAAGGACACATGTTTATACATCAAATTACAAGGTAGATCCAATACGTTGTTGGCTGAAAAACATACACATACATATATAATGTAATCGATATATAGAAACACAAATATTCAAACAATAAATCCTATACTAATGCGTTCATCGTATGCCTCAGATGGATGGCGTTAAATTATGTTTATCATGTTTAAATTAAATGCTCAAGGGGTGTTTCTTGAAAAAGAGACAGGACAGTAGAGTTTCTTATGATAAGAATAGCATAAAGATTACTTGTTTAGGTGAATTTATCCGATATTTCCATCGGCGTAACTCCTCTCTGCTGGATCATGTGTGGGAAGCTGTGCTGAGCTGTGACTGACACTTAACACACGCGAAACAGATTCACTCGCGCTGTGTGTTCGTATTAAAGTTCATCGTTAACTATGGTGTATATATATATGTCTGTGTATTGTTCAACGTTTGATATGTTCATTACTGTTAGTGTTTTGATGCCGCGGTGTAATTGTTCCACATGATATTGTATCGCACCGCAACACTGTATAATGTTATTATTTCGCCGTCCGGTATTACATCAACGAAAGTTCTACGCGTCGATTATTGATGTAAGTGTGACTGGTTAGTTCAATTCTGAATTAGAGTATAATAAATAATTCTATAATTGTTAAGCACTGGCGTATGTCGCATGTTTTTAGACACTGAAAGTACACTATTACCGGATACGCGCCAATATCGAAATGTCTAAGTCTCTTAGTTATATGACGCGTGGCAAAATTTCAAAGTCCCACTGCCGTCCGTATGTTAATCGAACTTTGACGACCGACTGTTGAAAATTATAAAGACTGTTCAAAGTATATGGTTGAAAAATTATGAGAGACTGTCCTCCCGCGTGCTCTGCAAGCAGTTTTTATCAAACATCGTGTACCACAATGCACCGTACTGGAAAACACGCCTCAAGTTGAACATGATAGGATGGAAGATCTCCTACCCTTAAGCCAGAGTGTCGTTCTTCACTTCCCATTCGACGTTCCCGTTGCTATGCTGGCGACGGTCCTCTCCACCAGGTCTCTGGGTAGATGCTGGGTTGTGATTGGATATCCTGTCTCCCCACGGGTTCGCGTCGAAAGCCTCCGTACTCTTTTCCTAGAACAGGAGAAATTTCATGCTCGTCTATCATGCCATTGTCTAAGCGTACTCCGGGTCTCGCTGCAGTTCTCACGAAAACAATGTGTCGTCTCTTGTTATTGTTCGCTGTGTTTGACCCTTTTTTTCTGAACGCTATCCTGGCGCAGCGTGACGTCGTTTCCAAAACGGCACACCTACTGCCTGTCGTAAATATCCGTTGTCGCCAGTAAGTCGTTCCCCTGCTGTTTACAAGTTCGATTCTATTATTTTAGGTATCGATGTCCGTCCTCGTATAGGGTATATACTATTGTGTGACTTACACTCTTTTTATTCTTTACTAGTACTCTTACAAATTAACCCGGCAGTGTGTCCGTCACAGTTTCTCCTCTAAATTGGTACTTGACACAATTTCCATTATCTGACATTTGCAGGCTGTAAATCTCGTGTTTTAGTCGAGTCTGTCACGGCCAACCCTGTGCCCTATTGTACAACTATGTGAAACGTACTTGCATTGTCTGAAGTAAACGTTCACTTGACACTTCTACACACATTTCTTTATTTATTGCTCGTGGGCTGAGTAGGTGTGTCATGCTGAATGTAACGTCTTTTCAGTCACACTAAAATTTTTTAAATTTTTGGTTGTTACATCTGGAAGATCTGAACCAAGTCTGGAGTTAACCAGATTAACTCCGGTCAATAATCGATTGATGATTTTTCTTGCTGGTCCAATATCTCGCTGAAAAAAAAATATTTTCTTCTTCTTGAAGTCTCTTTGCCTTAATAAATAACCTTAAATTAGCTTGTGAAATAATAACAGATAAATACAATTGAAATAAATGGATTTATTAAACAATTTAATAAATAATCGATTTTTTATCGATTGAGAACAATTATCGACTCCGTCTCAGGGAATTATCGATTCGTGCATACAGTAGAAAAATTATTATAAGTATTATAAAAAGGACAGGTTCTTTGAGCGATTATATTAATAGTCAGAGAAGGGTAACGAGAAAGTATATCATTAACAATTAAAGTAATTTCATTAATTATTATTTAACAATATTGAAATAATTCTGATATATAATGTTTAATAAATTGTTTTGTCAGACCATATGTAGCTTCTATGACGTCACTCGATGTGGAAGGCAGATTCGTATTTTCAAGATGGCTGCTACTAGATATGGCGAAGTTACTGCGATGTCGTCGTGTCAAAATCTCACAACAAAATTACCTTCATGAATGTTTGAAATGTCCCCGCACTGGTGTAATCTGTCTATTAGGTTGTTTGGTGTGTTCTGAAGAAGTTTTCTGTGTATACTTCACCAGTGTTAATTAAGTTATTTGGTATGTGTTCACTTCTGTGGGTTAATTTGTCTGTAAAAGTGGTTATGAGTTGTAGCGTGAATTATATCAAATATATTGTTTTACTGTTTTGGATCACTCGTATAATGAAGTTAGGTGTTAGTTTTCACTATTGTCGTTAAAGCTTTGGTAAATTTAGTTAAAAAAATGTTTAATTCATCTAACTCTCGATTCACTTATATGCATGGCTAACCGTAGTACCATTTTCTACTCGGTTTTAAAGGAACGTTTTATCACACAACTATTCAGCTTGATATTCAACAAAAGACTATTTTAACTTGGTCAAAATCTGGCCCAGTTAATCTTTGAAAAAGTATTGTTAACATATTTCGATTACCCATACACATGATACAAAATTACATTATATATGGAATTTATTTATTTTATTCATCACTTTCATGAATTATGAACCTTATCATTGGTTTAATCATCTCATTCCTTTTAAATTGATATATTATAGTCCATATCTGTGGACATTTTGTGGAAATTACCAAATTTCATTCCTTTTTGTAAATCTAGGCTCAAACATTGATTTCCGCCTTTATACAATTTTTCTTCCATTTTAATTGTTATTAATACTATTATAATAAATTTTAATTAGTCATATTTCTCTTCCTTTCCTTAAATACATGTAAATTGAACCTTTGAACTGGTTTTTTGTGTTAATCTCTAAATTTGACATTGCTCTTTAAAATTAATTAACTTATATATTTTGAAAATTTACAATATTTTAAGGTATATTTCCTTATTATCATTTTAATTCATAGGATCATTCCCAGTAGTGGTTAACTGATCTACCTTATCTAAATCTGGCTAGTTTACAGGATTTATAAGTGAATTATACTGGTTTATATGGTTTCTGTGACTTCACCAAATGGCCTAGAGTTTAGAATTTTACATTTCTGTCTTTCTCAAATAAATTTAATCCTACCACTCCTCTGACTTTACATAGTTACTATTACATGAAAATAAAATGGTTTATAACTTATTGTGAGGTGTAGTATTTAATTAACACTACTGTTATAAAAAAATAATTATGAACATTATTTAGCAATCTGTACAATTGAACATGTTGCTGACATGGGTTGAACATATACATTTAACTCCTTTTGAATTAACACAGCATACCTACTGAAACATTATTAATGGTATGTATGCTGTTATTTAGCAAACATAATTCATTTTAAACACATAATATAAATCTTATTTTCTAATAACTCTTACAAATACATTGATTTTATGGCTGTGAACAAACAGCCTATTTAAACATTTTAAACCTATGAATACTAAATTCATGCCAGTCCCTTCTGATCTAAACCATTATTATTTATGATCCCCTTCATCAGTAAACATGACCACCCATACTCTAGTTATTAGCATTTTTTACAAATGTCTTGTAAATAAAGAGTTACATTAAAATAATAAAATACTGGAAATCTTCCATTTTATTATTTTATGATGCTGTGCACTATTGGATATAAAAGTTGTTATATAGCATATTGATAAGTCATAGTATCACTAACTTTAAGTTTATTGCATTTCCAAAAAACACTTACACAATTTCACTTTCACTGGTGGTTCTGATATTTTGAGTCTCACTATCTCAGACCAGACCTTTAGTAATCATGGACTGTTAAGACTTGTCTATTTTCTTTATCACACAGTAGCTTTAGTAGGTTCACTTCTTATAATACTATACAACACTTTAGGTTTCTAAATAATTACATTTTTATAGGATTTTGGTATGTTATACTTTCTTTTTAATCGTTTTTATGGGTTTGGGGTTGATGGTAGTTAATAATAATAATAATAGGTTTTACTACGGTGTTTCTTTCATACTATTTCTTCCTCTCCTCCTGTCTTCTTTCTTGTCTTTCTTCTTATCTTCTTTCTTGTCCTTCTTCTTATCTTCTTTCTTGTCTTCATTCTTGTCCTTCTTCTAGTCTTCATTCTTCTGGTCTTCTTGTCTTCATTCTTCACTCTTGGGTAAACCAAGGTACTTCGTGTTATCTCGACTGATGTTTAGTTTGGAGCATCTAATTTATTTACTGATACGGACCTTGCTCTTCTCTAAAGGTTTCAGGGTATTGTTTTCTTCCTGATCACAAACTTTATTCTTGCTTCTTCTTGTCTTTGGGGTATTTTGGTGTTCACCACTCTTAAACTGATTCTCCTTCTTCTTGATATGGTGTTATTTAATTTGTTTACTGCTCCTAACTTCCTGGGTAAATTCCTGATATTATAATATGAGTTGCTTTTAATAATTTCTTTGATATTTAAACAGTGGTTTTTATATAATGTAATGAGGATTTTTATTTTATTGTGGTTCATTCCTTTAATTTCATTAAATCTCATTCAATATTATTTTAACATATGTGGTGTAATTAATTTTTATGAATTTATATGACTTAATAAGTAGTGGATTTTCTGTCGCGCTACAATATGCGTATCTCCATGATATGATATAATTGTGGCTTCGTGCGTTCGATGAAAAATTAGATTTTAGTATGTACAGAGAATGGTTAACCAGGGAAAATTTGGAAAAAGTGGGCGTTTTCATTATAGGAAGGAACGT
The DNA here is from genome assembly GCA_034769895.1 of Magicicada septendecula. Taxonomy (NCBI): domain Eukaryota; kingdom Metazoa; phylum Arthropoda; class Insecta; order Hemiptera; family Cicadidae; genus Magicicada; species Magicicada septendecula. The sequence goes on along the minus strand of CM068375.1, from coordinate 118,024,687 downwards.
GATTAGCATCATCAAATTTGTGGATGAACTGGTGCTGCTGGCGTAAAACGAAGACACGCATTTCAAGTCATTATGGACAGACTGATAGAAGCAGGAAGGAAATATAGGATGGAAATCAACACAGGCAAGTCAAAAGTGATGAAAATATCGTGGAAGGAAGAACTGATAGACCTTCGTGGGACGTTAAGAACTAGCAAACGATTATCAGTTCAAGTACTTAAACGTCTGCTGACAAAGCTCGCCTACTGTATCAAGGAAATCAGATCACGGATTGCCGTGACCACTAAGGAGAGTTTACTGTTGAACAGCACTTCTAGCTTGGATTTACTGATAAACTGTTACCTTGAAACCTTCGAAATGTATTGCTGGAGAAAAATGGAAAAGTATAGTGGTCAGTCAAAGTGACAGATGAACAGGAATGAACAAGACGATATCACAGTAACAAGAAATTTCTTACTGCTCGATCACATCGGGGGCAAGCTAAAAGGGACTCCAGGGCTTCTTCTTCCAGGGCTTGGAAGAAGAATTCAGCTGTTAAACGAACAAAAGAAAACTCTGGAACTGAAAGAAGAAATCAAAGGCAAGGCTAGATGGAAAGCGAAATTCGCCTAGCAAGTCACGGCATCTGCCATCAGGCACAACATTTAATAATAATAATAATAATATTAATAGCATCTATTTTTTTATTTATATGACTGTCTGTTTTTGGGTAACTGTATTGATTCACTCAGTGAATTCTCCAGTTAAGCCTTTATGTCTATCCGGCCATCTCAATATACAGCTGTCTCTAGGGCTTCCACCTTCTACTAAGACTTTAATTTGGCCTAGCCATTCTACCCATATATCCTCCGTAACTTAACTATGCCTTGTTACTCTGTTTAAATAACCTATGTATATCTACAGATCTTGTAATATAAAAGTATTCGAACTGAGTTCTACTTACATTCTTAGAATGTCTTTGTGGATCTAATATTCGTAGGTGTCAATTTATTTGGGAATCTGTTTCATTGTTAGAGTTGCAGGTGGATATACGGCTGTGGGAATAATAAGCTTGATCATTTTACAGTCTTTCAAAAATTAAAAACTTACTTTTGTTAGCAAGGCCTTTGTTACTTTTGTTGTTAGTATGGACTTTTCATACTTTTGTTAGTTTAGTTGCCCCTGGTCTGACCATAAGTAAGCCTTTAAACTTCTCAGTGCAGTTCCAGCAACGAGAAATAGCTAAGCAAATAAGTAACGGTTATATGGGAACATTACATACCGTAGACATTAAAATTACCAAAAATATACGGAATCTTTTTTTAATTTAATACTTAGCAATCAGAATATACATTCTATTAGGCAGTCTTGAACTTTGTACAAACTAAAATATTGTACAAGTAAATGAAGTGATGAGATGTTCCATCCAGTCATGTCTGTCACCTCGTGGTCCTTAAAGGACGGAAGTCCGGAATCTTCTGTTAATTACGGGCTGTAGTAGTGGCAAGTAGCGCGCTGAGATAGTCGTCAAATCCCGCATGGTGCCTGGTGCCTCATTCGTGATTGACTTTATTGACGTGTCCGAAGTGGAAATCTTATGTAAGGTATGACTGGACTCATATCAGAGGCCATCCACCATATCTCTTACAATATTTGATTGATATCTCTGTGTGATGGCTATAGTATATTCTATGGCTTAGTCATATAAGTCTATATGGGTGTGAGAAAAATTCTTAGATATTGAGTTTATTGTCTATTAAAAAGACGAGATTTTCTGTCTACCAGCCACTTGATTTCCTTAAGCTTTATATCTGTTTTCTTTTCTGTTTCACGTGGAGATTCCAGCTAAGTTTAGAGTCTAAGTGAAGGCCCAGGTACTTCAATACTGCTTGTCGTGGTGTTTTGATATGGTTGAGGTGGACTGTGGGCAGTTTCTTGGCCGTAGGGTGAATGCAGTATGTTATGATTTGAATTCGTTGACTTTAATTTTCTGTTTGCTTTGCTAACCTCCTCCTCGATGAAATTCCTGTTGAAGGTTGGTCGAGGCAGTCATAGGATTTTTATTAGTTTAGATGGCGATGTCGTCACCAAACATGACAATTGTTCTTTTCTCTGGTGCTGGTAAGCCTACAATGAAGTGCAAGCCGTACAGTAGAGAGCAAAGAACACACTATTGACGTACAATACTCTGATTGTATGCAGAAACGACTCTGTTGACGTGGATTTCGAATTCGCGTTTGTTTAAGCAATAGTTCAGCAGGCTAAACGGAGGTCTGGAAGATTTAAGATTTTGTATATTACACCTATTTTATGGAACGCATAGCTCGTATGTAGGAATGCGTCTGTGGAGTACTGTTTACTTTCTAATGGTTTACTGATTACATTTACTCTACGGTGGTTGTACTGTAGAGTGGATATGCCAGAAATCCTCTCCGATTGGCAGGGATCCAGTCTTGAGTTAGATTTTTATAATTATATAGTGATCTTTCTGCACATACGTTTTTCAATATTTTCGCCCGCCATTATTCTGCATTCCGAGCTTCAAAAGAGCTCCCGCTGCGGGGACAATGATGTCTGAGCGGTTCCTAGGTGTGGTCTCTCTTACCGGCCATGGGACTTCCTTCATTAGACGCAAACTAATTTAGGGTCAGCGATCGCCGAGGCCGGGACCAAGATTCACCTGATACAGATGGGTGTTGACCGAGGGAGCTAATAAGGTGGTTACCCTTGACACGGGCACAGCGGTGGTAGAATTTCCTGGAAAGTGTCCGTATAGTGGCGTTCAGAGATCGGACACTTAGGGTGTTTTGGATAGTCGTCAGGTTGGAAGTCAGATAATGAGCTTTCCAAGCCCAGCACAAATCTAGCTCCAGGAGAGACTGGAGCTTTCGCTTATGCGTCTCTGCCGATTGCCATGCACTGGGACCGCGTAGGTAACGGTGGTAATAATGAGTTTTCCTACGAAGGGGGACACTGAATTCCTGCCGAGCAGGGACTGAGTTGATACTAGCGGCAGGGAGTATGTCTGTGAGGTTTTTCTGTGTTTCGATATCAATTATTAACTGAGAAATATTTAGTGATTTAGGCCAGTGTGCAAGACGAAAAATTGAATTCAATAGGCTATGTTCACGAGCTCCAGGAGTCCTTTCTGTTGCAATTATTTGAATATCCTGGCAGCAATAAAGACGACAACCCTGGTGTCTTCCTCGTTTAGTGTGTTGACTTAATCCATTATTACTGTACTTTTGAAACAGATAAATTGAGGTGACCTCGCACTTCAATGGGCGTGAAAAGGTCTTGTATGTGACGGTATTGAACCCCGAACATTAATTTTTCTATTCTGGCAATTAACAGTATTTATTTAGTTACAGAAATTAAACTTGCAATTTACAACATCGACACCTCTGATGGTGCAGACAATTTTTGGAAAACGAGGGTAAGGATTATAGTTGTAGACGTAATCTATTATTATTGTGATGATACAATAGAATATATAATTACTACAAAAAATTCTTGAGTTACACAAAGAAAAAGCTATAATATACAGCTTCCAGTATGGATTATAAATACACGCGCGCGCACCCACAATCACATGTACGTACATACAGTACATATATCCCTACATATTTGTACAGCAATGTTTTTGTATTTTTACGACTACCAGCAAGAAGTAAGACACGCATGATTCTAAGCCTGACGAGGTTAGCTAGACTGAACGTTCTATCAAAACGAGCTACGAAAAATTTCGAAATACTCATTTAAAGACAAACACAACTGAGTCAGACTTTTTCAATAATTGCGTCCAGTTTTCTAAAGGCAAAACCGAAGACAACATTTCTTTAAGGGCCACACGAAAACGTAAGGTTCTTTACGTTAGCAAATCTAAGAACGAAAGCATCCTCACCGGACCCTGAAAAACTAAAACAGAAGAATACAACGGTTATAAAAGTTTATATAAAGACTCTGACGATAAATAATTTAAAATACAAATAAATTAAATAGTTTTTAGCAATTTAATAATCTAGTAGACACATAGCTTGTTTAGAAGATTAAAAAACGAGTAATTATTCAACGTAAGACAACGTTTAACCCGTTTCTGAGAACAACTCATTTTATTATTCCATAAAAAAAAAAACGCCCTGACATTAACAGCCGGTACTAAGTACACGTAACACCGGACGGGGGTGAGTGCGCGCTTGGTTGTTTGTATAACGAGAGTGTTATTTTACAGTCTCCATTTTTATTACCCCCCTTTCCGCCGCCTCCACATCTCCACAGCGTCGTTGTCGTAAAGCAGGAATGTGATGGACAAACACGGCTGGCTTAATTAAGACAATACAAAAACTTCACAGTTTATATACGCGCGCCGGAGATGGGGGTGTCCAAATATAGAGACAAGAAGTGGTTAGTTTGTTAGGTGGGCACGTGGGGGCGCTGTTGCTGCTGCTTCTGCTGCCGCTGATGACGTAATATGACGAACACGACGCTGGAGATGGCGTAAACAATTACGTTGTCGTCGACATGGGAATAAACACAACACAACTACTGCACAGCATGGCTCCACTCGCGCTCTAAATTTAGGCAAAAGTAAACACTTACGTACGCACGCACACGGGCTCGCGACACAGCATTCTCCAACCGACTTGCGCTTGGCGCACTGAAAAAAATTTCCTATGATATCTTGTACATTACTCCTCTGACGAAGTTGTCATTGGTAGGCATACCCTTACTGCCACAGAAGACTTCGCACACTGACGAATATTCACTCACTCTCCTCTCCCCCCCCTCACTCTCTCTCTCTCTCTCTCTCTCTCTCTCTCTCTCTCTCTCTCTCTCTCCCTCTTTCTCTCTCTCTCTCCAACATAATGTACCATCCGACTCTTCGTCTCAATTGTTTACTCTCGTGTCGCTTTATTAGGCGTAGTAATATTATTCTGTAGTATGTAACAGTACAAATTAGTTGGGTCACTCTGTGCGGCAAACACAAGGTAACATGACAGTGGAACCACAGCAGGGACTGATAACCGGATAGCAGGACGCAGAAGAGGCCAGATGATTGACGATCTACGGATCTGCCTTATCAAGAAATGAAGCGACTAGCCCAGGATAGGAAAGCGTAGATGGAGCATGCCTTGTAATATCTACCCCTTGGGCAGAAAACACATGATGATTTTTGTAGTATGCAGTAGTTTCAATTTGATTTTCTGAATCCTTATTCTGGTCTATCTGTATTAATTTTTATAACGAATGTTCCGTTGCTTCTTTAAGACTGTCAACAAATCTCTCTTGAAATCTGCCTATTCTATATGCCCAAAACATGTCTTATGTGTTAGGTATCTCTAAAAATCTTCAAATCTTCTCTTAGGCTATGTCTTCTCTTATCTGCAATTATTCTTTGCGCGTTCTACTCGTGACACTAAGAACCGCCGTCAACGCTAACAGCATACGATCAGAGATTCACCTTGTTAAACATTAACAGCTGTGAAATTTTTGTGTTAAAATTTTGGAAAATCGACATTAGCCATTTCTGGTAAATTAAGTCAGTTTCGGTAACTACCTGAATACTTTTTCGAGAAGATTACAGTAACATACTATATAGGCTACAATTGGTTTCTTTATCTATTAAGCGTATATGTTGATGCTGCCACCGGTAGTCTATCGTTAGAGATTCTTGCCAGATGGGTACATCATTTCATTTTGTTGATACCCCGTCAGCGTTTTCACGCTTTCTTACACAACGGTCATTCGCAAAGCCCCGAAAAGTATGAGCCTTTTAGGCACCACAATTTTCAGATCCTACTGACCTCAATAAAATACCTCATATAAGTCGCACGGGCACCATGAATCTATAAGGCTTCGTAACTGAACGCCATAACCTGCCTGTCTTCCGTCACCGGTATTGCCCGCACGCAGGATGCTCATATAAGAAGGATCCAACCAATAGAATGATGCAGTGTATGGAATATGCCGATGACAGACAGCTGTTGACGAGAACTATGTGGCATTGTCATGTAATATACAGGTACAGGTTATACAATGTTCTTTGTTGTGGTCTCATAAAACAAAAACGATCATTCTCGTCCGAAAGGAAGCGTTTAGCTGTTATAGTCTATTCAACTAAAGAAGATCGCTGACTTTCAAAGCCTGCCATTTCCACAAAAGTAGAGCCAAAAATTAAAGAAACACATAGTTATAATCGTCAATCGCTTTTCTTTATGTGGTTTATATTTCATAATTTTACAGCTAAGTGTTTTTTCACGGTAAAGCAATATTTAGAAAAGTCACGGTTTTTTCATTGTTTTACCGTAACTGCCAATTTTATGAATTTATTTCTTAGTAAGTAATGCCTTGAAAAAATTTTCTTGTTCAAGGATTGTTGACCCACTCATTCTACACAACATGTAAACATTTCAAGTTCATATTTTTCTTTTTTTACTAGTTATTAATTTTTTTCTAAGATCATGTTTTCTCGTAATCTAGAAACGTTTAACAATCAAGTGTATCGTTTTGAAGCTTACAATCCCAACAGGTTGGTTAAATTATTGAAATTCGTTTAAGATGCTTTGCTGAATTTTAACTGTGAGATAAGTTTAGAGCGAAAGGGCAAGCGACGCGTACAGTAACAGGCGTGGCGTAGTAGACCACAGCGCAGCAGGTCGGCCTCATAGCGCCAGTTAGGTGTGCTGAATGCAGGGGCCTTCCGTAAGTAGGGAATGCGTTTGTAATCTGTTTGCGGTAAGCCTATATTAACCTAACAAACGAGGCTTTTCAGCCTCCCTGTCGGAGATATGAATAAACTGCCGACATTTTTTTTATGATGCGCTTTAAATATTTTTGCAACTTTAATTACCCGTGAAGTGCATTATGAATTATTAAAGAAAGTAGTGATTAACCAGATGTCTGTTCGTATGTTCTGGTGTCTGAATTATGTGTCCCAAAACATTGAAGTGACCAGAATTTATTTATTTTAAGACCTACGGCTACATAAACTTTTATATTTTTGTTAATGTCCTCAATAATATTTTAAATTATTGTTACGACTTTTTAACATTTTATATTTTATAACAATTAAAATTTCAACGTATTTTATGCGTTATAAAACAATTCAGGCAAAATAAAATTTCTTAAACATTAGAAAAATTGTACTACAATATTAATTACATAATTATATACCACAACACAATGAAGGGTACTTAAGGTGATAGTGGCAAAGGTGCGATCCCCTCCAGAATTGAGTCATCGCCAATGTCCATGTCATCCTCTTCTGACTCTGAGGAAGTATTTCCCGTTATGTTTATGACGAACCGCTCTACTACTTCGTCAAGGATTCCCTCTGCTTCCCAGGCTTCCTTGGTCAGCTTCTCCACGTGTCGGACGACGTCTGCCCACTCCTTTTCGCCGATTAGCCCAAACCCTTCATTTATCAAACGCTCCACTTCCGTCAAAGTAAACTTTTTGTTGTTCCTTGCCACGTGTCCTTTTAACTGTGCCCATATCATTTCAATACAATTGAAATGGCAATGATAAGGAGGCAGTCGAATTATTTCGTGGCCATGACTTTTTGCCAGCTCGTCAATTTTGTAAATTGGAAATCTTGGCTTATGAGCCAAAACCATGTCTAATAATTCGGCTTTTTTGAGTTCTGGCCCTGCTTGCACTCCGTGTCTCTCCAACCACTCAATCATCGCAGATTTTTTTGACGACATTGTAGGCGCTTTGTCTATTTGCACTGTGTGGTATGGAGCATTGTCCATAACTATTACTGAGTTTGGGTCAATGTTCGGCAATAGTTGCTCTTCAAACCACTTATAAAATCTATTATGGTCCATTTCTTCATGGTAGTCTCCTGTCTTCTTAGACCGGAACATAAGTAAAGCATTGGGAACAAAACCTTTTGATGTGCCGGCATGCAGGACAATGAGCCTGCCTCCTTTGCCGATTGGAACGGTCATTGTTCCTTCGAGAGTGTTATCAGTCCATCCCTTACTTTCGCTATGACTAGCATTCACCCATGTTTCATCAAGCTATATAATTTGTGTAAAATCCTTTTGTTTAACACTGCTCAGATAACGGCAACGCCAAGCAACGATGTCTTCCCTTTCCATCAAAACTTTTCTACCGTTTACTTCGGAATAATGGAATCCCAGATCGCGAAGAACTGTCCAGAGAGAAGTTTTTGCACCGCTAAACAATCCTGTATTTGTCGCTGATACCAGCATTTTATCCAGTGTGGGGTATTCACGACGTTTGTAATACCCGTTGACGTTCCGTCTAAGCACATCCTCTTGAAACGGGTCTAGTTCGGTAACTTTGGCCGCATGTTTTCTCTCTTTCCCAGGCGTCGAGACGGAGCTTTGGCCAGCTTTAACTGCTGCTGATTTTTCACGACACACTCGTGTCACTGTTGCAGTTCCAATTTGTAAAGCTCGTGCGGTTCTCTCCGCTATTTTTGAAAAAGGTATTACAGATTCACCAGTTTTTTCAAGGTATCATTTTCTTTTTTAAAAAACTCCCGGACACTCACGATCATTTCTCTTCCTTGACCCTTTATCGTACTTCCATTCCGAAAAACAGTCTTCCCGGCACTTGTTGATGGTAAACTTTCTTCGTCACTCGCCACTTCTAAGATTAAAAAATATAATTGAACAAAACACTTCAGCTATCTCAGACGACAACACTTTACAAAACAGAACACTCCACCAAACTAAAGTATGTTGGTATTTTGTGTATGTGGTGGGGTGTGTGATAGCGGTGACCTTATCAGGTTATAGACGGTTGACTCATCAGGTTGTGGCGCGCGGTAAGCAATTCGGCCTACATAATCAGAGGGCAAGCATAAATGTGCTTTCAATCTTTAATAACATTTTTTAATTAATATATTACAAAGTGTAGCTATATACAACCGTAATTAACATTCACTTAACGCCTATAACAATTACTTGGTGACATTTAGTTCTAAGAAGTAACGGCCGCCGCCGCACAGACAGCGGCCATTGTACTAGAAATGAAACTTCTGCAATTTTGACATAATTAAGATATTTCTGTTGAAATGTGATAACCAACACTTGACAATAATGAAATCATCTTATTAATATTAACACTGTGGCACAATTGAATTGAATTAGGGATCTCGGTAATGTCCAACGACGAGTAAAGGTTAGCATAATTCAAAAGAAATGTCTTAATTTCTTTTAAAATTTTGGCTGTTTCATTAATGGAAAATGTTTCATTATTATAATACCGTACAGCACAAAAACAAATATATACAAAGCAGTAATACATCTCCGTAAAGACAAATAAATAAAAACAATATTTATTTCGATTTATTAGATTTCGACACACAAGTTATTACAGTATTAACATTATGGTTCGTGTTGTCGTCGGCGCGCGGATAAAATGGACCCAGTACGGAACTGAGTGTACTACACGCTTTGTCCGTCGCTTTACATTTTAGCGAAAGAGCGCTTCAAATATAAGTTGATGTAAAATATAGTAGCTGTTTAAGCTGTTTTCACTCAACTTGAACTTTCGTTAGCGTTGTCTTCTCAGTGTTGGCACAAATTTCAACTCTAACAGTGCTCCCGTTTATGAGTTGTTCGAGGTCAACAAAAAAATTAGTAACGCTTACAAAAATAATCCCAGAGAGTTCAAATGGGAATATGTGATGTAGAATGAATGCAAAAATAATCGTTGAACAGGAAAAATTTGTTGACGCTGTACTTTTTTTGTAATGAATTATCAAAGTTGACAATCGTTGTAGAAGGGCTAAAAAACAGTGACTTTTTAATATATCTCTTAACGTTATGAAAACGAAGAACAAAAAAAATATGAAATGTACACGAGTAACGCAGAAAGGAATGCCGATTCCAACAATATGCTCATTTATTTTTTGTCTTTAAAAATTTGGAAACGGCAGGCTTTGAAAGTCAGCGATCTTCTTTAGTTGAACGGACTTTAGGCAGCAATGACAATATTGTTTAATTTACAGGTGATATAGTGAACATTTTCTTGCAATATTGTTGGTTTTCTGTTCACAGACTTACAATATTTTATCGTTCATCATAGAAATCATAGAAACGTGACAACCGTTTCTGAGCGGTGAAATGAGCGGAACTAATGAAAGAATTAGACACTTAAAATACAGCATACGGTGAGTAGAAGAGGGTAACCCGATAACGATGTACTGTCTCATTCTCAAGTTATCCCTCTCTATCGCACACCGTCGCTTCACAATGACACTTACATGCTTGTCATGTTATCGTCAGCCTTGTTGCAGCCGACAAGACTACACAAGACTGATCCGCGCTATGAGTGAATATTTTGTTACCTTCGCAACGAGATGTTTGTCCTCTGCGCATATATAAACAACTGTTCAAAATCTGTCGTCAGATCTGTACCTAGTGTTGCCAACAGGGTATGCTAAAAGTCTCTACATGCTACCGCAAAAAGACTCATTTTCAAGAAAAAAGCATAGATTTAAACAATATATTATTTAATGCTTGGAATTATTCTACTACGATTATTTATTATCTTTATCAAAATCTCTGGCATAAATCAATAAAATATTCACTTTTCAACAACTATATCCTTTTTAATGATTTGATATATTATGTATGGAAACGGAAAGAAGTGTAATTGACTACATCGAAAAAAAAAGATTGTGTGGTACGGTCATGTCCGGAGAGCCCAAAATAGGTGGATCAACAAAGTGACGAAATGGAGGGCATTAGGAAGGAGAAAAAGGGGAAGACCGAGAAGATCTTAGAAGGAGAAGTGGATGAATCTATGCAACGTATAGGACTTGAGGAAGGACAATGGGAACATCGGGAGAATTGGGCACCATTTTACGAAATTAATGTCCCATCACTGATTTTAAATGGACTCCCTAACTTGTAGTGCTGTACATCTGAATAGTTCATCTATTTCAGCAATAGGTTCTCCATCAGTTTTAAGGCATCACTTACTGAAAACGATCTTTTAAAATATAAGTATATTATTGGGAAGCCTGTTTTTCAGTTTTTTGGTGAATTTAACTCTGAAATTTTTAGTTCACTTTCAAATATTTTTACTTTCACTATTGCATTTTATTTTAAAAAGCATTTGCTCGAATTAAAACCTCATATTTGCTCAAATTTGCTTTTTTTTGATACCTCGTATATGGTTTAGATCTTTAAACCAATAAGCGAAATGAATGTTATTTCGTGAAGGTTTCTTTTAGTAGTCTGAATTTATATTTCTTAAGTCTAAGTGGATATGTATTTAAGTAATCTGTTTTTAGAAACAATATGCATAAAAACTGGCTGAAAACTAACATGAAGGGAATTAAGCTAATAATAGTCTTCATACTATTATTCTAATATTGGTTTTATTTTGCTAAGTGCATAATGTCTTTGACTTAGCGTCCAATAATCGAATAACTGCCTGTATTTGCAAGATGTCCCTCACTAGTAAAAATGAGGTCATCCCTAAAAATACACATCTTGATTACGCCTTTGTATACTCAAGAAGAAAGAGTAAAGCACTTCAAATACGTCGGCTGCTGGATGAATCAATTCTTGGATCCGACGAGGAGACAAAGCAAGAATTGAAATGGTTCGGTCTATGTTTCTCAAACTAAAATGACTTCTCACTAGCAGAGCACTTCGCCTTTGACTCAAAGATAGATTTAATAGATGCTATGTGTATTAGTGTTTTTCAAATGCCCCTCTATAGAAGGCTACTGAGAATTTCTTGGACATGTGATACTAGAAATGACAGAGTACTTAATAGAATGAATCCTGAGCCACAGTCACTTGCGACTATCAAAAGAAGAAAATTTGTATACTTGGATATATCCCTCGAGGGTGAGGGCCTTGATTTTCGACCCCCGGGGGGGGGGCGTGCAAGACAAGCCTATACCGCAATTCCCGGTGACTCTGGACTCTGGCCCGGGAGTGAACAGGTATTTCGGCTGGAATTGGGGCCAATTGACGCCGGGCTAATGTGCGTGTCTCGCGAACGGTAACCAGGGTATTGGCGTCCCTGGCAAGTAGCCGCACTAGGAAACCACCCCTGCTCCAGTGGTCCTAGCCATGTGCGTTGAAGCCTAGTACCACGAGGTCAAGCGCGCGGGACGCCCCTGTACTGGTGGGAGAGGGATGTGCAGAGATACGCCGTGTTGTTGGCTGAGCCCCGACAAGTGGGCCCATGGATGGTCGTGGGTTGGAATATACCGATTGGGATTACCGGTGGCGAGAACCCCACCCCACCCTGGCGTACGTTGCTTTACGAGGCGCGGGGGTATCCGATTTTCGGTGTATCAGGACTGGTAATCGCAGGATGCGTATGTCCAACATTAGGGGAGCGCAGCTCGAGATTTCGAGCCTGAGCGTGACCTGCGCTGCAGGAGCTTGTACCTGACTCGAATGGGGTGGCTGGTCCCCACCGTTCGCGTGTCTCTGGGTACCGAAACAGCGCTTTCTCGAGTTTTGTGCGGACAACGTTGCGTTTTGTGCGGACATTCGTGTCTTTACATAACGCAGTGGCTAAGTCCGTTAGTCTCCTCGCGTAGAGGAGAGGGCTTCAGACTCGCTCGTCGAGGTATATTATTTTTCCCGGTTCTTCCCCGCCTGTTGTTAGTGTAAAGTATAAAGTGGAGTCGGCAACGCCTGATTAGGTAGGGCACTAAAAGAAGAAGATAGCCAAATTGTCGGACTGATAGTTTCTGTTTAGCTTTTGTTCTTACAGAACCCAGTCGGGGAAATAGGGAAGACAGAAGCTGAGAAGGCGGGATACTAGGGGCCAGCTAATGGGTAGGCAAGAGCAACGGGCATAAATCAACGGGGAAGCCTACTTCACAGGCAGATCTGATCGGGGTTTTAGCGTCCCTGATGATGCTGTCTGTGTCTAATTCATAAGATACCGCTACCTATAATGTATTACTATAAGGCCTATACAAGAAGCAAGAGGCGGGGCGTACCAAAATGATAGGTTCATATAGTTACAACTATAATTAATTTACAATCGTAGTGTAACAAAATTTGTAGCATAGGTCGTACTGATTGTTAAAAAAATAAACAGCTATAAAATAGACAAGTTTGTTTTTTGTGTGTGTGTGTGTGTGTGTGTGTGTGTGTGTGTGTGTGTGTGTGTGTGTGTGTGTGTGTGTGTGTGTGTGTGTGTGTGTGTGTGTGTGTGTGTGTGTGTGTGTGTGTGTGTGTGTGTTTTAATTAGCTTAGTGCTGGCTCTCTAGTTAACATTTGTGAGTTTCGATTGGTTTCCGTCGAAGAGATAAAACGGGTAGCCGTCTTGCCGTGTGTTTACTTACGCAGTTTCTGTATTAAGAAACAACACTTTTACGCAACTGCGCGCCCGATTTCGAAAACACTTGAAACTTGCGACGAAAATTTATGACGGTAGCCGCCGCCGCTCGTCCTATCTGTTCCACAGACAACAGCTTACGTCTCCCTCTTAAAATACCAGTTGCAATAACAAAAATGGATACAAAACCCGGCGTGAAACAGGGAAATGTTTTCTCTAACGTGTTTTTAGTTTAGCTAATGTTATTTGTTTCACCTGGCATTTACTTTTCTACGGTACGTCATAAATCCATAAAAACATTTATTAAATTCAGACAAACTGACATTAGATGGTACAGGTGATGACTTTATTAAAGAGTGTTCTAATGTGGCGTTGGCCCCATTGTGCGTTTAGTTCTGCCACGGGCATCCATTTATCAAACGACTATAGCACATTCCGCAAGCAGTAGTCCGCCCTTATTATACAGTGAAATTCTGAAGACGGCATTAGATTTTCAAGACCGAAACGTTATTTTGATAAAGATTGTAACAGGAGGTTTATTATGTAAAGACTTACGTGTATAGTTTGGAATGATGGAACATCTAGGCAAATAAAAGTCTTTAGTTAAACGATAGGGTGGTATACTGATAACAGTACCCGAGAAAGACTGTAAGGATAAATAATTTTGAAAGTAGCATCAACTCAGAGCCCAGGCACTGATCCACGGAGGGAAAATGGGAGGAAATTTCCTCCCCCAAATGGTCAAGTTAGACGAAATTTTTTTTGTCGTCTTCTGATTGTAGAATGGTTTTGTATTTGTGAATATGATAAAAATATTTTATCTCGATATGTAAGTTCGTGATTTTACTCTAAAATTATTATAAATTAAAATTGTACCATACCTCCAAGTTATCTGTTGTTTAATACATAAAATGGTTCAACTTTTCATATTCTCCTCCAAATTCAACTATCTTCCCCCCCGAAATTGATTGCTGGATCCGCCCCTGATGGAGCCAAAGCTTAAATTAAAAATAAGGTAATGAAATAGGGGAAGGAGAATTCTGGCTACGGATTGTAGCCTCTATAGATTGGACGGAGTACCAAAACAAAAGAGTAGAAACGTAATGGAGTAGAAGAAGCCAAAAAGATAAATGTCTCAAAGCTTAGAGGAGTAAAATTAAACTAAAAATAGTCAATATGTTCATATTTGCGGATAACTAGCTCTCTTCGCTGAAAGCGACAACGGTATCAGGAGGAACCGCTTATTGTGGTAAATAATCGTCTTTTGAAATAAATATGAACAGGAATTACCACAGAATTTTATGAATATTGGTAATTAAAAATGATACTGACATAATGAATATTAAAACCAGATATAACAGGCGTTGAAACAGGCAAAGACTTTCAAATACCTTATGGACAGAGCCTTACAGAAGATATTAAATCTAGCGAAAGACAGTTTTTGTGATGATGAAGGAAACAGTAAGGTCAATATAAAACAAGGAATAATATAAAATATTTTTACATTGGGTCATTTGTAAACAGCGGCCTGAACTGATCATGAACTACGGATCATGGGACTAGGAAATATTAAAAGTTCATATGGTATCGCGCTGAAAAGAATCCAAAGGAATTTATATGTCCAGAGGATATACGAATAGGATATATGAAGTATTTAAGAGGACGCATAAAAAATATAGACTGTGAGAAAGCACCTTTATACGGAAGTACCCTTAATTCCGGTTGGGTGGGCTTAATTCGGTAAAGTAGCTGTGGCATTAGTTGCAAATGTTGGTAGTATAAATGCTAGAGGAAGGCCAAGAAAAAGATCCTTGTATCAAATGGAAAGACAAAGGTCTTTCATAAAGCGCGAACAATCGAAAGGTGATTTTAATTTGACCACCATCCAATCTCCGGATTGAGGATGAAAGAAACTTTGTTACACAAATCTGTTAACTTTTAGATTGAATACAGGTTTCGTAAGTGGAAAAATATCAAATAAATATTACGTTGAAATAAATAATAATGCCACTCACTAATTTAAACTGTATACACCTGAATACAATATTCTGTTATCTGAGGTACTATGTTTTATTTTATACCATTGCTGTAAGTATAAAAAGCGCATAATGCTTTTATTCTTACTTTAGATATAGGCCTATGTAAAAGTAGAAATATAGTTTGTAATGGGTTTATATCTCTTCAGGGCCGCCGCTAGGGTGCTTGCAGCCCGTGTGCAGTTTTTCCTTTGCCGCCCTCATAAATATAATTTTTGTATCACTACTTTGCTACACTATTTAATATTAAGCATAAGTAACAAATTTCTGTTACTGGTTAAAAACTGCTATTGTTTTGAATACAAGTTGACAGTCCTTAAGGCACCCGTTTGTCAAAACAAAACATAAACAATTTCTTATCTTATCGGGTAACTACTTTATAGTTTGCCAGCGTCGACATGCACGAGCCTATCTACAAAACCACAAAGAGGCCGCAGCTACAACTGAGACATAAATGTCGCGTAATAATATCTCTACGCTTTCTTCGCAGTCAAAACAAATGCTGATGCCAGCCAGTACACTGCGGGAATGCTAACAAAACAAATATCAAGAACAGCTCAATAAGCGTTAATGGCATATACCTAGACCTAGTCACTATTAATTGTTTTAATTTATTTTGCAATATCTGCTGATGAATTTGGCAGTCTACGGCCGCCCCTTTGGTATGGCCGCCCGTGTGCGGTGCACATTTCGCACATATGGTAGCGGCGGCCTCTAATTGTCGACATGATAGACTGCACCTACAACAATGGAGCAATCGAATTTGTAACAAATATCTGCTAGAATTAAAATATTTTTAAAATTAACGTTAATATATTTTTCATATATAATTTATATTAGTTTGTGGACAAAACCCTGGAGACTACGATACTTCTTTATCTCACCATATGTTTCCAGTGAAATGCGATTAATAGATTGACGAGACGATAAACCAAAACAGAACGTGGGAATAGAAAAACACCCGGGAATTTTTCGAAGCTCTTCCGTTATTTCTTTAAAGTCAAAGGGAGTACTTACGTACTGAAACATGAGTTTTACAAGGCATAGGCCTACCACACGCAAGCTGTAAGACGGCCCAAGCGTTTCTGAAGAGACAAAATTGTGAGTGATCTCTGTACCTGATCACAGTTACAATAATGATCACAATTATTAAAATAATTAAACACAGTTAACAAGTTAGTAGAGGGGAAGAATAACATTTCTGTAGTGGATAGGCTTGTCTACTCAAAAGAGTAAATGTAATTCGATTTTGGTGCGTCTAATGACAGTAGTTTATTATTTACTCGGTACTTTATTTTTGCCAATTCTGTATCCTCCCTCTACGTTATATCTCTTGTCTTTAGAATTGAGACATTTTTTTTACGTTTTCATCAGTATTTCTCGTGTTTTACTTATACTTCCTAGACATAGTTTACAAGCCAACTGCTACCATGTAACTTAACAAGACAATCAAACCAGTTCAGTCATTATTTTTGTATGTTTCTAGTTAACAAAACGGTCCTTAGATCTCTTCTTGATGCGTCATTCCTTAACCTGTCTCTTCTATTTATACTTCTAACCACCTCTTTTAGATACTTAAGTTTCAACCGGAAGTCTCACTCTTGTAAATTAAGAGTGGCATAAAAAGTATATCAAGTACTGTTATTTTCGTCTTGTGGCGGAGTTGTATATACGCGTAATTATTTCGTTTAAACTTGCACTTTATTTCGCTTGTTACCTAAACTAAATCCGAGTACCAGAGGCTTTCATGACCAGGGAGGTTCTTTAACTTAACAACTGCATCCGTCGCGTTATGTTTTAGGATGATCTAGAAAGAGTGTTGACGTCAATTTTGTTAAATTTCCCAGAGATTCGTCTAGAGTTGTGCAAGTATGTTGAGCGATTTTCATACATCCTGTCATTTAAAAACCTCTTAAGCTAAAAATCATAGGAATGAAGGGTCTAAAAAACAATACAGCGGACTTCAAAGCAATTGGTCACAAGAACCACTTAAGCATCTAATGTACGGCCAGTTGCACCGTGTAGCTGCAAATAACGTTTCATCTGCTCCATATCGAGTTGTTTCAGAAATTCATGAACAATGGAATCTTCACTCTCAGTGTTATCAGTATCATAAAAGAGAACCAGCTCAACAATTCTTTTGGCAACATCGTCGATATACAAAGAACGTGTGGATTGTTGCATAGCATGAACTTTGAATCTCAGAAATTTCGATTTTTTGTCTGCTCTTTGGCGTGTTATATATGAGTTTGTAAATCTTGTCTCCATCGAAACGCCATTTTTGTGGACGTCGCAATAGACAATTTCAAACATGAGAAATGAGGTATTGACGATGGATTGGTTGTTTTTATCACTTTAAGAAGGAGCCTAATTGTTTCCGCTGTTCACGTGATCGTTGGGTAGCTTGGAACATCAAATTCATTCCGGAAGGTCCTTTGGATGGTAACCAACGAGTTCGTAATAAAGTTAGAAAACAAAGGCTTTCACAATATGATGGTCAAGAGATTACTACATGATCTCTAACAACTAATACATTCAAAAATAAACATAAGAATATCATAGCACAAGTGAAACAGAAAATCATCACGGCACATAAACAAAGACATCCACTTCCAGCTGAGGAAATTATTATAAAATCATATAGAGTTTATGTAGTTTAATAATGCAGATTTATTTAATTTTTTGTTGAATAATTGTTCAATGTTGAGTGAACATGGTAAAAGTTTTCGTAAGTCAGATGGCGTGATCCCCATGGCAGATAAGGTTGACTTCCAGATTATTGTTTTACTTCCAGATTATTTATGTTGTTTTAATTTTATCCTTACGGGTAACCTGCAGAGTAACCTGCAGATGTCTCCTTATATAAACCAGTTCCTTAATTTTCAAACTTTACTCTTCATAAAAGTCATAATATAGGCCTACAAATGGTCGCCACTACTATCAAGTACATCGCAATTCGCCGTATATCATTCTTTTAAACATAATTTCATATATGTTTGATGTAATATACAGGTCGTTCCATCCTTCTATACCTAGCTCAAAAATCGCCTGATTACCTGCACAAGTAAAGAAAAAAAGCTTTTTTCCTCCACTTGTGTTACCATTTCCAAACATTTTCTGTGCTAACAATGAAGTGTTTATTGAATAGTAGAGGGAAACGTTTGCAGTTTTGTTCAGGCCCTTTTTGTAGACAAAAACCTTTTCTTAGCCAAGTACGTTGCATATAAATCTTTTACGTTCGATTATCTTATAATTTAATTCATATTCTCATATACTCAAACCTTAACCGTCTTTGCTACGTGCATTAGATATCTCGACTATTATAAATTCTATCCATATGCGCTGCAAGGATATAGGCATACTCCCCCTGGCTAATAGTATAAGTAAGGAAGAGGAAAAGTCAATATGAAAAAAAATAAGTTGTGTAATATAGAATTTACATTTTATAAATCAGAAACTCAGTGCATAAATAAAATTGTTATTATTGTTCATTATTATCATTGTGAATCATTCTTGTTATCTTATGATAACACTTTATCTTCAATGTGCTTGTCAGACCACACACATACAAAAAATTTTCAGCCTACATGGGGTCAGTGTGTGTGGGGAAGTTTTTTATGTTTAGATGTAAATAAGACTTGATGAATGGAAAAGAACGTGTACATTATAAATGAATAGTTTTATTATAAAATCTTTTTTCAATAAACCTCTTTAAGGATTGAATAATCTTATCGTTGATGGGAGTGCTTGCGTGGTCTGAGGATCCTTTGAGCTATGCTTACGGTATCGTAGCTGCTGAGCTGTTTGCAGATCATTCCTTAACGGATAGTTCGAGATTAAAGATCCAAATTAAAGAGCAACCTAAAAGAGAATATTCAACCGTTCTGAAGACAGAAGAGGATGTTCGTGATGGCTGTTAGTTGAATAACTTCGGGCGCAACCCGGGCGTACTGGTACAACGGCTGAGGTACTGCGATGTGGAAAAGAAACGGGAAGAATACGACATTGTTACGGAAAGATCCTGATGTACTGTGGTCTGCGATTGATGCATTTCTTGAAGCAAAATATGCCGGAGATAAACTACTTATCATTTTGGATTTCCAGATAGGCTAGTAAGTGTTTCAAGGGGAGTGAGGCAATAATCATTTCAACATAGGAACGTGGAATGTTACACTACGAAGGTTAAGAAAATTAGACAATCGGAAAAGGAAAATTGACAAGTGTGGATTAATCGTATTGGGTTTAATAAAGTAAGGTGGACTAGGCAAGGTGAAATATTTTGTAAAAATTAAACGATATTGTATTCTGAACGTGCTTAAAAGTATGACCATATTGATGAAAAATGAATCGGTAAATAAAGTGCTGAAATATTACTATACCGGTTATATGTGCGATTGATTGTTTGATATTTGTAAAGCTAAGCACATATTCAGTAAACTTTTTATTAGTAGGCCTACATGTGCATATGCTAACATCAGAACATGATGGTGAAGAAGTTATGGAAATATATAAAAAATATAGCAGAAATATGACACAAAGAAGGTAGAACAAGGGTCAGTGTTACATTCATGGGAAACTTCAACAGTGTCGTCGAAGAAGGATACTAACAATAGTCTGATATCCTGTGAATTAAGGAAAAGAAACAGCAGAGGGAGAATGCTTATCGATTTTTTAAGCAATACGATTTGCCTGTGGTAAGCAACATCTGGCGTACGAAGATAAAAGAATGTTGTTCAGACATCCGGACAACAACCGAGCGGATCAGTAAGACGTCTAATGTAAAACTAATGTAAATCTAGAAAAAAATATAAAGTGACAATGATGAAATTACAGAATGTTTAGAAAAAAACTTTTAGGCAATGACCAAAGTGAAAGAAAGTGTTGAAAGTGAGTGGAAGAATACAATGAATGTTTATTGGACACATTGAAAAACGTGCCGGAAAAATGAAAAGAACTAGGCCTATAGGAAGCCAAGTATAAGACAAGAGACGTTAAATCGTTGGAAGAAAAAAAAAATATATGACCGGTAATCCTATAAAATATAAAAGAGATTGAATAGTGTTCTAAGAAAAGAGACTGATAGGACAGAATTGAAGGACATCAACGAAACATGTGGTGAAATCACGAAGCTTCAGCAAAAGGAAGATATAACCTGATTTATCTTCAGGTTGTAGATTTAGATTTAGAGGAAGGTTATAGCCTACTGAAGAACGAAATGGAAAGATCCGTTAAGGACATGAAGAAAAGAAGAGCCACATGAGAAAACGAAATAGCAGTGGAGTTAGTGAAGGAAGCTGGAAAAAACAGGAAGAGGAAGCTGATCCAAATTATCAACTAGATGTATGAAACCGGGGAGTGGTCAAAGAATTTCCTCTTCTTTGACTATGTGACTCTCATCCCAACAAAGAATAAACAACAAGCCAAGAAACGTAGCGGTCACAGAGTTAAGAGTTGTCAGCTTGGTTTCTCATGTTGAAAGACTATAGCATGCGTACTCAAATGGCAACTACAATGGATGAAAAAAAAAGACTTCAAATTCCTAATGCGGTTTCAGAAAATAAAAAGAAACTAGATAAACAATTGGAAAGCTAAGGCATTCCAGAGGCAGTATTTGCGGTCAACGAAAAATGTACTTAAGCTTTATTGTCTGTCAAAAAGTACTTGACTAGGTAAACTGGAAAAATCTGATGAAACACTTGAGGAAAATGGGAGTTGACTGAAAGGAGGATATTAATTCTCAATTTGTACCCTGGGACGAAAAGTGAAGATGCGTCTGGACCATAAAGAAACCAACAATGTGGAAGAGGAATCCGACAAGAGTGGTGCATATCGTCCATTCAGTTTAATCTTTATGGCGAATGTTCAGCCAAGGAAACAATATAAAATTCGGTGATCTCAATATAAGAGGAAGAGTACATTAGGGCCGTGTAGATATGAATAGGGCCTGATGCTGACGGGCAAGAACGAACAAACTCTTCAAGAAATGATGGAAAGATAGGTGGAAACAGGAAGGAATTGTGGAAATGAAATCAACATAATCAAGTAAAAAAGTGATGAGAATATAGTGGCTAAGAATCATAGTAGAAAATCAACAACTAGAAAACGTTGATCAATTTAAGCACTTAAGAAGTCTGTTGACAAAGGACCCTGCTGCCAAAGGATATCAGATCACTGCAGTCACTAAGAAAATTTAGCTATTGACCAGCATTTTGAAATTGGATTTGCGGAAACTGACAAAGTATTACATTTGAAGCGATCGGAAACATGGACAAAAAGAAAAGAGATGAAATATTTTGAAAGTTTTAAAATGTATTGCTAGACAAGAATGGAAAAATTAAAGCGGTCAGACAAGGTGACAAATGAAGAGATCCAAAGAAAAAAGGAGGAAAAATCAATCCTGAATACGGTTTGTCATAGGAGAGTAAATTGAACAGACCACTTTATAAGAAAAATAATTTTATGTTGCAATGTGCATCGAGGTAAGTTATAAGGCACTCCAGGCATTGGAAGGAGGCAAGATGGAAAAAAAGGCTTGCAAAATAAGTCAGGACCGGCTGCCAGGCAGAACGCTTAATAATAATAAGTAGACAAAGCCAAACTGCCGTGCGTTAAGTCAGTACACAGCGCGAGTAACGCGATGTTAATTGTTATCAAATCTGCAATAGTTAAGGTAGAATCTTTAAGTATTAATGAATCTTTATTAGAATTCGGTAAAAATCATAGGCGATGTTTATTACACAGGCTATCACGGCCGGAGTCAATGATAATAGGATTCATATCCAAGCTGTTTGGCTGTGGTCGATTGCTTTGTTCTGTCATTGTTTAAACGTTTCAGCCACCCCCCGAAGGCTTCTTCAGTAGAAAAAAATGAATAGTGTTCGACAAAAGTGTGGAGAGCCGAACGAACCCCTAACCGAGGTAAAGTCGATCTTAAAGATTATCATTTAAAGTCAGGGAAAACTGTTTTCTCTTTCAGTACATCCTCTTCTGGGACTTTACATCCTCTTACAAGTGATTCTGCCTGCGTCCATGAGCACAACTTTTCTTCGGTCTACCTACATTTTCGTCTTATATCCTCTTACGTTCAGTGGGAACCCAGTTTCATGCTCGTGTCCAAAATCAACGTCATTTCGTACGGATCGATTTAATTCCTCAATTCAGAATGAAGTTATTTTCTTATTACTTCAGTTCATGACGCATCTATTTGATTTCGTCTTTTAACTCTTCTTACAAATTTTACTTATTGTGCTTGAATCCTTCTCCTTGTACATGTGTTGTAATCCATGCTTTTCTGCAACATTTGAATCTCGTTGCTGCCAGTATCCTATCATAAGTAATATTATTCATTTTTTAAACATTGGTTAACAGTGCCCCCCCCCACACACACACACATACACATACACATATATATATATACTTATACTTATATATCTATATAATTAAAAGCTCCATTATTTTATCTACGTACTTGCTATAATCGAGAAAATATTATAATCATATTTAATGTTTGAAGATTAAATTTTGGGCATCCGACTGAGCCTCAAACCGAGTCTAACGTCGTCGGCGGAAAGCGTACACAGCCGACTATTTTCGCCACATTTAATTTTGCTTACTTTTAGTAAAAACACTCTTAAAATGTAAAATTTGTTGTAGTGCAACATGCGACGCGTATCGCGAGCCAACTCCAGCCACGCTCGGTTTTTATTTTCTGTTTACTCCATCCACATCGTTATTCGTTTTATCGGGTCACTTTTTGTAGACGCCGTGCGCAATGTTTATTAATCGGCGTCCAATTTCTTTACACTTTTTTGTTTTGTTTTGTTTTTTACTTTTAGTCGATGTAAGTGAAGCAGCAGCAGCAGCAGCGAAGGTGTGTCTGTGTGTGAGTTGTTTAGAGGAAGATTGTTGTTCAGTTCAAAAGAGTGACATGGCGTTGGGTACGGGAAGTCGGGGAATCGGTAAACATTTCTCGCTGGTGTTTATGAGAACCAAGACGACGACGCTGTGAGCAAGAGAGAGAAAGAGTGATGAATTGACGGGACGCCGCACTTTGGCTAGCCAACAATACGCTGGGTTGGCGCCTCCTTGTTTAGTCGCTGGGACATATGGCTTGTCATTCCGAGGCGCCCCGCTCCCAAGTACGTTTGGATTTAAATCAATCCCGCTGCTGGCATCACAACTATTGCGCGCGTGTGAGAGTGAGTGAGTGTGTGTGTACCTTGGAAAAGAATCATCACAGAGAACATATTTCCTTCGCTTCTGATGTGTTAAACATTATTTATTACATTTAGAAAGCTCCACAAACACAAAGATGACGATGAGCGTTCGGCAGCTACGTGCGATATGAACCGATCACATCGGTTTCTGTATTCATCTATTTGTTTATACGAAGCAACGCGCGTGCCAGGTGATGTACATCTTGCTCTATAGTCCTAAGGTGCACCAAATCAAACCGTCGTTGACTTGTTTAAACGACTCGGAAAATAACTTTTGCACTTGTGCCTTTATTACTCTTTTATTTGCACTCATTTATTATCTAAATTTTAAAGGTTTATACGTTATTTAAAATAAGAGAATTAGTAAGTACTGTCCACCCCAGCCCAGTACTGTCACCCACAATGTGTTCTTAGCACTGCAAGAACTCCACTCATCGGGAATAATTTATTACTTTATTTTAAAATAAATATATGTTGTTAAAAGACTAATTCGTTAAGACATTGAATTCATGTTGTTTGAAAATAAACTTCTACATTTAGAAAATTTGAGGACAAAAAGAAGTTGTTACTCATTTGAATATTTAAGTTCACATATTTGACAAGACGAACTGTTGGCCTGATGGACGGAATAAAGCTTGAATTATTCTAACGCTAGCATGATTTCAGACCATAAACTGGTAACTGGCGGATAACAGTACTAAGATGCTTTGGTTAAGGAGTGTTTTTCCAGCTGAAGAGTCATTAGACGGCAGTATCATTGGAAGTATGAACTACTCACGTGGTCACCAACAACATCCATTGTCTTACTTAAACAGGCTACTGTCGACCATTCCCAACCGCCTGGCAGTCGTAGTCACAGCCGCTACCTATACCGGAAGCGAACTGATCTCTTGGTAAGGCATTTACATTAATAACATGAAAGCTACTGACGCCTCGGCTAAGCTCTTGTCCGGACCCACAAAAAGACGCTGACAATCCTCGGCGGCCGCGGCGATTTCCGTGGATAGACTCGCGGGGAACTACGGAGCCGCTGCCTTAAAAGTGGAAGTCTGCAGATAAAAAAAAATTATAATCAAAGCCTTGCCCGACTTGTAACCTAGTGCGTGCACCGAGGACCCGCACCCCAACTTTCTTACAAACACAGGACCACGAAATACTTAAAGCTCAGTCAGGCGCGAGCCGGACAGCTGTAGTCTTAACGACTAAGTCTTGCGTACTAACCCTGACGAAAAGAGGCTCTTCGCGCCCCCTTGTAGATAACACTAGTCCTGATAAGTTCTGCGATGCCTTAACAGGGGATCGTGTCCGAGGTATCTGTGTGGATAAATTGTTTAAGTAGTGTTCAACATCAATATGTGTGTGAGACGTCCATCGTAATTTGTTTCAAATGAAGCTGAATGTTTGTAATTACAGTAAACTTTCCGTATTCGGGGGTATCTGGTTCCGATAATTCACCGTGGATACGGAATCCATACAGAAATCACGAACGACAATTTACTTACAGTACTGCGTGTAGTACTCTTTTTATACATACTTACTTTAAATCTTTGTTTGTCACGCTGTATTAATTATTGATTACGAGAATGGTAGTACTGTACGTTGAAAACATACGTATTAAGAAGAATAGGTAGTTCAGGAATGATGCGTGATACGTAGGAATCGCGTATCGGAACATCTTAAATGTTACTTCACATGTTTCTAAACGTACACATAACATTAAAAGTTTAAAAACGAGACTAGAAGGATTAAAATGTTAAAGTACTAATAGAAATGGGAAAACAATAAGGTATCAAGTATCAACTTACATAGATTTAGAAAAATATCATAATTATTCCTTGTTAACATTCACTTTATAAACCCAAATATAAAATTTTTATATTTCGCCATTGGGTTTTTAATTTTTAATTTTAAAATGAGCGCCCATTAATTCCACCCGTTTAATTTCTAACCCACATGTTTTCCATTTCGCTACACACAGACCTCAGGCAGGCAAACCCAGGCTGCAGTGCATGGATAGGGTTAAAGAAGGAGAAGGTATGTGGTGATCAAGAGGCTGTAGGCCTACACAGAAACGAAGAACTTGCAAGCTCACCAACCTCTGGGTCGAGGAGAAGAAGAAGAAAACACACAAACCTATCGACTGCGATCGAGGTAACTTTTGCGGTCAGTTTCCACATTCATACGTTGCGCAAGTACACACATACTCTCTCTCTCTCTCTCTCTCTCTCTCTCTTCTGCCACTGTCTGTCTCAGTCTGTCTGCCTCTGTCTATCCGTCTCTGTCTCTGTCTGTCTCCCTCTCTGTCTCTGTCTGTCTGTCTATCTGTCACTCGTCACTCTATCTGTCTGTCCGTGTCTCTCTCTCTCTCTCTCTCTCTCTCTCTCTCTCTCTCTCTCTCTCTCTCTTACTCAGAAATTCATTCCTTTCTTAAATGAATGTAGCAGCATGGAGAACGTTGAGTGAACGACGCAATGTTCTTAAGTGTTATAAAAATTTCTCATTAAAGCAGATGGCAAAGGTGTCATAAGAATGGAAATGGAAGTGTACCAAGAAGACCTGTACGGGAAAAATATCTGAGGCACAAGCAGTTGTCCTCACGGAACAAGAATCCACAACCATGTTCCGAGTGAATATCTGTGACGAAGAATTATTTTTAGTAATAATAAAGAGACGTAGAAGACTATTACGAGTAGTCTTCAAACTCAGGTGAACAAAAATTTCGTATAGAAATAAAAAAATGAGAGGAAAAGAATAAAATAAACAATATAATTAAATAAAAATACAAAATAAAAATAAAAATAAATTTAAAAAATGCTTTCAGTTTGAAACAATTCAAGACTGCTAACTGAGCCTAAGTGGCTTAGTGAAGGTTCTAAAACCACTCGGGTAATTCCTGGTAGGCGCGTTCACGGCGCGGGGTGAACGCTGCGATTTTAGCATGAATGGCTAAATTTTACCAGGGGCTTGTACTGTGGCGTGTAGTGTAGTCCTCTGCCCAGGAATACGGGTCTCTAGTATTATATTCGTAAGGCGACAAACAAGCTTTTTTCTGTAACTTCTCGTTTCTTTCGTCTTTTCTGATAACTCTCCTTATTTTACAAAGATATTTTAGATTTGTTTAATCGTTACGTAAAAAAAATTACGCAAAATTCTGTATTACATTGTATTGTACAGAATTTGTATTTTTCCACATGCGGCCCACAAACACTGGCTATAGCGCACGTCATAACTTAAAGAAAAGTTTATACAAATAATACAGTTAATGTGTTAAGCCCGGCGGTGCTGTGCAAGTAGGTCTATGCAGATATGCAGAGAATTGGCAGTCGGCGCAGTTGACGATTTCTGATCAACACATCGATGTATACTACTGTATATGCATCGCGTAATGACAGGCAAAGTGAACGGCAGAAAACGTTCTGAAGCACGAACAGCTTCCCCCACCATCGGGGCAATATAGCATTTGGCGATAAGTTAACACATGAACACATGTACTAAACAAGTCGTTCAGTCAGTAATGCATTTGCTTTGACACTTTACAATTATTACATTTGGGACAGTTCTACTGAAAATTTGTGCTTATGAAGATTTTATTGTTATAACAGTTTGTTTTTACTTTTGCTTAACTGATAACAGCTGACAATAACTTGAGCGTTTACACTCATTTTACTGACTTTGTGTCAAGCGGAAAATTAATTAGAGCGTCATCAGACATTTTAAAGATTGTAAGATATATGTATAATTTACTGATTATATCTGACAGTAAAATTAAGATCAAAAAATTATTATATCAGCTTGCAAAAACTTTGCCGGCACAGTGTTTAGAAAACATATTTCAAACAATGAATTTTATGAAGACAGCCATAAAGTGAAACTTACCAAATTAATAGGGACATTAAAATCTTGTGCTATGATATTGCTAAGGAAAGAACCGCTCCAGCTATCTTCTCTAAGCTTGGTGTCCGAGAAAAGTTAAATAAATTTGCATTAATTAGTAATGTTTAATGTAAACAATTTTTATATAGTTAATACATAGCTAATAAAATAAAATAAAAATATTTAATATAAATTAGCATTATATACGCCAGCTTTTTTTACGCAATAAACATTTTAAAGTTTACAGTACTTTTATTCTTTGCTTCCCTTATTCTTATCTTTATTCGTCTGGCTTCAACATTAAATGTTCATAAATTAGAACGCAACAGAACTGTTTATGAACGCAACAGAACTTAGCGATAAACTGAAATAATGTCTCAGAATACTTAAATCTTCTGTACACAATCTGAACAGTGAAACAAATGTGTTTATTTTGGAAAAGAACTTATTAAAAACCTCCCACTTTGGAGTCATTAATTGTTAAAATGACATAGTTATACCATTTAACGCAAAATATGCTCCGCTAAAGCAACAAAAGCTATAACACTATAACAAAGCAGAAAAGTCAGACTTTGTACAGGTACAGTATATTTCATAGGCAGTATTCTTGCCCCCCACTGGTGCAGCGGCCGGACCGAATTCAGTGAATGCAGCACGCGATCCATATACTGTACATCGATGGTTCAACAAGTCGCAAGCGCAGTCGATGTCATGGCATTAGACTTTCCCCGGCGCAATCGATGAATCCTCTTAAAAATACAGCGAGTCGTATGGAAGGATCCAGGGATCCAGTCTATAAAAAAGTTGGTAAAAATCTCGGGAAAGTTTAATTCTTTCAATCAAAAGTTCAATGTTTAAAGCTGGGTTAACTGTAACAACTGTAAACGGCATGTCACCGTCCGCCTAAAAGTATGAAACGACATACATAGATGTAGACGAACTGCGACTACAAAGTTTCGCCCATCGGTAATAAGGAATTAAGTCGGACGGACAGCCAGCAAACATAGAATGCGCGAATTGGAGAGTTTCCTGCATACGCTTCTTTCGTTCAATTTTTGTACATAAACTAGATGAAAAATTCATTTTTTTCATTATTTAATACGACAAAATGTTGTACCAAATCTGTACAACAAATGTTTGTAGGAAAATCTGTTTGGTAAATGTTAAGCCTTATAGTTATTCAATGTTCAACATTAATTAAACCATTTTAAAGTAACCTTTTCAAAAATTATAATTACTTCAAAAATTATTAAATATGTTGTAGGTTCGGGCCGTTTCAACTAAATTCCCTGCTGTTTAAAGAATTTTGTATAAACTTAGTGAAAGGGTGCGAACTTTAAAACCAAAGTTTCGCTTTTGGAAGCAGTAACTCGAAAAAACATATTTTCAGTATATTTGTACGTCAATATAAACGACTTTTTTGTTATTTTCACCTGTAAAAACGTGCTCTGAAAGTATTTTCGGTACTTCAGAAACTCCATATAGGCCTACATATACCAAATGTAATCATTTATCACAAAATAGTTATGTTTCACCTGCAAGTATAATAATTTTATACTTTCGTAAGAAACTTCATTATTTTGTGATAACTGTGATAATCCAACTTCAAAAACGTTCAGTTTAACCTCAAGGCATAGTTCTCTATGTATGCGTATAGGAAATCCACCCTCCATATAGATTAGACCTATTCTTGGTTCCACACTCGGATGGGCGAGATAGGAAACTACGTTATGGGTTTTACGTTAGCTACAATTACGCGACTTGAAAACCTTAGCCGATAAAAATGAAGTACTAGATACGTCTACAAAATGTACACATTAGTAACAGTATTATAATTCTTCATATTTTGGTATATTTTAAATAAATTTAGCCCCAAAACTGTTATGTTACTAATGTGATATATTACTACTATGGATCTACATCGAATGCCGCTTAGTATAGGTATTGCCATATTCATCTGGTATTAAATGATTAGGCCTAAATATGTTGACTTTATTAATATTTTTTCGACGATTCCATCTTTGTTTGTCTTCAGCTCACACTATAGCCTGTACATCACGTTATACGACCATAGATAGCCCGTCGTATGCAGGTTTCGTTTCTAGCAATTAATTGAATTACAGTTTTTTAGGACATTCCGCTTCGGATTTATAGTACTTGTCGACTTTTACTGTTAAACACCGCGCAGGCTTAATTTAAGACCTGAATATTGACGTTCCAGTAACTAACATAGAGTTATTGTAATTGTTTATTAGCAATTTATGTTGCCCGTTAACCGCGCGCAGGTGTCGGGCGTTCGATTCACCTTACGACTCGCTTTTTTGATGCGCCTGCCTGCGTACTACTCATTAAGGGCTGATTATATTATCACGCGTCTGAGACCGGCAGTGATAATAACTGAGAGGCAAGACGGCAGTAAAACCGCGTAATGTTGACGACTCAATTACCGGTCGCTTTATATGGAACTGTTAGGTTTAATCAGGATTCAGACAGTTAAAGCCGCGCAAAAACACGTGGCTATTTCTCGTCTACTAATCTGATTAGCAGTTCTTGCTCGCTGTAATAAACGGTTTCCGCTCTTTTACTGTTCGCTTTTTCAACATATTTTGACGCGTCCTCGGTTCAATGAAGTTATTTTACGTCTTCCTTCAAAAAACAAAAACTATAATTCAAGTTACTTCTCTAGTTACTGGTCGCCTTAACACATCTAAATGTTAATATTCATTATGTAATACGTGTATCCATATATGCTCAAATTTTTCTTGTTATTTTATATTACTATTAATAATAATAAAACACTTTTAACAAGAATATACTTTTTATTTTGTAAATTACGTATATTCTTAAAAAATATACTTTTTATACATCAAATTAAATATGTTTTATATATTAAATTTAATTCAAACACACTTTGCTACAGTCCGTTTCTTGATGTATATATTATATTTAATTTTTATAATGAATTTACCTCAAGATATTTCTTTCCTTATTAGGAACATGTTTCGGGTATCATTTTGAACCCATCCTCAGCCTTCCGGATTTTGTTTCTGGTGAAGTACATGTGTGTTGGTTGGTTGTTATTGTGGCTTCCTGTTGGCTTCTGGTATTTTAAATTGGTTTTATTGTGTGTGATTGTGGTGTATGTATTAGTATTTTGTGTATTTTCGATGTAGAGTGCTTTGAAAATTGTGTCATATTTTATATCGATTTGTAAATCCATATAATAACAAAAATACAAATGCAGATAACATATTAAAACAAATCAATAACATACAGCCAAAAATACAATTCACAGAAGAAAAAGAAAATCACAACAAAATCAACTATTTAGATATAACCATCACAAGATACAATAACCACCTACAATATGCAATATACAGAAAACCAACTTCCACTAACATCATTATACCTAACCATTCTGACCACCCACCACAACATAAAATGGCAGCATTCTATTCACTATTTAACAGAATGTACAAAATACCCCTAAACAAACAAGAAACAGACAAAGAAGAAATATAATATACCGAATTGCTTGTGAAAATGGATATAAGGAAAACACTGTAAACAAAATAGAAAATAAAATCAAATAT
Organism: Magicicada septendecula; assembly: GCA_034769895.1. Taxonomy (NCBI): domain Eukaryota; kingdom Metazoa; phylum Arthropoda; class Insecta; order Hemiptera; family Cicadidae; genus Magicicada; species Magicicada septendecula. The sequence goes on along the minus strand of CM068375.1, from coordinate 117,993,691 downwards.
AAAATAAAAACTGAACAATTAAGAATTAATCAAAATGAACAAAACAAAAATAATAACAAATATCGGTATGGAGAACCATACATGACTTCCATGTTCTAAGATTTATATTTAAAATCATTTTCGAAATGAAATATTTCCATAGAAACTACTTCTTTCTACTTACTGATTCAGCCTTAACCACAGTACTGTGGTCACTAACGTATACCACCTCACGTTATCGCACTCGATTTTCACTGATGATGGAAGTCGATGGCACTGCCGAAACGTCTGGTTTTGCAGAAAACATTGTCTACGGCCAAACAGACCGGGAAGGAATTTTAACAATAAACCACTTCTTTGTTGCCGATAACGTAGTAAATATATAAAAAATTATCCCCTCCCCCTTCAACTATAATTTTCATTTATAGAAGATTACCCCCACCCCGTTCAACTAGCCTCTTGATTTATAGATATTACATCTACGTTTCTACGGTAGATTATAAAGATCTTCTTATCAGGATACTTTATTTATCAAAAATAAGTAGTTTACTCTTGTTACAACAAAAAAATGTTTCAGGTAAACTACCCTTTCCCCGTAACCGATCTTCACAAAAATCAATAGGCCTTGAGTCCTCTACAACTCAGGCACACAAGTAAAAAATTATTTGATTCTAGTTGTTTTGATTGTTCATCTTCTTTTTTCTCTTTTTTCACAGTACTAAATAATATAGAATATAGAACTTTCACTTGTGAAACTTACTTGTTTTTCTTTCCGAACGCGTTTCGGCGTGGTGTTCGCCTGCTGACGAAGGCGAACACCACGCCGAAACGCGTTCGGAAAGAAAAACAAGTAAGTTTTACAAGTGAAAGTTCTATATTCTATATTATTTGATTCTGTTTGAATTTACGGCAGTTATCGTTCGTCATGAAAAAAATTCTCTTGTTACAACATAAAATGTTGCAGGTAAACTACCCCTTTCCCTTAACCGATGTTCACCAAAATCAACAGGCCTTGATTTCTCTACAATATATGGATGTATGCAACAAATTATTTCATTATATTTGAATTTACGGCAGTTATCGTTCGTCATAGGAAAAATTACATTTGTTAAAACATATAATGTGGCAGGTAAACTACCCCTTTCCCTTAATTGATCTTCACCAAAATCAATAGGGCTTCAGTCCTTTAAAATTCAGGAACGTATGCAATAAAATATTTGATTCTGTTTGCATGTGCGGCAGTTATCGTTCGTCATAGAAAAAATTACTCTTGTTAAAATATAAAATGTAGCAGGTAAACTACCCTTTCCCCGTAACCGATCTTCACAAAAATCAACAGACCGTGAGTACTCTATAATTGAGGGAGGTATGCAAAAAATTATTTGATTCTGTTTAAATTTAAGGCAGTTATCGTTCGTCATAAAAAAATTATCATTGTTAAAACATAAAACGTTGCCGGTAAACTACCCCTTTCCCTTAACCGATCTTCACCAAAATCAACAGACCTTGAGTACTTACAAAATCAGGAAGGTATACAAAACATTATTTGCTTCTGTTTGAATTTACGGCAGTTATTGTTCGTCATAGAAAAAATTACCCTTATTAAAACATAAAATGTTGCAGGTAAACCTTTCCCTTAACCGACCTTCACCAAAAACAATAGGTCTTGAGAACTCTACAATTCAGGGCTGTATGCAAAAATTATTTGATTCTGTTTGAATTTGCGGCTGTTATCGTTTGCCATAGAAAAAAATCTACACACAGACAGATAGACACACAGACACTTTTCGAGAAATGACTTTTTTTCATGTTTTGCGGGTAGTAAAATCAGAATCTGCAAATATCTCGAACACGATTTTTTTCGCCATCACCATACTTCCATTTCCTTATGGAACATGGAAGTAACAATAAAAAATGGGCCACATTCACATTCATAAATAATAAAATGACAAAGCTAACAAAACTGTTAAAAACACAGACATTAAAATAGCATATAAACTAACAAAAATAATCAACAAAAACTAAATAACACACGCAATAAAGATAATACAACAAACAATTGTATATACAAAATTGAATGCCAAGATTGCAATAAATGTTACATAGGACAAACAAAAAAACAACTGAAGAAACGTTATTTTGAACACCTAAACGCATACAAAAAACCAAAAATATACAAATCTGAATTGGCCACACATGCAATAAACACTGGACATGAATTCCCAAACATAACCAACATGACTAATAAAACACATACCACACAAAGGCACCATAATGAACATTTGGGAAAATTTACAAATATACAAACATAAAACTCAAAACAAACTAATACCTGAACAAATACAAATCAATATAAAACATGACACAATTTTCAAAGTACTCAACATCGAAAATACACAAAATACTAATACATACACCACAATCACACACAATAAAACCAATTTAAAATACCAGAAGCCAACAGGAAGCCACAATAACAACCAACCAACACACATGTACTTCACCAGAAACAAAATCCGGAAGGCTGAGGATGGGTACAAAATGATACCCGAAACATGTTCCTAATAAGGAAAGAAATATCTTGAGATAAATTTATTATAAAAATTAAATTTAATAAATAAATATATAGGTATATATTTATAAAATATATTCTTGTTAAAAGTTTTTTATTAATAATAAAATATATGTATAGGCCTATACGTATGTCTTCTCATTATGTCTTCTTCATTTTCTCCTTCATGGAGTTTTTACAATGCAACAGCCTCTCTTATTTTTTTGTCGTGCTTCCCATCCTCCTTCCAGCAACCGCGGCACAACGCAGTCATTCGTCTCGTCCAACTACCATCTTCTTGGCGACTTCGGCCAAGGCCGTCGAGTACTACTCTCCTAATCCACTGTGCTCCTAATACAGTTATGCAGATATCAGTCTCTTGTCCTCTACGTAGCTCAGTAAATCTGTTTCCACTCCCATGTTTCATCTGATTTCCTTGTTTTTCATTCTACGTCTTCTAGTCAGTCCTCTCGAATATTCCATCTCTGATGGCTGTATTTTCAGCTGGTACTTTTTAATGATCACTGAGCATATGTAGTGATACTTCATCATGATATTTCTCCCATACAGCTGGATTTAATTATTTGATAGGCCTACAAGTTAAGTAGGCCTACTTGTAGTTTAAGTAGTAAATATTTTAACTTGAATATGCCTTTTATTTTTGTGTTGTTTTCCAGCATAAACTTTCTCTGTTATTGCTACCTACACCGTTTTCTTTAAATATTTATAAACATTCCAAACATTACAATTTTATATAATGGTGTTTCATTGGTAATACTGAACGCAACTGGGTGTAGGCCTAAGCCTATTAATTACCGGTAAAATCGAATGATTTGTGTGTTTCTTATGTTCATATGTCTGTTCCACAATAAATCTTAGTGTAAGTTGAAAGGAGAAAGATTTTAGTGGCTAGAAGTAACTATTTAGATATATGAAATAAAATCATCAATTCATAAACATTGTTTTTCAAGAAGCTGTTGGGAAAGCGAAAGACATATTACACATATTATAAATCACACAAAAATAATATAAAATCAACAAACATAAAAAACATATATGAACGTATTTAAAAAAATGTTTTTTGCTACTTGGGTGTCTTACATAAAATATAAAATTTAAAATAATTAATTGAAATATTTGCTACTTAAAAATTAAAATCTTACTTGTAGTATTTAATCAAATATAATATTTACTTTATATATTTATATAGCAACGGAAAATCCTTTTGCATATGTTTTAATGAGATGTACATTTGCTCCAAAAAAACCAATGGTGATAATAAAAGAATGTATGAAAAATGTACGTAGCATTGTATTTGATACCCTGTATTTGACTTGTAACTTCGTAAATTAAAACTTATAAACAAGTTATTATAAGTGTAAATGTATAGTACGATACATGAAAATGTGCGTATTATTGTAAGCTTGGATTATGATATTATGGGGGGGTTAGTCAAATGTGCCCGTGCCTGTGTCGCGTATACTCTTATAAGAAAAATATTACAGCGCCCTTATTAATTAAGAATTAAGATTTAAAAATAGAACTTGGCGAAGAATGTAGTTCCTAGTATACCAAACAATTTGACGTAATTAACCGTATTATTCATTTGGGGTAATATGTTTTTTTTTACAATTCTATGTATGAGCCATATTGAAAAACGATAAAAAGAGCATCAAATTGTAGATAATTTCTCTGCAGGTTCATAACATTTCTTGATAAGAATAACTTGTACGATATTAATTTATTTTTCTCATTTAAATTAGATGTATGCAGAGAGAACGTAAGCCATCGATCAATCAGAGCTTTAGAATTTCACTCAAAAGATTTAGAAAACTTCGGAGTAAATATAGTTGACACCGGTCAATCAACCGTGACACACGTGGTCCTCTACAAACGATAAGTTGGCAGGAAACGGCCACAAGTCCGCCAGTGAACCGCATTGAACGCAGACCATCTCGAGAGACACAATCTCTGACTTACGTAAAATTAGAAAAGAGTGTCGTTTCGACCGCAGTTAAAACCGACTGCTTTCGGGTGAAAGAGTGTCCACATGAGTCTGGAAAGAATCTTCAAGCATACAAGATTTTGGCGTAAGTCCATGGACGTACTGAGTTTAACTTCCCGAATTTTCATGCCCGATAGAAACTCAAAAGCGACAGGACCCTGAGATACTCTACCGTTTACCTTATTACGGGCGTACCACAACTTCGGAGGTCAACCTTAGATCATCATGTCACCAGACTCCAGCTACGGACATCGATCCTTATTCTACGTACAAGAGGAGTTCAAATTTTAATATTCCATCAAATGTCTAAAGAACTTTTAAAGACTAAAATGTATAAAAACGAACTATTTGAAGACAAATAATTGTAATAGATAAACTGGTCAATAAACTAATTTGTGAAGAACATCAATACTAAGAACTTTTAAACTCCCACCATTGTTAAATTAATAAATTTTTATAAACCATAGTTTCATGCATTTGCCCCGGCAATATTAATTAATTTATCGCTCTCCCTATCTGTCTCTCTCTTAATTTATCGACTATAACATCGCACTCTCTCTCTTTCTTTCTCGCTCTCTCCCTTTCTTCTACACGGACGCACGGACACGCGCGAGAGCGCAAAACACACATGATTGTCAATAATAAATTATAATATTTTACACAAGTTCATATTTTTTACATTTATTTGTTTTTCGTAACAGCGTTATAGGCTATAATAATTATTACAGTATATGGTTTTACGTTTTATAAATTCTAAAGATGACATCGTAAAAACTGTCGAAATAATGTTATAAAATACAAATAAACGTAAAAAACATATTTTTGTATAAAATATTATGTATTATTAATATTGTACTAACCCTCTCGCGTCACCTAATTAGGTCCCACGTTATGAGCGTCAATTTGTACTAAATCCCGGTGTGTCCTCTACTGTTCAAGTCCCGCGATGGAAGCCAATTTGTACTAGATCGGATACGTACGGTCTAGATTCCCACTGTTGTATTTGTCAATTGTGTTGTATTAATTTAATTGTATAAATTCTCGGAAATATTTGGAGTTGTGGAATATATGGATGTACTCAATTAATGTTAACTTAACTATTTAATAATTATCAGTGTTAGTATGCCTAGAACTTAAATGACTTAAGATTTATTCTACAATTTCATCCAACCCTATTATGCCTTGAAGAGAGTTCTGTTTGATTTTATATTTTTACGCTCCCTCTTTGGTGTCAGATAATTCCGCTATAAGCGCTGTAGTATCGGCTCAACGAAACTTGTAGGTTATTCGATGTTTATATTAACTATTTATTCTCTACTTATTCAGTTACTTTTGTTCCAGTTCACTAAACCATACTCCAAATAACAAGGTGTGACAAATATATAAAGGTTCTTTATTTGTTTATCAATTCACATTAACTAAGATATATTCCAATTAATATATGTTGGGACTATAGATTCAGGTATCGATTGTTGATTATTTGATCCTTTGTTTATATTTGGTTATGTATTATATTTGATTCGTGTTTTATTTATTTCAGGGTGTGAAGGTTCTTGTAACTGTGGGGAAGACTAAAAATACATAATAAGAATGCAAGATTTACAAAAATTATGTGTTGTGTATTTAGTATGATTAATATAATATAACTTTACCAGTCTCTAACGAAGCAAATCACGTTGGCAGTTGATCGCTAAATTCGTTGTTCTGGTCAATTATGAAGCACAGTTCTCTTTCTTCAGTTTAATAAAAGTAATTCTTGTCCTGTCCACTTCGGAATACAGCTTCTGAATTGTTTTACAGCACGATTGATGTTTCTTCTGCACCGTCAGGATCCAAATAGGTTCTTCCTTCGGTTGAAGCAGTTAGTGTTGTTCCGTGTATTTGCAAGGTTATAATTTCTGGTGTTGTGAATATTATAAGTTGCGTTACTATTAATTCTTTATATTTGATTAATTTTCCATCAATTCCCTTCGGACACGGGACAGTCCAAGTTTCTTCTTGTAGGATTTGGTTATTTGTTCTCAATTATTATTTCATAATATATCGTTATTTTATTAATCTGTGTTAGTGATAGATGTACGTATTATCATTAGAATTTTATCTTCTTTATAATCGTATCTTTTGATTTCGAATATTACGATTCAATATATTCTTCTTGGGTTTTTTAAATCATCACGTTCAGTTTTTACAAAAGCAATCCTTGTTATTTTTTAAATCAACAACAACATTCTTCTTAAATTTTTCCCTAGCAACCTATATTAATTTCCGCTTCCACATGTTTGACTATATAGTGTTTCTTTCATATATTTTTTTGTCTATTCTTTGTCAATTTGCTGTCCTATCGGAATGTAAATTTACCGATAGCTGGTTTATTATTTTATACACATCTTCTACTGGTTTTTTGATATAATTCCGTTTTTTTTTCTTTTTTATTATATTTAATCCACCTTCGATATTATTTTTTACCAATCGATATTATGGCATTATGGTATTATTATAATTTGTATAAATTTTATTAAATATTATTATTAACTTAATGTTTTTTCTTCTTTCTAGCTCTTCATAGTGTATTTATTAATTATTATTAATTGATGTATCTAACCTTTAAGTTATAAGTGTTTATTTAGTATTTTTGGCTGTTAGGCCTTTTATTGTAAATTGATCTACCTGTGGTTATGTCTGTTAGGCATCTATAGTCCCTTTTATATAAATTCGTACATACAATCAAAACTTAATTATTAACATTTGTATAAACAATTATTTTTCTACATCTAATAACAAATTTATCTTGATCTCTCGATCACATATAACAAAATTCGAACTTATGAACATTGGTTAACTGCCTCACACTTCATTCTATGACAGTCATTGAATAACACTATTTGTTTCATTATTTTTCATGAACTCAACACATATTTGATATAACATCACATAAACTTTATCATAACATTTTTGTCATAATATAATACTTTTTTAATACAAAATTCTTATCTGTTATTATCATGAATTAAGTCATTGTTTCATTTTTCTGTTTTGTTTTTTATTAAACATATATCATTAGCTATTATTTATTTTACAGGTTCGTTTATTCTATTCAACACTACCTTGCATTCTTATTTATTTTGTCTATGACTATAATTGTCATAATTGGGTCTCTGTTCTATTATGGGATTATGTATCAATTTATTTATCAATCTGTGAATCTTCTTTTATGTAGCATAAATGCTATCATTTTTGTTGCGCTACATATGCTTCCCCTCCTAAAAAAGTTTAGTTTACCTGAATGAAGTTTAGGTCAAATAAACTTGCCTTTTTCACATGCCTTTTCTTAATTTCATTGTTAATGGTTGACGATGGTCTTCTCAATGTAACTTCATTAGACTAGTACTAGTACCTTTTTTATTTAATAACATTTCATCATTTTATTTAACATTCTTGATTCTTGATATTTTTTTTTTTCTGTACACATTATTTGTTGGTAACTGGCTACACTATTCACTGATACATTAGTTTTACATCTCTCCTATTTATAATTACTATAATTACTGCATTTTTCATTATTCTTCTGTCAACTCGCTTCTTTCTGTTTTCTTCGTCCTATTCCTTTGGAAACTGAATTTATTTTTGCAACTATTCTAATATTCCTTAAATATTTAATTTCCCTAACAATCCCTAACACATGCGTTGGTACAGTTCAGAGAGGCACTGTTTGGCTTCATACTCTGCTGCCCACACTACATCTTAATATAGTACTGCTGGAATTCATCTACAGTCAGTTATAAAATATAATAATAATCTCCTAATAATCTCTTTAATCATTTAATAATAAATATTTGGGAAAAGATTTTTTCTTTGTTGCATTTATATTTTTTCATTACTATTCTTCATATTTCGTAGTTCCATTTTAATTCCTTAAACATTTGTTAATATTGACTTTGACAGTTATCAATTGTAATCATTTTTGTTTTCATTTTTGTTGAGATTGTAATGTTAAGTATCTTCTTCGTTTTTTTTTTTTTTTTTTTTTTCTGATCTCAATATTTTTTAATCAGTTGTTGTGTTTTGATCATTATAATTGTATTTCTTACTAAATATATTCCGTATACTTAATTATTCTTCCTCTTATCGTATTTCACTATTTTGGCTGTTTATTTTTTAATGAATTGTGTTCATAAATACTCTTTCCTTCTTGTCTTCTTTAACATTATATTAGTTACATTCAATCGTTTACTGAGATTGTTCCATCACGTGGCAATGTAGTATGTATTTTAGGTCATATGATTTTTTTTTTCTTCTTTATTTTGGATAAGTAGGTTTGAGGTAATAACTTTTATCTTGGGGTTCATTCTTCATTATTCACACTATTTCTTTATAAACATTTAATAATAATTCTCATTTTCTTCTGTAATCTTGGGGTTTGTTATTCATTATACACATTATTTCTTTATACACATAATAATAATAATTATCGTTTTCTTCTGTAATCTTGGGGTTTGTTATTCATTATACACATTATTTCTTTATACACATAATAATAATAATTATCGTTTTCTTCTGTAATCTTGGGGTTTGTTATTCATTATACACATTATTTCTTTATACACATAATAATAATAATTATCGTTTTCTTCTGTAATCTTGGGGTTTGTTATTCATTATACACATTATTTCTTTATACATATAATAATAATAATTATCGTTTTCTTCTGTAATCTTGGGGTTTGTTATTCATTATACACATTATTTCTTTATACACATAATAATAATAATTATCATTTTCTTCTGTAATCTTGGGGTTTGTTATTCATTATACACATTATTTCTTTATAAACATTTAACAATAATTCTTGTTTTCTTCAAAATCGATAATACGTTGTTCTTATTGTATTTCAGAATTTAGTGGTAGTATTCAACTCAAATTATTTTTAAATTCCAAGTATTTTTCTTCAAGATTGATAATAAGTTGTCCTTACTTCATTTTAGAATTTATTCATTTATATAAATTCTTTTTCTTTTTTGTTAATCCAGAAGTTGTTCAAATATAAGGTAATAAGTTGTCCTTACTTCATTTTAGAATTTATTCATTTATATAAATTCTTTTTCTTTTTGTTAATACAGAAGTTGTTCAAATATAAGGTAATAAGTTGTCCTTACTTCATTTTAGAATTTATTCTTTTATATAAATTCTTTTTCTTTTTGTTAATACAGAAGTTGTTCAAATATAAGGTAGTAAGTTGTCCTTACTTCATTTTAGAATTTATTCATTTATATAAATTCTTTTTCTTTTGGATTTAGTAAATTTTTTTTTTTCTTACTAAATTCGTTTTATATATAATAGTTATTTCAAATAATTTTTGTAAGTTGGTCTTACTGTCTTTTAGAATTTTGCTGATATATATATGATTTCGTTATTACTATTACTGTTTACATGTTTCTGATCCTTTTCTAACAAATCTTCCCGGATATTCTTTAAATAGTGGTTGTTAATTATGGTTATTTTATGATTACACTTAATTTTATTTATTAATTGTTGTTCCCCAAGATTACGGTTCAGTGACGGGTATTCATTAATTTTCACTGCCTCTATTAGTTTAAATGAGGGCTTACTCCCTCTTCTCTATTTTCATTCTGATTACTGTGTTGGTTTTGTACTGTTTCCGTGCGATCCTCCGTATTATGTTCTGCTATCCTATAATTTCCATCATGTGGGTAGTTGTCTTCATGCCGAGATTGGTCATAATGGTTGTCATATCGGTGACTCCTTGGGTAGTATCGTCGCTGATTACCTTGAGGTCTGGAGTAAATATAATTGACGTTATGTCTATAATTATTGGGTCGTCTGTCCCCATCTCCTCTATTATTGCGACTATCACGATAATTGTAATTGTTATTGCCGCGATAATTATAGTTTCTGGAGTTATTATTCGTGTTTTCATTTTGTGTTCTATTAGTATTCATGTTTTGCGCAGGTCGATTGCGATCGTTATTATGAGAATTGGTTGGTGGCGCGTTATTATCATACTTCTGATATTTATGATTTAGCATTCTATTTCTTTGGTATTGGTTCTCATGCTCATAATTCTCCAAGAATTTGGTCATGGCTGGAATCGTTTTAATTTGACTACACATCCGTGCATTTTTTATCCCTTCCTCGTAATGATAGGATAGTTGTATTACTAAATATTCTTCGGGAATTCGGGGCTCTAAGTTCCGCGCCATACATACTTTTCCTAAAAAGTATGAAGTAGGGGACTGGCCTACATTTGTTTCGTATCGACCTTTACTCAAATTATTCCTAATCATGTTCTGGGTCGATTCCGACCAATACTTCTCCTTAAATTGTTTTTTGAACTCAGTCATGTCCAGTATATCCGGGCGTACCGCTGTCCACCAATTATCATAAGTATCTTTAAACGTTTCATCAATCATGCTTCGTATGATACTCCAGCGACTCTCTCTATTTCTTATGATCACTTCTTCCAATCTCTTTAAAAATTCCATAGGATTGCGCTTATAATTACGAAAATTAATCGATTCTCTGTTCTCATGGTTATTTGTATGACTATTTTGGCATGTCCTATCCCGCCATGAATCTACTTCCTCCTGTAATTGTAATTCACGCCTACTAATCCCTTCTATTTTATTTTTATTGGTATTGATTTGACCTTCCATATTATTTAAATTGCCATAGACCCTTTCGAGTCGTTCGCCCATGTCTGTCTGTATTTGCTTAATACCTTCCTTATTCTCTTCCCGTACCTGATGTACTTCGTTTTTGATTTGCTCACATTTTTCGACAGTTTCCTGTTGGATTTCTTCGACCAATGTTTTATTCTCAATTTTTGTGTCATTAATTTTATTCTGTAATTCCTCACGAACCTGTACTATTGTTTCGTTAGTTTTTTCTAACTCTTCATTTGTTTTGGCTATTTCTAATTTCCTTTCCTCATTATTTTGGTCCACCTTCTGGTTAACTGTCACATGAAGATTCTCAATTTTTTCATTAATCTGCCTTAAATTCTCTTCATGTAATTGTAGGATGTCTTCCTTCATTTGTTTTACACCCTCATCATTCCTATCTAACCTTTCGTGAATTTGGTTTAATCTTTCGTTCATTTGTTTTGCGGTTTCTTTATTTTCCTCATTTGTTTTCCTAAATTGTTCTCTTAAAGTTTCCTTATTTTCCTCATTTGTTTCCCTAAATTGTTCTGTCATAAATTTCATCATCTCCTGCCAACTTGGTATTTCTCTGGCTCCCGTTTTATCTATTTGGTCCCCTTGGGCATCTTCTCCAACTGGTTCCCTTTCCTTGTCCATAAAAATTTCAGTTTCCACTATTTCGTCTGTCTGTTGTTCCATTCTACTATCCGTTATTAGTTCTATTTCCTGTTCTTGTTCATCTATTTCCTTCTCCGTTTCTCCTGCCCTAATCCTTGATCTACCTCTGGTATGCATGTTTACTCTCCCACAGTTGCCTGCTCTGGTTAAGTAATATTAATATGGTTACAGTTACTTAACTTAAGCCCCACGTTGGGCGCCAATTTGTACTAACCCTCTCGCGTCACCTAATTAGGTCCCACCTTATGAGCGTCAATTTGTACTAAATCCCGGTGTGTCCTCTACTGTTCAAGTCCCGCGATGGAAGCCAATTTGTACTAGATCGGATACGTACGGTCTAGATTCCCACTGTTGTATTTGTCAATTGTGTTGTATTAATTTAATTGTATAAATTCTCGGAAATATTTGGAGTTGTGGAATATATGGATGTACTCAATTAATGTTAACTTAACTATTTAATAATTATCAGTGTTAGTGTGCCTAGATCTTAAATGACTTAAGATTTATTCTACAATTTCATCCAACCCTATTATGCCTTGAAGAGAGTTCTGTTTGATTTTATATTTTTACGCTCCCTCTTTGGTGTCAGATAATTCCGCTATAAGCGCTGTAGTATCGGCTCAACGAAACTTGTAGGTTATTCGATGTTTATATTAACTATTTATTCTCTACTTATTCAGTTACTTTTGTTCCAGTTCACTAAACCATACTCCAAATAACAAGGTGTGACAAATATATAAAGGTTCTTTATTTGTTTATCAATTCACATTAACTAAGATATATTCCAATTAATATATGTTGGGACTATAGATTCAGGTATCGATTGTTGATTATTTGATCCTTTGTTTATATTTGGTTATGTATTATATTTGATTCGTGTTTTATTTATTTCAGGGTGTGAAGGTTCTTGTAACTGTGGGGAAGACTAAAAATACATAATAAGAATGCAAGATTTACAAAAATTATGTGTTGTGTATTTAGTATGATTAATATAATATAACTTTACCAGTCTCTAACGAAGCAAATCACGTTGGCAGTTGATCGCTAAATTCGTTGTTCTGGTCAATTATGAAGCACAGTTTTCTTTCTTCAGTTTAATAAAAGTAATTCTTGTCCTGTCCACTTCGGAATACAGCTTCTGAATTGTTTTACAGCACGATTGATGTTTCTTCTGCACCGTCAGGATCCAAATAGGTTCTTCCTTCGGTTGAAGCAGTTAGTGTTGTTCCGTGTATTTGCAAGGTTATAATTTCTGGTGTTGTGAATATTATAAGTTGCGTTACTATTAATTCTTTATATTTGATTAATTTTCCATCAATTCCCTTCGGACACGGGACAGTCCAAGTTTCTTCTTGTAGGATTTGGTTATTTGTTCTCAATTATTATTTCATAATATATCGTTATTTTATTAATCTGTGTTAGTGATAGATGTAAGTATTATCATTAGAATTTTATCTTCTTTATAATCGTATCTTTTGATTTCGAATATTACGATTCAATATATTCTTCTTGGGTTTTTTAAATCATCACGTTCAGTTTTTACAAAAGCAATCCTTGTTATTTTTTAAATCAACAACAACATTCTTCTTAAATTTTTCCCTAGCAACCTATATTAATTTCCGCTTCCACATGTTTGACTATATAGTGTTTCTTTCATATATTTTTTTGTCTATTCTTTGTCAATTTGCTGTCCTATCGGAATGTAAATTTACCGATAGCTGGTTTATTATTTTATACACATCTTCTACTGGTTTTTTGATATAATTCCGTTTTTTTTTCTTTTTTATTATATTTAATCCATCTTCGATATTATTTTTTACCAATCGATATTATGGCATTATGGTATTATTATAATTTGTATAAATTTTATTAAATATTATTATTAACTTAATGTTTTTTCTTCTTTCTAGCTCTTCATAGTGTATTTATTAATTATTATTAATTGATGTATCTAACCTTTAAGTTATAAGTGTTTATTTAGTATTTTTGGCTGTTAGGCCTTTTATTGTAAATTGATCTACCTGTGGTTATGTCTGTTAGGCATCTATAGTCCCTTTTATATAAATTCGTACATACAATCAAAACTTAATTATTAACATTTGTATAAACAATTATTTTTCTACATCTAATAACAAATTTATCTTGATCTCTCGATCACATATAACAAAATTCGAACTTATGAACATTGGTTAACTGCCTCACACTTCATTCTATGACAGTCATTGAATAACACTATTTGTTTCATTATTTTTCATGAACTCAACACATATTTGATATAACATCACATAAACTTTATCATAACATTTTTGTCATAATATAATACTTTTTTAATACAAAATTCTTATCTGTTATTATCATGAATTAAGTCATTGTTTCATTTTTCTGTTTTGTTTTTTATTAAACATATATCATTAGCTATTATTTATTTTACAGGTTCGTTTATTCTATTCAACACTACCTTGCATTCTTATTTATTTTGTCTATGACTATAATTGTCATAATTGGGTCTCTGTTCTATTATGGGATTATGTATCAATTTATTTATCAATCTGTGAATCTTCTTTTATGTAGCATAAATGCTATCATTTTTGTTGCGCTACAATATTCATGAGTGAACAACAATTAGTTTATAGGCTAAGTAATTATAAATGTGTGTGTGTGTGTGTTTATACGGTAACGCACGCTCTTAATAAACTCTAAATATATTAGACACGAACTAATGTGCGTTGTTATGTATTTTATTATGTGCGGGTTCGTGTCTCGTATTTTATTTCTCCCCAGAACATTTTATTTTTTCCCGGTATGGATTATGCTTCCGGTCGTCTTTCTCATATTCTGGAAGCTATAGTGGTAGAGAGCAACAGACTACTTCAGCGGCAGAGAAAACAACAGTAATCTGAAGGTACTGTGGAAGATACCCCCATAGCGAGCACACGCGTGCGCTCACTGTTCACCAGTACCGTATAACAGCTTTCGCCGCCAGAAACGGTGCTCTTAGCAAACCACCAGTACACGCACAAAATATTTGTATAAACATAACAATTGCGCCATTAAGTCGACACACACGTCATAGCGCAGATGTCAAAATGTAGAGCAGAAATTTGAGGACGAAGAACGCAATGAGAATTGGGACTACCGGAAACACCACAGTTTCAGGAAACTTCCAAAAGCACGCGCATGTGTAGTAATGGCAGCATAAAAAGGCTGAATTATTAACTATTATATCATAATATAATTGACAAATATAGACAATGGAAAAAACTTCTAGAACAATTAGTACGTACTTTTCTGGTTTTATGCGATACACCATCAGAGAATTGTTTCGTACACATGAGCAAGTTATATGCGTACTACGGAGTGTCAAGAAGCTTGCATAGAATTCTGCAAAGAAAATCACATTGAGTAGAACCAAATTTGTTGGGCGTGGAAGCTAAACGGAATGCGTGGTGAAATGTGCTGTGAGCATCTAGATTATCTGAAATTCAATAACATTAAAAACTCCGTATTCCGTATGTGTTTACGGTACAGTGTACCACAATGGTTCTGTTACAGTGTAGCGTAGAAAGGCGTGTGTGCCCTTGAGAGGTAAATAATAAATATGCACTTATGGTTGTGTTGTTATTGTTGATCTTCTTCTTCTTCATCATCTTCTTTTTTTCTTTCTTGTAGTTCTATAGTCCATTATTGGGCCAATGTTTACCACCAACCTGCTCTGTCGCCTCCCAATTTTCACCTTCGAGGAACCCTCTTGAGATAAGCTGTCCTGCCAGAGAATACTTGTCGTCTCATACGTCTGTTTCCCGAAAGCTGTATAATCTTTATGCTTTGCCGTACCAGGTCGCCACAGAAGAATTGGAATCTGTTACATTTTTACAGGATGTCAATATTTACAATTAGAAAAGGTAAACTAATTTGACCAACAGTAATCAGAGAGTGTATGAAATGGAAGGTGAGACGGAATGCCGAAAGACATAAACCTGTTTTACCGAAAGCAATGAGAATATTTGAGCGCAAAGTAACTTTACTAGAGTTGAGAGCACTTGTTTCGTTTCTTTTTTTCAGATTACTTATATTTTAGTGAAAAATTAAACGCTGTTGAATAAAAATGTTTTGTATATTTCTAAAGATTTTTGTAGAACTCGTTTCATTTCAAAATTTCTCGGTATCCCAACTCCTCTTTTAAAAAGCGTGATGCGTCGTTTTCGATGCATTATCGTATACATCTTGTTTCAAGGATTAGGCTTTGTCGTGGCGTGTCCAGGTCAACTAATCCTTTCTCTGAACACACTGTCCCGTGACTTCTGGCAATGCGTTTTTTATATCCCTTACACCTCCTACTGTAGCAATCGTGAAGTTTCTTTAAACTAAATATAAAATGAGCAGTTACATTGTATTTAATGTGATTATAGCTGTATAAAGAACCAGTAAATTGCAAGAGATCGCCATAAAATTGGTTGTCTGAAATAGGGGAAAGGAAGACCTTAGATCGAAAAAGCGGGAATGTTATGAAGAATCAGAACTTGAAAGAAGAGCGTGCTTTAGTTACTGAGGTTTGTAGAAAAGGTGGGTTACGGATTTATAAAATGTATTCAGTTATTAAAATCACTAGTACTCAATAAAATATAATCTTACACCTGTGTGGTATGTGCGTCATTCGGTTTGAGGTGTGTGTACGAGGTGAGCAAGGTCGTCTTCCAATATTTTCTGGAGCGATTATTCTCGACGCATGACCCAGATAGCGGTAGATTCTTCTCGAACCCTGCGGTATAAATAAGCTGCCACCAGCCAGCCACGTCAGTCTGGATTTGGGTTTGGTGTGCGTTATCTGTGTTTCTTGTTGCGACTTGTGAATTGTTATGTATCTGAAATTGGTGACGCTTATTGTGCGTTACATTACTGTGGGTTGAACATCGTAAGCTTACAACATTGTTATTTACTTAACAACAATTGTGTGTTTATTGTTGTTTGATTCACTTCAACTGTAAGTAAAGTTGTAATTAGCTATTTAACCTGCTATCAATTACTCTGTTTCCACTGATCAACGCAACGATCCGTGCGACCATCCTTACAGTATACATAAAGTAAGAGGATAAATAAAACTTCAAAATTTAAAATATATTCAACGGCAAAATACCGATAGTGATATACAGAGATGCAGAGATATTGAACCAGAGATGAACAAAATATTAAAATTATTTAGCAAATAATTAAAAGTGAAGAACGATAAAGAACATTGTTAAGTCACAAGACGAGTGAAAATTTTAAAGGGATGGTGTAGTTAAAAATATAAATTCACAATGGTTGAAACGGTGTTGGCAAAATAATACGGAAGAAATAAGAATCAGTGTTAGACGCTGGTGATTCGGTAGCCAGAAGAGAGTTAGCCAGAAGACGAAGAATAGTAAGATGAGAAAACACAAAATCTGAGAATAATAGGAGAGCCAGAAAAATGAAGGATACAGAGAATACAGGTGAACGGAAGACGAAGCGAAGAAACACAATAACTTGTACAGCAGTGTGGAAAATGGATATGGAGTGATACAGTTATCAGTTAAATAGGTATTGAAATCCAATTCCAGCAATAATATATAGCCAAGTTAAAATAATAATTCGTGATTTAGTCTTTCTTGTGTAGAAGTTAACTAACATTGATTACTTCGTCGTCACGCCGTATTATTAAAGTTTTGCACATAGGCCTATATAATAGATTTACGGAAATTACATAGTAATAGTAACTATGTGATTTTGGTCGTCTTGCATAAAAGATAACACATAGTTTTCTAACTAAAAACCAAAAAACTCAGAACCAGAATTTGATTATGTTACGTACTTATTTACAATTATACTTGTAAAAGAAAACATATTTAATTTGATTAATAAAACTGAAAAAACAAGTACATAAATAATTCCTTAATAAAATTTTCAACACTATTGCATGAGGTAAAAATTAAACTACAGTACATAGGATTGAATTTATGTAGCAGTGGAAGAGGAAACTAAAAGGTACTTAAGAAACTGTATGTATGTGTGGGGGGGGGCGTTTGCGAGAGAGGGGAAAGAGAGATGTGGTTATAATGTTATCCAACAAAACAATTGTAGTTAGTAACAATTTTCCAAATCATTTTATATCATCTATTTTTTACAAATTTATCTCAAAATATGTTTTAAAAATTTCCTAATTATATGACGATACTGTTTTTTTTATTTTAAGATGTATAAGTCACGATTTTGTCAGTATTCTCTATAGACTTGGTCTCAGTAACATAAATAAAATATCTTTAGTTTAGTCCTATAATAGTGGAAGTTGTATTCCTTCAGTAACTTGAAACGTTCATGTTAACATTTTTGAAAAGAATCAACTTTTCGTTAACAGTTTTTACCCTGAAATTTACAACGTTTATTAACGCAAGGAGGATTGCTTTAGCACTAATAATTGCAACTAAATTTAAATTCAATTCATTGAATTTACATTACATGTACATTTAAATACTTCAGTGTCTCATACACAAAGTAAGTGATTACACTTACTATCCCTGCTACGGGAACGTACAAAATTAGCTATTCGTGCAAAACCGTATGAGATATTTTAAAAACTTTCTAAATGCTTAAAATAGGAAAACATGTGACAAAATAAAATGTGATCAAATAACCAAATTTTTAAAAACCAATTAAGTTGGAATAGCGTCCATCAGTATTCCTTAACAAACGTAATTTTCTCGAGGAGGCACCGAGTGCGAGCGTATGTATGACAAGTAAGAAACAAATACACGGGTTTAAAACAAGACTGGGAATCGGAGTTGACGCAATCGAGCTGTCACTGTCGCCTGTGGCGTTACCGACTCACCGAATGCCAGCCTGTCACTCACTGTCCAAATCTGTCAACTTTTGACTTCACATTTCCTTCTTCTAAAAACTATTTGGAAAGAAAACAGATGGTCCGTACGACGAGGGCTATATCTTGTTTCTTGGCAGTTTGCTTTGCTGTCTCTCTGTGTTTTGAGGTGCGGAATTTACACTTAAAATAGTTATAATACCATAATGGAATGCAATCCATTAAAAATTACACAAAAAATTGACAACGCATTATAACACAATATTTAATGCGCCTGAACATAACGTTTTCAAATTTAAAAATTGCATGAGTTCACGAAAACGCGCAATTTAAGATATCCAATGAAACTAAAAAACTTATAATTAAATTTTAAGTATAATGTGAGGCAGGCATTCTCGGTACGGATCACTATGAAACGGCTCCGTGAACAGAGGAACAACATAAATACAAATTACATAACTGTAACTAGGTAACACAGAGATGAATGTAGCAAAATTAATGCTGTGCAAGCTTTAGACAATACAACCCATGACAAATAAATGTAATAAAATATTTTAGATTTTTCGACTGGAGTAGCGATTTTATGTAGATAATATTATGTATAATTTTATGTAGCGATTTATGTAAGACAATACGTTAATATGTAAGACATTACGTTCATAATCAAAACCAATGAAGCTAGAATTCTGAATATTGTTATTCAAATATGTACTAATTATTTATGTTTTATTGAAAATACGTTTTCTACACTTTCATTATATTTCTGTCTATGTTATTATGTGTCTGTGTATTCCATTGTATGCCCCTCTCTCTCTCTCTCTCTCTCTCTCTCTCACACACACACACACACACACACACAGCTAAAACAAACACCTATACTTCTGTAAATAAGTGTTTTTATTTTTTAAACTTCCAAATATCTTTTAAATTATGTTTAAGATTCAATAGTATATAACTTGCCTAGTAAATAACTTGAAAGGTACCCTAAGGTCATTAATTTCTCTATTTCAATCGAAAAATTTTAATGAAGTAGTTACTACACTTTTCATGAACGACGTAATTGGTTACAACGTACAACGTAATTAGTAAAAAAAAATTACTACACGTATTCGTTTCTGTGTTATTAACCATAAATCTTTTATAATTTATAATATTAGTTATAATAGTTATAATAGTTTGTATCATTTATAACCTGCACTATTGTAAATAGAATTGTTAGTTAAATTTTAGTTTTAAAATAGTACGTAATCTTTAAAGCAAATTATGCTACGTTGTATACTGAATAGGAATGTAAAAATCAACGTTACAAACACAATGGTTTTAGCATGAATGGTAATAAGTTACTGTCTAACGCTGAGCGTATTCCATTGTGATGGATGTAAAATGTGGTTTACGTATGAAACAAAAAGTCTTAAGATCCTGCCAAAATGTATAGACACAACTGCAAAACCCAGCACCTGAGAATTCTTGTTACATGGCTTATACGAATCTGTCACACGTTACATGTCTTGTTACATGTTAATACGTATTAATTCGAGATCTACAACTTATGCTTAAAAAAAGAGAAAGCGAATAAATTAAATGTTATGCATGTGACGAATTGTTCTTTAGTGTTGAGCATTCCTGTAGTTTATTCAGTAACATTGTTTTTTTAGTAAGTTCTGGAATAGCAGGATACGATTTCTATTCTGTTCTACTAAAATTTTAGCAGCCCAAGAGTATCAGTTCAAATTTTTGTTGTCACCTAAGCCAATATAAAAATTTTAATAGCGTTTTAGGTTATAAATACGTTTCGGTTATTTATGAAGTTTTAAATATTTAATTATTATTTTCCAGAGATGTCTGAAACATAGAGAATTAAGTTACACATGATAGCAGGCAGACACACAAATCTATGTGTTCTGAACGTTTTAATTTTACGAGGCCTAGTAATTTAAAGAAATGGTCTCATGTCTATGCATCAGTACTTTTAGGTACAGGGCAGGTTGTATGAAATAATATTGATTAAAAATGAGAACATAAATTCATATTTCTTAATCGTAACAAAGTATATTCAAACTATAATATTTTTAACACATATTGACAATGAAGATTAAGTAATAATTTTACAATAATAGTACTTACTTAAATTTTCATTAAGGCGATTTGACCAAGTTTGTTCAAATCTTCTTAACAGAAGAAAACCATGTGTAAACTACAATAGTTACGTGAAAATACGAAAAAACTAAATAAATTAACTTGCATTAATATGTTTACTGAACCGCAAATGTAAACTAACCACGTTGTATCTAAACATGTGATTTTAAATTAATGTCTGTGGACACAACAACAAATATTTTTTTCGCTTGTGACGTCATCGATTAGAATATATTTCTCAGTTAAAACGAAACAAAAATAGGTCAAATTATTAAGACTCATTACTATTAATATTCGTATTATTGGCTAAATTTTTATTGATATTTCTTCATATGCAAACACAACAAAAATTAAATTTTTTGTACGAAATGGATAGTATTATATAGTTAATGGTAGGTATCAAACGAGAGACTTCTAAAAAGTAATCAGATAATAGAAGCATAAACGAAAGTGTTGGGACATCCGGTACAATCGTGTTTCTTTACATAATTAAAATTTATCCCCAATTATTTATTTTTTACGGCAGATTCACACATAAGCCTACGTAACACGTCAGTGCTGTGTCCGATCAGTGTCAGTGACATCCGTGCTGTATTCGAAACAGTGTCAGTGGTGTGTCCGAATCAGTGACGGCTGTGCGCTCACATCCGTACGGTTTAGTTCAATTTGCCGTCAGTGACGTATAAAAATATGGTAAATTTACAAAAGCATTTACCATTGGCGTTCATTTCTCCTCCTATCTTATCCTGAATGTCCCATTTGAAAAAATAATTCAAACAAATTTATTTAAAAATTTTTGTTATTCATTTCTGTTTAGAAATATTCAGAGACTATCAATCGATACGCAACGCCACAACGCGTCAACAAAAATGTTGGAGACGATATACAGCGTCACTGTACAAATTCTGACTGGCTACAACAAAAATACGGTAGGCCTACTGCGCCGGATATGTTTTGACAGCCTAGTCAAACTGAGAGAAATTATTTTTTACGGAACTGAACAAACGCGACACAGACATCTTACGGATGCATGTGAATAGGCCTCTTTATTCTATGTTTTCTGAGGTCAGTGTACTCTTCATTTTCTACAAGTATAAGTATATTATCTTAACCGAAAAATGTATTCAGTATAATGATGTGAATGTCATGTTGTTAATAAAAGGTGGAAATGTAAAAACAAGGCATTTTCCATTTCCCAGCCGTTCAGACGAAAAGCGCTGCCAAAACGTGACACAAAATAATCAAAAGTAATAACAAAGTGGCGCAGAAATTCTTTGCTTTACGCCAATTGTGACACGAGATAGAAGAATGAATGACGGTGACGGTAGAAGCAAATCTGTTTAATGGAATTATACAGACTTATTCCTAACAAATAATTCCTGAAAATAGAAGAATGCAGACTCTTAATAAAATGGTGATGGCTGTTATAAAATATGCATCAGAGATAAGGACTTAAGTGGAAATAAGTAAGATAGTAGTCACATAAGCGTGTTTATTTTTCAGAATATGTATAAGAAATTAAAAGCATAAATTAGAAATGTAACATATAGACAAAACTCAATTGAAGAAGTAGTAAGGAGGGAAAGCGCAAAATGAGTTCATACAAACGTATAAAATTGAGTGAGGGAGTGAGTTTAACCAGAGTGTTATAAAGCAAGAGTTAGAAAAAGAGGCCACGAGAAACGAGGAAAGATGAACTGAGGAACTGAGGCAAGAAGAACGCAGAAGGAGAGGGTTGACATTAGAGGCTGCCCAGCAGAGGAAGGGTTGAGAAACATGGAGGAGGTCGACTTGAAATAACTCTTTTTTTATAAATACCTTACATCCATGAGAGTAGATAGGCAAAGGATTAAGAAAGTAAGTCGATATATTTATATTAATTAAACTAATTTATATTAAGATGCGATTTAAACAGAAAGAAACAAAATCTAAGACAACACAAAACTATACCTAGATGTGTCTACACTTAATAAATTTACGTGAAAACCAATTAAACATAAATTATCTGTGCCTCATCTACTCAATTAATTTGTTTGATTTAAAATCCGTTTATAAATGTGACTCTATAACTAGTTTTTTTATAGTCTTTCTAGTTTGTTTTGATGATACACTATTTGTGACTTTATATGTTTTATTTTTACAGTTTGCAAAGTACTACACAGTAGGAGCACAAACAAGACTAATATTCGGGCTGTAAAAGAATTCTACAGGAGAAGGGTTTCGAGTGGCTTCGTCGTTATAAAAGGATTAAGGCACCCCTGGATGCTGCCGTATATCCCCAACACTATTTAATATGTATACAGAGAAACTACTCCAGCGGTGAAAGAGAAATGTAGAGGAATGGGGTTGCAGATAATTGACTAGTTCATTTTTACGCGCAGTTTGCAGACGACCAAGTTATACTTGCCTAAAATAATGGTGATCTGGAATATATGATAAGAAAAATAAAAGAAGAATATGAAAAGTGGGGATCATCCCCACTAACATTCATAAAATGTAATACCTCTGGATAGGAAATCCGCAAAGGAACTTACAATTGAAAGGTAATGAAAAGCTCAAAGCATGTAGTGCTTACAACTAGCTAGGAGTGCTTGACAGTGAATAAAAAGAAATTAAACACAAAATTGATCTGGAACGAAAGGCAATTGAGAGAGTAATTGGAGTATGGTGGCACAAAGTAAAATCAAAAATAGAAAATGGAACTTCTGATACTTGAAAGACGACTGAGTTAATAAAAGAAAAAATCATGGCAGTAAAAATGGGTGCAATATATGATATCTAGACTAGATAGAGTCCCAGACGATACGAATGACGAATATGGCACACATTATTTTGGATGAGATTAAAACAAAACAACTAATCTGGTTTGTACATTTGCTGATAATGGAAACTGAAAGATTGCCAAAAATGACATTTAAATGACTAGCCGCAGGAAAAGGAGGAAGGCCTGCTCGGACATTGGATGAAAACGTTCAAACAAGCGGTAAGGGAGCACAATTTTAACTGAAGACTTGTGTGGCGGTAGAACGCAAGGGAGGAAAAGTTTGGAAATTGGTCAGCGATCGGTCACCGATCAATAGTGATGATTTTTATAGTATATGCTTATAGTATCTCAGATAATAAAGATCTTCTAATACATCAAGTTCTTTCTAGAATAACGCTGTAAAAATAGTTTTTATGAAAAACATGAGGCTACAATCCTAAATTAGTTTGAATAAAAACAAAGGAAGCATCTCAAAAGCCGTTTGCATGGCTCTCAATAATGGACTTTGAAGGGAGCGGACAATGAACATTACAGCATTTAAACGGTATAAAAAGAATTTAGGTAATGCTATTGAAAGACAGACTTAATTATTTCGTGGCTATAAAGGATTATACAGAAAAAAAAGATTGTGTAGTAATAAAAAGCAATACCGATGACTGTCAGACTTTCTTATACATGATAACTGTGTACTATATGCATGACAGCTCTTTCAGAAGGAGAAGTTGGTTTGAAGAATGCTAGCAAAATGGTCACGAAAGTGGTTTTTGATTCAGTTTACAGATTCAGAGATTTCAAACAGATGGTGATGAAGAAAACTACATGTTGATTTCACTATATGGTTCTTCGTCAATCACTGAATTGAGGTTACAAGAAAAGGGAGAGAAGAAGATGATGACGAAGAAAAAACAAGAGATTTCAGATTAAAGTTTGTTCTGTAGACAGTCAGAGATTGTCAGTGTCCGAAAGTCCAGTGTTATACAATCGTTTTATCAACGATTATATCATATTACTTTGATGTTTGCTCGTCCCAAAGTGTTACGTAATTCATGGATCTTATATTTATCTCATATGAATTATGTAATTTAAAAGATTGTCAAGTATCTTATTCACAGAAAAACGTTGGTTAAATCCACACAGGACTAGTAAAAACAAACAAATGCAATTGATTTGTAGACTGTAGTAAGGAGGGTAAGGTGTCCCGCCAGGGTTCAAGTGTGATACCAAAATTACAGCACACACACACGTGTGTGTGTGTGTGTGTGTGTGTGTGTGTGTGTGTGTGTGACATCTAAAGCAGTAGATAGGCGCGATGTACACGAACATATTCGTGTTATTGTTGGCTTGGATCGGTGCACTCCATTAGTTGACAAGATTGTGACGTTCGACCTTCGGCCAAGCGTCGCCTTACTTCACCTGTCTCCGTTTTTGACAGACGCGGCCCCCCCCCCCGCTCCGCCGGCCCTGGCGTCGTTTTTCACTACTGCTACTCCTCTAACGTGTAGTACACACATGTGTAATCTCTGTCCCGTTGCTGCTTTCTACTGTGTCGTTGTGCCGTGACATTTTGACTAGCTTCAAACGCAAATAGCCTACAGACGGATATAAACTTTTTTAAATCGTAATGTATATCCCGACCTGCTCAACCTATGCGACTCAGGAAGGTAGAAATGTTAAAAAAAGAGGATGAGCGTGTATTCGAAAATTTTGAAATGTTATCTACATTTTATAGGAATATTAGAAAATCGAATGGGCTTTATGGACCTGTGGGTATAGCGTCTATAGGTTCCGGATCGACTCCCGGGCACACCTTAAAAATCGACGTATGTTTGTTTTGGCAACTGGAGCACAGTGCTGGCCACACTTCCTTCCTTGTATTCCGAAAGACTCGTATAGTGTAAACCCGTTTACCGTGCTTAACTCCTAGACCGTTAGGCTGTAAAAAGGAAGCCATTGTTATGATGATCCTGTTTATGAGATCAGAACTTCTTTGCTGTCACTTCTCTAGAAAGTTTTCGTAAACACTCATTAACAGACTTGGAAAACTTAAGAATTAACAGTCGCATGTTGAAACAATATTAACACGCACTACAAGCAATTATATCATCTTCAACTGGTAAAGGAACTTCAGAAACTACGGAATCGTTGTGCACAGCCACTTGCAGACTTACACTATCAGATTAGAGGACTTTAAAAATAAACAATCGTTTGATTAAGCAGTATTTTCAAGCAATTACAGTTTAATAGATGATGTAAAAGCATTAAGAGAATTTCAGAACTTCTGCGTTGATTATGAAAAACTACTTCGTATTGGATTTGTCGAGTATGGAAGAAACCTTTTAATCAATCCACAGAGTTCTGACATTCATTGCGCAAAGTGATAATATTTTAATAAATTTTGCACGAAAGATAATGTAGATAACGCTTTGTTTTTGGTCGTAGGAAAGAGTACGCTGACGTCTTCTTCCTGAAGGAGACTAAAAGCGATGTTTACGTCATCTTGA
Source organism: Magicicada septendecula (assembly GCA_034769895.1). NCBI lineage: Eukaryota > Metazoa > Arthropoda > Insecta > Hemiptera > Cicadidae > Magicicada > Magicicada septendecula. The sequence goes on along the minus strand of CM068375.1, from coordinate 117,967,585 downwards.
AACGATGACGTAAGGCAGTCGAGGAGGTATGTAGAAAAACGCTCCTCCTGCATTTCGGTAGTATCTATTTGTCATTTCCAGAATTCTCTATAGTATAAATTCATAACAGTGTACACCCCGTTACGTCCCTGATCCTACTCGTCTATCTCACTGATGACCAACCTGATATGCTTTAACTTGCACGCTACACCGTTCATATTTTTTCCCTTCTCTGGTTATATCTCTAACATAGCATAGGTTTGTTTTGTGAAATTGTCTTAACAATCTATCCTTCTTGTTGTTCTTGTTATATTTAACTATTTGTTTTGTGTGCCTCTCATGAGACGCCGGAACTTATCTGTAGACCATAATTCGAAGGATTCGATTCTCTTACAAACAGCGCCGGATTAAGGTATCTTGGCGCCCTAGACTAATTATATTTTAGCGCCCTCTCCTCACCTCCCATATGCTACTCTTCCGTTTATTTACAAGGGACTGAATGAAGCTTTAAACACCCTACAAGATATTTCTTAGTTAGGAATATTTCAAATATCTTACTGTTTTTGGAAATAGTCTCAAGAATTGAAAAACTGAGGCTATTTTCAGAGATTGTTTTAGAGTTACACCTTCAACCATTTGTAGTTTGCATGGCTTTTATAAGGGAAAAATTAATTAAGTAGTTACAGAACTATAATAGTTTTATTAAGGGTACATTTAACATCATTTACAGAAAGAAGACAATCAGTTAAATATCTTGTGGATTTGTTAAGACTCATGTAAAGTTCAAGCTACATTCTTTTTTCTCGCTAGATTCAATTCCACGAAAGTCGGGCGGCGGCATAGTTCTATGAGTGCCGGCCGCCGATGACTCATAAAGGAGAAAACAGTTTGGAAAGCACTTTTATTATTTATGTACAGTTTTAGCATAATTTCTCGCAAACAGGCAGGCGCCAGTGTTCAAAATGAACTCAAATTTTTATCCTTGTAATTTATTATCAATTTTACATTTAGCTGTAAAATTTTATTGTTTTTAGCTAAAATTTTGCGCCCCCCCAAAGTGCTGCGCCCTAGGCTACAGCCTAGTCAGCCTAATGGTTAATCCGCCCCTGCTTACAAATCTCCTTGCTTCAAGGTTAAACGTCAGAGACTGATGTTGCTGTCGGAAATACCAGAGTATTAGTCAGCATTACTTACACCGTCTTTTGAAAGGTTTGTTTCTTCCTATTCCTTTGAATGTTGCTTTTTTCTATTATGTTTACAGTTAAGCTTACTTTATTTTAGTTTACTTTAGTACTACTTAGGGCCTACGGCTTCACACGTAGACATGCGAGATCAGAACTTTTAATAGGCCTAACAATTTTTTTCTATTGATAATCACGTTTTATTGATACTATTGAAACGATGGAACTCTCTCAAACACCCGAGAGCGTCCTCTACCCGTCACTCCACTAGTCGAGCAGGTGTAGCCTCAGTCAAGGCCGCACTAAAGTACGTTCCAGAGTGTTCAAGAACACTTGAGATACGCATTAAGCTGGCGTGCAGTAAGGATGGAAAATTATTCTCGAACACCTGTGTTACCTACAAAAGGGTAAGAGGCTGGCTTTGTGAGTCAGTTACGTTGGGCAATTTTCCTTAGTGCGGATCGGGTGGTGGTTGAAGATTAGTGGAAAGTGTTTACTGTGTTATAAGTAGTGTGGAAATCTAATTTACTTGACATTATTACTGCTTGTGGACCAATTTAACTCGAATTATTGTACGGTAAAATCTTGTTGAATAACTTGTTGATTGGAAACTGTTATTTGTGATTATTTAAAGCTGGTGATTAGTGACTTCATTGGTGTCTGTATTTTTCCACTGTACCATATGACGTGAGACTGTCGTGACACTATTATTAACAAAAACGTTGCCCCGTGCTAGGAAGTGGCATCCTCAGTGGGAAAGCTGAGACTGATAAGATGACGGAACGCGATATTATTTATACACCCCGTAGCGTGGGCGGGAGCTCATTGTACATTACAAGTAAAGAATAATGATCGTACAAGTAATGAAATATTAACGCTGTTAACTATAAAATAAAATTTTGGATGCAATTCATGTATATACTTTTTTTAACTCCATAACTAACCAATTGACTAACCTGATTGATACTGATTGCAGGTAGAGAACTAACTATACGGAACGGATACCCGTATGATCAAGTAAACGAAAACTGGTACAGCTGTAAACATCTTATGCTATGATGATGATGATGGCGGTGGTGAGCCTGGGGAACTATTTTTTATTAAGTCAAAAAGTGAAGATCCACTGAGAGCAATTAGGTTACATGAAAGTTTTTCTATTTTCCAATTAAGAAGTTTCTAAATAAGTATCGAAAACTCGAGACAAATTATTATTCAGCGCGGCGAACCAATGCGAGTCTGGTTTAGCTGAGTCAGCAGTTGGGCCATGCAACGGACACTCGGTGTTATACATCACAACCCTGCCTCCCCCTGCCCAGCCCGTCCATATTGCCAACTCACGGCTGACATCTCAATAACTCGAAACTGATGACCCAAACCTTTCTACATCTGCAATCAATAGACATTCACCCGCGCTCACCCTTCACCCCTCGTCACACCTCTTCAGAAACGCATTTGACGTCCGCCTCCTTAGCCTCCCAACTCGCCGACACCGCCGCATCTTCGACAGCACTCACAAATGCACAAACGCGGAAGGCTCTTGAGGTGGTACAGCATCGAAACACAAACAATTCTCTTATTCAAGTCTTTCTAATGAAAGCAAAAAAGGATGTGACAGCACAATATCGAGAATAAGTAAAACAGCAAGGAGACGTTTGGTAACTTGTGCAGACAAGACAATATGCTTCTCTGACAGAAGAATTAAAAGCATTTTGAGAGAAAAATAATAAGAAGACCACATGGAGTAAACAATATAGCGACGAATAGTATAGTAGATTAATAAATCAGAAGATAACAGAAATCACAGAAAAAGATTTAGTTAATATAATAAAATGAAATGAAATAATAATAGAAGGTTTAGTTAACGTAATAATGATTTAAGTTACATGACCATATAAACAGACATAAAGTAAATTCGTTTTTTTTTTTAAGTTAAGACATATATGTCACAAGGAAGTAAATAAAGAAAGAAAACAAAATTAAAGTAGGAGGATCATGTGGTCACCGAAGACGCGAAACCTTTACTACCGGTGGAGAGGGAAAATGAAGAGCAAGAGACAATGTAGGACGATATCAGATGAAGAGAAACATCATAATAACCTACATAAGAAGAACAGAGTGTGTGGAATGATTACCGTCGCCGCTAGAAGAGCTGATTCCACCGATCTATAAAACTCCAATGTATATATACCTTCGTTTATTAAACTAACGCGCGTGTCACGATTTGTGACGTAAACATGCTGCAGCCTTAAACATAAGCTGACATTTCGTTCGACTTATCAGACGCTGATTATTTGGCCCTGTGAATAGCATTTTTGAATTCAAACCGTGATGGCACAAACACTTTAGTAAATTCTAACCTAACCTAACCTATATCAAACAGCACAGAACAGTCCTGCGAATGCTGACATTTTACAGACTTAAAAAGAGACGGAGAAAATCAAACAAAAACAAACGCTCACAATCGGACCAATTCAGTATAGCCTTAAAAACAAAATTAAAATGTAACATATTTTGTTACTCTTTTTAATGACTAGAGGCGTGTCAAGTAACACAAGGTATGTCAGAATAAAATTAACTACAGAAATGTTAATTAGATTGTATTGGAGGATAAATGCAAATGGCGAGACGAGAAAGAACTGAAATTTTCAGTATTTTAAATAAGTTGTTAACTTTGAAAATTCTAAGTTACACAGAAACAAAACAAAAGCTGTCCTCTAGCTATGTGAAAAGATTAGTTGGAAGGACACAAATGCGGAGACCTTTAAACGGAATCAGATGTTTTGAAGTATGAGAGATGAGCCCAGAGAGTTGTGGCAAAATGAAGGGTGGCTAGGAGAAGGGAAGATAGATTAGAATCGATGGTAAAAACAGTTGAGAAAGAAAGGTTGAGTTAATTTGTGTAGAACTAGTAAGCTCATTGAGCTTCAAATCTCGTTCACTATTATCAACAAAATACATTCATTATAAGCAAATTACAAGATTAGATAATTTTTATATTGTCAGAAAAATTACGAAAATCCCAATTACTCTACCATGTTTAGTGAATTAACAACTGTTAAACAGACAATTTTACAATAAACACTAAAATTTCGAACTACTCCACTGGCTAGAATAAACTAAAATAAGTAACTAAGTAAGTAAATAAGTAGTACTGGTTTGACTAAAATAAGTTGAAATTATAACCACACTGCCTGTGATAAGGAATTTAGCCCTGAAGTTTATGTTTGTTTCCATAGATATCTACAGGCTTATAAGTATTGCTTTTTTTGTATGTAAAATGTTTTTGAAACAAAAAACAGTTTATAAACTTTTTTTAAATCGTTTCAAAATTTGCAAGGGATATTGAGAGATATTAATTTGTTCAAATTATTAAACATAAAATGTTTGTACTTTGAATACAATTCCTGATAATTTGATGCCCCACATAACTTACAATTTTCTTAAAATTCTTTATTTCCATTTTTATATCGTGGTGCTTCTACAGTTAATAAATTTTATTTTGGATTTGGGTTAAAATTCCCTTTAATCTCTTATCCGGGTTTGTAATGATCGAAATTTTAAAAAAATTTTAATTCCTCGATCAAGTGACACGTTCCCACACTCAAGTCGACGGACACAAGCCCAGGTCGTAAATAATGACGAATCGAGGGCACGTCAAACCCGACGACAGAGCGAAGACAAAGAAAAAATGTCTGAGCACTGCACACAATGAGTATTTCAAGGCGTCACTGACAGCTAGCCGTTTGTCAAAATTTACAGCACCCAACAATCTGAAACAAAGACTTCGTCCAGCTGCCGAGTTACACGGAATCGAGATGGAACGCCTGCTGTGGAAGCAAAGTGTAACTGCTCAATTATGAAAGGCTTTACTATGTTACAAAGGAAGTACAGAGCAATTTTAACGGAGAGATAGACAATAGACGTAACTCAGTGAATACTGCCAGTGTACCCTGCACAGCGTGAAAACACATTCTTGACAGTTTACTGAAATTTACGACTGAAAAGTAGAATTTCACCGAAATGAAGACAACGAAGGGTTGATAATCGGCGGAACGAACGTCGTGGAACTTAGACAATTAACCAAGACCTGGAGTCTGTTAACAAAAGCTCAGTCAGAACCTTAGGGAAAGTCTAAACAAAGGATAACAGAAGGCCATGAAATTGTCCTAATTTCTTAGAATCTGTGCTACGCTCGTCACATGAAACACTCCGGGGATGACGACGACCAACCAGCATCAAGCATCTTCTAAGAGAGCTCGTGGAGAGAGTAGGAAGGGTTCGGCCGACGAATCGTGAAACAGAGGATGAGATCTACAGAAGGGTAGGAATTTGTACGACCAATCAAGAGTTCGAGAAGGCGTAGAGATCGAAACTTAGACTTATGGGTAAGATGTTCCAATAAAACTGTTTGGCGAAGACGCGGAGCGGGCAGTCAAGTAGTTAATCGAGAGTCAGTAATTTTCAATCGGGCAGTCAAGTAGTTAATCGAGAGTCAGTAATTTTCAATCGGGCAGTCAAGTAGTTAATCGAGAGTCAGTAATTTTCAATCGGGCAGTCAAGTAGTTAATCGAGAGTCAGTAATTTTCAATCGGATAGTCAAGTATTCAATCGAGTAGTCAAGTCGTTCAATCGAACAATTAGTCGCAGTTAACAGTCAGTCGGTAGTCAAGAGTATGTAGTTAATAGTAGCAGTTGGTAGTCGCAATTAATAGTCAGAAGTTAGTGCGTACGATAGACAGACGATTGATTATGTCGACCGACCGGATTCACTAATTTGTAAATTCATAAGTGAACAAAGACATCGGTATAGTCACACTTATACACAATTCTGTGCGGAAATATAAACTATGAGTGCGTACGGGACTTGAAATCTCAACTGACGCGCACATAATAATATACTAATTAACATTTAAAGTAGAACAGTGAGTGTCACCTCAAACATTCTCACATCATAACGTATCACCATGTTGAACAATTAGTTGAATAAACTATACCAAACAATTAAGCACGCAGTACGCGATACACCCAAAATAGACGGCACAGTTAACCATGTACACAAATATGGCAAACTTTCAGAACAATTCAAGTTAATGACAACATTAACACCTCACTATTTGAACTCCGGACACTCGACATCAGCGGGTTACCACAATACCATACACATGACGGGAGTGGAGATTTAGTGGAGTGAAGTGAAATTATCAGTGCTCTGCGTAACAGTGATTATGATCTTCGACGAATCATCTAGAAAGTGTCTTCTCACGACGACGGAATTGGATAAACACTCTCAAAGATAAGCTTTATGTCTACTTAATCTTAGTAGTATATACTACACTACTGTTCTGTTGCCTCTTTTCAAAGAACTAACCCCAAGAGAATAATTACATATGAGTCATATGAATCATAAAATCTATAAAATAACACTAACGTAATTCGTTATCTGAGAAATAATGAACGCATTTTAGGTAGGAATAAGTATAATTGTTGATTGTTTATTATTCGTGTATGTTTTATATATGTGCATTATTTACTGCATTTGAATGTACCATGTGTTTATGTTTCAGGAAACATCGTATAAATTGAATAATTGTATTTATATCATGTGCTTTAATATGTATGTAATTTGCAGGATATAGTTACTTACTTCAGTAAGATGTGTAATAAATAAGTAGTTAATTTACAGTATTCATGCGTTCATTATTGAAATTTCACCTTTGTTATTGATGTATTTTCATTCTAAGTATTACACTAAAAATCTCATAACTTATGCTAAACATCAATGGATACAATAAACTCGACCATTGAAACGTCTGATTAATAGACTCATAAAATCGTATTTAATCAGACACTGTGTTGAGTCAAATCTGACGAATAGAAATAATTTTAGATATATCAATTTTAACGTATTACATAAATCTTTAATTAATATGATTCATAATTGTTGAGTAATTAATCCGCGCAGATAATTAGCACAGATTAATATTCACTAGATGTAAATGGTTTACACAATTAATTACCACAGATGTAAATTATATTTACACCACTAAATGTAAATGGTTGCACAACGCTTGGCATTAAATGTAAATGGCATCCAGCTTTAGGGCGAGATACATATGAGAAAGTGATAAACTCACATAAAATACCACTAGTCCCATTTACTAAATGTAAATCATTTATATCACGATTAGCATAATAAATAAACCCCATTTATGCTAACTATAAATGGCGCCCATCGCATGGCAAAAGAGAGCAGACAGTAGTATTTAGACTAATTACAATAATATAGTACGTAAGACATTATTAAATAAGTGTAAGGTTAGCTTGACTGGTAAATGATAACGCGAAGCAAGGCGAAAATGGCTAGCGGTAGTTCTGATAGCATGGACTTTGACGTTAACAACCAGTTAGGCGCACCCGACACCAACGAAGAAAACTCATCAGTCGTCGAACCAAATATGACGGAGGAGACGTCAGAGGTCAGAGCGCGGGGACAGGAGTCACAGCAACCACAAGAGTCCCAGCAATCACATGAAGAGGCATCGCTACGTTCATTGTTGATGGACTTCATGCGCACGAATAATGAAAGCTTCAAGATGATGAATCAGAAATTCGATCAGAAATTCGATCAACATAAAGAAGAAATTAAAGAAGAAATCAACCAGAAATTCAATCAAATTAATGAAAATTTTAATAGTCATAAGGAGGACGTCAAGCGACAAATGGACGAACAGCTCGCGCTTATACGATCAGAAATGCGTGACCATAAGACCAGTTGCGACGATAAGATAAGTGAAGTCCTAAAGAAACAAGAGGATGCTACAAAAGGAATAAAAGATGACACCAATAAGAAGTTTGAAGAAGTGTGGGAAGCCCGAGAGTCGGACCACCAAGAACTCAAAAGCCTGGCACAGACCACACAATCTAGTATGAAGAAAATCCATAACAAGCTAGATCTACACATCAATAGTAATCAGAAGAAGCAGGAAGAACTGAAGACCGAATTATACCACACGCTTCGACAGCAGCAACAAGAGATAGGTGAAGCCAACCACACATTGCAACAGAAAATCGATGAAGTAGACGGCCGACAAAGGACGACCGAACAGAAGCTCGACGAGAACGTCAAAGAGAAAACAACCCACATCCAGGAACTCAGGTGTCAAGTAGAGAGACTGCGGCGACAGATCACCGATGGGGAGTCTGGGCCTCACAGAATAGTAAACGGACAAATACAGATTGAATTGAAATATGACGGAACCGACAGATTCCCGATGGAGTTCCTAAAGGAGTTGTCGGAGTTTCAAGAATCCTATTACCCGAGCAGCGACATCAGGTGGATCGGCAAACACCTAGAGAAGGACGCAAGCATATGGTGGCGTGTGATCCGGGACCAGATAAGTACCTTCGAAGAATTCAAGGAGGCGTTCACACTGAAGTACTGGGGGTTGGAACGACAGGACATTATCCGCGACAACCTTGAGTACGGCAGGTTTGAATGGCAGGGACCCGTCACAGCTATACAGTACGTCGAGAGGATTCTTTTGGAAAGTCGTCAGTTAACCCCAGCGTTGACCGACCGCCAACTGATAAGGAAAATTTCGAGGCACTTTGGAAGGGACTTGCAGATCGCCGTTATAACACGCGGGATCGTCACCATACCCAATTTCGAGGCCTTGATCACTGAATACACTAGCATTCAATCAAGCCACGCAGGAAGTAGACGTGCGCAATATAAGATAACGAACGAAAGGGAAGCCGGAACTGTCGATCGTCCCAGTGGTAACTTTGTCAACAAGAACGAGAGTGAAAGGAAACCAGTTTGGCAAGGACGGGCGCACGGCGGTAACCGTTACGAGGGTAAATCACACGGAGTAGTAAACACCGTTGAGTACCTGAACTCCAAACCGGGTACAAGCCAGGCAAGCGACGACAGTAATTCTAGGTCGAACAATGACCAAAGCAACAAAAAAAAAAACACCCCTACACAGCGAACGACATAGTTTTTGACGACAACAAAAACAACCCCACCAATAATGTCAATATCCTGGTACCTGACTTAAGAGACGACCTACTGAATGAATATGACGAGGACGTCACGAAACAAATATTAAAATGTCCTGAAATAATCATACAATTTAATAATAACATTAAAGTTTTAGCACTTGTCGACACCGGCTCAGTTATTAATGGGTTGTCAGAAGAATGGTTCAACGCAAACAAAAGGGACATTGAACCATATGAAATTTTACCCATGACAAACTCTCTAATCATTAGTGCTGTTGGGAACAAGTCCAAGTTAATTAGAAAACAAATACTGTGCGACATAGAAATTGACGGGATCAAAAATGAGTGTGTCTTTCTAATAATACCTGACCTTATTAAACACTGTATATTAGGGATAAGTTTTTTACAGGAGGTAGGATGTCGTATCGACATTGGCAGCAAGAAAATAGAAATAGTGAATGCGGCTGATGAAGAGGTGCACGCCGTACCCATCATGAACATGGAACTAATTGATAATGGAGAAGAAGAAGAAGAAATCTTGAGGTGCATCGACGAGAAGATATCAAACATGGACTGTCAAGACGAGGAGATATTGGGAAATTTGAAGGGAATACTTGTTAAGAATAGAAGAGTGTTTAGGGAATGCCCGGGAAGAATAGACGGATATGAGCATGAGTTTCAAGTTACGGACAGTACGCCCTACTTTCAACGGGGTTGGCCTGTACCACTTGCTTATCAGAAGAAAGTAAAGGACGAGATAGATAGGATGCTGCGATACGGTGTGATTGAACGTTGTACAAGCCCGTTCATAAATCCACTCGTAACAGTCATAAAAAGAGATGGAAGGGTCCGTCTATGCCTGGATGCAAGAAAGATAAACGGCGTTACTATTCCCGACTATGAAGGCGTTTCTCCAATAAATGAAATCTTGGCAAGATGCAGCGAGATGCGATATCTGTCTACTGTCGATTTGTCGAGCAGCTTTTGGCAAGTACCTTTGAAGAAAGAGTGCAGGAAGTATACCGCGTTCATGTATGAGGGAAGGTGCTACCAATTCACCGTTACACCATTCGGCCTTAGTACCAGTTCAGCGGCACTAACACGCGGATTGGATACGGTCTTAAATGAAGATGTTAAGAAAAACACATTAATATACGTGGACGATTGTCTATGCTATTCTGACGATGTTAAAACACACTTAGAACATTTAGAGGCATTATTAAATAATCTTAACGAAAATAACTTAACCGTCAACTTAAATAAGTCACAGTTTTTCAGGAAAGAAATATCGTATCTTGGATACCAACTAACAACACGCGGCATCCAAGCTACGGAAGAGAAAGTGAAAGCCATTATGGACTTCCCTAAACCCAAGAACCAGAAACAGTTAAAGGGTTTCCTAGGCCTCACTAACTTTTATAACCGTTTTACTAGCAAATATGCGGAGACAACACAACCCCTCCATAAATTATTGAAGAAGAATCACAAATTTGTATGGACGAATGAATTAAACGACTGCTTTGACAGAGTCAAAAATCTATTTATTGACGCTGTAGTTTTAAGATTTCCGCGCCCAGACCAGAGGTATTATATACAGTGTGATGCGAGTGATTACGCATACGGAGGACAACTTTACCAGCTCGATGAAGACGGGGAGATCGGCGTAATCGCCTTCACTAGTAAGACATTCAAGGGTGCTGAGCGGAACTATTATACTACGGAAAAAGAGCTTTTAAGTATTGTCCGATGCTTAGAAAAATTCCGAATATACGTTCTCGGACAACCATTAACGATCATCACCGACAACAAGGCGTTGACATTCTTAAACAAATGCCATCTAAATAATTCTCGGATTACACGATGGATTCTTGCAGTGCAGGAGTATAAATTCGATATAATTCATTCCAAGGGTAAGGAAAACATCGTAGCCGACATTTTAAGTAGATATCCACACAATACAAAATTAGAAGAGATTCATGACAACACCCATGAATATTTAGTTAACCACATAACCGTAAAAATGAGACTTGAGGTGCGTAAGTTAATCCAAAATATCGGAAAGCACCAGATGGAAGACGATAAGCTAAAAGCGATCATCACTAGATTTAAGGAGGGAAATATAGACCCTAAATTAACTAAATTTTATAAATATGTTAACGATAAGTTGTATAGACGACAGCGGAATGAATGGAAGCTGTATGTTCCTAGCAACATATCTGGGGACATAATTGCTGAAATCCATCATATGTTCGGTCATTTAGGAACAAAAAGGTGTATTAAAATGATCCAGGAACATTTCACATTCGACCGGATGTCAAAGAAAATAAAAACATATATAAAAACCTGTGACCTATGCCAGAAGTGCAAAGACACCAACAACAGAGAGCTATTTGGTGGCACACGCGCTGTGATACCTACGGCCAAAGGAGACCTGGTAAGCGCAGATTATTATGGACCCCTACCGACAGGAACGGGTGGAGTCAAATATTTATTGGTCATAGTGGATAATTTCACGAAATATGTCAAGTTATTCACCCTCCGGAGAGCAACAACCACTACGACGTTGCGGAGGATAAAAACGTATTGCGAACTATTTGGACGTCCGCGGACCATTTTGACGGACAACGGAACACAGTTCACATCCAAGAGATGGGTCAACGGTCTAAAGGAGTTGGACATACAACCAAAGTTTACTGCAATACGTAATCCATGTACCAACCTTGCCGAACGGATTAACCGGCAACTGGGAAACTTATTTCGCATTTTCATAAGTGACCAACACACTAAATGGTCCCAATACGTGAAAACGATTGAAGCGTGTCTAAACGAGGTGTACCACGAGACGATCGAAATAACCCCTCACGAAGCACACCTCGGCACGAGACCTACACGAGCATGGGAGCAATGCTTGGACAAAACAGTCATTAGCAGCGAAGGAAAACGCGAAAACAATATATTTGTAAAGATAAAGGAGAAGCGAGAGAAACACGCGAAACGCTGTAATGAGAAGAAGAAAATCACAAAATTTGCGATTGGCGACAAGGTTCTGGTAAGAGCATTCCACCAATCCGACGCTGCGTCAAAGAGAATTGACAAGTTCTTCGAACTTTTCGCAGGACCATATAAAATCAACCGCATCATCGGCGAGGCCACATATGAGCTCGTGGAGTGCGATAGCGGGAAGACGAGAGGAAAATTTAATATACGGCAAATTAAGGCGTATCATGAGCCAGCGAACGGAAGTATAGATAACACGAGTGGTAGCGACGACTCCCGGCGACCAGCAGAAGACATAGTTTAGGTAATTTGCTCGCGCGGCCAGTCCAGCTAACCAAATAATGATATGCATTTTACTTGTTGTGTTTAGTCTGTATTTCAATGCTAACTGTGTTTGTGATCAGCACATAATTGTCATTCGTTATGTTAATTAGACGTATAAATACCAACATATACAGAAAGTGATTTGTGAAATGTACCATGTGTCAGAAGGACAGTGTAATACTATGACACAGGACACCAAAGACGTTAATAATTATGAATAATAACTTGTTAAAATGTAGAGACTCGAATAATTTGTTTATGTAAATAATAATTCAAAATGGACGATTGTTTTATAACTTTAAGAGTATGCATCACGAAGTATGCTGATTCCTTAACTATTTAATTAATATGTATGTTTCTTTTACCAATGTAATCATTTATAACATGTTACGAATTGACCATATGTATATATTTGTTAGTATCAACTGTATTCTAGAGACAGTAATGACAAGTTTAAAAGTATTTTATTGCTATATAGGTCATCGACATAAGATCGATTAATATAATGGGTAGCTAATCTACAGCTTATCTAATACATTGTGTATAAAGAATAACGAGACAGACTGTCAAATGGACAAACGTCCATGTCTTAAATTCAATTATTTACTCGAAATCGTATTGTACAGTCCGCATATGGACAGACAAAGTGTAAAAATGCGTTCATTCACTCAGATGTGCGGCAATAAATTCATATGACCATATAAAACATTAAGATGGGGAATAACAATTAATTGCTTCCTATGAGAGATAGATGTCAGTCAACCATGTCCATTCCGAAGCAGACATCCACGACTGGGACAGAGCGCAGAAATTGGATCAGATGTCTCCCGAAGTCCAACATCCAATCCAATTTGGGGACAATGTAATGATCGAAATTTTAAAAAAATTTTAATTCCTCGATCAAGTGACACGTTCCCACACTCAAGTCGACGGACACAAGCCCAGGTCGTAAATAATGACGAATCGAGGGCACGTCAAACCCGACGACAGAGCGAAGACAAAGAAAAAATGTCTGAGCACTGCACACAATGAGTATTTCAAGGCGTCACTGACAGCTAGCCGTTTGTCAAAATTTACAGCACCCAACAATCTGAAACAAAGACTTCGTCCAGCTGCCGAGTTACACGGAATCGAGATGGAACGCCTGCTGTGGAAGCAAAGTGTAACTGCTCAATTATGAAAGGCTTTACTATGTTACAAAGGAAGTACAGAGCAATTTTAACGGAGAGATAGACAATAGACGTAACTCAGTGAATACTGCCAGTGTACCCTGCACAGCGTGAAAACACATTCTTGACAGTTTACTGAAATTTACGACTGAAAAGTAGAATTTCACCGAAATGAAGACAACGAAGGGTTGATAATCGGCGGAACGAACGTCGTGGAACTTAGACAATTAACCAAGACCTGGAGTCTGTTAACAAAAGCTCAGTCAGAACCTTAGGGAAAGTCTAAACAAAGGATAACAGAAGGCCATGAAATTGTCCTAATTTCTTAGAATCTGTGCTACGCTCGTCACATGAAACACTCCGGGGATGACGACGACCAACCAGCATCAAGCATCTTCTAAGAGAGCTCGTGGAGAGAGTAGGAAGGGTTCGGCCGACGAATCGTGAAACAGAGGATGAGATCTACAGAAGGGTAGGAATTTGTACGACCAATCAAGAGTTCGAGAAGGCGTAGAGATCGAAACTTAGACTTATGGGTAAGATGTTCCAATAAAACTGTTTGGCGAAGACGCGGAGCGGGCAGTCAAGTAGTTAATCGAGAGTCAGTAATTTTCAATCGGGCAGTCAAGTAGTTAATCGAGAGTCAGTAATTTTCAATCGGGCAGTCAAGTAGTTAATCGAGAGTCAGTAATTTTCAATCGGGCAGTCAAGTAGTTAATCGAGAGTCAGTAATTTTCAATCGGATAGTCAAGTATTCAATCGAGTAGTCAAGTCGTTCAATCGAACAATTAGTCGCAGTTAACAGTCAGTCGGTAGTCAAGAGTATGTAGTTAATAGTAGCAGTTGGTAGTCGCAATTAATAGTCAGAAGTTAGTGCGTACGATAGACAGACGATTGATTATGTCGACCGACCGGATTCACTAATTTGTAAATTCATAAGTGAACAAAGACATCGGTATAGTCACACTTATACACAATTCTGTGCGGAAATATAAACTATGAGTGCGTACGGGACTTGAAATCTCAACTGACGCGCACATAATAATATACTAATTAACATTTAAAGTAGAACAGTGAGTGTCACCTCAAACATTCTCACATCATAACGTATCACCATGTTGAACAATTAGTTGAATAAACTATACCAAACAATTAAGCACGCAGTACGCGATACACCCAAAATAGACGGCACAGTTAACCATGTACACAAATATGGCAAACTTTCAGAACAATTCAAGTTAATGACAACATTAACACCTCACTATTTGAACTCCGGACACTCGACATCAGCGGGTTACCACAATACCATACACATGACGGGAGTGGAGATTTAGTGGAGTGAAGTGAAATTATCAGTGCTCTGCGTAACAGTGATTATGATCTTCGACGAATCATCTAGAAAGTGTCTTCTCACGACGACGGAATTGGATAAACACTCTCAAAGATAAGCTTTATGTCTACTTAATCTTAGTAGTATATACTACACTACTGTTCTGTTGCCTCTTTTCAAAGAACTAACCCCAAGAGAATAATTACATATGAGTCATATGAATCATAAAATCTATAAAATAACACTAACGTAATTCGTTATCTGAGAAATAATGAACGCATTTTAGGTAGGAATAAGTATAATTGTTGATTGTTTATTATTCGTGTATGTTTTATATATGTGCATTATTTACTGCATTTGAATGTACCATGTGTTTATGTTTCAGGAAACATCGTATAAATTGAATAATTGTATTTATATCATGTGCTTTAATATGTATGTAATTTGCAGGATATAGTTACTTACTTCAGTAAGATGTGTAATAAATAAGTAGTTAATTTACAGTATTCATGCGTTCATTATTGAAATTTCACCTTTGTTATTGATGTATTTTCATTCTAAGTATTACACTAAAAATCTCATAACTTATGCTAAACATCAATGGATACAATAAACTCGACCATTGAAACGTCTGATTAATAGACTCATAAAATCGTATTTAATCAGACACTGTGTTGAGTCAAATCTGACGAATAGAAATAATTTTAGATATATCAATTTTAACGTATTACATAAATCTTTAATTAATATGATTCATAATTGTTGAGTAATTAATCCGCGCAGATAATTAGCACAGATTAATATTCACTAGATGTAAATGGTTTACACAATTAATTACCACAGATGTAAATTATATTTACACCACTAAATGTAAATGGTTGCACAACGCTTGGCATTAAATGTAAATGGCATCCAGCTTTAGGGCGAGATACATATGAGAAAGTGATAAACTCACATAAAATACCACTAGTCCCATTTACTAAATGTAAATCATTTATATCACGATTAGCATAATAAATAAACCCCATTTATGCTAACTATAGGTTTATAAACGATTTTTTCAAATTTGTTATATCTTTTTTTGGGCCCAGGAGTACTAAAATTTGAGACGCCAAAACTGAACATTATATTCAGATTTTGGTTAAATTTCTCTTTGATATCTCACACGGATTTTGCGATTTTTTTTAATTTTCTCGCCTTACATTTTTTCCTTCCTCCCCCTATTTTTGCGTCATCAATCTCAAAAACCATGTTTATAAGGCAAACGTACTGACACGCATGCCGAATTTTATGAAAAATCTGTTGATACATTCAAAAGTTATACAGACCCTAAACAGAGAGACAGACAAATACCAAACGGATGAATTAAAACTAAGAATTCGCTTCGCTCGTCCAGTACAAGATTTTGAACACTCAACATATGCTATTCACGGAAACAGTAAGCGCAGAGAGTGAAGTCTACAGTCAGACACTCATCTAGGTCCAGTATACGGCAATTCGTATAGGTCTGTTTGTTTCCTGTAGGCGACCACTCTCCGCGGCCGTCATATCAAATCAACAGTTGAAAGCATCGTGCAACACCGTACACACTGTGTAAACAGGATTATATACCATCTTGTGTCATGCGTCTAACAATGTTTAATTACTCCAGTTTGGCGTGAGTCGTTAGGGGATGGGGTTGACAGGATGGCGTGAGGCATAATAACATAAACTTAGGGTAGCGGCGGGGTAGGCCTTTCAATCATGATGTCACCGCCACTTGGACACGACACCTCCCCCAACCACCCGCACAGGCGATCCATTACTGTTGACACTAACAACAAGTAGTTTATTACAAAAACTTTACTGCAATTTAATTAACCCCTTACACTCGACCCTTCTTCACCACCCTTGTTTTGACTCGTTTATCTTAGTTTTTATGTTCGCTTAATCTTGGTGAAGTAAATTGCATCAAGATGTTATTTTAAAAGTGTTTCGTGTAACTGGGATCAGGAAAAAAGGTCAAACGGCCAGACTGAAAGTTAAGTTTAAAAAATTGTCTTTAATGATGTTCTAACGAACTCCTTGAAGGTTTACCTGATGTAGTGTCAAGAGCTGTTAAATTTAACGTCTCTTACTTGCGTATAACGCTAGTTGACTGACAGGTCACATGTGAAACTAAGTGCACATGTAACGGGTCATTATTTTTAGGTATCGAGGTATCGAGTATCGTAGTAAGGAAGTCGATGGTGGATTACAGAGTCCGAGTTTATTCATTTGTTTCCACCGTATTTCGGCAAAGGCTGTAAAGACTATAATTTTGAATGAAATAAATATAATAAGCTTCTAATTGGTTAATGTAGTTATTTATGTTAAACGAAGAACTATGTATAAAGGCCTACCTGCGTTACATTGAACGTGGCTGCACCGAGAATTTCACTCCGATCTTGCACAATGAAGGATGAAAACAATATAGCAATGTTGTAGTTATGGAAACAGTACAGAAAGAAATGCGCACAAACATAAAATCCTGTCGTTAATAGTATCCTGTTGAATTTTTACAAGTAGTACTGCCCTGGCTCAATTACTACGAACGTTATTTTCAGGTCAGCGAAGTTCTTAAGCAACTTCTCTCTCTGCTCTAATTTATTGACCTTAATTCTTGATACAACATTTTGAACGGGCGAGTTAGTAGTTTCTCGAAGACTGACTTATAGGTGCATTTATTCAGGAAATTAAAGTGTTGCAGCGGGCTCGTATCGTCTTCCTCTCCTCAACGTTTAGGCGATGTCATGTGTTACCGGTACTGTTCTCAAGATTCAGACGTCTGTTAGATTGTTTTTATATTTCTCTTTTCCTTTTCATTTAGTGAGCTAACACATTCCTGTGTAGTCTGTGTACTGTACCTTACACACTTCTGCGTCCACTTTTAGTTCATAAAGCGTGTGTATTCTTTACGCCTTATATCTCTATTTCGAAACCAATGTTCCAGTACACAATGTGTTGCATACGTAAAGATTCCATTTAAGTAGCGTCAGTAATCATTGTTTTTTTTTTTCATTCAAACCAGTCTTAGGGACAACCCGTTAACTTTACACTAAACTTTAGTATTAAATACTTATCAACTACAGTCTATTCTTTGTACAACTGTGTACTACACAAACACTTCCAGTTGCGTACGTATATCGTTTAATTCAACTTAAAACCTTTTACATATTACGCCTTATCAAATTGTTATTGTCGAGGAACTGCTGAAGCTCTTCAACGCCGGTACGCTGAAGTAAGCTTTGCGCTTATTAGCCAACTGTTTAATTTCTGCCACAACCGGTTTCGGTCAGTTGCGACGACACAATGTTTTTACCTCTTCTTACGCGATCAATTGCGCCCCGCGTGACCGAATCTGTCATTTAGAAACATTGCTATTCTAACTTCGATAAGATTTCAATTCTGCAACTTTTCATTTGTGCGAGTAACCTCTTTCTTCCAGTATTTGTGTTAGCTTAGGTTAGATTAGGTAAGGTTAGGTTAGGTTAGGTGAGGTTAGGTTAAGTAAGGTTAGGTTATGTTAGGCTAGGAATTAATAGAATTATAACGGCAATTTCTGTATTATTATAATAATAACTTGAAAATGCAGTTGGTCGCAAATGACCGAGTTAAAATTTCTACCTCGGTCGCAACTGACCGAGTTTTATACGATTGGGTCGAAACTGACCGCGGTCCCTGCCCCAATGGGTTCAACAGCGTCAAAGTATAGATGGCCGTACCTATTGCGGCAGTACCAAGGAAAGTTGTCAATTTTGCATAGTACTTTGTAATGTAAAGTTCAAATTCTGTTTAAACGAATGAGCATAGCATAACCACAGTTGTGTGCCCTCGTCCAGATTGATTTCTGAATTAGGTAACATAGTAATACTTTGTTAAACGCGAACAATTGAGAATTTGTTCCCAGAAGCGAGAATTTTTGTCTATGCTTTGTCGCAAGTTTTATTTTTTAACGTGTTCTAACCAGATTTCTGAACGGAAAATAAAGTCTAAGAAAATACTATGAATTTTCAATAGCCTCACACGCACCCTGAAACATATGATGTTCCCGGCATCTTCTAGTCCTTGGGGTGGCGAGCTGCCTTACAAAACAATAAACCGACAGGAAGGCAACGTTAAATGATGCAGAAGTGTGAGAACATCTCAGCGTTAAACATCTACCGGGTAATACAGGCTTTGCGACCTATGATATAGCTTTGCAAGAAACAGTCTCATAGGAAAGTTCTAGAGGACCTTAACAAACAGTCGCCCAACGTTCTGATGCGGATTTGGGAAGACTATTATCATCTGAAACCATAACTAATCCAGAAAACATTAAATTAGGCTATATTGAAGACATCACAGTATAATTGTGAATGCAGTACAATTATGATGGGATTGTGTAATTAACGAAAAGTATTTCGACTGAAATCTCAAAAATTCACAGAATTGTTTTGCAGTGTCTTAGAATTATACAGTGCATATTGTACTAACCTTTGATTCCCATTACGTAACAATTTAATCAACAGGCGTAAGTTAGAGGTTATAATTTCTATATTAACAACTTTTTCTGTTATTTTAGGTTTTCTAGTAATTAGCTACTCCTTTTCCTAAGAAGTTAATAAACTAATGTTTATAAAATTTATAACAACTTCTAAGAGAAACAATTCTCATTATCAGTCCGAGGATGACGGCTGCATTCAGGAACCATTCAATCCCGCGTCATATCTTGGTTACCTTTAACAGCTAGTGATTCAATCGTTTTTAACGTTCGTACGCACACCAAGGAAATAAAGGTGCCCTAATTCTCTGTTTAATCATCTGTCACCCGACGGAAACGTTGGCACTTGGCACGGAGGGATTTCACACTCCGGGAGACATTAAGTCGCCAATAACTCTTCTATCTCAAAAGCGTGAAGCTCGTGTATGTACATGAGGTCGACGTTTGAATGGAAGAAACTGTTGGAGCCGAATCCCATATTAAGAAAATACTTTTTACTCTTACGTTTCGTATTATTGATCAAATTTCGTATATTAGATACCTGTTCCGATATCTAAAGTTTTCTTTATCGCCCCTAGATTCTTCGATCATCCTGTTCCATCATCGGGGTTGCCAACGTAATATGCTATTGGTCGTCCGATCCAAATGTTCAATACAGTTTCTCTAGATTATATTCTTTGACATTAGATTATATTATATTATTAGATTATTTTACAATGCATGCTAACGATGTCGTTACTTTCCCGAGTATCATTATACCTCATTATTCCACATGTCAAAATTATTTTAAAATGTCTCTAATAACAATAATTTTAGTCAGTATTTTGCTTGTAGAATCACTTTGCCCCAAAAATGTCCCTATTGTTTAAAACGGACGTTTTTGGGTTAAAAAAAAAATCATTCTTCAGATGTGCGTATCTCTTCACTGGAATGAATGAACACTTACTGAACTGTGTGAAATGTACGCTTAAGGTGGGATGGACAGATGAAGCAAACTGCACGGACGAGACCACGCAGCGAGAGATAGTTACGAGTGACGCAGCAGAAGTCACTGATTGACTTAACATGAGCAGATCTCGTAATCTAACTAATGTGACTTTTCAGTCAGCGTCAATTTAAAATACCACACTGTGAATTTAATGATGTATTCAGAGCATCATAGTAAGGGTTTTGCACCATAATCCGTAACAGACACTGAGTGTAGCGACATAGGAATGCGACTGCCAGGTCTTAGCCAAATTTTCAAAATCATACTGTTATCTAAAGCCTCGTTCCCACGCACATGAAATTTTTCCCCAACAATGTTGGCAACAAAGTTGTGTAACGTGGAAACGCCAGAAAAGCGTTGGTGACTTTGTGGCACAACAAAATTTGTCCCCAGGACGACTGCACACCGTTGTTACCAACGTACCGATGGAAACGGGGCACATGTTGCAGGAGACTAATTCTCAGTAATCTCATTAGAGCGCAGGCTTTCTTGTTAAAATATTTTAATTCGAAGTTATGATTGGTGGGTTCTTTATAGGCCTACTGTCTGCGGCTTGTGCTAATTGTTCTGTGACTTAAGGCTTGTTATATGGAACAGACATAATAAAAGACAGTCAATAACGAGAATCTATGAACAAGGAACGGGTGCAGACAAGATGAGAAAGAACATTATGACGGTAAAAGAGGCGGCATTTAAAAACTAGTAAAATTCGGAATGTTTATGAACAGCTTGTTTAGTAATAGGGAAATTGCCAAGACCGGGAAATTGAAAATTTATGATACCACTACCAAATGTTTTTAACATAGCCAGCTGGACATGGACAAAAGAATCACAAAGAAAGTCGGAACAGCCACATTAAGATGAATACACTTCAAGTAGACCTTCAAGAGTATCGCGAATGAAAAAGTAATAAATGAAAATGAGTACAGACTGTACTTGCCGCTTGTCGAACTGAACACGTGTTTGGATATTTTATTATATGCTGTCCATGCAGTCTTAATACAGAAAACAGGGGATGAGTTGCAGTATTCTTTACATCGTTTAAATCATATTTGTAAACAATATGATTTTCAAATATCTAAGCAGAAAATAAAAATCATAGCTTTTGGGGAGAAGAATAAAAAATTGGTCTTGAGGGAACAGTTTTTTAACAAGTCTCTGACTTCAATTACCTGCACTATCAGTATTGGGAATGACACAGTCCGAGTTGTCACTACAAAAAATATCGAGGTGTTAGATGATGTGTGGCGTCATACATAGAACGCTGAGCAAAAAGGCAAGGAAAAAGACAAAGCTTAAATCTTATAAAACAATGGCAGTGCCTGTTTTACTATATGGATCTGTAACATGGGTTCCTACAAAGATGATTAAAAACCAGATTCAAACTTTGGGAATGAAATTTCTGAGAAGAACAAAGGGTTGCATGAGACGGGATCGTTTGCGCAATGAGGATATTAGAGAAGAACTACAGGTATTCTCCATAAATGATAAGATCCAGACATATCGCAGGGAAAGAATGGAGGTACCTCAGGTTGCGTTTCAATATAGAGCCTTTGGTACAAGAGATTTAGGAAGACCGAGGGTGAGATGGAGAGATACTCTGTGGAGACGGAACAGGCAAGTGCCTACTCCGTGAGAAGAAGAAGAAGAAGAAGAAGAAGAAGAAGAAGGAGAAGGAGAAGGAGAAGGAGAAGGAGTAGGAGAAGGAGAAGGAGGAGGAGGAGGAGGAGGAGGAGGAGGAGGAGGAGGAGGAGGAGGAGGAGGAGGAGGAGGAGGAGGAGGAGGAGGAGGAGAAGAAGAAGAAGAAGAAGAAGAAGAAGAAGAAGAAGAAGAAGAAGAAGAAGAGTACAGACTGACCGGCAGAGATCAGTTGTAGGGTAGACCAGAAAAACTTCAGTGTTGGGTCGCTTCCAACTTTAGGACGGAAGCCTATTTCAGCTGCGTTAGGTGCACTGAAGATAGAAGGGAGTGTGTTAATGAAAGGGGTGAAGGGGTTTGGAACGTTGTGAGTTTCAAGAGCTTTAGGAAAGAGTGTTTAGACAGACGAGGATGGAAATCATGCGTCATTAACATCGTAGCAGTTTGTGAACTAAAAGATGGTTGGATTAGCAACTCACACGGATGTGATGAATAAAGAATTCATTCTGACACCTGATACATTTGCGGGGAAATCATCGCAAGTACTAAGTGACAACGTTGCTGTTGTAGATACCGACAAATAAACACATTTGCAACAACCCAGACTATAAGAAACAACGTCTACATGTGATAACAGCGCACAATTTGTCCAACACATGCACATATGAAGACACAAAAAAAGAAACATAAACAAGCGATTTAACGTCGCGTTTTATTTGTGTGTGTGTGTGTGTGTGTGTGTGTGTGTGTGTGTGTGTGTGTGTGTGTGTGTGTGTGTGTGTGAGCGCCCGCGCGCGTGTGTGACCAAACGTTGCGAAATATGGATAATAGAAACGGAGGTAATAATTATTACAATATTGAATTGAATAGGACAAAGGAACAGAATTGAATTGAAGAGGTAGAGGAACGAGGAGTGATTGTGAGAGGGGGAGGGAGATAAATAACAACGACGCTAGAATTAGTATGACGAAGAAGAGATACGATCTTGAGCAAGACTCGAAGAGTCCGGTAAAACAAACATACAATCATACGTGTCGAACGAACTGAATACTCACGGACATATGTAATCAAGACACGCGCACGTAAACACAAAGAGAAAGAACGGATCTTTCTACAGTACATCGGTCAGTTCCAGGACAGAACTTGTGCAGCAACTTTTCCTAATACGAAAAATTCCTGAGTAACAAGCACAGCTGAGGGAAATGACAGTTTTCACGATCCAAAAATTGTTAATCATGTAATTGTTTAGACCTCCGATCATTAAACGTTCACTGTACGGATACCATAACGTATATAGTTACCCCTGTCTACCCGTAATAGGGTTTACTGTCAAAATATATTACATTAAATTATTTTCACCGGGTTGGAACAAAAAAAGCACAATGCGACCAGTACTACTTCTACTCCATATAACACACCACAACTTTAATATTGTATCTTAATTTCCCTTCTTACAATACTTTACCATTCTCTTCGTTAAAATACTTTACTGCCATTCGTTCTCATTGTTCTAACGTCACCCGTACACCTTTCTCTTGGAATTTCTCTCGCTGTATGGCCTTCTATTCTACTTTAATCTTTTTGCCCGTCTATTCTAATTCTTTCTTTCCAAACTAAAATTGTCGCTGTCTCTGTGCTTTGATAAATATCGCGGTTCCATCCCACTTGCAACTAGTATCACTTGTGAAAACCGCAAAACCTCTGCTACTTGCGACAACTCAAAACAAACCCTTCTTGTCTGCTTGAGCGATCGCAAGTGGAATTAGTCGCAAGTGATAACCGTTGACAAGTGAGAATATACCAATATTGCTATGTCTATCACAAAAGTTAGACGGCTTGTTATTAGTCCAGCTGCCCGTTGAAGTCGGGTAAACTCTGTGTCATGACAAACGATCTTTTGTATTTAATCCGATTAGTTCAGACCTCTTGTGTATCTCATTCAGTATCTGACCACTCCATAACCCCGATCCACTAGATCAATTTTGTTTTCATAAAATCAGCATCCTTCATTTCTGTTGCATCCAACGTGGTATTGAAGCAACCAATGTTTTTGGGCTTGCAGTAATAGTTTCTTTTTTCCCTCCACACCGACTATTGGCATCCCACCTGTCATACACGCAGTGGTTGTATGCATTGTAACTTCCAGCTTGATTACAGGTATAATCATCACAGTATGAATAATTAAAGCTACAGTCCCGTCTAAGATGGTTCTGTGCGTACCTTTACTATATTTTAAAAACGTTTAGGCCTATATTTAGTCCAATAAAAGCAAAAAAATAGTAATGGCCCCTTTTTACTGTTTGTGTAGCCTTGATGTTAGACAAGATAGGTTGCCTTATACGAACCGTTCGACGTAGAAGGAAGATAGTGTGACCAGCACTATGTTTCAGCCGTCCATTATTATGTCAGACCCACATTTCTACAGGCCGAGTGGACTTGGCAGCTTAAAAACGCACCTTTCTTTCGTGGGACTTCTAGAGCCAAACTCGGGACTTCTAGATTGTTAGCTAGGTGTCATACCCACTGGTCTTCTAAGCCTCTTACATAAAAAATGCAACCATATAAAAAAATAAATATCTTCATCAATAAATTCGACCAATAAATAACAGATATTCGTCGAATAGAGAGGGTTAGAAAATTTAAGTATCTAAGGGAAATAATTCAATAGAATGGTTTAGAAAAATCTCCTATAGAAGATAGGATTGATAAGATGGAAAGAGCATATGGTATAACTAAAGATATTTACAGTAAAAAGTGCATATCTAAAAATGCAAAAATAAGGCATTACAGTACAGTAGTGAATCGAGAATGCCTATATGCAAGTAAATACTAAAGATATTTACAGTAAAAAGTGCATATCTAAAAATGCAAAAATAAGCCATTACAGTACAGTAGTGAATCGAGAATGCCTGTATGCAAGTGAATGTCTAGCATTGAATTATAATTTAGACAATCTAGAAATATTGGAAAGACAAATTATTATTAAGAAAATATTAAGGCCCACGAATAACTTCAGAAGGTTGGAAATTAAGAAGTAATGATGAAATATATGAAAGTATAGAAACAGACGTAATGAGAAAAAGAATACTATTATTTTTTGGACATTTATATAGAATGGACGACAATAGGTTAACAAAGCAGATTTCAAATATCTGTGGGGGACGAAATCAACATCAATTTGGATTAAAGAATTCCAAAAGGATTTAGAAAAAATAATATAAACGCAGAAGAAGCACTTGAAAGAGAAGTTTTTTGGGCAAAAGTGTTAAAAATGGAAGGAGTCCAGGGTAGGAGAGAGAAAACGCAGGTTTAAAGTGGACTGAAGAGAGGAAGAAAGAGACACAGTGAAAAGATGAAAGCACATTTGAGAAACAGAAAAGAACAAAGAATAAAGAATTGAAATTGGCATATGATCCTTAGATGGCCGAAAAAAAATCTTCATCATCATCTTCACTACAGAATGTAGACATGTACCTGTATCGCATTCTTACCTTCAGCCATTTTTCTTCGCACTTCCTCTGGATCTTCTCCATTCCGGTTAGTGTATACGCAGGTTACCAGACAATCGTGCATTGTCTGTAGATATTCTCGGAACTTCCTTCTATATAGGCATTCTTATATTGTCGGACAGGTTGCTGACACCCAACGGTTTCCTTATATACTGGTTTTCTATATCATCAAACCTCGTGTATCTAACTTGTCGAAGAAATTCCGATGCCGTATTCTACTTTTCTGCCTTCTTGTTGTTTACAACACCTAACGTCCATGCAGCGCAGGAACTGTCTTCATTTCATACAGTTAAATGTATATGATGTTAGATTAAAATAATAATTAAATTAATTGTAGATATAATTAGATATACAAATAATAAGTATATGTATATTTCCTTACTCACGTTATGCTCTTCGTTCTCACAGAAACATGCTTCCATCTAACTTGATTTTTTAGCCTCCGTGCACTATTTGTACGCGTGGGCAACAGTTGGTAGATATTGTCACTGCATGCGCAAAGAATCACGTAAATAGTACTCGTTTCCACTGAAGATGGCAGTCAGTGGCACTGCCGAAACGTCTGGTTTTGTCACAAACTATGGACCACAGCCAAATAGCCCGGGAGTTAATTTTAATCAAAAGTACTTGGTATGTTGTTAAGTATATTACCGTGCTGAGTCATCTGTTGACGATGTGCTCCTAATGACACTGTATAATAGAGGCTGTACAACATCTGAGTAATCATTTTGGCTCCTTGTAACTTTTATATACTTATTTATTCAGACGGTTTGTATGGAAGACTAGGAAGATGGGACAGCCAGTCAATTGGCACGTTATTTTTGTAGTGAATCAGTGGTGTCAAGTGTATAAACTGTTATAATGTGGTCTATTAAATTTATTTATATATTGACTAATGTTATTTATTGTAAATAGTTCTTAATGAGAGTTCGTACTAGTGCGCAGGAGATTTGTATCTGTTGTTTCAGTGATTGGGTAAAAAAAAACCAAAACCCGTTATACCAGAAGCAGTGGATGAAGATCCATGTACCACTTTGGACGCTTCTATTACCGTCGTTTAATCAGACTGTCGTTTAATTTCTACAAGACTGATGATGCACACAGTGTGGCTTGCAACACGTACGCTACAATCTTATGAAAGAAATTATGCCAGAATTGTAATTTTTTAAACAATAATAATTACAAAAGCACGCTCTCTCTCTCTCTCTCTCTCACACACACACACACACACACACACACACACACACACACACACACACACACACACACACACACACACACACACACACACACACACACACACACACACACACACACACACACACAACAAACCAGGAAGTCGAAAAGAAGCCTCAACATAAAAACACAGGGCCACACTTAATCTGTAAAAAACACAGGGCCACACTTAATCTGTACGTACCGTGCGCGTGTGTCTGTGCGTTTGTGTGCGTATATATAAAGACATAAATTACAAGTAAATTTCATGGACGCAGTAACCGACTGGCGAAATCCCGTTGCGACGAGTACCGGTAATTACATAGCGCGAGCATACTGTTTGTGATTTATATTTTTTGATTTCGTCATTCGATAAATGTGATTTAATGGTTAACAATTTAATTCGTAGGCCTATTGAGCGATGATCACAGGCCAAGTTAGATTCGCGAACAATAACCTTCCTTCTTCTTGTGTGTTTCCTTTTTCCTCTTAGTGTTGCCATCTTTTCAACTCGCCTGCTCTGCTCACCCGGAAACGTGACGACGATGAATAAGAAAATGTTTCGCTGCCGTATTGTGAATACTCACGTCAAGGAGTCTCCTTTCAAAAATTTTAAGTACATACCTGTCTACTGATCCAGGACCAATAATCTGGCAGTCAATGGCCTGGAATCGGATGCTACAGCCGTGGCATAGTCAACCGGGCCTTCTGGGTATTACGACTTCCCTATTGGGTCACTACCTCATACGGTTTTATAAGAAAATTGGTAGCAGCTCGCTACTGCCGTCATACAACATATATTCTATGGGTAGTAGACTGTAACTGGCAAATTCTCCACTGGAAAAATCCTGAAAAGATAAATGTGATCAGCAGTAGAAAAATTAAGCTGGAAAATGGTGATAATACGACGGTTTTGATGATGACGGTCAATAAACTTGAGATGTTACGGCCACATGTATAGGCTATGTAGAACGGTAGAGGAACATGTTGCGAGACAGATATTATAATAGATACCACCGGTAAGGAGAAGACAGAGTAGACTAAGAAAGAGTTGAATAGAAAAGAATATGACGAGAAATGTAGTGGAACGATGCGACGTCTGTGGCTGGTCAGAGAAAACAAGTGACTGAGAATCGGAAGACAACAAACAACATTATGGAGCCGACGTAAAAAATTTAAGCGATGATGATGTTGACATAGAGTTAAAAGGATAAAAACTGAAGAAGAATTACTTATGTTTACTGTGTAATTTAGAATTATGGGAACAAATAGGCAACTAATTTAAAATAAGTCTGTTGGACGTTATCTGTTGACAAGTCAAAACGTGCTAGGAAAGTGGGGTACTTTTGTACATAATCGATTATAATTAATCAATAACGAGTGACTGAAATATTAAAGTGACACTCAATTGATGTGAAATATTAAAGTAATTTGGTGCGGACATTATGTGGGAACGGGCGCACATGTCTCAGCAGTGATTGCGATAACTATTGTAGATTAGCCTGTCAGAGACGCGTCACTGTCGCTGTCACTGCTCGTTGTTAATCAGCTTCACTTTTTTAGATAATCCCATGACAGGACACGATTGGGATTAATTTAATTTCCACCAACAAACGTCCGCACAAACAAACCAACACAACTTTTTCTTATTCTGTTTTGACATCGCTCGACAGTATATGAACGTCCGCTGGATTCCGTTCCTAACGTGCGTTCTATTTTGTGTGCTTTGTGTGTTTGTGTGTGTGTGTGTGTGTGTGTGTGTGTGTGTGCGCGCGCGCGCGCTAGAGCGTTAAATAAGTTTGAAATGTAATGCACTTATCAAACAAGATTTTGTCTAGATTTTCGTAATCGCATTCGTTCGATTTTCTCTGGCAAGGATTAAGCTATTCGTCTTCCGTCAGTCTTCGACTCTCTGACAGATCTCGTCTCTTTGCATTTTGGTGCAAAACTATCACTAACTAACATAATAAAGAAGAACTAACAGATTATTAAGACGTATCCAAGCAGATAGAGAACATAGCCGGAAGAACAGGTAAAATGGAAAATTTTGGAGTGAAATGTAAAATCAATCTGAAAAACATTAAAAATAACATTTGAAAGAGATAAATCTGCAAATATTAGACGGTTAATCTAGCAACTAGATGCCTGGAAGGAATAAATACTCTTAGAAACTAAACCAAATAGTAAGTCCAAACTCTCACGACGGTGCAAGTTGAGAGGAACAGGAATTCTGACCCAGATTACTACATGTGTCAGGAGACTGTATATTATTATATTACTATTATTAGTATTAGATGACTACAATCATTACAGAAGAATTAGTCAGGGGTATCTGGAGACGTTAGTTTTGCATGGGAACATCATATCACTTTGGCGTTTGGCAACTGCGAGTTGAAACCTAGGTCGAGAGGTCCTACGTCCATCACTGCTTCTTTTGTACTTCCCGACTGTTTTGAAGAAGTAATATCTCGCCACTGACAATTGACATTGGTGGGGTGAGGAAAAATTGTTGTCTTCCTTCTTAAAAGGGATTAGACGATCCTGATTCGGATGGGAAGCTGTCTTCGAGTTGTGCACGGAAACTGTAGCATGCTCGCGGACATACCGTACAGTTACTCACATTATCTGTTTTTATAGCCCCTGTACACTCATTTTTGTTAATGGACAAAAATTAGGCGTTTGTCAGAGCCTTATAGTAACTTTGCTAGCATTGATTGAGGAAATTTCAGTTTTATCCCGGCTGACAGGTCTCAGAATGTTGACAGCACGCTAATAAGATTCCATATATTTTTAATTTGAAGAAAATGAAACAGTCTCTTAAAAATACTTGAAGAATATGTGTTAATAAACACAATCTCGAAGATTGTTTGTGTGAATCGCTTCCAGATTGGACACGTTCTGCGCGTTCTCTTCTTAAACTGTATGAGCTACGTTCACCGGCAATTCTGTAACGTCAATTACAGTTTAATCAAGATATTAAATTGGTAGTGGTCGGATAAATAGAAACTACGAAACATTAATCGCGAACTGTTGATGAATACTACTTGAATTATTTGGACATCTACTTAAAGTGGCCAAAACGAGAGTTCTCATGCAGGATATACTTTTCAAGATCGCAAAAGAAATGTCGATATACGGCATGAACTGAGTATTAAAAGTATGCTTGATAGGATTGCCCAGTATCGACTAAAATGGTTGGACTATCTTAATCGAAACAACGTGGACTGCTGCATCCCCAAACAACTATGGAATTATCAGCGGACGGAGAGGTGTGAGGCGGCCGGAGAAGCACTATAACCACCAGCTCTAGTCTGTCTGCTTGGGGCCGCAACGAACCATTTTTGGTTTCATTCTTGCTAAAGATAAGATGATGATGGTGGCGATCTATTTCACAGTAAGGATCCGGGCATCGTGTTACTAGATTGTCTCGGCAATGTTTCAACCTATATTATTCGGTGGCGGCAAGTTATGAAGTAGTAAACAAATTTATTGACTGTTGTCTAACTAACAAAGTACTACAAAGGAATCAAAGTCATAGACAGTAAAAGTAACTCTGATTATCTTTGATGTTCTCAGAAGCCGCCGCCTTTGCGTCCTCAACTTGGACTCTGAAACAGGCAACTCGCAGAAGTATCGAATCCTTCGAATTGAAGGTCTACGTATTCTCGCAGAGTTTTGAACAAAACGCAGACAAAATTCTTTCATATTATATGAACTACAGATTAAAAATATGTTACTAAGAGATGATGTGTTCACGTTAGTCTGTTTAAACGTATAGCAAAACCAAGCGGCGAATTGGAAAATAGAATGTAGACCGGCGAACGAACTTACAAGGGAAGACATGGAACATAACGCTAAGCCCACAATAGGAAGTTGTGGAAGCAACAGAAAATAAAATCTATTAATTTGATCAAACCGTCACAAGCGTAACAGGGCAGGGGAAGGTGAGTATGTGTTGCAGATTCCATCTATTGAATACCCCGAGAACAGACATTCCCTCCAAACGTTTGATAATTAAAAACCTGAAAATAGCAATTCTTATCAACAATTACATTCTTTGCGAACATCGTAAGCAGTGGTTTAGGTGCTGTTGCGTGTAAGCCTTAAAATTAGTATTATATATATATATATATATATATATATATATATATTATCAAACATAATTTAAAAACTCCCTCTCCGGCAAGTCGTATCTGTTTAACCTTTGAACTTTTATATACCACACATATGAACTAATGTATACAATTTTCTGTATCATTAACTTTTTGGCCAGAGCTGGAGAGAGAACACCTTTTGTTTGACTGGATAATAGGGTTTAATAATGTCGGGAATTCAATAGCTGCACGTTTCCAGTCACGAACGAACGCCGGGTCCGTAGTCTGCTGATACAATCACTTGGCTAAGCCCGACGTCTCTCTGTCCATCTCTCTCTCCTCCCTCTCTTTCTCTTTTCTCCGTATGTCCCTTTTATCTTCAGTTTCTTCTCTAATAATCAGTCGCGCTCTTCCTCCGCGACCATCAAACTCACGTACGCGCAACGTCGTCTCTGAAGCCTACGCGCTCGCCATGTCCACCCTATCACGCGCGTACACGCCGAGTTAATCTGACATGTAGATAGGCGTAGGTGAAATTCCTGTTTCCCCACGAACTGTGGTAGGTCGTAAACAAAGCGAAATTGACGCCACTGATGAAGTAAAATTTGTAATAGAATGTCTTCTGCAAGACTCAAAAGATTCGTCGTAACACCGAAAGATTTCAACTTCAAAAGTCAGAACTCCAAATACTGAACAATTGCAGAACAATTCAGAACAATAGCTTTGTGAAATACAGTCGACACTGGTTAAGTAACAGTAAGGTCTATTTTAACTTATTAACCTCAGTCTCTTATTAACCAACTTCCAAAAGATTTCACTATATTAGTATTAAATACTCCCATTATTTTTATAATAAGTACTATTTATGAAAAACTATATTTCAATAATTTTTAATTTATTAAAAATTTTTATGTACAATGTTAAATATTAGTAATAATTTTTATGTTACAATGTTATTGTGAAACGACTAATTTTCGTCTACTGTCGATTATTCAATTCATAAATTCAGGGTCCAGTATTATTTTAATTTGTTTACGTTTTAGCAAGAGATTTTCTTCTCCAGCACTTTCGAAGTACATTCTCAGCTCATGTATAGAATGTCGGGTCTGCATGACCCGGTGAAAAATGAGAAGATTTTATTACTCGATTATACAAAAAAAAAAATAACGTACTTTAAACAGACTATAAGTTGCTTGAAACATTCTTGGGACTCTAGGCAAATGATTATTGCCATCCTGCTATTTATTCCTACTGCCAAGATATCTGTGTCATCCACAAACGAAGTAGCAGCCTTTCTTTATTCTGTTTTTGGTAAGTACACAACAAATAGGCCTAGTGCAGTGGAATAATTTTAAATAAAAGAAAAATTATTTTTAACGATGTTTGAGTCGGTATCAAATTATGTAATTAATTAAAATTAATAATTTTAATAATACGTCGCTGACCGGTATTGAGTGCGCACTCACATCCGCTACGTCGCTGTGTTTGTGGACTATATTTTTAAATGTTCTTTTAGTGTAATTTTTAAATGTCTTTTACGCAACTTTTAATGTTTAACGAAGTCTTAACCGACGAATTATTTTAACCTCTGATGATGGATTAACAATCCGAAACGCGTTAGAAGAAAAGAAGAAAAGTTAAGCGATCACATAGACGGATTAAGGTAAAACTTTATAGTTTAATTATTAAAATTATTATTGTACATTTGTTAATAGTTAGCGTTTCGTTACCCGCGTACTGATATATGCGGCAATTTTTCTTATAAAAAATATATCTATATGAAAAGTGTAACCCGACACTGAGAAGTAGAAGAAAAAAACTATTCGTTTATAATATACATGTGTTCTTTCACTCATGGCTTAGATTCCATTAAACATAAAACTATCGATTTCCCATGCGCGTGAAACAAACAATAACAAAATCTTTTAATGAAGAAAGTTGTGTTAGTGGTTATAATCACAAACAGAATTATTACTGTTGCACACCACTATAGAAAAATTATTCCGATTAGCGCTTTCAAGCTTCTCAGCTCATCGTCAGATCAGAATTCCGATCTGGCGATGAGCTGAGAAGTTTGAAAGCGCTAATCGGAATAATTTTTCTATAGTGGTGTGCAACAGTAATAATTCTGTTTGTAATAACAAAATCCTTCGTATGTGTGTACCACGGGTGTGAATCGCAACATTCGCTAGGTGTGCCACGAAACTTCCGAGCTTTTTTATATTGCTGGTAAAAGTAATTACAATAATTTTAATCAATATTTATTTTGGGAAAGCAACAAAAAAATATTTAAGAGTTTAAATACATTATTTACAGTGGATTTATTGGCTTACGCCTTACGGCAAAAGGTTTGAGTTACCGATGAGAAACTTGAACGTGTCGTTTCATCCACAAAAGTCCAATTCATGGTGGACTGTGGATGATAAACACACACACATTTCCTATTCATCTAAGAGAAGTCTCTCGCGTTTCTTATTTTTTATGTTTGTTAGCGCCGTAAAGTCCAGCTCGCACAACCAGGTGGTAGAAAAATGTAACTGCTTCCACTGCTATTACTGGGTACTCTTTCTTGGCTAACATCTAGAACTTGAGAAGTGATAGTTCACCATATGTGAGTTGAAATTTTGGTCTGCTGAAGTTGATCTTCTTTCTCCAGAGGGAGATCGATCGTGAATTCTGGGGACACAGCATAATATTTGCGCATCCAGTCAAATCTGGTGACATGAATGGGGAGGGGGGCAATTGTTGCCAACACGTACGTCAGTGTGCCGCGAGAAATCACTACAAAAGACAGTGTGCCGCGAACAAGAAAAGGTTGAACACTGGTGTGTACGAACGAGTGGTGTATGTTCTGAAACCCCACTGAAATTAATAGTTTATTTTAATTGTTACAACATGACGATGATAAGAATGATCTGTAACTATTTTATAAAATTTTCTAAAATGGATTTCTCAGAGCTCATTTAAAGATTTTAATTTATATTCATGCACTGAGACTCTGTTTAATTAAAAAAAGCATCTTCTACGTTACACGAATCCTTTTATCATGTGTACTTCCCCCTTCCCAAGTTATTTCATAAGCCACTTTTCCTTCCCGACACCCATTTTCATGGAAATGGCCAAAGACTGTGGAACCGAGATTTTTTCGAACTTTGAAGGACTATAGACATGCATAAAAATTAAATACCTACCTTTATCATAAATACCAAACACAAGCACTTAATACAATTTTGAGTTACCCACCCCACTGTGTGGGTAGTGAAGAATTTAAAGACTGAAACTCAACAGCCGAAGAAGTTATGTTATATGAGATAGCAATGGGTTCCGTAATAAGTAATCTATCTAATGCGAGACAAGAACTGTAAACCGGCAGGAGCCGGAATAGTAGTGTATATCGTTAACTGTACAGATGAAGCAGCAGTTATGACGTTGTGGCGGAGTGTAGAAGCTGTTAGGGCATAAACGGACGAACCCTGAACTGTGACGAG
Source organism: Magicicada septendecula (assembly GCA_034769895.1). Lineage (NCBI taxonomy): Eukaryota > Metazoa > Arthropoda > Insecta > Hemiptera > Cicadidae > Magicicada > Magicicada septendecula. The sequence goes on along the minus strand of CM068375.1, from coordinate 117,933,168 downwards.
CGAAGAGTCATACCGGTATGTCTCTCCAGTTCTCATTATCCGCCATGGCGAATAGTCACTGACGTGCCAGGAAAGAACTATCGTATCACCGGGTATTTAAATGTCATAAAATTAAAACAATAGACAATAAAACTGCATACTAAAATTTAAATAATAAATTAGTAGGAGTCGCTGCAGTACGAATAACTAGAGGCAGCGTTCGTTTACCATCAGAGATAAGAGAACAACGCTGGACTCGCCTTATAGGGGAACAGAGCCGCGGCTATAAATACTGTCGGCACAATAATAAAAAGCACAAACAGACGCATAAAATTAATTGAGAATTAATGTAAGTGGCTTTGCTTTATTGCGGCTAAATAATAATTCAAACGAAGGGACATTAAATTAAATGTCCAATACATAAATGAAGGCAATAAAAATTTGTGTACAAGGCTATTTGTATGTAAATATTTTTTTTCCTAAAAACGTTATGACGGTCGTATTAAATACGAACGGACGAATGTCGTCTACGATACCTTTGTGTGAATATGTATACGTGTGTGTGTGTGTGAGAGAGAGAGAGAGAGAGAGAGAGAGAGAGAGAGAGAGAGAGAGAGAGAGAGAGCTTAAAAGAAGGAGGGGAAATTGGAAAGACATGCTTGCTGTAGCAGCAAATCTAAATCCAATTTAAAAGTAGTAATAATAATTATTATTTGACAACGAATATCTGATTGCTTGAGAAAGATGTAATTTTAAAGAATAATAATTTAATGAACGACTATGACTGTTTCCTTTGCGGTGACTTGTCTTCTTCAGACTTACAGAGGATTTTAATGCAGAAATGTAATTAAACTTTTCAGTCCTCTCCTGTCTTTTCGACTGCAGCAGACTGAGAACAACAGATGCAGGTTCACAGTCCTCCTCCTGGCGTGTTCATAATATTAACAATATGTAATTTGGGCCTTTTTGATAATTACGCAGCAAATATTGTTAGTAACATAAAGTTATAGCTTAAATTTTATAAAACAATGGTAGTGCCTGTTTTACTATATGCTTGTGAAACATGGGTTCCTACGAAGAAGATTAATAACCAGACTCAAATTTCGGAAATGAAGTTCCTGAGAAGAACAAAGGATTACACGAGACGGGATCGTTTGGCCGGTGAGGATATTAGATAAGAGCTACAGGTATTCTGCATGAATGATAAAATCCAGACATATCTCAGGGAATGGAACAGCTTCTGGACAGAATGGAGGATGGACGACTACCTAAGGTTGTGTTTCGATGTAGACTCCTTGGTACAAGAGATGTAGGAACATCGAGACTGAGATGGAAAGATACTCTGTGAACATGGAACAGGAAAAGTGCTTACTGCATGGTGAGGTGCAGAAGAAGAAGATAAGTTATTTAACATAACGAATCTCTCTCTCTCTCTCTCTCTCTCTCTCTCTCTCTATTTATCTATCTATCTATCTGTCTCTCATTATTCTATCCTTAGTAGATTTTTCGTCAGGTTTCCATGATCTCTGGTAGTACATTTACATCACAACAGGCTGCATAATTTGGACGAATTTAAGACGGAGTGTTAGTTTTCCTCCGATCTTCTTACCAGACAAAATCGTCAGTGTGTCCTTACGCTTATGAGACAAGAATCGACGTCATAAGGTCGGCGAACGACGCAGTTTGGAATTTGTCAGCGCTTTCGATTACGCGATTATTCTTGATTCGCCACCGCGAATGTCGTCGAAAATTTCGAATCCACGACAAGGGTAAATAGAGATGTTTTGAAAGCGGCCAGACAGTTATTGTGACTTGTCACTCCCTGCGTGTAATGTGAAATGATAATAGTGAATAATTGTATGCGGACATTGGTGACTTTGTGACAGTGTTAATTACATGCTATTTATTCATTGTTACATTAGTGTGTGTTGAACAAACGTACCTGAAGAATTTTTGTATTCGGGTGTTCATCGAAGTAGTGTAAGAGTTTTCAGTAACGAATTCTCTGGCGTTATTTATTCTATAATAAAAATCCACGCGATCGTCATAACAATATTTAAGCTTAGTACGTACTTATTATGTTGACAAGAAAAAGTATCCTTCTGTCTTCCATACCACAGTAACTTGAGAGCGATTTCCCTTGTTATTAACCTAAAACGTCTTCTTCCATAATTTTATTTTTAATAAGCGTTTCCAGACTCGACATCTCCAGCATTCTCTTTTCTTCATTCCCAAATATCCACGATGCTAACCCATTATGAATAAATCAGAACCACGAGTTGCTAAATTAAAATTTAAAAAGCAAATATTAACCTTTTATTGTATATGATAACTGTGTCTCTTACCCTATACTCTTAATTACATCTCTGCGCCTACCTTCTCTGTTTTGCTTTTTGGTAATTATGATATAAATACATCTGTTCGTAAGATATCACCTAATTGAAGGTTCTGTTTTTTATTTTATGTGCAACTGTTTCGGATTTCCTGCAGACTATTGTTGCTCCGCTTTCAGTTTGTTAATATGCGGCTAATACTTTCTCTACAGGTCAACTTCCATACGTTCCAGTGCCTGATCAAATTCCTCTCATCAGGAGACATCCCGTCATATTCATCATTATAACTTAGGTAAAACTCCGCCTGTTGCGATCCCTCAAGGTAACGTGATATTTTAGTTCCTCAAGTTCCATTTGGATAGATGTTACCATGCTCTCAAGTAATGTCTTTTCTTGAAATCCTGGACACTAGCTACTCACGTCTTTTAATTTATCGATCATATACAGACATTTTGTGTCATTTAATCTTAAGCCAAAACTTTCCGCACACGCGTTACTTCTACTTTGCAAGCTTGCTACACGCTTAAATTTCGCAACAAATGAGGATAAATCAACAAATCCGCTCTCATAAATTACAATGACTGCTGAACGTACTTTCACACTACAAATTTAGAATTATGCGCGTTTCCTTCCAAACAAACTTAGACGATTGCTATGGGACTAACAAACCTATATTTTTACTGCGATTCTCCTCGCTAGTGCTTGTAAACAGCTACAGATATATTGGTCAATAAATTACAGCATGCGAATAGCGATCGTATGGCGAAAGCACAACGCTGTATGTGTTTATTGCACACGCGTCTATTTTAGTTGTCACAAGCAAACTGCACAGCTAAATAAAAGCGTAGTCCCCGTGTCTTCGCCGTTTTTAAGTAGACATTTGTTGAGCGATCATAAACAGCAGTCGCGTGGACCTTTCCATCTTGCCCTGTCGTCACTTCCTCTTTCAGTTCACAATATTTTCTTTGCTCATTGTATCATCCAACGGATGAATTCTTCATCTTCTATGATCGGAGTTGAAATTTTTCTCGATGACATCATGCAGCAGGATGTGTCAGATCCAGTTTACCTTCCATGACAAACTGTATTCAGGATTTGTCTCTTCTCGTCCGCTTTCCTTAGGATCCCTTTATTTGTCACCTTCTCTGACGACTTCACTTTTTCTATTACTCTTCAGCAATACATCTCAAACGTCTCAAGATGTTTCTTCTCCATTTTTCTTGGTATCTGATCCGATCAGGGAATGGTTACGTTCTACCAGTGTCTGCCATCCTACTGTTGGTTATAACACAGTCCTCTATGCAGGTGTACCAGTGCCCACATTATATCTGATCCGATCAGGGAATGGTTACGTTCTACCAGTGTCTGCCATCCTACTGTTGGTTATAACACAGTCCTCTATGCAGGTGTACCAGTGCCCACATTATATCTGATCCGATCAGGGAATGGTTACGTTCTACCAGTGTCTGCCATCCTACTGTTGGTTATAACACAGTCCTCTATGCAGGTGTACCAGTGCCCACATTATATCTGATCCGATCAGGGAATGGTTACGTTCTACCAGTGTCTGCCATCCTACTGTTGGTTATAACACAGTCCTCTATGCAGGTGTACCAGTGCCCACATTATATCTGGTCCGATCAGGGAATGGTTACGTTCTACCAGTGTCTGCCATCCTACTGTCGGTTATAACACAGTCCTCTATGCAGGTGTACCAGTGCCCACATTATATCTGATCCGATCAGGGAATGGTTACGTTCTACCAGTGTCTGCCATCCTACTGTCGGTTATAACACAGTCCTCTATGCAGGTGTACCAGTGCCCACATTATATCTGATCCGATCAGGGAATGGTTACGTTCTACCAGTGTCTGCCATCCTACTGTCGGTTATAACACAGTCCTCTATGCAGGTGTACCAGTGCCCACATTATATCTGATCCGATCAGGGAATGGTTACGTTCTACCAGTGTCTGCCATCCTACTGTTGGTTATAACACAGTCCTCTATGCAGGTGTACCAGTGCCCACATTATATCTGATCCGATCAGGGAATGGTTACGTTCTACCAGTGTCTGCCATCCTACTGTCGGTTATAACACAGTCCTCTATGCAGGTGTACCAGTGCCCACATTATATCTGATCCGATCAGGGAATGGTTACGTTCTACCAGTGTCTGCCATCCTACTGTCGGTTATAACACAGTCCTCTATGCAGGTGTACTAGTGCCCACATTATATTCACTAAACTACAAACAAGATAATTGATAATAACTTCATTTCTTTCGTCTTTTCTGATGTCTTGCTTCTTGGAAAAGCATTTGAGTTTTTAATCTTTCGTGTTAAGTAAGCAACCAAAATCTCTGCGTATGACATAAAAATGACGTTCTGAAGATCAAATAACAAAACACAAAGATGTTTATTCTTTTCATTCATTACGAATATTTCTAATTTCTGTGTTTGATACTTCATGTCATTCATACTCTGTTTTGCAATCTTTTGTTAACACATTTGTTTTATTTGGTGCTTTATACTTTTTACACAAATCACACCTGCCACTTTTAAGGACATGAAAGACAAGTTTGAATTCCGTTGCTAATATTTTGTAGTATAAAGACTTTTATTGGATCAATATTTTCTTCACCACACTGACCTTTGTACAAATCATACATTTTACACATACTCAAGTGTTATCCAGGGTAAGATCTGTTTTTATTCTCTCTAAGTTGTAAGATTCTACTACAGGAAAAGATTTAATACAGATTCTTGCAGCATCAGGGCCGTGTTGAAGTCTTCGCCTACCTCTGACGAAGACCTCAACATTTACATTTACATTTTTGCCTCTTTGATCTGGAGTAGACATAGTTGTCATAATGTTTTTGCTATTATGTGCAGAATACTCATTAACAGAGATAATTCAACAGAAAGAAGTTAACTTATTTTGTTAGTTAAGACAGCTGATTATTAAAGTGAATTGCAGTTATAAATTTATCATTCTCGTAGTTGTTGTATTTCCTTCCAGGCAGCAACCAAACCAGAGTCAGTTTTCTGTAAAGATGCTATTTAAAACTGACAAATAAGCACGTAATCTCAATGTAGCAGAAATTGTTAGTTAGAACCCTGTAAAACTAATGTAGCGAATTGGGAAGATGTAAGATTTTTATTGATTGTAGGTATTTTCAATTTAGAAAAGTGGTCAGTTTCAACACTGTATATTTTGAATTGCGAAAAATTTTGTGTAAGAATTTTGACTATAAATACAAAGGGCCTTAAATGGTATGGCAACGTGTAACGAATACCTGATGAACACTGGTCCAGAAAGTTATCAAACTGGGTTCCAATTAGAAGGCAGAAACGGTGTAGATCTTCTAACCTTCTACCAGGAGACAATGGAAGGGGAACGTATATGATGAGGAGACTGGAATGGCAGCAGCCACCGGCATGCCAGTTGCGACAGATGGCAGTAGCCACCGGCATGCCAGTTGCGACAGATGGCAGCAGCCACCGGCATGCCAGTTGCGACAGATGGCAGTAGCCACCGGCATGCCAGTTGCGACAGATGGCAGTAGCCACGGCATGCCAGTTGCGACAGATGGCAGTAGCCACCGGCATGCCAGTTCCGACAGATGGCAGTAGCCACCGGCATGCCAGTTGCGACAGATGGCAGGAGCCACCGGCATGCCAATTGCGACAGATGGCAGCAGCCACCGGCATGCCAGTTGCGACAGATGGCAGCAGCCACCGGCATGCCAGTTGCGACAGATGGCAGGAGCCACCGGCATGCCAGTTGCGACAGATGGCAGGAGCCACCGGCATGCCAGTTGCGACAGATGGCAGCAGCCACCGGCATGCCAGTTGCGACAGATGGCAGCAGCCACCGGCATGCCAGTTGCGACAGATGGCAGGAGCCACCGGCATGCCAGTTGCAACAGATGGCAGTAGCCACGGCATGCCAGTTGCGACAGATGGCAGTAGCCACCGGCATGCCAGTTGCGACAGATGGCAGTAGCCACCGGCATGCCAGTTGCGACAGATGGCAGCAGCCACCGGCATGCCAGTTGCGACAGATGGCAGTAGCAATGGAAGCGCTCTAACGTGGACGGATGGATGGAGACAAAAAATGGTTTTGTTTACTGAGTAATCAAAGAATTCTTTTTCATAAAAATAATCACAATAAAAAGAACTGAAAAATGCAACGATTCGGAAGATTTTGCCATACTTTTAACACACTTTCCGCAGATAAGATTACTTCCACACCTGACCTGAAACGTTTATACTATAGTTAACAGTGAAGAATGTGTAAAGGGAAATCTACAAAGACCCAGGCGGAAGATGCCAAAAGCCCAGTGCTTTACTCTCCTCTCCACCATCACTATAAGGAATAGATGTGTATGGAACCTAAAATACTTGTACCTGTACAATAAAATAGTCAAAGTTACGTAATATTAGTACTAATATAATAAATACTATGCAAACGCTCCCAACAACAAAAAATTGTAAATCACAACTCTTTTTTATTACTCCCTTTATAGAAATTTATTACTCATTTTATAGAAATGAATTATGTTACAGTAGTAAAATGATTGTAAGTGGAATAGGTGTTATTACTCCTATGAAAAGTTGCTCAGTTCCAGGATACTAAACAAACAACTAAAGCTAACCGTCTATAGAAGTCTTATTCGACCAATAGTGGCATAGATGTGAGGCCTGGACATTAACTAATACAGGTGAACAGCTGTTTAGAATATATGAGTTTAAAATCTTGCGAAGGATCTTCGGGCCTTGGCAAACTGAATATAGGTCGCGATGGATACGAACGAATTATGTACTGGATCAATTAATACACGGTGTTGACATAGTCAGGTTCATCAACAGTAGAAATTTAGAATGACTGGGTAGTGTGAGATGGCAGAACAGCTAAAATACTTGTAGACTGGTATCCGATGGGCAGAATATTTAGAGGAATACTTCGGAAAAGATGGATAAATGATGTAGAGGATGATTTTAGGTGTATGAATGTGAGAGGTTGGAGAAGGTTGTGTGGTGAGAGTACGGAATGAAGGTGAGTTATTGAGTAGGCTAAGACCCCCACACTGGGTTTTGACGCCACAAGGAGAGGGAGAGACTGTGAATAAAAATAATAAATACAATTATATACATATAGGCCTACACAATTATTTATATTGAATTAATTATTGGTTACTTACTATTATTAACAAAAAATAACAATAAATGAGTTAGTAACACAATACGCATAACTTCTAAGCATGAAATAAGAGTTTTCCCTTATTTTGATTTGATTTGGGGGTGTCGTCACACAATTGTCAAAAATGTTTTAGTCCCCAGCCACGTAGAAATGTTTGACAAGCACTGCTGTAATTCCTATTTATTTAGCTCATACTATAGTCATCAGATACTTGTTTCGAAAAACATTTTTACAAATTAAATTGTTATAAAAACAGTTGAGGCATTAAAAACGTTTTACTGTGTGTGTGTGTGTGTGTGTGTGTGTGTGTGTCTTTTTTCTCAGTCTCTGTTGTTGTATACTGTTGTTTGTAGTTTTGGTGTAGATTTTTCCGTTATGATCGCGTTCTTTCTCTCCACTATATATATTTCCATCTTATGGATAACCAAAGGTAACTTAATATATCCGAGGCAAATATGATGATGGTTTATTGAAAATTATTTAGTTGAGTAATTGTTCAAGTAATTTATAAGTTTTTACTACTGATTTACTTTAAAAATTAGTCTGTTGGGCAACACAAATTAACTAAAATTAAGTGTTCACTGATAGTTCGTTTTTATACAGTTTTCAGTCACTAATGGTTCTTTTAAAGATAATGATACGAATGTTAATATTAAAATATCGACTTCCCTTGTACGTATACTGAAGAACGATGTTCGTAGCAGGAGTGCGGTAACCTGATGATCTACAGTTTACACACAATGTAGATGGTAGAGTTTCTCAAAGTCTTTTCGGGTTGTTTTCTTGTACAAAAATACGGGTTATATGCCGTCCGACCGTGGTTATATTGGAATTGCACAAAATGTGGTACTCTTCAAGTTGATGTAGTTGGTAAGTTCAGATACTTGGGTAGCATATACACAATGAAGGGTTCATAAACACGACAATACATGACAGCATACAGATAGGAAATAGGGCAAATTATGCCAACAGTAGACTGCTATTGAGAAGCAAACTCAATAGTCCGGTTGTTATATATGACGGCGAGACATGGACGTTAACAAAAAAGAGCAAGAAACACTAAGCGGGTTTAAAAGAAAGATTGTAAGACGCGTTTATGACCAGGTTAAAGATGATGACGAATGGAGATTAAGAAATAACCAGGAGATAGATGAGCTATTAAATCATGAGAATATAGTAAGATTCGTAAAGGCTCAACGAATAGAATGGATAGGACACCTAGAGCGGATGGATGATCAGCGAATGCCAAAGAAAATCATGCGGGCGCATGTCTATAAAGAATAAAGAGGAGCCGACCTAGGATAAGATGGTTGCATGATGTGCTGGAAGAACTAAGAATAATGAATGTGAGGGGTTACACTGAGATGCCAATGGAAGAAGACAATGGGGAATTTCAGTGTTGGAAGGCAGGGTTCACGTTGAGTTGTAGTGCTAAAGAAGAAGAGAAGAAGAGCTGTGAGAATGCAGATGGTAGAATTTTTCAAAGTATTTCTCGGGTTGTTATCTAGTACGAAAAATTACGGTATATATTCGGTCCGACCGTGGTTGTATCGGACTTGCACAAAATCTGTCTTACTCTTCAAAAGCCTAGCAACAATCTTCCACTAACACGGAAAGCACTCACTTTTAACTGGAACTTTTGTATAGAACTATGTATATTTGTTTATACGAAACTCGATGGTTATCTCCCAGAGATAGGCGGCGTCCGATGCGGTGAATTCGAGGACTTGCCGTTTTCACCAAACATGTCGTTTGTAGAGGAGGCGACGTGTATTGTGTACCCGATATGAACTGAACTTATCCCGAGCTATACTAAATCTTAACCGACATTGTAAAGCTCTGATTTGTCAGTTGCTGACTTCTTCTCTACATAAATCTAATTTGACTGGGGGGGGGGGAGGCTCGCAATAAGATCATGTTAATAGCGACTGACTTGCAGAGAATTATCTAAAATTTTGCGTTCTTTTAATAGCAGAAAGCTTTAAATGCATGACCCAGCATTAATAACAGTGTACACGCAACTACGGCAAATTGTTTGTTATAATATGAGCTACATTCTTGTCGAAGTCTAATCTCGGAACCTTAATTAACAAGGGCGTTGGAATGTTCTTTTTCTGACACATGCACACGTGCACTCGTCTATCGTATCTTACATGCAACTTTACGTATTTCATACATTCTTCTGTTATCATCACACAACTTATTATGACCGCGCGCGCGCGCGCACACACACACACACACACACACACATATATTGCAACAGTAAACAGGATATGATGTTCGTTTAAGTGGAATACTAATGCTATATAACATTTTCTTATGGCCATAGACATGTTTTAAATTGATTTTGTTCTTTCTCTGTAAAGTAGTCATAAGTTTTGAACCAAGCTATGTTTAAAAAAGTATGTTATGTCAAAATGTTCACACTTTTATTCTCTTTTATGCCATGTGAAATATTTGTGTGTAAGTGAGCGGGTGCGCGTGCGATTTACATTGTATTTAATAACTTCGAGGAAAATTAACATTTCGTTCTGAAACATGGACAGAATATTCTCATGGTTATAAGCTACATTTTCCATATAATCAAGTCTCCACAACTGTACTTTTTATATGGTTTTTTAAATGAAATCCGTCGTCTTTTATTCTCGTTATCTCCTAGAAAGTAATAAAATTTGTAGATTAAATCTAGACAGGCCTTTGCAGAATCGGACAGTGTTTAAGCCTGATTTCAGTCTATCTGTGTTCTCATCTGTGACGTTGCTAGAGTTTCCTCCAATCAGAAGGTCTAAAGTTTATTTGAGACGGACGCTTCCAGCGGACGGACCGTTCAGTTTCTTCTTAGGACTTGCCATGTAACACGTACTCGCTGTCACGAGTTTTTCGGGACAAGACAGGTCGTTTTCCTTCAAAACTTAGAAGTTGGTTCACAGTTCGAGGTCTTCGAAACCATTACCACTTAGAGAACTCAAATAAAAAAGTAGATCATTCTAGTGCTTTCCCGCGTACAGTAGAAGATTTCCGCTAGGGGCAAAATATCTGCCGAGATATTTTGATAGTTACGCGAGGACACTTCAAGAAACCGGAGTTTGTGTAAGATCAATAAACGATTTATTTTACCCAGTTTTAATCCCTGAGATTGAGTAAGTTAAAATTATAAACAATAACAGTTCATGTCGCAGTGTGCGTGTGCGCAAAGACGTGAAATTTCAACATAAATTGTCAGCGTTAGTGATCTTCGAACGGTCTACGTGCAGAGTTGCAGCGGTCCAGTCGAACTGCGTGCGGAGCGTCGAGAGGCTACGCAAACAGTGGAATTCAACGCAACAAGTAACATAGTTGTAAAACAAGCCCATAGACTCCATTTTGAAAGGCGCATTTTTAATAAACAATTTTATATTATAAAGTAATAAGACAATAGTAAGTCTTAATGTTTTAATTTATTAAATTTTCCTACCTCCAGATATAGACTCTGTTATAATAATTTCAATATTACCTATATATCCAGTTTTAATTTGTATCGTTGCAATATATATATATATATATATATATTCCAGTAAAACATAAGCGATATGATTTTCCATTGCAATATATCCATGCAAAAAATAGCCGTATACTTATGTTTACTCTTCAGTAAACACCCATTCGCGAACGCACGCCCACCCCCACACACACAAATGTATATAAAGACATACTCAACATGTCCTGGAAATACATACTCAAAAGGCCCTTTTTTCCTATCAGCAGGAATATCTTATAGGCCTAAGTCACTTCTGTTTGCTGTGAAAGTACCATAGTATTTCTTTATAATACATCTGATATTAACAGCTGTTGGAGGTATGTTAGGAATGGTATTGAGAACCGCTGTAAAAATGTTTATGAAATTAAAAATGTCAGTCGCGTTGGCTCACAAACCGGATGATAATTTATTATAATATAAAACGAATACATTGTACGAAAAGAAGAAACTGTAGTATTTAAAATCGATTGCTCTTATAAAATTTGTGTAGTGACAGCGAATGGAATAATTGAATTTTAAGTCTTTTGAAGTCTAAGAGAATCGTTTATTAAATTGGCAAAATTTAAAATATTCGTTTCGACGTTTCGACAAATATTAATGTCGTATTCGGAGATGAGCCCCTAAGACACCTTAATTCGTGACTCTGATTTTTTTGTCTAAACTGTATGTGCCCGATCGCGAGTGTGCACGAGCGCATATGTGAAAAGTGTGAACTGTTAATATCAAACTTAGTGGATACAGTGTGTGTGTCAGTGCGTGTTCGCAATAGCAGTGGGCTATTCTCTGTGTAGGCCTACGTGTGTGTGTGTGTGTGTGTGTGTGTGTGTGTGTGTGTGAGAAGAGTGAGTTTATTAAGAGCTGAATGGAACTTAATTATCGGAGGCAATACGTAACCTAAAACTACGTGATCAACATTGCAGTGTGTCGCTGACTACGTGCTCGGACTGTCTGACCCGGTACAAACACACGCGCGCGCACACACACTGCCGCTCTCCCGCTCTTTTCGCTTTCCCTTTGGTCATTTCCTGTTCCCGTCCTGGATTTACGCGAGGATTTCCGCCCGTCTTTTCTTCGCCCTTGATTGATAGGGGAGAAAGATCAAGGGCTGGAGAGAGATCCTAAGTGCTCCAGATTGCCGGCTCGCCCGCTCGCAGGCGCACTGCTACCTCACAATTGTCTTATAATACCCTCTATTAAAGCCGTTTCGTCCCGGTAAACATTCCCCTTACCAGTCACGATGCATTTACATTTAAATTGCTAAAAAGCGTAAACGAAATATGAATTCTGTCTGCACTTCTTTGCTACAAAAAGTAATTTTTTTTTTTACATTCATCTGTTGGTTCACAGACCATTGAATACTTACCAAAGTTCAAATTTAACAAAATATAATATGAGTGTATTATTATGTCTATTATTATATAAATCAAATTATCATTGACCAAGTATTGCAAATTATTAACCAATTGCTGCTTAATTAAAAATAAACACTGATTTTAGGCTTAACTCGCGTTTTATTTTATTTATTTAGTTTTTTATTTAAGCATAAAATGTTAAAGCATCTACATTAATTAGCATCTAGGATGTTAATCGTTCTGTGCTGAAGTATCTTAAGGTTCGAGTAGAACATTTCTCTCTTGAATTACTGATCATAAATACCTAATCAGCGTTCAAATTTTGGGGAATCCGAAAAAATGTCACAGTTGAGCCACTAACGATAGGTCACCACAGACTAACCGGACTCCTCGGGTCTAAGAAAATTTAAAAAACATCTGTTAAATTTCAAAACGAAGTAGCTATTAACTGTGCAAACCACGAAAGCTTCCAAGCTAGTCTATATGTTTCTTATTATAATTTTATCTGAATCGCAATGGTGTTCATTTTCCGTTACTAGGCCTACAATTACTAATACTACTGCTACTACTACTATTACTACTACTACTAGCATCGTCACAGTAAGCCTTACCACCAATTACATTTCTGTATTAAACTTATATATGTCAGCGGGTAAGAACGCTGCCATATTAACCATTTCGAGCGACAAACGCTAGAACTATTCATGTTTCGTAATGCTATTTTAATGACTGGCAACGACTAACGGATTATAACATTACTTTAAGTAACGTAAACGGTACTTCAAAATGTCGGAAGATTCCAGGAAAATAAGAATACTTAATGCTAGTGTTAGAGATGAATCGAGGCCACAGATGCGCTGTGGACACTGACTCCAGTAGGCAACGAGCTCTTAGTTGCCACCCAAGATTACAAGTGCGCGAGCGATTCACGTCTCATGTATTCAGTTTACCCATTATTTTCAAAGGTGGAGGATCAACCCACTATTATAATGCATGGAGGATCAATCGATACGGAGTGACGCAGTACGATAACTATGTCTTACCAGATCCCTTCCAAAGGCGACAAAAGAACATTTTCCCCCAGAAAAATGTATAACTGAATAACCACGTAGAAGATCAAATAATGAATTCTATTAGAGACTGGAACATGTTGAAAACTTATTTTATTTTTGTATGTTGAAAAAGTTACGAACTTTAAACAAAATGGACCGCGACCTTAACACTTAAATCCAGTATTTACAGTCAAACGTGACACAATTCTAAAAAAATACTGATGTTTGGAATCAATGAATTATTTTTTCTAAAAGCAAGAAGAAACATTTCAAAATAAAAATAACTAAAAGAATAACGATTCGGAAAAATTAAATTCTGCCAGACATTTTAACACACTTTCAAATTTATTTCTAACCGTGACCTAAAACGTTTTTAATATAGTTAACAGAGAAGAATGCGTAAAGGAAAGTCTCCAAAGCCGCAGGCGGAAGATGACTAAGGCCCAGTGTTACTCCCCCTCCTCTTCGCTATAGGAATGAGTGAGTATAGAAACGAATTCAGAGGTCAAGACCGCTTTAGGCGGAGATACTTCCGGCTCCAAATAAGTGACGTCAAACCAACAGTATACTGTATTCCCGTATCATGCTGTACACACCTGAAAGTAGTAGTAGTAGTAGTAGTAGTAGTAGTAGTAGTAGTAGTAGTAGTAGTAGTAGTAGTAGTAGTAGTAGTAGTAGTAGTAGTAGTGGTAGTAGTAGTGGTGGTGGTGGTGGTGGTGTTGGTAGTGGTGGTGGTGGTGGTGGTCGTCGTCGTCGTGTGGTAGGAGTAAGGGTATTTGCAATGCTTTTGTTTTTTTATTACCGTCGCGGGGCCGCTGGGTGGTTAAGTGGTTAAGCGGTGGATTAGAAAAACTACACTTACGCAGGATTGAGGTTTGAGCTTTGTGCACTGTCCGCTCCGTGAACAATTAAAATTTGTCTGAATTCAGTGGGCGCTCTAAGGTCAAGTACCGCTTTTACCACTTCCTAATACCGCTACCAAGCTGCTACTCTGCTGACGTTAGACATTGAACAGTGGCTTAGAGATCCATAGTGTGCAGGGGCGGCTCATCAGGGGAGGCAAGAGAGGCTAAGCCTCCCCAGTAAAATTTACAAATTATCAAAAAATTATCAACTAGTAATAAGCTCTGATTTTTATTGTACCAAACCTGCAATCAATCAGTAATGACAATTGGGATTTTAAGCTATCTGATTACTTACAAAAAAACTTTTTAATTACCGTTATCGATAATAGCACAGAATAGTAGCAGACAGAGGCAAGGATCTGAGTAGCCGCCGTAGTACCCGTACTGCTATGTGAGAACTATGCCCAGCAAGTGGTGGGGGGACTCTACGCATACGTAACCGTGCCAGGGTGGCAACGATTGAGTTAGCCTCTCGGCACGGTTTAATGTGGTTTGTGTTAATTTTACGCAGCCTTTATGTTCTCGTGCTCCTTGTGCGTATGTATTATTATTAATTTTCTCTGTCTTCCCGTGTGTTTGTGATATCTACCACGAGAATAATATGGATTTAGCAGAAGAAAGTGAAAGTATATTGCAGTATCGAATCCTACTGAATAAATAATTTTTCCGGTTGAGTGATTTTAGAAAAGTTAAATGCTGAAATGTGGTCGACGTACCCTAAAATTTTTATTTCTTAAAAGGCATAAAACCCAATTTAGTACTTTCCAGTCGTCATTGTACGATCAACATAATTGGCTATGCGGTAGTGAAGTAAAGTAGAAGTTATTCTCCTGGCATGCTTACTGTTAAGCAGTATTATTGCTCAACTAGAAGTGTGATTTTCCAGATATGAAAATTTAACATTTATGAAGTTAGGTGACACTAAAAACTTTTCTCGCTATGATAAAATATTCCTGAACTCAAGATCGTCTCAGCACCATTGCTTTAGTTTCAATTGAAATTTCACTGAAAATTGAAAGTTTCAATGATCTGCAAATTCAAAAGTTGACCGACATGGTATAACGATGTTACCGACAGTTCTGAGAATAAGAAGGACCGCTGAGTGAATTTGCTGTAGGCCTACATCGCAGCTTACAAAACATATTTCTACTCAGAAGTTTACTTCTTTGCTAGAAGAGTAAGTTAACCGGAATAAGAATTCTTTGACCGGAATAAGTTAACCTTCCGGTCATCTTGTTAAAAATACGCGTAGGCCTATAATTCTAATAAGACGTGCATGCCGTAAAAATCAGATAGCTCTACCATAATTAAAAGTGAAATAACGTTTGTCGTAGGGGGGGGGTGCTATAACTGAGCGCGGCTCAGGTCACTGCCTCGTAGCCTCCCCATCCTCAGAACTCGCCAGCCACCACTGACAGTGTGCAAACTCCTCGTTGCGAAGCTAACAAAGTTTTCATTTATTTCGCACATGTCCACAACACTACAGTGTATACAGTATTTCATATTGTGAACATCGGCTGCAACAAGACTGGCGAGAGCATGTGTGTGACAGAGAGGGAGATAATGTGGAAGTGAGACAGTGAACTGTTTCGCGTCGTCTCCCTTCCCTTCCCTCTAGATAACTTAGCTATACCTGTAAGTGGGAGTAATTCAAGAATTGTGTCGGAGCAGCTTACTGTTCAGGAACCACTGTCGGGCGTGTACTTCACACAGCTCTGATTCATGACTGCGCATGTTGTTTTTGCTCGTGTCAAGGTATTTATCTGACAATTTTAAATATTGTACGTAGGAAAAGTATAGATCTGTGTTCTGTTACAATTTTGTCCATTCTAGTGCCTTTTTATTGTGAATCGGTTAACCACCTAACCAAATTTTTTCTTGAAACACTGAAATCCTCACAGACAATAGTTTCCATCCCCAGAAAAAGAAAGTTAAAAAAACCGATTTAGACCATGTCTATGAAGGGAGGTTATGTGGGACACGGTATATAAGTTTAACGATCGCGGGGGAGTATCCAACTTATAAAAAATTAAAATATAATTTTGAGAGAAAAATAGATTTTACAGAAGACGTGACTCTACACGGAACATTTTGTTTGAATAACATCGAAATTAGGTTTAAAACATATGATAGTGACAATCAGTTTTTACTGTTGGAGTCAGAATAACATTCCTATAAAAAATGCATAGCTTTAAGACAAAACCAGTGTCAGCAACTAATAATTTATATGCGGTAACAATCCATGAGTAATTTAATTAAGAAAGTTGTGTTAGTGGTTATAATCACAAACAGAATTATCACTGTTGCACACTACTATAGAAAATTTATTCCGATTAGCGCTTTCAAGCTTTACAGCTCATCGTCAGATCGGAAATTGCGATCGCCAGCTGATTTCCGACCTGACGATGAGTTGTAAAGCTTGAATAATTGAATAATAATGAGCTGAGCGCTAATCGGAATAATTTTTCTATAGTGGAATCCATGAGTAAGTTGGTTTTCATGTTCCAGGCGGCAAGGGGTCTAGACTGATAATCTGTCACACTGGTTCAATAAATAACGGCTTTTACAAAGAAGCACAGCTAGTTTTCCAGTCAATGAACACAACCGATTCCCACATAGAAATGAACCGTAAGTTTCTTCAGTGGTACGTACAATTTGCACCGATTAGAGAAGGGCTTTGTCATAGTTATCGCAAATGCGTACTACCATTCTAAGCTTAAGAAAAAAATACCTACAAGAAAACCAAAAAAGCAGATCTTGTAGAATTGTTGATCAGTAAAGCTTTACCTCACAATCTCAGGCACGCGGCCGTAGAGCTGTTCAATATCGTGAGACGGCACAGACTATGAGCTGGAAACGCTCCGTCTACCGCCCTTTCGCTGCTAGTAACACGCAATCAAACTTGTTTGGGTACAAGTGAAAGTAGAGGCAACCAAGAAAAATATCACATTCAAAAATAAAGGAAGCAAGAAAACGTTTAGAAGACCCACGCAGCCATGACCTATTTGGAGAAAAGTAATGTGAATAAATTGCGTCTCAAGTCTGTTGCTTGAAAGACAGCTAATTACAAAGACTAGGACGTAGATGATGTGGTGGTTGCTTGTGGTGGAGGTGGTTGAGAAAGATCTGGTGACGATTAATATGAAGAATAGTTATATGTGGTTCAATCACCATCAGCGGTTAATCATGATGTGAACACTACAAGTAATTTGTCTTAGTTTTGAATCATAATATAGCTAGACAATAATAGTTGTTTTCATAGTAAAAAGCAATACCCGCTACAGAAGTATTTCACACAGAATGATAACACAGTTCCAAAAGACATTTTTGTTTATTACACAAAATTAATTTGACTACTCTGACAGAGAGGAATCTAAAAAAACTATTATCACACACCTGCCCATCAGTTATTATTGATAACAAAAGTACAAACTTTCAAGGTCTAGTCGGTTTAGTTTGAGTTAATCAAAAACGTTAGCGTCAGGCGACTAATTATGTAAAAATAAGGTTATGCTTTTAAGGTTATACGAATTTTTAATTGGGAGCTTATATATAGACCTATACCAAGTTATTTATCTTAGCTAGGTTACCAAAGGGAAAGTTACCACAGACAATGACATGTAGGGAGGTTTAGTGGTATTGTGGTACGGTCAGTGAGGGTAAAAAGTGCAACAAACTGCTGCCGTTCCATACTTTTTTTTCTCTCCCTTAAACTGGATTCTTTCTTTTTTCAATCAACTAAAATTCCATTGATTCCCCGCTACAAGACTGCTATAAAGAACAACCCCAGCAGGAAATGTTTACTCGGGGGTTGACATCAGAGAGCAACAACTGCAACAAGTGCCATTCATATTAGGGTGGTTTTTACCCCGCGACACTTAAACTCCCTTGAGTACAAGGGGAAACACGACCACCTCCACCTCCGAACCCGCGCACCCCCTTAAGATTAAATTAGCTTTTTTAGAGTTCTACCAGCTCAGTTATGCCGATTGTTCCTTATTCCTTCGCCGCTGTAAACACACGGAAAATTATCCGTTGATTAAATTATGAACACAATTTTCGCACGGCCATTTGTCTGCGTGACGCAACAATGACTTGCCAGTGAGGACCCAACGAAGTGACGTATTTTAAAACTTCTCCCAGCCCAGTTGTAGGTTATACTTCTTTTTATTTTATAAGTTAACATTAACATACGACAGCCGCGACCTGATTTCTGGAGTCGGAATGTAAACATGAAAATTAAAAGACTCCTCTATCACTTTACAAAAAAAAAAAAAAAAAAAAAAAATGGAACGTATAGCTAGATTGGGATCAGAATTATCAAGAAAAGAAGATATAGAAAACTGAAAGCGATTGAGAAAAAGAATTGCCGTACGAGATCTGACAAAATAAAAAACGTAGATATTTGGAGAGGGTTGGCACGGATGTAGTTGAAACGATTGATGCAAGAGAAAAGAATTGATATGGACACATAAAAAGAGTTCAGAAGAAAGATGGCCCAAAAGTATGGAATTGGGACCTGACAGCGAAAAATAAAAGAGCGCGACTAAAACTTCGTGGTCAGGCGAAATGAAAAAAAAATGATATAAAGCTACCTTTATAATAATAATAAGACTGAACTGGACGGGTACGGAACATGAAAGTATCCGCTTGATAAACGCCAAACGGTATAGTTCAATTAAAAAAAAACCTGTATAAGTAACTAGGCCTATATAAGTTTCTTGCAGTATTATTATATATATAATTTATATATTTTCTGTATAAGTAACTCGATGTTTCTTGCAGTAATTATATAATTTGTGATGTTTTCAATTTGTTTCTACTGCAAGTAGATAATATTGTATATTCTTTTTAACACCTGACGCACGTTTCACTGAAAAATATCAGTATAACATCAAAAAATAAACATCAGAAACCTCTGATGATTCTGATATTTTTCAGTGAAACGTGCGTCAGGTGTTAAAAAGAATATACAATATTATCTACTTGCAGAAGAAACAAATTGAAAACATCACAAAATTTATATATATAATTACATAGTATATTAATATTATATAGTCTATTATCAAATTATAAACACTTTTGCAAGTCGTTGATATTACTATTATATTAAAAAAAATAATATCAGTGACTTAAAAAAGTAATTTTAATTTGATAATATATAAATTATATATAGCAGGCAACATTACAAATGTGTATTGTGACAATTCTGTGATTATACGGAAGGCAACTGTAATGTATAGGGTAGGTCGTAGGATGTTGTGTTCGTTGCGCTAAGTATAATTGTTGCACAATAAACTTTTCTTTGTTAATATAGAGGAGTAACACCTTGATGGCATGAAATAACTAATTTGCACCAGAATTAAATTCCTAATAAAATTAACAAAATTAATAAACCTATTACATCTTTAACAAACGCTATAACAGAAAATTTTAAAATAGCTGTATTAGTAACACACATTTTAAAACATAAATAAACCTTCCAGCAAAATACAATAAAAAAAAAATTTACCATAAGCTTGTGTTTGTAACATTATGTCAACTATCTGATGTAAGGTCGTAAAGTTCTCTAGTTACTGTGTAATTTATATGTTTCTAAATTAATTGTTTTTAATAACAGTAGTGAGTGAAACATGTTAAAAATATATTTTAATCATTACATAGTTGCACATCCCTTAATCTGTTTTTCGTTATAATATATTTTACTGTGCTATATGTTGACTGCTATATGTATAAACGTTTTCTGTACCAATCTAATATCTAACTGTTAATTATTGCTTTTATAATTAATTTAAAATTCCAATGTGAAGAGATTTGAAGATGACAGATGGCCCCGCAAAATATTGAAATGGATGCCACCGGTGAGGAGGAAAAGAGGACGTCCACGGAGGAGTTGGCGAGATGACGTAGCGGAAGCAGTGGTTGCAAGAAATTTAGAAGAACTTACATGCTACGATAGGTTACAATGGAAGTTGGGGACAGAGAAACGGCGACAGCTGTAAAGATCCGTTATATATAATATATAATTAATTTAAAATATCATTACATATAGTAATTTAAATTGTAATAGTGTATAAATTAAGTTCTGTGATATTATAATTTTCTCGGTTTCTTAAAGAAAACATTTGAAGATGTAAACAAACTATCTCAACTCCTTCACATATACAATGACTAGCTGTATACCCGTGCTTCGCTACGGTTTTTACTGAATAAACAGATTGGTTCGGTGGTTTTTTTTTTTAACCTTGGGTAACAAAGCACATTGTATAAATGTAATATTTACAAATTTTTAAAAGCATAAATGGGTGCTAATACTAAGTCTACTGAAATCGTTTTGTGAAACGAAATACGGCACTTATATAAAAATTCCTTGTAGACAACGTTCTTTGTTTGACCCTGTGGCTGAAGGATAGTTAAACTCTCAGAAGAGCTAACCCGTGAGCAAGCAACATACAACTGGCCATGGGAGAAGCAGTCTTCCCTCAGATCAACACCGGCCATTTTCAAAGAGTGCCCTTGTGATTTATTTATTGTCATAGCAAAGCAGAGTTTGACAGGGAACTGGAGTATTTTAAACTGAAAATGGTAATCCGATGGAATTAAGGGAATGCGTGGAATGAAGACTGCTTCCCCCTGACCACATCCAGTGAATAGTGTTGCTTCTATGACGTTGTTGAGCAACGATTTAATCTGCAGCCTAGTACCGTTACAAAGCTTAGGCGGTACCAGGTTTCGTAGCAGCATTATTGGAGCTCCAACTTTAAGGCAAAGATTGTGCGGTGGAATGCCTGGAGGATTAAGCGTGTGCAAGAACCCTACTGGGTAATGGACCGCATCTTCTACTTCCACCACAGAGTCCACGGATTGGTACTAGACAATCTCAGTTGGCAGTTTTTCCAATAATGTGTTATTGATATTTGCAGCAGTGTCATTCTTTGGAGTAAGGATAGCTCTTTCTTTCAGCCAAGATACATCTTTCAAGTAAAAATTAGTTAAATCTGGGTAAATTTTTTCAGCCAACGTTGTCAAGTCGCATACAACTTCACATAAGGCTTTTGTAATATTGACTTTGCCATTTTCTTCAGGTAGATTTCCATTACCGATCTGTAAAAGTAAACTTGAAAACTCGTCTGCCTTTAAACTACCTTTAAGATGCACCCGCATGTTGACTCTCCAGGAACGAACTTGGACTTTAGGCCACAGGACAGAACTCTTTAGACAGGCTCTAACTTCATCTGCTCGAGTTCCCCTAGGTACAACAGGTAAAGTCTGTCTGAAGTCTCCGCCCATTAGAAGTGTGACTCCACCCATCAGGTTTTTATTGCTTCTAATGTCCTGCAGAGTTCTATCCAAAGCTTCAATTCCTCCCTTGTGAGCCATGGTGCACTCGTCCCAAATTATCAACTTACAATCCTTAAGTACCTTCGCTGTGTCGCTTTGTTTTGATATGTTGCAAAATGGGGTCTCAGAGTGGTTTAAGTTGAGAGGCAGTTTGAAGGCAGAATGAGCTGTCCTCCCTTCATCCAACAACGTTGCTGCTATACCTGACGAAGCCACAGATATAGCAATTTTCCTATCTTGTCTTACCGTGGCTAATATTAAATTAAATTAATCATAAAGGTTTTCTCTGTACCTCCTGGTGCGTCAAGGAAAAATAGTCGTCCAGCCTCTGATTCAATGCTCGCAATTACTTCATTGTAGACATTTTTCTGCTCGTCGTTCAGTTTAGGCACGTTTTCAGCAACCAATTCAGATAGATGGACCGTGTTGTAAGAGATTTCTTTCAGGTACTCGCGGTTGACTGCAGAACTGTTGGGCTCTTGACTTGGAGAAGGAAGACCGAGTTGTTGGAGGGATTGATTGGACATTGAAGAGACTAAGTTTTCTAATGAATGTAGGCATTTGTTGTAAATGATGTTGTTCCGTAGTTCAAGCTCTAAGCCCGGACATTCATACTCCATCTGTCTCTTGAAGTCCTTTGACATACTGTCTCTGTGTTTCTCCCACAGCACTAAGGGATCCGCTGCTTGACAAAACACCAAAATGACAGCGAACAGTTGTCTGATTTTCTGTGGTGACTCCGACAGAGCAGCTTCCTCCAAGGTGATGTCCCAATGATTGTCATTTTGAAGTAAACCCAACGCTCTGCAGGCAGACTGATAAGTGGAGTGAACTATGCCAGATACCCTCTTAAGATCATTAAAACTCGTAGGCCCTTTAACTTCATGAAGGGGAAGACGTAGGTAGTAACATTCTGCATTGTTAGGGTGTACAGTATAAACCCGACCGAGCACTTGATCTTTTTTCACTCCTGGATGTCCGGGAACGGCTTTGCCTTGTTTCCGCCGACTAAACTTATTGTTTTTCCAGGTGTAGTAAGCAGGGACTTCACTGTAGATTATGGTTCTGGCAAAATTGTCTGATTTGCATAGTTCAAAGAATGCCAGTAGAGTGGTTTTGGGTGGATTTTGAACTTTGTCTTGAACGTTTCCGGGATTAAAATAAATTCTCTGGCCATTTTCAAGGTGTACAGCCAAACGCATTACGGGAGGATATCTTTCATGGATTGGGAAGCAAAATATACGCCATGCCGCTTCGGAACTACTTATGTAACGGCCTGCTTCATATTTGGACACTTCGTCCCACTCATTTTCCAACACAAAAGCTGCTTTATCACTGCCCTTGTTCACGTATTTGCAAATATACTTTATCGATTTGACAGAGTTACACAACTCGACATTGATATGTGCCAAAAAGGTACGTGACAGAACAGGATTGTACGGTACCACCCACCGACTGTCTAGGTCTACTCCATTGATGTTGACTGTAAAACCACCATCAGCAGGAGACCTTCGACGGTACTGGGGGTAGCCATCGTCAGCAGTTTGGGTTTCTTTAGATAAGGGACGTGGATATCTTTTGGAGCATGAGCCGTTAACCATGCAGGGCGAGTTCCTGTTTAAGCTTCCTTTTATCATCCGGATGATAAGTATGCTGCCAAATTCGTAGCAATCTACGCTTCCCACCTAACGTCCAGTATACCCATAGTATTTATTTCGTGCCGCGTATATCGGTATTCCTTCTGTGACCTTGAGAGTACTTCATAATTGAACGAAAAACTAAGGGAGAATGAACGTGTTTATAATTATTTTATAATTTCACAGAAGTTGCGTTAAGGCAGAAATGCGTTGGAGCCAAGCAACACTTTGATGTACGTGGAGGACGGGTTGCCAAGGTGGCCACCGTAGTCTGATTGGATAAACGCGTCGTGTAATGTAATGCTGCTTGGAGTCTTCCACTGATAAAATATGTCTAGAGTTCGACGGATTTCTCAGGATTTTCTTGCGTACGACGATTACCCTTTAGGCCGCAACGATAATATAGACCCATTATATTCCAAGCATTAGAGAACGGGCGATAAATTGTCGTCACAACCAGACGATGCGAAATTCAAGCATAAATGAGGCCTAACGCGTTTGCAGTAGCCGTTAGAAGGTCCGCTGTGCATGTTTTTGTCGTTATAAGAGGTGCAGACTTTATGACTGACGCACTCGATATTTCCTTACAAGAGCGTAATTGTAATTTCCGTACAAGAGACGTAGTTGTGTACGGCGTTAACTAGGTTGGCGTGACGTTTCATATCCGCTGCGCTCGCTAGGCTTATAATCGTGTGTTCCAGATGCTGTCGATTGTTATCGTGTCTATGTAGGTATGTCATTTGTCCAGTGCCTTGAGATCATGATGGGTGGATCCTCTTGGCTTAGGTTGTCGTATGACTTGGCTCGGTATATACAGTTTTCGTGCTCAGTATGTTGGAGTTTCGATCAAGCTCGTTCCGTGGGTGAGTGTCGGATTCCATAACGTGAGGAGACACTGAAGACAAGGCGTCCAGTCCAGTCGTTTCTCAATGCCCAACGCTTTAAGTGTGTTACGTCTGTTGACGTTGTTGGTGTGCAAGTGTTCGTGCGCATTGTGCTTGTGATTTTTGTGCCTTGTGAGTGTTGTGTGTTTTTTCATAGTAAGTATTAATTTGGATAACTTTGTCTTGATTATATATCTTATGTAAAGTTTTATTATTATTATTATATTGTTGACGCTCTATCACTGGTTGTTAGAGTGTTATTGAATTCTTTTCGTGTATCAGTTTGTAGATAACCGTCGCTGTTGATTGTTTGTGGCCGAAACGTCGCATTTATATTTTTTTCTGTGAACGACCGTCAGTTAAATTCAAATTCAAATGTTCCGTAGGAGTGATAGCTACATGGGCTACCTGGTTCGCGTGCCGACAACGTTTATTATTTGTTGCGTAAGCTGTGCAATGCTATTGTGGAAAATTTTCCGTGTACGGTTAGGTTCTGCTTTCAGACGCGTTCGCTGATTTTGCAGTTTCTCCGTTTCACGGCAGCTTCCGCAGGGAACTTAGTATACGCCTTCGTTTCAGAGTTGATTGTGTCCTTGCGGCTTCTCATAGGCAATGTGATGGTAACGGTGTTGTGTAAACCCTTATGTTGTGTTTCTTACCATTTAATTTAATTTGTACGTCATGTCTCTGAAAAGTAATATACCTACCTACTTTGTCCTAGTTCCTGGAGTCCCAGTCTAGGATAAGGAAAGATGCCATGTCGGGCCGCTGTATAATTGCCACTCTCAATACGAGCAGTTGATGATTATCAATTGTCTTTTTCTCAAAGCGTTCATTCTTCCGACTGGACTTTGCTTCTAATTTGGCGCTTCTAATAACTACTGCTTCTATATTGGCGCCTACGTCTGCGAGAACTTGTTCTGTCAGAAAAGCTCTTAACTAACGATATTTGATCAGTTATTTTGTTATTCACTTTTCTTAATATCTTTTTTCATCATTTAATAACTTTGTCATGTCCACACTTAGTTGGGATCTGTCACCAAAGAAATTAGTGGAACGGTACAACTCAGTTTTATTTTCCAACGAATTAGCGACAAAGTAAGTCCGTTTGAATGAGGAAACGGTAGGAATGTCGGTAAGAATCGAGACTGAAGAAAAAGAAAAAGTAATAAAATTTGAAATCAAAGGAAAACACGTATTCCTATGATCTGTGACCCAGTAAAGTTGTTGAGTGGGAACCACCTAGAAACTGAAAGAGGGGATGGTCCGACCGAGTTTTTCATTTCTATTTGAAGAAGTGAAGGAATGGTATGGGCCTCAGCATACCACTGTCCAGAAAAAATATCTTTATAGATGTTAGAACCCTTTGGATAGATAGGAACAGATGATAATCGAGAAAGTGGCGAGAAGTGGGAAAGGCAAAGAGTAAGAGTTTTTTGTACAAATGTAAATACTTGCGCGCGCGCGCGTGTGGATTATGGAGAGAGAGAGAGAGAGATAGAGAGAGAGAGAGAGAGAGAGAGAGAGAGAGAGAGAGAGAGAGAGAGAGAGAGAGAGAGAGAGAGAGAGAGAGAGATTTAACGGGACTACTTTTTTCTTGAATTTCAGATAAGATGAGGATATTTCCAAGTTGGAGCCATAAATCTGTCCGCAGCTCGGTGGTCAAAGTTTGGAATTGGCAGAGAGAAAGAGAGAGAGAGAGAGAGAGAGAGAGAGAGAGAGAGAGAGAGGTGCTAGCTACTGATATTACGGATTCACAACAAACAAAGTATGTATGTGAGGCGGAATGAATTGCGACTTGTGCTCTCGGGGACAAGTAAGAAGGGGCTAAGTATGCAACTTGTAGGGCGAACACGTACTGTAGGTGAGGTGATACATTGGGTCCTTAGCTGCCACCACCCGCCCTTACAGCACAACCCTCGCCACCGCCAAACCCGGCCACCCTCAACTCAAAATCAATACCGCTTAATTACACAAAGACGACAGGACACATTCTTTCCTTTTCCCTCTTATCGTTTGGGCGGTTTCTGAGTTAGCACATGGTCAAAACGCGTCCGTCATTATCGCTATAGACATTCTGCGACAAAAGAAGTTCAAAAAGGTCGCTAAAACAAAACTGTGTTACTTTTATGCGTCTGATAAAATAAACTTGCACTTGCCATTGCATCTATTATAATCAGTTTTATCTGCAAACTGTATATATAAAAGACTATAAGTAAGAGTACTCTCAAAGAATTAATGACGTGTAGTGAGTCATACTTTCCATTGACGTTTCTTCCCTAATAAGGGACTTCTCTCTCTCTCTCTCTCTCTCTCTCTCCTATGGCACTACAGCCCTTGTTGGGCCCTGGCCTCCTTTAATTTCCCCCCCCATTCTCTTCTGTCGGTAGCCATCCTCCTCCAGGAACGCACTTTCAGTATTTCTTTCGCATCCTCATCCACCGCGTCCTCCTATCTTCTCCTCGGTCTTCCCACTGGTCTTTTACCGTGGATTCTGGTATTCAATAGTTTTCGTGGTACTCTGTCTTCTCCCATCTTGGCTACATGACCACCTTAGACGCTGTAGTTTTATGTATTGTGTTAGCGGTGGTTCTTTATACATTTGATAGCCTACAATTCAAAGTTATATCTTATTCCCCACCCGTGTACCACGATTCTTCGTAATATTTTTCCTTCAAAGATATCGAGAGTGTTTGCTGCTTTTTAGAGTTCAGGATACACGTTTCGCAGCCGTAAGTTAGGATGGTTCTTATTATTGATTTGTATATCCTTAGTTTTGTGTTTCTGTGGATGTCTTTGGATCTTTGGATCTTTGGATCTGAAGATACTTGATGTGGCGAAGTACGCTTTATTGGCTTGAGCTATCCTGTTCCGGATTTCGGGTTCTTCTGTGCCGTTATTTTTTCTAATATGGTTCCCAAGTATTTAAAGTCGTCCACCTATTCGATATTGTCGATTGTTCCGTAGTTTCTTTGCCTTCTAGTCTGCACTAATATTTTTGTTTTATCTATATTGATTTTGAGACAACTAGCATATTGTTTGAGCTCGAAGTACGTTTCCTCTGTTGCATATTTTATCCGACATATTATGTTGATGTCGTCCGCAAAGGCTGCTAATTGGACCGATTTGTTTGTCAGTACGTTATTTCTTCCTACTGACACTTTTGTGATTACATGTTCTAGAGCTAGATTAAACAAGGTCGGGGCCAGCTCGTCTCCTTGTTTTAACCCTCGATTGATTACAAATCTTTCTGTCATGTGTCCTTGTATTCGTACTTGAGCTTCTGTATTAGCCATTGTCAAGTTTATCATCCTTACCAGTTTGACTGGTATGTCGAATTCGTATAAAATATTAGATAGTTTATCTTTATCTATCGAATCGTAGGCTTGTCTAAAATCAACAAAAATATTATAGATGTCTATACCTTGTTCCAACTAGGAACTTCATTTTCCCTAAGAAGGGACTTTTCTGTCACTCGGGAAAAGTTACACAACTGTGCAGGTTCCAGGCAAACCAAGAAGAAGACTTACGAAAGAAGAGATAAACATCGAGTAAGAACGTAGGTGTGGGAGAGAAGAAAGAAATAAGGTGAGAAGCAGTTGAAATGAACGTAGACCACAGTGACTATACAAATTGAAAAATGATACTAATAAAAATAATATTAACAGTAATGTGATAGGGTGCATTTCAGTATGATGACAAGAAATGCACAGCGCGCGAGTTTTCAGTGTTTTGATGGCGGTCACGCGTGTTTAGAAACGTTTAAGAAACAGGAAGACGATAACAATAAACGAAACGTCGTTGTAGGGTACGTGTAACGAGGGATAACGCGACATTATCAACATCCGCGCACATCGCCCGCATACCCTATATTGCTTTACAGTAAACTGTGTGAAACATCGTGTGACGCACTCTTAATATACCGTACTGTACACTCTGCACACCTGGCAAGCGACAAGCAACAATGGTATGAATTCTGTAAATGAACCAATAGTGCAGAGCTTCAACTAGCTGTATTAGGATTCATAGAATGGACGTTATCGTCGCTAAACTGATTAAAAAAAAATGTTTTGACTACACAAGAAATCAGACTTCTTGTTCACTGTCGTGTGCTGTACGAGTAATCTTTTCATATCACCTAGACATCATATCACCATTTTCATTTCATGATTATAAATCGTTCTTGATGTCGTTATTTTTAAACAAAAACAGATTCATGGAAACCACGAATTTCAAGTGCTTGTCAGATACACAACTGACAATTGAGACTTGACAATTCGTGTGTATTGTTGTGCTAGGATACAATACACACGGATTATTTTTTAACTATTTTTCTTGCGCGCATGTGAAACTAATCTTTCTATGTTTAAATGAAAGATAACCCATAACTGTGAATATCCATGTACATTATACATGAAATTTATAATTAAAATTATAACATTTTTATTATATTTAAATTTTTATAAGAAAAATTATTGAGCGTGTGTTCAATCTATACGACGCGAGAAACGGAAGGTTAACTATTAACAATATGCAAATAAAAATTTGAATTTTTCTAATATTAATTCATCTTTATTAGAATTCAATAAATAGCATAGTTGATGATAACAAAAATATGATTATGAACTGTTTTTTCAGTGCTTCCTCTTCTTCGTGCATCTACCTGTAAATAATTCTGCCTGTGCCCATGTACTGTAAACTTTTACTCCGAAATAATCATGTACTTGTATTAAAACATAAAAAGCGAGCATTAGCTGCAAAATGATTTAATTTCAAAAAACATCGTTTAGCTACACGTGAATATGATAGAATCTGCAGGCCAAATACTATACTAAAAAGCAATGAATCAAGTTCAATAACAATGCTCTATTACCCAAAACTCAGATACACTCATAAAATACTAATTACAGGCAACGTTAAGGCGCAACGATTTACCTTCCAGAATCATGTAACCCAGTAAGCGAAGAAACAACTCACAAAACAAAAAATTGTGTCTGCACTTCTGAGAATGTGTTTGCAACATGCGTTCTTTGTGTTCTGTGCAATGTGGTCAGTTAGAAACTTTGATTTTTTAAGTTAAATCAGTAACGTCTATTTATAAATGGGTAACGTGCGTTTTAAAATTCTAAATGTTTTCGTTAAAATATATCACTTCTTCACAGTGATCTTTATAAAGAACGACTGTGTCTTCATGTGTTTTAACGTGAATACTTAATGTTTAGAAGGCAGCACACGTTATCGCAGAAGTTTAACGAAACAAAACGTATCGATTGTAAAGCAACAAAGAGCGGCCGGCTGTTCCACCCCTGCGATGTAAGTAGGGCTAGAGTGACAATCCATAACGTGGCCGCCTGACGTTATCAAGGGTGGTGTTAAGAAAGGCCCGGCTGTCTCCCCGGGGAACATAAGCAACGGTATGAAGGAGGGATGGGGCACTCACGCAAACGCTATATCTCAGCCTGGACTCGTAATGTTTCCCTATGGATCTTGTAGCAACGGACAACCTGGCCCGGTTAATTGTGCTCCAGCCGCAGACATAACTCGAGAAGCGAAACCGCTAGCCAACACCGCTGTCAGACATCAACCCCCCACCCCCACATCACTCGGACTCCACCCCGACTCGACCGCCGCCACCCGTAACACGTAATTAAATAATCACATTACTTTGACACTGCGCCCGAACACATAATTGTATGGAGCCATTTACAAAATCTCACAAACAGTTTACAATTTAATAAGTTTTCAAGGGCGACAGAAAACTTATCAGTAAAGTAACGTTTTTTGATGTTCGATATATGATTTTTTTCGCAAACGTTATAGGAAAAAGCGCGGTCTCAGTGAGCTGCGACGAAACAAAGTTTTTACCTATTTTTACATGGTCAATTGCGCCCCCCCCCCGCTTTCACTTACTGACCGGATCCGGATCTGGAACTTTGTTATGCTGAATTTCTAAGAGATTTTAATTCTTCAACTTTTCATTTGTGCGAGTAACCTCTTTCTTCCAATTTTTTTATTAGGTTAGGTTAGGTTAGGCTAGGCTAGGAATTAATAGAATTATAACCGTAACTTCGTTATTGTTATAATAATAAAATGAAAATGCAATTGATAGCAACTGACCGGGTATTATACTATCTTGTTGCAACTGACCGCGGTCCGGAAAGCGAATGCTTGCAACTACTTTTTCAGTTGCCAGTCCTTTTTCTATTTTTCTTTCGTCCCGATATTATTCTCGTTCCGTTTCTGTACAGGAACTCTCTGTTCTGTTTCGTACGTTGGACTCTCTGTCAAACCATCTACCGGCGCGCGCTGTGGACACTGTGTGTAGTATCTGAGAGCATCATTTAGTAAGTCTCTTCTCTTCTCTTCCGTTATTAGGCCTATGTATTTTCTTTCGTATGTTGTGTATCTTTCCGTATTCGAACGTTAAATGATTGCTGGTGTAACGTTTACGTCAGTTCTTGTCACATTATTCCTGTTTCTGTCATTCCTTTTAAAACCTCTAACGGGTCTCAAAATCGTACTTCTTAATCGCAACGCTACGACTCACACGGCTAGTATGACCACTACGTAGAGAACGTCCGGGATATGAAGCCATAGTCCACTGTTATGCTTGTACGTTATTTGTGGGAGAAATTTCGGGCCTTGAAGGTTTTAAACTTTGCGGATCCTTTCTCTTCTTGTTGTAACCCGTAGGCTACTTCTGCAATCCGTTACACCGGCCAAGAGTCTGTTCTCGGACACACGTGTGTGTATGTTCGTGAGTTTATTTATATATGTATCTGTATGTGTGCGCGCGTGTGTGTGTGTGTGTGTGTGTGTGCGCGCGCGCGCGTGTGTATTTGCCTGAGCGTGTAACGCTTTGAATAACAAGTAAAGACATGCAGTTGGTTCAAAGTGAAGTAGTTGTGAAGTTACTACTTCCGTTTTTGTGTGTGCACCACCCAACCTTACTCTTTTTCAAATTGTTTGTATAGCCTTCTTTTGTTTTCGCTGCTTTGATTTCCAGTATTTCGTTATTTCTGTTCAATTTATATTATGACCCTTCTTCAGTTAATATTTCATTATTTCCAATCCTTGTAGACCTCTACAATTCAATGCGCATGGTTGAATCAAATTACTTTTATTATTGTTTTATTATTAGTTTTATCACCGTATTTGATCAATCCGTTTTCATCGTGTGGCCTGTGTTTTGCAATTAACTTCTTACTTCCTGCCTTATTTCTTTCTTCTTCTTCTTCTTCTTCTTTGTCAGGGTTCTTGCCGAACGTCATCAATCGTGACTTAGGTTATTAGTACAGAGTCTGTGAGGTCTAAACATAAGCAGTCTAAAGATTTAGCGTTTCTTACGGCTTAAGATATTAAGATGTTTGTATGGTAGGTTCCTCAGTTTAAAAGCACACTGGATGAGTGCCACTTCTTTCTTTTTCACCTTCCTTTCTGTGGATAGTAAGTTTCTCGGTACCATCTGTCCCAAAATAACGTTTGCTGAATAATTTGGCATTACTGGACATTCCTTGTCAGCAATATTGTGGAGTTCTCCGAATATTGAGTTAGTTGTCTTGTGAGTGGTACAAGGGATTCGTACAATTCTACGACAACAAATCATTTCAAATGTTTCGATCTTTTTACGACAGGTTGCATTGAAGGTCCTTAATTTGCAACTGGGAATATCAGTAACTAGTTTATCCGTTTTTCCTGTTAATACGTTATAGATATTTTTATTTATTTAAGTTATAAATGTTGTCGTCAATATACTCCATTATATTTATCCCTTAGAATAACAAACACAAACGTATTAATTACTACAATACTTCATTTCACTTCATAGTGAAATTCGTTTTGAAGGGCTAGATAGACCAGCGGTATGAGCCTCGGTTAATAACCTAAAAGTCCGGGGTTCGAATCCCGAGGCAGCATCATAAAACCAAGGAGTATATTACAGCTTGCAGGTTGACTCAGCCTGTGGAATGAGTGCCCAGGTCAGCAGCGACATTACCTTACTTGTCAGCTGTATGACTAAACCTCGGTAACATATCCTGTCTCTCGTACACCATTCCGATGGCATTTAAAAGATCGGTTCTGTATATTCACTTTGTAATATGTACAGTACTGAATAACTAGGACAATGAGGCGTCATTCCTTCAAAAAGATCCGAAAATGTTTAGCTTCATCGACTAACGGTCTGTTGGTTACAGGAAGTCAAGTGGAATTCGTACAATGGTAGACTTCACTCGGTACAATGCAACGCGCTGGGAGGAAGCAATCAGCGTTTTGACAGACGGTAAATACCGAGTAGTATGAGTCAACGAGTTAAAAAAATTCAAAACAGATTCAAAATTAATTGGTCGTCCGCCAGAATACTGGTCTGGTTTGTCGGCGTTTCCAGTTTCTTCAACGGTATTCGTGCACTGTGTGTGTACGAGCGCATTTTTTCTTTTAATAACAATAATTTAGAAAATCTAATAATGTTAAATTAAATTCCTCAGAGATTAATTAATTCCACGACTGAAGTAGAGAGCGCGACCTACAATTTGCAAAAGAATTTACGACGTTCGTAAGACAGTTTGATATAACACGCACGGGTCCGCTTAATAGTTTCAGACAAATGAACTGGACACTTTCTGCTTTATTTATTTATGTACTTATTTATTTGTTCAGTGTTTCATGAAAAATACTTCCTGTTACCTTAACCTGAAATTTAGTAAGCAAAATTAGAGATAGAAAAAACTATAATCATATTATTACTTCGGTACGACGACCTTCAATAATGCCAATCCGGTCTTTCGCTAATTTCTTCTGTTGACGTCCGTTATTATATAGCTGAATTCCAAAGCTGGCTTTAGAAGATATTATAAAAATGAGGATAGACGCCCGCAGCAAAAGAATTACTGGAAGTACAATAGGATACCTACAATATGGACCACATATTTTTACCGCAAAAAAACAAATTTTAATATATTTTTTAAATTACTGTACATTTAAAATTAATGTAAAATTATAATAATATTTATTTTTTCTATGCATAGTAACTAAAAATATGCCTAATATTGCCTACTCCACATGAAAAAATATTTATGCACACATCACAAGTATACATACGCGCGTGTACATGTGTTCATACTTAGATTATTTTGTTTGTTTTTCGTTGTTGCCGGGTTAGTTTGTACCTGCGTTGTTGTTAACCACATTTCAATACGCTCTGAAGTTTTCTTCAGAATTTATTTGTTGATTTTTTTGTGGTGGGTGGGTGTTTGCTATGACTGCCACGTGCTTTAATAGGGGATTGTGCACCGGCGAACGATGGTATCGTGGCCATATACGTGGAACTAACGGAGAAATGGAGACACAACGTGACAGCGTTCGCCGTTAACGACAGACAACCGTCGCCATTGGAAATAACACACAAGGTGAAGAAAGCATAGACACGAAAACGTAGAGAAAGTAAAATGCAAACAGCTTGGACAAAGTAAAATGCAATCACAGCTTGGACAAAGTAAAATGCAAACAGCTTGGACAAAGTAAAATGCAGTCACAGCTTGGACAAAGGCAACGCCAAAAATACGACTTGAGCGCTTAGTCACACACACATACAAACCACATCAAATATATAGCCTACATCCATAAAAGCTATATATTTTAGTTGACATAATTTATATTACTTCTTATTTACTACATTATTACAGTGTATTATTATTATTTCGTTATTATTATATTAAGTAATAATAGCCTATTTTTATTATATAAAGTGATATAGCCTATTAATACATGAAATAAGTCTGTATGAAATAAAGCTACTGTTTGTAATACCTTATTGTCTTGCTTACTGTAACCTTCAGTAGTGCTTGAAGGTACTAGGCGGCGCTTGTGAAAAACGGTGGAGCAGTATGATGAACTTAGCAATCAAAGTGAAGTACTTAGTACTTATACCCTTAAAGATTTCTGTATATACAGTCACTTCCGGTTATTTTCCCCCTCCCCCTTAACATTTCTCGGAATATATTCTATTCTAAAAATGAAGTCCTCGTTTTCTAGCGCAGTTTGAATAATAGCCTATAGGTTTTTTGTGACAGATGACTGCAGAATCGCTGGAATAACTTAGCCTAGTCTTCTTTTTCCTCTCAGCCTTCGGAATTTGTGTTTCAATCACTGGCATATCATCAATAATTTCGGTTTTACTTGCTTTTCTCTTTGTCTTTCCCCGTTCTTTTATTAGGAGCATCCAAACAACCTCTTAGAAAATGATTAACTATATTATGAAGACTAATTTAATGTAAGCCTTTACATAAACTAAATTTTTAATGTTCATATACTGTCTTTTACATATTGCGAATTCTGTACCATGATTTTTAGAACTACATGAAATACTACGTGTATGTGTCCGTGGATACTTCAAGTAGCCCTAATAAAATGGCTAAATTACCTTATGTTTTAATATTTACTAGAATTCCTAATATCTATTACAATACTATCAGTTTGTAGTTTGTAAATGTAACATTGTAACTTTTACTATATATATGCGTAAAAGATAATGTTTATATTTAATTGTGTGTAGCATTATTAAATGTTTAGCTGTGATTTTCTCTGAAGGTATTCAGGTAGTAATCGCGTTTTCATTTAAAGCCTTGTTTACTCATTTTTATCATGCATCGTGATCTGAAAACCAGTAAATACCAGAGAAATTAATAGTCACAATTTTTTGTTAACAATCCTATAAAAGAATCAAACTCGAATTACTCTCATCCAATACGGACTAGGCACGCCAAATAATAAGCTATTAAATTGATAATTAACATTATGGCAACAAAACTGAACAACTGTTAACGTCCGGCCTAACACCACGTTCAAATCGCTATAGAACAATTCGCATAGCTAACTGACCTACTTCCTTTTTATCAGCGTTTTATGTTAGTGCAGTTAAAGTCGCCTGAAGTGCTTGTAAGTTAGAAGATTCCAAGTTACTCTGCATTAATTAGGAAATTTTTGGAATATGTGAACGTGTGTTTGTTAACTAACAAGTTGTACAATTGGTATACTTCGGATCAAATGTTGAGCCTTATGCACGTGACCATGTTATTCCCGGCGCGTCGTCATAAGTGTTTTTTTTTTTACAGCTCATGTAATTAGAACAGTCGCTTAATCTGGATAAAGTCCGCAAATAAAGGACAGAAGTCTTCTAATCAGCAGAGTCCACTATAGTAAAAAAAGATCAGAATTACTAAAAATTCTTCTTCTTCTTCTTCTTCTTCTTCTTCTTCTTCTTCTTCTTCTTCTTCTTCTTCTTCTTCTTCTTCTTCTTCTTCTTCTTCTTCTTTTACGAATATACGCCTGTCGCTTGTCAGTTAAACTGCAGTCAATCTTTCTTTCTATTTTTTCTTATCTCTGAGTTTCTTCTCCCTGCATATTTCACTATTCTGTCATTCCGTTCTTCTCTTCTCCTTATTGTAAAATTTCCACTGTTGTCCACTTTTCATGTTTCTCTAATATCCTCATTTCTTTGTCGACTTCGCCTCTTATTTTACTTAATGCCGTGAAATTTGTGCCTCCTTTGTTGTTAGCTTTGTTCAGACTGTCTCATGTCTAGTGTCTACAGCATACGATATTATTATTGCTGTTACAACTGACTTTTCAGTTTCGTTTCTTAGGTGTCTGTTGTATCTGTTGTACCAAATGTAGTAAATCAAGCACCCGTTTAATTTGGCTTTTTTTTCTCTTTGCCCAAAGAATTACCTAATTAAAGTAAGAGGATATATATATCCTCAATCGGTAACTACGTTTTTATAGGTGACCACGTGAGTGTAATTAGTGTATTGAACTGATATTATGCCTAATAACAGGTCGAAACTCTTAATTACCCCTTCTAAAGCAACTAGTCCGAAGCAAGCAGATGTATATTTATAAAATACGTGTTCGTTCCATAGGTAAACACGAAGAAATAAACCAGTACGTACAAGAAAAATCGTTATATTCACGCAACAACTTCAAATATGCAGGCGAGCGACATGGACGTCACGCAAACGGGAAGCGTAACCACACTTTATTGACAGAGGACGACATTCTGAGCCACGTAGTTTTTTTCTCTCTCAGTGGAATGGAAAACACGGAGGTTAAGTGAAATAAAATTGCGATAAAGAGAGCACCGCTTGGCCGTTATGGTCTCCGGATCAATCGTTGTCATTTTATCACGCAACTTGTAACATTCACGGCCTCGACTGTGACTCACCCCCGATCCCCCCCACACACAAACCTCGTCCTTTTTATTCCCTTAGGAACTTCTACATATCCGCAGTAAGATGTGCGTATGCAGGAGACGCACCGAAGCACCGAACTTCAGGCCTTTTGATATTCCTCAGTGTAAACAGAGTCAGAAAAACGTTAATCGTTGTTTGAGTACAGCTATGCCTTTTTAAAATTTTAAATAATAAACTAATATAATTTGACGTTGATAATTCAAATTTTAATTGCTCCAGAACATTTGAAGTAGTTTACTTCTGTCTTCTGGAAACGTCGCCTGAACTAAATGATTCGCTAAATCCTATTTCCGATTCTATCAAATTCCATATGGGTACGTGTTGGTTAAAATATGCCTACATATTGTTGAAAAATATCTATCCTTTAAAATTAATGTTATTCATTGTTACTAAAAATAATATTTAGTTTTCCCAAATAAGGACACAGGCTAGTGAAATGAGTTTTTTAGGATCAGTACTAGGATTATCACGGAGGGACCTGTTAAGGAATGATGGCATAAGGAACATCCTTGGAATATACAACCTAAACGAAAGTATAAAGCAATACAGACAGGATTTGAACAAACCATGTTAAAAGGATGCGTAAGAACAGGATACCAAAACATATTTCGGTTTATAATCCGAAAGGACGGCGGAATATTGGAAGACCAAAGAAAAGATGACCGGACCAAGGAGTACACAACGGATCGTAAGGTCCACAGTCTGAAGAAGAAGAAGAAGAAGAAGAAGAAGAAGAAGAAGAAGAAGAAGAAGAAGAAGAGGTTTTCCCGTCTCAACTTTTCCATTTCTCGTCTTTGAGATCTCGTCACTCCTTCTCTCCAAAGACTTACGAGGTCTCCCTCTTCTTAGTCTACTCAGAGGCCACACGTTCCTAATTCTTTATATTGTTAAGTAAAGAAAAACGTGCTGAAAAACGTGTTACACCATTACAAAACACTCTACGTGTTTTTCGGATGTTCCAGTGGAATCCGGCTGTAATGTTGTGTGCGTACGTGATCTCAACATGCGTTAGCGAGACTTTTCTAGACTTTGCCAGCCGCACGCACTGTGTCAAGGCCGCAATCAATTACGTTCTAGTGTAGCGCTGATGCGTAATATGGATGTTTCTGGAATTTCGGCGGGGTATAAATAAATACAAGTACTCGGCGACGCTCAGTTTCAGTTTGAGTTGCGATTTATTCGAGTGCGGTTCGTAGTATTGTGGCGAAGTGTGATGTGTTTTATAATTGTGCGAGACTCGTTGACATTAGTATTGCGTGTGAACAATTTTTATTTGATTTGTTGTAAGAGACTATCTTGTTGAGATAATTAAAGCTGGTGATTAGTGACTTAATTGGTGTCTTGTATTTTGTTTTCCACTGTACCGTACGACGATAACAGTATCCATTAGACCGTCGTAACAATATCCATCACCTCCAGCTCTTCTTACGTACAAGTCAGTGTTTTGTCTTTAATATAACTAAGCCCATCTTTTTTCACTTTCATTCTCCTTCTTATTGGAGACGCTGTAGAGTCTATAGCTCCTCCTCTGCAGACTATTTCCGTTGCCTATATTATCCCTTTATCAGTTTTGTGTATGACTTAGTTTCCGCTTAGATTATGACACTGACGTGTCTAACACACGTACTTGTTTATCGTATTCTGTTGTTAGACAACGACAAAGGGAATATCAAAATATTGTTTGAGGCTTTTTAATCTCACTGGTTTCACTGTACTTAATCTTTGTTTAAATTCCCCAATGCGGTCCCCGTGATGAGATATCATTAGTCTTCAGTGTATACAAATTAATACATACAGACGTGTGTATATCCAAAGTGAAAGAGGAAAGAAACATTAGAAGAGCAGAGCTGATGATCCGCTAAGGTTGGGAGCGGTCACGTAGCAGATGCCGGACAAAATGCGTGTCAACAAATCTTGTTAACAGCGCCATCTATGTCGGCATTTGTCTGGTGTCAAAACACCCGCACAGCCATTACCGCCGCCCGGCTCTATCTCTCTATCTGTCACGGCTGTACCCGTCTCTTAATTTCGCTACAAGGAAAAATGCTTTTGTCTGCCACGTGTTGTTGTACTGAGAGTCCATAATAATATACAACTGACCTAAACAGAAACCTACACACTTAAACAAAGTAGGAATTCTCTATGCTCGTATGTGTATGTTTATGTGTGTTATATCTTATATTTCTATCGTGTATACACGTATATTGACAAATAGTTTTTTAATCACGTGGAGACTGTTCTTGACGCCCTTTCTCTCTTTTCCAGTATGTACATACACCAACACACACACACATAATTTATTACATTGTATTAATACAATAACACATTTCTTTTGTAAATCAGTTTTATATTATTATATACATCCTATTTAAGTTCGTTTCGCAGAGATAAGCTGTTTGTATGTTCGCTAAAGTTATGAATATACATTAAAATTTATAAACGTTATTGAACTAGTACAATATAATAGTTAGTTACTACTAGAAGCTACAAGATCGTCAAGAATAAATAAAAATTGGAGTGTGGTGGGACATCCGCCAGAAATGAGAATTTCAAATCGTGAGAAGAATTGGCGAATGACTGATTCGACGTGTAAAAGGTTGCTCAATGTATCTGGAGTAAGAGAAATTTTGCTATAAAGAATTAAGATTCAAATAAGGGTGTACGGGCAATTAAATGTGATGAGGGCATAGTAGTGTTTGTATTACAAGTAAATGTATAAGTGTTTATAGAATTTAATTATAAGAAATCGATATTTACAAAGAATGAAAATAGAATCATATCACATACCGTAGTATTTTCAGTAACTACTTATGTATTTTCATATACAAATATTATGTAACAATTAAGTTGTTTTCAATACAACTATATAATTTACGTTTATTTGTTTGAACAGTAGAATGTGATACCCGCAATATAAGAATTAAATTTTTTACAAATTATAAAAATAGCTAAATCACTAAATCGAATTTGGAAACATAGAAAACTTCAAGCCAAATACAATATAAAAATCAGAATCAAACTCGTGAATCTACTAAA
Source organism: Magicicada septendecula (assembly GCA_034769895.1). Classification (NCBI taxonomy): domain Eukaryota; kingdom Metazoa; phylum Arthropoda; class Insecta; order Hemiptera; family Cicadidae; genus Magicicada; species Magicicada septendecula. Next base: position 117,893,682 of record CM068375.1, on the reverse strand, counting down.
AACATACAGAGTAAACAAAGATACAAAATTATACACTTTCGACGTTTCAAACATCTACCCAAGCATTCTCATTGACGATACTAAAATATTCTAATAAAAAATAGGTCTCACTGATTTTAAATTATTTTTATGAATTAAACAATAGGAAATTGGTGTAAATATATTACAGACTGAATACAAGAAAATGATATCAGAAGTATTTAGCTCGATCTCTCATCATGTGAGTACATTTTCTCGTATGAAAAAATGATTTTTAATATTTAAGTTATTCTTTTAATAGTATTTAAGTACACAGGATATGTTCATATTCTTAAAAATATTACGATTTGTTTAAAGCACACATGTTTATGGCAGTGGGGAAATTTTTGGTAGCTATGTGGGGGAAAAGACGTTTGATTTAAGTGGCAACACGGGCAACGTTACTTATTCGTTTCAGCTGTTTTGTGACGTGTCGAATCAGTTTGCTGTCCTAGAAGCGCGAGGTGTATGGGAGTGACCATTATTCCGTAAATGAAGTTCTCACTTCAAAGTGTGTACTACTTGTGATAAAAGACCAAAAGATAAATTCTGATTATTTGATATACTTTCGGCAGTTGGTGTTTGTACCAGCATCTTTGGTCACGGTTACTTTACAGTCATGGTGAAACGGTTGTATCATAATTACAATTTCTAGATGCGGAAACTGTGCATTCCAATCTTCAGACAAATATTTCACCGGATGAAAAGCGCTCGAGACAGAGTTAAACAGATCACTAACGAAACTAACGATTTAAACAGATCATGAAAGTAAACGTGAATAGGCCTATATCGTCATATTTACAAATTTAATATCATTAGTAGTACACGTATAGACCTACTAGTAAGTTCCCCCAGCTGTCGAACGTGCTCAATATTTTGAATTAAATACATTGGTTATTAGGTTAATTACAATACCAGATAATTTTTTAAGTATCGGAAAATTACGAAACCTGGATACTCTACTATTTTTTTTAGTAAAGTAATAATTGTAAGCAATCATATAATAAACACAAAATATTCCAAACTGTTACTACATTAAATTTTAGTTAAATTTATAACTATAATGACTTATTAACAAATAATTTAGTTCTAGTTTCTATGTCTATGTATGTTTCCATAGATGTCTACAGGGCTATATCTAAAATGTTTACAAATATACATAACTGATAACAATATATAAAACGTTTTTTGTGAATATAGCTTAAAACGTTTTGAACGCGATCCAAAATTTGTTAGGAATGTTTAGACATATGAATTCTGGCAATTATTAAAGATGTCAAGTTTCTATTTAGAATAAAGTTCCTCACAAAGTAATTTCCCAAACAAACTTTTACAGTTTTCTTGTGAGTTCCATTTTTGACGTTATGTTGTTTCTAAATATAAATAAAATCATAGTAAATGTTACATTCGGATTTGGGTTAAAATTCCCTTTAGTCTGACACCCGTCTGGATTTTACAATTTTTTCAAGTTTTTTATGCCTTTTTTGGGCTTTGATGTCCTAAAATCCTAAAATTTTCAAATTTGCAAAACTTAACGCTACGTTTATATTTTGGTCAAGATTCTCTTTAAATTAATACCCTCAAAGATTTTTATGATTTTATCAAAACGTTAACCCACTTTCGGGCTCGGGTTCCAAAAATTGTTTAATTAAAAAATGAACACTATATTCAGATTTTAGTCAAGATTACTTTTAATTTGATAGACAACTTGGATCACTGCGGTTCGTTCCAGAATTTTAACCCCCTTACATTTTTGTTTTCCATTGCCTATTTTTTGGGGAGTTGATCTCAAAAGCAATTGTAGTGTGTTGAGTAGAAGTGTGAACACGCGTGCCATGTTTTACGAAAATCGGTTAATACATTCATAAGTTGTCATGAGATATAAGCCTACTACTACCAGACAGGCCAGACAGTAGACAGACAGACCAATACCAAACAGTCGAGTTAAAACTGGGAACTTGCTTAGCTCGTGCAGGAAACAGTTCGCTTAAGTGGAAACGTACAAGCTGATGGGTCATTTACACTGGTTATAATTTTTCCCCCGTTCCCAGTATCATTGTTCATACTCCCATACTCTCACTTCATGTTTGGGCTTTTTATAATCTAAGGCAGTATTCGGAAATAACTTTGTAGGCCTAACCTATGTACAAACACATTAAAAATGAGACGTTTAAGAACAAATTCAATTAAAAGGCAGTATTTGTTTAAAATCGTATACTGTTATAATAAAACTAGCAATATAATGAACACAGTTGCTAAGTACGATCATTACTGAAATCGAAATAATTTAAATAGGCCTATAGTTAAAACTCACACATTATGTCTCTGATCGTGCAGATACAAGTCTGAAAAATTCGTTAGAAAAACTAATGTTTACGCTTTAAAAATGTATTTAATTTCCTGACAAATTTTTTCTGTACGTTCAATAGAAGTTCTATTACATATGTTTTGTTATGCTATATATATCTGCACACAAATCATAAGATGATAATAAAAGAAAGTATGCCTATAATTATAAAATATCTAACGTTCCACGTCGGGTATATTGGTGTCTGTATGCGTATGTAATTAATTACGCACACACACATACGCTTTAATTAAGTTTTAATTCGTGGTTTTGGGAATTTGGACAAGTAGATAACCTTCGAAATGTGGACACCATAATGACCCTGAGTATTTGTTCACTCAAAGATGGTGTGTCCATAATCAGTCCAAGTAATTAGAGCAAGAGAGTGCACAAAAGCAGACACTGACTAGAACGTGAGAAGTGAATCCTTGAAGCGAGACCAAGAGTATTGGTTTATACATATATATTGTAATAATATAAATAAATAAGTTGTTGTAGTAAGAAGTATGGATTCTGATGTAATCGAGCCCCTCTGTTTGGACTATTCAATTTGTAATAAAATAAATAAGATTGATGTGTGAATCTGTAAGTTGTAAGGTGTTTAATTGGTGTGGCTCTCGGCGTCTTACTGGCCTGAAACACTTCCTTAAGTTTCCCAGCTGGTCGAGTCCCAATGGTAGCAAGACCGGTCGAGTAGCGTAAAGTTGATGAAGAAATATATATGCTCAGCTTCACCGAAAGTTTCAAAACAAAAATTATTGTTTTGAAGAAAATTAAAAAAAAATTATGTTTATAAAAAAAAATAATAATAAAAAAAAATTTTAATTTTATTAATTAATTAATTAGGATCAATTAATTAATATAGGGCTGTGAAGTTTTAAACAGTGTAATGCTCTTCTGAAAATTTTTATTAAAGTTTTAGTATAATTTAAATAATCTATCACCACTCATAAGACTGTCTGTAAACCAATCGATATTTGTTTACCTTTCTATTTTTTAGGTTATCTTCACTTACGGGTGGTAAAGTCCTTGTAGATTATCAATTAGAATTATATTATTGGTAATTAGTATTATTGAAGAAATAAAGAACTATTAAGTATTGAAAAGTATTAATGTTTTATTAAGTAACAGCAATATTGACTCTTATCGATTAGTATCGATTCTCAGGATATCGAAAAAAGTTACAAGTATATGTTATAAAATTATATAGGGTTCTTTAAACAGCCAGTTATTACCAAAGTCAGAGAAATCGGGCTAATATTTAAAAAGTATAACGTTACAATCAAATTAATAGTTATTAATAAACACAGACATTGAATAATAATTTGTAAATATAATAATTGTTTTCACCCAACAGCTGTTGAACTAAGAGGAGGCACTGGAATTGTCAAAGAAAGATGGCTGCCGTCAAGTCGATGAAAATGTTGCTCGTTGCTGCTGCATTCCAAATAATGTATTTTGACGCAATATTTCTGTTCTCGTGTCCGCAAATCTCTTGTTATATGTTGTGTAGTGACTGGTGTAGTGATTCTGGGTTGTATTTAGTGTATCTGTATAATTATTAGTTCAAACACTTTCTCCGATTCCGTCACTAATTTGGTTTAATGTATTATACAGTTTTCTAGTGTTTTATGGTGTTTTTCGGAGTAGATTTATATTGTTCTGTGTTATGGAGTGTTACTTGATCGTTTCTGTTATAATATGATAGTTTCAGAAGTATTTTACAAGTCACTCGCGATTTCACAATAACTCACTATACACTCGCTTTGTATGATGATTATAGGTTAGGTTATTCACGTTTTCAAAGGTATGTCGTGTTAACCGTTCAACTACCAATAATTAACTAACTGTTTCCTCCAGTTTCAATTAAACTCTTAGCCCATATAATATTATCCTTAACATTGTTCAAAAATATTTTCACATCCTGTGTACATTTTACTATTTCACTATATGAATGCCTAAACTTTGGTTATTTGTCAATTTTATTCACTAGATTTGATTTAAATTAATCTTTCAGTTCATTCTGGTTATTTTCAGATTAAATAATGCCATTTTATAGTGTTTTCTGTCCAAAAAATAGTAATTTTACTTTCAGTTTGGGTATACTCTGAAGAGTCCAAAACATCAAAATTTACTTCCTGTCATTATATAAATTCAGCCATTTTATCAGTTATATTTAATATTAATAATTCTATATTGTATTAAAAGGTTCCTATTCCCTTATTTTCTGGTAGTTAATTGAATTAGTTGTATTCTGACACATTATTCTGGAATATATGACTCCCATGTCTAAATTTCTGAGTTTAGTCATTTTCGTTTTTATTCATAATTCTGAATATAATTTATTAAAATCTCTCTAAATGGTATGTGCAATTATATGGCATGATCTCAAGTTTATTTTGTCTAAACCCCTTTTGTTTATTTGCATTTAATTGAGCAATTTCTCTGTTTTGATGAAGTTTGGTTTCCATTCTTTTGGCCTATGATTTTTTAACAATTTTTCTTACAAAATAATTTACAAACAATATATGATGTGTGATACCCTCTCTGACTTTTACAAATAGTATTATAAATTAAACATGTTTTTAAATTACACAAAAACAATTAGTATTGGTTACAATACAAACAATAGTTAAAACAAATAACGAATATTTTTTTTTTAAATAAATGGTTGTCTTCAAGTCAGACATTTTGCAACACAATCCTTATTTCTAAACATGGAAATATGGCTTACAAAAAAGGTTTTTTACTAACTAACATCTTAATTACTCTCTACTATTTACAAGTGGTAACTATTTTTATAGTTCTGATGTTAGTTGTTTCAGACCCAAACAAATGGCCTTATATCTAATACATTTTTAAACATTCTTGTACTATATACATAAAAACCTTATATTTATATTCTTATTTCTAAACATTATTATAAGTAGGATTCTACAGTTTTTATACTGTCTTTTACATTGTCTTTGGGGAATTGTACCCTGTCATTAACAAATAAATAGTATTAATTGTTCAAAAGGTATTATGAACTCTGTTTTTCTTTTTTCATGTAAAACAAAATGTTATTTTAAACAGATTCATGTCTTATGAACAACATATTGTCACAGTACATATTTTAATTGATTGAAAAATGCATATTTCATTGCATCCAATGTTTGTGATTGCCAAGAATGAAACACAAGGTTCATTTTTTATAATACCCAAAACTATCACTGGTTCACTTTGCACTTATTATTATGTTAATGCTAAATGGTCGTATAGTCTTATTAACATAATAAATTGGTTAGCGTTTTTTCAATGGAGATTTGTTCCATGGGTACTATATTATTGTTTCATCTTAGTTCACAGGAAACTTTTACTTTATACACTCCTCTCTCTTAAATTTATATACATGTGGTTTTTATTTCGTTATACTTTTGTTTTTAGATATTTATTTTGGGGATATAGGGATTTGGGTGTCTTTTATAAGAGCATGACATCTTCTTCAGGATGCTGCCCTCTTCTTCTTTCTTCAGTCTTCTTTTCTCCTGCCTTCTGGGACTGGTATCTTCTCCATCTTCTTCTTGTTGCCATCAGGTTTCTTGGGATCTTCTCCATCTTCTTCTTTATTTCAGAAATACACAACCTGTATTGGTTGATCTTGGCTTATTTTAGGGTTTCTCTTCTATTTATTCTTCCTCGTTGTGGGTTTGGTCATATTCAGTACTGCTTTGTTATTTACTATTTTACCTTCCTGGGTTATACCTTGAAAACCTTTGGTTATGAGACTGGTCTTGGATGACTCATCACTAGTAACTCCTTTTACTTGAACTTGGATTTTCATTATAATAATGATTTCTTTCCACAGTTGCTATGAATTAATCTATTTATATTAAACTTAATGCTTTCTTCCAAATTTAAATATTATAACTTCATTATTCTAATGATCAATTGCCATTCAATATTATGCTTATATCTGTCACGCTACAATATGTATAGTAACTGAATATCACTGATTACACGAAACGATGTTCATGTGACTGACGTGTGGTCAGTTATAAGTGACTTAATCTGTTCAAACTGTTCGTTGATATCTAAACGTTAAAAAGGAAAAATATTTACTTAACGGTTTTAATACGTTGTAACGTGATAATTCCCTTTAATAAAAATACTTTAATAAAAGGAAACATTGAAGTACAAAACAATAAAAGACTAGGAGCCTAATTTATAGAATCTTATTTTATGCATGATTAGTAGGTAAAATAGAACAATTATTGTATAAAAATTTGTGTTAGACCTTGTTATATACTATAATAGATAGTGTATTTTATTTTGAGTATGTTAGAAGCAATTATAAGTGTTTTTGATGGATAATTTATAATGTAAATAAGAATGTATTTGCTGTGGCAAGGAAAAATCTTACATCTACATAGGAATGTAGAAAGATTATTACAGCATATTAAAAATGTTTTAAAACTATAAAATGTATAAGAATAGATAGTGTGGTTTATAAGGCTTAATTAATAAAAATAAATTTTAATAGAAATAAGAAATTTTGTAATATAAATGAATTCTAGCTTAATTAACACTAGGCATTATAGTGTAATCAAAAGATATTGTAAAATTTAATGATCTTATTAGTAACCACAAATAACTAAATGTATAATCAAGCAGAATGATCACTGTTGCACATAACTATATAAAAATTATCCCGATTAGCGCTTTCAAGCTTCACAGCTCATCGTCAGCTGTGAAAGCGCTAATCGGGATAATTTTTATATAGTGGTGTGCAACAGTGATCATTCTGCTTGTGATTTCAACCACTAACACAACTTTCTTCATTAAATGTATAATGTTAACACGAATTTATTTGTACAACTACAGTAATAAGTTAGGTATCAAAAAAGATTACTGTAAACCTAATTTATTGAAGTAGTCAAAATTTTATAAAAACGTAACTTTGGAATTAATGAATAGAAACTATCATGTAAGATATCAAAATAATCAGGAAGAGAATATCTGTTCAATGCTACTAATAACTTCAAGCTTGTACTTAGTACAAGAAAATTAGATCTATTATAAATAGTTTTGTAAATTTTAATCTTAAAAGGTGTTGTCATCAATTACAATGTTTTGAACTTCCACCAATGGAAATTTTACACTTTTGTATCTTGACAACCAAATATTTAAACGAAAATAATTAGTCCTTTGTTAGATTTGATACAGTACACTTGAAAATATTTGTAATCCTCTGAAGAAAGAAATTGAAACTGGAATCAAACCAAAGATCAATTTATATGAAGGAAGACTTAATGAAGATTTATTGAAGATAGAAGATTATATTAAAGCAGATTAACCGAGAAAAAACATTTTAAAGTGATTAAAAAAGTGTATAGAATAAATAGAATGGGAAGTATAGTGGACAGGTATTAAATTTAGAAAACGATTAATAACAGTTACCTTCAATCCACTATTACATTTTCTACACACTTAAACACTATTGAATACACTTTCACTGAAATAAGACACTTATATTTTTATAATTATTTAAATTTGAACTATTATTTCTTTGTGTTTGATAATTATAAAAGGATAATCATATCCTCAAAACCACTTAACCTATAAACTAACACTGTTAAATTTAGGAACTATTTGTAATACTATATTTTATTTATTGTATTCTTATATTGTAATTGACTTTGCGTTTGTGATGTTTTGTACTTCACAAAGGGCATTGTCGTTAATTATTTGTAGTCATAAAAGAATCCACGACATTAAACATAATAAATAATTTTAATGTCAGAATAAAGCCTGAGTTTAAGAAGGAATACCAACTGCTGAGCGAAAATATTTTATTAGCCTGGACAAATGTATTTATGATAAAAATTATTTAATTTGATTTAAAGGAAAATATAAGGAATTTAAAGGAAATAAAAGAATATTGATGACTATAATTTGTATGAATAATTAACTATTTTTGTATAACGAATGTTAGTTTTTCTTTAACCAAAGAAACGAAGTTGGCAACATCTATTTTTTGGTACTAAGATTGAGTTGAATAATTTAACGAGGTAAGTTAATTTATATATAAAATAAAAAGAAGGAAGAATTGAATAAAAGAAAGGAAGAAAAAAATATTATTTAAAATTTTAATTGTTTTATATTATAAAACAATTTGGGGCTCAACAACTAAAAAAAAATAATCTAAATAATTACTTACTTTTAAACATTATTGAACTTTATAAAGTGGCACCAGCACAGACCATTGGGAGATATTTACGTTATATATCATATTGGCACCAACAACTTGGGGCTAATAAACACACAAATTTACGTTTTATGTCAACGTATTATAAAATGTGGACGGTAATGTTAAATACATCGAGGGAAATCACTGCAATGATATTATATCTTTATATATTTGCGCACGCGTGTGTATCTGTCTGTCTGTCTATATATACGTATGTGCGGAGAAATATCGCACAAATAACAAAAGAGATGCCGGCTGCTCAGTTCCAACACAGATATACGGACGAATATAAATGAAGGTAGAAGAAAAAGGAAGGAAAGGAGACATAGCACGGAAAGGGAAAGATAAAGACAGAGATACAGCAATACCGAGAGTAAACTGTGGGAGTGAATAAGAAACTGATTCACGGGGGGGGGGGGCGCAACTACTGTAAGAAACTGGGAGGACAATGTGTTCTGAAGTAAGTACACTGCTAAGATGAAGGAGTAGGAGATGAGTGAGGTGATGACCTCAAGGGAAGAAGCATCAGCCCCCGCTCGTTAAGGGCTGGTTGATGAGTTCAGTTGGGGTGGAGCAGTACATTCCAAGACGTCATCGCAGGGTCAAACTAATTACAAGTTGACGGTGTGTTGCAGGCCTTCACACACACACACACACACACACACACACACACACACACACACACACACACACACACACACACACACACACACACACACACACACACACACACTCACGCACGCAGTACACAAAATCACAATCCACTTCCACGTTGTTCGCTCCGTCACACCCTCTCGCTGCTATCTCTCTCTCAAGCTCGGTCTTGTCAGCTTTCAATTACGTCTAAGTCTCTTCAACTGACACCGGGAGGACGTGAGCCTGCCACTGTCTTCTATAAAATCCTTGAAAACTTTCTTCGTCTCATATATTGCTGTTGAACGAAACGAGGTGTCTTAGGAATCCTTTGTAATCACAGCGCGTACCCACTAACGTATATACGAGCGGTTGGTTGGAGACAGCTGATTTGTGCAACAAATAGTACTCTTACGTGCGAAGTGTGATTGAATTAAATCGATACTAGAGAGAATAAAATAATCACTAGTTTTAATAAACACTTTTCTACAAATCAAACATAATTTTAACATTTCTTTAGTCAGGTACAATTACCCGTAAAGCAAAATTCACAGAAAAAAATTAACAAGCGGGAAAGATTCTAACTTTACTACATCGCAACAAAAACAAAATAATGTACTGCTATACATTAAACTAATTAAAGTGCACAACTAATTTGCTGTAAAATTAGTCGCCAACTGATGAAGATAATAACAAAGAGAAAAACAGCTTTGTTAGAGCATGTATTGCGCAGGAACTGTCTGGAGCTGAGGAGCATAGAAGGAACGGTGGAAGAAAGAAAGGACAGGGAAGAAGAAACGATGGAATACTTGATGACATCGAACACGGAAGGAGCTGTAGTCATAACGACAACTGCAGAGGACCGAGCAAAATGGAGAGGATCAAACTGAAAACTGTCGTAGACAGTTTTACTGAAAACATATTTATTTACCAATAACCAAGTTACTCCTTATTTTTGTACTCCACCTCACGTGTAAGGATCGAGTTGTACGTCTAACGGAATTCTTGATAATTGGTAACACCTACCGTAATCTTGAAATACGAGTCCTTACAGGTTGCAGGACATATTAGAAATTTCATAATTCACGGACAGCATGGGGTATGTTACTGTATAATTTACGTACAGCATATTTATCTGGCATTAGTTTTTGATTTTAATAATTTGTAAATACCTGTAGTATTTTTATGACAACATCATGTTCCAGATAACTAGTCTCTCAAATTTTCTTTTGCTTTTAGGACTTAATTTGCACCATTTTTTAAATATATAAATGAATATAGATACACACACACACACCACACACATGTATAGGCATAAATATGTCAGTATATACGTTCTTCATTAATTGTAACTCTTTATTAAAATTAAAAAATACCAAATATTTTACTTTCTTCTTTTATTTCTCTTGAGTTGTATCATCGCTCGCCATTATAATTTGTTATCGATATCAATTATTGTCTTCTTTAAATTTTCTTTTCTTGTCTACTGTTTTCTTGACCTTTCCTTGCTGTAGCTTTTAATTAATTTTTTTTAGATATTTAATTTTTTCTGAGTTGCATAATGTTCAGTTTCTTTTGCTGCATGACCATCTTTTCATTCTGTTCTTTAATTCAATATGATGAATTTTACTACATTATAATTCAATATTACAACTTTATATCGTAATTCTTCTTTTGACTGTGATGATAGGTCTACTCTTAATTGCTTTTTATTAGTACTTCAGCTACTTATTCAGTTTTAGTCAATATTCCGCCAGATAATTGTCTATAGAAGACCTATACATTTATTTCATCCCTTGAATATTTGGTAGTGTTTTGTGTGTGTGTGTGTGTGTGTGTGTGTGTGTGTGTGTGTGTGTGTGTGTGTGTGTGTGTGTGTGTGTGTGTGTGTGTGTGTTCGTGGCCGTGAAATAGAGCCCTGAATGAAGCAGCAGTTTACTGATATGCAACCCCGTATCCTCGGGGAAGAAGTCAAGGGCGGTGGCAGGAAATCGATAAGCAAATCTGATGAAATATCCACATGTACGAGAGTTCATACTTGAGCTCCTTTTTGATACAATTCTAGTGCAGTCGTTGAAATAAGTACCAAATTAATTCAGTTGTATATCCTAAAACAATCAACAGAACCAATTGATTACCATATACCATCAAAATCCTTATCCTTTGTGTGTTGAGCTGAGTTCCTCTTTTCACACGCATACAGACTCTGACCACGTTAAAGTTGTTAATCACTGCCGGGGCTGTTAGGGCGTGGTCCAGTCTACTAGGGCCGGCGCTATCAATTAGAACTAACGTTTCGGCCCCACCACTGGAGACCATCTTCAGTATATACGATTGACTGGTAAGGTGTTCACCAGTTGCCACAGTACTGTGGTAAAGATGTTAGAAACGTCTGTCCTAATTGACAGCATTCGACCACGGCCTAACAGCCCGGCAACGAGTAACAGCTTTAACAGAGTTGACGTCGGCCGTAAGAACCCGAGACATCAGTTAAACTTTGACCATATTTCTCTATCCTTGACTAGTGCACTCTCCTTGATAATGCCATCTGTCCCTTTAATAGTAAGTTTGGGACTGTGTTGTTCTAATCGTCTTTAGAGCTTTCTACATTTCTCTATTTTTTTTATCCTAGCTTCCTACATATTTTTTCACCAAATACATTTTCTCATTCATTCTTTTCACATGCTGCCACGAACTCATCTGTTCTTTCCAATATATTCCAGTAAAGGTATTGTTGCAGTCCTTCTCTTTTGTCCGTGATCCTAATTTTGCCTCCCATGAGCCTTTTATTCTATGTAAATATTTCATTTAAATGCTTATATTTTTTTCTCATCCTTCTTGACAAAAACCGAGGCTCACATCCATACATAAAGATTGATCTGTATTGTCTAATGTATTGAAGACTTTTAATTTTAATCAATGTTACACGTTGACTAAATAACTCTTAGTCAATTTAGTCAAATATTCTTGATGTTTTGAATAGTTTAGTTTATTCGCTCGTTCATGCCTATATCTTGTTTCTATTATTACTCCTAAGTACTTAAACTGCTTGACTAGTTCAATTCACTCTCTGTTGAATCAGTTACTATCCGTTGATAAATTACATCGCCTATTATCTTTCTAATAGCTTACTACTGCTACTGAAGACGATCTGCTGTTAGTCAGTTTAGTTAAATAGATAATGTATATGAGAAACATAAGAGCTGTGAATTGAATGGCAGGCTGACTCAATAATATTAGCTGATAGCTTTTTACCTACTGCTCTATTCACGATAATGCATCTACATTTCCTTATGCATAGGACCGATTAAAAAGTTTTATTAATTGTACTTACATGTCTTGAAGGGAAAAGTGTTGTGATGGTTGTTATGAAAATCGTGTTCTAGATAACTGCATATTTCGTAATCTGTGACTTTCCAAATGAAAAATGACGTTGTCAGAATACTTTTTCTTAGATGCAATCAAAAGTCTTTTCAAAATCGACGAAGACTATGCACAAATAATCACTAATCTCACCGTTACTTGATATTTACAGTGAAGGTCGCATCGTTTGTACTCCTATTTTCCTGAATCCTATCTGTTGTTCTCCTACTTAAATCTCCGTTATCTTTCTTAGCCTGTTGTGAAGACATTGTTTTACACGTGAAGTTAAGTTGAGTTAATAGCATATAAAACATCTAAAATCTGTTAGTGCAATAACAGGATCTAAATCCTGTCTTACTTGCATATCCGCTCTGTCTTCCATGCACGTTGAAACGGCCTCAGTGGACAACGACGGTGACGGTAGGCAGTAACGATTTCCACATTACGCGGTCGTGTGCTCTCTCGACTGTATAATTGTATAATATTTGTCGGTAGAGCCCGGCATTGTGTTGTATTAAGGCAATGACTGGTGTGCGAGTGCGCGCCCGGCATGCCTCAGCTACTTAAGACAAGAGGACTGGCGGCCGCTGCGGGCTGTTTGTGAAGACAATTTCAAAGTGAACCACAAAGTTTCAATAATAATTAGTAGACGGGGTCACAGCTGGAGGGCACCGTTCTCTCTCCTTCTCTATGACACGACCAAACGTACGCACTTTTGTGTAAGTCACCGTGCCGTGCATGATTTAATATCTTGTAAACACAAACCAACAGCACAGCACCTCGCAGCCATTCGTTATAATATTATAAATGAAACACACACACACACAGAAAGCAGAGCACTTCACAGGCGGTGCCGACTTCGCTTGCTTCAGTTCAGAACAAAGAGCCAAGATTAAAAAAGAAAAATCACCTCTTCTTGATTAACGGTGAAAAGCGTTCACTTTTAGACCGGTGAATTAGCGTATCGGCAACGTTTTTAAAGTTCCGTCATTTTTAATGTTTCTGATCTGTAAATGTCGACGGCTTCAATGTACAAAGGAAGGTTTTGGCGGTGATACATTGTCGTCCAGGTATGTTGAAGGATGTGGAGTCGAGTTTACAATTCTGATGTAGTTTCGAGTATCGCCAATTAATGAAGCTTGGGTTGCGGAAAGTAGACAGTCAACGTCTTAAGTGAACGTGGCTCCGAATAAAAGAACGTTGCAAAAATAGATAATGAATGATTAGAGGATCTGAGAGTTAGTACTACAGGATATTTCAGAATATTTTCTGGATAGGCTACGGTAAGCAGTGAAGGAGTGTTTAAAGAGGATCCTTGAGTACTGTGGGGAATCTTCGTCAGAAAGATATAACGATAGCTACGGGAACTAATTAACCACAACACCTGCATGATAATCTAGCTTTCAATAGCCGCTCTTCCTTTGCTGGGCAGATGTAAATATGCGATTGGTATCCCTGCCTAGTAATACATCTCCAATCGTCCGTTCTAAACCGGCGTTAAAATATAAATCCCATGTAGGCTACCTGAGAGAGAATCTGTAGACACCGAAATAATTACATGCCTGTAGTATTAGAAAGAAACCATTATGGAGAAAAGCCCAAAAAAGCAAAGTAAGACATTACTGAGTGAAGTAGCTGCATAGATTTATTGAAAATAGGTTTGATAACATATTGTTTAGACTTTAACTCTGCTGAAGAAACTCGACGGATAGAGAATATTGTCACCACCGATCGCGGGAGTTTTCATTATAAGAAAATGGTCTTCCGCGACCGGAGCGTAGATTCCGTAGGTTGGAACGTAGTATCCATATTATAACAAACGATTGAAAATTTTCGTAATTTTGTCTTTAACAGCAATATTATTAAGGATGACTAATAGTTATAGGTTATCGATCCTTAAACGTTGACATTGGTGAAGAAATAAATGGAGTCGTAAAAGAGGATGATGAGATAAAAGCAATAAAATCGCAGAACTCTGACGGTCGAAGGAAGGAAGTTTGTTGATAAGAAGAATGACGGAGTGGAACCTTGGGGAGAGAGGTAAAGAGGAAGACCAAAGCTATAATAGGCCTATATGTCTGAGATTTTCGAACAACATTTAAAATCGTTTTTCCCATCCTAGCTTCTAAACTTTACGATCTTTCCAATCATCGTCCTTCACATTTCTCTGAGCCATTGCGTTCAATATCCCTTCTATCGAGGCCTTCCTCTTCTTCTCCTTTCAGGAAGGGTCCATTCTAGCAATTTCTTTGGCCACCTATCATTACCCATTAGCCACACATGACCGTACCAACTTAACTTTTTTAATTGTGTCATTTAGCCTATATTTGTACATATAATCACTATTTCTCTTATTTCTTTATCTTTTACCCTATCCAGCAATGTAAGTCTACAGCACCTTCTTCAGAATCCCATTTACATGTTCGTAATATTTTCATTATATGTTGTGTAGTTTCCCACACTTCAGCCCTAAATGTTATAATACTTTCCATTATTGTCTTATATATTTTGATTTTTGTTTCGGGCCTTAGTTGATTGCTCCATAAAGTGAAACGACCGGATGTACAATGGGAAATCAGTTAGGTAAGGTCGTAAGAAATATGACAAAATATAATGGAAATAAAAAGTAACAAATAAAGGACGAACGCCTAAAGAAAGAAGGAGGCAAAGAAGAAAGTGAGATGATCAGCCAAAAGAAATGGGTCGAAAGAGCTCGGAACCAGAGTGGATACAATTCCGAAGACGAGTATACTCATTCCTCGTAGTTCTCTTTGATAACTAAAATCAATATGGATAAGGAGAATGTACGCAAAAACGTTTCCTTAATCTCAAGCGTATGGTTTTTCCAGTCGTCAGAGTATCGCGTCTGTGTATTTGTGTGTGAATGAAATATGGAGGGCGTAGGCATAGACGACGTCGCAGTCTCTCTTTCTCACTCTCTCTCACACTCTCTCTCTCTCTCTCTCTCTCTATCTATCTCCCTCGACCACAACAACGCACTGTCGATGTATATTTGTGGAACAAAAATTAGTACGAAAATAGCGAAGCCATCGAGTGAACACGTATAAATATAGAGTAGCCGTCCGTCTCTGTGGCGTGTGTTCCAACATATTGGTCGGTAATTATTATCTATCTTATTTGAATGAGTTGGGCGCATTAAAGAAAGGGGGGCGATGTGATGGTGATGGCCGCCGGTGTTCTACCAGAAACACTGATAGTGTCGTGTACCGCTTTACATCTGGTCTCTGTCAACTGGCTGTGTGTGTACGTATGTGTGCGTATAGATAACGCGAAATGTCGAGTGGTTGCTGCTCTGTGCCTTGCCTTGCCCTGCCCGGTTTATAGAAACAAGAAGAGGAAAGTAAATGGATTCACTGTTTTGGACTTGTTCCAGCGGCGGAGAAGCGCTGCGATTCGGTGTAGTTAGCTCTGGTGTATATTTGCACACCCACATACAACATTGTACCGGTACGCCAGTTTAATTCTGCGTACGTCGTTTATCTGCGTATTGTGCGCTATGTGTTTGTGTGTGTTTGCATTGACGTCGAGTTGGGAAAACCCCAGGTTTTACAACTGAGTGCTTCGACACACAAACACACACACAAACATAATCGTCCATCACGTGGCATTTCACTACGGGATTCCTGCATAACAAATAATGAATGCATTCTGAACGAAAATAGAACATTTTATGCAAGTTTGTTTATTCTGAACACGTAAATTTTTTCTCTTTATATGCAAAGCTTATAATTCTAGTTGAAAGATCGTTATCATCATTAATACTTGTCTCCCCATTTCTGAGCGACTGCCTCCCAATCATTTCTCACTGACTTCCAATCCCGAACAATTCTTTTCCAGTTAACTGTACCAAATTAGTTAACCACATCATCCTGTTGATTTGCAAGAACTGTTTGCACCAAAAGCAGTGTGAGCTAGTACGAGGATTGGGGCCACCGACATTTAGCGATGTAGCTCTCAGACGGTATCAGTTGGGTTCATTCTGCCATAAGTAAGCGGGTAATGCGCCCGCACAACTACTTGCCAGGGACGGAACCAGCCCTGTCTTGCATTCCCCCAAGACACAAACACTTTTTTCCGAACACTTCACCTCCAATACAGACCAAGTGCCGGCTCACCCGAGCCAATGATGTATTATTGGACTCCCAGCCTCTCTACTCCCTCGGACACAGCTGCTGACCTCTCCCGCGGGAGGTAGATATTAAAAAAAATTTCAAAGAGGAAGTCAACAGTAACATAGGAATAGCAACATCTCCAGCCAGCAAAATGACAAAAGTCTGGAGAAATCACCGGTTAACAAAATAATATGGAAAAATGTAAATACACTGTTGTACCCTGTCTTTAAAATTCCAACTTACGGATTGAAAACATCCACTCTGAATGAATCCTGCCATAAAAAATAATCTACTGATATGGTTCGGATTCCGTGGACTACTTACAGGACACATTCTTCATACTAGACAACTTTCTTTAGTTATGGGAACCATCCACTACAAAGTATTGAGCCTTCATATAATTCCACCAAATCGTATACAACATTGACTGTCTAAAGCAAGAAGGTCACAAAATGAAGAAGAGACAAGTCGTCCAGCAGTAGGTATTTAACTAAATAAATTAAATTTAACTCTCATACTATAACGGAAAATTGCATTCTCAACAATTTTACGGGGACAAAGTCATGTGGTACCCAAGGAGAAATATAAATTCATAGAAAGCGGGGAGAAAATAAAATTAAAACTACCGATTAGAGCGGTGGTGCTTCAAAGTAAAAAAATATTACAATGTTTTAGAAAGGCGCAGTAGTTATTCATACATACGACCTTGCGTTGACGCCCGTGAGTCGGCTAAAAACTATGAAAAGTAACATAGCGGACGTACCGTCATAAAACTGTATTATTTTCAAGGGTGTCAGAAAACTTTTCTAAGATTGTAAAAGTTAAGTGTATCTAACAAAGGAAACCGTTATGTTAGACAGAGAGCGAGTAGAGCGAGATGGAGAGAGACGCTAAGATTCCTACCACATTTTCACGCGCAAATAGTTGACGAATAACGGAAAGCGTCACTTTTTAAGCGGGACGTGTTCGCTAGACAGATTGGGTAAATTTGAAATTAGCGGTATGTCAGACCAATCGGCGTGTATTTTGTCGATAGTTGGTGAGGGTAGTTTGTAGCAAAGTATAAAGAAACGAAGCGTAAGAAGTTAAGTTAGTCTACGGAGAGATTACAATACTAAGACTCGTATCTAGCGTGTTAAGAAATTGTCAGTAAATTTAATAAGTATATTTCAATCGCAACGTAAATCAGTTACGGTAACGCGATATTAAACCGTGTGGAAGTTACGCATCATAAACACTTAATAAGCGTTGACAAGAATAATTCTAGAGTAACTAAAGAAGATAAAGTAAAACCGAGTAATATATTCAAGTGTTACTTAGTACAACGTCAATTGTTAAAAGTCAAATTACATAGCGAAATTTAATGTGTCAAACATCATTGTACGGGACAGTCGGTCGAGAGTAGTTATCAATCCGGTGTTGGACGCACTTAGCTTTGATAAGGATATATACTGAGTATTCAACAAGTGTATTAGTATACGGCACATGTGTATTTATCACTAAGTTAATTAAGTGAATTGTGTAATACTTGTGAAACCAGTGTAAAATAGTGCAAACTAACGAGGATAACTGTTCAACGGATAACGTCGGACCACCAGCCTGGAACCCACAGCATTGAGGACATCGCATCGCAGAGTAATTCAACATACACGTAAATAACAAAAATGAACACTCATTTTAATATTCCTTATTAATTTTAAATGTATGTCAATCTTGTTTGGTGACTCAATCAGTCTAAGAATCCATTGCTAAGAAATAAACACTAACAGATTTTATAGTAAATTTATTGAAGTACTGACTTATAAATTTTGTAATATGTGAATGCAAATCGTTATTAAAAAACTTAATTAATAACAATCAAATTGTGTTTATTTATTACTGGCCCCCTGGGATAATTCTTAAGAGTCGGTACACGAAAGTAAGTGTGATATCTTGTTACTGAGAATTAGTATGTGCTAAATATTAATATTCTCATTGAATAATTTAACTTGATAAACTCTTACTTTATACATGCTCGTAGGCCAAGTAGTATGCAAAGTGGTAACGTGAAATAGTAGTAAGGCCTATATATATATATATATATATACAGTATATATATATATATATATAGATTAAAAAAGTGTATTACAATACCTTATAATTACAGTTACCAAAAACAAAGTACAAAGTAAAAGGAAAAACCGGTTAGCCTCAAGCATTCTGACATTAACAGTGCCACATTGTTTTAAGGCAATTTTTAGAAGGTGTCAAAAAACAAAAATTTTAGAAACCACGGGAAAAACAAACATCCACGGACTGATTCGACTAGAACGTTTGAAAACACGCTTGTTTTTATGGTGCTGCCTGGGAATAGAACCCGGAACGTCTAAAATAGTAGTCAAGCGACTAATTACTAACAACAGACGGTAAATGTGTAGCTATTATCGTCGCTTGTCAAGTCACTAATGTTCCTTTTTGGAGACGGACACATGGCGTGTGCAATAATTGACTTCCCGGTACGAAACAGGAACCTCCAGATGAGCAGCCAGATCTTAGCAAGGAAAACAAAACCTTCAACGTCTCACATGCACATTTTGTTTGTGTTTGTCTGTATATGCAGTATAAGCCAAATTATTACACTCTCGATGGAGAAAAAAAGTTTTTAACAAGATATGCTTGATTGATTCGTGGTGGATCGTAATTCGTGTGGTTTGTAACTCTGTGGCTGCAACCCGCCATACTCGACCAGTAAGAAGCTAAAGTGATATAATCCCAAGGTAAATGAGTGCGAACACCTTAGTATCACTACGAGTATTTATACGAGTCAGCTTCACTGTATGAGTACAATGCATTTACGCGTAATTACAATTTACCACTACCCTATCGTTAAGTTAAAAATTAAATCATATTTGTCTGCGTGTGTGTGGGGAGGGATTACGCATATGCGTGCAAAATGGATATTATATGTACACCGAACTATTGTTAGACCGTTTTGTTTTGTACACATCCTAAATTTGAACTTGGTGAAAGAATGTGGTAACTAAATTCACACTAGACTTTTGACGCTATAAGGCAAGGAAATAACTGCGACATATGAATAAATGAATAAGAAATAAAAGCTGTACATATAAATTCAAGCACTGCAAATGAAGCCAAAGAAGGTGACTAGGTGACTAGGCATGTACGAATGCTGGAGAAAATATCTCCCAAGAAGGTCTTTTCTGAAACTCCAGGAAGATGCAGACAGAGTGGCAGAATCGGGGTGGATCGGTGATGTGGAGGAGGACTTTGGCGATTAAAACATTGTGCTATTTAAAGTTAACCGCTTTTGTTATTTTGGCGAGGATTTAGATGAGCTAGTACACCTTTACGTCATCATCATCATCATCATCTTCTTCTTCTTCTTCTTCTTCTTCTTCTTCTTCTTCTTCTTCTTCTTCTTCTTCTTCTTCTTCTTCTTCTTCTTCTTCTTCTTCTTCTTCTTCTTAGTCTTCTTCTTCATTTTCTTCTATACTTTAAGGCCTAAACTGGACTGTTTATCCCGGTAAACAATCTTGTCCTCGCATTCCCACACTCTGGGGTTGTAATTCAGGGGGATTCGAGGAAGACGGTCTGGCTGCGGTCTTTCTAAATGGTTGCACCAATTGACTTTGTATTAATTAATTTTATTTTCGATATTGAACATATGCAATTCCTGTGTGGTATTCTCGTTGCTTATTCTGTCTGTTGTCGTGCAACCTTTTACAGCTCTGAGAAATTTCATTTCTGGCGATGACATTTTTCTTCTGTCTTTCGTTAAAAGTACAATGCCACTGGTACGCCCATTATCTTGCAAAACTTCAATTGTTTTTTCTAGTTTTATATTTTAAGGTTCCACATATACGTTTAAACCTATTAAGTTTATTTTCAACATCACGATCTCTAGGAGATACTTCACACCCAAGATTGTCAAAACTGGACATCTGCTCCAGAATTTTGACATTTATCTCTATTTTAATACATATTTGGTGTTTCCTCACGAAAGCTATTAGTTTTGTTTTTGTAGAGATATTGTCTATACATATTCTTCTGCCATATTTTTCAGAAAGAATACTCCCATCTGTAGACCATCTTCTCTCTGCTGTATAATAACAACGTCGTCCGCATATAAAATACTATTTAATCCATATTTTGGTGAATCCTTTATACCACATTCAATATTTTGTTTGTATATTTTAATGACATGGTCCAAACAGACATTAAAATGTGTTGGGACCCTTGTCTAACTCTTTTGTTTGTCTTAACCTGTATGTTTACCTGTATTCAAACAATAATGTCTGAAAATTTTTTATTCTTATACTACTACGGATACTACTATGATAGTATAGCAGTAAGCAAGCTGAAGTCTGTCAAGTATGAGATCACAAAATGAAGCCGTCTGGACATCGTCTGCTTTCAAAACTCGTTTATATATTTGAAAACTATATTAAAAAAAAGAACAGAGACATGTTTATATAAACAGCGAACAGTTTTGCCCTGTAAAAATTCCCGAATGAGAAAAAAGCCATTAAAACAAAAACAAAACAAACTTTTAAAATGACAAAGGGGTTGAAACTCTGAGAAGGGGATGGAAACACTGACTAATGCGCGTCAGCATGAATTGTAAAACATTTCGCGTATGAAATCAGCGGAACTCGTCTCATTTGTCAGAATGTCAACAGTTTGTGGATGATTGCATTGTCTTGCCAGGCCGCCGCGTGCGACAGCGTGCGCTCCTGCCAGTCTTCTCTCCTTCTCCTACCGACCCTCTCTTTCAGGGTAATTAAAGCTCTCTGTTTGACTTATTGCTTGTGCCTGTGTACTTTCCTGCAATTAACAACAAGATTAACTGCCTTACAACCCCCCTCCCTTACCTCTGAAACCCTCTATCATTCTCTCACATTCTATCCACTCCTTCTGCAGTATTCTTCTACCTCTCTCGTGACCTTAACTACCTTTCTCTGACTCATTTTACTTTCCCTTATTTAAACCCGGTCAGTTTATAATTTTGTTTTCCACTGTTCTCAATTCTAGAGCTAATTTTATACTCTTTGTAGCCCCATTAATTATTGTCTTTAAAACAGTGAATGTATATGTATACCAACTTGCATAGACCAACGTTTAAAAGTTTCGCATTGAGATCTACGAACAGAATAAGCCAAGATCGTTCCCTTAAACCCTGAGACTTTGTGAAGCGCATGTTAATAATGTTTCGGGTTTATAAATGCAGGCTATCTTATATTGAAACGGAGTTCAGTTAAAATTGCAGAACACAATAAAATTACATTAACTCCTTGCTGCCTGTAAATGTTTACTCCAAACTCTAATGCTACATACTTTTCCATAAAAAAAGGAATAAAGTCCGTTATGAAAACCAGATACACGTGAGGAAGTAAGACAAACACCAGAACACAAAGATAAGATTTCAGAAACAACAGTAGAATATAGTTACGTGAAAGTGTTAGACATTGGAAGAATAAATTACCGGTTGAAAACAACAAGAAGAAAGACTTTAACATAGGTTTAGGTTTAACGCACGCTTTATTTTTTAACCACAAATATTTTTCACCATTATACGACTGTGCAACCTCGATGGTTAAAATGAGACCTCAGTCGGCCAAGCATTCGCAGTCTCAGTCCAGAATGGCTCATCGCAGAAAGGGCGAAACGCTTGACAGCGTGACTCAAAATAAAAATTAAACCTCAAATCAATATTGTTCTTAATAATAAAATCTATAAAATCTTACGGATGCAGAAGAATTTTAATTGAACGGACAAGCGAGCTCTCAACTTTAACTGGACGGTTTGACATGTGTCTGTCCATCTGTCAACCTAATTGTGCTATTGTGGTCAAAAATTGTATATTTTTGTTACAATTTCCTTTAATATTGTAACGAAAACCGTATCGAACAGCCTAGAACGTCCATCCGTCCCGTCCCCTCCCCAAACAGGTGTAACTCAGTCAAGGCCTGACTGTCTCATAATTCTTGAATGTATCTTTCGAATTTCGTAAAACTTGACACGCTTGTCCATACTTTTTCTTACTGACCACTATTGTTTTAAAGAGTTGTCCCTTCAAAAATAAGAAGAGAGGTCTACTAAAATTTTGAAAAACTCAGAAATCCATGGGGAGTATTATATTCTTACGACAGTCTAACGGATCGTCGAATGGTACAGTGGAAAACAAAAAACAAGACACCAATAAAGTCACTAATAACTAGCTTTAATTAATCACAAATAACAATTTGTAATCATCAACTCGTACAATAATTCCAGTTAGATTTGTACACACGCAATAATAATGTCAACTATTAGAATTCTACACTAACTATAACACAATAACACTTCACAAAATATTTCGACAAACACTCGATCCGCGCTAAGAAAATCGCTCACTGTCAACTGATCCACAAAGCCAGCCTCTGTCCCTAATATACGTAGGGCACATGTTCTAGAATCTTTCCATCCGTAAGTTCACGCCACTTAATGCTTAATTCAAGTGTTCTCCAGAGGACTCTGGAACGTACTTTAGCGCGGCCTTGACTGAGATACACCTGCTTGGGGGACTCCAGTGTTAAAAAATTTGATAAACTTTTTTTTAATCGTACCAGTACATGTGAGATATAAAATTGAAGAGAATTTTAATCAAAATCTGAATAATATAGTGCTCAACTTTCAAAATCTTAGAGCATCAGGGCCCGAAAAAAGGAAACCACAATTTGATAAAATTGTAAAAATCCATGCTGAGTATCTGACTAAAGGGAATCTTAAGCCCAAATCCAAATGTAGTGTGGGCTCTGAAAATCTTGAAAATTTTGGAAACATTGTAACTCTCGCAAATTTTAGACCACCTTTAAAAGGTCTGAAAGCTATGTTTCCAAATAAATTTTACATACTGTTTATAGTTATGTATATTTGCGGAAAGGATTAGATATGGGTCCTATGGACATCTATGAAAACATGTATAAAGACTAGGACTAAGTTATTTGCGTTTGTTACGGTTATTAACTTAACGAAAAAACAATACAGCCGTTAAGAATGTTTAGATTGTATTGTATAACTGACTGTTTTATATCTGTTATTGTACTAAAAAAATAGTAGACCAATCATGGATTTCGTAGTTTTTCTTTTAACTAAAAATGTATGTAGTATTGAGGTTTATCTAATAATAAATGTTTCGTTTAAAATAAAAATGAGTTCTGCAACTCAGGGAGCTTAATAGTTTTAATTATTCCTCATTTGAATTAGCTCAAATAATTAAATAAGAATATACTTCAGAAAAGTATTTTATTTGTTAAATACTGAAGCCAAAGTAGATGTCTTTTACAATCGTTATACAATTGTCACGACTTTCAACGTCTTATACGATTTTATTTCTTGTAGGCCTACAGCTTTCCAGCTGTAGACAAAGGTGCGGTTGGAACACTAGTCCAACTCCTCGGAGAAATTTAACACAAGACAGGAAAACGTGAAGAAACTAATGCGAAGTAGTCGAGCGTAAAAAACGAGGTTTAAACAATTACACCAGCAGAGACAGGATTTAATTAAAAGTGTGCTCTGGAACACAAGAGCCATTCATCAAGCGGGTAGGGAGGGGACAGACACAGCTGATGACGAGACTTTACAGACAAATGTTAATGGTTCGCAGTGCGATACTTTATGAGTTACTGATCTTGCCAATACCCATCCGGGTATATCTTACTCGTCAGTACGTATAAGAATATCGCATTTTAAATAATTTTGAATTCCACGTTAATCTACCACCGATATAGCAAAGAAGTGTCGGTTTCCAGTTTTGCGTTGTAGACACACTTTCCATCAAACCAGACATTAGCGTATTTCTGATCTTCGTCTCGTCGTGTAGCTGACGTAGGCTTCATTGTCGTCTCCATTATCGTCCTTTTCGTCGTTGTTGACAACACAGTAGCGGAGATGGGGATTTTGGAGGGTCAAATAAAAAAGGATATGTCAAAAATTAAAAAATAAGACACCAAAAATGAAATCGTGTAGCCTAAGTCTAATTAAATAATTAGAGTAATTGGTTTACGGAAATTTTTAATTGCGTCATTCTATAATAGTCTTGCGATACGAAATCGCTTCGCGCAAACAATGCTAATGGTTGAGGAATGTTTCGAATTTTTATACTAATTTTTGAGGTTATGTTCTGTAGTCGCAGCTAGTACGCCAACAAAAGAGACAGCTCTCGAACATTTTATTCAGCCGGCAGCGTAGCAAACTCGGTTTTCTATCTATATACGGTATAGTGCAGTACTTTATTCTACAGCAACTTAAAACGTTTCCGTATTAAACAGTTTTTTGCTTACTTTCGAACCTTACACAGACTTGTTACATCCGTATTTAATCATTTTTCTCATGTTTTAATTTATTTCTTTATTACAACTTCAAAAACAAATCAACAATTAAAATCTTAAAACGTATTATTGATTCCGTCATATGTAAACTTAAGACCGATCGCGGCGTTTGGAACACGGTTTACTGGTGAAGTTTACTGCACAGCCTTTACTGGTGAAGTGATTCCTGTGTTAACGTCAACATAATTTGGGTCCAACCAAGTGTCTGCTCACATTAGCGCGATTTAGAAAGGTTTGTTTTTTTGAGGACCAATAATGCCTACTTTATGAATATTTCTTTCTTAATTTCTGTGGCAGACCGAGTATGCCTTAATTAGGCTACATTTACTGCAGATATTTACAGACGCGTAATTATTAATGTGACGTTTCAAAATATCGGTATGGAGAAACATACATGACTTCCATGTTCTAAGATTTATATTTAAAATCATTTTCGAAATGAAATATTTCCATAGAAACTACTTCTTTTTACTTATTGCTTCAGCCTTAACCACAGTACTGTGGTCACTAACGTATACCACCTCACGTTACCGCACTCGATTTTCACTGGTGATGGAAGTCGATGGCACCCCGAAACGTCTCGTTTTGCAGAAAAAATTGGTCTACGGCCAAACAGGCTGGGAAGGAATTTTAACATCAAACTACTTCTTTGTTGCCGATAACGTAGTACATATATAAAAAATTATCCCCTCCCCCTTCAACTATAATTTTCATTTATAGAAAATTACTCCAACCCAGTCAACTAGCCTATTCATTTATATATATTTCATCTACATTTCTACAGTGATTAAGATCCTGATTAAGATCTTCTTATCAGGATACTTTATTTATCAAAATTAAGTACTTTACTCTTGTTACAACAAAAAATGTTTCAGGTAACTACCCTTTCCCCGTAACTGATCTTCACCAAAATCAATAGGCCTTGAGTACTCTACAACTCAGGCAGATATGCAAAAAATTATTTGATTATGTTTGAATTTACGGCAGTTATCGTTCGTCATATAAAAAATTACCCATGTTAAAACATAAAACGTTGCAGGTAAACTACCCCTTTCCCTTAACCGATCTTCACTAAAATCAACAGACCTTCAGTCCTTTATAATTCAAGACGGTATGCAAAAACATGTTTGATTCTGTTTGAATATGCGGCAGTTATCATTCGTCATAAAAAATTTACCCTTGTTAAAATATAAAACGTTGGAGGTAAACTACCCCTTTCCCTTAACCGATCTTCACCGAGCACAATAGATCTTGATAAATCTACAATTCAGGGCTGTATGCAAAAATTAGTTGATTCTGTTTGAATTTACGGCTGTTATCGTTTGCCATAGAAAAAATTCTACACACAGACACAGAGACACATAGACAGACAGACAGATAGATAGACAGACAGACAGACACACACACACACTTTTCGAAAAATGACTTTCCTTCATGTTTTGAGGGTAGTACAATCAGAATCAGCCGTTATCTCGAACACGATTTTTTTCGCCATGACCATACTTCCATTTCCTTATGGAACATGGAAGGAAAAATAGTACAATTCGTTTAACACAACCAGTGACTCTAGAATACAGGAAAAATTTTGTACCACTTTTATGGTATCGTTTAAGGTTTTTATATTCTAAGGTAATTTTTTTTATATTTTTTAAATTTTATTAGATATTTACAATCTGCTCGCAAGGAGCAAAAAGTAAATGTGATAAGAGTAGAGAAGGCAGAAGGCATGTGATATGAAAGGAGAAGGCATCCAATGATGTCACTCCCTTAGTTGTTAATAGCACTTATTAGTGTAAGAAAAGAAAAAGTAAACAAATAACATTAAAAGTAATTAAGTTTGAAGGTCATTGCTTATTCATTTTTTCTACAGCATTAAATGGATTGTGTAGACTGCTGACCGTGTTGTTTCGGTGTAAGTAAACCTTGCCGAAATAGTTGCATGTTATTCTTCTGTTTGCCCCATCAGCTGTTGGGATTTCAATCAGTATGGTCTCGTTACTGACATACCACGGGGCGTTGGTAAGATATTCCATTGGAGTCTCTGGTTAAATGTTGGTGCTGGATAGACGGGCGCGACCCCACAACTGGACTCTGTATGACCAAAGAGTATTGATGGCGGTCTTAGGTGAAAGTAGTTGGTTCTTAACACACAACTTGTAATGTTAAATATCGTCTCTACTTTTTCTTGACTTTGTTAAATATTAAATATCTGTTAACATAAACCTTATGTCCCCACACTTACCTTCTTGGTTACAAAAAATTAAATAGCATGTAACTTTTACTTTCTTTTACTTTAAATTTTTGTGTTTTATTCATGAAAACCTAAACTAAAACTCATGCCAGAACCTGCCACAATCCCTCCGTTTATAAGGAAATCCTGGTTACGGCTTTGTGACATCATCATCTCCATTGTCGTAGTTGTCGTCACCGTTTCATCGTTGCCGTCACCACATGATCATCGTCACGTCCAAACCACCACCACAATTATTATTGTCACCATACCCATCATCGTCAGAGTCAGTATAACATTTTCATATTCTGTCATTATCATCATTGACATCGTCGTGGTTTCTTTAAAAATCGGCTCATCGTCATATACTTGTGTACCCAATATTCTTAATGCACATGAAAATGTTTTACTAACTTAAACGTGTTTTCAAGATCTGAATGTTTTAATGGACAGCAACAAACCTTCTAGTACTTCTGTTATAAGTATGACCGCCAAGAAATAAATTACATTTTATAGATATCACTGTCAAAATAATAATCATCGTCGTAATTAGATCCGTCACAATAATAACAATAGCATGCTGTGTGAATGCATCGCCATTGATTTACTGTTATCGTCCAGTTTACTGTATCTCATTAATTAACCCGGTCTTAGGGTGTTGTCGTAAATCCTTTATGTCTCTTGGCTAGATTGGAAACTTTTAGTGGTCTGTTGCTTGCGTCTACCAGCCGTCTTCTAGCCTAGTGAAACATCTCTTCACCTATACTAGTCTATCTATCCCCCTAACACACACACACACACACACATATATAATTGATTTATAACACCATATATATTGCTGCATATATTTATTTTATATTCATTAAATCTTCCACTATACAAGCATTAATTTTATTTTTCGTTTATGGATATTTCGTAAGACTATTATCTGCATTATGTTTTTGATAATCATCACCAGATTTTTGAAAACTCTTTAAACTTTAGTAGGCCTATGTTATTGTTATGCGTACGTTTATGTTATGTTGAATGGTTTTTATGAGTATTACTTTAAATAAATTGTAATTAAATGTTTAATTTGTATTAAGTATTCATAGTCGGAATGAAACTGAACGACCGAAATTTTCGATAACTTGCGTTTTCGCAAACGTCACGTCGGAATGGAATAGATCTCCATCGAGGGAATATTTTGACTGTTTCCGAACCAGTGCGCATGCGAAGCGAGCTCTCCCTTACACTATTCATCAAGTTTACGTATGTGGTTTGATTTTGCGGTTTTAAGTCCTTGTGAATCATTGCATATTCGGTTAATTTAGTGCGACAATTAATATTATTTATGGCATCTCCTACAGATATTAGTACAACACTGTTGTGAAAGAATATCCATGGAAAGAAAATCCGAAAGAAAAACTCGTTAAGTAAATAACTCACTCGTGCTGCAAACATATTTTTATTTTATTAAACCAACCTCATAAGTCTCTCAAATGTTTCATAAAACATAGACCTCAACAATGGATACAATCCAAATGTAATGAAAAAATTAATCATGAAAAAGCAAACTACAAATAATATGATCTTCTTATTCCAATCGTTTTCTACCGCAAGGTGTAGAGGTTGAGCAAAGGTCTCGCCACCGTTGTCTCTGCATGGTCAGGGCCTTGGCTTCATTCCATTGCACTCTCAGCTCCTCCAGAGAGCACCTCACATTGTCCTCCCAAGTCACTCTTCTCCGGCCCCTGGGTCTTCTACCAGCAATTCTTGCCACATACAGTTGTTTCGAAATACAAACAATATGATACATTTTAAAATTGCTAAACATTGAGAATTCTAAAAAATATATATTTTTATTAATGGAATATCTAATGTCACCTGTAAAAGTAATAGCTCAAGAAGAACACATTTTCATCCTGTTTCGTTTAATAAAAGAAGCTTAAGCTCATGTTTAGTGAGTAATAAACAACAAAGTCATAAACTTAAAAAAATAATGGGGTCTACCAAATAAACTGTAAAGATTCTCTCTCTCTCTGTCTCTCTCTCTCTCTCAACACGAACACATGCGCGCACACAAACATCAATTACAATATTGGGTATCATTTGTTTATTTGATAATATTGGCAGCTATTCATTTAACTGCCAGAATCAACTTTTCTTGTGTTTCGTATCGCAGATTATTTTACAGTAGCCTATTATTTATATCTAAGTCA
The DNA here is from genome assembly GCA_034769895.1 of Magicicada septendecula. Taxonomy (NCBI): domain Eukaryota; kingdom Metazoa; phylum Arthropoda; class Insecta; order Hemiptera; family Cicadidae; genus Magicicada; species Magicicada septendecula. The sequence continues at coordinate 117,864,159 of CM068375.1, read as the reverse complement.
ATATAAATTTTCTCCATTCCATATTTACAGTTTGCATGTTTATATATAACCTCTATATATACTGTATATAAACATCATATACGGTCCTACATACACAGAATCACATCAAAATACTTCATCAGTAATGCAAGTGTTTATTTATTAATTTCCTGCATATTTAAATTTCGTAATAAATATTAAGCATTATTGTTGTCTTACACTTTCAGCTCAAGGTAAAGTGACGAAATCTTGTAAATTAATACATTTTATCAATTTACATTGCTCTAAAAATCTATGGTAGCTAATTATTATTATAATAGTTACATACCCACAATAAGTAAAGGTATCGTAAGGTGTAAATTATACGAATTTCATATATAATTATACGAATATTTCATATCATGAAATATTTATAAACGTACATATGTGTGTCCGCGTGTATATGAGCGCGCGCGTGCGTGTCTGTGTGTGTGTGTTTATTTATGTATTATAAGATCCATTGTGTTCGCATAAATAATAAAATGGACAGAAGAGAAAGAAATAGACTGGGAGAGAAAGAGTATGGGTTTGTGCATATAGACCACAAGCGAGAGGCAAAAGAGACACAGAAACACATGGGGATAAATTCCAAAAACATTAACAAATATCCAATGAAGTATGCAAAGTGAACGGTGTGTGTAGTGGTGACAGTGACATAGTTTGAGGCGACCACAACAAGCGAAACTGCGGACTCGGGGTTTGGGGCTTCAATAAACGTCACAGAGATGAATGAGTGGTCAATAGGCTGGCAAGTAATTTGGACTTTGGTCACTGACCAACCCTTTCTCACCCCCATCGCCCAGCCCTTGACGTCCTTTAACTTAATCATTCCCACCGCAGCAACATCTCTCCCGTGCCCGCTGCTCTAAATTCTCATTAAAATGCACAATTTATGGTTTCGCCGTCCTCCGTTGGCCTCTGTCTAAGCCTCTTACTTCTGGCGATTAAAATTAGATGTCGCTTCAGACGAAGATTGTTTTATAATCAAAAGAATCGTGTGTATTACCGCACATTAACAGGGGAAAGCTTTAGTTCAGACAGAAGTGAGCCAACCGAAATCTATATTGAAAAAATATTGTTAAGGAGATGGAAGCACTTAGTGAAAAAGAATAATCGATTACCTGAAAATGAAACAATGCAAGTTTGATTAAGCACCTTTATTCAAGTTACACGTAATATAAATTCCATTTCCAAATATTCACACTAATAATAATAATAGCAACAACAGCTACTACTACTACTACTATGTGTATTAAATTATGTCTACATAAAATTAAACTGATATTACTGTCCACAAACTGCAGAGCATTTAATGTTTTTTTTTTTAACCGCTAACATACTGACTAACTTACAGGTCTGCTGCTGTCAGGTTATGCAGTAGCTACACCCAAGGTAACCTGAAACATAAAAAACTCGATCTGTCTCGAAACCGTTTCTTCATTCAGTGACTCGATGAACGTTCTGTCGCTTAAATTTGGAAGCACTGGAGGGCTGGATCTTGAAGATCTCGTCAGTAGATTGAGTTACCAACAAGGAAGTACGGCAATGGGGCGAGGAATAAAACAAGAATAATTGAAACACGTTGCCTGCAGTATTTCACAATAATAATAATAGTAATAGCAACAACAACTACTACTACTATCTACTATTCCTGCTGCTGCTGCTGCTGCTGCTGCTGCTGCTGCTACTACTACTACTACTACTGCTACTACTACTACTACTACTACTACTACTACTACTACTACTACTACTACTAGTACTACTACTGCTGCTGGTGCTGCTGCTGCTGCTACCACTACTATTACCATTACTGCTAATGTGTGTATTAAATTATGTCTACATAAAATTAAACTGATATTACTGTCCACAAACTGCAGAGCATTTAATGTTTTTTTTTAAACCGCTAACATACTATACTAACTTACAGGTCTGCTGCTGTCGTGTTATGCAGTACACCCAAGTAACCTGAAACATAAAACACTCGATCTGTCTCGAAACCGTTTCTTCATTCGGTGACTCATGAACGTTCTGTCGCTTAAATATGGAGAGTCACATCTATTACTATTAGTACACGTATAATTAGTGTCACTTTAAATTTCTCCTTCTTTTTTAACTTGCTTGTTAGGATTCTGTCCTGTTCTATAACAATGGTCTTACATGCTGTCACTCCACTTCTTCCTTGGCCGACCAATGCTCCTTATGGTGTTTGGTTGGCTATCTCTTGCCTTTTTCACTAGCCTTGTGTCATCCATTCTTGATATGTGTTCATTCCATATCCTTCTTATTTCTGCAATCCAAGAATTAATATAGGCACGTTACACGTTTCTCTTATACTACTGTTTGGCAACATATCGCACCTTGTCTTTCCTAGTACCCTCCGTAATATAGTAATTTCTATAGTTTGCCGGTTTCTTTGAATCGTTGCTGTATCTGGCTTGGTCTCTGATGCACAGGATATTACTGATGTATAGGATATTGTGCTTCTGAAATTCCAGTTTTTGCTTTTCGTATTAGGTATTTATTATTCCATATAACGTTATTCATGGATCCAGCAATTCTTCTACCTTCCATCAATTGACCTTCTATTTTTGTCATCTGCCCTATTGTCACTAGTAAGCCTCGTTCCTAAGTTGCCTATCTGCATTACTTGTTCTATTATTCTGACATTTATCACAAGCTTACACCTTAATGGGTGGACTTTAAAACTTTATCCATAAAATTCGTTACGATCAACATAGCATGGAAACTATTAGTGTTATCATATCACCATTCTAACTACAGACATATAAGTTATCTTACCTTCCTGTGAACTAAAATGAAACGAGAAGCCAAAAATAATTATAAGATTTTTCACATTAGTAACATGTTAATACAAGTTAAAAGAGAATAATGTTTGTAAAACAAATATTAATGTGTAGAAGAACGTTGTTAACAAATAACCAGATCAAGAAAGACGAAAGAAAAGTTTTTGCAAAATCGGTACACAGTGCATATTGTTTACGTTGATAAGACAGGAAATATGAGTGACATACGTAATACTTGACACGCGTTGTAAGAGCAGCAGGGTGACTCAAGGCTCTCTAAAGTTCTTGCCGTTTCTACGCCTTCTGAAGGCTGGTTAATTATTGTACCAACATAAATGACAAGTATATGGCCGAATAGTGAATAATCGACTAAAGAAGATAGCTGACACCCTATTGCAAGAATAGCAGAACGGATTCAGAAAAGGAAGATCTAGTATGGACAATGTCACGATAACACGACAGATAATAGAAAAGAGAAGGGAATATAATCTCACAGTGGTTTTATTGATTACGAGAAAGCCTTCGATCGCGCAACAGACCAAAACTATGGGAAATGTGGATAGCCGAGGGTATCCCAAACGCTTGATAGGAGTTATCCAAGGGCTATACCGACAAACTAGAATTGTAATAAATATTGGAGAAGGTAAAACTGCACATACAGCAATTAATAGAGGGGTTCGACAAGGATGTAGCCTATCTCCCACTTTATTTAATATATGGGTAGACGATGTTGTGCGACAGTGGAAGGAAAAAATAAACCCCGGAATTAAATTGATACCATCCAGTCAGTGTATTAATTGTTATTTGCGGATGATCACGTTTTTATAAAAAAAAAAAAAAAAAAGATCTCCAGCTTTCCACTTGCGCCAAATATGCAAAGAATATAATCTTAGAATATCGACCCGGAAAACAAGAGTTATGACCTTTAGAGGAAAGAACCCGAAACGTTCCAAGATAATAACAAACAATCAGTCTACAGAACAGTTATCTCATTTCAATTTTCTAGGGTTCGATGCAACTTACGAGTATGACAACGACATCGGTATAAAAATAAATAGATTTTAAATGACATGTGGTACTACACACAGAACACTTGGAAATAAGACAAAGAAAAATGCCAAGATAAAATTCTATAAAGCAATGGAAGCGAAACTTGGACGGTGACGAGAAATGATGAGCAAAGAATACAAACAATTGAATTGTGAAGTTCTTGATAAAAACCACAGGTTGCACCCTTAGAGATCAAATACGAAATTAAGATATAAGAAACGAGTTAAATGTATATTCTATGGCCAGCAGAGTAAGGGAAGGACAAATAAAATTGAAACAGAATTATCACTGTTGCACACCACTATAGAAAAATTATTCCGATTAGCGCTTTCAACCTTCTCAGCTCATCGTCAGATCGGAATAACATCGTCAGGTTATTTCCGCTCTGACAATGAGCTGAGAAGCTTGGAAGCGCTAATCGGAATAATTTTTCTGTAGTGGTGTGTGATAATTCTGTTTGTGATTATAACCACTAACACAACTTTCTTAATTAAACTGCAAATGGCAGCATATCGAGAGAACGGAAGAGATGAGACTATCTAAACAAGTAATAAGATACAGACCTCACTCAAGGAAGACGAGGTATAGGTAGAACAAGGAAGAGATGGGTTCAGTGAAGGCGGAACAAGCTCTAAGCCTATATCTTGACGTGGAGAAGAATAAGAGAAGAAGACATATAGGCCACAAAGGCCGAATAGAAAAGCATAAAACCGGTGTTTCATTGCTACATTGTTGTGGATAATCGTAAAACCTGTAGAATAGTTGTATACGAAAATTATGTTTATTTATTTAAGCTGATATTAAAGCTGTGTATAATGAAGTGTTTGGTGTTGAATTATCTGATATTTCAATCGATTTTCATGTAATCGTTGTAACAATATTTTTATAGGTAATAAGGCTTGGACATAAGGAAAACAGGATCTATCACATCCTGGACAGGACATACAACAATCTGGACCTAACACAAATCTTCGTAGATTTTAGGCAAGCGTATGACGGCATAGATAGGAATAAACTTTTTGAAATGATGCTGTACTTTCAAATACCCATTAAATTAGTACAACTGACAAGATTTACAATGATACAGACGACAGCCAAAGTCAAATTGCAAACGGGTATGACAGAATATTTTAATTTAATCGAGGGGGTTAAAACAGGACGATGGGCTGGTACCAATCCTCTTCAACTTAGCACTTGAATATGTGATCAGAAAATTGTCAATTGATAGAAATTCAACATTAGAACATAAAATAGACCGGATCGTAGGATATGCAGATGATATTAATATCATGGCAAGATTCCAAGGAAGAGCAAAAGAGCCCTTCCAGGAACTCAAAGGTGAAGCAGAAGAGATAGGAATAATACAGATACAGGTTAATACAGATAAAACAAAGGTTATGATCACCACTCGAAGGAAAACCATGAAACCTGAACAGTTTGAAATAGAACCACTATACCTGGAAATAGTTAATTAATTTAAATATTTGGGATGTTCAATGGCAGAAGATAATGAAGACATAAATGAAACAAGGAGAAGGATACAGGCCGCAAATAGAGCATATGCTTCGTTGACAACTATATTCAAGACAAGGAATATCCACTATCAGTCCAAGGTCACATTATATAAAGTTATGATTAACATATGGCAACCAGTTCGACTCCGAACTGTGACGCCATAGAAGAAGATAAGGAAGACAGGAGATAGTCTTATAATGTAGACTACTTAAAATATTAGTATATAAAATAATCATAGCGCTTACTTGTTTTCGTTCGCATTTGCTAAAAAGAAAGTATATACCTCTAAGATTCTATACTTCTCTATCTATATCTCTAATTAATTTCGTATAATGCGATCACATGCATGTCGTAACTATAACAATTGAGTAACACTGCACAGTACTGATGAGAGATATCTAATTAATCTAGTTCAATTAGTACATCGTAAACTTTAAAAGCTGTAAATTATTATCAGTCACTTCACGATCGTTCACTTCAAGACTCGTACGCAAACAATGATTCGATGTTGAAACGTTGCGGTGCGTTCACTTGGACGTATCAGCTTGTGTGGGACTCAGTTTTCTGTAAACGAATAACCATTCGTTCAACTTATTAGTTTAGAAGTTTAGAAGAAGAAAAAGGAAGAAGGGAAAACTCGAGACAATTCGTTAGAGACGTGCGGCCGCCACTGAGGACAAAGTTAACAGTCGACAGAATGAATGTATTGCCGCTGGTAAATTGGATTCTCTCGGCACAATTAATCTCATTTCCATCCATTCTACTCAGGGAGTCGTGAAGCTCAGATACAAATACACTGCCTTCCACCTGTACAACCGTTACTCTTCACTAAGTTAGAGAAAGTATCACACGAACAGATTCTTAAAGCAACTGTAAAAATTATGTTAGCGTCATAATTGGCCCTGCATCGGAATAAATAGTTTTCCATATAAAGCTATTTATTTATGTTACACTCAACACATTCTATGTCACATGGAAATCTGTGACTCTATTAATTTTCACTTTCACCTACCGTAGTTTATATATAGGTAGGCCTACAAAAGGTACCTACGTCAAATAAAGCCATGCTAACTTCTTTATAGTTTAACTTTTTTTGAGGTAAAAGTGTAAAAAAAAAGTTATATACATTCTTTGGTTTTTCAGATGTTTGAGAAAATAGTGAAAAAACAATAATAAAACAACAAAACTAATTCCGTAGGCGAACACCCACAATTTGTCTTAAGATTTTGCATGGGCTTAGTATAATTTTTTCATTTATTTATGCAAAGTTTTTACAAAGAACAATAAGCATATACGGTAACAGAAACGTGGCGTGAAGAAAACTAATCCAATGATTACCTCTTTTCGTGATTAAAACAACTTTATTTATTTATTTAAAATTATTTTCATTTTTTTACATGTGCAATGCCTTGGACTTAACGAGCAAATGGTAATTCCTGGAGATGGATGCATGTCGAGATGTTTGACGTATCTGTCACTACTCTGTGCAAGTATTTCATTCCATGATATCATGGAATTGTAGGTATGTAGGTATTGTAGGTACCCAAATCGTAGGTATTTGAAGGTCATGATAGGCGATTTTATTTGTGACAAACAACGGAATTTTTGTTATGACACGTAGCACCTTTGTCCAAAACCTCTCAAGAACTGAGAGGCTGGAAGTCGAATATGTTTCTCAAAGTTGTATCCCGTAAGTCCATACTCTTTTAATATGTTATAACATTTTTGTTTGTTAACGGTCCAAGTCACGTGTTTTAATTTCTTATTTTATTTTAATTGAATTTTAATATATGACGACCTCGTTTCGAGCAAGTGTCTGAGGATGGGTCAGATGACCCGAAACGCGTCACATTAATTTTATTCTAAAGATAAAAGTCACAAGACGGACCTAAAAAAAAAAAATGTTATAACATGCCAGCATCTTATTCCAGAATGATAACTACAACTTTCTACCCAGAAGCCAGTCGTGTCTGCGGAACTTAACGTCTAGAAATTTCCTTTTCAACCATGTGTGTTTGCGCCATATGAGCCATTTATCCAGGTGAAGGCTCGGGCATTTTACGCAAACGGTTCTAGAGATGGGTTCATTTTTTACGTATAGTTTTTGAGTTATAAGTCTACTATGATATTTGGCAAAGTAGATGACATTTAGTAGGTTGATTTCATTTCGTTTACTTTAAGTCTTCGTTTATCGCCAATTTTTCAAGTTTATTTAACTAGCATTATTTTGTAATGCTATAGCTGCTTCTATTGGGTATACGGCAAGAATCGCAGTTTTATCGGGAAACATTGTAGTTGCGGACACTGTCATCAATTGGTAGGTCCACACTATTACAGGAGGAATCAGACTGGACTCAGCTCAGCACACTTTCCTGGGGAATTCCTGGCCTTATCGAAACAGTGTTGTTTATGTACCAGTTATTGTTATAGTCTCGTATATTTTCAGAACGAACTCGGAAGTATCTTTCTTCTAGGCCTGGATTAACTAATGAAAAACGTAGAATACGATAAATTCTTTTTGAGTTTGCGGAACAAACCCTGTTGCTATAACCTGTCAAATGCTTGGCTGACATAAGGAAAACGATGAGTAGAAGCTTTTTCTTCAAACGTTCTGATACAACTACTCGATGTATTTGGCTATTGTAAAGTGTTGTCTTCTGAATGAACCCCATGGGCGGCAGCCCCCAGGGGCGAGTGGATAGGGGTCTATCCCGCCATACCCGGTGGCATTCCTACGTCGCCGTTAGCGCAGGAGTGAAACTGGAGCTGATGTAAGGCAGGCTAAGAGTGTGTGTATTTGCGAACGGGGGCCAGGACGGGCTGTCTCTGGTAAGTAGCTGCACAAGATGCAGTGAACCCTAGTAGCGGACGTGAAACGGAGCCAGGATTCTGCCGTGCCTGGTGAATCTGGAGTAACGCTGCGTGTTTGTGAACCAGGGTTCTCTTCCCTAGCCAATAGCTCTAAGGCATTCTGTTCTTTGTGGCGTCGGCGGGTGAATCCATTCACGTATCCGCGAACGGCGCTCGGGCGTGCTCCGCGTGTGTCCTCCCCTGCGTGTGGCCGGTGCGTGTCCTCACGGTTGGTGATCACCGCCGATTGCGGATGGCCTCCCATGGGTCCAAGACCCCACCCAGATACACACTGCTTTCGAGCTCACGGGGTACCCCTTCCTTCGGCGTCGTCGACGTTAAGGTGCATGTCGTCGCACGTAAGGTGACCCGGGTCCAAGTAACGCTACGCGAACGGGATCCATGGTGGGATGATTCCCTGGTCAGTGTCTGTCTTGAGCCTCTCTCGCCAGATCTATAATGTCTATTAAAACCCTACCCTCGGTCCCGCACCGACCTCACGGCTGCCGGCCTCACACTGACCTGTAGGTGTGGTGTTCCTTTGCGCGCGCCAGAAAGTGGAAAACAAGCCGTAGCCTTCCGGAGAGATACCAGCTCTTGGTACCCGGGTTCGAACTCGGACGTCGGACCCGTGACCATTCTGGACTTCGGAGGACGTGAACAGGTCCTGTTCCCTGCCGTTCACGATTTGAGGTATGGTTTTGTGGTGGTTGTGGTTTCATTCCAAGCTAGGGCAGGATTCCCGTCAATTCTATCTGGACATACGGGAGTGGTGGTATGGCCAACGGGTTTGGTATGCTGCTTTCGGTTCTCTCTTGAGGTCCCCGACTCTACTTGTGCGCACATTCTTCGGTGCTCCTGCACAATTCTGTCTTCTGAATTCAAGTTGATGATCAGCTATTGTCCACTTACCTATAATATGCACTAATCTTTTACCACGAATTTTCAATGATTTTTAAAAATATTATCAGTAGAAGACATTCTGATTTATTGTCGTGTAGGACGTTACGTCTTTTGCCGGTGTTCCGATCGATTAGAATAACTTTAGCTATCTTTCAATGCTTTGGGTTATTTCAGCGTCAACATACCATTAAACAATTATGTAATCATGGCTACACCTATTCATGGAACCTCTTCCTACACTTGACCTGTGACAAGAACATTTTCAAACTTCTTTTTTTGGATTTAGTTCTTTTTCTTGTTATAAATGCAACCTCTTTTGTGTAAAAGGCTTTGGTATATGGTTTCGGTATTTCAAGAAATGCGTAGATTTATTCATCCCTATTAATATCCGATGCTGGATTTGATTGGAATATTTCTTCCAGGTGATTGGTAAAGGTTTTGTTTGTGTTTTATCGTATGGGTGGTATTTGATGTTTGAGCGTGTTAGATGGATCATGTTTTCCACACACTCCTTGAACACACATTTTTAAGTTTTCTCAACATTATTTTAAATGCATCGTTGTATGACTGAACTGTGCTTCGTCATTTACTTGCCTCAGTATCGTCCACATCTTTCCAATGCGTCTTTGTTCTGATATCGTTTCTGTGGTGCTAAGGGATCTTTTGCTTTTGCTTCTTTTGAATTTGTATGAGAGTTACTTCCCAATCAGTCTTAGTGTTGTATATTTAGGAAGACTCGTTTCTTCTAAAACTGCTGAGTAAATTGTTACAATTACTATGGAAGGACTGATGCAATATCGTGATTTGGCTCAATGCTCAAATAATCTGATCCAAGTAAATCGAGACAATCTGGAGTTCTGCGATGGTCAGTTGATCATTAGGTTCCTTTAAACATGCTGATTGGTGTTTAAACCCCAGCTCGTGACTTTTAGCTTGTGTGGTTTGCAGTAAAACCCCCTTTAAATGTTCTGCCGAATTCTTTAAATAACATGTAAAAATATTTCTTTACTTGGTTGATAGGTATATGAGCAGTAAGCTATGATGCAGTTCCCGGTCCAAATTAAGTCTGCTGTTACTATTCTTGCGGCTTGAATGTTCGGTTGCTCTGGTTTGCTCAATATGTGGTGATATAATAGAACTTTCCTTTCTGTTTGTATGCTAAAATAAGGTGGTATTTAAAGACTGGTGACTCGGATATTAGCATAACGTCAATTTTATTTAGAGAGAGAAGTGACTCCACTTCATATCTGTGATTTAAGATGCCATTAGCATTCCATAGTGGTACTTGAAAGCCCAGTAACTGTGCCATTTGCTTTCTACTTTTAGAGTCTGGTCTCATTTATTCTCTCAGCTGTCTTATTTCTACTAGTAACTGATTTATTGAGATTTATTGTTTTCATAGTAGTTTAGGTTTGTTGTACCTACAACAAAATTGAATATTTTGCAGCTGTAAATAATGTTTTGTTGTTGTAGATTGCAACCGTTTGATTTGTGACATGAAATGACTGAATGTGCTTATGTCAAAATTCCATACTCCGCATCATGTTCATCCCTTGAAGAACTGTGCCTGTGTGCTGTCTGCTCCTATTGTTGTGATGGAGTTGCGTTCCCATAGTGCTTTTCCGTTTAGAATTAGAAATTTTTTGTTCACAATGACCAGATATATATGAAAACACTGAAAATTTCGTAGATATGCTCCACTACGAGAGATATTTGACTGGGTTCCCGTTTTCCCTTGTTTTTCACTTATAATCGATACTCATAATATGTGCTTACACATTTAACAAAACGAAAATGTTGTGTGCAGTAGTATCTTGTGTATCTGTAGTTCTGGTACCTTTTACATTAAACTAACATCTGATTTTTTGTATGCAGTTTCGAATGTAACCATCGCATGGAGCAGGGTTTTTATACTTCACAGTTGTTAGCATTTTTTTTTTTGCAAGGCCTATGAAGACAATATTTGTAGATTCTTTTAGTTGCCTTGTTCAATAAATATATTATTATTGCTACTTTATAATATAAAATCGTTTAATGCGATTTTTATCTGACTATAGTTTCTGTACTACTCAATAGACTTTTCTTCAGTAAAGCATTTTTGCCTTATAGTGTTGTATTATGTAATATTTTTGACGTCTTTGTAATGTTCAACACTGTTCTATTTTTGCTTTACTCTCTTCCAACAAATTATACGTGAACTCTCTTGTGGTATTCCTAATTAGTTCCTGCAAGTTCTAAATCTCTGTGGCCACTCCATTCCGTATGAACCGGATGATCTGGGTAATCAGTGGGGAGGTGTTTTGATTTGTAGACAGTGTTCAGTGTTTCTACTTGTAAACCAGCCAGGACTTCATAAAGATTTGTGCTTCTATTTGTTAGTTCTGGTATGAATCGTTATTGGTGCTTCTTGCCTAGACTGCCTAGACGTTGCCTATCGTTGTTGTTTGTAAACTGCCTAGAGTATGTTTACCTTTCGTACTCCGTACTATTATTTTTTGGAACTATGAAACATTTTTATACCTTTAAGTTACACTTGTTATTTATAATCCTGTTCACACCTGTTTTCTCTTCTATAGTTTGATCGTTTTGGCCTAAGTATTTCATACTGTGTGTCATGTAGTCATTGCTAGAGTTAATGGCCATTGTTATATTCAGTTTTTAAGGTGTATCTCAAGATTTTTGGGTGGACATTACCATGTTCGTTTGACATGTAAGTTGTTTTTGTTTGGTATTTTAAGCGTTTCTTACGAACCCCGCGCAGCGTTATTTCTTAAGTCGCCGCGTTATCATAAAACTTTCATATCCATTAGATTTAGCTGTTGTCTTACTGTATTTAATTTTTGTTTCAAAACCATTTTATTCCTGTGGTATAGTTTTAACGAAACATTATAGCTCTATTGAAACAGCCTAAGAATGAAACTGTTGTAAGCCGCCATCGCCAGTTGGTGAGCCGTAGAGTGGTGTATGGTAATATCCGATAGTGGTAGGCTTTCTGTAGATTTGGTACCTGAATTTAGTCTCATCTTCATTATTGTTAAAAAACCAAGAAAATAAAGTTTATTTTTTCTTCGCCGACTGTATTGAGGAACAGTTCACTGTCCATAGAGGCATCTCTGACCCGGCTCATACGGCCGTCGTCAGGGATTTTCTATCTGTATACTTTTCTGCTACCCCCAATGATCCTCCTAATTTGGTCGACGAGGAAGACCTTGCGTCTGTCCTTAGCCGACTGAAGAAGAGAAAGGCCCCTGGCCCCGATGGCATCGGCGCCGCTGCGTTGTGCTGAGTCAAAAGATTCAGCGCCGAGTTCAGTAATTTCATTGGCATTTTTTGACGGTAAGAGCAGTACGAAATTTAATGTAATAAGGAGTGCTGCTCTCTACCCGCGGATAGGAGAGGCTGCCGTTTTCGAATTTTCATTGTTTGATCGGTGTTGACATCTGCTGAGTTTTTCCAGCAGTTTTAAACAACAGTGCTGCAGCCTGGTGAGATTTTCGTTACCCAAACGAGTACGGCGTTCCGTGATTTTTTTTTGTCTCAAAATGGAAGCCTAACTCACGACCTCGTGGAAAATCTCTTCGGTGGAGAGAAGTGTGAAAATCTAGCATCTACTTTTTATAACCATGAGATAAGTTTCTTAACGACTGCGGTGAGTTTTGATTTCATTACATTAATTATATACTAAATTTTTAAAGGAGAAAACGTTTTTTTTAGTAAGCTTGAGTAAGCGTGCCCACTTGTTGAATCATGCATGGTGAGAGACGTAATTGTTCGTAAAGTTTTTATAAACCAATAAAGCTTGATTATTGGAGTGTCAGAATCTCGGCTTTAATACCTAAAGTACAATAACCACAATATATTTAATTTTGCACTTTTATTAACACCGATGTAACGAGATTCGGTTGAGCACTTAACCTGTTACACAATGTGTCGTCATTAAGTGGTATAAGGTTTTGCTACAATGACAGTAAAACTTTATACATATATAATTGGGAACTTACTCAGGCACGTTTCAAACGTAAATCATGTCTCATTCAAAGTAGTAGTATTCTCAGATTCTATGGAGTTAAAAACTATGTGTTTTAAATAAATTCTGCGCCACGTGGTAACCTCAATTTCACTCAGAGTAATAAGTTCATAAGATGTTACAGAGCCAAGATAAATTATTGTATTGCAAAAGCAACTCACATTCAGTGAGGTTCAAGTTATAAAGCGTTATAAAGAATCATTGTTTGAGAACTTTTTTTAAGTAAGGCATGTTGGCCAAAATAATGTTACCAAGTTTTATTATGTACAACATAACTAGGTGTTGTTTTTATTTATGTATTTTGGAGGGTGTCCAAACAGTGGGGGCATTGGTGTGTGGTCTTTCACTAAAAATGTAATGTGTGGACAGGGTTCACCGAATAGAGACAAGTTCTGCTACCACTGAACGAAATGACATCTTAAAAGCTCCACACTCGACACCGAAGAGAACAACGACCGCAACAACATGCCAATCATGAGATCGCCACGCTAGAAATAAGAGATCATCCTTCTGGGCACATATAAGCAGGTGAAAAATATCCATTTATACTTACACGTAGAATCAACATGGCACCAGATATACATAATCATCAGTTTTACCGTTCAAGTATACATTCCTTTGGATCCCCAATTGATGGGACAGTTTAGTGTGAACACTAAGAATTAATTGTAAAATTTCAATACATGTATAGTAAATTGTCAGTTCAGAGACTGACATGTCTACAACACAGCATCCAACTTAGATTTCCACTCATTTCTTTATAGAGCTTTCGCTACAGATTTGAAGTCAGTTTTGTTATTAGTAATTTTCTCAAGTTTAATTTACCAGGCATAAAAACATATATTTTCCCTTATTTTTAAATTCAGGTTATGTCATTTGTATAAAAGGATTACTGGGGAGGTAGGTGTTATTTTAAATTAGTTTCAACCAAGCTGTGCCTGTCGAAACACTTTTCAACTTGTTTGTCGAAACAAAGTTGTTGAAACTGGTTATAAGTTGAAGAAACATGTCCGTCTCTGACACACAAATGTATTTTTTTATATAAGGTGCTAATATGGTGCAATTTTTCTCTTTTCATTAATTGGCCCTATTTTAGTCTATATAAATTCTTTATATTAATCATGGTAACTGGGGGGCGTAAATTATTTTAAACAATTTTATTTCTCACCTTAATTAAGTATTTTAGCACTTAGCCATTTAGGCACTTGGTTTTAAAATTTTAATGTCCTGGGGACATTTGTATGCAATGCTTTATGATACACATGACGTGCAATTAACCCACACCATGGGGGTACATTTATAGAAATAAATCTTTAATCCTAATTGGGATTCCTATAAAGAAGAAGTTTAGAATTTATATACACCAGAAGGGTAATATATAAAAAAAAAGGGCGTGGCAAGAGACCTTTATGTATTTGTATACTATTGTATATGTAATTTGTCTTGTGGAACATGTTATGTCTGTATATTTCTGTGTACATTTTGGGGGATATATATATATATATATATATATATATATAAATATTATGCATTACTGTACTTTTGGTGGGATATAGGGATTTATTATATAGGGATTTATTATTAGAATTTATATACACCAGTAGACGAGTATTCTATCTCAATAATCGTGGCTGATCATTTCTTTATGAAAATTAATTATTTTATTTAACAAGTATAGTAAGTGTCACCTTTAAAGTTCATTTATTGGTTGAGTTCAGTTATTAATAATAACTGTAAATGAAATCATTTACCTGCATCAATTTATATACTGGATTTTAAAAGAAACATATGATATAAATTTTATTTTAATAAATAGTTTAATGGGAGTTTTATTTTGAGGTTAATGATTATTTTAAATTTTCAATTCATTGATGGTGACATAGCAATTATTTTCGTGGACTCAGTTAATATTTTTCAGGTGGCCTTGTTGAGAGGGTATACTTCTTTAGTTAACCATTTAAAAGGGGAATTATAAATCACTGTTGTTTTTTTGTTATTTTTATTATATGAGATAGAATAATAAAATGGGATTGTTAATTATTTAATTCTTGAGTTTTTATTGCAAGTCCCGTCTTACTGGATCCAGCGCAATTTTTAGCTTCTCTAGGCCTTCGCCTAGTTTTAATTAACTTGTAACCCCTCTTTACAAAAAGAAATATTCTTTTTGTTTTAACTACTCAAAATGAAGTAGGGGTTTCATTTGGTAGCAGAGCGTGGTTACGATGAGGGTCCTGTGGGTGTGACGGGGCTTGCAAACTTAGGAAATATTTTGGAATGTTCACAATGTTTAGTTCTTAAATAGAACTTAGAAAAATTTTAAAGGCCCTATATCCCAAGGTTGAAAATATTTTGTTAGTTTTAAGGTTTGAAACATATGTATATGTACTTGCCCGCCTTGCATAGTGAATAGTGCCACGTGGTGGGAAATTTTAGAAGGGGAAATCCCTGGGCAAGACTTATCGCAGTCGGTGCTTGGTTAGTTTGAGTTTACCTTACCCATGTTTGGGGAGGTGTTGCGTTTTTTTTTTGTAATTAGGCGGTATGGCCCGATCGGCAGTCGGTTTCTGCCGATAAATGGTAGCCGGAGGTAACCTAAGAAATGGTTGAAATAAATTTTCGTGGTCGGTATTTTGTTTTTGTGTTTTGCGTGTTGTGTGTTGTGTGTCGCGTTCCTTTTGTCTGGTGTAATCGAGTGTGAGCTGTTCAGGTAGTGGGCTAGTTCTCGCATCGTTAGGTGGACCCGCAGTCTACTCTTTGGAAGAACAGTACGTGAGTTTTTCTTATTCTAATCTTATTATTGTCATTATGTTTATAGGTGTTAGGTATTGGTAGGGTGTTGTGTTTTGTTGATAGTGTTTTGCGAATTGTGTAATTCTGGCGGCGCTATGCTTTCAGAAATTGTCGTCCCCCTACTACCGGGAGGAACAGAAATTGCCCCACCCTCTCACCCCAGTTCTCCAGAAATTTTCGGTGGTAGATGGATTTAAGGAGGACCAGCTGCTGGTTTTCTTGGACCTTGTCCTGCAGTTGGCAGCCTATCCGGGTATATCCGATGGGGAGGTCTTGTGCCTTATATACCCGTATTGCCAGGGTACGTTGCAACAGAAGGTCACCAACACTTGGCGTCGGGGCGGCACGGTCGACACTTTTCATGCGGAAGTGTTGGATTACTTCATGTATCCTCCACGACGTTCCAAGCTTAGGCTGGATTGGTTCTATCGCTATCAGGCCGACGGAGAGCCGTTGGGGGACTACGTGCAGGACATACGAAAAGCTGCCCGGGTATTAAGATTAGGGTTGACCGACACCGAAGTCCTAGATACAATTATAGGAGGACTGAATGACCAAGACAGTTCCCGTTTGGGAAGGTTTGGGAATCGTCCAAATAATTTCGCGGAGATGGCCCGGTGTTGTGTTGCTACAAATACGGTCCGACCAAAGGTCGCAGTAATTGTTCCGGTAAATCCATTTCTGCCCAAGGTGGATCCAGAGCCGATAACATCATCATCGCCTACGCCGGAAGATGATAAGTCACTTGATGGTGGAGTTTTACCATCGTCAGTAGAAGTTAATTTAGACATTGCACATGGACCTGGACAGCTGGATTCCAGGTTGAGTACTGTTGAGGAAGTTGTAGTTGCTGAGAGTGGTGAAGAAGAGGAATCGAAGGAGGAGGCAGAAGAGTGGTCTGCACACGCTACGCAGGGGAGTATAAGTGTAAGTGTTAGGGAGGCTGCAAGTGTTTCTGAGGTCGCGGATGGACTAGGGGATGTCCAGTCTGCAAGTGTGGTAGAAGTAGATGAGGTAGAAGTTGGGGAGAAACTGGGTGGCAGCGTTGTAGAGTTTGTGGGTGAGAATGAGGTAGTGTGTGAAGATGTGCAGACGCTTTCTGTAAGTATTGTTGAGGATTCCGAGGAGTGGAAAGAAGTTCCAGGGGGACCAGGTGAGCAATTAGAAGATGAAGATGTGCAGTGTCGTGATGATGATTTGGATTATGTAGAGGAAGAAAAGGAAGAGGTGGAAGAAATAGAACCAGAAGCAATTGTAGAAGAGAAGAAGATAGAAGCAGAGGAGTTAGAGGTTGAGGATAATCCAAATCGGGGTAAACGTAGAAAGGTAAGTTACCTTGATTATAATTTACATGAAATAAATCAGTATTGCTCTACACAAGATAGTTCCTCAGAGAGTGATGTCCACAAGGAACGGGTTCCTAAAGTTCGTCATAAAAGGGTGAGACAAAGCGGTTAACGGGTAGCGGGTAGGTGTTCCCCACAATCCCAGTGGTGTCCATCTACTTCAGGGTTGCGCCCCTGCCTCCGCGAGCCTTGGTTTTCTCCACCTATCCTTATTACCGGAGGGAACCATGTCCTTTACCTTAGTCCTAGCTCTTGAACTTCAATGATCCTTGCCCTTATCATCTTCCCAATTTTCCTACCCCTCCCCTCAGAAAACATAATAAAAAACCAAAAAACAAATTAAAAATTAGAAAGGAAAAAGCAAAAAAAAAAATTAGAAAGGAAGAAGAAAAAAAAAAACATCCGAGAGGAGTTAGAGAGAAGTTAGTTGGAAGAGTTGTGACTACGTGGGTAGTGAGTATAGCGTCGTTTTCATTTTTCTTTGTTGTAGGTTGTCGTTGATTTTGTAGAGTCCTGGCCATGCCGCATTCCCTAGTTGATTTCCGATGTAGTTATTTTTGATTAAGTGTAGGTTGTTCGAAGTTGCTGTGCTGAAGTAAAACCCCCCTCGTTAGTTCTGCAGTATTGATGACCAAGTGAAGGGATTGATGTTCGCGTGCCCTCTATGCGGTTTTCTCTGTCCGGCTAATAGGGGCCGTCCGCCCTAGTATAGGGATGTTTTTTTTAACAACCAGTTAGATATGTCAAGGATATGTGATGCCTTGTTTTAGCATATGGCTGGTCAGTCCATATGTGGACAATAAAGTTATGGGCGCTCACATACCAAGGTATTAGTTACCTTGTTTTGGTCTTCGGACGCGTGTGTGAGTGGCAGCAGGAGGAGTAGGTGGTGGTCACCAGAGAGTGTGACGTATCGGGGCGGTCCGGTGGGGTTGGTCTGGCGGAGAGGGTCGCATGAGGATGGTTGCATTGGCGTTGAGTTTTCCAATCCAGTAAGAAAAGGGGGGGGGTTTGTTGTTGTCCTGAGTAGGTATCAAGTTGGGCCTCAGTCGGTGGGCGAGCCTCAGGAGGTCAGAAGACGCGTAGGAATCTTTCTTTTGTCTTTAGCTCTCCCTCTTGTGCTGTATGCGGACTCTGATCAGGTCAGCATGCAGCACCCGCACACTTACATAATACATATCTTCTTTCGTCTCTTTCATTTTCCTTTTTGATTTCTGTTCTCCTGAGAGCAAGCTCAGCTGAGCCAACCCAACCACGACGTCCACCGGTATCTTTTGCGGAGAGGTACACTGCAGGGTACCCTCCTGGCCTTTAACGTTGGGGCAACTATGTTGCCCTTTTGGGGTGAGGGTGTGCTGAGTCAAAAGATTCAGCGCCGAGTTCAGTAATTTCATTGGCATTTTTTGACGGTAAGAGCAGTACGAAATTTAATGTAATAAGGAGTGCTGCTCTCTACCCGCGGATAGGAGAGGCTGCCGTTTTCGAATTTTCATTGTTTGATCGGTGTTGACATCTGCTGAGTTTTTCCAGCAGTTTTAAACAACAGTGCTGCAGCCTGGTGAGATTTTCGTTACCCAAACGAGTACGGCGTTCCGTGATTTTTTTTTGTCTCAAAATGGAAGCCTAACTCACGACTTCGTGGAAAATCTCTTCGGTGGAGAGAAGTGTGAAAATCTAGCATCTACTTTTTATAACCATGAGATAAGTTTCTTAACGACTGCGGTGAGTTTTGATTTCATTACATTAATTATATACTAAATTTTTAAAGGAGAAAACGTTTTTTTTAGTAAGCTTGAGTAAGCGTGCCCACTTGTTGAATCATGCATGGTGAGAGACGTAATTGTTCGTAAAGTTTTTATAAACCAATAAAGCTTGATTATTGGAGTGTCAGAATCTCGGCTTTAATACCTAAAGTACAATAACCACAATATATTTAATTTTGCACTTTTATTAACACCGATGTAACGAGATTCGGTTGAGCACTTAACCTGTTACACAATGTGTCGTCATTAAGTGGTATAAGGTTTTGCTACAATGACAGTAAAACTTTATACATATATAATTGGGAACTTACTCAGGCACGTTTCAAACGTAAATCATGTCTCATTCAAAGTAGTAGTATTCTCAGATTCTATGGAGTTAAAAACTATGTGTTTTAAATAAATTCTGCGCCACGTGGTAACCTCAATTTCACTCAGAGTAATAAGTTCATAAGATGTTACAGAGCCAAGATAAATTATTGTATTGCAAAAGCAACTCACATTCAGTGAGGTTCAAGTTATAAAGCGTTATAAAGAATCATTGTTTGAGAACTTTTTTTAAGTAAGGCATGTTGGCCAAAATAATGTTACCAAGTTTTATTATGTACAACATAACTAGGTGTTGTTTTTATTTATGTATTTTGGAGGGTGTCCAAACAGTGGGGGCATTGGTGTGTGGTCTTTCACTAAAAATGTAATGTGTGGACAGGGTTCACCGAATAGAGACAAGTTCTGCTACCACTGAACGAAATGACATCTTAAAAGCTCCACACTCGACACCGAAGAGAACAACGACCGCAACAACATGCCAATCATGAGATCGCCACGCTAGAAATAAGAGATCATCCTTCTGGGCACATATAAGCAGGTGAAAAATATCCATTTATACTTACACGTAGAATCAACATGGCACCAGATATACATAATCATCAGTTTTACCGTTCAAGTATACATTCCTTTGGATCCCCAATTGATGGGACAGTTTAGTGTGAACACTAAGAATTAATTGTAAAATTTCAATACATGTATAGTAAATTGTCAGTTCAGAGACTGACATGTCTACAACACAGCATCCAACTTAGATTTCCACTCATTTCTTTATAGAGCTTTCGCTACAGATTTGAAGTCAGTTTTGTTATTAGTAATTTTCTCAAGTTTAATTTACCAGGCATAAAAACATATATTTTCCCTTATTTTTAAATTCAGGTTATGTCATTTGTATAAAAGGATTACTGGGGAGGTAGGTGTTATTTTAAATTAGTTTCAACCAAGCTGTGCCTGTCGAAACACTTTTCAACTTGTTTGTCGAAACAAAGTTGTTGAAACTGGTTATAAGTTGAAGAAACATGTCCGTCTCTGACACACAAATGTATTTTTTTATATAAGGTGCTAATATGGTGCAATTTTTCTCTTTTCATTAATTGGCCCTATTTTAGTCTATATAAATTCTTTATATTAATCATGGTAACTGGGGGGCGTAAATTATTTTAAACAATTTTATTTCTCACCTTAATTAAGTATTTTAGCACTTAGCCATTTAGGCACTTGGTTTTAAATTTTTAATGTCCTGGGGACATTTGTATGCAATGCTTTATGATACACATGACGTGCAATTAACCCACACCATGGGGGTACATTTATAGAAATAAATCTTTAATCCTAATTGGGATTCCTATAAAGAAGAAGTTTAGAATTTATATACACCAGAAGGGTAATATATAAAAAAAAAGGGCGTGGCAAGAGACCTTTATGTATTTGTATACTATTGTATATGTAATTTGTCTTGTGGAACATGTTATGTCTGTATATTTCTGTGTACATTTTGGGGGATATATATATATATATATATAAATATTATGCATTACTGTACTTTTGGTGGGATATAGGGATTTATTATATAGGGATTTATTATATAGGGATTTATTATTAGAATTTATATACACCAGTAGACGAGTATTCTATCTCAATAATCGTGGCTGATCATTTCTATATGAAAATTAATTATTTCATTTTACAAGTATAGTAAGTGTCACCTTTAAAGTTCATTTATTGGTTGAGTAATTATTTTAATTATTAATAATAATAACTGTAAATGAAATCATTTACCTGCATCAATTTATATACTGGATTTTAAAAGAAACATATGATATAAATTTTATTTTAATAAATAGTTTAATGGGAGTTTTATTTTGAGGTTAATGATTATTTTAAATTTTCAATTCATTGATGGTGACATAGCAATTATTTTCGTGGACTCAGTTAATATTTTTCAGGTGGCCTTGTTGAGAGGGTATACTTCTTTAGTTAACCATTTAAAAGGGGAATTATAAATCACTGTTGTTTTTTTGTTATTTTTATTATATGAGATAGAATAATAAAATGGGATTGTTAATTATTTAATTCTTGAGTTTTTATTGCAAGTCCCGTCTTACTGGATCCAGCGCAATTTTTAGCTTCTCTAGGCCTTCGCCTAGTTTTAATTAACTTGTAACCCCTCTTTACAAAAAGAAATATTCTTTTTGTTTTAACTACTCAAAATGAAGTAGGGGTTTCAGCGTTGCAGAATCTCCCGCCTTCGGCACTTGACGTTCTTCTTGAGCTGTTCAACTCCTGTCTCCGGCTGAGGTACTTTCCCCGCCTGTGGAAAACCGCCAATGCCATCATGATCCAGAAACCCAAAAAGCCGCCCACGCTACCTGGAAGCTACCGCCCGATATCACTATTGCCAGTAATCTCGAAGGTATTCGAGCGCCTCCTCCTGGCCAGTATTCGGCCCCTGGTGGATGGTTTCATCCGCGAGGAGCAGTTTGGGTTTAGGCCGAGGCACTCGACTACTCTTCAGCTAGTACGGGTTCTAACCTGCCTAGCAGACGCCACCAACAATCATCAGGCAACAGGCGCCGTCCTGTTGGATGTGAGCAAAGCCTTCGATAAAGTCTGGTACGAAGGCCTGCTCTACAAACTGGCACATTCGCCACTCCCGGCATCTATCGTCCACTTGTTCCGATCCTATCTGACGGATCGCACCTTCAGGATCAGCGTAGATGGGGCGTTCTCTCGGGTTCGCCCTGTCGCCGCCGGCTTCCCACAAGGATCAGTCCTCGGCCTCGTTCTGTACGTACTGTACACGAACGATCTGCCTGTATATCCCGGGGTCACGTTATCTCTATTTGCCGACGACGCGTTGTTTCATTTTAGCTCGCTTTCGCCTTGGCGGACGAGCGTAATGTTACAACGCCAGTTAGCTATGTTTCCGGACTGGCTAAGGAAGTGGCGGGTAGCGATCAATACGGAGAAATCCGAGGCGATCTGCTTTACTCATAAGTCCATTTCCCGATGCCAATCCCTCTCCTTAGAGGGGAGACCCATCAACTGGACTGAGACGGTGAAGTACCTAGGTGTTCGGCTTGATCGGCACCTAAACTTCAACGCCCACGTGACCGCAACCCTCAACAAGGATCGAGGCGTCAGAGCCAAAATATCACCTATGCTTTCGCGGAACAGCTGCCTGGCTGTCCGTACCAATCTTACATTGTATCTACTGTTCCTCCGAACAGTACTCACTTATGCGGCGCCCGCTTGGTGGCCTCTCCTGTCGGCCACCAACAGGCATAGGCTAACTACATTTCAGAATTGGACCCTACGCTCCCTCACGGGGTCCCCGTGGTATGTGCGAAATTCCGCCATTCACCGGGGCCTCCGTGTTCCCACCTTAGAGGTCTTCGTCTGGTCCTTGGCAACGAATTTGTTCGCCAAGGCGGCGAGTCCCCTTATCCGCACCTCCAAAGGCTGAATAGCGTGGAGAATGCACCGCGTCAGGCGCCCTAGGGCGCTGATAGACGACCCCTCTAAGTTCATCACATGAACCCCCCAACCTTCTGGAGACTGAACTGATCACGATCATTCACTACCTGCGCCTGCCGAAACTGTACTCAATCATGCTGCGGCAGATTGGAATGGATTGATTTATTGCCAGCATCGGCTTTGCCGATTCGGCAGGGCTTTGATCCGGGACACGGGCTCCCGCGAGGTTGTGCAAATGCCTTCCTTGCGAAAGTCGACTGCCCCGGTGATGAGTCCCTTCGACTCGGCCGCCGCCTTCGGGCGGTCGAGCCTCTTGTACTCGCCAGTGTACCTCTAAGTTTCCGTGGGCTATGTCCTCGGAGACCAAGAAGCCGCGACCAGGCGTTGCAATTGGCTGAAGCCATGACCACTAAGATCCCCGTCACCACCTGCTTTGCTGATTCGGCAGGGTAATGACCTGAGACACGGGATCTCGCGAGGTTGTGCAAGTGCCTTCCTTGCGGAAGCTGGCTGTCTCGGAGTCATTCCTTACCGTTTCGGCCGACGCCCTAGGGAGATCGAGCTTCTTGTCCTCGCCAGTGCGTCACTACGTTCCCAAAAGCTAGTCTGAGGGGACCATGGTGTCGCGCCTCGGCGGGACAATTGGCTGAAGCAAAAGCTCAAGCTTGCCTCCGTGGTGGCCATGTAATTTATCATGGACCCGCGGACTGCACCATAACTCCCTTGTGCAGAGCAAACGACCGCGCTGACCTGTTGGCACCTGGCGTTCATCAAGCCAAGGCCTGGACAACGCACACAAATTAAGGCGCAAGACGCCCGCGCATCATCCATCCATCCAGTTTATTTTTTACTTCAGCGTCAACGGGGTTGGATTGGCTCGGCCTTGAACCGAACTCACAGCACAGACGCGATTAAAAGTAGGAGCTCTTCCACTGAGCTACTCCACCGTTCAGCGTGTTATTATTGTCGCGATTATTAATTCCTACTTCAACGCATTTACAGTAGGAAGTATGCAGTCCAGTATGCAGTAGGATAGTTGGGACTGAAGGGACATATATTTTGCGAATGAGGCAAATGGGTGCATAGTGTTGTGTTTTTGCACAGGTGATGTGGTGCTGGTGGCCAGAAATGTAAACACCTGAAAAGGAATCTTTGATTAACTGGAAAGTGAGGTCCAGAAAGTGGGACTCTATGCCAACAAAGAAAAGACAAAATATATGAAAGTATCAAGTGCAGAGGGAAAGAGGAAAATTGAAAATCTCAATGTAGGATAGCATACTTTCCAAGGGGTCCGGGAATACAATATTTGAGTGCCTCCATAAACAATGAGAACAAAATCACCAATGAGATTGCAAATTCCATAATGTGCGGTAATAGAGTTTTTTATGCCCACCAGAAAATTTTCCGATCCAGTTTATTCAGCAAAATAACCAAACTTAGATTATACAAGACCTTAATAAGCCCATTTGTGACGTATGCTGCGGAGATTTGGACACTACTTAATAGTGACATACATAATTTAAGAGTCTTTGAAAGAAGAATTATAAGATCTTTGGACCAGTGAAGGAAGATGGAATGGCGCATACGGAACATTAGGAATTTGTGGGAATTGATGGATAGCGAGGACATAGTGAGGTTCGTCAAGTCTATGAGGATCAGCTGGTTGGGACATGTGATGCGCATGGAGGACGACAGAATGCCCAAAGCAAATCTTAGAGGGACAGTAGATGGGTAAAGAAGGAAAGGAAAAACTAGAACAAGTTGGCTACAGGCAGGGGCGGATTTACGCACAGGCAGACTAGGCACTTGCCTGGGGCGGAAAATTTTGGGGAGCGGCAAAATTTGAGTTAAGAAATGATATTTTTAGATTCAAACAAATTTATAAGTATAAAAGCCAGTTCAATTAAGCACACACAAATATAAAAATTATCTACACTTAATTTTTAACTATAACGAAGTTATCGTTTTTCACCCAAAAGTAATACGGGCGAATGTTTGTTTTCAACCGTTGCAATATTTGGCGTTGACCGTCGGCCTCAAATTGCTCAGCTTAGCGAGCGTTCTCGTGGTTCAGAAGAGTAAAGAATCTACGCACGAACATGGGAGAAGATCGTTTGAATTCATTGGTTATATTGCCCATTGTAGGAGAGTTATTAAAGAAGATGGTCCTGACAGATGTTATTAATAATTTTGCCCATAAAAAATCACGACGTAATGTTTAAAAATTATTTCAAAGACTATTATTACAACTCCCTTTATCTTTTTAATTTTGTACCAATTTGCACACAAAAATTGTATTCAATTGCTATGTTTTTAAGTTTTAACTTCAGTTAAAATGTTTTGGAATAAACAAGTCTACAGTAATTTAATGTCGTGTTGTACTCTTCCTAGTACGTTATGTAAATTGTTCTATAGAAATGTATTAAGAAAAATTGAGAAGAAAATATTATATAAAGACAAAATTTTAGAGTAACTGAAAATATGAAGGATTGGTTTAAACTCGTAAATCCCCCCCCACACCCAAACAGAGTTTTGAGGGAGTGCGGCAAATTTATGCTGCCTACGGGCGGCAAAATGGTAAATCCGCCCCTGGCTACAAGACGTAGAAGATGACCTGAGAATAATGGGTATCAAAGATTGGAAGCAGAGGCTGGAGGACCGAGGTGTTTGGAGGCGACTAGTCGGTGAGGCCAAAGATCTTCGAGGGCTGTAGCGTCAGAGGAAGAAGAAGAAGAAGAAGAAGAAGAAGAAGAAGAAGAAGAAGAAGAAGAAGAAGAAGAAGAGGAAGAGGAAGAGGAAGAGGAAGAGGAAGAGGAAGAGGAAGAGGAAGAAGAAGAAGAAGAAGAAGAAGAAGAAGAAGAAGAAGAAGAAGAAGAAGAAGAAGAAGAAGAAGAAGAAGAAGAAGAAGAAGAAGAAGAAGAAGAAGAAGAAGAAGACTTCAACCCTATTTGTTAGGTTGAACGACCAAATGCGGGATGACGAAATAACAATAGAACAAGTGAAAACGACTTACAGTAGAATAATTGAAAACTATGTGCTAGAAATATAACTTTTAAAACGAAAACGAAAATAATGGCTTTCCTAATTAAATCTCCTCCCACCGTAAGAACAAAAGTAGTAATAGGTAGCAACGTTCCGTAACAAGAATTAAATTTTAATTATTTAGGCTACTGCATTACAAATATGAAAGATCAACATATTCAGCAACAGTTAAACCAATTTAGTTACATTCTTCGTATTGTTTAAATTAGCAGCCATCCCTACTATTTCTTTTATGAATTTGCTAACTGCTATAATTTTTCATATTTCATAAATATATATATTCATATACTTCATAAATATTTCATAAAAGAAATAATTTAGTTACACTTGTGGAACAATGAAATAAATACTAATGCACACAATTCATATTGAGAGAGACAGAACAGAAATTTTATAAAGTCACGGCCGTTTCAGCTTAATGCGTGCATATGGGACACACCTTCTTTAGGAAAAGACATTTCAAAAAGACGTACAAACCACTGAAATGAAATTCGTATCAGTTATAACCTAACAGACTATCTCAGAAGTGAGGTTATCAGAAGAAAACCCTTTCAATTTTAGACAAAACAGAAAAAGCGGACAAAATTACAGTCTCGTGTGGAATGAAAGACAACCACACTTATTTCTAAACAAACACTGAACTAAAGGCCAGCTGGTAAAAGAAATAGTGGCAGTCTATGGAAAGGATGGTCAGACACTGTAGCCCAAAACATAAAGTGAAGTAGAAGAGTAACTTGCCCTTCCATTTATCTTATAATTGTAACGATTTATTTTTTAATTTGTAGACTCTACGTTTAGATCTTAAACAGGCATAAGATGGAATGTGTTTAATCGGCTCGAGGATGTGGAGTCTGTAGATAATGTACGTTCACTATTCAGCAGAGTTCCAGACACTCGTGTCGATCACGCAGCTATCAGGTGGTTGGTAGACAGGTATTGACTGCACACTTCCGCCGGTACTGATAGCGAACACTCTGATAACAAGTTGTTTGTACACAAATGCGTATCAGTTTGACACAGTAAATTAACTATTAACTTATCTGATTTTGTCGCTAACAAAATCAATTTCATTAGATAAAGTTTCATCAATTTGTAAAGGAGACAGTTGCAATGACATTCCTCTTAATCACATTCACAGCTGTTAATCAACATTTAGGTTAAAAATTAGCACTTAAGCATCATGCAACTGCAAAATGAAAACTAAGTATCCCAAATGAGCTGGCCAATTTAATGCTCAGTATGGAAAGCAAACCTCTTTTCAGGAGGCGTCTTTATGATAGGTACTGCAGAACTGCTGAACCACCAGACATATTTCTTATGTTACAAAGAATAGTGTGGTGAAGCTGCACAAGTTCAACCATATGTGTGGGAGCATCAGGAATACTCTAAAATCAACGTAAAGAAACAGGAAGAAGTTCTACAAGGTGATGGCCTTCGCCACACTTCTATATGGCTCTGAGAAGAGATCTGGACTTTAACGAAATCCCAGCCTAGTGGTATTCAAGCGACCGAAATGAGATTTCTGAGGTGGCAGGATATAATCTTACACCCTTATATACTCAGGATATACAGGATATATTCAAGATCGCAAAAGAAATGTCGATGTACGCCAGGAACTGAATATTATGAATACACTTGATAGGACTGCCCAATATCGGCTAAAACGGTTGGATCATCATAACCGATTGGATAACTGCCGCCAAACAAAATTGAATTCTAAGCCGAAAGGACGGACAGGTGTGGGGTGTCTGAAGAACCGTTCGAATGTCCGGCTGTAGTCTATCCGCTTGAGACCGGAACAAACCATTTTTGGTTTAATCCTTGCTAAAGATGATAATGATGATGACCAGTCACATTACAAAACGAACAATAGTTGAATTTATATTTTATTCGCGCATAAAACAAGATTAGCGTTAACTGTATTTTAATCAATTAGACTAACTTTTATTCGTGACTGACCGAGACTTCCACTATCTGCACGAAGCAGCTTGTTGATTGTAGTGGCCATCCCAATCCGAGAACGAGGGTTGCCTACCTCTGTTACACAGGTTTTTTCGCTCGCCAACAAGACACTACTGAAGCTACGGTGTACGCACCTCATAACACACTGTAGCCTTTTTGGAAACGGTTTTCCCCTTCCGTTCTTCACCAGCTGTAAGCTAATAGTGAGGAAGGGAAGGGGACAAACGTCTCCTCAGCGTCAACATTAATTGGTCGAATTTATTGGTCATGTTGTAGCATCTACCAAGTTTATGACTAAAGATTCTGAAAGATATTCTGATGAATTTCCTTAGTAACAATTAAGTAGCTTTATTCAAGAATATGTAGAAAATGTACGCCTAGAAACAGAATAATCCATACTGTATGTACGTAAGGACAATTATAGAAATGTTCAAGGGGCAACGTCGCTTTTGAGTTTCTTGATTAGAGACAATTTTCACACAAGCTTCAAGGAAAGTGTTAAATCAATAGAATTTTACTAATCACATCCATGACCGCAGCTTAGGTGGGACAATGTTTTTTACTTAAAAGTAGAGTAAAAATATTTGTTCGTTCCAAAATGTGGCAGGACAGAATTAATCGCTTTGCATAGATTTAATGGTTGTACTTTTGTACGAAATATATATTTTTACAATTAATATCACTAAACATTTTACACATATGTATTACCATATGCAAAAGATGTAACAAAGCCACAAAATTACTGGTAAATATTGACTGTAGTGAATCTATAGTAATGACGCGGATGTAAGACCACACATAGAACAAAAGAACAAAATACGAAATACGAAAGAACAAATTTTATTAACAGAAAAATTTTGTTAATTAAATATAATTCTGTGGCATGATAAACATAATAAACGAACAAAAACCGTTGTTACGATGGTCTCCACTGATTATCTTATGGTACAGTGGAAACAAATACAGACACCAATGGAGTCACTAATCACCAGCTTTAATTAATCACAAACAAGAGTTTGCAATCAATAAGTTATTCAACAATATTATACTCTACTCTTACGACAATTCAAATTAAATTTGTCCACACGCAACAGTAATGTCACGTAATAGAGTTCCACACCAATTATACTACAGTAAACACTTTTCACAATGACTCGATCCGCACTAAGGAAATCGTTCAACGTAAACTGTCTGACAAAGCCAGCCGCTCTTGTTTTTATAGCTAACACAGGGGTATTTTTTCCATCCTTACTGCGGCACGCCAGCTTAATGTGTATTTCAAATGTTCTTGAACATTCTGGGAGGTACTTGAGTGGACGGCATTGATACAGACGAGGCACGCTGGGCTAGTTGAGAAATGGGTAGAACGACACTCTCACCTTTTCGAGAGGGTTCCGTAACAGTCGTTTCAGCATAATGCAAAGGCATTATTGAAACTATTCCTATCTAAGATATGAAACGTGGGAGTTAAAAATAAATGAAACGAAAAGCATTTGAAGAAAATTCAGATGAAAGATAGATTTTGAGTTTTGAAACAGAACGTCGGAAGACCCAAGTCGTTAAAAGAACATACTGTCAAAGAAAATTATCTTTTAGATCATTTCCTTCCCCAAAACAATTTATTCAGAATTGCAGCCTTCGGCGAATAGACGACCAAATACGGGGCAGAAGGGTAAAGGGTAAGACGGATTTGTAAAGGGGAGAAGCGAGAGAAAATGTCCGAGCAGGTCCTGGAATTTTCCCGTCCAAGAGGCAGTGGTAAACAGAGATTAAATTGGTTGATATCACTTGCCAACACGGCACTAAGTAAGAGCTGAAGAAACGTTTCATAAAAGTGAAGGAAATGAGAAGATTTGGGAGTCGCATACTAAAAAATTGGAGCTACTGCTTGGAGAACTTGATGTTAAAGACAAGAAACAGTTTAGTAGGAACCTCTATTAAACACACGCGCGCCAGCGTTTACAAGTACGTATAGTTACTGTGAAGCACGGCCAATGCGATTAATCATCGAGTGCTTACTAATTGAAAAACGTGATTACTCATCCCGTAATGCCGATGCGACAGTAAACAAATGAATATTTTTAGAGTTTTCCAGCGTCGTATAATATAGACAGTCACATTCCAAATATTATCAAAGTTCATAGAAAAATTGAGTAACTGATGAACCGTTACTGCTACCTTCCCGGCTGTCCTAGTTGGTACATTATTGTTTAGCGTACCAGCATCTTATTGTGAAAGCTGGTAGGCTTTACGAGAAATGTAGGCTCCAGATCAGTTTAAATGGCGAATTATACTTCAAGTCAGCAAGTGCTGTATTTTTAGTGTCGATTATTTTTGCATGTGGCATTATGTGTTTGTTACACGTGCGTTCCGTAAGTGATTTGACTACTTACTTGTTGCGGACGGATTTTTGAACTTACGACGAAGAAGTGAACTACGAGACAAAAGTATGAATAAAGTATGTGGCTGTTGGTTTTTCTGGTAACCGATTTATTTATTCCACTAAACTTCACACTTTGTATACACGCTATCCTCGTAACAAGGATATAAAATTAATCGTTCGTATTCAAACTTTTTTGTAAAAACTGCCAAAAGAACACACTTGCGAGCAGTGTCACGTTCCAGTGTGTGTGTGTGTGTGGGGGGGGCGTTAATGCGTTGTTGCGGGGTAAGAGTGCGAGCGACGAGCAGCGTGGGGAAACGCTACAGCTGGGGACTGCGAGAGAAAGTTCATTTCTTTTTGCCATCAAATGACCACACATTGCCAAAGCTCGTAAACTCGACGTCGTGCGTGAACGAGAGGGGGTGTTCGATACTACTACTAGTCGTAGTGAAGGATCGATAGTCAATTAACGTGTGTTGATGGCTTTGTTGTTGAGAGGGGCGGCAATGAATGTGGACCGAGCACTCGCGACCTCGCACTCCTTGAGACGTATTCGTTTTTGTCCCCTTCCTGACTACTGATTGTTCCCACATTTAACGTGTGATATATAGTGTTAAATTTGCACTTATTGTAAATGAGTATAAATGCTCAATTAGTCTCAGCAATATTCTGAGTTGTATGTTTAATAATATTTATTTATAAATGAGGAAACACTTCTTTTGCTGCTCTGAATCATTCAATTTTTATTCCTTAATTCTCTTATTATAATAATTTTCTTTTCTTCTATTAATTAATAACAAATTTTCCTTCTTTAAGGTTCCTGCTCCATCTAGCTCTCGGAGGCTTGAAACAAATTTTTATCTCAGGGTTATAACCAAATTAACAATCGTCTTCAGTAAAATTATAAATTCATACAACAAGTTTTACGTTAATAACATACATGAAGAAAAAACAAAATTGTAATGTGTAGTAATTAATTGTTGTTTGTGTATGATTGTTTGGATGTGAGTTCTTGTGATTATACAAAAAGAAATCAATTCGGGTAATTTTACAAACTTAATATTACACATTACAAATATAAAACTAATAAAACAATTAAAATAATTAACAATTAGACATTAGTAATACAATTGACAAGAGAAAAAAATAAAAAATAATTGTCTATTATATAGCTCATAGTTCATGAATTCTCAACATGGCGCGCTGCTGTCCCCTTTCAGTAACAGTTAAATAAAGCAAGGGACGCCATGTTCCTTGAGTTGTATAAACACTACTGAATGTTTAATAAAAATTATCTGAGTTCTACACTTTTGTTTGTTCAAAATAAATTTGTGTCATTCACTTTGTATATCATAGATTATGTTTATAAATGTAGTCGCACTAAATGTGTTCGTTATTTAGTTTGTATTGAAGTGTTGTGTAAAACGTTGATAGTTGTCAAGATGGCTTTAGTATTACCAAATTCAAAGATGTGGTACTGCATTTTAGGATATTATTTTCAGCTTTCCTTCTTCAGGTTAGTCGAATATATATATTGTTCGTTAGTTTACTGATATCTCCTATAACTTTACTTGTCTTTTACTATAATTTTCTTCTCTAATATTGTTTGGATTGGCAACTGATTTAGTTTGTTCTTTTTGCATTGAACGCCCACACTATAAAAAGAAAAAAACTTTCTTCCTTGTAAAACCAGCTTTAGATTCGTTTATAAGAGGTCTTGGTTTGTTTCGTGTATTTTTCGGTCTCAGGGCTGTTTTATCCGCCTCCAGTAAATATAAGTTTTTAATATAACCTTACTTTTCCTGATTATTTTTACATAATCCCGTTTATGTTTTTATTTCACTTAATTTTATATTGCCACTCACACTAATGAAGTTGATTTTATTGTTATATGGTCACTTTATATAAAATACATGCCATTCTCACCTTTTGGCCATACTAGGTTCATAACACTTTATATTTTTATCATTGTTTACACTGTGTCATTTGCACTGTTTCATTATTATTATTTATCACTTTTCTGTTCACTTATCTCACCTTGTATGTTTTCGAATAAACACAATTATGAAAATAATTACTTTGTCTTTACCATAACACTATATATGAGCTAATTACAAATCCAGTCTTAGGTTAAAGAACTAGCTTGACTTTTAGTCTTGTGTTATACAAATGATTTTGCTTAACTCTAAATATATTCTTTACTTACATACTACAACATTATTAGTTACAATATTATAATAAAATATACAAAATCACTTCCGTAATCTATTGGGTGATTAGTATGTCAAAGTCACACTCCAGTCTAGTCCTTTACTATGTCTGTTTGTAATGTTATTTACTATGTTTGTTTACAAAGCTAATTCCTGTTTTTAATTTATTCATGCATCTCTAAAATACTTATTCTTTATTCATGGTTTATTGTGTTAGTTATTATAATTCTTTCTTGTATAATTATTTTTGGTTGTTCTCATTTGATTAGCCTACTCATTCTTTATTGCATTCCTCATTCAGTTGCATAGTATTTACCTATTTGATTAGTTTTACTATACATTTTGATGACTAAATCGAGTTTCCTTTTTTGTATTATCTCGTGATGGTACAACACACACACACACACACACACACACACACACACACACGCACGCACGCACGCACGCACGCACATTCTGAAGATGACATTTTATACATACTGTTGAATCACTGTAAACGTTTAAAAAATACAAATATATTCTTGTAAAAAACAAATGTTATTTATCACACACACACACACACACACACACTTTGCTACTCTGTGTGTGTGTGTGTGTGTGTGTGTGTGTGTGTGTGTGTGTGTGTGTGTGTGTGTGTGTGTGTGTGTGTGTGTGTGTGTGTGTGTGTGTTCTCAGTTCGGTTTCCAGTTTTTAACTCTTTACATCAGTGGGTGCTTTACTTTTTCTCTTACTGATTTGCTGTATTTAAGCAGCACTTGCTTAAAACCAAGATATACCCTCATCTGATGAAATTGTTTTGTGCTTGTTGCCTTAGTGTACCTACTTCTACATGTATTTTTCTCCGTATACCATTTTATGAAGTCTATACCAAAGCGCTATAATGAAAGCTGTTAAAGAATAACAAATAGGTAATTAGATTTTCTATCTGAAGAATATACAGCCTCTATTACAGTTGCCAAGTTGTCCACTTATGGTACTGATTGATGTAATGGTTGATAATGATGAGGGTGGTGGTGGTGGTGGTGGTGATGATGATGATGATGATGATGATGAGAATGAAGGAGGAGACGCGACCGTCTGACTACTCAGAGTAAATAATTGACTTCGAAATAACACAAACAGTTGACTTTGAAACGTAAATAGTTGCCGGTTTCACACCTCAACGGGGAGAAAGGCAATTTGCCTAACCTTTGCCTCCCCTCAACCGCACTATCAAACTGATTAAGTTCTATTGTCATGGTGTGCATGCAAATTTTTCTCAGTAGTTCAGTTAAGCCTATCTGTTTCAGGCCGTACGACAAGAGGAAGCAAAATTTGATAAAGTGACTGCGGATATAGTCCTATAAACGTTTTTAGATATAGTCCTATACAGGTGGACCATACAAGTGTGAACTGTGGATCACATGGAATAGAACTGTGAGGGTTGCAAAGAAATCCAGTATATATAGATATCGTGTTGTGAAACCGAAAGTATTCTACGTGTTTCTGAGAATGCCATTTAGTACATATCAAATGAAATACTTACCTGGACACATATTTACCTAATATACTATTTCTTAAACAGAAGGTGTAATTCAAAAAAATAGTATCAAACACTACGGAAAACTGTTATTTTTTATCACATTAAGTAGCCCAGGACATCTCATTACTATATGATAAAGATTATTATAAGCCAGCGTGCTAGCTCATAGAATGTATTCATGTAATTCTGCTTAAAATAAAAGAAAAATATAAAATAAAAATCAAATCTTTTTGACTGAAAAGTAAAATGATACTAGACGGGCGATCTAATAATGTAGAGACGATGGGACTTGAAGGTAAAACTGCTTTGGCTAAGGAAACGTCCTTCCAAAATAAATGAATATAAATTAAAATATTAACTCTGAATAAAAAAAGCAGTTTTTAAAATTAATCGTTCTGTAGTAGCAAGAAATGGACAAAGACACAGAAAAAGAATGCGGTCGAATTTTGGCGTCATAACAGACTGCTAAATTTAAATGTACTGATTAAAATAAGAAAATGAAAGCTTCATAGAAAGACTGCAATATGGTAACGTCGTGTAGGTTACGTAGTGATAACGTAAATATGAATCCAACTACATCGAAATACAATAGTTTAAAACGCGCGTAATAAAGTCTGCGGATGAAAGTGGTAATCGTGCTGCTGGAAGAGAATGTTTTGTAAGTGAAGGGCATGTTCGTCACTGGGGAAAACAAAATGATACTCTCCTTAATGTTAATAGTGATAAACAGGCTTTATGAGGACGAAAGGATGGAAAATATCGTGATTTACAAAAAGGAACTCCCAAATACGTTCATAAGTCGGAAAACAGCTGCTGTGCCGTCACTCAAAAACTGCTTATTTGTCATGCTTTAGAAATTAAGAATTTTTGTTTAACAGATTTAAAGCAGGTAGGAGGTGGGTTACAAGCTTTATGCAACGTAACACCTTCTCGCTGAGATAACGTACGTCACCTTACCAAAGAATTACACGGACAATAAAATTTCAGCCAAAAATATATGTTGTCGTTCAAAACAAAGGATGGATAGAGAACAAATTGGTAACTGATGAGTGGAAAAGGTGTGTGGAGGACTATTGCGACGTTCATCTCTTGATAGTTTCCAGGACATTTAATGCAAAATTTAAAAGATGTTTTTACGGAAACAATGACTGATGTTGCCTTTATTCACAGAGGTTTGACTTAAATGCTGCACCTCTTGACCTGCAGCAACAAGCGTTTTAAAGAAAATATAAAAAATATTTATACCAAGTGGGTGTGCAAAGCAGAACTAACGTTTACGTCTATCGCAAAAATTAAACGACCATATCGAATGTACCAGTAACCCTGAAATCTTGGAAGACGATATATGTGGATACATTGGCAAAACGTTTCACGATGTGCATCGCAAACGCATTGGATGGAAGCGCGTGTTGACGCACTGGATGACGTGTGTTGGAAGACCGCCTACAGCGACGTTGAACTGGAGTTCCAGACACAGAGTGGATCTTCCGGCAACAACAATGTTGACTGCTAAGTTAAGTTATATTACATACTCATTGACACAAAAGTGAAAACACAATCGTAAATACGGCTATTACGTACGTGAATTAATTTGAAACTCTTGTTCTCTTATAGGAATCGTTTGCATCACTACGGAATGTAGTACTAATACTGTACTAATACTAATACTACTACGGATACTAATACTAATACAGAAAAATACTAATATTTAAACAAACTTTAATTTTATTAAAGGAATTTAGAATTATATTATACAGAATATTTTTAGAAATAAAATTTTAGTTCCGTTTAATGTGTATTTCATTTAGTTATAATTTTAAAACAATATAACCTGAAAAGTACCAGTCGATGTAATCTTAGCGTAATTTTACGCACCATGTTTCTGCTGGTTAAATACGCCAAAAAGAGCGTAAAGTGCACGAGTAAATATGGTAAATTTTAATTTGAACACCTCTTGCACCACCACGCATTACAGTGATTCTTAAGAAACTCCAGAATCTCTCATGTACGTTTTCATTGTAGAAATGTCTAACCATAACCACCACTTGACACTGATTTGAAATATCTGTAGTCACAACACACCGAATCGCTAAATACTCTGTTTCGTTTATTCGGTTTTTAATCCCTTATCTCAAGTATACTGTCTAGAATTTCATTTTCCACAGTCTTAGACGTACCTTTCGAACTGTTACAGTGTTTAAATGTTCTTTTAAAAACTGTATCCAGTTCTGATAAAAATTAATTCCCCAAAAATTCTGCGGTTTTGAGAGTCCATTTCTTCTTCCTGCCCCCTTAAACCTAATCCCAGCTTTCCACAAAGCTTTATACAATCAATTATTCTCTTTAACATATATTTATTGTTAGCTATATGCTCGTTGTTGTTCATAACATTTTGCCTCAATATTGAATTTAAATGAACTGCTATGTGTATTGAGCCCAATAAAGTTAATTCAGTACAGGATACGAGAACTTCGTGCTTCCTTGCAACTTGATTTAAATGTTTTATGTCCTTAAAGCCTAACACTGACCGTGCTTTTTCCGTTCCGACACAATAGAAAAGAACACACGGAAACGCAAAACAAATGGTTAACGTATCACATCCAGAAATCCACTTGAAGTTATTATTATAAATTTCTTTAGAAAAATGTCGACTAAAAGTACGTCTGCCTATCTTGTTGGGTTAAATTTAACATAGGTATAGGCTTTCCTAGTTTCTTAATTTTTCTAAAGGAAATTACTTAAAATTAATTTTTAGGATATTGTCCATACTATTCTCCGTCACTTTTTGGCACGGTATTTCAAAAATCTAAGAATAAAATAACACAAATGAAAGTAAATAAAGAGAAACAATTGAAAACAAATCTCGTGGCGCGC
This sequence comes from Magicicada septendecula, assembly GCA_034769895.1. Lineage (NCBI taxonomy): Eukaryota > Metazoa > Arthropoda > Insecta > Hemiptera > Cicadidae > Magicicada > Magicicada septendecula. Next base: position 117,827,299 of record CM068375.1, on the reverse strand, counting down.
ACGTGTTGAAGCACACTACCAACGAGCGAAGGGTCTTCGAGTATCCTTCGTGTCGCACTCGTAACGCGCGTTGAGCATTCGGCTAAGTTTGTTTTCACTAATGGAAACTAAATGGTAGCTGTGGGCTTATCTGATCTGAGCCTCCAGCTACATTGATGCTCAGTAGACGATATTAAATATCACAGGAGCGTGCTACTATTAGAATCAGGCATATGTCTTAAGCCTTCAAACACCTTACACTATATAGTGTTACAAACGTGTACGACATAATACTATAAATAAACTTTATTTTGAGGAAGTACATGACTTAATAGTTCTTATTTTCTAATGAAAGTGACTGTGAGGCTCGAGTCATTGAGCCCGTAACCAGAAGCCGCCACTGCTTCTGTGCTAAAATTTTAAAATTGACTGTGTTAGTATATATGACTGCATAAATACTTCAAATCTGAGGAACACTGTCATAAAAAAAGTAAATATCATAAGAACACGGAGGCAATGGGAAGAATTGTGCGAAAGGCGGTGTCTTAGTGGAAGTTGGTCATGGCTAATCCTACAGCAGGTGAAACCTTAGACATAACAAAAACCAATAGGCCTACTTACATAACAAAACCTTAAGAGTTTTAAAGTTGAAGGAACCGGTAAACTAAAATGAATGTCGAAAACAGGAGCTTCTTGTTGCAATAACAAAGTCTTTGGATGACGAAGAAGAAACAAACGATTACAACAAATCAGGTAACGGGCGCCCAGGCGCGCACGTGCGCTTGTGTTGTGCGCGATTAGTGCGCCACATAAGTGGGCCGTACACGTATATAAATATTTCAAGAGAGTTTTACAAGTGTTCCCTTTTGGTCACAATTTAGCACTGCAGGCCGGTAGTGGCTCTCTCTGGGACGATCATTGGGTTGCTCAAAAATAGAGCACCGAGGGGTGATTGCAATGCAGTGAATCTTTAACGGCGCCTGCTCGCGGTAATGCGTCCGCCGGGACGGCCGAATAAACATCAACCTCGCGCCTCTTGATTTAGCCACAAGCACACACAAACACACCTCGTTCATACTGTAATATTTTTCTCACCTCTGTGTGTACAAAGCGTGCCATACAGAATCGGCTCTTTGAGGTCGCCGCTTAATTTGTTACATTTCTTATTGCCCATGACGCACGTGGACCTCAATCTATTGGAGTCCCTATTGAATTTCGTTTGTAATGCAGTAGAAACGTTAACTGTGTAGTATCGCCTTAGTACAAAGTACCTTATTGCAGTACCTTGTGTAATAAGACTTCTATATATTTGGAGTCTTAGTTGTCTGCTTTTATGTTTGGATTCTATTAGCTTTTCATAGAAATAACAATATTTATTAGCAGTTACCATACGTATCACTATTTCATCGTTAATATTGTTATACTTGTGATGCTAAATAGGAAAAATGTGGGACATGTCCAAATGTACAAATATCCAGCTACTAATACGATTGTTTACGCACCTTATGTTTATATTATTAGACACATCCTCCACGTACAACACATACCATACGCGCGCGCGTGTGTGTGTGTGTGTGTGTGTGTGTGTGTGTGTGTGTGTGTGTGTGTGTGTGTGTGTGTACTGCGGTCGCGACATATACAACTATAGTGAGTACGAAAATGTTGTATTTCTTAAATCGCTATGAATGTAGGCTATTAAATAATATTTGAACACGTGAATAAACGTAAATGCCATGGATATCGACATGGTTCAAGAAATCTTAAATATAGAATGAAATTTACGCAACGTACTAAACACTTCTTACACGTCAATCCGCTGTCCGCCAAACCAATCAATAGGCTCAGTCCAAGCACCAGAAATGAGCGCGAAATAAGGAGACGAGAATAAACACCACATCGCCCGACGTGAACGCCGCGCCTTTGAGGAAGACAACAGAATAGAGGTTATAGAAAAATCTAGCAAAAGGCAAGAACCGACATAGTGAAATCTAAATAAATACATATCAGTACACCGAGTTGTGGATCCATAACAAACTCACGCGGCAGTATAAGCTAAATGTTGCTACATTGTAATATGGCAAGCATTCCACACTATATTTGTATGAAAGAGACATGATGTATATAGATACATGTATGTGTATTATGGGGCCATGATCATTACCCATGTGGTTGTACTGAAGCCAACTGTTATGAGGTTTAAGAACTTAGGTTTCTGAGGTAAGGTTAAAACGTTTGGGTAGTGTGTGGAACTGTAGTGTGTAATCTAAGTGGAAAAGTTTTTGCGTCTTATGCGCATATTACACAAATCATGTGTGTCAAGCGCATTGACATTACTCCCATTCATATACGCACTGTTGAGTTACATTAGTGTGCAGAAGGTTGTGAGTATTATAAATAATTAATATAAACAGTAATAAAACAATATAAGGCAATACCATCACTGAATTAAAACAGATATTCCTATACATTAATATACAATTAACTCCGAACGCGCTAGAACACGGAAGTTATAAGTTTAGCGATCGTGGTCTTGGCGTATAGAAGACGTATATAAAAGTAAGGGTATGAAATCTTCGTGTGACGGAGACTATATACACCGACAGCAGGGTAATAAATAATAATTATAGTATAATAATATAATATAAATAAATATTTCTAAGATGTTTTAAAGACTAACTAACTTTACCTAACTTTAATATAATTTATCGTCCGAAAATGCGAACATCATTTTCCATATGTCTAAAGAACAAGCTTTCTTTAACTTCAGATTAAAATTGCTAAAAAAGTTAATTTAATTAAATTTATGAAAATATAATAAATCGTATTCATCTGTATAATTTTTAATACCAATAAACGCGTTAATCTGTTTCTTAAAAAACTTTTCAACCCTCTTTTAATTCTGTTGACAGTCCCCGAGACCTGTTGCATTGTTATAAACTCTCTCTCTCTCTCTCTCTCTCTCTCTCTCTCTCTCTCTCTCTCTCTCAGCCACTCACTCATCCACTCTCCTGTACACTTAATTCAGCTCCTTTTCCGTGTCCTATTAATTATTAATTAATTAATTTTATTTTCATTACTTATGCTGTATGTTTACCGTAATTGCGTTACCGACGATCGTTATGTTACCGTCAGTCAGGCTTTCTCACAAAAATTAGCTATACAGGACAAGCTAAAATAAGAAAAAAGGCGATAGATTATTCAGATTTTTAAATAATAATAAAAATATTAACTTGTAAATTAATTATTCCCGGGCCAGCACCATAAAATCAAGGTGCGTTTTTTCAGCGCCCGGGTCGACTCAGCCTGTTGAAAATGAGTACCTGGGATAACATCCTGGGGATAATAATGGGTGGCTGAAGCGTAGTGCTGGCCACACTGCCTTCCTTATATGCTGTACAGCTTACATTAGGTAGCCTACCCTGCCTACTCCTAAGCTACTTCGGTGGTATACATGGGAGCCATTATTATTATTATCAATAATAACGATAAACATAAATACTAATTCCTCTGTTAAAGTTCTGACTCATTGCCGGACTATTAGGCCGTGGTCTAATGCTGTAGATTGGAACAGTCGTTTCGGGCCCGGCTACTAGACGCGATCTTAAGTGCAACGATTCAATAGGTAACTGGAACGGTTTGCACCAGTTACCTTTTGAAATGTTACACTGAATGTGGCCTCCAATGGTGGGACCAAAACGTCTGTTCCAATCTACAGCATTAGACCACGGCCTGACAGTCCGGCAATGAGTCAGAACTTTAACAGAGATGACGCCGGCCGCGAGACCCTAAGACGTCAGTTATAATCACAGTTAACCACAATTTTTATCATCACCACAAGAACAACAATTACGTGTAGCTAAGCGTCGCAGTAACCAATGAAACTTTTCTACTAGTAATTTTATACAAACCACTATGTTGTCTGGTATTGACGAGCGCTTTCGGCAGTCAAGCCATCTTCAGGCCATTTACCTATCGTTGGTAAATGACCTGAAGGTGGCTTGACTGCCGAAAGCGCACGTCAATACCAGGTTGGTAAATGACCTGAAGATGGCTTGACTGCCGAAAGCGCTCGTCAATACCAAAGACAACATAGTGGCTTGTATAAAATTACTAGTAGAAATATTTGAGACCACTAACACTCCAATACAACAATAAATCAATGAAACTTTAATCGAGTAGACGTCGAGTATTTGTGAGACAAGTCTACACACCTGAAAATGAAATAAATTATCAGTGTGATAAGTGTAACAATATTATTGTTACACATCACAGCTGCAAGAAATTTTGAAGTAACGTTGAAGTGTGTGTGTGTGTGTGTGTGTGTGTGTGTGTGTGTGTGTGTGTGTGTGTGTGTGTGTGTGTGTGTGTGTGTGTGTGAGAGAGAGAGAGAGAGAGAGAGAGAGAGAGAGAGAGAGAGAGAGAGTGCGTGTCCACCTACTATTTTCATCTTTTGCTGGGAAAACATTTTATTTACTAATCTAGTGTAAATTCTACACCATTCCCAGTCGTGTTGTTATGTTAATTATAATTGTTAACCTATACTTGCAAGAATTAAATTTACCACAGATTAATTGTTTCTCTCGTGTAAAAGACTGTAGCTTTTTCGGAATATGTCACATTGTCGCCATTTACAGGAGGACCATGGTTTTCTTAAATGGTCATGTAGTGGGTTTTCTTCAGAAACGGTTTATTAGCCTGATAGACAGGACGCACGCAACACAGCACGCAGGTACAGCACAGAGTCGGCTATATTTAACCTGTCTGTGCCATACACACACACACACACACACACACATGCCGTATAAACAAACACGGTGAATAGCGTCGATAGTGTAAACCGCCACAGTGGTTTGCACCATTGTACGTATTTATATCCCACAATGGGTCTCTGTTTATTCTGCACATGAAATACGTCTCTAACTTCGCAAAGCTTTAGTCAGACCTTGGACGTCTTATTTAAATAGAAATAATTTAACTGTTAGAGATGTGAGCCATATGCGCCGAGATGTCTGTCACCACTGAATGTTTTCGTGTTTGTCGCAGTCGGTCGTTTGACAAGACGGGTGTGATTGTGCAACCAGTGCTGTGTTCGAGTGTAGTTCTCTATACAATTGGATCGCTTTCAAAGCTTTATATTTTATAAATTGTCTAAAGTAGATAATTATTATCAATTTGTTGTTCGTTCTTTGTTACAAAGATTTAAAATCTGCAAGAAATTTTCAGTGTGTGTGTGTGTGTGTGAGGGGGGAGAGGGAGAGGGAGAGAGAGAGAGAGAGAGAGAGAGAGAGAGAGACGAGAGAGAGAGAGAGAGAGAGAGAGAGACTTCTACTTAAACTTTTTCTTTGCCTTCCATGTCAAGTTTTCCAAGCAGTAAGCAGATATTTTTACGTTTCGTCTCATGGATTTTCTCATTTTGTACGCTTTTCTGCAGCCCTGATTTCGCTACACTGGCTAATCATGTCAGCCACTTTTGTCCTCTGCTTCTTGGATAGGAACATTCCGGGACTTACTCGGACATCACCTCTCTCCCCTTACCTTTTAAAACCTCTTTTCCGGCTTCTTTGGTCGTCTGTTCTTTGGCCGAAAGAGGCCATTCTACATAAATCGTTTTGGCAAAACAGAGTAAAATTTTCTGTGCCTGTACGTTCCTCTAATCACTTGGTTTTTCGGTATCCCGTTTTTTCGAAACACAAGTCCTGTGTCTTTATTATTCCATCTTAATTTCCTTTAAATGCTTCTTGTTTCATTTACTTTTAACTCACACGTTTCATATCTTAGAGAGGAATACTTTCAGTAGTGTCTTTGTATACCATGGTTTATTTTTTTTATAATTGTTATTATTTTTATCATGTCTCAGAACTGTATGAATTAAAAAATATTTTTCCTTATGTAATTTTGTTCATGCAGATCCACATTATTCCTACAGATTTCCTACACTCAGGAATTTTGCATAATTTTTTTATTGTAATATTTTGTGTGTGTGTGTGTGTGTGTGTGTGTGTGTGTGTGTGTGTGTGTGTGTGTGTGTGTGTGTGTGTGTGTGTGTGTGTGTGTGTGTGTGTGTGTGTGTGTGTGTGTGTGTGTGTGTGTGTGGTTCTGCCTGCTTCTGCATGAATAAGCGCGGGCGCGTACTATGTAGTTTCAGATTTTCATATCCTGTTCTGCATCTAGGTGTCACAGCTTTTTAACGTCATCGTCTTATCATTGCCTGCCATTAACCATTACAGATATCTCAAGACGCATTTCAGCAGTTCCACCATTCTCAGAAGAACCTTATTTTATCCTAGCGCTACTGTTCTACGAAGATCTTGGCCTCGTCTATAATTTGCCACCAATCTTCTATTCTTCTTACGATCGCTTTGCAGATATCTATTCTCATAATCCTCCTCACAACAAATGCAATTGTAAAGTCTTTGGCCCCGTATACTTCTTCGATTATCCATCATCTCACTGAGAATTTACCATGTGCAGTCTGCGTCATGTCATTCTTCCACACTTCCCAACCAACTAATTTTCCTAGAGCTTATAAACATTCTGTATTTAGGTTTTGGAGAATATTTTGTTTTTCACCATTGAATCTCATTCCCTATATTAATCCTATTTCAATCGGGCTAAGTCTTTATTTATTTTTGTTATTTCGGACACCATTAAAGAGTGAAAGTGTACTGCATTCAAAGTCTACGCCTGAGAGCATAATCACAATAGGTCTTACCAGATTTTTATTCAATTAAATTTTATTAACCCTAAATACACCCTTTTAACAGCATTATTGATTTATTCATTTCTGAGACTTCTTTTTTTCGATTAAGATTTCTTTCAAGAGATATAAAACCTACGTTGTCAAAGGTTTGCAGGTATCAAATTGAACGCTGTCTTTCTGTCGTCTTGTTACAGATACCGTCATTCCATATACTTGCTTTTCTGTTTTTAAACCGACATCAGGTCACTCCTTTTCTGACAATTAGATCGCTACTTAAAAATCATGTGTTTTTCTTGCGATCACCGCAACCGTGTACATATGCGTGAACTTGAATTGTTCCACACACCAAGTATCCATTAGTATCAGTTTCCTCACTGCTTTGTAGAGAACCGAGTTAAACAACAAAGTCGTCGATGATTTCCAAAGAAACTGACATATATTCCTCCGTGAACTTCAATCGTATACATACAAATATACACCGCATGTAAATCATCCCCCTTTGACACCAATTCGTTACATTCTACAAGTAACAAGCCGTTGTTATATCTTCTAAAGGCTTTATCTCATTGATGCCATTATTACTTGCCTTCAAAAAATAAAATGAAAAAATTTGTAACATTACTGTAAAGGTTACACACGAGAACAGAATGACCATAAGAAAAGATAAGTTTTATGTCATCACGAGAATATCAAGAATAGGATAAATAGGGGACGAATGTAAGGAGACGGAGAGGAATAAAAAGAAGGAAACACGGCACGTCATAATTATTAAATCAAAATGACAATTATGAAAAACCTGTAAACTTAAAAGTAGAGAAATTTACTGCTATAGGAAGAGAAAGAAAAAATGCAATTTTGTTCAATAAGAAGAAAAATTGAAAAATTAGTATCATTAAAATAACTTGAATAACACTAATAAAGCTGGGTACGAATAAAGAATTAGAATGTTTTGTCCTTTAGCATCAGCCGTTTTTAATTTTATGCTGTATAGCAAATGTCCAACACACGAATTGAATGACGGTTGCTTACCACAAACCGTGCTCCAGTTTGGGGTTACAGGAACACAACCAAGGAAACAAACAGACAAACTCTCAGCGTTTCTCTTTATTATATAGACGAGAAAACATTGATCCAGTCAAAATAAACCATTTCGATTAAATCTATTTAACTCAATTAATCTTTCTTGCCCCAGATAGCTAGGGAGGTCAAGACGAAGCAATTAGTACATCTCTTGATGGGCACGAAAATTTTATATCATTGTACGCGTATCAATAATATGAAGTCTAACGTCTGCCATTTTGTTTTCTCTTTCGAAGACACTATGGGATAGACCGTCTGTGTCGAACAGAACAATTTGCGGTGCCTGTTTTGTCAGAACTGATGCAGCCGTTCTGGAGTTTCGCCTAAAAACAAAAGCCTTCTCTTTATGTGGTCGGGTAAAAAGCGAGTATGAAGAGATAAAGAAAAAGAAAAGTAAGAGGGATGTAATGTAAGACCAGACAGTACCGGCAAAACTGGTTTAAGCGATTATTGCAATAATGAATGTGAGTACTAAATTGGAATACACAAGCCTATATTACTGTATGTCCCCAACATAGACACATTTATTACCAACACATAGGTAATACCAACAACTCAGTCTGACGCTCAACCGTCGAGGTAGCTGAGTCGCGACCGGGTATGGTCGTGAGCGAGTATCGATCCCTCTCGTAACGAAGCGAGGCAACTGCCTGTAGACTTCCGTTGATGAATTGAAGCAATCTTAACTACGCTTCGTCAGACTTAACTGCGCTCCTTACCTTTTAAAGGTCCAAGGCGAATTCTGTAAGGGAAAGGCATACGTTATTTGTCCATATTCCGTATTATTTTATAATATTTTTCAACGAAATTTCACTAAAACGATAACTCGGTAGCTATGGCGGTATCACGCGGGGCTCTCTCTCCGAATCGCAGTATCAGATTATACACTGCAATATTCAGTACAGCGCTTATCTTTGTACAAACGCAGACAGTTGTAAGAGTGTAAGAATGTTGGGGACAAACGATTATAACTTCGCTCAGCGTATAAGAGGACTTAATACTATTCAGAAACGAATAGGCTAGTACTGAGAAAATTTAAATATTGCTAATAATGTTGTAATAAACAATTAATGACGACAAAGTGATTAATTACCGATCTTGCATTGTTGACGTATTCTCTTTGAAAATATTGATTGAGAAAAACAAGGTAATTTAATTTGGAGGCACACCTTGCCTTCACTGACTACGAGAAAGCATTTGTAACAGATCCATTCTGTGGGAGATTATGTGTAACACGGATTATCCTAAACATCATGTAGACGTTGTAAGGAGCTTATAATATTGTACAAGGATAGTATTGTCTACAGTGGAGGATTTGACAGAAGAGATTTACATTAATCTGGGAGTACGCTAAGGATGCAGTATGTCTTCAACACTGTTTAATATCTATACTCATGACACAGTTAGAGAGTGGAAATTACGAGTGGATCCGAGAATGAAAATAAATAATAGAACATACATGAATACAAAGCTGTTTGTGAATGGTCAAGTAATCATCCAAAACAATGAATGCGTTCTCCAGAGATCGATGTTCCAGTTACAGCAAGTCTGTTCATATTACGACATGAACATTTCTGTGAATAAGACAAAAATTAATGGCACTTCTGAGCAAATATCCCTTGCGAACTAAGACTGAATTGAATAGTAACTGTATAAAGCAAATGTCACACTTCAGCTATCTTGTCTGTGACATCACTTATGGTGTGGATTATGATGTCGATCACAAGTTGGCTAAGTTTTAGTCAGCATTTGGCACAATTAGTCGAGTGTTATCGAGTAACAAGGAAAGAGACTCGACTACAATTTTATAAGAGTATGGCTGTGTGAGTGTAGTTGTATGGTTCTGAAACGTCGGCTCCGGTGAATAATACCTGAGGAGGATACAGGCATCGGAGATGAGATTCTTGCGATCTCGTAAAGGCTGCACACGAAGAAATAGACTCTATAATGAAGACGTTCGAAAACAGCTGAACATTTTTAATATCCAAGATCGTATTGTATAAAACAAAGAGAGATAACTAGGATACTATATGGCTCATCTGAATAGGATACTACATGGCAGGTTACCTAAGGTAGTCTGCCAATACAAGCCTGTCGGACAACGAAGACCTAGTAAACGTTGGTGAAGTGGATATATTCCTTTGGAACCGGAACAGGTAATTCGCCTAATCCCTGATAGAAAAAAAAAGAAAAGGAATGAGAAGAAGAAGAAGAAGAAGAAGAAGAAGAAGAAGAAGAAGAAGAAGAAGAAGAAGAAGAAGAAGAAGAAGAAGAAGAAGAAGAAGAAGAAGAAGAAGAAGAAGAAGAAGACAACGAAGAAGAACGAGAGGAGAAGCAAGTAATGACTCTTTGTTGTCATTTATAAGTCCGAAATTATCGTACGTCTATAATTTTCATATCAATTTTTAAAAACTGGAAACCTATGTTATAATTCATGATAACACCCAAAAAATCTTTAATATTCTTTAATTCACCAAATATATTATCTTATATTCTAATGAAATATAAATCATATATAACTCATATATAATTTGTATATGCATATAATATAATTTAAAATATGTTGTAACTTCTCCGAATAAAGAATAAAGCCATAAGAGAAGAGTTACAAGTTTTTAATTTGAATGAAAAATTAAAAGAATACAAACACTGTGGAAAAACACTTAGGAAGAATGTCAGATTCCAGACTGGCCAAACAAGTCTGGAAATACAAACGTGTAGGACATAGATGTGTGGGTAGGCCCAGGAAGAAATGGCTGGAGGACCTTTAAAGGCGGAACGGGCAGCACCTTGGCTATGTCGTGTTGTGAATACGATGATGTTGACTATATATACATGTAAATCACCACACATTACCTAAGCTGACCTAACCCAACCTAACGAACAAAAGAGGGAAAATTTATTGAGCGGTTCATTTCTTCTTCTTCTTCCTCCTCTTCTTCTTCTTCTTCTTCTTCTTCTTCTTCTTCTTCTTCTTCTTCTTCTTCTTCTTCTTCTTTAATAATTAAAATTATATTTATAATAATTATTAAATTGAGAATAGTAGTTACCAATTAATAATAATAATAATAATAATAATTTAATAGTTGTGACTTTTAAGGCAAAATAGTTTCGTCCTTGAAGAAAAAAATTATCTCTTTATGATAATTGTGATGTAGGCCTAACTATGAGGAACTTCGAAATATTTTAACGACGTGTGTGTGTGTGTGTGTGTGTGTGTGTGTGTGTGTGTGTGTGTGTGTGTGTGTGTGTGTGTGTGTGTGTGTGTGTGTGTGTGTGTGTGTGTGTGATTATAAAGTCAATCATTAAAAAATAATTATTTTTTAGTATTAAATTAAGCTGTAATATAAATTAATTAAACATCCTGATCCATGTTTCACTAAATAAAACCTCCGTTTTTTCTGATATGTGTAATTACTTTGATAAGTAAATACTCTGTACTTGCGGAAAAGCTAAAGGCTTACAGTTTGTACGTGCGCGCAGATGAGTGCAGAGTAGGTGAAGTAAACTACTAAATATTCGCTAATAACGTAAAACTAATTATGTTACTCGTAAAAGCCAGTGTCGAATCAGAAGGGAAGAGGCTATAAATACTGTGATGTATCCAGAGTTTCAATAATTTAAGGTGTTTCCAAGTGAAATGGAAAAGCCGTAAATAACCCGGTGCTCAGTTCTCAATCACCATCGCGGGCGGTTCAACCCCTAAGTGTCGTGGACGATTACGGCGTGCAATAAATCCGGCCGGGCCGGGGTTGTACCGACGCCCAGTCACTCAGATTGTTTGTGTTCGCTTTTAACGTTTATATGTACAGCGATAGCAATAACTGATCGTAATGGGCATTGTAAACTCTCGCGGTTTTGTGCTCCTTCAATTTTATGTCACTCATGAAATGTCCCATTCAAATTGCTTGGGTTCAGACCCATCACAGAATAAAGCACTTAAGAACAAAAACTGCTTAAATTTTAAGCAAAGCAGTTTGTCTCACTGTCAACAGAACGTCTGTTCATAAAATAAGGAGAGACATGAAACAGAAATTTTATAAAGAAACGGCAGCTCCAGTAGGTTGAGTAGCTTACCATTAAGAATCCAGGCAGCCGAAGTCAGAACTTCAGAGTGCAACAATGGAAAAAGAAAACCGAGTATGATCTCTTTGCTCGGACAACTCAGGACCTATAATACCAATGGCAGAATAGAGAAAAATGAATTTAACTGCAAACAACATAAGAGCGGATGTGGGAAAACGATCATACAAAATTGTAAGTATATATTGCGATGTACAGGGGTCCCATAGAATAAATAGTAGTCGGTTAAATCGTATATTAGAATGCTTTTCGGATTTATTAACGATAATTTCAAATTGCACTAATAATTTAATACTGTTTATGACAAAAAAATCAAACTAGTTATAGCCTACTGTCTCTGTTGACCTTTTTACAATTTTAAAATAATTTTCTCTTATAGTCTAATACATAAATTTGTTATGTGTTCTGTTGTCTTTTAGTTTATAAGTTCAGGGGGAGACCGACTGAACAGGTCAGTACCGGAAAATCACGCCACACACAAACTACGAGTTTGTACAGTGTAAGTGATGTGTGTGTGTGAAACAAGTACGAACCAGCTTGACTTCACTCTTGAATAATTGAAAATTATTAAACTAATTTATTTAAATTTTGGCAAGTGCGCGAAATATATGCCACGCCACGTTATTACAAATATAAAGACGCACACATATGTAAAATCTAGTGCAAAACAAACAATGCACTTTTATGCAAAGTAAATAAAAGTTAATAACAATCATAATAATTAAAATATGCAAACACTATTAATACACGATTATACACAAAAGAAATACCGATCATTTGAACATAGTGTCGTAACCAAAATACTTTGCATGTTGCGAAAAGAATTAAAATAAGTGCGAATAAAATTAACGAGTCTGTAAACGGACGTTTAACAAACTTTGACCATTAAGATCTTGTTCAGAATTGCCGAAACATGATTTTTGGGCCCGACACTATAAATAAGCAAGGCATCGCGAGCCTCGAGCCAGTCTACTTGAACATTTGTGCAGCCGGAGGCTATGCCCGACTGCATAGCAAAGTTTTATATATCCAAGTCTGATATCCGAGTACACATGGAGCAGTAACACACCGTACGAGTCATCTGAGTTGCTGACCGGACCAGGATAGGAGACGACGGAATGCAGAGCCATCCGGAATGAGCAGAACGTATTCCAGGAGGACCAGAGGACGACACAGGATCGACGCTGGACAAGGACACAGGACTCAGTATCATGGCGAGGAGTCATAGAGTATCACCTCATCAATAAGGTGATAATAAAGTTTATAACAAAATAAATTCACTTCCTTTTATGACGAATGACGAGGTGTCGATGATCCAGTCTGGAAGACAGGTGTCAATTGTCTACTCTGGATACGGGTACAGGGTACCTCTGCGATTTCCTCCTATTCTCCGGTGTTCAGGGTCGTTCTCGGTTCGAGCACTTCTACAGATCATACTCTATTAATTTTAATTGTAATTTATTTTGTGTATTTAGTGTACACAATGATACTGCAAACTTCAAGTGTCTTTTTAATTCCTATGCGGAGAATCTTGTACTTTACCGGATTAGCACTCGGTATTTAACAATGAACTCGCGAACTTTTGGACTTGTGTTCGTACGCTTTCGTAGACCAGGCGTCTAGACTCGAGCGGCACGACCACACGTTTACAGGTTCAGAGAGAGACTGAAATGACCGATACGGAATAGGATATCAACAAAAATTTAACCAATTTCTCGAATGTTCATTGGGTGCCATACTCCCTTTCCCTGCGGCTGAAGTTAAGATAAAGTTATGCCTGCATAATGCTGCCCGAGTGCAAAGTGGAGCTAGCAAAAAAATAGTTTGATTTTATCACTTTTCTACAGGGTCATAAGACTTTCTTTATAAAAAACGCATTTATTTAGTCTTTAATCTACAAACAAACACTTCCAGTCGATGGGTTTTTTTTGCGTATTCTGGTAGACGTCTATGAAATATAAAGCCCAGTACGATGAAGTGGATATGCACTTATGGAGACGTCAAAAACAAGCTGAGCAGAAAGAACGAGAAGGATATATTTGGATGAAATGCAGGTGATGATGGGAGCTGGAAGCAGTGATGTACTAAAAACAGTGGTGGATATCAGGAGTCCTTGGTTGCCTATCCGTTAGATGATAAAGAAGAAGAAATATCTTGAAATGAAGATATTTGAATTTTAACAAGGCTTGAAAACGAGTTGTTGAAAATCCTTCTTAAACTGTTAACTGCTTCGTACATTCAACAGTAACATCTTAAAGCTGACAGCAATGACTTTGTCGTGTGAATGACTACAGTGCATGAGTTCGAATTTTGCAATTCACTACGGTATTCGGCTGCCAAAGTTGAAATTATTGTAATGTAGAAAACAAGGAAAATTTGAGTATAAAAGGAACTTAAACTTTTTTTTCTTTTATGGTTTACGTATTAGGCAGACTGCTCAGTGCTTTCTCGGAAATTACTGTTACTGTTACTGTTATTGTTACTGTGCTCAGTGATTTCTCGGTCACCCCACTCTTCCCCATCACCTGTTTGTATTCTCGGAACTGACGACAATCTCGACTGTCCGCCAGGGACCAAGTGTTTAAACTAATTTTTGTAATAATCTTTTATTTTATCTCGTCTGCTGAAGATATTCGACTAGTACCTCGGCCTAGAGGATGACAATTGGAAGTCTATGATGCAAAACGTCTGCTTAATTTTGTGGCACCTTCCCGACACTCTCTGTGTATACCAATCAGATTCCACCGTGCAGAAACCAGACTCCACCGTTAGTAAGATGAGATTACAGTTTTGAGTCCACGTTGAGGCCCGTCGTGTCGTCACCATTCTGCTCTCAGTATAGTCGTTGTTTAGTGGTGTGGAAAAACATGTTAACAACGCAATTACACTGACGTGAGATAAAAAATAATAATTACCGCAGTAAACTGTTGCTTTGATTTCAACTGTCATTCTTTTGGCGGAGAGACTATTACCAAATGTCACTTTTCCCAGTTTGCCAACAATCTGTTGCAATTTACAAGTCTCCAATGTGAGAATGTTTCACCTACACAGTTTGTACTCTTATCATTGTACCGTTTGATCAGCTGCAAGAATTTACTAACATCTAAGAGTTTTCACACAGAAATAAAAAATTCCGCCTACACCGTTTTAAAAGGGAGATCGCGGGCCTTACTTCTTCAGAAATATAAAAATCGACTTTTTAATTTATTTTCAGTTTTAACAATATAATTATTGTTACGCATTCACGGAACGTTCTCGATCAATGGAGAGTGTCGTTCTACACATTTCACGGCTAGCCCAGCAGCTGCAAGTTTCTGCCAAGGCCGCATTCAAGTACCCTCTAGAGTTTTCGAGTGATTGTTAAGGACGCACTACTCTTATTATAAAACACTACTCTGGAATCATGCAGGCTATAAGTATTAGTTAGTCACTATCCTGGTTATTAGTGAAAAATTATCATTGTGCGGAACTCTGTTACTTGATATTATTATTGCGTGTGGACAAATTTAACTTGAATTATTTTACGAGCATAATATTTTTGAATAATTTTTTGATTACAAACTATTATTTGTGATTAATTAAAGCTGGCGATTAGTGACGTCATTGGTGTCTCTAATTGTTTCTACTGCACCATACAACGACCAGTGAGACCCAAAAGCAATACCCAAAAAATATTTTTAGGAAATATATCTACATTTGTTTGCTGGAAAAATCCATCTTTGCGCGAAAGCAGTGTATACCGGGAATATCAAACGAGTGACAGAACAGACAGTCAGTTAACTAGCAGTGAAATGAAATCTGTCTGTCGTTTTCCGGGTCGGCGGTCGCGCACAGTGGTGGGTGTCTTCACGCTACACTGGTTATCACCGACTCGCCACCTTGGACACCCCAGTCCACTTGTCACACGATCCGCTTCGCTCCATGCCCGTGATAAATTCACGTTTTGTTGGGCGCATGTCGCGTGTGAAGAAGTGCGACACGCGTAAACAACGAGTAAACGCTACCGTCAACTTCACCGTGAAGACGAAACTCTATTATAACGATTTGAAAATGAAAAGAGATGTTGGTCGGATGAAAAACCGGAATCGACTGCGAAGCGACGAGTGAAAGCTTATCAGACGTCTCACTCGCAATATTTGAGGTTGTCTTGATTAAAGACAGCACCTTTTTTAGTGTTTACACGCTTTTATTTCCGTTTCGCCTATTCTGTCATGAAGCATCCTCATTGGCTCGACTGCTTTAGGGGTGAAAACTAATGTTGTTAATAATGTTAATAATGTAATAATGTTGTTATTACTAACGGGACATTAGGTTAGCATAATTTTATTTTGCATGCTACGAATGCCAGATATGTTACATGTTTATTTTTTATAACACGTCTGTAGAATCTATAAACAGTGTAATGACGTAAGCTGCTGTTGAAAACTTAGTAACGAATGTAAAAAGATGCCCTTCTTTAGAAAGGAGAGGAATCTTAGTTTGAGTACTATAGGATAATAAGTATCTGATATATATATATAGCGATGTATAGGTGTCGCATAGAATAAGTAGTCGAGAAGATATACTGTACTGGAGTGGATATATTAATGATGCTATTCTTTTATAACAATCTTCTGAGCTTTTAATACAGTTTATAAAAATAATTAATCTGCCTCTGTTGACCTTTGTAACACAACTAAAAAATTTCTTTCTATACAATGAAATAAATTAATATTTAAAAGTTTATTTTGCCTCATTTACCATAAAGCCTTTACTGATGTGATAGTCTTTCTTTTAAATAATTTTCTTTGTTTTATTGTACATAAATAATATAGGTTCACTTCTCTTTGATTTCGACTCAAAATCCTTCACACGACGGGTTGATCCTGAATGATCCTGTATCTGGATGAATACTTTTACCGCAAACAGTCGTTGTTACTGCTAAATTATTGTAGCCTATTATGCGTAAACTTTTTTATCCATCCAATAGGCTTAAAGTGTTTGTGTACCCTGATCGGATATCTTGAACTTAAAACGCGTAATAGCACTTCAACAGTCTTACTTGTAGTAACTATAGGAAATTTTAACTTGGGCTAGTCGCGATTAGCAGACCGATCGTAAATTATACCCTTAAAACCTTTGTACTTAAAATATGCGTACATTTAGTTACTGATTTTTAAAATAACTATTGTCGTCAGTTAGGTGTTTTTATTACGAATATTCTGGTACAAGTCTCATCTAAAATTTCCCATATCATGAAAGTTATTTAAATCAACGTGTTTTTTATGAATATCCCACAAAATAATTTGGGGCCTCGCACACGCGCACTCCAACCGCGACTACCCTTGGTTTCGCACCATGTGACAGCGCTTAAAATTGTTTCATAAGCATAAAAGTACTTAAAACTAACATTTTTAACAATGTTCCTTATCAACTAATAAATAGTGTTAAAACGTGCACTCTCTACTTATTCACATATCAAATGCTTTTTACTCTCTGCTACATTACATAAGCAATTAGAATGTCCATTGGAATGTATACATAAACTCCGTTCCAAAATTATGCGATAATGCTTAGAAAGCATTGGAGAATAGCACTTAATAATGTTTAAAAGTGGAAAAGTTAGATCACGTACATACTGCACATTTACAATGACCGAACTAATTGAAAAACATCGAGAGAATAACATAGCCTCTACCAACTTCATTTGCTTTTATCGACTATTAGAAGCGACATTTGATAGAATAAATAGAACAAGGTATTTCAAATAATGCTGAGAAAAGCTGTATAAAACTATACAAAGCTTTGTATAGCTATAAAATTCTATACTTTGTTAAGTGATTCAAAGTATGTATTTTAACAGATACATTCAAATTTCAGTAAGCAGCAAGAAGGTCGAAGTAGACCAAATCGTCCGCTCTCAGATACGCTCTTTATCATTTACATTGACAACGCAATTAGCAAAGATATTCTACCGATATTCTGCCGATATTAGAAAAGATATTGTATTGATATTAAAGTCAATACGCTACTATGGATGTAATGCGGACGGTCAAACATTAATGGCAGAAACTGAAAATTATTATGTTTTAAACTCTACATGTTAAGGGATGTTAAGGGAATTCTTTCATACACAGCTGAGTTTTGGGGACTAAAAGACTGAAAGAGTATAAATCTGGTTCCTGAGATATGAAGGAACTTATATCTTACTAGTCAGAAAGGAAATGAGTACATCAGACATGAATTAATTCAGTCTAAACAAACTTCAAGAGATATAAAAGGTACGGAAGAGTCTAGATAGAACATAAAACACCATTGGAGAAGTGGGCATGTAACATGAAATTGGCGGAATAAGTATTGGCCGGCCTACTAAGACGTGGTTTCACCAAGGAATAGGAAAGCGATACAAATAAACACTGAAGTTTATGATGATGTACAAGATCTTCCTTATTGTCGTTGACAGGGTTTATGTCATTGTGAATCAGGTTACACGAGTTGGAAGTATAGTAACATTTAGTAACATTAAGCTTATGCTATACCGCCGTTAACTTCTCTGGCTGGTGAGGACAGATGTCTGTCCAGGAAATAAACGATTACCCACCTCTAACCTCCGCCGATTCCTGTAACCTTCCTCTTCTTCTAAACATTGATTTTCGAAAGGCCTTCTGATTCCTTCATTTTTGGATGCCCCTTATTTTTCATTCAATGAAAAATAAATGTGATTTTTACTCAGAAACGTTACGGAGACATAACTTTCGATTGTTCTTGCTGTAACATAACTGAACCATCCCAATTTATTACCTAAAATATCCTTTTACTTTTCGATGTCGGGCTATTGACTATAAAGAAGAAACAAAACTTTTACAATTCTTAAACATTTACTGAATTCTGCAAAAAGGTAATAGAACTTTGCAACACATAACATCATTCTATAGGTAAAACTAGTATCTACATTCTATAGCCTACAGTTATTAACAAAGCACACAATCCAAAAAGAAATACAAAAATTTGCAAATATAAATGCGAGTACTATCAAATTTAAATATACGAAATTTTATATTTCTCATTATATCTTTCCAATCCTCTCTTGGTCGTTTTCTATCTATAAAACAGGTTAATTACCTTCTGTCACGTTTCTTTGAATCCAATTGCGGGATTACTCGAGTTTCGATCACAACTGTGTCATCATCAGATCTTATATACAAATATGGTTAAAACTCCATTTTTCGATGTTTGTACATCACGTCAGATAATAAAAACAACACGTACACGGTATAAAACATTAAATAAAATAACACACAATAAATATAAATATAAAACAAAACGTAATAACACACAAAACATGCGGCCGTCACGAACCTGTACAGGAACGCCCCCACGGTAAAACTCCACGCTTGAGTTTTTATTATCTGACGTGGTGTAAAAACATCGGAAAATTGAGTTTTAACCATATTTGTATATAAGATCTGATGATGACACAGTTGTGATCGAAACTCGAGTAATCCCGCAATTGGATTCAAAGAAACGTGACAGAAGGTAATTAACCTGTTTTATAGTCTCAACCGTTTCTGGAGGCAAATAAAATGTTTAAATAAAGTTTTCTATCTCTCTTTTCTGCATTCTGCGTTTCCATGAATTTTTGTTTGTTTGCAGGCATGTTATTCGTCATTCTTCTTATATGTCAACAACAGGAGTGCTGTCTTTCTTGAGTACAGGCGTACTTCAGTAATGGCTGTGTTCCCAACATTACAACCAATTTACGGCATCTTCTTTTTTCTAAACATTTCTACGGCAGTCTCTCGTCACTCTGTGGATATATATTCTTTAGAAACAATCTTAATCCTCGACTTTCTATCCTAACTCTTATCGCTTCTGACGGGTATTCATTTTTACTGCTGTCCCTCATTTGTAATATGATCTCGACTACGACTAGCGGTACTGGCACTACAGCCAGTGAATACTCAAGCTCTACAGGCGGATAATCTTCTTCAAAATTTCTTTCAGTGTCCATATCTCATTTCCATTTGCGAAGAAATGTCTAACGCTGTTCTTGTAGGCCTACTTACCGTTATAATTGACATCTTCATGTGCCATTCAAATATCTGTATATTTACACGAAGCACTTTTATCACTTCAATTATTATTTATAACCCACATAGTAGAATTTAGTACCACTACTTTTATCTCACCTTTTTCCCTACCTTGTTTGCTTCTTTTCTGTTCTTTTTTTGTTAGAATCTCCTCCTTTTAGACATTGTCATGCTTTTCCTCCATAAATGTTAATCTGTCATAATTCAATTCTATTAAATCGATTGGGTAATACACGGAATTCTATTGAGCAATCGCACTCTATAATATCGATTGTTTGGACAATAAACACGATACAGAAGTGTTCCTCTTATAAGCCAGTACTTCACCACTGACTACCTAATTTTTAAAAATTCTTTTAACATTTCTACAACACTGAACCTACATTACTCTAGTTTACTGGTTGTTGAATCTGTCATTACCATACGTTTTTGTATTTCTGTTATTCTATAATGACATCACTAATGTCTCGTAGGCATTTAATCATATAATCTAGTTTCACAGTTTGTATCGTATTTATAAGAGCACAAGTAGATTTTTTCTTTTTGCAGTCAAATAACCTTACTTCTTCTCTTATGTGATAATTTGAGTCCATATGCAGTCATGTAAAGGTTTAGTTGTCTATTATCCTATGTTTCAGTTATCATTATATATCAATTATAATTACTAATATTTAAGTAAAGGGCGAGCGATAACTAAATTGTACAGAATATTCATTTTACTAATAACACTGTCTGTCAGATAACTTTGTGTGTGACTCAACGCGGGCACATTTACACAGAAACGACTGGCAGAAACACATATTAGACGCTACCAACAATAAACAAACGCACTCACTTTTCTGAAAATTAGATTTATCATCCGTTGGCTTGTCACTGGAAGGTCGAGTAAAACTAATTTCCTTGTCATTTTGTGTCAATAAACGCAGACAGGGTTGAACTGGACAAACAAGGATCGTGTTGGGGTTGAACTCATACATAGGCGGCTAGGCTACTGCTGTGTAAATATACACCATCCCCTGTTGCCCGCCGCACCCCGTCTTGGTCAGTCACTTCCTTCTCCGCTGCTACACCGTTTGGCGTAAACTCAACATGCGGTCTGGCACTAGTTATTTTTCAACCCTCAATTCGTTTTTCAAACACACCCTTTTCCTCTGTCCGTTTGCTCGATAATTGTCAGCCAACCTTGTAGAAAATATAATTTGCACAATATTGGCGTTATTCAGATCGAGGATGTACTTTCATTTTCAAACGGTGTAGCAGCGGAGAAGGAAGTGTTGGTCCTTTAGATTTCAGCTGGCATAGCTGACAGTATGAATCTTCAGGAAAGTAAGTATTTTGTCTGAATCTGACTGAGTTTCATTAGTCATGTTAAATACTCTGCGCACTTATTGAGGCTGCACACAAAAACGATTGTGCGGTATTATTGAAAACTTACACCAACGTGAGAATACTTGGCTCTACCGTATGCACACATATACAAAAAACGAAAAGTACACTCCGGGCAAGTTGAAAATGCACTGTCAATAAGTAATCCTTTAAAAAATCAGGAAGCGAGTTACTTTACATCAGCTGACACCGTAGTCACTACAACAGAGGGTTGTAGAACCGTAGAACACATCGAAGGGCAGATTTTGACAAACGCTTTACACCAATACCCGCTGTACAACATATGCGTGCCGAGAGGCTACAGACCAGTGACCAGAGTGAAGATTGGAAATAAGATAATGTCTCATTATTCTCTGTTTCGAGTAGAAGTAATATCTAAATTGGTAACAATAATCTTACCAATTTTTAATCAGTGAAGCCGGACATAAGAACGTAATTCACACTAGCTACTTTTTAAATATCTATTTCTGAGGGATATTTGCCTGGTTTGAGTCTGATTACGGCCATCGAATTTTATTATATAATTCTTTTGTTATAACAACATCATCATCATCAACCTCAAGGATTAGGCTCATCCTGAACCTGTTCCGGGACCCACTTCGCTCTCGGTCGTCCTACATCACTCTTCACCACCGGTCTATATTCCATTGCCAGCACTGGAATCCTGACACACGCCATTTCTCCCAAATGTTCACACCACCTTTGTTTGTTGCTCCTTAGCTGTTCCAATAATGGGTCGACTCACAGTTCCATTCTTATATCCACATTCTTCTTTCTATCGAGAATGCTTGAATCTTTGCTTTGTCTCTTTCTGTCATAACTCTGGCTTCATCTGCATACATAAAAACGGGTACCGCTACAGTGTTATAAAACCTTATTCTTGTTTCCTTCTTTGTCTTATTCTTAAGGTATCTGTGAATTGTTCCACAGATATTCCTAAGTTTGTTTAATTTTTCATCCAGATCAATTTCTGTCCCATGTGTAACGTAACATCCCAAGTAATTGAAATGCTGGACTCCTTCCATAATACTTCCGTCTGTAACTATCTTAGTTCTTACCGGTTGCTGCCCTCTGAATGCCATTGTTTTAGTCTTGTCCGCTGATATTTGAAATCCATATTCATCTGCTATTCGATTTAGTATGTACATTGGTTTTTTTTTGTAGTTTATCATCGCTGTCCTTATAAAAAAATTACATCCGAATAAATGAAAGAGAAGAAAAGGTTGCAATTCTTTTTTACGTAATAGAACGAGACATTGATTACTTTATTATTATTATTATTATTATTATTATTATTATTATTATTATTATTATTATTATTATTAATAATAGAAACATTTTCTGAGTATTCTTATTTATAATATGATGCGCTTTAAATAGCGTCTCTCGTCCGCTGGCAACCTCGCCTGCTAGTGGAACTCCTTGTTCGAGCGGAAGACTTTAAACGCCTCTCTGTCAGCTACCAACGTTCTCTTCGGATTGCAGAGGAGCGGGAAGAGGTTTAGTGTACTCTCTTGCCACGAGGATTAAATCTGCCTCTAAGAGAACTCTTCGGAGTATTGTTGATGAGCGATCAGAGGATCAGTGCACCGTCTTGCCACTTGTGTGAGAACCCCCTCCTAAAAGTGAATAAGTTACCAGTGGGCTACGATTTAAATGATTAAGAGAGGCACCGGAGATTTCAAGATATACCATCTGTCACTTAGTGGATTGATATTACAAGAAGAAAGAAACTTTTTTTTTTTAATTTTCCGAAAATTTATTGCTTACCAGGTTCATTATTTGATCTTGGATTTCCTGTGTAGAGTACGCTACATTTGATCTGAAAATCTAGACGGACAAACAAAGGATGACTCTAAGTCAGAGTTGGTTAAACCACGTTACATTCAAAATTTATTTCTAAATCGGTGTTTGTATAAATTCATAGAATGTCTTGTACGCTTCAGCTTGAGTGTGTGTGCGCTTGGAACTGTGACGACCGGAATGCGTGCTCGCGGGTAATTCATCTTATCCGACAGTTTTTTTCCTATATTATAAATCCTTTCCGCATTCCCGCAGCTCGCCGCTTAATTAAAACAGGAAGTACGTACTCACTGCTGGCAGATTACACGGATCATTGGCTGGCTACCTTAAGTTTATATTTTTTTGTTTTACGCGTACGCAAAAGCAAGTTCCTGTTTAGCGGAGGCCTCGGGTTTTGTGCGTCTTGCAAACGCTAGTGTGCAGACGGATAATTAATGATCAGAATTAATAACATTTTTTTATAAAATAATTTTACAAGTATGTGCTTGTGTACAACGTTATGCGATTTAATTAAAGTAGAAGGTCAGAACCTCCACGCAGAAACCAATCCACTGTTACGTATCATCAGAGCTCTTGTGTTGTAATAATAATCTGCAATATTTACAATCGTTCAGGTTGCTATGTGACTTTACGTATTCCACTGATTAGTCGAAACACAATGAAGACGAAAAGAAGATCTAAAATAATTTGATATTATTGTTAAGAATTAGTCAAAGGAGAAAGGGACGAGAAGAAGTAATGTGTTATGAACGAGATGCAGTCAGAAAGTTTCATTAGCATAAATAACAACATGTCGAATATTTATAAATTTTTTTAATTTATTTGAAAGTACAATTTAAGAACTACTTTCCTAAAAAAATGTCCTTGTTTATTTTAACATTTATCGTAGCGTGATACGAGTTTCTCTATACCATTGCTGAAAGATTCCCGTCCAACATAGAATAATCACTGCCGCACTCCGTCTTGCACGTCTTTATTAATGTGATATCGCCGCTTTGCAAGCGCCTCTTACGTATGATCGAATACGTAGAAATCATTCGGCAAAAGTACAGGATTTCAAGGATAGTGTTTCCAGTCAACTTTTTTAAGGACGTGTGTCAAATGATCCGCTTAAATGTTTCGACATTGCACACGCTCAGAGGTTATGTAATTCACACTTCCATGGGAAAGACCCAATTCTGTCCAGTGTGGTTCGCCTATTTTCAAGCAACGATTGGTGAATGCGTTCAGCGTTTTCATACATTGTCGAAGTTGACGGCCTTCTCTGTCATTAATCATCGTCGACATCCGTTGGGCAATTTTTAACAACTGTCTCCATCTTCCGACGGCCTGGCATGAAAATACTGTCACCATACACTTCCCTCAACTGGCGAAGAATTTCAGCCGGATTAGACCTCGTTGCTCACAGAAGACGAGTCACTGCGCGGATTTAAAATTTGGACGCCATTTGCAAATAAATGACATGACAGGGTTCGCGCCTAACTATGGACTAAACTTTCCTACCAAGTGGGAAACGTTACTACATCTGACGGAAAAGAAGTTTAACAGGATCGAAAGGTAACACAAATTTTCAGTTATAGGGTGTAAACTGGAGGAAACGGATTTTAGTGATTTTTATTTGGAACTAGTACAGGGCTCCTTGTTCAACAAGGGGCCCAGAGCAGAGCGCTTCCGTCCCTCGCACATCGCCCAGGACTGCATTACAGTGTATGCTCATCGTCAGCCATTTTAACTCGTTATCTGACAAACATGTAATTGAGTGTACATTATTATTATTAACTTACGTCCGTTTATATAATTGAGTTGATTTATGGTGCTGGTTGCTAATAGGAAGGCTCAGTACTGAGTGTTGGTTATATAATTCTGAATGGTTATGGTAAATATTTATGTTTTCTATATACAATCACTGATTCATGTCTTGTCTTGTATTGATTTAAATTTAGGAGGTATTACTTTACTGATTATTCCCTTGACCAGGGTTATGGACGAAGACCACAACGGCCGTGAAGGTAGAGAAGATTACCTTCCGTACGGCGTGGCGCATCCGGCGGAACTAGCTACTCTGCAACCCTGATTGTATAAAGGCTAGGATAGCAAACTCTAAAAAAAATCCTGGTGGCTTGAAAACAGAGAGGTATCAGCCTTACCACCAAGCTTATCCTGCGCAGGGCTTGTAGTGCGACCGGGGGATTTGTTTATTTACTGGCAAAAACCAGATTGGCCTCAAGAGATCGAATTCGAGTTCAGGGTATCCGCAAGATTTACGTATTTTGTGTTCACAGAAGAAAATCAAAAGCTATAAACTTACTGAGTCCAGGTATTTGGACAGGCTGCGTAATGAAAAATTGATTCGTGTTGTTAGAGAAAGCACATTCTCACTGGATACAGAGATGTTGGTCGCCCAACTAAGAAATGGTGAAGGAAGGCAGGCGTATCTAACCCACGAAGTACAGAAGTAGTAGAAGAAGAAAATGTTGATGAAGAAGAATATTGCTTTATTTTGTAATTTATTATTGTATTTTATTTTGTTTTCACAATTGTATTCTAGTAGTGTCTTGCTATGGTACAAGTTTGATTAGTCTTGTGTTATTAATGTTAAGAAAGTCGTGTCCTTTTTCTACGGCGATTTTTTTCTACATTTCGTTTGTAAGTTTTTGGTTATGTAGGTATTTAATTCATATGAGAAAATTAGATATTAACTGATGTGGTTTATCAACACTCGCTATAAAAACAAGGTTTTCAGATACTGATAACATGACATTAATAAAACCTGTAGGCCTACCATACAAAGCCACTATTACAGCATTTGAAACAGCTAAGTACATAAAAACATAAAACACAAAGCAAATTAATACCCTCTCAGAGGGTAAATTAAATCATTACAAAAGACGACTCGATTTTGAAATTACAAAAATTTGGAAATTATCACAAAAGAAAATTACACATCAAACCTACTCATAACACTATAAGAACCACATCCCCATTTTTATCAACCAACAGCAAATAATTTCACCAGATAACGGATCAAGATGTTTGATACTACTGTTACGACGATCTACTTGATCGTCGTAGGTACAATGGAAACAAAATACAAGACACCAATTAAGTCACTAATCACCAGCTTTAATTTTCACAGTTAAACAGTTCGTAATTAACAACACAGTCTCTTATAACAAATCAAATAAAAATTGTTCACACGAAAATAATGTCAACTAATATTAAAACACAATTGTATTACAAAATACCGTCCGATTATAAAACACAACACTTAACTAATAACCACTTGAACGCACACAGTAATATCGCCCGATAATTACTCGAACCGCACTGTAAATATATCACAGCTATACTGAACTGAGCGTCGTTGAGTACTGGTATTTATACCGCCCAAATTACTAGATTATTCCATAATGCGCGTTAGCGCCACTGTGTGCGACGTAATTAATTGCAGCCTTGACACAGTTCGCCCGGCTTCTGGTACAGTGTAGCAAATGCGTCGACAAGCACGTACACCACACACGTTACATTCCGAATCCCTCTCGATCATTCGATAAACACGTAGATTGTTCTGTGGTGTCGTAACACTTCTCTCTCCTTAAGTCTGTTCGTCCCGAACTGGCAAACCGTCTCTGAAGTAATACTTAGCTAGGCGATCTAGGTGAACGACCTTGAACTTTCGCTGTCCTTCCTGTTGAATCAGATAAACAACATCGTTGATTCATTTTTTACTGTATAGGGTCCTTCCCAGTTAGTTTCCAACTTAGGTGAGCGACCACGACGGCGCTTTGGGTTGAACAACCAGACCTGATCTCCTTCTTGGAAACCCACACTATTGCTGTGAATGTCATACCGAGTTTTCATTTTATCAATGGGAATCTTCAGCCGTCCTCTTATCAAGCGATTCATTTCTCGCAGTTGGTTTTCTAATTGCGAGAAATAGTTCTGTGGCTCTTGGGACTGATTCTCAGGTGATCCGAACATCACGTTTCCAGGAATGCGAGTCTTCCCCTCAACCACTAGTTTTGCTGGAATCACTCCCGTTGCGTCATGTACTGATGACCTAAATACCACTGGCTCAGCCACGTTTGTTTGGTTCTCGTCAACAACCTCTTGCGTAACCTCATCTTCAGCCACTTTGCCCTCGGGCGCTTCTATCAGCTCAGGAACAAACAAGAGTATTGTCTCGACACCCATAGTTGGCTTTCCAATTACTTCTTTTGTCGTTAAACCTATTTGTATTTCCTCTGCTAGTTCTTCCTCCATTCCGCTTGCTATAGGGAGGGTTCATCTTGACCAGACATGTTGACTTTTTCTTCGACTAATGCCACTCGTTTAATCGAATGGTTGGTAGACCCTGTCATTTTAGCCATGCAAAGCTTTATCTTCTCTTGGCCAACCTCCAGGACATTCTCTCGTAAGTCCACAATGAATCCGTAGGTATTCATAATGTCCGTGCCAAGAATCACTTCATCGACAATGTCTGCAACGAGCATTTGGTGGCTAAACTCGAGAAGACCCAGGTGTACACGTACGTCTATCTTTCCTAACACATTGACGGGGCTTCTAGTCACAGTCTGTATTGTACAAGAGCTAATTTGAGGCCGTCGGTTATTGATTAAGTCAGGGCGTACAATAGACACTTTAGCGCCCGTGTCAACTGTAAATGATGTTCGTTTACTTTCCATAAATCCATTAACGATCAAGTTTCCACTAGTCTTATGTAGCGTGGAAACTATGTGCTGTTCTGGGGCATTACTTCTCCAATTGGTGCGATCACTCCCTTCTCTCGGTATTTTCTTCTTCCAACAGTCTACCTGTAGATGACCACGTTTCCACAGTTGTAACACTTCGGTCTTCTGTCTTATCCTTTCGTTTGAAAGATAGTTGTGGCGTTGCTGATTTCTTAAACTGTTGTGCTTGAATTGTCTCTTTATTCTGTCCGTTATGACGATATGTGATGTTGGATCCGTTTGGCTACAACGTGATGGCATACTTTGATTAATGTAGGTTGCCGATTTGGCAGCTTCAAAACGGAGAGCATGAACAAGAGCGTCTGATTTATAATCATGCCGTGCCATTCTTAACACTTGTTGTAATTGACTATCTCTGATACCGTCAATAAACATAATGAGAGAAATCCACTTCCGGAAGTCCTCCGATTCTTCAGGATAAGCCAATCTCGTCAGTCGGTCGACATTTGCTTCAAACTCCTGGAGGGTTTCCTCGGAACGCTGTCGCCTCGCTTTAAGTGGTTCACTGTACACTTCGCACAAATGCTGGTCACCGTACCGTAATTCCAGAGCTTTTGTTAATTCGGCATAGATGTTCTGACTGTCAGATGGCACTTTCTGTATTAGTTCTGAGGCAGGCCCTTTTAAATCAAGAATTGTGAAAGACCTTTCTCTTCTTCCGTCCATTTATTTAAGCGAGCGGCAGCTTCAAATTGGCGAGTATAAGTTGCCCAATGAGAGCGTCCATCAAATGTTGGGGCTTTTGCGTAAACTGGCCCTACTACAGTTTGGTTTCTCTGATATTTTGAATCTTCTTCAGCATTTATTAATGGTCTTTCATTATTGACTTCCTTTTTAATTTGTTTTGTTGCATTTTTAATAGAATCTTCTAAACTTGACATACTTGTTTTCATAGTTGACGCAGATTTTTCTATTTCAGATATCCTGTCAACTTGTTTGTTCAGCTCACCTCGTAACAGGACGAATTTTGCAGCGGTATCCTCTTGTACGAACGCCTTAACGTCACCTGCTTGACGACTAAATTCTTCTTTTTGTTGTTCCTGTCTTTGCTGTAGTATTGCTCGGAATCCTTCTATCATCTGACTGGTATCCATTTTATTTTTATCAACTACCACCAACACCACTCTTCTACAAAGTGTCCTCTGTTTCCACTGTTAACCGTTCTATCCCACTTCTGACACCACTGTTACGACGGTCTACTTGATCGTCGTAGGTACAGTGGAAACTAAATACAAGACACCAATTAAGTCACTAATCACCAGCTTTAATTTTCACAGTTAAACAGTTCGTAATTAACAACACAGTCTCTTATAACAAATCAAATAAAAATTGTTCGCACGCAAATAATGTCAACTAATATTAAAACACAATTGTATTACAAGATACCGTCCGATTATAAAACACAACGCTTAACTAATAACCACTTGAACGCGCACAGTGATATCGCCCGCTAATTACTCGAACCGCACTGTAAATATATCGCAGCTATACTGAAGTGAGCGTCGTTGAGTACTGGTATTTATACCGCCCCAAATGACTAGATTATTCCATAATGCGTGTTAGCGCCACTGTGTGCGACGTAATTAATTGCAGCCTTGACACAGTTCGCCCGGCTTCTGGTACAGTCTAGCAAATGCGTCGACAAGCACGTACGCCACATACGTTACATTCCGGATCCCTCTCGAACATTCGATAAACACGTAGATTGTTCTGTGATGTCGTAACAATACTATTACATGTGTAGTGTAGAGGCTGACTTAGTACCTTCGATGCAGCTCGGGCACGTAGCTCGTATCAGTTCCGAAGACTCCTATTCCTTCCTCCCGGGTATGTACCAGCTCTCCAACCACTGGATATGTCAACAAGCGGGTCTGGAGCCCTCTCCTCGCAATGAGACTAACGCACTTAGCCGCTATGTCATGTATACCCAGACAAATGGACAGGGGAAGGCAAACCCCCCCCCCCGAACTCACGGCAGGTACAGGGTCCTGTAGCGCCGGTAACTCAGACCCGAAACTCGGGTCGCACTACCGAGAATTGGACGCATGCTTTGTTCCGGTTATCAGCCCTTGCGTCCCGGAAGGTAGCATGCGCCAGGTTGGGTGTTTCGGAGGGAGAAGGAGCCACCGGTAGTAAGGGGTATAGCTCCAGCTCGCAACCTCCAAGAACTGTAAACTCGGGCCCACCTAGCGGGGTTCGGCCAGGCACGCAACGACTTAACCTAAGCGGCCCTCCCCCACCAGAACACGGGTACGTGACAGACTGTGCTACTAGGGTTCACTGCAATTCACGTTGGCTAGGACCACTGGGACAGAGGTAGTTCTTAGTGCAAAAACTTTATCAGGGACGATTCTTCCCTGGCTCTCATTCGCCAGACACAGACCTTAGTCCGGTTTGGGTCCCCCCCATGTGCCACAGTGTGTGTTTAGATGGAGATGGCAGATTCGGAGCCACCGTGGACGGTGGTGAAGGCCTCTTCGTCTTGCCTCCAGGCGATTAACCCCACGCACTCAT
This sequence comes from Magicicada septendecula, assembly GCA_034769895.1. Taxonomy (NCBI): domain Eukaryota; kingdom Metazoa; phylum Arthropoda; class Insecta; order Hemiptera; family Cicadidae; genus Magicicada; species Magicicada septendecula. The sequence continues at coordinate 117,796,934 of CM068375.1, read as the reverse complement.
CTCCTGGAACAATAGTAATATAGTATAAGATCCTTATACTATAGTTATATGAGTCAATACGCCATATTTAAGAATTTTTAATAAGTACGTCGAGAAAAGAAACTTTGCCAAATTAAAAAAAAATTCACACACACACACACACACCCACCCACACACACACACACACACACACACACACACACCACACCACACACCACATCACACACCACCGAGTGATGTAATAGATACCACGATCATTAAGTTCCCTATTAAAAGCGCGTGTATCGTGTGTTGTGTGCGCGTGGAAAATCAAGTTTTATCCACATAAAAACGAGTTGAGTTGGCTCAGATCAAAGTTCGCAATACGATCTGAAACAGCAGTACGCTGAACTGAGGATATAACAATGCAACCGAATATAACGGTCCGTGATGGTGTATCCTACAACACCGTGTCTATGTGTATGAGATAATGTGTACACGGGGAGATGCGTTGAGATACGAGCTACTAATTGTTACCTGCACGTATCACGTATTCACTGACACGTATCTCATGTTGGGTGGATAGTGGATACTACGTAACGGAAACAGGAAACACTGAATACGTTTGCAATACGTAGGCCTATACGAAACGTAATCAAATTACACTGTATATGTGTGTATGTATTTTATGTGTGTAATTCATCTTGAAAAACATACAACAAATAACTCTTGCGCATGGCTCACTAGCCCTCAAATCTGGATTCCTCATAATTTTTAGGTTGAGGCTTCCATTACGAATTTATCAACTGCAGGGCTCTGAAGATCGTAATGCTCGCGGTCGGCGAGTGGTTATTGCATTACGTTTCGGAAGCCTGTATTTTTTAAATAATTTTTCTTCGTGTTTCTGTATTAAAAAGGAAATGCTTCAGTTGCGACGTCCCTGTACCTTCTTTCCTTTAGTTCAGTTTTGCTCGTGAACAAAACACAATAAGAGGTTAATAAATTGTGTTCCAGTGTTCTGATACGCACTCTTTTATCGTGTTACAAAAGCACAAAAGACTACAAGTAAGCGAAGCCGAAGCAATAAAAACAGAGAACGTCGTAGCTAGTGGGTGACAAGGTATTACAGAAGATATCAATTGATGTTAACAACAGGGCAGGCTTAGGGTTGTGGTGAGTGGCAGACCAAGATTAGCACAAGGACTGAGTCTCGCAATTTCCCGCTCAATTACGCTTGGTAGTCCCTTCTGCTCTGCTCTGCGCCACTGACACACTACCGGCGCTGTCACTGAGCCGTCTGCCCACATACTTGGTGTGGTGAGTGTAGGAGCACGCACGAATGCAAGCAATATTATTGTCACTGTGCCCCATAAGACGAAATAGAACAAACAGTACGGTGTGAATGATATTGATTACGTGATAGAACATAACGGCGCATCGACTATTAATCTATAACGACAAATAGTAGGCCTACTACTGCAGTCTGTATTTAACCATAAACAGCTGCACACTGCTGAAGAATTACCGAGAGATAACTGGTGGCACCGAGATTATTCTGACACCGATCGTTGTAGACGCAACTATAGGCCTGATTTGCTGAGTTGCGATTACTTTTGCGCCAAGTGATATTAAGTTTAGTTGTCTTTGCGATTTAATTAATTTATTGACATAACGATATACAAACAAGAGAACATATTTTTAATAAATGAGTCCAGCTCCTAGCATATGCAGATGATATATATTATCAGTAGAAATGAAAATGATTGCGGAATTCCTTTAGAGCACATGGATCATCGGCTAAGAGTATGGGGCTTGTTATAAATGAAAATTAAACAAAGTTTATGGCTGTGAGAAGCAATAATGATAAAATTTCAGATATACTAATAGATGTCTACAATTTTGAAAGAGTAAAAGGCATCTTATATCTGGGGACACATGTCGATGCTGAGAATAGGCTAACTGCACAAAAGAAATTGAAAGAAGAATTCTGCCTGTAAAATTATACGGACACAATACTAGTTGCGTATAACGTAGTTAAATAAAATTATTCAGACTCTATCTCTCCTCTCTCCCTTACTGACTCTCTTGTACAAATACATGCGCGCACGCTCATATTCATGCATATGTACAATATAGGCCTATATGTAGCTGTCGGCTCACGTATGCACATAAACAATTAGTTTTTTAATACAATGGTTATAATTGTTTTGTCTATATATTAATCATGCCGTAAGAAAAGCACTACGACGAAAACATTTGTCACGAAACAAAGCCGCGGGGACAACACCCCCGCTGACTGCGGTACCATCAATACACAAGAAGAAAAGGAGCGCCTCCCACTGAGCAAAGGCATAGCATCTTTTCGTCCACCTTCTCCTTTCAATAAATTTTTTACCCATTTTTAATTATTACTTTTATTTTCCGCAGCTGTATCGAGAGTGAGAGAGGGGGAAGCAGGGAGAGAGAGAGGATATGGTACTACCCGGGGTTTCTAACACACCTGTAGGTTTTTTACATCGTCGACCGCTGGCTTCATATTGCAGTAACGGACTATAATCTATAACAGTTGACTTATCGATACTAAACCATACATCAATAAGCAGATGTGTCTCGGCGTCGGTTCTCGCTTACGTTTTGCCACAGACAATTGTTTGGAATCGATTTAAAGTATGCTATTATAATCAATCATCGTTCTCATCCAAAAGAGATAATAACGTTTAAACATAACAAGCTTTTATATTCGTATAAAAACAACCCCATAATTGTATTAATAAAAATTAAGTCAGTTGAAACAAAGAGTGAATTTTCTAAATCAAACTATTTATTACTAAATTCAGTTTTCCACATTATATGCTCGCTGTAGGCTATATAACAATTTTAACACAGTGTTATTTAAAACGATATCGTCCTAAACAACAACAAAGCTTTATAACTTGTATATTAGTTTCTTATAACGCCAAACCAGTTGCATCCAGTGTTAAGTATTGAATTCGATCAGGTTCTTTAACCTACCTCTCTACTTGTATCACTTTTTTCCATTCAAGTTCTTTAATTCTTCGTTGTCTGCTGCCCGAAAAATTAATTTGGACATCCCCAACCAGATGGGTAGGGCCATCAAACTATGTTAGTCTACCTTGACCGTCAATGTGGTCTAGGTTTGGGATAGAAATAAATATCTAAATAATTTTCTGCAACTGTTCTTTCTGGAAATAATTAAACAAATCAGAATTACTACTCATTTAAAAAAATGACAGATTTCTGCAGAAGTAGACGGTCGTAGTTGTAACTATTCTATTAAAAAGTAGATGCAACATTTTATGGAAATTAATAAATCTTGATAGCAACATAATACTAGTTATGGTGCTATTTATCCGTAACTCCTTAAACTTCTATGTTCAGGTAGTTTTAAAGGACGAAGAAAGACTAAGTAGGGAGTACGAAAGATAAACTGTTTCCAGGGGCGTATTTATGGGGGGAGCACAAACGGGACCCCACCCCAGAGTTGATAAAATTTGTCGACTATTTTCATTAATATTTTAATTTTTAGGTTGTTTCATTATTTTTCAGTAACTCTTTTTTAAAATATACAAATAGAGAGCATTTGCGTATAGGATTTCGTTTGAAATATGAAATATTGGAAAAACAATTCAGTGACCCCGAGTGAAGTTGTTAATGCAATGGCTAAAATAAGTCAAGGTGAACAGATCTTTAACTCTAAAATATTTTCACATAGTATGACTTTTTTTATGTTTAAAATTTTCTCAGTTTAGCTTTTTTTTATTAAAACTATAGTTATCATTTTTAAATATAAAATGTGAATAGGCTAAATATTTAACAGTGTATTTTGCAACAGTATGTCTTTGTAGTGTGTTACTAACATTTACTTTAATAGGATTAATTTCAGGATGTTATCATGCCTTCTCCAGCCACATTAAAAATTGTAATATTGATTAGTCTTAACTTATTTTCCTTTTATATGAAGCATGCCGGACCCCTCCCCCTCAAACAAATTCTAAATACGCCAGTGATTGTATCAGATTTTTCAACGCTACAATAATTCTGGCTAATGACACTGAAGTACTGTAAAGAATAAATAAATTTAAGAACTTGGAAGAAGAAAAGAAGAAATATGGTACGAAAGGAAACAAATATTATGAGAATTGATAAGACGAGAACGTGGCAATCATGGCAAGGGAAAGGTTAATACAAGTTTCAAAAAATTGGTGTCTGGAGAGTACGTTAACGTCGGACTAGAGGAGCGAAGCTGAGTTTAAGCCAAGAGTTTCCTTGGCCAAAAGAAGGCTTTAGTAAGAAGAAGACTATTTTATATCATTATGAATCTGGACATTAGGAAGAGGCTGGTGAAAAAATGCTAGTGTGATTCGGTCTCTGATACAGATGTAAAACGACGACTATGGGAAAGAGAGAGGGAGATATGATTAAGGTTTTGGTGGGTGGGGATGGAGAAGAATGGTAAGAATGAAATGAGTTGGCAGCGCGAGTAATGAAGAGGTTCTGAACAGAATGAAGGAAACAATCCTGAAGGGGAAAGCAAACTGGATAGGCCATGTCATAAGAGGTAAAGGGGATATTAGTGACTGTTCTTGAAGGTACACTGGAAGAGAAAGGGAGCAGAAGAAGGAAGAGATTAACCACACTAGACACTTTTAAAGAGAATAAAAGTATTAAAAGATCCAACAGAGACATGGGTCATTGGAGACGAACTGGTGTACAGGTTCTGCTACTGGTGTAATAACTGTACCATTAAGCAGAGCACCACATGATAACGAGAAAATCCACATTTAACAATTATTGTCATGTAAATGATCATGTCTTATTTGGGTTGAAAAGGTTTCAAAACTCTAGGCGAATCCCTATCCCTCCCGTATAATTGACATTTGGGAACTGGTGATGTAAAGCGTGAATTTTACACTTACGAATAATACGTTATGTGTAAGAAACGTTTTGTTTCTCTTAGTATTAAAATGTTAAAGATTTAAAAAATTAAATGTATTCATGTGTTAAAATTTGTTAAGGATTTGTTGTTACCAGTGAAGACTATGACGTTAACAAGCAGAAGCGCCTTTAGGTGTGAGGGACAGGTGTGATCGCGCTTTCGGGGCCCCGTGCTCACTTAATAATAACAATGAAATTAAATTAATTAGAGAAAGTGAGTGAGCAAATTGTTTATTCTCGATTATTCTATTTTTTTTAGACTGTTTTCCGGTTAGTTTTTTAGTATCGGTTGCTGAATGTACATTTATCCGAATATCGGCACAAATTACAGTGTTACAACTCGCAAAAACATATCATTCAACGTGGACTTACACAAGTTACAAAAAATCTGCATCGTTACTAGAGTTACTTATACAATTATTCCAGGCGACAGTGCGTGGCGTGAATGAAGTGAATTCATTGTGTCAGGCATGTAGGCCTACTGAAAGCAGAAGATAAACTGTGGAGACCGGATTACGAGAGAACATTACTACTATTAGTTTCCTTCTTCACATCTGTAATACTGGCTACTATAATCATGAAATATGCAGTAGTTATAAAAATACGAGTAATAGTATGCACTAGTGATGACACGCATAGGAAACATACGAAAATGATTGGCGTTTATCTAATGATGACAGCAGTTAATACTGCCTCGGCCAGAAGGACGACTGTCGGAAGCCTTTGATTTAATAATGTGTTCTTAATTTCACGGCACTTTCTCGATACCGTCCCTTTGCACTGTCCGTTTCTGATGTTATCAAGCATTCCAGCCATACTTCTTCCCCGTTCACTCTTTCCTTCCACCTCTTCCTCTAAGATACGAGGGCTATTCAAAAAGTAAGTTCCGATAGGGTATTAAAGGAAACTAAGAATATATTTACAAAACATTTTTATTGCTATTTGAAGTACACACCTTAAGCTACGTTTCTATATAGTTTTCGTCATGTTTGAAACACTTTTCATTGCGAGGCACCAGACGTTGTATATTTTCGTCGTAGGACTTTCCCGCCTGGGATTTGAACCATGTATTAGCAGATTGTTAATATCATCAAGCATCGTTGGCCACCAAGAAAGGATTTTTCATACTTGAAAAGGTGATATTCGCTTGGTGTAAGGTCTGGGGGTTGTAAGGCGGGTGATCAAATTGTTGTCAATTTGTTGTTGATCATACGATTCTAACAAACGACGCAAAAATGTTAATGGCTCCATTTGTACCGCCAAAGTGTTGCTAGCGCTACGCATTATTGCCCCAGAGTGTCATCCCAAGTTCTCATTTCCACATGAACAATACAAGACGCAAGTGTTCTCATAAACAACTGCCTACATATAAATACAAGTGTATAACAAATGAGGAAAAGGAAACCACAACAATCCAAAACAAAGTTTTACAGGATTGAAATTTGAAAATATCGGTATGGAGAACCATACATACTTCCATATTCTAAGATTTATATTTAAAATCATTTTCGAAATTAAATATTACCATAGAAACTACTTCTTTCTACTTACTGCTTCAGCCTTAACCACAGTACTGTGGTCACTAACATATACCACCGCGCGTTATCGCACTCGATTTTCACTGATGATGGAAGTCGATGGCATTGCCGAAACGTCTGGTTTTGTAGAAAACATTGGACTACGGCCAAATATCCCGGGAAGGAATTTTAACAAAAACTACTTCTTTGTTGCCGATAAATGTGTACACACACACATATATATATATATATATTGTAATAAAATTATTAATAAGTGATGTTGTGTGTTGATGATATAAGAGATTATGGAGTATGTGACTCCGATGTAATCAAGTCCAATGTAATATGTTGTATTGTAATGTGTTTATTTGGTGTGGCTCTCGACGTCTTACTGGCCTGAAACACTTCCTTAAGTTTCCCAGCTGGTCGAGTCCCAATGGTAGCAAGACCGGTCGAGTAGCGTAAAGTTGATGAAGAAATAGATATGCTCAGCTTCACCGAAAGTTTCAAAACAAAAATTATTGTTTTGAAGAAAATTTAAAAAAAAATTATGTTTATAAAAAAAAATAATAAAAAAAAATTTTAATTTTATTAATTAATTAATTAGGATCAATTAATTAATATAGGGCTGTGAAGTTTTAAACAGTGTAATGCTCTTCTGAAAATTTTTATTAAAGTTTTAGTATAATTTAAATAATCTATCACCACTCATAAGACTGTCTGTAAACCAATCGATATTTGTTTACCTTTCTATTTTTTTAGGTTATCTTCACTTACGGGTGGTAAAGTCCTTGTAGATTATCAATTAGAATTATATTATTGGTAATTAGTATTATTGAAGAAATAAAGAACTATTAAGTATTGAAAAGTATTAATGTTTTATTAAGTAACAGCAATATTGACTCTTATCGATTAGTATCGATTCTCAGGATATCGAAAAAAGTTACAAGTATATGTTATAAAAATTATATAGGGTTCTTTAAACAGCCAGTTATTACCAAAGTCAGAGAAATCGGGCTTATATTTAAAAAGTATAACGTTACAATCAAATTAATAGTTATTAATAAACACAGACATTGAATAATAAATTGTAAATATAATAATTGTTTTCACCAAACAGCTGTGATGAACCAAGAAGAGGCACTGGGTTTGTCAAAGCAAATGGCCGCCGTCAAGTCGATGAAAATGTTGCTCGTTGCTGCTGCATTCCAAATAATGTATTTTGACGTAATATTCCTGTTCTTGTGTCTGCAAATCTCTTGTTATATGTTGTGTAGTGACTGGTGTAGTGATTCTGGGTTGTATTTAGTATGTCTGTGTAATTAAAAGTCAAACACTTTCTCCGATTCCGTCACTAATTTGGTTTAATGTATTATACAGTTTTCTAGTGTTTTATGGTGTTTTTCGGAGTAGATTTATATTGTTCTGTGTTATGGAGTGTTACTTGATCGTTTCTGTTATAATATGATAGTTTCAGAAGTATTTTACAAGTCACTCGCGATTTCACAATAACTCACTATACACTCGCTTTGTATGACGATTATAGGTTAGGTTATTCACGTTATCAAAGGTATGTCATGTTAACCGTTCAACTACCAATAATTAACTAACTGTTTCCTTCAGTTTCAATTAAACTCTTAGCCCATATAATATTATCCTTAACATTGTTCAAAAATATTTTCACATCCTGTGTACATTTTACTATTTCATTATATGAATGCCTAAACTTTGGTTATTTGTCAATTTTATTCATTAGATTTGATTTAAATTAATCTTTCAGTTCATTCTGGTTATTTTCAGATTAAATAATGCCATTTTATAGTGTTTTCTGTCCAAAAAATAGTAATTTTACTTTCAGTTTGGGTATACTCTGAAGAGTCCAAAACATTTCCAAAATTTACTTCCTGCTATAATGTAAATTCAGCCATTTTATCAGTTATATTTAATATTAATAATCCTATATTGTATTAAAAGGTTCCTATTCCCTTATTTTCTGGTAATTAATTGAATTAGTTGTATTCTGAAACATTATTCTGGAATATATGACTCCCATGTCTAAATTTCTGAGTTTAGTCATTTTATTTTTATTTATAATTCTGAATATAATTTATTAAAATCTCTCTAAATGGTATGTGCAATTATATGGCATGATCTCAAGTTTATTTTGTCTAAACCCCTTTTGTTTATTTGCTTTTAAATGAGTAATTTCTCTGTTTTGATGAAGTTTGGTTTCCATTCTTTTGGCCTATGATTTTTTTTAACAATTTTTCTTACAAAATAATTTACAAACAATATATGATGTGTGATACCCTCTCTGACTTTTTACAAATAGTATTATAAATTAAACATGTTTTCAAATTACACAAAAACAATTAGTATTGGTTACAATACAAACAATAGTTAACACAAAATAAAGAACATTTTTTTTAAATAAATAGTTGTCTTCAAATCAGACATTTTGCAACAAAATTCCCATTTCCAACATGGAAATATGGTTTACAACAAAGGTTTTGTACTAACTAACATCTTAATTACTCTCTACTATTTACAAGTGGTAATTATTTTTATAGTTCTGATGTTAGTTGTTTCAGACCCAAACAAATGGCCTTATATCTAAAACATTTTTAAACATTCTTGTACTATATACATTAAAACCTTATATTTATATTCTTATTTCTAACTATTATTATAAGTAGGATTCTACAGTTTTTATACAGTCTTTTATACCTTGTCTTTGGGGAATTGTACCCTGTCATTAACAAATAAATAGTATGAACCGTTCACAAAGCACTATGAAATCTGTTTTTCTTTTTTCATGTAAAACAAAAATGTTATTTTAAACAGATTCATGTCTTATGAACAACATATTGTCACCGTACATATTTTAAGTCATTGAAAAATGCATATTTCATTGCATCCAATGTTTGTGATTGCCAAGAATGAAACACAAGGTTCATTTTTTATAATACCCAAAACTATCACTGGTTCACTTTGCACTTATATATTATGTTAATGCTAAATGGTCGTATAGTCTTATTAACATAATAAATTGGTTAGCGTTTTTTCAATGGAGATTTGTTCCATGGGTACTATATTATTGTTTCATCTTAGTTCACAGGAAACTTTTACTTTGTTCACTTCTCTCTCTTAAATTTATATACATGTGGTTTTTATTTCGTTATACTTTTGTTTTTAGATATATATTTTGGGGATATAGGGATTTGGGTGTCTTTTATAAGAGCATGACGTCTTCTTCAGGATGCTGCCCTCTTCTTCTTTCTTCAGTCTTCTTTTCTCCTGCCTTCTGGGACTGGTATCTTCTCCATCTGTTCTTGATGCCATCAGGTTTCTTGGGATCTTCTCCATCTTCTTCTTTAATTCAGAAATACACAACCTGTATTGGTTGATCTTGGCTTATTTTAGGGTTTCTCTTTTATTTATTCTCCCTCGTTGTGGGTTTGGTCATATTGTGTACTGCTTTGTTATTTACTATTTTACCTTCCTGGGTTATACCTTGAAAACCTTTGGTTATGAGACTGGTTTTGGATGACTCATCACTAGTAACTCCTTTTATTTTAACTTGTATTTTCTTTATAATAATGATTTCTTTCCACAGTTGCTATGAATTAATCTTTTTATATTCAACTTAGTGCTTTCTTCCAAATTTAAATATTATAACTTCATTATTCTAATGATCAATTGCCATTCAATATTATGCATACATCTGTCACGCTACAGATTGCTCTCCTCCAGAAGTAATTATTTCAGACATGTTTATGGATGAAATAATTTCTTATTATAATTTCATCATTTCTTATAATTCATTTTCTTCTCCATTTTTATATCGACTTTTTTATATTAGAGTTTTATTAATTTTATATATATATTTACTTGTCTTACTACTGATCCTTTTTGGATAGTTAGTGTCTTCTGAGATATATTATTATTGTAATACATTTTCTTTCTATATCAACTTCGTGTTGTATCCTTGGGATATTAATTCCCTAACATTCCCTATCACGTGGGCTGGGGCAGATCAGAGGGGCACTGTACGCTACTTCTCTGCTGGCCATACACCACTTCTATAAATTGATTACAGAGGCATATCCATCCCTGCTCAAAAAACATAATGCTGCTGGAATTATCTTCAGTCAGTCATCGAATAAATAAATAAAAAGTAGTCTTATTTTCGACTAATAAAAATATCTTTGGATTCTCCACTTCGTAGTCTCTCAGATTATCTCACATTTTCTATCTTAATAAATCTTCATAATCATTATTATACTCATTATATATATATTTTTTCAAAACTCTTAACTTGTCTGATATATTTAATTTAATTATGGTTGAAAACCTTTCTTTTAATAATTCTGGTTACTGTTTACAGTGTAACTCTCTTTCTTCTTCATCTGAATTCTCTTTATACTTTCTTCTGGTTATTAGCATGGTCTTTATATATAGTCTTTCTTATTCATTATTTGAATGGTCTTATTATATTATATTTAATTTTTTAACATTGTATCTTTACATTAGATATACAGGTTGTTATATTGATCATTTTATTTAAACATTTTGGTTCTTTCCTTTCTCTTAGAAAGTTATTAATCCGTCTTCGCATTCATTAGCATTAATTCATTTATATTATATTTCATGTGGTATTTATTCTCTTTGCATTTCATATAGGTCTTATTATTATCATTGGTTCAAAATCATCTTCTCCATCTGTTTGGTATGAGTTGTTCTTCTTTGCTCTTAATTAACTGTTTTCATTATCGTTTCATAGGTAATTAGTCTCTTTGCTTCCAAATTTTTTCCTTCTCTGGCATATTACACTCTTTCTTGTTATTCTTCTCTACTCCTTCAAATTCTATTGTGAATGTCTAGCATTTATTCTGGATTAACGTTAACTCTCTTTTCTGAATTAATCACTTTATTTTCTTCTCAATTCAATCATAATTGACACATAATTATTTTTTGGAACTTGGTTAGTTTTAATGTAAAATTCAAACTATTCTTTTTATTTAATTGAAAAATATTTGTCATAAATCCTTGTAATATGTTGATCTTATCTTGTTTCAAAGTACTGACGTTCTATCAACATTCAAATTCTGTTTAATTCATTTATTCCCAGAATTGTTTCATTCAGAATTGTTTATAGTACTGTGATCTTACTATTATTTCTGAATGTTTTGGTATTTTTCCAAATTCAAATTCTTCTTAATTATTTACCATAAAGTTTTCCTCATAATTCAGTGGTAGTAAGCTGTGCTTGCTTAATTTAAAATTTTTTAAAATTAAGTTCAGAATTCTCTCTCTTTCTCTTTCTTCCATAAATTTTTGTTCTAAATTATCAGGTTGTAATAAGAAGTACTTACTCAATTTTAAATTTTTATAAATAATAAGTACAAAATTCTCTCTCTTTCTCTTTCTTCCATAAAGTTTTTTCTTCAAATTATTAGGTTGTAAGTTGTTCTTACATATTTTAGAATTTTAAAATAAAAAACAATATAATATATATGTTTGTCAAATTCTAAATTCTTTCTTTTTCTTCCATAAAGTTTGTTCCAAAATTATTAGGTTGTAAGTTGTTCTTACGTATTTTTAGAATTTTTTAAACATTATATTAAAAAATTCTTCTTCTTATAATTCTCCAAAATGTTCTTCTCAAAATATTAGGTTGTAAGATGTACTTACATTATTTCTGAATTTTTAAAATATAAATTCTAAATCTCACAACTCATTCTTCATAATATTTCTTCATAGAAGCTTGATTGTACACTCCTTTGATTTTTCCTGAAACGATTTCCCTCAACTCATATGTATTGTTATGCTTATCATTTATCACAACATATGGACCAGTATATAGTAATAGTAATTTTTTGGTTATGCCTTCTACGGTGCTAGGCAGCTCTCTATTTTTTAGGAGGACTTTTTCACCCTCTTTATATGTTACAATTCGCCCTATTGCCTTCTGGTATTTGGCTTGCCGTTTTTCCTGATCTTCTGCTACCTTATTGTAAAACTTCAACTGGTTGAATTTCCTATTGTTGTTCGTTGGAAATTCAATGATTTGCTCAATGTCTCGGGGAGTCGGCTTCTCATACATGGCTGAGTACGGTGGAATTCCTATAGCTGGATGGTGGGCGTAATTTAGGAATGTTTCTGTCGCTGCTAGGTACTCTTGCCACTTTTTCTGTTGGTTGTGACAGTACGTGCGCAATATCCTACCCACTTCTCTTAGTACTCTCTCAGCCGGATTGCTATTTGGGTGGTAGACTGATGTCTTATACGTTTTGACCCCAAGTGCTAATAAAGTGTCTCGCCATCTCCTCCCCTTAAACTGTGTACCATGGTCGGTAATAATAGAAAATGGTCTACCGATCTCTGGGATATACAAATCAATAATCACCGCCAAAACCTTAGCTGTTGTTGCCCGATTAACCGGATATAGCTTTATATACTTGGTGTAGTGATCCATTATGATTACCAAGTATTTATATCTGTGCCGACCACCGCTACGGGGAAATGGCCCGCATATATCCAAAAACACTTTTTCCAGTTTTGCGTTGGAAGTTATCGGTATCATGATACCCTCTGTCTTTTCATTGTTTACTTTTGCACATTGGCAGATCTTACAGGACTTGATGTATGTTCTCACCTTGCGGTTGATATTCTTGATCTTACAATTTTCCTCTAGAGCTTGTATCACTTTTAACGCTCCCATGTGACCATACCTGACATGGTAATCGATGATGACCTCCTTTTCGATTTGGTGTGGGATTATCACCTTCCATGTCTCATCGTCCAATGCGGTTTTTATGAATAAAATTCCCTTGTTAAGGTGGTAGTATTTAGAAATGGTTTCATCATTCGCTTCCAAACGACTCACAATGTTTTTCAGCTTAGGATCAGACTGCTGATGGATTCTGATGTTTATTAACAAAGCTTGTAAATCGGCTCTGGTCGTGAATATGTTATAAATTTTTACTAAGCTCTCCTTCTCTCCCTCGAAAGTCTGATCTTCCAGATTTATACGTGACAACACATCCGCTACCACGTTCTTCTTTCCTGGAATGTATTCCCATTTCAGGTCATATTCTTGTAGGGCGAGTACCCACCTAGCCAATCGGCCGTGACTCAATTTGCACCTACGCAGGAACGAGATGGATTTATGATCAGTTCGTACCGTGACTTGATATCCGAGAATGTACGTCCGGAACTTGCTGCATGCGAACACCACGCTCAACAATTCCTTTTCTGTCACACTGTAGTTCTTTTCGCACTGGTTCAGTGTGCGACTAGCGAAGCTTATTACCAGATGTTGTCCCTCCTCATCTTCCTGGTATAATGTCGTTCCTAAGCTTAGATCGCTAGCGTCACAGTTTAGAAAGAACGGTTTCTTAAAATCTGGGTGACGAAGTATCACACTCTCCAGAAACTTCTCTTTTATCAATCGGAAGGTAATATCTTGATCTTCACCCCAAATCCATTTGTTTTTGGCAGATAACTGTGGTTGAAACTTGGCTGTCAACTCGGAATATCGGCTCTGAAACTTCCTGTAATAGTTACAGAGTCCGAGGAAAGATTGCAATTGTTTCCTGTTTCTTGGTTGCGGGAACCTCTGAATTGCCTCCACTTTCTCTGCTGATGGGGTAATACCTCTGTCGTCTAGGTTGAAGCCTAAGAATTGTACCTCGCGCGCTATGAACTTGGATTTCTCCAACTTCAATGTTATGTTGTTCTGCGCTAGTTTGTTTAGTACAAACTCCACTCTGTAACAGTGCTCCTCCCAGGTTCCGGATGTGATTAGTAAATCGTCAACATAGACGGTGGTAAATTGGAGCGCTTCTGGTCCCAAAATCTGGTCCATGCATGCCACAAATATGGCGACAGAATTGACAAGTCCGAAGGGCAGTCTCTTGAACTGGTAATTGCGCCCTTCGAAAATGAACGCTACATACTGGCGGCTTTGTGGATGCAGCTCTACCTGCCAATAACCACAGACCGTATCCCAGGTGCTAATAAAGTTAGTACCATGAAAACGCTTTAAGATTTCTTCTATTTCACCGGGAGATGTTCTGTCATTCACAATTGTCTTGTTCAACTCACGCGCATCTAAACAGAGCCGGACTTGTCCGTCTTTCTTCGGAACAGCAATAATTGGACTAGTGTAAGGTGATTGACTAATCTCAATTATGTCGTTTTCAATCATCTTGTTTATCTCTGTTCTCACGGCTTCTTTGAGCGACTGCGCTATTGGATATGACCTCCGGTTAAACTCTACGTTTTCTTTAAAACGAAGTTGGCACTGGTAGTTTTTTACCTTCCCTGGTTCATCAGAAAACACCGCCTTGTATTTCTCATATATAGCGATTAGACGATCAGCCAGATGTGTTGGTATTTTCTTGTTATCGCTTCCGCACTGGAAATTCCGTATTTCTTGGATCTTAACTGACCATAAATCCTCTCCTCCTTGATTGTATATTATGGGTTTAGAAAGAGGGCTGTTTCTAATAACATTTATTTTACGAAGTTGTTGATGTATAGGGCTGGGAAGTATTGTTGTGCCTCCTACCAGGTCTGCGGTCCATGTTACTCCGACTGGGAAAAGTGATACTTTATTTAAATTAAGATCGATTACTGCCGAATATCTACGAAGAATATCGCAACCGACTAAGATGTCAAATGGTAATCCGGTGGCGATTAAAAATTCCATGTCTAAAGCTATATCACGGCTAACGACACTTAAGGAAACTTGCTTCCTAATGGTTTTATTCTGGCGGCCAGTTGCACCTACCAACACAATGTTGTTGACTGGTAACATTGGCAAAGTTTTTCCACATGTATATTGTATTCTCTCCAACTCATTGGAGTTTATTATTGAAATATTAGCTCCTGTGTCTATCATTATTTTAGCGGGAACTCCTTCCACCTCCGCTGTTATATAAATTATCTCATTATTACTGTTGCTGAGACTCTTCTCGTTCTCTTCCAAAAGTTCAGTTCGTATGTCTTTCAAATAATGGTTACTGATAATAGTGATGTTTTTATCATTGTTTGCTTGTTGAAAATCATCCTTTTCTAACCCAGGAAGTATAAGCAGTAACGGGTCATCGTTGTTGATTACTGCCTCCTCTCGTTTAAAGTATTTTGTTCATTGTTTGAGTTATTATTGATCGAGGCATCGTTCGGGAAACTCTGGTTTGTCTCCTGACGTTCTGTACCCTGGTTAATGTTTAACGCCCTGTTCGGTTGTCTGCCAAGATCTTCCAGGCTGGTACTTCGTCTTTCCTGTTCGTATCTTGGGCCGTCTCGTTCCGCACTCCTCCATCTTCGGTCGGCGCCGTGGAAGCTGCTCCTCCTCGGTTGATAGTATCTCCTGGGTCCGCGATCTTCTGCTCTTATAAAATTTACCCTAGGGCGCGACACTCGGTTATTACTATTGCTATTATTATTATTACTAATATTATTATTATAGTAATTTCGGTTAGGTGGGTAAGGTCTGTCACCATTATTGTTGGGATATGGATTTCTCTGACTGTATGGAACATTATTATTTTGTTGATAAAAGTGGTTTCGATTATTTGGGTAGGGGTTGTTATTTCTCACGCCGTTAAAATTTCCGTTAAACTGGTTATTACGCGGCTGGTTGTTAGGGCCGTCGTAATTACTGGGCTGGTTCCGGTTATTTGTATGGTTATTGCCGTTATTGGGGTAGGTAGTCGGCCTTGCTTCTGGTCTCTCATTTCTCTTTCTGCTCTGCCGATAATACTCTTCGTTCTCGTATCCCTCCAATAACTCGGTCATTCCCTGGATCGTCTTGATCTGACTACCTCTCCGGGCCCTGATAATGTCCTCATCATAGTGATAAGATATCTTATTCACTAAACATTCTTCTGGGATTGCTGGCTCAAGGTGCTTTGCCATACACACCTTCCCCAAGAAATATGCCGTCATACTGCTACCTAATTGTGACCTGTATCTTCCGTTACAAATATTGTCACGTATCAAGTTCTGGGTGGTCTCAGACCAGTATTTTGTCTTAAACATTTTCCGGAACTGTTGGTAGTCGGAAATTTCACTCCGGTTGGCCATCCACCAATTATCTGTAATGTCTCGGAAGGACTCGTCGAATATCTCCCTGCTATGGCTCCATTGGGTAATTTTATGCTTGGTCAAATATTCTTCTACCCTTGCCAGGAACTCCATCGGCTTGCGTTTGTACTGCCGGAAGTTGAGCCACTCTCGGCTTTCGTTGACGGGCAATCCGGTGAAATGAGCCGGTCTGTTTCTAATCGCTTCCATCTCCTCTCGGCTTTGTCGCACCTGACCGGTGATATTGGCCATGGTCTCTTGTATATCATTACATCGTTCTGTGACCTGGTTGCGTACTTTTCCGAATTCTTCTTGATTCTCCTTCCTCTGTTCTTCTACCTTCCTACGACTATGTTCTTCGATATTTGTGAACTTGATGTTCACCACTTCTTTAAACTCATTCACCTCCTTTTCGGTCTGGTTGCACTTTCCATCAATCTCCCGAATCTGTTGATTGACCATTATATTTTCTTCTTCCATCTTCTTATTCATCGCTTTTTTGTTAACATTGATTTCTTTGTTCAGTTCTTCTCGCAACAATTCCATCCTTTCGTCCAGTTTGTCCAAATTCTCTTGATTGACCTCTCTTAATTCTTCTCTCAAAATTTGATTGTCCTCTCTTAATTCTTCCAGCTTCTCCCCCATTTTCTCTTCCAACTTCCTGTTATCTTCTTTCAACTCTTCCTTCAATTGTCGGTTGTTCTTCTCTATCTTCTTCCTGGTTTCATCGATTTTCTGATTAGTATTTTCAATTTTATTAATCAATTCTTCTTTGGTCGACTTGAATTCTTCCTTGAACAATTGGTTGTCTTCCTTCAATTCTTCTAACTTCTTCCCCATCTCTTCTTCCAACTTCCTGTTGTTTTCTTCCATCTTCTCTTCCATCTTCTTGCTGTTTTCTTCCATCTTCTCTTCCATCTTCTTATTGGTTTCATCAATCTTCTTACCCAGGGACTGGTTGTCTTCCTTCAATACTTCCATGTTCTTGTTCATCCCAGTCAACTCTTCTTTTGTGGATTGGTTATCCTTCTTCAATTCTTCTTTTGTTTTTTCTATTTTATTTCCCAAATCTTCTTTTAAAGACTGGTTATCACTTCCCATTTTCTTACTCAATTCTTCCTTAGTGGAGTCCAATTTCTTATTATTTTCGTCCATTTTCTTGTTCATTGATTTGTTTTCTTCTTTTGTGGATTCCATTTGCTTACTTAACTGTAAGAACATTTCCATTATCCTATCCATTTTACTCTCTTCCGTTACTTTGGATTTTTCTATATGTCTTTCCTGGACATTTACTTCCCCTGTTTGCGTGGGTATTTCCGGTTGTTCCTCTTGTTGTTCAGTTTGTTTGGATAACACCGGTGGCAATGAACTCTCCGCATCTACTGGCGTTCCCTCCTTATTGTCCATTTCCAACTCTATTTCTTTTTCGGCCTCCGCCGCCCGTTTCTTAGATGTTGCACGTCGTTGCATTTTCCCTTGAAATTCTCTGGCTTTGTAGCTGTTGCCTAGCTCCAACTAGTGATTGTGCAGAATGTATTGGCCTTCCAATCGCTAATTAAAGCCCCTAAAGTTGTGCGCCAATTTGTAATAAAATTATTAATAAGTGATGTTGTGTGTTGATGATATAAGAGATTATGGAGTATGTGACTCCGATGTAATCAAGTCCAATGTAATATGTTGTATTGTAATGTGTTTATTTGGTGTGGCTCTCGACGTCTTACTGGCCTGAAACACTTCCTTAAGTTTCCCAGCTGGTCGAGTCCCAATGGTAGCAAGACCGGTCGAGTAGCGTAAAGTTGATGAAGAAATAGATATGCTCAGCTTCACCGAAAGTTTCAAAACAAAAATTATTGTTTTGAAGAAAATTTAAAAAAAAATTATGTTTATAAAAAAAAATAATAAAAAAAAATTTTAATTTTATTAATTAATTAATTAGGATCAATTAATTAATATAGGGCTGTGAAGTTTTAAACAGTGTAATGCTCTTCTGAAAATTTTTATTAAAGTTTTAGTATAATTTAAATAATCTATCACCACTCATAAGACTGTCTGTAAACCAATCGATATTTGTTTACCTTTCTATTTTTTTAGGTTATCTTCACTTACGGGTGGTAAAGTCCTTGTAGATTATCAATTAGAATTATATTATTGGTAATTAGTATTATTGAAGAAATAAAGAACTATTAAGTACTGAAAAGTATTAATGTTTTATTAAGTAACAGCAATATTGACTCTTATCGATTAGTATCGATTCTCAGGATATCGAAAAAAGTTACAAGTATATGTTATAAAAATTATATAGGGTTCTTTAAACAGCCAGTTATTACCAAAGTCAGAGAAATCGGGCTTATATTTAAAAAGTATAACGTTACAATCAAATTAATAGTTATTAATAAACACAGACATTGAATAATAAATTGTAAATATAAAAATTGTTTTCACCAAACAGCTGTGATGAACCAAGAAGAGGCACTGGGTTTGTCAAAGCAAATGGCCGCCGTCAAGTCGATGAAAATGTTGCTCGTTGCTGCTGCATTCCAAATAATGTATTTTGACGTAATATTCCTGTTCTTGTGTCTGCAAATCTCTTGTTATATGTTGTGTAGTGACTGGTGTAGTGATTCTGGGTTGTATTTAGTATGTCTGTGTAATTAAAAGTCAAACACTTTCTCCGATTCCGTCACTAATTTGGTTTAATGTATTATACAGTTTTCTAGTGTTTTATGGTGTTTTTCGGAGTAGATTTATATTGTTCTGTGTTATGGAGTGTTACTTGATCGTTTCTGTTATAATATGATAGTTTCAGAAGTATTTTACAAGTCACTCGCGATTTCACAATAACTCACTATACACTCGCTTTGTATGACGATTATAGGTTAGGTTATTCACGTTATCAAAGGTATGTCATGTTAACCGTTCAACTACCAATAATTAACTAACTGTTTCCTTCAGTTTCAATTAAACTCTTAGCCCATATAATATTATCCTTAACATTGTTCAAAAATATTTTCACATCCTGTGTACATTTTACTATTTCACTATATGAATGCCTAAACTTTGGTTATTTGTCAATTTTATTCATTAGATTTGATTTAAATTAATCTTTCAGTTCATTCTGGTTATTTTCAGATTAAATAATGCCATTTTATAGTGTTTTCTGTCCAAAAAATAGTAATTTTACTTTCAGTTTGGGTATACTCTGAAGAGTCCAAAACATTTCCAAAATTTACTTCCTGTTATAATGTAAATTCAGCCATTTTATCAGTTATATTTAATATTAATAATCCTATATTGTATTAAAAGGTTCCTATTCCCTTATTTTCTGGTAATTAATTGAATTAGTTGTATTCTGAAACATTATTCTGGAATATATGACTCCCATGTCTAAATTTCTGAGTTTAGTCATTTTATTTTTATTTATAATTCTGAATATAATTTATTAAAATCTCTCTAAATGGTATGTGCAATTATATGGCATGATCTCAAGTTTATTTTGTCTAAACCCCTTTTGTTTATTTGCTTTTAAATGAGTAATTTCTCTGTTTTGATGAAGTTTGGTTTCCATTCTTTTGGCCTATGATTTTTTTTAACAATTTTTCTTACAAAATAATTTACAAACAATATATGATGTGTGATACCCTCTCTGACTTTTTACAAATAGTATTATAAATTAAACATGTTTTCAAATTACACAAAAACAATTAGTATTGGTTACAATACAAACAATAGTTAACACAAAATAAAGAACATTTTTTTTAAATAAATGGTTGTCTTCAAATCAGACATTTTGCAACAAAATTCCCATTTCCAACATGGAAATATGGTTTACAACAAAGGTTTTGTACTAACTAACATCTTAATTACTCTCTACTATTTACAAGTGGTAATTATTTTTATAGTTCTGATGTTAGTTGTTTCAGACCCAAACAAATGGCCTTATATCTAAAACATTTTTAAACATTCTTGTACTATATACATTAAAACCTTATATTTATATTCTTATTTCTAACTATTATTATAAGTAGGATTCTACAGTTTTTATACAGTCTTTTATACCTTGTCTTTGGGGAATTGTACCCTGTCATTAACAAATAAATAGTATGAACCGTTCACAAAGCACTATGAAATCTGTTTTTCTTTTTTCATGTAAAACAAAAATGTTATTTTAAACAGATTCATGTCTTATGAACAACATATTGTCACCGTACATATTTTAAGTCATTGAAAAATGCATATTTCATTGCATCCAATGTTTGTGATTGCCAAGAATGAAACACAAGGTTCATTTTTTATAATACCCAAAACTATCACTGGTTCACTTTGCACTTATATATTATGTTAATGCTAAATGGTCGTATAGTCTTATTAACATAATAAATTGGTTAGCGTTTTTTCAATGGAGATTTGTTCCATGGGTACTATATTATTGTTTCATCTTAGTTCACAGGAAACTTTTACTTTGTTCACTTCTCTCTCTTAAATTTATATACATGTGGTTTTTATTTCGTTATACTTTTGTTTTTAGATATATATTTTGGGGATATAGGGATTTGGGTGTCTTTTATAAGAGCATGACGTCTTCTTCAGGATGCTGCCCTCTTCTTCTTTCTTCAGTCTTCTTTTCTCCTGCCTTCTGGGACTGGTATCTTCTCCATCTGTTCTTGATGCCATCAGGTTTCTTGGGATCTTCTCCATCTTCTTCTTTAATTCAGAAATACACAACCTGTATTGGTTGATCTTGGCTTATTTTAGGGTTTCTCTTTTATTTATTCTCCCTCGTTGTGGGTTTGGTCATATTGTGTACTGCTTTGTTATTTACTATTTTACCTTCCTGGGTTATACCTTGAAAACCTTTGGTTATGAGACTGGTTTTGGATGACTCATCACTAGTAACTCCTTTTATTTTAACTTGTATTTTCTTTATAATAATGATTTCTTTCCACAGTTGCTATGAATTAATCTTTTTATATTCAACTTAGTGCTTTCTTCCAAATTTAAATATTATAACTTCATTATTCTAATGATCAATTGCCATTCAATATTATGCATACATCTGTCACGCTACAATATATATAAAATATGCATACAATTAATGGCTTGTATAAGTTAATGATTGATCTCCATTAAGTAGTGCTCAAGTTTCCAAAGTTTTAATATTATGATGTCCGTAATTAAAACATCAGAGCAGGTTTAGTGTGAATGAGGGTACACTGTGGACAAAAATTTTCAACATTTCCTATTGAGCGTTGCTTAGAGTAAAGCTGCGAATCTACAGTGAATGTTTCACAGAACAAACACGCGAAAAAGAAGGAGCGCTCCGAAGTCATTCATGGATCCTCAGCATCTTGCAGAGGGTTCATTCCCTAAAGACGAAAAGTCTGTCTATGAATCGTTCCTCTGTAAACACGTGCAGTTACACTGCCCAGCGATCCACAGGAAGCAAATTGATGTCCATTTTTTCGGCTTGCACGCGTTATGTTGGTGTGGGTTTCGGCACTTTCCATTTAAAAAGCGTGCAAATGTAAGAAAATAAACTTGAGTGAGGTTAGAAATAACGTGAATTGTGTGTGTGTGTGTGTGTGTGTGTGTGTGTCTCTTACCTGCCTTTTTATTGCTGTAGGCATAATAATAAACTGGAAACGTAAACATTACATAACTGAGATATGCTTACCTGCCACGAACGATATATTATTTTATACATGGAGGAGTTCAGTGACATACACACGTACAGAAGAATTATATATATATAAAGATATTAACTCATACATAATTTACATTAAAATGAAAAAATTATAATTTTATTCCCTGGCAACAAAATTATTTTATTTTTAACAATTACCATTGTTTGAAAAAGTTTAAATGAATTTTCAAGTACTTTACTGTTGTTAAAACGTAAAAGGTTGCAGGTAAACTACCCCTTCCCCTTAACCGATCTTTACCAAAATCGAAAGTCCTTGAGATCTCTACAATTCAGGGACGTATGCAAAAAATTATTTGATTCTGTTTGAATTTGCGGCTGTTATCGTTTGCCATAGAAAATACGCTTGATAAAAAACCGTTGCCGGTAAACTACCCCTTCCCCTTAACCGATCTTCACCAAAAACAATAGGTCTTGAGAACTCTACAATTTAGGGCTGTATGCAAATAATCTTTTAATTCTGTTTGAATTTGCGGCTGTTATCGTTTGCCATAGGAAATACCCTTGTTAAAACATAAAACGTTACAGGTAAACTACCCCTTTCCCTTAACCGATCTTCACCAACAACAATAGGTCTTGAGAACTCTACAATTCAGGGCTGTATGCGAAACATTATTTGATTTTGTTTGAATTTGCGGATGTTATCGTTTGCCAAAAAAAATTTCCCTTGATAAAAAAAACCGTTGCAGGTAAACTACCCCTTTCCCTCAACCGATCTTCACCAAAAACAATAGGTCGTGAGTACTCTACAAATCAGGGCTGTATGCAGAAAATTATTTGATTCTGTTTGAATTTGCGGCTGTTATCGTTTGCCATAGAAAAAAAATCTACAGACAGACACACAGACAGACACACAGAGGAATATGGAAGTAAAATTGAGAAAGGTAATTGCTTAGGCTGAGTTGAGAAGAACTTGAATAAATCGAATAAATATGAGTTTTATGAAAATATGGATACATAAACTTTAATAAACTGGCAAAGTTTATACCTGACAATTAACAGACTGATAAGATACTTTAGGAGTTTAAGATTCGGCCCAACGACGTAACATCAGCATGGCAGTCAGTCTATCCGCTTAACTCTCACTCTACAGATTGCTGACGCTAGCGTTCCTCACATTTTTATTGAACAAGATGTCTGCTCCTTTCTCCCCTATGCAATTCGTTTACTCTGCGGTGCAGAACACTTGCGTCAACCAACATTCAAGTCTTCTGTATTCAAGGCTTACCCATTCTATAATATGCTTTACATTGACTCTTCACAGATCACCTCTCTTACCACACGTCCATAATACTTTATCTTTAGATAGTTAGCTTCTCATTTATTTGAACCACTATAGGACTACTGTACGTCTGTACGTGTCGATTACTTCGATATTCCAGTAGCCTACCCGCAACGTTTAAAGCTATACTCGACAGGCTACTGCTTAATTATTATTATTAACGTTAGTAACATTATTACTGGTCGTAGTAGTGGTAGTTGTAGTAGTAATAGTAGTAGTAGTAATGGTGGTGGTGGTAGTAGTAGAAGTAGTAGTAGTAGTAGTAGTAGTAGTAGTAGTAGTAGTAGTAGTAGTAGCAGCAGCAGTAGTAGTGGTAGTAGTACCCTCAGTTGTAGCTATAGTGCTGTAGGAGCAACAGCAGCAGCAGCAACAGTACTAGCCATAAACTTACTGTTGTCATTAATAGTAGTAGTTATCGATAATGGATCGCTTACTTTAACTTCGGTGGGTAGCTTAAACAATAGACACATCCTACATCTACGAGGCGCACTTGTCACCGTACCGAACAAGTTTGCCGATCTTTTTAATAAACCGAAGACCTGTTCGGCGGCAAATGAAATTATTACCGTGGAAAATTTAAATATTGATTCGATCCGTGACCTTGGTGCACGCCCCGCGTGTATACCTACTTTGTTGTGGTGTGTGTGTGTGTTGTTATGTGTAAGTTAGTTCTCAGCAGGCGGTGATCCCCCGACATCATTGTTTTATTACAAGATGACACTGTATTAATTAAAAAGAAACCCAAGAACTATGAGAGTCACAAACAAGAGTGAGACAGAAATACAGAAACCGAACCAGTATTAATGTAGTTTCGTCTGTTCAATAGCTATAAATCCGTCGAGCGATTCGGCTCGTTAATGTAGCTAACAACGAACTCCGGCAGAGTAATATATTAATACGCATACACACACACACACACACACACACACACACACACACACACACACACACACACACACACACACACACACACACACACACATATATATACATATTGAACACAAGGTTCGGTAGTTGTGGTGGTAGTAACAAGGGTCGTGCCGGGGGGCGCAGTGACGTCGTACACGACTGTACGAGTGCGCTCCCGTCTCTCGTTATACAAAGTACGTTTTAAAATATTAAATAAACCGCAGAGAGATGTTTAAATTTCAAAACATCGTATGAATAACATCTGGTACACCCTATACTACTACATATTTTTATATCGTTCGCAGCCGTAAATAAACTAACACGAGCGAGTTCACGTATTTTTGGTCAATTATAATATAATGATTAAGTTTGATTCCCCGTTTATAGAAATGGGAAACGGATAACTCGTGAGTAATTACACACCTAATTATGTGTGTAAAACGTTTGTCACAAAAGTTTAATAGATTAAGTATTGTTACAGCGTTTGTGACGTTGAAGGAGACTTAAACAAAGCACGGGGAGCATTCATTAGGTAAAGAAACAAATTACCTTTTCTCATATAACCTATTCAATAAATTTTAATAATTTGTTTATTAGAACCATTCGACATAATCCTCAACTATATTTTTTCGCATCTTTCATCTCTCTACTAGTTTTTTTATCCTAACGACAAAACATTTTCTTTCTCGAAGTCAGCCTGATACAGTTGTTTTCACTTTCGTTACTGTAAAATTTGACTCCACTTAACGGCTTTTGATGAGCCCAAACAAATAGAGGTTTGTTGGGATGAAGACTTGGACAGTAGATGTAGGCCTATGTAGCCTTTGAATACAGCATGTTTCTTCAGCGATTTTTACATTTACTGATTACGCAATGTGCGGATAAGCCTTACCCTGAAGAAGACATATTTTGTCTCTGCAAACCTCGTCTTTTTGAGTATCATATGCTTTGGCTTATTCTCAAGTAGATATCTGTATTACTGGTGCTTCAGTGTATTCTCTTGACATTTCATCGATGCGAGATTGCAGAGCTGGAATTGAAACGCCAACTGCCGCCCCTTACGTTAGTAATAATTATTTAAGTATTACATTTTTGATCGTTTTTAAATTGTCCCATCCAGTTGTAAAACTTTGGCCATAATTAATTTGGGGGGGGGTTAACCCCATCCCGAAGTTTCCATTTTAAATAGAAAATATTAATATTTTAACATTTTATTACCAACTATTGAAGATCTAAATATTATTTGTAAAAACAAAAATAATAATTCATTCTATGTATCTACATTGTTGTTACCTACAACGTACAACATTATTGTCAGCAAATGGGTGTCAATAATGTTAATCCTTTCCACTACTTGTTGAACTCCCTTCCCCCGAAGTGGAATTCTACAAAGCTTTGAACGATTCACAAACATACAGGATAAAGTCTCAGAAGTTATTTTTTTATTGTCCGAGTGTAATCTAAAGCAGTTAATAATGTAATCTTACAAGAGAGAACGTTGGAACAAATATCACAGTTTTTAAAATTTCTATTGCAACAATTCTTTCCATTAGAGTAAAGGTCTAATTAAAGCATTGGGGCACAGGGGTATGTTTCATTACTAGCCAATGTTTAAAAAAAGTAAGAAATAAATATAGAATGTTAATATTCTAGAGGATATTAGAAGTACACCACTCACGTATGGCAAAAAAAAATTTGCTTACAACAAAAAATTAATAAGAATGATTTAAGCTCAAGAAATGAGGAAGCTATGAAGAGTTGAAGGATTCAGTTAAAGAGAATTTTTGAATACGTAGCAGTAAGAAAGAAACTTCATGTGTGGACTC
This sequence comes from Magicicada septendecula, assembly GCA_034769895.1. Lineage (NCBI taxonomy): Eukaryota > Metazoa > Arthropoda > Insecta > Hemiptera > Cicadidae > Magicicada > Magicicada septendecula. The sequence continues at coordinate 117,770,693 of CM068375.1, read as the reverse complement.
TAAATGAGTCAGATAAGTCGAACAGTATGAAACGGGATGAAATGCGGGGAACTGAAATGCCAGTAAACGCAAGAAAACGTAGAAAGGAAGAATTTTACTAGGTAGACCGGAAGACAAGATGTCTGCCTCATGAAACAGTATGGTGATGATGATGATGATGATGATGGTGGTGGTGGTGGTGGTGGTGGTGGTGGTGAATGTGATGTTGGTGGTACTTGATGGAGATAGTGGATTTCGTGGTGATAAGAATGACTACTGCCAGAATTATGAAACGTTAGACCATCTTGAAAAAATAAGTGACTTTTCTGTCTCCGTTTGTCAAAAACTGACTAGAGGATTTGTCTGCAATTATATTTGTTAGTAGTAAAAACTTAAAACATTATCCGTTCAATCAGTTTGTTTTCTGTGACAAGCCTATATAGTCTATACGCTACATAGTGCAATAATTTCCTTTTACCATGTATGTGTAAATATCTAAAATTGTTTTGCTGACTAACCACTTACGTTACTGTTTTTCTTAATTACAGTCCTCAATACATGTGTGTGTGTGTGTGTGTGTGCGCGCGCGCGCGCGCGCGTTTGACAATTCAGTGTTTGACACAGAAGGTCGGTCGGCCCATTGAGATTAGATCTAATGCGAGGAAGGAAGCTACTTAGGGCCGGCGGTTGATTCTACATTTAATGGGTAATTTCACTCAGCACACACGACACACCCCCCTTTTAAAAGACACAACTGAAACCCTCTCTCTAAAGTAGTCAAACGTCTTCCTTTGAAAACCGTTCCCCGCTTTGAAATGGATTTTATATTAGACGGATGTCACCCCTAACTGCGTTTCTCTTTTGACATTACCTTACACAATCAAACATTCCCGCTGTACGCTAAGTTGATTACAACTCTCTCTCTCTCTCTCTCTCTCTCTCTCTCTCTCTCTCTCTTTCATTCTCTTAGCCTTATTTCCAGAGTGACATTACTTTAGATGTTTTTAGCTTAAAATTTTCTCCATTTAAGCCTTTTATTTTAGTTCTTTGTGTTCCTCCTCCACACAACCTTACCGACTTCAAGGTTCCGGATTCAAATTCGGCATCTTGGTGTAGCAAGTCTCAGTACACTTATTGCCGTGAGTGCGAATATCAGTCTGAGATAATAACGAGGGGTTGAAGCCACACTGCCTTCCTTGTATTCCAGATAGTTGACATGTGCAAGTTATCCTGCCTGCGTCTGATAAGCTCCTTAGGTGGTAGAAAATGGAGCCATTATTTTTAATACGGCCATTTTTACAAAACTATTAAACACTCTATAAAGACCTCATTAAAATATTTCTATTTCAGGCTTTTGTTTAACAGTTAAGGCTACAGAACTTTGACGCCATACAGGAGAATTCGCAACACAATCATAAATTCGCTGTTTCACAATCATAAACATACAAAGAAAACGAGAGAGTGAGCCAAAGAAAGAGAGACTGACAGACATAGAGGGCAAAGACAGAAAGAGAATAAAAGGTGGCAGATAAACACGAGGGGACATAGGTTAATTAAACTTCTAAGCGAGAAAAGCGATAGTTCGACCTGTGCTGCGAAATATTTTATTGATTCTTGTTTCCGACACCGTTTCTGACGTTCGTTCTACTTTCATTTTTCGTTCATTTATTTTATTTTTTCCTCGAACAATACAGCAGAGTGGTGAAAATGTCGTTAAACCAGTAAAACCATTAAGGAAGGGCGAAAAGCGTGAAATATCAGTTTCTGTTTTACGCATCATTAGCGGCGACAAAAAGGAATCGCACACACACGCACACAACATGACGCCCAGTGGGGATTGGGGCCGCGGTGGCTATTGATTGATTGACGAATCTTCCTTGGATGGACATTCCATTACACCAGAGACAATAAGTCGATACATGAATTGTTACTTCCAACACAGTTCAGAGTAACACTTAAGCACACATGTCAAAGGAATTTCTGTAATTAGCATTATATTAAAATGTTATCGTATTGTTAAATATATTTATAAGTAGTTAATTTTGTTGTTAAAATTTTTACTACAGTCGGATGAAAAAAGCAATTCATTAAAGAACCACACAGTTTCTTGGCGGTTTTTAAATACTTTGTTAGTATCTTTTTTTAACAGCTAAGCGCAGTACAGTATCGATTATATGCAATAACCAGTGTCATCACTTTTAGATAATCCAATGTTAGGGATAACTGAGCAGCAGAGCAGGGTTACTTCTGAGAAATCTTCATAATTACTCCACATAAATCACAAAAATTTTAAAATACCTCGCACACATATTAATGTGACAGAAATTATTTGTTTGCGTGTTCTTTAAAAAAAAAGTGCATGATACACATTTTTGAAGGTAAAGTAAGTGACAGCAATTGTTATAAAGAATTATTAGAATTAAGTAGCAATTTTTAATTGCTTTAAATTGTTTAACCTTTATTTATTAATTATTATTGTTATATTTTGAAGCCACCCCCTTAATATGAAATAATAAGGTGTTGGAGGATGGAGCAGAATAATTAGAAGAATTGAAACAATCAACTTCAATCAATCGATTTGCCATTAGAAAGGTATGGCAGTCCCTATACCCCTCCCTATATCCCTATTGGTGTGAATTGTGGACAACAACCAAGAAACAAGACAGTAAAATACAGGCTTCGGAAATGACTTTCTTAAGAGGAGTTAAAAGGTTTTCTAAACTTGACCGTCTAAAAATGAGCCCATAAGAGAAGAGTTACAAGTTTTTAACTTGAATGACAAATTAAAAGATTACAAACAACGGTGGAAAAACACTTAGAAATTCTGTCAGATTCCATACTAACCAAAGAAGTCTAGAAATACAAACCTATAGGACATATGTGTGTGGGTAGACCCAGGAAGAGATGGCTGGAGGATTTTTCAAGGCGGAACAGGCAGCCTGTGCCGTGTTGTGGAGATGATGATGATGATGATGATGATGATGATGATGATGATGATGATGATGATGAATCAATCAACTCTTATAAAGTTGAATAAAGTTTAAAACCCAGCAGGCACTACGACCGGTCCCACAGATTACATGACCCAGTTTTCTAGGAACCACATCGTTGTTATTCACAAAAATGAACTTACGAGATCAAACCTAGACAAACCAGTGAAAGCGCAATGGACAATGAGAACCCCGTTGTTAAGTGTAAAACTATTTAATTGGAGAAGAAAGGAGCAGATAAAAAGTATATCTGGGATTAAGGAAGTCGAAGAAGAAGTAGTAGAGCTGAGATAACAAAACGAGACAACAAGACGCCAGATGACGTAAACACATTGTGCACTACAGACCGCGGGAGCATAAGAGAAATACAGGAATGACTTGACTCCCTGGTGAAGCGTGCAGGCTCAAGGTAGATGACCACAGGCGTGGACTAAATTTCATTTAAAAAGGAGAGTCAACGAAAATGAAAGGCGTAAATATTACGGACTTCTGTAGACTTATAGAATTAATGTAAGTAATATATTGCTTTATAATATAAATTAGTATTTGTATCCTTTTTGACAGTCGAGTACGGAAAGCAAAGTATAGCGCACCTTACAATAAATAAACCTCTGCTCATCAGTCCGTAAAGGACCACACAGCTTTTGTTTAGTGGTACGGTTGTATGGCTGGTACAACGCTAGTTAGTTGCAGTATTCACAGCCAGGAGGCGCCGCTGTTATCTTAGACGACTACTCGGTTTTGCCTCACGACGCTGAGTGCACGCCGTACACAGACTCCGCCGGACAATGAGCCCGGACCACGCGCACATGAAACACGCGTGCTAGCTACTAGCCTTAAAATACTACGGCTGTCAAAAACGTCTGTTAATTATATTAATTGTCAGTAAAGATTGTTTGTTAAATTATGAACGTCTTTGCCCGAAAACGAATTTCTATCTGCATGTATATAATCTTTTAAACGACACAATTCCCGAATGAGTGGTAAATTTCGGGAAGTTTTTACTTCCAAAAGCCCCCTTGTGTGTGCCCAACAATGGGCGAATCTGGCTTAATAGAAGTTAGAGAAGATGACCGTGGTTCTCCCTTTATGTGATTACTAGATTGGTTCACTTCCTGTGCAAAAGCCTTGTTTAACTCTTCGAGAAATGGGGGCCAAATACACTGGTTAATTCACCTGTGGTTAATCGACGTATTAGGCCTACCGATTATGTAAAAATTATATATTTTTTGTATACTTTTTTTCAAGTTTAGTATAAGAAGCACTACATAAGTTTGCATAACATTTTTTTTTGGATCGACAATCAAGAAACTAATATCTTCTATGTGTAGCCTACCTCTCACAATTGAAAGGGAGACAATATACCTCCGCGTGGAATGTCTACTAGCTCGAAACAAGTGTAGACCTCCTGATCAGATCGGCATGCCCAGAAACGACTGAAGCCTTCCAAAAGAGGTTTATAACCATGAGATTTGTTAATGAGATTCGAGAAAATGAACTAAAAGAAATGTTACAAATGGCACGGAACCAGAGCAGTTGCTTTTGAACAAGCATATTTCTACTGCAAATACCTAATTTAAAATCTTTCAAGAAACATGAACTTATATACGCTTTCTTCATAGGCTCATACGCTTAAAGGTTTACAATTTAATATATAGGCCTACAATTCAAAATTTACTTTTCTCGGCATAGACCAGGGTTTACAGTGTGATAGGACATCATCGATCTGTCTGTCAGAATATAAAACTGTTGAGAATATACTAGAAAACTCTGCATTCAATTTTAAGTAAGTATACCTGTTATTGTAGAGTGAAAGTTTGTATTGTGCGGTGGGAGGTCTAGCTACCTGGGCGGGGCCTCAGCCCACACACATGCTTGTTTACTGTGAGAAGTCTACAAAAGTAATGTTCTGGAAGTTTTAAATAAAAGGAAAAACCTGGAAGCTTTTTTCTATATAAACAGAGATGCACTCGACCAGTTAAGTTCAGTTTTAAATCTGCTTTTGTAATGTGTATTTCGTGTGTCCGTTTTATGTATACTTGCTACTAAACTGTTCTTCAATAAAGCGTGTGTTTGCTCATCTACTTAAATTATTAATTATTTTTAACCATACCTCAACAGGTTATGGGCCCAGTGGCATTTTAAAATCGGAGTGCAGTGTGTAATTGGAGTGCAAGTATAAAATATTAGTGCAAAAATGGAGCCGAATATAAAAATTGAAAAACTTCGAGACAAAGATAATTGGCATCAATGGCACTTCGTAGTACGCACGTTGATGGAAGAGGATGATGATGTGCTTGATGTTTGCGAAGGAAGATTAGCCGAGCCAGCTGCAGGTGCAGAAGATCGTGACGCGTTGTTGGAAAAGTTCAAGAAGGCGGACAAAATTCCCAGAAAGTTAATTGTTACAACAGTGGAGAGAAAGCCTCTCGAACTTATAATGGGTTGTTCTACTGCCAAGGAGATGTGGGACAAATTGAATACAGCATATGATCTAAAATCTGATGAAAATCTGTCGATGATTCAAAAACAATTTTTTGAGTTTAAGTGGACAGAGAGTGAAAGTGTTACGTATAATATTTCAAAAATAGAACAGTTGGCTAGAAAAATGAAAAATCTCGGGGGAAAAATTGAAAAGACTATGGTGATGACTCGTGTTTTAACATCTTTGCCACAAAAGTTTAATCATTTTCACAGTGCTTGGGATTCGGTATCTGACGATAAGAAGAATCTCGAAAATTTGACTGAGCGCTTGATGGCAGAAGAATTTAGATTACAAGAGCAAAAGGAAGTACACGAAGAGACGACAGAGTTGCTAGCTAATCTGAAAATCGGTCATAAAGAACAGAAGAATGACTCTTATAAATATGAGAAGAATAATTTGAAACAAGAGCAGTGTTATAATTGTGGAAGACAAGGTCATTTAAAAAGGGACAGCTTCAGGTGTTATACGTGCAAAAGAAAAGGTCATAAAAGTAACAATTGCTTCATGAATAAGAATAATGGACAGCGAAGATGGTCGAATAATCAAGAAAGAAGTAACTCGTCTTCTGGACAGAAGAAATCAACATCGAGGATAGCACTAATAGGTGACAAAGGCAGCTGTGGCAATCGGGATGATCTCTGGATTGTGGATTCGGGTGCGACGGATCATATGTCGAAGCATCGAGAATGGTTTTCAACGTTCGAAGAATATACAACACCAGTCAGTGTAAGAATGGGCAACGGTATGACAATGTCTGCATATGGTAAAGGTAATATTGACTTGAAACTTCTAAAAATAATGAACGAGTAGAAGGTACTATCTATAATGTAAGTTATTATATGTTCCTGATTCAATGTATAATCTGTTTTCTGTTAAATATGCGGGTAAAAGGGGTATAGATTATGAAATAACACATAATGCTACGAGATGTACTTTAAAGCATGGTAATGAAATTCTTGTAACTGGTTCCGAATACGAGCCTGGTAGTTTGCTAAAATTAGACATTCAAACTTTAACTCCAAAAGAATGTAACGTGGTAGAACAAAAGAGTAGATCGAGCATTTCCAACGGTAATGTTTTACAATTATGGCACGAAAGACTTTGCCATCAAAATGTAAAACATGTGAAGAATTTTTTGAAAAATCTAAATATAAAATTTACGGATGAAAATTTCGTTTGTGAAGGTTGCGCTTATGGCAAAAATCATAGATTGCCTTTTCACAAAAAGATCGATCGTGCCATTAAACCCGCGAAATAATTTATACTGACGTTTGTGGTCCTATGGAAGTAGAGCCTCTCGGTAGAAAGTTATATTTTGTTTCTTTTAAAGACGATTTTTCAAGTTATAGAGAAATTCATTTTATTCGAGAAAAATCTGAAGTAATAGAAAAACTAAAATCATTTTGTATCGGGGTTGAGAATCAATTTGCAACAAATATTAAAGAAATTCATTTTGATGGTGGTAAAGAATACGATAATAAAGCTGTGATCTCTTTTTTAAATAGTAAAGGTATAAAATATTCGATTAATGTTCCATATACGCCCGAACAAAATTCAATTGCAGAGCGCGATAACCGAATCATTGTAGAGGCTGCTCGATCAATGTTATATTCAAATTCAAACTTACCTCTATTCTTATGGGCAGAAGCAATGAATACTGCTGTACATGTAATTAATAGAACAGGCCCAACAAAACAAAATAATAAAACTCCTTATGAGTTATGGAATGGAAAAACAACTACTGTTGATAGATTTAAAATATTTGGAACCATGTGTTATGTACATATATCAAAAGAAAAGCGTAAGAAACTTGATAAAAAATCGATGAGAGGTTATCTGGTCGGATATCATGAGGATTGTAAAGGTTATCGTGTATATGTTCCGGAAGTGCGAGATGTCATTATAAGTAGAGATGTACTTTTTAAACCTGAAAGAGTATTTAGCTGATTCAATTATTTTGAATTCTTTGAACAATAATAATAAAGAAACTGAAGAAAATGAAATTATAACTCCTAAAAATAATGAACTTTTACTTAAAAATGAATCAAATGAGTTTGAAGAAAGAGAACCTTTACAATCTTCAAATAGCGATAACAATCAAACTGGACGACAATTGCGCGATAGAACAAAATTAAAACCTACAGAATATTATGGATGTCCGATCACGTTTATTGCTGAAAAGTTACCATCTAATTATAACGAAGCAATTACAAGTAAAGAAAAAGATAGTTGGCAAGCTGCAATGCAGGACGAAATGAACTCTTTGTATGAAAATAAGACATGGGTATTAGTAGAAAAGCCAAAAAATAAAAAGGTGATTAACAATCGTTGGGTTTTTGTGAAGAAGCTCAATCCAGATGGTACAGAACGTTATAAAGCGCGGTTGGTTATTAAAGGTTATTCGCAACAGAAAGATATAGATTATAAAGAAACTTTTAGTCCGGTTGTTCGCTTTGATACAATAAAATTGATACTTAGTATTTCTGCTCGTGAAAATTTACATATCGGTAAATTTGATATAAAAACGGCTTTTTTATACGGTGACTTAAAGGAATGAAACAAATATATGAAACAACCTGAAGGTTTTTATGATGGAAGCTCACGCGTATGTAAATTAATGAAAAGTTTATACGGCTTAAAACAAGCACCAAGATGCTGGACTGAGCACTTCACTAATTTTCTTGTAAATTTAGATTTTTGTCAAAGTACGGGTGACCCATGTTTATACATATATAACAATAATAATAATAAGATCTTGTTAGCAATTTATGTTGATGATGGACTTATTGCAGCTTCAAATGAAAGTTTGATTGATAAATTGTTGAATGATTTGAGTAAAAAATTTAAAATTACTAGTACTAAAGAAGTTACTAATTATCTTGGAATGGAAATTTGTAGATTGAATGATGGGTCTGTTTTCATTCATCAAAGTACTTATACTAACAAAATCTTAGAAAAGTTTAATATGTCAGAAGCTAATATTGTATCCACGCCAATTGATTGTAATCATGATGAATATTTATCAAAAACTATTGTAAGTAATGTACCTTATCGTGAAGCTGTCGGCAATTTGATGTTTTTGCAAACTGTAAGTCGTCCGGACATAAGTTTTGCTGTAAATGTTGTATCTAGAGTTTTAGACAAACCAAGTGTAGCTCATTGGTCAATTGTTAAACGAATTTTACGTTATCTAAAAGGTACGATTGATTTTGGATTACTATATTGTAAGGATGGCAACTTTAAAGCTTATAGTGATGCTGATTATGCTAGCGATACAGTTACACGTAAATCAACTTCTGGCGTAGCTTGTATGTATGCAAATGCTGCAATTATTTGGCGAAGTAAGAAGCAACAATCTGTATCATTATCAACAACCGAGTCAGAATTTGTAAGTGCAGCATTAGCAACAACTGAAATAATGTGGTTAAAGAAGTTATTTAATGAATGCGATTGTAGGAATGATAAATATGATTTATATATAGATAATATGAGTGCATTAAAACTTATAAGTAATCCTGAATTCCATCAAAGGACAAAACATATTGATGTGAAATATAATTATGTACGTGATTGTTTTCAAAATGGAGAAATTGATGTGCATTATGTTAAAGTGATGAACAAGTTGCTGATATACTTACGAAAGCTTTGTCAAAACCAAAATTTGTTTATTTAAGATCTAAACTTGGACTTAAGAGTAAAAATGAATTTTTTTAAAATTAATGTGATTGTGAGAATGTAGAGTTTTAGGGAGGGTGTTGAGAATATACTAGAAAACTCTGCATTCAATTTTAAGTAAGTATACCTGTTATTGTAGAGTGAAAGTTTGTATTGTGCGGTGGGAGGTCTAGCTACCTGGGCGGGGCCTCAGCCCACACACATGCTTGTTTACTGTGAGAAGTCTACAAAAGTAATGTTCTGGAAGTTTTAAATAAAAGGAAAAATCTGGAAGCTTTTTTCTATATAAACAGAGATGCACTCGACCAGTTAAGTTCAGTTTTAAATCTGCTTTTGTAATGTGTAATTCGTGTGTCCGTTTTATGTATACTTGCTACTAAACTGTTCTTCAATAAAGCGTGTGCTTGCTCCTGTACTTAAATTATTAATTATTTTTAACCATACCTCAACAAAAACTATCTGTCCAAGGCGAAATAAAGACATTTCGGTTTCGATGGTAACCCGTTACAGAATATGCCCTTCATGATAGACCTACTCCTTTGCTTTTGGAAGTAAACAGAAGAAGATAATTAGTGTTATAAGACGAGTACGAGCGTCTCGTTATTTTCACACAATGTAAATCTATACGTTGCTATGAACGGGTATGTTCCCCTGTCTTTATTCTCTTAGGTCGTTTTAATTTACTTAATTATTTAAATATCTGAGATATTTGGAGTTGTGGGATATATTGATTTAATTAACTAATATTAACTTATCTCTCTAAAAAAATATCAGTGTTAGTGTACTATTATTGGTTGTGATACAGTTAATTCTTTATACTGGGTTTAATATTTTATCAACTCCTTTCGGATATGGGACGATTCAAGTCCTTCCTTGTAGAACCCAGTTATTTATTTTTTATTGTGCTATTATACTATAGCCTCGTTTGGTTAAACTGTACTGGCGTAAGTCAATGAGATTGTCTTTAGTACTTTGGTGTATTATAAGAGTATCAAATACTTTAGTATATATTCCAATTATATTAGACGGTTCTTAGGTTTTTTAATCTCATCACATTCAGATCATAAAAGGCAATAATCGAAAATCAACAACTTCTTCATTTCCTGTAGTCCATAGCAACCCGTTATTTTTCTTCCTTCTACATGTTTTGTATATAGTGTTTATTTCATATATTTTTTGTATATTCCTTATTAAATTGCTATCATATCGGAATATAACTTTACCGATAGTTGGTTTATTATTTTCTACACATATTCTGCTGGTTTTTTGATATGAGCCTGTTTCTTTTATATTTACTACTTTTTCGATATCAAACGTTATCAATCGATATCATGGCACTGTGGCATTATCATAATTTGTATAAATTGATATGGTTTATTATATATCATTACTAATTTAATGTTTTTTCCTAGCTCTTCGAACCGTATTCATTAATTATTATTAATTTATGTACCTAACCTTTATGTTATGAGTGGTTATATAGTGTTTTTGGCTGTTAGGCCTTTTATTGTATACGGACCTACCTGTGTTTATAACTGGTAAACATCTATAGCCCTTTTACATAAATTCATACATATAATCAAATCTTAACTATTAACATTTACATAAACAATTATTCTTTTCATATCTAATGGCAATTTTATCTTGATCTATGGATCACATATAAGACAATTGAAATCTATTAACGCTAACTAGCTGCTTCACACATCATTCTACAACAGTAATTGAATAATACATCTTGTTTCATTACCTTTCATTAACTCAGCAAGTAATTGGTATAACATAACATAAACTTTATCATAACATTCGTTGTCACAAAATAATATCATTTAATTCAGAATCCTTACTTGCTATTGCTATAAAGTAAATTATTGTTTCATTTTTGTTTACTTTCATGGTCATTTACTTTGACAATTTCTGTACTATTCTACTTCTTACACTTCTCATCAGTATCACATTGATTTACTTTTCACTGAACATATATCATTAACTATTATCTAACTTACAGGTTTGTTTATTCTCGTTATTTCTACCTTGCATCCTTATTTATCTTTATCTATAATTATAAATGTAATTATTAGACTTTTGTTTTATCATGGGGTTAGATATTGACTTGCTTATTATTTTGTTAATATAATATTTATGTAACATGGATGCCAGCATTTCTGTTGCGTTACATATGCTTCCCCTCCTAAAAAAGTTTAGTTTACCTGAATGAAGTTTAGGTCAAATAAACTTGTCTTTTTCACATGCCTTTTCTTCATATCAATATTAATGGTTGACGATGGGATTCTCAATGTAACTTCATTAGACTAGTATTAATAATTCTTTATTTAATAACATTTCATCATTTTAATTATCATTCTTGATCATTTTTAATTTCTGTAAACAGTATTTGTTGATAGTTGGCTACAATATTCAATGATACTTTAGGTTCACATCTCTTCTACTTATAATTACTGTAATCACTGTATTTCTCAATTATTCTTCTGTCATCTAATTTCTTTCTGTTTTCTTCGTCCTACTCTTCTGGAAACTGAGGTCATTCTTGCAACTATTCTAATATTCCTTAAATATTTAATTTCCCTAACAATCCCTAATATATGCGTTGGTACAGTTCAGAGAGGCACTGTTTGGCTTCATACTCTGCTGCCCACACCACACCTTAATATAGTACTGCTGGAATTCATCTACAGTCAGCTATAAAATATAATAATCTCCTAATAATCTCCTTAATTACTTAATAATAAATATTTGGGAACAATTTTTTTTTCTTTGTTGCTTTTATATTTCTTTATTACTATCCTTCATACTTTGTGATTCCATTTTAGTTTCCTTAAACATTCTTTGATATTAAATCTGACAGTTATCATTTGTAATTATTTTTGTTTTTCTTTCTTGTTGTGATTATAACGCTAAGTATCTTCTTCATTTGTTTTTCTGTTCTCAATATTTTCTAAATAGTTATTGTGTGATTATTATTATAACTGTGTTTCTGACTAGATACAGTCCTTAGCTCAACTATTATTTTTCTTATCGTATTTCATTATTTTGGCTGTTTATATTTCAATGAATTATGTTCATAAATATTCTTTCCTTCTCGTTTTCTTTAATATTACATTGGTTACAATCAATCATTTACTGAAGTTGTTTCTTTCACTTGGCAATGCGGTATGTATTTTAGGTCATATGATTTTTCTTTTATTATTTTGTATAGGTAGATTTGAGGTAAAAACTTTTATCTTGGGGTTTCATTATTCATTATTCACACTATTTCTTTGTAGACGTTTAGTAATAATTCTCGCTTTCTTCTGTAATCTTGGGGTTTGTAATTAACTCTTCTTAATACCTTCTTCATAACTATATTTTAATTCAGACTTACTTCATTTTGAATGACATTTTTTTCTATTTATTTTATTGTTCAAAAAATTCTCTTTTATTTACAAGTGTTTTCTCTTCAAAATCGATAATAAGTGGTTCTTATTGTATTTTAGAATTTAGTGGTTTTATTCAAATTCAAATTCTTTTTAAATTCCAAGTATTTTCTCTTCAAATCGATAATAAGTTGTTCTTATTGTATTTTAGAATTTATTCATAATATTTCTTTTTGAATTTAGTAATTTTTGTTTCTTACTAAATTCGTTTTATATATAATAGTTATTTCAAATAATTTTTTGGTAAGTTGGTCTTACTGTCTTTTAGAATTTTGCTGTTACATATATGATTTCGTTATTACTATTACTGTTTTCATGTTTCTTATCCTCTTCCAATAAATCTTCTCTGATATTCTTTAAATAGTGGTTATTAATTATAGTTATGGTATGATTACTCTTAATTTTGTTTACAAGTCGTTGTTCCCCAAGATTACGGTTCAGCGAAGGGTATTCATTATTTTTCACTGCCTCTGTTAGTTTAAATGACGGCTTACCCCCTCTTCTCTATTTTCATTTGGATTATTATGTTGATTTAGTACAGTTTCGGTGCGATCCTCCGTATTAGGTTTCGCTATCCTATAATTTCTTTCAGGTGGATAGTTGCCTTCACGCCGGGACTGGTCATAATGATTGTCATATCGGTGACTCCTTGGGTAATACCGTCGCTGATTACCTTGAAGCCTGGAGTAGATATAATTAACGTTATGCCTATAATTATTGGGTCGTCTGTCCCCATCTCCTCTATTATTGCGACTATCGCGGTAATTATAATTATTATTGCCACGATAATTATAGTTCCTGGAATTATTATTCGGGTGCTCATTTTGGTTTCTATTTGCATTAACGTTCTGCGCAGGTCGATTGTGATCATTATTATGAGAATTGGTTGGTGGCGCGTTATTATTATACTTCTGATATTTATAATTTAACATCCTATTTCTTTGGTATTGGTTCTCGTGCTCATAATTCTCAAGGAATTTGGCCATGGCTGAAATCGTTTTGATTTGGCTACACATACGTGCATTTTTTATCCCTTCCTCGTAATGGTAGGATAGTTGTATCACCAAACATTCTTCGGGAATTCTGGGCTCTAAGTTCCGTGCCATACATACTTTTCCTAGAAAGTATGAAGTAGGAGACTGGCCTATGTTTGTTTCGTATCGACCGTTACTCAAATTATTTCTAATCATGTTCTGGGTCGATTCAGACCAATATTTCTCTTTAAATTGTTTTTTGAACTCGGTCATGTCCAGTATATCCGGGCGCACCGCTGTCCACCAATTATCATAGGTATCTTTAAATGTCTCATCAATCATACTGCGTATAATACTCCAGCGATTTTCTCTATTTTTTGTAATCATCTCTTCCAACCTCTTTAAAAATTCCATCGGATTGCGCTTGTAATTACGAAAATTAATCGACTCCCGGTTCTCGTGGTTATTTGTATGACTATGTTGGCATGTCCTATCCCGCCATGCATCTACTTCTTCTTGCAACTGTAATTCACGTCTACTAATTTCCTCTATTTTATTTTTACTGGTATTAATTTGACCTTCCATACTGTTTAAATTGCCATAGACTCTTTCGAGTCGTTCGCCCATGTCTGTCTGTATTTGCGTAATACCTTCCTTATTCTCTTCCCGTACCTGATGTACTTCATTTTTAATTTGCTCATATTTTCCGACAGTTTCCTGTGGATTTCTTCGACCAATGTTTTACTCTCAATTTTTATGTCATTAATTTTATTTTGTAGTTCTTCACGAACCTGTACTATTGTTTCGTTAGTTTTTTCTAACCCTTCATTTGTTTTGGCTATTTCTAATTTTCTTTCCTCATTATTTTGGTCCACCTTCTGGTTAATTGTCACATGAAGATTCTCAATTTTTTCATTAATCTGCCTTAAGTTCTCTTCATGTATTTGTAGGATGTCTTCCTTCATTTGTTTTACACCCTCATCATTCCTATCTAACCTTTCGTTCATTTGTTTTGATGTTTCCTTAATTTCCTCATTTATTTTCCTCAGACTTTCGTTAGTTAGTCTGTTCTGTTTTGCCATAAATTTCATCAATTCCTGCCAACTTGGTGCTTCTCTGACTCCCGCTTTATCTATTTGGTCCCCTTGGGCATCTTCTTCCATTACTCCCTTTTCTTTGTCCGTAATTATTTCAGTTTCCGTTATTTCGTCTGTCTGTTGTTCCATTTCACTATCTGTTATTATTTCTATTTCCTGTTCTTGTTCACCTATTTCCTTCTCCATTTCTCCTGCCCTAATCCTTGATCTACCTCTGGTATGCATGTTTATTCTCCCACAGTTGCCTGCTCTGGTTAAGTAATATTAATATAGTTATAGTTACTTAACTTAAGCCCTACACTGGTTGAGCGCCAATTTGTTATAAGACGAGTACGAGCGTCTCGTTATTTTCACACAATGTAAATCTATTCGTTGCTATGAACGGGTATGTTCCCCTGTCTTTACTCTCTTAGGTCGTTTTAATTTA
Organism: Magicicada septendecula; assembly: GCA_034769895.1. Taxonomy (NCBI): domain Eukaryota; kingdom Metazoa; phylum Arthropoda; class Insecta; order Hemiptera; family Cicadidae; genus Magicicada; species Magicicada septendecula. The sequence goes on along the minus strand of CM068375.1, from coordinate 117,755,632 downwards.
CTTAATTATTTAAATATCTGAGATATTTGGAGTTGTGGAATATATTGATTTATTTAACTAATATTAACTTATCTCTCTAAAAAAATATCAGTGTTAGTGTACTATTATTGGTTGTGATACAGTTAATTCTTTATACTGGGTTTAATATATTATCAACTCCTTTCGGATATGGGACGATTCAAGTCCTTCCTTGTAGAACCCAGTTATTTATTTTTTATTGTGCTATTATACTATAGCCTCGTTTGGTTAAACTGTACTGGCGTAAGTCAATGAGATTGTCTTTAGTACTTTGGTGTATTATAAGAGTATCAAATACTTTAGTATATATTCCAATTATATTAGACGGTTCTTAGGTTTTTAATCTCATCACATTCAGATCATAAAAGGCAATAATCGAAAATCAACAACTTCTTCATTTCCTGTAGTCCATAGCAACCCGTTATTTTTCTTCCTTCTACATGTTTTGTATATAGTGTTTATTTAATATATTTTTTGTCTATTCCTTATTAAATTGCTATCATATCGGAATATAACTTTACCGATAGTTGGTTTATTATTTTCTACACATATTCTGCTGGTTTCTTGATATGAGCCTGTTTCTTTTATATTTACTACTTTTTCGATATCAAACGTTATCAATCGATATCATGGCATTGTGGCATTATCATAATTTGTATAAATTGATATGGTTTATTATATATTATTACTAATTTAATGTTTTTTCCTAGCTCTTCGAACCGTATTCATTAATTATTATTAATTTATGTACCTAACCTTTATGTTATGAGTGGTTATATAGTGTTTTTGGCTGTTAGGCCTTTTATTGTATACGGACCTACCTGTGTTTATAACTGGTAAACATCTATAGCCCTTTTACATAAATTCATACATATAATCAAATCTTAACTATTAACATTTACATAAACAATTATTCTTTTCATATCTAATGACAATTTTATCTTGATCTATGGATCACATATAAGACAATTGAAATCTATTAACGCTAACTAGCTGCTTCACACATCATTCTACAACAGTAATTGAATAATACATCTTGTTTCATTACCTTTCATTAACTCAACAAGTAATTGGTATAACATAACATAAACTTTATCATAACATTCGTTGTCACAAAATAATATCATTTAATTCAGAATCCTTACTTGCTATTGCTATAAAGTAAATTATTGTTTCATTTTTGTTTACTTTCATGGTCATTTACTTTGACAATTTCTGTACTATTCTACTTCTTACACTTCTCATCAGTATCACATTGATTTACTTTTCACTGAACATATATCATTAACTATTATCTAACTTACAGGTTTGTTTATTCTCGTTATTTCTACCTTGCATCCTTATTTATCTTTATCTATAATTATAAATGTAATTATTAGACTTTTGTTTTATCATGGGGTTAGATATTGACTTGCTTATTATTTTGTTAATATAATATTTATGTAACATGGATGCCAGCATTTCCGTTGCGTTACATTAGTTATAAACCTCTTGGAGTTGCCCCCATGAAGTAGGATAATTCTGCCTCCCTTTCCTATAATCCCTTCTTTCCCACCATCCATCCAGCCTTTTAATATGATGTAGCTGGAATTAAGTCAGATTTCGTCAAGCCACGCTATTTGTCGAAGTTTTCCTTCTTGTTTCCTTTAAAAACCTAGAACGCCAAGCAGTTCTAGGCGTTCCAATATATTTTTCTCTCCAATAACAATTTACGCACACCAATCTTTTCGTATGTAAAGCTAATCCCTTTCAAAGTCATCTGAAGCGATGACACACTGCCGTCGAATTAATCAGCATCTTTCAAAGAAACTAAAAGATTTATCAATGCTGGGTGTTGTTTCCGGCGGAAATAATCGTAAATTTACCGACAATTTGCGTCAGTCTGAAACATGTCAAGCCTTGTTATACGTTTTTCAATTTTTCTTTTTTTTTGTCAGTGTTTCTACCTTCAAACATCCGCCCTCAGCAATATTTGTCGTTTTCTTGCTTCAGATTTTTAAAGTGTTCTTGCATATGTTTAACTCCACAGATATCCTCTCAAGAACTTTTGGTGGAGATAAAAGTAATACACTGGGTTCCCTCTCCCTTCACGGAACAAAAAATTCACGTGCTTGACTTTGCAAGACGGCACCACGACCAGTCGTCCGGTAGGATGAAGATTTTTGCTGACCATGATGTGTACGAGAATGGCCCCGTTTTTCGAAGTTGACTGTCATCAAACATAAGTTGTACCTGTTAAAATAAAAGCACTTTAACATAAATGACACAATTGCCATAAGTAGTTTTTAAACAGACTGTTTGAATTTAACCACTGAAAACCACTAACTAAAACCAGCAGTAACATCACAATTGAAACTAGCAAATGCTAAACGTATGAAAATCACAGTGGAACTAAGCCCGAGGTCCGAGAGACCGCGTGTTGCAGCCAACGGTGTAGAAAAAATGACAGCACACGCCAGTTTCCATGACGCTGATTTGACGAATCAATCCCGAGCGTAACTCCAAATCCAATTCCATTTTAAAACAACCTATAATTATTAAAGAGTATACAAAGCCAAATAACGAGTAATATATTCGAGAAGGTGTAAAACAAACTAACTGGAATAAAATTATTTGTAAGGAGTTGTAGGAGAAGATAGTCTGTTATTTTTAACAGTGTCAGATAAAATCCCTTGAACAATATTTATGACAAACTTTATACGAAATCTGTATGGTAGCAAATAGAAGAGAAATGGGAAAATTAAGTTGAGTTTATCTTTTTCATTCGACGATTCTCACAGATGTAGCTGTATCACCATTTCTAACCTCCATTGGTTCCTATTCAATATAGGCTGCAGAATCCTCTTCTTCTAAACCCTGGAATTCTAAGAATCTTCTCATTCGCTTAGTCCTTCATCTTCTTGGACCCATGTTTCTCCTTTCGTATAGCTTACGCTCAAAATCTTTGGACACAATATTTTTGGTTATCCATAGGCTTACGCAGAGTGTGACAGTTCTAGTGCTCCCAACTTTATTTTTATTTTGTAAGCTGCCAGCATTCTACGTCATACCTTCCGGTAAGTTCTACATAACACGGAGTTATTAGATTATCAATTCGTTTTTAGGTTGATCTGTTTTGCACATACTTTTCAGTGTTTCCGTTTTGAGTTATGTACTTTCTTGGGTGGGCCGATTTCTTATTCTTGTTACCCACTGATAATGCCACTATCAAATTTTTAGCCCTTTATATTAATTTTTAGAAATTTTTAAAACATTTTATTAACAAGCACTTACAAAAATTCTATTTAAAAAACAAAAAACCATCCTCTACCGGACGTTAAAACATGAGCATCTACACAGTCCCATACCATACGTACCATATAGGCTACAAGAATAATTACACAAAAACAGGTATACCTACTTCGATTTTTGCTAGTAAAAACGAATCGCTTAAGTGAAATTAGCCCAATTGATATCCTATAGCATCCCCGCGTATTGAGCTTACTTTCAATGCATCAACGTCCGTACAAGGACTGACTGACTGGCTTTGAACCGACGAAGCGTGCTTTTTACCTTTCAATCAACTAACTCTTTGCTAACTTTGTCTGTCTCTATTCACGGCGCACAAACATGTGTATATATAAAACCAATTGAAAAGCACGCGCGTTGCTGCTTTTATAAAGCCCCTGGCTTTTAAATAAATAGGGGAAGAACACCACCACCACATCGGCCTCTCGCTGTTCTGTTGCTGCTGTAAAAGGACAACAAATACCGCGGCTTCGGGAACAACCCCCGCTGCCCCCCGTCACTGTCCGCCTTCGTCATTTCGGTAATAGCTTCTGCACATCGACCAGGTAAAAAATAATTTTGTTTAGGGCAAAGTTACAGACCGTTCGACTAGCGTGTGCGTTAATGTGTTTTTTTTTAATATTTCAGACGAGACTGACATTAACTACTACATGGCACCGTATGCTGATATATAACATTATCATTTGTCATTAGGCATGTTTTGCTGGCAGATCATCGCCATCTGACACCAGCGAAAACAAAACTTCATAAACAGTTTAGTGAGAAAAATTGGCACTTTATCGCAAAAATTATACTATTATGCTATGAATTTAACTGTTTTTCCGCCCACCACTCCCTTCAAAATGTTCAAAGTGCTCGTATGAGATGCCCAATATATATAGCCTACATCAGCAGTAAATGTGGCTGTTACTTTAATGACAATATTGGCTGTTTGAACTTTGGCGATTACTCCTCTCTTCTGGGAGAATGAAGTTGGAAAGAGAATAACTGAATTCCAAACTTCCAAAGTGGGACATTATGCGTTTGAATCACAAAGTAGATCCCATTTCACGACTCTCAACCAGACTCTCAGCTCACTCAACGCTAGTGATCAGTATTTGACTTCATCACCTGTGGTATTTAAGGCAGACTAGTTGTAACGCTAGCCGCATTATCCTAATTGTGTACCGTGTCCTAATAATGTACTTAACCGAGAGGGTTTAGGAAAAAAGAATGACAATTTTAACTTTAAAAGGCGATTAACGAGAGCACTTGAGAAGAGAACAATGAAGACGTTTGAATACGTATCCAGGCATAATTCCAGAGAGTTTCTGAAGTCAGGTTTTAAGGAAGACTGATGTGACTCTCCCGAATGTCTTACATTAAGATCGCTGTTGATGAAAAGGGGTATGCATCTCGTGCTAACAAGAAGCATATTTCAAAGGCCCAAAATATAAGTTGCAGTCACAAGATCTGACCTTCTAAGAAACAATAATAGTGTTGGTGACGCTTGTGAAGAGAATCTTTAATAAAAACATGATGATTAGTCTTTTGAAAAAAATGATTCTCCATTACAACTTTCTGCTTCGACTACCATATGCTTCATGTTCGCTCATACGTACATTCCCTGTCATAAATGTCGATACTAAAGACAATGCTTAGGGTTTCTTCAAGAGAATATTACGATAATGTCTAGCCTTTACGAGGCACATTATGTTTTCAGGTATCGTATAATTGTTCCACTGCAGTTTCCTAAGTATACAAATACATAGGCCTATATAATCACTCCTAAATTCGGAAACTCGTCAGTACACATATAACTATATATTTGTCCTGGTCACGAAATGAAGATCAGCTGACAAAGTTGTCAAAGTTGTGAAACTCGTAGTTCTGAACTGATAAACTTGTGCTTCATGTAATAACGAATACATAGCAGCAACATTATCTTTAACTAAAACAACGGCAGCTAAATTTCCCGTGACACAGAGGGGTGTGGAAAGGTCATACAAAATCAGAATGACCATCTGCAAGGCACTGTCGCCGTCCCCGGAATACAAGTCACGTATGTGAATGGTATGCGGTCGAGGATTAACAAGCGTAGAAGAATCAAGCCACCATAGAGCTGGTCAGATAATATTATAGGTATCTCCACCACAAACAGCACAAACCTGACACGAATGGGATTTCCTAGAGCACCTAGAGCAGTCTTATGTAGGGCCTACAGCAATGGACGCAAAGGATTGGATGATCAGTATCATCTTTGTCCAAGCATGTAAGATAGGGATAGGATTCTGAATGATGTCTAAGTCTAAGGTCAGGTTAACCAAAACTCCATGTGAAATTATCAGAAGTCGCAGAAATGCAATATGTATTCTGAACACTTCTTAAGTCACTGTAGTACGTGCGTGTTTACACGTGTGCGTGCATTCCTCCTTCAGGATTAGGGAGGAATATCGCTAGCGATCCGTCGTACAGGAAATTGTGCAATTTCCACTTTGCTGAAACTTACCGGTTGTCGCAAAGTTTTTCGCGTGATTTGTCCGTGTCGTGTTCAACATCAACGGCATGCCGGCGGCAGCCACGTGACACAAGACGCACGCATGTTTGCATGTACTCACACACACGAGCACATGTACCGACTCTGTCTACTTGTAATGAGAAAATAATTGAACTGTCCGTATCGTCATCTACGTGTTGTAACTACCTCTAAACAGACCAAGTTTATAAACATTGGTTGCCCAACTTAACATTATTTACAACGCTGTACGATCAATTTCGATGACACCACCGTTCTTAAATACTAACGTACAGCTTCAGTCAGGTAATTTTTGGTCCTAACGTTGTCAGTATTAGTTGCCCGCCCAAACGCTAATCACTGCGTGCCGGACGAAAAGTTTAAAAGAATCAAATTTACAGATTATTTCTACCAAGCATCCAATGAAAGTTTATGCACCAAGGATCATCTAGAGATTGAGTTTAGGATTAGGAAATGTCTGCGTTACGGTCTCAAAAGCAAACTCAACATTTGGAAAGAACGTTAGTAAATTCATACATGTTTTTAATTATTCCGTGGTTCTGAACAGGTGATGATTTTCTTAGTTAACCTGACGGAACAGAAATTGTTCGTTAAAGAAAGCGTGCTTCCAGAATCACAGTAATTAAGAGGCGAAGATAAAATATTTTTAATGGGTTTGTTGTATGTGCTTTATTAGGTATATGTGTCTTGATAAATTAGAATTGTCGAGAATAAACTGAAATTAAAATAAGAATTTACATATATACAATTTAAGTAGGCTATATAAAACATGACGTATGTAGACGTATGTTTAATTATAATAATTAAAAAAAGGTGTAAAAGAAGCCAGTAAAATTACCAGGATCTCTTTCACTCTTATTACACTGACAACAGGCATAAACACGTACGACAAAATGATAGATACAGAATTTATCCGATAACAATACAAGATACAAGATAACATTGAAAAAATAACATGTAAACTATAGGAATAGAGAAAATGTTACAAGACAATTAATACAAGACCTACCTTTCACAATTATACATTTAAATTTAAACTTTTTTGGAATATTTATATTATAGTTAACGTCTGCTTTGTTTTAGGTTTTCCGGATGTTGATATCACGCTCCATTGGTGGACTTTTTCCAGCCGGCTGAAAGCGTTGATAGTTGAAGATTTCCAGTAATGTTTCAGTCAATAGGAACAGCGTCTTTCTAAGTAGGCGATTTTACAAGGAAGTAGTTGGAAAGAGATAAAATAGTTTTATAGTTAATGAATAAATAAATAATTTTATAAAGTCAATGTCATTTGTTAGAGAAATACTGTACATTTCCTATTCGCAATTCGCCGATTTTAACTATCGGAAATGAAAGTTTATTTGTTATAACACGAAATAAACTGTCGAGTTATTTACTTATTGCTGTAGTCAAGCACTTTGATGTTTTCTCCTTCTTTTAATTTTCCTATGAAAGATCAATTGTCCTTTCCATTCATAAACCTCAGTCTGTCGATTTCTATTAAATACATCTCATCCATTACTCGCAACTATACGATTAAACGTTGGATATGGACTTCACCTAGCAGTCGTGGTCACATAAAAAGTGTCAGATAAGAAAAATATTTTTTCTGCCAACTACTTTCTGCTATTTCTTTTGGACATGACAATTTCATTCTAATTCGCTTGAGACTGACCCCACCCTTGTTCATATGCCTGATTATTCTCGTGAATGAATTTTAAATATTTTATATTTTTATTGAATGAGGTTTCGGTATGGTTTGATACATCTTTATTAGTGTCAGAAATATGTACAGTAGCCTGTAGCCACCTCCATCCACCCTCACGAGCCGCTCGTGGTGATCCGTGAAGATAATGTTTGTACACGATGAGCAGTAGTCAGCACAATCTCCAACCTAAAGTTCTGAAGTGGACGTCCTCTACTTCCACCACGAATACTAAGGTTTCTTCTCCCTTCCGTCTCTCTGTCTATCTCGGGTTGTCTGTCTGTCTCTCGCACTCTCTGTCTCTATCTGTCTGCCTGTCTGTCTATCTGTCCCCCCTCTCTCTCTCTCTCTCTGTTTACAGTACTGACTGGACTTAGAGTATACGTGTTACCGTTGATTTACCAACGACTCTTCAGCCTCCTCCGTCACCACATAAGACAACAATTATGCTCTTGATATGGTTGTCCGCCATTTATTCAGGCCAGAATATCGCTGCAGTAGTTGGTTAGCCCTAGCAGGACCAACTAACTTGTACGTCACATCACACACTGATTCTCTGTCGAGACTGGTTATCGTCAGTCTGTAATTCGCTGTAACGAGGTTACAATAAATTTCCGCGTCAGTACTGGGACAAGTGTTATATAAATTGTTCGGAATTAAGCTCACAGAGACCCGTTATCAACCAGAACTGTGAATACTTATTCAGATAAGGAAGGAAAGTCGCTCGTGGTCCGAGTGATGTTGGCAACAACAGTGGGATCACAGATTTACTGAGGCGGTAGGTCAGGACTTTGAGAACGCGGAGACGTATGGTAAACGATACTTCGGCACGAAGCATCTATCACGGCCGCTAATATCGACAACGCTGCGATTGAAAATATCTGACTGAGAACTCTCGTAATAACAGTGTCTGACTCAAGTTGCCTGAAAGTATTTAGATAGGCTCTGAGAATAGTTTAGTCATCGGAAGGCGACGAAGTGACTATGTATTGGGCAACTATTACCTGTTCCTAGTTTTCGGGGACGATTTTGTAATAGTTAGACACCGGAAGGTATCGTCCGATTCTTCACCCAACATTGGAATCATCGGATTGTAAAGTATGTGACTGAGGTTTAGGGTAAGGTTTGGGAATGGCATAGTATTCAAAGAACGTCGTCGTCCTGTACGAAGCAACTAACAGTTGAGCAGTAGCGTGGCGTACATGTAACCCCTGTTGTCGGCGGCAGCAGTCCTGGAAATGAAAGAAAATAATATTAATTATATCACAGAATAAATAGTTTAGTTATTGAATAATTTGAAATCCGAACAATATTAGTAGGGACACTTGAAGAAAACCATAGCGTTGCTTTTGAACTGCTAGGCACTTCCACCGTCTTGTGTTGCCGGATCAAACATCGGCAGTTTTACTGCGTGTGGTCATTGACCTCGTAGTAGTTGTCACTGTACAAACGGGACAGGGACACATTCACCCAATGTGTTGCCGCTGTATAAACCGGCAAAACGTTCAGTCAGGAGCTGTGTTCGTTTCGGAACCAACGTGCAGCAGTTACTACCTACCTATTTCTGTTTTGTTAGTTTGGTTATGTGTTTCTCTGTTTGTCTTTATATTATTAATTCGATTATTTGTGTCCTCGTTTATTCTGTGTAAGTATAGTGGAGTCAGATCCCGTTGAACCGGGACCCTTTTTTTCTGCCAGCGAAAGATAGAAAATGCTCTAGAAAGATATTTTAGCTCCAAAAAGAATATATTGGCTCTAAACAGAACATTTGGTACTAGGAAAAATTCGAATGAATTTTTTGGCTGTTTTAGGCCTATCACAACAACAGGCAACAGCTATTATGTACCCACGGTCCGCTAGCAACTAACGTTCACAACTTTGAGGCACGTTACTGTATTGAAATTGTAGAGTAGGATTAGAGAATAGTGCAGTAATAAAAGCCGCCGCCCGTTCGGTACGCAATGAACCAGGAACGCTACAAGTAAAATGAATATTGTTCATTTACAGTATAATCTCAGTTAAACAAAGACCTTACAGTGATTCTCTGCTTCCTCTGTTCTTTTTCTTCTGTTTACTGTATCAGTTTTATTTTCTGAAATGCCTCCCCATCTTCTCTTTAGTCTGCCTACTGTTCTCTTTTACTAATCTTCCATAAATTAATAAGTAGTAAATTCTTCTTCTTCTTCTTCTTCTTCTTCTTCTTCTTCTTCTTCTTCTTCTTCTTCTTCTTCTTCTTCTTCTTCTTCTTCTTCTTCTTCTTCTTCTTCTTCTTCTTCTTCTTCTTCTGATTCTTCTGCTCCTCCTTCACCTTTTTCTTATTCCTATTCTACTTTTTTCTTTCTGGCAAATAAACATTATGTCTGTCCTATACCAACGTTAATTTCGGACGTCTCTTCTCCTCTCTTCACTTGGTCTGCCATTGTCAACAATTTGTATTCCAAACAAGGTTTAGAGTCAACGTAGTTCACTTACGTTATTTTATCCGTAAAATACACAAATAGAGCAACGTGACTGTCACACGCTTAGATCATCTTAAATTTCCTCTGCTAATGAGGGTTGAGTGGGTTTAGTGTTCGGCTGAAAGTCGTTAAAAATGATCCATTATGATATGGATTCGAGCCCACTTTGGAAGCGAGCAGATATAGAATTGCCTAGTACTCCCAGAAAACTAAAGCATCAGAGAGAAATTAAAAGAAAGAAGAGCTAAAAAATACTCCCCAAAATGGGCAATCCTGATCTTCAAGAAAAAAATACGATCATAGAAAAGGCTCGAATGTAGAATGAATAGTATTACATTACAAAAAGCAGCCCCACTAAAAAGAAGTGAGTACCTTATTAAACAAATTGAACAATACAGCTAAGAAGGGATAAAATGAGCATAATGACAATTTTTAGTATATAGCACTGTAATGACCATTAACTTAGACAAGACGATGACAATGACCCCACCCAAATGATTGGCCGAGTGACCAAATAAATATAGATAACGTTATGATAAACATGTCATACAATTAATAGTAACTAAGAAATAAATGATTAAACTTGAAGGTACAAAACCACAAGTAAGATATGGTGTAACTTAATGTAAGAATAAGTAAGATGTAAAGGTAGAGTGAATATTAATGAGTCATATGGTGAATAAAATGAACAGTAAACACAAACATTAATACAGAAGTGTATAAAGAGCAAACCGTGATAGTGATAGTATAATAATCACAACATAAGACAAAACAGAACCAAGAGTGCATGAAGTAGGTAGGGAGTGAGTGAAAAACAATAAGTGAGCAACATTAAATGACAATTAGTGATGGTCATAGTAACCAATATAGTGAATAATAATTAATGCATCTTGCTGAACCAAAATAAGCTGTCATGTTTAAATATAAAATAATAATTATATGTTATAAAGAAATGTTAGTTATAAGATGTTAAGTTATAAAAGTTATAGTCCTGAAAGGATAACGGATAGGATTAAAGGTATAATCAAAACCTAAACAGTTATATGTTCTAAAAGAATATTAGACATCAAAAGATGTATGCTAAGTTATTAAAGTTATGTTATAAAAGAATAATAGAATGTAGTAGGAGTGTCATAAAACACTGAAAACTTTATATGTTTTACAAGAATTTTAGCTATAAGATATGTTATGTTGAATTATAAAAATAATACTCAAGGCAACAGTAATATGTATGGGAAGGATGGTAAAATCCTACAATGTTGAATGTTAATTTATCAGACATAGGTTTAAAAGGTAATAATCTGTTTGGAAAGGACCACTAGTCATAAAACAATATGCACAAATTCATTCTAATTGTATATAAACTAAACAAATTCAATAAGAACATAGAAAAAAGGACAAAACTAAATTATAATAGCTATCAACCATTGTAGGCCAATGTAGGCCTAGAAAAAATATGGAATAATTGTAAATTGTAATAAAATAATAACATTAAGTGAGGGGAAAGGTTAGGCAAACATAATATATTTATATAGGGAACTTTAAAAACACAAAGAACGTTCAAAAACACAATTGTAAACTAAATAAGTATAAAAAGAAAAAAACTAAATTGTCAAAATACTAAATCAGCAAATACTGAATAGAACCTAGTCATGTTTGATTTCAAAATAATCTATAACAGAAATGCCGTTCAATAGTGCTAATAACATGAGTATTAATATTACTATAAGCAAATTATCTGAATTAGAAAACATTTGATCATTTTGTGTAAAAATTATAAGCTATCCCTAACAATGGGCACAAAATTTCTCAACCAATGAGAAGGGTAGGCTTGAAGCCTAGAACCAAAAAACCGTTACAAATATTTTAATAGTACATTATTAGCTTCAGAAGAGAGCAGATGATAAATAATTGCAGCTCCAATCAATTCAATAAAAGTATAACTTAAATGGACTAACAACATTATAAAGGATTAAAATGAACACCAAGATTGACCGAATATATTAACCAGATCAAATTAAACGTAATTTATGAAATACAGAAGAAACAAAAATCAAACTAATAAATTAAAGAAAAAAGAAAGAAAAGAAGGAAGCCACAACCACAAACCCTACATGAAAATAAAATATCAGATGAACAGGAAAACGTAAAGTATAAGTGAGTTAATTAAAAAAAAAAAAATCGAAAAAACTTCTTTCACTACACTGTGACGCTGTTGCACTAAGTATTAAACTTGGTTCAGACACTCATCCACTGAATAACATTTAATAATTAAATTTTTAAACTTTTCAGTTAGGATAATAACACTATTTAGAAATAGAAAACATTATTTCGAAAGATAAAAACTTAACCTCTATTCACGAGTTGAACTAACACTTACTTTAGATACTAAGAGTATAATTATAAAGAAAATATCTAACATTTAATTGAGTTTTATGTGAAGGTTTGTACTTTCTCGAATCATTTTGTTAATTTTTTCTGTAATCCAAAGAACTTTGACTGAATAACCATTGTGAAATTAATTTCGACAAACGATGAATGTTGTTTTGTCAGCCGACCCAACATAGCCAACCGCTGAGTTAGAAATCAATCCGAACTGGAGCACAAATTTATATTTTACAATAATTTCTTGTATTAAAAGATAAAAAGGCAGAACCGCTATCCAATAAACCAGTACTGAGAATTAATACCTGTTTATTGTTTCTTTTGATAATATTGATGTATTAATATTTTTAATATAGCACAGGTGGAAATTGTTTTACCAAAAATAAAGGTTGGTAACACTGCCGCTCAAGAGCGAATTTCGAATTCAACTATGACATTGCGGTAGACTGTTTCCTTAAAGAAGAAAGAAATTGTGAAGAGAAACTTTTAATTGTTTTTAGTTTAAACCAGGCGCCTAAATCAGGAAAACAAAGCTTAATTTATATCAGGTAAGAAGGAAGAAGACGGTGTTGAGGCGGGTACTGGTAAGTTCACGAGACCAAAGGTTAGCGGGAAAGTATACGAAATATTGGACATTAGAAAAAAACGCAGGCGGAGTCGAACTAATAGAGTACGACTCGAGAGGTCGTTATAAATTGACGCAACCAACGTGTGGCGGGTAAACCATGCGAATTCGGTTTATTATAATAGTTATCATAAGGTTCTGACATAAGAATAGAGACAATCAAAAGGAAGGTGATGGAAAATACTAAGAAAGCTGATTCTTAAGTAATATTATAAACAAAACTCATAGATATGTTAACGTTAGAAATAACCAGATACGAATGGAAGAATAATAACATTATAATGTTAGATTAATAGCAGTTGCTTATTTTATTATCTACCAATAGCTTCTATTTTATATCTTATAACTCCCGCAAGTAGTTATCCACATGTATAGAACAGTACCAATCCCAATACCGTTTTTTCCTCTGATCTGATGTTGTATAATTTTTTTTCCTTTTTAGGCGCCAAATTGTTTTATTTTAAAAACAATTAAAATTATTCCTTTCATTTTTCTTCTTGTGTTAGTTGTCCAACTTACCTTTGTTTATAATTTTAATTCGAATTTCGTTCCTAGAAATAGGGGTTACCAACCTCTATTTTCTGATAAAAAATTTTCACCTTGGCTATAAAAAATAACATGTCATTTACATTAAATAAAACAAAGATACAATTAGGAATATTCAATATTGACTTATTGCTTTAGTGTTTCTGATTTTTTCTCTTTTATTACAAATAAAGTAGTTGATAATATAATTTTGCTCCAGCTCTAATTTTTATTTGCTCAGCGGTTGGCAATAATGCGGGCTTTGATAACTAAAACACTATGTTTTATTTCGTTATGTTAAATTTGTTGGGTTCTTGTGATTACAGAAAAATTAACAAAATATCTTTAGAAAGTACAAAACTTCACATAAAACATAATTATATAACATAGAGCTTCTTAATAAACTAATTCTTAGGTTATAAAGTATGTGTTGGGTCACAGTTGGTGAATGTAGTTTAACAGTTCGTTTTAAGAGAAGATTACAATGTCCAATAATTTGATCACCATAAATTAATAAGTGAATAATGACATAAACTGATTGTCACTAGTTTATTCATTAATTGAGTGTTTGAATAAAGTTTATTAGTGAGTGAAAAAGTGTCAAAGTGTAGTCTAGTCTTTTTCTTATTTAGTTTTTAATTCAATTTGATACTTAGCACATTCCTTCACATCTGAGGTTTCACTCCATGTTCATTTTCTTTTATAATTTGTAACATATATTTATTCTTTCAATTTAAAGTGATTTGGTTTTAAATATTTCTTCTTGTCATACTATTACAAGACATAATATCATTTCAGTTCATTACAATCTCATTTCTATTTTTATTTATTTCTTTTATATAATTATATTGAGCTGCATGGATTTTTTAATCTTCTCTTCTCTGAATCCAATAATGAACTAACGAATTTTTCTGTAAATGTTTGGTTGTCAAGGCACTAAGCCTATCTTTCCCATTGGTTGAAAAAATTGTTTACATTGTTAGACATAGCTACTAATTTTTATACAAAATTAACAAATATTTTCTTTTATTGTTGTATTAGAGTGTTAGTGGTCTCAAATATTTCTACTTAGTATAATCTTTTTATAGTACTGTTAATTCTCAAGATAATAACACTATTGCATTGCATTTCTTTCATAAATTAATTTGAAACCAAGCATGAATATTTTCTGTTCAGGGTTTACCAAGTTACTATTTTAACAATTTTGTTTTTATTGTTAATTAATTTATAACTAATTCCTTTAGTATACATTATGTGTCTATAAAGTTATATAATTAAACCTAATAGTATTACCTACATTTTGCCCTTAATTACTACTGTTATAATATAAAATTTTACAAATTTCTGATTTTTACCATAGGCCATCTATGCCTAGTCCATCTGATGTTCTTTAGACATTTATTATAACAGATTCCTTTGGTTTTATGAAACTGAACTATTTTAAACACAAATACAATAAACTAACATATAACATTTGATTATTCATAATCATTTTAAGACATAATACAACTCTTTTAAACATTCTATGCAAATCCCAGTCTTCAATACATAACATATATTCCTACTCCCATTAATTAATTAATCCTACTTCATTAAACATGCTTTTTTTTACCCTTATATACTCTTTCGTTTTTTTAAACAAACAAACTATTATAATTATTTCCTTATTCTAAAACATAAACCTCAATTCCACCTATTCCACTTGTATGGGCTTATCATGCTTTAGTTTTATCACCGTATACATTTATCATTTTTTCATCAAGCATTACTTATTATTCACTTTACACTTTATTCCTACTACTGATTTTCAGTTAGTATAACTTTCTTGGTTCTTTTTATACACTTTAGAATTATATTATTCACTTTTTTCTTCTTTTATTCACTTTGAGCTAATCACACAACTCACCTTATCATTAAAAATTGTATATTTATTATATAATAGTTTTATTCCCTTTATATTTTAATTACAATATTTCTTATCATTACTCAATCTACATTTATATATTGATAGTTTTACATGGAACTACTTATACTTTTATCTATAGCTTTGTACTTCCATTATTATTACTACTATGTTATTATTATTGGAAAAAGGGTTGTGTTAAGGTCAGAATGTTATTCATTTTTATCTTTCACTCTGCCAATCAATTAGGTTTTGTCATCGTCATAGTCCTTGTCTAGTTCCTAAGTCAGTATTGTGCTATATTCTAATAATTCTATTCACCAATTCTTTGGTACCTTGGTTTTCTTCATTCCTTCAATGCTGTAACTTATATCTATTTTAAATGGTATGCGTTTCTTTATAGATGGGCTACTTTATGTAATGTTATAATTTCTAAAGTGTGCCTAAAAGTCTTGTCAATGCAGTCTTGTGGCTATCCTTTGCAGCCCTCATCTCTCTCTCTCTCTCTCTCTCTCTCTCTCTCTCTCTCTCTCTCTCTCTCTCTCTCTCCCTCTTTCACACACACACACACACACACACACATTAATTAATACAAATCGTTGTCTTCCAGAAGCTAGCCTTTCTCCACCCTTCTCTGTCATAGGTTGTTGCTTTATCCCAAATGAAATATCTATAGTTTTGTTATCTATATCTACGTCTACATCTAGGCCTATATTCCAGATTCTTCATTCCAGTCTTGCGCCACCGTCCCATTTTATTGAAGTGCATGGGCTTACTCTCATTAAACAATGCGTAAACGATGTTTGTTAAAACAACAGTAATGAAAGACAATATGCAATATGCAAACGACAAAGAAAGACAGAAATATAATAAATACTGGTAAGAAACAACTATAAGAAAATAAAATAAGAGAAATCACTCTAGAATGGGAAGGGCTTTAATATTCCTTACACATCGACCATGTGTGTACCACTGTTAATTAAAGTTTACCGCTTTTGCTTCCATGTTCCATAAGGAAATGGAAGTATGGTGATGGCGAAAGAAATGGTGTTCGAGATAAGGGCTGATTCTGATTGTACTACCCTCAAAACATGAATACAAGTCATTTTCCGAAAGGTGTGGTCCGTGTGTCTATGTGTAGAATGTTTAATAATAACGATAACTGCCGCAAATTCAAACAAAATCAAATACGTTTTTGTATGTGTACATGAATTGTAGATGACTATTTTGATTTTGGTTAAGATCGGTTAAGGGGAAAGGGTAGTTTACCTGCAACGTTTTATGTTTTAACAAGAGTAATTTTTACTTCCATGTTCCATAAGGAAATGGAAGTATGGTCATGGCGAAAAAAAATTGTGTTCGAGATAACGTCTGATTCTGATTGTACTACCCTCAAAACATGAAGAAAAGTTATATTTCTAAAAGTGTTTGTGTGTGTGTCTGTCTGTCTGTGTGTCTATCTGTCTGTGTGTAGAATTTTTTCTATGGCAAACGATAACAGCCGCAAATTCAAACGGAATCAAATAATGTTTGCATACAATCCTGAATTGTAGAGTACTCAAGGCCTGTTGTTTTTGGTGAAGATCGGTTAAGAGAAAGGGGTAGTTTACCGGCAACGTTTTATGTTTTAACAAGGATAATTTTTTTCTATGACGAACGATAACTGCCGTAAACTGAAACAGAATCAAATACTTTTGCACACATTCTTAAATTATAGAGAACTCAAGGCAACCATCGTCGGCAGTGCCATCGACTTCCATCATCAGTGAAAATCGAGTGCGCTAACGCGAGGTGGTATACGTTAGTGACCACAGTACTGTGGTTAAGGCTGAAGTAGTTTCTATGGAAATATTTCATTTCGGAAATGATTTTAAATATTAGTCTTAGAACATGGAAGTCATGTATAGTTCCCCATACCGATATTTTCTGTGACGAACAATAACTGCCGTAAATTCAAACAGAATCAAATAATGTTTTTGCATGTGTGCTTGAGTTGTAGAGTACTTAAGACCTACTGATTTTGGTGAAGCTCGGTTAAGGGGAAGGGATAGTTTACCAGGAACGGTTTATTATACAAGAGTAAAGTATTTCATTTTTATAAATAAAGTATCCTGAAAAGAAGATCATAACAATCCACTATAAAAACATAGATGAAATATCTATAAATGAAGAGGCTAGTTGAAGGGGGTGGGCGTAATTTTTCTATAAATGAAAATGGTAGTTGAAGGGGGAATAGATAATTTTTATTTATATGTCATGTGTACTACGTTATCGGCAACAAAGAAGTAGTTTGTTGTAAAAATTCCTTCCCGGGCTGTTTGGCGTTGTCCAATGTTTTCTACAAAACCAGACGTTTCGGCAGTGCTATCGACTGCCATCATCAGTGAAAATCGAGTGCGCTAACGCGAGGTGGTATATGTTAGTGACCACAGTACTGTGGTTAAGGCTGAAGAAAGAAGTAGTTTCTATAGAAATATTTCATTTCGAAAATGATTTTACATGTAAATCTTAGAATATGGAAGTCATGTATGGTTCTCCATACCGATATTTTATATGTGTACTGCGTTATCGGCAACTAGTTTGTTGTTTAAAATTCCTTCCCGGGCTGTTTGGCCGTGGTCCAATGTTTTCTGCAAACCAGACGTTTCGGCAGTGCCATCGACTGCCATCATCAGTGAAAATCCAGTGCGCTAACGTGAGGTGGTATACGTTAGTGACCACAATACTGTGGTTAAGGCTGAAGAAAGAAGTAGTTTCTATGGAAATGATTTATATTCTAAAATGATATTTTATGATTAAAATGATTTCTATTATATGATAGTTTCTAATCTAAAATGATTTTAAAAATAAATCTTAGAACATGGAAGTCATATGTGGTTCTCCATACCGATATTTATACTTGTGACAGGCTCAGTCAATGTTGGTCAGAGTGTGGTCAGTCTTAGGAGTATGGTACACGTTAGGCCGACGTGAACAGCACTCACACCACGTTTAAATTCCGCAGCTGAGGATCCCAAGTATCCTACCACTGGGTGGGTACAAAACACGATAAGAAGACATAAAAACGATCCACCTTCAGATGAAATAAATCTCACGGCTCTCGGAACACAGTGCCACACGGACTCCTAGGATGTGCCACTGTTTGGAAAACTTTTATTAAAACGACTTAATAGTTACAGAATAACATAATAAATCTTTATTCATCACAGACTGACAGAGCAGCTTGAGATTCTGTATGGAAAAATCTTGCCACGTTCTCACTCTGGGTCTAAGTAGCGTAACAGTAATAAAGCTGTACACGTCGCACTTGTTTGTACACCAAACGCCAAACGCCAAAACGCCCCAAGTGTTCTCGCTGATAATTATTATTAATACATGTAATAGTATTTGACATTAAAGCGATCCGCGTTATTTTCAATTCGTTTCGGTGGTTATTGATCGCTTTTAACGCTTTCACTACGCGCGGCGGCGCTGATCATTATGTCCAACAAAAGTACAACAGTGTATAGCATACAGCCCACTTTTCACGTAGCACGTAAGATAATTTCTGCCTAATGAATGCTTTCACACTCTGCGAGTTTGGCGCCTCGTAACTAAAGGTTATGTTCGAATTAACGACAGCAACACACACACAAAATAAATAAATACTCCAGATTGATGTGAGAAATCGAACGAGAAGTTTAATTGTCTAAAAAAAGTTAACACTTCGACGTTAGCACTTCGTAAAAAAAAAAAGTTACGCTTATCAAAATTTTGCCTCTCCGTAATATTAAAGGATCTGAAAGTATTGCTAACGAACAGGAACAGAAAGAGCATAAATTTTATTAAGCATGGACAACGAAACAAGGTGGTTTACTGATTTATGTTCAGTCATGTGAGTTACCATGATATAATTGAGTTTCAGATTGCGAATTTTCCGAGAGTTCGACCTCTCAAAATATATCACAGACTTTACAAAATAAAACAATTATATAAGTGGTTAATTTTCTTTAATAATTTTTTTCCCATTAAGTATTAGGTAGGCTATAGGCCTATTCACTTATTTCAATGTTTAAAGATATATCCGACTTTTACTTTACGTGGTCTTCCAATATCTTTGTTTCCTTTGTACGTGTATACTAAAACCTTTCTGAGCCAGTCTGCTTTCACGCGTTCTGTAAATATATTGTTCCCATTTGTTCCTACTGTGGACAAAGCGATACTCAGGGCTCCGCATTCCCAAGGTTGTTTCCCTTTACACGTATCTTGGCATACGGAAGGAAATTCATTTCCGATAAGTTGTTTTTATGTCGTGGTCGGGGTTTCCGAAACATTCGAAACTGTTCCTCTTGAAGTTTTCTTTTATAAATTATTTCTAATGGTTCAGCAAACTAACTGAAAGTTAAGTGTAGCTGCACTAGCATGGAAATCATAAAATATGTCAATAATATCATACGTGAAATACCTGTTACAAGAGATAATTAACTAAAACAGTTTTTGATCTGACGGAAATTTATCCTTGAAAGGCCTGTCTTACTTCTGTTAATGGAAACTTTCATTTCACAAAACTTATCATGCTGGCCTAACGTGTACCTCGCCCACTCATGATCGTCGTCGCATTTCTCTATGATAACCGGATAATCAGCATGAAACGTACCACACCGCAAGGAAATAAAATATAAATAGTTATGTGGATAATTAATTTGTATCAAATTTGCAATCGAGCTTGGCAGTGTTGCAAATGTTGTCGAGATTGTCAGAAATCTGGCCACCAAACGTTTATCTACTAAAGATGTTTCTGATAAGATGGAAGGAAATAATATCTTCTTCTTCTTCTTCTTCTTCTTCTTCTTCTCGTCTTCTTTTTCTTCTCCTCCTCCTCCTCCTTCTTCTTCTTGCTATTATTTTTGATATTATTATTATTATTATTATTATTATTATTATTATTATTATTATTATTATTATTATTATTATTATTATTATTAACACCATTATTCAACGAGCGAAACGAGTTCTCAGATTTAACTCGACTTTGGCATTTACGTATTTGGTATTACGTATTACCTGTGTATTTGTCTATTTGGAGTATCAATGTTACTTTTGATTGAATGTTACTTTATCTCACCCAAAATAGGAGGGTGAGATGGTCAAAATTGTAAAAAATCACTAGAATCTATATAGAGTACCAAATTAAAAGAGAATTCTGTCCAAAATCGGAATATAAAATTCAGTTTTTGTAGTTTAAAAGTTTTAGAAACCAGGGATATAAAAAGAGATCCAAATTTTGAAACTTTTTTAAAATACTGGTTACCAGGTTAAAGGGAATTTTTAACCAAAATCCAAATGTAATTTCACATTGATAAATGTAATTTTTATTAATTGATAAATATTACACATTTGTTAATCAAATATATTGTAACTTACCGTCTGTTACTTTCTGCAACAATGTCTTCACTCTAAACTTTAGAGTGAAGACATTGTTGCAGAAAGACACAGACGGTAAGTTACAACATATTTGATTAAACAACACGTGGCTTGGTAATAATTTCGGATTTATTGCTTTTAAATACACATTTGTTGTTTTAACAGAATGTTGACAAAATTTGTGGGGGGGAAATCTTCTCTCACAATATTTAATACAATATAACTCTAATGCGGGCAACATATCAAGATAGGGGAAAAATTTCACGAAGAAGATTATAGAACTTTGGATGGTGAACAATCGACACTCTGAGGATATATGATGATGAATCAAAATTTAAAATTCTTCACGAATAAAACAACAAGTGTATAAATTAATTAAAAATTAATAAAAATTACACAACGTAATGGCTAATAATAATTTAAGCCAACGTGTTTTGTGCTTCTTAGATTTTGATTTATCGGTTTGTTCATTCTCGAAACGTTTAAAACATCATACAGAAAGAATGATAAAAGTTAGTCTACCGGAAAGCTTGTCAATCAAGCAGCGTTTTTCACAAACATCTGACATAGTCTACTGTTTAAAACTGAAAACTCCATATCAAAGACAAGCGGGGTGCATTGTCCAGAAAGCAAGAGTTAGATTAAGCGAATTTTACGATAAATTTAAAGTAGGCCTATGTACGCAAATTTTAGATGTATTTAAAATGATAAAATTTTAAGTAATTCTTTTATTTACCTCACACGTTTTTAGAACTGCGTTATACTGATTTAACTGAGGGAGAAATTTACTCTTAAAAGGATTCCGCTTTAGGTTTTTATGATCTTTAATCCTACAATGAGTAGGCCTACTATTAAATAGTCTTCTTTTTGATTTTTCTGAATGCATTTTTATGTCTATTACTGTACTTTAAATCTTATCCTCTGTTAATTTCTCTCTACCCTGTTTCTTCCTGTATGCTCCACTATCAAATAGCCGTGATCTGTTCCCTTACACTATTCGCTCCTTGGTATAAAAGTAAAGCCAATGATTGCAAACATCCAAAATAATAAAATAGGTAGACAACATTGCGTTTCAAAAATAATCTTAGTATATTGCATTTGTTAAACAGTCGTCAAAGTTAGGGTAAAAGCAGAGGAGGTTATTGGGGCGAAGCGAAGCGAAGCCCCTCTATCCACCACTTTGCACTTTTTTTTGACGCATACTCCTCCGAAATTACTCATCCAATCTCCACCAAACTTTACACGTACATTCTGTACATATTCAGGGGTGCATATTTTCATTTTTGTGAAGATTGGTTGATTCTAAGTTAAATAATCATTTAATTTCGCTAAATTAAAACCCTTTAAAACGATAGTGTATTAAGACCGAAACTACTTATCCAATCTCCACTAAACTTTATATGTACATTCTGTACATATTCCGGGGTACAAATTTTAATTTTTGGAAACATTGGTCGAGTCAAAGTTAAATAATAATCGTTTAATTCCGCTAAATTAAAACCGTTTGAAACTTACATCAACGGCGCCGAATCGGTCCGACGGTGAACGAGTGTACCCGAACGCAGTCACATGATTACACATTGTCACGTGGTGTATCGCCGAGTGTACCCTAACGCAGTCGCATGATTACACATTGAGACGTGGTGTATCGACGAGTGTACCCGAACGCAGTCACATGATTACAGATTGACACGTGGTGTATCGACGAGTGTACCCGAACGCAGTCACATGATTACACATTGTCACGTGGTGTATCGCCGAGTGTACCCTAACGCAGTCGCATGATTACACATTGAGACGTGGTGTATCGACGAGTGTACCCTAACGCAGTCGCATGATTACACATTGAGACGTGGTGTATCGACGAGTGTACCCGAACGCAGTCACATGATTACAGATTGACACGTGGTGTATCGACGAGTATACCCTAACGCAGTCACATGATTACACATTGAGACGTGGTGTATCGACGAGTGTACCCGAACGCAGTCACATGATTACACATTGAGACGTGGTGTATCGACTACAACAATTCTGTAATTATTTCTTTGAGTGCGTTTTGCTTTTCGCTTTTGTGTAACACAGAATATGTTGAAATAATTAATCATGCCTAAAAGACGCCGAGGTGGAAGTATTCATAGCCGTCAGACTTATCGTCAACAACAATATAGTGGTTACGAAATCAAAACAGTCATGTGTTGTCTAATGTTGATCAGGTTAGTGCAGATAACTCTCAGTTTCGCAATCTACAAATTCAGTTTGAACAAGAGTTACAGAATTTAAATTGTTTTGAATGTAACAACTGTGGTAGGACTGTAATTCAAAGTAAATATCGGTATGGAGAACCATACATGACGTCCATGTTCTAAGATTTATATTTAAAATCATTTTCGAAATGAAATATTACTATAGAAACTACTTCTTTCTACTTACTGCTTCAGCCTTAACCACAGTACTGTGGTCACTAACGTATACCACCTCACGTTATCACACTCGATTTTCACTGATGATGGAAGTCGATGGCATTGCCGAAACGTCTGGTTTTGTAGAAAACAATGGACTACGGCCAAACATCCCGGGAAGGAATTTTAACAAAAACTACTTCATTGTTGCCGATAACGTTGTACAATATATATAAAAAATTGCATAAAATTAATGGCTTCTATAAGTTAATGTTTGATCTCCATTAAGTAGTGCTCAAGTTTCCAAAGTTTTAATATTATGATGTCCGTAATTAAAACATCAGAGCAGGTTTAGTGTGTATGAGTGTACACCGTGGACAAAATTTTCAACATTTCCTATTGAGCGTTGCTACAGTGTTCCTAGTTGCAGCGTTCCTATCAAGCTGCGAATCTACAGTGTATGTTTCACAGAACAAACACGCGAAAAAGAAGGAGCGCTCCGAAGTCACTCATGGACCCTCAGCATCTTGCAGAGGGTTCATTCCCTAAAGACGAAAAGTCTGTCTATGAATCGTTCCTCTGTAAACATGTGCATTTACACTGCGCACTGCGCAGTGATCCACTGGAAGCAAATCGCTATCCACGCTGGACACTTTTTCGGCTTGCACGCGTTATGTTGGTATGGGTTTCGGCACTTACCATTTAAAAAGCGTGCAAATGTAAGAAAAAAAATATGAGTGAGGCCAGAAATAACGCGAATTTTGTGTGTGTGTGTGTGTGTGTGTGTGTGTGTGCGTGCGCGCGCGTGTGCGTGCGTGCGTGCGTGTCTTCCCTGCCTTTTTATTGCGGTAGTCATAATAATAAAATGGAAACGTAAACATTACATAATTGATATATGCTTGCCTGCCACGAACGATATATTATTTTATATACATGTATATTAACTCATACATAATTTACATTAAAATGAAAAAATTATAATTTTATTGCCTGGCAACAAAATTATTTTATTTTTAACAATTACCATTGTTTCAAAAAGTTTAAATGAATTTTCAAGTACTTTACTGTTGTTAAAACGTAAAAGGTTGCAGGTAAACTACCCCTTTCCCTTAACTGATCTTCACCAAAATCGAAAGTCCTTGAGATCTCTACAATTCAGGGACGTATGCAAAAAATTATTTGATTCTGTTTGAATTTGCGGCTGTTATCGTTTGCCATAGAAAATAACCTTGTTAGAACATAAAATGTTGCTGGTAAACTACCCCTTTCCCTTAACCGATCTTCACCAAAATCAATAGGTCTTGAGAACTCTATAATTTAGGGCTGTATGCGAAACATTATTTAATTCTGTTTGAATTTGCGGCTGTTATCGTTTGTCAAAAAAAAAAATTACCCTTGATAAAAAAAAACTGTTGCCGGTAAACTACCCCTTTCCCTCAACCGATCTTCACCAAAAACAATAGGTCGTGAGTACTCTACAAATCAGGGCTGTATTCAAAAAATTATTTGATTCTGTTTGAATTTGCGGCTGTTATCGTTTGCCATAGAAAAAAAATCTACAGACACACAGATAGACTCATAGACAGACAGACACACAGACACACACACAGGCACTTTTCGAAAAACGACTTTTTTTCATGTTTTGAGTGTAGTACAATCAGAATCTGCAATAATCTCGAACACGATTTTTTTTGCCATCACCATACTTCCATTTCCTTAAGGAACATGGAAGTAAAATTTTGATGCGTGTAAACAATGTAAAAAACATCCTCATAAATTTACGGCAGTAAATAAGATGGGTCCAAGAATGGTACCGATTGAACTTCAAGGACTTACTTACGTTGAGCAGTTACTTATAGCTAAAGTGCAACCAGTAATACGTGTATACAGGATCAAATCACGTGGTTTGCCCGGTCAGTTTGCGTATAAAGGAAATATAATCAATGTTGGACAGAATATTGATGAAATAATTCGTTGTTTACCTCGAATACCATCTACATTGAGTACAATCGTTGTGAGGCGAGAGGGTTTGAATGAACATCGTGATTTCCATGTTAGGTGAAATAAAATAATTACTGCTCTAACTTTTTTGAAAACCAACAATCCTTACTATGCAGATATATCAATTGATGTCGATCGTATTTCTCAGCTTTAGATCAAATACCAAGGTAGAATTACCAGAGTTGGATGATAACTCAAAGGAAAGTAATGATGTTTATGAAAGTGTCATACCCAATAATATTAAATTACAAGAAGTTGACCGCATCCGATCTCATGTAAATAATGTCATACCTTGGCCAAAAGATATCATTATCAACGAACATTATCAACTAACATTGATAACTAACATTATCAACGAATTTACATGTGAAGGATATATAACTATGGCTTTTCCAGCATTATTTCCTTATGGTTCTACGGAATTGAATGATAATACTCGTCCTAATAACATGAAAATAACACCATTAGAATATTTCCAATTTTTAATGGAATACAAAGATCGCTGTTTTGCTCAAGATCCACGGTTCCGATTTTTTTCACTAAATACTGTTCAACGACACGATGCAATCAAACGAGGTGGAATAGTTGCTAAAAAATCTGATTTTCATGGTAATATTCAACAATTACGTGATGCAATGTCACACACCCCAAAAATAGTAAAGGTTTATGTTATTGGTGCTCTAAAATACGAGGTTCTAATTCTTATTGGTTCCAAAGGAGAGGTGAATTAGAGTCGATGATAAGCCAGCTCGATATACTACCGACAGCTTTCTTAACTTAGGTGCTGGTGACCTTTGGTGGCCTGACTTAGCACGTCTTCTAGGCTGTAATTTCGAAGAAGAGGAATTATTGAATGAATCTCAAATTGTACAACAACGACAAAAACTCATAAATGAAAATCCATTAATTGTTGAAAATTACTTCACGTTTCGAGCTGTTACTTTCATTGAAAAAGTGGTATGCAAACGATACAAAGTTCTCGATTATTGGTTTCGGTTCGAATTTCAGCATCGTGGTTCATGCCATTTACACGGTCTTATTTGGATATCTGGTGCTCCGGATCCTAGAACTTTTGATGCTGCTTCTCAGCAACAGTTGCTTGAAGCAACAACGTACTACGATAAGTTAGTAAGTCCGTTCAACCCATTGCCATCCATTCCACCAGTAACAATACATCCTTCACATATTAGATCAAGTGATGTTGTAATTGACGATGACCGATCTATTTCTGAATTATTGAATCGATTCCAACAACATACACAGTGCTCAAAAGGTTACTGTCTGAAATCGATTGGTCGCGAATTTATCTGTCGCTTTAAATTCCCTAAAGCAATTCAAGAAGAATCGACTTTACTAAAAGATAGTAAAGGAAATTGGGTGACTCCTGTGAATAGGACTCCTGTGAGAAATGACGAGAAACTCTTTTGATGCCTCCGACAGGTGTTGCAGTGAATAATATTAACGGACAGACCCTCCATTCAGCTCTTAGAATACCTCCTTCGAGAAACGCTGTACCACAATTAAACAGTGATGCTAAAATTTCTTTTGAAGATGAATTCAAAGACATTGAATTTGTTATTACTGATGAAGTCAGTATGCTTGGGTTGAACTTATTTTTCAAAGTTGATCAAAGACTCAGAGACGCTAAACCACAATTAGCCAACCTGCCATTCGGAGGTCTTTGCATTTATTTAGTGGGCGATTGGTCACAACTTCCTCCAGTATGTGATTATAGCCTTTACACTATTGGAAAAAACGCTAAAACTATTCAGTCAAGTTTATTATATTTACAGTTCAAAAAGGTATTTTTTTTTAACACAAATAATGAGACAAATGGGAGATGAACAACGATCTTTCCGAGAAACTATTAATAGGATTTCGAATGGAAGTATTACTGAGCTTGATCATCAACTGTTATCTTCTCGATTTTTTGTCAATAATATTGCCGATAAGTCTTTTGAAATGCAGTGTGCATAATGGCAAAAATACTGATATTGATAAATTTAATTATGAAAAGTTACAAAAAATGAACAACCGATCGCCTTGATTAAAGCTATACATAACTGCTCAGAAGCCCTTGCTGCATCTTCTGATGAAGCTCAAGGATTGTCTGCTGAATTACGTCTATGTAAAGGAGCCAGAATTATTTTAAGACGAAATCTTTGGGTGGCCAAGGGTCTCGCGAATGGATCAGTTGGCACAATTACTAATATAATTTATGATCCTTCTATTGAATACGAGGCTTATAGTGAACGTATGCCATTATGCATTCTCGTTCAATTTGAAAAATATACTGGTCCGACTATTTATGGAAGCTCAGTCCCTATTGTGGCTATTACGTCTTCGTTTAAACGGCGTGGAATCAGTTGTACACGTAAGCAGTTTCCTGTTATGCTTGGATACGCGATCAGTATTCACAGATCTCAAGGAATAACTCTGGATAAAGCAATTGTCGACATTGGTGATAACGAGTTCCAAGTTGGTCTAACTTATGTCGCATTATCGAGAGTAAATCTTTGAGTGGATTGCTGTTGAAACCATCATTTAACTTCGATCGTTTGAAAAAAATTAACAGTAGTCATTCGATGAATGCACGTCGAAATGAATTACAGAGACTGTGGAATATATGTAATACAAAATAGATGCTACTTATAAAAAATATATGTCATCTTAACAAAATGCTACTTCCATTTACTGCATATTGTTATTATTATATTAAATATATTATTATTGTATATTATATTCAAAAGTTATTGTTATTATTGTATACTATGTTCAAATGTCTTACTTTTATTTGTTAAATTGCTGTATGTAAATACTTTGTTATAAAATATAGTGGATAACTGATCATTTGCATCAATTTGTATTCTTATTATTGAACACATTTCCCAAATACTTTTTTAAGATATGAAAACATTCATTTCTATATTTAATGGAAAATTTCACATTTGTCTAGAACTTCGCCCCTTTTTGCCCGCGCTCGGGGACACCTAGTATTATTTTAACCGTAGAGTTCAAATGTGGCGCGAATTGGTTTTCACTTCGTTTAGACAGTCTTTAACAGATACCGCCAGGTAGCCACTAGAGTGAGTCAGCCACGGCCAATTTTTTTCTGTCGTTGATAGCGACTGCCCGATCAAGCGTCCAGCCCTAGGTCCGGGTGGAGGACATGAAAGTCGATACACTTTACGGATTCGAACTCAGTTTGGAAGCTCGTTCGCCGACTAACGCGTTAAACACATCTTAAATTGTGTTTCATTTGTTTAAAACAACCATAGTTAATTATTGCACAAAATGGACGATAGCCACTTGATATCTGAAGTGACCCTCAGTTTTGTAATGACTAATTTACGAATTAATAAACGATGAAAGGTTTTGTGGAAGTTCGATCATCAACTAGAAACAATTTTAAAGCATTTCTGTCGACGTTTCGTTAAAATACACAGTCATCTTCAGTACCTGTGTACGATTAATACAGAAATAATTAGTAGGTATTCACATAAAATGAGATTTTGTGTGAATTTGTTTGTAAATTTTATACGTATTAATAACTATTGCTCATATATTATTATCCTTACATTAATAAGATAATATTCCACCTAATAACATGCTGATTACAAATTACTATTCGTTATATGAATCAATTGTGTATCGCCCTATATAGATCCTGATGATGAAAATAAATTTTGACGAAACGTGGATACAATTTTTTTAGAATTGTTTGTACTCAAAGATCGAACCTCTCAAAACTTCTTGTCACTTGCGGTAATAAAAATAAACACATTTGTCAAGGGATTTGTGGCCTACGCTTTATTTAAGTTTTCAAATCATGAGTTACAATGGTGAATCATGAGTTTACTGTAAAAATAACTTTGCCGGAAGAGTAATTATTCTGACTAATCTCTTTGCTGCTGTCTTCTTTGTACGAATAGCAGTTTTCGGTCCAGAAGAGTTGACCATATCAGTGACGAAGGTTGACTATCATACGATCTTACTTAATCCCACCACCAGCATTACGATATTATCATGACCGGTCAATCTCGGGATTGTCTGTTAGTCTCGAAATTGTTTGGTCCTAGTTGGTCTTTTTGTGTTACCCTCCGATTATGATCTGCTACTATTAACTGTCTATGATCTTCGTAAACTTTATCTTTTCTTTCCTATATCTATTTCTTTCTCTTTCCTCCTCTTACTCCCTTCTTCCCTTTTCCAAAACGGACAACTTTTATCTCTGCAGACGCTCTTTATTTTTTGATATAGATATTACATTTTATATTTTGTCAGACATATTCCTCGATTTTACTAAGCCTACATGAAGTACTTATTTGATACTTATTTGCCCTTTAAAGGATTTGTGCTCCTTTTTGTGGGATCTTTCCACGCTCAATTCAAAATCTTATATATTTATCCTATATCCTATATCTACATTTCAAATGCCAGAAGTCAAATAACAGACACCTTCAAGACCTGTGTTTCTGTTTGTACATAAAAGATGACCAAACGTAACATTTCGAGAGTCTCATACGAAGACTGCTATCTATAAATTTGTTACTATTTAAATTAATAGATACTTGATGCTTCTATGTCAAACAAAAGTAATTAATGCTGATTTCGTCTTCAGCTCCGAAATACACTGAAGTGCTGCTTGTTTTCTTGATCTTTCGGACGTTCCATATTTTTGATAGGCTGCACTAACATTATTCACTGTAACTGTATTCCCGTACCAGTATCAGCAATTGTACTGTAATATCTGGGTAGTCACAGTTACTATATATATATATTATGAGTCGGTCTTAATAACTGCCGTAAACGTCCTTTGAAGACATATTCAAAAACACTTTGAAACTGTTGATGACAACACGTACATATCTTTGTCAGGCACCTTTACAAATAGTACTGTTTCTTGAGAATTTGTTGTCTATCTTGATTTAGAAGTTTTGTACCAATACAGAAATTTTAACTTCTATCGCTCTTCTTCTTCTTTAGCACTACATCCTAACGTAAGCCCTGGATTCCAATAGCAATCTTCTCCAAAGTCTCCAATCCATCGCCATCTCAGTGTAACCCCTCACATCCATTCTGCTTAGATCTTCCAGCACAACACCCAAACTATCCTAGGTTGGTGTTTTATCCTAGGTTGGGTCCTCTTTCTGCTTTTATAGACTTGCACCCTCAGGATTTTCTTTGGCATAAACCGATCATCCATCCGTTCTAGGTGGCTTAGCTCTAGGTTTGTATTCCTCTTGTTCCCAATTAATATGACCAGTGACGCTCTATTCATTGATTTTATTCAATAAAGTGTATAGTTTATCAGAGCCCATTGGAATAACCCAAGGCGTTCGGCAGGGTTGCAGTCATTCTTCTGTTTTATTTAATATCTATATAGATGATGCCATAAGGAAATGGAAATTTGACGCCCCCAAAGGATTATATTTGGGAGAAGGATTTTATTTAAATATTTTAATTTATGCAGACGATCTTGTGATCATCCAAAAGAATGAATATTACCTCCAAAGGTCATTGTTTTATCTTTCTAATTTTAACAGATTACAATCAAACCATTTCCTTATCTAAAACGAAAGTTACGGCTTTTTCTGGGGCAATTCATATTAGAACAGAAATTGTCATACAGAAGTCACGGTATCAGATTTCAAGTATCTAGGGTGCAGCATTACATATCAAGTTAATAAGGAGGTTGAAAACAAAATTAGTCTCGTTCAGTCGTTTTGTGGATGTATCATTAAATACTTAAAGAAGAAAACAAGGAAAGAGACGCAATTGGAATGTTATAATGTAATGGCCATACCTCAACTATTGGATTAGAAACTTGGATTAGAAAGGCCAAAGATACATTTAGCACACAAGGAGCGGAAATGAGGTTCTTGATGGCTGTAAAGGGTTGTGCCAGGAGAGATCTTATCACAAACGATCATATTAGAATGGAAAGCTTAAATGAGAAAATCTCACGGTACAGAACGGAATGGTGGTTCACACGTAGAGAGAATGGATCCAACTAGATTTTCAAGAAAAGTCTTTGACTATCATCCAAGGGGGGAGAGAAGTGTGGGAAGACTCCGTAAGCGATGGTCGGATGACTTCCATTGAGACTGGAACAGGCTACTAGCCTAAGCCGTAAAGGATGATGACGACGAAAAAATGTAGCCTATATTATAATATTCAATATAATAATAGACTTACAATAAATATAAAATTATGTACGAGGTATATATTATATTATATTGTTAATATTATTATTGTTGTTAATTATATTATTTATATATATTATTAATTAAAATATATTTAATATAATTTTAATTCTGACCGTACGGCCCTTAAGCTCTTTCACGTTCTTAATTTTACAGATACGATTTTCTGTTTTTAAGGTCACACGTTTAATAAATACAACACCAACATAACTATAAATTACAGACAAAGATTTCTCAGACAGTTGCAAAGATTATTCAACTTTAAAAAAGATAAAAAATCGTAGATTTGCCTGGGCAAAGAGATGGTGCCCAGTAACAACCACAATACGACCAGCCGCACGTTGTCATCGTACAATTACAGTGTATGTGTATGTGTATTGGTGGGTGTGTGGCGTGTACAATATAGGCCAGCCAGCACCACGGCCGGGCAGGGCACTCCTTGCTTACCCCCGCAGACTGGCTTGCTGATTACAGCCTTGTTAACCATTACCGTTCTGTTCTGGATGAAATATCGCCGGTAATGTCGATATGATTAGTAAATAATTCCAGCGCCCGCACTGTAATTTTCCGCACGGCCACAACTATACCACACTATGTGTCAGCCCGCGTTCCCTACGAAATATTTATTACTGAAAACGAACGACGCGGATAAAACGGCGTACACATATAAAACACTGAAACGTATTTCTTCCTTTAAAACTTTAAAATAGTCATTTAAAATGATACGTTGTCATCGCGGCACTAATTTGTGACGGCGGTCGTTCTCCATGACCGCGCGGTTCGGTTAGCGAACCCAGGTAAGCCCCGAGTACCACCTGCCTGCATCACACATACGCGGTTTCTTATAAGTGAGGCGATATTCTGCGAATTCGATTTTGTTCTCAGAATTCGACATGAGTGTTCACGCAAAGCAAACTGATGTGAAACTATAACGTACCTCTAGCGAACTGAGTAAGAATAAAGAAGTCGACGAGAATTTTACGTTTCCGTTTTAGCGAAAAATGCTAATAATTCTAACTAGATATGCTGTAGTAGTTCCCTACTGAAATCTACTGTACACGATCTCTCGGTATATACCCATGACTGTGTATTCTTTCAGATTGTCTCACGGGTACTTAGATTTATGGTTTAAAGCCGGTACCGCCCGGCTAAGACCTAAAGTAAAAAGGTGTTACTAGATAGGAATAACACTTGCTAGTTATACATCGCCTTACGACAGGCTACAGATCGTATAAAAATATCATTAACATATATCAAACAGATTACGCACCACTTCCGCCGCAACAGGAATCATGTTCCCTGCACAATCCATCTTAGCTTTAGGCGTCACAAACTACTTCGTCCTTTTGCTGTGCTATGTAGAAACTGACTTACTATATTATTTGATGATTGCTATTATAATGGTATGGTATGGTATATTATGGTAATTGTCATCTACCATAAACCATATACGCGCGCGCGCGCGCGTGTGTGTGACAGACATACAGATAGAGAAGAGAATGTAAAAGCTTCTAAAGTAATAATGTATTCTTAACCCACCAATTTAAGGGATGCAATCCGCCAATTGAACAGACGCAATATTCTGAAGTCGTCAGGCTCCTGATTAAAATCGTTGTATCCCTTCAGGCAAACCAATCTCTGTAACCAGTTGATCGAAATCCCGGTTCCTTAGCCATAATTTTTTTTTTTTTTTGTCTTAGTTATTTAATCTCTGGGACTAATTAAACACTCCAGCCAAAGGAATTACCTCCTGTCGACAACATCCGTTTTTCATGTAAATTGCACGTCTGAAATATTATTGATGTCCTGATTATCTGTATAGGCTGAGGAAATACTCTTCATTCTCCTCCAGCACCATGCCTCAAAAGCCTCCTTGTTACTCTACACGTGGTCCATGATTCCGAGATACAAAGAGCCACCACGATACAAAAGGCTATTGAAATGTTTCCGCCTTTTCTTTCCAGTGTTTCTAGACGGTGACCCTACTGAAACAGCCGCTTCGGTCCGGGACTGCTAATACGGACCATTCCTTACTCGTAGCTAGTCCACATACCTGTCAGCCCTTCGCTATATGGCTCCTGCGACCCGCTCAGTAGCTGAATAGTAACTCTGTTGCTTAGTAGACGTGGTCGTATCCTAAAGACATCTAACGGGCTTGGAGTCCACCACATCCATTCCATTAGTAAGTAAGGTCTGAAGGAAGTTTCGTCTGTTTCTACAAGTATTTTAGCAGACGGTTATCTATATTAAAATTAACTCTGTTTTCAACTGAGCTCATGTCAGGGTTTAATGTATGTGACGTATGTGAATTGTTTTCTATCTTAAGTTATGAAGTATCAATTACAATGTAGGCTACTTCGCATGCTTACACGGCCGGAATCAATATTGTTAAAATTCATTCCCGGGCTGTTCGGCATTGTTTTCAACAAAAACAGACGTTTCGGTTGTGGTCGCTAACCTCTACCACCCTACGTTAGCGAAGCTCACATTTACACTGATGATGGCAGTCGATGGCACTGCCGAAACGTCTGTTTTTGTTGAAATAATGGATTATGGTCAAAAAGCCCGGGAATGAATTTTATATCAATTACAATATTATTGTTTTCTCCAAACTTTAGAAAATTTAACTGTAATTAAAAATGCAAACAAATGCACTTGCACGTGCCCTCAAATGTTTTCAGCTGTAGGCGTAACATGACGAAACAAGCTTAACAGATAAAATTATTTTTTCGTCGCTGAATCACTTGTCACGATGTGACCCACAATACTATAAATTCTTAGTCTTAGTAGCGTCCTCTTCAACCCTGGGGTGTCGAAGTGTTGCAAAGAGATCGCCACTGTTGCCTATGGAGAGCAAGCGCCCTTGCCCGGTTCCTACAAGAAGCCTTGGAGATTGTCTTGTCGTTCTCGGCCTACCTCTAGATCGTCGTCCCGTGATTCTTGCCTAGTATAGTTTCCTGGGAAGTCTCTCATCACCCATTCGCTGAAGGTGTCCAAACCATCTCATTTGAAATTCTTATTGAGTTAATAAGTGAGTCCGACTTTTCAGTCTTTATTAAATTTCGTTTTATGTCAGTAACTTCATGTACTAAAGGGTATATCAAAAACAATGTACATCGCAAAACGCTGCGAGACCTCGCGATCCATGGAGTGGCCTCCGCCGGTGTGGAAACTATTAATGAAAATGAGTTTAGTTTTATAATTAACTGTGTCTCTTACGAGTTATGTACCTTGGACTTCGACCAAAGTGTGACAGTAATTAAAATCTCAACGTTTCGTCCACGCAGAACCAGTGGTCGTCCTCAGGTGTCCAAGGTTAGAGAATAAATTATCATTTATACGTGTAACAAAGATCAATCTGTAAACGATAGATCACCTTAAATAGAAGAAATTAATATAAAACAAAATATTAAATAAATGAGTTAGTTATTTACTTGATTAAATTATTTTAAAAAAAATTATGATTAAATAAGGACATGCATAAATGTAACTTACCAATAACATTTGCTGTCTGGAAGTTTAATACACATGTTTCGAATTTTATTTTATTTTAATACAATCTGTGTTTCGTTTTAACAGATAACATACTTTTACATATAAATAACAACTTCTTAGTGACGCCCATTGACAATGAGTGGTGGAAACGCTGGATTTGAATTAATTAATATTTCGAGACATTATAATTTGCGACTGTAACCATAGTAGATTACGTTTAAAAATCTCGTCTTCTGTGCTCAGTCATCCTCAGAATATAATTTATTTTATTTTTACGATAGTACCAGGGCGGGAGACGGACGTGTGCGTGGTTTTTGAATATCTATGAGTAGGCCTATATGCGAGCGTATCCTCCAGCCAGATGCACGCTGATTAATTTTTAATTGTCAAGCTTGGGTACGTTACACGTCTTATATATATACGTGTGTGTGTGTGTGTGTGTGTGTGTGTGTGTGTGTGTGTGTGTGTGTGTGTGTGTGTGTGTGTGTGTGTGTGTGTGTGTGTGTGTGTGTGTGTGTGTGTGTGTGTGTGTGTGTGTGTGTGTTTTCTGGTGAGAACGTGTCCCTTGAAGCGTTTCGGTAATTAAAAAGTCATCACGCTATAATCATTCACAACCGATGGAGAAAACAACTGCATCATGTCGTTGCTCTGACACTCTGTATTACAATAGTTAGACGTTACACACTTACAAGATAACCTCAGGTGTCAATTCGAAAAAAATGGACAATCAGGAACCTGCTGTGTAGGATGCAAAGAGCAAGGAGAAGCAATTCCAATTAAAGGTTTCTGGTATTTTCACACTTTGTGGAAGCTCAATTAAGTCTTCAGACGGTAAGTAATCGAAACAAAAATATTTTTGGTTAATTTAACGGAAAAGACCGCAGAAGAAACCTCAGTAACGATTTTATTCAGCAAATAATCGAGATTGTGAAGATGAGGACCTAACGTAGAAATGAAAGAAATAATCACTAAGAAGGTGACTCAGAAAACTCAGCAATCCACCAATCCGAGAGAAAGACATGGAGCTATAATACTCGTTTGTATAAACAGAACTTTGCAGTTTCCTCTGTACTATGGCTAACAGAAGTAACCGATTTCTACTGAGGTATCGAACATTCTGTTCTTTATCAGGGTCTCTTGATTTCGTCAGAAACCTCCATGTTTCCTGACCTCCATCTACTACTGAACTTAATCTCTTTTTCACCACCATAGGTTCTGTACTTCCTTTATTTAAACATTAAACGCGATATGGGCTTACTCCTAACAATTATCTCGATGGCATGTCTTAAGTGCCTTAATCTTATTTCTCCGTCTTCTTTTCTGCCGCTAAGTCATTGTGATCTGATACATCCTCTCCTGGTTATCCTGTTCCGCACGGTCTCACGGGATAACAGCGTAACATTTTTTGCTTCGAGCACGACCCTTCGCTGTCCTTTTCAGGTCCACATTCTACACTACCGCCATCCGTATGGTCAATAGACCACCTTAATGACAATATGATTATGGTCAGTCGGTACCACGGGAAAGAGATTGTCACGGATCAAGGAGACTGATCCACTCTTATCATGAGAAGCAAAAGCGATTTGTCCTGGTCATGTGGAGTGTGGCCTGATAATGGGTAAGCAGTATGCCTACTCTTCTATTATTCGTACTACCTGATTTCATTGTGCGTCTTCCCCATCTAGCAAATAATCCTCCAATCGCGCAACGTTTTCTCAAGACATTTTGCTAGAATTTATAAAACTACACAGTATTCAGACGTTTTGATGATTCAGTCTCTGAATTCTGAATTATCCGAGTTTGAAACGAATTCTGAGATTATAATGGGTAGGACGTAAAGTTACAAGAAATGGAAAACTAAGTGATTGCAACGTAGGGTAATAATAAGGCATGCTTCACTACTTTAGTCACACATCCAGAATATCAGGAATCGAATGTCTTTAAGTAAAATTAAAAATTGAAGATGAAACATAGACATAAATCTGCAGTGAGATAGCTGGATAGAAATGACGAAGAAACGGGATATTCACTGTACCGGGCGATGTTGTTAGCCCGGTGTAAAAAGGAAAGAACTAAACTAATAGTCCCAACTAATCCTTGCAAGCGTAAAAAAAGTTAGAGGAGAAAACTCAGGTGTCTAAAACATCAACTAGA
Source organism: Magicicada septendecula (assembly GCA_034769895.1). Taxonomy (NCBI): domain Eukaryota; kingdom Metazoa; phylum Arthropoda; class Insecta; order Hemiptera; family Cicadidae; genus Magicicada; species Magicicada septendecula. The sequence goes on along the minus strand of CM068375.1, from coordinate 117,718,551 downwards.
CTCGACTGGATTCTACCATAAACCACCGAGAATAAGCAAACGTTTTGGCTGAGCACTTGTCAGTCCTCCAGAAATTGACGGAGAATCTTCACGCGCTTGTGAATCCGATTTAAGGAATTTAATTGATTTAGTTATTCATAACCCTGCATTAAAAATTATCTCAGTGGTATTTCTTTGTCAGTTCAAGCATTGAACGTTTTGATTCGTGAATTAAGAATATTTCTCTCTTGATCTGTCCGCCTGACTTCCTGTTGTAATGTTTTCCGTCTGCTTCTTGTGTTGAATCTCTGTATATACTTTTTTCATCAGGTCTTCTGGTCCTGTATTCTATCTAAGTGACCTAATAATCTCAATTTCATTTACGTATCTTTGCTACCAGCGGTTTTATTTTTAACTGTTTTCTGAAAAATTAATTTCACATTAGGTTTCCTTCAATTTCCTTCTATATTCTTAAGATATCTCATTTTTGCTACAGCCATTTGTCTACAATTACTTTCTGCAAAAGTACACGCATCACTGTCTCGCACGAGAATTGTTGAAGTCAGTACCATTTTTCGATTCCTGTTTATATATTTTTTCGGTGAGAAATTCTTTTTATGAATTATATATTCTTACAGCTTTGGCTATTTTTCGATTATTTTTTTATTTTATCTTCCATGTCTTTAAATTATTATTCCACAATACTTAAAAATTGAGACTTGTTTGACATTTTGGCTTTCTACAGAAATTTTATATACCTTGTCTCCTAACTTGTCACAATCACAGGTACTGTTTTGTTTACATTTGTCTTCATGTTTACATTCTTTAAGTTCTGTATAACGTGCAATAGTTTCTGTTCTATATCTACTATTGTCGTCATGTATTCAGCAAACAGAAGAGTTGTTAGCTCCAACAAGTCACACACTATATCCACGAAGGTGGTCATAAACCTTTAGCTAACGTCATTACTCCACTATCTATACCATTTATAATCTTTAGTTTTTTTATAAAAAATTATACCGTTCACGCCATTAATAATAATAACAAAAACAACGGAGATGGAGAAGGGCGCAAGAAATCACGTACCATGTACAGACGGCCGAAGCTGTCTGACCAGTAAAACAGGAAGCAGAAGATGGCCTTCCTCACTCTGCTCGGTAATTAATTATTATTCACGCTTTCCTATAAATAACACCACTGCTGGTCAAGTGTACCTGCCACTTGCACGTCACACACACACACACACCATAGCGAACAGCCCCGGCTGCGTTTCTCCTATTTTACATAGAAACCACCAAGTACCAGAAACCAACATACGTATACATGCACACACTGTAATGTTCAGTGAATAGATGGATTTGTAGCTGGTACTTAATACTTTATCAGTAAAGTCTTTAGCTCAACTACGAATTATGCTACTACTACAACTACTGCTGCTAGTACTCCTACAACAACAACAACTACTACTACTACTACTACTACTACTACTACTACTACTACTACTACTACTACTACTACTACTACTACTACTACTACCACTACCACTACTACTACTACTACTACTAATAATAATAATAATATTACTAATTTTTTTGCTAGGGGGAACCATCACGGGCACCGGCCACTTGGTTACTCTTGTGGCCAGTAATTTCAGATTCCTACCAGCTAAAAACCCCTTTCTTATACACCTTACACCCTGGTGCCGTCTGTTATACATTTATCGTCTGCTGGTAGGCTGTCCATTTTTTTAAGGCTTTCCTCTTTTATCGCACTTGTCTCATCTGATCTTTATGGAACATCACTTCATCCTCTTTTTCATTCACTTTATTCCCTACGATAGCCTACTGCTACTACTAGTCCTCCTCCTACTACTACTATTACACTACTACTACTACTGGCTCTGACTGGTGCTGCTGCTACTATTATTGTCACCACCACTACCACACCATTACGCTTCCACCATCTATCACTCTCTCTCGCTCTCTCCCTCCTCTCTCTCTCTCTCTCTCTCTCTCTCTCTCTCTCTCTCTCTCTCTCTCTCTCTCTCTCTCTCTCTCTCTCTCGTCTTATCCACACGCGTGCGCACACATAATCTCTTGCGACTGTGATGTTGCTACAAGAGAGCCCTGTCACATACTATAGGCCTATATCATTACCTATATCCGTTCATATTATTAGTATACCTCGACCATGGTCTTCATCTGACTCTGGCATTCCATTGAGAATTAGGCTGGGAAGTTGTGCTACATTGTTATCTGATGGGTACGTGGCCTTTTAAGCCCCGCGATGGAGCGCCATATGTTATCTAACGTATATTCTGTGTGTGTTTTTTTTTTTTTTATAATTAACTAGGTCGAGATTTAACCTAATTAAGTGCTTCAAACGTTGGTCGTTAATTTGTCATAATATATGGTTATTATTATTATTTTGGTTGATGTTTGTTTAAATGAAATATAATTTGGTTATTTTGTTGCTCGAGTTCGATGAGTTCATATTTGAATTGTGATCTTCATACGTCGCTACGATGAACCGATTGGTGTGCCTCCTCACTGAAAACATAAGTATTGGTTTACACAGATACTTACTTGTGACGGTGGGTTACGAGTACTGTTGATGTGGATTGCTAGTAAGAAAGTTAGAATTATTCAAATCAAATGATTGCCGCCACCACTGCTACCAACCATGAATGTCGTTCACCTAAGCTGCAACGTCTTATTCTAGTAAAATAACGGTCAAACTCTTGTATTGGTTATGAATTAATGTTTTATTTTTCGAACTCATTTTTAATGATCATTTATATACAATAATTTCGTTAACTTTCTTTAAATCTCAATGTTGTTGATGGACTCTTTCAAATAATTATATCTCTGGGTTACAAGACTGAATCGAACTATTTGTCGTTCGAGACATTAAATATTTCGTTACATTATTAAAGAAATAAACCAGGTTCTTTTAGACTGCAAGATACACATAATTTAAAACAATGCAATACTATTATAATTAGTATTCGGACAGTGATAATATTATTAGATATTTAACAAAACATAAACATTGAACACGTTATTATTACTGAAGTTTTAGGTTAACTTGGGTTCATTGTAACCTAACTTACTTAACATTAAATAATTAATATTTTCTTAACTATGCTAACATCTCCGTGTAATACAGTTATACATGTAATCTATTGATGAACTTCATCACCTATCTTCTTAGATTGGATACAAACAAAGTTAATAGGTAACTGGAAATTACCCACTCCTATGGTTGAGGAGTATTATACATTTAGTTAGAATCTTAAGTTTAAACACAATATAATACTTAATCTACTATAGGTTAAGGTTTCTTTTAAGTTCCTCATTGACTATTTAATGTCTCTTAATTGGACAAGTCCATTGAATTAATTATAAAATTAAAGTTTGTTGATGATGAATTATTTCACTATCAATTGTTTGGTCTAATTATTAAAATATTTTTCCAATCTATGTTTGGTTATAATTGATTTAATGGTATTAATTAATTTCGCTGATAGCGTTCTTTAATTATTGAATTACTATTTTAAAATATTTTGCCATTGTCACTTATACTTGCGTACTAAGTCGTTCTTGGAGTATCACTATTTAATACAATTTTCTTTTATTTGAATGAAATTATTTTTTAATAATTCATTCTCGCTCACTGCCTATGCGCACATACTCCGATTTAGATCACTGGTTAAAGAAAACTTGCACTATGCCTACATCCGACCTAATCTCAACTTTGTGTTTCGAGGTTATAATACTTTCGTCAGCTGTCGGCTATCAATTCAGTACTTTTTGGTTACGATGACCGCCGTGGAGTCTGCGTCGAGGCTTGACATGAACTGATGATCTTACCAGTGTCGAGATCCCGTACCTAGTAATTAATAACGGCCCCTGATTGGCTAATTGTTGTAATTTTCGTGTACTCTCGGTATCACTCGGCAAAATAGACGCTTATTTAGGTGTCAGTCGACTGGGTTTGAGGCTATGATTTTTTGGTTTCCATTGTACGCCCACGGGCTTGTAATTAATTCTTTTTTTATAATTTAAATAATTCACTTATAAATACACTGATCCTTTTTTCATTACTATCATCGTTTTTGTCTTTTTCTCACGAGTATTTCGGTTACCCACACCATACAGTTTTGATTAGGATTAACAAAATAAATTTCTTAAAATTTCTTACTAACTATTTATATATCTTATTTTTTACCTTATTCTATTTATAATGTTCATTTTCTGACAAATACTTATCATTTTTATTTAGTTATCAACTATTACCCCTTCTCATTAAAGTTTTAGGCGGTAATTCGTTAAAATCGGCACTATTAGTTTAGGCCGACTTCAGTATTTTTCTATGTCTTTATTCACTTCTTATATTAAGGATTCTTATATTTATTACATTGTTATTCTTCACTTTTGTTCTTTGTGATAGCTTATCACCACCGCATGATACTTTTTTACATCATTATTTAACTATTATTCATAATAATTAATTTACTTTTGGCTAGACACTTGGTCTATTGCCTTGCTAATTGTTTATGAGTTATATTATAATATTATGGGTTTGTAACCCATATTTGTTGTGGCCTATTTATACTGAGTTAATCATTACCACTTCTGATTATATCAGTACTATCTAGTATTGTCTTATTTTATTTTATTTACATTTTTCTTTGACTATCATTCAGTATATCTGGGTGTTACATTTTTTCTTAATTGATAATTCACCTTTATCTTTTGATTAGGTTTAGTTTGTATCAGTTTTATTATAGGAGTGTTAATGCTTGGCAGTGTTTAGTTCTGCTCTTGTATTTTGACATTTGTTGGCATTCATATAAAACTTCCTGCATCTAGTATCAGCTATGGTTTACATATAATATACATTATTCTTATTAATTTTATGGCAATAAACATTGATTTGCCTCACGTGAATAGTTTTGAGTCTCAATTAACATAGTGGACTGAGTCCCTACTCTTTTACCATTGTTTTATGTGTGATTTTTATTGTTTAAGTTACCCATACTATGTTGTATTCTTGATCATGTTAATTTACACTTATACTGTACACAAATTGCTTTATATTATTACTTTTTGTAACTGGAATGCTCATTATAGTCTCTAGTTTGTTTACACTCCCAATACATTTTAGTATGAGATCATTCTAGTCATTGTTTTTTACAATACTATTGGAAACTTGTTGGCCAGTTTAGGATATGTCCTATCTTGGATTCTCAACAATGGTTGAGCCTTAGATTATGTTTTTTACATATTGCATTGATTCCTTGCATTTACTTAAAGCTGATTTTTATTGTTTATATTTATTTTTCCTTTTTTGGTTACTATCTCAACCTCATTGTTGATTAATAGTTGTCTTTTATTATTTTATTTCTACTTTACTCATTTTACTAGTCCTTTGGACATAATCTAGTTGTCATTTTTATACATTACTAATTTATACATTTACAATTTTTATATTCACTCTCCCTCTTATTTTTTATTATCAATGTTTTACTTTTGAGTTCTGGTTGTACCGTTAAGTCATTGAAGTTAGTTTATTAATGGTCTTATGTCAGTGTCAATTCACAGCTTAGGGTTTTAAATCAAGTTTTACATTACTTCTATTTTCTTTATCATTAATAATACTTTATATTCTCATGGTTTGTTTTATTCTTGTAAATATTAGTTCCTTCTTGTATCTGATTTGATTTTATTCTCCCTAGTCGCACTGATTACTTTATCCTCCTTAATCAATCTCCTGGTTATGGATGTTGTAGTCTTCTTCTCACTGTCTGATCTATTGGGTATTTGGGTCAACGTTGTCTTGACTTTAGTCGTATCTTTGTTTCTTCTATAATACATTACTTATTAATTATAATTTATTTTATTCCCTTAATTTAATCATAATCCTTCCTATGTTCCTGGTTACATGTTCTTTTTCTGTTGTTTATTTTGTTTTGGATAATTTATAATCCGTTTGTTTTACATTGGGTTTTGGGTTAGTTATATGTACCGTTACAACATCCGTCTTATCTCATAACAGCTCTATTAGATTAGCCAGCTCATAGATTCGTGGGGTAAAGGTTGACGGAACGAAAAAGTGAAAAAACGTGCAAAAATGGCTCAGACTTCAAGACAAAGATACATCTGCTGTTGCCACTAGTCACGTGCTGGGCATAATGTTGAAATGTACAAACTTTGTTCATTGAAACAGCTTTCGTTTGACTTTACAATTACTAAATGCCCGTCTCATATACCCTACGAATGTGTCAGTCTCCACCTCCTGTTCTCTTCGAAGTCATGTACTTCAGGTCTGTCTTAGCTTGCGCAGTCGGCACATAAGCCTAGTTGCCAGCCAGTTGTAAGATGTACAGTACTTATACTCTAGTTCGAATTTCGCAATTCATTACCTTCTTTATAGACTAAACTCAGGTTCTAATAAATTTTAAAGGGCGTTCGTGGCATACAACACTTTTATAGTATACGTTCAGCGACCATAAAGTTCTGTGTTAAATAGTTCTTCACATTATTCGTTTTGTAAGTTTTTTGCACAAACTAATAGCCCTTCGCTTTCGAAGGTCATCCCTTAAGAAATCTCATTTTTACTACATCCATTTGTCTTCCATTTGTTTCTGCAAAAGTGCACGAAAACTGTCTTGTACGATTATCAGTGGAGTCACAACAATTTTTCGATTTCTGCTTTTATATCTTTTCGCTAAGAAATACTTTTTATGAATTATATATTCTTTTAGCTTTAGATATTTTTAATTTACTTCTTTATCCCTTATAAAGATGTAACATTCGTAGTTTGTCAACGAGGAATACTACTAGCCTGTAAGCCTGCATCTTTGTGTACAGCCAATACAATTTATCAAATTGGTAGCCGCCGTTCTGTTGTTCCCTCTGTTTAAAACGCTGCAAACTTTCAGAACCACTTCTTTAGCCACTTCAACCACTAATTCTTCGTCTTCCCCTGCCTGACATTTTCCTTATGATCGTTTCCTTCTAATACCACAGTCACCGAGCTATTGTGGCTAATTAAATGCCCCACTATTACTACTTAGGATACTTGCAACGAGGGTTTTCTAGGATATTTTTCCACACGTGTCCTCTCCGACACTTCAACGTTGCTCAAATTATTTTCGTCATTTCTTCTTCTTCTTCTTCTTCTTCTTCTTCTTCTTCTTCTTCTCTGACAAGTATTAGACCGTTTGGTCCTTGCTATTCATTGATCGACCCACTTTCTTTGGGTCATAGACAACCATGTTCAACGTTCAGCATAAAGTATTTCATAAGATTTTTTCGTGATTTAAATTTCAGCACTCATTCCGTCGTGTTGTGGAACAAAAACAACTGTATCTTATTTTCAAAACTGATTCGTCAAGAACGCGTGGTGCCATAAATCTGCACTGGTTTTGTCCTTTCGTATTACAGACAAGCAGTAACTTCTAACTGCTTACATATTTCCATTATCCTCAAACCCTCCATCTAAATGCCATCTATTTCTAAGTCTTCCTCTCTGCAGCAATGTGGTCCGTAGTGTCTGATACCCCTTAGAACACATTTCCTTCACACGATGAACTGCTTAACTTAACTTAACTTAAGTCCTTAAATTCCTAGGTGAAACATAGGGCCTCGACGAAATTTCTCCAACGTGTTCTGTCAATTGCCAGGGCATTCACCTCCCTCCATGTCTTGTTGACACCAGCCCAGCACTCTTTCCATATTCCTCTTCCAGGTGTTCCTCGGTCTTCCACGTCTGCGGCTACCTTGCGGATTCCAATTCAGTGCCTGTCTAGCAATATTTTCCGGTGGTCTTCTCAGGGTGTGACAGATCCAACTCCATTTTCTTCTCTTTATCTGTAGTTGGATGGTACTCTAACTTGTGGCCCCATATATCTCTCTTCGAGATGGTTTTGGGCTACAAAATTCTCATTATGTACCTCAGGCAACGGTTTATGAAAGTCTGTAACCTTGTGGTAATGTCCTTTGTGACTTTCCAGGTCTCCCATTCATACAGCAACACCGATTTGACATTTGAGTCAAATATTGTGAGTTTTGTCTTGCTGCGTATATGGAGTGATATCCATACTGGTCTTAACTGTGCAAATGCTCCTTTTGCTTATCACATCCCTAAGAGCACCTCCAATCTGACTAACCATGCTACCCAGATAGCAAAATTCCTCAAACCTTTCTATACCTCTTCCGTCTAGTATCAAATCAGAATTATTTCTATGGTTAATGCGCATTTCCTTGGTCTTTTTGTTATTTATCTTCAAACCTACTTGTTTGGCTTCTATTTTCAGATCGTTCAATTCAATTTCCATATCTCGTAGGCTTTCTGCAAGAAGGCACAGGTTATCCGCATAATCCAGTTCCTCCAACCGGCTATTTCTAAGCTTTCCTCTCTGCAGCAATGTGGTCCGTCGTATCTGATACCCCTTAGAACACATTTCCTTCACACACTGGAACTGCTACGTTTAATAATAATCTCTGTGATTCGATTCCAGATAAAGAATCGAGGACGTGTAATGTTTTTATTATGACGGCTGTTGTTTATTTTCATAAGCGCGGATCGGCCGGCGTACGTATTCAGTAACAACGGGGTCAGACAGGGTTTCTCGCACAGAGGAGTCGTGACTAGCCGCGGGTATCGACACTTGTTCAGTTCCGACTTCACACTCAGTGCAAATACCAACCGGCTTCGCGCCGCGCCGGCCGACCGTTCCACTTTGATTTCAACAAATTCTTACTCACCGCTATCATTATCCGTTTAATGGGTACCTGTTAATTTTATTTTTTTTTATTAGAATTTAAAATTCCAAAATATTTGGAACCATGACAAAATTTGTTGTTATGATTTATTTGGTGCTGAATATTTAATTACCAGCTGTTATAGACAAGTTATTTGTAGAGCTTCCTCACTCAGATATACAGCAGTAGATAAACTAAAAAAATATATATATATATATTTGAATACAAACAAAATAATATCATCATTATACTAATTCATAACGATTACAACTGTCCCAACTTAAACTCCTAACCCTCAACATCTCAAGAGTTCTTGAAAAATATAGTCTATGTTGCCAGTCTTGTACAGCTGACAAATACGCTGTTGACAATACTATCAAAATTAGGCAAAAACCTCAGTGCTGGTGTTATTTGGCGAATAAATGCTACAATAATTTGTCTCTGAAGGACGAAAAGACTTGTTTTACCACCATTAGACCACGGCCTAACAGCCAGGCTAACTCTCGTTTAACACCATTAGACCACGGCCTAACAGCCCGGCTAACGCTCGTTTAACTACATTAGACCACGTCCTAACAGCCCTGCTAAAGCTCGTTTAACAACATTAGACCACGGCCTAACAGCCCGGCTAACGCTCGTTTAACACCATTAGACCACGGCCTAACAGACCGGCTAACGCTCGTTTAACACCATTAGACCACGGCCTAACAGTCCGGCTAACGCTCGTTTAATACCATTAGACCACGGCCTAACCGCCCGGCTAACGCTCGTTTAACACCATTAGACCACAGCCTAACACCCGGCTAACGCTCGTTTAACAACATTCGACCACGGCCTAACAGTCCGGCTAACTCTCGTCTAACAAAATTAGACCGCGGCCTAACACTCCGGCTAACGCTCGTTTAACACCATTAGACCACGGCCTAAAAGCCCGGATAACGCTCGTTTAACAACATTAGACCACGGCCTAACAGTCCGGCTAAAGGTCGTTTAACACCATTAGACCACGGCCTAACAGCCCGGCTAACGCTCGTTTAACTACATTAGACCACGGCCTAACAGCCCGGCTAACGCTCGTTTAACACCATTAGACCACGGCCTAACAGTCCGGCAAACGCTCGTTTAACACCATTAGACCACGGCCTAACCGCCCGGCTAACGCTCGTTTAACACCACTAGACCACGGCTTAACAGTCCGGCTAACGCTCGTTTAACACCATTAGACCACGGACTTACAGCCCGGCTAACGTTCGTTTAACACCATTAGACCACGGCCTAACAGTCCGGCTAGCGCTCGTTTAACACCATTAGACCACGGTCTAACAGTCCGGCTAACGCTCGTTTAACAAAATTAGACCACGGCCTAACAGCCCTGCTAAAGCTCGTTTAACACCATTAGACCACGACCTAACAGCCCGGCTAACGCTCGTTTAACAACATTTGACCACGGCCTAACAGCCCGGTTAACGCTCGTTTAACACCATTAGACCACGGCCTAACAGCCCGGCTAACGCTCGTTTAAGAACATTAGACCACGGCCTAACAGTCCGGCTAACGCTCGTCTAACAACATTAGACCACGGCCTAACAGTCCGGCTAAAGGTCGTTTAACACCATTAGACCACGGCCTAACAGCCCGGCTAACGCTCGTTTAACTACATTAGACCACGGCCTAACAGCCCGGCTAACGCTCGTTTAACACCATTAGACCACGGTCTAACAGTCCGGCTAACGCTCGTTTAACAAAATTAGACCACGGCCTAACAGCCCTGCTAAAGCTCGTTTAACACCATTAGACCACGACCTAACAGCCCGGCTAACGCTCGTTTAACAACATTTGACCACGGCCTAACAGCCCGGTTAACGCTCGTTTAACACCATTAGACCACGGCCTAACAGCCCGGCTAACGCTCGTTTAACAACATTAGACCACGGCCTAACAGTCCGGCTAACGCTCGTCTAACAACATTAGACCACGGCCTAACAGTCCGGCTAAAGGTCGTTTAACACCATTAGACCACGGCCTAACAGCCCGGCTAACGCTCGTTTAACTACATTAGACCACGGCCTAACAGCCCGGCTAACGCTCGTTTAACACCATTAGACCACGGCCTAACAGTCCGGCAAACGCTCGTTTAACACCATTAGACCACGGTCTAACAGTCCGGCTAACGCTCGTTTAACACCACTAGACCACGGACTAACAGTCCGGCTAACGCTCGTTTAACACCATTAGACCACGGACTTACAGCCCGGCTAACGCTCGTTTAACACCATTAGACCACGGCCTAACAGTCCGGCTAGCGCTCGTTTAACACCATTAGACCACGGTCTAACAGTCCGGCTAACGCTCGTTTAACAAAATTAGACCACGGCCTAACAGCCCTGCTAAAGCTCGTTTAACACCATTAGACCACGACCTAACAGCCCGGCTAACGCTCGTTTAACAACATTTGACCACGGCCTAACAGCCCGGTTAACGCTCGTTTAACACCATTAGACCACGACCTAACAGTCCGGCTAACGCTCGTTTAACACCATTAGACCACGGCCTAACAGCCCGGCTAACGCTCGTTTGAATAACATTGACGCCGGCCGTGAAAGCCTTAGATCAAAATTACGTTGTTGATAATTTTAATATTCATTAAAAAAGTACTGCTGCATAAGGTCAAAAATCATTCAACACATAACATGCTGAGTAGAATCAAAGAGTCTGTGTACCATTGCAGAAATCCCTTGGTACACACCAAAATAAACGTTGCACGATAATCTGAATATTCTATGTATTAAACCATTACTCCAAGATATAATACTAACATCATAAAAACTATCATCGCATGGCAATATTCCACATCGTTCCTTACTGCAACAAGGAGTGAAGAGAGACGTCGGCTAGCAAACCTTATAAACTGTTGAAGAGGACCATCAATGGAGAAGACCTCATTACAACACGAAGAGATAATAAGCGAATTAACTTATAAAATTATCAGTAAATGATAAACTTCAATAAAACAAATACTTAAGTACGCCCCTCACTTTATTGTTATAAGTATGTTACCATTTTAAAAGTAACTGCTACAAAAAAATACCAAAACGTAGTAGCCTACAGATAGTTGAACATATTCAAAAATATAACCCAAAATATTTAGTCTTGCAGAACGTTTTAATCTCTTTTTTTAACATTAAAAAACTCACCATCAACGCGTATACCTCATTTTTGGCACTGCACAGTTTCCTGGACGTTTCATACAGTTTCTTCAGGTATTCCTCTACACTTGCACCCATCTCCTCCTTTGTCTCCACATATTACATTACCGAGTACCACTTTTTGCTGTTCCGTTGATTTCTTATTTTGTGAACAAATCTCTTAATCAGCTTATTCCATACTTGATCTGACGTATGGTATTTTGCCTTCTCCCCTCTAAGATATCTATTTTTCTTGTTTTGCACAAATATATTCATGTAATTCCATAATATTTCTTCTGAAACCTTGTAAGAAGGTTTATATTTTCGTCTACATACCTGGGTGCAATTGGAATTGTACCATGGTCGAATCGGTGTGTAATATAATTATACAATGTACAGAAATCTCCTAACGCATATGCATAAGCGCGCATAGGCACACACACACACAAAAATATTTATAACCAGTACAACGAGTAACAATTTATGGATTTCCTGTGATTACAGTAATCTTCCTACGTACGGATGCAATTTCACGAAAAAGGGAGTTACAGACAAAGTCATGAAATATCGCTTAAGATTTATAAGATAGGCTTACGAAGATTCCCCCTCCCTTTAATGACTGCGTAGCGGGTTTCAGCAGTGCGACTCCTGTATTATTACCACGTCCACTGATACTACCGCGTTACTGTATCCACAACATTGCATAGATAGAAGCCTACACCAGATTCCAAGTAGGCCTACTTGGTAGACATTGGGAATAATGTGTCCACTAGTGACTCCCCACGACTGTTAGGCATAGTTGTCACTATCCGGGCAAGTATTATATTCGTACTTCTATACATACATACATATATGTGTGTGTGTGTGTGTGTCATATTATTCACTATTTTTTATATGAATTTAATTTTATACTCTAAGTTTATGAAGCTGATTTTGAAAAACTGATTTTATTAAGGACGTACCTGCATTGCTTTGCCAATTAAAAGGAAATGTTCAACTTGAAATTGTTCTTTCTGGTTGTTGCAGGTTACTGTTGTGTGTGTCGTAGAGATAGGGGGGAGGGAGGGGGCGAGAGGGAGAGGGAGAGAGAGAGAGAGAGAGAGAGTTGGAGAGAGAGTGTTGCAGTAAATACGTAATACAAAAATATAAAAAGGCAACTGCAAAATATAGTATTCTTAAATACCACATATGGCAGTTAGTATCCTTAAATGTAGTATTCCAATTGTTTGTCAAGTACAGAAATTAACTACAAATTCCAAAAAGCGCTGTATAAAGAATTACCTATAACGTTAAAGGCGTTACGCATTTCTCCCGCACAGACGATAAGTAGACTTAATTGTGTTAAGAAAACTGGAACTAGGTTTTCGATTGATTTCTGATTTTTGAGTTTACCTAAATGGTAACTCCTATTAACCAGTCGGTCCAATACTGGAGTGGAGAGGATGGACTTGCGGTATTGCAGTGGGACGCCAATCTCTGGTAGTGCGTCTGTTCTCTGTATGTTACGTGTACGTTGTCAATGCGTGGTAATTCCATCTGTACGCTGACGAGCCGCGCTTGTTAAACGTAAAGTCATTGCGACCCCCTTAACTGTAATCATCGCCACTTTAAAGACAACTTCGATAAACTTCGTAATGTAAAGAAAATGTTGCAACGCACCAATCCTTCGTCCACAAGGATACTGCAAGGTCGAAGAGATTGGGCACTTCCAAGACGTTCTCGATATTTTATCAGCGGTCTCTCTTTTCAGCAACACTTATGAATTCAGATACTTAAGGTAAAAGTTTTGTGAGTATCTGATGCATTACCTAGGTATCTAGGTCTAGATATCTAGGTCTAGGTATCTACGGCATTACCTATCCCTTCATCTTTTTCTATCCACCTTCTCGACACTAGTGTTTGGACACAGTTTAACCGAAAACTTTTATTTCTTTTATGAATTTGCTAACTGCTATAATTTTTATTGTTCGACTAAGCTTTTCGTCATCACTGACATCATCAGGTCTTAAACAACCTGATGATTTCGTTGTTTAAGACCTGATGATGTCAGTGATGACGAAAAGCTTAGTCGAACAATAAAAATTATAGCAGTTAGCAAATTCATAAAAGAAATAGTAAGGATGGCTGTTAATTTAAACAATACGAAAAAAAAAACTTTTAAGTGTCCGAAGAAAATTAATATTCTTCTCGGAATAATTGGCACTACATAGGTCTTATCATTAATTACGGTTACATTTGTCCTGTTGTCAGTAATTGGTATCTACATCAAAACGATGTTCATTGAAATGTTGTTAATTAGGAAGCTCTTTAAAAAAAATTTTTTTTTACAGCAGTATTTCATATTCCTAAATTAAGATTAAAAGATTAAGGACTGTACATACTACGTTTTTTATATTTACCTAACTTGTGATATTACCAGGATTCTGTCATTTTGATTAACGATATTTCTGATTTGTTGCTATTCCCTTAGCAATGGCAATTGTTTGATATTTGAAGATCAAGGTACATATCCTTTCAATGTGATGACCAAGTTCTATTAAGCTTTTTAGGACCCCGAGTCTTCTAATTACGACGTACAGAGACGCTTAACGTCACTGGTTTGAGTGTAGATGTATACAGTGGGTACAAAGTTTGTAACGGAGTCAATGACTTGTGATCAATTTTTCACTGTTCTCCGTTAAAATATTCATTTGGTAGCCCTAACAGTCCCACCTTCCACGGCAACGTTTAATTTTCTATCCACATATATTTTACATATAATTTGCATATGATTTATAGTGTTTCATTTTTTTTAAAGAGATTCAGTATTTTAAGCTAATTATGCTGATTACACAACTGAACACGTTAGCATACGTCCGATTAAAAAATTTTGCCCTGAAATTTTCATTAAAAAAAAACATATTTACGTAAATAAAAAAGATAGAGGGAAATATCGTTATGCAAAACCAATACGAAAACTAATGTTTTGTGTACAGAAAATACTCCCTTGTTTATCTATAAGTAAAATTATACGAAGGAACAGAAATCATCAGTGATTAATTGAAACGTAGATTTAGGGCAGTAATACTACTGGTATACAGTATTCATCCTGACAGTACGTGTTTCTATCTCTGTCTCTTGTATCATTTTCTCTCCCCAGTCAACACTTCCTACCTCTGGCCGCGCGAGTGTGTGTGTGTGTGTGTGTGTGTGTTCTGGTTTTTACTAGAGATTTTCAACGAACGGTCGCGCGCATTTGATGGACTTTTGATGATGTTCAACGGGCCGCCTTCTACATTAGCAGATTATGTGCGTTCTCTTTCTCTGCCTCTCTCTCTCCCGCTCTCTCAGCTCCCGGTCAGACTCAACATCAAAGTCACTTACTTCTTCTTGGTGCGCTGAATTAAAACAATTCCTTTACATATAAACAAATCAATATCAAACTTAATTGAAAACAAAAATATTGAACTGAGGTGTGTGTGTGTGAGCGCGCGCGTGCGCGTGTGTCTGTCTGTGTGTATTATATATACATACATGTATTATACTAATTACTTTAGTGTGCAAGTGTTAAAATCGTCTTGATTGACGAACGTTCACACAGGCCTAATCGATTCTGCATCACAATCAGAAATTGAGTCCGTAAAACCACATCGAGAAAATAAACTTTTAACACTCCGCAAACAAAAAATAATTAGGCCTATTATTGCGATAATAATACAAGAGCACTAAAAATTAAACAGAATTGAGGAGGCTGAGTATTTAAATATCTAAGCAACTGGGAGAATTTGAGAGAAACGTGGTAATCATAAGTAACAAAACGTAAAAATTACACAATTATGTATAAATCACATAAACACATTATATATAAAACATATAAACATTTTAAATATACTTTTATAAATAGCAATTAGTTACGTTTCCTTAGGAGGTTAGCTGTATGTAGTACGTTTCTCGAATCGATAGCCTATATTTCACCTTACGAATCTGAAGAAGCCGAATAATGTTTTAAACACACACACAATTGTGTGTGTGTGTGTGTGCACGCGCGCGCGCGCGCGCGCGCGCGCGCGCGCGAGAGAGAGAGAGAGAGAGAGAGAGAGAGAGAGAGAGAGAGAGAGAGAGAGAAAGAGAGAGAGAGAGAGAGTATTGTGGTGTGGTTTTATTTAGTCTATATGGCGTATATTTTATGTGTGTGTGCGCGCGCATGTATGTATTATACATACACACACACAATTATAAAGGAATTCTGTATTTTGTATTACATTTTACATGAAAAATACAAAAGTATGTTTTTTTTGCAACAGAGATAATCTATTATACATTTAAACTAGTGATGACACTTTTGATGGCAGCATGTAAAATGCAATAGAATTATACAGCGTTACGTTTTATATTTTTTATAGGGCGTACTGCGACAGTACGTAATTATGTTGATGTATGATGAGAATTGTAATTATAATTTTAATTAAGCTATTAATAATGTATTTGTATGATTTGTAAGCATGTTAGAGGATTGAAGAATGTGGCTATGAGTGATAGATTGGCATGAAATAGATTGTGTTATGTGGGGTAGTACCTGAATCGACGTGCACACACACACAAATGTAACTGAAAGTGTGTACACCAGTATTTTGCTAGTGTGTGTGAACGCAGGTCTATGCAGGCGAGTTTATCACCCCAAGATGAATAATTGCATAATTACTGTTTTTCCGTAATTATTCATAAACTATAATTAAGAAGTAAAATCCAAAAACACAATAAAATGTAATAAAATTTACTAAATACTGTGTACAAAAACCACGTGAAACAGACACACCGTACGAGTGTAGTAGTAAAATAACTGTGTACAAATCGAAAGGGTTAAGTTGCAATGTCCAAAATTACAGTGAACATGTGTAGTGAAAATAGTTATAAGATGAGTATAAGAGTATACTTACAGGACTCCGCAATTCGCAGAAATATAAGAAATAGCGAAATTGACAAAGAGTGGGGGAACTGAACCCAGAGACAGTTTCTGACATGTCGATTTCGTACAACTGCAGGTGTTGACCAAGACATGGGTATAAATAGGACACAAAAGCTACAGTTGTTCTCTCTTACTTAAATCACCCACAGTGCAGCGGGAGCTTCTGCCCGTCCGCACAGAATATTTAAATTTTTGTAAATAGTTTCATCCTTCCAGTTACATACAGTTATGTAACTGGATTGTAAAACAAACAATTTTTAAGTAGTGACAAAATTACATAAGAAGATCCACATAAGAAGATCAACTGACGTCCGAAACAGCACGAGAAGAAGTTCCAGAGAGCGATACGACGCTGGACAAGAGGAGAAGAGCGAGACGACGCTGGACAAGAGAGAGACGACGCTGGACTCTAGAGGAGCAACGCTGGACAAGAGGAGACGACGCTGGACAAGAGGAAGTGATGCTGGAGTTCAAGACGAGGACGATTACAGATGGATCCAATGATTGAGTATGATTGACGACAATAAGGTGATAAACAACTTATTTATCTCTTAATCGAACAATTAACTCAAAGACAATCAAAGACATTCTTGTTCTATTTAAAAGTAAGAGCCAATGTTTATTACAAATTAGAATTAAAATCATAGATGTTATTGAAATAAGATTAACGTAAACAAGAGCTCAAATTAGTATTGAAATAAAAAGAATACAAAGCATTTAAGTAAAAATTAGTGTTTGCTATAAATCAGTACTGAGAAACAAAAGATAAATTCAGTAACTATTGATATTTTTGAGTTACATTACAATATATAAAAAGATATTTAAGCATTGATATTTTTAATCACACTAATTGACTGAGTAGTCTGGAAATGAGATTTTTTTTAATACAGTAATTAGTAGAATAATATTTAGTCAGTAAGGATGTATATAGCATAAGCCTTACGGCATAGTAACAAAATAATAACGAATGTTTTAAGTCGAAGTAAGTGCCATGTGCACAATTTTATTAATATCAAATAAATTTGGAATACCGTTACAAGTTACATAGGGTTCTTATTACAGATACGCCTGAAACCCAATTTAAATTGTACTTATGTATATGTATCGTTGCATAAGAAATGGCGTCCAAGATCGTGGGACTCCACAAAAACAAATAAAGTTATATTTGCAGTTGTAGCGTTGCATAAGAAATGTCGCTTCCAACGTGGAGCATCACAAATTTAAATTATATTATATTTGCAATGTTATATTGTTACATAAGAAATGGCGCCCAACGTGGGGCACGACATGCCTAAATTTATGTACAAAGATTCGTTACATTTATTTGGCGCCCAACGTGGGGTATCACAAATTTAAATTATATTATATTTGCAATGTTATATTGTTACATAAGAAATTCAGTTACATTTGTGTGTGTGTGTGCACGTCGATTCAGGTCGAAACACCTGTTCATATTTTTGTCTGAGCCAAGCTTGCAATCCCTGACATGCTTATTTCTAATACATTATTAATTATTTACAGTTTATTAGGTATATTTAAATTTTTATATTCAATGCTCAGTACATCACTTATTTGTACTGTCGCACTACATATTGCAATGGACATTCCAATTGCATACGTAATGTAGCAGAGAGTAATAGCATATAAAGACACTGTGTGAATAAGTAGAGGTTGCAGGTTTAAACATTGTTAAAAATGTTAGTTTTAAGTAATTATAGGCTTGTGAAATAATTTTAAGTGATGTTTATGCATACGGCCCAATACGTAGCCCCGTGTGGAGTCACCGTGTGCGAAGGTACGTATAATTATTTTGCGGGATATTTATAAAAAACACGTTAACTTAAATAAGTTTTATAGTATGGGAAATTTTTAGATGGGTTTTATGTCAGAATGTTCGTAATAAAAAGACCTAACTGATGACAATAGTTATTTTAAAACTCAGTAACTAAATGTATGCATATTTCAAACGAAAACATTTTTGTGGTTATAATTTCAGTGGTTAAAATTATCAGGTTATTTGAACAAGATTGTTCTGTTTGGAACCCTTCTTGAACAAGAATGTCGATTATCAGTATGAAAATCATGAGTAGGGGTTACCGAAGAACCAATCAGATTGTTCAGAAGTGGATACTTATTAAAAACGGATAGATCAGTCTACATTGGAAATCCATAACGTGTAAGTGCACCGTGGTTTATGACGATCGGCATGATAATTGCGACTAACACAAGTTAAATTTCCTAGAGTTACTGCAAGTAATTGTTGAGGTATGGGTAAAAATAATGAATAATTTAAGTACAGGAGCAAACACACGCTTTATTGAAGGAACAGTTTAGTACCAAGTATACATAAAACGGACACACAAAATACACATTACAAGAGCACATTTAAAACTGAACTGTACTTGTCGAGTGCATCTCTATTTATATAGAAAAAACAGCTTCCAGATCTTTCCTTTTATTTAAAACTTCGAGAACATTACTTTCCAAGACTCTCACAGTAAACGCGCATGTGTGCAGGTTGAGGCCCCGCCCAGGCTGCTCGACCTCCCACCGTTCAATACAAACTTTAACTTCTACAATGACAGGTACACTTACTTAAAAATGAATGTAGAGTTTTCTAGTATATTCTCAACAGTAATATTACAAGTGCTATTCCGCGAAAGTTCAAAATATTCAATTGAGGCATATAGACACTTTAAGCCTACTGGATAAAAATGTGTACACATAATACAATATTATAGCAGTAACAATATCTTTTCGCGGTGAAAGTAGGCCTATATAACCGTGCTCGTAAGTAACATCTACACGCACGCCCTAATGCGACCCTGAGGCCGGACAGAGTACATCAACCCTCGTATTCATCCAGATACAGATCCAGATAGGATCAACCTATCGTCTGAAGGACCTGCAGTCGACATTAAATGGAAGTGAACCTATATTATGTATGTACAATAAAAAGTACTTGTTTATAACAAAGACTCTATCACACCATTAAAGACTTTAGAGTAAATAAGACAAAAAGAACTTTTAAATATTAATTTATTTCAATGCACAGAAAGAAATTTTTAGTTGTGTTGCAATGTCTACAGAGACAGGTTAATTATATATAACTGCATTAAACTCAATAGATTGTTATAAAAAAATAGCATCATTAATAGAATCCACTTAATTCCAGTACAGTTTATCTCGACTACTTATTTTCTATGCGACACATACATCGCAATATATACTGTTACGACATTACAAAACAATCTACATGTTTCTCGAATGTTCCAGAGGAATCCGGCTGTAACGTTGTGTGCGTACGTGATTTCAACATGCGCTCGCGACACTTTTCTAGTCATCGCCAGCCGCGCGCAATGTGTCAAGGCCGCAATCAATTGCGTCCTAGTGTAGAGCCGATGCTTAGTGTATGGAATATTCTGCTATTTCTGGCGGGGTATAAATGCAAGTACTCAGCGACGCTCAGTTCAGTTTGAGTCGCGATTTATTGTAGTGCGGTTCGTAATATTGTGGCGAAGTATTATGTGTTTTATAATTGTGCGGGATAATAAAATTTTAATACAATTGTGTTTTATATTAATAAAGGCTACATTTTTATTGCGTGTGAACAATTTTTATTTGATTTATTGTAAGAGACTATCTTGTTGATTACAAACTGTTTTATTGTGATAATTAAAGCTGGTGATTAGTGACTTAATTGGTGTCTTGTATTTTGTTTTCCACTGTACCATACGACGATCGCTAAACCGTCGTAACAATACCTTTTCTATACATGCATATTAAACAGGTCAGCGAAGGAGTACAGCCTACATGTGTATCATCAAAGAGTTTCCGAAATATGCGCGCGCGGGTTTCAACTGTAATAACACGATAGTTTACAATGTAGGGCCTATGATTATCAACTGTTGAATGTATTTTCATTCTTGCTTCTTCCGTTTAGGCCCACTCACGACATCCCTTCGTTCCCTACAGCGACATTTGGATTCCCGTTTGATTCCATCTTTTCTGTCAATCACGGTGCGTTTGATCATTCGACAGAGAATAATTGCCCAAAAGACAATATTATTACTAATACGACTAACATCCTACTCACAAGAATCCGTCGTAAATAAGCGGTTAGAGGTTAGCATGGCTCTAATATCTGACACTAACAAAGTAATGAAACAGATTACACCTTGAGGCGACAGAATTTGAAGGGTCACAGCTTAGGCTACTCCTGCGCACAGGGTGATTAGATTCTCACTCGTCTCTCTTTGTCTTTCTTGCAGCTAAAAGGGTAAGGAATTAAGTGGCGTCTAGAAGACGTGCCAACGAAGAATAAAACCTACTAAATTTACATATTTTATTATTGTTTTTACGAACAACAAAATTATTTTTTGAGCGGAATAAAAGGTGGATTACTCGACGCCTAGGTGGATTGGCAACGGTATTTCATAGGTACAACGTTTAGTATCACTTGAAGTGCCAAATTCGATATCCTCGTATTATCCAGTCCTCGCATTTGAATGTCAAGCGTTGACGAAGGAATGCAGCACCAGTAGCGGTATTGTGTGTGTGTGTGTGTGTGTGTGTGTGTGTGTGTGTGTGTGTGTGTGTGTGTGTGTGTGTGTGTGTGTGTGTGTGTGTGTGTGTGTGTGTGTGTGTGTGTGTGTGTGTGTGTGTGTGTGTGTGTGTCGAAGCGGTCGAGTGAGGGACTTAACGTCTTATTTGGATTAAGCGGGGCACGGTTGACATGGCTGACACAGCCGGACGTCTCGTGATTATTTTGTTCACCGTTCAAATATGCCGTAAACAAAGACAGAATGGAATTGAATTGAATAAAATAAAATGAAATCTGATAAAGAGGCTTACAGTCACTGCCAGTAGCTGCTACTGTTACGGTAATGGCTCCGGCCCGAGCAACTTTTAATGTCCATTAATTCCCCTTAATGAATATTCCAAATGTTGGTTTCACAGGCGTCCGGAATTCTTCCACTTGTTTTTATGGTCACCGTATCACTAAAAATCGATACTAAACGGGCAATTAAGAAGTTTTTAACAAAACTTTGAAGCGCATAAAGCGTCCGTTAAACGGGTTTACTTGTAAATAATGTCTTAACGTCATATGGCTTGGAGTGATGTAGACGAGAGTTGTTCAACCTCGGACCTTTTTATAGTGGCACTTTCCCGGTCTTACATTAAAGCTATACAATTCTTCGGATAAATTTGTGTGCGTGCGTGTGTGCGCGCGCGTGTGTGAGAGAGAGAGAGAGAGAGAGAGAGAGAGAGAGAGAGAGAGAGAGAGAGAGAGAGAGAGAGAGAGAGAGAGTTTTTAAATAATATGGAAGTGGCTTCTTTGTTGCACCACTAAAATTGAGGAGTTAGGGAGGGTAAAACACCTTACGTAAGCCACTGACAGTATGAAGGGAAGGTAAGATAACAGCATTAACCTTCAGCCGCCCTTGTTATCCCACGGTGTTATGACAAGTATTCATCTCACTGGCGAAGTCGATCGGAAGGCTGGAAAACGCACCTTTATGAAACCGGGACCCGTAAACTAGTAGCCAGGCGCTAACTAAACCCTACGTATTCTTCCATATAAATGTGTAAATATGTAAATGCACTGTTTGTAATGAATAATCTATAGGCCTACGTTTGATTTAAACCTTACCACTATGATGATGTGTATGCTCTTCGTAAATTCATAAATCATCACGTTAGTCTCTTGATTACACGCTATTTAAAATCTCTATGCCGTCCTTTTGACACTGTTTAAATTTTAAACTGTTTGGCATTTTCTTAAAGGCACATTTCCTTCTAATATAATAGTCTTGAGTAACTGTGTAATTAATCGCCCTAGCTGTCGGCATTTCTTTCTGACAAAAATTGTGTTTGCTCAAATAAATATTTGGACACCCTCAAGCGTATATGTTATCACCGTTCACCCTATGAAGCATTGATTAACCAGTTGTATTATTTACAGAGCTAAGAATACAACGAAAAGAATGGGAGCGGGCAGAAAATTTATTTTGCGAGAAGACTGTGCATGGTCATTAGGTTTACTAGAGGTTAGAAAAACGTCGTACACCTGGAGAACCACATTCGCAAAACAAGAGGCATAAACAGATAAAGAGAAGTAAAAAGCGTGACGACGGGCCTTTCCAGTTTTCAAAGATTATCTGGTTAAATTGTGTTACCGTACAGCGAAGCGGACGATAGATTATCTGGAGAACAATCGCTGCAAGATGACTTGGGAGGCACTCGCTTAGCAGCGGGCAGATGTGTGCTGATGAAGGAGAGACTGATGTTTGTGTGTGTGCGCGCGCGCGCGCTTACAAATTTAAAACCATACACGACAAACGTTTGAGCACGCAGATTCATTTATAAATTAAAAAATTGCTCGTGAAGTTTATGATCCTACACCGTCCTCAGACTTGTTGTCACGTAGGAGATTTCACCTTGAGTATTAAACATTCTATATCTTTGATAGGCATGATACTAATAACATTCATTGTTCTATACAATCTGAATTGCCTGCTTTATTATATCTGATTGTTTTTGCGATTCAAGTCAGAAACCTGTGTGACTCTGCACAGCAGTCAGCAAAATTAATAGCAACATAAGGTCATTTCACTACGTTCAGAACGATATACGTTTACGAGAATATAAACCGCGAACACGAACCAACGGCGGGGATTTGTTTATAGCGTGGAACGGAGACGGACATCGCCGGCAATGTCAAGAGGTGCGAACGGAAGACGAAGTGGCGCAATAAAGCTGACACTAATTGCCAGCGACAAATTTGTTGGCAATTAAAACAAGATGAGAACTGTGCACGCCGCGGAGAGAAGCGCAGAGGGGGGAGGACAATACGTTCCGTATGAGAGCCAATTTGTTGTATTGTTTGTGGCGGACGGAGAGAGTCATGCCGGACACCGTTCAATTACCTCGGGGCTGTAAATCCAACCCCCGGCTCGGCGTTGGGAAAATGAAGCACAAGTGTCTTGGGCGTCGTAAACGTAGTGCAGCTAACACCTCTTCGTCCGTCTTCGCCGCCACAACGATTCTCTTTTCTTTCTCTCTCGCTGTCGCTTCCCCTACTTTGTTTTCATTCGTGTTCTTAGTCTGTTTTATTCGTCTCCCCATATTCTCATAATATCGATCGGAAACTCTTTAAAATTCTTCACCGTTATGTCAGGTTTCTTGCGAATTTAGGCCTAAAAAAACAGTCGCTCTCCTTATATTTATTATATTTGTTCCTTGTCTTATAAAGGATAATGTAGCAAAATCAATATCCTTGTGTACATTACGCTCACAACCATGTAGTAATGTTTTATTTTTAACTATGAGTCATTTACAAACAGTTCATTCCGTAGTTGGCTTGTTTTTAACAGTATCGTTTTCTTGTAGGTTTCTCGTCGTTCAGTTTCACGCTTATGCCCTTATGCTTCGTTGCTACTATTCCTCTGCTCACCCTTTCAACCCACTCCTGGTAACTACAGCAAAACTAAAAAATATAAAAAATAATATATCAATGACTTCATTGTGACATCCTATAAACCCTACCACAACAACCCATTACAGTCCTTGACTTGGAAGACGGCCTTTTTACTGTGGAGTCCGCCCGCCGCTTAGCACAATTCTCACCATCTCTGCTAGGCTTCACATAGCAAACTATTCAAGTGGACTCTTGGTGCTGAGTGGAGACTTTACAAGCCTCTTGCGTAAGGTCTCTAAAACATTAAACCGCAACAATACAAAATTTCCCATGTTCAAGATATTTTGATAAATATCCAATCCAATCCAATCGTGAGACAGCTAAGTTGGACGTGCCCCAGTGGTTGCAGTGTCCGGGCAAACCCAACGACTGTCTGATGAACAGTGAACCTGAGTAGCCATGCCATGATTTAGGAATGACTCCTCCTACTTTTGAGAGACGGAGGCTGTTGCTGAGGTTGGTCTGAACCGCAGAGCGATTCGCAACGGTTTTTTTTCTTTTGGATTGAACGGATTATATGGGAAGGGAGCGACAGTAAAGAATTTCATTGTTCTTGATTTTGGCTTATTGTATGAAAGAATGGACGAAATTTTCCACTTTTGTTTATCGGGACAGGGAAGAGGATGGGTGGCCAATCGTCGCAAGGGCGGCGGTGGGGGGGAGGGCAGAAGAGTGCTTGTGGGTTTTCATCCAGCAGGGATCGGGAGCGTTTGTGTCTTCGTGGAGGTGGGCCTTCGTCTGTACTAAGCGGTGGATGTGAGGATAGGACGAGGTAGAGGCTCGTGTGAAGAGTTTGAGCGCAAAAGAACAGACAAACTCATCGATGGAAGGAACCTTCAACCATCGCCTGATAACGTCATTTCGGACGGACCAGGGGAATTGGAGATATAACGGAGGGTGCGGGATTGAAAAGCTTCCAAGTGCGCAGTAACGTAGGTTTGAAGTAGGAAACACAGTGAGACAGGCTTGCTCTAAGAAAGAACAAGTAGATAGAGAGTTAGTGCGCATTCGATTTGATAGGAAGAGAAATTGCTTAGCTTTGCCACTGTGGGCTTGCTGGAGACACTTATACATGCGCTGCAAAGCTAAGGCGCCGGTAAAAAGTGACCCCCAAGTACTTCACAGACCGTTTCCGATGAGGGAGAGGGGCGGGATCGGGAAGTAAGTTGACGGGAGAAGGCAATCGCCTCGGATTTCTCTGTATTGACAGATTTCCTTAGTCAGTCCGGAAGGAGGGCGAGCTGACGTTGTACCATTCTAGCGGCATAACCAAGGTTAGCCGAGCTATAGTGGTACATGGCATCATCCACATTCAATGAGAGAGTGACTCCAGAGTGTACTGGTAGGTCATTCGTGTACACAAGGTACAGTACAGGGCCGAGGACAGAACCTTGAGGAACGCCTGCGGCGATCGGTCGAACGGATGAGTACAACCCATCGACGCATACTCTAAAGAAGCGATCGCAGAGATACGACCGCAAAAGGTGTACGGCAGAGACAGGAAGCGGTGATTGGGACAGTTTGTAGAGAAGGTCTTACTCACGATCAATACTGCTACGGTGGAGTGATGTTTGTTCTCGGCGTCCGTCAGTTGGGTAATAACCCTGACGAGTTGGAGAGCCATCGAGTGTTCTCTGCGAAAGCCGAGCTGTCCCTGCCGAATGAAATCATCCAACAGGGGGCCAATTCGACCATGCTCTAACACCTTCGAGATGACTGGCAATGACTGGCATACCCGGCTGACGTGGTTTGGGAATCATGACTATCTTCGCATGTTTCCACAGGTTGGGGAAGTAATGAAGCAGGAGACATCCATTAAACAGCTTGTGAACTAGCGAGATGAGACTGTGGGGAGTATGTTGCAGTGCCGCTGCGCCGATATGATCCTCGCCGGGAGCCCGGTTAGGGGGAAGTCGACGAACAGCCGATTTCACATCAGCCCGGCCGAACGGGGAAGGGGAATTATCAGGGGACGGAAGAAGTATTCAGAACGGAAGTCTGCGATCACGGCCGAGTGACTAGGATTGCAGACGCCTATGTGGACGGTAAATTGTTCCTCCATGAAGTCGGCAAATTATGGATAAATTCATTAAAAAATATATATATAAAGTGACTGCAGAGTCAGACATTTGCTTCCAGTGCCAGCTTGGATTAAGTCTAGGGAGCCAATCATAAACACACTAAGTGTGTAAGTACACTTATCTATCTATAAGTACACTTAGTGTATAAATAAAAATTTGCTAGTGAAGTTTATGATCCTTCACCGTCCTTAGACTTGTCGTCACATAGGAGATTTCACCCTTGATTATTAAACATTCTACATTTCTGATAGGCATCATACTAACAAGATTCATTGTTTCATATAATGTGAATTGCCTGCTTTATTATTATTATTATTAATGTCTTAGGGAAAGGTCACAGTGAGCCAAATAGGAGTCGGTAGCCCTCTGATAAGCAGCGGTGAAACCAACCTGTGAAGGATAAAAGGAGCGCGGCTACAATCAATAAGGCGGCTTGCACACAAAGTTGATGCATGTGCGGCAAGGTTTTCTCTTATAGCCGGGTTGGGCCAGTACCGTATACGTCCAGGTGATTCGTGGAAACGACCTGTGTATACTGCGGCGCTAGCGTAAGCTAGCACAAACAGCCAATATAATGCCTGCTAAAGAGCAAAATTGTCCTTCTTGGACAGGGAGGCAGGAGCTCCAAAAATTACCTCGTAACTCAGTTTCATTGTTTTACGTCTCTGCATGCATCAACCACACAACCCAGAGTAAAAGAAAATTATTCGTCAGATGACGTGAAGGAATCCATACCGGAGAAGGAAGTAGGAAAGAGCGAAATGCAAGGGAAAGAATACAAAGCGAAGCCCATCGACCGGAACAGCAGCGGGCTGTAGATCCCGCTGCCGAGTGAAGAAAACTGCGGCGCAGAACCAACAGCGAGCACCAGCACCGAAGATCATACTGCGGCTCGTCCGGAACGCTTGCTGCCACAGCAACAGCTAGTGTCCTCTCCCAACGGTTCTTTTAAGGACAACAAAAATAATACAGTGTTCGATTGACGCCATGTGTCTAGTGACAAGTGGCGCCCAACGTGGGCTGAGATCATTGAGCGGATGCCCGAAACAGGCACGCCAAGAAGCTACTAGCCGGCCCACAACACTACATGGCGACAACTATCACAGCCTGCCGAACACTAGCTACGAGGCAGAGCGAAGTATGGCCCAATTAGTCGCAGCCCTGCGGTCCACGCTACCTGTGATCACCGCCACATTCCACGGCCTCAGGTACGAAGACCGGGAGTATATCTGTAACAATTTGAGCAACAGCTGCGGAGCTACAGAGTTCCTAAAGAATACTGGGCAGACTGCGTAGTGCGACAGCTACGAAGAGAAGCGGCAACGTGGGTAGATAGGTACACCGGCTTACAGATAAACTTTCACGGGGTTTGCGATCGCTTCCGGCACCATTTCCGTGAGACACAACGCGAGCTGCTGGCCGAGCTGTATTAACAGACACAGCGCCAGGAATCGGTGGAACTCTTCCTTCTGCGAAAGATGAAGCTGCTTCGTCATCTGTGCCCATGAAGTGTGCCCATGCTCATACAACATCTACAGCCACGCCTTCGACTGATGCTAAGGATCACGCCACCTACAACTTTAGAGGAACTTCTGCAAATGGCAATTACCATAGCAGGAGTCTTGGACCAAGACGACAGTCTGCGGGGTCGTGATGGCTCTGTTGAAGACTCCCTGAATCGAGTAGGGGAATCCAAGCAGTGTCGGTCGCCCTTACGGACAACCACGGAGGAACGACGAAGTAACAGCAAAGCCACGGAAACTAACTTCTTGGAAAGCGAGTGAACCAACCGGGCAAGGACATGCGGCGGATAGAGAACGCCGGATGATAGCTGACAGCAGCCTTGGACTCCGCTGTCAACTACAACCTCGTGCGAGCCAGCCTTCTGCCCGGAGGGAGAAAGACCGAGCTCGAGAATTCCAGGTAGCGCTACGCGGCCAACACTCTCTCAACCGCCACCCTCATTGTGGACATAGCGATTGGGGACACGATGATTAACATTAGCCTGCTCCCGGTGCCAGAGCTTCAAGAGGAAGTTCTACTGGGCCATCACTGACTTTTGGCCAACCAGCCAGTCAGTCTTGGTATTGGATTTTGGATTCAAGACGGGGGTGCATCCAAAATGGCAGCGAAAACCGGCAGACGGTCTTCTGGAACGACCGCAGAGAGGTTGAGGAAGAGGAGATAGACGAGGCTAGCCTCCAAACATAAGTTGGGGTCTAGCATCATGACGATTGTACGATTTCTTCTGCAAGTGAAATAACAGAGTGTTTATTTAATAATTACTCCCTTAACAATATAGTTTCGGGGTAATAAAAGACACTTTGATCTAGTGTAGACGTTATAAATTAGTTACAACAATTGGGTTTTACGTAAGTAAGATAATAACTGTGCAAACCACAGATAAACTTGAATAATTTCCAGATTCGTAAAAGTGACGCCCAACCTGTAGTTACAATGCTTAGCAAATATAAAACTGTTCTTTATAGAATTCAAGCATTCTTTGACAGAACTGGAACATCAGATTACATACGCTACAATCTCACTTGCAGTTTGCTCTTCGAGGTGTGAACGTCAGTGTCTTTTATTAGGGTTCGGTAACAAGCTATCAGAATGTTGCGTCAGGACATCGAGACTAAAGAACACAGGCGCGCGCGTGTTGAGCAAACCTGGTCTTTCCAAAAGCCTTCGCCGACAACTAAGCGATTAGTAAATTGACTGAGCGATAACGTACAATGCTGACAACGTAAAAATTATTAGCGACTCGTTTTATATGTTTACATTATGTTTTGGTTCCAGCATTTTCGGATATACGACTCGTATGACGGCACAAAAAGAATAATTATATCGTATGTGCGAATTTGTCTGTCCAGCAATTCGAATTTTTGACTTAGTGCACTCCGTAAACCCTGATCACAACTGTGATAAAGTTTTTGTATACACTATTTTGCAAATCTAAGATACACACGACGGAAATCGACACTATCAGAAGAAGATGACATGGTGTATTTATTACAAGAAGAGAGAAACAAAACAGACACAATTAATTACAAAATAGATAATGTAAAAAAGTAACTCTATCAATAATTAATATAAACACTTTGTAAAAATGTAGAAGTTACTGTAAAAATGATTAAAAAAGAATGTAAGTTGAGTAATTTAATTAAGGTCTAAATCTAATTAAGTTAAGGTCTACTTTAAGGTCTAAGAAAAATGTAAGAGTGCATCGCAAATTGTTTTCTTTTGTATGAGTTTTAATTTACAAAGTGTTTAACTCTGTTTATTTTAAATTAGTTTACTTTTGTCAGTCATCCTATGGAAAGTAAACTTTTTTTATTTCGATCGTACTTTAATATGATGTTCTCATCTACACGAACGTAATGTCGAAATATTACTTTGGTGTAATGTGCTTACATGTCATGTAAAATGTATGACATAATTACAATGTATAAGGTTTTATTGAAGATTATCGTCTCCTCTCCAGCGTTAGGTCCGTCGCCTGTTGCTCCTTCTAGTCTAACCATGGTACAGGCTCACCACTCCACCACCACCTTCAGAGAGAAACCAGCCTGCATCTACGTGCAGTGACGAGACTCAGGGTAGGGAGGGAATTGTTGTATGCGCTCAGATTTAGATGTTAAGTTATTACTGACTGAAGCCTGCCTACCTTAACCAGACTGTAGTATTGCTTTGGCAGTAAGCAGAAGGGGTTGGAGCGAGCTCCCTACCACTGAACTATCCAGCTGTCGTTATTCAAGATTTTTGTGCCATTTAGTTAACGATATTATGGGCATACACAATTACGTTCGAAACGTAAAACGATAAGTAAAGTTATCTCAGGATTTCATAATTATATCGCCAATAAATTAATAATTCACTGCCAACAACTAAATATATTGGTTCGATAAATTATCAGAGGGCAAGTGTTTGAGTCTGTCTGTCTATCTGTCTGTCTGTCTGTCTGTCTGTCTGTCTCTCTCTCTCTCTCTCTCTCTCTCTCTCTCTCTCTCTCTCTCTCTCTCTCTCTCTCTCTCTCTCTCCCTCCCTCTCCCTCTCTCCCTCACACACACACACACACACACGCACACGCACACACGCACACATACACAAACACATTTACATTCGTAATTACAATAATAATAATTCATTTGTTCGGTACGATTCATTAAAAACGATATACCCATAAAAAATATTGTAACGGTATAATGTTTATGCCAATAAACATTACATTTGAATACCAATTCTGATTCAGTAGGCTTTATAACTTTGAATACAGGATTCAGTACTTTTCTATAGGTCCTGTATTATTATAATAATTATTATTATTATTATTATTATTATTATCATAAATAATATCCATTATGTAATTGTACGTTGTGTATATAAATAACATATTCACGTTGATTCGATTCAGTAATATTGTACAGTAAAAATATTTAATCAAGTATAAAGGAATTTATCAGAAATAGGCTATAAAAATTTTTACTTGTTATTGCAACACTTTTCTCTAACTGTCTCCTCGTTTATACTCTGACTTTTGGCAGTCGTTTCAACTTCCATAATTTAACCAGTCTACTGACACCTGCTCTGGTTCTTTTTAACGTTATCTATACCACTATCTTTTCAGTGGACTTTCCTGCCTCGCCTATCAACTGAATTATTGGTACTAGAAACTGACGAAATAACTTGAATGACAATTACCCATTTCCATTTTATTTTTTGCGTAATCATCTCTTATGGAAAGACGTAAACAAGTTGTGGCCGGGGCAGCCAGTGTATGTCGGATTCGCTGTGACCGAAAGACTCAGTTGGCCTATTAGGTGATTAATTCTTTCTTAATCACTGTGAGACAGTGAATTTATAGACTTTGTTCGTTACTACACGAGTATTGCATGACGGATTGTCTGCGTGAAGTAGCATTATTGTTTAATTAGTTGTACGGGCGTTAAAATTTATGAGAAACGAAGTTGTTCTATAAGGACTGGATAAAGCGAATTTTTAGAGTAGCATCGCGACTTCTAGGGAATAAATTGAGATACAGTGGAATAATTCGTTCATACAGTAGAAGACGAGAGAAACTGTATTGGTGTGCTGGTTGCAGTAGGTATGGAATACAAGAGATGTGAAGTGATAAGTATGAAGTAGACATGTCTAGTGGATAGTTATTCCTTCCTCCTCTTGTTATTCTTTAAAGGCCAGGCCGTGTCGTTCACGACTAAATAGCCTACATTACGTGTAAACACGTAGGCTAAAACTTTATCTTAATCTTTTTCATTATTTTTTAATTTCCTTCCTCTTTTCTTTTCTTTTATGTTTGCTTTTCTCTCTTTTCGCCTTATTGTTATAATAGATCTTTTCATAATCTGACGACTGACTGTTAGATCTAACACATAAAATTGTGTCATCTAGCTACGGAGCAAATACAAACTTAAAGCAACAGCGAATATGATTATATTTACATCAAACAATTTTTATTTTAAACAATCTTAAATTCTCTTTAGTTCCCCCTTATTTTAAGAACATAACATGACCAAATTTTTTAGTCACGAACTTTAAACACTACAAGTTTGTTGGTAATAGGCCTTCTCTATTAGATTCGAATCGTACTGGCAAGACCAAACACTTATGCCCTTTTGTTGACTCCTGAAGGACAGCGGGCGGTGTGTTTTCCGGCCTTTCTGTGGGCAGGTAAAGTGTACAGTCACATTATTTTTCATGTCTCCTCCATTTTAATTGGGTTAAAATAATGAGTCTGAAAAATGGGTACTTCACGGCTTGCAGATTTCTGTTACGTTCTTTCAACCATTATTTTCGAAAAACTATAGGCCTATATTAGGCTAGCAAGAAATGTTTTATATGGCACATAAATATAGTCAAACATGTATAGCATTTCCTTCACGTTTCCCTTTTTTTTTTGTAATGTAAAAATATGTAAAGGCAATTTGAGGGAACGATACCAATTGACATGTACAAAATATATGATTACTATATTATATTGATAATGATATAATATAATTACATTATAATACATTATATTATAATTGATTTTATATTACAATATTGATAATGTTATCGTCCATGCTTGAGTGTGTTTGTTTTGTGCGTGTGATGTGTATGTGTGTGTGTGTTTGTGTTTGTTTGGAAGTGGGAAAATGAATATTCGTAAAAAATTGTACGGTACTGTACGAATTTGTAGCTAAAACTACAACACTGCATAAGACAATTTAAATTAGTAAAGCCGCCGTAGCGGTAAATGTTCATCGCCGTTGGCATATATTAGGGGTGTTGTGCCCACATATAAACCTAAGTGTCGATACAAAAAGAAAGAATTTCGACGAAATCGAAACATCGAAGCATGATAATGTTTTTAATATTTACTATATAATACAAATATTAGTATATAACAAATATATTTAATATATAACAAACATTACCATGTTGAAACAACAGAGACCGAAGATTTCTAGACTGTGGGGAATCGAAAGCGTGGAAGCGTTACATTTTTCGATGACGTTACATTTTTCGATGACGTTACATTTTTGTGGAATGACCCCCAGCCTAAAAACATTATCATGTTAAAAACGCGAAGGAATCTTTTCAAGAGACAGAAGTCAAATACGACGTTAATTCCACCAACTTTAGACGGTGGGGGAATCGAACGCACGGTGTTTGCGACCTCATTGCCGTTCTGACAAATTTATTAAATTGGTTTTGAAATACAACTGGAAAAAACTTAAAAGAAAGATGACGGCGGTATTATAATTATTTTAAATTTATCTCGATTCAATTCAGTTCGGTTCGGAAAGAATGCTTTCACTGGCCGGGCAACGCTGTCATGCGACAGTGGCCAAGAATTATTTCAGGTAGAAGAAACTTCCTCGAGTCGGACCGTATCGAACTTTTGGCCGCCACATCTTCCTTCTCCAATTAGCCAACAGCAGAGTTTCGGCCCAAGTTGCGTGTCAAAATGAAGTCTCATGTCTTTGTAATTGAATTTATTTAACGGTTTGTTAAGTTTAACTAGCTCCTCGCAATGTTCGTTTTTTCCTTCCTTCATTATTAATACAGTACGTACTCAGATGGCTATCAGTGAATTTTTTCTACAATCATGCGACCGGAGACGAACTGTGTGCTGCATTAAAGTAATAATTCTCGGAGCACACGACAGCGGTTTTTAAGAATTTTTACGTTAATAATGTGTATCGATATTGACGTAAATTCGTTTAAATTGCGCACTCATTATTTTAATACCGACGAAATTAATTATACGACTTCCTGAAACGCGTGCATAAGGCGACGTGATTGCGATGGCATGTTCCTTTTTATTTAAAACACAACGAACCCGCATTATCGGCCGCAACATCGACAGAAGAATCCGCGAGATCGATTCTGTTACGCAGTCAGCGCTGTGGAAAATTAAAATATCGATACCGAACTGATCGCTCTGTCCGATATCTTCAGACCACAATAGAATTCTTCAGCGATGCAAAACGGCTGAGATGAACGTAACAGAAACGAGAAAACATCGTTCGACTGTGTAATAATGTGTTTGTATTCAATTTCCACTCAGTAGTTTTCAATTAGCGATAACCGCACTTCCGATCAACGTCAGCAGTAAGGCATTGTCTCTGTTCATAACTAAAAGTAATTAAAAGGTGCAGAATTAGTCGAGAGCGTATACTAACGTTTCAGTAATGCTAAGGCGCCTCCCCCTCCCCCCGATAACAGTTCCTGAACTCATTTAATGCTGCTGAATTCATCACATCTATGCCAGAATCTCTTCTCACATTTTACTGGCACCATATCGTCAAATTGTTATTCATAGATGTTTAAAAATCAGTAAGGTCCTTAAAAAACTATTAGTTAGCATTAGTAGTAGTAGTAGTAGTAGTAGTAGTAGTAGTAGTAGTAGCAGCAGTAGTAGTAGTAGCAGCAGTAGTAGTAGTAGTAGCGGTAGTAGCAGTAGTAGTAGTAGTAGTAGCGGTAGTAGTAGTAGTAGTAGTAGTAGTAGTAGCAGTAGTAGCAGTAGTAGTAGTAGTAGTAGTAGTAGTAGTAGTAGTAGTAGCAGTAGTAGTAGTAGGACTGAGTAAGCTCCAACCGAGCCAGTACGTTAGATGTCCTTATGTAACCGGATCTGTCCACATGAAGTGTCAACTGTATCAAACGTCTTAGTCCATATATACGAGGGATAGTTGAAAAGTTCGCGAAATGGAAATGAAAAAAACAAGTTAATTATTGGTCCAACGCTTCTCGAATAATTCGATCCCTGTCTTGATGTAAGATTCTGGAAGATCTGTAAAATACCCCTCTACAGCTACTGTTACCTCTTCATTTGATGAAAAGCACTTTCCAGCCACAAATTTTTTAAGGTTTGGAAATAGATAGAAATCGGAGAGTGCTATATCTGGTGAATATGGTGGATGTTCTAGTAATTCGTACTTCAAATCTCGCAGTTTCCTCATCGCCAAAACACTTTTGTGCGCAGGGGCATTGTCCTGATGAAAAATTATTTTTTCTTTTCTCACAATTTTTTTTTTTAGTTGTTCCAGAAAGTTTGAATAATATTCTCCGGTTATTGACTGGCCATTCTCGAGATAATCAATTAGCAAAATGCCTTTTGTATCCCAGAAAATCGATGCCATGATCTTTCCTGCCGATGGGACCACCTTTGCTTTCTTTGTGGCACTTCTCCAGTTAGAGTCCATTGTTTTGACTGTTGTTTCGTTTCTGGAGGGCAGTGGTCTCATCTACAGTAACAAATCTGCGAAACAAAATCACTCCTATTCTTCGTAAAACGCTCTAAACATTTCTCAGACACTTTCGTTCTCATTGCCTTTTGGTGACTTGATAACAAATGCGGCACCCACCTTGCACAAAGTTGTTTCATACCAAGTTCTTTAGTTAAAATGTGATATATACACGCTCGTATGAAATTCCTACGATCTCGGGAATGTCACCCACTCTCAGTCGCCGCTCTTCCAAAACTGTGTATGAAATTTTTTTAATGTTATCCGAAGTTGTTGCACTTTTTGGGCGTCCATTGCGGGGATCATCTTCAATGCTCGTACGACCACGTTTAACCTCAAGTGCCCACTTATAAACCATTGTTTTTGAAGGCGCGGCATCTTCTAACACATTTACCATTTTGTCGTAAATTTCCATTGGCGCCATACCTTTTTTTACGAAGAATTCAATCACTGCACGATGTTCAATTCTGTTCATTTTTCAAAACACACGTGACATGTAAATTTCAAACAGCTGATAATTTTTCAAACAATTGCCGTATAGATTTGAAAATTTACAGCTGTTTACATGAAATATGAATCTTATA
Organism: Magicicada septendecula; assembly: GCA_034769895.1. NCBI lineage: Eukaryota > Metazoa > Arthropoda > Insecta > Hemiptera > Cicadidae > Magicicada > Magicicada septendecula. Next base: position 117,682,779 of record CM068375.1, on the reverse strand, counting down.
ACACACTAAAAATATTAGTTCTACTGCTACTCTATAGATGTCGCTCCACGAAATTTTCAACTAACCTTCGTAGATAGAACATTTATATATGAATTGTCCTACAGTTTATTTTGATAACTATCAATTTCGCAGCTTGACAGCGGAAATTGTATGCATCCACTTGGACTGCAGAGTAAACTAGCACCAGCACGTACTCATTAATGTAAACTCTCGGATTAAAATTGAGCAAAGAAAATTGGATATTATGATTTAAACAAAATTTTGGTATAAGATGTTAGAACCTTTGTGGACTTACAGCAGTAGCGTGGCGTCCATGTAACCGCTGTTGCCAGCGGCAACAGTTCTGGAAATAAGAAAAAATAATATTAAATTATATCATATAATAAATACTTTAGTGATTGAATCCAAACAATATTATAGTAGGGAAACTTGAAGAAAAGCGTAGCATTGCTTTCCGACTGCTGGGCATTTGCACCGTTTGTGTTGCCGGCTCAGACATCGGCAATTTTTTACTGCTTACGGTCATTGACCTCGTACTAGTTGTCACTGTACAAACTGTGGAGGGGGGAACACACTCGCAAAAGGCTCAGTTAGCGGCTATGATCGTTTTCGGAACTGACATGCAGTAGGTACTATGTACCTATTTGTGTTTCGTTCGTTAATCGTGTGTTTCTCTGTTTATCTTTATTATTTTTAATTCGATTATTTGTGTTCTGATATATTTTGTGTAATTATAATGAGAGCCAGATATCTTTGAACCGGGACACTCTTCTTCTCTCAGCGAATGATATAAAATGTTCTAAAAAGAACACTTGGTTCAAGAAAAAATTCGAATTAAATTTTAGGTTAAGTTTTAGATCTATCACAACCGCAAACAGGTGTAATGTACCCACGCCACGCCACTGACTTACAGTGACCACTTTTAGAGTAGACCTACCACAAGAATTAATTCTAAAATCTCAATATCAAAACGAAAGTCATTCGTGCTGTAGTGAATACGCCCAACAAATAACACAGGTGCTTTGAATATAGGCCTATCTGCAACGCTTGATAGTTGTAAGCCTGTGTATTGCTATGTTGTGTACTTACGAAAAAATACAACGGTTTACAACCAGTTACAAAAATAAACTACATACTCTGCGAATCCAAGATGAGACAGGACTGAGAATAATCAAAACTATGAACTTAATCAATTAGATTCGGTTAATTTGGTTGTGCTAATATTGGTATACACTTAAATTATTGTAGTTCTTAAATTAATCTCCTTTTTTCTTCTAACGCCGTGGTTCGGCTCCACAGAATTTCCTGTCCTGTCACTACCACATTTCTCGGTGCCTGACAATGACTCTCTACCTCGAGGTTTATAATACCTTCTTCTATCTATGCTTTCTGTATGTTCTTTCTATTCACTATTATTTTCAGTCTCTTGCCCCTTCACTTAAATTGTTATTAATTTGTGTCTTACACCTTAGTTTATTGTTCTGTCTTCTCTGGTCCATTGCATCATAGTCCTATGGCATTTCAATTCCTAAGCCAAGTAATACTAAGTCCAACTTTGCACAACATTTAATATCAAGCGGACATAAATATACGAGCTTCGAAGAAAATTTAACAGCGTTGCATTTTTGTAAAAAGGGTAGACGGATGGATAGTCTGGAAGAATTTGAAATTTATAAAGCTTTGAAAGATAGTACCACCAAAAACAGTTTATTAAATGACCAGATAAATTTTGCGTCAAATTACCTGTTCGACACTGCAATCAGTTTGTCTTAATCTTTGACCAGTCGCGTGACGATCGCGGTTGTGGGTGAACGCATGCGGGAGCTCCGACCGTGGTTAGTAAAACTTATTACATGCGATTTGTAACTTATTTAATTTAATTTTGACTTGACCAGTATCATGGTCGAGATTTTAATGTTTTAGTTTATTAATTAAGTGTATCTGAGGATGGGACTTAGTCCCGAAACGCGTCATCATTGACGAAACTTTGTATCGCTAAAGTGGATATTAAGGTAATTATATAACCTATGGCATTTCATTAGTTCGATTACAAAAGTATTTTCCAGTCGTATTTGTATACTGTATAACTTTTTGTTTTCATTACTAGAAATTTCCTAATCCGTTCTGTGCAATAATTTAATACCGTAATTTTAGTACTTAAAGGTTTGGGAGGCAAAATCAGGGGGGAGAAAGAAGAGAGGAAGACCGCGACTGACTTGATGATGGGAAACATTTTGAGAGAAAGAAGCTTGGGCTGAAGTGAAGCGAAGACATTGTCAATGGATAGAGTAAGATAGAAAAAATTTGTATATAGAGTGTAGTTGATGTAACCCGACACCAATATGGTATAAGGGTATTTTGATAATAAATAAATAAATTTTATTACCTTAGTATATTGTATGTATTGGCTTAATCTTAAATTAATAATCTATATTTGTCAACTTAAATAATTGCTTTGGAAATGCACGCGATGATAACCAATGGCACGCCTCCACCTTGCTGTATATAGCGACAGATTTTATGTTTGTTACAAGTAGTTGAAGCATACGCATAATGCAGAAAACCACTCCTACTCAATTCTCCCCTCTCTCTCTCTCTCTCTCTCTCTCTCTCTCTCTCTCTCTCTCTCTCTCTCTCTCTCTCTCTCTCTCTCTCTCTCTCTCTCTCTCTCTCTCGCTCTCATTAGTTCTCTGTCTTCTTCATTTTCGCACACCTCCAGCATTGCGTACGCGTATTTGTTACTTTAATGATATCAAAGCTTATACTGTCCTACCTACTTTAACTGACCATGAATAGAGTATGTAATTAACAATGGAACCTACGATGTTCCGTTCATTAGGTTACATTTTAACGTATTAATCTGTATTGAAAAGTTAATGATAATTTATAACTCGGTTATTGTCGATGGGCGCTTTGATAACGGTACTATTTTTAAATATTAATTAAATTAGACCTCTACATTTGAAATTATAATTTCAGAGTGCCGGAGTGGTCACGGTAGTTTATAATGCACCGCTCACACGTAGAAAATTATATAACACTAAATCGGGCAAGACATCGTTTAGGAAGAGTCATTATAATGATAAACGGGCGAGTTTCCCATGATTATCGTATCTACAGTTCCAGCCGAGCTTCACATTACAACCGTCAATATCTAAATTTCACACCGTTTATCCTGTCAAATAACTTTCATGCCGCGTCCTGATAAATCATAAACGATTTTCTGTAAATTAATTTATGGATTCGAGTAACGCAGTCAGATGTGACGGTGATATGGCGGACGCGTGTGGCCCTCGGCGAAGCTGCGCTTAGAAAAATGGGTACGTTCCTCCCCCCCTCCTTCAAGACCGATTAGTTTAGTAATAGTTGGTAGTTTTGGGTTTGTTTTTCTACCACATGAAGTGATTAAAACACTTACAGATTACTTTATGTCTCTATAGGCCACATAATTTAGTTTACTGCCAAATATTCAGCGCAGAACAAGGAATTTGTAGGACATATCACTGACGACAGAGGCGTTGAGAATTACGCCGTCCAAGTGAAACTGCCTGGGAAAAAAATGGGTATGCCGTCCGTTACTTAAATTTTCGTTTTTATAGGCACTTTCCAACAGTGTTCATTGGTTTCTCCACTACTTGTTGAACGTATAAATTTGATCGAAAATTCTGATTCTGAGAAACCGTCATATTTTTCATGAGAATAATTGCAGACAAACCAAACCACAGTTGCTAGTAACTTACGTTACGAAGGTAACCGAGTTGGAAAAAGGCGCACAGAGGAGTGGAAACACCACAGTGATGTATTAGTTCCATGTCCCATAAGTAAATGGAAGAATGGTGATGGCGAAAAAAAATCGTGTTCGAGATAAGGGCTGATTCTGATTGTACTACCCTTAAAACATGAAGAAAAGTCATTTTTCGAAAAGTGTCTGTGTGTGTGTCTGTGTGTAGAATGTTTTCTATGGCGAAAGATAACTGCCGCAAATTCAAACAGAATCAAATACTTTTTTGCATACCTCCCTAAATTGTAGAGGACTCACGACCTACTGATTTCGGTAAAGATTGGTTAAGGGGAAGGGGTAGTTTACCTCCAACGTTTTATGTTTTAGCAAGAGTAATTGTTTCTATGACGAACGATAAATGCCGCAAATTCAAACAGAATCAAATAATGTTTTGCATACGTCCCTAAATTGTAGAGGACTGAAGGTTTGTTGATTTTGGTGAAGATCGGTTGAGGGGAAGGGGTAGTTTACCTACAACATTTTATGTTTTAACAAGAGTAAAGTATTTAATTTAATAAAAAAAGTATCCTGAAAAGAAGGTCATAATAACCCATTGTAGAAATCTAGATGAAACATCTACAAATGAAAAGGCTAGTTGACTAGTTGAATGGGGTGGGGGTAATTTCTTTTAAATTAAAATGATAGTTGAAGGGAGAGGGGATAATTTTTATTTATATGTCATGTGTACTAGGTTATCGGCAACAAAGAAGTAGTTCGTTGTTAAAATTCCTCCCCGGGCTATTTGGCCGTTGTTCAATGTTTTCTACAAAACCAGACGTTTCGGCAGTGGTGTCGACTGCGTTCGTCAGTGAAAATCGAGTCCGCTAACGTGAGGTGGTATACGTTAGCGACCACAGAACTGTGGCTAAGGCTGAAGAAAAAAGTAGTTTCTATGGAAATATTTCATTTCGAAAATGATTTTAAATATAAATCTTAGAACATGGGAGTCATGTATGTTTCTCCATACCGATATTTATTGTAATGCCACATTATAAAGAGCAGTCTAGGGCCAACTGTCAAGACTAGACAGAATATTACGCTTTGTGGAACACTTCATTCGATGAGATGACAAAGGGAAAGCAACCATCTCAAGAAAGATGGATGCAAAAAAAAAAGCTGTAGGTTGTCTAACATATTGCTCGACCAAGTGCAAAATCCTGTAAACTTTAGAAAACCTGTGATCATTGGCAGAGACTGACTCTGTATACTTATCAATCACGATTCACAACGTTCATAATGAACACCACCAGACAACAAAACCGTACTCCATTCCTTAAACTAACATCTGGTGTACGCATTGAACTATGTCTCAGTTCCAGACCATACGCATGTTTAACTATCAATAGTCAAAAACTTCTACTAGTCTGAAGTATGCCTTCAACTGCAGTGACAAAAATTATAAACGATTCTGTATAAGGCGGCTATAAATGGGACTTACCTTGAGTTACAAACTGCATTTAAAAGAGACGTCTTCCGTTCTTAAATTTCGAGCAATACTGAAATACATTTTACAGTACAGTAATTATAGTTTGTAGTGTTTAATAGCCAACAAATTTAATTTCTTTTATATTTAAAATAAGTGTACTTATGGTTAATAATTGGAAGACTTTTTATTATTAACGCATGCGTAAAATACTTTTAAAGGCTTGTCAATTTTCATTAAGCAAACACAGCAAAGATGTAAACAGTTCTTTACGTAATATTATGAACAACACTTTTGGATATAACAAATGTTGTATGACGTAAAACCGTTTCACTCACTCGACAATGAAGGATCGTCACAATAGAACCTCAGTATCAATGCAGACTATTGTGTATACCTAACTGCATCTATCTCAGTTGCTTTAAAGTCGGATGTTAGATTTCTACAAAATATAAACAATCTGTCCTTAACCGTTTGCACAAACAAATTTTGTGACTTAATTTGCATTAACAGTTACACTAATTATCGTGCTATTTTTACATCTAATTGTTTCAACACTGGTTAAAAAGAATTCGAAGGGCAATCATGTCAAGGATCCTGTTAACGTAAAAAGCTTGCTAAGGGCTTCTGGCAGAGCAATAATAACTTACCAATTTCTGTTTAGTGCTTAGTAGTTCTGTTATAACAATTCCGCAATTTATTATACATTTTACGGCCTTTGAAAAATGTTTGAGTTAGATGTCTACTTTCCCTGTTAACAATTAAGAAAGGAGATGAGTCCAGAAAAGCTTTACTATATGGACTACTTTTTGTTACACAGAATTGGGTATAATGTGTTTTTATGGATACACATAACAACCCGAAACAATGATATCAAGGTTACTCAACTCAAATACAGTTGCAGCGCTGGACCAAGTTGGTGATAAAATTTATTTCGTGTAAAATTTATAAACTTATTGTTATATGTCGATAAACACGACATTTGATTAGTTCAAAAATCTACTTATCATTTTAAATTATTTAATTTTAATTAACCTATAGTCTAATTAGGCCTATGTATAGTCTACATGTGTATGACTTATTTATACATATTATATACACATAGGCTATATAGCCCTATAAATATATAGGCTATATAGACATAAATATAAGCACATAGTGTGTGAGTGTGTGTGTAAATCTAATAATATTAACGAATTACAATCTAGATAGTAGTAGGAAATAAGTAATAATCGTGTATTCTATTTTTCAGATTTTGTTTTAGCTCTTCGGCGGCTAGTACAGGCTCGTATAGGCTCGTATAGTATTTAACACATAGGCCTACGTGTATTCATTGATGATGGCGAAAGAGTGAGTCGCATGTGTATTGCTGCGAGCACCGGCAACAAGGAAGACAACTATCAAAACAGCAGATTTGGTGAACACCAAGGATACGATGCGAGCAAACTAATTTCTATCGTAATTAGAAACGTATGACATAAGAATTCGAGCAATGAAGAACTGCCGACCTTATTGTGTGATTCTGACACTTCTTTCCAAAAACTTAAAACCACAAACTCATTGAAAATTTTGAAATTGGTTTACACAAAATCTTCTTGTTTCTTGACGGAATATCGGTACACACACACATTTGAAGTACATTTATTCAAGTGATATAAACTAATTGCAATCTAAATACAAGTAGAAATAAATAATTTAATCATTTGCTGAAACTCGTCTAATTGATATTTCAGATTTTTACATAATACAGTAACATAAAAACACGTAAAGTAACAATTACATAGTGCTGTATTGTGAAGCGTTTCGTAAGTATTGCAAACACCGCAGGGTGTCATACTTGGGACAAATTCTAAGTCCCTTTAGACACAATATGTTGAAACAGCAGGGAAATATCGATGGATTTCGCGGACCAATGTGAAAACATGCTTCTGCTATAGCGTAGATCGGTGCGACATTTCCAGAAGAGTTAAGTGAGGAATACTGGCGTTCTGAAATGGTATGGTCAGTTAAATAATAAATGGTAAAAGGGAAAACACCGGGTCGGTGCCCTTACTAGTGGAGGAAGCGGGTTTGTATGTGTCTTCGGTGGGAACATATTCAGATTGTTCCTACTGTATTGAGCTACACATGCACCCGGCGTGTGGAATAGTGTGGTCTTGTACCAAAATGTCATTCTTTTCTGCGTTTAGTATCAGTTTGGTTAATTAATGCTGCTAACGATATATCTATAAAATAAAATCTCATGCTCACCCCATTTTTTGTATCTATTTTCACATTTTTTTCTTCTTGACCCTTCTAACATTAGGATGCGCCCCTGGACGTGGTATAACTCACATTACCAGAGACCACAGTCAGAGAGATATCAGCCGTCTAGTAACAACGTCCGTGGCAAAGCCGCAAGGTGCAGAAGGAGTGCGCGCGCGCGTGTGTGTGTGTTGCCTTTGTTACTTATCTAGCCTATGTACGCCAGACAAGACTGCTGTATTGTGTAGTCAGCGACAGGGGCGAGCAGACAGATCCAGCCGTGACCTTGATTCGACCCCACTACAGCAGTACGGCCATTGAAATTGCGAGTCTCGAACGTTAGTTGTGTGCAGATCAGCGCCACATTTATTCACATTTTAAATTATACAAATAATTAATTTTACAATTAACCCATAATTAATTTTACAATTAACCCATAATGCCGAGATAGTTCACGGTAAAAGAGCTCACTTCCGAGGTTTCCATTCGTCAAGCTGTGCTTCAAATTCGGCTCAAGGTTTAGACAACCCAACTACGTCTAGTTACCATCGGGACGACTCTATTATCTGAGTGAGACAGGTTAGTAGACTTCAATCACCAACTATGCGATATCTACACACACTGAACAACACATTCCGTTGGGGAGTACACGTGTATTCTATTTCTGTGATCACTACACATGGTTAAATTCAGACTCATTATTCTCTGGTGATGATGTGGTACGAGCTATGAGGCTATACGGCTAATGCGTGAGTGAGGAAATACGATGATGGTGGTGGTAGTGGTGGCACTGATGTTGACGACGACGATGACGATGACAATCATCCCCTATGAATATGGCATACACACATACGTACATCCTCGGCGCTACAGCCCAGTCCGGGCCCTGGCCTCCAAAAGAAATCTTCCCCACTGGTCTACTCCCGGCCAATGTCCACCAGTTTGCTGCACCCAGCCTCACTGCCACCTTACCAACCTGGTCCAGCCATCTTGTACGCGGTCTTCCTTTCCTACTCCTTCCCATCGGCAAATAATTCATAACTCTTTTTGGGATTCTATCCTCCGCCATTCTTTGCACATGACCAGCCCAACGCAATCTGTTAATTTGTATGAGTTTGCACGATCGGAAGATCTTTAAACCTTTCGTACAACTCTCGATTATGCAGTCGCCTCCAAATGTCATTTTCCTTCACAGGGCCATAGATTCTCCTCAGTACCCTCCTCTCAAAAACGGATAGTTTCTGCTCATCTAGTTTTTTTAGCACCCAGCATTCCGAGCCATACATCAGGGCTGGTCTGATCAAGGTCTTGTATAGGGTGGCTTTTGTGTCTTTACTTATTAATTTTTACTTAAAATGTTTCACCAGTCCGTAGTAACACCTATTAGCAGATAATATCCATTTTTCAATGTCTCTAGAGGCATAATATGAATATGGCATAATTGAACAAATGTCATGTGTCATCTACTTGGATTCTAATTACATTTTGTAATGCAGTTAGACACTTAAAAACAAAAGTAAAAAAAAAAATCATTATCACTCATTTTGTGACACCATTTACCCAGAGTCTGGAAATAAGATACAGTATTATCTATTATGTTTTATAAAGCAAAGCCAGCACCACTACGGAAGCGAAAGTTGGGTGCGAACTGCCGGGACGTAACAAGCATCCAGCCCCATTAAATTGCATTTTTAAGGCGAATCAAAGAGTCATACAGAAGACGACAAGGAAAATGAAAACTTTCGTGAAGTCGGGGGTCTACAATATCAATGAAATACAGAACAGAATACAACTGACTGGAAACAGCATATACACGAGCGAACGGAATACACAAAAAGCTCTAAGTCGAAGGGAAAGGGAAAATCCAAGAAAAGGGTTGTTTAGTGATAGTGATATAATTAACAGAAATTGCCTAATTTCCGAAGTTGAGAGGAAACAATATTCATATGTTTATATTTCATAATTCAAATAGTAAACGGTGGAGAGGAAGAAAATTTTACCATCGGATAAGGCGAACTAATTATCCGATAAAGACAGGCCGGAGTGCAGAAGTGAAAGTCGAACGAGGAAGACGTGGCATCGTATAGTTGTGTGTGGTTGGTGTGAAAGCCGAGCCGACACGTCGGAGACAAGAGCAGCGTGAAAGCGGGTAAAGAGGAAGACGAGCACAAGCGGACAGAAGCAGGTGGACCGAGAAGCCAGCAGAGCATACCGGGCACGCTCCACAGGGACTAATAACATCCACACACACATACAACGGAATATATTTTCCACAGCGATGATGGTGATGATGACGACGATGACGACGACGACGATGACCTGACGCCGTCACCGTTGACCGCTTTTTACACACCAAATATCACCGGTCACAAAAAACGTCTACCGCTACTTTTCTTCTCATTTCTTTTTTTTTTATTAATACCGTAGCTCGTATCTTACCGACCCGTGACACATATGTCTCTCGAACAGCAACAGAATTTCTCCCTTTAAAATTAAGTTGCTTTTGTAACGGATTTCCCAATATTTTGACATTTTGGATAATGTAATTGTAATTTAAAATTTTCGTACTACAGTAGATTTATAGATTTGAATTTAAATAGGATTCTTGTGGTTTACTGTATAGGTGTATGAATAAATGTGATGTAAATATCGTCATTATCATCATCATTCTTAGGATTAGGCCTTAATTGAGGAGTTCCGCACCTTCTGTTGTTCCTAAACTTCTTCTGTAAAGATTTTTTATTTTTAATTCCCTTCTAGTGTCTTGATTTATTCTAATGCCTTGATGCCTTCAAGTTGTCTAGGGGACGATATCCTTGTGTAATTCTTAAACATTTTATTTCATCACCACAAGTTTATTTTCCTTCCTTTTATCGATGGTCCATGTTTCACTTGACGTGATAAATGTGGTCGTAGGAATAGCTGAGTTTTGTAAAACGTTATACGAATCGTTTCTTATTTTATTGCTTTGGTTTCTATGGACCTTGCAGGCAAAAAACGTTTTCTGTACAACTGTGCTTCTATGCAATGTGGATCCTCTAAATTTTGATGATCCATCACATCCCAGATAATTAAAACGACAAATTTGCTGTAAAATTTGAACAGGCTTAATCACGATTACCTTCGTTCTGACCCTACGTTTACTACAAATGTCACAGTGTTTATTTTGTTGCAGAGAGACCTTTAGCTCATAATTCTGTAACATCTTATTAAGCATAAATTTTGCCTTTGACAATCGGCCTTCAATTTGTGTAGGCCTATTATCAATTTATCGTCCGCATAAAGCAAGGAATGTACGCGTGTAAACATAAACATAGTTGATAAATAAATTAAAGCAAATTTATAGTATACAATAATAAAAAATATACTAATTTTCAATTCCCAGATTTGGTTATCGAATTATATTTTGGAAAATGTAGTGGAATTAAGCAAAATTTACTTTCAAGGCAAGTATACGGCAGATCCAGAGAAGAAAGAATAATATACGGATGGATAGGAGAAAATATACCATTGCGTATTCGATTACAGATGAAATCAGAAATAAACAGTTAATATGGTGGCCTACAGTCACGACCGAATAATGGTCGAACACAGAATCGCAAAATAAGTGTTGAACTAACAATCCGAAAGAAGGCCAAGGAAAAGATAAGACAGAACACCTGTAGAAGGATATAAGAGTGAGAGAGCGGCCTTTTTGACTTATAGAACGACCAAGATAAATCGAATCTGGAAATTGGAAAATATATGTATGGAAGGTTTAATAAAATAAAAGCGACACTTGATGTAAATACAGGCGCTGATTTATTTAGTATACAAATACACAGAAACTGATACACTTAGTCTGACACACAATTGTTAACTGAACTGAACTGCACTAAAGATCGACACTTTATATACCTTTTCTAAGACAACCAGAAAGATCCAGAAATCTCTATAGGTATACATACATCAATGACAAAAATGTTCCCCACTACAAAACTCTAGACACTTCCACACTACAAAGAAAAACGCCGGCCCAATCAGAGCCTCACGGCACGCCCACGCACCATACAAGCAATACAATAACCCTGTTTACAACTTTGTTTACTAGATGGATGGAGAGTTTTCGAGATCTTTCTCTTAACACCCTCCCTAAAACTCTGCATCCTTACAATAAATATCATCTTTATTAGTAAGTCCTAACTTTTCTTTCAAAAATTCGAATTTCGGTTTTGGCAATGCTTTCGTAAAGATATCTGCAATTTGCTCTTCACTTTTTACATATGTTACATTAATTTCACCCTTTTAGTAATTGTCTCGCACAAAATGATATTTAACATCGATATGCTTACTTCTTTGATGAAATTCCGGATTTTTAATTAGTTTAATTGCGCTCATATTGTCTATATATAAATTATAAGTTGTTATATTAATTGTACATTCATTGAAGATTTTCTTTAACCAAATTATTTCTTTTGTTACTGTTGCAGCACTAATATACTCAGCTTCAGTTGTCGATAGAGCTACGCATTGCTGCTTTTTACTTTGCCATGTTATTGGACCATTCGCAAATTTACATACAAAACCAGAAGTAGATTTCTTGCAATTTTGTCACCTGCGAAGTCTGCATCGGTATAAGCTTCGAGCATACCATTTTTACTATATAGAATTCCAACATTAATTGTACCTTTTAAATATCTCATAATTCGTTTGACTAAGAGCCAATGTTTTTCGCTAGGATTTTCTAATTCACATGATACAATATTAACAGCAAAACTAATATCAGGTCTACTTACAATTTGCAAAAACATTAAACTTCCTACTGCTTCTCGATAAGGCAGTTTATACATTACTTTTTCAGATATAATATCATAAAAACTACAATCAATTGGAGTGGAAACTGGATTTGCTGAGGACATATTAAACTTTTCTAAAATTTTTGCAATATAACTGCTCTGATGTATGAAAACGGAACCATCTTTTAATCTCGAGATTTCTATCCCCAAGAAATTTTTAACGTCTTTAATACTCTTTATAGTAAACTCTTTGCTCAAATCATTTAATATTTTATCAATTAATTCAATTTTCGACGCAGCTAATAAACCATCATCTACATAAATTGTAAGTAAAATTAAATCATCCTCTTTTCTGTAAATATAGAAGCACGGATCAGCAGTACTTTGATAAAAACCCAAGTTTAAAATTAAATTTTTAAAATGATCTGTCCAACATCTAGGAGCTTGCTTTAAACCGTAAACTTTTCTGTAATTTGCAAACGCGATTTGTACCATCATTAAAGCCTTCAGGCTGTTTCATGTATATATCCTCTTTAAGATTACCGTGTAAAAAAGCTGTTTTCACATCAAATTGACCCAGTTTTAAATTAAAAAGTGCAGCAATACTTAACATGAATCTGATGGTATCAAATCGTGCTACTGGACTAAAAGTTTCATTGAAATCTACACCTGGCTTTTGGGAATAACCCTTAATGACTAAACACGCTTTGTATCTATCAGTACCATCCGCATTGACTTTTCTCGTATAAACCCATCGATTATCAATAATTTTACGATTTTCTGGTTTATCAACTAGTACCCAGGTTCCATTTTCATACAACGAGTTTATCTCATCCTGCATTGCAGCTAACCAATTACCTTTTTCATCATTCATTATTGCTTCATTATAATTATTTGGTATATTTTTCGCGAGATGCGAAAAATGCGCAACAGGGAACCCATAAAATTCAGTTTGTTTTCTCTGAGATCTATTGCGTAATTCTCGCCCTCCCTGATTGTTATCTTTCACTTGAACAGATTGTACGGGTTCTTGCAAAGTTTCTTCAAGTTTGTAATCATTATCTTCGCAACTGTTATTAGTGTTTTCTACAATATTACCATTCTCATTTTCATTTACAATATCTTTTATTTTTTCATTATTCAAAGGAACATTAACCGAACTATTAGATACTTTTTCAGGCTTAAATAAAACATCTCTACTTACAACTACATCTCTTAAACTTGGAACATACACTCGATAACCTTTAAAATTTTCGTGATAGCCAACAAGATAGCCTTTAATTGCTTTTTTGTCTAACTTTTTACGTTTCTCGACAGGTATATGTACAAAGCATTCGGTTCCAAAAATCTTTAACTTATCAACATTTGGTTCTTTATTATACCACAACTCATAAGGCGATTTTTTATTATCATGTCTTGTTGGTGCTGTTCGATTAATTACAAATACGGCCATGTTTATTGCTTCTGCCCATAAATGTTTTGGCAAATTCGCGTTCGCATGCAACATGGAACGAGCAGCTTCTACGATAATTCGATTCTCGCGTTCCGCAACACCATTTTGTTCGGGTGTATAAGGAGTATTGACTGTCACTTTAGTGCCTCTTTCGTTCAAAAAACGTTTTACCCATTGATTATCATATTCTTTTCCGCCATCCCGATGAATTTCTTTTATATTTCTTCCGAATTGATTTTCAACTTCCAAACAAAAAACCTTTAATTTATCAACTGCTTCCGATTTATGTTTGATAAAATAAATATATCTAAATCCGGAAAAATCATCTTTAAATGTAACAAAATATGACTTCTTGCCAAGAGATTCAACTTCCATTGGACCGCAAACATCTGTGTAAATTAACTCTCGAACTTCTGTAGCACGATCAGTTTTCGCGTGAAAAGGTAAACGGTGTTGCTTACCGTATGCACAGGCATCACAAAAGAAGTCATCATTTATAAATTTAATATTCGCATTTTTCAGAAAATTTCGTACATATTTAACGTTTTGGTGACAAAGCCGCTCGTGCCATAATTGGAAGGAATAACAATCATCCGATTTTTCGATTTTTCTGTTTGATTTTATAATTTGTTCAACCGGTTCTATTTGTTTACTAAAATTACATGCTTTTGGAAGTTTTACACGCACATCTAATTTTAATAAGTTTCCAAATTCATGGCCTAGTGCAATGATTTGTTTATTTTTCATTAAAAAGCATTGCTTACTGAAATTTGTTATCAAACAATCTATACCTTTCTTACCCGCACATTTAGTAGAAAACAAGTTTTTAATTAAATCAGGAGTATATAATACATCCTGAAGAGTACATTCTAATCTATTACCATCTACATAAGATTCTAAGTCTATGTTACCTATTCCATATGCTGCCATGTAATCACCGTTGCTTATCTTCACATTTACTGGATGTGCGAATTCTTCATACGATGAGAACCAATCCCTTCGATGTGTCATGTGATCCGTTGCTCCTGAGTCCAATGCCCACATATCTGTTTTTTGGTTTTCTCCTTTGACTCCTAGCAGTGCTATTCTGGGAGATGATCCCGGATGCGATGAAGCTACTTCATTTTCAACTTGTAGCGTTATATTCCTACTCTTCTTCTGGCGACAGTTGTAGCTCCTGTGACCCTTCCTTTTGCATTCGAAACACCTGAAGCAATCTCTTTTCAAATGATTGGTCCTACCGCAGTTGGTGCAGAATAATCCTTCCTTTTTCTTCTCCGGATAATTTTTAATATGTCGATGATACTCATTTTTCTGTTTTTCGTTGCCAACTTTTAATTTTGACATCAAAGCCGTTGATGACTCACATGTATCGTCCTTTTCTTGAAGTCTAGCTACTTCAGCCATTAATCGGTCAGTTAAATTTTCTAGATTTTTCTTACTCTCTTCGACTGAATCCCAGGCACTGTGAAAGTGGTTATACTTTTTGGGCAAACAAGACAAAATTCGAGTGAGAAGCATGCCTTTTGGTAGTGAACTTCCAAGAGTGTGCATTTTCTTCGATAGAATTTCAAGCTTTGAAATATTTTGGGCAACACTTTCACTCTCAACCCACTTATAATCGAAGAACTGTTTTTGCACAAAAGACAGAGTTTCATCGGATTTTCTATCGTATACCGAGCTTAATTTTGTCCACATTTCTCTGGCGCTTGTGCAACACATAATCAGCTCCAATGGCTTGTCTTCGATCGTAGTCACAATCAATTTCCTGGCAGTTTTGTCAGCCTTCAAAAACTTTTGCAATTTTTCTTCATATTCATCTTCTTTTGGGCCTTCATGTGGTCTTTGTAATTTTCCTTCACAAACAGCTAGCACATCGTCGTCATCTTCTAGAATTGTTCTTATAACGAAGTGCCACTTGTGCCAATTTTCTTTATTTCGCAACCTCTCAATTTTTAGATTCGAGATATCCATTTTGCTTCTTCAACTAGTTAGCACTTTCTTCTTTCTTTTATATATTTGTACACACACTTGATTTCACACAGCACTACACTCAAGCAAAGCCTGGACCCATAACCTATGGAAGGTTTAATAAAATAAAAGCGACACTTGATGTAAATACAGGCGCTGATTTATTTAGTATACAAATACACAGAAACTGATACACTTAGTCTGACACACAATTGTTAACTGAACTGAACTGCACTAAAGATCGACACTTTATATACCTTTTCTAAGACAACCAGAAAGATCCAGAAATCTCTATAGGTATACATACATCAATGACAAAAATGTTCCCCACTACAAAACTCTAGACACTTCCACACTACAAAGAAAAACGCCGGCCCAATCAGAGCCTCACGGCACGCCCACGCGCCATGCAAGCAATACAATAACCCTGTTTACAACTTTTTTTACTAGATGGATGGAGAGTTTTCGAGATCTTTCTCTTAACAATATGGAAGCACCTTTTAAAGCGATATATGATGATGATGATGATGTATGTGGTCTCATAAGACATAAATAAACGAAGCGTTTGACTACGCAAAAAGATTATACATTGAACGTACTTCCCTCAATTATTTTTTTCATCACAACGAATAGTTGTAGGCCTATAAAGGAACATACTTTTTCCCTTCACAAAACGACACATCGGCTGTGTAATCATGTGCAATCGTCAGTTATGGCATACATTCACATAGATATATTAGGAGCCTTAACTGTTTCACTACATCCAAGTGACAGACAGGCAAACAAGAATGTACTCGTCAAAATGATTAACATGTTTGGCATTCGATTCACAATGTACTTTAGTACTGAATTTGCCGAAGACAACAAATGTTTGACTAATTCTCGTCACTTCAGGCATTTCGGTTGTTTGATTGTACTTTCGTTTCATAATTATTTAGTCCGCAATTTCACCTTAGATTATAATAACCTAGACAAACAATGGATTATTTAATGATATATTGGCATTATCAGCCGACAAGGTTTAAAACATGCAACTAGGAGACTGTAAAAAATAAAATTCTGTACAACAAACTGGCAGTACTCACAATCGTGTACGCCAACGAAATTTTGATTATAAGAAATGAACAAGAAAGTAGGATCCAAACACAAAAATGAGCTTTCTATTAACATATAAATTAGCAGACTGTTCAGTCGTAGAGACACGATAAGAATTGAAGCAATAAGTGAAAATATCAAAATAAGTATGTCTGAATGGGAAATATTAATTGAACCATATGAAGTAATAAGGTACAAACGTTTGGAGAGAACGCAAAAACCAATATTCCACTGAAAGTAAGAAAAGCAATAAAACTAACTAAATTAGCTTTCATTGAAAGCAACTAAAGCGGAAAGAAAGAGAATCCTAGGTGCGAAGAGGAAAGATGGGAACGTACGTAAAGCACAGGAGATGCAGATAAGGATGATTATGGCCTTGTGATCATAAATTAATTAAAATACTTTACGTATCTTATATGATAATTAAGTAGAATAACAAAAACGACGTGTGTAAATTTAGTTAAACCTATATTGAACGGAGGCACTGAACTATTCAACTTATTATCGTGTCTAAATCTTTGTTATTAAAACAAAACAAAAAAATCGAATTAAACATATCTTACGTTTTGCAAATTTTAATACAGAGTTTTAAAACACTCATAGTCGGTTTCGTACGCGTTACGTGCATGCAGAACAGAACAAAGAGAATTCTGTTGCATCACTTCATTGTGTCCGTCGTAGTATAAATAATTAATGCAAACATTCCGGGTAACATAAAAGTTGAAAGCCTGTTTTGACACGGACTTTGTTAGAACGCAGCCGAGTGTTAGTGTGGTGCTGCTGCCGACACAGGTAGACGATTGGTTACGTCTGTGTGTGTGTGTGTGTGTGTGTGTGTGTGTGTGTGTGTGTGTGTGTGTGTGTGTGTAGGCGTACGCTCGCGCGCTTGCGGTCGTCCACGCATCGTAAATGACAAGGGACATATGAAATGTCGGTATGGTTACTTTGATTGTACCCGCGACCGCAACTGTCCACTACCTCTACTATTTCTTATTCTTCTTCTTCATCGCCATAAAATCACCTCATCTCGGTGGTGTTCCCCTCTCTCGTTCCGTCATTGTCGCTCTTCAGATGACACTCTTGTGTGAAATTCCACCGCTGTTAGACTAATTCACATCGACCCACCGGGTTCCTTGTCTTATCGCTTACAGTTTTCATTGCATTATTTTCAATCTGTTGCATTTATGGACATTCTGTTGCCACTGTGGACATTCTTTTTTCTTGTTGCATCCAACCTTCATGTTTTATCACTTAATATAGGCCTACTTTCATCGTTTTGACCTCTTTCCACTCTATACGTTCATTTACTTTCATTCCTCTTTTCATTCCTTTTCTATCCCTCATTCTATTAATACTCCTCCTCTTCATTACATTTATTTCTCTTTTTCCTTTGACATCGTCTCTTATCCATTCTCATCTCGACGTCACTTTTTTATTTCTTCTTCATTTATTATGTAAAACTCTATTTACTTCACTTTAGTTCAGTATTGTATAGGCCTACAACAGCTTTTCCTATAACAGGCAGACGTTTACACGTTTACGTTTACTTTCGTACAATTAATAACGTGGTGAATAGATCTGTGTTAATCAGTGGGTGTCAAGTCTTGATCTTTTCTTAAAAACTAATTATTTCTAATGCGCTGTCATTTAAAAACTCAGATTATGATACTTACGTTGTGAGTCACGTACATATATTCTAGGTCTGAAATGTATTCATCTGGAAACTTTTAATTTATAAGGAAATAAATGTCATTGTAATGGAAAGCTGTGAATATGTAGCATACATTGCAATATAAGGATAAGTTAAGTACTGTGTGCACATAACGGGTTTAGTTAGAAAACGACGAATGTTCAGAACGAATGAAGAGAAGAATAGGCTTTGCAGAACAATCATTTAAGGTGGGGAAACATTTGTTAACAAACAAGTACAACACCATGGAGGTGAGAAAGGAGTACACTATTTTATAGAATGAGAGTTAGACATTGGGAAATCAGGACAGGACTCTTCTAGAATTTTCAGATTCGTCGATACAGCGGAAAAGAGAAGAACAAGGGAACTTAACGGAAGTTTATTAAAGCAAGTAAGGAGTAAGACGATACTATAAGAAATGAAATCTAGGAAGATTAATTTTATAAGACACACTTTAAGGCGTCAATATTTTACTCCGACCATCCTAGATGGCGAAATCTCAGAAAGAAAACAGTGGTAAACCAAGAAAACTCTATTGTGTTGATAATGTTGAGAAGAGAATGGAACATTGGAGTTACCGTTACAAAGAAAAGATCAGCAGAAATCAGAGGCGAGTGTATGAGTAGCCCTTACATCATAGTTCATTTAGTATTATGCCATCAACCATCCGTCTATGTGTTATTACAACAAAATAGCCACAGTATATAACGAATGTTATACTCAGTGCCTTCTCGTGTATATTTTCTCTTCTGCGGTTCTCATTCTGTGGAATGGTTTGCAGCAAGTTTCCAGTCTTCGCAGTTTTCTGCAATCCTCTTCATGGCCGCGTAGTTGGGGCAACTGGTGTCCTCCAATATCTGGTCGATGTACTCCAGCCTCGGTCTGCTCTTGTCGTTCTTGAACTCCACAGTGACCTCGATGAAGGTCTTGAGTCAGGAGGTGCCACGTCCAGGCGTCCGTCTTTCTCCAACGTTTCCCAAAGGCATGGCTTTGGGTCCTCCATCCTCCTCAAACTTCTTCGTTCGTCACTTTGTCCATCCAGGGAATCTTTAGCAATCGCCGGTAACACCAAAACTCAAACTTCACTACTCTTCTCTTTTCCTGTTCCCCAAGTGCCCGTTCCTCACTACCACACAACTGTCTTCACCAGGTGTTTCCTGAGGTTCATTTCTATGTTGTTGGGGGTAAAGACATTCCGCTTCTTGTTAAATGCAGTCTTGGCTTCATAAATGCGGCCAAAGCTTTCTGTCTTGGATCTCTCTCAATTTGGTGCCTTGAAAGAGTAATCTCCTGCAGTCCCCACCCGGATATCCTGATCGAGGACTATTTTACCGTCGGAAGTTTCTTATAAGAGGACCCTTATATTCCCATATTTGGATGACACTTAGGTTAGCTGCTGATACTTGGAATACCCTGAGGATCTTTAATGATGTGGTTTCCCCTTGCCCCCCACATCGTATGCCGTTGGTCGATACACCGCTCATCCATTTTTAGGTGTGATTTCTCACTCGAAGGAGACCGTTGGCACTTGGTAGAGGGAATCGAGTTATTTATCGCAACCACCCACGTATTCTGTCTTTGAATTGAGGTTGCAAGAAGTTCAGTTTCTGCGACAGCTATAAACAAGCAGACTACGCCTGTACATGCGACACGGTGTAACTCGTAACTAAACTTAAATTATACCGTAATCTAACGGTCATAACAATACGTTTGTATTCATATAAAATATCATTGGTATAGGTGTATTAATTACTTTTTATATAAATTTTGTTGAGACAACAAATGCTCTTTAGCCTCTCCTACCCGTGTTTGTTGTTTTCCATCCTTCCTTGTGACTCGTCTCTCTCATGGCTGGGTGACGGTAGTATATTACCAATCGCATGTTTGTAGATCGTCTACAACTTTTCTTGCTTAAAGTTCCATTTTCCACATTACTAAGCTATTTTTCTCTTCTCCTTCTCTTCGCACGTTTATCCATCTATTGTGTCTCTATGTTTTCCAAAAAAATATATCACATCTTCATGCTAATTCTAATCGTTTCGTTTGTTATCTATTCCGGTAAACATCTCAGACTTCTATAAAACATTCACTTAACACGCTATAATTTGCTTTCTTAAACAATCCGTACTACAAATTCACATCCTACTACAAATCCGTTTACATCCACAATTGACAGCCGTAGGCTTATAGCCTATGAGTTTCGGTACCAAAACTGACTCGTAGCCTATAGACTACGTCAGTTTCTTCAGTTAATTTGTCTTCGTTTCTTCAGTTTCTGTTGAAGGTTTGGTTATACAATATCCCGTGTAATGCTGTAATCCTGAGTATTCTATTAGATACGTATTTCCAAATCAGTTTTTCTGTAAATATCCTAAAAAATTGTTTTTTACATTATCTACGCTTGTTGCAGATACAATTCACTGTCGGTTAGTTGTAAACGATACACAATCAGTTTACTCTTATACTTTTAATTACATAATTTAACAAATTATTATTAATGCGTGACGGATAGAGATTTCCATAGAACGAGATCTCTTTCGCGCTTTCACTTTTATTAATATTAAAATCGCTTTTTCTCTCAAACTTCGAGACTGTTATCAAATCCCGCGTTAATGTGGCCGAGGAATGAATCGCATTTCATCTGTCAACTGTTTCTAGGAAGTTAATCGACGGCATGGTTCTGTGAAACGCTGAATATAATATCCCGCTCAGACCGCAATATCTACTTTGTGGCGTGATCACAATAGTTTCGCTGACAGAGGAACTGGATTTTTTAAACGGGACGTGGAAAAATGAACACACGCCGCGTGTGGACAAAGAGTTTCGTCTGTCTGCAGAGACTCAGTAATACGTTTCTACAGTAGTGTTTACAGTTACGTTTACCTAAAGAGACATGACACAGCGTTACTTTCCAAACAATATTTGATGAAATAATAATAAAAATAAATTCAAAGTGCTTTAAAAGCACGCTTTACACTTCTTCCTCTTGCAGCCTAGGTTGTGGGTGACCATAATCTAAAGTCAAGTCTTCGAGTTATCTGAAGTCTGAAGTCCGGAGACGATTAGCCTCTGTTTTAAATCACTGCATCCCTTTGAAACCCGTTTTCGCAGCCATCTGACCCCAGAACGTCTTTCCTAGCATCACGCTAAAATTTCTTCCATCACTCTTTCCTTCCCATATTAGGCCTGTAGTTAATTACGCACTGTGTCTTAGTACACCACCTATTAATCGTTCTTCAAACAATACTTTCTTATAATCTTTCGTTTTCACGTATCCTCTCAAACGAGTCCATAATTTCTCGCTCTAGAATAATTGCTCCTTCCATGAAAACTTGTGTTTTCTCCTCTATAACCAATTTAATCCCTTCCAAATAGTCCATTAATTGTTCGCAAAGAAGTATAAGCACCTACACAAATGATTTTATAAGACATTTCTCTCTTGTGTGATCATTACTTCTTGCTTGTACCAGTTTATTCGTTTTCAAAACCATCTTCTCTGTCCAATTTTAAAGTTAATATTTTCTTGATATCTTCCATCCGCTAAAACTGTAATACCAAAATACTCCAAAGTCTTTACCTGTCTCAATTTTGAACTTTCCACTTTAATTTTATTTGACGTATCTTATCTTCTATTACCGTCATTTTTTCCTTTGCCCTTAAACCAAATTTATCGTAATAACCACATTTTATTGAATATAAATCTAACTTTCATGACATTCTGCCCTTATGCATAGAATAAATAAATAATGAAAGATACGAAGAACTTTGGCCTTATGAAAAACACGCTCTGATAAAATAGATAAAATAATATGACCAGAGGCTCTTACACGTGCTTTATTTTGCCTCAAGACCCTAGATAAAATACGTGTTTTATTTTGCCATGATAGTGATAAGACCCTGGATGGCACTCCTTCCTGGCATTCGCCCTGTTTTTATACTCTTTCGAAAAAAATACCGAAGGTGGTGAAATCAACTAATATAACAAAATATATCCTTGAAACTAAGGAAAGCAAGACGCGAGCAAAAATAATTAAATAAGCAAGAAATACCACGACACTACTGATAGAGAATTATTTTGCTGGCAAGTATATTTTTATTTTATAAAATATTCATAAACGTAGATTAAGAATACTCAAAAATTACATTTCAAGCTTTAAAGAAAAAGATTAGGCTACGCCTTTTTATAACTCCTAATTCCTACCCAGAAACTTTACTTTCCCAATAAATTGATAACTAGTTCTGGACACTAGAGAGAAGTGACTGTATAAGTCATAAATACGAGGATTGTCCAATAGAAACACGTTTGGAGGATTGTAAAGCATTTTTTATTCAACAATTTTAAAAGAAGTCTCCTTAACATTAAAACATGAGTCCCACTGTTGCACTAATCTGTAGATTCCCTGCTGGTAAAATTCTTGCGGCTGTTTGCGGAACCATTGCTAATAGCAAACTCTCCTCAGCGTCCGATTTGAACCGCCGTCCTTTTAGTGATTTATTTAATTTGCAAAAACATGATAATCGCACTGCGACAAGTCGGGACTGTAAGGTGGATGTTGTAAGACTTCCCATTTCATACGACCAAGTAGATCTTGAATCGTCTGGGCTACATGTGGTCGAGCATTATCATGCAGAAGAATGACACCATTTGTGAGCTACCAGGGACGTTTATTCTTGATGCTGACCCGTAAGCGTTTTAACCTGTCTGCGTATCGCTCAGCGTTGATGTTGACACCAGGTTCTTTAAAATCTAAGAGCAGCACACCCTGATAATAAAAAAATATGGCCACCATTACTTTCCTGCCGAAGGTTGGGACCGACATTTTTCTCCTTCGGAGATTGTGCATGCTTCCACTGCATACCCTGACATTTGGATTCTGGTTCATAGTGATAACACCAAGACTTATCACCGGCAACAATTTGGTGTAGAAAGGCATTTCCTTGTTGTTGATAGCGCATCAAATGCTGTAATAATAAGGCTGAACGCAAATTTTTCTGCTCATCAGTAAGCAGTCGTGGAATCCACTGAGAAGCAACTTTGTGATAGCGAAGACTATGAATGATGGAATGAACAGTTCCAACGCTAATGCTCACAAATGAGAAAAGTTCTCTAACTGTGAAGCGCCTATTTGCGCGTATAGAAGTTTCCAGCTGTCTCACATTTTCGTCTGATGCTGCAACACATGCAGGTCCGAGACGGGCCAAATCTTTAGTGGATTCTCTTCCTTGTCAAAATTTATTGCACCATTCAACCACTGCCGGATAAGAATAACTATAGTCACTATATACAGCTTTCATTCTCGTATAAATTTCAATTGGCTGATGCCCCTCAGTGGCCAAAAACTGAATAACGGCACGCAGATTATCTTTGGACGGATTTTCTATCATAGATGCCACTGTTCAACCCAGTCACAAAGCTTAGAAAAGAGCAAACTGCAAATATTTTTGACAGACGTGTTACTAGTAGGCCTATACTTAAACAGTCATTATAAACAAATGAATTATGTTGCCATGGCGACGAAGTTACGGCTACGCAGATCAAAATGCACCCATTTTGTAGCTTTTTATTATTTTCTCTACATTAAATGGGACAGTAGAAGGCTGGCCAACACAAAATGGTTAATGTTGTTTAGTTTTCTTGTATTCCACAGTACGATTACTTAATTTGGCATTTAGAGTTTTAATGTTGTAGTCCTACAGCTATTATGATAAAACGAATATTTAAATAATAATACGTTAATAAAATTAAAATACAAAATAAGTATTGCTAATTCCAGTAAATAATACATCGAACTAAATAAGTGAACCATAAGTAAGGAAAGAAACACAGGGTACAAAAAATACAATTGAAAAAAAAGAATCAATTTTAATGAAAGAAAAAAATATTCAAACGTTTTTGTAGTCACAGTTGTCACTTTAATTTAAATGAATTACAAACTATCTTCTTCTTCTTCTTCTTCTTCTTCTTCTTCTTCTTCTTCTTCTTCTTCTTCTTCTTCTTCTTCTTCTTCTTCTTCTTCTTCTTCTTCTTCTTCTTCTCCACGTCAAGGTATAGGCTTACAGCATGTTCCGCCTTCACTGAAGCGATCTCTTCCTTGGTCTACCTATAGGCCTATCTCGTATTCCCTGAGGTCTGTATCTTATTACTTGTTTAGGTAGTCTCACATCTTCCGTTCTCTCGATATGCTGCCTCCATTTTATTTGTACTTCCCTTATTCTGCTGGCCATAGAATATACGTTTAACTCGGTTCTCATATCTTCACTTCGTATTTGGTCTCTAAGGATGCAACCTTTGGTTTTTCTCAATAACTTCATTTATTACATTAATTACAAACTATAAAAAATATAATTTAAATCCCTGACTTGCAGTTCAAAATATACCTAGTTTTAAATTTAAAACTTTAAAAAAATAATTAAGATAAATTTAATGCCTCTAAATAAAGATATCCTTAATTTGATTTTAATCATTTCGCTATACGATACGGATGTACCGAAAACAAATAATAAACAAAACAAACAAATAATAAGAATGTATTAGTGACGAAAGTTTAATAGATTAATTTGCGGATAGCTAAGTTTGCGTCCTCAATATCAATAATGAAGCCTTGAAATTCGACCGTATTGCAGGGACAGAAAGTCTATATGTATGACTACGAAAGTCATAGCTTAAGGATTACTGCCGAGCAACGGCTCAGGTAACGAACGGACGTAGTCACTTTATCACTGAAGAAGACAAACTGTTACAGGAATAGAAGAATCTTTGAATACGGAAAATTAATATACCGACGTATGAGTGTCGAAGGAACTAATAAACGGAAAACTTCAGTCCAGTTTAATGAATAAACCAAGATGCAATGCAATTATTAAAGAATACAATATTTATAACCGATCACAAAGCATTCCATTGTTACTCTGCAGAACTGTAAACTGTGTGTCTGGCGGCGACCGTGCACTGTTGTGAATCGGTGTCGCTTTCTCAATAACAACGGCAGGACGACGAGCTAATCACAATTCTGAAAGGTTTTCTTTTTTATGACAGACACTTAGTCCAAGATGTCATAAATGTCGGTGTGACAGAGCCTCTCCACCGGCTGGCTTTTAATAAACGATAAACCGGCCTCGCAGAGAGAGAGAGAGTGAGAGAGAGAGAGAGAGAGAGAGAGAGAGAGAGAGAGAGAGAGAGAGGCGACAGGAACTGGAATTTCGAGAGAACACACTGTCAGCGTTGACTAGCCTCCGCACCATTACAAACACACACACACACACACACACACACACGCTGTTTGTTTGCCCTCGTAAACTTGGTCGGTACATACGCTACAGCGACACACACTGTGTGTAATAAAAACGTTTCGCTCTCTCAGTTTTACTCTCCGTCTTCCCCCAGACTCTTTCTTTCTCTGTATAACGTAGGCCTACACGTAATCTCTTACTACATCACACTGTGAACGCATATCTATCTATACTCACTTCTCTCCTCCCCTGCTCGTACTTGAGATTCATTACAAGCTCATTCGCAATGGTCCTCTTATAAAATCTCTTCGATTTTTTTGTTTGTCTTTATACTTTATACTCGTCAAGTCGTGGTATTAACGGTCGAGCAATAACAAATAATAACTGCCAGGTATGCCCGTCGCCGTTGACAGTAAAAGAGCATATCATAGGTGTTGACAGAAAAGAAAAGCCACACGGGATTATACCAAATTTGTTGGAGTTGTTTGCTGAAGGTCAGTCGGGCTCTGGCCTCCTGCGTTTAACTTGAGCCTTCATGGCTAACAGGCGTTTAATGTTATAAAGGAAGAGAAATTTGTTAACGCGACAACAAATTGCTGAACACTGTGTTGTCTTAGTATTAGGCTAATGACTTCAAACAAATGTTTTCAATTATTGTATTATTATTATTATTATTATTATTATTTATAATTAAATTATTGTTAATTTCTACAACTAGGTATATATACGAGAGTTAGTTGAAAAGTTCGCGGAGCGACATCCGTAGCTTAGCTGTAAAACTAAATTTTTTCGTGTGCTGCAAGATTATATGTGAACTCCTGTTAATTTCCAAATCCATCTATCAATTTATTCATTGTTTAGAAGCTGTTGAAAATTGACGTGTCATGCGTGTTTTGAAAAAACGGACAAAATCAAACATCGTGGTGTGATTATTTGTTAAAAATTATTTAGCGCCAACGGAAATTCAGAACGAAATTGTAAATGTGTCAGGAGATGCTGCTACTTCAAAGCCAACGGTTTGTAAGTACACACTTGAGTTTAAACGTGGTCGAACGAGGATTGAACACGACCCCAACCCTCCGTACTGGACGCCCAAAAAATGCGACAACTCTAGATGCGGCAGCCATCTTGAACAACGCTTTTTTACACCAAATTCTTGAGTTAAAGTATGATGCACATGCTCATATGAAATGCCTATGATTTCAGCAACGTCATCCACTCCTCAATCTGAAGTCTTCAAACGCCCTATGAAAATTTTTCAATAGTGCCATTTTTTGTTGCACTTTTTGGACGTCCACTGCTGGGATCGTCTTCAGCGCTTGTACGACCACGTTTAAAAACGAGTGTGCCCCACTTACCGTTGTTTCTGAAGGCGCAGAATCTCCTAACACATTTACAATTTCGTTTTGATTTTCCATTGGAGCTGAAACGTTTTTAACACAGAATTCATCACAACACGATGTTCGATTTGGTGCACTTTAAAAACGCGCGTGACAGGAAAATTTCAACCAGCTGGTAAAAGATGGATAAATTGACAGATGTATCTGGAAATTAACAGGTGTTCACGCGAAATATACGTCTTGCAGCACACGAAAGATATTAGTTCTACCACTGAGCTATAACGTCGCTCCGCGAACTTTTCAACTGACCCTCGTAATATCGATGTAGGCCTACATATTGTGTAACATAGTATAAAATAATATATTACATAGTATATAAACATAATTATATTGACTATCATAAATATATTTAAATATTAGGTAAAATACCCTTTTAGGTAAATACTATGTGAGGTAGTTTTTAAGAGTACTTTTGAAATAGGCCTACATGTGAGGAGAAAAAAATAGTTACGTTAGACACAAAGTAATATTTTAATCGAAACTAAATCTGTACACATTATGTTCACATTGACTAGGAAAACTTGTTCTCTAGATCCGCTAATCAACCAGCCGACTATACAAAAAGAAACCGTCGTAATCCAGCAAGTACATAGGATTGAATCTGGGCCGTCGACACAGTGTCTACAAGGCTTAAAATATAAAAATATGTAGGCTACTGCTTAGCAGCACGAATTTCACCGAATTATAATTAGCAGCAAAAATCCATCTCTACAAGAACTATTTTAAGACCTGGGTGAGCATACGACCTGCAACTGTGAGGATCATCAGTTAAATCCACTGCCGACGTCATCAGATGGTTTTAAGCCAAAGTTCTGAGGGAAATCTTGGAGACACCATGATACGTGCCCAACGAAGATATCAGTCGCGATTTGGGAATATGTTCAGCGAACGAGTCAATTACAAGACTGAATGTTAATTATTCTGATAAACTATTATCAGATAAACAAAATAGATAATAAATTGTCATATGTTTACAGTGAAGTGCACAGATTTAAGAAGTTAAACTCTCCGAAATTAACGAACAGATAGACCTATGTAGTGTTTCTTTGTATTTGTATGTATATAGTGTCTAAAGTATTTTCCTTGTCAAAACTAAGTTATGGAATAATGGGTTGTTGCTTTAAGCAGTACCGCACAAGCCATAATTCTGTGTCACAAAATTTACTTTGTGGCACTGCATTACGGCAGATTTAAAACAACGAAAAAGTTAAGAATTTCTATCTCTCTCTGTAGATAGACCTAACGCCTCGTTACAAGACCTAACGCCTTGTAAAATTTTCTCAAGTACTTCGTCTTCACAACTTGCATTTAAAAGTTGATGCAGGTATGTAAGCTTACATAAATGTCTCCATCTTTAATTTTTGTGTTATTTTCTGGTTATTTATCAGCTTTGACAGCTTAATAACGGGTTAATGTTTTCTACTCTTCCTTTGACTTCTGCTTCTTGGTATGTGTCTAAACATACATTCAACATCTGTGTACATTGTGTGATAAATGAAAATTATTTAAGCAAAAGTTCAAATTAATAAAGAAAAAGTTGTTTTTTCTAGTTAAAGAGTCGTCCAACCAAATTAATATCAAGGTGGTTGTCAACAATAGTCAAAAAGTAGATCTTCAGGCAAATTACGAAGTGATCTCAAGCATAAACAGGTTGAGTACCCCTGTGTCAGACGTTAGTTTCGGCGTTAGGTCATTCCTCGAGTAATCATAGAGGCAGTGAACGCTCAGATGTCGTGATGTGAGCGCATTTGCAAACAATTCGCATTAAAGTTATTTTTACGCGTTTCCTGCGTAGCGTCCGGCTTATCGAAGCTCGCTCATGATTTATTAAT
Source organism: Magicicada septendecula (assembly GCA_034769895.1). NCBI lineage: Eukaryota > Metazoa > Arthropoda > Insecta > Hemiptera > Cicadidae > Magicicada > Magicicada septendecula. The sequence continues at coordinate 117,653,885 of CM068375.1, read as the reverse complement.
ATAACAACAAACTAACGTAATAATTATTATCAACAAGAATAATAATACGAATTTCATAGAAACGTTTCTCTACTGCCGACGATTATTTGTGTGTGTGTGTGTGTGTGTGTGTGTGTGTGTGTGTGTGTGTGTGTGTGTGTGTGTGTGTGTGTGTGTGTGTTATAAAACTTCTTGAAATAAAAGCTAGGAGGAAAATAAATACCAGACATTTTCGCACGCGTGCGCCCCTCCACACAAACACACCCACATTTACATCATAAATGTATTTTTTACTGATGTAGTATTGAATTACAGCATCTGCTGAAAAGTACAAAATCGATCGCATGATGATCAGTCTAGGACCATGGTAACAGGAATTTATAGGCCTACCTACTTGTTACTGCAATAACTAGTAATTGTAGTTCTATAGGCCTATAACTAATTTTTCCGGTGAAGGGTTTGTGAGGATCGGACACAAAATACAACTTTGTGATGTTGTACAATCGGTATAACACAACTTTTAAATTATTTGTGTCGATGTTTCGACAATATTTATTGTCATCATCAAGACCATATAAATACCGGCCATGAATTCTATTTCAATAACACCAAAATCCAAGTTACGAAAACAACTAGCCTATTTCAAAAGATGCGTACTGGAAATGATTCAAATAAAAAGTGATGGTCAGATTTACACTACATAGGAAATCTAAAATTTTAGCCCTATTAGATGCATGGTTTAGATCTCACAGCTAATTGAGTAAGTCGTCCTAAGTGTATTAGGCGATTTTGTTTTGCCATTTTACAATGCAGATTTGAAGAACATGGATCAAATTTTGTTTAAACTGTGAGATAAACTGCTCTGTCCTGGTTATCGTGTTCAGAAGGCTTCCCGGCGAGACTTCTGTGCGTGAACAAGCAGTTTACAAGCTTCAAAGACTGCCGTAAATAAATTGAAGATCGTGGTTGTCAGATGAATATTGTAGTTTTGTGTTCCACGAAACTTCATCACTAAGCGCATGGGTAAATAAACAGTACTATTCTGACATTTTACGCCATTTGTATGAACCTATTCGTAGAAAACGACCAGGTTTACGGAAGAATAATTTATGAAAATCGCAGCCCGATAATGCGCCTGGACGCAAGTAATTGTTTGTTAAGAATTTTGCCAGGCTACGCAAAAGAAAACGGCATAATGATGACACGGCAAATGCCGTAATTCACCAGATGTGTCCCTACGCGATCTTTTCTCTTCCTAACAGTGATTATTTTAATGAAAGGGCAACGTTTTGCGACCATTGAAGACGTAAAACGAAAATCGCTAAGCGAGCTTAAGGCTGTACCAAAAAGTGCATGCTTGAAATATTTTGAAGACTGCAAAATGGCAGGCATAATCGTGTTAATTTCGACTAAGACTACTTTGAAGGAGGCAGTATATAAGTGTCGACGAATGAACGCATAATTTTTAAAATAAACACGAACTGCATGATCTTTTTGATCAAATCTCGTATCTAAGCTAATTATTTAATTACAAATATGACATTTTTTGTATAGTAAATCATATGTACTTACTCTTTATTGTTAACTAAAAAAATACGTCTGAAAAAATCCAAGGAAAGCTAACAATTAGGCCTAATAATGTGTTGATAAATTCTTTTTAAATTTCCAATTAAATTAGAAATTTCTCGACTTCGTTTTTTGATGGAATGACATCTGACTGAAACTTAATGACGAAATTTTACAGAATATTACAATATAGTTCTTATATATTATTATAATTATATAATAATAATATAGACCTAGTTCTTTTATTCAGTCTGTAATTAATTTGTAATCTTAAACATGAAAGCTCAAAACACCGATAGTCTATATATAATTTTATACCAAATTTGTCAACAAACTGAATATAGACCTTATGTATCGGGGAGCAGCTTGGCAAAGCTGGTTCACAAAAAACGCAAACAATTGCTCGCAGAAGCGGAGACAGTAGACAACGCTGTTTTTAGCATATTCAATGATGAGACATCTAGGCTAAGTTGGTTGATTTGTTCCCTCAGTTCTGAGATGTCTCTTTGTCGCATGACTAAACGTTTGGTGATCAGAAAAACAAAATGTGTGTTAAACCTAAAAAACAGTGCTGTTAATAGTAAAAACTGTGAAAATTAGTAAACATATATAATTTGCGCTGTAATATATTCACTAGTACAATCCCAATCAGCCAAACGCTTATTCTTTGCCACCAGTTTCGAGAAAATCGATCGCTGAAAGTTGATGTCAGTGGGTGACAATTGACGCGTCATTTTGAATGAAATGTAGAATATAGGTAGACTATATCGAAATGCACACTACGCTCGAAACTACCTTAATTACTTTAAAATACACAATAAACCGGATTTTAGTAAAGCGGGTTGACAAACTTTCACCAAAATAGGAATTCGCGTACGTCTTCTTTACGGCCATGTACCTACGGGCATTTTTACGCCATATAAATTATGAAAACAGCATTTCCCACGTATGAGACAGTACACTAGTAATTTTGCCTTATGCTACCAAGAGAACGGGATTCTTCACTTTTTTCAGACTTATATCAACTCAAAACTCGAACAAGTTATTAATGGGGCCTCTTCGACGTTAACACTTCTCCTCCTTCTTCTCTACTTACTTTCTTCTTCTTCTTCTTCTTCTTCTTCTTCTTCTTCTTCTTCTTCTTCTTCTTCTTCTTCTTCTTCTTCTTCTTCTTCTTCTTCTTCTTATCTTCTTTTTCTCCTTCTCTTTCTTCTTCTTCTCTGCTGGGGTTTGCCCTGAGCGTCGTGACTCATAACTTTTAACCGTGTTAGAAGAAATTTTCAGATGATCCGCCAGTGGTCTCTAACTTCAACAGTCTTTATAATTTCAGACATTGAAAAATCTGTGATCTGAAATTGGGTGAGTAGATTCTCAATACCAGATCGAAAAATGCTGTGTCCCATAAAGCTTAATATTCTTCGCTGAATAGTTGACAGTGGACAGCTAACATCATTTCCTTTGGTTCCTCTTAAGATCGGGATATTTCGTATGAGCTGTCCATAGATCATCTTGAGAAAGTTCATTTCAGAACTATTCGAGCTTTTTACAGAAGGTTGCAATGATGATTACAGTCTTATATCATTAAACCTGTCTCTTGTAAATTTGGTTATTTAACAATTTAAAAAATTTTTCATCGTTTTGACATTGTCATTCCTATTCTCCTAATGATGTCCTCTTCGTGAATCACATTGCTTGATATTTGAGCCTTGAAGTAGATACTGTGGCCTGTCATATGCCTGCCGTAGACCTATATTAAGTTTTCATGTGATGATAGGAATCCTGTTGTTTGACGTTCATCAGGAAGCATTTGGATCGGTTGAATTTTAAACCGATCGGACAACGTATCTGCACATAACATCACTTACCTCATTTATAATTATGCGTGTAAGCGCGCTCGTACGCTCCCACACGGTCTTTTGTGTGCACAGTTTCCTAATTATTTAGTATGCTCTACTATTATTAAATTTTTTAAATTGTTTACCTCAAATTGTATGATGAAAAAATGGAAACAATTAATTAGTGGTAAGTGTTTCAAAACACGTGAGAAATCGACGACGACGCTCGACTAGGCCAGCTATTTAGGTCCCCTATCGGAACAAAAAAACAACAATGTTATATAACGTTTTTGTAGTTGAAAGCAAGGACACTCGGGTGAAAGACAGGATTTAATTAGTACGATTATTTGGCAATAGGTTTCGCGCTGTGCAGACCGCGGAACCGTGAAACGAATTCAGTTCCTCCCTTTCTCGTCTTGTTTGATTTCCAAGAAACGCTGGCTCAGACGGCTGCTAATTAGGTTAACGATCTGCATCCACTTACCGTTGCCGAAAGATGGTTACACGCAGCAAACGGATTAGAACGCCCGCTTGTCCGACGCTATCAACGGACCGTTTGTCGAAGAAAAATAATTTTTTTTTACATTACATAAACAGCACCTGTGAAAGCGTTTAGTCTGCTGACGTTTTATAAGGTCATGGCGATGCTTCCCGTTATATCTACCAGAACTTAGGGTATTTCCTCCTTCACGATCTCGTGTTTAATGAGGTTGGCGAATACTATGACAACCTCTTGTGTGGTTTATCTATTAACAGTTCCACGGTTTTTGTGGACCTATTGCTTGACATTATTCCCCAGCCAGACACTTCCTTCCTATCTATTCGTCTACGTCCATCTATGGTTTCTATTGTAATCAGCACCATATTTCATTATTCGCTTCTCATTAAGTCCTGCAAGTAACAATCTCTCTACCTTTATGGTGTTGTCTCTATTTGTTTACTTTTTTTACCATTAGTTTCAATGCGTTATTATACTGTTATGTATTCTGTCTCTCTTTAATTCTGATCATTATTCTATATGCCCAAATTTCAAAGGTCAGAAGTTTTGACAGATCTTGTTTTTTTTAGTGTCTACGTTTTGTATCCATCCAACGGACTCACGCGGTGGGCTCTGCCCTCCAAACCTCTTCGTTCGATCCTGGCCAGTAACACCACTGCGAGATCTTCGACCAGCAAGTGTTTTGACTCGTATGCTACACGAAACTCCCTATTATATTTGCCTTAGTCACTCTATTTTTGCGGAGGAGATTTGCGAAATGATGCTCGTGGTTGGAAATGAGGATGCCAGGCATGACCGCGTAAAACTGGCCAAAGAGTGTCAGATGCTTGGTCGGACCACCGAAAAAATGTACTACCGTCCTCTGCAAAGGCGAAATTCATTTACCTCATAGACAACTTGAAACCGTCTTGTTAATTCTATGAACTTTCTGAAGCCGTCATAAGCATCTTCGACATGGATAAGTACAGCCAAATAAGGACCGACATTAATAATTCGGTAAAAGTCTTACTGGTTCACGTTGTGTTATATTGTTTCAATTTGTGCAGTGCACGGCTAGCCGACATATTTTATTACCCATTACCATCATTATACACATTTATTTTTGTTAATTACCAAATACGAGGATCGTGAAAAGCAAAAAAAAACAAGACTAATTAGGCCAGTCCTTGGCGCTGGACTGGCAAAAATCGAGCGGAATAGTAATGAACCGGCGTTATTAAGTAAGCAGTGGTTCTGTTAGTGAAACCCCACTCGGTCCGCGGTTTAGATACACTGCGGCGGGTTTCACCAACATCCTGTTGTTTAGATTTAGTAATTACGCACAGAGATTCCGTATAAGTGTTAAACAAACACTCGTGCCGACAATTATGCCTCAACATTTTGTTTCAATTCCCGTTTGGTTCGATGAAACGAGGGCAGAAACAAAACACTAGTTGATTTTTATGTATCCCGTAGTTTGCAGTTTTATTATAGTTTCGTATGGAACAGTTTTTACCTGACTGAAAAACAAGTGTTGTTTACTCCTGACATGCCGACTACGAATTACACGGGTTTAAAAATTCTTCCAGACGATACACAAATCCTGGGAATCGTCGTCACTGGTTTGATCTTTGCTACTGACGTGGAAAAACTGAGTGACAGTCACTGCATGTTACCTTCATAACGAGGAAGCGATGATAGATGTCTGTCGGTCATAATTAACCACAAACCTATCCTCCAAATGGTAAGATCAGATTTACTAAAACGCGTAAAGCATTCAATATTAAACAAAACCTGTGTCTCACTGGGAACAAGACGCTACTCAACAACACAGATACAATCTTCATGTACAACACCGCAGTCTGACACAGTTATTAAAATAATTGTGTACTCTGGGACTGTGCTTGAAACCGGTACGTCAACATAACACACAGGTTTCACTCAAAATCTTTAACACCAACTTTGTCACTACGTACTTCCACACTGCTAAAAACTTCGTTCTTGACGAGGGCTTTCGGTGTCTCCGCCATCTTCATGTTTTAAACGACCTTAAACAACGAACGAAGTATTTAGCAGTGTGGCAATAAGTAGTGAGTGACAAAGTTGGTGTTAAGATGGCTGCTAATAAAACTTGAAAAAACTCAAAATCTTTAAGTTGCCTGCCAGATGGCTCATGGTGTGTATCTGACCGGTGGTCACACAATGACTTTAACGTTCAGTACAGAAACGTCATAATTATCCAGTAAATCAAGGAACACTTTCTCGCGTTGCGGTGGAATCAAAACGCTAAAGTCGTTTCACTGAAGACTGATTCCCACCAAGACGACTGAAGAAGTGACGACCAAAATATCTAGCATAAAATTCAGGAAAACCATTCTTGAAGACTGAAATCGACCACACACAATTATTAAAAAAGAAGAGAAGAAGAGGTGCGGACGTCTTATCTACATGCTTACTGTATTACTGTAATAAGGCATCAGATTGTTCATCATCTCTTAGCAATTTCAGAAGAAATTGCAGGTCTTAGCAAGACAGATTCTTCCTGACCTTATCAGTACCACTTGTGGGTTGATCGTTGTTTTCAGCTAACGTATATATACTTGTACTTGTTCAGCACTGTGTATTCCGGTCCAGTCGCGAATGTTTTTTTTTTTTTTACTGTGTAAAACCTCTTTCCCTTCAATTCCTCTACGACCTTCTATTTTGCCCTTTATTATCAGTATATTCCCTAAATATGCTAGTTTCCCATATTTAACCGTTTTCAATATCTGTCGGTCTGCATCTGTCCTGCTTAAGACTGCCTCATTGGTTTGCATAACTGTTCAGAGTATTCTGAGGAGTCCTCTGTGCAGCCACATCTTCAGATTGATTTTGCTGATTTCAGTGGCCCTAGGGAAAGCCTGAAAATCATGGTGGCTGTGGCTGATACAGGTGGCGGTGGCGGATGCAGGTGGCGGAGGATCGGGAATGCCTTTCAGGTGAGAGTGATATGAGGAAAATTGTATACCTTGCGTGGACCAACTGGGATTGCAGCGTCTGAATCAGATTGAGCGGCTGGAAACGCGTCTGATTCCATGTTAGGGAGGCTTACTTCGAAGCAATGAAGGTAATGGAAAACCACACTGTTAATCTGTTTCCAGGAAGTTGTTATGTCCAGAAGATATCAATCAGATTAGCTCGTAGAAATAACTGTCTAATTAAAAATGAAGTTACATAAAATAATCTGATTGGAAAATACGTGATTTCCTAATAACGTAGATTATCTGGTATTTAGTAAAAGAAATAATTCCTGGAATTCATATACATTTACCTGTTTTTCATATTTACAAATTTAGTACAATAAGCGCATACTGCTCTGTATACGGCCCTTCTGTACAGGAACGTCGCATAATTACCTGAGCAGAAGACGACGCCAGCAGGTGTGTGGAAAATGTGAAAACAAACAAAAACAAAATGTACTGTAATCGTCACTTTTATTTTGGTTCTGCGAACACGGAGGCTGTAGGAGGTTGAGTAGGAATGTTTGGTTGAACCAAACAGCCCGGGAAGGAATTTTAACAATGTGGGTCTCTAGTTTGTGAAAATAGGTATGGGACAGAGATTAAGATAAGAATCTCTTCTAGCAAAGCAGGCGTTTCAGAACAAATGGAATTTACTTACAAATAATTACTTAAGTATGGGGGTAATGAAAGGGTTCGCAAAAACATTTGTGTGAAGTGTATTAACTTATATGGGTGTGAGGCATGGACCCTCGGCAAAATAGAAAGGAGGAAGCTGGAAGCAATGGAAATGTGAGTCTGGAGGAGAACGACGAGGACAGGTTGGATGTATAAGAAAAGTAATGAGCACGTCCTCGCAGAAGTGAACGAAGACAGACCACTTTTAAAAATGATTGGAAGAAGAAGGGCAAAATCGATCAGGCATGTGTTATGATACAATCAATTCTTAAGTAACGTTTATGAAACAAATGTTTTGACGGAAAAACAACAGGACGACCAAGAGCAGCGTTCTTCAAAGACATGAGAAAGGAGATGAACTTCCTATGGTACTGCGATTTAAAGAGGACAATGATGGAGAGGCACGTGGCTAACTCGACAAGTCAGCCTGTAGATGATGATGATGAGGATGAAAGTATGCACGCGCATGCCAAGTTTTATCAAAATCGGTTGATCCAGTTAAAAGTTATCTTCAGGCATACCCCAAATAAAGAGGCGGGTAGTAGACAGAAAGACAGACAGACAGACAAATAAACAAATGGCAAACGGTCGAGTTACAACAGAACTTCAATTTCTTGAACGCTTCGCTTGTTCAACAAGGCAACAGGCAATGTTAAAATTCTGTAAGGCACTGGCAGTGCCCAAACACATGTATTGTAGTGAAATTCAAGTTACGACAAATGTACAAGGTTCTAGAGACAAGGTTTATGAGAAGAATTTAATGATGTAACAAAGGTGGAATTAAGCAAAAATAAGATATATCTTCAAATATTTAATCTGAATGGAGAAATAAAATCAGACTGTACGAAATGGAATGCGTGCTGGAAAAAGTTCCAAGTAATTAGGTTACCGTACAGGCATGTGGATGCAAAGCAGAAGCCTCCAGGTAGACCGTGGGATACTACAGGAAGACGGAAGCGGTACTATGTAGGCGCGGTATTTAATACATAAAGCGGAACTGATTGATAATAGACTCCTTACAGTACCATCGAGATGGTTCAGAAGCGGGAGGCTAGCTGGAGCCGTACGGCGTAAGAAGGCAGGCAGTGTGCCCAGTACTATGTAACAGCTGCCTGCTATTACACTGGGGGAGTTGGCCTGCTTACTTATTCCCACACATTGAGCGACCGAAGCCCTGGGAAACCCTTCTGTCCGGGAATCGAATTTGCAGATAATAGCCAAGCGTTACATCTACTAAAGTTTTAGTTTAATAACCTCCATAAATTTTAATAAAATGCAGAAGTACAGCCATACGATACTAAAACGTATTGTACTGAGCCGATGGATGCGTTTAACTTGCGCACATGTGCATACAGTGCAAACGTGACCGAAGGAGTACGTCATAGTAGCAAATAGCAAGCGGCCTTGCGCCTCGGCCAAAGTCAACTTACTACCGTACACAATCAGTAAGTTTCATTTTCTTAATGACATATGTTCATGTTTATTACATACACCCACGGCCGAATCCATTAACTAGTAAGAATAGCGAACCTGTTTACATACGATAAATATCATGTTTAGAACGAACTGATTGAAACACAATACTAACCATTTTCAACATAGGCCTAGGTTTTGCTTTTGTGCAACGTCGTCATTATCGTCACCATTAGAGATGTCTTTAACGACAGATATTTTCTTCTTCTTCGTCTACTTCTCGTCGTCGTCTTCCTCCTTCTTCATCATCATCTCGTCGTCGTCATCATCATCATCATCATCTTCTTCTTCTTCTTCTTCTTCTTCTTCTTCTTCTTCTTCTTCTTCTTCTTCTTCTTCTTCTTCCTCTTATTCTTATTCTTCTTATTATTGTTCGACTTTTCATTGTATCTGAACCTAACAAGGATTAAACTTGCTGGTTACTCCAATACTACAGTCCCCAATTTTTCTGCGAGTCTCCATGGTATAGGCTAATGTTCCTTTAAGACACCAATTTACTTTATTTCACTATTTTGGGATTCTGTTTTCATTCGCTTACCCCACATGCATTTTCCTTTTTTCTGTACCATGTTGCATCGTCTCATGTCCGATTTAATTTAAACTGTAGGCTAACACTCGTTGTTATTTTACGTCTGTATTTCTCAGACTGCCTATGCTGTTCATCTTTATTTATTCGTATAATTTTTTTGCATTCTTTTCATGACACTTAATATTCCAATCACACAGTAAGGCTGTGCAGTTAATTGTTTTGTAGAATTTTATAGTTATATACGAGTAGGCCTACATTTTATTAAACGCAATTCCATTCTACGTGAACGTGTTCCGATGTTAATCGACTGGTGGATTATCTTGGAATTAATCTTATGTCAAGAACCGTTAAAAATAATATCTTAGAAAAGTTATAATCGTATTTGGGCTTAAACACAAAAAAGTGTATTGATCAACTGAAAAAAGTCGCAGTTGTCGAAACAAATAGGCCTACTCCTAATAAATTATTCCTAAATAACATTTGAAACTACGATATCCAGCTAAGAGCTGAGAAAAAAGTCATGTTAACAAATTCAAGCTTTTCATAATAAAGCTCTTAAAAATAGAGTACTTCGTCGTGGAATTTCTAAGATTATCACGTCCGTAGAGACTTTAAGATGGACGATAAAGAAGAGTAACAAAAGAAGTTAAGATGTCTGCAACAAAGAGTGAGGAAACGCTTATGCTATCACTCAGATAGTGTAGCTTCTGGACCAAATAGGCCTAATAGAACGAGATAAGCGAGTTCTCAGTTTTTACTCTTCGGTTTGGCATTTGTCTGTCTATCCATCTATCTATTTATCTAATTGAAGTGTATCTCACGATAACTTTTGAACGCACCAACAGATTTTCGTAAAACATGTCTACATGGCATAATTTTTCCCTACATAACCCTATTGTTTCAGATATTGCTCCCCAAAAAAACAGAGAGGCGGATCACAACAATATGAGGGGCTCCAAATTTTTAAAAAATTGCAAAAGTCCTTGTGGAGTATCAAACTAAAGGGAATTTTAACAAAATTAAAAATTTAGCTTCACTTTGAAAAATTCAACATTCTGGGTTCCCCTCAAATAGTGGGTGGAAATTTTAATAAAACAGCATAAACGCATGCGGCGTATCAAATTAAAATTAATTTTAAATAAATTTGAATGTACGTTTGAAATACGTTATAAATTTGAGTGTTACGTTTTTGAAATTTAAAAATATTGGGACGCCAGGGCCCAAAAACTGCAGAAAAAGTTTAATAAAATTCCATGTGGAATATCAAATGAAAGAGATTTTAACCAAAATCTGGATAGACCTATAGACTGCAGTTATTGAAATTTCATTATTTTTTTATACAGCACCCCCAAAATGGGATCAAAAACTTTTAAATTTGTAAAAATCCAGCCAGGTGTAATCCAACCTATGCTGAAGGTAATTTTAACACAAATCTGATTGTTTGGATTTTTTAGCGTTTAGGCATATTATATGATTACTCAACAGTTGTTACTTTTTAAAGAAAAAATTATAGGGTAAATCGGGATTTGAGTCATTTTTCTGATAACTGAAAAATTATGTAATATCAAAATTTATCCAATAATAAATGTAGGCCTACTTCGTTTTAAATAGTGATTGAGTTTGCAGCTCAGAGAGGATAATGGTTAAACCATTTAAACTTGTATAGTAGTTTGGTGAATAACACGTGACGTTAATGTTACTTTTTAGGACCTACGATAAACCACAAGGACATCTTTATCTGTAACTAGTTAAAAGTTCAGTGATAAATTGCAGGCTAATAATGATTGTTATTATCAAATAGGCTATAAAAAGGTAATTAGCCTATAGCTTATGATTATTATATATAACGACACATTACATTATATTAATAATAAAAACTATTATTAATATTATTAACCGAGCAAACCGAGTTCTCAGTTTTAACTCGACCACTTGGCATTTGTCTGTTTGTCTATCTATCTACTGTCTATTTGGAGTAGGCCTATATCTTGTGATAAGTTTTGAATGCATCAACTGATTTTATAAAACTTTTCAAGGGGTATCCGTACACTTACTCTACAGGCCCCATTGTTTTTAAATTCATTTCCCCCAAAATAGGGGACAGGAAACAAAAATGAGGGGTCAAATTGTGAGAAAAATTGCTAAAATCCATATGGGGTATCAAATTAAAGGTAATTTTAACCACACTCTTAAAGTAGTTGCCATTTTTTAAACTTAAAAATTTCAGGGCACGGAGCTCAAAAAAAGATTAATTTTATTTATTTACTCTGGGGAGCGCCACTCTGAGGGCCCATAAATGGAACTCAACATTTTTTTAAATTATAGAAGTCTATATGGGCATTAATTTATGAGGAATTTTGTTCAGAATACACACTCGGTATCTGATATAATTAATAGGCCTATCCCTTAACAATCGTTGCAAATTTTGGATCGCCTTTAAAAAGTTTGTAAGATATGTTTATAAAACATACAAAGGCCTATATATTGTTAACAGTTATGTATAGGCATATCTGTGAAAAGTATTAGGATATTGGCCTATAGGTCTATAGATATTTATGGAAACGTACATAAACTTAAAAGCTAGGATTAAATTTATTCCCATTTAGGAAACTAAAAGCCAATGGAGAAGTTTTGACTTTATAATCTCTATTAGCCTATATCACTGTTTGCTTTACAATTGTTAACTTACTTAAAAAATAAAGAAGTAATTCGAATTATCGTTTTTAATTTAATTTTATTGTTTGATAATCTTAAAGTTAGATAGGCTGTATTTTTAAAATTTCTCTATTAATAAAAAATGTATTTTGTTCAAAACAGTAAGCGAGTTCTGCAGCTCAGAGTTTACTATCTATTATTATCATCTTTTTAAAAAAAAGTTTAGACGAGACATAGGCCTACAAGAAAAACATGTGACTAACACTGCGCTTCAGTTGACTATTAGGCCTATTACTCTAGGATGGAATTGCAGGTACTCGTTCCTAAAAGTTAAGTCCACTTGGAGGCGGCTGAAAACCGTATCTTAATGTATGGCACTGCCCGGTACCTCTGGCTAATAGGGAAGCGCCATAGCCAGTGTGTAAGAAACTATAGGCCTACCATTCTGTCCTATTCTTTGGCGATAGTTGCAGGGCAGTCCTTTCTTAAGATTATTACTTCAGTGTTTTGTAAAAACAACGCTTTATATTTCTTAGCATGCCACATATTTCCTGGCTGCTCTACTTTTACGAATCACACACGAACGTTCTTACAATCTGTGACACGTAAGAAGCTGATAGAGCAATAGGCCTATAACAGCTGGAAACTGGAATGAAAGCTTGGGGCTGGAAAACAGAGGTTCATTTTGCCAGTCCACATACTTAAAAATATAAAAATAGTTAATAATGGGCAATGTGGAAAAGAAATTTATGAAAAAATTGACATGCCGTTTCACCTAGCTTTAGAATATGTTGTGGGAAACATTCCCGTTGATGTCAAATTTACCACATTAAATGAATCCTAACAGATAGGCCTGATCGAATACTCAGATGACTTAAATTATATTTGGCAGATCATTGACATCAGCAGAAGAAAGCGTGGGAGAGGTTCAATGCGGCTTCAGTAGAGATAGGACTCAAAATTAATAAACATAAGACTAAAGGTATGTTCCAGAGAAGAAAAAAGGAATCCGTTAAGATAAAACTGTTCTAATGAACACTTACAGCTTTGAAGTGGTTCAGTTATTTGGCTTCCATTCTTTAAACAAATAATGACGAGGAAAAAGAGATCCAGAGAAAAACTTGCTACAGGAAATAGCACCCTGTTCTCCTTACGGCCGTCATGAAGTCTCATAACGTCCACCGCAAAGCTCAGCTTCAAATCTATAAAACGCTTGTCCCAGCAGTAGTATCCTACGGATCCGAGGGTTGCTTCATAACTGAGAATCGTGCAACATGCTGGGCAGCTTTGAGCGGAAGGTGTTGCGTAGGATATTCGAACTTGTGAACGAAAGAGGAACCTGGGGGTTCGGTACTAACGTGAGCATTACACAAGGAACCCATACTCTCGGACCGTATAAAGTTGAAACGTCTCGAACGGGCAGAGCATGTACTGCGAATGCGGAAGACAAATTTCCAAAAATTTGTATAGAAAAATATATAAAAGGCCCAACCAAGAGGTAAACAGCCAGTGAGAAAACAAAGAATGAGGTGGAGGGTAGCAATGGGTGCCAGGGAAATGAAAAATATTAGAGTTTGGGGGGGAGAGAGGGAGATGACTAAATGATGAGCCAAAGCTCCATACGGGCTGTAGCTCATCTGAAGAAGAATAAGAAGAAATTTACGATGGAAAAATGAAATTGAAACACTACACTTAATTCTTTTGTTCAAGGGAATCTCAAACCCCTGAAAACATCTAATAAAGAATACTATACTGAAAAGTATAATCCTCTGTGACTCTGAGACGTTGCCATACTCGGAAAATAATAAAAAATACTTAAGTAAAGACATGGAGTTCAATCGATAAGAATCTCTACTGGACAGAATCAGAAACAACAGAGTAGGCCTAATAGATGCAGGCCTAATGACATCATACAACAAATAGCGTACAAGAAAAACAATCGACTGGTATGGCCATATCCAACCAATGACTGATTTGTATTATTTGTATGCACATGGTATCAACGTTTTCTGAAGAGCCGTGACTTCAAGAAACCTATATTCTGGAGATTGGATTGATAGGCTAAGATGAAAGCCGAACCGGAGGGCGTCGAAGGACAGATATAGGATACATAAACATACTATAGTATAAACCTATACACCTATGATCTATGATGTTGCAACCTCAGTAGTAATTCAGAGAATGTCAATAGTTAAGTCCTCGGATTTTCAGTCCTCCGACCATACAGGACTGAGGGCGCTTGTCTCGTTTGTTACAAAACTTCCCGGGTTTTCCTATAAGCCTATCCGAGTCCTACCGAGATATTTCAGTCACTTGTTAACTATACAACAGCTTCTAAAGACCCATCAAACCCGTGCTGATTCTTTCGTCTCTCCCAAACGCAAGTTAGAATCGGAATTCTAGCAAGACCGTAATACAGAGCCATGTTTTACTATTGCACAAAGAAGTAGGCCTACTTTTATACTTAACCTGAAAATTGGAGACAATGGTAGTTTGAGATAATATAGGTAAAATGGGCATTCAGATTGGTTGGTGTGAAGTTGAAGCCTGTAAAGACTTTCAGATACGTGAGTAACAGAGTTCAGTGATTGGAAGATAGGCTACATATCTACTAGATAGTCAATAACGTTAGCACAGCAAAAAATCCTTTACCTGAAGAAAGCATTTAATATCATAAAGTCATTTTAATATCATTTTGTATGGAGAGCCTGGCTCTGTAGAGTTATGAAATATGAACTAGGTATCAGAAAATATCAAGTGTACGATTAAAGGTTTTTAAGACGTGCTAGAAGTGAAGTACGGAGATTCTATGAAAAACACAGTGATCAATGATGATGTGTTTCAGAAGATTACCATTTGGCTGTGGTGTGGTATCACGGCTGAAGGTCGCAACTGGTTACTGGTACGGGTACTTGAGGGATGATGATGATGATGATGATGATGATGGTGGTGGTGGTGAAGAATTTTATGAGTATAGCCTATATGTAGGCCTATATAAAAGAGACTTGGGGTTTACCACAACTTAGGCGTAAAAAAGACTTTGAGGAAAAGTAACATTTCAGGAAGTCCTTGAAAATTCGGATACTGATATTTTCTAATTAATTTGTCATACTTTGTAAACACGCAGACCTATTCACAGTTAAATTAATGTGACCTCAATATTGTGGAATTGCTGCGAATAATAAAGCTAATGAAATTAACACAAAAAAGATTTTATAAATTTGCGCGCGCACACACACACACACACACACACACACACACACAGATATGACAGTGTAATTAACGTTTACCCACCGCTAATTGCCGTCTTTTGTTCTTCTTCTACTTGTTCGTCGTTCTTACCTTGAAAAACACTAGTCATTAAAATTTCATATTCTTCTGTGTTTTAATGAGATTTAGTTGGCTGATAAAGACGCATGCTTCCGGAAACCGTTGTGTCCAATTCCCTGCCTTTTGAATCAATACAAATATACGAAAACAGTGTGAATTCGAATATTGTTATAACGTACTTAAATCGGTTTGTGGATCCGCGTTCAAAGTATTGGGGATCCACAAATCAGGTTTAAGTTACTAAATCTGTTTGTCTTGGTAAACTTCTTCTTCTTCTTCTTCTTCTTCTTCTTCTTCTTCTTCTTCTTCTTCTTCTTCTTCTTCTTCTTCTTCTTCTTCTTCTTCTTCTTCTTCTTCTTCTTCTCTTCTGTTCCTCCTCCTCCTCCTTCTCCTCTTCCTACTTCTTCCCTTTCTGTTCCTCATTTCAAAAATTAGGCGATATCACACGTTCTGGTTTCTACTTTAAAGCCATCTTGTGTGTAATATTCTTACATTTCTATTCCCCTTAAAGTCACATTCTTGGTAACAGTTTCCAGTAGCTTATTCTCTTCTACTCTATTTGTATGTTCAATCTAATTCAATTCTTCTATATAGACAGAATTCGTCAAACTCAGTTCTCATTTCATATAGCCTACTCTTTCATCATCTTCAGCAAGGTCCCAATTAGAGAGACTACAGCTGGTAACTCCGACGCTTCTTCTGACGCCCCACACCTTTAACGGTTTATAATTCCACATTTGTTTGGTGATGCGGCAGTCACCCATTCGTTTAAGATGTTCCAACGATTATAGCCGATACTGTGCATTCTTATCAAGTAGACTACAGGGTATTCATAATATTCAGTTCCTGCCGTACATCGACGTATTTTTGCAAACTTGAAGAATAGGTCTATATCCTGACCAGTGCCTAAAAAATCTCATTTCGGCCGCTTGAGTACGACTGACCAGGGATTTTGTCAAAGTTAAATTCTTAAACGCACAGAGAAGCGTGTGGGTATTCTGTCAGACCAACAAAACTCGAAAGGCAGCACTCAATACAGAAGATTATTCACAAGGTGTCTTCAGGAAAAGAGGATGATCTGCTTGATTGTTCCAGTGTGAGAGAGTATAAACTGCGTTACCTTGCTACAGAAACTTTGAAAAAAGTACGCATAAAAAAGATCAAATAAACAGCTTAACCAGAGACAATAACACCACTACAGTGCACGATTTCATGTAACTTATTCTCACAACATCGGAGATTCTTGCAAAAGGAGACTGTCAGTGATAGGCTATTACATGAGCCTTACGTGCACCCCGCAACCACTATAGGACTCTCATCGGACTGTCACTTGTCCCGTTGGATGAACGAATGGCGCTTTGTTGATACAAATGTATTGGAGGGCGCTTTGAGATGCTGTACCAGGATGTTGACAGAAGAGTTCAAGGGTAGAGCAAATGCCTCGCTACCAGTGGAGACTATTTTGAGTAAAACCATAATGCAAAGAGTTTCTGTTTTTATGTATATATATATATATATATATATGTATATATATATGGGTATGCATCCATATGTTATCATTAATTATGATGTACAAGGAGGGGCCATGATGGTGAAAGCTGGAAAAGAAAACGCCCGTGGTCTGGTCTGAAGTGAAAGATAGCGATGATTACAACAGATGGGAACATTTTAGGTGGATATCAGTGCAGCGAATGGGTTTCAAAAGGTGAAAATGATGAATAACACAGTTAACCCTATGAAAGATAGAAAAACGCAGGGAAAGTTAACCGTAAAAAGGCTGAATGAAAAATGGTGGGATGTATGATACGAAGGAAATGTGGGATGATTAAAAAGGACAAAATATGTAGGCGTATGTCTGTAAAAAGTCGGCCTATATTAATTATTTATGGGGCAGAAGGTTGGTGGTAGAACGTCCTTAAGAAGAGATGGAACTAGTCAACTGAAAAAACCTACTAGGAAAACGTGAATGGATAGGGTTCAAAAGAGTCCTGTTAGAGATATTATGGTAGTTAAAGAAAATATAACACAGATTACTGAGCGATGCCAATTAGTGTGATATGAACAGGCCTGTACCAGACTAATGGTTGACGGCAGATCGCTACAGGTACTGAGGAAATGGACATCAGAAAAGAAAAAGTAAGAAAGGCCTTGAAGAGTGTGTGGGAGTTGATATTACAAGGGCGTTTAGAGAAAGAGTAAACCCTATACAGAGAAGAGTGAAGATATGGCGATTAGGTTTGGAAGTCGGCATTCAGTGGAATGATACCTGGTGTAACTTATTCCAAAGTGATGGCCAGGTCTCATCACCAATGCTAACATTCACCATAAATATATTTTCGTTTAATTTAAAGGTTGCCAATAGTTCTAAACGTAGGCCTACTTGCAACCTACTCTGTTTCAAATCAGCTGTTTCAAATTAGGCTTACTTAGTACATACTTTTTGTATCAAAGTGTCTGGATAACGTGCTCACAGTAACACAGTAACCACAGTTAAGTTCCTGACCACAGCAATCCCTCTGACAATGTTAGTGTGATCGCTCAAACCTCCATCGCTTGGCTAACTAGATAGTTCTACCCGACGCTCTTATACGAATTTTTCCTGTTTTAAGGCATTGTGAAGTTTACTTTTACGCACTTGTGTCTGCTGCACAAAGAATTCCCACAGGATACCGTGAATTTTCCGAAGACCGTGTGGTAAACGCCCATCGTGAACGCTGAAAAGATTTGCTGATAGTATGGTAGAGAGCAATTCTTATTGTTAGAAGGATATTGAGATCTTTGGTCTCGGCCATCCAGTTAGGCCTAACCATCAAGAACCTTTACCACTCTTTACCTGATAGGTTGATTACTTGTTCAGAAGAAGGTTAAACCGCGAAAGAAGTGGATTACTTAAGACGCGCTACGATCTCAACTCTAGCTAAGTAGTAGGCCCTCGAGCAAAGTCTGGAGTAAGCGAACAATGAATTGAGAAGCGAGGACAGTAGTGGCTATGTTCTACGAACTTCAGAAGCCCGAGGCAAAACTACTGAATTTTCCAGTGGAAACATCGAGAACGAAGAAAAGGGAAAAGAAATTAGAGTCTCTGAAGAAAAGAATTAGGAAGGTTATGAAGAATCGAAATTTGGGAAATGTCTCCAATGTCTACAATACGAATGTCTTTACGACTGTAAGCTGCATTCGGATGCTACTGTTAATTTACTGAGCCCATAACAGATGGACTATAGTTTTGTCATAGCATCCCGTTTCGTGTATGGAAAGTGGATTTACAATTATAAAATCATCTCAGTAGTTATTATTAGTTTACTGAGCTCATAACAGAGAGGCCTAAAATTTCTTGCGACTTGTTAGGCTAATACTTAGTAGTGGCTTTATAGTAAGACGTAAAACCCGAATAAAACGTTTCTGGCTCTCCAGAGGCTCTCCATGGATTCGAACTTCTCTTGAAGCTTACTTCTCGGTAGTTTAACGTTGGCAATTATGGGCTATTTACGTTTAGTAGCCAAAACTAACATTATATTAACCAGCTATGACTCCCTTACAATAGACCTACTTGTGTTTTTGTCTTTGTTAATTAGCCTATTATCGCGTGGCCTAAATAATAATGTGAGATGATTGTTTTGTGCGTTACATATCAAATAAGATCGGCGGGAGTCGAATTCAAAGGTGAGTCGATATATTATTTATTATTGAATAACAATATCCATCATAAAAGCCAAATATAATAATACGATCATATTATCACAGATCTGTATTGCAAAATTAGATGTGTAATAAGCCTATAGGTATTAAATCGTTGTTTGTTTAGGCCTATACTTAAACAGATTTTCGACACTTGTGGAGCATTCGCTACTGCAGCGATCCGCAGGGCATCCGTTGCGCTCAGCCGCATACATTAAGCAAATAAAGATTAATACGGACAGCTCAAGGTTCATTACTATTGTACAGAGCCTCAGAGCAATCACGGCACCCAGAGAGGCTACAACTCAACAATTAATAAGGCACTGCCGACACTTTTCCTCGTTACTGTATAGCCTAGTCGTTTATCGTTTACCGACAGTTTTTTTTTTAATAGGCTATGTAGCGTATTTCTTATTTAATTATATATTTCTACGTAATTGTTATTACGTTGTTGGAAAAAACAAAATTGAATTAGAGGTCTATATTACCCTAGTCCTTGGAATAGTCTCATTATCTTTGGAAATAGAATTTCGGAAAATTCGCTAATTAGTTTTAGTTTTTCAGACTATAAATTTTCGATAACATATTTCTACTATCAATCTGTGGTTTCGATAATAGGGTACAATTTTTGCTACCTATATAAATTAATAATTAAATTTAATTCTTTACCTGACTACATGAATAGAAATTGGTCATTTCGATTGTAGGCCTATCTCTACCCTACAGCCCTACCTATTAGGCACCTCTTAAAAGCCTTAGGCCTATGTCCAATGAGGTAAGTCAGTGGGAGTCAGATACAAACCACCCATAAAACAATTTTTAAAAAATCTTGGGATTAAATTTGATCAATTTATATTCTACTAATTCTGTAAAAATCCTTACAGTAACGAAGGAGAATAGTAAAAAAAAAGGGTTCAGTCAGGTTCGGCCAATTAACTACACAAAATTATAAATACTTTCGCCGAAATTTCCACAAAAATTTATTGCATTCAAGGTCAAGAGTAAGTCCCTTTGACACGTGAAGGGAGTCACTCGTCTCAACGTAGGCGTGAGGGTAGCGACACATTTTGTCAGATCATTGACACGAAAATTAAATTGTGTCTGATTAACTAACGAATCCTTGCTAAACTTTTTGTGATGTGTGTTTCATAGGCTACTGGAAATTCCTCACATCTTCTTGTAGCCATTTAGCCTATAAACAATAACATCATTCAGTCAGGTCATTCATGTGGCGTAGTAATTTTGCACACTATTTAAAGTAATGGAAAAACTTGGCTAATAACATTTTTACGTGCTTTATCAAGCAATAACAATCAAAAGAAATCACTGGGTTCTCCATTGTTTTTATTTGAAAATTTATATCATTTGAGTAGAATTTTGTCCGATATCTCAACAAACCTCACTTGGCAGCCCCTGAGACTAGCGTATATACTTTACAAACCAACGTGACAATAGTTACGAAGTACACTAACAACACGTTACAGAAAAAGTGTGTCGCCAAATTAAAACGCCACTGAAATACTACCGGCTCTGGTGTAGTGACAATGTTTGACCGCCCACAACATTTGGTTGGTTTGTGGTGACATTCTGTAGGTACGGTGGTGGGGGCACACGACGACAGTCACCACGGTCGGAGGGGAAACAGTTTGGCGTTTTGTCGGGAGACACAACAGCGACAGTACTTGGTTGTCCACCGTTGTGTGAACGTCTACGTGTCGCGCGCCGCACACACAACTTCTGTGCATCTCTACAGTAGGAATCGAAAGCGTGTGCGCCAGCTCGACTGAATTATTAACTCTGTGCGTCGGTGAATGAAATAAAAACAAAGTGAATAAAGTTGTTTAAAAAGCGTAGGCTACTACCACAACATATAAAAAAAAAAAATAAAGTGTGATAAAAATAAACATAAAAAGATATTTACGTAAACTTTTTGAATATAATAAATGTGATTGTTTTTTAAATTTATTGTTCAATAAAATAAATAATAGTGCATGTGCGTGGATTAAAACTTTGTCAAGTTTGTTAAATGGAAATGTGCATCGCCACTAATCTTTATTGTAGTACTTTTTCGTTAATGGATGTTTATTTCTGCGATTTTTGTTAAAACTTCAGGCGGGTGGATTAATGTATGTACCTTTTCTGTGTCCACAAAGTGAGGAATATTTTTATACGTTTCCCGCGTTTATGGAGTGTACACGTTTAGCGAAACTCGTTGAATGGTGGCACAATCAAAGCATTCCGTATTTTATGGAGCAATGGGAATAGGTAGGTGTTATTTTGTCGTTTGGTAAGATTTGTAGCCTAAGTTTTACGCACAATTTATATTTTACAGTTGTTTTGGCGACGTAGGCCTATAGTGTAAATTCGATTCATGCCTACTGTTCGTTACCTAACAAGACCGACAGAGCATAAAATTTTCGATAACATATTTCTACTATCAAAATTGAGACATAGGCCTAAAATTAAAATATATATATATATATGAGGTTAGTTTTAACCTATCCAGTTTTAGATTACCAATGACCACCTAGACCTCCTTGAATTATGTAGGCCTATAAAGAAGTTGATTTAACAGAAACCTTTAAAGTAGCAAATCTAAGCACAGCTGAATATGCTATTAGTTACAAACAAGCTCTAGAAAATATCCGAATTACTTGTGATCTGTTCACTACAGGTTATAAGTAGTCATCGACTCTCATCAGTAGGCCTATAGAGTAACACAACATTACAAGTAGGCCCTAATAGTATCTTTGCTAAAGATGTAGCCTACAAATATACTAAGTGTAGTTAATTTGTTATTGGTTATTAGTTAGATTATTAGACCTATAAATTTAATATTTAGAGAAGGCTTATACTTTTTACAAACAGTGTAAGTCTAGGCCTACTCTTTGTAATCCTCAGTGTGGTGACTTTAGTTGTGTAACAGTACGATTAGGCCTCTGGGTCTACCTACTTAGAGTCACGTAGCTTTGTTTATTATTTTCAAAATAATTTTTAGCTATCACAAGTGTGTCATAAAGCAAGACATTTTACAAAACGGAGTCATTCCCTCATCAGGTGATCAACAGGCTTAAACATTACCTCATTGTTTTTATAGCCTAATTTCTAAACGTAGGTATTATGTATTAGGTTAGAATGTCCCTAACCACTCTAATCTGTGTCATCTCCCCTACCTACTCTCTCACTCTCTCTCTCTCTCTCTCTCTCTCACCATTCTTTCTCTGACCACCATTCTGTATTCTGAAACGACTGGGCACATGGCCAATAAAAAGAAAAAGATTTGAAGTGTGATTTTTAAGTGAAACAATGAAAAATGTGTATAACTCTACCAGATCTGAATCAAATTCAGATGAACTGAACGAGCACAGAATCAGCGAAATTTATATAAATATTTCTGTTCGATTCTGAAGTATTTTCAGTCCCGTACCCTGTGCTATAAAATCAGTATCATCACTTCTGGCTTTTGTAGTAAAAACGAATTAAGTTCCACTTAAGTTCAGTTTCTTGTTTTAACTTGTAAAATTATTACTACAGTAAAGATTTACACAAATTAGTTACTTTTTACTGTAGTCTATCGATTAGAGTTTTACAGTGTTCTATTAATTTTAGGTTATTTCTATTAACTTATAAATTCTGACAGTATAATGTAGCCCTATTGTAGGCCCTAATTTTACTGTGATGTAGACTGAAGCAAGAGAACTGAAGATTTAGGATGCCAATGATTTCACGTAGAGTATAGCCTAAGTAGGCCTATTTGTGGTTTGGATTAAAAACTAATGTTTGTTCTTTTAGCGAATTTTATTTGGGGGGAGGGGAGAGTTTGTGATTAAATTTAACATCTGAAAAACTAGCTAAAACGTTCTCCCATTTGGGGGTACTAAGTTAAAGAAGACAGTTAATAAAGTTGGTCATATCTGAACAGTTGTTTCATAGGCTAGAGTGAAAAGTTAAGGACACAACAAATTTTAGACTATATACTGAAGGGGAAGAGAAAGAGAAAGAGGTGTGAGAGAAAGAAAGAAAGAGAGAGAGAGAGAGAGAGAGAGAGAGAAGTGAGAAGGATATGTCAAAGAGAGATTACTGCTTCACAGTAGGTCTCGCCAGATTGATGTCCCGTAAAGGATTCGAGATTAATAACCGCAGTGTTGATAATTGCATAAAATTCCACAATTTCGTTGTTTTGTCATGCTTTCGGTAAAATAGTTTACTCTAGAATCTTGAAGTGTTCATTCCGTACACTTTGCCTCACAGTTTTTAAGATTTCAGTGTCAGGACAACAACAAGACAGAAATGTATAACCTCAAACATAACTTTTATCGCATTTTTTAAATCGGAAAACTGTTGAAAACAACAAGTGAGCACAATCGATCATCCAACCCTATTAGACGAGACGTTACATAATAATATGTTGTTGCTTTCTTGGACAGTATCTTGAGGAGCGCGCGCGGGCCCGCAACACGTTTCGAAAATAATTAACATTTAATGTTACGTAGCCAACGTATATGGATATTTTAATTAAATGCACAATCAGTGGTTTTCCTTGCAGTCGACTGCGATTCGTTTCACAGTAGGTCTCGAACTTGAATCTCACCAGAGAGTAGATGCGTGGGTGTCCGTATAATGAAGAAGAAGAAGAAACGAATTGGTTGTTGTGACAAACACATAGAGTTATTAACTTTCTTAACGAAGTTTGCTTTACAAGTCTGCGACTTTCACAGGGCGTATATAATGTCAATAATAGCTAATAATAAAGAGACTTTGACAGCCTACGTCGGTAAACCAACGACTTGATTATAGGAAAACTTCGTAGTCCAGTGAATTCATGTTTTCTCACTAAGTGACACACTGAATTAACAACGCAATAATTGATACGGCACATAAATCATTATGCAAATTATGACAATTATTTGCAGGAAACGCCATTCGCGTGATATAGACTCTTAATTTGTTTCTAACCCATGATACGAAGAATTTTTACAATTTGCATAATTAGTAGGCCTATTTTTTAGATTTAAATTTTCAATATTTTCTGTATCCAGATTTCAAGGTGAATTTCTAACAGTAGGCCTACCTATTTACACAATAATAAAAATAAATATAATAATAATAATAACCCAATGTTTGTTTAATATCGTAAGACACTAGTATATTTGGTGTTAGTAGGCCTATGGCTATCTATTTTTTTCCCATAATAAAACTTTATCCTGACTTAATTGTCTCGTATAGTGAATATCCCCTTGCTTCCTAAGTCTATCCGATCAACTTCTGTTTTTTAGGTACCTTCTACTACCTATAAGTTTTCCACTTCGCCTTTTCTTCTGATTAAATGTTAAAATAGCTTATTCCTTACTAATCTGTTTCAGGAACCCGTTTTTTTTTAATTTATAATCCTTGTAATACCGAAAGTAAATAATAGCCTAATAATAACTTAAGAATAATATTATCGTTCGACTACTGATAATGGTTAACTCGCTGTATCGATTAACGGCAGGTAAATAATGATTAGTATCACGAAACCAATGGTAAGTACGCCATTTAGGTCGTATTAATTGGATATCTTGATGTAATAATCGTTGTTTTCGCCTTGATTGACAGTTCCCCGGTAAAACAAGACATTATCGATTAATTTTTAGCGTTTTGTTCGAGTTACATAATCAAGGGCTGACAAATATGGAGAGAAACGGTCAGCGTTTCTTTTATATCGTTTCGCTTTGAAAGTAGGATAATTTTTTGGAAAAATTGTTTACAACGTTTCACTCTATTCGATCTAGAACACAGAATTTTGGGACCATTCAGTGTATGATTCGTCAGAATGTAACCGCAAATTGAACATTCTGAGATCTAGGCCTACCTTTTTATTTCCTGTAATAAATTAAAGTAATTAGACATTTTTGTGTAGGCCTACGCGATGTGCGCATGTGTGAGACAATTCAGGTCACGGTTTCAATCACCCCCTACAACTATTAGGCTATATCTATTTATGGAACAATATCAAATGCAGTTACAAACAAGTAACAAAAATGTTCGCAATTCATAGTGGGGTATGGTTTAGTAGGCCTATTTTTAATTAACTATATTTAATTGTAGTATTTATGGAATCGACGTTATAAAACTTGATGTCCATAACTCTTCTAGAAGCTATGAGAATTAAAGTAGTTACTTTGATGTAATAAAGCTATGTTAATGGCATTCTTAATTATATTTTTAATGTGTTGAATTGTAAACTATGCGTTTAATACAAGTTTAGATCTAACGGTTTATGATAGTGACTGCATTACATTCAGTTTTCACCGTTATCCGAGTCAGTTTTTAAATTATTGTTTTGCAGTCCGATCATTGCGAGTCCGCCGTATAGGACTATTTTATTGTAACTTCTGAATTTATTATATTTCAATAGTCCCAGTTAGGCATATATATATTAAGTACCCTAAATTAACGGGTCCACGACAAGTGAAACATAGGCCTATCTCTGTGGGAATCGCAGAAACCAAAGTCAAACCAAAGGAAGATAAACTTCCTAAACAATAGCTAGCCCTATAGTCTTTTTGTTTATTTTCGAAACCAAATAAATTTAAGTAGCTTTTATGAAAAACTTGATGCTTTGGACAAACGCTAATATAACTATTGGGAACCATTATCTCAGTGCATAGGCATACATATGAATAGCCTATAGATAGCCTATGACGCTGTGCGCATTTAATCTGACACCAGCCAAAATTAATCATCCTTTCATCCACTAAGTTTTTACACGTAAGAAAAATACTATCATATTTCCAGTATTTTGTGTGTGTGGGGGGGGGCTCGCAAGTGCAATTATCTGTTTTTTGTGTGCATGTTCAAATGCAATAAATGGGAAAAATGCGAGCTGATTCGATATTTACAAAAGTTAAAACAAATTAAATTTTTTTTCGGCATTCGATTTGAGAATCATGTTATTTCACATTCAGTGGCAAGTGAATTCAGAACACACGTTCATTCTCGTCATTACGGACATTCTTTTGAATAGTCCTATATTTTTTTCCCAATAAGGACAGTCTGATCACTAAAAACGTTTACTTTATTAACTTCATATTATTTTCTTAAAAAATTATACACTATTTATTTCTATTCATTGTTTATAGAGCGCGTTATTTGAACAGCGATTACTATTATGACGGTACCAGCTTTTTCTTGTAAAGCAATTGAAGCCGTGCGTTCGAGACACACAAACTGCATTCTCTGTGTGCGTTAATCGATTCACTCACTCTGTGTGGTGTTGTTACCCCTCGCTCGCTAGCTTGCAGTACCCTAAAATAACAGCCTCAGTCAGAAACTAGGGATCTGGGTTACAAACTTCAGACACACTACACAATCTAACGATGCGTCCTGACAGCGGAGTAATTTCATCTTTTCTTCTTTTCCCACTGATTTTATTTTATTTTTTTTTTTACAGTATTAATTACTAATAATTTTGCAAAATGTAGACCTATACGTTCTTCCACTTACAACGTCATCCAAAAATTTTTATTTATTCTTTCTATAAAAGTTCAGTAGTAACACTTTTTCAGTAGTGACTTAAAATGGTTTGACTAGCGAAACGCATAGTCAAGAGGGAGTGAATATTTTTATAGTGAAATGGGCCTAACAACTAACGTTTTTTTGACAGGAACTACTATTAAGTCGAATAGAAAGTTATCTTCTTAGGTGCCGAGGAGTCATATGTCAATCGAATTTGTTTCTTGTTACCTTCAATTTATTATCGTATGTGTATCAGAAATAATTTTCAAAAATTATTATTTGAATGTCCCCAACTACGTACGCATGAATTTTTTAGCAATTGAAACACGTCAAGTTCAGCAGGGTTTTTTAATGTCCTTATTTGCTAATGTACAATATAGCATATAATTATTAAGCCTGAAGCAATCCTAACAGATATGTCGTGAGTAAATTAATCCATCGACTAGGCCTATAGGTTTGCTCTTGCAGTAATCATGGACGGTGGACTGGTGAGTCTGTTTTAGTTTTCTCGGTCTCCTGGCGATGGAGGATCAGATGGCCAGTTTCCTTGTTGCATTTGGCGAAATGTTCACTTCTCCAACAACTCTGATTTGACGTCGCAATAGACCTAGCCTGTATGTTCACGGTAGAGTGGTGAAAATCTGAGTACTTCTCCGGAAACTAATACATACGTCGATAACTGTGAAATAACGAGTTGGAGACATGCCGAGTTGAGTTGGTTATCGTTCTTCAGTTGTGACGTGAAAATGATTTAACAGTCCAAACGCGTCAAGGTCGAACATTACTGTGAATAATCCACTAACGTGTTATCCAAAGGAAAATAGGGTTACATAATCAGTATAATAATACGAAAGCTTACTGTTTATTATTATTAATGATTGTCATAAACATAAATATCAGTCAAAGTCAGAATGAAAAACAAAACACATAGGCCTATCTGAAAGACAAATAATCTGTGCCACATTGTATCAGATAAACTGAACTAGAGGAATTAGAAAGTGTTATAAGATCGACTTTTTAAATAAAGTCGTTTTTACTGCTAACAGTGTTGTAAAGGGAATCCTGGAGCCTGCAGTGGTCAGTGTCTCGCTTCCAAAGCGGGGTGTCGTGGGTTGTATATTCCATCTTAGGGCGCATCGATTTTCACCCAGGGCTCACCCAGCTCTAGTAGGTAACTGTTGGTCTTATCTGTTGGAAAAGCTAAATTTTTTCATAAAGGATGAGAGGTTTATATCGCTCGTGCGCTGTACGGCCAATATTCAGATGTAGGCCTATTGAGACAGGAGGGTCGTTTGTTCCTTTCTACGTAGATCGCGCGTTTTACTATAGCCTACGAAGTGAAGCAATAATAGCATCACTCTTGTTCATGTTTGTTTTTGTTTTACTTAAACTTAAAAAATCTTGTAAACTTAAAAATCTTTATTTATTTTTTCTTTACTTAATCTGCGCAAATTATAGGCCTATAGGCTACAATAAGTAGGATATTTTCTACAATGTTTTCTAGCAAGTAACGAATATCCATTGAACATTCCTATCTAATATACGCCTATTGACAACATTGGCATAAGATATACAGATTAATGACTTAAATCTAGAGGACCAGTCTATTCAGACAGGTCTGTTTCATGACTTCATCAGTAGCCTGTTATCCAACACACCGTGGGCTGTTATTTTGATGGCCATGTAGTCTCTCATAGTAGGTATTTAATATTACGCTTGAGTAGCCTACTTATTCCTTTATTAATTAAAACTTCATTTATTTTGAAATTACCTGTTTACTACACACAAAGGTGGATTAAAACGTCTTCCATTTCACTTTGATGTACCACCAGTATGTTGATGTATGAGTGAGCAATCTCAGAATTGTGTTGGCTAACTGTAGCTGCTACTACTAGAACGACGGGAATCAATTCTGAGAATTACACACTTACAAATTTGAATAAATGTAAATGGAATGGAATTAGAAATATACGACCGTTCTTGAAAAACAATCTTCTTCTTGATTTCTGGGGTTTCTGAGAAGATCGGCGATCTTACCTGGTTACTCCACTCTGTCAACTGTTGCGCTAAACTGGTCAACGATGGATCCCTTACCCACAATCAGAGATTTTCATTTCTCTTTTGTTGTCAGCTGACTAGTTCCAGTATTCGGTATTTTTTATTTCTCATTATGTGTCTAATGTAGTCCTTTTTCTCGTTCCCCTATTCTTCCAATAATTTATGTTTTTCCCCTACGTAGTAGAACCTCACTTTCTGGGACGTTTTCTCAACAAATGAAGGATTCTGTTGAAATTCGATTGACTACTCTCCGGGCTACCAGGTCGTGGTCCACCACTGCCGCATAGAACAGGCGTTTCGGCCCTGTCGTTGGAGGCCATCATCAGTGTAAAAGACTTGAGTTGGGCCGAAACGTCTTTTCCATGCCGCAGCAGTGGACCACGGCCTAATGGCCCGGAGAGTTGTCAATCGAATTCCAACGGAGTTGACGCCGACGGTGAGAATCTAAGATACCAAGTGAAGGATTCTCGGTAGCACTCGCTTCCAATGCTGTAAGGCAGTCTTCGATACTAGTCTACGATAAACGTCTAAGCTTCTCCCTTCCAAACCAATGTCGGAAACGTAACACCCAAGAACTCTCATGTGTGTGTGTTGTGGTACAGAATTCACAAAATCTCTTTCACTGGAACGAACAACGGTAATCCCTTTTTCATTCTCGGTCCTACCCAACAGACTGTTGACGATTTAGCATTATTATAAAACGTTTCGGGTTGCCGTAAACAGCGGACGCGACTTCGACACCACACAAGCGTATAACGGACGTGCAAAACATACAGTT
Organism: Magicicada septendecula; assembly: GCA_034769895.1. Taxonomy (NCBI): domain Eukaryota; kingdom Metazoa; phylum Arthropoda; class Insecta; order Hemiptera; family Cicadidae; genus Magicicada; species Magicicada septendecula. Next base: position 117,624,352 of record CM068375.1, on the reverse strand, counting down.
TGATAAAGGCGTTAACGTCAGTACAGGCTTACGGTACACGGTCCTGTTGAAGTTTTCCTCAGTTGCACAAACGCGCGCGCGCATACACACACAGTAAAATGTATACCAACCGACCAACGGTAAGCACTTCATTAAACGTTTCGTTCGCCAATAAAATTACTTCCGTTAGCTGTTAAAAAAACAGGACCGACGCGCGCGCGCACTCACATAACTGTCTAATTTCATTACACAAACTGACACGCGCCCACACGTACACACACACACACATCGACCGATTTAATTGATCGTTTACTCAGTGAACGTGTAAACATGGATGGTTGTGTGTGTATAAATAGATTAACCAGAACATAACTTACCTACACAGTGTTCAGTTCGGCCTGAGCGTCTCTCTCTCTCTCTCTCTCTCTCTACGCACTCCCATCTGCTTCTTTCTTCCTATTTCTATGTGTTCATACTTGTTTTTGTTTTTTACAATAGGCCTATACGATTGTCATTATCCATGAATGTAAATATTGTTTGTTTTATTTTGCTGGTACGCTTTTTTCAAAAACTTACCAAAAGGCCGTTCTATTGCAGGCCACTGTTTAAAATAGGCTAGTGTCGACTATAAGCTACATAGCCCGTAGGTAAACTTATGTGGCAGCATACTTAACTGAAAGAAAAGACGTTTCAGCTGAAGACGGAACAAAAGCAGTCTATTAGACCTACTAATACTATCATTACGTTGTTCTTACTTAGGATATTTAAGGGACATTGTCGGGCACTAGTTTGTGTGCCTGCCCTCGGCCAAAGTCTTAAAATTTCCGTCACGGACAGACGAAACAGATGAAAGGTGGCCGTTGGCGAGGATAGTCGCACTCCCGAAGTATGCCTCATAACTAGTCCTAAGTGTAGGCCTAAATATAGGCTATCTAAAAGGAATTGTAACCCAAATCGGAATGTTTAGAATTCTTACTGTTTATTGTATGATTTGTGCTCTAAATTGTTAAGATATTAGGCCTACTAAAGAAATAGCAGAGAAATCGAAATTTTTGTAATTTTTTCCATAATTGGAAAACTGACTAATATCGATATTTATGTAATAATAAACGTACTCCCTTCAAAATAGTGAGCGAGTTCTGCTGCTCAGGGAAACTTACTAGTTAAACTTGTACGAGTCGAGATGAGCTTTAAGTTTTGGGAGCTTCTTCGTGTGCCTATCGCCACCCAATGTGCCTATCACTCGCGTCTGATGAAGTAGCCTAATTTATATGTAATAAAAATTAGTTGGTGAAAGTGGAGTGGAGTAATGTTCATTCATTGTGGTGTTGACGGTCATTTATGTTTCGAATGCTTCCAATGTTTTGGAGTTGTAGGCTATATAATGTGTCTGATTTCAATTTGTACGATATGAATTTGTTTCGTGTTTGTTGTATGTTAATGTCTATGTTTTCCTAAAAGTTCTGATAGTTTCTTTTATTTTGATAGGCTTAGATGTTTTATGTGACTCACGTTAATAGTTTCCAGATATTAATAACTATAATTGTGAAAGCTTTTTAGTTTAATGTGGGCCTACATTTAGGCTATTTAATTATTGTTAATAGCACAGTCCAACAGCAGTCCGGGAATTGATACCCGATGGACAAATCTAAACGAGATTAATCGATTTCGGCATTCACGCACTATTTATCTGTATTTCCCCTTCTCTCTCACCCTCTCTCGTTCCCCCTCGTTCGTTTTTTCTGACCTGTTCCGTCAGCTCACGTGTAGAGTCCTATAGAAAAATCACGACTCAAAGCATAGTTAATCCACGAATTAAATCAACATTTGCAATCATTAGCTAACTGGTGAATGAATATTTTATATGTAGTTGAAACCCTGTACCACGTTCAATCGATTCCGTACTAACTTTTTACAAAAAGAAAGAATTTCGACGAAACCGAAACATCGAAGCATGATAACGTTTTTAATATTTACTATATAATACAAATATTTACTATATAACAAATATATTTACTATATAACAAACATTATCATGTTAAAACGACAGAGACCGAAGATTTATAGACTGTGGGGAATCGAAAGTGTGGAAGCGTTACATTTTTGTGGAATGACCCCCAGCCTAAAAACATTATCATGTTAACAATTAGGCTTCTAAGATTGCGCAGAATACGTAGAATCCCAGATAACCAAGTTAACTGCGAATGAACCGCAATGAGCAATTGCTCGAGCTAAAACAGAAGTTTATAATTTCTAGAATAAAGCAAACTAAAGTAGGAGATTCCATGTGTTCGGAAAGTTATTCTGAACTGATCTCCGCAGGATTCGTTGCTTTCAAGTTTGGATAGGGGGGATTTGCTTTCAAATTTGTAATAACAAATTTCTCAATATTAATTTCTCGTCACCTATCTCCATTTTAAATAGAATCTACGAAGACCTGAGCCTTTGATTACATTCTTCTGTGACATTATTTTTTTAAAAGTTCCGGGTTTGTAACTCGATCGCAAATCGGTTTCATACAGTTCGTTAACCATGCAGACATAGCCTACGTGACTTTAGAACTTTATTTGTGAATCTGAAAGAGAGAGAGAGAGAGAGAGAGAGAGAGAGAGAGAGAGAACAGAGACAGACAGAGACGAGGGAAAGAGATGTAGGCCTTAGAGCGATAACAAATTACTTTATAATTTCTGATTTTTTTTCTACAATAGGCTATACAGGCCTAATATATTATTTATTTCAAATGTTAGTGTACCCCCTTCTTAATTATTAGTTGCAATCATTATTCATCGTCTCAACTTTCTGAAAGTTTAACGTATAGATATGATAGGCCTATTGTTGCAACCAATCGTAAAATTAAGAGACACCAAAATTAAAAAATTCCAAGTCTTGTTTATTTAATGAGTCCTATGCTGACCCAAAGGAAGGTTGTCTTTAAAACTTGTATACGATATGTCATAACCAGGATTAGCCTACGCTTAGCCTACATATTTATGGGCTTAAACGTAGCCTACAGACTATGCATCTACGCTTTAAACTTACTGTGTACGGTGTACTATATTATTCGACTAATGTTAAGTTGTAACATACGCCTACCTAATTCCACGTGAGTATTTTGCACTTAAAACGCTTATCACAAATATAAATGGCAGTAGGCCTACAATAATAGCCTAAAAATATTACTTTCTGCATAGGCTATTGCATTTTTGATTAGGCTGAATATTTTACGGGTTGTAACATGTGATGTGGTAATGGACGTAAACACGATTCTGTTGTCATGGCATCGATTCAACATGTATAAATCGACCGAATAGCCTATTTAGTCCGGAATTGGGTGGAATCGATTGTGCGTCGTGGCCACTTGAGATTTATTTTTTATTTTGTCAGTCAAAGTTCTGTTTAGAGTGAATTTGTTTAGGTGTTAAGAACAACGTCACGGTTTTGGGATTTTATCGCGGGTATTATTTTTATTACCAAACGTTTCGTTCGTTCTGCGATGAGACTTCTTCAAGTTGCCCGGCAGAGATTCGGTTCACAAAGATAAAAATGTTCACTAAACTACAAATCAGTGTTATTCTTAGTAATGAAAACCGCGAAAATAGAAGTGAGATTTATTCAGTCATGTTTTTTTTTGAACAATTGAATTCAAGTAAGGGTTAGTGAAAAAATATCCTCTTCGGCAAACCACTGTTTGTGGTCCGCTCTCACTATAGCTATTCATTCCGTTAGTTGTCAGATTCGATTTCGGTAGGCCTACTAGTGGACAGCCAGTTTTTAAAGAAGAAGAATTAAACACTTTTGTTTATAGGCTAAAAACCCTGTACGGAATCCAGTATGATTATGAGAGTTAATCTATATGCAGCCTACATTGAACATTCATAAGAAAATGTACAAAGTAAGTCTAGTGAGCGATTAGGCATATTTTTAAGTCAGCAGTACCATAAACATTAGGAAAAATTGTATAATTAACTCTGGAAAACTGGAATTAGGCTTACGATATATCAAATGCCGGTTTTTAAAAATAGGCATCCTTTTATTTTCTTAATACATAGTGTAACTTATCTGTGCATTTTAAAAGAAAGCAATTTATCATTAAAAAAATAATTTTTCTTAATATTGTTTTACCAAACTATAGATTAATGAGAAGTTTAGTATGCCTATGCCTATTAACCCTCTTCAACAGGTTCTATAAACTTTGGCGCCTTGTAGGCAGTTGAACGAAAGGCGAACAAAATTTGGGCGTAATTATAGCATTCTGTGTGATGTATTTTTTATTTAATAATAAATGCTAATTCTGTTTTTGTTTTTTTTTTTTTACCGTGTAACTATTCGTTAACTAATATCAGTGGTAATGTAAGAGTAGACTAAGCCAAGTGAAGTGGCACGAACCAGGAAGAGTCGGTTCGTCAACGGAAACATGGCAGTGCAAGATGCATGAGTGGTATTAATTTTTATAGAGATATGAGTGCGACACATTCCCGGTGCTGTACCGTTGCGAACTAGAGTAGTAGCTACAGGAGCTGAAGTGGTGTTTCGGCTGGTCCGCCATTTTGAAGAATTGGTGTAGGCGTGTCACCAGAGTGTCACGACGTCGCGTGTCACCGCCTCCAGTCCAGGGGTGACGCGCATGACCGCCTCCGATGCGACGCTCTAGCCTTCTACTCAGTGGACGCGAGACTGTCAAGCCGCCGCGACGCTCTAAGAAAACATCTCGCTGTGCTTCACAACATTCTGCTCTTCTTATTATTGATTGACCCAATTTTCGGCGTCGACCTTCTTTCACACCATATTATATACACACACACGTACACCTATTGTATACGTTCGTGTTGTCAATAATATTGATTTTGTTTTTCGTAATAGACAGTTTGGTTTTATTAAACGGGCTGTATGAGCAACAGTCTAGCTGTCAATCAAACCCCGGTGATGTTACGGCCAGACTACGATTAAACGAAATGTAATTGAATACATCCATTAAATAGCTTACCATTGTTTTTGCTAAATGTAAATAACATTTTATTTAAATTAAACTTTATTAAACGAACGGGTGTCTCATGAAGTGACATACTATGTGTCTCGAAATGTACGCGACATTACGAAAAAGAATTGACGACGACTAAAATAAAATAAAAAACTAAAGATGAAAACCACGACTTCGTTTCGACACTATGAGCTGAACGGTAAGTTAATAAGTTGTGTTTTATTATAGTCAAAGGAAAAAAATTATACGTGATTTTAAATTACTCTCCTGTATTTTTTCTTAGGTTTATGTAGAGTGATATTATTTATAGCCTATACATGTTAAGAGATAATCAGTGAATAATAGTTTCAAGAAACATTGTCAGAAAACATGATAACAATGTTTGTGGCCGATATTTTGATTCCTTGCATTGAAAACAATTTAAAGCAAAACTGTGCTTTTGTTAAATTAACTTATTTTTTAAATCAACCAAAAATTTAACATTTTTGCATTGACTTGCTTGTTTTAATGTTCCAAACGTATTAACATGCTTCTCCCGCATGTAGGCCCTAACACATTGTTAGTCTATGTGTAGGCCTAATCGGTAAAAAACACGGTAAGAAAAACGGCCATGTGTTCGGTTCTTCGAGATCTAAAATTATATTTCTGGATAGGCTATTTCACTTCGATATGAAAGTTTAGTAGAGTAATATTCTGTTGACTGATATTTCTGAATTGACTAATTAAGTAGCGTAGACGTATAACCTAATAGTAACACTTAACACCGTTGTTTTGAATTTACACCATATTAATAAATTGAAAATCTTATAGACCTATGTATTAGGCGATGACAATATTCGGTTGTCCACTATCATTAAACGAAAATATTTTTTTAGGTACTGCAACAATGATTTCCATGACAGCAGAAAAATAGGCTATAATATTACAACGTGACTTTGTGTGTGTTTGTGTGTGTGTCTTATAAATATGTTCGTGTCATTACAACATTCAATTAAGTCTGATTACGTTTGGTTTAAACAAGTGAAATCGTGTGTAAATAAAATTTAATTTTTTAAACGCGAAATACCGGAAACAATGCAACGGACACAAAAAATAATTAAATAAAATTGTTTGATTTTCGTTTACAACATAGGCTACTTCTTGTTTCACCATTCAGTTCACAAACATGGACCTGTGTCGAGTTACAGACTTGTATTAATTTAAATTTCACTGGTAGGCGTAACAGTAGACACTGTTATAACAAAACGTAAAATAATGCGCTGGACCTACCTATACGTTGTTTTGTTCAAGTTCGATTACTCCCCATCGACAACAAATTTATATTACCAGATTATATAAGCCTAATATAATTTGTCCTTTTAGTCAGTGTAAAGGTAAATGGAGCTGCAGATTTTTTAAGCTATACAGATTTTACTTTCGTATTTTAAATGCACTGCATAGTCGTTGATTTCTTAATCCCCGATTTATAACAAACTTTTAATAGTTTGTTATTATCATACATTTCTAATAGAAATTTACTTTAACGGCATTCCCTAAGTTAAATAAAACTTAACTTCAATATGAACGCTGATTAGACTAACAGCCTACGTATAATGAACGTATAACTAAGTTCATTGATATTGTACGTTGTATGAATGCTGTACGCTGAAGTGGATTTAAAGTGAAACCATTTCTTTTCCGTTACTTTTGTTTTTATGAAACCAAGGTTCTGTCTAAAACCGCGGGCGGGCATTGTAATTAATATTTTAAAACACTGTCGAGGTAATTCCGATTTTGGACACAAGGCATTAAGCCATAAGACTGAAACGAGCAAATGTTAACAGCTGATTGACTGCTACGGACCTTTTGTAATATAATTTGGCGTATACAGACAGTTGCTGTGTACGAAAACCATTTACTTCATAACTTATATATGAGTCTTGTGTGTCATACGTTACAAAAACAATCTTCTTGTACAAGCTTTGAAACTGTAGTCCGTTTTATAGGCTCATTCACGTCCTGCATTCATTAACCAAAATATTAGGCTTATTTCAATTAAACTACAGAAATTTTGGGAATTACCGTTAAACGGATCTATATAAAAATAGCCTATTATCACTGTTATCAAAAACAACTGAAACCAGTTTATGGCCAGGTACAAGCTCGTTCCTTTGTGACTTTCTATATTTAAGCATATCCTTCTTCCAAAGTTCGAACCACCTTAGCCCTCTTAACCCTTCATTCCGAGAACCTTATCATCTTCCTCTTTCCTACGTTCTAGAAATTTCCACTGATAAATAGGCCTACTTTCGTCTGACATTCTTAGTGCATGTCTGAAGTCCTCGCTTCACAATTCGTTTACGGTCCTTCTTATAGGTCTACCCATGATGGCTCTTATTTCTTCGTACACATTACTAAGAATATAACTATTCCCTTTAAGGAAATATTAGCCCTTATTGAAACTCAAGTTTTCCCTATCCCACTAGATCTCCGACTCTACGCAAGTTCTTCTGTAATTTGTTTTACTTCTTAGTATGAATTATAACAAAGTATCTCCATTAAATACTGGTCCACATTGAATGGTCAGTCACCAGTTTTTCTTATCTCCTACCGGATGTCCGATTTTAAGCAATATCTATATTTTTCTAAAATTTAGTAACCCTATCAGTTTCCAGAACACTATAATAGCCCGTTCCAGGTTCGGAACAAACACATGATTTGTTTTAACTGATTTTTATACAGCCATAGTCTAGTAGTACGAAACTAGAAGTAGGCAGAAACTTATATAATTCTTAACCTAAATCACATGACTTATAAAGTAGCTAAACAACCAAGTCTGTATAGTCTATTCATCAATCTTCATAAATCTACAGGAATGGTATTGGATATCTAGACATTAAACCTGTTGGTTTGAATCTTATAGTAACCATCCTCTTTCAAATAGTTTGGACGTATTTCATTAGGATGTACTGCCATTTTATCTCTATAACTGGCTCTGATTTTGGTAATATTTCTCTAATTGTTGGTACTTTTACACCTGAGTAGAACTTTGTTGAAGAAATACTACCGAGCAATTTTTATTGCTATGTGAACTTCACTTTGTTGTCTTTATAAACTGAAAATGTACCTACACATCTCTTTTAGTAAATACGGCCATTCCATTAAAGAGTTTTGATAGTAGGCATATAAAAAATTTAAAAAAATCTCTTCTAAAGGACCCAGATTACTCACTTTTAATAAGTTAAAACAACTCAAGTTGTTTCGATAAGCTTGGAAAACAACTATTCTGTCTTTAATAGTCTTCACAGTTTTTACTGCAGTTTATTTAAATGATGACTGGTAAGCAGTTATAAGGTGACAATTTTTCCTAAAGTTTTTGGTATTTTTATCGATCAAATTAACTGTTAATAGTTAATGTTAATGTTATTTTCAAAATTAAATTCATTCTTAATTAAGATAGTACTTTTCTTCTTGGCAATTCTTTGTCTCGTTTGGTTCGTTTTATGAAGGACAGAGAAAAGATGTTTCAAGATCAACAGTGCATAAGACACGAGTAGACTGCTTCCATTAGGAAGAGGCAGGTATCTCTTTGCCCCAAAACGACATCCTTTTACTTTCGATGTTCTTCTTTTGTGTCGCTGTTCGTACAAAACCAGGTGTTTGATGATTTTCCGTTTGCGATCTCTGACTTCAGCATATCTCATAGTAGGTATCAGAGACTGAGAGGATTGTACAGTCTGCATACAATAAACTACTTCAAGAGCCCTATCGAAAATTTATGATTCTCGTCGTCTCAGCGTATGTACAAAACAGTGTGCCCCATCTTGTTTATATAATTCTTTTATATTGGCAGTCAAGCGCATGCAACTGCATGCATCACCACTGTGTCTTACATTGGCTATCCCGATTCTGAACGGGCGCGGTTCTTACCCACATAGGCCTACGTAAATGTGCGCGTATGTCACCCAACACTCTTTCTCTCCACTTACTCTGGTCTTACTCCGCCTGGTATGCCTTTGTGGTGTTTGTAGTTCTACAGTATTCCATTGTCAAGACATGACCCAGCCACTTCAGTCTTCGTATCCTAATAAAATAGACAAGCTATAATGGCCATCACAAGGTGCATGAATTTCCATGTTTTCCCTCCCCGCATAGAGCTATTGTATTTGCAAATCTGTCCAACTGATCAGCTGTTAATATGTTAATGGTTTTTATAGCCTAATAGTTACTTTTAATTATATTAGTAACAATAAAAACATACACAAGTCTATTAGGCTCATAGGTCTAATAATAATTATTATTAGGCCTATGTTTGTATGTTTGTCAAATTCTGTGTTATAAATATTGACATTACAGTATCAATATAATAGTACGCCAACAAGACAATTTATTGTTGGGGCATACATCTTGTATTTAGCCTTTGATTTATTATATCGTTTTGATCTATGCTAAAAAACTATCAACTTTACGAGTAAGGATATTATTATAATAACTGTATCAATAATGAATTTATTTTATATATATATATATATATATATATATATATAGGCATATTTTGCTTATTCTAGAACATGTTATTTAATTAGTTAACTTGTGCTTATCATAATAAACGTTATTTTAATACTATAATTGAGGTAGAGTTGGTATTAATTTTTCCGGTAATGATTGTTATTTTGCCGGTACGTTCATTTGCTGTCACTTTTCGAGCAGCTGACTATAAATAAAACCGCTATTATACGGTAGACGTTGGTTACCATGTTTTCAAACGTGTTTGTGTATAAAATTGGCGTTGCGTGGTCGGTAATTACTGTGACCGTCCCGATAAATACCCGTGTTGACGCGATTCTTACGAAATAATAAACGCAACTTACCGTACCTATAGACCTATTTTATTATTTCGTATTTATAACTTTTTTTATATTTATTTGTTAACGAGAAGGTACTAGGTCCTTCGTTGAACTTTGTAGACCTATGTAGGCCTACTGCGCTGCCAGGGAAAATACAGTAGACCTATCACTGGGACAAAACCTAGACAAAACCGTAGACTGCACTGGGACCTAATGCAGTAGACAAAACCGTAGACTGCACTGGGACCTAATGGAGTAGACTGCACTGGGACCTAATGCAGTAGACAAAACCGTAGACTGCACTGGGACATAATGCAGTAGACAAAACCGTAGACTGCACTGGGACCTAATGCAGTAGACAAAACCGTAGACTGCACTGGGACCTAATGGAGTAGACCGCACTGGGACCTAATGCAGTAGACAAAACCGTAGACTGCACTGGGACCTAATGCAGTAGACAAAACCGTAGACTGCACTGGGACATAATGCAGTAGACAAAACCGTAGACTGCACTGGGACCTAATGCAGTAGACAAAACCGTAGACTGCACTGGGACCTAATGCAGTAGACTGCACTGGGACCTAATGCAGTAGACAAAACCGTAGACTGCACTGGGACATAATGCAGTAGACAAAACCGTAGACTGCACTGGGACCTAATGCAGTAGACAAAACCGTAGACTGCACTGGGACCTAATGGAGTAGACAAAACCGTAGACTGCACTGGGACCTAATGCAGTAGACAAAAACGTGAGACTTGGAAGTACGACCATAGCTGTTCTTGGAGCAGATATGGTAAACGCGACCTTTATATTTCAGTACCTAATGCTTGTAGTTACGGGCATTATTTATTAGTCCATTGAATTCCAGAATGACAGTCGAGAATGACAGAAACAATATAAAACGCCAAATGTTGTTTGTTTTACGGACACGCCACTTTTTCTTAGCAGGGCTTTAAATATTCTATTGGTTTTTGTACATGTTCGTTCTTCTAAAATTCGGCACAAATCAGAATAACTAGTCAAAACTACTAGTTAACAAAACTAACTTGTTAACAAAACTACCTTTCTCGTTTTTGTAGGCAAATCTTTTCTTGAAATTTCCTAATTAAAAAAAATTAAGCTAACATTTTTAAAGGTAATCATATGCGTATAAATCTTAGATATTTCAACTTTAATAAGATGTATGATAAGATATGTATTTGGCAGAAATTACCCATAGGCCTATATCTCGGAATTTTTTGAATCCATACTTGTGCATATCTGTATCTGTAAATAATTATCTTAGTGCTTCTTCTTCTATTTCTTCTCTTTCTTTAGATTTGTGTAACTGTTTCCCATTCGATTACGGTGTTTACCTGTACTGCTGTTCTGTCAGCAAGGTCTGACCGCTGAATCTTTTGATACGACGTTTTGTTATAGGCTATTATATGCAGAGTTATTTTCTTATTTGTATTGTATAAAATTGTTTTAGGCCTCCATAATTTTATTACTCTAGATACATTTATACTGTACTGGCAAAGGTTCAAGTGTTTTAGCAGTCGAAACGATTCTATTAAAAAAAATGAGTAGCCTAATAGATGACCTCCGTTTTTATGAAATTAATGTTAATCCAACGCTACAATTCTGCGTAGAAGTGGTTGCGTATCGTCTTAATATTTTCCAATATCGTGAATAGGCCTACTAGTAGGCCTATTTTACATTTATGTAGTTTAGCCTTTACTTAAATAGAATTTAAAAGCCCGCGTATCGAATAAATAGGCAATAATAAATCATTATGGCAATAACGAATGCTTTATTACGGGTATAAAATTCCAGTTCGTACGTCTAAATCGAACTGTTTGACACACGGGTGTTTGCGCGTCTGTGCGCTCGCATAAGCCTATTCAATTAACTTCTCACTTTAACATGTCACGATAAGTAATTAATCCATTGAATTGTTTCTGTAGACAGAGAAATCGTTACATAAGAACACAGTGTGTGGGCCTGTGGCCTCCGTGCGAGATGTATTGTATTAATGTTGGCAGAAATGATGTTTACTTCTGCCGCAGTTTTGACACCGGTAACAATAAACGGTGTGGAACTATGCCTTCTTAATTGTATTGCCAGACCGCTTAACGAAATCAATGCTAACCTTCCTGTGTCGATTAAACTTTCATATCTTGTTAATAGTTTCTGTGTAATTATTACCGTATTCCCATGCTTGTTTTAGCTGGACTTCTAAAATTTATGATATGAAGAGGCGTAAGCCTACCGTTATTTGCTTTCTTAAAGTTTCCGATACATCTTTTTCCAATTTTTAATATTAAAAAATGTGTCCACATGACCATAATGTCTTATTTCAATATCCATTGTTCAAATTAGTAGCCAACCCTGCTTCAACAGCCGGAAAATAAATAGGCCGTAGTAGATTCACGAAAAAAAATTCGGCTCAAACTTGCGGGTCATAAAGTCGGTAGTAGTAATTCAAACCTTGATAATCGTCTAGTAAAAAAGCGAGTATTTCATCTCCCAGGTCAAATCAACTTCTGAAGATGAGACGCCACTAACAACTTGGGTTACAAACGCCAAGTGAGTAGCGAGCCATTTAAGGATAGTGGTGCTTTGTATGTATTAGGTCTACAGTTGATCTTAGAAACTAACCTTTCATCCCGTATAGGCCCTACTATTAGACCTATGTGATACAAAACCAGAATAACATAGTTTACTATTTCCCTTTCAATTCTTGTAGCCAAAAGATAGCTTATGGTCCGAACGTACACATTTAAAAGCTTTGCGCCAAGTTAGAATAGAGTTTGTTACAAAATAATCTTATCGTGTTTTTTTTATAGAGTTGAGGATAACTTTATGGCTGGATACCTTAACAAAGAATTTAATTACAGGTACTATTTCCACAAAATTTTCGCTTCCAGTGAAGTTTTCGAGAGTTTACTGAATAATATGTTCTTCGTTTTTATGTTACTCTCTTTCAAACACTGTGTATACATGTTAGATTAGAACGTCATATTTTTTCTAACCATGGCTTTTATTTCTTTGAACAGTAAGCTAAAAACTAAAACCATTAGGCCTTATTACTTAACCTCACAAATGAAAACAACACGTATTTTCGCTTTACATTAAGAAATAGAATAGGCTATTTACAATTAGTACATTACTGCTTCTTCTTCTTCTTCTTCTTCTTCTTCTTCTTCTTCTTCTTCTTCTTCTTCTTCTTCTTCTTCTTCTTCTTCTTCTTCTTCTTCTTCTTCTTCTTCTTCTTCTTCTTCTTCTTCTTCTTCTTCTTCTTCTTCTTCTTCTTCTTCTTCTTCTTCTTCACATCGTGGTATATCGGTATAATAGCATGTTCAAAACATCTAAAATGTAGTGTGGGTTCGGCTCTTGGGAAAGTACCGAATTAAAATACATAAAATGCCAGTAGGCCTATGTGTTTTTAATAAATACAATTTGTAACAGCTTTAGCTGCTTGGTAAGCATGAAATGTGAACGTGTTTTCTCAATACATTTCCAAATGGAAGAAGAGTGTATGGATGTTGATAATTACTGAACCTTGCATAGATATATCTGCACAAAACCCAAGATACGAATATTTGACATTAATGTGACCTAGCCCTACTGATATGCGAAAGTACATCTGAAATTTGTTGAGGTTAATAACAATTCCTTAACGGGTACTTAAGAAGTATTAATGAAAATCATCTTTCCAAACATGACAACAAATAGTGAATTCAAGAAAAGAATAAATCAAATGCTTTTTAAGAAAAACGTAATAAGAACTAAATGAAGTTGGATTGGTCACACCTTAAGGAAGCAGGAAGAAGATGTCAGGAGAGAAGCGTTACGAAGAGGACGACCACTTGACAGCGAATAAAAGACAACTCGGAGGGATTGAAGAAGCTGTGATAACGTGGGTAACCAAATTGATAAAAAGAAGAAAGAATGGAGACGCTTTGTGTAGGATCTGATCTCCAAGTGGAAGGGAAAGAAAAAATATTGTTTGGTTATAAGTTAACTGAAGAAAACCTACTATTTGAAGTAAACGTACTTATGTTAAATATAATTAATAATGACAACTTATTATTCCTTTTTTACAGAAAAATAATCTTCACACGTTTCTAAATAAAATACTCGCAAACATTTAAAAACATGTGATACTAAATGTAAAAATGTCTTTTAACGCGAAAATACTGTGAAAGTTCGCAGATTCGTTACTCTACTCAGTTGTGTGCGTGTGCGTGTGCGCGTTCGCGAGTGTTATTAATAGAACAACCGACGTTTGGTTCAGCATAACGTAGGCTACGTCTCATTAATACGCGTGTACAGTGCTAACCGGCTAAAAGCGATCTTAATTTCGTTGTTTCTTTTTTTGTTTGTTTCGCGGACAATTAACTACATCAATTAATATAGCCCTTAATTGACGGCTATAAGCAGATAATTATTTAACACCGTGTTGTACGAAAGTATATGTGTAATTAACAAGAAATTATGGTTCACGCTGACTCCCACGCACACTCACACACACGCACACACGCGTACACACAAAGTGCGAACGAAAAATGATCTAGTCATAATGTTGAAATTTTCTGTAGCCGTAAGCTTGTAATTCAGAAACAACAAAAGTCGCGGAGATTTTTATCAAACGGTTACTGTTTTAACAAACAAGCCTAACTATTTAGGCCTAAATTAGGCTTTAATTGTATTTGTAATAACAGTAATCTAATAAAAAATAATAATAATAATAATCATTTAAAACTATATTAGTAACAATGTAAAATTATAGTTAGCTACTAATAAGTTAATAGTATTTTTTTAATTCCTAAATCTATTATGTATAAGTTATAAATTTTCAAAAATAAATTAGAAGATCAAAGTAATATTTAATAACTAAAATACTATTTGTTATATAAATGTGAAACTTAAATATTATCTGGAAATCGTAGCAGATGAACACGAGTTTATTGAGAAATGCTTGAGATAAATTTTTAAAAACCTTCTGGTTTATTTAAACATAATAATAATAATAATAAGAAGAATATTATTATTATTATAATAATTTTTTAGTGAAGGGTTAGTGAGGATTGGTCAAAAATATAACAAAAATGTTTAACTTATTTGTGTCGACGTTTCGACAATGTTTATTGTCATCATCAGGACCTGCATATGAATACAAAAGAAATGTTAAACACAACAGAACAATTATTTGGGTGAACGTGTTCATGTATGTGAGTGTGTATGCATGTGTGTCCGCACACGCGTGTGCGTGCGTATGTAGGCCTATGTATTATTGTATATGTGAAGGAGTTGAGGTAGTTTGTTTACATTTTCAGATGTTTTCTTTAAGAAAACGAGAAAATTATAATATCACAGAATTTAATTTATACACTATTACAATTTAAATTACTATATGTAGGGGGTCTAATGATATTTTTAATTAATTATAAAACCAATAATCAACAATTAGATATTAGATTGGCACACAAAATGTACACAAACATATAGCATAGTAAAACATATTATAACTAAAAGCAGATTAAGTTCAACTATGTAATTATTAAAAGTTAGGCCTATTTTTAACATGTTTCACTCAATACTGGTATTAAAAACAATCATAATTTAGAAACATATAAATTACACAATAACTGTAGAACTTTACATTACATCCTTCACATATATAATGATACATACATACGCACGCACACGCGTGTGCGCACACACACTCACATACACGAACACGTTCACCCAAATAATTGTTCTGTTTTTGTTTGACAATCTTTTGTACCGGTATTCATACACAGGTCCTGATGATGACAATAAACATTGTCGAAACGTCGATACAAATAAGTTAAAAATTTGTGTTATATTTTTGACCGATCCTCACTAACCCTTCACTGAAAAATTCATTGATTGACGGTCACTACGAATTTAAGGATTTAATAATAATACCTAATAATAATAATAATAATACTGAGCCTATTAGTCATTTAGGGCCTATAGTAAATTGAAAACGTTGTTTGTAATATAACGATTTCATAAATATTATTCATAAAATCATTTAAGATTAAAATTCAAATAAAGCATATGAATTTATTAAAAGTGTAACAACAGAACAATACGAGAGTTAAGAAATACTGGGCTATTGTGCCGTGGTCGATTACACAAGTATTCATGTTATTCACTAAATGTTTCGCCCACCCACTGGAGGCCTTCTTTAGTAGTGAAAAAAGTAAAAAATATTTCGACAAGGGATCGTAGGCCGAAGTACCCCAAGCTCTCACCTCAGCTTGGTTCGACCACGGCTCAATAGCCCGGTATTTGTCAGCTCTTAAAATAATGTCACCGGCATGATAGCCTACGCAATAGATTAGGAGAGTACGAGTTTTCTTAACTGATAGTTAAGACAGAAAACCCTATAGGCCTATAACTATTCGATCCATGTATTATTTATATTGGGCCTAACTTTTAAAATATTTTTTTTTTAAATTCATGATTTGCATAATTCTGATCGAAAATAAACATAACACTATCTTGCGTAGGCCGAAATGATATCGCTCCACTGCTTATTTAGTTTCAAAAATGAATACTGAATGTTTTAAATATAAGTGGAATGGCTATAGCGAAGGAAACGTTTCACAGGAAAAGATGAATAAATATGTAGGAGAAGTTTAACCTGAAGAAGAGGCCAGTGAAGTGCTTTGGAGGACCGTTCTACTTTAATCATATGCGTTAATCACATGACGATAAGAAAAAGAGATAAAGGTATGATTAAGGGGGTGAAAATGTATATATGGTGGGGAACGGAAAGAATAACCAGGGTAGGTAAAATATGCAATGAGGTTCTAAAAAGAACCAAGCGGGGTAGAACGCTTCTGGGGGAAACGGAAACGGGACTGGACGTATCCTGAGGGCAAATCGGCAACTAATAATGATGCTTGAGGAAACAGTGGATGGAGAGGAGAAGAGAACGAAGGTGTGAAGACTGAAACGTTTGACTTAGATGCGCAAGGCTGGAGTCTCTGGAATGGTCCTAGATACGAGTGGGGGTGACAGCAATGTCTGGAACGTATCACACTGCAAAACACCATATGATGATGAGGACGGCAGCTATGATATTGATGATGGTGGCGGTGGCGGTGGCGATGGCGATGGTAATGATGATTGTAGTGGTGGAGCGATGGCGGCGGCGACGACGACGATGGTGACGACGATGATGGTGATGATTATACCTGTAATAAACTTATAAGACAACCTACTATTATGGAGGAACAAGTACCGAGAGTTGAAGACTACTCAGTAAAACGACTGGGAGATGTAAACTGAAGTTAAATAAGCCTACATTTAAATAGGCCTAGTTGTCTAGTAGAATCAGTGGATGGTAGAGCCACATAGGCATTAAATAGTTGACAGCATAGTCAAGTCGATGAAAAAGACGAAAAAAAGGGAAATTATCGTTAAGGCCTTTAAATGGACCATGCCTCTTATTCGTGACCTTCGAAAAGGGAGAGACAATGAACATACGCTGAACATATCGTTTTTAGATTTCTAGCTGAAACTGTTCTTTATGTTTAGATTTAAACATCCGGAAAGCACGTTGTTTATTATTGCATCCGCACTACAACAGAAAATAATACCCATAACATATCTCATAGAAATGCCAAGAAGAGTTCACTTGAAAGCACAGTATTAAAGTTTAATATGATGAACAACACGTTGCGTAAAATTAAAATATTCCAGGAGAAAATTTTATCTCAATAATAATAATAATAATAATAGCCTCCCTGAAGAATAAAGTAAGGAAACATACGTTAGGAAAATTTTGTAATTCCGAGTTTATTGTATAGGAGTAAAACATGGACACTATCCTAAGGGCCGTTAGCCTAATGCTTGGTAGGGAGAAGAAGAATTTATTCACTTTGTATTACTGAAAATCTAGGAGAGGCAGGATAACTCATTGAGATATAGGCCTATAGCCCAGTCTAGCGAGTCATGTGGTTACACAACCTTTCAGTCAAAAGGTAGCCTGCAGATCGTCATTATACTACAGTCCACATATCGTTATCCTAGACGTTACCTTAATTTTACGTCGTTTCAACGTGTCTTTGGAGAATTGTAAAACGTGACGGAGGTGATGAAAGAATTTCATGGGAGGACAGAGTGAGCAGAGTATTGATGATGCGTGTAAGAGCATGCACGAGAGACGAATGTAACAACCGTAAGCAGTACAAATATCTTTGACGCTCAATTAGGCGACTTGAATGTCAATATCAGAAGGAAAGTCGACAGAGGAGTTAGAATATTCGGCCGAATACATACTAAACACCGTTAGTACTCGAGGAGTCAACGACTACTGCAGGAGAGTTTCTAAATTTACGATAACTCCACAGCTATTTGCACACACATAGCCTAACGTCATAGTTTATATATACACCGAATACATCATAATAAAACAAAAACACGGATAAAACCCAATGACCAGCGACCTTTGATAACACCGTTGTACAATGTTAATATATACATATATGTGCATACATGTTACATTGATGTTTTTTTTGAAATTCTGTTGGGTCTGTATGAAGGAAGATTGACCTTTCTCTGTCCACATCTGTAAGAAAAGCAACGAGTTAACATCGAACACACGCGTGAGTGTGCGTACGTGTGTGCGAGCGAGAGAAACAGAGAATACGCAGAGATAATTTAATTATTTGTAACAAGTGAGGCGTGGATATCACAACAATTTTCACACCGACGTAAATAAGACACAGTTACATTTCTCTTTGTCCGTTCAAGACCGTGTGCGTGTGTGTTTTATGTTTTTATAAGGTCAGACATCATTTTACTATCTGTTTTGTCTAATTGACAAAGTTCACTTGACTTAGATTTCTCAGAAATATTGGTCAAAGATTAAATTAAGCGATAAAACAGAGAGAGAGGGAGAGAGAGAGAGAGAGAGAGAGAGAGATCGAACGGATGAACACTACAAAGAGACATAACACGAAATGATTAACTGTATGGAATTATGCGTCAAACATGGAGGTTAGAAAACTCTCACTGTCTCTGTCTGTCTGTCTGTCTATCTATCTATCTATCTATCTATCTGTCGACCCCCTTCTCTCTCACTCTCTCTCTCTCTCTCTCTCTCTCTCTCTCTCTCTCTCTCTCTCTCTCTCTCCCTCCCCTCATTCAATCTCTTTCTTTCTGTCTTTTGCTCTTGCAGTTCGTTCCCTTAATTATAATCATCTTTCAATTGAAAAACTCGAGTTTTTTAAAAAAAATTTCTACATAATTAATGTTCCTGGTACAAAGGTTCGACACCGTATATGGAAAATTAACTTTGCAGTAGTGTCGAGTGTGATTAGCTTATTAACTTATTTGCGTGTGTGGCATTTTTTTAATGCCGCTTCCGAGGAAAACACGTATTTATAACGCTGAAGCTTACAAAAGCAACGCTTATGTAAAAAAACAAAAAGAAATATGGTTGCACGTGATCAAATTGGATTGAGAACCGATGGTAATTTGTCGTTTAGTTTTCGGTAAGCGTTCTATTCTTACTATGAATCTCTTCTGTGGTGTAGTGTTCGTCAACTAGGAAAACTGTTCTATAACCTGGAGTGTGTTTGACTTCCACTGTTACCCTCAAGGCAGAAAATGTCGACGTCCACAAAAACAGATGGTTAGCAACAGTATGGTAATTAATGGCAATGGTGAACTAAGAGAGAACAATTCCTAGTAGTCGAAAGTCTGTAATTGCTTTTACGCATGCCTAAGTACAAACCTGTATGATGACCGCTAGATGGCCACGGACCTCTACAAGTAGGCCTACGTTTGTAGAGGTAGATCATGGAGTGACGGGGTGACGTTTAATTACCGCTACCCTAAACAAGAAAAGAACAATGTTAAAAATTATATAAACCATCAGCAGTTCCCATTGAGCAGCGACGCCTGGTTGTAACAAACGTACACGAAAAATCTATACAACTCAAACTATGTGATATTACTAAGGAGACTGAAAGGATTCCTCAGAAGAAAAACCAAAAGCAATGGCGCAGTAAGGGAAGAACTTCAAACATTTCATTAATTTCATTCCAACGAGAAGATAAAATCAGAGTAAAACTGAATTACTATCTTGGGAAAAGTAAGAAGAATCATAAGTATCCTACACCGAAGCAGTCAAGATTGTCTAACACGTGTAGCGGGATAGAAGAAGAAAAAGAAAATTAACATGATTTTAAAAATTTAAGATTAATTGTACAGTGCAGACAATGAGCATCCAGATACCTGAGAGAAAACAATGAAAATTGAATAAGAAGGAATGAAATAATGACAAAAATTAACGAATCAATAAAACTGCAAAATTACCAGAAGCACGAAGAACAAATGAATCAGAGCTACGTATACAAGCTGAGTGACAGTATTTAATAATATATTGACTACAGAACGGTGATTATGGATGTATGGATTAGAATCTTGGGTGCTGACAAGTGCTATTTGAAGCAGACTTCTTGAGATGAAGGCCTAATATTACATGGAATGAAAAGGGTGTCCACGAGGCACGTCGCTGACCTCTACTGTACCACGAGGTGAAAATTCTGTTTGATTAATCACACTTACTAAATTACTATTAGTAAAGATACACAAGATAAAGAATACATTAAGAAAGAGATTAATTCATACTATACTTTTGCCAGAGAGTATTGGTTAAAAACAATTGAATTGAGATAACCATAGTGATTCTATATTTTTTCATAGTTTTATTAGTTCCTACGTGAAAATAATTTGAACAAGAAGATACTGATAAAAATAGGCCCATGAGAAGTTTATCACAGGAAAAAAGGGAGATAGAGCACATTATAAATACGACAGGAATAAGAATAGAGTTACAAATGTAACGTTGTAGACGGCAGTGGCGAAACCTTGGCGAGGGGGAGATGAGACTAACTTGAAGGTTGGATCCCCCCCCTTTCCTTAGGATAAAAGGGTATTATATGGGTAATTATATAGGTATTCTTCCCATATAATTTCACAAAAATACATTTTATAAATTGTTTGTGGCTCAAAGTTTTTGTGTAAACCGACTTGAAGTGGAAGAGTTGAAAAAATATAAAAAAGAGCTGGTTTCAAAATATTCTATCAAGATGATTGTTATTCAAATTAAAGGTAATACATTTCATGTAATTAGGAATCAGATTAATTCAAGATCTGTGTTCTTAACAAATCTTTTGAACATGACTCTGTAGGTATTTAAAAAAAACACGGTTTCATTCTTCCCCTTCACACTTTAATTTAAGGATGTTGTCCCAAGGATGTTTTAAGCAACGTATATTTCATGTTAAAGTACGATATTTTTATGTAAAATACTCCAATAAAATTTTTTCATTTTTTTAAAATTACAGTCAAGAAACTGGTAGTTTACTTGTGCAAAGACGACGGTTCAAATCACAGAGATATTAGACTAGAGGACTCGTGACATGACACACGGTCTGTAAAGGACAGTGTGGGGGAAAAAGATGAAGTAGGTTAATAGGTTCTGCTTTAGTTTCCCGATGCGTGTGTAATTATTTTTTTAAGGCTGCAAATAAGCACGTTATTTAATGAATACTGAGTAATTGTCATTTCATTATTAAGGAAACTCTATGTTATTAATTTTAATATAGGCCTATTGTAATTCTTTTATTTCTACAGTTATAACTTAAGCTGTAATTGTGCACATGCAAAAGACTCAGAAATAGGCTTGTGTCAAGTGATTATAGAATTGACCTGAAATTTTTGATAGCTCTAGAAGGATTGATAAACTGAGGTGTAATTAAGAACAATTAATCCTCCTTCCCCCGTAGTTATACCACTGGAAGAGAGATGTCAATAACAACAGAGACAAGTGTACAGTCAGGGCTAGGAGAAATGGTCAGAGTTTGCGCCCACGAGAAAAAAGTTAGCTCACACTGAATGATCATTATCATCATCATCATCATCACGACGTAGGCAAGAACACGGCATGCCTGTTCCGCTTTCACAGATTCTCCAGCCATATCTACCCACACACCTGTGCCCTATAGGGTTATATTTCCAGATTTGTTTGGCCAGTCTTGAATCTAACATTCTTTCTAAGTGTTCTTTCCACTGTTGTTCATAATCTTTTAGTCTTTCATTCAAGTTAAAAAGTTGTAGCCTAATTCTTCTCCTACGGCCTCATTCTTTATACGATTAAGTTTAGAACATCTTTTAACTCCTCTTAAGGATGCAATTTCTGAGACCCGTATTTTACGTTCTTGTTTCTCGGTTGTCCATAATTCACTCCCGTAAGGCTACTACAGGGACCGCCATAACTTTCTAAAACTTTAATTTTGTATTTCGCCGTACCTTGTTTCTAAAAATACGATTGGAGATTGTCTGGAACTTACCTAACTTAACACAATTCTTATCAAAACCGATATCATTTCAAAAAAAAAAAAAAGTTAAAATGGCTCATCTGTTCTACAATTTGATCAAATAATTATTATTTTCGTCCTTATTGGTAGCTTGCCTCGAAATGCCATTCATTACTTTTGTTTTTGTAATGGAGATTTTCGTATTGTATTCTTTGCAAATTTGATGAAGCTTAAAAACAGATTTTTGTGAAGTAGATTCTGTATTCTGAATTACAAGCAAGTCGTCAGCAAACAACAGGACATTCAGATATCTGTTTCGTAATACCAGGGATCACTAGATGTTTTCATTTCCTTACTAGATCGTCATATATAGGCTATGTTGAAAAGAGTAGGTGACAGGCTTACACTACACCATTGTTTAACACCTTGATTGGCAGATATTAGTTGAGATATCCTACAATTACTTTTAACAACTATTCTTGTTCCTTTACCTTGTGGGTATCCCCGTTCTTCTAATACTTGCCACCAAATTTCTATCTACTCTATCAAAGACCTTCTCAAACTCGACGAAAGCGTTTCTTTATTGAACTCACGATGCTTCTCAATAATTTGTGTAATAATAAAAACGTTGTCTGTACAAGATCTGGTCTTCCTGAAACCGTTTAGATGCCCGGAAATAGTCTGCAGACGGTGGTTTATGATCCTTCCCTATATTTTATAGACACTATCAACTAAACATATTTCCCTACAGGTCTAGTTATTACAGTCATTCCGTTTTCCTTTCTTAAAAATAGTCACCACTCGAGCAGTTAGCCAGTCTAGCGAGACCTGATGTCTTTCCCAACACATATTATAGAAATGTACAAACGAAATAGTTGAACATGAAACGGTTCGCGCAAATGGTATTGGGAGCAGCGAAGGCAGTGCAGGGTGTGGAGTGTGAGGTGACTGATCATGACACACAACCACGTGATACACCACCCAAGCCGTTTTTCTGAACACAAATTAATTGGTCCGAAAACAACGACTCAAAGGTACGCACGCGCAATCAGATCTTTTGACAAAGCAACTAGACATCCGTTTCATGTCTAATTATTTTATATCGAAGCTTACCTAGGATACTGCTTACTTAAACAGTTCTGCATTCTGACCGGTTGCTTTTCGGTTTTTAATTCTTCCAAGGGCTTCTTCTTCAAACCCGTCCGTTGTTATTAATTCTCCCTCGTAGGAAACAAGTTGTTGGTTTCTATATTAGGCTACTATGATCTGCTTTCGGATCATCATTATACCAGAGAGCTTATCGGATCATCATTAAATGATCCACTCATTTATGTTCGCGAATGATGTTTAAATTTGTTGTAGGCTTAATATTATTTTTATCCATGTCTTGTAGCATATTATAGGATACAAGTTGTCTTCCGTGTACATTATGTTCAATGCTCCCTATAAACTGTCTCCATATTCTTCATGTACCTGTTCACTAAACTCTTTGCTACTGAAAGATTTAAGGAGGTTTTACTGACAGACTCTGGGATGTGGTGATTGGTGCGTCTGAGATGAAAGTCAGTTGGTAGCCAAGTACCGAGCTTCCATCAAGGGGGGCTGCATTTAAGGCAATTGTTATTATGTATGCATAGCCTATGTGTCTGTGTTTAATCCTTTTGGAGCCAACAGCAATTAGCTTAGGTATGCCGCAAGACTATCGACAACAGTGGTGCTCCGGACAAACCAACCAGGTGCCACTCTTGACAGCATATTCAGTGTTATAGAGACATGCAATTAACAGACACTCCTGATACATACATAGGCCTACCAGCGGATAACAAAACGTAGAGAGAGGAGACAGGATCAGACTGGAAGAACCAAGTCGTAGCCTATCCGGAAAGGAAGCCAACAACAACAAAAACATAAGGGACTGTAGAAATATATAAAAGCGCAAGCCGGCACACACACACACACACACACATATATAATTATACACATATTCATGTATGAAGATATAAACATCTACGTAGCATTTATCACCCAAAATCACGTAATTTCCAAACGTATTCTGGAGATCGTTTGAATTGATTTATAACAACGCCAATAGAACGCACAGTGGGATGGATAATGATGAATGCTGCTACGTATGTGCTTATACACACGCACACACACACACACACACACACACTTGTTGAATGTGTGTTGCTGCTGGTGTTAGAGAGTTCATAATTTATTCAGTGTAATGATGGTTGTTTGTAATTGTTATTAACAGCCGCCGCGGGTTCGAACCCACAGTTCACACCATCAATGCCGTGTTCCCCCACCTCGCCTTTGTTCCCCTGGCGTTCGTTCTCGCCGGCTCTTTCATTGTTTATGCGCGTAGATTAATTCGGTTTAATCGTCGGCCGTCCGCGGGTTCAATTAATACATCATACGTGCTCATCATGTTGCATGATGGTACGATTACAGTCGTTGTTTTTTACTATCGATCTTCGAAATATTTCAGATTTATTACAGATGAATTTTTTAAGACACCGATAAACAAAATCGGATTGTCCGACACCATGTTGTCGAAAGTTTATGACTTAAAACTGTTTATGACCAAGACATCACTCTTAATTAATAAGTATAATAATTGATGTTCATCTTTCCATCCTCGAATGTTAGATTCTACCCAATAAAAAATATTTTGTTAAGTAAAATAAATAATAGACTATAGTATAAACTTATTATACTCATATGATAGGCCTATAGGCCATTATGTTCAATAAATGATTGAAATCTCAGTTTCTATTGTATTAATCAATTAACTATTATGCTCCCTGAGCAGCAGAACTCGCTCACTATTTCGAATGAAGTAGGCCTACATTTATTATTACATAAATTTCGATATTAGGCTAGATAATTTTTTAATTATTGGGAAAATTACAAAAATCTTGATCACTCTAATTGTTTCTTTGATAACAATTGTAAGCACACAATCATACAATAAACACTACAAATTCAAAATATTCGGATGTGGATTACAATTCCATTTAGTTGACACCCTGCTGGATTACCATAAATGTTTTTCAAATTTTTGATCTCTTTTTTAGGCCCTGGTGTCCAAAAATTTCGAAATTTCCAAAATTTAACACTGCATTCAGATGTCAGCTAAATTGCTCTCTTTAGTTTGATACCTACACGAATTTTTGCGATTTTATCAAAATTTTCATCTACTCTTGAAGTCTGACGTTCAAAAATTTTGAAATTAAAAAAATTAAAACTGTATTCAGATTTTGGTTAAAATTCCATTTAATCTGATACCCCACAAGAGCTTTAGCGGTTTTTTCACTGTTTTATCCCTCACATTTTTATCTCCGACCCCCCTATTTTTTTTGGGGGTCCAAAAACAAAATGGTTCTGTATGGTAAAAGTATGGAGACGGTTGACGGTAAAAGTTTCACAAAAATCGGTCGATGCGTTCAAAGGTTATCGTGAGACATAGCCTACCTCAAACAGATCGACAGACAAATGCAAAACGGTCGAGTCAAAACTGAGAGGTCGCTTCGCTCGTTCTACAAAACAATAATAATTTATACTTTGCTATAGAAGCAGACGATGATCCTTGAAAGCTGGAACCGACGGAACACGATTCAAAATAGAATTTCGTTATCAGTTGTTTCGTCTCAAGTTGGCTTCGCCTCCTCGGCTAATCGTGTTATTGCTTATTATATGCCAACCTTCGGCTTCCAGTTGCCTCAGTTCAGTCGCCTCGTCTACTTCGTTCTCCATTCGTCTTGACCTATGAATTCCAGTCTGTTAGTTCCGTACCAATCTGTCTGGGTCAGCTTTCCTTCTATCTCGTTTCGGTATTAGTCTTCCCTTATAGGCTACGCCTGTCTCCTTTAGTCAAGTGAGGTAATAGCCTCTCTGTGACACAGTTCAAATAATGTTTATTATTGTTTCCTCCGTCATCCTTACCTCACCGTCGTCGCCGTCATTGTATGTTCATATTTTACTTACTTAAATTTAGAGTAAATCTTCAAATTTATGTTCTTGTAATCACACTCTGAAGTAGGCTACTGGGGTCGACTTTTGTTTAAAATTCCAACGTTCTTCACTAAAGCTTTCTCTGTGATAAGCTGTTTTTATCCTTGGTTACATCAGCGCTTATTTGCAGTACCAGGATCATATAGATGAGCCATATGGCTAACACTATGACTATGCCTGATCGCCTTTGACATTCGCAGCTAATGAAGCCACGAATCCGTTAGCGTTGGGTGAACATAGACTTCGGCTGGACTATGTGATAAACTATCCACTCTGCTTTGGATTCGAATTAACCGTACTGACTATTGCATCTACTAGACTCCATCTCATGTATGATAAAACATGTGTCCAAGGATTGTAAGCCTAAAACATGGTAATTGTTACAAACAGTTAGTTTGAAGTAGGCCTATCAGTACAGAAGATGAGATGAAATACAACTGTATAATGTACAATGTCTAGCTTAAATAGGCAGCAAATCGTCTATGATTTTTAGTTAAGAAATACGGAGGGGCTACAGATAGAACTAAGGCGTCACTATTTCTTCGAAGGTTGAGTCAAAAGGAACATTTAAATGTTTCTCAGGAGCTTATTTTATAAGTTTCTTCCTCTGAAGCACATCAGACTACGAGGGCTTTGTTTAGCCTGTGAAAAATATCTGTATCATATGGGGAATATACTCCCCGTATGATTGGCCCACATATCGCGTTTTCGTTCCAAGACGAATCCAAAACCATATTTCTTTTGAGGAAGAGTAGAAGAGAGAGTGGTGATCACTATTCAAAAGTAAACTTTTAGAAAGCTGTAGGCCTATAAGAAAGGGGTGCCACTATTCTCTGTATAATTTACCTAAATAATAAAATTTTTTTTTATCGGTTGATCGATTATTAGCCGATGTGGGGTCACGCGTTCGTCTGAGGTAAGGCGAATCACTTCAGCATTACACAAAGCGCTGGTCGGACTCGAATCCGCGGGCCAAACCAAACGGCTCGTTTTCTGATGAATACACACGGTAATAGCGCTTGTTTGCCTCTCTTGTGGGAACCACAGGCGCGCGTGCCGGCCCCTATACACACGCGTCTTGATTACGTATTTGTGCGTCTGTCTGTAAATCGGACTAAAAAGTTTGAGTACAACGTTCGACCTGATTGTCCGCAAATATCGATGAACGAAACGTTTGGCGTGTTATCCATCATATAGGCTACGTAAGTTTAGAAACGGTAAAACCTAATTTATACAGTAACAGTAACAGAGGGGGGTGAATATATGTTAACGTCAGCTAACCATTCATTCACAATTGTATCAGCTACTGGAAAAGAGAGCATAGGCTGTAGCTTTCACGTGTTTTTACATAGAAATAAATTTATAAAAGTTAGGAAACGTTGACGAAGAATATTTTAAATCTTTAGAAACATCTACATTTACGCTGTCGAACCGAAAATTAAAAAGTAAAATTTAGAAATATGTTAAAATATAGGTTAAAATATTGTTAAAATATTAAGAAATTCTAGTAGGCCTACCTGTCAGAAATGTAGGTAGTTACAAGGAAAGGAAAGTACCTATTTCCAGCGCTTCTATGAGATCTGAGACTGACATATTCCCTTGTAGAGATTACCAATCTTGTAGCAGAGAAGTCAATACTGGGGCTGCCTTGTTAGCCTGGTTTTGTATCAGATTGTCTCCCTTAGCCATAGCGTTCTGGTATTGGGGTGCCAGAAACTCTGCGCACACCCTCTCCTGTCAGCTACATGACGCCGGCACCCACTGGTCAGAGGTCACGCGACTCGTGTCTTCGTGGACGTACGAGAAGGATTTGATGGTAGAGCGGTAAATAAAGTAGGCATTTTAAGAGTTTTCTTTTTATGCTGAGAATTCTTATAAAAGAAAACAGAATTATATGGAACGAGCAACTGGAAATGATGGTATAAAACAAGAATGTGTAAAAGCAACAGTGTATAAAACAAAAGGAAGTAGAAACATAGGTCGACCGAGAAAAAATGGAACTATACCGGGTAACACTGCCTAAAACGTGAAGTGGAGATGATGATGGAAAGGCCCATTAAACTGCTATCAACTGATATGTAGGTCTTTTACTGGAACAGAAGAAGTTGTGTACTTACAAGTTTGGACAAAACGGGACACAAGAGGAGAAAATTAGAACAAGCGAAGGGCTGAGATGGATACACAGCCTACCTTAGGAACGATGGAGAGAATTTGCCGTAGGCGCATAAACAGGATGACGAAAGTGGCGTCAAAACATATGGCAAACAACAGAAAAAACGAAAATACAATGATCGGAGCTGTCTTGAGGAAGGTTTGAAGAAAGCGATAGAGTCGCCAATTCGAAGAAAAAGACTGTAGAAATGGCAGAAATGGAGCTATAGCTTACTAATTTAATTACCTGTAAGGACTTCCCCTCCCTCTTTATCCTTAATTAGGCCTACTTGCGTTTTGTTTTTGCCATTAAAATTTTATTTGAAACACGGATCTGCCCGTTTTGTTACGAACATCTTCCGTTATTTTCCAGGATTTATGCTTCGGCTTATTCGTCAAGAAGCAAGTACTTCTTTATCCCATTACGTACTCGGACATAATAGGCCTACCGTAGTTTCACCAGACGTTTCGCTCCTTAGACGTCGTTTTCACAATTTTATTGTAGAGCATACAGGACTATAGAAGGGTCTAATGGTCTAAAGGTCACCCTGAAATTACGAAAATGTCCGTGGTGGGGACCGGATTTGACTGACTATCTGACCAGGTTTGCCTCGTGTACGAGTTTTAAGATAGGCCTACTAGGAAGGCCTATATTTCTGTTAGCCCTGCAAATCTTTGCGAAAATGTTTCTTTCCAAATATTATTAACAAGAGCGAACAGTATTCTTGTTGGCGTTTCTGTCCGCTTACCTCTAGTCCCGTCGCTATCACATCACCTGTCCCGTCCTACTATTGCCTCTCTTGATCGCACCTCTTTTCCCTGCCTACAGATCTCTACTCTTTCATTTTATTTACTTCTTACTTCTGTTCTCACTGCATAGGCGCGTTATGTTTTGCGAAGGTGAAGCCAGTTAGATATAGGCCTAATTTTAAATGTGATCTGGATATAGGTGACGACTTTTAATGCAGGAACTACACAAACATTTTTACCCTATGTACTAACGCTGCACTGTGGAGAACGTTTAACGCAAGGGTGTTCCGCAGGCCTTCTTTATTCAGAATTTATATTAACCCAGCCTTACGCAGGTGGAAAACACGTAGTGGAACGGAAATCTCAATAAATGACGACTACCTCTACACACTTCTGTTTGCCGATGGTCAGGTTGTGGTGGTATTAGACGAACACGACTCGCATTACATGATCTGAAAACTCCATGAAGAATACAAGTCTTGGAGCCTCAACATAAATTAAAAAAAAAAACCTAACAGTTGGCTATCGAAGTAAAGGGGACCGATATGCTAAAAGATACTTTTATATATCTATGCTAAAAGATAGCTACATACTGTAAAAATGTAGTTGGTTTTAAGTATCTTGGTGTGACATAAACAAAAGATGATAGAAGTCATAAAGATGTCAACAACAAAAATAAAACTAGGAAAGATAATAACAGGTAGCTGACTTCAGTGTGCTTTGGTGTAGAAAAGTAATCCACAAAGCCAAGAGACGATTTACTCTGCAATCTTAGAAAGGGTTATCACTTACCGCTCTGAAAGCTGGGAGACAAATCAAAGAAACTCCCGTCCACTGCAAGCAATGGAGATCAACTTTCGCAATAGGAAATAGGTCTTGTGGAGTATCCAGACGACTCCGTTAGAAGTGAACACTTTACGAGGCAAATTCGCATGTTAGAAACAATATTAAACACCATGAATGTAAAGCGCTTCATATGATATGGTTGCGAAGAACGAATGTCTGACAATCGTTGGGTTAAAACGTTTTTAAACTGGATTCCACATAGATGAAGGAAAAGAGGTAGACCATGAGATCGTGAAAGAGGACGAGAGAGGAGAATCGGGTGACAGATGTCTGTGGCTAGCACGAGAGATAGCAGTAGCTGTATGGATGGATGGACACCGTAGAAAAAAAGAGGAGGGCAGACTGCAAATAAAAAAACAGAAATTCATAAATGACGTTATTATCGCAGTTCTGGTAGCATGGTTACGATGTGGTGCGATCTAGTCCTGCAAAGAAGGCAGGTAAATTTTGGTGTACTTTATATTGTAATCGATTTAGCGGATGTCTAAATTGGAATATCCGAGCTGAACAGTTCGAGTACAACGCCGCCGAACAACGTTCGACCTGATTGTCTGCAGCTATCGAAAATGAAAGGTTGGCGTGTATCTATCACATACGTAAGTTTATAAACTGTAAAACCTAATTTGTGCATTAACAGGGGGGTGTATACACCCTATGTTAACGTCAGCTAACCGTTCACAGTGTGACTGACTAGACAGTTTTGTACCAGCTACTGAAAAAGAGCTGGTACAGTTATAACTTTTGTATCTCTTTACATAGAAATAAATTTATAAAAGTCAGTTTAGAAACGTTGAAGAACAATATTTTAAAGCTTTAGAAACATTGACATTTACGCTGTCTATCCCCCCCCCAAAAAAAAATTAACGATATCGGTTAAAGTCTTCAAATGGTGCTGGCAATCCATTGCCTTTGTGAATATTAAAGACAATAACAGTCGTATCACTAAAAGCTATTAGGCTACTTTCCCGAATTCAGATAATTCGTAATTTTTCAAAGAATAGTTTTCCTCTTCGCCTTCCTCTTCTTCTTGTTCTTTCCCTTCTGCTTCTACACTTCTTCATATTATGTTCCTTCTTATGGCACAGATTGCCTAATGGTTTCTTGGTCTCCACAAGGTCCTGGGACCATTCGGTTTACGTACTCGGATTTTCCAAGCTACTCCTTGTCCTCTCTAGATATAATGCAATCCAGTTTTTTTATATATTTCTTTTGCATTTCATACTCTACAGTGTGCGCTGTCAAAATTCAAAGTTTTTAGACCTTAGCGTTTATAGTTATGGACTTTATGATTTTAAAACTGTGCATATCATTTATAAACGCACGTGCTCTGGATAGCCTAATGTCAAAATATCTTGAAATTTAGCCTGTATACGTTTAGTACTATAAATCTTCTTGCAAATGGATGAAATTTACGATAATCGATTATAAATGTGCAAGGAAATTATGGTAGTTAATGTTAAGCACTGAAAAAACGACAAGATAATAGTAACCTATAGGACTACGTGATATTATGAATACGGAGACTCTAGCATTCCTTCACACAGTGAAGGGTTGTAAATTTGAACCACTGAAAAGTTAAATGAAGCAAAGGACCGTGGGCATAGACTGTAATAATTTCCAGCCTTCCTCAGACATACACTTTCCTTCAGACATAGTCACAGACCTTCTTCTGAAATGATTTTTCTCAAGAGATTCAGATAAAACAAACGATATAAAAGTTGGCACTGATGTTCTGGAATTCGATTTCATTATACGTCCAATCAAATTTTACACAGCAAGGTGACAATGAAAGAGTGTTCTTAAAACCCTGAAACAAAGTTCTTCTTAATTTGGCAGCGTTGCTGTTTTTGATTTTTGTGTGTTAAAATCAGCGTAGGCCTACTGTCAACCAGACGTCTACTGTTTTCCTTTATCTCTAATCAAAATTACTGTAAACAAAGTTGTGTGAATTCTGGATAATTGCAAAAATTACGAGAGAGAAAAAGAATAATGCTAATTGTTTTCGTTCTGTGGTCACCGGATGGGAACCCGCAAATGTAGTGGTAGAAAGGTGGGAATGTTAGGACGGCAGGCTTCCAGCAAACGAATCACAGGTTAATAATGTGTTCAAGCTGAATCAGCTGATACGGAATAAAGTGTCATGTGAACATGAACATTGTCCTTTCTGTTTATAAATTAGAAAATTACAATTCTTTATTTAATCCTGTGAGTATTGCAATCTGCATTTTTATGGCAAATACTGAAGAACATGCACAATGTAATCTAGTAGGTGATTTCCACAAATTTAGTTGAAATTTTATGATAGGTATGGGTGCAATTGATTTTAGCTGTCTATACTTTATTAATAAATATATGTGATATTAAATGTCTGCCTATAGGCTACTTGACAATTTATTACATTTACCTTAGACCTATAAGGTCTACATTGTGATACACGTAAAAGTTATTCTAGGCCTACCTACCTATAGGCCTATTTTGTTTTCGAAGCAGACTTTCAGAAGAGGAGGGGAGGCGAAGAAGAAGAAGAAACTATGATGATGATGATGATGATGAGATGGCAATGCTGATGAGGTTCTTCGTCTACAAGGATAACGAATTAAAACATTTATGTTGAACAAATTTCCATGGCCACTTATGGCTAGTCCTTCTGTTCTTTAACAATTCTGCCTTAGCACTATTAAACATTTTACAACAATTCACGTCTCACTATTATTTTTAGGCCATCCAAAATTAACGTCATAATTAACTAGCCCTATATCGGTAAATTAAGGGCTACAAGCAATAGAATCTACCACAATATTTTACAGCCATTTCAGACTATTCGGTTAACACGTAAGCTATGTTTTCTAAAGAACTTTTTAGGCTTATATTGAAAATATCTGGTATTTTGTACTTTATAGAGTAAAAAAATGTATTAAATATTTAAATATACCGGAATTGCTTCAGTCAGACGTTGGGTCGCTAAACTCGCTCAATACAGGTAGAGACTCCTATTAATACGCATCTTTTGTAAACGGTCTTTACAGTTTCAGGTGTTGGTACACCTTATCCGCTAATAATAGTAGACTATACTACGTACTATTTGTGTCGTGTGTGTGTGTTTATGTTAACAAAGGTGTGTGCGTGTGTAACAAAGAGATAAAATTTATGGTGTATTTCACTGCGAAGACTTTGAAGTTTATTTCGAAATTCTTTGAAGTCTTTTATAAAACTCTAGTGATTGACATTTGGAATGGCACTAAACAATTACAGTAATGGTTACAAAAGGTTGTGCGGCTACCTTCCCTTCCCTGTATTTTCTTTCCTAACACGTTTTAGTGTCTCTGTAACGTTTGAAGTTGAGAAATCTCGTTTTGGGCATTTTCATAAGCGGAGTGTTTGTAAAGTTTCACCGACAAAGACGTTTGAAAGGTAGATTATAATTTATTGCTAAAATCGGATGTATAAATTCATAACTATTTTTTTGGAACTGTCAGATCAATGGCATACTGACGACGCTTTTGTCTTAAGAAATTTTGTATGACTACGATTGTATGATTGACGGAAATAACCGGCTTGTGCCTTTATCATGTAGGCTACGTGCTTACGTTTTCAACACACCATATTCAAACTTCTATGATAGCGGTACCTATCTGCTTTTTGGATTTTCTTTTTAATAATCACGATTATCCTGTAGGCAGTCTGAGTTCTCTCCCACAAGGTAAGTAATCTGTAGTCTGTCCTCAGACAGGTAACTTATGTAAAGGCCCTGTTGTCACTGAGTTAGTAGTTCCTGCAATACGTTATAACATAGTTTTATTCACTGTGTTTTCTCCTCCCAGTTAAGGAACTTGTGGAGTTCAATATAGGCTTATAAGTATTTAGAGTGAAAATTCCACTCGACAGGCCTAGTTAGGCTTATTTTCGTTTTCCCTCATGCGCGTTCTCTTATTTTTCAGTGGCTTTTCCGAGACTGTTTAACCTTATGAAACGTACTATTAAGTTTTACTATTTTTAGTTTCGTTTGAAGTTTTCTATTTCATCACTCTCCCAAAAATTTCCTATTTTCTGACCATTCCATTCTACTCTAACCATTCTCCTTAGAAGGTTACATTTCTTCAAATAGTGGACACACCGAAGAACGCTGCTTCCAACATGGAAAATGAAGGTAATAAGCGAAATCTGACAAGACACGGAACATAGGCTAAGGTGTAGGCGTACTAAAATCGGAACTAGACAGGAACGTAATACATAGGCCTGGTATAAGGACAGGTAGAATATTTTGAGGGCAGAAAAATCTCGATAAAGTAACGTGAAGGTATGAATGAACAAGAACGGCTACACGTAGTGCAAACCTAGACGGACGTGTTATAGGCTAATAGCTCTGCCGATCTCAACCGAAATCGTTTAAGCTATGAGGTGAAGGAAGCTTGAGCCCGCGTTTTCAATCCGTTCGCATAAAACACTGTTTAGCTTTTACCGACGTTTCCGGTAGCACTATCATACATTCTGAGGCAGAATGTAGGCTGTCTAAAAAACGGGTTCAATCAGAATTTTCTGTAGGCCTGGTTGTAATCAATCTCTTTGAGAAATAGATGATTTTTTATATAACCTAAACTACTACTTAGTTTACACCTAACAGTTTTCATTACTGCCCTTTAGCTTTATTAATACTTATTAAAATCACTTTTAACTATTAGGGCCTAAGCTACATGCTACATAAGACTGCTTTGCTTTAAAATTATCACTTAAAATTTTACGTCTTCAACACCAATCTGAAAGGAGTTTAATACCACATATTGTTCCCGACTATGGAACTCTAATTTTTAGATTAAGTATTGAATGAAATTTTATCTTTGCGTGAGTTAGCTTTCGCTTTTATATAAGCTTCATCAGAGGTGACCGAATGTTGTCAGCTCCGGTAGGCCTTCTAGAAGTGACGTCGTTGTTTGAAATAGTTAGGTCTGTCGGATCTGTTTTTGAATCATCCTACGATGAATTAATCTTTTGATGCGGATTGAATATTCCGCATTGAGTAGCATTTGGATGATTTCAGCGTTTTCATGGTGACGTCAGTCTTTTTTAACATTGAAAATGTTTATAAGGACGTGTCGCACATTTGAAAACGATCGCTGGTGCGTTATCGAAAATGGGAACCGGTGAGTTTCCATAGAAACTACTTCTTTGTTGCCAATAACGTAGTACACATATAAAACTTCCCTTATGAATGCGACTACATTTAACTTATAATCTGTACATTGGTAAATGAAGAATGAATTCATTGATTGGTTAATGAAGAATGAATTCATTGATTGGTGAATGAACATAAATATATATATATATATTTTAGATTTATTGAAGCATTTTCAATGCCCTTCTCTGTGCATTGCATTTGTGCAATGCCTGTACATTTTTTTATGTTTCCTTGCAAAATTTTCGGCTCGTTTTATTCACGAACCCCGTTTTCAGATCGCAGTGTAATCGTTGTGCCTCACAAGCCAAGGCGCTTCAACGATGCTCATCAATAGGCCTACTTTATTTTGAAATCGCTGTAACCATTACTTTTGTTACCTTATAGGCCTATTTGGTTCTCAGCACGTCTTGACATGAATCTTCTGTCTTAGTGTAGGACTAACCTACGATCCAGTGTCATGTCAAGGTATTCGCCATGTTCGCGCACGATATGCTTACTATTAAATAGCCTATAGCCTATATATGTCTGTAAACAAGCCTCGTATTTATGCGTCTATGAAAGTGCGTGTGCGTGGCAGGTCATGATTTTTTTTTGAACTCAGATAAAAACTGTTTTAGAGAAATGATAGCCTAAACCTATATAATCAATTCATAACACAAAGTAGTTTATCGCGGTTGCGTCAGAATCGGTTTCAGTGAGTTCTCTAATTCTTAGTATCCAATCATCGCCTACGATTCTGTAAGTCACTACCACTGTTACGCGTTTGCAACACGTTATTATAAAGCTGTTGAGAACATGTTAATACGCTAAGCAGCGGGCCGAATTGTTTCCGAGAGATTTCACAGTTACAGAAATAGCTTAAGTAGGTAGAAAATATAGCGAGATTGACAGGTAGATAGCTGGCAATGTAAACAGATGTAGACGCTGCGAAAAGGGGTGTGAACATGGAGAGAGAAAGAGATAGAGAGAGCGAGCGAGCGAGCGAGAGAGAGGGAGAGAGAGAGAGAGAGAGAGAGAGAGAGAGAGAGAGAGAGAGAGAGAGAGAGAGAGAGAGAGAGAGAGAGAGAGAGAGAGTGATAACGGTCAGAGAGATTTTCAGAATTCCGTTCCACGGTTTTTGATTGTTTAGAAATAAATTAATTCCTTCGTTTCCGTTTGCCACTAAACCTACGTTTCGTCCCCAGTGATATGTTTGTTATAGTTCAGTTCTTTGCTTAATAAACACTATTTTAAAATTCCCCTTCTAAGTAGCGTCGCAACGAGGTTGTCGACTAGATGGAACTGCCCTGTTCCATCTTCTTTGTTGATCTTTCTTCCTACCACCCCTTTTCTCCCGATTTTATGTTGTCTCGGTCTGGACACTGAGGATACTTTATCGCGGAATGGACGAATCATTTAGTTCGAAGAGGAACGAAATGTGTTTTAAACACACAAACATTGTTGTTCTTAGCCTCAGATTCTTTTCCTATGTAATGTGTAATTTTAAACAAGTTTTCAAATGAATAAATAAACTAAATTTCAGGAGATATATAGTAGGCTACTTCCTAACGCATTTCCAATAGCTATACACGTGTCACATAGCCATATTTCCTCATGAAATGTGTCACAAGTTAAAGTAAACTGAAATTATAGTATATTCAAGTTTTCGATTTTTTATTTAGGCCTATTAGCTTTATCTCGCCAAAATTCTGATGTGAATTCACTGCTTTCACAAACAAGGCAGTGACTGTTTTAGAATGCGGTTTAGGCCTCTTTAAATGTAAATGGTTTTTAGTACATTTTTAAATAAACCTATGAAATCAGAGGGATCATCTAAATGGATTGAATGTAGACTTATAAGATCCTACGCATAGGCTAGAATAAACGAACGGGAGACTGAAGCCACAGTCGACGCATTACTATCGGAAGAGGAAAATGACTTCAGGAAATGTAGATCATGCATTGACGCGATCATTACGCTTAATTAGCCTAATTATTGAGAAAAAATACAATTTAACTTAAAAACACATCTAGCGACCGTAGATAGGCTATAACGAAAGCTTTTGACAATGTTAAATGTTCGCTATTCTGAAGCATAATGGAGTGAAGAGGTTTCCCTAATCAAGTGATTAGAATGCTGAAAGAGCCTCTATTACAAGACAACTATCGTCTTAGAATTTAATGGTAGACTAACGGAAGATATTTCTACAAACGAAGGTGTTAGACAAAGGTGTCCCATTTCATCAACACTTTTTAACACATAGGCCTAACCTATATGGCTTATAGGTACATAGGCTAGATGACTTATTTCGGTTATGGAATGCTAAATTTGACCCAGGAATACCACTTCAAAGAAACATAGGCTAAGTGTGAATTCTTTGCTTTACGCAGACGATAAAGTAGTAACAGGCTACAGAAAACAGAAGACCAGTTGCAAAAGGCAATAAGCCTTTTTACGCTTAATAACATTGTACAAGATTCTGGGCTAAAGATCTCTACCCCAAAATTAAAAACTATGGCACTTAAAGGTAGACTAAACATCTAATTAGAACAAAAATAGTTATAGACAATCAAAGTTTCAATTAGAGTGGTCACTTTAATTACCTGGACATCTCAGACAAAGTGGCACTGATTGGAAAGATAAGTTTGCAAAGTTCGGAGGCATCTATGAAACGATGCCTAAAAAACAAAACGAGGAAACATAGTCGTGTAAGATTTTCTGAAACAATAGCTACTTCAACGTTGCTGCATGCCAGCGAAACATGGACTTTTGGTAAAAAGGAAGAAAAGAAAGTTCAAGCGCCCGAAATGACATTTTTAAGAAGCACACAGGGATAGACGCTCCTGGACAAAAAGAGGAATGAAGATAGCCTATTAGACAAGAACTAAAAATCGAATCTCCGCACAAGAAGATTACAGACAATAAGAGAAGATTGTGCCAATATTTGAAACGAAACCGAAATAATCGATTGGGCCTACCAGTGGCAGGCTTAAAATGTGAGCCTAATGGGAAAAGGTAGACCGAGGAGAAGGTGGGTTGCGGAACAGATCAGCTAGGGCAAAGAAGATGAAGAAGAAACCCTATCCTACAAGCCCAACAGTATTTGCGGTTTGTTACTCCTTTCGGTCTCACTGTTTTTTTCTCATTGATTAATAATAGGCCTAAAAAAGCGTTCTTCTCGTAAATGGAGACACGGTTTAGGAGAGAAACGGTAGGGTACCTATTTTGGCCATTCAACCTGTGGTGTGGTCAGCACTTCGCTCCATCCCCGTACAGTTGTTACCTCCGCTGGTCTACCTCATTTTCACAGAGTGATTCTCCTTGGGAGCTCAAAAACAGCGGGTCGATTTTGAAGTGGTGTCTGCGTTCTAACCGGGGAATTAGAATTAGGCCTACCTACATAGTCAAGCGGCAACACGGCGTTTGTCTAATAGAATCCATGAATAATAAATACGCCTAATTATTTATTTAAATCTGTAGTGTTTCTTTGACTTATGATAATTGGGCCTAAGCAGGACTTTATTCGTTAATAAGATCAATGGGGCCCTTTCCTTTGTTTCGCCAACGGCACACCGATTAGGCCTATTGTAAATAACATAACCTTCACACAAATTTATCGCATAGATCATTAACTTAACTATTCGAAATACTACAGCTTTTGTGCACACTGTCTGAGGATGTAATGAATTAAGATATAGGCCTATCCAAAGTAAAATTACTCTAACTCACTGTAAATTTAAAGTCTGTCATATAATTACGGAAAAAACTTTTCACGTGAAGACCGACCGTCTAGTTTTATATGTACGCGTATTTTTTTAGCGGTAGTAGCCAAGCGGTAGTTCAGCAGTAGTAGTAGTAGCTAGGTGGTATGTGTATGTGTGTGTATTAGCTGAAGTGTTATTTTATTTTGGTCGTTTGTTGCAGGAGAAGGTACAAGGAGCCCAGGAGTACGGGGGGACACGCCGCGCATGCGTAAACCAGACAGCCAATCAGCGTCCAGCACCGCCACAAACGGACTCATGATGGAGGTGGTAAGAACTATATTTCCCCTCCACTTTGACACTATGACAATCGCTACCCCTACCACCACCACACAGCCGTATGACACTGGGATGACCCTTCCCTCTCCAAACCTGACTCCGATAACCAATAGCTTGTTCACATTTCCCATATACACTAACTTACCATACTTCTTCAACTACCTATTTATATTGTTTTTTACAATTGCCGCGGCTATTAAATGGATTATATATACACATTTTTACTGTTTAATGGCTCTCTCCTTTTCTCTCTTGTTTCGTTTTTCTTTTTATTCTCCTGCAGCAGAAAACAAGTCTACTCGCAGACGCTAGCTGTATGTGTGTGGTACAGAACAGTACTACCCCTCGTAGAAGTTTGCACTTATAGGATTCATATGAAGTAGGCCTAGTACTGAAGCATAGTTAAGTAGTAGGCTACTAAAGCAGGAACTGAGTCGTCCCCTTTGTCTCTAACCGAGCGAGTTCCGTGTGCAGTATGATTCTGTAACATTCCGTTATTGAATATATTAACTACCACACTAACAGAAGCAATTAATACGCGCGTGCAAAGAGTGAGTTTATTGTAAATAAGAAAATTTATAGTTATCTAACTTACAGTCACGCCGAGAATATTTACAGTACTTTGGATAACATAATAACGATGATGATAATAATAGCTAGGCCTACTTTGTAACGACGATGCAGGCAAAGACTTAATCCCTTTAAGTGAATATTATGTGTTACAATGTAGCATTAATCCGTGAATAACTATAGACCTACCTGTAATGTAGGCCTACTTAGTAATACGTCCACATAAAGATATTTATTGTCTAAACAAATTTTAATAAACATAAACCTCTGTGCTGATTACCGAAAATTCCTTATGACGGCACTATCCGACGTTTTAAATTAAAGTCGTGGAAAACACCGCAGGTATGGATACTTTGCTCTGAGTTACCTAAATCTGCCAATGAACCGAAGAAACGAATGTAATAATAAAACAGGCATGCGTCTCTGTCTAGGCAATGGTTATTGAATAGGTAATAGGCCTACTAGGCTTATAAATAAAACAATCACATGCCTAACATAGATACTAAATGTAAAGCGTTTAGGTTTATTGAATTTGGAAATGTTGCCTATACTTAACGATTCTTTGTAGCCTATATTTTTTTGCAAATTTTCTATTCATATAGGCATATAGGCTGTGTAACCTAATTAAAGGTTAACCTAATTCAACCCGCGATTAGGCCATGCGAATAAAATACAGGCCGAACTGTGAACCTAATCTAATCCTAACCTAACATCTGTAGCTATTTTAACGTTAATCCGGTAAGCGCTTTTTTACATTTTTATTTTTTGCCCATTCTATCGTCAGTAGTAGTAGGCCTAACTGTAAATTGTCTGTAATCTGTAAACCTGGAGTAGGAATGATATTCTTACTGATAGTTTCACTTGAAAGTAGGCCTAGTTCTACTTTCGAAAACAGTAGGCTACATTACAGTCACTTCGAATAAACTAAGTGTGTTTTCAAAAGGAATGGATATGTTAATAAGCAAATCAATTTCAAAAGCTGGGACTAAATTAAATCTTGTGTTCATTTTTATTCATACTATTTCAGTGCAATTGTTTTAGTATAAATTCATCAACCAGTATTGTTTGTTACTAGACTGTGAATAGTCTATCACTTAATAAAGTCGGCATGAAAACAGAATTAGAGACAATTTTCAATAACTCGATTTAGCTTTTGGCTTCGATCAAAAATATGAGTTAGCAAGTAACTCCAGTAGCCTACTTGAAACACCGAATTTATCGCTCACCGATGTTGAAATCGTTCATAGCATAATGTTAAAACGTTCAGCACCTATAAAACATTAGCCTATAAAAAATGAAATGGGAAATTAAATTAACTTCTTAAATCGTTACAGTTAAATTAAGTTGTTATTTCCTCTCTACTTACACCACAGTCTTGGGAGGGTCTAAACAAGATGAAACAAGATGATGAGATTGTTGTAACATACATGGGCCTATAGTTTTAGAAATCAAAGGATACTGACAATCAAGTGTTTTATCATTTTATCAACAAGACTTTGGAAAGCTACTGCATGACTTCATAACAATTCTGTTGTGTCGGAGTTCACTGAGACATTTTTCAAGATTTTCACAAGAGTGGAAAAGAAGGTGTAATTTGTGGAACTTAGTTCCACTAATAGGCCTATATAGGCCTACTCGCTTAGGTAAAAATGCCTTGTCTGCAGTTTTAACTAGACGTTAATATTGGCCAATAGGCCTATCGTCTATTTAGCAGACCTATAGCCTACAGTTTTTCAGTAGGCCTACTATCGAAACTCTAACTACGGAAAAGTACGCGTATAATAGCCTACGTCCCGTCATGGATTATTGCTTTAGGTAGCCTAATAACCTACAAGCCATAATTCTGTGACACACAATTTAACTTACTAAGTTACTTCATACCACTGTATTATGGCAGATTGTAAAATTAATGAAAAATAAAAACTACCCAGTAGTGAGACTGGTCTGAAAATTTTCCAGAACTGGACTTCAAAACGTATTGGCCTACCTTCTTAGTTTTAGTTTTAGTTGTAGTTCTAGAATAACATCACCTAACTTAACACAGACCGTAAGTGTTAGACTACTCACACAAAACGTTTCGTCTTTCAGACGTGACTCGTTATTCAGGAATTTTTCTTTTAGTTATTTAAACTAACGAAGCGGGGCTGTCTTCAACAACCTCTGTAGGCCTACAACCTTCCCGTAGAATTAGCCTAATCTTAGACGCTCGAAAAACCCCTACAGCTTGATAACCGTAGACTAATAACACACTTGTGCATGGTCTTTTAACCCGCGGCTTTCCAAGGCAACTGACGAATTATAGTGCATCATAAATTTTTAAGACATCTTGTAATTCTGATTCTGTTTTGTAACAATTTAATTCAGCAACTTCCAATTGGTTTTATGCGGTAGGCCTAATAATCGCAAACACCTAGCTGTAGACCTACACTTTTTATCATACATACTTTTTATTACTATAGAAGTTAAATTTTTATAAAAATAAAGGATCCTTAGTACACACACACACAGCAAGCTTATAGGCTAGTTCCACTAACAGAAATTAATATAGTTAAAGAATTAGGCCTAGTAAGGTAAGCTATTAGTAGTAGTTAGGTTACGCAGTAAGGTAAATTGTGTGTCACAGAATTATGGCCTGTAGGTTATTACCTAAAACAATAATAGTAGTAGCCTAGTAGGTAATAGCAGTGGTAGACAGTTTTTATTGTTTTTGCAGTTTTGTAAACTTACAAGCAGCGATACTAACAAAAACAGTTAAAGCAGCGTACGCTTCTTACCTGACTTTTGGCAAGGCCCTTTGGGCTAACTTCGAAGTCACTGTTATCTCATTGTTGCCGTATAAGCTATATTTAATTCTTATAATTGTTAATTTATATAATTTTGACATACAGTTATTAGCTAATATTGTCTTCATTCGTGTTCTGAGTGTGACAAGGAGTCAATAATAGCAAAAAACTCTGTGTAAGGAATGCTAGGACCTGTTTTAACATGCTTACAAAAATATCTCACGATAAAAAATTTGGCAATAGCAGGCGTAAACTATTCAGAAAGAAGTGCATACCTACGTGAATTGAGTAGGTAGGCCTACTCGTAAGTGCATTTTCGTTACAGAACACAACATAGTCGCCAGTTTTATGCGTTAACTAATTCAGTTATACATGAACATTGTCTTATGCATAATCGAGCAAAGACAAGTACCTCTACGCGCGTTTATCCAGATGTTTGACTGTATTTGTGAATTTTTTACAGTACGTAAGGGGTTGAGCCTGCGAATCCGTCGTGGCTCTCTTGTGTGAGGGGGAGGTAGGTAAAGGTGAAATAGATTTTTTTCTTCAGAAGGCAGTGGGGGAGCGCTGATGCTGCCACCTAGCGGTAGTTCTCCAGTACTCATCGCCGGCTTCTCGTTTCTAAACGGCTTACGCGCGCTCTCAAACCTTAACTATATACATCAGTTTTTTTCTTTTACAAATTTAATAAACATCATGTTGTTTTCATACGTCACACTGATAATAGTAAACGAAATCGGAGAAACCAAGAGATAAAGCAGTGAAAATATGTTAATTAATTTACGATAGTTTTAAATATAATTACTGTAGGCCTAATATTGAAAAATATTCACTATTTTAATGATTGTGTTTATTTGAGTGTCGTAAAATGATATTATAGGCCTACTAGTTGAATTTAGTGTATTATGGAATACACTAGTGATATGTTTGTGTGATAAATGTGCGTAGAAGTGTTGTAGATAATAGGCTATGTTTGTGTTTTGTCGAGAAGAAAAATATTAGCATAACATTTCAATGTTTAATTGTTCTAGATAAAGTGTGAAAGTTAAAAAATAAGTGCGTATACAAAAGCTATTTATGCGTTTGCATTCTGTCAATGTGTGCAATAATAGGCCTGATAATCATTACTGTGTGTGGGGCACCATCTGGTCTTATCAATGCAACTGATGCATACAGACTTGCCAGCGTATTTGGGTGTCTCAAATACACCTGGGATGTCATCGAAACGTAGCAGCGGCGGTAATTTCGATACAGAAAGCAGTGGCTACCAGAAACCGACCGACTTGCGATTAGACAAAAATAGTACTTCTAGCAACAATAATAACAACAATAAAAACGATAAACAAAACAGTTTAGCGGATTTCAAAAGTTTTGACCTCTACGGCGGTTTAGAAAAATTTAGCGGAGGTGGGTTCGATCAGTTCTTATTTAACCAGAACGCGGCGGCGGCCGCTGCCGCGGCTCTGGGGTTCCCCAACGATTTTTTACGCGCGTCCACGTCGCACGTGGCCACCAAATATCACCAGATAAATGACTTCGATTTTCACAGACACTTGGATTTCGAATTGGAACTGTTGAAAAACAAACACCTGTTACAATCGAAACCGTGCGACCAGCAGCAATCGATCAGCACCAACAACAACGGAGAAACGGTGAAACGTCGCGGCAGCGA
Organism: Magicicada septendecula; assembly: GCA_034769895.1. Lineage (NCBI taxonomy): Eukaryota > Metazoa > Arthropoda > Insecta > Hemiptera > Cicadidae > Magicicada > Magicicada septendecula. The sequence continues at coordinate 117,580,233 of CM068375.1, read as the reverse complement.
TGCCCACCGCAGGAGTTCGTCAGAAAGTTCAGGTGCTGTACCGCTGAAACCGACGGACTTGTTTAACGGTTTCAAACAACATCAACAGCAGCAGGACGTTTCGTCGCTGTTGCAAGTTCAACAACAGAATGTACATCTCAACAGACAGATCGGACAGTTGAACGTAAGTCATTTTTAATAACAGTAGGTTTAGTTATTTTATACTTAACTCCTGGTCGAATTCATTTTTTAATCGAAATTAAATCTCCGTATTCTTTAGATTTAAGAATTTTGTTTTTTTGTAGAATGCCAAAATGTTACTTCTAACGCCTTATAGGCTAACATTAACAAAATGGATTTGTCAGTATGAACCGCATGATTCGTGACTGATATTAATCGTTTCGGTACAAGCAGGGTATAGTAAAAAGTGTATAAATAGTGTCATACATAGCCGAAAGTAGCATACGTAGCATACTAACATAAAATAGCACAAACATTATATCATAAATAACGTATTTAGAAATGTATGCGATCACTTAGATGTTAATGTGACAACGTAATTTCAAATGTAAGAAGTTTCTCCAGCTGGGTATAAGAAAAGCCGTCACCTCCACAAATAACCGAAACGATAAAATAATATACTGTTCAAAGTATAACTAGATTTTTACTTATAATGTACATACAATATTAGCCTACAACTTAATATTTTCAAAGTAGTCCTACTATGTTGTCTTTTCTTTTAATCAATATGTGAGAGACTGAAACAACTGTATTTGTAACCACCGGATTAAAATATTCAAATATTCATAAAATTATTATGAAATCGTATTAAGTGCATAACATGCGTGATGTGTAGCACGCTTGTAGCGCTAGAATGGAAAGGACGAGAAACAAAACGAATAGATAGGTCTAGATAGCAGAGTCAGTTAAATAAAAATTTGTCTATAAAATCTGCGTGCGCATTAAGCAAAAAATCCAACAAGCTTATATCTAATCTCGCCTACAGGAAATGTTATACCTATTGGAACAAAACATAGGCTATGTAGAAAAAAAGGGTATAAGGTTACCCTATTATTCTACGGGACAGAAAGACAAAGTATCCCGTTCTTCATGGACTACAGTCAGCACAAGTATTAGCCTACATAGATTTCTAAGTGAATCAGCCGGCTAATTGTAGGTTAAGCAGAGCATAGCCTATTTCGTTTCGTGTTTTAATCAGTATCGTGTCGTTTAAAATTTTATTATAATTGTTGACGGAATAAACAGTTTTCGTGATAATAGATTTGTAAAAAATCATCACCACAGATAACTTACAAGAAGTTCGGTCGGTGTTTACCTGCCGTTCTGATCTGACAGGTCTAGATTTGGTAAAGGTGGCACGATTCCACGCTCCTCATTTTTCCTTTTATGTTTTTTCTCTGGACGTAAAATGTAGATAGGCTTATACTGTACTTTTCTATGCGACAGACAAACAGATTTATAAACGTGAACAGTTAGAAAAATCGTGCCTGTGATGAGAAAATTAGATAAGCGTAAACTTTGACACGTGAGAGCCTACAGTTAAGCGCTCGTTCATACACGTAGGTCTACGTGCGCCCTTACCTTCTACCGTATGTAATATGTTGATCGTGGCAGCAGTTCTCAAAACTTACGGGTCAAAAAAACAATGACAGTAATTAAAGACAGCATTAACTTTATGTTAATTTGGTCTGTTGAAACTATTTTATGAAACAAATAAATTAGGCCTATAGTTGACGACGTCTAAAATAAAAGACTCTCAATAATGATTAAAACATTTGATGAAGTAAGACAGGTTCTATTCGGGCAATTATCGTGCGAAATAACCTATGTGCAGTGTTACACACACATAGTGTTGAACTGAGTAAAATAACTGATGGTTAGAGTAGTTGAAGTAAACTTTTATTACTATTATTTCATTACTGTCAAACCATTTTACTTACTATAAAATGACAGTCTATCTACACCTAGTCATTACTATAGGATACAGGACTAAACAAACATGCTTTATGTGGGTCGCTCAAAAAAATTACAAGCTATTGGTTTTTTTGGGTCCCGTGAACTTTGGGAATTACGATTTATTTCTATGAACAAGAATCTTCTGTCAACGACTCGCGCGCGTGCGCGTCACTTGCTCACACATGTCAAAACCAGCGCGTGTACTATTTAGAAATTAAAATCTATAATAGGTTATAAAGTATTTAAGTGAAAACTCGAAGCCTACAATAAACTGTTTGTTCGGTAAAACGTTTTGATTTTTAATTGCATTCATAATACGACCAAATACCTTTACTACTAACAAATAGACTACAATAATACAATAGTAATCATAAAGATAATCATTAGTGTTAAATTTATACTCACGTTACGTTTAAGTGTAGGTCTACCTGTCACGTGTCACATAGCCTACTCATGCTCTGGATCATTAGAAACTGAGTGTGTTAACGAACATTCGATTCCAATTTTAATATCTTTCGTTATATATTTCGTTTATATAAACTTTGTTATAACACGCACAACATTTTTCGTGTCGCTAATCGATTATTCGGTGTTATAGTTTCAAACGAACCTTCCTGACAACGCAGTAGCTACATAAACCAGGAATAAAAATTCAACACTTCCAAAAGAAAATAATATTTTTATATTTGACGTCAAGATATTTGCGAGTTAATACTACTACTACTACTGCTACTACTACTACTACTACTACTACTACTACTACTACTACTACTACTACTACTACTACCACTACTACTAAGGATACTTTTACTGTTAATAAAAAATATAATAATAATAATAATCGAACCTTTAACGGATCCTGTTTCAAGCACTTCTTTAAGATAAACAAACATCACAGTTGAAATAATTTTAACCAAAATACAACCCTATTAATCCAGACACTGATGATGACGCGGAAACGTATGCCAGGCTATATAACGTATAATATTTTTACATGAAAATAATTAGGTGTGTACTTATAATAATTAGATATAGCCTAGATATAAAAACTGCAAGAAATTCGGTTCGTCTAACTGCAAGAAACTCAGTTCGACTATACGTGCAAAAATATTGAAGAAAATGCATGCTATGAATCATTTATTCATATAGCCTAAAACAAAATGATATAAAATATTTTCATGTACAGATAACTTAACTTTGTAGTAAAACATTATTTGATTATGAAACGTCAAAGAGTAATTCGAATTTTGAAAACATAAATAAACACGAAGAATCAATGAATAGGCTAATAAAAAAATTTATGCAACAACTTTAATCCAGTGATGTGTTTGCGTGTGACGCTGAATTAGTTTGCAAGAATAAAATGCATTAATAATACTAACACAATAGAAGTAATAGTAATAGGCCTATTATAGGCCTAGTAGTTTTAATTAATTAAAATTACTTTGAACAAAATTTCACTTGTAACTTCAGTATACACATGGTTTCTACCTGACCGTCCGATTCGAATTAGATCACGCTTCATTTCACAATCGTTTTTATGTTGTTGCACTTCATTGCCAACCGTTTCCGAATATATGTTTTTTTTTTCTTTTGAATGGAACAACAACAAAGGAAACTCGAAGCATTCGTTGACGGCACTAACTGTATTAAATATATACAAACAAAATACTATTCATTTAATAATGCTGAACACTTCTTTAACAGAATATTGTTTTACGCGTTCACTGTACATATGCGTAATCGAATCCGCGATTTTCTTTACGATACGTTATTAAGTTTGCACAGTCCATCTTGTAGGGCAGACTTTTTGGGACGGTCGCTTAAAACTGAAACAGAACCTTCACTTCTAATTATGATAGTTCACAATGTAAACACAGCCACACAATCTTCTTCCTATTGTTTCACTAAAACGAATTCCTTTGCAGACGAATTCGAAATCTTTTGCAAAAATCAAAAACCAGACTACCTTCTGTGACCTAAGCGGTGAAGGTAACTAACATTTAAACAGAATGTGGCGTCAAATTGTAACTCACAAGATTCTTGTACTGGTATTACAGTCTCTGGGCCATGCAGGTAATAGGATAATTAAATGAAACGTGTGACAGACGATTTTTAAAGTAACTTGTAGACTAAAGTAAATATTTTTGTGATTCGCTAATGTAATAATATTGTATTCCTACATAAAGAAGAAAAACGCGACCAACGTAATCGAATGCATAGAAGTATTCGGCCTCACTTTTCATTCATTATGTTTAACAGACGCGTTATATTTTTAATTGTATCAGTCGGCTAATCGTGAGCAGATAATTATGGGCCGAAACGTGTTTGTATTCTTATTCAGAGTTTGTTAAGTTATCTGACGTAAGCTATGATAGACTTATGTTTACTTATTACTAATTACGTGTTAGAAAGATTGTTAATTTATAATGGAACGGTTCTGTTTATAAAAATGTTAGGCTAGTAGGCCTACCTTTTTATCAGAGAGTAATCTTTTATAAAAAGTCTAACAGTTATAATAGTAGTAATTACATAGTAACAGTAATAAATGTAATAACAATAATTAATGTAGTAATAATGAAAAAGCAGTAAGCTTACTGTATAATTAAATTTAAGAATTATTATATCACAAGTAAACGAATTATACAATACGTGATTAACTCATATAATTTCAAAGTTTTCCACATAAACATCTCGCAAAGTGGCCTATCAACCATCTCTGCGATAGCCTACTGTAAGATTCTAATAGTCAGTCTACACATGCGTTAAAAGAACTCCTTCAGATTCAGGCAAAAGGTGTAAACTAAGTTATTTTACTTCACACGAGTTACAATAAATCATCTTATATTTACAATAGGCTTTAACCGAACAAACTTAGGACTATGATTTTTTTTATTGAGACATCAACTCAATTAGGCGTATTTGTTTCACAGACACAGTTTTAAAATTTGAAGCGCATGTTTAGGCTATAGTTACTTGCATGTTTTTTGAGTCACTACACATTTTCCACGATCCACACTTTAGAAACCACTGATGACAGACAGTATCATGCCTTCTGAAAGACTTACTCTGTTGTCCTTTCTTTTCTATTTTTATTCTCCATGTAAAATGTAAACAACACTGTCACATGTTGACACTTGTCACACTGTCAATTATGCATAATTGAGCATAGCGTGAATAATCATGTAGTCTCGATTAAAATTTGTAATTAAAAGGAAAACCTTTTTGAGAACAAGTTAGCCTGTACAGACTCAAAAACTCGTGTATCAAAAAAAGTAAATTCAGCCTATTTATAATTCGTTGGCAACAAAAACAAAACTGGAACAACCTTAACCTATAACATATATTATCACAGTATGTGGCAAGTAACAATTAAATAAATTATATATTCGAACAATTTATGTTTTTTTCTGGTAATTTTATGTCTCAATTGCTTTAATTAACTTGATATCTAGTTTTTGTGTGAAAGTTATTTCAATTTTCCATACGTAAAAAATAAAGAATTATTTAATTTCTTTACAGCTTTAAAGATAAACCTGTAAATATTAAACTAGTATTTCGAGATAAATTAAAAAATAGTCCGTTTTGAGATAAGTGCACAATGAAATTAAGTGTCTGATGTCATTGTTTTTATCGGAGGGTATAAGACGCTTGTTTCTGTAACATAATTTTAGAATATTGGCACTGTCATTATAACGGTCACATGTAAGCCTACGCTTTTTCTAAAACTATCCGTGTTAACGTATTTAACTGAGGCTACTGAGTTGGGGCTGTGACTAATGGCGCGTACTGTTTCGTGGTACGTGTATTTCGTGAATAATTCTTGTAAATGTGGTACGAAGATGCGGAAACACCTAAATATTTAAAAACTGTACACACAGAATACATTCGCCTATAGCCTATATATTACTTAATATTGCAAATAAGGAATCGTGAGTGCAAAGCAATAGCCTATAATGCAAAGAAAATGTTACAAAAAGAAAAGAATTTATGAAGTGTTGCATAAGCGAATAGAAAATTATTTTTTTCATACAATAATCCTTTTAAAAATAAGCTTCGTATAACTTTTAATTGGCGAAATAGGCCTACTTAAGAGCTGGCAAAACAGCTGACATGTTTTCAAAGCATAGCCTAAGCAAAGAAATGTGACAACACGAATAGGCGCTAACAGTGTCGCTGCTAATTAATTTAATAATAACCAGAACGTTCTAGGCATTGTGTGCCTGCTTCCACGCGTGTGTGCTGCACTTTTGTGAGTAAGCGCGAGCATGAATTCATACACTTCCATCCATAGTCTATGTATGGAAATGCAGATTTCAAAGCAATTCCAATTTTTTTATGAGACCAAAGTCTGGTAATACAATCGTTTAATACTTTTTTCATAGGTTATTATCTATAGACCTATTCGCCGTTTTAGTAACGTAAGGTCACACACACTCACCTATTTTTATGTACCCTATGTGAACACGCATCACATTGGCTTTTCTTTGTTTCAGGCCCTACATGTTCTTTCTCATTATAGGCTATTGTTGTATTCTATATTATATGGCATGTAGGACATACCGGTACATGTTACATAGGCCTACAATTTAATTAAGTAATGCAACGTTCATGATTACTTAAGAGTTTTCTGTTTTACTGTCGGACATAAGCCTAAAGGGTAAAAGGTTCGTCTAAATACAAAATAATCTTCATAGCCTACTTTGTAATGAAATCGTAAAAATACATCAAAAAAATTAAAAATGGACTACATATAGACGTAATAGGGCCTATCGGCCTATATAATATACCTTTAACACACACACACACACACACACACAATTCTTACAATATAGGAAATGTTTTAGGTATATTTAGTAACCGCGCAAGTTTAAGGAACTATGAACTGTTAGGCGTACGTGTAGGCCTAATCGTATAAGTGCAACGAAGATTTAGCATGAACAGAATAATAACATAGCCTATAACTTGGGATACGCTTGAAACTTCATTTTTCTTATCTAAATAACGTCCTCGACGATAGTTTAGCCAAAAAAAAAAGATTTGTATTTAATGTATATATTTTTTTAATTTTCCGAACGCAAATTATCAGATATGACCGAGTAATTAATAATTTTGAACGACTCTTATCTGTTTCCGTTATCGAAAGGACATAATACAATTAGGCTACATGTAACAACGCATAATTATTTTAATTGGTTAAAAAATAATAAAAATACACACACAAACCTGCGCGCGCGCGCGAGTACGTAACATGTAATGCAATTAACAGGTGTAATTATAGAAATAAACAATGCTGCTAATAATTGCACGCAATAGTGGGTCCATAGCCTATTGATAATATACACGGCACCCAGTTTTGTTATAATTTTATGAAAGTAAACAAAATAAAAAAGAAATGAATGAATAATGAATCTCGCTTAAATTCTGCGTGTAACAAAATCGATTCTTAGGCCTACGTAAAATCATTCATTTCAAGTGTTCGAAAACGATAGCTGCGATTGCCCTGTAAAGATTCGGACTTTAATAACGACCCGTTTCGGTTAATTAGACCATTTTGAAATCAGTGCTGCACTTCGTAAGTAAGTCTATCTTAAGTGGTTAGGCCTAAGTGGTAAATGGTTTGAAATTGACAAATCAATCCGAATATGTGAAATAATAATCTACATATTTGCCAATAAATAAGATGCCAATTAAAGTAAGAATTTAATTGTATAATAGTGTAATATTTAATAATAAATTAATAACTTTTGTGATTAACATTTGCTAGTAACCCGAGCTGAAAAGCTTCAGATTAACATTTGTAGGGAATTTATACCCAACGCGATTAACATCTTAACCTGACGGCTTTAGAATATTAGGTCTTCCCATCAGTCTGATATAGCAAATTGTCTGACTTATCAATGATTGAGGTTAAAAACTGAAAGTATATTACTATCGGTTGTACTTAGGCTATATTAAATTAAATTGTGAACTAAAACTATAAATTATTGATAGTAATCTTACACGCGCACATTATTCTAGACGATCTGTGGGACAATCAATCGTACTTTTAGAAACTAGATACGTCGAGATACAAAATTAAAGTTCTACAAAGTTCTGGCAGTCCCTGTACTGTCCTATTATGGGTGTGAATTGTGGACAACAACCAAAAACAAGACAGTAAAATACAGGCCACGGAAATGGCGTTCTTAAGAAAAGAGGAATTAAAAGAATGACCGAATAAATTGATCGTATAAACAATGACGCCGTATAAAGATAACTTGAATGAAACATTAAAAGATTGCAACTGTGGAAAGAGCACTTAGAAAGAACACTGGCCAAACAAGTCTTGAACTACAGACCTATAGGACACAGGTGTGTGGATAGAACTAGGAAGAGATGGCTGGAGGATGTTTGCAGGCGGAACAGGAAGCACCTGATGATGATGATGAAGTGTGGTGGTTTCAGTGTGAATTTACACCACTGTAAATTAATTTATGAACATATTTTAGAGAATGAAGGTATGGTATCATGTTCTAAAAATACTTTTAACTCGTATAACAGTAGGCATATATATATATATATATATATATATAATATATAAAATAGTCGAATCGGAAACTCATCTGAGTGGTCTTAGTTTTACTTGAATTACTATTAAAAAGTTTTCCACATGGTGCCAAGCGGGAATTCTGTCAGTTTAATATAAACCATATGACTATCACGTAAACGACTTGAGTTTAAAGTATTTAGCTGTAGGCCTACATGTTTTACGCTGCGTAATGACTCGTTTTATGCGTCCGAGAAATCTGGCAATTGTATAAACGGGTTGAAGGCAGAAAACCGTTAGAAATAAAATTTTGACGGAGAGCCCCTAAACTATCAAATCTGCCAATAATAAGGAACGAACGAATTAGAGATATATCATCGATGTCAAGGCTATCGTAATAGAAGACATCCATCGAAAGTAACTAATACGGTACAGTCACACTAAGAATGTCGGAACACCGAAATCTAAAACAAGTTCTACAGTTGAGGCCCTAGAAAAATAATAAATAGGGAAGGCAAAAACGACCGTGGACTGTGGAAAATTCAGACTGCCACGGCAGAACGAAAAACGGGTTAGAAAAATTATTGCAGTTGAAAACTAAGTCAGAGTCTCTTATTGTCATACAGAAATAGTCAAAATATTTCTGAAGTATCAAAAACTGAAAATGCAAAACAAAATGCACGAAGTATTCATCTGAAATTGTGTTAACAAACATGATCGAGATTGATGCGACAGTGGTAGTTTTATGTACAGGGGATCTCAAAATGGGGATCGTCAAAAACATTTTTGTGATTGTTATACTTTAAATGCTGGTGCGTTTCGGAAAGCAGAAGAAACTAGGAAATAAAGATCTCGACCACTATACGACTAACGTTGTGATATTTTTCGGCACGGAGTAAAAACAGCTTTTTGATGGGTTCTATTATGTGTAATAAACGAAGCTTTTTTGTACAGGGTCTTGGCAATAAAGTTTATCCAGTCCGGTTGTAGGTCACAATTCGTCAGTAAAAAGTAAATCGTATCCTATTGTCTTATCGGCAATAGTAAAAACTATTGTCTCGCTATCTTGTCAGCTGACTGTTTCAGCTACTGTGCTGTATCACTTGGCCGACGGACTCGTAGCACATAATTGATTTTGACTAAATCCATCCTGAAGAAAACTCGTAATATATAGGTAGACTACAAAAAATTTATAAATCTTAGATAACAAATTTATATTGTGATTTTAACAAAAGCCTAGAACAAATAACTTAGAATAGAAGCATGTGTTGCGTAGGACTGATAAGGCTGGGCCTAATAGAACGGATAATGTCTCAACCAAAATAATCTAAAGATGAAAAGTATGTTGGGAAAAAATGAGACACATCACTTGAGATGTTCAAACATGTAGTGAGAATGGGAAAATCCAGAACAAATAAAATAGGAAAGGGAATGGTAAAGAGAAAAAAGTTTGAAACAATGAGATAAAAATGAAACGAAGAGGGAATTCAACTGGATACAGCTTACGAAGACGAGTACTAAAAAAGAGTAAAGAAGGCCCTCGTCTCTTGCTTCAAACAGAAGAGGGTAAGCGACAATTAGTAAGCTACCAAAATTTAAGTAATAAGTAAGTAGTAAGTAAATTTAAGTTGTGATTTTAAATTGTATAGGCCTAATAATAGGCTCAGTATAAAATGTTTTATAGTGCGCAACGATTATTACGTACAATAATCATAATGCAGATATCAAAGTAATGTCACAATCATTGAAAGACTGGCATTATTAAAACTCTTTCTAATTGCTTACTATCAAATTACAATTAGACTGTAGAGTACTAACAATAGACGTTAATTCATTGTTAACAGTGAACAATAAATATTTTTTGTTAGGAATATTTCGGAATATATTAATATAAACGTGTAGGATATTTTAATTAAGAAAGTGTAAAAATAAGCATATGTATAACGACAAAACTAAGCCTACATGTTGCAACAATACGTAGAAAAAACAATAGGAACCATAATTTTTAACGTAATGATGGAAATAATTGTTTTTTTATTAATCTGTTCTTTTCCTAATTTCGTGTCAATTGTTTATGGCAAAATTAATGACAAAATCGTTTTATTCGATATAAAATAAAACAGACTTATTTTTTATGTTATTCTGAAACAACATTTTATTAAAATTTGTCACCTTAATACAGGAGTGGAAAGATACTGGACTGCAGACCGTACAATAGCATTCCCCTAATGGTAAAATATTTTGTAAGTAGTGGGAAAATGTGGTTGGATTTTCTTGTGAAACTCCGCGTCCCAAAGAACCCCCCCTCAAAATTAATCTACCTTATAGCCTACTTTTGAACAGTGCAGTTACTTGTGTCAGCAGTTCTAAACTATCAAGTTTTAAATGCTATGGATAATGATAAAGATCACTGCGTACCAACTGTCTCAGATGACCCGTCCCTTGACAATTTTTTCTGAATTCTGAATTTCGTAACAGTTTTTCAAACATATAAACAATTTTCCATAAATTTTTCTCTCGCCCAGTTTTACACACGTACTAAGTTTACTAAATTGTAAACTAAAATCTTACTAAAAAACTTACTTACTTAAAACTTACTCAATTTAGTAAGTTTTGGCATGCGTTTTTGCAAGGTTAACAGAAAATGCCATCACATTTTTTAAAACACACGTTAGAGTTTTCTGGTAAGAAGCACTGAATTCATTTTATGTTGAGCTATAATGTTTCGTTTCTATAACATTCATCTTTGCAACAGTACGGCTACATAGAAAGTTACTAACGAAGTGCTAGGCTACTATAAATTTTTCGAGATAAAAGTACTAACGAAAATTAATTTTTTTCAGACATTGAAATTTTATACGTCATTAAACGTTTACCATTTACCATTTATGCCTGAGAAGACCACTGATGAAATTGTGCGAGTTTATCTCAAAATCTAAGAACGTTAGGTACCCATCATCAGAAAATTCGACCATTTTCAAAGTTCGTGACATCTAAAGTGGGTGGAATGGTGCATTACACATTTTCTCTATAGTATTTGGGATTGGTTAAAATTATAAGATTTATTTGAGATACGCAGTAACAGCTCAGTAGGTTGCCTGTGGTTTGACTCCTTATTCCGATACGTGACAAACTTCTTAATTTAAAACTTTTTAAAATTGTATAAATTGTACTATCGTTATAAATTTAGTACTAACAGTCAATTTCTCCACTGGTTTCAGTCATGATGTTCACCAGTAGAATATCAACAAATACTAATCGATTCTGAGATATGCAAACAAAGTCTTCAAGTGAACTTCGTAATTGAGAGCTTAACAATAGCTCAGAAGCGCGGGGGAGGAGTCGATTGCATCTACTCCGCTTTATTAAAATATGATTGTTACTAACCGACTGTCTCCTTCCTAGAACAGGTCTTGTTTTTCTTTTCTTAATGTTGATTGTGACGATCCGTATAGAAACGGTCTGTTCCTTTTTTTGTTTTTCCTTAATCTCGCATATGTTAATTTGAACAAGAATTCGCCGTACCCGTTTGTCAAACTGGTTAACATATATGACTTAAATATTACTTACAGCAGTGGTTCCCAAAGTGGGGTCCGCGACAATTTTTCAGGGGGTCCGCAGACACTTTTAAGAAAAATTAAACTATACCGTAATTTTCTCCGACTTTTTATGCTCTAAGATCTAGATTTTAGAATCTTAAAACAATTAGTAGAAGATTCCAGTATTTTTGTTTTGGATCAAACTAATTGTAATTGTAAAAGTAATTTCAAACTAATGGCTTTAAATCATGTCGTGTAGCAGATCTGTTTGTCAGCCGAAATGACTAGACTTCTCTCTTACACTACAAAAAGAAGATTCATTGGCAGAACTTTCAACTGACAGTTCATTAAAATTACAGTTTTCGCAATTACAGCTAGCTTATTTCTGGTTATGTGTAATTACTGACTATTCTGAACTCGAAAAAAGCTTTGAAGCGTTTAACTGTGTTTCCCTCTACTTATCTGTGTGAAACCGAATTCTCCCTGCTCATGTACTTGAAGTCAAAGTCAAGAAATAAACTTGATGTCGAGAGTGACTTAATATTAAATTTATCAAACATTAAACCCAATATTGCAGAGTTAATTGTTCAAAAGCAGCTTCATTGTTCATATTAAACTATGTTTGTTATCATTAATATTATAATTTTGCAAGTTAAGAGCATTTTGAATAAAACACAAGATTTTCTATGATATTTACTGTTTTTTTTTTCAGAACTCAGACGGGTCCGTGAATTTTTAAATTATTTGGGGTGGGGGGTCCGCGGACTGAAAAGTTTGGAAACCACTGACTTAGAGCATTAACGATCTCAGTCAATTCTGTTCACGTTCGGTAGGAACTGAATCAGGTTCAGCTGAATCAGGACGTGGAACACTGCTACAGTAAACACAACTATCGTGGTCGTAACAAAACGTCTGGGAAGAGCACGGCTCTACAGCCTGGAAGATTTTAACATAGGATTTACAATCATATACAGTATTCAAAAAAATTTTACACGTTAAATCTTATTTTTCGTAGGGTTTTACAGCCTCCGCTGTCTCCCTCTCTTCAGCCTAGTTTTCTGTTCTTGGTATTTCTAGCAATGTTTCTCATACGCTCGTCTCTGGAGAACCATCCACCTCGCTCATCTGTAACGGTTTATACTCTCTCGCCCCCTTGGTGTAAATTGGAGTCGACACTCATAAACTAATAATCGACTTATTAGTCCATCTCTGAACACGACCGGATGGTATATAAAAGTCAGTTGTAGTTCACACACGCTATTCCTGTTTCCATTTCCGTCCTCATTTCCTTCTTTATTACTACTACATTTCCTTGTTTATCACCCTGTTACTTCAACCTAATTCCAAGCACATTCTTCAATGTTCCATCTCTGTGGCTAAAATTGTCTAATGGTTCTTTTTACTGATTAATCGGATTTTGCAGAATGTATAATGGACATTATGATTTGAGCTTATTTTTTGTGTATTCTTTTGATATCTATATACCATTTAAATGGGTTTACAATTTTTGTACTAGTTTTTGTCTGCTTGTTCTTGTTATTTATTTCTTTTTCATCGGATGACTCTATTTTGATTATTGTATCATAAAATAGATGCCACATTTATTACAAGATTTGCCACTTTTATTGCAACTTTCCTTTGGTTGAAATTTTCGGGTAAACCGACTCTTTCAATCAGTTTGTGAGTTACAGTTGTCTTTTCTCAGTTTAACTCCTCTCATAATCTTCACTCTACAACCGGTATACTCACATAACCCACTATAAAAACTGTTACAAATTTGTACCAAAGAGTATTAATATCAAATCGTTATAGAAAGTTATAACCTTTTTTTCTGTGCATCTGATTTGTTTTAATTTATGAATTGGAACACTACGATTGTATATAGTAGTAGTCCTAAATACGTAATAATATAAGGTAGGCCTCTATAAGTAAGGGAAGGTATAGCCTGTAGTAGTAAGATGTATGTCGTAATCTTTAAAATTTACAAACTGCAGTGTTTAACGCAAATGTCTATTTGTAGTCTCCTGGAGATTTTTCAGTGAGCTCTCTAAATGTTTATTTGTGAGTGCTTGTTAACGCCATAACTGTAGAATGGTTACATGTATCGCCTTATAGACATATATATAAAGTATAAAAGTCTTGTAGCAGCTAACAGACCTGATTCCGTTTTGTTATGGATTCTTAAGCAAAATGGTATGAATAGAAATTTTCCATAAACATCGATACCAAATTTGTCTATCTTTTGCTTTGTAGGCTATACACTTTTGCCTTTTATAGTTGCGTTTTCCTGTAAAATTGGCGTAGAATTCTTAACAACTTCCTCTGCCTCTATTGGTTTTGTACATATATGTTTTGTAAACAAATAATTTTTGTGAAAATAGAGTTTATATGTATACAGTAGCAATATCCATATCTAAACTGTTTAGTTTTCTCTAGGCTTACATAATATTTTTCTAGGCATAAGTATAGCAAATAAGGAATTAGCAACCAAATTTTTGTTAATATCAATATATTTGATTTAATAATTTGGATTGTGCAAATTATTTTTGTTTTTGGATTATAAACGTCAGTGTATGAATTTGAGTAATATAATATAGACCTACGCTGTCACGTATAGCTTTGGTATAGTGTAATGCTTCGTTCCATCATTTGACAATACAAATCATTGCAACGTGCGAAAAAATCAAAATCATTCGCAAGTCGCCGTTTATTTTTAGCAAATAATAGACAGGGAATTGGAAAAAATCTCGATTATTGCAAAATTTCTGAACTGTCATGGATCAGTTACCTTATTTAAGTGAATTATTTGTCTTCGTTCTGATAATTTTACAGCTTTGTGTCAAAAATTATTACTGATCGAAAATGAACTTGTTCTCGTTCGCCTGATCGTTTTTGCACACCAGCAATTTGGTTAACTCTGTTTTGAATAGTCCGTCAACTAGTTTTTGAATGCGCACTTTTTTTAATCTGTGCTATTTGTAAGAAACTTTAGTGTTTGTACCTTACAAAATTCTTTAAAAATACCTTGAATTACAAGTCCATCTTCATAATTAATAACTAAAACAGCACCGGTATACTGAGTTAAAACACACAAATAAATAAAGTCATAAAACCGATATTAAAACGTTTGTATTATATAGATATATTTTAGTCAACCAACTGAAAATATTTTCTAGTCCCGTTAGAAACCCTCGCTACGGTTTCGGCCGACTTTGTTAATTTTACAAAATTATGCTGCTGCATCGCGTTCGATGCCTACTACCTACAGTCATTTTGGAACCGTGTCGGCCAGCCAATTAACGATTTTACCTGGATTAATTATTAATAATATTTCTGCGTTGTTGTGTTTTTTATGTATAAACAGTGTCCCTAATTTACTTTAATGTCGTAATTTACATCGCTTTCCTAAAATGTTTAACGTTTAACTTGTATAATGATGACGAAATACAACTTAATTTCTTGTTTATAGCAAGAGTTCCGTGTCAGGTGTAGCGAGACAGCAGGACGCACACACCTGTATTAAATACAGACAAAAAAAAAATTTAAAGGAAAAAATCTTCGCTTCCGATTGGAGCAGTGGTTGGAACACTGGCTACCAAATGGGATGTCATAGTTCGAATCCATCTAAAATGGACAGTTACGTGACGTCCAGTCAGACTCTGGAATCACTCAACCCTAGTAGAATATCTATCCACAACGTCTAAGATTTCAAGGGCACTAGCGGCATTTTCTGTATACCTTATGGTTATAACTTTATCAGCTGTAAAACCTTGAAAATATTACAAATTGTTTCGAAGACAATACTTCCTTTTCTTACAATGACGCAAAAACTTGAATCTGTATAGCAAACCATGCAAACTATTAATTTTGTAAAATTTACTTGCTTACAGAAAAAAAATTGTGTATACCTACACGAAAAGCGAGAAACATTAGATGATGATGGTCGTCGTCCAGGTTTAAGCAGTTCTCCCTGTTCCGAACTTCACCATCTCAGCCTCGATCTACCCAACACTTCTTTTTCCAAGTGGAGCATACTCCACTATTGTCCTCGGTATTATATCTTGGAACATGTGTAGGACATGATCCCTCTTATAACGATGAGCATCAATATCTACCATGGCACGTATATCATCGTTATGAACTCTATCCACTATTAAGTACATTTTGTATCGCCAAAAGGAATCTCATTTCTGCTTTCTGTAGGCCTTTCTATCTTGGTACCCAGCATTCCGAACCACAAAGTAGAGTGAGCTCAGACATAATTTTATAAATCCCACTCTTGCGATAATGTAGTAATTGGTGGTTATTCAAAAGTACATTTTGATGAAACTAAATTGTATAAAAATGAAGGGATTAGCTAAACTTGATGAGTTAGTTATGCAAAATTACCATTCGTATCATTTTTGCTTACAAAATTCAGTTTCATGAATAAAATGTGCTACCTGCTACTAGACGTTAATATTACACATTTTATGTCGAATTTTATATTCAGCGGTCTAGAAAATTATGGCGTTAACAATCATCCATAAACAAAAATCAGGCAGAGATAATAGTAAAAGTGGCCAGGACAGTCAAACGTGTATTTACGTTGAACACCGCGATTTGGAAGTTCTCGTAAATACTGTAGGCCTATTTTCCTTACAGTGTTAACGCAAAATTTAACTTTATGTTAAATCACTGGAAAAATTACAATCGGTGGCAAACAACAGAAGATCTTGAATATCTGAGTGAGCAGTGGGTAGGCTTAATCGTCGTGGTTTGACAGATGCGTCTTGTTATTTAGTAGTGGGAAACGCTGGATTCTAATCCCATCATGATGGATATGTATCAGTAGGGCTACGTATACCTATTTGCCTACAAAGTACTATTTTGTTCAATGAGGGAAGCGAGTTTTTACTTTTTACCCGGTTGTTTGCCATTTGTCTGTCTGTCTACATGTCTATCTGTTTGGGATATGTATCATGATAACTTAGCAGCCTATGCATCAACCGGCATAACTGCATTCGTACAACTTGGCATGCATGTGTAGGGGACAGTCGGACAAAACGGGGAGGTATGACAAAACGGGGAGTATTCATATTCTGAGCAAACTAGCCTCGAAATCTGCCGGATTGTGTGTTAGTTGGATTGTGTTTCAGCGTCTCACGTGAGTCAGTAAACTCGGTTAGTTTTTCAGAACTGTGAATTCAGTCGGACGTTATCGATTTTTGACTCACTTTAACGCTCAACTGTCTCCTCTGTGCTACTTTAAACAAAAATGTAAATATAATGCTAGAAACTACGTTTATTTATCAGTAAAATTATTATATTTTAACAATATTTAACTAACTGGTTACTGAATACAATTTAGAATCTTCCAACATGGCGAGGTTTGGTAAAACGGAGATGGCCTGGAGTCTGACAAAATGGGGATCTCCATTTTGTCCACCTCTCTGTTTTATTTATATAAATCTGAAAATTTTATTAATATTTCAGTTATTTATAACTTATATTTATTTTTTATATTTTAAAAACGTATTTTTTGGAAATATGCTTACAGTTAAAATTGAATTTTATTTTTGTACAGTACAAAACCTGGACACAAGAACTGTACAGTAGAGCTGAGGAAAATAACGATTGTTTTGTGTCTGAATATTCGTTTTTTTAATTTGTTATATTTAAGTGATTAAAAATGTTACATTTTAAATTAAGATAATTAAAACTGTGATTATCTTTATTTCTGTCTTACAGTAAAATTGAACATTTCTTAACTGTTTGATAAATTCAGTTGTTTAATAAGTTTATTAGTTGTAAGTTTGTTCTTTTTTCATGAAATTTAGGTTAAATGTTTCTAAACATGTGTTACGTGATATACTTTTGGTAAATTTGTAATTTGTGCTTAATCTAAATTAAAATATTATGAATCAAAAATACTTAAATGTTAATATCGTTTCAGTGCTCATAATATAATTTTTTTAATTTAAATTTCGCTTGCTTCACACAGCTTACAAACGTGTTATAACTAATTCACACTAAAAATTTAGTGATTTAGTTACTTTTGATAATTAATTTTTACTCCGAAATCGAATGCCTGTTTAGTTATACCGGTTGGATAAAACGGGGAGAAATTACTTCTTCCATAAAATATTGTTTTCTGAGAAATCAATTTGGAAAATGAATATTATAAACATGGTGTAGTGTGGTCAAATATATGACATGTATAATATTCTATAAAACAACTTTAAAAATTTCACATGGCTTGTAATTATGCAAAATACCACTTAGCTCCTTCTTTTGTCCAACATTCCCTATAACTTTAACCTACTGGGTTCTACTGTTTTTGAGATTGATCTCAAAAAAAAAAAAAAGAGAGGGCAGGGGGAAAATATGATAGTGTAAAATTTTCAAAAATTTCAAAAATCCAAAAAAAGGAGAGTGCAGGAGGCAAAAATGTGAGGGGTCAAAATTTTAAAAAGTTGCAAAAATCTGCGTGAGGTATCAAATCAAAGAGAATTTTAACCACAATCTGAAAATTGTAATGACACTAACTTTATCATCTCTGTCCGTGTATTTTGTAGAGCCCCTAATTGTTGGTGCCAATTATGTAGTATTTAAAAAAATAATTAATAATATTTTTTATAAGGTGTAACATTGGTTATAACTTGTTTATACCTTGGTTAGACTATGTGTGTACTTTATACTAACCTTTTAAAATGACATGTAAGATGCAATATTTTTTTAATATAAAATATACTCTAATCAATGCGTAATTAACTTCATTAGATGATTATCTATTTAATTATACTAGAAATGAGAACACATTTTCTTGATTGCTCTGAATCATTAATTGTTTAATTGATTTTCTTTAATATAATAATATCATTGGTTTCCTTTATTTATTAATAAAATAATTTCGCTTATTGAGTGTTCTGCTCTTGGATGCATGACAAAAAATTTTGATATCTCAGGTTCATTATAACTTAAACAATGTCTTCAGTAAAATTATAAAGTCACCTAACAAGTATTATACTATACACACACATGAATAAAAAATTTGAACATGTAGTAAATAAATGTTAGTTGTGTATGAAGGTAGTATGTGAGTTCTTATGATTAAAAAAAAAGAATCAATGGGATAATTTTACAAATTAATATTACCCATTACAAAATATAAAATTAATAAAACAATAAAAATAATTAGTTATCTGGCATTAACAATACAATTGACAAGAGAAAATAAAATAAAAATTTGAATTGTTTAAACTCTCTCTTATAGTTCATTTTTTCTCAACATGGCAAATACTGGTCATCTTCCTCGCCCACTATGAAAACGCTTAGATCAAGACGGACGCCATATTGGCTTCTGTGATATACACAGTAGGCTACTGAATGTTAATAAAATTTTTCTGAGTTTACACTTTTGTTAGATCAAAATAAGTTTGTGTCACTCACTTTTATAGCATAGATTATTGTTATAAATGTATTCACACTAAAGGTGTTCATTAATTAGTTTATAGTGAAGTGTTGTGTAAAAACGCTAATACTTTAGGAATATGGTTAGATGATTGGAAAGCTCTCACCAATTCAAGACGTATTACACTAGTTTGGTATAGTAATTTCAATTGTTCCTCTTCAGGTTTGTTGAACACTAGTTGTACATTAGTTTACTGGTAATTTTTATGACTTTACATGTCTTTTTACTATACTCTTCTTATTCCGTATTAGTTGGTTTGGTCACTATCTCAGTTTTGTTGTTTCTTCATTAGACGCCAACATCAGACAAAACTTTCCTTCTTGTAACCATAAATTTCCGATTCATTTATAAGAGGCCTTGGCTTTGGGTTGGTTTATTTTTCGCTCTCAGGATTGTTCTATTTGTGTACTGTAAACATAAGTTTTTTTAATATAACCTTACCTTACGATTATTTTACATAATCTCGGTTGTTTTTATTTTTCTTAATTCTCTATTATCACTTGCACTAATAAAGTTGAATTTATTGTTATCTGGTCACTTCATATAAAATACATGTCCTTTCCAACTTCTGGTCATTCTTAGTTCACAACACTTTATATTTTTATTATTGTTTACACTGTGTCATTTGCACTGTCAAATTATCACTATTTATCACTTTTCCTTTTAAATACACATAATTATGACAATAATGATCTGGTCTTTACTATAACTCTATATATAAGCTAATTACAAATGCAGTGTTAGGTTTGAGATCTATATTGACTGTTGGGCTTGTTACATAAATGACTTTTCTTAACCCTAAATACATTCTTTACTTATATACTAAAACATTACTTCTTTCAATATTACAATAAGATATATACACTCACTCCTCTAATCTATTGGGTAATTTATTATGTCAAAGATATAGTCTAGTCTAGTCCTTTTTTATGTCTGTTTTGTCAAGTTATTTATTATGTTTGTTTACAAGGCTAATTTATGTTTCTTAATTCATTCATGCATCTGTAACAATTATTCTTTATTTATTCAGGATTTATTGGATTAGTTATTATAATTCTTCCTTTATATAATTAATTTTTGGTTGTTCTCATTTGATCACTCATTCTCTTTTGCATTCCTCATTCAGTTACCTATTATTTATTTATTTGATTAAGTTCCCTAAATATTTTGATAATTCGATTGAGTTTTTTGTTTTGTATCATCTTGTGATGCTACAATATAGTGTTTTGATTTGGAAATTTTAAAGTTTTGGGCCACTAGGGTTTAAAAATTGAGTACCAAAATTTTGAAACAAAAATCACAAAAATCCATGTGGGCATCAGATTAATCAAATATTTAACAATTAGGCCTATAGTATTTAGAATCTTGTATCAGTATCTAGCTTCTGAATATAGTGTTCATATTTGAAAATTTCAAAAGTTTAGACACTTGGGCCCTAAAAAAGTATATAAAAATTTTGAAAACGTGAAAGTCCATTTCGGCTATCAGACTAAAGGGAATTTTTACCCAATTGTGAACGTAGTATTTACACTGAAAAAGTTTTAACTTAAGCGGCACCATGGGTCAAAACTGGAAGTCAAAATTTTGAAAAATTGGTAAAAGTCTACGTAGGGATCAAATTATGAAGAACTATATTCAATATACGAAATTAATGTCATTAATAATTTGATAAATTAATTAACATCTGCCAATTAATTGGACTGCCTTCAAAAGTTTGTAAGCGTTTGTTCGCAAAAAAAATCTATGTAGACCATACTGTTTTTAGATATGTATATTTGTGAAAAGTGTTATGTGTAGGCCTAAACATATCTATTGAAACACAACCTGTATAAGCTTAAAAGCTAGAACTAAAAAAGCCGTTGTCGCTTAAGCATTGTGGTTATAAATTTATAACTACTGCAGTGTTCAGTAGTTTTAATGTTTATTGAATTCATGATAATAAAAAAATAATGATTGACAATTAATTGTTATTTAACTGAAAAACAGTCGCACGTAATTTTTCACGTGAGTGTTTTACTTTGTAAGAAATACTAGACACTGAACCGTGGTAACAAAGTATGGTCACCTTCTCGTGGTGTTTTAACGTTAACGTTAAGACTTATGCATACGAAGAACTTTATTCAAACTTTAAAAAATTTGGTTTTATCTAACAGTAGGAACATGAGTATTTCGTTCACAACAGTAAGCGAATTCTGCAGCATAGGGAGCTTACTAGACGTCTGTAACACCTACGAAACTGGTAAATAAATAACTCGAATGTAACAGCGCCATGGGGATCCGAAGACAGTCTGAAATTGAACGGGTACAGAAAACTTTACAGGAAGCATAATCGTGACAAAAATCTTACACTGTATAAGAAAAACAAAGTAATTACATACTTTGTGGTCATTTGAAACGGTCGAAGAGGTGCGCGCGCACGGATGCGCAAACCACTCAAACCATAAGGGAATCAGACACGAGGACGCGCTAATGGACGACCAGGGGTAACAATCTCTTCGTAGCAGACACGGGCTCATTAAACAGTAATTAATTTGAAATAATTAATAAAAAAATGAATGTAAAATATCGTTTTAATATTCTGAAAATGATCATCAAGATGTTACGCAAGACCTCACTCCACACACACACACACACACACACACACACACACACACACACACTCATACGTTGTACGCCTGCCTGTATAATTATTTACACTTAATTCGTTAATTTGTTACTTGCCTACGATAATAGCAGCTCGTTACGTTATTAATTATCTAATAATTAATAAACAGTAATTATTCTTTATAGTGTAAAATGTGATTACCTAATTTGAATAGGCAACTTTGTGGCTGACGAATCGTCGACGCGTTAATGACACTGCCACCTAATAATTGGTATTTAAACGCAGCGATGAGTTGTTGTATAAGGAACACAAAACCATGACTTTTCAAAAGTATAGCAGCAACTGAAATTGAGACGGCCGGTTTTATATGATTAAATGCTTTTGTGTAACAAATCCTATTTCTGTATTTTAGTTTTTACAGCCTATATACTAAAATTAGAATATAAAATAACTGTTTTTAACGGGATTTAGTGTCAATGAAAACAGGATATATTAAGTCAGGCAAACGACACACAAGTAAGTTAACAAACAGCGTGTATCAATTAACCTATTAGGCCTACGTGAATCTTAACTTATTGGGGGCTGTTCGGTAGAATGAACAGTTTATTTAGATGGCTACAGGCCTACAACGCCTTACTTGTAAATATCTCTTTTCCACATCAACTGCTTCAAGAAAATTGTTACTGTTAAAACAATCTGATTCACAAAAAGTCATCATCAAAGATACCAATGCGGATATAAGATTGCCAAAATGTCAGTTTGTGGTACTTAGAAACACTTTGCGAAAGAAAAGCCTTAAGAGAAAGTTTTTTAAATTATACAAAAGTGTTCCCAACCTTTGGTATGTCTCAGAAGCCTGGTTCATAACAGAAACCTATTTTCGGAGAATTCGGGTGGGAAAAATTAAATTTCACCGTTACGTCCAAGGTATCTGTAAGAGATAAGGGTCTTCGAAAAAATAAACATCAGAAAAGCCCTTAACATTTTTTGATAATAAAATCGATATAACATAATCGAAAGTCAATAGATAATATTAAGAACTTTGGAAACTTCCACAGAAAACATATTTCTGCCAAAATAAAGCCTTGCGTTGAGAAAATCGTCTGAAAGCTGTATGTAAAAATTTTAATGTTACTCGTAGACCATGAATAATTCTATGGCGTTCGTAACAATTATTTTTATGACGTTTTATTAAGGTGCCGATCCGCAACAAGCTGTAATTAGGCAGAATTGATCGATCATCACAGACAGTTTGTGGAGGGCTGTACCGAATCGGTGTGCGCTATTACTTGTTACGATTCCATAGGTTTAAAAACATGTTCTGTGCACGTGAGGTGTATGATCAAGTCATACAAGTTCGTCATGGTGTCGATCGTCTTTAACAGTTAGGCGCCGAAATATTTATCATTTAAGAAAGGTAGTTTGGAAGTTTAACATTTACGACGATTGTGAAATTTGTACACGATGTGGTTGCAGAAAGTTTTTTAATTAGTTTAATTAGATTTTAATCACAGACGAACTCTAATCAACGCTTATTTACCGGCCACCCTCAGCAGTGTTTCATATTACACAGAGAAAAAAATAGGCTGGAAAGAGAGATTACTTCTGTAACTTGTGTTAAGGCTTCCATTGTAGACTATTTATTAAATTCACTTTTAAAATCAGGCTAAATTGTGATGATTTACTCTCTGTATCGCCTTTAGTACTGATTTTTTTCGTACGACATGTCTGGATATGGTCTTCTCCCCATTTATTTTGGCTCGAAAACCTTTATGAACATAATTTTCCTTTATAAACTTCTTAATATCGACAAGTTATATTTACTGTTGCTGTTTAATTCATCTCTATTAAAAACAACGCTTCTGGGGTTTAACATACGTTTCATTCTCTTAAGACCAAGCGTTTGCATGTAGCTTAATGTCAATGGCTCGACTGAGTCTGATCCCACTCAGCGTGAGCCACTGCTGACGCTTCATTGCAGAAAGCCAGAAAATTTTTGACATTAAAAATAAAACGTGTGTTATATTCCAAAATCGTTCTTTTTAATAATGAAAATAAAGGTTCAACAAACCTACAGTTTTGCAAAACTTGATAGACCTGACATCGTAGATGTTTTTTAAATTGCGTTAAAACATTGTTAAAATTCTGTTCGTAATACCTGTAACGTTAGTATAGTGGGTTCCACTTCTCTTCAGTTTCCACCGATGATTAAGGTCAGTTAGCTTCTCTTCATTATATCAGCTTCCCCCCAAATTCATACACCCATACGGATGGATGGATGGATGGATGGATGATGCTCGGGCGTCTTGCGCCCTAATTTGTGTGCGTTGTCCAGGCCTAGGCCTGATGAACGCCAGGTGCCAAACAGGTCAGCGCGGTCGTTTGCTCTGCACAAGGGAGTTATGGTGCAGTCCGCGGGGCCATGATAAATTACATGACCACCACGGAGGCAAGCTTGAGCTTTTGCTTCAGCCAATTGTCCCGCCGAGGCGCGACACCATGGTCCCCTCAGGCTAGCCTTTGGGAACGTAGTGACGCACTGGTGAGGACAAGAGGCTCGAGCGCCCTAGGGCGTCTGCCGAAACGGTAAGGAATGACTCCGAGACAGCCAGCTTCCGCAAGGAAGGCACTTGCACAACCTCGCGGGAGCCCGTGTCTCAGGTCATTACCCTGCCGAATCAGCAAAGCAGGTGCTGACGGGGATCTTAGTGGTCATGGCTTCAGCCAATTGCAACGCCTGGTCGCGGCTCCTTGGTCTCCGAGGACATAGCCCACGGAAACTTAGAGGCACGCTGGCGAGGACAAGAGGCTCGACCGCCCGAAGGCGGCGGCCGAGTCGAAGGGACTCGTCACCGGGGCAGTCGGCTCTCGCAAGGAAGGCATTTGCACAACCTCGCGGGAGCCCGTGTCCCGGATCAAAGCCCTGCCGAATCGGCAAAGCCGATGCTGGCTATACACCCATACTGTGGCTTCGTCTTGTTTATAGTCTTCACTCTGACTCCTAGTATTTTTCAACTTTTAACCTGGTTGACATGTTAAACATGTCAACCAGGTTAACATGTTTAACATGAATAAAATTAGTTGGTGTTAAATCATTTCTTTACACAGGCCTACATCAACACGTTAGGTAATACTCAAATTGTACGTGGTAGTTCATATTCAAATTAGATGAACTCTGGACGTAAACGCTCTCAGTGGCGTAACAAGGAGACGCTCTGGGGGGGGGGGACTAGCTCTATGGAGGACTAGCTTGAAAGTCCCCCCCCCCATTTTCCTCAGGACAAATGAGAAATTCCGGGATTCCGGATTTATAATTTTATAAATTCTTCGCATCTCAAAGTTTTTGAGTATACCAACGTGAAGTATAAGGGTTGGAAAAGTAGGAAAAAAGGGCTGATTTCAAAATAGGTATTGTAATCGTTAACCTGTAATTATTATTCAACTTAAAGGTAAAAATTCTTGTGGAAATAAGTCTTCCTGATAATATTTTGAAAAACCCGGTTTTATTATTCCATCGAACTTCAAGTATCTAAGGATGTTGTTTCATGAATGTTTTAAGCAACCTATAGTATGTTATTTTTTATGTAAAAACCAGCAATAAAATCATCCAATTTTTTCGAATTAAAGTCAACAAACGTTGGTTCAAACCATGTAGTCTATATATTAGATATATTAAACTAGAGGAGACAATCCTAGAAGGATGTGTGTCTGGTAACAAAAATGAAGGCAACTCAATAAGTTCGGTCTTAGTTTTCTGGCGCGTGGGTATTTCCAAATGTTGTTTATGAAATGATAAGTGATTGTCATTATTAAAAAATCTCCAACTTTATTTGATCAATTTACAAATATTGTAATTTCTTTTGTTTCTCCAATTATTTATAAGCCTTATTTTAACACAGGCAATAGGTTTAGAAATAGGCCTACGATAAGTGATTGTGAAATTTCGTTGTAATTTTTAGTAGCTCTGGGATGGGGCATTGATCACTCTGATTCACCCCGTAGTTATGTTACTAGCCACACTGAAAGAAACTTAAGTGAAGCTATTAGCGTTCCGATCTTAGCAGAATTCGTTTGCTGATGATGATAAACGAGAAGATTGTTCCACTCAAGCTTCAGAAATGAAATTTCTGAAACGAAATTAGTACAGGCATGTACAAGATTTAGAAAACTCAAAACTGAGACGCCAGAGAAAAACTAAAATATTTTGTAATAAAGATAAAATAAACAACATCAGCATAGTGTTTATGTAGAACTGTCGGCTACATTGACAACTTTTAACAGATAACTGTGAGCATCTCTGTGTGTGCACTAAACCAATGCCGGTGTGAGCTCAAATTTTACAAATTTTTTTTCGTATCGACATTGCTGTTTGAAAAAGTGAAGCTTGAGATTCTCACAAAAAGAGACGAACAGTGACCGGAAATAAAATTCGTTCAGGCGGATGAAAAGATGTGCGGAACTGTACCCACAACGTTGATATTAAGGGATTTTCTTGTACTACTGGAGACCGATATGGCGATACTGGAGAATTCATTCTAAGCGATATAAAAAATGAATACCACCAGCAGCGGGACTCCTCAGTGTAATCCGAATGGCAGACTACCGTGTGCCTAAATTGGTTTTCCAAGTTCAACCTCAAGGCGCTAACTTCAGAGGAAAACTGAAAAAATGAAACAGGTCCTGGCCCTGATGCACGAAGTCACGATGACATGTATAGACTAAATAAAACCAAGTGGACTCAACATTCAACGAAACTTTAAAAGCAGAGTCTCCATTTTAAGGAAACAACGACAAATGAAAGAAATTTACGCAACAAAACTTTGAAACTTAGACGTAGAGGAAGTCGTGAGACCAAAGGCTTATTAAGTCAGAAAAAAAAGAAGTAGAAGAATAAGGAGAAGAATAAGATGAAGAAAAATAAGAAGATGAAGAAGGACAAGAAGGAATGAGAAGATTTTGTGTAACGATTTTATCATTATCATCTTCACACCACGGCATAGGCAAGGTCCTGTCTATTGCGCTTTCAAAGATCCTCCAGCCATCTCTTCCTGGGTCTCGCCATACACCTGTGTCCTGTAGGGTTATATTTCTAGACTTGTATGGCCGGGAATCTGAGATTCTTTCTATATGTGTTTTCCACCGTTGTTTATAAGTTTTTAGTCATTTAACCAAGTTAAAAACTTGTACATCTTCTCTTACGGCCTCACTCTTTATACGATCAAGTTTAGAACACTTTTTAACTCCTCTTAGGAACACCATTTCCCAGACCTGTATTTTGCTTTCTTGCTTCTTGGTGTATGTCCATAATTCACAGCCATAGGACAGTACAGGGATCACCATAACTTTGTAAAACTTTAATTTTGTATCTCGACGTACCTTGTTTCTAAAAACACAGTTGATTGTTCCACAGATCGTCTGGAACTTACCTAACTTAACAACATTCCTTACTAGATCGTCAATATAAGTGTTAAAAAGTGTGGGTGATATATTGCACCTTTGTCTAACACCTTGATGGACGGATATTTGTTGAGATATTCTACAATTATTTTTAATAGCTATACTTTTTACGTTATGCAGGTCTTGTAGTATATAGGTCGTGTAGCTTTTATAATTTATTGTGGGTATCCCCCCGTTCTTCTAATACCTGCTACAGTAAATTTCTGTCTAGTCTATCAAAGGCTTCTCAAAGTCAAGAGAAGCTACATGCTTTTCTTTATTGAACTCACGATGCTTCTCAGCGATTTGTACAATAATAAAAGCATCGTCTTTACAAGATCTGGTCTTCGTGAAACTGTTTGCTTCAAAATCAAAATAAGATGCTCGGAAATAGCCTACAGACGGAGGTTTATGATCCTTGCATATATTCTGTATCCAGTAACAACCAAACGTATTCCCTTATAGTTATTTGTTGTTGGTTTCTATATTACTATGGCCTGGTCATAATTGTACCAGAGAAGTTTACAATGGTCTTTCTGTTCGGGAATGTTGCTTAAATATGCTGTATCGTTTTCATTTTCATTCATGCCTTTTATCAATTTACAGGCTACAAGTTGTCTTCCGTGTACATCATGTTCAATGCTCCCCATAAACTGACTCCATGATTCATCATGTACCTGTTTCACTAAATCCTTAATGATTTTATTTAAATGACATATATTCAAATAATTTTAGTTGCTTAGGTGATCACAGGTTAGACGGAAATGAACTTGAAGACACAGCCAACATTTATAATACCATTAGGGTGTCTACAAGACTAATAAAATTCTGAACTCAGTAGGACTACTACTTACTGTAGGCCTACTACACGAACAGATTTGCAGTGTAACCGTGAATCAGGACATTACATTCTGACGTTCAAAAGTTTACAATCTATCATCAGCAAAACAATGCAAACGAATATTCTTGATTTGTTTAAGGACGGAGGTGATTTGACTGTCGAAAATGCTAACTGCCACTCGGTGGATTCTGCAACGTCAATGCGGTGTAATCAATCTTAATGAGTCGGGAAACAAATCACGCACATTTATCTTGGCTAATTACGTATAAACATATCTCGGCGTGACGTGGAATTGAACCCAAAACTGTACGCTTCATGAAGCACGAATGAAACACTCTTCCCATGTTCAGGTCCTGGGATAGCATTAAAAACAATCCACAGTTTTAAGAATTCAGATTTGTGTGTGATGGTTGAAACATATGGTCGGATGAAATGTTTCGGGTTGTCTCAGGCGTACTTTGTTTTGATTTTTAAAAACGCCGGCATAGACTCAGAAAGGCTAACGCAGGCCAAAAATGACTCCATAGAGGACTGACCCTATTGTTTTGGTTGACTCATATAGCGTTTGTCACACATCCTTTTACCCTCACATTCAGATTTTTACGTTATGCACGTGATCAGAAGGGGCTAAGGGCAAGATCTTGTGAGGACTGATGGTGTTCGTTTGCCGAGTTGAAAGGGCAGACGCCTCGTGTAGTATAGTATTTAAGCTATCCTAGGTCGGTTCTAAAATCGTATATGTGTGAACTACGTTACACACAGTACATAATCAGGTCGAAATACGTTTCGAATAGCATAAAAAGTATGTGTAACATAAATCTGCATGTTAATTTATCGTCATTTACGCAGGAAGTCAAGTCAAGAAAACAACTGCACCTAATTAACATAGGCCTAAGTTTGAATAGCTTTTTATTTACTTTAAGAAGAGGCGTGTGTGTGTGATAGTAATTGAGGAAAAAAAAAAAATATATATATATATATATATATATATATATATATATATATATATATATAGAGAGAGAGAGAGAGAGAGAGAGAGAGAGAGAGAGAGAGAGAGAGAGAGACAGGGACAGAGAGAGACAGAGACAGATACAGACAGACAGAGAGATAGACAGACAGAGACAGAGACAGATTAAAAGAAAGATACGCCTACAGAGTGACTATCTCCTTAATAATAATAATAATAATAAAATATTCTGTTTCGCAAACACTGGGTACATTCTGAAAGCAATTAAACTGCTAGGAGTTTCAGCATGTATAAATATTCATCCGCAACGTAAACCAGTGCTTGTTATAATGGTAACTGTCAGCGTTGGCCACCGAGTTATGTATTGTTTATCGTTAATGAACGTCTGCAATTCCGCCGGATACGCTAATGCTTCAGTTATTCCATTCGCTGAAGCAATTTGTTGAAACCGACCGACGTGCTAGGCCTATTAGGGAAAAGGCGTAAGACTTATTAAGTCCGACAAAGATAATGCAGCGCTGTAAACAGTGACGTCTTTTATGCAAGACTTACGTCATACCGATGAGCGTCAACCAAGAATCGCGGGATGCAATTAAAGTAAGTTAAATTGACAGTTTTATGACCTATGAAATCCAACTTTTATGATTTACTTAAACCGGACACATCATTATCATCATCATCATCATCATCATCATCATCACCATCAAAATCGTCATCACCAACACCGCCACCAACATCATCTTTCTCTCTCCCCCTCCCTCCCTCTCTCTCACTTATTTCAAATAGGCCTAGTATTATTAAACATATACTAAAATCGTATTAAAAAAATTCAAATGGTATACTAAATACGTTTACTGGTTGTCTCAAGGCCCAACAAATTTCCCAAAAGTAACTTAGATAAGACTGAAACATTCACGTAGCCTGTAATAAAGTGTCTAGGGTAGGTGTGTCTCTAGGTCGACGATGTTTGGAACAAAGAGTTAAGCTAAGCCAAGGAAAGCGGTAGAATTTTTCTTAATTCATTACATTGATGAAGTTTCTTTCCTAGGCTCTTCTAAAATAACAAAAACAAAATCATACAGTAATGGAAAAATGAAACTAATATAATGTTAAATAGGATTTAAAAGCTTTTAATTATATGCAGAGATAGTTGGTATCCGCATATAGCCTATTCCTAGCCTATCCTTATGTCACTGATGTCCTGTGAAATTACCATCTCTTACTTTACTAATGGATCAGGGTCCATGATAAACCAGGACAAGAAGCTTATAGAGGCAGTGATTGTAAGGTATAGGCCTACAGTAAGCAAGAAGTGTCTGAAGCCGATGAACACGAGGAAAAATCGTTGACAAGGAAGGAATCAGAAGAAAGTGCCTGATTTGGCAGAGTGACTATGATATTTGATAAAAGGAATGTTAGAGGGAGCCAAGAAAGAGGTTCTCGGTTTAAATACTGCAAGGGTAGGTTTGAAATTTACGAGGACCAGTAGGAGGTTTGACGTGCACGTAGGTTTGAATCAGTAATGTAGCCCTCGGAGTTCGTAATATGGCCACCTACCTACCAATCTCCAGGCCTCAAGATAGGCCTACACGGTAAAGAGTAAAAAGAAGAAGAAAACTCAAATAAGAAGACATTGTGAACATTATAACTTTGCGTATAGGCTCTACATCTCGTAACATCACTCCGCTGAACTGTATTATAATTCTACGTAGCTAAACTTCATTTGATCGATACATGTATTTTGTGTTGACCGATTCTTAACATATACCACCTTTCCCTCTCTCTCTCTCTCTCTCTCTCTCTCTCTCTCTCTCTCTCTCTCTCTCTCTCTCTCTCTCTCTCTCTCTCTCTCTCTCTCTCTCTCTTTATCTCTATCAATCTATCTATTTATCTATCTATCTACCTATCTCTATCTCTCACCCTCTCTCTTAGTTGTTCTGTTGCATCTTGTCTAATTTATTTGTTTAGAAGCTATTTAGAGTTGTAAAGAAGTAAATGACACAGATTCATTTCCCCCTTGCAAGTGGATGTAAAAACGTTTGTTATCCGACTTCCTTGTTTAAACACCGGAAGTCTTGTGTAGTAAGTTCATTGTATTGAACACCGAGGCACGCGCTGTATACTCTACACGCGCGCGCGCGGGGGAAAACGCGTGTCCACAATTAACCTTCTTGCTATTAGCGTGTTGCTTTCGTAGTATTCTTTAAAGGACATGGTTACACAATAACAAAACACGACAACGCTATGGAATTATATATTATTAAAATTACAATAGTTCAGTTTCCCCGTTTTAAGAAAAATGTGTATCCGTTACCTTTTAGATATGACAAATGGCCGTCGTTTCGTCTCTAATTAAACGAAAATGACAGCATGTTAACATATTTGTGTGTGTGTCACGCCACCGAGGTTTGTGAAACCTGAATTCAGGACAATAATTACATATCCCATTGTGCTGGACATAGGCGCACAGCTGACCGGCATATACATTCGCGTGACTCGAAACGAATTTGTGGTCACCGCAACAGCAGCCGCCGCGGGTTCGATTCAACAACCAAATTGATTCCCATTGATGCTCGCGTCCCAACAATTCTTGTTCCTCCAGGAAATTATTATCATCGTCGCGGGCACAACACAAAACAACCCTCTCTCTCACTTCTTCCACACGCACCCTAATCCGCACCAGCTGCCACCGGTTTTCTATATTACTTGGATACCCAACGGTAATCATGCCACGACGGACGACAGTATTGTGTTTATGCGCTGTGAATCAGGTCACGGAAGTCTTCGTGGAGAAAATGAAACTCTTGGTTTTAGAGAGAGTACTGAAATACGATTCTGATCCACGGATAACGACCGCACTATTCGTGTAAGAAAGTTACTACTTCGAATACTTCTACTATAATAAGAGAACTATACTTTTCGAGTAAACACAAATTACAAAAATTTCCACGCTCAACATCTTCAGCTATTCCGACATTCAACTACTGTAGATAAACGTGGATGCAATCTAACAGTAAATGGAAATTAGATAATGTATCAGTAATAAGAATATTTTAACGAGTAATCCATTATTAATTAATAAATATGTTTATTTGTCTAGTATGCCTACAACCACAAAGTGAAAAATAATACACTGGAAGACGACAAGATTTAAAGACGTAAGAATAGAAGTTTTATCCAAAAATAATAACATAATGGAAATTACACAACACAAATCTGCACAAAAATTAGTTCGTAAGTTTGTAGAGAAGAGGGGAGGGGGTGATGAAATATCATTCGCATCATCCTGGAAGCCGCATAGGAAAGACTTCATGCTTATAGGTACAGATGAAATAGTAAGACATAGAACGGCTCGGCAGATCGTAGTTGGTGGTGGGGAAGGCAGTGCAGGAAGTTGGGTGTTAGGTGACCAACCATGACACACAAGAATGTGACATACCAACCATGCAGCTGTTCTGAGCAAAAAATGTGAAAGCTGCGCATGCGCAATGATCCACCCGTAATACGGATGCGTAATCTTTTGTTACTGCGCATCCGGATACCCGTTTCATGCCTAATTATTTTAGCTGTACCAGTAAGTTAACATAGGTTCGAGTAAAACAACGGTCATCAGAATCAGTACTAATTATGGAGTGTTCAGAACAGCGCGTGCATGGTGTATCACATGGTTGTGTGTCATGATTGGTCACGTCATACTCCACATTCTGCACTACCATCTGCACGAACCGTTTCATGTTAACTGTTTCATCTATACTCTGCCATCTTAAAAAGCGTAGTCATCTATGGTTCTGAAACGTCTGAGACAAATCACTGAAATACGTACGTACATACGTACAGGGCTGGATTAAGGTATCTTGGCGCCCTAGGCTAATTATATTTTATCCCCCCCCCTCACCGACTATAGGCTACTCTTACGTTTATTTGCAAAGAGCTGAATGAAGCTTCAAATGCCCTACAATATATTTCTTAGTTAAGAATATTTCAAATATCTTACTGTTTTTGGAAATAGTCTCAAGAATTGAAAACTGAGGCTATTTTTCAGAGACTGCTGTAGAGTTACACCTTCAACCATTTGGAGTTTGCATGGCTTTTATAAGGAAAAAATTAACTAAGTAGTTACAGAATTATAATAGTTTTATTAAGAGTACATTTACACAAAGAAGACAATCAGTTAAATATCTTGTGGATTTGTTAAGACTCGTGTGAAGTTCAGCTAGATTCTTTTTTCTCGCTTTAGATTGAGCAAACGTTTTAATCACCTCACTGAAATCAAGTCCTTGCAAAAAGTCACTTTCAATGAACAAGAGGGCTACACCGATGACTCATAACCGGAGAAAACAGTTTGGAAAGCACTTCTATTATTTATTTACAGTTTTGCCATAATTTCTCGCAAACAGACGCCTGTGTTCAAAATGAACTCAAATTTTTACCTTTGTAATTTATTACCAATTTTACATTTAGCTGTAAAATTTTATTATTTTTTAACTAAAATTTTGCGCCCTTTAAAGTGCCGCGCCCTAGGCTACAGCCTAGACAGCCTAATGGTTAATCCGCCCCTGCATACGTATAGAAATACATAGACCTAATAAGACACGGCCGTGTGAAAGAAATCAGGAAAGATGTCGTAAAGTAGAGAAAGGAATAAGGACAAGAACGCACCACAATCCGAAAATTTAGTAACAAAATATTTGTGTGTGTGTGTGTGTGTGTGTGTGTGTGTGTGTGTGTGTGTGTGTGTGTGTGTGTGTGTGTGTGTGTGTGTGTGTGTAAAGTTCGTTTTGTAATGCGTTTATACTAAGCAGGAGGATCAACGTTTATACTAAACGAAGATTTAAATAAAATCACGGACGCGCTTACAAAGAATACGTTACTTACAACGATAACGGGTTTAATAAAACAGGCTTGTAATAGGATAACAATGGAAATTATATTTAGTCAATCTCAGTTACTTCAGGACGGGCCTAATTGTTTGCATTATCGTGCTAAAACCGGTCAGTCGAACACAAAGCGGTCAGGTAATTACTAATTACTTCAGTGTTAAAGAAAAATATTCGATTGGAAATAAATTAATACCAACAAAGTCCGGCCAGGTTAAGGCAAACCTGTTTCTTTTAACGTGTTATTAAATGCAGGGCAACTTAATCGCTAGAATAACAAAACATCGATTGTTAGAGATTGGATATAAATTATATATATACCCTACATATTTCGCGTGTGTGGACATATGTATTTAACAAAGAATGATAAGATACACAAGCTTTCGCTCACAAACTAAACACTCAATTATTAAATCTAATAGACGTTAAAGCTTATTATTTATTAACAGTGAGTTAATATACAACGGGTGTTGGGTCCATGACCCCTGCTGTTGAATATATAACATTTTTGACAGAATCAAAAGAGAGAAAGAAAAACCAGAAATAGAAGAACAAAATTTAATCGAAGTACGAAGTATTTTCATAAACAATGTTTCGAGTTATCTTAAAGAAAATGTTAAAATGTCGATAGTTGTTATGGAAAATATGTTCGGATTTGAAATAACTAAGTTATTTTTGAAAGAAAGTCGTATAAAAATATGTTAACTAGATGCGTTTTAACACGACCGGTATTCCGTGTAACGTTAAAACATATGTCCGACATTCGACGATAACGTATTCGAAACGTTTACTAACTGCAGTGTAGTAGATGGTCATCAATAAATTTCTTTCTTTCCAACAATTAATTAGGTGCCTTAAAAGAACGTTAACTGCGATAAATATCGATTTGACACCAACATTTGATCAGTTTTTACTACCGCTTACAGGAGTGAACAAAATAAAGCTCTCGTGTTCTCGCAAAGAATTTAGTTGACTTTATTATGAAACAACCGATCGTATTTTGTTTAGTCAACGGAAGTATTAAACTGTTGTTTATTGTATCGTCAAAAATCGTGTTACAGGCCTACGAGTGTCGAAACGACTCTTTGTCAACGCCTACTTAATTTCGGCGTAGCAGCTCAATACTAAGCAGTTCCGTAGCGTAACTGAATTATGTCTGTGATTTGACACATAAGTAACGGTTTTTTTTCACCGCGAATTGTATTGCCTTTAAACAAACGCTTTTCTTTTCAGACAAAATTATGAAATTCATTTTGTTTTATTTAAGCATCTTTAATCGCAACCCGAATATTCATTAACTTGATTGAATTACGTTGTGCTTATTCTTTTGTCATGAGATATGAGAACTTTTTTTCTTAAACAACAACAGCCTGCCCAACACTCAAGACCATACGCATGTCTGACTGTATTTCGTACATAGTTATAGGTCTATTTGAAATATAAACTTATTCAGTTACCGTATCTCGAATCTACTCGTTAAAAGCTTGTTGGCAGGAATATTTATTTTGCTACGAGTGTGACAAAACTATAGACTACATAAGCACAGCACAGTCGAATTATGTTCATTCATTCATTCAGTCAATTAGCAATTTCTCAAATAATATGGTATTTCTTGTCTGTGTTTATAGACTTTCTAGCGCAGAATTTGCTATAAGAATTTAATTTTGCTAGTGACTAATGCCATTCAATAATTGTATTTTATATTACTTACGCGACACTTACTCTAAGTATGAAAAGTAAATTATTTTACTATCAAATTTCCAACAATCTGAAAGTACAACCGAAATGAAAATACAATTTTCTCAACAACAAAATTCAGTCGTAAATTTCCACGTGTTCTGGTATGTTTTGTACGTTGGACATGAAATGGAACTCAATTACTGGAAGGGCAAACTGTTTTAAAAGAAGAAAAGAAATTTTCGGCTAAAATCAAAAGAAAAATGTTGAAAGAAGAAATTATAATTTGCCGCACAACTGTCTCAGATTGTGTAAGAATAGCTTAGTGCAAATTAGTGACTTAAGCATATAACTAGGTGATATTCGGTAAATATCGTTCATTTCGCATGAGAATTTTTCAGCTGTAAGCTCCCAAGACTAGTAGGGTGTATAATTGAACTTCCAAGACACCATAACTCAGTTACGTCTTTAGAGCAAAATTATACTTTCATGTATTGCTGTATACGTTGGGTGAGGAACTACAAGTCAGTACTAACTGCTATTGGCGATTCAAAAAATCGGTATGGAGAACCATACATGACTTCCATGTTCTCAGATTATATATAAAATCATTTGGTACTGACTTTATGCGTACCCGCAGTTATTTCGATAATGCGATTTTTGGGCTTCGATATGTAGTGAATATCGCACATAATTTTATGTAGTGAAAGAATTATACAAATTTTAATTTTGTATGTTGCAAAATAGTTGGCTGGAGATTGCAATTAATTTCGTTTGTCATTTTTTAATGGAAAATGACTGTAGTAGTAATTTATCACCGGGTCGTGGCTGTGACACAAAAAATTGATTATGTTAGGTTAACACGAAAACTGAAATTATACATGGAAACCAATACGTGTGTAATGTAAAACTATTTTTTTCTAAAACCACGAAAAACCCAACTCGAAGTAAGGCGGTTGTGGCCCAAGGGTCAACCCCTTGCCTATTATTATAGACCTACATGTCACTTTTTTGTGGCAGAACTCGTTTTTTTGGAAAAATTCGTTTTCCGACAAGTACTCGTTTTGTGACTTAACAAAAAACAAACATCCATTATCTACAATTTGTAGAGCATATGTTGTCATTCCTTAATAGGTACAGTTTTTTGTTTTTCATTAACCATAAATATTTGTATTTTTCATTTTGTATTTGCTGTTGTTTTTTCCAATTTGTAAACTTAAAAACGTTAGGTTCTTTATTTTAAGTGTTACTCTGTTATACGCATTGTATTACACGTTTAATGTTATGTTTTCTCAACCACAGCTTTTATTTATTTTAGCAGTAAACTAAAAACCCCAAAACCATTATTACCTAACTACCAAATGAAAACAATACGTATTTTTGCTTTACATTAAGAAATAAGGCAATTTACAATTAGTACACTTCTTCTTTTCCACACCGTAATATATCGATACAATCGTATATTAAAAACATCGAAATTTATTGCGGGTACTCGTATAGTTCCAATCATTTACTTGAATTCGGTTCGATAATTCCTAAGAAAATATAGAATTTTATCAAAGTGAAATAAAATGTTTCCATAGAAACTACTTCTTTGTTGTCAGTAACGTAGTACACATATAAAACTTTTATAAAACTTTAAAAATTATCTCCTCCCTCATCAACTACCATTTTAATTTATAGAAAATTTCCCCCTTCTCCTTCAACTACCCTTTTCATTTATAGATATTTCATCTACCTTTCTACAGTGGATTATTATGACCTTCTATTAAGGATAATTTATTTATCAAAATTAAGCACTTTACTCTTGTTAAAACGTAAAAGGTTGCTGGTAAACTACCCCTTCCCCTTAAGCGATCTTCACCAAAATCAATAGGCCTCGAGTCCTCTACAATTCAGAACTGAATGCAAAAGTTATTTGATTCTGTTTGAATTTGCGGCATTTATCGTTTGCCACAGAAACATTCTACAGACAGACAGACACACACACACATAAACACACACTTTTCGAAAAATGACTTTTTTCATGTTTTGAGGGTAGTAGGTCTACAATCATAATCTGCCATTATCTCGAACACGATTTTTTTCGCCATGACCATACTTCCATTTCCTTATGGAACATGGAAGTAAAAACGACATGCTTGATCATACTCATCGACATGCTCACTGAAGTCGGTGTCCACGAAGTACCCCATTCATGTATAACACCATCGTGTTTTGCAGTATAGGCTATAGGCCTGCCAGTTGGCAATCTAACTATATTGGACACACTTAATATAGTTCTAAGGGTTTCATGGCCGGTGTCAGTAGTATTAGAAGAATGTACCGGGCTGTTTGGCCGTGGCCCATGGTTTAAAGACAAAAACCAAACGTTTCGACAGCATCACTGGCTGCCATCATCAGTGGAATTCGAGGAATTCGAGTCTACCTGAACGCGGGTTGTTAACGTCAGGCCCACAGTACTGTGGTTAACAACCCGCGTTCCGGTAGACTCGAATTCCACTGACGATGGCAGCCACTGGTGCTGTCGAAACGTTTGGTTTACTTGAAAACCCTGGACCACGGCCAAACAGCCCGGTACATACATTTAATACTATATTGGAGACTAGTTTAACAGGCTTGCTGATTACCAAAGGTCTGTGTCAGTATGTGATACCAGCCTGTACTGTACGAGACATTGTTTTAACAGTAGACATAATTAAAATTAGCTATAACGTTCTTAAGTCCTTTATGCTAGATTATAGGCTTATTCAGTAGGCCTATAATTTAAGTAAGCCTATAGGCATCTTTAAATTGTAAAATTTATAACAAACAGGGCGAGCACATCATTTAAGTTTAAAGAGTTTATGGAAAATATTTAAATTTTTTCTATGTTACAATACTAGATTTGAATGTTGGAAGAAAATGTAAGAAAAATGTTTCCTCGAGCCATCAGAATTGGAAGCACCATCGACGCGTTACCGATCCTTAATAATCACTTTAAGCTTTGTTACATATACAATAGCTGTCACCATCACTTCAGAAACTAACTGACCCGTTCTGGGGTAGTTACACCCTCTGTGCCTTAAGACCCCATTTTCAGCGATCTGTGTGTCTTAGCGATGGTATCGAAAATTTCTTAGATGACGGTCGGCCAAAGGTTTTGCACGTGTATTTCGTGGACCACTCCTGCCGAGCTGCACTGTGTGAACGTGTTCATCGGGATCCGGCCTCGATAACGCTCACACGCAAGACGACCCGTGCATCTCCTGTCTGTCTGTCTAGGTTTGAATTTCTTGTCTTGTAATATTTAATTTTCTCATTTACAGCTTGCATTTTAATTCGTTTCCGATAGTGTAAAACGGAATAATCACAGAGTCCGCAGTCGTAGCTCCAGAAGCCGTACACATCTATGAACGTATTATTTTGTACTAATAAGAGACACAAAATATACTCGATAGTTTCACAAAAATAAATTTTATTCTTAAGCTCAGATGAATTTTTAGCCAGCGAGAATGTTTTCAAAGAGTTACATCTTCTTCTTTCGCTACGTTTCACCAGCGATTTTGCCTACTTCACAGATTACTGTAAGCGCACAGCGTCTACTATACGATACGATAATCTAGCAATAGATAATTGCCCGACTCGTACACTCTGTTCTCTGTGCCGTGTGTAATTCTGAATTTTATACTTGACACTCTTGATCTGCTCGTAATTATAGGAATAGTTGTACATATGAAATTATTCAATTGTAAGAACCGACGCTTATAAGAAAGCGTATGAACTTAAGTCGGTGTACGCTCTTGGTTTATTAAACAGCTGAACATGGATATTATCCATTTTTTAACAGACGCATGAATAGGCCTATACGTCGAATATAAAAATCTAAACGTGACAAAAATGGCTTCAAATTCTGTGCTCATAGATTTTAAACACTATGCAGCTTCACTTTATTCTTCCCGTATCTAAAATATAACAAACGCCAGTTTGTCATGGCTCGTGGGTGTCACATAAATGTAGAAACCAAAAAAGTCGATGATTCGATGAATTGTGCTTATTACAAATTGACCATCTGATAAGAACGAAATTGTAGTTAAGAATTGAAAAATTAAAAATTTTGAAGAATAGGCCTATACTTAGACCAATAACGTTATTTAGCTATGACAGATGGTTATGTATGGGAAATATAGGCTTACATAGAAGAGTCACTGGGATGAAGGAACTGGAAAACAACTAGCAGCTAAATGCGAGGAAAAACCAGACGACGGAAATGTAAGAAGAATAAATGAAATTCAATGAGCCGCAAGTACATCTGGTAAAAGAGAATTACGAAGAGACAAAAGTCGTGTAGAATTATAGGCGGAATTTGCCAAGAGAATAGTACAAAAAATGGAGAATAACGGAAAGATTGGAAATGTGGAAAAGTGGCGGGATACTGTCACAACATAATAAAATAAAATACTTCAAGGATTGGAAAAGGAACGTCAAAACCGGACAAAACGAGAAAGAATAACAAATCGCTGGACCTAAATGTCCGGCCAAAAGCTATACAGTGTATTTATTGTCACATAAATATGTTTATACATAACTGTTCTGAGGCCTGTGACCTAAAATAAAAACAATACTGAAAGGCAGATATTTCGGAAACACGGTCGTCATAGTGTCACACGACTGGTTTTTAAAAGACACAAAGAGGAATGCCGGTTACAGACTCAAGCAACCGTGACAAACCTGCGACGTGCGGGCATTAAGTCGTCTACTGGCCGTGTAAACACAATAATATTAAGTAAACGAGACAAAAAACATTTGAACCAATAACCGCAGTCTTTCATTAACCTTTTCATACTTTAATTGTATCTAACAGCCGAGCCGAGCGCAATAGTTGTTTTGGAACATGTACTAATTTTCCGGCGATGCACTCGTTGTGCGCTAGAAACCTACACTTCTGAATAAAACACACACACTTAGGTAGAAAGAAGATGCGCTTCTGTATGGATAAGTAGATTTCTTCTATTCTGAGTTCTTGGTTCAACCAGTTTTCGACTTCCATTAGGCGTCTGAAAATAAAAAACTTTAAATAGTCCACTTACTACAATATAACGAAATTCTGAACGAAAAAACGAACTGGATGAAAATAATAGTCAATCAGTTGCCTACTCTGATCACGTTATATTTTTAATATTCACGTTCCTTTCTCTTGCTTACTGTTCATTAACACAGATGTGTCACTTTCTTTCACACTACGTAACTGAATAACATTTAATTTTCCAACTGTTTGGATTGTTTGAAAAGATATTTTTTTTTTAAGTTAACTGTTTCCTATTGTATATTTTACAATCACAGTTGAATGGGATTATTACTAAACGTTTGTATTAAAATCGTATTAATAAAAGATAGAGATACCAGTACCATGATAATTTCATGACAAGGTATTCAATAGTTCATAATAAAAAGAACAAATATTAATAGCTCACATAAAATAATTTTAGAAAATGGTACATAAGCGAAAACATGACTTATTTTATATGCATACACAGTTAGTAACAATTTGGTCTCCAGCTTGAGTCATCTTGTTTTTCAGACCCTGTCACTTATCGTCACTCTTCTTTTTGGCATTTTCTCTTACCCCTTTAGGCGTCCTTACGCCGTTCTTTCAAAACACAAAGTAAATCAAAACTAACTATTAAACCCACTTTAGCTCTATGCGCCATATTATATTTATTCTTGAAAGTGTTTATAAAATTTTTGTGTGTTATCAGCCCATAAATTTAATGAAGAAAGTTGTGTTAGTGGTTATAATCACAAACAGAATTATCACTGTTGCACACCACTATAGAAAAATTATTCCGATTAGCGCTTTTAAGCTTCTAAGCTCATCGTCAGATCGGAATTGACCACTATAGAAAAATTATTCCGATTGACCACCTAGGTCACTTCCGATCTGACGATGAGCTGAGAAGCTTGAAAGCGCTAATGGGAATAATTTTTCTATAGTGGTGTGCAACAGTGATAATTCTGTCAGCCCATAAATGGTTTGCAGCGTCCTTCCGTTCTGACAGCTCTTGTGCTTCCCTGTTCACACTTTAATACGTTCCGTTCCACATTGAACTTTACATGTTCCTCCGTATCTCCCACCCTCACCAGCTCCGTCTGTCACCCTCCATATCTTGCGTCTATCACCAGTTCGAACTGTCCTTTGTGACGCTGTGTGTGTGTGTGTGTGTGTGTGTGTGTGTGCGCGCGCGCGCGCGTGTCCAACAAGATCGACCTTCTTTCAGTTATACTGCTCCACAACTATCTTTCTGTCCAATTCATTCTTAACATCTTTCGGAACACCATAAAGCGTAAACCGTAAATTTGTGATTTTTAT
The DNA here is from genome assembly GCA_034769895.1 of Magicicada septendecula. Classification (NCBI taxonomy): domain Eukaryota; kingdom Metazoa; phylum Arthropoda; class Insecta; order Hemiptera; family Cicadidae; genus Magicicada; species Magicicada septendecula. The sequence goes on along the minus strand of CM068375.1, from coordinate 117,538,004 downwards.
GGTAGAAAAAAGTAGAAACTCTAGTCAAAGAACAAGAGTCCGATTCTCAATTGCGTTGTCCGAAACGAACGACAAACTTCAGTGCGATGAATGAAAGAAAGAAAATACTTAAAACACTTAGAATCATAGTATGGTCAAGAATATTGTGCTTTATCATTTAAATAAAGACACTGGAAATCAAAACCAAAAAAATTCATTTTTGTTTTTCAGACTTTTCGGATCTCTTTAATGAATCACTGAAATTATAAACCATTGTTTACAAAAGTTGTTGAAACCGACCTTATGAAGCGTCAACGTTGAAGATATCGATAGGCGGTGTGTGTGTGTGTGTGTGTGTGTGTGTGTGTGTGTGTGTGTGTGTGTGTGTGTGTGTGTGTGTGTGTGTGTGTGTGTGTGTGTGTGTGAGAGAGAGAGAGAGAGAGAGAGAGAGAGAGAGAGAGAGAGATTGAAGCGGTTCGCCACAAATGTGAGTGCGTGTCCACAGGATTATGTGTGACCGACCATATGTGCGACAAGAAGAAAAACGACCTTGGCCAACAGCCCATCTTTCATTGAACGTTGTATATAGTTTAATTACCAACCAGTAATTGATATAATAGCCGTAAGCTGTATCGCCTACAAGATTTCAATACGGGGCCTCTGTTTCTTTAAAACACACACGTACACACACACACACACACACACACACACACACACATTTAATTATTTCTTACGTCACTTTCGTCACTTGTCTGCGCTTAGACCTTTCTCTTTCTCCGAGTCTTTCTTTTTTTCTCTGTCGTTGCAGCTGGCGATATTTTATCATTCAAGCAAATCACGGAGCAACGTGACAATTACACACACACGCCCGCTTACAGACTAAGATTTTAAACATTTCTGCAGGCGGCGCTCCCCTCTTGTTATCAAGAAATAGTTTTGACTCTCCCAATCCGAAGCTTTCAGTTTGTATCATCGTATCTATTTTTCGTTTCTCCAATACTTTCTAGATCTTCCTCTCTTACGTGTGGGAGTTTGTTTAGCATAAGTAATTGACGGCAAATCTCGGGCGAATAAGCCTCTTATTTCACGGCCTTGATATAATGTTTTTCGTAGTTGTTCAATTACTTCCTCACAGCTTCGTAAGTTCATTGTCAAGCATACTTCAGTGCTTTTCAAAATTTTACGTTTTTAAAGTCTTTAGTTAACGTTCCTGAATATTAGGAGGCAGTAAAGCACTTAGACCGAGCATTATCCACTCCCTTGAGTAACCGAAAATAATTCCGCCGGCAACTCTCACTTCACAGTCCACGTTAAGTTACAAGAAAACATTAGACTTTTACAAAGTAATTTGTAAATAATAAAAATTATTTCATACTTTTTTCTTAAAAACAAATAATAATAAGTTATTTTTTCAATATCAGCAAAAATCTCCATTGGAAAATCAACGACGTTGTGAATAAATTGCATAAGTTCAACCTTATGTACGGGACTATTAGGCGAACCCTTAAGTCAGCAAGTAAAGGAACACGCCTAAAATTCTACAAGTTGATGGCCCTTCCCACACTTCTTTATGGGTCCGAGAATTGGGCTTTAACGAAAGGGCAGGCCAGTCGCATCGAAGCGGCTGAAATGAGATTTCTCAAGCACGTGGCAGGGTATACTCTCCATGATCATAGAATAAACACAGATATACAGCAGGAACATACTGTACATACTCGACAGGATTTTCCAGTATCGGCTGAATTGGTGGGAACATCTTTGCCGAATGGATGACTGCCGGATCCCCAAACAACTGTGGAACTATAAGCACAGTTCTCCGAGGGGACGGAGAGGTGTGGGTTGTCCGAGGAAGCGCTGGAGTGACCAGCTCTAATCTTTGCCTGTTTGAGACCGAAACAAACCATGCTTGGTTTAATCTTTGAAGAAGAAGATGATGATGAATGGAAAATTACATAGATATGATAAGTAATTATTCGCCGTATAATAACAGTATCTAAGGCATTACGATCGTTCATTACCAAGGGAAGGTATCACATTAAAGGAAATTTTAATCAAAATCTGAATATAGTGTTTGTTTTCAAAATTTTTAATATTTTGGGTAGCTAGGGTCCAAAATGTTGATAGAGTTTTAGTAAAATCACAAAAATGTGAGGTGTCAAATTACAGGGAACTTTAACAAAAACCTGAAAAGGCCTACAGTCTACAGTTTTAAAATGTTCACAGTTTTAGAACCCAAGGCCTCAGTATCCAAAAAATTGTAAAATCCAGCCGTTTCCAAGACTAACGGGAACTTTAATTCCAAATTCGAATGTAGCGATTACTATGCAATATTTTTACTTTACGGTCATTACGTCATTCCAAAAATAGAACCCAAAATTTTAAGAAAATTTTAGAAATCTATATGGGAGATCAAGTAATCAGGTATTTTATTCAAAACACAAAGTCGGTATCTTTAATAATTTGACAGAATTAATATCTATCAACACTCCTTGCAAGTTCTTCAAAACGTTTGTATGCTAGTTTACAAAACCTTTATAGTGTGTAGTCTACATTGTGAAAAGTGTTCGATGTAGGCCTTTAAATATCTATGGAACGAGTGTTCCATAAACGGAAGGACTAAATTAATTGTCATTTAGGCATAATGGTTTCTAAAACCTATATGCATTGTCTAGACCAGGGGATCCCAACCGGTGGTACGTGGAAGGATCCAAAGTGGTACGCAAGAAGACCTAGCTAGAAAAAGTATTTACTTAAAATAAATAAATAAATAAAAATATGGATCTCTATTGAGTGTGATTTAAGGTTAAAAATAACATCAATAGAACCTGACATCAACTCTGGTACAAATTAAGCAGCAACAAGTTTCACACTAATTATTTTCTTTTTAATATGTTATTATTTTTCAGTACTAACAAGAAAATCTGTAATGAAAGTAATCAACTATCTTTTATAAAACTTTACACTTTATTTTATCATACAACCAACCTGAAATTAATTTTTAAAATCAGTTCCCGTTTTGTAATTTCTATGTAGGCCTATGTATTAGGTTTAAATAATTATACATAACTAGGAATAACAGGATATACTATTCATGAAACCTATGTACTGAGAAAACCTCAATAACATTTCTTTAAGCTTCGGTGGTACGCGGGTCCGGAAAGGTCGGGAACCACCGGTCTAGACTGATCCCGTATTTCTACTACTTTGGCAAATGGGATTTTTTAAATAGATTGTCTTAAGTAGCCGCTGACAATAAATATCACGGTGTATAGAATAAGTATTCATTACACCAATGGCGCTGACAATGGAGGAGGTGTCCGCGCGTTTGTGTGTGCGGACACTTTCGTGTGTTGCTTGCAGTCGGCGAGAGTCAAACGGATCGCGGTGATTTGTTTGTTTGTTGGGAACGACAAAAAATGGCGTCTTTTTCCACGTACGGACGCTAATTGGTCGCCGATTCGTGAGACCAAATTAAAACGAGCGCGCCCAGGAAAAAATAAAACAATAAAACGTCTACATCTCGTACCATCTTTCACACACGCACACACGCACACATACACACGTACATGCATGTCTGAAAACGAAGGAAATAATTATCGCCATTACATTAATAGGCCTAAATTAATTTTATTACTGTCATTCTTATTCGCTTCGAATTCGTTTTCTTTGCCTTTATTTTATACCCGTTTTTTGATTACCTATTCTTCTCCTTTCCCGGGACACTACGGTTCTGTGAGAATCGTTACTCTTCCTTTGAAACAGTTTCATAAGTCCTGCTGTCCTCTGTTCACCCTCCTCCGCATTCTGTTTCCCATGCGATGTCTAAATTATCTTATATACTGTTTGATAATCTTTTTCCCACCATGCTGACCTTGAATAAAATTTCTTCAACCTCTTCTACTTTAAATTTCTTGTTTGTGTTCCTTGCCTGACTTTTTACTTTCTGCTCTGTATGCCTTACAGATGCCGTTCACCTTTGTATAACGGAATACAGCTTTCTTAGAGACCTCTCATAGTACTGCACTTATGTGTTGATTTAGGAGATGAAAGACAATGGATTAAGCAGACCTTTCAGAACAGGGGCGGATTATTTCAAAAGGAAGCAACTTTCCCTTGAAATGCAGTTTAGTAATTACACGGTACCTTTGTATACTTTAAAAATAAAATTAAGCTTTGCTATGGAGAAATAAAATTTTTTCCTCAATAGAATTTAAGAAATTTCTTATAAGATTTAGCGAGGAGAGTTCCTTGATTTGCTTCCCCATGGATGCGCTTCTGGGTCTGAAAAATCCCGCTCTCGGTTTAAAAAATAGTCACTGGATGTCAATTCAACGATTTTAAGACTCAATAGATCTAGTGCAAATTCTGAAGGAAGGTTTTTACGTTTTTTTTTCAGTTTGTCTCCTACTTCGGAAGAATACTGATATTTACTTGAAACCAACCGTACCTCTCCGAATACGGCCATGAGGGCTTCACGGTGAACTCAAATTGTCATAAAAATAAAACACCAATAAAAATATGCTTACGTTTTTGTCAACGTAATCATAAGCTTCTACTTTTTCGATTATGAGGCCGCACAAGTTCCTGAACGTAAGTGACCATCTTTCGGGGCCACTGGCTGTATTGACGTATTCTCTTGTAGCATTTCATTGTCATAAATTTAATGTCTATGAAATTTATCAATAACACAACTGGGGGTCGCGAGTAGTGCAGTGTCCCGAGTCTCAGAAAGGACTCCTGCCACTGGGTCGGTTTGAGTTCTATTTATATTGTTTTATCTATTTGGGGGGGGGGGTCTGAAGCGACCTGCGATTGGTGGATTATACCACCGGGACTAATAGACGAGGTCGCTTCCAGGACTCACCTGGTGGCGGGGTGTATTTACCAAGTCCGGCAATGAGGGAATTGTGGGTCACTCTGTCGGAACGAACATAGAATCTACGCGCCAGGCGTCTCACGGTGTCATCAAGAGAGCGGACACCGAGAGGAGAAGAGTACCTCCGGGGGACTTTGCACCCAAGCTTCAGTCCCCGTTCGAGTACGCGCTGGAGCGCTGTTCTATGACCACGAGCCAGGTATCCCCAAACAGGACAGGCGTAGGTAATCACGGGCAACACGTACGACTTGACTATGAGCTTACATAGCCGGGGGGTCATTGCCGGATTAGATAGCACGGGCCAGAGTCTACTGAGTTGCGCCGAAGCGCGTTGCCGGATGTAATTTGTATGGGTTCGCCAGGTGAGTCGGGAATCCACGTGGAGCTCGAGGTACTTGACGCTGTTGGTCCAGGGCACCTCGACGGGGCCTACTTTAAGCGGCCGAGGCCGCTTGCGTTTGCACGAGAATATTACCGCGGCACTCTTGGAAGCGTTAACGGCAACTCTCCAGTCATCGGTCCACCCGACATACGCGTCGAGTTGACGCTGGAGCTTAATTGCCGCATAACTCGCGTTCGGCTCTGAGGCAAAAGCCTCAGTGTCGTCCGCGAACAGCGACAACTTTACTCCAGGAACTCGGGGCGTGTCGTTGACAAACAGCGAGAACAGGAGAGGCCCAAGGACACTTCCCTGAGGGACGCCAGCGGTAATACGCCTCTCCGAAGAGAGAGCGTGGTCTATTCTCACTCGGAAGCTACGGTCTCGCAGAAAGCTGCCGATCAAGTGAACGTAGCAATCTGGGAGAAGGACTTCCGTTAGTTTGTAAAGGACACCTTCGTGCCACACGCGGTCAAAGGCTTTCTCTACGTCTAGGAAGATCGCGGTCGTCTGTTTGCCCTGGCAGCTAGTCTCGGTAATGCATTCCACGAGTCTCATCAGCTGATGAGTCGAGGAGTGCAGCTCACGAATGCCGAACTGTTCGGGGATCAGCACGTCTAGTCTTTCTAGATGGTCGCGGATCCTACGCTGGATCAGTCGCTCGAAAACCTTGGACGTCGCGGACAAGAGGCTGATGGGCCTGAGGTTTTCCACGCGAGAAGAATTCTTTCCCGGCTTGGGTATCACTATGACGGTAGCCGGTTTCCATTTCACCGGAAAGTAGGCCAGTCTGAGGCATGTATTGAACAGGTCAGAGAAGAACTGGGTTCCTCGCTCCGGAAGGCGATGGAGGGCGGAATTCATGACTCCGTCCGGGCCAGGCGCCTTCCGGGGCTTGAGCTGAACAATCCTCTCAGAGACCTCCTCCGGGGAGATGGGCTCCGGTTGGACAGTGATACCGGCCGATAGAAAGCGCTCTACCTCGCGGCAGATTTGCTCAGTGAAAGCCGGGTTCTTGGATGGGTTGGGAGCGAACTGTCGCTCTAAACTGTCAGCCAAGAACTCTGCCTTTTCGAGGGGGCGGCCAAGGATTTGACCGCCGGGTCCGACCAGTGCGGGGAGAGGCGCGCGTTTACGCTTTCCCGTTAGGGCACTAGGAATCCGCCAGACATTACGGTCCTCGGCAGGGCCATCCATCTATGTAACAGCTAGCTCCCAGTTGCGTCTACGGAACGCCAGCATGTCGCGACGCAACTTGCCGGACGCTCTGTTGAACGCAGCCTTGTCAGCCGGGTCACGAGTCCTCTGCCAGCGTCTCCGGAGGCGATTCCTCTCGCAAGCGAGCTGAGACACCTCTTCGGGGATACGCTGATAGTCGGGCGTGAGCCCCGGCTTCATCCGGGAGGACACGTCAACCGCCGAGACTACGGCTGTGTCGAATAAGGCAACTGCCTCGTCGACATGCTGGGTAGTGTCGAGCGGGATATGCTCAGGTAGGCGGCGACTGAACGCCGGGCCAAAGCGGTCCCACTCGATTACCCGCCGCTCGTCGCGGACGGTGGCGTGCTGGGTAGCTATATGCACACTGAGAAATTTATCAATAAGTTGTCTTCCTCCTATTATACCCTTATTCCCTACTTACCCTCATAAACGAAGTGAAGGAAAGACACCATACATTTCACTGATCATGCAATTTAACTTTCATATTCCGATATGTTATTTTTTAGGTTGTCTGGTAACTGTTTGATTTCTCTCAATATTACATATTTAACTCTATTTGCTATTTTATATAATTTAATAAGGATTTAAAGGGTTTTATTTTCACAGCTGACGTTGTTGTTAAATTTTATGAAAGTACTAATATAGGCTATAAGTAGAAGTTTTTTTTAGAAGTAGCTGTAAGAGTTTTGAGTAATTATTACACAAGTCGCCAGTGTTCGTTGGTAACACTCCTAAAAGTAGGGAACATTTGGTTTATCGTAACGAACTTTTACTATCGTGTTATTGTTTTACTATAAAATATTACGGAGTGTAAAAGAAATAATATGAAAGCCTGTTGTCAACGAATCTTAACAAAATTTTGGTCTACGTTGACAATGTGATCTAACGGCAATCCTATTCTCTGAGGGTACTCACTTATTCAAAATGAAATAAATAACTTATAATTATTAACATATATCTCAAAAGAAATTTTATTACTGGGATATTTATTGTTAAATATATGGCAGTCTCCAGTTCCAAATCATTTGGGAGGGGGGACATTACGATATTAACGAATATTTGGTGTATGGTTAAAAATGTTTTCTGAAAGAATACGGTCAGTATTTTTTATTTATAAGCTTTGATCTTTTAATATTGATAGTAAGAATACAATAAAATATTCTAGGCATCTATAATTTAGTTTTAAATCGTCAAGTAATTTAAAGAATGTAATTCGTTAGCTTAAGTCTAGAAACTTAATGGTTCAAATAGGCCTACGTAAAACATAATTTTTTACAGTAACTTTAAACTCCTAACATTATAATCCATGTAACGTTATAACTTTCTGATTAACTACAATATAACCATTAAATAGTTTAAGAATTCAAAATATTCTTAGCATCGATTAATGAATCGTAAACAGTTTCATATTTATTTTTTCATCAATACTTTAGTATAATGATAAATACTTTGGTTACCTTCTTATTCTTAATTTCGTCCAATACCATTTTATGAACAAAGTGGGCTTATATAAATACAGTAACATGGTCGAGGCTTCTCTGGATCACAGCTGATCTAAGATGTCATTAGGTTTTGAAGAGATAACCGGTTGTTTCAACACAAAATTGGCAGACAGGCGAGTCCATATGCACTGCATTCATAGAGGTGGAAGTAGAGTAGAGGAAAGAAATGTTTGTTGGGCCGGGCGCTTTTCTTTTCCCCATGTTTACGTTTTTATGACTGGGCCAACGAACTCTCAAATCCCGCTCCAGTCGCCAATGTTACTTCCTTGTATAATAATACGGAGAAAACAAAATTAAATTATTGAGCCTGAAATTGCAACCGCCGGTGGCATTAATTTCTTGTTTTTATTCAACTTATAATTTTTATTCTGATTACTAACTTTGGGGAAAATATTGGAAGGACGGTCCTCTCCGCTCATGTCGCCCATGGTTGAAGATGCACCAGTAAGCTACTGAGCTGCAGGACTCACTCACTATTTTGAACAAAGTTCATTTATTATTAGGCAAATTTCAATATTAGATTAATTTTAAATTATCAGAAACTATGAAATTCGCGATTCCTCTTCATTATGTTTTAGTATAATAACAATTATAAAGGAGACAATGATACTATAAACAATAAAAGCTGAATCCACTGTATTGATTTTTTAAATTAAATTTATAACCATGATGCCTAAATGACAAGTAATTTAGTCCGAGCTAAAGGCTTTCATAGGTGTCTAAAGGCCTTTATAAACAGACATAATATACATAACTAATAACAAAATGTACAGTTTTCTATAAACATAGCTTACGATTCAGAATTTGCAAGCAGTGTTGAGACATAGGCCTACTATTAATTCTGTCAAATTATTAAAGGTACCCAGTTTATATTTTGAATAAAATTGCTCATAAACTTGAAATTGGCCCCACGCAGGCTTTTACAATTTTCTTAAAATTTTGAGTTCCTAAAGTTGAACACTTTTACCGTAAACACTACTTTTGGAGTTCGTAAAAAATTCCGTTTAATTTGATGCCGCCACATGTATTTCTACGATTTGTCCCCCTCATATTTTTGCCTTGCCTCGAACTTTTGTGGGGATCAATATAAAAATAATAGGGTTCTGTAGCGTAAAATTATAGGCATGCATGTCAAGTTTGACAAAAGTCGGCTGATGGATTCCAAAGCGATAGAGAGAAACAGACAAATGCCCAACGGTCGAGTTAAAACTGAGAACTCGCTTCGCTCGTCCAATTATTCAATTCAGTTCATTCAAAGTGGTCGTTGGATATAGACTACACTTTTTTGAATGCTATATTCAAATTGTGAGAACTAGGTATTCAAATTTTAATAATTGAAGTATACGAGTTTCCAATGGAGTACTTACGTTTTTGAATTACAAAAACACAAGATGTACAAGTAACTCTATCTGCAGTTGGACCGGGGATGTGGGTGCACAGTGATGCATCAGCTTACTTCACTCGTAATGCCAGCGACTATTTAAATAATACATACGGTAACCGTACCGGTCGAAACCGACCAGTATAGTCGATTCTGCGATCACCCGACTGACGCCAATAGACTATCTCCTTTGCGATTCGATGAAGTCGATGGTTTATTCTAATGGTATTTGCACACCACAACTACAAATCGCATTATGGTAGCTGAAGAAAGATATGCCTGGCGCTCCAAGGCGTGCTCCGAAAGCGCGGATTCGTCGTGCTGAGTGTTGTATTCAACAAAACAGAAACCACGACGAGAAACTCTTTTGAATGAATCGTATCTAATACTGTATCTTTTGACCATAAATATGTCGATAATAAACCGTTTTAGAGCATAGCCCTTAATTAAGTTTTTTTCGTATTTTGATCTTTAAAACACGGCCATAGAATACTTCTGTGCAATTAATTTATAATCATCCATACATTAATACTAACACAAAAATGTTAAATACTACAATCGCATAATCACACCATACACCACATACATCTGTATAGGCCTCATATAATATTAAATAGTTTATTCCATCATAATATACTATCAGGGTAGCATCAGGGTACAAAGATTTCAACTCAAAATACTGAGGATATAGAGAACACTCCTTGGTATGTAAGAAACGATAGCGTCCAGATGGATCTTAAGGTGGAGATAGTTTAGGCAGAAACTATACGATTTGCCCAAATGCACGAAACCTGTTTACATGGCCATGGCAGTCTTGGACTCAGTCATCTGTTAGACCATCTCATCGAACTTGAGAGAGAGAAAAATCAGGCTCTAGCGCCGTTTAGTGCTAGTTCTTGGTGACAATTCTTTGTAGGTCTATAACGTAAAGTGCAATATAATTCGACTAAAAGAATGTCAGTCCTTCGGTGGTATTTATTATACATGAATGTAGCTGTTTAAGTTAGGATTAAGCTACTGGTTACTTTGCAATAACTTACACGTTTTAGAAAAATAAATAATGAAAAAAATATTAATTATGGATATCAACAATATTGTATCAAATGTGGATGTTGAGTGACTGAGTCGATAAGTTAAATGAATCAGAAGAGCTCAATCATACTGCTCTAATTCCGCTAACGTATTGTGTGGGAAGGGTATTTTCTTAGAATATTTTTATTTTTCCAATCTTTTATTTATAAATTATAGGCCTAACTTACCTGTATTCGCAAAGATTTTTACATTATATACTCAGATAAAGCTGATAATGATAAATATTTTAAATATTTGAACTGTGCATCATGTAGCCTATCTTTATGGCGATTATGTGTTTCATATTATAATGTGGATTTATTGTAATAATATACATTTGTATTATTGGTGCCAAGTTAAACTCTTTAAAGGAATTTTTAAATTTGGAGTTAGTTTGTACTGCTTGCATTAACAGAGTACTTTTATTTTTTTACACTTGAAGATCTCCCTCTTTTTTGCTTCCACAATCCAATAGGCCTATTTGGTCGAATTTATATTTTCTGTGTCATATAGGCTATAGGCTATGGTTATGAATGCGTATATGAGTTTGACATACGAGGGAGATATCTAGTTCGATGTTCACAGTTTTGTTTTGCAGATAAAGGCCTGTCACTTAAAATCGTTGTTTGTTCAATATAGGCTACACCATGGAACAATCCGGATATTAAATTTCATATCGGTGTATACCACTGAGGTTATCTTCTCGTATTTTGTATATTTTTATTTATATCAACTGTGTTAAATGGAATTTTTAAATTACTATTTTTCCACAAATTACCAAAATTATGCACTATGTCGTATATTATTTGTTTATCGGGCGTTCTGGTGACACGCAGTTTTTATGTTCACTGTACAGTCGCGAGCGCGGGCGTACAGTTAATTAAAGACAATCAGATTGGGTCAGATCAGATGAGATAGTTACAGTGAGGACAAATTACGTTTTAAACTGCTATACACGCCTATCAATTACAACAATTGATACGTATGACACGCATATACTAAGCGTGACGCACGCAAACCTCCCTGCTACTCCTTCCACCCTTTGCGTCTGCTTTCCCCTTCCCCTCCTCTTGCTCTGTGCCGCTGTTCTGTCTCCTTCTTTTTCTCATTCTTTCCTCCCTTCTGCCTCCTTCTTTTTCTCATTCTTTCCTCCCTTCTGCCTCCTTCTTTTTTTCATTCTTTCCTCCCTCTCTGTCTGTCTCTCTTTGTATCTTATTTCTGTCTGTCCGTCTATCTATTTACCTTTTGCTCTCTCTCTCTCTCTCTCTCTCTCTCTCTCTCTCTCTCTCTCTCTCTCTCTCTCTCTCTCTCTCTCTCTCACACACACACACACACACACACACACACACACACACGCGCACGCACATCTCGACAGGTCATGGGCGTTTAATTAGCGCCACTATCGTTTACCTTGGGTACCAGCGAGCCAATGTTTGTTTTACACTGAAAACGTTTTGATTAAAAAAAAATTACTCCCACAATCTTTTCGTGCTTTCGGTCAGTGTTTATTCCTCTGGTCGCGGCGCAAATTTTAAAAAGACGTCAGCGACTGACAGTAATGACCACGCACCGTCGTCGGCAGTGATTTCATAACGATTTTTATTTAAATTTATCTTTCGTGTTTATGTACGTGTGTGACACGGAAGAATGGATTTATACGAGTACGTGCTGAAATTTCAGACGGTTTTATTAAATAGAAAAAAATGATAAAGAAGAAGCAATTTCCAACCCGATAATTATCAACACAAAAATAAAATAATTATTTTTTGCTTATAGGATATATTTGGAAAAAATATATACGAAGAATTGATTTTAATTGATTTGACGTCAAGATTCGGTATGCTCCTGATGGCGGCAGCTTCTTAAAAACACCAAATCATACTTTAATAATCGTACGAATATCGTCACGTGTGGAATACAGAATTTTAAACGCCAAACGTGTAAATAAAAGGGAAAGAAATATTCTGTGTTGAATTAAAAAATATCTAATAAAAAATATGCCCTAATCAGTATGATTCGAGATAAACACTATAACATGAACAGCGTCATACGGTCAGGTAATACTACGATCACATAATGTTCGTGTGAAAATTTTAAACAAATAAACTTACAGTAGTGAGTTGTTTTCTGTTTTTTCAGAAAAGTTACATGCTCAATGATTGAAGAGAATCTAAATTATGTAAAAATATGGATATTATTTTGGGTCTGACGAATCGATCTTTTATTTTCTCCATCTTATTTTTCTCTTCATTTTCTTTTTCCTTATTTAAATTATTTTTGTATTATAATGATGATGTAATATTATAATATGTGGCGGGTAAGGGGTCGCATAATCTAAGTACGTCTTTCGATCTCCAGGTCTCTCAACCTGTGAAAATAAGTAGGATAATACGATAAGGGTAGGTATAAGTATTCCTGGTGTATAAGGATAAATAAGTGTACGAGTAAGGATAATACGAGTAAGGATAGGTATAAGTATGGCTGGTGTATAAGGATAAATAAGTGCATCTAGATGTCTGAAACGTAGTTGTAGCCACACTGCTTTCCTTGCATACGGATCAAACTGACAGCTTATGCTGCCCTAGTATGCCCTTAGTTATTCTGTTTCGTATTTTGGCAGTAATATTCATGGAGGGTGGGACAGTTATGATGATATAAAATAGGACATATTAAATAAAAAAGGCTATCTACATCATAAGCAAACATTTGTCTGTTAAAACGAGAGCGTGGTCATGAGTCTAACATTACCAACACCATCTTTCGTATAAACAGTCATTAGTTCTGTAGACACACGATGCTTAATTTTATTTGTATTCTAGACGACAGACGCGTAATGGCGCGTGACCAAGGATATTTTCTGGCGGCATCCACGATGATTTATTTCCTACGGCTGAGGAAAGAATTTCGCTTTAGACGCGTACCTGTAATAAGGATACAGTCTCACCGACTACCTCGAGTTGTTTTAAAAACGTAGAGTGGTGTAAGATAGCTCAATTCGTCCGTCCATTGACGTTTGTTCCCGATGATTATTGTAACCACGAATGAACGTTCAATTACAGAAATATTTTTGTAATATTAACACCTCTGCGGAATGATTACGTACTTGTTGACCACGTTACGCGTAAGTGAAATCAAACCCATAACTACTAATGTAGTTTTCAAAAAATTCTCAGAATCTGCCCAATGCAAACCCATACATTTTCTACTATCAATACAAGTTACAAAGTTGTAGGGCTACTAATTTAAGCGGTTTATTAACTGCAACCGAATATATTTTATGTAGTGCTATTCTAAACTTGCAAAGAACAAAGCTATTGAATCGCTACGTACAGCCGCATTTTCAGAGCGTCATTTGTGAGACGCAAAACAAAATCTTCCGTAGTAGGCGTACGTGAAGAGAAAAAAGAGAAGTTCTGATGACACGTTAATACGCTTTCCTCAACTACTTTGAACACGTGACCAACACAACAAGCGAAGTGATAAACCTGTTAGTAGAAGGTAAGAGGTCAATACCTTCATATCTGCGATATCATAGGCGAATAAACTTTAAGAAGCAATATGCACTTGGCACTGGCCAGAGAATCTTGGAAAGAACAAACAGATAAATAATGGATCCTTTTTTACCAGCCTAGGAGCTGGGCGGGGTAAGTTGCCTTTTGTGAGCCGTTCGGCATATAAGGAAGTGGTCAGTGAACCGGTGGTCAGTCCTACACACCTTGGTTTTTATGGTGCACCGGGAACCGAACTCGGAACGTTTACATTAGTGACCGAGCGCCATACCCACGAGTCTACTAAGCCCTAGAACAAATAGATACTCTGGAACTTGACACCATAATCAAAATCCTATATACGGTGAAACAATACAGAAGGATTTTTGGAAAAGGGGTAATATTGGTTTTAGGCTTTAAATGGCTTGTTCCGTATACTGGCATACCTAGACCACTGGAGGCCGGGGCGGATTTCTTTGTGAGGCCCTCTCCCATAACACTGGTGTTTATAATACAATTTTCTTTAAGTAATACATAGCGAAAACACTTTACTGTTATATATTTATTGTCTAATTACTGTGCTGATACATCTAGTTAGGGAAATTTATAAGAAGCTATAGTAATGTTTGAAGTAAAAAATCCACTTTCATATTGTAAATACAAAGTTTAAAGAAATAATAGAAGTAATACTATTTATAGACTGCAATATATTTATTACAATACTTTATAACATACAATAAATATATATTGCAAAACAAATTTATCATTGCTGCAAACAATACTAGGCAACTTTTTTCAAGTCAGTTAGTAGTTTTAGTGCAAACAAGGGGAACTTTTTAAAATGGCCGTTTTCTAGTTTTGGCCTCGGAAAACTCGAGTAACTGACCCGATTTTAGCACTCAGAATTATCCATTGTCCGGTAAAACATTCTGATGAGAGATTTTAAATAAATTGTTGGTCTCCTGAAATGTTAAATATTGTGCATTTAGGACCCGTGTCCGTCCGTGCTGTTTGGGGTTCAATTTGCGACTGCGTGATGAGGCATTGACGCTAGGTACAACTGACGCTTCTTTTTTAGTATTAATATATTTCTAATAATAAACGTGCCATTATAAGTTTTAACATTGAAAATGTTTATAAGGACGTGTCGCACATTTGCGACCGATCGCTGGTGCGTTATCGGAAATGGGAACCGGTGAGTTTCCATAGAAACTACTTCTTTGTTGTCAATAACGTAGTACACATATAAAACTTCGCTTATGAATGCGACTACATTTAACTTATAATCTGTACATTGGTAAATGAAGAATGAATTCATTGACTGGTGAATGAAGAATGAATTCATTGATTGGTGAATGAACATAAATATATATATTTTTTAGATTTATTGAAGCATTTTTAATGCCCTTCTCTGTGCACTGCATTTGTGCAATGCCTGTAAATTTTTTAATATCTGTAAACACCTTATGAGGCAGGGTTGTAAGGAGATTTCAAAATAATGGGAAAAATGTTTGGAATCGATCGATTAAATCCTGGACCTCTCCTAGTGTTGCGTTTCAGGACGTGACAAGAGAACATTAGCAAATAAATTTAAAATATTACCAAAAAGAACTTAATTTCCAAATTTGAAGGCCCCCTACTAAGTGGGGCCCGGGGTGATCCGCCCCACCTATAGACCGCTACTGGTTCCAGAACGTCTCTCCTTACATACGGCTTGTTTTCCGAGGTGCTACTGGTCACTTGTCAGCCCATCGTAACTTATTCGGCTCAATACTCACACCATGTTCTCCTATATCCCTTGCATTGTCACATTTAAAGAATGGATTCCTAACTTCCCAATGATTTACGACTAATGTTGACAGCGTGTAATAAGGTTATTTTTCAATTTAATTTTTGGCGAACGTTCGAAAGAAAATGATCTGGATGGTTATGTTGAGGAGACGAATGGCTGCCAACTACAACTGTATAGAAACTGTACTGACTGCTTGAAAGCAAATTATCTCGCATGACACGTTACCTGATTGTTGTCTTCATCGTCAACACTCTGAAGCATTTGACTCTAATTGGCCTGTTCCGGAACCCACCACTTCCCTGGCCTCTCTTTCCATGCGGCTTGTGTTTTGATGGCGTTACTGGTACCCTATCACATGACATTCCGCTCACATGTCCACACCATGTCCTCCTGTGTTTCTTTAATTATCCCATTTAAAGAATGGATTTCTAACTACTATCTGACATCCTGGTTTATTTTCCCTCTAGTAGGGAATCGCTTCGGACACTTCTCAGAAACTTCATTTCAAACAGTGGCATGGCGGGCGTGGGTACACGCTAACAGCTGTTGCCGATTGTGGTAGGCCTAAAACTTAGCCTAAAATTAATTCGGATTTTTCCTAGTACCAAGGGTTTTTTGGAGCCAAACTATTCTTTTTAGAGCTAAAATATCTGTGTAGAGTATTTTCTATCTTTCGCTGGCAGAAGAAGAGGGTCCCGGTTCAATGAGATCTGATTCCACTATACTTAGACAGAATAAATGAGGACACAAGTAATCGAATTAATAATAATAAAGACAAACAGAAAAACACGTAACTAAACGAACAAAACACAAATAGGTAGGTAGTAACTGCTGCCCGTTGGTTCCGAAACGAACATAGCTGCCAACTGAGCGTTTTGCCTGTTCATACAGCGGCAACACATTGGGTGGACGAATGTGTCCCCCTCCCGTTTGTACAGTGACAACTACTACGAAGTCAATGACCACGCGCAGTAAAACATTGCCAATGTCTGAGCCGGCAACACAAGGCCGTGCAAGTGCACATCAGTTCTAAAGCAATGCTATGCTTTTCTTCAAGTTTCCCTACTAATATTGTTCGGATTTCAAATTATTCAATAACTAAACTATTTATTCTGTGATATAATTAATATTATTTTCTTTCGTTTCCAGGTCTGTTGCCGCCGGCAACAGCGGTTACATGGACGCCACGCTACTACCTTCAAAACTTAAATCTTCTTTCCCTCTCTTCTAACGAAGAAACATGTCTCACTGATGTTGACAAAGCTAATGTTTCACAATTAATGCGGGTGTCCTTTCTCATTTAATTTCTTAGATCGTTACTAATTGTTCCGCAGATACGTTTAAATCTTGTCCGTTTATGATCAGCGTCACTGTCTTATTCAAATGAGACGTTACACCCAAATAATTAAAATCAAACTTTCTCTGAAGTTTGGTCGTCAACAAATAGTTTTGTCCTAATAGGGTAAATACCAATTAATTAGCCATGGTCTTTGATTTAACAGTAGAGACCCAGTCCTTCTAAATTTGGTACGAACGTAACCTAATTTTAGTCAAAAAAAGTTTTTTTCGTAATACAACAAAATTTTAATTCTTTAACAACTTCTGCTATTACATTCTTATTAAAGTCAATAGGCCTACAGCAAAAATAAAACAAGGAAATTAATTTGGTTACTTCTGTAGTTAAAGATAAATTAAACTTAAGTGTTAAGTGTATTGTAGGTAAAATATTTACGAATACTTCACATGGGAATTTACGAACATAGTCCTTCCTACGAGGAACAGAACGCTACCACTATAGTATAAGCTCCTCAAACCTACGTCACTCATAATAATTGACTCCTTTTTACACCATCGAAGTGTCTTTGGAGATGCGAGGTAGGCTGCCAGTTTTAACTGTAGGCAAGGATAGCTTTGTATAAACCGGGTCTACCAATTGGTCTACATAGTCTTCAGCGCGAATCGTGCTGAGCCAAAACGGTATCTACGGGACTGGTAGATTAACATTTTGTTAATTAATGCTTAGCCTTCTTAGTCCAGTTTAAAATTTTAAAAGATTCTCTGTGTTAAAATGCACTCATACAATTATGAAAGCTTATGCTTACAATGTGGTTTTCATTATTTAATTTATAACTTTCCATATTATTGCAGTACTTCATGAGTTACTTTATGGACACGTTTTGCACATACGTGGGGACCTTTCTCACCGTGCAAAGGTTATAATAAAAGCTAGAAGAAAGAGTGTGATAGCGAAAATTACGTACTGCAATTTGCCATTATGCGCTCGTGTTCACACACACACACACACACACACACACACACACACACACACACACACACACACACACACACACACACACACACACACACACATATATATATATATATATATATATATATATATATATAATGAGCGGTTTAGCGTAAAGCGTTTTATTACCGAAGAAATATATGGCTGTTCTTCAGAGACAGAGTATAAAGTAAACTCGACTGGTATTTATTGACTTTGTTTCCACATAAATCATATATTAATTCTCACGTCGTTGTCTCCGCGCGCAAGAGACAACCGGTTGTAATTTGAAATCTGGTTTTCTACGTTGGATCGAAATGTCGCGAATGCACGCCTGCAAACATTGCGCGCGCTCATACTCACGTGAGTACGAGTGAGTGAGAGGCGGGGCGGGGGGAATTAATAGGCTTGATTAAGAGGATTGTAAGCGATTCTCTCACTGTCCATAATTTTCTTAGGACTGCATTTCATCGTTCGTCACCGCATCAGTTCAGAACACTTTCAACGTACGCCAATATATCAGCGTCTCTAAAGCTTCCACTTTCTTGATAATACTCACTTTCGTGGAGCACGTTTCACTACAGTTTTCTTCTTGTAACCTTGATACGAACAATAAAAAATTCTGAACAATATTAGAAATGAGATAACATAATCCTGAAGTCGTTCGGTTGTAATCTCCGAAGTTCTGTTGCACGCTCTGCGACCAAAAAATAACGCTGTATCTCCTCTCGAGCCACATTATTTAAGAACTTGTTTCCTTACTATCGCTAACATTTGACACTCAACTTTACTCTCTAATCTCCCTTTCTGCTTTTATTGGTCAGGTTTGAAAACATTTTCTTCTTCTCAATCTCAATCTGAAGACTGGTGGAATCGTCAAATTCTGATGTCTTTTGGTAACTTTTTATTTCCCTCTAATCAAAAATCTTTCTATTCTTCCTAATTTATGCAGCCATTGTATGCAAGTGCCCTTCCTTTAGCGACGCTAAACATAAGTATATTTAATAGGGGCTTTTCCTTGTAGGTTAGGCTGCATTTTTGTCGTACGGTACATAAGTAGGGATGTAGCGAGCACTACGCCTCGTCTACCTTTAATTTCCTCAGGTGTTATCTAAAGACACATCTGTGGATTCATCAACCACGGATTTATGCATGGGGATAGCTTAATGTGGTTGAAAGGAATAAAACGGTCCAGAAGTGCGAAGCGATCAAGAAATTACATGTCAAACCGCAACGTTTCTTCGACGTAAACGAAGGAGCAGAAGTGGAACAAGCAAAACGGAAAGTGAAATGTATTTATAAAAATTCTGAAGTTATACACAGAAGTTTCTGAAGGTTCCACTGAATGTTTTGCAAACGAATAATGGCCTAACACCGAAATGGGAGAACGTAACGGCGGGTTAACAAATCTACCCTGACTGGCTACGGAAGATACTAGTATTACGCATGCGCAGCTGAAAAAGCCTGATAGTGATTGCGAGTCAGAATCGTGTAGTCCAGAATTTCCATTAAATGGTTGTGTTACCTACAGCTGCCAAATAATTTGGGAAATGTAGCAGATGAATGACGAAGCTACTACGAAAACGTAATTGTAAATGAAATACGCTCGGACAAGGTTGTGAAGGCTATGGACGTTTCGTGAATTTTGTTGAGTAAGAACAGGAACCAAAACAAGAAACCCCCAGCATAAGCACACGGGACATATTTCATTTTTATAATATGCTAATATACTGAATGAGTGTATTTTGTATAAAAATGATACAATATGTATTCAGTAAAATTAATTAAAGAGATTCCTACGGCGAGGGTGGGAGAGAGAGTGTGAGAAAGAGAGAGAGAGAGAGAGAGAGAGAGAGAGAGAGAGAGAGAGAGAGAGAGAGAGAGAGAGAGAGAGAGAGAGCGGGAGAGTAAACTAAGGGGGGTCTGAAAATAAACAAGAATCAGTTGTTGACAGCTCTTTCAAAAATAAAAGAAAACCTTTTTAATTTACGGCCGAAACCGGTTGTATGATGATGGAATCGTAAAATTTTTTCAATGATTTACAGCGTCATTGTTCCGAGTGACTAATACGAGCGCATTCACTTTGCAACTGCATTAATAAACATTATCCGTTTTAATAAAGCGATGGCAACAAATGGAGTAATTACATTGGATCAGTATAAATTTGGTTAATCTTCACTGATACTTTTATTTCAACGGTGAATTAAAATTTTATGCTCAAAGCAAACTTTCACGTCCTCATCCCGCTAGTTTAAAACATTCCCGACCATGCAGCTGTGAACCAAGTCGAACTCGCCAACAAACGTACCGTTTGAAGCTAAAGACATTCACCCAGATTCGCAACGGCACAGCTTCCAAATAGTTCCAGATTCGGCTTTCATGTAGTACGTTTTTCTTGCGTCTGTGAAAGTCCTGATCGAATCCGGATTGTGATCCAAACGTCATGTTTTCCAAAATCCAAACCATATACACGCGATTCGATTATTACGGAGGGCCGAGTATTTTCTTCTTCTTCACAACACGGTATAGGCAAAGTGCTGCCTATTTCGTCTTCAAAATCCTCAAAAAAAAAATCTTCCTGGGTCTACCCACACACCTGTGTCCTATAGGTTTGTATTTCCAGACTTTTTTGGCCAGTCTGAAATCTGACATTCTTTCTAAGTGTTCTTTCCACCGTTGTTTATAATCTTTTAACTTCTCATTCAAGTTGGAAACTTGTAACTCTTCTCTCATGGCCTCATTCCTTATACGGTCAAGTTTAGAACAAATTTTAACTCCTCTTAAGAACGCCATTTCCGAGGCCTGTATTTTACTGTCTTGTTTCTTGGTCGTTGTCCATAATTCTCACCCATAGGACGGTACACGGATTGCCATAACTTTGTAGAATTTTAATTCTTCTTTGTGTAACTTTGTTTCATTCTTCTTTTAGTATTTATTTTATTCTTTTTCCCGTCGGGTTTCAGCTAAATTCAAATAGTGACAATCATGATATATAAATGACAAATCGTGTCCTAATGCAGAATCAACCTGAAGACTGCTCCACTGACAAGGTAAATATTGTGTGCCCAGACTACATCAATCCTCTACTTTATTTTGCTTCGGAAACAAGGTACAGGCCTATAATATTTTGAACGACACGTTTCTGAAGTTCTTCAGATTTTGCCTTTTAGTGGAGTTCGCCAGGTGGAGCGTCTCATCTACGTTTCTCGTTTTCATTTCTAATTGTTAAAACTCAGACTCTGACAATTATTTATAAAAATGTTACCGGTATCCTCAGGTATTGATAGGCCTATATGATGAAAGTAGTTTCGTTTTTTAATTTTGCATTTTAAAAAATCATTATGTAGATGCATAATGCAAATATTCGCTTGTATGCATATGTTTAATCACAAGTTCACTTTGAATTAAAAAAATTCACTATGTAAATAGGTAAATAAATACGTAATCCTTATGTGCAACGCGTGCCCGCGCAATTCTCCATATTTGTCCGTCTGTGTACCTCTCCTCCCTCTCTCTCTCTCTCTCTCTCTCTCTCTCTCTCTCTCTCTCTCTCTCTCTCTCTCTCTCTCTCTCTCTCTCTCTCTCTCTCTCTTTCTCTCTCGCTCTCTCTCTCTCTATCTATCTATCTACCTGTGTATTTATGATGCTCTCTTCTCTTTACCTAGCTTTTATTTATTTATGGATTCCAAAGCAATTATTAACATATTTAACAGATTATACAATATTCTGTCAACTGTAGCTGATTTTTTGTCATCACGAGTGTGCCGATTTGTGGCCTGTAATTTCGTTTCCGGGAGTACACAAGTTATTTGTACTTTTCATTCTTGACCTTTCGTGTGAAAGAAAACTAATTTCCTCCGGGTATATACTTTCAGACCTCATGTGGGGACGACAATAAGCGTCTACCGGAGTGAATTATTCAGAGTACATACGCGCGCGGACGTACGCCCACACCGTTTCAAGTTAGCCGCGAGTCCGTTATGTCACTGTAATGTCACAGGTGAACCTATAGTTGTTGCAGTACGCATGCGTTATGAGTTTCCACCGGTCGCGGTGCCACTCGTTCTCAGCCTTGAAGCTTGGGAGACTGCCACTCGTTATTAGTTCATGGCTACGGACAATCCGCATACGATTTCCTGGATTCATTAACGTCGCTTACATGTGGTATAGCCATTCGCATGGTGTTTTTTTATATAATCACTTTAATCTTTTATAATATATATTCATACACTCCATTTATATACACTCCATATATATGTTCTTTCTACTGCCACTTTGACATTTATGCGTGTCACGGTATACGCATGTAACTGACTGTAAGAAATCGCATCTTATTTTAATAACGGATAATATTTTCCAGATAATAGAACACCTGTTTAAAAACGAGTTAGTTTAACTTCGTGTAAGGAAAGTCAACAATATTCTATAGGCCTAATATTAAATTCGTAGGTACATAGTTGACTGTACTTTCTGTCAAATGATCCAAATCCTCTTTTTTGAGAAGCGTATTAGACTTTCTCCCTAAAGAAAGCGTAGCAGGATTATAATGACACGGCGCGACGAGAAACTCAAACAAGGCGAAGCAGTAATCTATACCTAAATGCTTTCAGAGCCGGCGTCAACTGTTAGAATGTAATTGACTTGTCTCTGGTCTATTAGGCCGTGGTCCACTCCTGCCGCTATGAACAGACGTTTCGGCCTCTCCGCTGGAGGCCATCTTCCGTGTAAAAACGATTCGGGAACTCGCATTGGTCTTCACCAGTTAACCACAGTAGGCCTACTGGGGCAAGAAACTTTACAACTGTCACAGTACAACCTTTCGCCACAGTACTGTGGTTAACTAGTTAAGACCCGTGCCATTTTCCGAATCGTTTTTACACTAAAGATGGGCTCCTGCAGAGAGCCCGAAACGTCTGTTCACAGCACCGGGAGTAGTGCACGACTTAATAGCCCGGAGAGAAGTCAAGTGCGTGCTTACACAAAGGGAAGCAGTGTCTCGTTAAGTAGGACAAGTTCTGATTACACGAAAAGGAGAAAAATCTTAAGAGAAAATATCATTTTTTAAACAAAAATAGAGAAATCACTTTCATCGACAAATGTAAGATTGAAAGTAAAGAAGCGTTTTGACTTTTGTAAATGCTATGGAATTATCGGCAGATGAAAGAACAGAGGCATTTGACTAATGATAATGTGATGTATTTATGATATACATACACTTATTGTTTACTAATGGTACCTATAATTTCAATTTTCTATTGTATTGTATTTATTGTTCATAGCCTAAAGGTACCATATGTATGGTACCTTTAGGCTATGAACAAGTAGAAAATAGAGGCATTTGATTCACGAAATTGCTGGAGGTTACGGCAGTTGGTGACGGACATTGCTAAACTTGCAAAAGACGTAGGACTAACTTAGGAGAACGTTTCACTCAGCAGTGGACTGCCAAGTATTTCATAACAGCTTTTTCGTACCTTCTTGATTTAACTCAGTGTTTGGTATTTTACTGTCTGTCTATATGGGGATGTCTCACGATAATTTTGAAGGCATCGACGGATTTTCATAAAACTTGGTACAAGTATCTTGTCTTTTACCCCAGAGATCCCTATTGATTTTGAGATTGTTCATCCCGCAAATTGGAGGGAGACGCAAGACGAAATGTGAGGAGTCAAAATTTTGAAAAAATCGCAGAAATTGATATGGACTATCAAAGTAAAAAAAATTTTATCCGAAATCTGAGTGTGGTTTTGCAAATTTCAAACATTTTGGACGCCAGAACTGAAAAATTGTGTAAATATCCAAGCCGGAAACCGAATAAAAGAAATATATAACAAAAATCTGAGTAAATTATTCGGTTTTAAACATTTTCCAAATTATAGGAGAGCCCAAAATCTTATAGGATAATTTTAATAAATTTTGGCAATATAACAAGCTTATAAAAAGTATATTTAGTTCAAAACAATAGGCGACTCCAGCAGCTCAAGCAGCATACTAGTACAGTAATAGTGCAAAAATATGGAAGACTTTCTTGACCCTATTCTGTTCAATGTCCAATCCTTGCTAGTCGTTTTTTCCAGTATTTCGGAAGATCGTTTTCTCTATTCTGATTTGTTCATTTAGTCGCTATTTCGATGCAAGCCCCGGCCTAGAGATTCTAAACTTACTAAAAATAACGTATTATAATTACATAATTTGTAGTACTTCGAATAAACGCAGAAAATGAAATGGAATCAACGTTTAAAGTCGACCGTGTTGGTGATTTCGTAATAGAACGTGCCGATACATCGAAATGTTGTGAGTAATTGGCTATAAATTGGACAGAGCATTCCAGAAGTGGTAGAATGAACAAAGGCTTTATAGGGTATCGCGATCGTTATCTCACTGGCTTGATTGCAACTTATATAAATTTTGATGGAGAAGAGTTAACACGGAATTAAATAGAAAGATGTTCTTGGCTATGATAGTGTGAAGTGTTAAATAAGCTCTGATTGGTTTATAATTACAAATTGATACACTTTGAAACTTTGTATTCGTAGATATTACTGCAGACATTATATAGTGGTTTGATTCATTAATTTTGTTTTGTACAAAAGCGTTTGACGAACCCTCTGACTGTCTTGCTGACTCTGATATCGGTTAAAATTCACCATACTAAAAATTGGTCCCCACACATTAAGGCTGCCGACTGATTCTGATTCTATGAAATATTTACAACTCAACACGATAGTCCGTCGTTATCATATTTCCTCAAGCATTAGACTCATAGCTCATACCACACCACCACCACCGCCGCCGCCAGAGAGAAATCATTCTGTATTTACCTATCTGCAGTGTTACTGATGAAGGCCCGCGAACCTTAGACAGACTGTCGTATCGGCCCTACAGTACGCAGACGAGATTGAATTGATTCATCCTTGAGCCAGACTCACGGATACACGACAGTTGGACTAATTACTATGAATACGTGATTATCACGTGCTTGTGAAACGCAGTAAATACGTATGATATAGATTTGATCTAACAAAAATTGTTACAGATTTTAAAACTGAAGATGAAGATATTATAAAATCTTTTGTACAACACGAGTAGGCCTACTCAAAGGCAGAGGAATATTCAAGACACGATTGTTCATTATCACTATTAAAAGCAATTAATTTTAAACCGATCCCATTGAGGCAGCTCTGCAGGTGATGCAATGAGTTGGCAAAATACTATTCACTGCACGCGTCGTCGTTTCACATTAACATATTCCAAAATTATCATCAAAACAAATCGATATTTATTACACGAAAAACAAATGTTTAACAATTAAAAAATACCACTAATAATATTAATTACCTGTCAGTAATTGTTCATCTAGTCGCTCTCCTGATTAATTGTTTAGCGGTCTCGAAGGAGGGGAAAGAGAAGACGCATGATATAAATGTTGAATTAAATAGTCACTGGTTTCTGGTGCTCTTGCGCATGGGTTCAACACCACGCGGAGGCCAAATACGGAAGTGGTTTAAATTTATTAATAAGGCGTTGTTGGGACAACGCGAAAGATATACCATCCGCAGGGACGCGCCAATTGTTGTGCGATTGTTGTAAATCACGAACGTTAATACCTACGAAAGAATTAATTAATCTAAATTAAACGATCTCAAGTGCGGTAAGTAATTTATACGATACAGAAGAACACAGCCGTCTGGATTTATATGTGCATGTAATTAACATAAAATCGTCGTATTTTAATAACGGCGCCAACAAGCGAGCGTATAATGATATTGTACTTACATAGTTGTTACAGGTGGGGCCGCAGCTGTTTTCGGCGGTGGTGCATCTGCTTACGTCGTCATAAATATAACCGTTAACAATTTTTCACGGTATTACCGGCACTTCCTTCCTCTTCGCTTCTCGTTGATTAGATCTCGTCAACAGTAGGACACTTTCTGAGTGTCTTTTGGACTTCTCAACTTACAAGCTTCGTTTAAAAAAAACAACGGTGTCGACTAAAACGATTTAAAGAGCTGAGTGTCGATTACTCGGGAGAATGACGCTCCTCACTTTCCGGATAAACAATTTTTCTGGCTTATTTAAATAAGTAGCCGCATTAAAAGTAAGTTATTTCGGGTAAACTTTCAGAAATGTTTTGTACACTATAACAAAAAAATAAACCCTTAAATTAATAGTTATCGTGAATCAATAAATGATGAAAGATTTTTTCGAGGATCGGTCAATAAGTATAAACTCAGTTTGTACATAATTTGTGTCGACGTTTCGATAATCTGTATTGTCATCATCAGAACATGTGTACGGGCAATACAGAAATTATCAAACAAATAAAAGACCAATTAATTGAGTGGATGTGTGTGTGTGTTAGAAAAATATTTACTAATAGTCACATAATGTTATACTTAAATATATATATATATATATATATATAATATTCCGAGAACATTGTAAATTCATTAATATAAATTAATATATTGATAATGTAATAATGGCTTAATCATAAATAGGCTACTGTTATAATCGACTATATATAGGAATGAGAATGGGGAGCAATATATTAAAATGTGTTATGGCTGAATACATAGTGTAGGAAAGTTTAAATATGTACATTATTAAAAGTTATTACTCTTTTTCAGAGTTAAAGAATATACTAAACATTCAGACTCGATACATAGTATGAATTCTGAATTAAGTGTGAGTTTTTTAGACTGGAGACAGGAGCGGGATCCATCTGTATTGAAAGAAAGACTAACCCGTTGATCGACGATGGACTCTTTACCTCATACAAGTGAAATATTATTATGCGTATGGTTCCTTACAATTTAAATTAGTGGTTTTTCATATGTGCTCAAAATGCAAGATAATTTAATTGTTTTATTACTATGTAAAGCGTGAAGCGGATGTGACATGGTTGCACAAGATAATATGAAACAGTTACTCAATAACGTATAGAATAATAGTTTTCATATGCCCTGTAGGCGCATAAATTGCCTTGCATATAATTGCTTAATTTATTTCAATGATACTGACCAGATTAGTGCCAATAACGCACCTACTCGACTAACCTTGGGAACAGAAACTAGTCACTGTTTAGAAAAAAACGTATAATTGAATCACTGTAATAATGGAGGAGGGGATCAACATATTAATTTCGAGGAAATGACAGGCACCTTTAATGCTGGAAGTTAAGTTAACGCGATAGGCTTCATTTCATCAGCAAACCTTTTCTCTGATATCTTCAGATCAAGTGTGGTAGCTACAGTGTGTGTGTGTGTGTGTGTGTGTGTGTGTGTGTGTGTGTGTGTGTGTGTGTGTGTGTGTGTGTGTGTGTGTGTGTGTGTGTGTGTGTGTGTGTGTGTGTGTGTGTGTGTGTGTGTGTGTGTGTGTGTGTGTGTGTGTGTGTGTGTGTGTGTGTGTGTGTGTGTGTGTGTGTGTGTGTGTGTGTGTGTGTGTGTGTGTGTGTTTAAGATTCAGATTTTCCAGAGAGCACATATGAGAGCCAGTCAAACAGTTAACCAGCCAGTCAAAAGACAACATGCGGAATGTGAAATCTCTTTATGAAAACTCTTTTATTTATCTGAAAGTACAACTGCCAAATCTACTCTTCTACAAAACTGTGAAGTTTATTTAAACATTCATCGTAGCGTGATACGAGTTTTCGATGCCATTGCTGAATCAACATCCAATAATCAATGCAGCGCTGCATTTTGGTTTTCTTCGTCAGTGTGCCCTCCTTCGTAGCACCGAACACAAGGAAATCACGGGGTGCAATGTTATAATTGTAAGGAGGTTTCTCACTCGTCTCACTTAAGTTTTTTAACTTGTTCCTTCGTTATGTATGCAAAATGATTCGAATAAATTTTTCTTTCGACACTGCAGACTCTCAAAGTTGATTCAGTGCACACTTCATGCGAATACCCAACTTCGTCCACTGTGATTCGTCTATTTACAATCAACAATTGGCGAACGTGTTCAACGTTGTCGAAGTCGATGGCCATCCATGCCGGTAATCATCCTCCATATCCGTGGGGCCATTTTCTGATAACTCGCATCATTTTGTGTTGGCCTAGCGTGAAAATGTACATCACCATACACTTCCCTCAAATGGAGATGAATTTGAGTAGCGTTATACCTCCTTGCTCACAGAAAACGAGTCACTGCTCGGATATCTAATTTTTTGACGCAACTTGAAATTACTGTGACATGATTTGCAGCTAACAAGGGATTAACCGTTACTACCAAATGGAAAACGTTACTACGGCTGATTGAAACAGAAGTTTACCAGTGTTACCAACAACCTTCATCAAAATTTCTCTTTTATAGAAAGGGATATGGACAAGTCTAACTAACTTTTTGACTGCACCTCAAATCGGTAGTTAGAGAGACACACGCCTGTGGACCCGTGAACATATTGTTTTACAAAATAATACTTATGGTTACACGGCAGTCTAAAACTTGTAATTTCATTTAAAGGCGAATTAGAATTTTGTATCAAACTCTTTACTGTATTTTTTCCAGCAGCGACACTCAAAACAAATGTCGCAAAACAGATGTCAATAGGCCTAACTAAAAACATTTTCCTGCAGCAACAAATATTGAGCGAAGAAAACAATTGTGTTTGATATCATTAATTTTGAATGAACATGAAGAAAAAGACTATCCTGTACTATTATACGTCATCCTAAAATATCTGATAGTATTTTTAACTATTTATTTGGTACAAGTGCTTTTTCGTCATTAGTTTACATGAATTTGTGCAGGATTAACCTTTCGTACAATAGAACTTGAGGTTGAAACTTAGCTCTTTTAACTCACTTATTGACTTACTTGTTTGGTATCTAAAGTTTCACAAATTCTCTTTGTGGGTACGACGTTTATATAGAAAATGTATGATATTTTTGGATAACAATGTTTTGTATTCATTAAACGATAATTTCCATTATTGCGACACACCGTGATTAGTCAGCGTTTCTTTTCCTTTAATGAAAGATTTTATTTATATTCAGATAGAATTATTTACTTATAGTTGAACATTTACATTATGAAACAATAATTCTAACGTATCTTATGTGTATCGCAACAAAATTCCAAATCTATTGTTGAGACCAGGTTCCATATCATTAAATAGATTCTATTTAGAATTGAGACGCTATCATTTAATAAGTCTGCTTCAACGTTTAACATATCTGCAACCGTCTAAAGTACACAACACACAATGTTAATGCTTAGAATTTTTTAGAATCTTCTGTACGGTGGAAGAAAAATGTTCAGACAACGTTCGCACTAGGTATTCAATATATATCAAAACTTTGACATTTTTCTGTTTATACTGTCACATCTACTTCCCAAGATATATTATTTACTATACATAAAAAAAAACAAGTGCTAAAACAGTCTTCGTTGTCTACGGCTGAAACATTATACAGCGTCGTCCTTTGTGAAATAATTTTATTGCAAGTAAAATAATGACGGTAAGGGTAAAGAAATATTTGAATGAAACAAACAGGTACAAGCCGGTTGAATTATGTAAACCATAAGTAAATCGAGAAATATGTGAAAGGTTTAAAGACAAACATGTTGTAATGACAACCATAAAATGGCGGCGAATTGTAGAGAAATATCGGTCTTGGCTTCGGACCAAACAGCGACTTGTCCGACTAGTAG
The DNA here is from genome assembly GCA_034769895.1 of Magicicada septendecula. Lineage (NCBI taxonomy): Eukaryota > Metazoa > Arthropoda > Insecta > Hemiptera > Cicadidae > Magicicada > Magicicada septendecula. The sequence goes on along the minus strand of CM068375.1, from coordinate 117,508,370 downwards.
TGAGCGAGTAGTCGCCTAAACATCTCGGTGAGTAGCTATCGTCCCGGTCTCGTCGCCTTCTTACTCTTACTCTTATTATTATTGTTATTATTACTATTTTACACAATAAATATTGTGCCACGGCTCGTTATTGTTTTGTTTTCTTCCAAACGATTTACATAAAGAATAATAATAATAATGCAACCAGCGACGGATCGAAACCGTTGTTGCCTTTAATATAACTCTGTCGGCGGCTTCTTAAGTAACATATAGCCTACATAAATGTTACACCTCTATGAATCATTTCAATGTCAGGCTTGCAAAGAGAAAAGCTAAAATAATTGCACATTACTCGTTGCAAGACAAATTGAATTTCAGAGCAAACGCTGTAATTTGCATGCAAGGAGATGTACATACTGCAGTATAACAGTAATTATTTCGGCCAGCGTTAAACTGCGCTCTTATCTTTTATTAAACACTTTACATACATATGTAAACAATGAAATCTCAGAACAGTAGTCGTTGCGTTTATAGAATGGGACACTTTTTTCTTAAGTAATTCAAACAAAGTATTTTGATTAAATGTGCATAAGTGAAAATAAAAAATGAAAAGCCGCTGTTTACGTGAGACATAACGGTATTCTCGATCCTTATTCGCAACTAGAGTTTGTTTGGAAACTTAACGGATTCTCCTTCCTCATCTCTGATGAAGGAGTAAATGAATTTACCTGATCAGGTTCTCAAGGTCCGGTCGTTTTTTTACGACCGTATATCGACCTTCCCAACATCTCTCTTTACTTTTGGTATGTAGGCTATGCAAAATCTTGCCGGTCACTCTGCTTCATACATAAGCCACTTTGTGCAGACACTTTCTTACCCGGTTGGTCCGATTGTGAATAGACTAATAGGACACTGACTGCACACAACGTTCACTCCCTCTCTGATCTCCACGTATTGGAGTCGGTCTTGGACTCCTTCAACCGGTCGGGAAACTTAATTTCTGTTGGCTGCTTGCAGATCCTTTAAATCCGCCAGATCTCGTACTGTGGATGTAGCTATTGCCTTCAGAGTTTTACGTTTCGTCTGCTTCTTAGCGTTAAAGCGCCTGATATCTGTCGCAGAATTTTCGAAATTCGTACATTTCGATGTTTCCTCACAAGACAGCTCGCAACCTAGACCACTGGTTCCCTAACATTACGAAATTCGCTAAAATTCCAAACACAGCCTTGAATAGCCCTACTATTTATTCAGTGTATATTGTTATAACAGACTGTAAAATTTAATTATAGTATGAAACAATTAAATCTGGAAAAAATGTCTTGTTTCATACATCTGAACTTATAATGTCTCCATTTTAAAAATTGAACTCTTAAAATTTCGCAGTAGGCCTAGCTCAGACGTCGCTGCCTACCGTTTTGAATCACTGATACAGACAATTAAAGTATGATACCGGTTCTACTTCTTCATTGCCACTAATAATCTTAGACGGGATGGATATATTGAAATGGCATGACCTTCGTTTCTCTCACTGAAACGTATATGTTATATTCCCACCATAGTAATTCATCTTACACACATTGACTTTTTATAAATTACGTCCCCTTGAATCATAAACCTATCGTCCGCAACATATAAAATCAATAAAGGTGTAAGCTAAAAATCATACGTTACATTAATTGAATGAAGGCCGCGTACTTCCACAGGTAATAACGTACGTTTTGTATTATGTTAATTAATTTAAAAGTTAACTTGTTGTTTAATGCGAAAACTTGTTTTCCGCAATCTATTTTCATCTCTGCATGTATTCACTTACAGATGTCTACAACAGCACTTTGTAGTAGAGTGTCTGTTGATGATCTTATCTGACGACAACCGCCGATTGTAACTACTGTATAATGATTAAGAAAATTACACGCTGTCCGCGGCTTCGATTCTTCTTCAACCACAGTATTTAAAACAATTAAAGTTACGTAAGGGAGACTACTATTTAACCCAGTGCTAGTCGTGACTCAAATGATCGACTACTAACTTGTAACAGTGCGTCGACACCATGGACGTTTCAGGTTTTATTTAACGATTTGTAATGACTTCCTTTACGCCGTTTGGGTATGTTTGTGTATACGACATAGTAAATGTACTAAAAGGTAATTGTAGCCTATGTGTATATAGTAGCTTAATTTAGTAATGTATTTCCATTTAGAAACATAGTATTGTATAGAATCATCAATTTTTCCTTAAGAATCATACTTGTATAGGCCTACAAGTCTTTATAACGCGGACAAAATAACAGTATGAATACAATTACTTCTCTGTCAATCATGATTTCATAACCAGCTTCTTCTTCTTCTCTACTTAAAAGAAGTAGGTTCCTCACTAAGGCTGACACCAAGTTTCCTTCCCTTCTGGCCCTTGGAGGTGGTATATTTAATTCTCCGTTGTTCACATTATAAAAAAGAAGGCATGTAAGAATAATTCATTAAAAATATAATCTCTGATGATTCTATCTTCTTCCCTCTCATCTTGTTTTGATACTATCTCACTGGCTTACGTTACTACCCTAATAACCATTAACTTCGTACACGATCCTTTCCGTAATTAACTATCGGATTTACACACTGTATTGTTCCATAAATGGTCCGCAATTTTTTCAGCATGTTATTTAGTTCATTATAATGCTATCATATCCCAAACAACTAAAAATTTTTTCTACTCTAGTGACCAGTTTCCTTTCACTTTATTTTTTGTAAGATGTTCATTTTTAGTTACCACTTTTTTGGTTCTTGGACTGTAAATGTTTTAGTAAATATCGTTCTAGGATTTTATCAAATGGTCACTGCTTTTTGTAGGTAATCCTCATTGCTTCATTCGCATCATTTGCATCCTCATTGATGACTTCATTCGCATAAAGATTCTGTATTTTGTGTAGGTATCGGCATAAAGCAACGATTTTTACAAAAATATTTCTAAGTTGAATTTCTGAGCCCTCCTTTTTCTTTCCACCGTCTAAATACGTCGTCAGTGTATAGAGTAAAATGTATCAGTATTCAGGAATCTCGCTCAGATTTTCAGTTTTTGAATATTAATAATAATTCACGGTTGCTTTAGAAGTCTAAAATAATATATTAAATTAAATCCTGTGATACTATGGAATATACTACTTAAACAGCATAGAGTAGAGGGTCGATTAACCGGGACGCCAATAATCTGGCACAGGATAAACCAAGGTTGTCCAGCACAATATGCCGTAGTGGTTAGAGCATTGTAGGGGTCGTGTGAAAGGCGATCTACTATCGCCTAAAACGTATCGTAGTGCTTCATAGCGTTGTCTAGTTGACATTAAAGACTGCTGTTAAGTGGCAATCAACCAAAAGATGAGTGCGTGCCAAATTACTTCTGTTTAGAAATTTAAGGGATTTGTCTGCAAGAATAATATTCAGCAATCTAAATAAATCCCCACTGATACTTACGAGCCAACTTACCAGTAATCCCCACTGACACTCGCTGTTACAACTTACCAGAAACAGTCCTCCCATTGCCTTTTTTCTAGATTCATACAGAGAAAGGAGCTAGATTTCACACACATAAGTTGACAACAAACATCGTTAAATGTTAGAAGAGTCGCCTGTCCATTTTTTATTTGATACTTTGACTTACAAATCGTGTACAACTATCTTCTTATTATTATTCCAATCCTCTTCTATAACTAGGTGTAGAGGTTAAGCAAAGGTCTCGCCACCCTGTCTCTGCCAGGCCAGGGCCTTGGCTTCAATCTACTCCACTCCCAGCCACACAAAGAGCACTTCATATTGTCCTCCCAAGTCACTCTTCTCCGGCCCCTGGGTCTTCTTCCAGCAATGCTTGCCTCAATTCTTCTTTGTTTTGGAAGTCTACCCCCTTCCATCCTCTGAACGTGTCCAAACCAGCGCAACTGTGCTTTCTTAATTTGATCTTTCAAAGTACTGTCTTAACACTCACTCTTATAGTAGTGTTGGTCAACTATCACTGTAACATATATTTTGTATGAATAAAATAGCCTACAGCTAGCAGACTAATGAGTGCTATTAGACCTCCACCGCAAGATTGGTGAGAATAATAAAAAGAAACTTGCGTATAAAAATTGAATCTACTAATACTAAAAGGATATTTTGATGAAAGGCGACATTAAAACAGTCAGACCTTTCATGTCTTTAACCGACATTTATTATTAGCGGACGTACTGGAAACTTGTTCAAACAGATTTGTTCCTATCCGTTAGTCCAAATCCTGATAGGCTACTGATGCGACAAATTTCATTTGTTCTGGTATTAACAAAATCGCTCTTCACACACACGCGCGCGCGCGCGCGCGCGCGTGTGTATCTGCAAAAGTGGAGAACAGACAGTTCGTCACCTCCTTTATGAGTGTAAAATTTTACATAAAGAGAGAACGGCCTTCAGGAGAACTATTGCAATGTGTGGTGGAGTCTGGCCAATCCAAGAAAAAGATATGATTAGCCTATTAGATATGAAAAAACATATTAAAGCTTTTCTTATATTTGTCAACAGTATAAATTTTGATCTTTTGTGATTTACATTGTTATAGTATTGTTGTTATTTTTGGCTGTTTTGGTTTAGTTTTACCGTAGTTATTCATTGTTGCGTTATTATTGTTATTACTATTAGCTATGTATTGTGTTTTATAACTGAATTTTTATTAATTAATATTTTTTAATAATTAATAAGAATAACATAACATGTAGTATTACATTATATTGTAATGGAGCATGTTGAAAATAAAGTTGCATTAGAGAAGAAAAAAAAGAAAAAACACACACACTACATGACTACTCCGCTTGGGCCTTTTTTGTTACTTTCTTTCCATGACTATCCAAAGCAGAATTCGTTTTAGTACTTGTCTTCTCCCATCCTGTGTCATGTTCATACCAAACAAGCTGTTTAGTTTTGAGTTTAGGTAGACGTTCTCTCGCTGACTCTCTCGTTCGTGATGCTCTCGGTTCTTGAAATTCCCGCGGTTCATCAAGTCTATTTCAAGAGTCGTTCCCTTCTTACTTCCACTAGCCGGCTCAGCTATAAGTCTGAGCTTACCTCACAACTATAATCTGTACTCTTTCTTATTGTTGTGTTGTTATTAAGGTGTTATTTGGTTTTGTGAAATAATGTATTATACTGTAATCAGCTGGGGGAGGTCTTCGCCCATCATTAGAATGTCTTGGCCAATAATGCGAACTTATGCAAATATTTAGTTTTACCAAATGATATACGGATTAAGCGACATAATACGTCATATACAGGATTCTGTCGAACATTTTTTTAAGAAATCATAGGCTACAAGGCTATAAGCTCTACACATGTTGTGTGTGTGTGTGTGTGTGTGTGTGTGGGGGGGGGTAAGAAGAAATACGTTATAGAATTAGAGCGAGCCACGACGGGTGGAACACAAAAGGAGGAAGAACTGTGTACCACATCATTTCCGGGGGGGAGAGGGGACGAAACACACAATACAATACTATTTCCACTTATAACCCTTTTCTCTCTCCCCCACGTTAGGGAGAAAACCAAACAGGCAAGCGTCAACCCCTTTATCCGTGCTGTGATTGGCGAATTAATGATGAATAATACGATCTAATTGGTCAGAGGTCCATCATGGCGAAAGATATTGATGCAGGAATTATTGAAGGGTCGAGAGATCTTTACAGCCACGCTTTCAACTCCAAACAACCCTTTCAAATGCATGCACAAAACACACACACACACACACACACACACACACATACACACGCAGACATTCTAGAAAAATTTATTGTAATACGTAATGAAAATCAATATATGAGTTATTAAAAATGCTTTAAATTCCTTCCATAACCACTTAGCTTATAAAAAAAGTTGATTATATTAGCTGATTAAATATTTTTTCACCACTGGATGTGGTGTACCGACTTTATTAGAGTTCGCTGGCAGGTAATTAATTAATAATAATTTTTAACAGTAGGCTTCATATATTTTATTAACAATAATTATATCATGAAATTATTATATAATATCTTCATTACATTATACTGTCTCTGTGTTATAATATAATTATTACACCTTTGTGAAATATTATTATTATTTATTAATAAGACGAAGCTTGAAGGACGTCTATTCAGCCCCTTTGGTAATTGCTTGAAAATTTCATTGTTTGGTGACAAGCCTACATTGTTATGAATAGAGTCAGTAAAGACACGTGTAACAATTAATTGTGTTTTTAGACATAAAGCTTACAAAACCTAGTAGACAGAAGATTAAATAACTTACTCCCTAGCACGTGCAGAAAACATGTTAAAGAAAAGAACAAGCTGCTAAAGTGAAGAAACATCAGAAGGAAAAAATCCAATTTTTGTTTGCGTCTTTCACGTGCGAAGAGAGTCTGCATGGTTCAATATCAAAGGGCCGTGGAGAGGACAAGGAGCGAGTAGGGGTTCCAGTCTTCTGATACATGGTGCTGGAAGAGACTATAGTGGGTCTCGTGGAGGGACAGATTACGTATGATAAAGTGCTTACAAGGACATAGGAAAAAGGAAAATTTTGTAAAGGCGTTTTCTGAAGATGTGGCACTTAATTAGACACAAGGGTCACATGGCTGTACTGTGTTAGAGAAAAAGATAAAGAAACTTTTAAAACAATTGAAGCCCATTTAGCCCTATACACATTTCAGTAAGAAAAAAATCGGTAGGCTTAAAAACAAAATACGTACATGTGGTTTTTGTAAGCATATTAGGCCTACTCATGTAACAATGTTTTTTCGGTTGAAAACCACGTTTTGTTGACACCGTTATTAATAACAGACATTTTTGCCTGTGTTGTACATAATGTGTTTTTCAGCTTCATCACTGAGAATACCACACAACAGAATTAGTGAAACGTTTGGTATTAATAATGATATAAATATATAGTGGGTTCAAACCGAAAAATTGTCTAATTAAAAGTTCCAATGACGCGAGTCTAGAGTGTAAATATACTGAATTATGCGATCTTACAGAGTATTACCTGGTGTGCACCAACTGCTTCTGAAGATCCAAGATGTTGGATACGCATTGTTTGCTTGCGTTTTATACAGAGATGGCGATAAAACAGATACAGACACCAATAAAACGAGCGCCCCCCCCCACACACATACTTTTTATTTTATAATTATAGTATTGTCAAATGTAGGCTACAGCCTACTGACAAATTAAAACATGTAAGGCTCTTGCAATTTTCAAATACAGTAATAGTTTAATTTCAAAAATAATTCATATCTTATACAAGAAAATTTTATAGATTTATAACAGTAGTAGGTGAAGTACGTTTCACAAATCAGATTCGGTATCATCAGAGTATCGGACGCGCGCACGTACACGATGGGGTAATGTTTTCGCAGTGGTTAGTAGCACGGAGTGGGCTAGTTGGCCGGTGGCAACGGCAGCGGCGATTGGCGTTCACCTTGGTTGGCGTTGTAATTTTGAAGAGGATTTTAATGACACCGAGCGCGCGCGCGCGTGTGTGTGTGACCGTGTGACTGCGGCCGGCCCGATCAGCTGATCGGTGACACTGTATGACTGGCGGCGAAACACTCGGCTTTTAAGGCCGCGTCCGTGCTGCCCTTTTTGTAATACGCCAGAGCTCCGCGAGCTAATATAATACTTGGAAAGTTGGTCATTTGAGCGAATGACGGAAACGTGTGTACAAACGGGCGCACAAGTGCGCGCGCGCGCTCCGCTCGTATAAAACGTGAGTCTCCTCCAGCCAGCGTCAGGCTGGTGGTGCGTTTAATAAGGCACATAATACGATTCCAATTGAAGGAATTGTTAGACGGCAATCAAGGCGAACACCTTTCAAACGCCAAACGCTGTCCGGTGGAAACAACGTCACCCACCGAGCGGCGACTGTATGTGAATCACACTGAGCGTACGTCATGCGACACACTATGCCGATCGACGATGGAAACAGTGAAAGCACGCACCGTGTCAATTATCGCCGAGCTGCTTACATACTGGCGCTTGAATTGGCACTTGACCTTCAACTCTATGTGTATACAGTAAATCGAGATTCGGTGTGTGTGTGCGCGCGCGCGCCTGTGTATTGTGTTTAGTTTTCTCTCCACTAAATACTCGGTCTGTCACTGTTTCATACAAGTATTCCGTATTTCACTTAGCCTATATAACAAGCAAGGACGTGTCCCATTACATAGCCTGTCGTACATGTAACATACCTGTAACGCCGAACTTTGTGATAATTGTATATATAGCCGTAACACAACTTGAGAGTTACAAATTAACAGCGCGCAGGGGCACACGCGCACTTGAGTGTGCATAATTATATGCGTCTATTATGTAGCTCTACGATTATTTATTTACTTACATTATGTAGGTAATTACAGTCATAAAAAAATAATTTAGTTTGAATCAAGTAGCCTATAAAAATGAGTCTGATAGGCCTACTTAATGCAGATTAAGGTCAGTCCTAAGTACGATGCAGATGATAATAATAATAATGTGAAAAGTAAATAGAAAAACGTAATTTTTATACTTTTAAATAAAATTGACGATTATCGTGATTTTACACATACTCGTGAGCGCGAAAAATCATCATCATCAAATCGTCTTTATCTATTAATGACCATAATAAACTCCTGTCGTTACAATTATTACAATACTTATTAGACCGTCCCCTCATCTTAAAAAGGTCGCTATCATGGCCTTTTTAAAACACACACAAGTGCGCACAATATTATGGATGTTGTATTATGTATTGAATTAACATATTTATCCTGTTATTGACACATACTAAGACAAAAATCATCTTACCGGGTTTCGTCTTCAAATGCGTTGTTGGCTGGTATAAGCTAGGGCCTAAAGCCTATAGGGTAAACCTAGCGTCATGTGGTATACGAAAGTAGCTGTAGGCCCTAGATCTTAATGGGAGCGTAGCGGTCATACGCTGATAAGAAACCCTGTATGCCCCCTATTTGTCTGTCTCTTAGCAGACAATACACGAATACAAAGGCCATGGTGTTACCCGGTGATCGGAAATCTTTGCACTCGTAATACGAAGAAACGCCCGAAAGTTACTCACAGTGCACGATCTACAATCTTACTACAACAATATTCCAGTTATCGCCGCTGTTAAGTTAGAACAAACTCGTTTTAATAACAACAGTTTATGTGGCAGCCAATGTCCATTAACAGTTTCATTCAGTATTACATTGTTATTGGACGGTTACAAAGATATTATTTACATTCCATGTTTTCAGTTGGTCGGACTTACGCTTATATAATTAGGAAAGCAAAAAGGAAGTGGGCAGGAGTGCCGTCTGCATACTCGAGAAGATGGTAAATGGTCTAGAGTGGCACGAAGGTAACAACATTGAAGATGTAGGGTGGTCGGCCACGATAGATATTAGAATATTCGCAGAAAAGAAAAATAAAAGAAGGAAGATCATGTTAGAGTCGGGTCGAAAGCACTGTGTATATGTATATTCACAATGTATGTATATTCACAGTATATGTAAAGCTAATATATATTTTCCCATGAGGCCTTATTGTATGTAGACTTATTTAATATACAGTCTAGCTATCAATAGCCTGTACTTAGATTATTCACGCACCCAATTCAGGTTCAGAGTCAGAGTCAGGTTCACGTGTTCAATGCAGTCAGTAGTATATGTAGTATGGTGAACACAACACTCATTACCTCACATCAGCCTTCAAACTTTTCATGGCAACTTCCATTATTCCAGGTCTTGGCCAATACTGATGTTTGCCAGCTGAATTCTGAACCAGACTAGCGTCTACATACTGTTAAGACACGACCAGTAGCAGGGTACACCCTGGTCCGGGATCTGTCGATCCCCAATTCCCATTACGGCAATTGGTTTCTGATTCTCGGGATACAATACCAGTCGCGGACAACAGCCCGGTGACGGTGATGAAATCAATTAACCGACTTGGGAACTAACTGTGTGGTCGAAGTTCTTTACTGGTCGGATACAGAAGACATTAGCATTTTGTGTTTTCAATAATTACACCAGACGTCTTTACACATTAAAAACCTCGTTTTATAAGAACCGGCTCCCCGCTGTATGCGCACATTAACTTGATTACTGCCCGCGTATTATTATAATAATTTTATTTTTTTTAATTTGTTAGACATTTAAATTTCACCTTTGATCCGATTGTTGTATCCGGATGTCGAATTGATGGTCCAGTGGTAATGGTTACATGAGCTCTCACCAGTTCTTCCCAAACTTTCCAATCTAGTCAAATGCATACAGTTTTTTTTTTAATTAAAGTGGATGATTTCTTGTTTTTTTGTAGCTTCCTACGTAAGCATAAGTAATCCACGCTTGATATTTTGTATTCAGCTGCAGATGTCCTTCTGGGATTATCATGTGCTGGTCTCTCACTATCAAGAAAACTGACTCTTTCACAGTGCTTACTGCTTCGTCTCCTAGTCAACCTTCTGGCATCAATACTTAATTATTAACATTTATTAAATAATTGTAATTAAATAAAAATAAATATAACTATACGTGTAGGCTATAGATGGACAGTCATCAATGGTGAATCTGTCTTGAGAAAGGTTCAGCTCCCTATGTTCTTATCTCCTATGCCGCACTCTTCACTTCTTCATAATTTCTCCCCATCATCAAATCTTCTTCATGAAGATTGTGTGCTAACACGTCATATCTTCTTCTTTACGTATTGTAAACTTTACAAAACATCTGATTATGCACACGTAAATTCTACGGTCAAAACAATTGAGCCACGCACTAAGATTTTATCACTTGTTTCATATAATTGTTATAATTACCAAAAATTTGGTAATTGCTGTGTGTATATAGTAGTTAGTATCAGTCAGTTAGGTCAAGATACTGAATACCGTTCAGGCCTATATACACGTAACTGTGTTAATTCCCATGCAGGCCAATCTGAGATGTCGGTATTGCATTCTGTCATAAATTATATAGGTCTACATATAATAGACATAAAACACTATTTATTTCTCTTTAATTTAAAATGAATTTTGTTTCCAAAATGCAACATTTGCTTTATTATTCTGCTTCCACTAAGTAATGTGCTTTCTCGTATTCGGAACGCTAAATTTAGGTAAAATTTTTATCTAAAAATTAGTGTTCTGAAACCGACAAGTAGGCTTACCTTACGTAGTATTTGATACACGCGCACCTCATGGACAGCAAAAACCCACGGATTTGCTTGTGTACATTTCATGATAGCATTAATTATTTAGCATCATCACATCCTCGAAGTTTTAAAAGAGGATCAAAGCCTCACACAAAAAATTTTTAAAATTGGACAATCTTTCAAAGCTCTGATGTTCAAACTACCAGAAACCGTTCAGGGAAAACGAGTAGAATTCGAGCGGGCCTCAACTTGAAAAAAATGACCTTTAATACCCGCGATGTGTAGCATCGTTAGGCATCGATGTATACTACTATAGTATACATCGATGTCATCACAGTGTCGTCGGATGTTGTGTGTGTGTGTGTGTGTGTGTGTGTGTGCGTGTGTGCGTGTGCGTGTGTGTGTGTGTGAGAGAGAGAGAGAGGCGCTATGAAATACTAATATTTTATATACTAGGCCTACTGTTAGACTACTGCAGGCTAAGGCATTAGAAAAAGTTACAAATATTATAAGAAAATTGCGAGGTATGTTTGTCAATAAAATCTGCTTAAATAATATTCGGTAAAATTTCAGAGATAATACGACAGATGTGTTATGTTAACCGCCTGGAACCTGGTGAGTGTCGTTTGTAGGCATTCAAGGTCTTTTCGCACCTGTGACGCTTTTGTTTAACACTGCACAAACACGTGCACGGGCGCGGTATCGCTTAATTAACCGCAATACATAGGTTCAATGTTTACGGTACATAAAGTTCTGTACATTGATAATAAATGCTAGCAAAGCGTACACAATGATATCTAACGATTAAATACTGTTTGATGAACGCGCTTTGAAATCCAGTGTGAGTCGTGTTATATGCGATATTTGTGTGTTCTGAGCATGGCATTTTCACTGTTTGTCATTACGTGTTTTTAATGTGTAAAAAAAACAATTTCTTCTGAAAACCTGAACTCAATGGTCTGTTTCATGCAACAGAAACACTGAAAGAACTAAATAGTTTACAATTCTATGAATAAAAATATAGCCTTCTATTTTTGTTTCAGCAAACAATATAAATATACGCTAAAACTTTTCCAGCATACAAACTGGTTTTAACACATTGTATATAAATACATAACAAGATACAAATTGATTGTTATAAAATAGGCAGATCGGTGTAAGACACTAGGAGTTGCTTAAATTTGATCTTGCGTAACAGACACTCTATTAAAGGTTATGCAGGAAAAACGATATCGAAATTAGTAAAAAACAGACTGAATGTTGAAGGAATCAGAGGTCACAGAAGATGTGTGATCGAGTGTTATTACAATAGGCCTAAATATCCACTGAGACGATCTCAGGGTCCAAATACCGCCTTATCGGCTGAAGAAAAGCTGGTAATTGATTGAGGATAAAGTTGATTCAAAGGCTGGATCAAAACAAGATTTAACCAAATTTTTGTATCCAAGGAGTAATTTATCTTGACTTGAAGTATCTGAAAAAGTATCAACTCAGTTTCCAATATAAGCATTAAACAAACGCATTCTCAGTTTGTTCAATGGACATGAAACACAACACTAAACCCTCCTTTGAACATACAATTTTATGTAATAATGTATGGGGAAAATTTGTTTTTAACTTTTGGTAACCGAGCTAAAAACTGTTACCTTTTTGCCTCATTTAATTTCAACTGTAGGCCTATAGCCTGTTTTGGGTACGTAGACGTAAGGGATTTCATTTTCTTGAATGTTTCATTGTGCAGTGAAATTACTCTTGGTCAGTAAATTGTGGCGAGTAATAGACTCTTCTATAATGGACCATTGACTTCTAGGAGAGTGTTAAAATGTTTCACTGACGTGCCAATATAGCCTACGATTTGTGTAGGCTGTTTGAGCGCTACAAATCATATTACCGTATAGTGCGCTTCAATGAGGACTTTTTAATCGACACAGACCTGTTTAAATGTCGCCCAATTAGAGGTCGATTGCATCACTATTCTGTTCAATGCAGCAAAGGGTTTATGATTTGTTTAATTAATCAATGATTACTTATCAGAAACCAACGAATGTTGTCATAATGTGTCATAATCTACTCATAAGCAAATACCAATTAGCAAGGAACAACTGGTCATAATCCAACCAACCAGTCATCAATTACCAAACAGACCCTGAAGCAATCAAGGTTCTACGAATCAACCGATATTGAGATCACTGTTAAACTGTATCCCAGGTCATCTCTTGTTTTGACCGAAAAACCGTTTCATCGGAATTCTCTCAGTGTGACATGTCTTTTGTTTGAACAATTTAATAAAATGTTGTAAACATTAATTTGTACTGATAAGCTCCCAGAGCTGCAGAACTCGTTTAATATTTTGAATTCACATTTTTAATTTTAATTTTAACTCTGCAATGATGACATTCGAAAAGAGGTGAAGCTTTTTAATATCCAAGATCGTATTACAGAAAACAAAGAGAGATGGATTGCTCATCTGACAAAGATGTCAGATGGCAGGTTGCACAAGGGAGTTTGGCGACTCCCACAGCTTTATGCCATAAGTCTAGACAGATTTTGTGATAGCTTTGCAAGTTAAGAGCTTATTTCACAATGCCACCTGCAACATCCTGCCAATCAGCCATTACATTTTTTTGAAATTGTGAACCAAGCTGGTTCTGCTTTATAAAGATATGTTTTCGCCAAGTGAGTCGTCGGTGGAGTGCAGCCCCAGCAACATCACTTCATTTACTTGCGGTAGTGTACAGCCGCCCAGCCGCAAAAGAAGTGATTTATGCCTAGAACATGCATGAACCGCTAGTGTTCACGTGTCTTCAGCAAACGTTGCTATCCATGTGTTTGTGGTTGCGGCTATCATTCGAATATTTTATAAGGAAAACCTGTATCTTAGGTAGGATTTGGGTAAACAGAAAGAAGTAATAGGGCAGGTTTTTTTTTTAGTTTTAATAATAATCTTTGATACTTTGTCAATAATAACAAAGTCTGAATAATAACAAGCCATACTTTGTCAAAGGCTTGAGAGACATCAATGAAGACAGCTAAGCAGTAGTTCTTTTCTCCCAAGGTTTTGCTGCCCACCTGTACAATTCCCTGTCAGGGCGTATTTATGGGGGGGGGGGACCGTATGGGACCGGACCCCCCAAGAGGGTTGGAAAAGTTAATGAATTTTGTTAATCTTTTAATTTTTTAGGCTGTTTTATTATTTTTTCAGCCGTGTACTCTAATATAGTAGTATATATTTTTTAAATATACGAACAGGCTTATTACACACCATTGCTATGTACGTTTAAAATATGATATATAGGAAAATCAATTCAATTAATAACTATCCTATAAACAATGTTTGAATAACGCGTAGCCTATATTTATTGAGTTATTACCGTTTACTTTAATGGATTAATTTCACCCACTTTAAAGATAGTAATGTTGATTAGTCTTAACTTTTGTTTTTTGTTTTTTATTTTTTATGAAACCCCCTCCCATGCCAAATTCTAGCCAAGTTGACGACTTGGAAATATTTTCGTTGATCACAGATTTCAGTGTGTTCATATCCTCCCCTAGAGTGCTAGCGTGTTTCCCTTCATCAGACGATATTGTTTACATACCTTACTTCCCTTCTGAAGATAGTTATCTTCTCAGTCTGAAATGCTTCATCATTTGCACATAAGACAGCGATTCGACCTTATTAATTATTTAGTTATTAGTTATTCCTTATTTAATTATTAGTTATTCAATTACTGAAGTGGACTGAGTATGCACTTCCATAAGATCTAATCTGTTTATTAAATAGTTTGGGGAAGATACAAATCGCTTGTCGAATTCTTTTAGAAGAATAGTCTGCTTATTGTCTTAGTCATTAGTAATTTGCTTATTGTCTTAGTCATTAACTAACATAAAAATGAATACTGATTAATGGTTTTTAAAACGTTATTTATACCTAAATTCTGCGACTGACTTGTACGGGAATTTTATACAGCTCACACTAAGTTTTACAGTTTGTAATATTTTATATGGGCCTAATCTGAATACACTTCTACAACATTTAATATTATTATTAGTTAGAGGTGTTGTGATGCAATATTTCCACTTCTGGTCATGAGTCAGAAGAGACTTACACGGACGTAAAGCTGACATGCAGAAAATGGAAGATGATGATGATGACGACGACGACGACGATGATGCCGATGCTCTTGCTGCTACTACTACTACTACTACTACTACTACTACTACTACTACTACTGCTGCTACTGCTACTACTACTACTACTACTGATGCCGATGATGACGACGACGGCGACGATGATGATTAATATTACTATTAGTAAAATTCAATTAATATGTCTGCATATTATATGTTTAATCTGCATATTAGGCTACACTCTAATGTTCATGTACATAGTCTATATAAACCTAGTGACAGAGTATGTATTTTAAGTCGGTGTTATTCTTTCAAGTTTTTGTCAACATGTCTCCAATTCCAAAAACGATTTAGCGACGACGGCTTAACTTCTCTAATTCGACACACTTCGAACGTCACCTAATGTTTGCGTCGGCGAACAAATTAATTTATTTCTATTAGAAAGTGTAGGCTATACACGAAATGTCCATTAAATAAGGAAGATAATCACTAACGCGGAAAGGGCGACAGCCACTTGATGTTTTAATATCAAGATTAGTGATGTGTCAACCGTTTTGACATTGTTCAAATATTGGTTAAAAACAGGTAAAACGTGGTGGCAGGTTCGACACCCTTTGAATACACATCAACGTGGCAACATATTTTAACGAAAACATTTACACAGCGCCTAATGTGATGACTAACGCCAAACACATGTCCTTTAAAGAGTAAAAAAAATTATGTTATTTTAAGCGAACCATATCCCATAATATCCCCCACTGTTAATTACTGCACCGAACGTAATTTTAATGTCATGTACACCGCAATTTAAATACAATTAAATTATGTCTCTTCAAGAATTAATGCTAATAAGTCTCCGACTATCATGGCTTTTATAACATCCCTTGACATTTCGGTTTTATAAATAAAAGGTCCTCTCCAGGACTGCACTTTGTAATAAAGGAAGTGTAAGTGACCAGTTGGAGGCCGTGATGATGATCAGGAGTAAGCTGGATCGAAACTACGATGCTTATAAGCGAATGGTGCTGGCCATTAGGTTTTCGTACTGGAAATTAATAACTAAAAAAAAATTGTTATATTCGTTGGTTACATAACAGGGAAGTTTCTGTTTTGACCATTTTAGTGACTCTTTTTCTACTTTGCCTATCATCCTTTTGTGCGTATGAGATAACGTGTGTATGAAATGTTCTGATGTCCACCCGTGTACTCGAAATTTTTGCTAACGTAATAATTTACATTATAGCCTATGCAACTGACACCAACACGGACGGGAATCCGCGAGCAAAACTAACTTTACCGACTGGGGATCGAACGTACGCCTCGTGCTACTTTGAGCGTCATCGGAACACGATCGTTCGGCTATTTCCGTCGCACCACTGCATTCGTTTCTCTTCGGATATATACCATGAGATTTTATCCGGGTGATTTACAACCGCTTATTACTTTTGTCCGACAAATCACGGTAAATATATAAATGACAGTGAGTGGTGTGTCTAAGTGACCGCAAGACGCTTCGTGGCAGACAAATACATCAATACGCGGCCGTATCGTGCCGATACCCCAGCGCGTTTCCACGGCACCGACACCCCCACCCCGGATGCTTTTATCCAGATTGCTACAAGACAGGAAACAATTAGTCTCCTTGCGCCACCCCCCGCACCACCAACCCCTTAGATAAACACAGGACGTCGTTCATAATTCAATATCATATTTATTTATTGACTTCTATAAAACCCTCTCCCCGAAAACTGTGTGCTGTCTTTAATCAGAGTCATGCGAGTCGAATCCCAACGTATCGTTAATAATTGAACGGCGTTCGGTAATTCATATATGACTATACAACGTACGCAGTTCTGACTTTGTGACATGAAATGTTTATCACTAATATGACATAGAAAGCAGAAATGCTATGGGACTCATTAATTCGATCCTATATTCTAAATCAGTATAAAAGAAAGTGCATACGGTGAGAACGTATTTCATTAATCAGTAGTCAAGGAAACAAATATCTGAACCATCTGAACAGTGTGAAACTTAAAATTGTTTTTTATGCAGCTGTAAAGCTAGCAATTTAATAAACGATTTGAAGATGGGTTCGAAGGGCTGGAAATAAATTTCTGTGTGAGAGATGTGTGTGATTCGTCCATTCACGCCTGCAAAGGATAAGGAATCCACGAATTAGCGATATCGTGGATAGCAAGGGCTACCTTAGTAGAAAGCGTCAACAAAGAAAATTAATTTGAAATGGGCACGTATAAAGCAGAAGGGATGACGATAAGGAGATAAAAACTCTAGAATGTAGAAAACTGGACAGGCTGAAAGCACCATGGACTACGAGAACTCGAGAGTGCCACAACAGGTCAAATTTAAGACCAGGAGTTCGGAAAATCAGAAGATAATGGAGGCTGGGAAAGAGCATTACTAAACTTAGCAAACTAGTGACACATGTAAGCCTATGTCACCAAACATGTAGCTCATTATTACTTTACTCGTTAACCTCACCTATTTTGGGCGGTCGGACACCCAGCTACACTTCACTGAGTGAAAAACAATGTAAAAACTACTTGCTGAATATAAGCCAAGTCTACGACGCTCATGACGTAGTGATGACGATATAATAATGATGAAGGTAATAGTACAATTAACCTAACTTCTGATACTTGCCAAACTTAAATCGTCTTGAAACGTCATGGAAAGGACGATTATGATGTTTTTATCTGTAGGAAGTTGTTTTATATGATTAGGATCCGTACCTATAAAAATGTTTATACCATATTTACTTACAGGCGGAATTTCGCCTTTGTTGGAGCGACAATAATGGCGTATATAGAATTTGGCATTTGGACCGATTCGAATCGGCTTCATATAAAAGAAATAATAATTCTTGGATTTCGTTGTCCATGACGTGTCCGTTACTTAACTAAATACAACTATTATATTAACGACTCGGAACACAAAGCTTTTTATAAGTAAAAACATAAAGTTTTACCTTACAACCTGAACCGGTTTTCACCTTTAAAAGGCTTCTTCAGAGGCTGCCGCTGGTATCGCTGTCCGTCCTGTTGTGGGCGACGGAATCGAATTTCGAAAGATCGATGCTGTGTGTGTGGGGTGAGATATGTTAGAATAATGCGTGCGATTTGAATTGTGTCTGTTCGTTTAGGATGTCGTTTTTATTTGTTTTCGTGTGTTTGTATATTTCCAATTGTTCTAGAGTGTCTAGTTTTCGGCCTTTTGTGTGTACGTGTAGAATGTTCATGTTATTGTCGATGTTTTTGTATGTGTGGTTTGCTTCAATGAGGTGGTTTGCAAAGGTGGATTCCGTAGTGAAGTGGAGTGCCTTTGTGTGTTCAATGTATCTCTGTTTGAAGCTACGTCCTGTCTGGCCTATGTAGAATTTGTTGCAATTTGAGCAATTTAGCTTGTAAACACCGGCTAGATCGAATTTGTTTTGTGCTTTGTGTGTATGTTTTGATAGTGTGTGTTCTGTTTTGTTAGTAGTTTTGTAAGCGATTCTGTATCCTGCTTTTTTGAATTTGTGGGCTATTTTCAGTTTGTTTGTTGATGTATGTTAGTGATATGAATTTGTTGTTTTCTGTCTTTGTCTGTTGCTTCTTTTGTGTTTTGTTTAGGAGTTTACTGACTATTGTTCTGTCATATCCGTTAGATTCTGCTAGATATTTTATCGTGTTTAGTTCGTCTTTGTAGTCTTTTTCATCAAAGGGGATGTTGTTAAGTCTATGTATCATGGTTCTAAAGGCAGCTAGTTTATGCTGTATTGGGTGATTGGAGGAGTTGTGTATTAGTGTGTCAGTTGTAGTTGGTTTTCTGTATATACTGAATTTGTGCCTGTGTTCTAGTTTTGTGATGGAGAGGTCTAAGAAGTTTATGGTATTTTTGTGTTCGTATTCGGCAGTAAAGGTTATGTTTTTATGTATTTTGTTTATGTGCGTTAGTAACTGTTCACATTGTCTTTTGTTTCCCCTGTATAGTATTAGAATGTCATCAACGTATCTGTGCCAATATAGTATTTTATGTGAGTGTCTGTCATTGTTTGTGAGTATTTTTGTTTTTTCTAAGTGTTGGAGGAAGACTTCTGCTAGAACGCTGGATATGGGGGAGCCCATTGGTAGACCATCATTCTGTGTGTAATATTTATTGTTATAAGTAAAGTAGTTTTGTTTTGTGATAATGTTCAGAGTTTCTGTTATTTCGTTGATAAGTTCGTCTGGTGTGTTGTTCTGTTTGAGTTTGTTTTGTAGGATGGTGATTGTTTGAGAGATGGGGATGTTTGTGTACAGGTTTTTAATGTCAAAGGAGGCTAATGTGTCATTATGGGGGATGTATATGTCTTTTATTTTTGTTAATAGGTCTGTGTTGTTTTTTACTGCAATGTTGTTGTCTAGTTGTGTGTGTTGTCTGATAATTTTGTCTAGATATTTTGCGAGTTTGTGTGTAGGGGCATTACGGTAGTTGATAATGGGGCGGATCGGAATATCTTCTTTATGGATTTTGGGAAGCGCTTGGAGGGTAGGGGGTGATGGTCGGATTTGTTTTATGTAGGGCTTTTGTTTGTGTGTCATTATGTATTTGGCTTTGTTGACTAATTGTTTTCCTGTGTTTTGGTATCTGTCGGTGGGGTCGTGTTTTAGTTCTGTGATGTTGTTCTGTTCCATGAAGTTTTGTACTTTTTTGTGTAGGTTGTCTGTGGAGATGATTACAGTCGTGTTGGCTTTGTCTGCTTTTACAAATGTGATGTTGTGTTTGTGTGCCTTTTCCCTCAGTTTGATGGCTGTGTGTATTTCTGAGTTGTGATTCTTGTTGTCTGGTGTCTTATGTGCTCCTATTATATTGTTTCTATTATGTCTTAGTGTGTCTTGATGTTCTGGTGCTAAGACATAATATAAACAATATAATAGGAGCACATAAGACACCAGACAACAAGAATAACAACTCAGAAATACACACAGCCATCAAACTGAGGGAAAAGGCACACAAACACAACATCACATTTGTAAAAGCAGACAAAGGCAACACGACTGTAATCATCTCCACAGACAGTCTACACAAAAAAGTACAAAACTTCATGTAACAGAACAACATCACAGAACTAAAACACGACCCCACCGACAGATACTAAAACACAGTAAAACAACTAGTCAACAAAGCCAAATACATAATGACACACAAACAAAAGCCCTACATTAAACAAATCCGACCATCAGCCCCTACCCTCCAAGCGCTTCCCAAAATCCATAAAGAAGATATTCCGATCCGCCCCATTATCTGTTGAGGTATGGGTAAAAATAATTAATAATTTAAGTACAGGAGCAAACACACGCTTTATTGAAGAACAGTTTAGTAGCAAGTATACATAAAACGGACACACGAAATACACATTACAAAAGCAGATTTAAAACTGAACTAACTGGTCGAGTGCATCTCTGTTTATATAGAAAAAAGCTTCCAGATTTTTCCTTTTATTTAAAACTTCCAGAACATTACTTTTGTAGACTTCTCACAGTAAACAAGCATGTGTGTGGGCTGAGGCCCCGCCCAGGTAGCTAGACCTCCCACCGCACAATACAAACTTTCACTCTACAATAACAGGTATACTTACTTAAAATTGAATGCAGAGTTTTCTAGTATATTCTCAACACCCTCCCTAAAACTCTACATTCTCACAATCACATTAATTTTTAAAAAATTCATTTTTACCCTTAAGTCCAAGTTTAGATCTTAAATAAACAAATTGTGGTTTTGACAAAGCTTTCGTAAGTATATCAGCAACTTTTTCATCACTTTTAACATAATGTACATCAATTTCTCCATTTTGAAAACAATCACGTACATAATTATATTTCACATCAATATGTTTTGTCCTTTGATGGAATTCAGGATTACTTATAAGTTTTAATGCACTCATATTATCTATATATAAATCATATTTATCAGTCTTACAATCGCATTCATTAAATAACTTCTTTAACCACATTATTTCAGTTGTTGCTAATGCTGCACTTACAAATTCTGACTCGGTTGTTGATAATGATACAGATTGTTGCTTCTTACTTCGCCAAATAATTGCAGCATTTGCATACATACAAGCTACGCCAGAAGTTGATTTACGTGTAACTGTATCGCTAGCATAATCAGCATCATTATAAGCTTTAAAGTTGCCATCCTTACAATATAGTAATCCAAAATCAATCGTACCATTTAGATAACGTAAAATTCGTTTAACAATTGACCAATGAGCTACACTTGGTTTGTCTAAAACTCTAGATACAACATTTACAGCAAAACTTATGTCCGGACGACTTACAATTTGCAAAAACATCAAATTGCCGACAGCTTCACGATAAGGTACATTACTTACAATAGTTTTTGATAAATATTCATCATGATTACAATCAATTGGCGTGGATACAATATTAGCTTCTGACATATTAAACTTTTCTAAGATTTTGTTAATATAAGTACTTTGATGAATGAAAACAGACCCATCATTCAATATACAAATTTCCATTCCAAGATAATTAGTAACTTCTTTAGTACTAGTAATTTAAAATTTTTTACTCAAATCATTCAACAATTTATCAATCAAACTTTCATTTGAAGCTGCAATAAGTCCATCATCAACATAAATTGCTAACAAGATCTTATTATTATTATTGTTATATATGTATAAACATGGGTCACCCGTACTTTGACAAAAATCTAAATTTACAAGAAAATTAGTGAAGTGCTCAGTCCAGCATCTTGGTGCTTGTTTTAAGCCGTATAAACTTTTCATTAATTTACATACGCGTGAGCTTCCATCATCAAAACCTTCAGGTTGTTTCATATATATATCTTCCTTTAAGTCACCGTATAAAAAAGCCGTTTTTATATCACATTTACCGATATGTAAATTTTCACGAGCAGAAATACTAAGTATCAATCTTATTGTATCAAAGCGAACAACCGGACTAAAAGTTTCTTTATAATCTATATCTTTCTGTTGCGAATAACCTTTAATAACCAACCGCGCTTTATAACGTTCTGTACCATCTGGATTGAGCTTCTTCACAAAAACCCAACGATTGTTAATCACCTTTTTATCTTTAGGCTTTTCCACTAATACCCATGTCTTATTTTCATACAAAGAGTTCATTTCGTCCTGCATTGCAGCTTGCCAACTATCTTTTTCTTTACTTGTAATTGCTTCGTTATAATTAGATGGTAACTTTTCAGCAATAAACGTGATCGGACACCCATAATATTCTGTAGGTTTTAATTTTGTTCTATCGCGCAATTGTCGTCCAGTTTGATTGTTATCGCTATTTGAAGATTGTAAAGGTTCTCTTTCTTCAAACTCATTTGATTCATTTTTAAGTAAAAGTTCATTATTTTTAGGAGTTATAATTTCATTTTCTTCAGTTTCTTTATTATTATTGTTCAAAGAATTCAAAATAATTGAATCAGCTAATACTCTTTCAGGTTTAAAAAGTACATCTCTACTTATAATGACATCTCGCACTTCCGGAACATATACACGATAACCTTTACAATCCTCATGATATCCGACCAAATAACCTCTCATCGATTTTTTATCAAGTTTCTTACGCTTTTCTTTTGATATATGTACATAACACATGGTTCCAAATATTTTAAATCTATCAACAGTAGCTGTTTTTCCATTCCATAACTCATAAGGAGTTTTATTATTTTGTTTTGTTGTGCCTGTTCTATTAATTACATGTACAGCAGTATTCATTGCTTCTGCCCATAAGAATAGAGGTAAGTTTGAATTTGAATATAACATTGATCGAGCAGCCTCTACAATGATTCGGTTATCGCGCTCTGCAATTGAATTTTGTTCGGGCGTATATGGAACATTAATCGAAAATTGTATACCTTTACTATTTAAAAAAGAGATCACAGCTTTATTATCGTATTCTTTACCACCATCAAATTGAATTTCTTTAATATTTGTTGCAAATTGATTCTCAACCCCGATACAAAATGATTTTAGTTTTTCTATTACTTCAGATTTTTCTCGAATAAAATGAATTTCTCTATAACTTGAAAAATCGTCTTTAAAAGAAACAAAATATAACTTTCTACCGAGAGACTCTACTTCCATAGGACCACAAACGTCAGTATAAATTATTTCGCGAGTTTTAGTGGCACGATCGATCTTTTTGTGAAAAGGCAATCTATGATTTTTGCCATAAGCGCAACCTTCACAAAAGAAATTTTCATCCGTAAATTTTATATTTAGATTTTTCAAAAAATTCTTCACATGTTTTACATTTTGATGGCAAAGTCTTTCGTGCCATAATTGTAAAACATTACCGTTGGAAATGCTCGATCTACTCTTTTGTTCTACCACGTTACATTCTTTTGGAATTAAAGTTTGAATGTCTAATTTTAGCAAACTACCAGGCTCATATTCGGAACCAGTTACAAGAATTTCATTACCATGCTTTAAAGTACATCTCGTAGCATTATGTGTTATTTCATAATCTATACCCCTTTTACCCGCATATTTACAGAAAAGAGATTATACATTGAATCAGGAACATGTAATACATTATAGATAGTACCTTCTACTCGTTCACTATTTTTATAAGTTTCAAAGTCAATATTACCTTTACCATATGCAGACATTGTCATACCGTTGCCCATTCTTACACTGACTGGTGTTGTATATTCTTCGAACGTTGAAAACCATTCTCGATGCTTCGACATATGATCCGTCGGACCCGAATCCACAATCCAGAGATCATCCCGATTGCCACAGCTGCCTTTGTCACCTATTAGTGCTATCCTCGATGTTGATTTCTTCTGTCCAGAAGACGAGTTACTTCTTTCTTGATTATTCGACCATCTTCGCTGTCCATTATTCTTATTCATGAAGCAATTGTTACTTTTATGACCTTTTCTTTTGCACGTATAACACCTGAAGCAGTCCCTTTTTAAATGACCTTGTCTTCCACAATTATAACACTGCTCTTGTTTCAAATTATTCTTCTCATATTTATAAGAGTCATTCTTCTGTTCTTTATGACCGATTTTCAGATTAGCTGGCAACGCTGTCGTCTCTTCGTGTACTTCCTTTTGCTCTTGTAATCTAAATTCTTCTGCCATCAAGCGCTCAGTCAAATTTTCGAGATTCTTCTTATCGTCAGATACTGAATCGCAAGCACTGTGAAAATGATTAAACTTTTGTGGCAAAGTTGTTAAAACACAAGTTATCACCATAGTCTTTTCAATTTTTCCCCCAAGATTTTTCATTTTTCTAGCCAACTGTTCTATTTTTGAAATATTATACGTAACACTTTCACTCTCTGTCCACTTAAACTCAAAAAATTGTTTTTGAATCATCGACAGATTTTCATCAGATTTTAGATCATATGCTGTATTCAATTTGTCCCACATCTCCTTGGCAGTAGAACAACCCATTATAAGTTCGAGAGGCTTTCTCTCCACTGTTGTAACAATTAACTTTCTGGCAATTTTGTCCGCCTTCTTGAACTTTTCCAACAACGCGTCACGATCTTCTGCACCTGCAGCTGGCTCGGCTAATCTTCCTTCGCAAACATCCAGCACATCATCATCCTCTTCCATCAATGTGCGTACTACGAAGCGCCATTGATGCCAATTATCTTTGTCTCGAAGTTTTTCAATTTTTATATTCGGTTCCATTTTTGCACAAATATTTTATACTTGCACTCCAATTACACACTGCACTCCGATTTTAAAATGCCACTGGGCCCATAACCTGTTGAGGTATGGGTAAAAATAATTAATAATTTAAGTACAGGAGCAAACACACGCTTTATTGAAGAACAGTTTAGTAGCAAGTATACATAAAACGGACACACGAAATACACATTACAAAAGCAGATTTAAAACTGAACTAACTGGTCGAGTGCATCTCTGTTTATATAGAAAAAAGCTTCCAGATTTTTCCTTTTATTTAAAACTTCCAGAACATTACTTTTGTAGACTTCTCACAGTAAACAAGCATGTGTGTGGGCTGAGGCCCCGCCCAGGTAGCTAGACCTCCCACCGCACAATACAAACTTTCACTCTACAATAACAGGTATACTTACTTAAAATTGAATGCAGAGTTTCCTAGTATATTCTCAACATTATCAACTACCGTAATGCCCCTGCACACAAACTCGCAAAATATTGTATTAGGATCTTTATGGTATGGTTTAACAGCCACACGTTGGTTGCGTCAATTTGTATTAAAACCTTTATCGTCCTGTATAAACCTCACTATAGTAGGTGTCAATTTGTGATAAAGCTGTCGCTGACGATGATGATCGCGAACGCGCTAGCTAATAAACCGTACCGAATCTTGATGTTGTCTGATCGTCCTTACCTGTCCTTACTCACTGTTTTTTCTTCCCGATAGGCGCCAAATTGTTTTCTCGAAACAATTAAAAGTTTTGCTCGGTGTCGTTTTTCCGTGCGATATTGATAAAATTCAAATTACCCACGCGGACTGGCGGGAACTGGAATCTCGCTTGACGTTCGATGTGTTGCCAACCTAAATTTTGGCAATGAATCCTATTCACCGCTAAAATACACAAACTATATAATAAATTTCAAATAAAAACAAAGGACAATTATTAATGATTCGTATTTGTTTATTAGTATTTAAAATGCGCTAATTGTTGATAACTCAAGTACAATAGAAATTATTATAATAAAAGTTTCGCTCCGGCAACAAATTAATTTTCACTCAGCGGATGGCAAAGGTGACAGCAATTGTGTGAAGCCATAATGGCCGCTAGTATTTCTTATTTTTGCACAAGTTATTCTGTCAATGAGTTCTTTGGATTACGAAAAAAGTTAATTAACAAGATGTTAATAAAGTACACCACCTTACATTAATGATACTTAATTACTAAAAAGGTTTACATAAAATTCAACTCTTGGTGTTCAAAAGTGTGTGTCCATATTATAGGCTTGTACATAGGTTATTTTACAGTTACATGCAGTTTAATAAATATGATCTATTAATCCTTGAAAGAATTTAGTGTTCGGAATTCAGAGTGAGAGTTATTGTTTGTGAAAAAAGTTAATCAGTTTTAGTTCGTAATTATTGGTAATTTAATTTATACTTAACCAAACCATGTTGTTTTGGTTATGGGTCATCATTATTTCTCCCAGGTTGTGTTTATACTTTCGTTAATCTTCAATGGTATGGTTTCCCTTCTTCATCTGGCGTCTGTTTCTTATTATTCAAGTTTCATCTATTTTTTATTGTTAAAATTTTATTTATGGTTATCATTTGGTTTACTGGAACTATTTTCGACTTCTGGTATTCATTTTCCTTTCATTTGGATCTTATTTTCTTCTTTATTAGACTTTAATATGTGACGATTTTAAATATATCAAAAATCGCACAGATTAAAATTTTTCAATTTTAATAAGTAAGAGTATCATACACCCTTACCTATACCCAGATTCCTGAAACAACTTGAAACCTTCCAGTACCAACACGCCAAGAAAAGTATTAAGTAGTAAATAATAATAATAATTACTTAAATAATTAAAAAATGCGACTAGAGAAATAAAGAAATCCCTAAGTCATAATAAAATAAACATAAAGTATTTATCTTCTAATTAATGAATAAATAATAATAGGAAAAGTACGAACTATTTTCTTAGCGCGTAAATACGCCCTAGATTACTGAGCTCTCTCCCCTAAACCGTACGCGCATTCGGCCGTAGAACGTCGCAATGAGTAGACGTGAGTTTTGGTGTTATACACATATACGTATGTGTATGTTCTCTAGAAGCATATCCAGCGTGAAATCTAGTTATTGTGAATAATGTAGTGTCTAGAGTTTGTGAGAAAGTATATAAATAAAATAGAAAAAGGTAGCCAACACATCTCTTAAAAACAAAATCAAATGTAAGTGTAACATAGTTAACTACTAGACTGTAGTACTGCAAAGTGAGAACTATAACTGTAATTAAAATAAAGAAAATGTGAACTACAAGAATCTGCACTAAGAAAAGTGAAATTACAACATGTGGAACTTCAAGTAAACAACCTATCTTCGAGAGCTTCAAGTAAACTAAAAATCAACCCGATGTAGATACACCAAGAACAACGTACTCAACCCGTAGAAGACAACTGGAGATGTCCCAAGAATACAACAACAACCTCAGGTGATATCAAACCACAACTTTGTAAATTTCCCCTTAATAAGAAGTAACAAAGAACTTTAAAGAATTTTCGCAATGTAATGAACAAATTATCAGATTTGTATATTTTGTAATTTTGTAAGAAGTAATAGTAACCGTAATGTATATATTGATAAATTAATAATTTTGAGAAAATTGAGACCCGGATCCGTGGTATTAAAACTAACAGTTATATGAATAAATTTTTGATATAACAAGAATAATATAATTAAGATCTTTGAAGCAGTAAAAGCACTATTTACAAAAATAACCTTCTTTAAAATCAGTAATAATGTTTGATTAATATTTCAATAGCAATAAAGAGATGTTTTAGCTAATACCTAGTGAGTGAATAAGTTTATGCATACCTTGTCAGTTTCCTATATCATACTTGTTTTGTAATTTGTTAGTAAGCGTTTTACTAACAACGGCAGCTGGTTTAGTTTACTGGTAAAGAATTAAACTAGTTCCCGATTTTTGTGTTGTCTTGCCAAGGGGCGGCACAAAATTGCGCCACTCTGCTGAATTTAAAATTGTGTAATTTACTTGGTAAAAAAAAAAATTGTTTACAGAGTGTCACGTACAGAAAATTGCAACAATTATGTAATTGTTGTTGTGTAAGTTTATAAGTCGTTAACGATAAAAAGGACAAACATAAATTTATTCACTCAGAAATAAACAAAAAAAAAATAAATGAGTAAAATTTTAATTATATAATAATAATATTAGTATCGCGAGTTTGCCGTGTTAAGCAAGTAATAGCTGGTAGGGAAACCATTCCAAACAAGTCAATTCCAAGCCAGTTGGTTCATGTTAAATATGTGTTGAGGAATGTAAACTCTCCCCTTTGTAAGAACCCATCTCATTCATAACCCCTCCTCCCTAAAGCAAACAAAGCCACGTTAGACAAGCTCTTTCCTGTTTTTGTATTGTTCTGAATTACCACCCTATGCAACTCGACGACACCCCAAAACAGCTGATTCTTTGTGCTGTTTGTTAAATCAATGAACTTTCCGTATATGAAATTTCTCTCTACTAAAATAGTATTATCGTTTTGTTTTGATTAATTATATATGTCAATACTGAGAATTTAATTGTTGTGAGATAAGTTATGTTGATTAATTAAGATAAGATTGCATATGGAAGCTTAATATGAAATAAGATATAGATATGTGTGTTTAAATAAATTCAAATTTTATTATTGTTTGAAATAAAATAAATAATAAGTACTTTAAATAAAAAGGTTTAATTATAGCTTGAATAAAAATAACGTGTAATAAAAGTGTAAAGTGTAGAAGTAAAATGAGTAAAGAGAAAATAATAATAAAAGTATATTTGAGTCGTGTAAACGCCCGGTCGTGGCCTGCTTCAAAATAATTCCCCCAGTTTGACAGTAATAGAGACAAACTTGTTCGTGCAGGAAATATTGTAGTAACCCACCCCTATTGTCTTGAATTGATACCGAAGTAAACAATGGTAAATCACCCTAGTGTATGATACAATGCGTCCAGTGTTTGACCCCTCTTAGATTGTAACTGCTCATTTTTAAAGGTAAATAAAGATTCCCGCTTTGTGAAATTCCGCGTATCTCAGTAGAATAAGAAATTAGTGTTAAGATAGGATCTAAGGTTGAGTATGGGATCAACTTTAGATTACTGTAGTAGAATTAAGAGATATAGGGATCAAGACGTAACATAGTCACAATGGCACCGCACTGGAAAAGGGAAATGAAAGAGCAGAAAACTAACTACTTGAGTTAGAGTATGCTAACAAAATCAGTCGGGCCACTATATTGTGAAGTTACGGGAAACAAGAGTAACAAATAGATTAATAGATAAGTAATATCTATTTATATGTAAATAATAGTAAGGTAGATGTTAAGAAACGAGAGAAAGGGAATTTCACGAAAGATAAAAATATAATTATGTTTATTAGATTTTCTATTATTCCACCCCCCCCCCGTTTTTCATAGTTAAGTGCAGGAGGATGTGACGATTTTAAATATATCAAAAATCGCACAGATTAAAATTTTTCAATTTTAATAAGTAAGAGTATCATACACCCTTACCTATACCCAGATTCCTGAAACAATTTGAAACCTTCCAGTAAACATAAAGTATTTATCTTCTAATTAATGAATAAATAATAATAGGAAAAGTACGAACTATTTTCTTAGCGCGTAAATACGCCCTAGATTACTGAGCCCTCTCCCCTAAACCGTACGCGCATTCGGCCGTAGAACGTCGCAATGAGTAGACGTGAGTTTTGGTGTTATACACATATACGTATGTGTATGTTCTCTAGAAGCATATCCAGCGTGAAATCTAGTTATTGTGAATAATGTAGTGTCTAGAGTTTGTGAGAAAGTATATAAATAAAATAGAAAAAGGTAGCCAACACATCTCTTAAAAACAAAATCAAATGTAAGTGTAACATAGTTAACTACTAGACTGTAGTACTGCAAAGTGAGAACTATAACTGTAATTAAAATAAAGAAAATGTGAACTACAAGAATCTGCACTAAGAAAAGTGAAATTACAACATGTGGAACTTCAAGTAAACAACCTATCTTCGAGAGCTTCAAGTAAACTAAAAATCAACCCGATGTAGATACACCAAGAACAACGTACTCAACCCGTAGAAGACAACTGGAGATGTCCCAAGAATACAACAACAACCTCAGGTGATATCAAACCACAACTTTGTAAATTTCCCCTTAATAAGAAGTAACAAAGAACTTTAAAGAATTTTCGCAATGTAATGAACAAATTATCAGATTTGTATATTTTGTAATTTTGTAAGAAGTAATAGTAACCGTAATGTATATATTGATAAATTAATAATTTTGAGAAAATTGAGACCCGGATCCGTGGTATTAAAACTAACAGTTATATGAATAAATTTTTGATATAACAAGAATAATATAATTAAGATCTTTGAAGCAGTAAAAGCACTATTTACAAAAATAACCTTCTTTAAAATCAGTAATAATGTTTGATTAATATTTCAATAGCAATAAAGAGATGTTTTAGCTAATACCTAGTGAGTGAATAAGTTTATGCATACCTTGTCAGTTTCCTATATCATACTTGTTTTGTAATTTGTTAGTAAGCGTTTTACTAACAACGGCAGCTGGTTTAGTTTACTGGTAAAGAATTAAACTAGTTCCCGATTTTTGTGTTGTCTTGCCAAGGGGCGGCACAAATAGAGACGAATTCAGTATAGCGTGTGTCCCGCTGGATCGTTAATAATGGAACTCTCGTTTTATAATGGTCAAAATATATAATAAAGTTTTGTTGTTATGGCAACCGCTTCCACTCTTATTGCTTAAATACATTTGAACCTATTGTTATAAATCCTGGGTTTCTGTTTAAAATGAATAAATATTTTATAATGGCTATTGTTCCTTGGTGACATTACCAATGTATGAAATATTAACATACATGTCCCTATTTTCTTTCAAAGATCAATTTGACATCTCACAAGGCTGGTCTAGGTCATATATTAATGTTTTTAGACAAAGTTGCTACTGCTATGTTATTACATACTTACTTATTTATACTGTTTATTACATTTCTGACATATTATTATTGTTAGTTAATGGTAATAAAATAATTTACTTGGTCTTACTATTCAATTATAATAGTTAATTGTTTACAATTGGTTTTCTGAAGTTAGACAGTTAGGTATCTTATAGGCCTAAGCTGTAACAGTCTAGAATTTCTTATTTTGCTCTATTTAAACATTATTTATTAAATCCATACGTCCTGCTTATTGTCATTTGGTACTTATTGGCTTTTGAATTACTTTTGAAGCTGTTTTACAATCTATTAGTGTTATTATACCTTTACAAAATCATTTCTTATCTGACAATTTTTTTCTTTTTGTATTTATATAATAATGATTAACGTTGTGCTGGTTAAGTTTATATTATTGCTAGTTTATGCCTACTCCCCTCTCTTATACACTTTTTTAATACTTAATTCTACTAACGAAACATAACATAAAAATGAGTTTATGGTCTGTCTGTTGTTCAGCCATATTCCTTCTTATTAATTACAATTGTTCTATTGTATGTTATTATATGAAATTAACATACTCATCACCTCTTTATAATATCATTACATAAATAAAAAAATACAAACATATTAACTTAATGTCATGCCTTCTTGGCTGATACTCCAATAAACACTAAACAAATAGATTGACTTTCATAAAACTAACAAAACTGTTTAACATTGTAGCATCACAGATAATCCACATAAATAAATTACTCAATGATCATTAATAAAGCTCAAATATATGGAATATCCAGATGAGAATCAATTAAAAGGCACTATTAATTAGTATAATCACAAGAAAAGTAAACATAAGGAAAAAATCTGCAAATAATATATATATTACAAATTTAAAAACCTAGAAAACTAAAATATGAATAACAAAATTACCCAGGTAGGATAGAAGCAGGCAATTAAAATACCCCGACAAAGAAACCAGACCAGAAGAAACAAAAGCATACACAGCGAAATGGTACTGAAGAAAGAAGAAAGAAGAAAGAAGAAAGAAGAATTATAGAATGACCAAAAATACTGAAGAATAAGAAACCTGAGAAGATCCACTAGAAAAAAGGAAGTGAGACGAAGAATACCAAATAGAAACCCCATAGGGAGAGAACCCAAAAACCCCAAAAATAAATGAATGTCCAAAGAGAAAGTATAATACCCCAAAAAACCATATCACAATGTAAAACTGACAAAAA
This sequence comes from Magicicada septendecula, assembly GCA_034769895.1. Taxonomy (NCBI): domain Eukaryota; kingdom Metazoa; phylum Arthropoda; class Insecta; order Hemiptera; family Cicadidae; genus Magicicada; species Magicicada septendecula. The sequence continues at coordinate 117,476,145 of CM068375.1, read as the reverse complement.
CCAAAAGTGTTAATAGTATTAAGTAACAGTGCACCCAAAAAAGTTATTGTGTAGTTTATATGAACAAATCTTCACAGTCCCCCCATGGTTAAATATTTCATGTTGTAAAGCTAGAAAAGGACTAGTAATAATATTAATAAATAACCATGGACAAGTGTAAGTTATTGAATTATAGCCAATAAACTTTGAAAAGGTACATGAGTTGCCGTACAAATGAATAAACTTTAAGTGTTTTTTGAACAGTATCATATTTGATATGAAGTAATAATATTGCTAATGAAATGCTACTGAATTTATAAGAACATTCCATAGAATGAAATAATAAACAGATAGCTAGTGTTATACTTAAAATTAAGGAATACATCCTTAAAATTGGGAAATACAGAGCAGACTGTCAATAAATAGTTTTAAGAAGGTGTTAACCATTATATGGAACCAATATGTTATGTTCCTGTTCCATATATTAACTAGACAAATAAGATTTATTAGTAAGCGATATTATTGTTATAAGATGTTATTTTGTTGTTAATTTAAATTAGGAATGCCATATCTAAAGGTAGATATCATTTCCCATGTTATAAAATGTTTTTAATTATGTTACTAGGTATAATCAGTACACATAAAAGGTATTATTCAAGGTACCAGTTTTGATAGAGATATGTGTTATATTTTAATTGTACAATCAATAATCACTGTTATACTAGTCAAAGAACTAATTGTTAATAAGGTATATAAGGATAGAAAGTCAGAGAAGGGTACAAACTAACTACATTAGTAAAAATTTTGCAAATAGCAACACATCACATCTAGGCCATATAATGAATTTAAACTGCAGAATAATTAACAAATCTAGTCCTATAAACCAGTTAAACTGACAATATTTATGCAAGATAAACCCAACATACAGTAATACCATGTAAATAATACTTTATAAAGATATGGTCAGCAGATAAGCAAAATTACTTATTTATCTAATAAAATTATAAATAAAAATGGAATGTACTAACTGACATTATCAGAGGAGGAGTCATAGACAATTGAATTGTATTTAAAAACAATCATTAATAAACTAAATTGCAAGAAATTAAGTAAGAATAGACAATTATATCAATTTCAGATTTAATAGAATAATAATTATATCAGGGAAAATGGCTATTATTTGCTTAGACAACAGGAAATATAAAATTAGGCCTACCTTCCAGAAATGTAAGAAATATAATTTTTTAATGAAAACTTTGTAACACTATATTAATTATTATCAAAATAAGCAGAATAGAATAAAGAAACCGAATATGTATTTAGTATTTCGTACGGTTAATTAATAACGAAATTATTTTCTGAGTATAATGTATCAAAATAAAATGTATCGGAAGCTAAGATAATTTGAAACAATGTATAAGATATATTAAATTGGCTAAGATTTTCAGGAGACGAAGGAAATGAGAACAGTTCATTATTATACGTTGACGAATGTACTTAAAGTGATTATTTGCTCGAAGTAACCTATAATGGCGACTAACATTATAAACCGAGTTCGGTGAAAATTTTTATAAAAACTTATTTTGAGTTATTTTTTTATTGTGAACCGGTGAAGTGAAAATATGAACAGTGTAACACCAATAAACTGAACCACATACGACTAATTAATCGAAATAACACCAATATCACACAATTTACTGACGAACAATCAAGGTTAAACCCGACACACATAGACCAAGTGAGATATATACAATAACAACATTTTACACCAAGTGAACTATTCCACCATACACCAGTGACACTCAAATACATCCAGAACAATCATATACAATTGCTGAGACCATTTTCACTGAGAAAGGACATCTTTATTTAAATAAAACTTTCGTCCAGGTTATACGTTCCACTACGCATGCGCCAGTCGGCCATTTTGGGGAATTGTCGTCATCTTACTCCAGCTGTAGAGAACGACCTTCTGCCGCTGTTGGTTTGAATAAATATCATATGTAACTTTTATTATTTTTAATTATAACATTGTATTGTTTAATATTAAGGCATTTTATAATTGTAAGTGTTATACTTTCCTGCCCATACACTTCTCTGGCTATATCTTAAATAACCGTTTAAAGAACCATATTTTTATAATACTAATGTAAACTTTTTATATCGACCGGCCCTGAGTGAGTCGATACTACTTTGTAACATCGATTCTTATCGAACAAATTAACTATTTTATTAATAAACGTGCTGTTTTGTAATTTGGATTTGGTTTTTCTTTAAAAAAGCTTAACAAATAAATTATTCAAGCATACCAACTAACCGAAAGGCGGTATATACGAAACAACGAACGCTTCAAGAAGAAGAAGAAGAAGAAGAAGAGAGCCGTCTTTCGACTAGATTTGGAGTTAACCAGATTGTCCTTTAACAAATTTACTGAAAGTGACAATATTACAAAAATAAACATAATACCACTTCATTTCTAATTACAAACAATAAACACGATTAGTTCCTAAATATTAGGATTAAAATTTACATAAAAAATATTTTTTCGGAAATTTTTTTTTGTGAAATAAAAATTTTTTTTTTATTTTCAAATTTTTTTAACAGCTGTCACACAGATTATTTTGTTTTATTACAAAATTGGCTCGCCCACCAGTGAGGGCTTAACGAAGACCAGGAACGTTACAAATTTAGCGTTGCCAAAGTGGAACATTCCTACACATACACTTACATTAAATTATTTTGTTTTATTACAACATACATTAATATAATTTTTCTCAGTTCAGTTTCTTCCACTCAATTTAACTTAATTCTTTCTAACTGATTAAGTAATGTACATTATTGTTATTGATGTCTCTTTGAATCAACATTAATTGTTACAAAGACATAAGGAGCTTTTGTAACTAATAACAAAACTGGTAATCCTTCTACTCATTTAAAAGTATAATTGGGAATTATAATGATTATTATCGCAACATTGTTTTTTACCTTTTTTCTGTTGTGTACACTTATGTTTGCACTGAAAGGACTCATTAATCTACACAGTCCTGTCTGTTCGATTAATTATTATTATTATTCTTCACTTATCACTTCACTTTTACCATTAAATATTGTTTACAGTTATTTCTTACAGACTACCATACATTAGTTCGTAAGAAATACTGTATTGTACTTCTGGGGTTAATGTAGGGGTTTTATCCCTTTCATTTTATGGGTTTGTTTTATTGTTACTAATGTTTACTATTCTTACTCCTTAAGATTATAAATTGTTTATCTTACTTTCTACTCATCACTTCACTGTTTATTGTTATCACTCCCTACCTACCTCTCACTCTTGGATGTTTATCGGGTTTTAAAACATAGTTTTATAGTCATTTTTCTATATTTCATGTTCTAGATCCATGTTTTTCGGTATCCAAGCCACTTATAGTATATAATTAGTAAAATAGTTTACCTTCTTCTTGTCCGTCTAGTGGCCTTTTCTCTATATTTTATTCAACGCGTTTCAGGACATATGCCCCATCATCAGGATATCCCTTGTTGAAGTTCGTCGATCGTTAAAATATTAAAAACACTGTATATACAATTCTACACATAACAATAAATATAATATAAACATAAAAACACATAAAATCTGGGTATTTTATTGGTTTTTATGTTTATATTATATTTATTGTTATGTGTAGAATTGTATATACAGTGTTTTTAATATTTTAACGATCGACGAACTTCAACAAGGGATATCCTGATGATGGGGCATATGTCCTGAAACGCGTTGAATAAAATATAGAGAAAAGGCCACCAGACGGACAAGAAGAAGGTAAACTATTTTACTAATTTCATGTTCTACTTTTTTTCTCACTATAGGGTTATTAATAATACACATATTCTATTAACAAATGTTTTTCCTTAATTACTATGGATAGTGTACTTCTTGTTTACATACTCTATATAATATTTGTTACTATTTTTTGCTTTCTTATTTGTGTTTTGGTATTATTTGTTTACCTTTGATTATTTGTTTTGTTTTCATTTGTCCTATCACTGGGATTGGGGTTCGTTTCTACCTACTCACTTACCATATCTATTGGGTTATTTTGGTTAAATCGCATTGTACTATTGTTTTCAAGTTTTGCTTCGTTGCTTGCTACGTTTCTCTTATCAGAGATTACTTTTATTATTACCTTTATATGTTTGATCGTATAATTATGTTAAATACCCATTCCTTTATCTTTGACTCATCCCTTTTAATTTATAGTGTTAATCATTTAGTATTTTATTCTTATCATGTTGCTTCACAAATGTATGCTGAAGATATGTACCCTTACAATATCTAGACAAAATTATCAGACAACACACACAACTAGACAACAACATTGCAGTAAAAACAACACAGACCTAGTAACAAAAATAAAAGACATATACATCCCTCATAATGCCACATTAGCCTCCTTTGACATTAAAAACCAGTACACAAACATCCCCATCTCTCAAACAATCACCATCCTACAAAACAAACTCGAACAGAACAACACACCAGACGAACTTATCAACGAAATAACAGAAACTCTGAACATTATCACAAAACAAAACTGCTTTACTTATAACAATAAATATTACACACAGAATGATGGTCTACCAATGGGCTCCCCCATATCCAGCGTTCTAGCAGAAGTCTTCCTCCAACACTTAGAAAAAACAAAAATACTCACAAACAATGACAGACACTCACATAAAATACTACATTGGCACAGATACGTTGATGACATTCTAATACTATACAGGGGAAACAAAAGACAATGTGAACAGTTACTAACGCACATAAACAAAATACATAAAAACATAACCTTTACTGCCGAATACGAACACAACAATACCATAAACTTCTTAGACCTCTCCATCACAAAACTAGAACACAGGCACAAATTCAGTATATACAGAAAACCAACTACAACTGACACACTAATACACAACTCCTCCAATCACCCAATATAGCATAAACTAGCTGCCTTTAGAACCATGATATATAGACTTAACAACATCCCCTTTGATGAAAAAGACTACAAAGACGAACTAAACACGATAAAATATCTAGCAGAATCTAACGGATATGACAGAACAATAGTCAGTAAACTCCTACACAAAACACAAAACAAGCAACAGACAAAGACAGAAAACAACAAATTCATATCACTAACATACATCAACTGAAAAACATTCATACAAACTGAAAAAATAGCCCACAAATTCAAAAAAGCAGGATACAGAATCGCTTACAAAACTACTAACAAAACAGAACACACACTATCAAAACATACACACAAAGCACAAAACAAATTCGATCTAGCCGGTGTTTACAAGCTAAATTGCTCAAATTGCAACAAATTCTACATAGGCCAGACAGGACGTAGCTTCAAACAGAGATACATTGAACACACAAAGGCACTCCACTCCACTACGGAATCCACCTTTGCAAACCACCTCATTGAAGCAAACCACACATACAAAAACATCGACAATAACATGAACATTCTACACGTACACACAAAAGGCCGAAAACTAGACATTCTAGAACAATTGGAAATATACAAACACACGAAAACAAATAAAAACGACATCCTAAAAGAACAGACACAATTCAAATCGCACGCATTATTCTAACATATCTCACCCCACACACACAGCATCGATCTTTCGAAATTCGATTCCGTCGCCCACAACAGGACGGACAGCGCTACCAGCGGCAGCCTCTGAAGAAGCCTTTTAAAGGTGAAAACCGGTTCAGGTTGTAAGGTAAAACTTTATGTTTTTACTTATAAAAAACTTTGTGTTCCGAGTCGTTAATATAATAGTTGTATTTAGAAATAATAAGTTAAGACTAATCAACATTACTATCTTTAAATTGGTTGAAAACCCTGTGATAACATCCTGAAATCAATCCCACTAAAATAAACGGTAATAACACAATAAGAATACGCGTTACTGAAACAGTTTAGAAGATACCTATTGACTGAATTGATTTTCCTATATTTCATATTTAAAACGTATAAGTAAATGCTGTGTAATAAATCTGTTTTTATATTTAGAATAGAGTTACTACTATATTAGCGCACGCAGCTGAGAAAATAACAAAATAGTCTAAAAATTAATAGATTAACAAAATTCGTCAACTTTTACGACCCTCTGGGGAGCTCCGGTCCCGCTCGTCCCCCCCCCCCCCGAAACGGCAAGCCTCGTCTCAGACGTGACACTTACGTCACAAAACGAAGCGGAGCGCACAGGCTGCCATCGTAAGGATTGACGTAGCCGTCTGCGCCGAAGACCAAGTCTCCGTTCTCCGGTAAAGACTGAAGCGGCTAACTTCCTCCAAGAAGTCTAGACTATACATTTTAAACTTTTCCTAAATGACAAAGAAAACTCAAGAGAAGAAACACTTTAAAAACAAAACAATAGCTCGAAGTGTTAAAGTTTTTATTATACGTTTAATTCGATCCGTAAAATTACGCATGCACGTGCGCGAATACCTATTTTGTCTATTGACTACACTTTAGTTATTACACATAACCCAACTTATATTCTCTGATATTTTGAAAGTTTTTGTTTCCGCCAGCAACTAAATTTTGATGTAACACTCAGAACGTACAGAACCTTGCCAATAATTATTTCTTAGTATGAGTGTCGTCTTCCATTTAAATTTATGTTGTAAGAGAAAAAAACGATGTTCAATGCTAATTCCCATGCGGGAGCTTCAGTTAAGAAATCATAATCGAATGCTTTTAAGTGTAGCAGTAAACAAAAAAACGTTTTAAACATAATTTACGATATACGATATATTTCGTTTATGAGTACTTTTCCATTGTATTACCAATATCATCTGCAATGAAATCGTTGAGTATGTATGTGTGTTAGTATTTTTTATTTGGTTGTATACGTTCAGTCGAGTCCGAATAAATCGAATGCTATACAAACTACACAACCTGCGTTTGTAATGCTTATTTATTATTATTATTATCGTCATTTTGGAGAACAAATGTTTAACGAAAATATTCTGTAATTCTACAACAATACTGTAATGCAGTACATTACGCTATAGGCTATTATTTTAGACGAGTTTTCCTACTTGCCAGACTACGCTACAGGCAACTATAAAAGAATTTCATTTTTATTCGTTGCAGACACGTTTATTATTATCACAGTATGTTGATTTGACTTGAGACAGTTCAAAAATATAGCGTTGGTACGTGCCTCCCCATAATCCAAAAAAGAACAGCTTATAGGAAACAGCTGAACATGTGTTTCACCAGAATGTCTGTATTAGTATGTCACTTAATATGCAGTGTATCTCCTAATAACGTGCACAGACACTTCTTAGTTACGATATCAGCTGTTTTGTAATTGATGTGTAATTAGAGAGACGCGCGGGTTTGGGCCTGATACTCCGTTGCTAGGTTGTCATCTTTAATGGCTCCTCTTTTCCCCTCCACCAAGTCACTAATGAATATGCGACCCCTTTGCTTCCGTACTGAATATTTATTAGCATCGCTAACTACCCTCTCTTGCTGACAAGATCTGGTTACCATGCCGCAAATTTCGGTTCCAATCTCCAGTCCTCCCCCTCTAGCCTGCCTCCATTACACACAGACACACACACAGATGCAAAGGGAGCTTGAGTCCATTGTATGCATATATATATATATATATATATATCCTTCACTTCAACCCTTCTCCGCTTCCCTTGTCGTGCAACTTAACTAAGCTCATCCCCTAAATTTAAACCTCATCCTCCCCTGTGCAGATGACAACTTACTTAACAGAACTTTTTTAGGTAGGTGCTTTGATGAAAATTACAAACTTCAGATAAACAGAAACACGATTTATTCTGTAAACGTGTTACAGAAATAGCATTTCGTCCATCCTTACATATTATATTATCTAATAACGCTACTTATTTTTATTTTGTAGAGAATAATTGTATTAGGTTCGTCTGAGGTTCATCAAACCCACGAATGGATGAAATGGTGGACGACTCTGGCTGGTAGGCCTACTTTAAAACTTTGTTCTCAAGTACTCGGATCCGGATCTAATAGGTCTCATACAGTAAGAAAGGATAGCGATTGGACAAGAAACTGTGGTAACGTTGAAATTACGATGTCTAAGAAAAAGTCTGACTGCTAACTTTTGAAACAGTTGAACCGGTAAAAATAAATTGCTAGTAAGCAAAACAAAGGATGGGAGAGGACGAAACAAGACTTACACCATCAGACATTATCAGGAGAGGACACGTACAATGAAAATGGCCTTTTCTACTAACAGTATCGTCAAGAAAATAGTTCAAAAGCAACCGTCCAATTTGTCATAAAATAAGACGGGGTTTTAAAATTATATGCGGTAGAGCTTACAAGGGCACACCAGAAGAATAGTTATTAAAAGAAATAAAGAACATTTCCATAAAAAGTACGATCTAACTTTATAAAAAACCACTTTGACAATTTCACATGAATGTGGCCACATATAAGTTACTGAATTAACAGTCAAATTTCATGGCAAAGTCTTTGTAGAATTCAGTGATAAACATGCAAGGTAAGGTGCAATGCAAATATGCCGGTACCAGCCAGCGAGCTATTAAATTTGCCGTGGTACATATCAAGATCAGTCAGTCGTTTTAGTAAATGCTGTATGTCCTATTCTGAGACGTGATATTTAAAAGAGTGTTTTAATTTTAAGGTTCAATTAACGTACCATATAAATAGAACCGACCATATATCTTGGTGTCTTCCGACAAGGAAATATATTCTTGATTTGATAAATAAATATGACTGATAATGTATTTGCTTATGTACATACAGATAGACCTAGGTATATAAACAATGCTTGCATTACGGGTGTACGCACGGTGTATGATTAGACTAAATAGGCCTATAATAGAAAGTGTTTGTAATTTCTTGTTGTTAATTCTCGCGCCGATGTCAGCTCGTTGCGGAGGTTTACGTTTGTTGTAACAAATTTGGGTTCGTAATTTTGGGTTAACAAACGCGAACACGGTCTCCGTCGTCAGGTATATGCGCCATACGATAACAGTTTAAAAAAAGACGAAGGCCGTAACGTAAACTGGCCGAAGTAATTATTGCGAAAAGACATGTGAACAAACAACGCCATGGCAGCGCGCGCGCACGCGGGTGTTTATGTGCAGGAGTTTATGGGAGGGGAGGAATATAAAGTCGGAGAGAAAGAGCGATGGAAGGAGGAGAGAATGTTTAGGGCTTCACTTTTAAACAAGATATTTTGAGAATCGGTTTGTATACTGAACAGGGACTAATCGCCCGTTAAATAAAACAACATGTCTACTTTACGACGGTGGTTGCACAATTTACAGTTAAACACTAACAACACGTGAACCTTGCCGGCAATTCTTGCACACCGGCATAGAAATAGTGTTGCGTATTATGTAGTCTATTCTCTATCTGTCTGTTGTCTATCTGTCCCTCCCCCTCTTACTGTCAAGATATACTGTTAATAATTGGCAGTGTTCAAGCAAATATATTCGTAAGATGTATTTCGTAAGGTATATTCCCTAGTTCACCTCTCTTACCAGTCATTCCTCTTCAGAGATAGACGGTATGTTACGGTCCTACATAATCAGCCTACTGGACACACACGCGCGCACACATAAACACAAAATATAAATTAATATTATACTGTAAAAATGTTTACAAATATTGTAAATATTTTGTTCTCTTACTTGAGAGACGTTTCGGACATCATGCTGTATGCACATCATCAACCATGTTGATCAGCCATGTAGTAAAGGTTTGTGTTTTGATGGGTTGGGTATGGGTTGGTATTGATTAATATTTTTTTGTTTTACAGGTATTTCCAGTAATTCCAGCATTTTAAAAACTGTGTCGTGTTTTATACGTATTAAGTTGAACTTATTCGCGTATTCATCTGTTGTGTATATATATTTATGTTTATATAGGTTTTTCAAATATTCAAATAGTATCTTAGTATATTATTATTTCGCAATTTATATCTTATGTTTGTGGCCTGTGTTGGCATATCAGATCTGGAAATAGTTATTTTTGTACGCACTTAAATGTTCAAATTGGCGTTTCTAAACTGTGTTTTTCCTATGTGATCGATATAAAATTTGTTGTCATTTTGTCATTAAATTCTGTAAATTCCGTTTTTAGAGATCACTACTGTATGAGTTTGTTGTAAGGCTATGTTGTTGTCTGCTTTTCTAATAACTATTTCCTTGATAGCGTTGTGTTGTTTGCCAATTTCATCTGGATTAGGTCCAAGGCGGGTTACGGTCTCTAACAGTGGTACAGGTTCGCCACACCAGTGAATTTCAATGATGAGCACCACGGTGGGGAGGGGTGTTAGATATAGCCTTGTGTTTGGACAGACTGCCGATTTGCTGGACAGTAGGTACACGGGGTTGGATTGACTCGATCTTGAGCCGAATCAATAGTATAATGAATAAACGACTTCCAAAACGAGGTTCGATCACTGAGCTATCATGCCGTTTACTCCCCAGCTTCTATCATTTCTGTTATTATTATATATACGTATATCGTATATCTGCCTGTGTCTGTCTTCATTCTTAAAAGTGATGGTCTTATTTTATATAATATTTTATTTCCATCTTTATTTATACTATTTTCATTTGAATTTATGAGTGTTTTGTGCATTCTACTGAACAGTGAATAGGAAGTTACCATTTAGTGTTGTGTTGTATAGTTTGAGTTCCTAGTATTCCTAGTGTTTTGAGAGTCCTACATAGGACTTTTGAATGTTTACATATTGTATACTGTACTGATTCTTTATAACAGTTATCAACCAAATTAATTATAAAATATCAGTATGATTATAAAATTACTTTTCGTTGTGATATTGCTTCAAGTAAACTAAGCATTTATCTTGAAGAAAGATTTCGGTGTTTTAAATCTTCAGTTTATGTTTGTTTGCGTCAACAAAGTCTAGCTATTTAGGAAATATGTTTATGTAAATTTTTGTTTATACTGTAAATTTTGCTCATTTGTCTCGCCGAATAATTGAATTGTGTTTTAGTGAATGGGAACTGTCACAACAGTACCGATTTTATCTTAACTGAAAATAAAACAAACAATATAAACAATACTTTGTCACTCATGTGAAAGACAATCTGGTGAACAAAAGTCACAAAGTTCAATTTATTACGCAAAACGGCTTGACTTGCACATTCCTGTAGCCGGTGAGGCATACCGCCCACAAATGAAAGTCGTTGAGAATTTTTATTCGGTAAAAATGTAGATCAGTGTTTCTTATATAGCTCTGCACACGAACTGTACCCTATTATGACAGAAAAGATGGTATAGGCTTATGTTTATATTTTTTCCACCGTCTTTTCGTATTAATGTTATAGGGATAAAGATGCACGCACTGCGTCCATGTGGCGTTTAGCTCGTGTGCACATTTTGCTTCTGTCTGTCTGTAGACACTAACAGAATTAGGGCAACAGCGCCTACGCGTAGCTCTGTCTCCGGATAATTGGTGTAGTTTTGACAAACTAAGAAAATAAGCGAAGGAAGAAATTAACTATAGTGGACTCCGAAGGGCGCTGGGAAACGTATCAGGTTGCGATAAACCTCCAAATCGTAAGTGAAACTTCTTTTGCAGTCGCTGGCTGGTTAGAACACGGAATACAAAACCTTCTATTAAACAACACGGTCACGTCCATGGCAGCAGGAGGTCCACTCACCATCACACTGACAAAAACAACTGAAGACCGGCAAAACATCTCCCTGTGTGGGGGTCACCCAGCGACAGTTGTCCGACAGTTGATCATATGCAGTGTCTTTGCGTCTGTCAGCGATTGTCATTCGGGTACGGAAGGCATTAACCCACAGAGTACCAAGCAAAACAAATAGGTCTGAGAAGTGCGTTTTGCTTTTGCTATGAGCAATTAACTAGTATTTGATCTAGGCCATTTTTTTTTTTTTGTATCGGCCATCTAAGGACCACATGCCAATTTCAATTCTTTACTCTTTGTTCTTTTCTTTTTTCCAATATTCTTTCCTCTTTTCACTGTGTCTCTTCTTCCTGTTTTCAGTCCACTTTCAACTTGCGTTTTTCTCTCTCCTACCCTGGACTCACTCCATTTTTAACACTTTTGCCCGAAAAACTTCTCTTTCAGTTGCTTCTTCTGCATGTATATTATTTTTTTCTAAATCCTTTTGGACTTCTTTAATCCAACTTGATGTTGACTTCTTCCCCCACAGATATTTGAAGATTTGTTTGTCAACCTACTGTCGTCCATTCTATATAAATGTCCAAAAAATAATAGTCTTCTTTTTCTCATTGTTTCTGTTATATTTTCTATACTTTGATATATTTCATCATTACTTCTTAATTTCCAGCCTTCTGAAGTTTCTCGTGGGTATAATACGATATTTTCCTAATAATTCGTCTTTCCAATATTTCTAGTTGTAGGCCTATTTATTTATTTTTTTTATTATTATTTCTTCGACCCTGTAAGAGTAGCCTATATATTGTTTGTGCTGTCTTCATTCGTTATGTTTAGCATTAAGTATATTTAAGACGGCTATCGATTTCTTGTGTAGTCGAACGTTTCTTTTTTAATAATAATTCGTCAAGTAGTGATGCGTAAAGTTCGTTTCTAAGTTTCAATAAAAATAATGCATCACCGATTAACGTTTAAAGCCATAAGTTTTATCTTCATCCATTTTTCCAAATTGTGCCAAACCCTTGACTTTATGTAATAACGGTAACCGGACTGTTTTGTATCAAACGAAGACGTCGATGTGGAGAAGGTTTAATAATGCTGAATGAGAGTTCAAAGACTCTTCTCGTGGATATTTTATTAAACAAATTCACATAGGCCTACGTTTTTTCAGTGAAATCTACAAAATATAATCTTAACTTTTTGCAGCTGCATTATGCATATGCTGTCTATTTACTGAAACAGAATTATTAAATTCCATGACCACAATGAGTTTGTACTTGTTTCAATTACGAGTAGCCTATATAAACGAGTATTATGTACTCGTATATAAACAAATTTGTGGAGTAAACATCAATTTTTATAGCACTGGAAGTATACGCCTACACTACAATTATATTTAAAGTAAACAAGGGATTCACTCATTGGCCCTACTCAGAATGTTTCAGAGTTTCTGAAAGTCTGAGTGTAAATTGATCAGAGTGCTGGGAAAACATGCATGTGCTTTTTTAATGCCTTTAAAGAAAATCAGATTGAGAATTAATTATTATAATTCAGCTGTACAGTCTATATTTCTCGTACTCATGCGTTTTCCAAATCGTATCAAATTTGTAGTTGTGTAATGCCAAACCGACTGTTTTGTATCAAACGTATGGCGTCGCCGTGGAGAAGGTTCGGTTCAGTTTTTTTTTGTTTAACGATGAGTTAATCGTTTAACCGCAGCGGGTGTAGTCAGCGAGTGTCTGGAAAGTGTCAGGACCGCGGCCACTACAGTGTTGCTATTCTAAGAAGTTCATTCGTATGACGTCACTTGTCATTCGATACTCTCATTTAGTTTTTAATTACATCCCTCGACGGGAAGTGTTTACATTTAAAATTGTTTCAGACTAATAACGCCACAGCGTGAAAGTGATCGTCTTTTGTTTTCTCGGCAGCCTTCAACACTTTCGACGATCGACATCGTCGTTCGTCGGTGTAGATCGACTATCTCGAAATTAGTCACTGAGTGTCTGGTTTCATGAGTAGATTGTGTCGACTATGTCTGACACTCTCGCTTCATCATTTGTATTTATTATATAAATAACACAAATCTCGAAAAATCAAGTTACTACACTTCACTTCAATAACTTGGTGGTAAAACATAAAGACTGGAACTAAAATCGATCATAAAGCATTGAAAAATTTCGAACACAATGTTATTTGAAGATATGTGAAACATTTACCTCTATTTTACAAAACTTATTTACTGTTTCAATATAATTAAATAATAAATATGTGAATTTAATATAGGTCTATATATTATATTACTAGCTGTTACCCGCGACTTCGCACGCGAATATTTGACTTTTAATAAGTATTTTAATATAATTTTTATTGTCTATGTCTACGTGTGTATGGCGTTCTGTCAGCTCGTATAACAATTTTGTACTCATTAGTCAAATTCTCTCCAAAGCTGTTTTCAACACTTGTACTATTTTAACTTGTACTAAATTATTATGTTGGTTGAACAGCCTTTGGAGATTTAAAAGTACCCGTTTATAAAGTCTTTGGAGGTATTTATAAAGTACCTGTTAAATCAAAAACGCAAAATTCTTTATTTTAAGTGTTACTGTGTTAGAAGCATTGTATAACACATTAAACGTTATGTTTTCCTCAACCATGGTTTTTATTTATTTCAGTAGTAAACTAAAAACCAAAAACCGTTGTCATCTAACCTCACAAATGAAAACAAGTATTTTCGCTTTGCATGAAGTAATAGGACAATTTACAATTAGGACACTTCTTCTTTTCCACATCATAATATATGGATACAATCGCATGTTATATAAAACATCGAAAATGTACTGCAGAAATGGATAAATATACAGTTCCGATGCCACTAAATAGCTTTTGTTTATTTACTTGTTACTATGGTAATTAATTCTGGTCTCCATGATGTTAACATCTTTAGTAGTAGTATTTAATAGGCTATATATAATTACTTATTCAATGCATCATCAGAAATACGTATAAACATAAATTTTATAATCGTTTAAGACAATTACAAGATATATAGACGTATTTGTATACAAAATTACAAAATATATCGATACAATCACATATTAAAAACATTAAAAACTGCAGGAACGGATAAAGGTACAGTTCCGATGCCGCTAAATATCATTTGTTTATTTACTTGTTACTATGGTAATTAATTCTGGTCTCCATGGTGTTGTTGACATCTTTATACACGTCAACGAAAAGGCATAATTAAAAGGGCCTAAATCGTGCAAACGGGGCAAAATATCAAATTCCAAGTTAGACAGTATTTTTCTCCTTGTGTCAAAGGTTACCTGTGCAAAATTTGGTGTTAACGGTGTGGATTTGTATTCAGTACCCATAAATCCTCAGGCTTTGAGTTATACATATCTATCTATCTATCTATCTATATATATATATATATATATATATATATATATATATATATAGATAGATAGATAGGTAGATAATATTATATTATATTTGACTGTTACAGATATGACTGCTTAACCAAGAATAAGGAAAGTGGGTAAAGTATGTTGTGCATCATGAAAAAAGGTATCCGACCCGTCACTGAAATATATAAAGGTTTTGGATTATAACACACTCGCGCGCTCACATATGAACTATTTTTCTTAACACAAATAGGCCAACAATTTATTTTAAATGCGCTCTCCTCTATAAAAGCATTTATTTAGTGATTAGAGTTTATGTACATTTCACAATCACTATTAGTCGTCTTGTATCTACAGAACAAGGTAAATTGATTATTTAAATCTATTGTTCTGAATTATTATCTACAATATTATTATACACAACAATGTATACAAATGTATTGGATGTATTATAATATTATTTAGTACGTTTTCACGGGATCAATACACATTATAGTTTTTTCAGGTAGCTTCTGAGTGTTCGTTGCTCCTGAACGTTTTCAGTGCAAAATAGCCCTCCTCAGGAACAACGAATACGAGGGAGATTACTACTCTGGAAAACTAAAGCGTGCTTGCTTGCGCGTGTGTCGTGAAGTCCAAATCTTATATCTTTTAAAGTTTGGACGTTTCTTTCTTTATCGTGCGTGTACAAGCTGCAACCATTTTCTCTATTCTTGCCAATAATATTATTTTTATGACTATACCATCCCAGTCCTCTTTAGGTCTTGCTTCATCTCTTTTTTTCTATTCCAGCTGCTCACTGGTATCTCCTGATTCGTTTTTTATAGGTTCCAAGAATTCCGATGTTCCTGGTCTTCAGGTCTCATTTTGTTTAAAATTGTGTTTTTTTTATATTCATTAACCCCTTTTTCTTCATCTAAAGGCCAGAACTTGTCTTTGCCACGAAAATTTTTATTCTCCGTCATTCTTTTAAATGCATCGTATCTTCCATCATGTGCATATTGTTAAAATATTTCCTTTTTGGCCGGCCTCTCCTGTCTTCACCACAATGGGTTTCCTTCAAAACGTTTTTAAATAAAGCGTCTGAACACACGGTCTAGAAATGTTATCTTTCACTTTTATATTTTCAGTAGGTTTCCCTCTTTTCCTTTTTTGAAGCTTCAACTTTTTTTCTTTCTAACCAACAAGTCTTGTTTATCTTTCTCCGCTTCCGCATCTCCATTGAGTCCAGCCAGGTCTTTCCCTTCTTCTCCGAAGTCCAGGTTCACATTTTTCAAATACAGTGCTCTAAATAAACGCTTATGCGAAAGTCTTTCTAACTTCTAACTCTGTATGGTTATTTCGGAGCAAATTTTGTTCTAAAAGCTTGCTCAGCAGGTGTTTTTCTGCTTTTCACTTGTGACAAACGCTCGTTTTCTTCTGTAATCATTCCACCCAGACAGCGAAATTGTTACTGCTGTTCAAATTGTTGATCATCGAATTTCAACCTTGATCTTTTTCCTCACGACCTCTATCTACTGTTATCAGTTTAGTCTGCTTGACATTAACTTTAGTTCTTTCTCACTCTTCTCTCTCTCTCTTTCTCTCTCTCTCTCTCTCTCTCTCTCTCGCGCGCACACACACACACACACACACACACACACACGCACACGCACGCACAATCCAATTCACAATATTAACATTTCCAAACAAATATACACTTGTACACACTCACCGGCTATTCGGAATAATAACAATAATGTGAACTATGTTCAAGTGGCGTCCGGGACGTAACGACGACTACATAGCTGGCGTGTATACAGCGTTTTATTGCGCTCAGAATAAATTATCCAAGGCGCAACATCGGCGCAGTAAAATCTCGTCTTCGTCGTAACGATAGACCGTCGCGCACACTCGTCGGCGATAAAAACGGCGATCGGTTATGTTGATACCGCGCGCAGTATCGACTGAAGAAAAAACTGTCAATGTTACTATGTCGCGGAGGTTTTCGACGTTCACTCGAAACTGATATACCCTTCCGCGTTGGTTCTGCGAACTGATTTTTTTTTTTTATTGCAAGCGTCGCACTTTATAACACGTAAACAATTGATTTGGAAATCTGGGTTCGAAAAATTGATATTGGACCATTAATTTGGCATGATATTTACTACGAATTCTAAAACAGGACCAGTTAGAAGTTGACAGCGAATTTAATTTAGAAGTTATTCACATAATTTAATTTTAATAATAAAATATATTTTTTGTAATAATTAGTCGATCGTTGAGAAAAATAAGATACGAAATCGGAAGGAAAAGGAAAATGTGGGAATAACGACGAAATTGCTGAGGTCATTCGAGTTATCGATATTTTCTTCATTTTCGAACGTGAAGTATTATAACAAAAGTAGAATAAAAAAAAAGTAAATGGTTTTGTGTATGGTAAAGCGATGAATACAAGTGTGGTAGTTACGTAATTTTATTGAAACGACAATATATAACCGTGGTTCACTGTTATATACTGTTATAAACTCAACACTCGGAAGGTTTTCATATAATACAATGTCTTCTTAGAATAGGAGAGCAACTTGTCTGCACCAGTCAGATTGTCTGTTAGTAAACACACTCAATCCAATGGACTCGCAGCTACAATTAGTTTGATGTTACAAGTATCAACTGCATCTTACCAGTTTCAGTGATCTTACTCGTTGTATCATCGTCATTCTGCTGTCAGTGCAGGTCTATTTTGTGACATACAGAAATATGACAACGCAACTACTACTTAAAAACTATATGCGACTGATACCAGTTGATTTGTATGCCATCGTTAACGGTCAAAACGAGGCGGTTACATAAAATTTTGCATCGTTCTTACGTAGGTACATATATGGTTCAACCAAACATCTGCCTGCACAGACAAAAACCACCAACCTTACCTTATGATTGCTTCATAATTTTCCATACGCATTCGCACTGCTACGAAACGAAAACAGGATATTTGCAATTTACAGATACTAACCGTTATGTTTATAGAGTGCTGACAACTGGACTGACCAATCAAGTAACTGACGTTTAATGTTATTCACTCGGTTTCTTTACATACTTTACGTTCCTTTATTACGTGATCAAACACTTTACAGTATATCACCGTAGTATTGTCACGAAGACGTGCGGAATCGAGGTTGCGATACTCTGTTGTTGAAATTCGTTTGACAACTCTCCGGGATATTTGGCCGCGTTTTACTACTGCCGCATAAACCAGACGTTTCGGCCCCACGGTTGGAGGCCATCTTCAGTGTAACGACTCGAGTAACCGGTGTGCTATTCACCACTTACTCACAGTGCTGTGACAAAAGAATTGGATAACTGGTAACAAGTACTGTGGATAACTGGCAAAGAACGCATCAGTTACTCGAGTCGTTACACTGAAGATGGCTTCCAACGGTGGGGCCGAAACGTCTGGTTTATGCGGAAGTAGTAAATCACGGCCTAATATCCCGGTGAGTTGTCAAAAGAAATTTCAACAGAGTTAACGCCTGCCGTAAAAGCCTAAGATACCAATTAGAGACAGAGATAGTTTTACGAAGTAGAGACAGCTATAGATATCGAAAACGAATTGTATAGGATTTTGTGGTGTAAACATGTGGTATAAAATCAGATGTATTTCAAACAAATCAGATTAATTCTTGGGCCGGCATGCCAGTCACAAAACTTGCTTGTGACTGATGATATTCAGAGTACTGGTTCTTTAAAAGTAGACAATGATGGGTTACCAGTATACGGAAAAATATCGTAAAAGCGTTATAAATAAAAGTAAGATTTCTAATGTTAAAATGTGCAACCGTCTTCAGGCCACGAATAAATTTCATCTAGTACTACGCTACAAGCTCGTGATACTATATCAGTGCGATAATCACAGCATGATCGTCGCAGATGCAGTAGGAGGTTCGTATAGATCAAACAGTTAGACATGAAACGGTTAGCGCAGATAGTAGCGGGGAGCAGGGAAGGCAGTGCAAGAAGTAGGGTGTGGGGTGACCATCCGTGACACATAACCATGTGTACACCATCCATGCTGCTTTTCAGAACACAAAATAATTGGTCCGAAAACAGCGCTTCAAAGCTACGCATGCGCAATGAGTTGTTTTGACACAGCGCCAGCAGACAATCGTTTCCTGTCTAATTATTTTAGCTGTACGACTACAAATAACGGGTGTATGAATGTGCAGTGTCAAAAAATAAATCTCATTGCGCATGCGCAGCTTTGACGTGTTTTTTCCATTCAATCGTTTTGTTCAGAACAGCTACATGGTTGGTGTGTCACATGGTTATGTGTTATGGTTAGTACCTCACACCCCACTTCCTGCACTAACTTCCCTTCCACTCAATACTATATGCACGAACCGTTTCACGCCTAACTATTTCATCTGTACA
The DNA here is from genome assembly GCA_034769895.1 of Magicicada septendecula. Classification (NCBI taxonomy): domain Eukaryota; kingdom Metazoa; phylum Arthropoda; class Insecta; order Hemiptera; family Cicadidae; genus Magicicada; species Magicicada septendecula. Next base: position 117,456,621 of record CM068375.1, on the reverse strand, counting down.
ACTACTTATAAAGAAAACTGAAAATTACCTTTAAAACAATCAATCATGAAACAAACATGTAACAAATGGGAAAGCAACGAAAACAGTGATATACTAATCTATGGATAATATTTACTCTATTAACCTAACAATGTAAAATATACAAAGACATATAAAACAAAACTGGAACGTTTGCCAGAGGTGATGGTTGAAAACCAGTTCAGGAAGAGAACCCACTGACATTGGAACAAAAACGACTGAAAAACTGTACTGTAATTATCGCATTATGATCGAGTATCCCTAGCATGCGATGCAGTCTTTAATGTAATTTATACGTAGCCTGAAGATGGTTGCAGATTTAGCAACCGAATGTTGCTTTAATTTATAAAACATTAGTGAAAGATAGATTCCAAAAACATTTTGCAAGCATTCATATTACTCGAAGTTCGGATTATTGACCGAAGTTCAAATGATCGAGTTATACTAAATAGAACAAACCATAATAGTAAAAATTATAATGCAAGGGTAAGAAAAGAATGTCAGTAGGCGTGTGGACAACATGTGTACATACACGACAACACACACACACCTTTGCACACTCACGCACGCACTTACACAACACATGAAAGAAAACCAATCAAAAGTTTTTTTCTTTACGTTACCTACACGGCAACAAATAACTGTCATTATAATGAGGTTTTCTTGTGTCGTTATTTTCTTTTTTCTTATTCTTCTTGTTTCGCTCTTCCTGCTGCCGCCGCCACCGCCGCCGCGATGTCGTAAAAAAAAATCGATGTCACATTTCGATTCTCGTGACATGTCGACGCCCACCACAATAATAACTTCTCTATCCAGTCGTTTGTATCTCTGAAGGCTCAATTTTCTGTCGTTCTTTTTGTGTGCGCGCGCAGCATATTTTGTATTGTTGTCAAACTTGTTCTCGTTTTGTCTGAATTATTTATTAAAAATTAATTTTTCATGCGAATTCATTAGCATTGCTGTCATTTAAATTGCCAGTACTACTCCCTCTCTGCGAGCAATTTAATTGTCACAGCGACTGCAAGAGGAAGTTGCGCGCACGCACACACACCCACGCGAATACGCGCGAACGCTCCCATGCTCCGGAGAGCGCTACCTAGAATAGGTCGTAGTACAAGGGCACGATTTTTAATCGATTATTATGTTCTTTTTACATATTGAGGAACTGACAATAATGATAATTATATAATAGTAAACTTTATTATTATTATGGTAATTGTTGTTTTTTATATTATTATTATTATTATTATTATTATTATTAATATTATTATTAAATGTTAGATGCATCCATTATAGAAAAAAAACATGCAAGGAGGAACTACAATAAACTTCATCCTTTGGACAAACAAATATAAAAGACGGATACAGCTGTTCTGGTGTGTACATGTGTAAAGAATGGGGGAATAATTGCTACCAAAATAAGTCCTGTCGAAGATACCAAAATCGACACGAAGAGGACAAGACAGATTCTGTAAAAGTTGAAGGTAAAGAACTAATACAAGAAAGAAAGTACGAGGTTAAGAAGAAAATCAATGGCTAGCCAGGAATAGTTGGGGATTATAAATTGGAAAACCACGAAAGGCGCGAGCACACGCCCATATGTTAAACGCGCCTAACGAAGATATTCTTGGAATATATTTCAAAGTGTAAAGGTAGAAGGGAGAGGAATAACAAAGTCAAATCCGAAAAGCCAACATCGAAACAAAACTGAATTCAGAAGTCTATAACTTAAGAACACACACGCGCGCACATTTATCTGTCTGTCTGTCTGTCTGTCCCTCTCTCCCTCTCTCTCTCTCTCTCTCTCTCTCTCTCTCTCTCTCTCTCTCTCTCTCTCTCTCTCTCTCTCTCTCTCTCTCTCAAACCTTATTAAAACCTTAAATACATAACTGTTTTATATCCTCATAATTTGCTAATCAAAGCACCGAGTAGCCTATATGGGGATGGTGACCGTTTCGTATGTTTCACAACAAATTTATACAGTTTATAAACAATAATGTGCTCATAGAGATCCTCGATAATTCGATACGATTCGGAGACTGACAAATTACTTAAATATCATTAGTATTAGGTGGACAAAATCAGCCCCGGGTTGCTAAGCAAGACCTCTAGATGTAAGAGATACAGTTGAGTCTTTAGTGAAAGTAAGGTTGTTTTATATCGGTTATACGTACAGAGACACACACGCCCGCGCGAGTCCGGAGTTTTCGATTGGCCACTCGAGTCACGACCGTATTTAACTTTTATCGGTTATCGTTTGAACTATGGACAAAATCTTGTACTGTAAGTGGTAGGTGGAAAGAAAGAGAGAATGAGAGAGAGAGAGAGAGAGAGAGAGAGAGAGAGAGAGAGAGAGAGAGAGAGAGAGAGAGAGAGAGAGAGAGAGAGAGAGAGAGAGAGAGAGAAGGGGGCAGAGGCGCCAGATACACAGATATACTCAGAAAAAAAGATTTGGAAACAATGATTCTAGACGATACTTACTTAAGGTCAAGTCTGAATAATAATATTTATAACAATTTATGTAATGTCATAAGGAAAACATTGTTCTAATTATACCCGCGGCATGTTCGACGAAACCACGCACGAACACACACATCTGATTTAACCTTCTTTTATTTCCATTCTCTGTTTATGTACTTCTAGCCTAGATAATACACTATTCTGTCTTGTGCGCATTTTCACTCATCTACGCAAGGGGAAGGGTAAATGTGTTTTTATGTGCATAATGTTCTCCTGGAACTCCAAAATTGAGAAAACCGGGGTCAATCGATTCTTCTCAACGGTGGCAGTGTGGTAGGCCGTACAATGTTACTACGGTATCTTTAAAGTTGTTGAAAAGTGTGTGATAACATCCTGAAATCAATCCCAATTAAAGTAAATGGTAATAACACAATAAATATCGGTATGGAGAACCACACATGACTTCCATATTCTAAGATTTATATTTAAAATCATTTTCGAAATCAAATATAACCATAGAAACTACTTCTTTCTACTTACTGCTTCAGTCTTAACCACAGTACTGTGGTCACTAACGTATACCACCTCACGTTATCGCACTCGATTTTCACTGATGATGGAAGTCGATGGCATTGCCGAAACGTCTGGTTTTGTAGAAAACATTGGACTACGGCCAAATATCCCGGGAAGGAATTTTAACAAAAACTACTTCTTTGTTGCCGATAACGTTGTACACATATATATAAAAAATATGCATAAAATTAATGGCTTGTATAAGTTAATGATTGATATCCATTAAGTAGTGCTCAAGTTTCCAAAGTTTTAATATTATGATGTCCGTAATTAAAACATCAGAGCAGGTTTAGTGTGTTTGAGGGTACACCGTGGACAAAAGTTTTCAACATTTCCTATTGAGCGTTGCTTAGAGTAAAGCTGCGAATCTACAGTGTATGTTTCACAGAACAAACACGCGAAAAAGAAGGAGCGCTCCGAAGTCACTCATGGACCCTCAGCATCTTGCAGAGGGTTCATTCCCTAACGACGAAAACTGTCTATGAATCGTTCCTCTGTAAACACGTGCAGTTACACTGCCCAGCGATCCACAGGAAGCAAATTGCTATCCACGCTGGACACTTTTTCGACTTGCACGCGTTATGTTGGTATGGGTTTCGGCAATTACCATTTAAAATATCGGTATGGAGAACCATACATGACTTCCATATTCTAAGATTTATATTTAAAATCATTTTCAGCCAAACAGCCAAGGAAGGAATTTTAACAAAAAAATACTTCTTTCTTGCCAATAACGTAGTACACATATAAAAAATATTATCCCCTCCCCCTTCAACTATAATTTTGATTTATAGGAAATTACCCCCAGCCCGTTCAACTAGCCTCTTCATTTATAGATATTTCATCTACGTTTCTACAGTGGATTATTAAGATCTTATCAGGATACTTTATCAAAATTAAGTACTTTACTCATGTTACAACAAAAAATGTTTCAGGTAAACTGCCCTTTCCCCGTAACCGATCTTCACCAAAATCAACAGACATTGAGTTCTCTATAGCTCAGGCACATATGTAAAAAATTATTTGATTCTGTTTGAATTTACGGCAGTTATGGTTCGTCATATAAAACAGACACACACACAGACACTTTTCGGAAAACGACTTTTTTTCATGTTTTGAGTGTAGTACAATCAGAATCTGCAATAATCTCGAACACGATTTTTTTTGCCATCACCATACTTCCATTCCTTAAGGAATATGGAAGTAAAATTACCCATGTTAAAACATAAAACATGAGATTTATAAAACATATCTAAGATTTATATTTAAAATCATTTTTGAAATAAAATATTTTCAAAGAACCTACTAACGCTGGGGAAATCTGAGGAGCCAATCAGAGTTGGGCCTACCTGTCACTCTGCTGAATTTGGTGGAAAGCCCTGTCACTGTCGTCAAAGTATCAGCCTTGACAGGGTCCTCTTTTTCTGCAAAATGGGAGAGGAGGCTTGAGATGGAGTGAGTGACATGGTCCCCACCTCAATGAAGAACCCATTGTTTTATAAAAATATATTTAAATTTTGAAAACTGAAAATTCTTTTCTTGTTGTAAATATTTATATTTTATAATCAAAATGACTTTATCAAAAAACAAACATTATTTTTTTATAATAAGTACTTACATATGTTTCTTAATATGCTTACTTTTTCTTCAATGTTGATGATCATTTCCAAACATTCTGACAAAATTGTATCTACAGAACAGTTAACATTCCCCAGGTTTCCATTTCTGCTAATTTCTCATTACACCTTCCACTGACGTATTATTAACCATTTCATAAACTATCGTATAATCTTTTCAGATTTTGTGGTACAAAATCTGAAATTTTCAGATTGCCTGGCAACAAAATTATTTTATTTTCAACAATTACCATTGTTTGAAAAAGTTTAAATGAATTTTCAAGTACTTTACTCTTGTTAAAACGTAAAAGTTTGCTGGTAAACTACCCCTTCCCCTTAACTGATCTTCACCAAAATCTAAAGGCCTTGAGTCCTCTACAATTCACTGACGTATGCAAAAAATTATTTGATTCTGTTTGAATTTGCGGCAGTTATCGTTTGCCATAGAAAATACGCTTGATAAAAAACGTTGCAGGTAAACTACCCCTTCCCCTCAACCGATCTTCACCAAAAACAATAGGTCTTGAGTACTCTACAAATCAGGGCTGTATGCAGAAAATTATTTGATTCTGTTGGAATTTGCGGCTGTTATCGTTTGCCATATAAAATACCCTTGTTAAAAAAACGTTGTAGGTAAACTACCCCTTTCCCTTAACCGATCTTCACCAAAAACAATAGGTCTTGAGAACTCTACAATTCAGGGCTGTATGCGAAACATTATTTGATTCTGTTTGAATTTGCGGCTGTTATCGTTTGCCAAAAAAAAAAAATACGCATGATAAAAAACGTTGCTGGTAAACTACCCCTTCCCCTTAACCGATCTTCACCAAAAACAATAGGTCTTGAGTACTCTACAAATCAGGGCTGTATGCAGAAAATTATTTGATTCTGTTTGAATTTGCGGCTGTTATCGTTTGCCATAGAAAATACCCTTGTTAAAAAAACGTTGTAGGTAAACTACCCCTTTCCCTTAACCGATCTTCACCAAAAACAAAAGGTATTGAGAACTCTACAATTTAGGGCTGTATGCAAATAATCTTTTCATTATGTTTGAATTTGCGGCTGTTATCGTTTGCCATAAAAAATACCCTTGTTAAAACATAAAACGTTGCTGGTAAACTACCCCTTTCCCTTAACCGATCTTCACCAAAAACAATAGGTCTTGAGAACTCTACAATTCAGGGCTGTATGCGAAACATTATTTGATTCTGTTTGAATTTGCGGCTGTTATCGTTTGCCAAACAAACAAAATTACCCTTGCTAAAAAAAAACCGTTGCAGGTAAACTACCCCTTGCCCTCAACCGATCTTCACCAAAAACAATAGGTCGCGAGAACTCTGCAAAACCGGGCTGTATGCAAAAAATTATTTGATTCTGTTTGAATTTGCGGCAGTTATCGTTTGCCATAGAAAAAAAATCTACAGACAGACAGACACACAGACACACAGATAGACACACAGACACTTTTCGGAAAACGACTTTTTTTCATGTTTTGAGTGTAGTAGAATCAGAATCTGCAATAATCTCGAACACGATTTTTTTTGCCATCACCATACTTCCATTCCTTAAGGAATATGGAAGTAAAAGCGTGCAAATGTAAGAAAATAAACATGAGTGAGGCCAGAAATAACGCGAATTTTGTGTGTGTGTGTGTGTGTGTGTGTGTGTGTGTGTGTGTGTGTGTGTGTCTTCCCTGCCTTTTTATTGCGGTAGTCATAATAATAAAATGGAAACGTAAACATTACATAACTGAGATATGCTTGCCTGCCACGAACGATATTGATGTTTGTAACAAAATTTTCTGTTTGTGCATTTTGAGTGTAAATTAATCCATTATACTATTAACTCATACATGATTTACATTAAAATGAAAAAATTATAATTTTATTGCCTGGCAACAAAATTATTTTATTTTTAACAATTACCATTGTTTCAAAAAGTTTAAATGAGTTTTCAAGTACTTTACTGTTGTTAAAACGTAAAAGGTTGCAGGTAAACTACCCCTTCCCCTCAACCGATCTTCACCAAAATCGAAATTCCTTGAGATCTCTACAATTCAGGGACATGCAAAAAATTATTTGATTCTGTTTGAATTTGCGGCTGTTATAGTTTGCCATAGAAAATTACACTTGATAAAAAAAGGTTGCAGGTAAACTACCCCTTCCCCTTAACCGATCTTCACCAAAAACAATAGGTCTTGCGTACTCTACAAATCAGGGCTGTATGCAAAAAATTATTTGATTCTGTTTGAATTTGCGGCTGTTATCGTTTGCCATAGAAAATACCCTTGTTAAAAAAACCTTGCAGGTAAACTACCCCTTTCCTTAACCGATCTTCACAAAAAACAATACGTCTTGAGAACTCTACAATTTAGGGCTGTATGCAAATAATCTTTTGATTCTGTTTGAATTTGCGGCTGTTATCGTTTGCCATAAAAAATACCCTTGTTAAAACATAAAACGTTGCTGGTAAACTACCCCTTTCCCTTAACCGATCTTCACCAAAAACAATAGGTCTTGAGAACTCTACAAATCAGGGCTGTATGCAAAAAATTATTTGATTCTGTTTGAATTTGCGGCTGTTATCGTTTGCCATAGAAAAAATTCTACAGACAGACACACACACAGACACTTTTCGAAAACCGACTTTTTTTCATGTTTTGAGTGCAGTACAATCAGAATCTGCAATAATCTCGAACACGATTTTTTTTTGCCATCACCATACTTCCATTTCCTTAAGGAATATGGAAGTAAAAATACTCACTACTGATACGTTACTTACATGCTACTGCTTGACTGAATTGATTTACCTAGGGGAGGTTGCCCTAGTACCGGCCACCTTAGGTTTTCGTGATATTTTAGGTAAAATGTTACAGATTATCGTCATATAATATTTACGAATTTTAGATAAAAGCTTTATAAAAGGTATGCTGTAACTCAAAATAAATAATTGTATTTTTAAATTTATTAAAAATCGTTTTACAAAACTAACACATTTTCATTCTCATCAAAAAAGTTTTCCTAGTACCGTACATTTAATTAATAATTTTAAAACAATACCAAAATAAGTTCAATTTGTGTCAAATGAAAATAATCGATTAATACAATAAGTAATTTTTGTTTTCAACACTTAAATCAGTATAAAATTGTTTATTTACAACGATCACAAATAAAAAATTCGACATTTTCACTGTCAGCACAATTCACATGAGCCCACCCGTTACAAAGCAAACACTGCACCCAGTCTTCCAAAAATGTTTTAGATTTTTTCGAACCAATCGTGCTTTCATTTTACTCTGCACCTGTTTTAATTTCCGCTTCTCTTCAATTGTTTTTTGTCCTTTTCCCATCTTAGGCCAATTTTTCTTTTGCCTCTTCGCCTCTTCTTTTTCTTCCAATTTGTTTTTATACGGCGTTGAAGTTAAAACCTCTCTCTTTTCTGCTCTCCTCTTCCGGAAAGATATTTTTCTCTGTAAATTTTCACCTACCGGAGAAATCTGTTGAATAACGTTTTGAAATTGGGTGGATGTTGATGGAATTGCATGATCAAAATTGGAGTCAGAAACAGTCTCAGGAACAGAAGCAGTCACTGTAGTCGGGTTTATATCTGGCGTATGTAGTGGAGAAGAAACAGAAACATCTTTTCGTGCTAAAGAAGCAGAAACATCAGTTATAATTTTGTTTTCAACATTTTCTTCTGGAAGAGTCTGATTCAAACTTGGTAAAAAATCTATGTCCGTAAATATATTTCTGTTAAAAGGGTATATTCCGGTGCACTTAAAAGCTGATTTGGCCAGTTCCATCCTGCAAACTGTAGTAAATGCTTTATTTACTAACCCACATATGTCCTGCTCAGTAATTTTTAGACCTGGTCGACCATACGTCTGCATCCACCTTCCACAAGCCTCATTGAATGCTGCCTTGAAGCGTTTCATAATGGTTCGATCCAGAGGCTGAAGCTTGTGGGTCGTATGTGGGGACAAACTTAGCATGTGTAGGCTACATAATTTTCCTTCGCAAACAGAATGACCTGAAGGTCTTTATGAGTGCTGTGTCCATCTAGTAAAACAGGGCTTCCTTTTGTAGGATGAACATGTTTGACGAATGCTTCTAGCCATTTTAAAAATCCGGACACAGTTATCCATCCGCTATCCTGTGCGTCAAAAATACTTCCCTCCGGAGCATATTTTTTGAGCTTCTGGTCAATTCTTGCCATCGGAAACACAAATAGTGGCGGTATAAATTGGTCTCCAGCATCGTTAATACAGAGTAAGACAGTAGACGTAGGCCTGCGCAGATGCTGTGTAATAAACCTATTTGTATATTTAAAAATAGTGTTATATTAGTGTACACAGCTGAAAAAATAATAAACCGGCCTAAAAATTGAGAGATTAACAAAATTCCTTGTCAATACTTTTCAACCCTCTCGCTGGGGGTACGGTCCAATTCGCCCCCCCGCCCCCCAGAAAAAACGCTCTTGTTTTCAGCTCCGGGTGTAATCAGCCTGTGGGAATGAGTACATTCAATAACATTCTCGGACAACAGCTAACGGCTGAAGCGTAGTGCTGCCCAAACGTCCTCCTTTGTACGCTGTACAGCTCAACATGGTAGTCTACTCTACCTGGCTCTATTAACATATTTCTGTATTACTCAAGGGGTCACTATTATTGTGCTTTTCAAGAGATGAAAGTGGGAAGTGATTTAAAATTGTTGAAGCTAGTCTTTTTATTGAATCTTGTTCGTGTTGATTTTTTCTCTTTTCAGTTTCGCGGTACAAAGAAAAATTATCTTGTTAAACGAATTTGCCACGTATTGGTTATCGAATCCTCGTTTTACAACAGCAGTGTTTAAACTTTGCAAATATAACTCGGAAATAAATCTGAGCGTGACCGGAAGGTTTCAAATTGCCGTGGTTATGACGTCGTCCCGATATCTTCACGGAAGATGCTTCAATCCAGGCGGCGAGGCCAAAAACCCCTTTTCTCATTTTTCGGTCCGTTTTGTTGTACCGTTTTCATCCATTGTGATGAAGAATATAATATTTAAAGCAATCATAAATTTTATCTTTAAATCATTTTAAACGTTTAAACAAACAAAACTATGGCGACAGTACGCCCAGAATAACGTTATGTGGGCCTACGTTATTTGGAAGTAAGGTTGACGCTAAGCTTCGCTTGCCTTCTTTGCTCCAGGTCAAGAGCGTAAAAGAGATAGTTAAGAACTGCTCACTCTGCAAGCGGAAAATAGCAACGTCTTCTGTGTACAGAGGTAGACAGGGCTCGTTGGCAGATTGAGGAAGTCATTACGTTTGTTGCAGATCGTTCTGTTACTAAACATTAAATCTAATATATTAAATATGTTTTAAGAAGAATGGATGTGAGGGGTTAAGCTGAGATGGCAATGGATAGGAGTCATTGGAGACATTGGTGTTGGAAGCGTTGTTCTGTAGTGCTAAAGAAGAAGAAGAAGAAGAAGAAGAAGAAGAAGAAGAAGAAGAAGAAGGAGGAGGAGGAGGAGGAGGAGGAGGAGGAGGAGGAGGAGGAGGAGGAGGAGGAGGAGGAGGAGGAGGAGGAGGAGGAGGAGGAGGAGGAGGAGGAGGAGGAGGAGGAGGAGGAGGAGGAGGAGGAGGAGGAGGAGGAGGAGAAGAAGAAGAAGAAGAAGAAGAAGAAGAAGAAGAAGAAGAAGAAGAAGAAGAAGAAGAAGAAGATAAAATTCGCTCTAATGCAATGAAATGTGTGAAGATTACGTTAATACAGTTACTGATGTAGGCTACTTTGCCGTACGACTGAAAGTTGGCATCTCTGCAGAACTCATTGTAAAGCCACCACTGTCGCCAGAATCCGCCCGCTCACCCTTACACCCTTTGTAATCCGCAGACTACAATACTCACGGACACATCCTGACGTAATACCTTCTGACGAATCATCCATGCGACCGCACAAACAAACAAATATTTTATTATTCCCAATAGAGTACGTAGTTTTTCTAATAGTTTTCTCGTTTGTTGGTTTCAGTGGGCCTCAGTAGCGTCTTGGTTTTTCCGACCGGAGGCCAGTGGTGCGAACACAACCAGTAGTAACCTGACCACAACCAGTACACCGTCGACGAGGACGGCGACGTCCAGGGCTCCTGGAGACCCGCACTTCGCGTCGGCGCCCACAATATGCACGGTAAGCCTCTAGCCTCTCTGTTAGCCGTCTGTTCTTCGCGTGTGAAGAACGACTATGTAAACTAATAACGACGTTATTCCGCGGAAAGTAATGTCACGAAACAAAGCGATTTATTCAGGAAGTCAAGCATTACGCTGTCCACCAAAGTGGATTATACAGACTAGAGAGACTCAGAATCAATGATCTAACGTTTTCAGTAGCAGTATAAAAAAATAATAGTGTTATTCGTATCTGGATGATACGAAGAATCATTAGATTAGATTCCGGACAGTCAGTTTTCGTGAGTATAAACGAAGTCTTCCTGACACCTGTTTAAGAATGCTGGTTATATAATATTAAATTTTTATTTAATGACGCGTCGGGTTGTTTCACTACTGAACCAATAGTTCGGGGTTCGTAGTCAAGAAATTTATTTATTTTTAACAGGGGCTTAAGTGACGTGTAATAACAAATATCAAAATATGCCTATAAAATACGAATTCTTCTGTCTGGTCTGGTCTGGTTTAACTTTAATGACAGTACTGCAAACGTATTGCGTGAGTTATTCCGAATCGATGGATTCGAATTCAACACGAATGGATAAAAAATTGATAAAACTTTTTAAGGAAAATTACATATTAAGTAGTCATAGGCTACATGGTGACTGCAATGAAAACGATTCGATTCGTTTCATAGTCTATAAAAAAAAATGATTAAATTTGTTTCATAGACTATAAAATGTAAGAACGTTTTGGTTATAATACAGTATTAAATTCGTATATGACGCGCGTGACCACCTGTTGAGATAGGCTATAATTTTCGAAAAATTTTGTTTCATTTAGAAATTTTAATTTTGTAGATCATTTATGTGGCAGTGTCATTCACTGGTTCCAGACAAAATCAATAACCTAACCGATTATTGTATAAATGGTCTTTTCAAATTGAATAGTGAAACCTTAATTCAAACATTTAAAAGCTCAAATAAAAATTGCATGTACATATAAAATTTTTCTTCTGAAAAATAATGCATTTGTTGAATCTCCGCAAGTGGCTTCCTATGACGCTCATCTTAAGAAAATACGCGCCATTTTGTAGACTGTACGTTATAAACGCGCCAAGGGATCTTCTTGTATACAAGTTTAAATCGTCCGTAAGTAATGCGACATTTATGTTATAAATGAGCTTCTAGATTTTTTACAACTATATTATTTATCGACTGTTTACTTGATGCTTTTACATGGCCTATTAATCGATGTTTACATGGAATGTTCCCTTTTTTTATTATTATAGGCCTATATTGGTGAGTTTGTTTACAATTTAGGTAAATGTGGCATGGAAATGATTAACTTAACTGTTTTATCTTCTTCAGCATCTTAGTCGGCTAGGTTTAACTCTTGGGACGGGCAGTGTCTATCTTTAACGCTAGGTTCTCTCTTTAACGATTTGGTACATTGGATTGATATTTCTGTGGTATACAGTTGTCGTGTCTGTTGTCATATCAAGCATCTGGCTATACAGCGGCTTGTCTGTACTTATGGAATTAATTTTGAATAGGCCTAAAACTTGTATTTCGTCAGCTCACTGCGTGGTAAGCTGTCGAACATTTGAGATCAAATGAACTCGGTGCTCACATAGAGTCATGGGGAATTTGTGGGTCAATTCTCCGCCAAACGAAGGGTACAATACGTCATCGTTAATACACCGTCAGTCTTATAAGTCTTACTCCGTCCCTATTAGATCATAGGCTTCCCGTTGTCTTTTCTATTCTTATCTACCGTGTGCCAAGGTCATCCGTCTAGGTCGAAGTCCATACAACTTGGGGACTTCTTTTTCCTCTTCTATGTCCCCCTAGGTCTCCATTACATCATTATGGTTTAATTCATCCTGTTCCTTTAATTTCCGAAGGTGTGATACGCGATGTTCCACTTCTGCCAAGCAACTTATTCTCTACTTGCTTTACACTTGATATGCTCTGAATCTGCTTCTTTCTTTTCCGCCTGTTAGTCTTATCCGTAGTATCTGTCTTCAGTTAAAACGGTATCTCGTGGAATTTCTATACCACTCCGCACACATTCAGCGCGTATTAGATAATACAATTAGAGAAAGTGCGAAAGGTGTTGTTTTAATAAGTCTTGTTATTCTTGTGGAAATAAATGCCTTACATTCCGGAAGCCTGAGAAACTAACCAGACGTTTCAAGCTCACTTCAACGTTTTTGCACAGACGTTAGCCTGTAAAAAGCTGAATCTGATAATAGGCTTTTTCATTTGCATCACTACTCTCCGATCAGAAAAGCCGAAGGCGCTACTGAAACCCGCTAGTTGGAAAGCTTGCCGAAACGGTTTTACAAATATACAGGTAGGCCTATAGGCTATTTTAGACAGACAGACGATTAAGTGAATGACGTAACAGCTGTAGACCATAGTCATCAACCATTTTCCTGACTGAAGTTGCAAGAACAAGATTTAAAAAAATAAACTAATATTTTCGCATCGACACCATTAACATCACCCCTTTGTTCGTCGTCATCATGATCGTCGTCGTCGTCATCGTCAGCATCATCACCATCATGATCGCCATCATGATCATCATCGTTGTCATTATTATCATTGTCGTCTTCGATGCTATCAGTTTAAATTGCTTCCAGACTTCACTATTCGTCACTATTACCTCTCACTCTGACATTACTTCGCTATTAAATTTCTGCCTTCCATTATATCATTACTTATTAATTTAAAAAAAAACAGAAGGTTCTAATTAGCAAAATGTTCAAAATATATCAATTAAACTCTTTTTAAAAAAAAAAGCAATAAGCGCCGCTTACTTGAATCACCGGGTATTTGAATCAGGTTCTCAAATTCCAAACCGTTGCAATGTAGCCTATTTCATTGTCTCCGTGTTACTGAATCATCAGTCTAAGTGAATCAGTTTATGAACCAACTTGAATCTAATAAGGCGGTGATCACTGTATAAACGGCTAGAGACAGGCCTACTATTAATACGATTCAAGAACTTACAGTTAATGTATTTGACTCTATGACCGACAATGCCGACTCTAACATGGAAACCATGGCTTCGTTAATTACAAACGGTCGCAAGAACAAACACAAACCGATTACACAGTCACAGTACACGGGTAATCTTATAAGAAGACCGCGGCGCAGAATAAACAGGATCGTAAATACGATTTCATCGCGTTTCTCGTCACTGTCTGCTTAAACTATGCGCACACACAAAAACGACAAGCAACGATAATTAAAATCAGCTGACGAGAGATGACCCGTACACTATAATGAAACTAGTTATTATTAATATTATTATTGTTACTCCTACCTCCCATACTTGTTACGATACTCTCCACCTCCTTATCGAAACCCTCTCAGTCACTCTCTCTTCTGTTCTCTTTGTCTCTCCCCAGGTGTTTAGGTCACAAGTCAAGGGCGATTCGCGGCAATACACTGGCAAGAATCTGTCATTATTTCGCTCATTATTTTTGAATGAAACAGTCGAGAGTCTGCTCGGTGATAATGAAACACCACGCTGCTTTGTTTAACACTGGCGCACAACCGTATTTGTAAAGCATCAATAGAATCACTACACCGTGTCCGGTGCAAGACGGACGCCCCGTTTTGTTTGCCAAGGACACGGTATTACGTTTAATCCGATTTTAACTGAATTAATCTTCCTAATTGTAGGGTCAGGATCGGTGAATATAAAACTGTTGTCGTTTACGTGGATCACGATTTGGAAAAAAATTGCTTTTCAGCGACCGCAGAAGACTCGGCTAACCAATTAGCCAGCCAATTGCGACACGCTTAAATGGTAAAAATACGCGTTGTATGGGCTTGATTTGCGTTTTGTCATCCTTTTCAAGGACGTTTTTATGAGTTTTGTTACGTCTTCCGGGTAGCCTAACGTTTCTGTAGTCACGGCCGATTCTTGATACCAGCTGCATAATTGAGTTGCTTATGGGAGGTTTTCCTAGACTATAGGTCGTAAAACAGTGCCAGCATCACTGTATAGGTATTATTATTATACCTGCTTATTATTATATACCTGTTTAAACTTAAGGAAGTGAAACTTGGACGATGACGAGAAATGATGAACGAAGAATACAAACAAGTGAAATGAAGTTCTTGAGGAAAACCAAAGTTTGCACCCTTATAGATCAAATACGAAATGAAGATATAAGAACTGAGCTAAATGTATATTCTATGGCTAGCAGAATAAGGGAAGGACAAATAAAATGGAGGCAGCATATCGAGAGAACGGAAGATATGAGGCTACGTAAACAAGTAATACGATACAGACCTCAGGGAATACGTGATATAGGTAGACCAAGGAAGAGACGGCTTCAGTGAAGTCGGAACAGGCTGTAAGCCTACACCTCGACGTGGAGAAGATTATTATTATTATTATTATTAACGAGAAAATTTAAGAATACAGAGGAAAATGGAGACAGCATTTAAGTCGCATGGGTGAAGATAGAATACCAGTAATTGTAAACAAGTACAAACCTTCTGGAAGAGAGGATGTAGGAAGGCCTGGAAAGAAATGGATCTGATAGTGTGGAGTCGGAACAGGCACATTGCCTAATCCCTGAAACGTATAAGAAGAAGAAGAAGATTATTATTATTATTATTATTATTATTATTATTAGCAGTAGTAGTAGTAGCAGTAGTAGTAGTAGTAGTAGTAGGAGTACTAGTACTTATATTACTTTCATTATTAAACTACATTATTTGGATCCAAATGGTAGTATTAATTACTTACTATCGTACCATTACATTATAAAGATAATATTCCTTAATATTCCTCCCCTACATATACATAGGTCTACTAATTTTTATATAAATAAGTGTTTTAGTGTTAGACGCGAATCGCCTGTTCCGGTTCCGAAGGATCGTAAAATAAACTTTTAATATCTAGTACTTATCCTAATAGAATTCAAATAAAAAAATTATGCGTATTTACAGTTTTATTACACATTTAATTCTATATTATTTAAATTGAGTATATATAAAACATTATGTTTAACGTCAGTGCATTTTGGTCACAGGGATCCATGTCTCCCAAATTAATTGTATAACATATAACATCCACCATAATGTCAAAAGATTATCTGGTCACTTACAATTTCACTCAAGTTCTGGATAGGCTACAAAAGGGAGATGTAGGCCTACTACGCATATTGCAGACATTAGGCATTCGATAGGTAACGGCTTGCTCCGCTCTCTGGTTTTTAAAGATTTTACGTATTTTAACTCGTTTAGTGTGCCATTTAAAATCGCTCGGCGTGGGTATCGTAGGTTGCAGACCTCTCTTCTATCATGTTCGAAAATTATATTTTCATTTTCTATATAAAATATTTCGTATTCTATAGGAAAAAACATTGAAGTTACTCAAATAGCATTTTCCAAAATCTTGTTTGTCAAGGATTAGATCATCAGACACTCTTCCTAGCTTAGTTCCATCTCCTTGCAGGTCGGCCGATGTTACTATATTCACGATTACATTTTAACGCATTTTTACATTTTAATTGCGTTTCTCTTCCATTCTTTCGAGTCATCTTCCCGACTACGTCTTCATACACTATTTATTGTAATATGTATATGTGATAATATACTTTATTGGAGTTTTAGGCCTATTTGTTCGTCAGGAAGTCTATCTATTTATTAATTTAGTTGAATAGAATATTTATCCTCTGTCTGGTCTTGTACTGAAGCTCACCCGCCAACAGATCCACCGTATCTTGGTTCTCCGTTCGTGTACGTGTTGATTGCTTTCCAAGCGGAGCCACGGAGCTTTAACCAGACCGTCGTACCGACAGGTTGTAAATTTATTATTTTAGGTAAAGTACTCTCCAGATGTACAGTGGTAGGGTAACACAGGAAGGTCAGTATTCTCCAGCGTCGTAATAACCATTACGCGACCATAACAGAGTGGTTGGTCAGAAGTGGCGTTTGCTCATTGACGTCATTTGTGCGTCACTTCCAGGAAGAGCGCTGACCACCGACCATCATTATTAAATCTGCAGCTGTTTGGCGAAATTAAATTTGTAACATTTCCCACCGTCGCCGTGCAGATTTTTTGCTTAAACGCTATTAAAAAGCATTTGTTTTTTGCAAAGTGCAAAGTTCCAATCAATCAGCGGTCAAATTTTGAGAAGAATGTTGATCTTTCCTGTTCTGTTAATTTTAATTTCGAGCAGAGGAAAACAGAGTCGCGAAAAGACATGTCCAAGCTTAACACGTAGCCTTTGTAATCGGTTGGCTTCGCTAATGCGTTGCCTATACATATTCTCACTGATGAACACCTCTACTTATTGTGAAATTCTTCGTTGAACGACAGGTTATTAACGATTACTTGTAAAGCTCCAGCAAGTAAAGTTAGAAATTAATTATTTTCATCTATTACAAAAGTAACTAGTGGGAAACTAAGTCTCAAAACAGAAGCTTCTATAAAATCCGCATGTGTATTGACTATCGTAAAATTCACTCTAAAGTGTTGAAATAAATGTTACTGGTCAAGCAATGAATTTATCTAACCTATTGGATAAAATACCCGGGGCTTCTACTCACCCCTTCTTAATTCTACGCTTCGCATCCTGTGATTTTTATTCTGAAGAAATCTTATACAGTAATATATTTTGCCTGGTCTCACTCCGTATTTACAAATGCTCCATCTCCTCGTCTAACCGAACGTTTGTAAATGATATTATCTATGATTCCAACTATACATAATTTTTCTCATCTTTTTCTCTCGGCAAAATCTTTTTCAAGTTTCTCTGTGTAATTCCCATTAATGTGCCACTCTTCTACTTTTAATTATCCATATTTTAGCCCTGCGGGAGCGACTCGTTGTTCGAATCTTCCTTTTGTTCGTTTTCATTGTCGTTAGTCTACTTGTATTTGATTTTAGTAAGAGCAAACATTGCAGACGATTAGTAACAATGTTAAAGTTTAGTTCTTATATACATATACCCATTTACTTCGTTATGATTTTACAACACATGAGTTAATAAAAGTTTATAAAAAACAGAAAAGTATCTATCGTTGTAGTCAAGAGGTAAAATTCAGAATTGCCTTAGTTAAGGAAAACCTTAATAAAAAGAAAAGGTTATTGTTCATTCCACTATACATAATTGAGAAAGAGGATGGCGAAGTGTTTTGTCTGGCGCTTGCTCCTACACGGGGCAGACTTAGACTCTGGGGAAAGAAGAGGAGAGGAGGTTACAGGCGTTGGAGCTGTGGACATGGAGAAGGATGGAAAGAATTTCCTGGAAGGATAAAGTAACAAATGAAGAGGTAGGCTACTTGGAAGAGCAGAAGAGAAAAGGAGAGTGTTGGATATCATCGAGAGCAGGACTAGAAATTGTTTGCGCCACTTAAGCGGTAAATACAAGGTAACGTGATGGTAAAACACTGGAGGGGCTTATAAAAGGAAAGCGGAATAGAGGACGTTGAAAAGGCCAGTTGATAGACGATATACGGTTGCTTTTCACGATAGACTCATATTACGGCTTATTTAAATTATAGAAATTATAAGTTTACTGTTATGGTTGAATTTTGTAATAATCTTTATATTGCAAAGCTCACTTACAGACACAAGTAGGCTACTTTACCCTGTAGAAACGTTCTATAAATTGTTTTATAGTCGATATTTGGCCGCTTATGAGATAGACCTGACAATTTTAACAAGTCGCGATTTCGATACCCCGATTCCGTACGTAGTAGCAGAGCATTCAGTCCATAAACAAAACTTATAAATTTAACAGCCCGTGATTCGATTCCCCAGTTCATTATTAAGGAATCTGAGGATAAATGCTGAGTTCAGGCATCATCGACTGTATTTTCAACCGATGATACAGTCGATTTCTCAAACCAACAGATTTAACAATTCGCGGTCCCATACCCCGATTCGGTACCGAGGAAATAGTATCTAGCAAGCATTCGGTCAATACGTTAAGAGTTCAACAATTCGCGGTTCGACAGTACCTAGGAATATTAATGGCTAATTTTAATCATATTTTTTACATCTCAATTAGTACAGAGGAACGTAGTTAATTTTTTTGGTTCTTTCTAAACCTTAGAGACGGTCAAAGAAGGTCAGTACAATATTTACGTCGACCATACTTTAATAATTCTGTTTCAAAACAAAAAAATAAGGTTATAATGAAAGTAATGTGTAAAAAAAGTTATAAAAGGACAGGTAGTAATAAGTAAATTACAAACAAATTTATTTAGTGACTCAACGTATTAAAAAAATATAAACATTCTTCGTTTTGGCGTGTTTGTATCTCTCTCTCCCCAAAAGAAAAAAACAGATTGTTGTAAGTCATTATTTTACTGAACTGTTGTTACCATGTGATAAATTAATATTAATATCTTGGTCGGTACGTCACACGCAGGTCGTGTACGGGATCGAAATTTCGGCACACACACACATAATTGTTTTAATGCGTTTCGTTCAATATGGTACTCTTTTTTTTTGTTTTGTTCCAGTTTTTAAGGACCCAATGTTTTCCACTTGGTGAATATCATTTCGTATTCAAGTTATTTTTTCTTCTTCTTCTACATTTTTTTTCTTTTGGTCGTGCACAGCTTTGGGATCACGACGCGCTACTATATCTTGAAAATTGGTGTAATTTATCTTTTATAGGATACACTGTACTTCCCATACAAGGTTTCCAGTCTGCCCGCCTTCCTTTATATATTGGCTATACTCTCTCTCTCTCTCTCTCTCTCTCTCTCTCTCTCTCTCTCACACACACACACGCGCGCGCGCGCGCGCGCGCGCGCACGCTGTGGAGGGGAACAACTAGTTATTTAGTAGTATCGGCTGTGAGAGAAAGATTTTGTCCCTCTTCCTCGTAATTATATATTACATTGATTGCCCCTCTCTGTCTCTCTCTCTCGCGCGCTCTCTCTCTCTCTTTCTCTCGCCTCACTTACCTGACTCTTACTCTCTCTATCCAGTATTCTTCATTATGGTGCACGCAAATTCGAGGTGTTGCTGTTCGTTCAGAATGCACAAATTAATTGAGTTTCTTTTTTTCTTTTTAATAATATATTAAACATACACTCTGTACTATTATTGTTTAAAAAAAAACACTTTCTCATCATCGCACCGGTTTATCGATTTTATTCCACGATTAATTTATATTAATGGTCGCTAATGACTGTTTATGCCCCGGGAACGGTAATGATCGCCAGCGCGTTGGAATTTGACATCCTCCGACAGATGTCGTGTCGTCATTATACGCACGCATAAACACGCGCACTCATCCTAAAAAAATTAATCGGCCTTTTTTAAAGAGTACAATTTTAAAATTCTTGTATAACTTTTTTAAGATGGCAACAATTTTTTTAATTTGAATTCTAACACTACAAACGATCTTGTAAAAGTTTCTGTATCTGCTTTAATTATATCGTGCACATAAGTGTTAAAAAAAACAAATAAATAAATTTGTACCTAAATACCAACTAAATTTACACTTTTTTAATTAAAAGAGAGGATCAACAAATTATATTGTTTTTATTAAGCTCAAAATGATACTGCAAATAATAATACAGAGAATATAGCATTGACGGAGAAGCAAACAAAGCAAAGAAAAAGGAATTTCATTGCACGGTGTTGTGGATTTAAATAAGACATGTTCTTATATTAATATGGATTTGTAACTAACTGGATTCTACGTTAAGGAAAAATTTATATTTTAATAATTTAAAAATTTTCATACTTCATAACTCGAGCTGCGTGAAAGTTGAAAACATTATTACGTGTAGAATTAATAGAAAACTGTTCTTTAGAAGATGTACGAAGGTTTTGAAAGAAGTAGAGTCATGTCTATCAAAGGTAAAAAGAAACTACTATTTCTTTTATGAATTTGCTAACTGCTATAATTTTTTATTGTTCGACTAAGCTTTTCGTCATTACTGACATCTTCAGGTCTTAAACAACCTTTGAAGAATTTTGCTAATTTAAACAATACGAAGAATAAAAAGAAACTGTTTCAAACTTTAATATAATGAACCGAAGAGTTTAGAGGTATGATGTTTTCTTCGGGCACCTTTTTCACTCCTTTTTATTTGTTTTTACGTTCATAGACATGACTAATTCAGTTTTTAGGTTTTATAAGGACACAAAAAAATACATTTATTCTCTTTAAAGATAATAATTTAAATATCACCATCAAGTTTTACGTCCATTGCTGGATTACAGTCGTTATTTTGAGATCTGACTCCTCAACCTCCCAACAGTCACTTTATGTCCATTCATCAGTTCTCCAGTCCTCTTGGGTTCTTCCATCTTCCATTCACCTTCTTCCCCTCCATTCTCACAGCCAACCTGTTGATGTAATTAAAATTTAATTGATATATTATTAATCTAATAATTAGATTAAAATATTAGCCGTAAAAAGTCTGTTCAATACATAAGCATAATAATAATAATTTTTTGTGCGAGGGTTAGTGGACAAATTTGCTTAACAAATGTCTGGAAGTGTGTACACTTCCGGGGTCTGTGGATTTGGATATTATACCCGATCCACTTAAATACCAACTCCCTTTCCCACTAACATGTAACTGTTTGACACATTACTTCGGGCTAGGCTTATTGTTTTTCAGCCGTAGGGCTCACGTGTGGCTCCTCTTCTACATTATGTTGTCCAAGTCTATTTTCGCCCGAAGAAATCTCTTCTGAGAACCGTGCCACACAGCTCCAGGTGTCCTCCCCTCTAAGCACCGCTTCGATGATATTATCCGGGGAGACCTCATGCCTAATATCCTCTTGCAACGGTCTCCTGTGTTGCGCCCTAAACTTTTTTAGAATTTCTTTAATTTGTTGGCCTCTGGATGTGTGTTGAAGTAATATTACATGGTGTAAATGAGGTTACGTATTACATTTTTTACGGAACGGCGAGCTAAATTTGAGAAAACTTTTAATATACCGTTTAAATATATTTACGTTCATAATGTTTTAATTTTAAAATTATAATCCAATTTTATTTATACTTACTGTGTACAGAACGTCACAAAGTAATACGTTCACATTCCCCGCTGGACAGAAGTAATATGTTCGCTGGCTGGACACAATTAATTTTAACAAATTCTTGTTCTCACTTGACAAACCTTCGAGTCAGTGCCTGCATTACTTTTATCCGTCCGATACACAAATGTGAACGTATGTCTAACCTGACTATGATTATCTAGCTTACAAGGCCCGGTTGTACCATTACAGATAAGTTCGTAAAAATCCGACTGGTCGTCGAGGAGAACCTTCCATCTAAGATCGATTTTATGGTCATAGCATCGAATATTTTCGAAGTTGCTACTATAACGTCTCCTCCGGTCCCCTATTGTTCGGCACATGTGACTAAATTTTTTTTAGATTTTGTACTGGCCACTTGTTAATTCACTTCTTAAACAGGTGACAGTATAAACATTTATTATATTGAATTATTGTTTATCACTACTTTGTATCTGACCGACTCTGACCCATTCAAAAAAACAATTTCCTTAGAGAAGCTTAGGTCTAATTCGTTTCCAGCTAATAAAACTATCACAGCAAAAATACTGACAAATAGTTATCTATCGTGTATCGAATCAAGTAGTTAGTGTGCCCGCACACGCGTAATTAGATAATTTCTAATAGAGCCAAAACTAGGGAGGTACTTTTATTTAAACTTGTTATAAATCTTATTAAGTTGTACTCACCACAATATTCCACAATGTTTATCTAACGGCTCTGGTTGAAGAGGCTTTGTGAGTGCAATACGGGCCAAAATACGAATGATGTATTAGCGTATATTACTGTGTATTTAACAGTTTACTAAGTATCTTCTAATATTTACTTCATTTCCGTTAAAACGTATAATGTATATCATTCAAATTTAACTCGTTTTATATTTTTACTCGAGGCGGTAACAAATCTGCAAAATGTACCCTGCCAGTGGTAGTTTTCTGTTTAGCTGTTTGGAGTCGGCGTGAAAAACGATTCATACTCACGGTACCGTGCGCTTTCCAAAAGAGTATCGCGCTGGCAAGTTCGCAATCTGCATCGGCGGCTTTAAGGATATGCCAATAACCAATAATATCCCGTCGGTACCGAACGAGACTAGAATTGTTTAGTGTGCGTGTGAGCGAGTACAGAAGGAGAGTAGGTATAGCGGGAGCCGGGTCCGTGTCACGTAGCGTGGCCGTAATTAAGGTGCGACCATCACCGATCATGACGGCGGAGCCAGCCAACAACCAGCTTGCCCAGCAGCAGAAACAATAGTGGTTATACTACCCACTGCATACACTACAATTACCGATCCATTGTCACTCTGGCATAATTGCTTATCACAATTACGTGCCACTGTGCCTTCTGAATCGTAAGCACTGTTTATTGCACCGTTCGTTATTAGCACTGGTTATTGTCATTATTACTACCGATTCGTTCGTATTGCGCATAACAGAGGTGTGCACAGTTTACTGTTAGGCTGCGCTATGTCTCTTCCGTTATCCCGTGCAAGCATACTTTAACCCAGTAGTCGCCAAACGAAGAGCTCGTAAGGGATACTCGTATATTTTCGGTGGCGCGCGAAATACTGCTTGTAAGTGCAGTTCAGGCACAAGCATAAACATGTCGACACGTCTCTTTGAATGACGACGTCGATGTTGGTAACTGCTCATCGTTCGTTCGTTCATCTCGCAATTTGATGACGATCATCGTCTTCTCTCGTTGGGCCTGTTACGGTTATCGTTTTTTGCTCAGTCTACACACACTAGGCTTCTTCTTCTTCTTCTTTTGTAAAGGCAATCTAGATTCTTGCATTCTCTATATTCATACCATTTCATGTGGTTCGATTTAATTTTTTCCATTCAGACTTAATGTTTGAAGCTCTCCTCTTTTTGCTCAATTTCTTATAATGTCTCGTTGTTTGATTTTAGAAACTCTTCTTAGAAACTACATTTCTAGTGCTTGTATCTTTTATTGTATACTTTCGCTGTCTCACGTATGTCGGGGCTGCTAATGTTTTAAAATTCTCTTATTTTCTTTGTTTTATTTTATATATTTTGGTTGATAATGACGCATATACCATAAACGGCCCGTTTTTGGGCTTTAGATTTTTAACGTATTTGCTATAATCGAATGAGATATTGTGACCCGACAATGTTTTGCTTTCTAATAGTATCTTGGCTCTTACAATTTCCACTCTGCAGAAAACGATATCTGGTTTTTTGGACTGAGATTTTCAACTTACGTCTCATATGTTACCATATTATTTTTGTTTAAAACAATTGCTGTTATGGCATTGTTGTCAATAAAGAAAAACCATAACAACTTTCGAGTTTCATCCATTGTAGGTTTTTTATCCCTTTCTGCCATTATCCACCAGTATTCGCTTTATTCTTCCGTTTGTCTCCTCTGAGTCTTACATATTAACCTACCTTTATTCTCCTAGAAGTCAGCTCTAAGTACAGTAATCAATATGTTTAACGGTTTCCTTTTTTTAACTTATGTAGCCTATTGTCATGATAATTATTACACGTTTCTGTTAATATATTCGTTCATCTGGTTGATCGTTATATACTTAGCTTTGATCTCAAAATTTTCCGTTTAGCGTAGGTGTTTCTTCTACCTTGAACTAACCTTTCTCTACTTGTTCATTGTTCCGGCAAAATATGTCCGATAGCAAGTTTCACAATTCCAGCTAGTTAAATATCTATTAGTTATTTTTAATACACTTTTTGTTCTTCACAGTGTTACATATTTCATTGATATCCTAAAACTACATTTAAATACTCCTTTTCGTATAATTAAAGCGTACCTCCACTAATTCATCTCTTCTTATGCTGAATTTTTAGAAAATAAGTGAGCTGATAAATACATAGGTCTATATAGGCCTATCTTAGATATATAGCCTATTGCCTGGATTTGTAATTTAAATGTTACATTCTTTCTATGTAGTCTATCCAATTCCGTGATCCCCCTTGGACTTTGTTAGGTATGTGTGTTACGAGCAACTCAATATAGTAAATACAGTATCTAATTGGATAGGGATCTTCGGGAAAGATCTGCGTTTTACTGCTGTAATAAGTCGAAGATATCTCATGGATCTGTGCAACTCAATATACGGTATTTCGTTGCACTTCTCTTCAAGCTCCATGAGTCACGTGAACTTCGTTAAGGAATATAATACAGTAGATTACAACGGCAGCAACAACATCAGCATCTCCAAAGATATAATAATAATAATAGCCCTAATAATGATAAATCTTCGTATAATGGTAAATAATAACAATAATGTAAGAAAGAACTTCGTAAATCTACTTGAGCTTGCTCGAGCTGAAAAACGTGAAGTGATTACATTAGTTGTTGATATTTGAAGATCATGACTGACGTCCTTATTAATTAATTATAAACTTCAGAGGATTTGTTATAGCCATTATATCTTGGCCTAGAAACTTTCAATAATAGAGATGCTGAGCCGTATCCCGTCGCCCAAAGCTTCTTCCCGTTGGTCTACAACCACTGAAATAGGAGACTGCACGTCAACGGCTTATTTGCATCTGTTGACGGTTATTACTCGCGCCGCTCCGATCTGAGGATATCTGGCAGCATTGCATAAAAAGAGTTGCAAAGTGTCCTCGACAGGAGGCTTCGGCTAGCGGCTAAAGTCCTCGCGTCGATTCTTTTCTCGCCGTTAAGAAGCGCACGCTGTTTTGATACTTGGACGATACCGAGCAACGACTTGGATTTACGTTTTACGTACGCGCGCCATGGCACCCAGGAAATCCACTTATAGCCGGACACGGCCAGTACCGTAAAGACTCAGGTGATACATGAAAACAACCTCGGTATATACTGCAATACTAAAGGTTAGCACATTCAAGCCGTTGTATATCTACAAAAGAGCAAATCTCCCACCTTGGACAGGGCCACGAGGCAGGAACTCCAGCTGGTAGCTCGGAACTGAGATCTCTGCGACGCACAACCTCAGCCCAGTGGGTTGGATTGGAATGGTTTATTTTTTAGCGACGGTTTTGATCTCGTACCCAGAAGCCGACAGCGTTTTGCGGAATGTGTGCCCATAAGTGCATACGCTATGTTAGCCGCCTATCAAAGCGAATACCCAAGTTTTTTTACGCAGTCACTTGTTAGGATTAGTTTACCATTTGTTTGCACCATAATTAGTAAAAATTAAGTTGTAATTTTTTCGCATAATTCAAGCATGATATCTATGTGGAGAGAGGTTATTACAATAAAAAGAACAAAATTAGAAAACAAGCGGCTTATTTAAAAAGTGAAAAGAAAAAAGAATGTTTTACGGGAGGACAATGCGTACGTACGAGAGTGATGAGTAAGATAAGGAGGGACAGGTGTTGTTCACGGCACGCCCCGTGTGTTGACGGTCACGCTGTCCTGCAGATGTTCGGTAATAACACCAGCCGGGGCGCGCTGAGATAATCATCTCACTGCCATCCGAATCTTATATACGTTCATTTTCGGGTTCTGTGAAAAGAAATTTCTGAACGGCCATGTGCTCGATCCCTCCTCACCATCGCGTGGCACAAAAAAACTAATCAATTTTGCACTCAGTTTACCGCAGTAGTATTCTTTGCTTATCATTACGACTGTGTAGTAATTTGAAAACAATTGTTCATCGGGGAATAAACGTGAGTGTACCTTCCATCTAAACATAGGTTTCTAAACTTTACTGTCCACATGAAATCCACAGAATTTGATAATGTTCACGTAAAACCGATTATTTTCGTGCCCATAATAAAACTACGTATGCCCTGTTTTTATAATTAACAGATATTTTTAGAATAAACTACAAACATAACAAGTTCAGTGAAACACTTGAACTTGGTTTCTTGAACAAAGCAGTCTGGCATCTGGTTTAGTGTGGTTGCCAGTGAATGGAATTTGAAAAATGTTCATAATAATTTCAGGGTTCCATTTTAGTTTTTCCAGGTGACATTTGTTAACTATGAAACAAATTTATCCTCTTCAAAGTACTATACCTTCAAACAACTTTACACTTTGGGGAGATATTTAGGGAGACGCTGATCCTACTGATTGAACAGTAATTCATACACTGAAAGATTGAAGTGGCGTAGGGAGTCTTAAGCCCTGGTTTGTTTGCGTTGTCAGGGTCGGAGCCGATGAACGCCAGGTTCAAGCAGTTTAGCGCGGCCGTTTGTTCGGAACAAGGAGTTAGGTTGAGGTTCCCCTTTGGGCGATGTTGGTGAGGAGAGGAGTTCGTGAATTGCTAGAGTCTGACTCCACGCTGGGGGCGCACGTAATCGAAGTCTTCAGCTACGAGGTTCTAACCAACAGTTACCGAAATTGAAATTTCCCGCGTTAAAGGAGTGTGGTACATAATTGTGCCGCTTGGTGTCTCCACCAGTTTCACCAAAAAACTGGTCTGGAGTTTATCATTGCCGTGGAAAAATGTATTTGTTTACACTGTACGTTTTTGTGAGGTTAAAATTGTGACTGCGAAACCTGAGCCCTTCTTTTCCATAAAAGCGTTCTAACCTGTTTAATTTGTCTGTTGCCAAGGCTTGAAGTTCGATATAAAATTTGTTTATTTGATTTGTATCTCAATCTGAGCTCCACTTTTGTAACGTGAGACGAAACAAACAATTCCCGAAACTAATTACTTTTTAGACAGACTTCGTAGATTATAGATGACACATCAATTGGCATCGCAGAATCGGGTGGAGGCCGTTACAGTTCAAGAAAAACGGGAGGAAAGTTATAGACAGACATAGGCATGGGCCTGAAAGAGAGGGAGAGATCTTCAGAACGTTTATCTGACGTTTTCCGATGTCCAATCTCCATCTTTCTCGGCCGTTTCAGGTTTTTCTGTCTTTGGATTCCCAATTTAACTTCCGTATTACAAATCTATCTTCAGCAATTTGTTGTTGATTACGTACCCATATCAAATCATCTGTTTATTTCCTGTAACATATGTAACTGAATGCATCTCTCTCCTTGTCGAAAGTCGCTTCACCGGTTAATGACATCCTTCCAGCTACTCTCATTCTGAGCCAGTCTCTTCGACTCCGAATACCTACACTATCCCACGTACTCAGCAATCTGTCTCAGGTACGTTAAATCTCTATCATAACCCTGCAATTATACTACATCACTAAAGGCACTAACACCATTGCCCATTGCCCGCATCCTCATAACACGGCGCTCCAAACATATAACTTCAGAAATGTTTTCCTATACCTAATGATGGATATTTCTCTTCATCAAAGTATGAGATCCGATTGACAACTCTTATCCTTCCCATCATCGAATACCTAACCCTCATAATGTCTCTAAACCGTTCGATTGTTGTTCGTCTGTTGTGGACCTAACGGCTGCTGGTCTCCATAAATCCATTTCAGTTGCTCTTGATGTTTTCCCTGTTTTATTTTTCGATGTAAAATATCTAGAATCTGTAGAATAAGAGGCTATGCTTTTCAGCGTTTTCATGTAGATGCGCTTTTAATTTTTCTTTTTTAACTTATCGTGAAACAATGTAACATGCTTTTCTACTCCGTTATGATGGTATGAAAAAGAACCTAATGTTATTACTATTTATTGGTACTAATAAGCGTAAGAGTAGCCTACTAAAGATTGAAACAGACCAGACTCCGGTGGCGTAAAATAATATTTACACAATTGGTGAACTGTAAGAGAGTGTCGAATGGATCGAAACCATGACCCCGGTCAGATGTGACGATTATTTAAATTGTGTTACATACTGTGTGTCACCGGAAACGCTAATGCACAGAGTCTAATGGAGTTGAGTGTCGCCAGACACGCAGATACAATTTGCACTCAGTGAAAGAGGCGCTTTGATAAGTGGACACCGTGCTGCTGTCACTGAGGTCGTAAAAACAGGCTTGTTGACTTGTTTAGGTCAACCAATCGAAGACGCAACTGCATGCACTCAGCTGTGTATTTCATCAATAACCTCTATGTAATTAACGCTACGTTCCCGTGGGTACGATGCCGAACGCGTGTAATCACAAGCTCAAGCCGCATTATATCTGTAGCACCACTTAAAGATAATAGACGCTCCTCTTTCAGGTGTGTGTGTGTGTGTGTGTGTGTGTGTGTGTGTGTGTGTGTGTGTGTGTGTGTGTGTGTGTGTGTGTGTGTGTGTGTGTGTGTGTGTGTGTGTTCGTGTGATCAATTTTTGTATTATACAATCATTTAAAAGATTATAATTTCGCCTTTAGTAAAGCTTAACCAAAATCAAAAAAAGTCTTTTGTTTTTTGAATTGTACTATCTTTGATGAACGATATCGTAAAGTTTTGAGACAAGATGCCTGAAGTGAATACTGAATTTAAGGAGGTATAGGATTTCATAGAAGAACAGAGTGAGCTACCGTCAATGTTTAATACGTGTGAAAAGGATGGTATAAAGTCTGATAAGAAAGAAATGTCGATGACTAAGGCACTTACTTAAGTATAATAATTATATGACTACAATTAATTACATGACTCCAATAGTTGAAATTGGAACGACGCATGATTGGAAAAATCTGAGGTGACGGCTATATAAATGGAACGGGATCTAAGAAAGTCTAGGTTATTAGGTTTGCTTGTTTGAATCTTTCTACCCTTTTTTATCCTCAATAGTAACAGGTTTATATCATATGAAACAATCAAAAATTTAAACTGACTTGGTAAAAGAAGAAGAATATTTTAATAATTTCAGAAAGTTTTCTTTTTTCTCCTCCTTAGGCGCGGTTTCCGTGTATTTTAATTCACTAAATCAAAAAGATTTTATTAGTATGGTCTAGCCCACTACAAAAACTACACGAAGGTTAGAGGTCTTAGACCTTACGGTCGATTTTGAACAGTGATTTTGAGATGCGCAAAGGGCAAACAACTCGTTGCGAGGCTATTAAAACGTTCGTTCAATTCACATATGCGCAGATCAGTCTTGTATTGTTTCGTAGTGTGTAGGTCGTCAACAGCACGGATGGCGGAAGTTGTGACACTTGCACGGAGGGGCATTTACCCGAAGATGGAATTTGTTGACATTTGCCCAGAGCCCTAAGCATTCCAGGAAATGACTAATCTTGGGTATTTTTGTCAGTGACACTTGCACGGAGTCCGGTAGGGGGTGAGTCGGACTGGTTATAGGAATGCAGGAGCAAAGGATGGGGAGGGATTCACCCCTAAATAGTTCACTTCACTACCATCACACAGAAGTGCCAAACAATTATTACAACGCGTTCGAAGAAAAAGTGTGGGCTCTACAAAGGACCCAGTCGACTCTGAAGGAATACGATTAGAGGAAAATGATCTACTTATGAATGACGGTAAAAATTTTCTACTTGAAGACGACAACAGAGGGCCTAAAGACAGAATATTGGTGTTTCCCAGCGAAAAAGGAAAATGTGCAATGATAAGTTGTTCTTCATTCTTCGTCGACGGAACCTTCGAGAGTTCAAGCAAACAGTTTGGGCAGTTATTTATCATCCACGCCGATCTGGGAAGTTCTTGGAAAGAAACCAACACTATTCCAGCAGTCTACGCGTTGTTGCCAAATAAGAAACAAGAAACATATGACCGTTTTTTCAAAGCAGTGAAAAACAACGTACCTGGATGGAATCCTGTGACACTTACAATGGACTTTGAAGTGGCAATCATCCAATCAGCTAAAACTCTGTTTTCTGAAGCTGAAATTTTTGGTTGTAACTACCATTTTAACCAATGTTTATGGAGGAGAGTACAAGATTGTGACCTTGCTCCTGCGTACAAAGAAAATGAAAAGATTCGACTTCATATTCGAATATGTTCTGCCCTCGCGCATGTTCCGCTAGAACTGATCGATGATGCTTGGCTAACTATCCAGGAAAGAACACCTGAAGACGAGAAACTGAGGGTGTTCTATGACTACGTCGTCGATCAGAGGCTTGAGAATGAGCATATCCAAAGGAAAGTGTGGAAGTGTTGCGGAAGACAGCAACGGACCAACAATGTTTCTGAAGGGTGGAACCAAAGAATTAATAGTTTAATTTCGAGGTCTCATCCAAATGTATATTCACTGCTAAAGACTCTACAAGAGGACGCAGAGTATTATGGCCACTTTTTTGATAGAATAGCCCTGAATATTGACGGGAAGAAGAGGAAAAAAGCAGCAGTGAAGAGTGATGAAATCATTTCAAAGGCCTTGAAAAAACTGGAACTAGATGGCAAACTAAGGTCTTTCCTTGTTTGTATTGCTTACGTCCAGAAGTTAAAGTAAAGGCAATCCCTATAGGTTAGAGAAGTAGACTCTCATCTGTAAAGAATTGTAAATATGTAAATATTCTAATTCAGCATTAAAAAAAAAATTGACGAACTCACATAAAGTGAAAAAATATATGGGAAACGATAAGAGACTACCTCCCCGTGGTGTTCCCTGGAAACGACGCAAAGTCGGCTAAAAGTCTCATAAAATTCATAAAATAAAAGTAATATTGCACTATAACACTGAAATCAACCCTTCCAAAATTGAAAGAGGATACGTTTTGAACAGTTTTAAGATACTAATATTAGTTCCGGGCAAGTGCCACAGTCTTACTTCTGACCACCAAATACCATTATGTGGAGGGAAGGGCTCCGGGCAAATGTCATTCCGTGCAAGTGTCACTCCGGGCAAGTGTTCCAACCCGGATGGCGGGAACACTATAAGCACCCACAAGCATGCTAGTGAAGCGACATAATGTGACAGATAGTGTGTGAATGAGATGGCAACCCGTTATCGTGTTCCCTTTTCTTAGTCACCTATGTCATGGGGGCAATTCTTTCGTTGGCACCGCTACAACGGCTGTCAGATTTCTAAAAAAAGTGTCGTTTATCCTAATGAAAAAAAACTTGCTATTTGGTTTTATTAAATTATTATTATGTGACAAAACGTTACAATATGAAAGGCAAACTTAGGAGCTTTATATGATCGATAATTTTAATAGGATTACATTAGGCTATGTATATAACACATCAGGATCATGGAATAGGAAAGATAAGAAGTACTAACGCGCACATCTAAACTAGGAACAGTGACTGAAATAAGGATAAAAAAGAATCAGAACGATCTGAAATTGTCGTCCTTAGAAGGAATCTGGAATTGTTGCTCTACCATTCCTATCATATCTATAAAGTAGATCCTTCTTCTTCTTCTTCTTCTTCTCTTTTATGGTGGTATATAAAGCAATCTATTATTACGACTATTATTATTATTATTTTGTTTTTGTTTTTGTTGTTATTTTTGTTGTTATTAAGCAGAGTAAGAGAATAAAAATATAGACAGACAAGTAGGTAGATAAAGATGTTTTCTGGGAGGAAAAACGAAGAAATAGAAATAGAAAGCAAAAGTAAATAGGTATGCAGACGGATCCATAAACATTAAACAAAATATGCATGCGCACGCGTGTGTCTAAGATGTGAGAAGTGAGTAAGATAGAAGGGTCTGTAATTACTGCCTTATTTACATGTAGTAATACCAATGTATACACGCTTTCTTCACTGCCAGCGTGATTCTTTCGTCTTGTTTTTATTCTTCGCGTCGGACCGGGTCTACTACGATTCATAAAACGAATTAGAAATAATAAAAATCAATTTTTACACATCGTAAAATTCGTCTGCGCGCCGTTTACATTGCCTAACTATATTTATTAACCTGATTTACGAGTGCGTTTAACCTGATTTATGTAAATAATTTGATTTACGTTGAACGTAAATTATGCAAATTAACTCGATCCTACGGTAATTGGTGTGTGCGCGCTCCAAAGCGGAACGGAAATGATTTTTATGTCGTCTTTTTTTTTGTATACATTATAATGAATGCACAACGCTTTTTAAATAATTATATATTAACCTACATTTTTGTTGTTAATATTTTTTTAATAACGATCTTGTAAAGAAGAGTGAAGAAGAAAAAGATTACACAGCAATAAAATGTTAATCACATACGACTGGTGTTAAACCACTCGATTGTTATGTATGTTTTCCCACCACGGCTTCGATTCAGTTATTCCGTTAACGATAAATAATAGTTACGTTATTTTTATTTAGAACACCTTATTTTGTTACAGAAAACACAATGGTAAATATTTTTTGCAGTTTTTGTATCCTTTATCAGGATTTACGACGAATATACGTAGGCTTACATATTCAGAGTCTTACCTTAACAGAATATTTAATTTGAATCGGAGAGCAGATGTCCTTTAAATTCACAACTGGTGAGGCCAGTAACGTCTGGTATGGACAACTGTCGTGAAATGAACCTAAAAATAAACAGTTTTTTAGTCTCAGCATGAAACATACGTAGTTCTGTACGTAGTTCTATACAGTTGAGCGAAGCACTTACTTCTTTGCTTCAAATGGAGATTGATTTTCCTATCGAGTTCATGTTTTTCACATGTTAAATTATACTTGAATTTTTTATTACATTCAAATAAAACGGCGCAAAATTATTAACTTTTATGCTGAAAATAACAGTGATATATAAAGTAAGAGTTTATTGTTTAGCTTAGATTTTAGTGAATTTGGCGTAATTTTTTTACCTCTTTACCTTAGAAGTGGAAAACATGGACGAGTGAATGAGCAATTAAGTGCTTTTATCTTTTACTAACTGCATACGTAGCGTCTCCACGAATTCTTTATGTCATCTGATAAAATATATTCAGTAGCTTAGTATGCTCAGTTAACTAGCCCCCACTGGTGCCGGTGATTACGCCTGCAGCTTCCGTTCGGCAACTCTCGTTCTAATGTCAAATCCCAGACAAACGATTAAAGGTTTCCTTTAGCTAAAATATAATTTAATTTCTCATGAACAGCTTTTCATTTCCGGCATGAATGTAAAAAGGACTGATACAGACACACTTTAAGAGTCCGAACCGTAATAATTGTAGGCCTACTAAATTTACCTATATTTAAACACATAAGAAAGAATAGTCATTTAACAAATGTTAGCAGTAAAATCAGAAATAATCTAAATTGACAAAAGAAAAATCAATTTATAACTTAATTTTTACTAAATCCAATCGTGTCGTGTTTCCTGATTTTAAACAAATTCAGATTGTTACTTTATTTTTGCTTAATAACGGAAAATTAAATAAAGAATTTAAAAATTCGTAAAACTTAAAGAACGGTATTAGATTTTTATATTTCAAAACGTATTACAGCTAACACTATCAAGATTTTTTCTTATGTAGGCTAATCTACTTATCTTGGCTAAGAAAATAAATTTATGGGGAGTTATTACATTGTTTGTTCCTTTAACCTTTCTTTAGTATGTAGCAGTAGGCCCCTACTATAAAATTGTTTCCAGAATTTTCAGCTTCGGAAATGCTACATGTGTGATATTGTCCAAATTACCTTCCCCGTCGATAATTATTTCGGATTGTCGAGGTTTCGCTACAGCTGGAAAACAGTAGGTAGATCTAACAATCACTTCTAATAGATTGCTGGCGTGACACTCCATTGTGTGTCTTGGCTTATCAAATGGCCATTTTGTAGAGAACCAGAGCCTAGACCACTGACCGCTTAGTTTCCATCCGTAAATCCGACCTAATTTCCTCATATCGTAGCTACTCAAACGATCTCTCCGACGCTAAGTGGACACCGTACCCACTTTGTGCGGAAGTGGAACTCATAACCCCTCACACCGCGGGCCAAATCATCTAAATTAAGTAATCTCATTTTTAAAAAATCTGATTAAAAAGCAAATCTCATACACTAATTAACCCGAACTGAAGTCATTTAGGCTATATGAACTGCCATCATTCCTATTGGTTGAGTGTATATTCATTTGAAAAAAAAACTCCATTCACATTCACATTATTCATCTTCTAAATAGTATGAGATGCCACTTATTTATCGGTATTCATATTAATCAATTATATTCCAAGCAAAATATAGTTACAGTGAATAGCAAACAAAGGTGTGTGTGTGTGTGTGTGTGTGTGTGTGTGTGTGTGTGTGTGTGTGTGTGTGTGTGTGTGTGTGTGTGTGTGTGTGTGTGTGTGTGTGTGTGTGTGTGTGTGTGTGTGTGTGTGTGTGTGTGTGTGTGTGTGTGTGTGTGTGTGTGTGTGTGTGTGTGTGTGTGTGTGTGTGTGTGTGTGTGTGTGTGTGTGTGTGTGTGTGTGTTACAGGACGTCAGTGATTTGCCAGTATAAATCTAATTCGTTTTGGTCGTTTTTGTGAGCCACTCTCGCTTAAGTTTCCCATGAAAGACCTCTTTCAAATTCTACGGTACATAATGAACCCGCATAATTTATTCAAAAAAATATTATTTCTTTTTTTGTCTCTTTTTAATTCGACTCTATAAAGTACGAATTGATTCCATTATAATATTTATTAAAGGTATTCATAGCGTAAAAATTATTTTTTGTCATTAAAAAGGATGTTGCTCACTAGAGCGAGACCACTTTAAATGAATATTAAATATTTATTATTATATTTAAAGTCTCCGGCGTCTACCCTTCGATGTAAAATTTAATAAGAAAAGAAACGCTTAATAATTTTTACCAACAGAGTTTTTTGTCGCTGGTTTGTTTGCTCGTAATCCGCATAATATTATCTACTATATAAAAACACGTGGATAAACTGCTTTGCCGGCGTCACCGGTACAGCACAGTTACCAGTCGGTCTAGGCCTACTGGATAGTACTTTTATCGTTCTGAACGTGGGATAATTTAGTCTCCGTTTGAAGTGAGACGCATTATTTACGCAAAGTTACGTTATTCTGTCTCCACAAGATTCTTCTGATCCATAAAATACTATCTACTGTGTTTTTAACTTGTTTGGTGGCGTCAGAGGGAAATAATTAAGCCTAACATGTCGTAACGTGCAACTGCTTTCTACACGAACACAAATACGTACATTTATGTGAGAGAATATTTAACGTACAGGTGGAGCCCCAAAATATATCTGTTAAAGTCATCGAATATATCTGTGGAAGCCATCGAATCTGCAGAAGGGCATGTGTAATGTGGTAGCTATATGAAGAAAAATCAATTTTATGATTAAGATTAGTCTTCTTCTTCATCTTCTGCACTACAAGGATTAGGCATTTGCCTGTTCCGTCCTCACAAACTTACGACCACCGTTTTCGTGGTCTTCCTATATCTCTTTTCCCTCTTGGATTGTAGTTAAGTAATTTTTTGGAGTATTCTTCCATTTCCCATTCTATTTACGTGTTGTTTCCATCTTTCTTT
This sequence comes from Magicicada septendecula, assembly GCA_034769895.1. Classification (NCBI taxonomy): domain Eukaryota; kingdom Metazoa; phylum Arthropoda; class Insecta; order Hemiptera; family Cicadidae; genus Magicicada; species Magicicada septendecula. The sequence continues at coordinate 117,420,596 of CM068375.1, read as the reverse complement.
ATATTCAGTTACTTTTTCATTTATTGCATATACATTTAGTTCATTTCGCACGTCTTCATTTCTTCCTGAATGTCTTCTTGTGCAGCCTTTGACCCGTCTCAAAAATCTCATTTCTGCTGTCTGTATTTTGCTGTCTCCTTTTTTGGTATTTATCCAACTTTCACTCCCATACAATAAGTACAGGTACAGCCATCGTTTTATAAAATTTTATGCTTGTGTCTTTTCGTGTTTTGTTATTTAATGTTCTATTTATTGTGCCACATATTGCTTGGAACGTATTTATTTTATTTTCCATGTCATTGTCATAATTGTAGCTTGTGTCGCAGCCCAAGTATGTAAAATTTGATACTTGTTCGATTGGCTTATTGTTGACAATTATTTTCGACCTAACGTGATACTTGCCTTGGAAAGCCATAACTTTCGTCTTATGCAAGGAAATTTTAAGATTATATTCTGGACATATTTGATTTGGTCGGTGCACTGTCAGTTGTAATTTATCTTCACTCTCTTGTATTATTATTTTATCGTCAGCAAATAGTAACGTACTCATGTAAGTAAGTCGGTCTAGCTGGACTCCAGGATATTCCTTTGATTGCCATTTTTTAAGAACATCCTCAATATATTGTAATATAATACATAAATAAATCAGATCGTGTTATGATGAATGTTAAATAAGCTCCACATTGGAAACGCCAATTTGTAATATAATAAATAATTATCTGGCCACTATTTCTTATTTTGTGCCGTTGTATTACTATTTATTATTTTAATATTCAGTTTTATTAAATTGTATTATATTTCTTATTAAATTCTTTATTTTTCTGGTTAATTATTATTAATTACTTAGTATTTATCATTATTTGTTCTTATTCAACCTTCGTCGGTTTGGTACACATTAATTCAAAATAATGTTTTGATGAAGACCCAGTTCGACGTGGTTGTCGACTCGGCTCATATAGGTTATCACCTCTTTTGGTTCTTTCCGACGATATTCAGCAATTAACTCCCCTTTCTCCACCTGAAATTCCTTAACTAAGTAATTTTTTATAAATAAAGCTCTGGTTTAATTCAATTAATAAATTGTTTATTAATTTTTCTTTATTCTTTATAAATCGTATTACGACTCACTGGGCGACTGAGTCGTTTGGCCCACATTCGACTCTGATTCAGTTCGTTAGTTACAGATTTCGGTTTTATAATTTATGTTAATTTTCTCAAGGGTCCTTTTATACTGCTATTGAAAAGTTAGAAATGCTTAAGAAGTACAATACCTCACAAATATTAATAAAGGATCTTACTTACTATTACAAATAATGGCAAACGGTTTGAATACAAATTATAATTTTTATTTGAAAACCGAAGGCTTCGCCCAAAACTGGCGTCGCTCTGAACTAGTAATGTCAAACAAAATGGAAGCTTTCTCGCCACGTCAAATATATGAAATTAATCCTGTCCAGTTTTCTTTTAAAATATTTAAGTTTATTGATAGAGTTCACTGAAATTATGCCGGATTCTGTGTTTCCCTTCACCGTGTTGGTGTGTTCAAGTGTTCGTGCAGTTTCCTTGGTGTTTGTGAATTCGTAAATTATGTGTGTAGTTTGGTTAAAACTTACCAACTTCAAGCAGAGATTTTTTCGTTTATCTTGCGTTTATTAGTGTATGGAGTGCCTCTTACGTGTATTTTCGGTTCTTGATAGGATATTTTCTGTTAATTTGTATTTATTTCCTCTTGGTTTAAACATTTTTCTTGTTAAAAATATTTGGTTTGCTTGTGGTCAACTCAGAATTGATTCCAAATATATTTTATCACTCGGTTATACGGAGTTTATCTTTTCACTTTCAGATGTAACAACTTAGTAATTCGTTCCTCTTCTCCCTTCAACGAATTTTTTACCAATTTTTCTAAATCCTGATTGGTTGATTTTTCTACACTTGGGATTATGGGATTTTGTATTTCAAATAACTGATTTTTTACCTCCCAGTACAAGTTACGCCCTAATTATTAACTAATTTCGCTTAATTTGATTTACATAGTTGTATTCCTTACTTAATTACAAACAATTTGATATCCCTTTTGCCATATTTATATTAATTAATAGGTAAACTTTTTCATTTACAAAAACTCGGTTTATTTACCCTTTAGGTATCTGAGTTTCACAAAATCATGTCAAACTTCTTTAAGTTTCTTATTACATTGTATCATTACTAAAAAAGAACATCCACTTAATAATCATGACTTGTTTTTGTTAATTAACATTGATTTGTTTTTTGTCAATTGACTTTACTAGGTAGCTTCTTGTTCAGTTTAACATTTTCTTAAACATTGTTTAACGCCTTCTGATATTCCAAAAAATATGTTTACTGTCCTGAAAGATAGCTTATTTGTTAAATCTGTTGTTTGATACTAATTTACATTATTTGGTTTTTCTATTAGGCTATTAATTTTGACAATAGTTGGTTGAATGTAACAGTGGCCTATGTCATGGTTTCACATTAATTACAATGCTACATTTTAGTTCATTAATCTCTTTTTTTTTTTTTTTTAGGACCCTTGTTACATACTACTAATGCTTAACTGTTTGATTACATTTGAATTATATCTTTTCTCATCCTCTTATTACTATAAGACAAATTATAAACATTTTAACTTGGAATCATGGTTCCATGACTTATATACTACTTAATACCTAACATAAAATTCAACTTTTAAACTAACTTTGCATTAGTTAACCCACAACATTGGGAACTCTATATAATTAATTAACATAATAATAAAACAAACTCCTTTCAACTCTTTCTACCTATCTAATGTTTAGTTATTTCTAACTAGGTTCATTTATCATTCTTTTATGAATGTTTTTATTCACTTTTGTGATTACCATGAAATGACAATTGTCCTCACTTTCATAGTAATATTGTAATGTGTTCAGGGGTGTGGGGAAAAATTAATTATCAATGTTAAAGTTTAGTTCTATTATACTTTCATTACCACTTAATTTGTGATGGTAGGTTTTGAATACATTTGTGTTATCATGTGCTTTGTCCATGTTTATGCATGTCACACATACACTGGTATTGTTAACCTGATTATTGTTGATTATATTTTGGTTTGTTTACTCACCATTTCACTTTTATAATTCATCTCACTATTATTCCATTTTAATGTAATTGTTTACTATCGATTACATTCGTTTGAATACACTACACATTGTAGTGCATCTTCACATGTCACTTCCACTAATTTTTACACTGTTTGTTGTCATGAGAAGAATATAACTAGACCATCTACTCACATCACTTTTACAACTTAATTTTATTAACAATGTTTACTTAAAACTATTGTACACTGGTTTTTTAGTTTGGTTTCTGTATTGTACTTCAGGGGTTCTAGATTGTAATGTAATTATATTTATTTTGGCTTTTATGTACTAAAGGTTCTTATTTTGTGGGTCCCCTTGATTAAAAAAAAAAAAAAAAAAAAAAAAAAAAAAAAAAAAAAAAAAAAAAAAAAAAAAAACGCAAGTACAGACCTGTTTCATGTTGATAACACGGCGTGGTGCTGGGTAGCTATAAACTGTAGAAATGAATGCCACAGCAGTAGGAGGCAGGAGACAGTCCCCAGTAATATCGATATTGGGCGGCATGCTAGTAGTGATGGGGACGTACAACCACTAAATAGCGTAATCCGTGCCCAGCCAGGCTTCCCAAACGCGTCGAGTATTTCGCTATCAAACAGTATGACCGACAAAATTCCAACAATTCCTACCTAATTTCCACTGTATCTCCACTTCTAAAATAAAACCTCTCTGCTTCTCGAATCGAATCTGTCCCTTCTCTGCCTCCCATTCTTTCTGTTCAGTTGTCATTCTTTTTTGTAGATATCTGTCTATTTCTTCACAACACATGTGGACGCGAACCTCACACCTATGCAGCCAAGGGGTGGTCCCAACTGAGAGATATAGAACAGTAAATGATAGAACACTTCACAACAGTATCATTAATTTTCATCATTATCATCATAATCATCTATATGTTAAGTATAAGGTTTATTTTAACAAAATGTGTATTTTAAATAATTTCCCTCATGAGAATGGCTTTCCACAAACGTTTCCCATCATGTACCCTCGTAAACATTTAAATAGTGTTTATTCTATCTCTCCATGAAATCTCTGCATCTCCTCTGTCATTATATTTCTAAATTCAGTAATAATTTCTTGTCTCTCTCCGAAATGGTTCATTATTTAGAGCTTCGTATTTGTATGAGATTTCTCTTGTTTTGAGAAAGATATTCCTTAAGGTTAGGAGCTTCTTCCCTTTTCTAATGGCAAATTTTGTACTCCTGTTAATCAGGTCTTTGAATGCCTTTCTTTCTTCTTTCTTTAGTTTTACAGTCCAAATCGGCTCCTCCCCTTACCTTGCCATACCGTCGTGTCACAAGCTTTCCTCTTCACTAACAACAAAGCGAATCTCACAGTTTTGGTTAGCCGGTTACCGTTGTCATCCACGTAATTCTCCCATCTACTTTCTACCTTATCTTCTTTTACTCTTCTTATTATTTTTTCTTCTTCTCTGGTTTTCTTTACATCTAAAACAGAATAGAAATTTTCTTGGAATTCTAGCTTCTTCTACCATAGCCACATGTCCTGCTTATTCTAAGCGTTGCATTTTCACGTACTGTGATTGTGGTAGTTCATTATATAGATGATATACTTGATAGTTGTATCTTATTCTCTATGAAAATAGAGTAGTTTATACTTGCCATTATTATTTGTTTTATTCTCCGTTCTGAATCTTATTAAATCTGAATATTTTCCTTCGAAAAGTCTACTAATAAGTCTAAAACGACTTCCGAAAATCAAATGATCTATCAGTTTTTGTTAAGTAACGTGAAAGAAACGTGTAGTGAAATGATAATGCAGGCATTGGACGATGTTAAATCATTGTGGAGGAAAAACAATAAAAGAAGACACACGCCCGATGCCGCCCTTCGAATTTATTATTTACTTCCATCAAAGTGATATAACATTTTCCGAACCTCTGCTTACTCTGACATGTCTTCCGTGGTGTGAGGAGGGAGTGGCAGCAGGGAGAGACGCGCTTCATGCGTGCGTAAACCCGTATCTGTGTGTGTGTGTCGTATTGAAGGATATTTCCTTAGGTCGAATCAAATAATGAATAGAGAAAGAGAAAAATGAGTGTAGTGTAGTGGTGTAGTGCGGGCAGGTAAGACTCGGGGGTGGAATTGGCGGGGGTGGAGCGCAGGGACAGAATAGACTAAAGAGCACTTAGCACGCAACGCCAGGGTATGGCGTGCAGCATGCGACCACTATTGACACTTTTATGGCATAAATGACAGCCACAGAAAATGTCTATGTTTTACACACACATATATTGATAACTTTTTTACTCTCTCTCCTTTCTCTTTTCTCTCTCATTCATCTTTCTGTTTCTTCTATTTTCCGATACATCTTTATTCGATCACTCGCAGTATCATTTTGTTCGCCATGCCTACTAAACCTCCTTTATTTTTCGCGTTACACCTTTTGGTATGTAATCATTATGATCTTCACACGTCGCTAGACTTAACGATATTCTTTCTATACGTATGCGTATGTTTCAAGCAAAGTGACATACATAGACACACATCACTTATAAAACATTAGTCAGTTAGCCTGGGTAACTAGCAACAGTATGGACGAATCACGCCGTTAATGCAAAATACCTCAACAGAACTATACGCCAAACACATTCTGTCAAAGACACACTCCCCTTCGAAATTCCATGTTTCCACTGCATTCTTGGTACCATCACACCAATGTGGTCTTCGTTCTTCCTTCGTCCTATATACTTTTAGTGTAATCACGTTTCTTGGCAACCTATCTTCTGGCATTCTCAATACATTCCCAAAACATTTTAATTCTCCCCTCTTGATCCGTTTACCAGGGTTTCTCTTGGGTGGTTATTACATCTTCGTTGGTCCTCTGTTCTAGTCTTCAGACTCAGTCAATTCATTTCTACCTTGGCAGTCTTATTTCCAAACCTGAATGCAGAGTCAATATCTTACAACCGTAGGCAAATACCGATTCTACTGTCACTTGCCCACTTACTTTTCTGTTCTTCTTAGCTAAGTTGCCATAACGAACGCTACGTACTATTTTACATCTCTTGTAAATTCTTTCCGTGTTTTGGCGTCTGGCAAGCCATTTGTGTCAATGAGAGCTATTAGTTATTTGAATTCGTTGACTTCTTTCACGTTGACATCATCGTTAATACACTTATGGCTAAATCATTCTGCAGAACTTTTAGGTTAATTGATCGTCTTTCACACGATTTCTTGAATCCTTCATCTCTCGGCCTGTCTTAGCAGATTTTATTTATCTCTCCGAGAAATTTTCCGAATAATCGACTTCCGGATTTGGAGTGCCGTGCCGGTAGATGATTCGCGGTTGTTCGACACTGTACTGCAAGTTGATCATAAAATTGTCAAGACAATTTCATTCTACGGTTTATTAAAATGGCGGTTAGAGCAACGTGAGTTCATATGTAGTCCTACATCGGAGTAGGTACATGGTAACTCAGTACAATACAGTCGGTGACTACTACTCTACACGAGGACGAACTCAGAGAGGGGGTAAAACGCGCGGTTTAAAATATACAATCAGAGCTCTCGACTACGAGTATATTGCTAATTTGTTCAATGTATTGTCGAACGTCGTCTAAGGACGACGTTTTCCTGAGGCAATGACTACTTTGTTATCCTTCATTACCCGTATAAAATCATTAACTGTCCAACGTAAATATTACACAGTAATTTAATGTAAATCAGTGTACCTAACCTTGACACAGTCGACTATTAATTATAATTTTACTTGACAATCCATTATCGTGCCGATCTGTGTATAAGTCCTGTGATACGACCATTGAGTTATATATCACATTGATTGTTCTTAGAAACATCAACGACGCCCTCTACAGTCGGTTATAACAACGTACATAATAAAACGCCAATTCTCAAACTTCAATAACAATAACTGTTTTCAGTACAGAGAAATATATTTAAACTCTGTTTACGTTGGTTCAACAATAAATTAGTAATGCAATTTAAAGCAAAATAAAATGTTTTTAATGGAAATAAATGTAAATTATACTACATAGCGTATATAGATAATGGAAATTATCATCATAATGATTACAGAAACATGCATTAAAAAGCAATAAGAATTATTACGTTTTCTTCATAAATTGCCTCACATAGTCAAACGTATTGTGACAGGCTACTTCAACAAGTTTTAAAATTTGACCTTAACGGGGAAGCGTAGAAATACCCTATGCCAGATCCGCTCGAAACAGAGACCAAAACAGATGATGTTGGTGATATCACGTAATCCTGGATGGAGAAGAAGAAAAAGGAGGAAGAGGAGCAGAAGGCGATGACGACGATGACAAAAACTATCAGTGGGGTCCATGCGACTGTTTATATTCCAACAATGCGTGGGTTAAAAGTGCTATGAATCAATTTTAAGTCAAACTTATTTTTATTTTAGTCACCCGGTCGACATTAAATGTAGAGCCACTTTATTTCACAGAAGCTGGGACTCCATTCAAACGCCAACTGTAATGACATGTTTCATGAACGTTGTTCAAATTGTTTAAATATCTGTCGCTGCAAAACATATGACTTAGGTGCGTCCAATACATACGCAGTATTAATCTTAAAATTATTTTACAACTGTTTCGTAGTTCTTATCCATAAAGACTTATTACATTTAGTTATTAAAAAAAAATTGTTACGAAATATAAAGGCAAAACAATCCGAGCAACACTTAAATCTTTCTTCTTCTTCTTCTCCTTCTCTTTCTTCTCCTTCTTCTTGCCTGCCACTTCTGCCTGTTTCGGCTTCACCACCTCATCCTTGGTGCCCCAGCTATTCGCTTTACCCACAGGCTTGTAGCTCACAGTATGCGTTGGTATAGGTTTATTCCGTCCAGGGACATATAAATAACATGGTTCCTCCATCTTTCTTTATACCATGATTATCTTCTGTTATCGACTGTACAATTCTTATCTAACTCTCTCTCTCTCTCTCTCTCTCTCTCTCTCTCTCTCTCTCTCTCTCTCTCTCTCTCTCTCTCTCTCTCTCTCTCTCTCTCTCCTATGGCACTCCCTTGTTGGGCTCTGGCCTCCTTCAATTTTTCCTCGCATTCTCTTCTGTCGGTAGCCATCCTCCTCCAGGAACGCACTTTCAGTATTTCTTTCGCATCCTCATCCACCGCGTCCTCCCACCTTCTCCTCGGTCTTCCCACTTGTCTTTTTCCGTGGATTTTGGTATTCAATATTCATGGTATTCTGTTTTCCCCCATCCTGGCTACATGACCAGCCCATCTTTGACACTGTAGTTTTATGTATCGTGTTAGATCAATTCTTATCTAACACTTCGTGTTATTTCCTGTCTTATATGATTATTTCTTAAACGGTCGTGTTTTGTACACCTTTTACATTTCTGAGGATTCCATCAATCTAATGTCTCCTTTCTCAGGCGGCCTGATTCTTATCCATACAACAAAGGGGACTGCCATCACTTTATAAACATTTCTTGAGTATCCCTCATTATTTTTCCCTTCAGAGTTTTTCGTATGTTGCTACATATCGTTCGTTATTTGTCAATCTTATTTAAAATAACTTTGACGTCCTCATATTTTTATATCACATACCAAATAATTAAAATTTGCTACCCGTTGGAGCGTTTGAACGGCAATTATATTTTTTTCATACAGGATCTTTTCCTGTGAATGCCTTGGTCTTCGATTTTTGCAGTCATATTTTAAAATAGTTTCAGAGAACTGATTTAACCTGTGGACAGCCAATTGCAGTCGCAAAAGTTAAGTTCCAATAGTAATTCACCGTTATCGGCGCACAGTAAATTCATCTAAGAAAATAAATAAAACTGTCCCGCTGTTTAAAGCAAGGACGTAAAACGAACTCCAAACGTATTTACACCTCACACACAGATAATCACGTGATTTATAACTTATTAACGCGTACACGCACGTAGCAATATGTTGGAAACGCTTACACGTGAACATTTGCGTGATGCGCCCGTATTTGTACACGATACAGAAACAATAACAAGATTATATTGCGAATAAACGGCGACCTATGTAGTGTGTGCGAGCGAGGGTGTAGTTGTGAAGAAGGTGTCAGTGCCTTGCACTAAGCTCGCCGCGGCGTCGATCCTTTGTTTAGCTTTTAGTTCGATCAATAACAACAAAACCCAATCATCGGACGGCCAATCGCTGACTTAATAATTAACTGGGCACAACTTAGCGACATCCCACTAATTATAAAACACACACACACACCGAACTGATAACCAATATAAAGTTATAAATAATATGCACACCTCTTATAAAGTTGTTAATATGTGTGTGTGTGTGTGGGGGGGGGGTTGACTGTCATCATCACCATCATCAGCAGAAGTAGCAATAGCACTTTTCTACCCACTGTTGTGAACGTACGTCACTCACGGACCTCCAGGGATATCTCTCCTGAGCGATACTGTTCGTAGCAGCAAATTATGTAAACTGATCTGCCTCCGTCTTGCACAGGGTCATCGTCGTGTATACATTCTATGCGTCTTGGCTTCCAGTCCAACAACATCTTCCACTTTCTCGCCCAGTCCATGTCCCTTTCAACGACGTGTGTGATGCCCTGTTCTACCTGTTCCGTCCACTTCCGATTAATTTTCTTAATTCTGCAACTGATACCATATTTCGAAGGAACATTAATAATAACTGTATATGTATAATACTGTTATTCGATAAAATTTAAAGTTAAGAAGATTCGCTTGATCCGATGCAGATGTACAGATAGAACAATATTCAGGGAGGAACGTCTGGATAGACTGAATTTTGACAGGATTCTCAGGATTTTCTGGAGCTTGAAATAAGGCGATTAGGTCGGTTGAGGAACCAGTTATTGTAAAGCCTACGGCTGTGGAACACTGCAATCCTTATAGTTTATAGTAATTATGATGACGATGATGATAATTTTCTGTTTGTCTCCCCCAAATATATGTTCTGCCTTCTGCTTTCTGTTTCTTCCTGCGTTCGGAAGTCTCCGTTGGACCAGTCATTCGGAAAGCAAGATGCCAAAACACTAGAAGATTGAACGGAATTGTACAGTCCTCTCCAAGACGGTCTTCTCCATACGTGGGAAACAATCCAAGAAAAGTGAATTTCACACACACACACACACACACACACACACACACACACACACACACACACACACACACACACACACACACACACACACACACACACACACACACACACACAAAGTACTGCCTGTTCCGCCTTCAAAGATCCTCCAGCCATGTCTTCCTGGGTTTACCACTCAAGTGTCCTATAGGTTTATATTTCCAATTTGTTTGGACAGTCTTGAATCTGGCAGTCTTGATTCTAAGTGTTCTTTCCACCGTTGTTTATAATCTTTTAGTCTTTCATTCATTTTAAAAACTTGTAATTCTTCTCTTTCGTACTCATTCTTCATACGGTCAAGTTTAGAACACCGTTTAACTCATCTTAAGGGTCGTCATACCCATACGACAGTACAAAGCCACAATATCTTTGTAAAACTTTGATTTTGTATCTCGACGTACGTTGTTTCTAAAAACACGGTTGAATGTCCCACTGATCGCCTGGAACTTACATAGCTTAACGTCAATATCATAATTCTTATCATAACCAATATCATTTTTCAAATAGTTAAAAGGCTCACCTGTTCTACAATTTTATCATTAATTATTTTTGTTCTTATAGGTTCCTTGCCTTGAAATGCGATTACCTTTGTCTTTATAGTGGACATTCTTATAGTGTATTGTTTGGAAATCAATATAATAATAGTGCACCAGGAAACTAATCAATACTTCATATATTCCTACATGCATGATACCCGAAACATTTCTACATAAGAATAAATATCTCGATAGTTTTAATAAAATACACTTGTCCGGGGACGTAGGTAAGATAAGAACTTGTGCTAACCGATTGAAACATCGGACATCGGAATTCAATTGGAGTGTGTAGAACTGATTTGATAGATACCATTACCATTCCGTTAATCAGCCTGGCCTGATAAAAGTCTGTTTACGTCTTATCTGAGATAACTATTATTGTCCTCTGTCGACTTGTCGTACAAGTGAAAGTCAGAATGAATTGCACACGAGTTTGTTTGCATTCTGTAAAGCCACCATAGTCGTCAGCTTGCTTACACTCGTTCATAGCTTGCTGGCTGGTTCACACATGACGCTAATATCCGATTTTTCCACTGCCTGCTGCATATTCCGTAGCTCGTTTCGTACGTTCCATTCATTTTATCGAAATTAGAGAGTAACTGTGGATGACATATTGTACATTCCTGTATGTAAATAAAGTTACGCCTCTCTCTCACTCTCTCTCTCTCTCTCTCTCTCTCTCTCTCTCTCTCTCTCTCCCTCTCTCTCTCTCTCACTCACTCACTCACTCACTCACTCACTCACTCGCTCGCTCGCTCACTCATTCTTTCCCCCGTTCATTCTAATTCTACTATTTTTCTACGCAACTTGCACACGATCGCTCGCTCCCACACTTACACACTTAGCACACACATTTAAACGTAGAGTGAATCGTTGAAAATAAAAAATCATCGCAAGCGAAAACGCCTTGAACCTGATAAACCTCAGTTTTAATATTAGTCTGCTGTTTTGGGCTTTACGTCTTACACAATACTTTTGGTTATCTGCCGGATGTCGTCCCACTGAGGATGTCTCATTACGAAAAGAACAAAACGTTTCGTATTAACAAAACAAAATGTCCAAAACCTCAAACAGTGGCGTTCCTAAAGGTGAAACCACGAAAACTGACGAATCAAACTTTTAGTCTTGTGGCACTGTATCGCTGGTGATAGTAGTAGAGGACGTGTGTATGCTCACACAGCGACTCTCTCCTAGCTGCTACCTTGAACAACCTTCTACAAGACCAGTCAATATTACTGTTATTATGAAAGACTGGCGGGACGCAATTACTATACGTTTTTGTCGCTGCTATTCCTCCGAATACCAGCGACACACATTTATGTTAATAAAAAAGGGGGCGTAATGAATATCCTTACCGCGGTGGATGTCGTGACACTTGTGCTCGGGTGTCGGACTCCAAACCCCGAGTGGCGTGTTTAAGTGAATCTCTTGTTGCTTATTATTATTGTTATTACGTTTTCTTCCCCCGCTCGTTCGTTTTTTTTTTTTTATATTATTAAAAACGAGGACACAGAGCAAGAAGGCGACAACGTTTGCACGCGATCCGAAGACGGCTTTAATGTTCTTCGTTCCTTGTTTTTTGTTGTCGTTATTGTGTGTAGCTAAATTAACCACACCGCTTCTTCCTTACCTAATAAAATCACACTTCATCACACAAACACATGTGATCTCGCTCGCACTAATGACTAGACGTGTACTAATGCGGTATTAGTTTTTGTCGAATCAAGTGGCTTGGTTTTTCTTTTTTAGTTTAAATTAATTTCAACATTTCATTCACTCAATTTTTTAGTTGGCGTTCTAATGCTTGGCTTTCATTAGAAAGGCACTCATCACTTACTTGAATGAGACTATGAAAGCACATCTTCGTCCTCTTCTACTTGTTCCCATTTTTGTTCATCTTCCTTTCTTTTTCTCCTCTTTTCTCCTTAAACTGACATGGGATAGAGGAACTCAAGCCATAGAAAAAGGTACATGCCGTATTTACATGTACAGATAACAAAACGAAATAAATCAGATAAATCAGTGTTTCTTAATACTTCACCAAAATTTTCCGCTTGTTCCTTCCTTACTTCTCCGTACTCTTGATTACACTCCAAAATAGTGCAGACAATTTTGGAAGTACACTCGGGTTTGCACTCCAAACTGTACATAGTGTATGTTCGGAATATAATCTTCGGATAGTCGCCTTGCATTTACCCTTATTTCTCTTTATCGCCCCACAAATTTCAAATAGGCCTATTAATGTTATTCCTTACTAGTTCGTTACGACTTCTATCTCGCCTCGAGCAGTATTCTGCTAGTCTTGAGAACATTGTCTGTTCTAAATTAATTATCCTGTAGCCTCCGTACTTGAAGCAGTTAAAATTTCAGATCGATATTATGTGTACGAAAGCCATTAATTTATAAAATTTAACTGGGCCTTCCTTCTTGTTCTTCTATCCAAAATTCTACCATACTTTCCATTTTACGGAAGATAAAAACCCTTGACCGATATGGATCTAGGGAATGCCTTGACAGAGAGTTCACTGGACAAAGATAAAAACATCTTTAAGAATGGACATTTTATTAAACAACTTTCACTAAAATACGTACAGTATTCACTAGACTAACTCATTACACCACGGTTAAATTTATTTCGTCAGTGAAAAATGCCTCTAACTCAACTCTCAACACATGAGTCTGCACCATCGTGAGGAAATAGTTATCTGTTGTAGTGAGATTTAAAGTGAACCATAAAAAAGTAAATTTTTTCAACACAGATGAGCCGATGATAGTCGGGCAGTCACAAACAACTATGGAAAATAGGCGGTCAAACGTGAGCCAGCTGTGAAAGCCATGTGGATCTAAGTACGGCTGTGGTAAGCAGCTGGAAATAGCAGTGGAGAGAAGAGTATAAGCGTCTCAAAATTAAGTCTAGCAAACCACTGTGGACACACCATGGCACGTACTACGTAACTCAATAATACAATGCGGTTTAATTGTACCCACCGTCAAATAAATCATAAAAAAAAGCAAACGTCAATACTGTGAATCAATAACACAACACGGGTAGAATGAATCTATTCAAAGAACAGCTTGCCCATGGGCACACAAGATGAAGCTGACGATTTAAGATTATTAATATTCTGAGTTACCAACAAAATACAACCTAAACAAAAGGATACAGCAATACAGACAGGACTGGACATACCATGTTGAAAGGATGCATAAGAACAGGATACCAAAACAAATTTTGGTTTATAATCCGAAAATATGGCGGAATATGGCCCAAAGAAAAGATGGTCGAACCAAGGAGTGTGCAACGGATCGTAAGGTCCACAGCTGAAGAAGAAGAAGAAGAAGAAGAAGAAGAAGAAGAAGAAGAAGAAGAAGAAGAAGAAGAAGAAGAAGAAGAAGAAGAACGATTACCATCATCAAACCAACGACACACCAGGCCTATAGTTAATACAGTAAGAAGAATGAGTGCCCGAAAAAGTCGTCCCTACAAGATACTCATTATGTAACTTAAGGCGTGCTTATTGGACAGAACGTACAATAAACATTAAAAAGTCGCTTTTTGAGAACTGCGTTGTCTTCAGTATATTAACGTCCACACAGGCTCGATTCACTGTAAACATTTCGCAGACTCACCAACACTAGAGATGCCAAGTAAACGCTGGACGCGATGTAGCATAAGAAGTTCTAGTTAGTCCGGTTGATACCACGTACTATACTAGACTATCAGCTCGCGTTATAGGTATTTACTGCACTCAGCAAAGTTCTCACTTTCTCTCAAACACATAATCGCACGCACGAAGGAAAATATATAAATAAATAATATAATTTAATGTGGTTAGCGCAAGGTTTTATTACGTGTGCCGGTTGGAATGTAGTTGTGCATACCTGCACCGAGCGCAGGAATATATTTCATGCGGCACTGCCTGCTGCTGTCCCCTCCCTAGTAGATGACCTGCAGTAATTACTTCGCGGCGATAATATATATGTACTGTTAACGAGAAGAACGTAAAAGTACCTTTAATCAGATTATGCAAATCTACTTGTAACGGATTGACCTCCTCCGTATCCGTCTACGGTGCGAGAGATTGCCGGTTGGAATACGATATCAACTGAGAATGTCAGTCCAACTGTTAGTGGCACCTCCTAGCAGAAAGGGTCATAAGTACTGCTGGGGACTAAGCAGCAGCATTCCCACTGATCTCTTTTACGCCACATGACAAGCCTTGGCATGGGCGTGATGTGGCTTCGGATGCTCTGCTAGAATTTTAGTTATAACAGTGGGAAGGCATGTAAATCTTGGTGAAGAATGCAACAATCTACATACAGTTCAACCCCATTATAACGCTCATCTCGCGTATTAAGAAGCACCGCATATTGATCGGGAGATGACCAAGAACCACTCACTCACTCACACACACATATACTGTATTACTGTGTATTCTTATGTTTCACATACACACATTACCACTTTTATTGAAATACTGCATTATGTACAATAACCAAAGAGTTAAAAATCTGTCTCAGAAGCTTATTTCATTCAACTTATGCCATTACTGGCTTATTTCAGTTATCATTAAATATTCATTTATTTCTTTCGAAAACATTCGTTTATAGTTGTTTGCCTCGTACATGAATCTGTGCATTGAACAGTCACATCTCTACACGACTCAAGTATGAATTCACACCAACTGGCATATCGTCAGAAGAAGCGCTTATAAATTGTACGATCACTTTTAGCGCTGCGAGGGTTTTCTACCGTGTGGGAGGCGATTCTTCTGCTCCGACTCCATCTTCGTCATTTCCGGCATGGTTTTCGATGATATATTATCTACATCGAGTATTTCTGAAGTCACTACCCCATTCTCTACAGATACGAAATCCTCCAAGCTAAAGTCTCCTAACATTTAGCGCACAGCAGCCCAAACGTTATCGTCATGAATTAGATCAGAAGTGGGATCAGACTAAGGGACTGAATTATCGGAATCCTATAAATTAGAAAAAAACTGCGACAACAGAAAATTACACGGTAAACATAAATTTTAATTAAATAAAGTTTCTTGAATCTAGTTTTTCTTATACAATTCGCAATAGTGCGAGGCTGGATTCCTTCCAATGCGGGACTGCCAAAATGTGTAGAGCATCCAGAAGAGTGACACAATTTGATTCCCTCTGTCAATCTCTTGCGGGTTGTGCAGAATGGTCCGCTTGTGATACAAATGTTTGGGCAATTTTATTACATCTTTGTCCACTGGCTGGATCTTACTTCATGTACAAAGACGTAAAAAGGCAAGCTACGCATTTTTGAGGATGTCCACAATCTAAGAGTGTGAGGGCCAGTTGTCTATGAACAACACAATCTTGCATTCGGCTTTCATCACTTTGTTGAGAACAGCGGATTACTGTTTATACATCCTATAGGCCTATTGCTGTTATAGTGACCAAGCGGCTTTCAGATAGGCCTATATCGCGTAAACATAAATACAATGACTGACAAAAGTAAATGTTCCCACAGTCGCAGTAAAGTACTGTATTTGACAGTAGGTTCTATGGAAATCCGATTGGGTTTAACAAGAAACAGCGTATTATGCGGGATTTGAGCGCAATAAACGGTGTTTTTTATAATGTCTCTTTATACGAGATGAGCAGGGACCAGATAAAAAGCCCGTCTTACACGGAATAGCTTAATAAGCGGGCGCGTTTTATCGGAATTCTACTGTACATGTAATTTTAACTTAGCATATGTTTTGTGAAAAGCCATCTGGTAAAAAACAGAATGAATATTTTCTTAGCTTGAATAATTAACAAGGGAATGCCCAGCTCCAAAAAAGGTAGTCGGTTCTCCTATCGACGGAAGTCAGGCAACATGTGACGGCATCCGCTCGAGCCGCGCGGATTGGTCAAACTGAAGAGAGGCGCAATTTTCTGTAAAGCTACAGCAAGTTGGGCGACGGTCTACCGCCTCGGCGGAAGATCAGGCGATCTCGCACAACTCGGGACTGAGCAGTCCCTACTTGAACACCGGACGGAATACCGGCAAACCAGAACAAAGTCACAATTACGTTTATGTAAAACATGTTTACCTTTATATTAAGGTAAAAGGTCCGCAAGTGAGATACATAAGATCGAAACTCTCCCGGCGAGATGCTTAGCGGCGAGTTTTTCTTTAATATTGGAATCTGCAAACGTAAAACAAACCTGAGGAGGTTCTTGGCGGCGTGGTTAGTGACAGTATTCGAGCAAATTACCACGTATTCAGTATTTTTTGTTTCGAATGAAGTTCTCTTCAATCATTCAGATGGTCGGTCAAAATTATTTATCAACCTAAATTTAGTAAGGTTTTAAATCTCAGTCAGTGAGGTCTAGTTTTTGTCATTCGTACAAAAAGTTACAAACACTATTGCCTCCTTTTTATTCCGGCTTGTCATAACACCACGCGCGCGCGCTTGTCTGTGTAATTTATATTTTACTCATGTAAGAACGGTTCCATGTATACTTATTTGACTGAAACTTATCATCAGTTAGTCTGCCAAGTTTGATCTGAAGTACGTGACCTTGATAGCCAGTCGCTTTATTTTGTGCACGTCGCGTAGAGATACATGTAACCCTGTGGTGTGAGAGGAAGTCGAACTAAAATTTAGTATCACAAAGACAAGAAAGAAACTGCAAACAAACAAGAAAGGATAGGTAAATGTTAAAGACGGCAAACTATTTGCTTTAGTGGAACACCAAGTTTCCTGTTAACATCTAAATATTTATGAAAAAACAATCAATGATCAAACTATCAAAATACGAATTGTTACGTGCTAGTAAGAGAGGGTCCGCAGTAATTTCATTGTTACCTACACTCTTAAATTAATGTTTCTCCTAAAATTAAAATAACTCATATTAACAACTAAATTAACAAAACTGTTTAGACGAGATTAAAGTTTCCTTAGGCGCCTCTAGTCTGGGTTTGGAAACTAAAACGCAAAAAAAAGTTGAACTAAATAATAAAACAATTATTTGGTGTTTATTTCGTGTATCGCTTTCACTTTACAATAGAGCGAGTTCCAACAGCCAATGATGTCTGTACTCAGTAAAACCAAAACTACAAAAATTTTGACCAAGATTAGATGAATTTGTAATTCAAGCATACTACCGATTAGAAAGTGGACTCTTTTTCTCGAACCAGTAATTTTTGTCAACTTCAGCTTTTACTTATCTAATTCTTTAACCTACTTAATCGCCTTTTTTTATAATAGAAAAATAATTATTTTCGCACCAATAACGTCTCTTCGAGACCATATAAACTTCAGACATTGTGAAATAGATAAACCTTTGTTACTAAATGCTTCGTCTTCTGCTTTCTACGAATTCAAGTCCCTTTAACATTACACAAGATTATGGACAGCCTTTTCTCTCGACCTTCCAAAATCTCTTTACTGTGTGCAAAGTAATCGTATATTTTTCGGAAGTTTATTGGTGGACGTCCTTCTTCAGTTATTCGTGTGGTCATCGGATTCATCAAGGAGACTACAGACAGTTACCTCATTTCGAATATACGTACTTGATTCTGAAACTATCCCTTTCAGTGCATTCTTTCACACGCGTAAAAAATCTCATCTCAGCTGCTTGCACCTTAGATCAATTCCGTGGGTTGATTTTGAGTAGTTGACGAGTTTGTTTTGAGTAGTTTCGCTAGAACCTCCACATTTTGGGTAGAATCTGAACTCAGTTCTTCTGCGTCCCCAGCGACCTATTAATTTTTCCACAGATTTGCTCGAACTTTTTTAATTTTCCCACAGTATTACTGTCTCGTTTGTACTTTTAATATAATTGTGTGTGTGTGCGTGTGCGTGCGTGTGTAGTCGCGTCTGTGACACTCTGTGTACCTGATACGTTCCAAGTAACCAGGGGATCTTTAGTATTTTGTTAATACCGGTAACACACAGAACTGTATGTGGCCGATGTGATTGGAACGATTAGTACAGTGCTCACTACTTACAGTACGTTACGCAACAGTAGGAATAAGTAAGTAAATGACTGTGTGTGTGTGTGTGTGTGTGTGTGTGTGTGTGTGTGTGTGTGTGTGTGTGTGTGTGTGTGTGTGTGTGTGTGTGTGTGTGTGTGTGTGTGTGTGTGTGTGTGTGTTGCTTTGCTTCCTTGAGAACCAGAAGCGTTAGGTGAAAGGTTACCTACGATAGACACTGGCACTGAGTACGCTACGTCCACTACTCACACTCGGTTGGTAAGTGTGAGCTACGGTATGTCGCATTCTCATATAGGCGCACACAGCGTGAGTTAGTTTATTACAACAATGATGTGGGTAATACTAATTATCCGTGTAAACGGCAGGAGTACAGACACTACTTCACGTTAATTGACACGTAATAAATAATTATAGGGATTATTTGTCGTTGCTGTGTCTTATTCATAGTAAACAAGCCGTTCGTTCGTAACTACTAAACGTAGCTAATTAAAATATGTATTTACAAATGAGACTCGATATCCCTGTGAATGTCTCGTCGTGGCAGAAAGCCTACGCCTCGTTGGTACGTAAACACTATTAGTAGGGTTTGATCGGACTATTACCTTCGTTCGAATTTACTTTTCTGCCACTAAAAATATTTGTGCCCATTTTCAAGTGTACCTATAAATTAAACTAATTATATTATATACTAAGTTAGGTCTACCCGAGATTCGTTCACTAATGAGAGTGAACCGTCAAAGAATAATGGTAAAAACTACCACTAACCTACAAAGTTAAACAGAACTGTAGACAAAATGTTTTAAAAGAAAGACTAATTCCACTGCAAGTCCGCTGGGCAGAACCGAGGAGCACAACACCGACACAAGTTCACACAACGTTATAAGATCAACAACGCCATGTTCTGTGCTAGTTCCCAGCGTAGCGCCCTGGCCCACCCTGTCTTGATGGACGGGGTTAGCTGTGGGGGAGTGAATGTGAATTAATCTCAGGTATGCCTAGCTTAGTATTTAGTGTATTAATTTAATTTATGAGTACACCTGAAAGTGACACAGTTTTTTTGTGTGACCAAAACGTTGTGTAGGTAATATTCGAACGATGTTATTTCAGACGTTCAGACCTTCTGTACTACGCCGTGTAGCTGCAATAATTAAGCGCCTTCGAAATACGTTTTTCTAGACATCTTCGTGTTCATTTTCTTCCTAAGTTCTTGCCTTCCAGACTGTTCGTGATAAAATCATTGTTCATTATTTATACGTACAAATTAATCTTTCTGCTAGATTCTATTTTTGTAGTAACTTTATATTCTCCTTTACTACTCTTAATACATCTAAACTTATTTTCCTTTTATCCCATCTACTTCTTCTTATTTTCTGACACATTCACATCTGGCATATTTGTGCATTTGGCATATGAGAGCATTACATGGCAGACTTAACAGACCCAGTTACCTCTTTCTGTACGGTGACAGGGCCCAGCATGAGTCAAAGTGCAGTTTTCCTTTACGTTTGAATTCCACTCCATTGTACGACATTTCCATGTATAGTAAAGGCGGTAATGCTATACAAATTTCACACATGGCTAATGATATATTTAGGCCTATATCCTACCAGGAATATAAAAGGGAGTAAGTCGGCAGGGAAATGCCTGCCGACGTAACATTCAGTATATGTTACCGAAGTTAAATGTGAAATTGGAAGGCAAGTAATTTGTGAGTGGCTTACACGCATTACATAAATTACATACGCTGCAAATTCAGTATTTATTTATCTAACTTCTTTTGAAGGCCCTCAAATCGCAAACGCTTAGATTTGCACACACAGAGGTTTAGGCTGAGTCTAAAAGAGTGTGCAAAACTCTTTGGAATGAATGAATAAAATTTTATTTAAAATGTTTAAAATGAAGAAAACTAAATATTTGTACAGCGGCTAACGTAAATTTTAAGGGAAATGGTAGCCAATTTCCATTGCCTAGGTAGCAAAATAACTGAGCATGCTAGCTCTCAAGAGATAAAGTGCAGAATTGCACTAGAAAAGTGGTGTTTCGCTCAGACATTTGGTCAGTAGGCCTATAGAAATCAAAGGAAAATAAAACTGAAGCCACTGGAGTTGGAGAAGAGACCTAAAGACTCATGGACAGACAGGCAGTTAACCCTTTTACGCCCTAACAAGGTGTAATGGCAATCTGTGCCAAGATGAGAAGTTACACAATGTGGATAGCAAACTCTAACTTATAGAGATGACGAGTACACTGGTGCTGAATAACGCAGAGTCCAGCTAAACGACCAGTGCAAACTGACGAGTAATCAAGTCTGTAATAGAAACGGAAGGTCATAGTTACACGGAGAAATCAAGAAAAGGAGAGTCCGGAGGTTTCGAATCTACATGAACTTTCATAATAAACGTTTTAGAAGGGAACCCGTGAAAGAACGCCAGAGAGCGCAATCCGTTAACCAGATAATACAAAACTTGAGAGTAAACAATTGTTTAGGACTGAAAAAACTTGCAGTGGACAGAAAATTCTTCCGAAACACTACAGATTTACGTACATATAGGCTTCCTCCACTACATCCATCAATTTTTTCTGCTTCCCGTCGGGTCTTTCCAATTCCTGACTATTCCTGACTACTTCCACTCCCTGCAGTCTTCGTCCTTCGTATTCTTTGTTTTCCCATCCGTATGCTTTAATCCAAGATGCTCTTTGGCTCGATCAATTCTTTCCAACTGCCACAACCAACCTACTCTTCGACATTAAGTAAATCCTATTTGCGTCTAGAACAAAAGCGACCTAGAACATATTTCACTGTATCTGCTTCTTTCATTAAGTCGTCTAAAAGGTAGACCTATATTTTATTTGAGGGAGACACCTCATCCTCTCATTTTTGCTGTTTTAAAGGACATAAATTATCCTTATTATTTTTCATTCAAAAACTTCGAAAGCCCAAATATCTGCTCCTGTATTTTTCTACAAATCTACATACATTTTAGCTTCCGGGCGATTATTTTATATTTGAAGTTGGCTTCAGAAGTAACTGGAGGAAGAAAATCAAAATCCTGCCGATGATCTACAGGTAAACTGCAAATAAGATGATTTGGGTATTGCTCCCTCGGTTGGTATGGCACCTGTCGGAAGCTTTTGATGTAGCAATTGTGTATTTTTAATTGCGCTGCACATTCCGACTCTGTCTCTGTGCACCAGTCAGGTTGCACCGATAGTGAGATGAGATTACTGTTTTGCATCAACATTACCGTTGTGTTGCCACAATTAATATTTATCAACCGCAGCTATCGCCTTCAATGGAGCCCACCCGTCGAATCGCCGCCATTTTGCTACCGGTATAGCCATTGTTTTACGACTGTTAACAATTGCTTTAATGCCGACTGTTATCCTTCTGTCCGAGGGAGTTATAAGTGAAGTCACTCACACATACGACGTCGGAATAAACGCCTCGCGCGTCATCCTTTAAAAGACACACAAATGCAATTGTCGCGCACGCACACGCACGTTCGTGGCCACGAGCGCGGTGAATGCCTGCGCCGCCCCGGTGGTCGCAATAAATTAACACGGAGCATGCGACATTACCGCTGGTCACTGACTGTACACAATTGACCTTAATAACTTGAACTGTTGGTATTTATGCTTTGATTCCGTGTCGAAAGTGCTCACTGGACACTGATTTTTTTTTTTTTTTTTTTGTATTGTGTCTTGAACTTCTTTTTTAAACCGTATCAACACCGCCACTGGCGCAGCCTACCGCGCGCGGTCCAAATGTTTCTGTTTATTACGTCGGTACTGTAGCCTACAGCACATTTATATTGCATTAGTTGTCTGTATAATAGCAGCAATTTATGAATAATGAGCAGTATTTATCTAATCTAAACTACAGTAAAGAGTCGACAATCCGAACTTTCGGAACGGATATTTCTTATTTACATTATTATAATAGTAGTGTAGTCAGTGGCGGATTTGTGCATAGGTAAAGTAGGCAAATGCTTACGGGCGGCAAAATTTGGAAAGGTGAAATTTGACGGCCGTTATGTTGTTTTTACACCTAAGGGATGTTTCAAATCCGCTCCATTTCGTCCCAATATGATAAGAAACTTAGAAATATATATTTTTTAGTAACTAGCCTTATTACATAATGAAAGTAGATAGTCATTTCCTTCTGATATGTGTATGAAGTACATCGTTTAAATTGTTCTATAGAAATGTATTAAGAAGACATGTTTATATTGGGAAGAAAATATTACAAAAAGAACAAATTTTAGGGTAACTGAAAATCTGAAGGATTGAATTGAACCAGTAACCCCCCCCCCCCCCCCCCAAACAGAGATTTGTGAGAGAGCGACAAATTTATACTGCCTACGGGCGGAAAAATGGTAAATCCGCCCCTGAGCGTAGTGTTAAAACAACACAAGACTACCTACGACATATGGAAATAATAGAGAAAAAGAACTTGTGGGCCAGTTAGCAATAGACAAAGTAAGGAATAGTATGTTACCTTCATGTGACAACTTGTATGCAGCATTTTTAAAAGTGGATGTATCATACTTCAGACTTCAAATTACTCGCCGATTTGAATTGAAGAAAGTATGATTTGGACTGAATGGAATTGTGGTACAATCTGACCTCTGTACAAAAATAGAGATCCTCTTGAGTGGCATAATTATAGATGTACCGCCCTACTTACTATTGCCTATAAAATATTTTCTACCACGATTTATATGAGACTGCTCCCATATGTCGAAAAAGAACACCGCTCCTACCAGTGTGGATACAGGAAGGAAAAATCTAGGCCTACTATAAATCAAGTATTCACATTACAACAGATCTTGGAAAAACAACGAATTCAATATTAACACTCACCGATTATTTATAGATTTTAAGACCGCTTATGATAGCATAAATAGAGGCCAACTTTACGTGGCAAGATGGATCTGATCCGCCAAGTGAGAATGACAAAGAGGCAAGTGCTTGGCAACGACCGAGGGTTGTCGCTATGCTGTACTGTACAGTCGTAGACAAAGATAAAGCATTTTCAGGGCTTTGACACTTTGCCTACTTCGACTTTACAGGCTCTACCTTCCCGCCTCTTCCTGGATATTCCAAACTTCTCTTTTCTACAGGTTTGAATCTCAGACCAATATTTCCCATTGCACTCCTTTTTTCATGTGTTTTCTGTTTCTAAGGTTAGTCTCTCATTCGAAATAGTATTGATTTCCAGTTCATCGCAAATATTTACGTACCTCAAACTATCCAACCTAGTCCGGTATGTAGCCTTTCGTGAGAATGTCACTTTTTACGTCTCCATTCTTCTGTCTCACTTGCGGAGGAGGCCATCGCTCGCGTACATATGCCTATAGCAAATTTCAATTTTGTGTTTCCTAACTTTACTCTAATGATAGGTTAACAACTTAATTCATTTACATTTTTGCATCTTTATCTCTGTCTCAGCCAAAGGCAAAAAATAATTCCCGAGATAATTAAAACTCCTAGGCCGCTTTATTATTTTACCGTCAATCACTACTGTCATTGACATTATTATTTTATGTCAAACGGAACATCGCTTTTTTGTACCTTAACACTAAAATGAAATAAAAATTTTCTCTGCGTATCAGGTCCTACTACACAAGGGTCGGCATTACCAAGACGCCTGCGGTAGCGGTGATAATGACGGAGACAACGTTTGCGGCGGTTCATGCGCGCGCGCGGGTGCGTCTGTGTGTGAGGTGTTAACAGAGAGACAACTTCTCGGTGCGTTTGAGTGTCACCGTCTTGAGGCCACTCCCAAAGACGAACCAACATTAGCACCTGTTTGCTACTAGGGGTGCGTATGCGCGCGGTCGCCCATCATTCCGAGAAATATGTTGTCATATCTAGTTGTAAAAAACGAACAAAGTTTTGACAAACATTGATGTAGCTTTACCGCGATAATATTTATTATAGTAAAAATACTTATTGCACTGCAAATATAGGCCTACATAGACTACATACACACTCACAGTGTGCCACCCCGTAGACAAAGAAGACAAAGTAACAACGGAGAAAATAAGACGAACAGAGGTAATCATGAACGGCGAGGATTCAAGTCCTAATGGACTCCTTGTAAAGTTAACTAAATATCTTCGAAGAAGACTGTTTTAATTATTAACATATAGACCTATACTTAATTTATTTCTAAGATGTGAGGAAGTACCTTCTGAGTATAGGATAACCTACATAAGCAATGGGTACAAAAAATAAAAAAGATAGGACGAGGGGAATATGCAAATTACGAGGGATTCAGCCTTCAATTGAGTTTACGTTAAGATAATAAGAAAAAGGACCAAGTTAAGGATCTACAAAACCATCGTAGAAATTATAGTAACATACGGAGCTGAATGAATAAAAAAGACGCTGGAAATACAATGAAGAACAGAACGAATTTCATGCAGGTTGCTCGTGCATAGATAACTTTAACCTAAAGCGCATTTTTGAAGAAAGCAATCAGCATAATTTGGAAACGCTATGGTATTTGTAGATGTGGAAAAAGGCGATGACAGCGTGATATGTGCTACAATCAAAAGGTTTTTGCCATCTGTGTATGTTAACACTGTGAGAGTGTCGTGTGGAAAAACCTTAAGGTGAGTAAAATTTGGGCATCGGGTGTGGCAAGGGACAAGAATCACAAAAGCGTTATTAAAAGATGAACACAATTTAGTGGTTAAGTCTAATTTTTACTAGACTTGTATTGCAACCACTAACACGCAATTATACTTTCCATAAGCACTTTCAAGCATCTCGGCTCATCTTCATCTTCAGGTTGTTGTTCCATCTGAAGATGAGCCGAGAGGCTTGAAAGCGCTTATGGAAAGTATAATTGCGTGTTAGTGGTTGCAATACAAGTTTAGTAAAAAAAAAGCATTATTGTATCCCACCAACACTATTCAAGGTCTGTCCAGAGGGGTATTAAAAAGAGGGGATGTGGACGGATGTGTACAGCAGTTGGAGACGGCAGACTTTACTTTCTACATTTTGAATACGGTCAAGTAATACACTGCATAGTGCGGAAGCTTGATGGAGAGTGTAGGATCTGGGGACTGACCATAAAGCCGTCTAATACGGCATACCTAGTAGCAGGCATTTCAGGAAACAACTTGATGCTTAGACACACTGAGATTAAATATAGTGAACATTATAAATATCTCGGTGTATAAATTACACATGATGGTAGCAGTACAGAGAAAATTGGAATTCAAGAGAATGATCTTACCCGCCAATTGACTAGATATTTTCGTGTGACACTATATCTCGACACACCAAATTAAGGGTTTACAAAACCGCCGTAGAAATTATTGCAACATACGCGTACGGTGCTGAGTTGTGGTTAAAAGAGATGCCTCCAGAATACAAGCTGTGGAAACGAGCTGTTGGCGTAGGTGTTACCAGCTGACGAGAACCGACAGAAATTGGAAGCCGTATGCCTATGCGAGTCGATATTGATATACTAGAAACCGCAGAATGTAAGAGACAGAGCTATTACGGCCACGTTCAGAGGGTGGGTTATGACAGGTGGCGTAAACGAATACTTGGGTGGATTCCGTCGAGTCGGTGAACCGCGGAAAAATTTAACAAGGAGAATCAATTGACGCATAAGATAGTAGCTAAGATGCGACATCCGTAAAGAGATTTCGCGTAGGCCTACATACATGATGGTGATGATTCATGGGATGCTCGTAATTGAATGTTGCTCTCTTTATATTGCTACGTTTAATTATAAAATTTTATTTGACTTGTACTTCATATAAATAAAGAATTTAAATAACTGTTTATGTATAACTGTAAATGGGCCTACAGCAGGACTTCGAAAATCCGAACTCCTCATGAAACATGGTTGTGGGAGTACAACACTAATTATTGTTTGAATTTTGCTTAAATTGAGAACTGCATCATAAACGGAAAACAAGAATAGGCCTGCTGTGATACAATAATAATGTGCATTTCATGTTTTACAGTAATAGTGCTCAGTGTTTACGTTTTGGATGCCAAACGACAAACTACGTAAGAAGAATACAATACGTACTTATTATTTGAACACCAAACAATTCGCTTTTATTTTTTGCGTTACTGCTGTCGTGTACTTGTTAGGCCTATGTTCGAAAATAATCCGAACAAGTCGATAATTTGAGCTCCCCCTAGTCTCGATTAGTTCAGATTTTTGACTGTCTACTGTATTCATATTTAACAATTAAGTTACTTAATTTAGTTTTGTTTTTTCTGCAACAAAAAGAAAGTAGATATTCTCCTAGAAATAAATAGGCCTTCTTATATGTGGTACATTACAATTAAATTCGAAAACTAATTTTAACGATAAACGGACTCATTCATTAATGAAATCGGTCAGATAATTTCCACGATCCACTGCTTCTAAATAGTTCAGAATAAGTTAAGCCACTAACGGAAGCCGTTATTAGGCTGTTTGTAGTGCTTAAGTTATGAACACATTCGTTTTAAAATAACTTGAAAAGTTCGTTATGCCACTGGTCAGCAGACCAGTAGGCTATTATGAACACATGACTGCGAGATATGGAAAGGAGAGGAGACCACTCTATGAGGACCGGACTCAAGACTGTAATTACTATTGTTCCCGAACACAATTAATTCCTAAATAAAAGAAACGTATTAAGTTATGAAAGATTCCGCGTGCATTGTGCTTGGCCACACACACACACACACACACACACACACACACACACACGCTCACACAGATATAACGGTACGATTACAATCTCATATATATATATATATATATATATATATATATATATTGCTGAAACCAATTTTGTAAGCAATCTCAAGAGAATGGCCATTGTTTTTCTCCGCGCTGCCAGTGAAGAAACGAAGAGACCATCGAAGGGACGGCCCTTTGATAATATTAACTGATAACGAACGGCTCGTAGTGTGTAGGCGAGGTAGGTAAGTCAATGGGTCAGCTGTGACCACGACCACCTGAATACTACAAGTGGGTGTAATTGTTTAACTGAGAGAAGAGATAAGATCAAGAGCGCACTTGTATAATTCGTGACGTCATAGATTGTGTTTAGTCATGCGCAAAAACGATCGCGCGCCCCTTCGGAATTTTTTATAATTTATTTTTAAATATATATAGTACGTATATACGTATGTATACATTTATTATACAACGAGAGGACAAGTAACAAAATGGCTGTCGGCGGTATCGACACTGTGACCTCGTGCGTTCGAGAGAAGAAGTTAGTTCTTGTCCATAGATTGAATGTCAAATGCGTGAGTGAATACGGCCGGCGAGTTTGTATGCAATTATGCAACCCACAAGGCCTCGGCAATCA
Organism: Magicicada septendecula; assembly: GCA_034769895.1. Classification (NCBI taxonomy): domain Eukaryota; kingdom Metazoa; phylum Arthropoda; class Insecta; order Hemiptera; family Cicadidae; genus Magicicada; species Magicicada septendecula. Next base: position 117,392,491 of record CM068375.1, on the reverse strand, counting down.
CTTCTCTACCGCACTACACCTTCAACAACTACCAGCCAATAATACCACACGTCTTAGGTGTGATACGCTACTATACTGTTTACGAAAATATTATAGAAATCGAACGTCACGTATTGCTATGGTGAAGTCGGTACGTAAGTGAAAACGTAACTACTCGAGTTATCCGTGAGCGCGCGCGCGCGAGCTCGTGTGTGTTTGTGGTACGTCAAGCTGCACCTGCGGCGAAACTAGTAATAATAATTTTATTGTTCGCACTAAGCGCCATGCGTCCGATACTCCAGTGAAAGTACGACGTCCGTGGTGTATGACGAATGCTTTACTTTACGCAACATTTAGATAACTTCCAGCCGGTCTCATTTAGATGTAGCCTACTGTACGTTATGTGTATAAAATGTGTCATTTATTTATTCACTGAAAATTTGTAGATTCGTTTCAAAATTAACGATTTATTTTTTCCGTAAACATAATTCCCATAAAGATAAGGGAAATATGGGATAGAAAAATTGTCTTTTGGGTCTACAAACGTTATCAGTTTACCCCTAGACTTCTGTTTTCACCTTACTAGGTAAAACCGCTTTATAGTCTTAAAAATAGTACTCATATTGTTATTCCTCTAATTTTATTTTTCCCTGTGTTGAACACAATTTTTTGTCATACCTTATCACTAGTTTAAAAAGCAAATTTCATATGTAAAAAGTTATGTAAATATTAAAGGTAATTTATGCATTAAGGAAGAAGAATACACAATTAATCTTCTTTTTCTTTCTGCTGCTACTACTACTACTTACTACTACTACTACTACTACTACTAGTATTACTAGTACTACTACTACTACTACTACTACTATACTACTATACTACTAGCCTTACTATAAAAAAATAAAATAAATAATAATAATAATAATAATAATATAATAATAATAATAATTATTATTATTATTATTATTATTAGTCGTAAGATCCCAGACGACAGTTCGTTCACATTTACAAAATTTTCAAAATTTGACTCCCATTTTTTGCCGTGGTAATCCAAAGATAAATTTCGAAGCTAACACTATATTGGGCTAACATTCCCTTTAATCTGATAACCGGCATAATTTATTTCAATTTTGTTAAAATTTGTACACATTTTTTAGCCTCTGGTGTCCTAACGTTTCAAAATTTTCAAACTTAAACACTATTTTTAGATGGTGGTTAAAATTCTCTTCAATTTGCCACTCACATTGATTTTTGCAATTTTTTTTCAAAATTTTAACCTCCCACACTTTTGCTCATGACACCCTATTCCCTTCCAAAATAATTTTCAATCTCAAAAACAATAGGCTACGGTTCTGCAGATTAATGGTATGAACATGTATGCCAAGTTTTACGAAAATCGGCTGATGCATTCAAAAGTTATCTTGAGACATACGCCAAGTAGATAGACAGACAGAAAATGCCAAACGGTCGGGTTAAAACTGAGAACTCGCTTCCCTTGTTCAATTATTATTATTGTTATTGTTGTTGTGGTTACTGCTGCTACTACTACTACTACTACTACTACTACTACTACTACTACTACTACTACTACTATTAATATTATTTTGTTATTAGTATTCGATATTTTCCCATGCTGTCTTCCTTTGGAAAATAGTAGTAGGCCTGTAGCTTCAAAATTTAGCCTTAAATATATATATTTTTTTAAATAATCAGTTTTCAACGTTCAAGGCCAGGGAAAAGGCAGTGGCACTGGGAATGCAGAGACTCAAAACCCCGATATTATCGAGTAGGTTTTCGAGTGGATGGTAAAAAAAAAGCTAACAGGGGTTATAATAGATACGAATAAGAGACGTTATTATATAGTGTGAACTCAGATTACAGGTAGTAATGACAAAAAAAGACGGTAGCTGATGCTCTTATTTCCACGGGTATAATAGAAATGTCATGTTGGCAACAACAGAAGTCGAGTGTGCTTGAAATGTCACAATGTCACTTTCTCTCCCCTCGAGTGGTAACACTGTCACAATGTACACAAGTGCCTTTATAATAACAACGCTTATACTCGTAACTTGCTTCATCATTACAGCTGCCTCACACAGGTGCTGTCCCTGCGTTTGCAGTTTGTTATTGATAGCCGTGTTGGCACAATTCAATACAACACAATAAATTGTTATTATTTTCCATATGTATGAAATTAAATATTTCCATTACATCAAAATTTATGATTTACCAAGAAATTTAGTTTCGTCCAAGAATTGAAAATAATTGGTTTGCATTAATTTACGTAAGGAGATACACTATTGTGTTATCGAATGCGTTCAGGCATTCCACGAAGGTATTTGTTCCCATCGATTCCACTCAAACGTTATCGTGAGATATGTATGCAGAGAGACAGACAGATAGACAGACAGACAAATGCTAAACGGTCGAGTTAAATCTGAGAAGTCGTTTCAACCGTTCAAGTACAGATTAATGTTCTCACTTTGAACGGAAAGCCAGAACAGTCAAACAGGATAATCTTCAGTAAAAGGTAAATAGAAGAAAGAAAATTAGAGATAGGCCTACATCTCCGGCGAGTCAGGCGGACAGATTAAGGAAGCAGTCACACATTACATTGCCGTGGATACCAGACAACGCATTTAGGAAACATTCATTACGGTTAGCCCAGGATGAGGGTTTTATAAGAACAAAGAGACACTGATATATAGTGGAACCAAAAGGGATGAGATGGAAAGCTGATGTTTTACTGACTGATACAATTTACAATTTAAAACTGAAATATATAAATTATAAATATAATTCAGATATGACTGGGCGATATATACAAATCAAAGTTTAGATGTAATTCTCATTTTTTAATCAAATGAACAAAATTCGAGTCTGATCGAAAATGTATTTTTACAATATTCATTATATTTCCCATGTTATGTAGGTCGCTTCCTATTATAAATGCTTTTAAAAGTATTTTAAAAGCAAACAAAGTAGGTTTTTCTTTTCAGTTATTCGTCTCAGTATAAAACGCTTTTGTTTATTCAAAAATTTTTTCTCAATTGTTAGAACAGAGATCGAACGCACGGCCGGCGGTCGCAGCTAAGAGGCCAAGCAATTATCACCTCCCGGTAGTGGCTACCGGAGTGTCAACATTTGGGGTATCGGCAACGCACCAGCTTTCTGAAGAATAACAATCTTTATCTTAGTAATTTTCAACAAAAAGGAACAACCCTTTGTTACTGGGGGATGTTTTTATAACTTGTTATTACGTTAGGGCGAGGTAGTACCGAAGCCGTACCCAATACAAACACACAGGAAACTGTTGTAAAAGTACGCTAGACATGTTTCATGACTGTCGTTTCGACGCTTTTAATTGCAGCCGTTTCTTAATTAAAACTGAGGAAAGCAAGTAGGTAACGTGTTTAAGTTAATTAAATAACGAACTGGCTCTACGATAAATAGCAGAATAGTGGATGGAAACAAAAAACTACAGAAGTACGTAGCCTATACGTCACACACACACACACACACACAACAGCTTGTATCAACATGACATTTCATGTAGTTATAAGAAAAAAATAAACATGTGTTTGGCCATTGACGTTTTAATCATACTAGACGTAGGCCTATCTGTTAATATTCTTTATACAGGCTTATGTAAAGACAGTGCATAAGCATTACATGTTATCAATACGCTGTTATTACTTTCGCTATTTTATACATAGGAAACAAGAATACGTCGTGAGGTCGTGGAAGTTGGTTGGATACACATACATTTTTATCCCAGACACTGTATACGGTAAAATCTGTACACACACACACACACACACACACACACACACACACACACACACATGGTTGTGTTTGGATACGTCCGTGTATGATATTTTCAAAGTGACGACGTTTCGTTCCGTAATCGCGGAACATGTTAAAGACGTAGGCCTACTGTTCTTGGTTTGGCTACGGAGCGCGTTGTATACTGACTTCCTTTGTGGTTGTTGCCGAGAGATCACTGCAGGGTGAGTGTTAGCGTTTAACGGTTTGATCATTTTATTTGAAAATTTCACACTAGACGTACCCAAAAACGTGCTACAACAGATAATCACTGTGAAAGCCTTCGCATGAGAGTGTATGTATACACACACACACACACACACACACACACACACACACACACACACACACACACAACAATAAAACATTAATTAAAGAATTTTTCGGTGAAGGGTTTGTGAAGATAGGCAAAAATATAACACAAATTTTAACTTATTTGTGTTTCGACAATGTTTATTGTGACAATAAACATTGTCGAAACGTCGACACAAATAAGTTAAAATTTGTGTTATATTTTTGACTGATCCTTACAAACCCTTCACCGAAAAATTCATTTATTGACGGTCACTACGAATTTAAGGATTTAATTAGTTAAAAGAACAAACATAAATAAAAACAAAACAAGATGGTATTATTCATAATAATTCTAATAGCCTAAGTACAAATGTAAATAACAAACAATGTTCAATATAATGTCAAAATTGGGGTAATTAAGCACAATCAAACACTTCGACTATCAAAATGAATTGAATCGAAATGCAAATCGACTACTCGTCCTTAGTTTCCGATGACGCAGATGCGTCACTGAAACCTGCGTTAAATCGAATAATTGTATACATTCAGAATAAACTAATCACTTTTGTGATAACCGTTACGTAGTGCAAGAAATGTTGTAATTTAGAGTTACGGACACACGCAGATATATTCCACACAGGTACATTGTAAGATGAACAGAAGGATAGAGAGAAACACTATTTAGAATGCAGAATAAAGAGTAATGCGTAGCGGAATGAAGACAGGGAGGGAAAAACGGAGGTAGATGGTCAGACGGAATGATAGTAGGCAGCTAGAAGCACAGACACAGTGTACAGTGTACATATAATTAAAAAAGAAAAACCATACTGAGAGATGGTCAGAGCGGAGATTGAAAAACAGTAACACTGAGAATGGGAGGGAGAGAATGAGACAGGTAGATAGACAGGCAGACAGAAAAGGAGACAGGTGGCCATATGTAGAGAATATGACCGAGAAATGTTGTCGAAGGAGATTTACAGTATGTGTTAGTTACATACGCACGAGAAATCATTCGAAAAAATCGTACTTTAAAAGAGTAGGCCTATTGCAAGAGGCGGGAGTTTATCTGTTTTTATTTTCTCGATTATTGGTCTGTAACTTGATTTTCGGAATGTCACGATTCATATCGGTAACAGTTAAGAGCATGCGTATGCGCGCGCACGTGTGTTGTTTTAATAACAATTAAAATAACACATCTGTTCTCGGCGGCGATATTAATGTCCACCGTGAAGCCTATAATTATTATAAATATAATAATTAATGATGAATAGTATTTGTAGCAGTAACAGCAGCAGGAACCGTAGTGTAGTAGGCGGTGTGTGTGTGCGCGTGCGCGTGCGCGCGCGGCGCGTTGATACAACTTTCACACGCTTAGCAAGCGTTGGCATGTTGGTATTGAAATGCGTTCCACTGCCGCATTAGGTCAAAGGTTAAACTGTAATGTATTTTTGTACACATATTCCAATTGATAAACCCTTGCGTTTCACGTAATCAAAACATAAGTATTGGTTGCTGCGATTTAAAATAAATTTAATAATCCGAACGCAGACACACACTTTTTGTCCAGGCATGTTTTAAAACGCGGCCCGATTGTCTGCTAATAGTTCCAGTTTGGCAGTATAAGTCGGATTTCAGTTTCTTTTTACTGCCGTTGTTAATCGGTACCGAATACATTAATACTCTAATTAACAGTGAACCGCGCCTGAGGAATACTCTTCACTGTCGTAACTGCCATTGTTCAGGATCGAATATTATCAGTGTGGATATTATCTGTAAACATAATACACTATTATATTGTACTATTATACATTTTTTATTACTCCTGGCTACAAATTAATACTATTCTTATTAATATTATATTATTAACTAATCACTTAAATTATTATTATTAAGACACAGAGGAAGGCCAAAGTAGGTAAAGTACAAGTTCACAGGAGGCCAGGGCCCATTGTATGGCTCAGTGGCAGGATAGATGGACCAGTGACACGAAGGGAAGTTGGACCGCTAGGCTCATAAAGCAGTTAGCTGAGTGGACTAATCGCGAACATGGAGAGATTAATTATTTCATAACGAATTTCTAACTGTTCACGACCTGTTCGGGACTTACCTATAGGATGGAGAAAGTGGACAGACCAGACTGCATTTTCTACAGTCGGGAAATAGATGGTGTGCACAACACGTTTTTCACCTGTGATAGATGGAAAGATGAGAGGTAAACCCTGGAAAATATAGTGGGACAGACCTCTTCCGAAAACATCATCGGGCAGATCTATGATAACGAATAATGCTGCAGAACGAGCACCATTGGGACCAGGTAGCAGCCTACATAGAAAAGGTTTTAAGTCAAAAGAAAGAAGCAAAAAATAATCTTGCTAAAGCCGCTGACAGAATAAGAGGAAGCAGATAACGTGGACCCGCTGAAAGTTTAAAACAGATGAACGTCCGCATGGACGAAGAACAAATGGTATCATTTGCGAAATATTGCGAAAGCTCAGATCCGAGGTGGTTCCATGACGTGGACAAAAGGGCTTGCGGTTTCGGTGGATGTGAGTCCCACACATCGTAGGAGAGCGGACCTTCCTGCGGCGAACATTTAGTTTTCTACAGTCTCCCTCGTAAAAAAAAAGAATATTTATAAGAAACAGGCTATTAGCCTAATGCTTGGTTGGAAGAGGATGCATTATGATTAATAATAATAATAGTCCTATTACTATTACTATTATTATTATTATTACTATTATTATTATTGTTATTATTAGATAGTTCAACAAGCTTATGGCCAGAGTAGTAGGTCCCACTGCAAGCAAGAGGCGATTGTTGATCCATCCTGCTGTATGGTCGCGAAATCTTGAGAGACGCACTAACATGCACTAACGATTGAGAAATAGAGGAAACTAATAGTGTGGATGCAGAGAAGAGTAGCATACCCTTATCGGACAGAGTCAGAGCCGGTAGTCCTGGTGATAGCGGGATTGGTTCCCATAGATCTTTTGGTTCAAGACCGAAAGCACTTTGCTATAGAAGAGATTAAACTGGCAGAGGTGCGGCAAAGAATAAAGCCAGGAAACTCACTCTCCAGCACTGGCAAGACCGCTGGAATAGGGAAGACAAAGGAAGATGAACCGATCTTGGAAGGCTTTTTCCGATCTTGAGGGAATGGTTGACACGGTGAGGTTAACTAGCATTTGGCGCAGTTGCTCAGTGGCCACGGCAGTTTTAACGCCTACCTCTACAGAATGGGAAGTGTGCAAATCCCAGCATGGCTGCACGGTGGCTCTCTCCATGAAGATGCTCTCTTTTCGAAGTGCACCATATTTACAAAAAGAGGATGGCACTAGAGATGGAATTCACGCCCAAGGGTGTAGTTGAGATTTTCTGCTTCGAGGCAAGGAGGAATAAGATCGTGTTTCTATATTTATTTAGTCGGTCCTACAGGCCCAACTCACACCCAATGGACAGTAGCACATAAGAGAAACTAGAATGACCCTGATAAGGGCGCAGTAGGCTTCATCTTGAAATAATAAGCTGAGTATATATCTATCCCTGAATTAGAGATGGGTTTTTTAGTGGATGAGAGTCCCACACACTAGGGGACAGACGGTTTCGTCTGACTGTGCATAAACCATTTTCCCCCTCTTAAAAAAAATTAAATTAAAAAAATTATTAACGACTATTAATTTAACGACAAAGGCCTTGAAAAGGCTTTTAAAATTAACTGAGATTATTTTGTTTAGTGTGAGTCACTTGTGGACTAAGTTTGGTCAACTGGTTCCTCCTTTCTTCTCCTCTCTCTTCCTCCTCTCCCATATCTCCTTCATTCTTGATCGATGTCTCTCCCTCCGTTTGTCAGTCCAGATAGCACCTGTCCTCTTCTTAAGGTTTTCCTGAAAACCTTGGGCATTTTTTAATTTCTAAAAATCATACGATATATTTATAATTATTAAAGTTTTCCTTACATTCGTATTACAAGAAAAAGCTTCTTTCCTTCCAGTTAAAGTCGTGAAAAAATTCTTTTAGTGTAAAGCAAATTTCATTTGCTAGCAACTTAGATATGAAAAATGTTTTATTAAAAATTTGGCTAAATTATTTTAATCAACAATATTGTTTTTTCAATAAGCAAATAAAATTCCACCTGCTAAACGAACAAAGGTTGACACCTGTAAGCCAATTATAGCAGTCTTGATACAAACAAAAAGACTAAATTATAAAATTTAGACTCCCATGGGTTCGTTACCCTAATAACTAAAACTTTCAGGAAGCACTCAGTTTAATAATAACTAAAAAAAAAAAATTAGTGCTATTCCGATTTGTAGAAAAAGTAATATCTCAAATTTGTTGATATTATGAAATTACTGCAAGTGTTTTCGTTGTACATGATTAAGGCACTCGTATAAGTGGAATTATGGTATTAAAATAAAATCTACCACTGTTCAGCTCCAGTGTAAATCTCAGTTTTAGGTACAGTTAGACCACATGTTTAAAATATATTTAGTAACATATTATAATTAAGTCGTTGTTATACAATATTTCCAAAACAGTTACTCAAGAAATTTATTGTAAACATCCTATAAACATTTAACTTTGTGCAAATTCTTTATAAGTTTTCTGTATGTTTTGTATAACTACATGAATGAATAAATGTTAATGATTTTTTGTAATGCGGAGTTCAAAGACAAAATTAACAAGTTAGTGTACTTTACAATATATATTACAGTGTATATTGCACTGTATTGCAATATTTACAACATAATATTGCATTTAATACACTTTCTCAAAGTATTTAAGACAATATATCTAATCGTTCTAATGTAACTCAAAGAAAAAGTTCTTTTAAATAAAACGCAATTAGATGTTTTTTTTCTCAAGAATGAGCGTACATATTCACTTTGAAATGAAATCCTATTAATACTGGGTATTATCATATGTCAGCAATGTGTACTAGAATTATCAAAGGTTTTGAAAACCGTCCACTTAAAAATTAACATTTGCAAAAATTTCAGTTACCATTGCCCAATAGTCGTAGTATTGTATCGAACTATAAATAAAACTGCCATTTAAACGACATAGAGGGAAAATAATATTCTCACTTAAATTATCAGTAGACCAGTTTAGCATAAGAACAGTTTGATAATTATTGTTTTACTTATAAATTTTAACAAACACATTATTAATTTATTAGTTGATAGCAGCACTTCGATTACGTTCTTAAAGAAAATTTTGTATAAGCCTACTATTAACATAGGAAGTAAACGAATATCCTATATGCAGATAGTTTTAAAATATCCTATATGCAGATACTATAAGTTCAGATCGTAAATATGATGGAGGACTTACGAAAACCCTCTTGTTGACGTTCTTCAGGTTCTACGTTAGCATGTATTAATTTTGATCAATATTTATCATTTAGCGTTTAATGCGATTATTTTTCCATTCTCAAAAATGTACGCGATAATTTAGTAATAATTTACTAATATTAAACTCAAACTAATATAAACTCATTGACATGAATAATGTTTTAAGATTTCGAAAGGTTCTAAAAATATTTGAATGTTTATAAAAATATAAATAACCGAACAACTAATTATAAGGTAACAAGAAGAAAAATAAAAGTAAGAAGAGATAAATAGTATGCTATAGAAAATGATTCATAGTTAAGTGTAACTCGACAATAAAATACGAGCACTTTAACAGTCAGCAAAATTTTACAAAATTAAGTATGGAGTTTTCAGTCGAACATAGCGACATGCTATCAGTACCACTGACAACATTCATGATTAAATACCCCGCGCGAGCTTTGAGCAATTTTAACCAGATGTAAATGTGTAAACGTCATATAAATTAACAAGTCACCCGGTCCGTCGTGGGTTCAATTCAAGAGGATGACTTGGCCTTCTCCTATCCACCAGTAACTAAGTATTTATTTAGCTGTGACGTATCGTATCCTACCGATGCGTTCAATTAGCCGTGATATTTCGGCAGCGGTGGATGCCATTCGGCAGGTCTGTAATACCAGATGTCAACAATGATGTTGTAAGCGAACTGTAGTAGTATTTAATGGCATAATGATGGCTACTTTACACACCTCACCAACGAATTGGAGCAGACTGTTGTAAAATAACCTTAAACGTTTATAAAATTTTAAACTTTTGAATGTCAACGTTTACTTTAATCTCTTATAAATTCATGATTATCAAATTTTTTCTTATCAGGAAGGAGGTATACGACGTCTTCGGAATTATTTCATTATATAACATAATTAACTTATTTCCCTTCTTTAGTATCTCTTCTTTTATCTCTGTTCTGCAGTCTCTACTTTTTTATTTGTGTGGTCTTGCACACTTAGTAATATTATCATAACATTATTTAGTAAACTTATTACGTATTATTGCTTATATAGTTTTACAAGACGCCGCGACATAGTAATGTAAGTTCTAAATGTTATACGTAATGGAACTATTAGTCTATAATTAATAAAATATATATTATAATTATAATATTATTACTGCAATATCACGACTGTATACCGATTTAAACCATTAATCAGTAATTTAATTTTATGTAAGTTTCATAAATCAATACTGTAAATCAGTTACGACAATAAATTTTAATTCGCTAATATTCAGACTGTAATTACAAATAATAACTATTATATTTATTCGTACAATTATTAAAGAATTATATACAATAGTATTCATATAGACCTAATTATTAAGACACCAGTATATATTGTAAAGTACTAAGTGTCAATTTAAAGAATACAAGTCTGCTGTAGCAGCAAAAGTTAAAATCATCATCATCATCTTCAAGGATTAAACCAACAATGGTTTTCCGGTCTCAAATAGGGAAAGATTAAAGCTGGTCACTCCAGCGCTTCCTCGGACATCCTACACCTCTCTGTCTCCTCGGCTTAGAGTTAAATAGTTGTTTAGGGATAAGGCAGTCTTCCATTCGGCAAAGATGTTCCCACCAATTCAGCCGATACTGGGCGATCCTGTCGACTGTACTGATAATATCAGTTCCTGCCGTATATCTGTGTTTCTTCTATGACCATGGAGAGTACCCTGTCACCAGCCTGAGAAATCTCATTTCAGCCGCTTGGATGCGACTAGCCTGGCCTTTCGTTAACGTCCAATTCTCAGACCCATAAAGAAGTCTGGGAAGAGCCATCACCTTGTAGAATTTTAGGCGTGTTCCTTTACTTGCTGACTTAAGGGTTCGCCTAATAGTTAAAATAATCGCACACATAATATTTTTAGATTAAAGTGACAGGCCCAAATGAGAATCGTTCTTGAACGCAGCGTTATAAGTAATAGTAGTTTGTTTACTTTAAATCACAATCTTCCATTAGTGTTAATAGGAGCAATTAAGCTATACAAAGTAGGCCTACTTGATTTAGTGTTGTACACAAAATTTAATCAGAATTAATATAATTTATTAAATGATGAAATTACTGAAGTACAAGAAACAGTAACTCAAGAGGAAACATTTGAAGGAATAATACTCTTCTTCTTCTTCTTCTTCTTCTTCTTCTTCTTCTTCTTCTTCTTCTTCTTCTTCTTCTTCTTCTCCTCCTCCTCCTCCTCCTCCTCCTCCTCCTTCTCCTTCTCCTCCTCCTTCTCCTCCTCCTCCTCCTCCTCCTCCTCCTCCTCCTCCTCCTCCTCCTCCTCCTCCTTCTCATGATAATAATAATAACCAATAGTAATAGTAATAATATTTATTACCAGTATTCAGTAATTATACCTAATAATAATTATTGTTATTGAGGTAAATAAAAGCGGATTTAAGAGCGGTAATAGACACTAAAGAGACAGTTTTGCATACGTGAGACAATACAGAACTATCCTGTCTCTTATTACTACACAACACGCCCACGCGCAAAAAACATTAATATTTTATTATTATTATTATTATTAGTCTATTATTGCTGTTAGTTATATTATTGGTGCTAGTAGTACCGGTATCGTTACATCGTTATTATTATTATTGTTTTTGTTGTTATTGTTATTATTATGGTGCAAACGGGTTGCTTCAACAAACAAAACCAAAATTAACACGTCGCGTCAGAACGCTATTCCGAACAGACGTTTGACAATGTTGGACACGATAAGTGAGTGACACATGTTGGTATTAATGAAGCGAACAAGCATAGAAGCCGGCTTGAGTGTTTTTATAAACAATTACAATAACGACACTAAATAATGACGACAATGTCACCTGAACGAGACCTCTGGGTACAGTGCCAAGACTACAGTCACGTCGTCACTGCCACCACTCGGATGTTTGTTTGTTTACTCTGTGTGTTGTCACAGTACCACGACTCTTTCCGTTGTAGGTACAAACTTGTTGACAAACTGCTTACACAGTTGCGTCGCTGATACTAATGTTAACGTATTTCTTCTTCTCCTTAATCTTTTCCCCATTTTCGTTAGTTAATATTTTTATTGCGTTCGTTTCGTATACGTTATCATTTTATAATACTTTTCTTCTTTAACAATCATCTGTAGTAAAAAAAACGAATTACAATATTTGTGAAAAACGTGTTTAGGTGTGTTGTGTCCGTGTGTAAAATTCACTCTACATTTGAATGTGTTTGTCTCGGTTTTAGTTATGTAACAAATAAAAAGGAACTCCATAATGTGAGTAAATGTAATTGTTTCATTTCTTATTCCATTTTAAATTGATATATCAGAATATTGTTCCTTAAGTACATTACCAATTATATTAAAAAATGTTTGTAAAATGCATGCTTGTGTAGTTTTTAAGTAAGTTTATGTGCATTACACTTAGAACATTTGTGTGTGTGTGTGTGTGTGTGTGTGTGTGTGTGTGTGTGTGTGTGTGTGTGTGTGTGTGTGTGTGTGTGTGTGTGTGTGTGTGTGTGTGTGTGAAGGGATTTAACTTGGTAGCATTCTATTCTCGACGTACCACATGAAATTAATAATTTTATTCAAGATTTAGCAGTATTCAATTTACCTTAGACTTATTTCCTCTTTACGTCCTTTTGTTCCCCATTCGCCGGCACCCGTTCACAAATTTACTTTTGCTCACTGTCATATTGTTTCAGCGTAGATTTAAGAAATGTGTGCCAGTAGCTGCAAAAAATAGTAGTCGTATTAACATCTAACGAAATGAAAATGGATGATTGGACTTCATGGGTTATTAGAAAGCATCTTCGAACCTTCCCTTTAGGTTTGAAAAGTGTGAATCTGACATCAACCTATAAAGATTGGTGTGTCTTTTCGTTGAAGCCGTTGTTCAGAAACAGGAGTTTAGTTCCACTGTGGACTAAAATATGCAAACAATGTCCTTAGCTATTACGAACTGCCTTGTGATATTTTTGCCATTATTTCAATAATTGATTTGTGCGAACGTGTTTTAGTCAATAATTTTCTTAAAAAAAAAATAAAGGAATGCTCTTTCATCGGGGTAAAACGATTTTGAAATCTAAAAGTTTTAATATACCTTGTTATTCTGAGTCAAGTTTGGATAGAAACTTTTTTTTATTATGAAGCTTAAAAGTAATTCGTAGAAACAACAGTTAATTTATTGGCTTAATTTATTTATTAAATTCGTAATAATACATAAAGTTTTAATCGGTTTTCCATTAATAAAAAATTGTATTTAGATTGAAATTGTAGAATTTATTAATTGTCGAACCATAACATTATGAAACAACAGTATCCCTATACTAAATAATAGTTGTTATAAAACAAACACGTCTTCTCTGGGCCACAAAAAAAAAAATAATAATAATAATTCTAAGCTATTTACTTTCCAGTCCTGTGTCATTGAAGTTGAGAAATATTGTATTAGTCTGTATCTTTGCTATCCGCGTTTTTGAAAATTAATAAACGTTATTCTTCATAATTTTATTAAAACAATTATTCTGTACGTTTGCTTGCAGTACAAGTTTCAGCCAAACAGCAGAGGTTAACACATCCAAAGAGAAGACTAAATCCGATTACGGAAAAATTGTGTTTCAGTTACAACGAAGACATAAATCTTTGAAAATTCGTTTTGGCCGGTTGCGCGCGCTTCCCGTTTCCACCCTACCAGAGACCTCCCAGTGTTGTACTGTTGTAATTAACCCAATATAAAACGACAATTAAGATAAAACACCTTTGATAAGGAAAGAAGACGAGCGGAGGCAAAACTGCGGCGGGATTGTTTAACCCTTTGAAACCGTCAGCTGTGCCAACACACACACACACACACACACACACACACACACACACACACACACACACACACACACACACACATTTACAAGCCGATCGTTTACATTTCCCTTACCTTTTTTCTGCTCTCCTCCTTCCCGGAGTTTAATCATATTTTTTTGCACTCTGTTAATTACGTTTTCATAATTAAACTCGGTGGAGGGAAAAACATTGTATTCAGCTCGTACAACACATATATATATTTAATACAACCGTATGCACGCATTCGTTTTGTTCATTTTTTGTAACATATTTTAGACTATGCCAATCAAACGCGCCAATAAAATGGCCTATAAAACACCAAGATGATGAAGCTAGCTAATGATTAAAACATTGATGTTCAGATTACAGAGAGACGAATTGATCAAACACAACCGTTTTATCCCCCCAGCAATGCACTGACACCACATCCCACTTAGTAACGGTAACACGATATATAGCTAAAGAAGCTACAAAATTTTCAAATAGAATAAATCATTTTAAAAATATATTTTCCAGTGAACTGAAGATTAGTATGTGATAATAATTTTTGTTTTGAACAGTACCTACATACTGCTGAACGGAGAAACGAACTATTTTAAAGACAATATAAATAATGCCGCAAAATACATAGGTATTCCTGAAAGCAACTTATACCTCTAATACTTGGACACTGAAACAGACAAAACAATGGAAGCCTCCAAAGTACTTTCACACACAGACGGTTTACAAGCGTATTCTGTCTTCTGGTAGAGGGCAGAATTAAGCTTTCATATTATAAGAACTTCAGGTGCAAAGTAGACTACTGAAACAGATCAATATCTAAACTACTTTGTACATATAACTATAATAACAACAACAATAAATAGAAAATATATAATCCTAGTAGTAATAACAAGTCAAAAACTTGTCGGAAACGTATTGTAGCAATTACAAGATCAAGGGGAGTGGTTTCCAACCAGATGTCGTCCGCAAAAAACCCAAAAGTGGTCCGAAGAGTTATTTTTATAGATTATTTGGCAGATGTAAAACTGAAGCTATTAAGAAACTAATAGGTCCTTTCTGTGTTAGGTCACAGGATCTTTTTGACGAATCCAAAAAGAGGTCATCGAACTTCAAAACGATAGAATTTTAGCCTCCTGAAGTGAATGAGGGGGAATTGTGGTGATCTAAAAAGAAGATCTTAACAAAAACCGCCTTATGGTACCTTATGATATTTTCGATAACGTTTTTGTACGAATAGAGAATCTATAATCTGCAAATGATGAAAAATAATACTGGCTGAAAGCTAACGACAACATTCGACTAGCAATGAGCAGTAGGGTCATTCCATTACAAGTCAACCAGGGGTCTGAACCTCAGTGTCTCAGATATTTTTTGTATATTTGTTGTACTTATAAAGTACTTCAAAAATACAAAGTTTCAAATTTTTTTGTTCGGTAGTTTTTTTAAAGATTTTTTAAAAACGGCACAAAACGCCATTTTTCGCATTGTTTTGAAACAGAAAACTGGTCCGTTAGACCTAGAAAGCTCTTTTATAGCTCATTTTAAAGGTCTTTGTAAGGGCTTTAATTTGATATGTAACACAACCTACTTTGAACAAAAACCTTTTTTGGTATGTTTTCAAAAAACGTTTTTTTGAAAATTTCAAAAACACCATCATCGAATTTTTTCAAAAAAATATGTTATTTGTAAAGACATTGACTAGAAATGTGCAAAGTTTGAAAGTGGAGAAATGATGGGTTGTTTTTAACAAAAATTTAAAGGCATCAGTGTGGAGGTCGTATTCACGTAAATTTGCATTACAATACCAACAGTTACATTTTATGTCATTTTTAGTTTGACTTAGTGCCATAATGATAAATTACAAACAATTACTAAGACTTGCCTAAAAAAATTTTGATGAAATTAATCACAGTTTTAAAAGTTTATGACACCAATTGATTTATTTTTCTATGCCACACACGCTAGAACGCCATGTTCTCGAGCACGTCGAGCGGCCGGTAGATCAACCAAAAAGTACCGGTGTCCGAGAAAATCTCGAAAAAGTACCGGTGTCGAAAAAATCTCGAAAACGTACCAGTAAAGAATCTATAGTAATAGAGTTAAAACGTAGAGACGTTATGGCGAGGCCGCTTCTATAGGCAGAGCGGCAGGAGAAATCCAGACACGAATGCGAGAGCGAAATGTATACAACAAAGTTGTAAGCGATCGTAACGCGCACATCGATAACGACGCAAATTCTCTCACTCAGATCAGTTGTGTTTCATTCTCTGCCCAAGTTAGTTGTGAGTTGTGGTACAATATAGGTATAATATATAGTGTTAAATTGTACTGTTTTTTTTTTTTAAGAAATGTCCTCTTATTTAATTTTCATTATAGCTGTTGTTGGTGTAGTACGTGTTTATACCGATTGTGAACGTGACCTAGTAAACATTTTTTGGAAAACAGTTCTATTTTGAAAATATTTATATTTTGGGTTCATTTTGTATTTGTGCTCATTTATTTACCATGGCTGACAAAGATAAACTAAAACCAGAAAAATTAGCCAACTGGGCTGTGTTTTCAGTAAAATGCTGTAATCCTTTGAAGGAGACACACCATTTTAAGTCAGGCAACCTGCGGAATGTAACTAACTGGATGTGTACTTTAGGCCTCGAAGGTGTTGAGGAAGGAATGAGGGTTTGTGATGGTTGCAGGCTTAAAATTTGCAAACGGTACAAAAATAATTCAAATTCAAATGATGATGATAAATTGACAGGGGATAATAGTCAGGAAGATTGTAGCTATACAGATCCCACCTCATCATTAGACTATTTGAATAAATCACTGGAATTGGTAGGCGAGTCCCCAATAAAGAAAAAAAAAACTGAAAACAGACTCATATGCTACACAAAAATTTGATGAAGTTAAACTATCTCTTGAAAAGAATTTTGTCAGTACTAAAATTGCCAAGCCTGAAACTAAAGAAATTCAGGCTGAAAAAGATGAATCGGAAATAATAACACAGTTGAAAAAAAAGAAGTTCTTGACTACAACAAAGGGAAGTGAAAAAATGATGATACTTTCGGTTTTGCCACAAAGCTGGAGCCGAAGTAGAATTAAAAATGAATTTGGTGTCAGTGATTATATGGCAAGAGCAGTGAAAAAATTAGTTAAAGAAAAAGGTGTCCTTTCAACTCTTAATCCCAAACCAGGTAAAACCATAGACACACGACAGTAGAGATAGTTATTGATTTTTGCAATTGTGATGACATAAGTAGAGTGATGCCTGGTAAGAAAGATGTTGTCACAGTGTGTAGAGGCAAAGAGGACAAACTTCATCTTCAAAAACGATTAATTTTACTCAATTTGAATGAAGCATATACAATTTTTAAGGAAGAAAACCCAGGCCACCAAATAGGTTTTTCAAAATTTTGTGATTTGCGTCCAAAAAATTGCATTTTGGCCGGAAAGAGTGGCACCCATACAGTATGTGTCTGTCTAATTCATCAGAATGTAAAATTGATGATGAATGGATCAAAAATGCAGGGCTTTGTACTGGATGGAGATGAAGTGGCATTAAAAAACTACCAAACCTGCCTGTACAAAATTATGTGCAACCCGGCATCTCCTATCTGTTATCTGAACGCATGTAAAGAGTGTCCCGGGATAAAACATTTGAAAGCTTTACTGCGCCAGAAGTTTGAAGATGAGATGATAGATAGTGTAACAATTAAAAAGTGGATGTCTGTAGATAGATGTACGTTAGAGACTGTTGTAAAAGAAAAGGATGAATTTATAGAAGAGTTCAGTGAAGCTATTTTAAAGTTAAAGACACACTCTTTTTTAGCAAACATGCAAAAAGAGTTTTACCGTGAAACAAAAACTAACTTAGAGGAAGGGGAAGTGGTTGTAACCTGAGATTTTTCAGAAAATTATTCATTTGTCCTCCAAGATGAGGTTCAATCTTACCATTGGACCAATAGCCAGGCAACACTCCATTCCTTTGTTGTCTACTGTAGAGGAGAAGACAGTAAAATACAGCACTTAAATTACGTTTTTATATCAGAGTGCCATACACACAACACTGTTGCATTCAATCTCTTTCAGACGCACCTGATTAATGCCCTAAAAAAAGACATCCCAGGGATTAAAATAATTTATTACTTCTCAGATGGTTGTGCAGGACAATATAAAAACCGTAAGAATTTCCAGAACATTTGTTTGCACAAAAAAGACTTTGGCATTGATGCTGAGTGGCATTTCTTTGCAACATCACATGGTAAAAGTGCCTGTGATGGTCTAGGGGGGACTGTTAAAAGATTAGCTATGAAAGCAAGTTTACAGCGACCGTATGACCAGCAAATAATGACACCGCATCAATTATATGAATTTGCAGCAACCAACATACCAGGCATAAAGTTTAAATACTGTACAATAGAAGAACACAATGAAAATGAAGAAAGGTTAGCAACACGTTTTGATAAAACAAAAACTATAAAAGGGACCCATACATTACATGCAGTTATCCCTATTTCTGACACACAAATGGCAACAAAATTGTTTTCTTCAAGTACTGAAAGAAAGCTACAAGCACCAGTTATAACAGATAGTGTAACAGCTGAATTAGAAGAAATTGAATCTGGTTTTGTAACTGTCATGTATAACTTCTGGTGGCTTGCATGCATCCTAGGGAAAAACAACGAGACAAATGAAGTTAAAGTGAGGTTTTTACATCCCAGAGGACCTGCAGCATCATTTTTCTATCCTCAACCACGGTTGGATATTTTGGATGTGTCAACAGACACCCTTCTGAAAAAGGTTGAACCTAGAACCGCTACAGGAAGAACGTATACTTTGACCACAGAATAAATGGCAGACTCATCTCACTTACTTGAAGAACAGTTGAAGAAAATGTGAACAACTTATGTGTGAACTCTAAATGATTAATATTCAAAAGCACTATTTTAATTTACAAACATGATTTGTTCTTATAAGACTGCACTCTGTAGTGTATATATAGACTAGAATCTTCTACAGATATGTTTTAATTCGTAAAATATACAACTAATAAATGAGTTTTGTTGCTTAAAATCATTTCACTGCAAGATCAATATGGGACACTTTATTCAAGAGAATTTGTAGGTAAGTCTTAGTAATTGTTTATAATTTATCATTATGGTACTAAGTCAAACTAAAAATGACATAAAATGTAACTGTTGGTATTGTAATGCAAATTTACGTGAATACGACCTCCACACTGATGCCTTTAAATTTTTGTTAAAAAAAAAACCCATCATTTCTCCACTTTCAAACTTTGCATATTTGTAGTCAATGTCTTTACAAATAACATATATTTTTTTGAAAAATTCGATGATGGTGTTTTTGATATTTTCAAAAAAACGTTTTTTGAAAACATGCCAAAAAAGGTTTTTGTTCAAAGTAGGTTGTGTTACATATTAAATTAAAGCTCTTACAAAGGCCTTTAAAATGAGCTATAAAAGAGCTTTCTAGGTCTAACGGTTACTTAATTATACACAGTTTTCTGTTTCAAAACAATGCGAAAAATGGCGTTTTGTGCCGTTTTTAAAAAATCTTAAAAAAACTACCCAACAAAAAAATTTGAAACTTTGTATTTTTGAAGTACTTTATAAGTAAAACAAATAATATAATAATATACAAAAAATTACCAATATCTGAGACATGAAGTTTCAAATTAAATTCTTCATTTGTTGATTTGATATGGAATGACCCAGTAGTAAGAACTACACAGCTGATAAAACAAATAGGAGCCTAGAAATCATACTGATTAACCTCAAGTTTGTGTTATTTTCAACTGATTTGTTATTTTAGTTTAAGAAATTTTAGTTGATTTTAGTTAATAGAAATGTGATTTTAACAATTTAAAATTGGTTAAATTAAATTAGATAAGTTATTACTTAATGGACGCGCGAATAAAATAAAATGCACTTTTTCTTACTGTCCTAAAGTTCTTTGAAGGAGGGAAAGATCCATATTTTCGACTCAGTGATACTGGATCATCTTAAAGACGACGGTCACTGATATAGACAGTGAGGCTGGAGAATAAGCGTAAGGAATCGATGTAATAAAGTTAACCGTATATAGAAAGTTGTAGAAAGAACAAGTTTGTACCATATTGTTTATTTAGAAAAATTTATGATGATATGAGATAATCAATTTTGATTCTATCATAATAATAATAACTGCCATTCTTACTACATTAGTAATGTTTTGTGTTACTTTCATCAATACAATTTCATATGGATTTAAATTTTTATTGAGATATTACGTTATAAACTATCATTTCTATTACACCTAAAGAGTTATTGAACATGTTGGTGGTCGTCATGACAGTGAAGTTCGGTAAACACCGATGCCACGAGCAGGTAAACGTACTCCATTAATGTACGAACAAAGGGAGTTCTCAGTTATAACTCGATCGTTTCTCTGTCCGTCTATCTACCTATTTGGCTCACGATATCTTTTGAACGCATAAAACGATTTTCTCAAAACTTAGCGTGTCTCTTCAGTTTTGTCCTACAGAACATTATTATTTTGGTGACTGATCATTCAAAAAATAGGGGGCAGGGGTAAAAATGTTAGGGGATCTAAATTGTGAAAAAAGTCGCAAAAGTCCATGTGGGGTATCAAATTAAAGGGAATTTGAAGTAAAATCTGAATGTAGTGTTAAATTTTAGAAATTTCAAAATTCTGGGACTGCAAGAGCCCTAAAAATTGTGTCAAAATTTTGATAAAATCGCAAAAATCCAATTTAAGAGAATTTCAACCGTAATCTGAATATTGACTAGTGTACAGTTTAGGAAATATCAAAGTTTTGGGACACGCGGCCCGAAAATATAAAAAATTTGAAAAAATTGTAAAAATCCAACCGGGTGTTAGACTAAATGGAATTTTAACACAAATTCGAATGTTCGGAATGTTTAATATTCATTGTATGATTGTCAGCTCTACAACTGTTATTTTACTTTAAAACGTAATACCGTGTCGGGGTTTTCGTAATTTTTCTAATAATTGAACAATTATCTAATATCGAAATATATCTAATAACACATGTACCTCGATCGACATGGTGAGTGAGTTCTACAGCTCAATGAGCTTACTAAAGTTAGTTTACTATATGAACCTTGAATTTCAATATTTTAAACTTAATTGGATAAAACTGGAATCAAATAATTATAAAACAATGTATGGTGCACACGGCGTAGGCTGTCATTAAGGTTTTTAATCTTGGCTGCTATATTCCGACACAAATCACCCCCTCCGTACGTTGTAACCCCGACGTAGCTACAAATCCAGTAAAATGTTGCCGATTAATTAGGGAACAACAGCAACAGCGTAAGGGGATAAAACACACACACACACACACACACAAATACGGCACATACGGCAGTGATAATTTTTCCACAATCAGTTTCCACTCTAACGATTACAAAACGGACGGAATTAAAATGTCGTTTTGGTAACAGCGTGTTGTGTGTTTTTGTAATGTTCGCAGACACACAAAAAAAAGATTCCGAAATTGCTTGTGACAGCAAAATGAGTTTATCTCCACCGCGGCGAGCCGATAATAAACAGAATTAAGTCAAACACTGCGTACACACACGTAACACACACAAAACATGAAACAGACATTATAATTAAATAAATAAATTTCACGCGTGAGTTAATCCCATGGCTTTGTTTAGTTTACGATTCGGTTATTTTTTCCTCTTTGTAATGAAAGAGAATATTGTTTAAACAGGCATGAAAAAATATACCCCCTGCCTTGGAGAATGAATATTACGCTCTTCCATCGCAGGCAGGAGGATCATCGGTTACGCTACTGTGACATACAGTTTGCTTCGGATTGGTTGACAGTGCTTTCTCATCGTTTCCTTTGGATATGCAAACACTACAGTAGATCAGCCAAACTCTAGACTGTAAGTGCTATTACATATTATTTACTTCACAGCCTAACATGTTCTGTTGATTAATATCCCAGTGGATATTCTCCAACCTTGACAATCCTATTGGATGTTTAGGAAAATTGAGTTGAGGTATATTGGTTTAGACAGTTTTAGTCTTTTGCCCTTTCTCTCTCTTCGTCTGTTATAACTCTGCCTCTAACTTTTGTTCACTCTTGTAGTGGATCGTGATGTAAACAACACCATGTACTTGTACTTGAACCGGATTGGTTAGATGAGTGGCCGCATCCTTAAATCCTCCGCTAGCAATAAAGTAGTTCGCAATTTATCATTATTAATTGATTGTTTATTAACATTTTTAACTAATAAAGTTGTATTACAATTGAGGTTAATACAACTAAAAATAAGGTAAATGATTTTATAATTGTTCGAGTCTGTTAAGAAAGCTTTAACTTTGTGCCGTACATGAGTTTTATCACTCCGCTTTGTTTACATCAAGATTCACTCTAAGAGTGAACAAACTTTACTCTTGATGATGATTTTGGTAATTTTTTTCTGAAATTGTTGACGTCTTCAAGTCTGTGTGTAGAACTCTGTTAAATACATATTATGGCGCATGTAATTCGAAGGACTAAATAATTCTGTAGAACCTTAGCTTGTCTTCTGCAAGCTTTTCTAGAACTAATAAATTCTTTGCCTTTTCCATTCGTGGCAGGCCATATTAGTTATGATTGTGTAAGATTATTCAAGCTTTAACAAAAAATACTTGTCAAGCATAGTAGAAATCGTTTATTACTACACCAGCTGCAACTACAAAATTGGTCATAATGATTATAGCCCCACATGTGGCGTACTTTTCTAATACCCAAATAAGTTACATCTTAGTAGGCCTACTAGAAAACTTGTCTATAAAGGCATCGATTTTAGTGTTTGTTTCACACGATGGACAACGTTTACTGAGTTAATATGCCTCCGCATATTGACAAAAAGGTGTTTTAATATTTTAAATAAATTATCACTAAAGCTGTTTCATATGTTAATAAATAAAAATAAAAAAATAAAGAATATTTTCAAAATAAAATCCGTTCAATTTAAAAATAATGCATTGTTGAAATGATCTAGGAGCAAAGAAATTTAAACTTATCCATAAACAAGCCAATTTTACATTCGTTATTTGTTCAAATGGCTTAAGAATATTTAACAGTAGGCTATAGCCTAAATTAATTTGCGTAAGATATTGGTGTATAAGTATTAATGTATTTGTATTTTCGTCTTTTATTCGTGTTTGATTATTTTAATGTATTTAATAACATATAAGAAAAAGAAAATAATAACACAAAACACATGAAAACAATAAAAAAAGTTTGCTGGTTATATAGAGACCACTGGTTACAACATATTTTCCTTTGTTCTTTGGAGGTCGTTATGAACGATTTACAGTGTAGGCTATATGCATGTATAGCTTCAAATTAATATCCTAATAGTCTGTGTCACAGATTCTGGAAAACTATTAGATTTTCTTCTGCAGTCTTACATCTTACTGCTCTATAAAGATGCGATCATTAACTTTATTGAAGTTTATAATTACTTATAATTATATTCATAATTACTCATAATAATTTTTGTTCATTAATGAATATTGTAACGTTATATTATTGTTGTGTGGGTGCCGTTGTAATGTAACGTTATATTATTACATGTAATATGATGCCTTTTGGTTGTTGGGCCTCACGTTGTGGATGCCAATCTATACCGTTTAATTTTATATGTATGATGTAATATAATAAATAATAATATCTGTGTCGATATATTTTAGTTGAACGTCTCACGTTGTTGGTGTTAATTCTATAAGGTTCTATACTATTTGGTTCAGTTAATTAAATGGTAATTTAATATTTATTACCAATACTGTAAGTTATTTATTGGTAGATTTATAACTAAATTGGGCACCATATGGAAAATTATATTAATATTCCATAAAGTTATTGTTTTGTATCTCACTGTGTAATTAGTTGTCAAAGAAATACCTTACGTTGTTGAAACCGATTGGTAACATAATGTAAACCGGTTATTATGGTAATTGTTTATTAGCGAAAACAAAATCTTACTTGATTAATTAAAATTCTTTACTTTAATTTAATTATTTTAGATTAATTTTATGTCAATTCACTTGCCTTGTTGAATAATTTAAATAGCACGTGGCGCACAAAAATTAGGTACTACCAACTTAATCCTTAAGGTGGGTTTAAAACGCTAACCTTCGTAAATTGAAAAAAATTGTCGATTATTAAAATAATAATTCATACTAAATTGATTCCATTTCTAATTCTTTTATTCTTCCTTTAACCATTGTTCTTCTCTTCGGAATTTAAATAAATAACATTTGTTCTTAATATTAATTTGTCCAGGCTTACTATAATTTTTGCTCAGTGGTTGGCAACATCTCTTTTTACTCAAGCTTAATGCACTGATTATTTTAATTTAATATCAGTTCGTGAATTCTTTTGACTACAATAGCTATTAACGAAAATGACTGTTACGAAGTACGAAGCTTCACAATAATAAGTTGATTATAGTATAACAAATAATTTCTCATATCTAACAATAACAAAAGTTCGTATATGCCGAACAGTGGCTATTTTGAGGTTACCCAAATCTGGATATATTATACAGTTTCAAACATGAAACTCAAAGAAATAATAGTTAAAAGGTTAACAATTACTATGGTGTTAGGGTTCTGGTGCAGTGAGATTGGAATATATAGTTCATAAGTGTACATAAAGTTTGTTAGGTTATATTAATATGATTAGTTAACATTCGTTTAACATTTTTTAAGTATTCACACTATACTTTCCTTCACTTATACACTCGTTCTTATTCACAGTTAATTTTATATTTCACTATATTGCCCTTATGATTTTATAACTAATTCACAACACTTTGGTTCCGTCTGGGTTATGTTGTTGTTGTTGTCACTCATCACATAACCTATCCGACAGATAGAATCCTATCCGATAGAATCTGTCGGTTCTTTACACGACAGATTCCAACACAAGACTCCCTCGCTAAGCGTCACGTTTTGGCTAATTGGCGTGGGCCTTTGGGTTTATACACACAAAATATAAAAATTCCGATTGGTTGATAGCTAATCCATTGTCGCGGATAGCATCAGTCTTTGGGTCCATGACGGCGTCACTTTCTAATATCAAAATTACTAAAATTCTTAAAATTAACATAATTTCCTTATTCTAAGTACAATTAAAAGGAATGAATTGCTTTCTTTCTGCTGATCATTTCAAGACCTCACATGATATGGTTCCATACAGTAATAATAAAATGAACAATTTTAATGTTTGACCTATACTAATAATTATTTTTGAAAGTTATCTTTTTATTACATTTTTTGTTTTCTCAGTTGTATATATGATTTTATGCTATTAACAAACATTTTAACACTATTAATCATAATTATGAACCTTAATTTTCTATAAAACTCTTGGCTTCTATAATAGGCCTAAAAATGTCTTGTGTCCATAGGACTATTCTGGTTTCTTACAATAGAATTGCTTACTTCTAATACATTGTAACATTTGGTATTAATCCTAATAAACAACATGATCCTTTACTATTCACATTATGATTTAAGACATGCTGTGTACCTTGTAATGTTTCTGTCTACCATCTATAGTAGATGTAGGGTTTTTGTTCAAGTAGACATCTTGTTAATTATGTTCTTATTAGTATATTACAGACATTTAAGATTACTTATACTTTAATCTGGTAACATATACCATTTCTTTATATATTGGACATTGGCTATTACCATTTTTATACATTATACTGTCTCTTTTTATCTACCAAGTAGATGTCTGTTTTCAGTCCAAGTTAATCTCTTATTAATTACATTATAATCTGGTCCATAACCAACAATGGTTACTTCTTATTTCATTAGCTAGTAGTCAGTTTATTTGTCACACTTTATACTACTAGTTTATTTACATTACATTCTCCCTTACATTTCTATCATTCTTTAATATAGAATAATAATCCTTCCTTCCTACCACACACTACAACATTCTTATATAAAAATAAAATTTTGCAACATTTTTATAACATAATGATCTCTATTTGAATTGTCTAAGTGTTTATTAGTTACACTCAGATATAACTGAATCTATACTGACAGTATATATTATACTGAATCTAATTTTATAGTTTTTGTCTTACTGTCCCAGTTACTGGTTATACTTAATTCACAATACTGTATATTTTTCTTATGGTTTACTCTGTGTCAATTGCACTGTTTACTTATCACTATTTATTACTTTTCCTTTTTAATACACATAATTATGATAATAATTATCTGATCTTTACTATAACTCTCTATATATGCTAATTACAAATGCAGTCTTAGGTCTGAGACCTAGCTTGACTGTTAGGCTTGTTACATAACTTGATTTTTCTTAACCCTAAATACATTCTTTACTTGTATACTAAAACATTACTTTTTTCAATATTACAATACTATACATACACTTACTCCCCTAATCTATTGACCAATTTATTACGTCAAAGATATAGTCTAGTCTGGTCCTTTTAGATATCTGTTTTGTCAAGTTATTTATTATGTTTGTTTACAAGGCTAATTTATGTTTTTAATCTATTCATGCATCTGTAACAATTATTCTTTATTTATTCATGGTTTATTGAATTAGTTATTATAATCCTTACTTTATATAATTATTTTTTTGATTGTTCTCATTAGATCACTCATCCTCTATTGCATTCCTCATTCAGTTACCTATTATTTGTTTATTTGATTAAGTTCCCTAAATATTTTGATAATTCAATTGAGTTTTTTGTTGTGTATCATCTTGCGATACTACAATATTAATAATAAAAAATATTTTTATTTTTACGAGAATAAATCTTTTTATTTTTATTTGTATTACAGTGTTTCGACAGTTTTGTATAACCTACTGTCATCTGCAGTAAAATATTATTATTATTTATAATTTAAAAAAATATTTAGATCTTGTTTAATGTGGTATTTTGTCCGTAATTACTAGCAGCAAAGGGTTATTCCTATATGGGCATCCGTACTGTACTGTACTGACAAGGGAAAACAGATTCTTATTTAAAGGTTAATTAAGACAGTTCTGCGTATAGATTTCGTCTCAAGAGCTTTAATGAAAACGATCGGGTCAAGAGATTCCATAAAGAATATCGCGTTAACGTTGACTACCATTAACTTATTCAATTTAATGTTTGCTTCCTCTTGATCGCGTAATCTATGAAGGACTTCATTCATCGGAATTTAAGTAGGCTACTCGCTCGTTTCTGTATTGAAACGAGTGCGCGTTCTTATCGTTCTTTAATATAGGCTATCTTCATTCAAATAAAATTCGCTTTTTTCGTGTACTCAATAGACATTCTCTTAATTAAATGAAGATCAAATGGCCGTGGATTACTGTTACCCTCTGAAACCGTTTTTCTAGTAATTTAATAAATATCGTCTTTAGCCTTCGAATAACTGAGCTTGTAAAGGGATTTTTTTTTATAGCAACCGGCTGTTACATATAGCAGCTGTACGTCTTCTATTAAAGCCTACCATATTCTTACACGCGTATTGTTAATGTTTATATGTTCTATATCACTATTGTTGAAGTTTTGCGATATAATATATATCGTATCAATAAATATTAACACTTATTTGTAAGACGTGTTTTGGACGGCAGGTTGTGCGCCCATTTTAGGTCACAGTAGCGTTGTATTTGATAAAGTACATAATTGTGTAAGGTTTGGAATTTACCACAAATTGATAATAATTGACATCAATATTTTATGTCCCTTGTAAAACTCGGTTGGCGGATATTTTTGTGTTACGAGTATTTCATTGTCTGTTGCCTAAAATATTGTAGGCCCATTATATTTTGTGCTGATTTGAACTTAATCAGTTATAGGCTAATAGTGCTTTTGTGTAATACAGTATGTTGGAGGCTCTCTATATTGTCTTTGTGTGTTGTAATTGCTTTACTTTCTCTGTTGATAAATTTGATTTATCAATGTTCGTTTTTTTGGGGTTTTAAATTGTTCAAAATAAGGTTTATATTTTTTATCGTACATAATATTCACTGAAATCTTTGCACTTTAATTTTGTGAATACCATCATTTACTGTTGAGCTGTTGCCTGGTTTATTTATTTTTGACATGTTGTTATTGCTGTTTTGTATAATAGTCTAATATTTGAATAACCGTACTTTTTAATTGTTTGTAATGATCTTCGTGTTGTGCTTTATGAGTTTTACAAATTTGTTTTATTACGAACCATTATTAAATTGTAATTGTTTCTGGTGTAGCCTACTTATGACATAGGCTACATTTTCTTCTTCATGTGGGTATATTATTTCCCTGAAATAAACCAAACTACTGAGTGCACTACTGAATTAAACATAAATGCTCTGTCTACCTGACTTCTCTCTCTCTCTCTCTCTCTCTCTCTCTCTCTCTCTCTCTCTCTCTCTCTCTCTCTCTCTCTCTCATATATATATATATATATTTATTTATTTAGTTATCTCCGTCTCTCCCCCTCCCTCTGAACACCCCTCAATAGTTATTTGTTATTTGTATCTATTTATATCTATCTTACACTAATCTTATGTGAAGTTCCGATTTAAGTAACAAATTTTGAAAGTCATCACCCTTCGACTTTCGCAGAAAATTACATTTTCATCGTTTCAATAAACCAGTCATATTCCAAATATGCTGTCAATTAATAATACCATATCAGGTTGGATTATTTATCCGCCAGCACGAACTCGCTTGACATTCCGTGCTTACAAGGCAAAAAAAAAAAAAAAAACAATAAAATTAACTGACAATTAAAATGTGAAATTTAAACGGGAGCAGAATCGAGGGGTTCTGTTTGTGACACATGATAAAGTGAGCCGGCGGTATGCAGATGAACCGAACCCAAAATTGTCAGTGAAAAATTGCAGGCTGCAGGGCTTGTCTCTCTGCCATCTGGATAAATGATATTTCACTGTATCGGCGGCGTTAGCGTTTGTCGCTTTTTCATCCCAATATTTAATTTATATTTCAAGGTTCACTAGTAGGACACTGCTAAATTTTAATTGTTTCTGCCATTCTTTACAGTGTTTTTTTTTTTAATCCTACCCACACAAAATGCGATAGGTAGGCTATATAACACGTGCATCGACAAATAGTGATATGTATACGTATGTGAAAAAGAAGAATATATTGAGAGAGTGAATGGAGTAAGAGAGGGGAAGCAAGAGAGAGAGAGAGAGAGAGAGAGAGAGAGAGAGAGAGAGAGAGAGAGAGAGGAGAGAAGTGATTACATACGTCCCACTCTGAGATGTTTTCGAACTCACAAGTTTTCCTTTGGAAGCTAGTGTACCGGCTCTTGTTCCGTCCCAAACCATTTAAAATCAATTAACAGACGGAAAAATTACCATCGTAATTCTTACGACAATCTTTTATATATAATTTAAATTGCCTTGATAATGACCTGAATATACGTACAACAAAACCGCAATAACATTTTTTTTTTAAATCATAAATACTTACTGCTTGCATTGTTTACAATGTGCTGAATACCCTCTAATATTTGGTCCTCCACTGAAGGTAAAACTGTCAAGCTGTTGCCTTGCAGCTCTTTACAGTTCTGTTTTATAACACAAGTAAATGTAACTCCTGCAGTTTATTCGTAACTTTATTCTACTTTTTTTTAATGTAGTCTTTACGTAGCTACTTACTGTAGAATGATAGTGCTCGATCTTGCTCCAATGATTTCATCCTGAGCAAATCATGTCTATTTCATTGTACCGGATCCAACCCCTTCCTATTGCAACGGGCTCTCGTTGTGGCCTCTTCATGTCTCTTGGTCCCCAATCTATCAAACTTGGTGTCCATCAACCTGCCGTCTTATCTCAGAGCGAAATAGCACAATAGCCCATTTCTGTTTTACTTTCTCAGGTCTGTAAATGTAAATTTGTTTAATTGTTTTTCTATTTCTCCTTGTTAGTTCTAGCATTGCCCTATCCGTATTATACTATGCAGCCCATAATTTAGCTTTTATTCTCGCTCAGTACCTACGTTTTTGACCTATTAGCCCTTGCAGAAAGAGTGATTACACTAATTAAAAACTTTTTGTAATATAAATGCAGTTTGTCATCCTTCCACGCTAATCTTATTTCACTGGAATTTCCGGTGCGTAGGCCTATGTGGATTTCTATAATTTTGTGTGTGTGTGTGCGCGCGCGCGCGTGTGTTCGTACGTAAACTTTTAAACACAAAATTATGCCAATATACGTACGAATTAATGAAAATTAATTCTGTAATAAACGTATAAATTCAACGTTTTTTTACCCCTTGTTTTTATTTAAAATTAATGTTATCTCCGCTGCTACACTTTTTCATTTTTAAATTATATCCCCTCATCCTCTCATGAACCTTTTTTAAGGATGAATGATGGAAGTTGACAATGACGTTCTAAAGTAATCCAATATTTGTATAAGACTGTCAGTTCCGAGGGGAGTGAAACATATATAAAAAGAAAAATTACATATTTTTTTCTCTTTCATCGTCATTGAAAAGCGTCCTTCTTCCCTGCGCTATTGATGAAGATACTTGAAAAGTACCTTCGCGATAGAAAAAGCAGATGTTTGATGTTAACAAGGGTTGTTTCGTTTCGGAGGGATGAAAAATTTTTACCCAGTCATCGAGCGGGCCCAATACAGTTAACGTATTGTATACACCTGTACCAGTCATTTGATTGGCTGCAATGTTGACACCCTTATTGTCCCACTGGCACTTGTTTTTTGCCTTTAAATTACACACCGCATCGACGTTTCTTCTTTCCATCAATTTAATGTTTTCACACCGTTGGCCTAATCTTTCTAACCTACACAGACGGACATATTTTCAAAGAAAAATATTGGCAGAATATTTATAATTTTTTACCTTTTTGTTGTTTATTATATATATTAAATTTGCATAATTAGACTGTGTGGTCGTACAGAAAATTGTCACCTTGAATGAAAGAGTCTGTATTGTTATGAATTATATTATAGCATACTACATAACTTACGGAATAACACTTTTCGTTTCAGAAGAACCGAGAAAGGTCCGATTTTGACTATATTTGAATATGAAATATTTATGCCTATATGTCATATATCGAATAAAATAAAACAATACAGAGCTCGTGGGGAGTCCGATTGGTGCAGTTATGCAAGCTAGTGGTACTGGGTTTGAATCCAATTCAGGACGGATCGTTGTTCATGTTGTCCAGCCGGAGTCTGGGTCCAGTTATAATGAATGCTTTGGCCTCATCAGCTAGGATAACTGAAGGCGTATATACTTAGATCTATCGTTGCCACATCTGTATATTTGTGTACTGTAAGGACAGCTGACCTACTCTAACCCTAAACTTCGAAAAACTATAAAGGTATAGTATGTAATACCCATGTAATTTTATCTATGTGATAAGAATGTCGGTGAAACGGGAATGTACAACAGCAGTTCTAATAGCCTAATTTGTTAGTTCCAAAGAATTTCATGAATCTCTTGACATTACATGGGTGATATAAGATTGTAGAAACTGCTTCATTTCTATTAAAAACTTCGAGAAGAGGCGTAACTGAAACCTTAAATACGACTCACAGTCATATTAGAAACTCAGCAGCCAAATAAATTGAGCAGCACTGGAAGAGTTCTGTGATAATTGATTAACAAAGTTCGACTAGCACCACTGATTCCACACTATTCACAGTCAGTTGCGCATTGCAGTCAAATCGAATTGCATTAGCCTATACTCTCTAATTTCACGAATGTAGAAGTTCACGGACAACGACCTGAACGTGTGGTCATCCAAACAGGTTTTGTAGACCCCGAAAATGAATGGGAAAATTGTGTAAAACTGTAAAAATATATAGTGGTCTAGGTCTAGGATGAGTCTCGAGACGTTCAGTATTAACGGTGCTAGAGAATAAGTGAAACTACGTAAAAAAGACCAATGCGAGAGTCAACTTAAATTGAAAGACATATTTGAATTGGTATCCAAGTCACTTATTGACAAAATCTGTATAAGTATAATATCAGACATGTTTCTGAAGACGAAACATATGTTTCGAAACGCGTTAATCAAATCGAACGTAACACGAAGTCACACGACGGAAGAAATAAGGTAAATATTATACAGATTTTGTCAACTTAAATCCAAGGAAAACTTTTGACCTCACTGAGTACAGTTCGTGTCAGTATCTCAAGCAGTCTTGAGGGTCAGCGATCACATTTAACGACTAAGCTACCTAGTCAGCCCAGTAGATAGACCAGCACATGTACACTGTACACTGGCGACAGACCGAAACTTTAAAATTTTTGTGTTGTTTGACAAGATTCATTCGAACAAGATAATGCAGATACTACAGGCTAAACCTGGCGTACAGCTACGATAATATAGGGAGAGGCTTTCTCATTAGTCTATAAAATTGGCCTAAATTCTTTATTGTTCCGTCCAAAATATTTGTTTTTTTTTCAGGTTGTGCTGACTTAAAGTGAGTCGCAATTTTTGGAATGTAAACGTCGCTGTTTAAAATTACAGTTGTTAATTTCCACGTGTGTATTAATAACCGTAAAAATTACTCGGTTGGAATAGGTAGTTCATGAATCAGTTCGCGATCCCCGCAGTTTCCTTTTGCTTAGCAAAGTAATATTAACAGAAAAACAAAAAAAAACCCCTGTCATCCGAACGATAAAAATTATGTCTAGAAACCACTCGCGTAGCATATTATGCTTTACACCGTCGATTTCTGATTAAAAAAAAAATGTTTAAAAACCGGTGAACGAGAGGAAGGATGACAAGCGCGCGGGAAGGAAGCGTTTCCCCCCAGGGTTGCTAATGGATTAATGCATGCATGTCGGAGGGTCAACTTATTGAACACAACCCTTTAAATGTCCTCAACCAATCACGGTCTATTCACAGCAGCCATATTGCTAATTCAGAAGGCAGCGTTGCCGGCGCTCTCCGTTCAAACAAAGAATTCGTTAAAAAATAAAGTTAAACCAAGACGAACGATATAAACATCACTGGACGAGATTGCTAATTTGATAGGCCTATCTTCTCTTACTGATAGTGTTCTGGAGTGCGGTTGTTTCACCTTCTCATACGCCTATAAACTGTCATTTAATTATAACTTTACTGACTTTGCGGATTTACTAGATAAAATTGATCTAGGCGCATTGTGTAGAAGAGAATTATTTACAGAACTGTACAATGCTAAAACCCATGCTCACGTGAACATACATTATGTAATTTATAGTATCTTTAACAAAACGAAAATTATTTTTGAAAATGAGCAACCAAACGTTCTAGAAGAGTAAATGTAACAAACTGAGAGATATGAAATTAAAGGAATTAAATATGCAAATATAGATGATATTGAAAATAAATAATCTGATTGGGTAGGAAACCAACGACCACAGAGATCTAAAACAAATTGAATAGACAACAACCACACAACAGCCAAAAAGTAACTTCGCGGAGCAAGGAAAAGCTGTACAGAAGGCATAAACGGATAAGAACCACGGTGGAGGTGACTGTTGATAAGATGGTCATGTTAATACTATTGATAATTGTTGATTGTGTAACAATTGTTAACTGTTGTGAAGTCATGTGCATCAAAGTTATGGTAGGCTAATACTTACTCCTTTAATTTAAAGAAAAGTTGCAAACAGCCTACAACACTGTACATGCAAGATTCAGCTAATCAGAAAAGGCGGCTTTGTCGCTGGGGACATCTACACCCTACAAGGGTAGACAGTGTGTAAAAATTCGATTCGGATCGAGTTGCCAATAACGAGCTGCCAATAGAACAGATGTTAGCTGCATGTTTACCTTACTTGAGTGAGGCGAAAACTTGTGTTAATTTACTCCACAAGATGAAATTAAGTTAAAGAAAGCAGCATTGAAGCAGGGACAATGAATTCCAATAAATTCCCTACTGCAATGACACGCGTTACAAGTATAGTGCGAACAGTACCGGCCGACAGTTTGCAGTTAAAGCGACGGTACTCTGTATGCACTCTTGACAACAAAAATTTAAAGCAGGTAGCACGGTTATGCAGTCCGGAGATTGGTGAAGAGGTCATCAGGCTTCAGTTGTCAGGTTGTTCTGTTGACATCCTCTGTTAAAAATACCTGTAACAATTAAAACCCGTTTCTGGAGCCATTTGATTCGGAAAACAATTTCTTTGTCTTCCACAGTACCAACCTTTCCCTCTAATAGCCTACTATAGTCATCTAGCTATCGAGTCAAGACTTTTCTACAGTCCTTTTTTTCATATGCCCTCTTTCGTGAAGACATGGTCACCAACAAGAAGGAAATACAATTCGACTTCTCCAAGAACTTGGGAAGACATATGATAAGGTGCTAGCAAAGGACAATATCTTATCAAGGAATAAGTTAAGTTTATCGACTAAATTTAGAAGTCGGAGGCGTCGAAGAACGTTTTGACCCCCCACCCCACACCACACACACAAAATAGCTCCCTAATTATCCACTGTTCTTCAGCTGCATTTCAACATTTATAGCATTGTACTATTATCTACAGTAACCTCATAATTGAAACTACAGGTTTAATAATCTAAATCTACAATATATAAAGTTAGGTATCTGTTCATTAGATCTCTTTCTTCATCTACTTCCCATTTCTTTTACTATTTCACTCCTAGGCGGAAGAGTTCAGTATTATTGAAATTTATCCCAACTACATTTTAAGATATGCCCTTCTAATTAAATTGGTTATACGCTACTGTTCGAAAATCCAGTACACAGGTTTTCCATGTTTTAAATTTTATTTAGTAAATACGGTATGTTACTTTTATAAGCCTACTGAGACAGAATGAGCATACAAACACTCTTCTGCTCAGCAGTGATTTAGATTATTCGCTTTTAACAAGTGTATAATCATCTTGTTCCGTGTATTGCAGTTAGAATTTATTTGTATTCAAAGTGGTGACGTAAAGATGACGCTGACCAAGGAGGTATGTATGTACCGGGGTGACATGACAAGAGGTATGAAAAACGATGTTGATGTTCTGAATACACACGGGTATTGATGGAATCGACGGAACGTTAGAACGGTCGCAGTGTTAAGATCTTGTACATTCATGCACCCAGTCTTGTTTGAATGGCACTCAACTACTCGACTGGCTGGCTGGAAATGGGCCGACATTGTCAGCAGAGAGACGAAGGGGTTTTGTTTGCGGTACACTTCATCAATGTACTACCATAATGATACTCTCCAATGCCTTCTTGACTTTACAATTGATCGACACACTACCACCACGGTTGCTGCCACAGCTTCCTTTTGTTTCTATTTAATCTCTTTTCTATTGTGTGACCAATCCGGCAACCGACAAATAAGGTTCTTAGAAGAATTCTTTCTGCCCAGTATCCCTGTTATTTATACACACTTAAAAGGGAATATTTTAACTGTTATTAAGATCGAACGCGTTGCTTGTGAAAGTTCACCAACACGACTTTCACGCTGCAAACCGCATACACAGTTCTATGTCTTACGTACGAAGCAATAATTTGTATACATTATTGTAGTACACGTGCATAACATATTATGACACATACTATACGATACATAAAAGTAGAAATCTCTATCATAACCGGTATCTGTAATTTATTGCAGATACACCACACAGTACATACGTATAACATATATCTTGACTCTACTTTCCAATTACGATACGTTACTCCCGCCTACGTCTATCTGAGGTTTATCAAATGCGTTTCTTGTATTATTTTACGATTCGGTATTTACGACAGCGTGGTTGTAAATTACATCACGTGACACTTCCCCTGTACCGGGAAAAACAGTAAGATTTCAACACGGAATATGTAAATACTTTCATTATCAGTTATGGCCAAGTACAGGATAAATAGCAGGGTGTACAATTTTCAATCGCTACTTTCTTCGCAACCTGTTAGTCGACCTGCTATTTTCTTCTGCTAAGTCGAGCAACCGTTGTCAAGGTTGAAGTAACCTTCGATGGCAGAGGTCGACGAGCAAACGAGACACGGGGGGTCGGTCAGAATGGCGGCAACGGCCTATTGGCAGAGCGAAGTGAAAGGTTTGAGTAACGGTCTCTCTGTTACAACCCATCCCCTAGATAGCAGGGCGAAGACTGAGGACAGTGGAGGATAAGGGGGACAGCCCTTAAGACAGCGGCCCCGTCAGTCGCCTTACTCCAAGAGGCGCTAGTAACGCCTTTGCAGGAAATAAATTTTACTCAAAGGCCTCATGGCGAGAGCCGGATGTCTAACAGGGTTCAAGACCAGACAAAGATTAAGGGACGAGAATCGTAAACGTATCCAGGCTGCAGAGATAAAAATATTTGCGTTCAGTGGCAGGGTATACATTAAACGATAGTAAGAGATATCAGAAGAGAATGATATCAGGAAAGAAATGAGTATGTTTTCAGTAAATGAAAAAATAATAGAGTATCGCATCAAATTGGAAGAGCATTCAAGCGAGCAGACGGACGATAACATTGTCAAAATACTAGCAGTATACAGTAAGAGTTAAAAGAGATCCAGGACGCCCGAAAACAAGATGGACACAATAAATCTGTTAGGCCGGAACAGGTATAGTTAATGCTTAATCCCAGAAGTAGATGATGATGATTTTCTTCGCAATCTTTTGTGTAATTTGCTTTATTTCTTCTGAGTTATCCGAGGCACAATAAAACATTACAGTTAGTTTAAACAATAATTGTTTCATATTTACGAAAGCAATTTTGTTGTTACATTGTCGGATATCAGATTCTATACCAACTAATTTTCGAAATTCTTCTTCTTCTTCTCTTCCCTCCAGCCCCATTCCAGGATACACGAACTCACGTCTTCTGATTTTCAAAGAGTAGCCGTCTTTTAATGTACCTTCTATCTAATACGTCTCTTTCCTTTAGCCGTATATGCAAAAACCCTTCACGGGATATCTCCCTTTTGGGATCCTGTACACTGCTTTGTCTATTTAGTCCTAAAATGAAGGTTTCCAATACGACATGGAAAGCACAAGCATTCAGGGTCTCTGAGAGGTTCGCATTTCGAAGGTGATCTTCTCTCTTTTACAGTCTTTGGCATACTAAAGAACATATTCTTCCTTGCTTGCATTCTACTAAGATATGTCTTTTGTTCTGACATAGGTTTCTCACCAATAAAAAAAATATCAATAAGAAAAACTCGCTTCAACCATAACTTTTTAAGATTTGTAACCAGTGTGAAAATAAATAGAAATCATTTTTTCTACAACCGAGTACAACTTTGTTAAATAAGTGTTCAGTAGACGTACCGGCAGGATAATTTAATTTTCCAAGTCCGTTTTAATTTTCGTAATTCCGTTTAGAATTATTCTGAACAACAATACAACCACCTGCTCCATAAAGATTGAATGTTTTGACATTTTCAGGAGTCCTCAGGCTGCTTACAGGACGAATGTCTCGATATTGGAAAACTTCGCATTGATGATACGAACCGCGTACTGCCAACTAGTCAGCCAAGGATATTAAGGTTTACATCATTCTATTACGTTCAAGGGAATGGGACTGGAGTACGAAGAAATGGTAGCAAAATCCTAGAAGATTTCTCGACCAAAATTTGACTTTCACGAACCTCTGGATAACTGATATCTTCAGCACCGCTATGACCGTTGCTCTTTGTTTTATACCAGACCAGATAATCACAACATCTGAAGTTTGACTTGAGTAAACGTATTCAAAAACCGTGAGAAACAACAAAACCAATATGACAGATGATTTGGTCTGCAGAGTATTCTGTATTGATGAATTGTCACTACAACTATAATTCTGTTTGCTAGATTTAAATTTTAAACTCAATTAACTTATATTAACGTATTAGAAAGGAATGTTCGTTAGAACATGTCGTTTATTGTCTTTAAGAACATTTACCTAGGGATATATCATTTAAATTCCAACGTAAAAAATAAAATAAAAAGAAACTTACGATTGTAGAAGCTACGATGATTTTGTCCCAGAGAAAATACGGAAATTACTAGCGATGGTACTAGCTGTCCGTTGTTATGTGTGGTTGTACGCGGAGATAAGTTAATCAGTTTTGGAAATTATAAATACTGCAACACAAAAACGGGGGACGATGCACGGTTGCCAGGAGCTCGAGTGCTAATAAGCCGGCAACGTCGCCATGGCAACGGAAAGTATTGTATAGTACTACGCTACGCTCGGACTCTCTCTCTCAGTCTCTCTCTCTCTCCCACACACTCTCTCTCTCTCACACACACACTCTCTCTCTCTCTCTCTCTCTCTCTGATACACATTATCGCTCTCTTTACATAAGCCTACATGCGTAGGAGCTCTCTCAGTCATCACGTCTATCCATTCGCTCTCCCTTACTATCTTCCTACCTCCTCTCTCTCACTAACTCTAATTATCTGTCTACTCTCTCTCTCTCTCTCTCTCTCTCTCTCTCGTACACATAATACATAATCTTTTAATACGGCAGAACCTGAAGATGACGATTTCCAGCATGCTATCGAAAAGTCGCAGTCATTTTAAAACCCAAAAACAACAATTTGCGGACAATAACCTGAAACCAATAAGGGACACAACACACACACACACACAAAATATTTTATAATAATATTTAGTTAACACGTAAGTTCGTTTATTTTAATTTTTGGAGTGAGAACTTCATATACGCCACTAGGATATCCGGCTCACTCCCGTATACCTCGCGCTCCTAGGGCAGTAAACTGATTCAACGTGTAACGAAACGAGTAACGAAATAGACGAACGAAAAAACAGTGTTGCCAGGTCAATCAAACCTCTTTTCCCCACATAGATGCAATAAAATTTTCCCACTTCCACAAATATCTGTGCTTTAAGCAAAGCGTAATGTTTTAAAGAATACGATCATATTATAAATGTTTAAATACTTTTAAAAGAATAACGTAAATATTGCAAATAATTTTATTCACGATAAAAGAAAATGTACTCACATGCTGAGAGATCGATTGAATACTTTGGAATACGTTTCTCGTACATAGTTCATTGTTAGTCTAATATTGTAACGTGACGTTTCCCTCAACATAAAGATTATCATAAATATACTGAAGTACAAAACAATAATAAATTAATAAACCTGTGTTATGAAATAGATGTATTAACAAGTAAAATTTAAGACCATTGTAAAGTAAAATAAGAAAAAACTAAAAGATCAAACATGTTTATAGGTATTGAACTTAATTCCAATAAACTGGATAAGAAATAATGTACAAAATAGGTAAAAACCTATAATGCAGAGCCTAGCTGGATAACCAGTAAATGGAAACAGGGCAACATAACCTCAATGAAATCTAAGATAAAAAACTATCAAACTAGATTAAATAGTTAGATCTGATTGTGACTGATAGGCACATAGACTATTCAGACAGAGATTACGATGGTATAAATGGGTAATAGAAAGTGTAACAGATAAACTGAGTAGTAGATTATAAAATAAGAAATAACTATTGTTTGTTATGGACAAGATAATAATTTAGTTAGTAAGAGATTAATGTTACACAAAACTTGCATCTACTTGGTAGATAAAAAGAAACAATTTTGTATATACAAAGTGTGCTAGACTATGCCATATCTAAAAAGAAATATTGTATATTATTAGTTTAAGGTATTAGTAATCACAAGTGTTTGTAATGTACAAGTAATAATGTAATTAACAAGATATTTACTTGGACAAAACAACTACATCTACTGTAGAAGGTAGATAGGGACATTACAATGTATAAATGTTATCTTAGATCATATGTCCAGTAATAGATCGTATGGTCTACAATGAATAAAGAATAAATGTTAACTTGTATTAGAATTAAGGAATTTCAATGTAAGAAACAAATAATAGTCCAATGTACACAAAACATTCTTAGGCCTATTGTACAAGCCTATGTTTTATAAAAAGTTAATGTGCTTAATTGTAACCACTAGTATTAGAATACATGTTAGTAACATAAAATCATATGTAAAACCAAGAAAACTAATAATATAACAAAAAAGATAACTTTTAAACATAATTTTTTAGAATAGGCCAAAACTTAAAATTGTTAATTTTGGAATTACTATATAGAAACATATCTTGTGAGATCTTAAAATAATCAGGAGAAAAAAGCAGTTCATTGGTAATAATATCTTTACAATTGTACATAGCATAAGGAAAAAATGTTAAATTTAAGAATTTTTAGTAATTTTGAT
Source organism: Magicicada septendecula (assembly GCA_034769895.1). NCBI lineage: Eukaryota > Metazoa > Arthropoda > Insecta > Hemiptera > Cicadidae > Magicicada > Magicicada septendecula. The sequence continues at coordinate 117,351,947 of CM068375.1, read as the reverse complement.
CTCAGAAAAGGGACGCCATCCACGACAATGAGTGAGATTTCGACCAATGGGAATTTTTCACTTTTGTGTGTATGAACCCAAAGAGTGACGCCAAGGAACGCAAAGACTGACGCCAAGCCAGTTAGTCTATTGTTGGAATCATACCGTAAAGAACGACTCCTCTGTGACACCGATAGCCGCAAACTTACCATCAGAATTGAACCTCGGCTAGGTTAGGTGAACAGTGATCAACTGTATCAACATAACCCCAAAGTGAGGAAAGTGTTGTGGATTGTTTATACAATCAGAAGGGAGTTAAAGTCCATTAATAATTTAACAGTGAATAATAAATTGTGTGCTAAAGTAAAGGAAACTATAGTGTGCATACTTAAAATGATAAACGACTTATAACGAATTATGATAATACAACTGTAACACTTTATGTACACTTGAAAACTATTTATTCCACTACCACTAAACAGAAACACTAACACTTTTGTAAATTTTTCATTTTCAACTATTATTTCTTTGTTTTTTAATGTTTAAACTGTATAACCTATCGAGATTAGGTTAACCTCAAAATAGACACCATTCGGCACATACGAACTAAATGTTATTTTAGATATAAGATATTGTTTTGTTCAATTGAAGTCAACTTTTCATTGTGATATTTTGTACTTCGCAAAAGACATTTTCGTAATTAATTATTGTAGTCACAAGAACCCGAATTTATATTTTAATAACAGAATTAGTTGACTAGGTCTGATTAAGAAGATCATATTGCCAACTGCTGAGCTAAAAATTTAACTAGCCTGGACAATTGAAATTAATTAAAATGTTGTTCGTTTTAATTTAAAAAGAAAAGAACAAAAGTAAAAAATGAATAAAAGAATATTGACGAGAATCAAGTGTGTTTGAATAATTATTTTGAATAGTTAACATTTTGTCAGTCTCTGAAGATTAGTGTTTTTATCAACATTCGAAGAATAAGTTGGTAGTACCTATTGCTGGCGTACCACGTGCAATTTGAATTATTAAATAGATAAGTGAATTGAAATGGAATGAAGGAAGGAATTAATTGAATTTAAAGAATTTTAAATAGTCAAGACATTAATTATTTAGTTAATGAAAAATAACCTAAAAACTGGAACAATATAGTTACCTAACAAGTACAGGTAAAAATTTAAACATATTCCAATTTATTATTACCTATTTTGGCGCCCAAGAGTGAAACTCAATCAGTTCATAAACCAATACTAAATTATCATTGAACAATATACTCAACGTATCAACCGATATATTATTAAAATATATGAAACTATATCAACCATCAACTCAAATCGTTATATATTAAAATATAACATAGTTGAGAAATAAATACACCTTACAATATACATGCTTACAACCTTATAATCTGCAATAATTATATTTTAGGACTAACATTAGCATTGGAATTAAAGAAAAAATTTCCTGATATAAACATATTTCATTTAACAAAAACTGGGTTTTTGTATTACTAGGCCTATATTAATAAAACAATATTATGAAATTAAAGTAATTTTAATTTATTTTGGTTTCATTTTAAACTTTTGTAATCTCACTGCTTTGTAAGATGCAAGACTATAAATAATAAATTATTCCATTAATTATCCCATTAAATAAACAAACATTTGCATGTTAATTTTCCATTATAATGAAATGATGTATACATAAATGTTGAAAAACACGCTTTGTCTTTAAAGTGCACCCAGAAATCGAACCTTGGATCTCAAAGTTAGTAGCCAGGTGTCATTCCTACTGATCTTCTATGCCCGTAGACTTAATCTGGCAAATTTTTGCGACTTTAAAGTTTTGCGTGAAATGGCATGCAAAATTCAGTAGTCTATTTGCTAGACCCCCCAATGTGAAGGAACAGCGGTTCGTACTCAGAGGATTCCTACAGACACTCGTGGCGATACAATACGAAATACAGACATATGAAGAAGGATGTAAGCGGCACACGAATTACCAGCAAATTAGAGAACCGACCTGTGTTGTGGTACGGCCACGGTAAGCGAATGCCAGGTGGTAGATGACCGTAAGTGTCATTAGAATGCCCCCCCCCCCAAAGAAGGACTAAACGAAGAAGATTCCGCGTATCACGTGGAGCATTGCCTGATCAGCAGACTATAAGGACAAAGGTGGAGATTGGGCGGACCGCGTTGCTGAGGAAATGCAAAGAAGAGAAGAACCGCTGCTGAGTCTAAACCGGAGTTTGGACAGTACCTAGTCTCTTACAGCGAACCGGAATGTAATGTAACAGCGAGAAGGCACTACGATGACAGCCAAATGAGATAGCACCGATCCAAGCAGCTGAACATAGGCTCGTAATAGCGTGGTTAAGACATCATTTCAGTTAAGAAGAGAATAGAACTCCTTCCTTCTATTAGAGACGTCTTGAAGTTATTTAATTAATTTCGAAGAAATATACATACGGTATATATGCATACCACACACACACACACACACACACGCGCGCACGTGTATTAATTGTTTTTTTGAATAAATCGTTGTGATTGTTTTCTGTGTTATAAACTTAATTTATGGCTGCGAGGTGGTACTATTAATTAAGCGAAGCTGCAGCGAAGTTAGTTACACTAGTTGAAAACAGGTTTACACACACTCCGGTGTGTGTGTGTGTGTGTGGGGAAGCGGTGTGCTTTTGTTTATGGCTGGTGGCAATGCTGGGTGGATATGAGACGCATAGGCGAGGCGGTATGAAAAATTAATTCAGACTAGCCGAAATGGAATTTATGATCACTCGTGGACGAAGCTGGTAGAACATAGGACGATAAGGAATTAGTTGTCGATACGTACGACTGAGATGGTAAGTATTGTACGCCGATTTACAATATGTAAGTACACGAAATAGACAACATATCATCTACGAAGGACTAGCAATTTTTAGCAAACTTCTGGTTAATCAAACGTCTGCTATCCTTCATGTTCTGTTTTCATAATTCCATACATGATATCATGAATTCTGGTTCGGTTGTGCATACATTCAGTTGTTTTCCCGTCCGCTAGTTATTCCTAGCTCCCCACAGACAAGCCAGACTTTGTACCATTCAAGCGTTGACTTTCCAGGCTTCTGCAGTAGGAACCAATCGTTACCAATTATTAATTTTTGAAATTTTATTTCCGTTGCTTGTTACTGTTTTAGCCAAGTATTCTTCTTCAGCAATTTTTGGTCCCATACGTCGTTATACTGTACATCGTATCACGTTGTATGTTTTTCTTTTATCATTTCCAGCAAAACACATACATAAGAAATTTAGATTCAACCGTTTAATGACATTTTTGGTTTGTTCTAACTATTTATAAGAAAATAATATAATAAATAATAAGCTTAGGATAATGTTTTATGAGACTATCCTAAGTTGACAGAAAAATTACATAAACAAGACATACGAAAACTTGAAAATTCTCCTTTTGAATTTCGTTATTTAGTAACAACGAAACTACATAAAGGTTAAAAACTTAAAGTAACATTTTAAAATAAGATCAAAAAATAACTGCAGCATAATTTCTATGTGAAGCCGTTTTTCATGTGTTAATTCGGTCGTTGTTTCAATTCTCTGCGTGGGTTGTGTCTACGTACGCTAAGAGGGTCGGCCGCTTGTGAATTCTTATAAAAATTATTTCCATTTTATTTCACAAGGAAATAATAAGAGCAGTCAAACGGTTGTGACATATTAAAATGAGTCCCTTGGGCCGTCATTTAGTAGAGGGTTTAACAGGGCGGTGGGGCAAGAACCCTTCACTTAACTCCACCGCGCGCGAAGAGGGTGTGAAGAAGAAAATGATGTCACTAAAATAACTGTGAACGCGGGCAGGGACAATGATTTATTGTCCTTATCTGGAGGTCGCACAATTGCCTTGTGGTATGATAACAACTACGACTCGCCAAATATATTTCAAAGGTTTAACTCCAGGGGAAAGGCAAGCAAAGCAGATGAGATAAAACTGAGCATAAGGAGAAGAAGAGGAGGCAGAGACGGAGATTTATTTTCCCTCCGTGGTGACAGGTTGCAATCAATAACAGTATTATCAAAAAAGGAAAGTTCTTTGTCTCGTTTGCAGAATAATTGACCAAAGTTTTATACACTTTTTTGTTGTAAAAGTTATTGAGTCTCTCATATAGTGTCACCTATGGAACATGTGTATACATACATTTTTAGTTTAATTTTTTAAATAGCTTATGCCACTTTTTCTTCTTTCCTTATCTTCTCCATTATTACTTTACTGCAATACCAGTTAGATATGTCTACTAAATGTTTTCCTTCTTCTGAGTGTCTGGGTTTTTATTTGTTATTTTTTTTATTTTTATTGTTATTATTTTTATTATATATACCTTTCACAACTCTGTTTTACTCTTCAGACTTCCACCCCTCCCTTAAACGCACAAAATTCATATTTCCAGGTATGATATTTTTCATAAGAATTCTTTATAACTATATTAATTGGGAGTGTTTGTAATTAATTTTATTTAAAACAACCTGTTTTTTACCATTTACAATATCAGGCGACGGTAGTTAAGCAGTAGGCCTATGCGATACACAAGTAGGGCAGTCACGTCAGTGCATCGCCTAACCCCCTTTAACTTCTCCAGCTGACGTAATCAGGAACCCAATAGGGCTGACTGGGCCCAGAGTACGTCTGGGCTGAACGTCACGATAAACAGTCAGCCACGAGTGACTTCAACACAATTTGGAAGCGCCTGCGCCGACTATTGCGCCACTCTGAATCCTTAATTTAATTCGTGCAGTGTTAATTCCATTTTCAACCAGTACAAAATATACTATAGCAATTAAAAATACGAAGTCCATACAAAAGTATACGAATATGAGTAACTGAGTTTCTAGGTTCACAGGAAGTATCAATGGCGGCACACATTAATAAATGAAAAATTAATATAAAAAATATTACAGTCGTTTTCCAACTGTTAACATTCATTTATGATTCCGTCTTCCTACTGTGATATGTACGTAAGACAATAAGAATTACACAATAAAAGTCGAAAGAAACAAGAAATCTGCCATCAACGCTTTCGTCTTGTCCTTAAAGTTATTCTTATCACAAGTAGGCATATCCATTTATTTATTTATTTTTGTACCTCATAAAATAGTCTTGCTTACGGAAAGGACGTGTACGCTTGACCAGCTGGAAGGAAAACCGGCGGGAAGAATACAATCGCCGCTACGACTCTCTGGGGCATCACTTGCTGACCCTCACTTGAAATTTGAATAAGGGATATTTGAAAAGGCTTCTTGGTACTTTCCTCATGAACGTCATAGATATTGCCGGCCCCGCTGGGGAACACTATCATCATAAAGTGAAACGATGGAAAAAACAAACACACTTGGACTGTACCGTATACACGCACAAACCCACTCGCAAATAGCCTGCAATATATCAAGGTTAAAATTTCATCTTAAGAAACTGACTCCTGAAAAATGTGAGGCTTCTTTATGACAAAACCGAACTCTGTTTTTCTCCATACGTTGAGCTTCTTCCTCACAAAAGTTGCTGAGATATTAGGCTAACAAAAATTTGACACACTGAATAATTTGCGTAAAGTGTTTCTCGTAGGTCCCAGTAACCGCGCGCGCGCGCGCGCGCACCACATACGTCGTTCAACAATGTTTGATATTATTTTCCTTGGTTACTTAATCTTCAGACTCAAATTAAATTGTATTTCTTATTTTAAAATAACATTTTAGCTGTGAAGTCCGCAATACCCTTCTTACGAGCTCAATTCATAGGTGCCACAGTCTGAAGCATACATGTATAGTCTGAAGTCGTCAGAGCATTATATTGACTTCCGTCTGTTTAAAGTGTCAGTAATCTTTCCAATCCCCTTCTGAAGCCACCTGTGAAAAAAGTTTTTTTAGCTTTTCCCCAGTATTTCTTAAAAAAAAAACCTTCCGTCATTGCTCACTCTCTTCTTTCATTAAATCCTCTGCACTCTGTTTCAAAACCTTGTCTGCAATCGTCCCTAGCTTCTCTTCCCAAAACTCTATGATGTTAAGCAATACAGAGCCATAAGATTTGACTTGCTCTGCGTGTAGTATTTATCACGGCAAGTAGCATTCTCTTTTTCGTAAACGCTAATTTTGTCTGTGAATTCGTCGTCGTCACTTCACGGTGTAGGCTTATAGCCTGTTCCGTCTTCACTGCAGCCATCTCTTCCAGGGCTACCCACAGATCTTCTGCCAACACGTTTGTAGTCTACAACGCGCTTTACTAGCCTCTGGTGGTCCGTTCCGTAGACGTGTTCCATCCACTGCTGCTTTCGTTCTTCTATCTTATCATTGATGGAGAATATATCCAGTTCGGCCCTTAAGTCATTAGATCCCTTAGACGATAACTACTCACGTGCCTTAAAAAATTCATTTCAGCGGTTTGTATATGTTGCTGTTCCTTCCCAGTTATCGTCCATGTTTCACTAACATATGTAAGATTAGGTATCGCCATTACTTTAAAGAACTTCATTTTAGTATCAGTTCTTGTTGGTTTTGTATGTGAATTCTACATTTAATATCTTCTGTGTATCTTCCATCGAATAAGCCTGTATTACACACCACTTTGTCTGTTTCAGTTTACACAACTCACAGTATTTTACTGTGTACAAACTTTAGCATACTTTTCCTACTTATCTATCGCGGGGATGCACGTGCAGTTAACACATTTCAGTTAGTGTCGGTTATCTGTACTAACATGCTCATCGTGCTGTTACAAATTATAAAGTGTTTGAAGTTGAAGCTTGTAAGGATAGGACGACTGTCGCCTGAACACACTGCCATCATAAACAATGATCTCTTTTTATTGCAGTGTAATCGAATTATATTAATTGTACCAACATAACGTATCGTAACTAAATATTTAACCAAATTCTCGTACTTTTCAAAATTCGAACTACTTAACTAGTGGTTTTCAAACTGTTGTTCACAAGCTGGCAAGTAGGAAATCGGAGGTATGTAAATTCGGCTGTTCGCAAAAGTATGGATAGTATGATTAAAAATGTACTTGTAGCAGACAAAAAGGCTCACAGATGAAGATTTAGACAATTATATTTGAATAAGAGGGCCTGCGGAGCGCTGGCTAGCTACACCACGCCGGACGGTTCAAGCCGAGCAGCCTATCATGCCTCTCCTAAGCCACTTCGATGGTAAAAAGGAAAAGATTCCATTAACATTTCTTATTCGAACGATGTTGACTAACCGTTCACCTAAAAACCAAAACGTTGTCCACGAAAAAGTTGGGAAAAGTTGTTGCCATGAACGGGAGAGAGATTCTGAGATGCTAGGATGTAAATCCTCTGATTATCGTAATGTGACGTGAAAGTGAAGGTCAAGGCCCTATTTTGTTCTGTAGTAAACGCACGAGAATTACGAGGTATTTCCCTTTCATTCCAACAAACAGTGAGCTAGTTAATTAACTTGATGATAGGCCTACGTGGTGAGCTATTCGGACAGAGCTGACATTTGAGACAAATACGTAATTAGTTCTAAACAAAAAATGTGGCGTTTTCGTGAAAAAATTAAACAAAAAACACAATATTTAACTAAGACAATTGTGAATATTTCCCGATTACGAATATTTCATTCAGAAATGTAGGCCTATTTTACAATTATTTAATACTAGCGAGTACCCGGCATGCGTTGCAATGCCACTCAAAGAAAGAAAGTGTTTGTATATATATAATATATAAAGACTTCGTTCGCGTGGTCTTCAATTTAATGCGATAATATATTTAGAACAGAATCTATTCCATTGGGTTGCCATAGTAACCAGATCTAATAAGTTAGTTTTTTAAGACTCCAAAGGACCCCCCAGAGGATCGTATCGAAAAAAAAACGCCTGTCCTATGTTGGTTCTCCCGTTGCGTAAAATATTTGTGCCAAGTTTGGTTGAAATCGGTCCAGTGGTTTAGGAGGAGATGTGGAAGACCCCAAAGAACCCCCAAAAGAACCCCATCGAAAAAACACCTATCCTATGTTGGTTCTCCCTTTGCGTAAAATATTTGTGCCAAGTTTGGTTGAAATCGGTCCAGTGGTTTAGGAGGAGATGTGGAAGACCCCAAAGGACCCCCCGAAGTATCATATCAAAAAAACACATATCCTATGTTGGTTCTCCCGTTGCGTAAAATATTTGTGCCAAGTTTGGTTGAAATCGGTCCAGTGGTTTAGGAGGAGATGTGGAAGACCCCAAAGAACCCCCAAAAGAACCCCACTGAAAAAACACCTATCCTATGTTGGTTCTCCCTTTGCGTAAAATATTTGTGCCAAGTTTGGTTGAAATCGGTCCAGTGGTTTAGGAGGAGATGTGAAAGACACCAAAGGACCCCCAAAAGGACCCCCGAAGGATCATATCGAAAAAACACATATCCTATGTTGGTTCTCCCGTTGCGTAAAATATTTGTGCCAAGTTTGGTTGAAATCGGTCCAGTGGTTTAGGAGGAGATGTGGAAGACCCCTAAGGACCCCCCAAAGGACCCCGTCGAAAAAAACACCTATCCTATGTTGGTTCTCCCGTTGCGTAAAATATTTGTGCCAAGTTTGGTTGAAATCGGTCCAGTGGTTTAGGAGAAGATGTGGAAGACCCCAAAGGACCCCATCGAAAAAACACCTACCCTGTGTTGGTTCTCCCGTTGCATAAAATATTTGTGCCAAGTTTGGTTGAAATCGGTCCAGTGGTTTAGGAGGAGATGTGGAAGACCCCAAGAACCCCCCAAAGGGCCCCATTGAAAAAAGTTCATAAACCTTCGCGGGCGTGCGCACAACAACTCACCGAAGTTTCATCGCAATCGGATGAATGGTATAGGAACGCATACGGGACAAAGACAGAAACAAACATTCATTTTTATAGATATAGATTGCAAGTTCTTAAGCTTTCGATGCCGGGTTCAGGATTGGTTGCATTGTTATTGTCAGCCGGGCTGTTAGGCCGTGGCCCACAGTTGTTGCTGTCGACAAACGTTTCGGCCCCACCACCAGTGGCCATCATCAGTGTCTAAGATTGCCACGGTGGCCGCCGATTTACTTCAGGGATGAGGTAGAGATTATGTCATATAGAGACTACATGTATCTCTAAGGTGAATTGGCGGTCACCGTGGCAATCTTAGACACTGATGATGGCCACTGGTGGTGGGGCCGAAACGTTTGTCAACAGCAACAACTGTGGACCAACAGCCCGGCCGATAATAGCAATTTCAACATTTGTATAATTTCGTTGATTAATGTTAGCAGTTTACATATAGGCTACTAGAATATGTCGTTCATTTACTATTCAACGTTACTTAAAACAACCAAAGAAACCTTACTGCACTGAGAAAAATTAGAAGACTTATGACATGGATGATAATAACTTATTTTTTTATATAATAAAGATATAGTATATAATAATAGTCTACTTAGATATTCGCAGCTGGATCTAGTGGTCGACTCTGTCCAACCATAACAAATTTCCCACTTCCAGATATTAGGCCTACACATCCATAGTTAGCTTAATCAGATTACATTAATGGACATAATACTGAATCATTTTAAAGCAGTTATGTTAATTACCAACAGCTGGACACATTAAACATTGTAGACCTATACATGATTATATTGTGTGAATAAGTGTTTTCTAATGAGTATTGACAACATTTTTGTTGAAGGTGTTTCTTCTTGTTTCAGGCGATCAGGTGTACAGTTCCAGGATGCACGTGCGAGTGTTTCACCCCTGGCAAACTTCACATTCGATACTGCGAAACCTGCAGTCACGGTTGGGTCCCACACGGTGAGTACTTTCACATACCAGTCATCTTAGGTAACAACGTTTTGCTCCGTCGGAACACAGCAATGTAGTGGAGCGTCGATTAACCGGTCTTCCATTATCCAGCACAGTTGTCGGGGAGGTTAAAAAAAGCCTGTTTGGATGGCGACGTAATAGTATCCAGTGTTACCCGATCAAGAAGAAGCCGACAGGATCAATTTCAGGAAAAAAAACTCCATAATGACGTCTAATAGAGTCGGATAATTAATTGGGCAAAAAAACCAAAAACATTTTTTAATACCACATTAAATATGATTAGGCTATAATTTCACGCTATAAAAAACAACAATGACGAACCGAAAACAATCCAAAATTCACATTTATTTCAAATAATTCTTTGCAACTACTGTTGCCCGATGTACTTTTTAAAACTATACCACGATGTTCTTCGTACAATATAGCCCTACGTGCAGTATTTTTCATACATTACTTAATTTTTATTTCTTATATTTTTTTGCGATAAACGTGTAACGAAGTTCTCATTTTTATGTGTATGTGGTTTATTTGAACATTTCTAAGAAATAATCCTGTTTGATTTTGACTGCCTTTTAACCGAAAACGTGCTGACCTTGATTATTTCGTATAACCGACGCTCTGCTGTAGTGATGTCGACATGATATTGGTACTACCGAATGGATCTGTATGAAAGTCCGATAACTAACGAAAAACTCGAAGTACTGTATTCATATCAACTGGCTGGAAGGCTCGACCTCGACTGTCCCGGTTGATAAAGCGAAATGTGATAAAATTTTATAACACGGTGAGAAGAGACGTTTCTTGTGTTCCAACTAACTGTGCAAACAGGTTGTGTGAACGTAACAGCGTGTGCGCACAAGCGAGTTGTACAACGAAGTTTGCACAAACTGTTTGAACGATTGAGCGGCCGTTACAAACTCTGAATACCTATGCGAATTCAACACGCTAAACTCAGTAATGGTAATCTACATGTAGGCCGGCATGATTCATTTCTTAAATTTAAAAAAAAAACGAAATGTTTCTAGTTTAGGATTAGAACAGTCACATTCGTTTGGATATTTTAAACGAATGCCAGAAACGTGTCTTATTCCCAATGTTTACAAGAAAGATTTTAGAAGGTCACTGTCCCTTAAATGACGGGATTGTCCCAAGTGTATCGGCGACCTAGTTTATTAATGTTATGATTAATAATTCCTAATGATTAATTTTAATTGTATTTAATATATTTTCTTCACTTTTAAACTACTACAATATTTTGTACAATTTAACGCGAGTTTAAAAAACTATACTTAAAACCTTTTCACCAGTAGTATTGTTGGGGTTGATGGAGGGGGGGGTAACGCACTGTTCGTTTTTGTTAACCTCAAACAAGCAAGTATCTACAAGGGACCATCCTCACTGCTTCGGTTCGTTTGTTAACCAATGAACGGTGTTCTTCTTTACTCGTAACAATGAAAACTACGAAATTTTACGATTGTCAAATAAGCGATTTGCCCCTGCTAATAAAAACTTTTTTTTTGTATTGTGATTTCTGGGAATTGTTTCTTAACTAGAGTCTATTACATGATTATTATATAATTCAACAAACAAGAGGCAGCGTTTTTACCAACGACATGAAAAGAAATGTGACGTCATTACGAAGCAGGTAAACACTTGTAATGACACATAGGTCGTATTCACAAAGGCTATTGTCACACGCCTTTGATATTGTTTCTTAAAGAATTTGACACATAAATTCTATAGACAAAAAATAAAGTAAAAAGGAGAGGAACTCTTCACAGCTGTGTGAATGGATGGATTGACGGATTCATTGTCACACGATGTTTGAATGACAATATTGTTTACAACACTGCTGGAGTGGGTGCGCAGTGAGTCACAGTTGCGTGTTTATTCAGCCATAATGGGTTTTATTCACATGTATTTTGGTGACTGTGCTTGTCTTCGTCAAGGACTTGTGTCGTCTGTTTTTCAACTCAATATAGCGCATGTCTTCAATTTCTCTCTCTCTCTCTCTTTATTTAGGCGGGAACTACTACAATCATCCGAAACAAAATACGCAGAGATTTTCATGGGGCGATAAACATGGAAATAAATTGTTAAGAAAAGAACACAGATTGGTCTAGAAGTTAAAAACTGTACTACTGTAGTTACTTGGTAGGAAATCTCGTTAGAAAGTAAAATATTCCTATTAAGATCACCATCAGACCAAAATGAACCTATACAAAAGAGCTCTGGCGCGTCCTATCAAATCCCTTATAGACAGTAGCGGAGAGAAACCGATAAAACATTTCACGTATGCCCATATGGCCATATTACGATAAAATATTCAAGTGCCCCTTGGTACACATCTAACATAATGTACATATGATTTAAAAACCCTATCGCTTCGAAAAACAATGCCAGAAAGAAGTTTTAAACATATCAAAGTATCACAGGAACATCCTATTCACCCCTTTTTGACAGAAAACTAGAGACATTGGCCAGTAGACCTAATGAACGGTTGAGGAGGCTCGTCGATGGCGGAGACTCTCATCACGACACGATGAGTATTTCAGACAGTATGTACGCTAGTAAACTGGCTCGTTACAGCGGATTAATTCTGATTGCAAATGAATATAAAAATTAAATAAAGAAGGAACTTATCGGAATTCTTCGTCGCCATATGAAGTCTGCTTTAATTAACGTAAGGTTCGTGAATTTATTACTAATTAACAAGCATTAATTAATAAACGGGCATACAATTTGTAGGGATGCTTAGGCACCATAACCTTTGGGTATGGTGCTTGTGTATGGTGCTGAAGTTTCAGATTCCGTTTCCGATTAACGCCATACAATCAAGCTACGCAGATAAAAGCGAATCGTGTACGAAATGAAAACAACATTAACGGACCTCACTCAACGCCCAGTAAACCAATAAAGCAAAAGAGAAGCTCTCCGCAAACACTTTTATCGGTGATTCTTTTATATTTAACAGATTTAACCGATAAAACTTCCTGATTGCGATATTAGCTACAGTTATTGGATGATAGTAGTTAATTTCGTCTTTTAACTTCCTAAATACGAAGTGTATGTACGAAAGTGTATTTGTAAAAAAATATTATGTATAGGCTAGGTCTATACATATCTATCATAGGGATAGATAGACAATGTACATATCTATGGAAACAGACATATGTAAAATGGAAACAGACATAAACTGAAAAGCTAGGATTAACACTTTCAGCGCCAAGTGTATTAATTTGATAGACACTTAAGTTTTACTAGTGGACTATGTGTATCAATTTGATACACACAAAGTGGTAATGTTTCAAACACTGTGTATTGGCCTAACATTTATTCAATTACTGATATAAATGCACATATCGTTCAGCCTTGGATTGAGGTAAAACACCTTGCACTTGATGTTAAAATATTTTAGCTTATATTATCTCATTTTAATTCATTTTGAAGCAGCTTCAGAAAAAGAAATGTATTGGTCCACTGGTAAAACCATTCCGGAAAGTGGGTGCTCTAATAAAAAAGTTAAACACAAAATTTGGCCTGGCGCTTAAAGTGTTAAATTATTTGTCAATTAGATATTATATTTATAAATTTAACTAAAAAAAAGAATGCATTAGTTTTGAATTTTTCGAGTTTAATTTATGATCGTCTGTTTTATAATTGTAACTAAAAACAAATGTCTAGGTAATCGCAGTTTTCATAATTTTTCAAATAGGGTTATGTGAAAACATGTCTAATATTGAAATTTACCTAGTAATAAATGTATTTCGTTCAAAGTAGTGAGGGAATTCTCAGCTCAGGGAGCTTACATAGGCCTACTAGTTATACTTCGTATGCTTACCAAAACGGTAATAACAGAATTTTTCATATTTCATCTAATTTTTCAAGCCCACAACTTTTATTAAAATAGTTTAAAGATTTAATTGAAATTAAAATTTTTAATTTCGTATAGGCGATCGTTCGTTCAAAGTTTGTACAACCAATAAAGGAATATCTGTTATTTCATAAGTAATTGATTAGCATACGTATTTATTGACTAAATTGTAGGAATATCATTGCTGACAGAATATTTTGTCACACCCTTAACATTATATTTTCTCCTCTCCTTTCTTTTATACAGAAAGGTGTAGCTCTCGTGATTATAGATTAACAACTATGTGACAAAAAATAAGTAGGCCTACTGTAGCTTTTTCAGCCCTCTCCTAGATACGAACCCAGCAGAACTTTAAGTAGGTTGATTCAGTTACATAAACCAAAGATTTGCCTCATAACCCTTGTTTAGAGTACTAATGACGACTTTCTGCCGCCGCCACCCTCCCCCCCCCTAGAAGTACCTGAGGAGGCACAGAATAGTTTCTGTCCCCGCAATCCCAATAATTAGAGTCAACTACCGATTTTTATTTTAAACTTACGCACACTGCATGGCATTTTAAATACTTTGAGAGTATAAACTATCTTCTACAACCCGTTGTACTGTGAGTCATTTTCTATTCAGTAATTTGTAAAGGAAAAGTCAAATAAGCAACAAGTAATAAAAACTATAATAATTGTAATTATTAATTATTGTTATTATTTTAATAATTGTTGTTGTTCTTGTTATTATTAATATTATTGTTACATACTTCATCCTTATTTAACCCTACCGTTACCCAACGATTCTTCTTAGTTTTCTGTATTTTGTCGTGATATTAATTGATATATTGTCATTACGTAAGTTATAAAAGTTTACGCTCTCCAAAATATATTTAAAACCGGCGCCCTTGATTCAGTGGCAATAAATATACAACAAATTCCACATTAATTCATGGCGAGAGGACGTAAAGAAGAAGAAAAAGGAAGTGGTCACTTGTTTCCAGTTCCCGTGGGTTTTATAAACAACGGAATACTGAGAGCGGTGGCGGTGGCATGATTGTTTATCGGTTTTAGTCATAGGGATGAAGCAAGAAACGAAGGGTCTCCGGCTCGCTTTTATTAGCTGTTTTGACTGTCAGATTAGACTCTGGCTGGTTTATGCGCTGGCCTACTGCTCCGCCTCGGATTTGCATTTCAGACCCTTCCTGCTGGCCACTATACTACATCATCTCCCCCTCCTCCTCCCCCTCCAGCGATTACACCCTTCCAGCTACTTCTTCCTTTTTCTATTGTGTACACAGTTTTTACACCAGAGACAAAAAAATACACCTGTCGTTATTTCCGAAGTGAACCATATGTTATAATTACTTATTTAATCCTTAGTTTCTTATACCCTTACTACATGAGTGGGAGTGAGTTATTTCAAGGCTCTATTTTTCTCCTCTTCTTCCTGTTCTTTACACTTCTTGTCATATTCGTCAATTTCACTTATCTTCCTTATGCTGCTTTCCTCATCTCCTCTTTCCACAGTTCCCCTGGCATACCTCGTGATATGTTTTGACGAACTATTAATTCAACCAATCCCTCAATTACACTTATTTCTTCTCTCCTTCTGTTATCCATTATTATTCTCCATTATCATTATCATTATTAGTCTTCTTATATTTTATTTTTACCGCTTTCGCGTTTAAGTTTTTTCAGTAAAATGTATCATGTTTATTTCTTTTGGGGTTCTAATCTCTAATCTTACAATGACGTAAGTTGACAGAGGATAGGTTGATCAGCACTATACAGGCAGTGACTGTATGGGTACAGGTCCTCCAGGAGTAGATTACTGTAAGACGTAGATGCTTTATAACAAGTTCTTTTAAGAAGTTTACGTTCCTTGTGGTATTGTCATGGTATTCTGCTGTTAAGTCTGAAACACTGCATATCGGACCTTAACCTTCTTCACTACATGGCTTGGGCTATAGCTCGTTCCGACTTCACAGGGTCTCTGACAATTTTTTCCAGGGTCTCGTTCGATCACGTGCTTCGTGTGCCTGTTTAACAGCACAGAGGTAGCTTCAAATAGATAGGATTGAAGTATCTCAAACGAGTGTCTGTGTCAGATAGATTCGAAAAAACATACTTTTTTGCAGTCTGTTGGTTAAATGTGACGACGAGGTCGCAGGCAATTGTATGCACTTTGAGGAGATAAAAAGGACAACGGCAAAAGAATTTGGAGCAAAAATATACATGAGATCGAAATATAAGATGACGATTGGGAAGCCATGAAAACTATTCAGTTCTTTTCATTTTACAATATGTAACAAATCTTCTGTGTGTGTGTGTGTGTGTGTGTGTGTGTGCGCGCGCGCGCTTGTGCGTGTATACGTGTGTGTTTGTAATTTCGTATAATAAACGATAAGAAATAACATACAAGACGTCAAACAACAAAAATATTATACCCTATAGAAACGCAAGCAACTGACTCGTATTTCTCTTTACTGTTCTCATCTACATGTTTCTATTAGTCACTCTGTCTGTATCTGTCCGTTTTCTTTGTTTCTCCCCTGACTATTCCTTCCAACCCTGCCGCACACGCACAACGCACAAATTGTGCGGCCATGTATGTGTTATTCTCGCTAATTGGCTGCGGAGAAGTCACACATCACGGAACCGAGAAGGCCAGTGGATATTTCCCCGGCTAACCATTCCTTCTTGCAAACATTGCGCGCTTATTTATTGCCGTAAAAATTATGTCCCCCGTAATTGAGTTATAAATCAGTGCCATTTTTTATTCTGCATACCAAATCACGGCTACTAACAACAGATCCTCTGCACTCGACGTATGCAAATACACACAACATTCTAATCCAGCCACCGCCGGACAACTTTACAACCAGCAAACTCTAATGACCACTATCCACTACGATTTCTCTCTTGCATTACCCATGGATCTATCCTAGAAGGAGAAAATGTTTCAGTTTGTGTGAGTGGTGGGCAACAATAAATAAATGCTCAAGATACCTCGAGTTAGTAGATTGTTAAACCTAGCACGTTTTCAGCGTATGTTCTTTACTTTCGCGTTTTTTATTACTGTCGTCTCGTCTTATTTTCTTCTTATTCGTTGTTTCTCCTTCTTTCAATGATGATTTAAAATTATCGTCGTCTTCGGCTTCGTCGACATCGTAATCAACATTCCAGGATATCGTCTGTCCCGATTTCTGTTATCAGTTCATGTTTGTAGTCGTTTTCCTACGTTTCTTTTCCCCTTAGTTTGAACTCAGAATTTCGTTCAGTAGGTTATTCTCCATTCTGCTTGTACGTTCAGTACACTTTCTTCGATTCTTGTATTTACAAGGAATGTGAGTAATTCGATTCTTTATAATCTACCGATTATTTGTATTACATATCGTTTTCACACCTTAATAATTTCATTTCTGCAGCAATATATGATATTTCTTAGTTAATACCCGTGTTTTGGGTCCATATGGAAGAGTTGAGACATTATTGCCATAACCGTATTAGGCCTATATTTCATCTGAATTGCTTTCTTTTTTCTTTGTAAAAATTCTTATAATTCCATAAATTGCCTGAAATTCGTGTTATCTGTTTCGATCTCCTTCTAGACTTCATACGTAATATTAGATTCTATGTATTAAAAGATGGAATACAATACGATATTTTACTATCTGCTGTTAGTTTTTGATCTTGTAGGAATTTCGCCTCTGAAAGCCATTACTTGTTTCAATAATGGAGATATGCAAGGCTCCATTTATCAGTGTGGTGTGATGGTTTAGTTTCTGAATGTTTCTCTGTAAAGCTGTCTACACCTCTTTGTATCTACTTGTCACACGTCTACATGTAACCATCTTTACTACTCATGCTCAAAGGAAAAGTTCAACCTTAGATAATTGAAATAGAGTAATCCACTTGTTGAACCGTCTTGTGTTTATCGTAGGCTTCGTTCGATTGGATCTAAAAAAAGAAAGGTACACAACTTTCCTTTCCATGGTACATAAAACAGAAGTTTTCAACAATCTCAAGGAGTATAAAATAAGCCATATTCCAAGTGGCAACCGAGCGCCATATACTCACAAAAACTCCGAACCCAGGAAGTGCTCACTCAGAGCGTCTTAAAATTATAATCCAGCACATCGCAAATAACAAGATTATTTTAAAATTATTTATGCATAAACCAAAATAAATATTCCATCGTAGTAACAACAAGTAACTGATAAATTAGTGTGAAACTGTACACGTGAAAAATATTTTGAAGAAAATGTCATTGTTTTTAAATTAAATCTTTTACAAACATTTCACATTGTATTCTGGAGCGCGGTGTTGTGTGTGTGTGTAAGGTTGGGATAAGCGTGGGGAGGTGAGAGGGTTCGACGATTGATATAGTATCAATGTAAATTTATTCATGAGTGAAAATAACGTAAGGTGATACATACTGGCAAGGTTGGGCTTCGCTACGCTTCATTATACTTGCATGCAAGGGACGCGACCAATCAGTTATGATTTATTTATACCAACAGCCAGCATTTAATGTGGAAACAAAACTCACAACATCATTAAACGCTGGTGAGGAGAATAGTACGTTGATATGGAATTAAAAAAAAAAAGAAAAAATACACACACGTACTTCAAACGTCAAAATAGAAACCGTCAAAATTTATGTTCTCTGGTTTCGATGTCCGATAACAAGGATTTTCGCATCCGCCGAGGTCGCCAGATTCGATTAGACGGTACAGATGTGCGCCTGATTAAAAACCCGATTATATTTATGGGCTTTTCCTCTTACCATTGTTTACCGTCTGCCCACGTTGTGCTCTATGTCAGACTGTTAATTGATTGTTTCTTAATTGGCGTGATAGACTTCTTAATTACCAGCTACACTGTCTTTAAGATAGTGTACTTTTTACTACTACTGGTAAAACTGTTTTAACAAACACTTTAGTAATCATTTTACTTCTGCGAAAGTCCTTACTGCTAATATTATTTTTTAAGACATTTTCTTCTTCTTTCACCTCAGATTGAAGGATCGGCTAATACTGTAGTCGTTAGAACGCACTTTGATCACCCTCTGTTTAAATCCCTGTATCCTTTCGAACCAGTTGCTGCAGTTATTTGATCCAAAACCTTTAAAATCGTTTTCCTCGTGTAAGCATTATATAGGCCCTTACTGCTTACATTGTCCTTCAATAGAATTCACTGAACTACCTGCTGGAAGTATACCTCACGTTACTGAAAGTGAGTTATATTATCTCCAAATCAGAACAGTTTAATATTTAATTTCCTGTTTTTATTCCCCTATCACAAAGACTTATTACACGCTAAATAGTAACAGTGACAAGCCTACATCACACCTTTCTTCATTTGATCCTCTACACCAGAGACATAACTTTGAATTCATAATAACGTTTTATAATTGTTGAACTGATTCACCGGCAACTGACATAGTGGTTCACTCGTACCACACTAGCCGATTATGTGAGTGGATTCGTGTTATAATATAGACTTATGAGTAATATATTTTATTTATTGTCATAATCGTATGGAAGTGATCATGTTATCGTCTTCAACATCACTAGCCAGTAGCAATATACAGTAACTCGTTACATGAATATATTAAGGGCAGCAAACGAACCAACTTTGGGAGTGAAGGGTGTTAAGTGAGGAGTGAGACAGTATCCGCAGGACGGCAAATTTGAATGATCCCTCCGTGCGTCAAAGTGTTCTTAAACCATGGTATCTGTGATGAGCTGCAAGTGTGATAATTTATTTTACTTTTAAAAAAGTCTTCTGACGTCTGGAGTCTACTTATTCGGTCCGTCCGCAAAGATATTCATGTTTATTCTGAATTTCTATTGATTCACTTTTCGCAATAATGTTTCTACTGTAATTGTTTCATCATCGTTAATTATTGCCACAAAAGATTCAAAAAATATTAAAAATAATTAAAGTATTCCTTTTACGTCGTGCGTTTACTGAAATTAACTGGAACATACTGTAGGGGAGTTTACTAGATAACGTAATCGACTTGTGTCCCAAATACATTTTAGGATCCGAGCTCTTTGAACATAGTGTGTAGACAACAATAGAAAAAATTGTAAGCGATAGAAATTCAAATATTCTACTCCATAAGCAAGAAATATTAGAAAGCGATGAGTAAATCTTGACTGTAAACTGGTCATACGTATTTTTCTTGACATAGAATCCAGATTCAAAAGCTCTAAAACAAAAAGGTTAACTGGTACAAATTAAATGAGAAGTTGGTTACACTTAGTTACAATGAGTAGTACTTTGTATAGTCTCAGGATAAATTAATTAGGACTTGGACTGCTGTAGAAGACCAGTGGAAATTTTGTGAACACAACCTTAACATGTCAAGATGTTCGAGGTGACGTACAGGCCAAGTGGACTATCTAAGACCAATCTTAACCAGAAACTAACCTCTAGTGGTGGACGACAAGACATGACAAAAAAGAATCTGAAGTGGATACATTCGAATAATGCAGCAAGAAGTACTGGAAGGTTAGCGGATAGCAAAGAAGACGCAAGATTGTCATGGCCGGCGTAAAGGAAGCGTTGGGCTGTAGAAATCTCCCCGCATATAACTGAGTGAGTGTCTGTCTGCATTAAACATTTAACTGGTGTATTGAAGCCAGTCTTAAGACATCTTATTCCTTTTTTTAACATGATAGTGTTTTTAGGCTGGGGGTCATTCAACAAAATGCGTGATGCGTCATCGAAAAATGTGACTCTTCCACACTTTCGATTCCCCACAGTCTAGAAATCTTTTGTTTACAAAACATTATCATGCTTCGATGTGTCGGTTTCGTCGAAATTGTTTATGCGCACGAGCGCGCGTGTGTGTGTGTGTGTGTGTGTAGGGGAGAGAGATAGATAGATAGATAGAGAGAGAGAGAGAGAGAGAGAGAGAGAGAGAGAGAGAGGGAGAGAGAGAGAGAGAGAGAGAGAGAGATTTCTTTTTAATACCGTAGCATCCACTTTCAGCCACACTTTTTATGAACAGTGGAGGTATACGGTAAGCTATCAGAGAACCAGTTCCAGAACAACAAGAGAAACTGTTTAATTTTGTGTTTTTTAGTCTATCTTCTACTGATCAGAAAGTACATGTACTTATCATACGCATAATACAAATTACATTATGTTATACGGAAATTACTATGGGAAGTAAAATTCGCTGGCTGTATCCCCCGTCATAACAGTTTTTAAAAAATGTATAGACTTTTTGAAGCGACACAAAATGTTTGTCAACCGATTTTAGTAAAAACTAACACGGAATTCATTGAACAAAAGATTTTTTCTTGTTGTTATGGGATGATTTTAAATTTTAATTAAGTTATAATTATACACACGTTATAACTAAGTTATAAATTATAATTAAATTAAGTCAAGCGATATAAATATATTCAATTTAAATTGTAGACGACGAGGTAAATCAAAGGTTGTTCACGTAACGGACGACTTCGTATTGACATAGAGAACAAAGAGATATGGTTCGTTGGCAAACTGAATGGCGAGTAGGCGATGACAAATGCTTTGTCCTTAGGGACGCAACCTAAGCTGGGAAGACTGACCGGGCTACATCTGCTATTCATGGAAACTCTGTACTTGTGGCGCTTCTTCATTCCTGGCACGCAGTTGGAAACCGTACCGTCCCATAGCGGCACGTGACTTGGAAACCTTCGACCCTCCACCCACCGCGAAACTAAAATTGAAATTTTTATAACTTTTTTATTTTTTATTCAACCTGGGGGAGTTTATTCGACAGTTAATTACAGAGCGCCAAAATAATACGTATCATAGAAAGTTCATATTACATTATAATTGTGCACCGAGTAGATATAAATATACATAATTATCACAAAAATATTAATTTGCGTACATGACTATAAAAGTATGGTACCATACGATGTACGTTTCACAGAATCGACGACTCCATCGGTAATCTATTACAATACATTAGAGAATAGACGATTTGATTTGATTCCTATGATCCGAAGATCATATTGAAGATCCACTTGTGTAAATTTTTACATAATATGATTATTGTTAATAATAATTGAAGTTTAACAAATAATTTTTTTAACAGTTTTATTAACACATGCTCATTAATTAGTGTGTCGATACTGTGTTTATACAGTACTTTTAATATTTACGTACAGGTCTATAACCGTGTCTCCCACTCTCACTCACTCACTCTCTCTAGGTCTTTGTGTGTGCGTGTGTGTGTGCGCGCGCGTGTGTGTGTGTGAGAGAGAGAGAGAGAGAGAGTGTGAGAGTCATGTTTCGAGTATTAACTTGTGTATTAACATCGTCGCGTTCACTCTTCGTATGTGAAGCTCCATATTTTTTTCTGTATTAAACTTCCTGCAGCTTATACGGTCTCCAGCGAATACGGATGTGATCGTGATTGCCGTAAGGCGTGTATGTGAGAAAATACCGTTAGTTTACTACTCTGTTTAACTGCTAAATTTTTTTTCTTGTGTCAATAAAAACCGAAGTCCTTTATTGAATAGATTCATAGACTAACAGTGTGATGGTCAGTGACTGTCGCTGTAAAAATAAGTTTGAGTCCAGCTTTGCGTGCGCTCGCGTAAGATTGTGTGTGTGTGCGCGCGCGCGTGCAATTTAAAGGGAACGCCTGTGTTAACTTGGCATTATACACTGTCAGGCCGTGTAGAAGGGAGACGCCAGTAGTATTCCCTGCGGTATCAAGTCCACTGCCAATGTAATCTGAAAGATTGATGTGGCACATCGCTGCTACTGCTCGAGTGAGTGAGAGAGTGAGAGAGAGAGAGAAAGAGAGAGAGAGAGTGAGTGAGAGAGTATAAATTATGCATGCTCAGACTTGACACACACAGCATTAAACAATTGACAATGAATGAACTGACGCATAACAAAGAGGCGGGAAAAAATATAGTCTGCTACATATAATACCGCTTAGTAACGTTGAAGGAACTGTTTTTTTTACATTTTTTAGCAAATCTGGAAGCGGTCCGTGCTTTTTGCGGTGGTCGGCTTTTGTGAGTAAACGTGGCCGTGTTTGTGAGAGAGAAGACGATGCGGCGTTGTATGTATGTCAGTTGTTTTTACGCGACCCTCTTAACAATTTCATAACTACTCACCTAACTATTTTGCTTTACTGTCTTAATGAGGTTTGTAGTGTTGTATGTGGGTTTCTATTCCACACATATTTTAATTTCCTACCGTCCTTCCTTGTTTTAGCTATTTCTTCTAGTTTTTCTCATATTTCCTTTAGGCTTTTCTTACTTCTCTCTTCCATATTTTTCTAAACGTGTCTCTGATCCGGCTCTTGAAGGCCCCACCCTCATAGACACCTTCATTACATTACTCATTCACTTGTATGACCATTTTAGTTGATTTTCTTATTTTGCATGTCTTTAGGAAACATGTAGACTGGCCCCTACACACCTTCTAATCCAATCCGATCCGATGTCCTAAATGTAGGATGAAAATAGCAAATTGTATAGTGTGTAGGACGATCGTCCTTACAAAAAAGGTGGAATCCGATTTAGGAAGGTCGGGCGGTCTTCCCCATCCGACTAGCCGACTTAGGACAGATCCCCTCCACCTTCCATCCTAGATAGTATAGTGTGTAGCGCAGTCGGTCGTCCGTTCCGATTACAGTAGTCGTTTCTTTCTTTTCAGCGGAAGCGGACTGCAAGTTGTTGAACGTGTTTTTCATTTTGTTTTGAGTATATAGTGAGTAAAATGGCTGAAGACGAATGTAGAAATATTTTATTGAACTCGCAAAATGGTATTACGTTTTTCTATGAACGGCTTTACCATTCTCAGCAATTCCATAAAACATTGTTCATTCATTCGTAAAAAAATTCGGAAATCGTCTGAGTTGAATTCCTTCAACAATATCGAATGGGTAAATTTCTTTCTTTCCTTTAACCACATTTTTGCCCAAAATTTCCTTTCTGGTGGGGCCTTTTGGAGGATCAACAGTGTTGTAAGAGCAACCCCGATATTTTGATTTTTCGACAAAAACGGTGCCATTACGAGGGTGTGACCAGGTCGAGAATCTCGATGGTACTGACTAAAATGACGAGATCGGAGAAAGAAATTGGATAGTATGGATAGCGATCTTCTTTCCTAAATTGGAGATCGGATCGGATTGGATTGGAAGCTGTGTAGGGGCCTTTAACCATCAAACAACAAAATTGGGTAGTCGAGAAAAGAGGGGAAGACTGAAGCTCCTGGATGATTTACAATGTAGGGTCTCGTATAAAAGACTCAACTCTATTAATATGTTTTAGTAACCTATCTTTCGTTGTAGTTCTTGTATTAGGGAAGCAGTCGGTTTGCGTTCTGCCCGTGGTGCCTGTGCACCTATAATTCGAATCGTTCGATTTTTATTAGATCTGTTTCTTAGGACGGAGTTTCAGATGCGCCCATCGTATCAACCAGCCTTACTTTTAATGTCTTTGAACTGCTAAGCAATATAGAATAACTTCCAACATGAAAGTAAAAAAAAACTGAAATAGTAAATATACCCTTTGTGAACACAATCAGATTACATTCAATGTCAATTAAAACTCAAACGAACTGCGTATACAATTTGTGTGTATGGACGCGCGCGTATGTACACGTCAGTTTACATTTTCCTGAAAGTCATGGTCTGATCCTCTTATATTTCTGCAGAGGTAGTTTTTTTTATTTTTTTACGTACTTAATTTTGTTGTTTATCAGATTTCGCGTGTTACCGGTGGGGATATCTCACATTAACTCGAGGTAGGCCTACCTATTTTCCTGAGTACATCTGTAGAACAGAATATTCAGAAAAGCAATTTTAAAAAATTAAAAAAATAATTAATAATAGTCTGAATTCCAATAGTTTTGACAAAAATGGACACTGTAATAACACATCTAAAGCATCAGAGTACGAGAGAGGGAGGTAGAGAGAGAGAGAGAGAGAGAGAGAGAGAGAGAGAGAGAGAGAGAGAGAGAGAGAGAAAGAGAGAGAGAGAGAGAGAGACAGACAGACAGACAGAAAGACAGAAAGAGAGAGAGAGAGAGAGAGAGAGAGAGAGAGAGAGAGAGAGAGAGAGAGAGAGAGAGAGAGAGAGAGAGACAAAGCGTGTTTCGACCTTAATTATTACTGTGCTTAAAACGACCAGTTATCTGGCTAATTAAATTTGGTCCCACAACACGCAAGTAAGCGACGGAGTCGTGGAGTTCGTAATACGTAATTTATAAACGGCTAGAGAGAGAGAGAGAAAAAAGAAAACTATTAAAGTGAACTCGGAGTACGTGTCAAACGTCGATGATATCTGCCTGAAGAGTAATTTTACGGTTATTATTATAATCGGGAGGTGCTGCCGCGACCGGTCGCCCAATACGTTACGCAGATGTAGATGTTCGTAATTTTAAGCGGGATAGGTATATAAGATATATATCTTTAAAGAAATAATTTAATGTCGATTTGTGTGAGTGTGTGTGTGCGTACCAGCGCGACTGACTTTGTGAGACATAATTTACTTTAATTGGCGATATGTACGGACGTATGGTTATGGAATATACTTTGCTGCAATTTTAAGAAATATTTTCGCCGAACAGAACATTTCATCGAAAGTTTTAATTTTTAAATTCTTAGTATTCCTCCACAAGAATGGACGATGGGGAAGAGAGAGAGAGAGAGAGAGAGAGAGAGAGAGAGAGAGAGTAACTTGTTTGAAAGTTATCCAAAAAACGTCAGCGTGGTCCCTTCACAATATTCTCTCTGATCCTGTTGGATTTTCTTTCACGTATGAGGTACAAAATAAACATTTTTGTATTTGGATAGGCCTGTAGACCTGCTTTGTTTTTACTCAATGAACACAACCTGCGTTATCCTTAAACTGATTAGTTAGATAATGACAATCACGGTGATACTGTAAAGCGTCAATTAACCGGAAGGTTAATTATCCGGCATTATTTTTAGGTAAGTTGATATTAATATGTAATCATTCATTATTTCCGATTATGGACCGCCAACATTCAGATAAAAATTTTAATAATTGTTAAAAAAAATTAACAATCCGACGTGGTCGGAAATAGTGCTTAACCGTTCTTCATAACCTGTTTGCACAGACGTGTTTGCACATATTCTTGGTTCCACAGACGGATGTGACAATGGGCGAGATAGGGAAATACATTGCGCTTATGGGTTTTACGTTCGCTACTATTACGAGACTTGAAAACCTCGACCAATAAAAATGAAGTACTAGATAAGTCTACAAAACGTACACAGGAGTAACATTATTTTAATACTTTACATTTTGGTATGTTTGAAATAAATTTTGCCTAAAAACTGGGTCGGTAAAAATAAAAAACGTAATAAAACCATAGCACACACGATTTAGTACGTATTAACAGATAAACTGTCCTCAAGATGTTCTTGCTTCTTAACAATAATTTTTTTGTACGTGTAGTCCAGATCACGTACATGATGTACATTCCATTTAAATTTAATAATATCCTTGTAATAACAAAATAAAAGATAAAAGTTCATACCCAATTTAAAATTTTTTCAGCTGGGAGGCATAAAAAGTAACCCGCAGGAAACTTTCTTCCTATTCAAGATAGACTAATACATTAAGCAAGTAAATTGTGCAGAAACATTCAAATTTAATTTTAATCTAACTCCCAATGTTCTATCTTTATTGGTTTCCAAATTATTGAGCGCATCGTGAAAATGTACTTCAGCGGTCGCGCTGCGTACTCCGCGCGTCCGTGTTCTGTGATTCTCATATTATGTTAATCATGACGTGTTTCAGTTAACGCATTGTACTGTTACAGAACCGCTAGAAATACATTTGTTATAATTTAAGACTTGAAACAGTAAATCTCGTCCGCAGGATTTAGGAAATCGTAAAGTGAAATAGATAATTTAATAAGTAGGCTATAAATAATTATTACTTGAAGAAAAGTGTATAGTGTTTATAGCTTTGAAAAAATGAAATAAACCAAAAATATAAAAAGGTAATAAAAACAAACAAAGTCATAACAACAACAAAATAATAATATGCATACAAAATAAAATAAAACAACAATAAAAAACAAAAGTAAAGCATTAATTGCTACAAAAAGTATGATTCGGGTGCTAGCATTAATAGATATGATTCAGGTGTTAGCATTAATAGATATGATTCAGGTGTTAGCATTAATAGATATGATTAAGGTGTTAGCATTAATAGATATGATTCGGGTGCTAGCATTAATAGATATGATTCAGGTGTTAGTTTGTCCGCCCATGTTTGAACGCAGTTGCTTCGTCGGTGATAGCCCTACACGATGCTTGAAGACCACCACAGGTAGTTTAACGATAAATAGCCAATGATACATGCACACGTTAGGCGTGCGATTCCCGCAGCACCTAGGGTTACCAAGAAATTTTAGATTTGAAGTAAGTAAAATTTAAAATTTAAATTTTACATTTTATAAGGAAAACGTTCCAAACAAAACAAGCTGCAATAACATACATTTTTGCAACACGTAAGGTGAACATTCTGTTTGATTCCTGTGGTCTACAGTTATACACTGCGGCATCTTAAAATTTGCGATCAATAGTAATCATCGGTGCCGTAGGCCTACTATTTTGCGGGAATTCTGAATACGTTCAGGGAAACTTTTTTTTTGTTTTTCGGACACTTTGTGCTTGTTTATCTGAGCAATATGTAGGAAAATAAGAAATAATGTGTGTGTGGGTTTCGTACGCTGTGAACCGAACGTGTATGCTTAACTTTTACTGTTATATGTATATATTGCAACAGTACACGGGATCTACGTTCATATAAGTGCAATACTAAGGCTATAACACATTTTCTGACGGCCATAGACATGTTTTAACTTGATTTTGTTCTTTTCTTTGTAAAGTAGTCATAAGTTTTGAACCAAGCTGTGTTTAAAAAAGTATGTTATGTCAAAATGTTCACAATTTTATTCTCTTTTATGTCATGTGAAATATTTGTGTGTAAGTGCCCGGGTGCGCGTGTGACTTACATGTTAGTTAATATAACATAGTTGAAAATTAACATTTCGATCTGAAATTTGGACAGGGTATTCTCATGGTTATAAGCTACATTTTCCATATACTCAATTCTCCACAACTATAATTTATATATGTTTTTTTTAATGAAATCAGTCTTCTTTTATTTTCGTTATCTCCAAAAAAGTAATAAAATTTGTAGATTAAATCTAGACAGGCCTTTGCAGAATCGGACAGAGTTTAAGCCTGATTTTAGTCTATCTGTGTTCTGATCTATGACATTGCTAGATTTCCAACCAATCAGAAGGTCTAAAAATTATTTGAGTCGATACTTTGTCGAGTGCACATCGCTTAGTTTATTCTAAAGTCTCGTCATAGAACGACGTACTCGCTGTCGCGAGATTTTCGTGACAAGACAAGTCGATTTCGTTAAGACTTAGAAGTTGGTTCACGGTTCGAGTTCTTCGTAACCATTGCCACTTATAGAACTCAAATAATAAATAGATCATTCTAGTGCTTTTTTGCGTAAAGTGGAAGATTTTCCGGGTTAGGGCCAAAATACCTAACGTGGTGTTTTGAGTTAACGCGAGAACACTTCAAGAAGCCGAAATTTGTGTAAGCTTAATACACGATCTATTTTTACCCAGTTTTGATCCTTGAGATTAAGAGTATTCAAGATATAAAGAATAACAATATCATATCGCAGTGTGTATATGTGCCGAGACGTAGTTTATTCAACGGGTTGATCTTCAGTCGACGTGCAGTGTCGCAGCGGTGCCGACGAGCAGCGTGCGGAGCGCCTAGAGTCTACGCAAACAGTTGGAATTCAACGCACAAGTAACATATATGTAAAACAAGCCGATAGACTCATTTATTGAAAGACAAATTTTTAATAAACAATTTTATGTTATAATATTATAAAGTAATAAGGAAATAGTAAATTTTAATGTGTTAATGAATAAATTTTCCTACCTCCAGATATAGACTCTGTTGTAATAATTTCAATGTAACCTATCTATGCAGTTATAATTTGTATCGTTGCAATATATATAGGCTATAAGTAAGCGCGTGTGTCCGTAGAACTCTTTACTAAACAATCGGAAGTTACCTACTGCCAGATACAATACGAAACCAGGACAGAAGAGTGTCGATATTTTTTCCCATTAGCGAACACATTACTCTTTGTATACATGTGTGTGTGTGTGTGTGTGTGTGTGTGTGTGTGTGTGTGTGTGTGTGTGTGTGTGTGTGTGTGTGTGTGTGTGTGTGTGTGTGTGTGCAGGGAACTGTGTCTGCATATGTGTGCGTGTGTACATAAAACAATAAAAGTTAATTAAAAGCCCTCTAGGTGCCGCCGATGTAGGAGGAAGTCATTATCACACAAATTGTCATATTAATATAATCAGATATTTTTTCGCTGTCAAATATTAATTCAAAAGAGTAGATTGAATATGTTAAAAACAATTCTTCGGCCCTGGGAGACAGAGAAGAAAAAAAGAACAACCTGCCTAATATTTCATGTAAATTTCAGCGTTTGTTACTAATAAACGACGAACACTGTCGCTCTCTCTCTATCTATTTTATATGTGTGTTCGCGTGCACTTGTGTGTGTGTGTGTGTGTGTGTGCGCGGAGCGCGAGCGCGTGTATGCGTGAAAGCACCTATTTTTTATTGCTTAACATGTAAAATAGTTTGTGTCAACCTTATTAAGGAAAAGATTATTATTATTATTATCACAATTATTATTTTTGTTGTTGTTACTATTATTTTTGTCAGATGTTAATCTATCAGTGGTAGAGGAAAAAACTCAATAAAAACAACGAAATAAAGAAGGGCCAACCGAAGAGCACGGCAATGGCGTGTGTAAGTGAGGAAGAGGTTTCTGAATTGCTAAGCAGTTGGAGAGGAAGTGTACACCGGCTGAGATACAATTATATGCTAATTCGGGCTGATGACCCCACTGATTAGAAACTTGATGAAATACTTGCTGGACCCTAGCGTTACGTGACCGAAATTATCTTCCTCCGATGGGAAAATATACCCGAGTCCTTGCCGGCAAGCGCGGCCTTCCCAATACGTTCGCTGCCTACCGACTGCTGCATCTAATTTTACGCTCACCAACACGGCCGCCTGTATCACTAAAAACGTAATTATGATTTTCTTCTTCTTCTCGTCCACCTCCTTCCACTTCTTCTTCTTCTCCTTCTCCTATGTCTTTGCTTTTTTGTCTTATATATTATATACCGTTGTTAGTATTAATGGCCTAAACTGGTAGTGTTTTAGATTAATATTTCTGAATCCTAAAATTGGCAGGCAGACACGCAACCACTCGTTTTCTCCTGAACATTCAGTATGTTTGTAAGTCTGTCTCCGTTTATTTACAGTTGTGTTTCACTACCTTCCTGTGTACATGAGTAAAGGCGAATGTTGGACGGGGAAATGTTAAAAACGTTTTATTCAAAGTTTTCTTAAACAGTGATAAATATTCGGGTAAAACCAAGATAATTTAATTGATTTTCATAAAATTCCGTACGTATAAACCAATTACATTGTGAAGGATAAGTCAAGAGGTTACCAGATAACCAAAGACACGGAAAGTGTTGAAGCCGTCACTCATCTTTAAAATAACCTGATGATTTGGAACTCTGACCTTCAACGCAACCTGCCATAAAAAGTCGGAAATTAGAAGCCGTAAACACCGCTCAGAGGGGAAAGTCTCGAAATTAAGAGAACTCTGCATAGATGATAAGATTCCTCTAATTTCAACTACAATAACTGCGATGAATAAACATGTATAGGCTATATCACACAATTTTGATTATCGTTTGGTTAGCCATATTAAGAAACCAACTATGATGGTGGGAAAAATAGGTCACTCGGTAGATTTCGTGAGAGTATCAAATATCACAAGCTTTTCAATATTTGAAATCTGAAGACCGCTGAAGATAAAAAAAACTCTTACCAGCATTCTGTGAATCACGGCGTTTGGACTGAATACCACATAGAAGACAAGAAAATATAGAAAAATTGAACTAGGCCTACATTGTTTTCTGTTTACAGTTGTCCTTTAATACATAGAACACGTAATTTTACGTCAATGAATACGTAACTAACTTATAAAGAGAATAATTAATTTAAAAACCTGTACTTAATCGCATCGAATGAAGAGAGAGAGGGGAGATACTGACATTAATTCTGTATAATAATAACATACTAATATGCGATATTAATATATCATTATGTTTGTTGCACAGAACTATAAATAAAATTTTCGATTAGCGCTTTCAAGCTTCACAGCTCATCATCAGATCGGAAAATTTTGATTTTGCATTTTTTTCGATCTGATAATGAGCTGTGAAGCTTGAAAGCGTTAACCGGAAATGTTATTTATAGTGGTGTGCAATAGTGTTATTTCTGTTTGTGATTATAACCACTAATACAACTTTATTAATTAAACATTATGTTTGTGTCTCAAGGAATATAGTAAAACACCAAACAATACACGCGATTCGATAACATTTTTTGAAAATATTATACTTTTGTAATCGCCAAACGCAAGACGATCATTTACAAAAAAAAAATCCAAAAAAACTTGGCATGAAAACGGTTCGTATAAATATTATTATCAGTCATGCCTTATTTGGTAATCAGTGTCGATGGACGACCTTGTACTGGGTAAATGTCACTCACTTATCTATTCATAACGCGGTTTATGTATGCAGTAAGTGACTTTTAGAATGAATGGTATTCCAATACACAACTCGAGAAATAAAACTGTATGAATTTTATCTCATCAGAGGTCGAATCTGTATTATGTGTTTATACTTCACTTTTAAAACGTTCTCAGAGCTAATGTGCATGCGGAACTTTACTTTTCCGCAAGAATTAACATGCAGTGGATTTAATTAGGCCTGTATCAAATAGGATTCGCTGGAATGTATTTTCTAACACAGTTACGTTAAGAGTGGCCTTTACAATAAAACTGTAATACCTTAGTTTTGTTGTCTTAACAACTAAACAAACTCAAAAGACACACATTGTCAATTTAAATTTATTGAAGAAAACGATTTTTAAAGAATGTAAATTAATTGGTATTCATTATTCTTGACGGGATATCTGTGCTCAGAGTAGGTCAGAATTCAATAATTATTATTTGTACAGTCTGTCTGTTGCTATGACTACGAATACTCATGCTTCGATTTCCTCGTATGATAATTCCAAACATTAAACGACAAACTGAAAATGTAAAATATAAATTCAAAAACTATCACCGAAAAACGTTATTGCTGGCAAACCATAAAACAACGAGCGCCAGTGATAAACTTACAGCAATACTTTCCGCAGTCCGGAGAACGATAAGAGATTTTTTTAATTTTGTTTGTTATTTGTAATTTTTTATTTAATTTCTTTTTCTTTTTCTCTCCAGAATTACGTGTTGTCACCCGTTTCGGCCTCAATTTTCGAAGTATCTCTTGCGTACTCTCCCGTCATCTCTTTCTCCTTCAGGGTTGTAATTTAAAATTTGTCTTGGTAGCCTTGCTTCGTCCATTGTACTTACATATTCTATGCACGTTAACATGTACTTTTCAATTCCTTATGTATATGTGAGGTAAATATCTTCTCATATATATGAGTTGTCTCTCATAAAAGGGTCCGTGAGGCATAAGTTTACAGAACTTCACCTGTTTGTTTTCTTTTCTTCTTCCCCAATGTCCCGCAAAGTGCCTGTATCGTGTTTAGCTTTATTTCTACGTCTTCATCAGTCCCATAAGTAATATCATAGGGCCTACTCCACTTAATAAAATAGGATTTTTGTTCTAACGTTTTACCGTTAATTTCCAAATTTGATTTTACGAGATAGTTCTCTTAAAAGCTATCACTCTGATTTTGTCGCGTTGTATAGAGCAGCATGTTGGTTAGGTTTATGAACAGCTTTCTGTAGACTGATCTTTGTTTCCTTTTGTTTTTTTTTTGTGCTATAATATTTTGTGACTTGGTGTAGCCTACTTGTTTTGCTATTGTAAAACTGTGAGATCCCCAGAACCATCAATATTTATACTGTCTGCCACTCGGATTCAGTTTAGATGACACAGTTACGTCCTTGGTCATGTATGTATTGTATATGGAAATTTGTACTCTACCTGAAGATGGGTGCAGACGTTTTTGCAACGAAACGTCGCGTCGCCGTGTAAACAAACGGCGCTTTAACGGAAGTAAAATTGTCATGGCCTTCTGTTACGTCAATCCTGAAGTTGAACTTCAGCACCGTGTAGCAGTACTCTCTCTCTCTCTCTCTCTCTCTCTCTCTCTCTCTCTCTCTCTCTCTCTCTCTCTCTCTCTGTACGTATTAAGTAATTACGGTTACCCCCAATGTGACCGCCGGTTGCAATTAGCAGTGCTGGCCGGGTGGCGGCAGAAGGGTGCGGTGGTGTTGCTTCCCCTAGAGTATTATGCAACCCTCGGTACAGTGATTGTCACCATTTGCCGTAATCATCACCCCCGGATTCCACCGCAACGTGGCTAATCAGCCTTCATTGATTTGACTCTGTAACGTGGCTTTTGCACTTTTCACACCACACGCACTAAAAACAATACTGTGCACGCGTTCCAACCATAGCAGGCCGATTAGTTTTTTCACTTTTGATTTTGTTAAAAGGGAAAATAACCAAGGATCGTTGGAACCCGGCACTACACAGACAACAACGCCACTTTTTCTCTCTTCGGCAGTACTTCCTCTTTATAGGCAGTTTATACTCATAAAGCATTTACACATTTTAACTTTTAATTTGTGTGTGTGTGTGTGTGTGTGTGTGTGTGTGTGTGTGTGTGTGTGTGTGTGTGTGTGTGTGTGTGTGTGTGTGTAACGTAACTTGTCGTTCTTGCGGCTATAACACGATAATCATAAAAAACAATTAGGTCATAGTTTCATAAAAAAGAATAAAAATCGTATTGCCCGATTCACATTCGTAGATTTATTATGTAGATCATCCTTCACTGGAAGTGTTGACAAGTTGACAAATGTCACCGTTTATTTTGTGCGGCGTTGTAGATGTTTGTGTGTTGTTGTTGCCTCTCCAAACACAATGTAACCAATAAAATCCGTACTGGTGAAGAAGACATGAAAAAAGATGTTAGAGAAACGTGAGCAGAAGGTGCAAGCCGACAAAAAAACCCCATGTTTCGGAAATCTAAGTAATTACAATTATTATAGTTACATTCATATTTGCTCATTTTTCTTGTATATTTTATATTATTATTATAATCCTTTTTGTACAAGAATATATCTTATTATCTTGTGAATTACAACGCTTCAATACTATTTAACTATCATCATCAGACATAAATTAATAAATTAAAAAGTTTTAAAAGTCAATTGTTCAAAACAACTCTTTCACATGAAGGCTCAATTTAATGTTTTATATATGTACGTAAAAACATGTTATATAATTAATTGTAAAATATAATATAAATATTTATTATTTAATAAATTAGTAATTTTAAAAATATTGTCATTTTTCGTATTTATCTGAATTTGTAATGGTATTAATTTATTACTTGTTTTATGTTTAAATATTTCTAAATTTTCCCGAAAGGTCATTTTTGGACCTTTAGAAATGTGTTTTAATAAAGTGATATTATTTAAATTTTGAAATGTGTGTTTGTTTTTGATTGACTGTGTAGCTAAATTTGATTTGTGTATGTCTGGTTTTAAATATGAATTACGGTGTTGTATTATCTAGCTTTAAACGTTTTTTAGTTATTTAGTTACAGACCACTCCCTTATTTATTGGAATGTCTCCTGAAAGCCTACCATTCAGATCCAGGAATACAGATATACTTCTGTAAATGATCATAAGTTAATTTTTCAATAATTCTAATGATCATAACAGCAGACACCAGTTTGAAAACGAAAATCTGTATATCTACTTGTAAAACTTTTCAATTTATGGCAGATATTTATGCTATGTTGTATGTGTGTGTTTTGCCGTTTACAATTGTGTCTTGCTGAATCGTACATTACAAATATCAACATGATTGGTGGAGCTGAATATGTTTCTCGTCTCCCTACAACGCCGTTTTGAAGTGCCCGAAAACAAATTTCTCCAAAATCTGCGTGAATCGTAGCGCCAGCAGAGTATAACACGGTAACTGAACAAAACGGAGTGACGGGAAGTGTAGGCCTATACATATGCAGAAAAGAAGACAGTTTCAACAAACTTTGCCACTAACATTTAAGGTCATTTCCGTTCCGTGGAAATGAGTCATGGCACATGGAACGCCCACTCACAATAATGTCGCGGTTGCTGACGGGGTTGTAAATGTCACTTTTACGGCGACACGTTTTTGTTGCCAACGAGACAAAACAATGAACTTGTATAAACACGTGTATAAACAAAAAACCAGTGGTTTCCTTTCGGATCTAGGACACAGTTAATGGTCCTGTTTCAGATTTTGTTTATAATTTAAAAGCCGTTAACTTTGCCGGATAGTGCGCAGCAGAATTCGGAATTCATCCGCGCTGCGGCTGGGAACTTTCATTCTTACGTAAACTTAGTCCTTTAACGTGTACACTTTATACATTTATACGTATCCTACGTCTTAACGAAATTATTTATTTTTAACTAAATTACGTATGGTCCTTATACACATACACACACCTTTATATTCATATTTAATATTTACTAAATATTATTTCTTCTCCACGTCGAGATACGAAATGTGCCACAAGCCAGTTTACCGAAGCAAACAAAATCTATTTCGGTTAACTGACGCAAAGATTACCTGTGTTATGTCTCCGTCTGGCTTACTTCTAAAAGCGGTCAGTCCATTACAATCTGCACCCAGCATACAGTCATCCACCCAGTCTCTTAATCTGTTTTCACACCCTCTACCCTTCTGCCCGTCGGGCTCAATTCTGCCACTCTACTAATCCAACAATGTCGACTTTCTTGGCGTGGTCTTACCACTATTCATAGCAGTCTTTTGTACTGCGTGTACTTCATTCTAGCCGTTTCCATTCCCAGGCACCTTCAAATTTCTCTTTTCCCACTCCTGTTATTTAAATAAATAAAATATTTATTTATTTACTATACGGTCGCGTAAATCATCGTTCATCCCAGCGTTATATGATGAGTAGAGGCGCTGGCTGTATGACACACACGGCTGCACGGTTGTCTGTTCTCGCCAGGATGGACAGAGGGTAAAGATTTGATTCGATAATGTCGGTCTATAGACTGCTTAATCCGAGCAAGTGATTACTATGTTATTGTCATTATTCGCATTTATAAACTAAAATAGTTAAACTTTTTCGGAAGCATTTTTCCTATGCATTAGTAGCTAACAGATATTTTACGTATTTGCACAAATATTTGTTTTCGATTAAATATATATATTGTAAATAAAATAAATATTATATTTATGAATGCTAGGTCTATGGTCTATATATAGATACAAGTATAGTTTAGGCTTATACCATATAAAATGTGTATCGCCTCATATTGATTTCTGGTGAGTGTTGAGTATATATATCTGATTCTTAATGTCTTCACTCAGTTCTGAATAATACAAAAATTTACTACAAGAACGTATCTAAAATTTATTCCTTGCAAAGTAAAATACTAAAATAATTGTAATTAATAATTACACACACACACGCGCGCGCGCGTTTCTGTACAGAGTAGAACTGATTATTAACAAAATTTCTCCAAAATTAGAAAGAACATAGGCTATCAATAAAAATATTCTGTTGTAAAATACCTGAACTACTACAGGTCAGTATATTAAATACACGCTGTCACTAGCAATACCGATTAGCAGGTAAACACGGACGTTCCAGAAGTAGAAATAAAGATTCTCGTTTAAAAGCCTCGTGTTTTATATACATGGTCTATATATAACTTTATAGGCTATATAGTTTCTATATATACATTCATAACTGATTGTCCAAATTGTCCAGATTTTACAACCACGGACGATCGCTACGAAATCCGAGGTTCATACCGAAACGTTTGAAAGCTTGTCACCAGACAGTAAAACACAGGTGGATAACATATAGACTGAGGCAACGAAACAAAATGTGTGTATAGATAGAAAGAAAGAGGGAGAGAGAGAGAGAGAGAGAGAGAGAGAGAGAGAGAGAGAGAGAGAGAGAGAGAGAGAGAGAGAGAGGGAGTGAGAGAGAGAGAGAGAGAGAGAGAGAGAGAGAGAGACGAAGATACAAAGTGCAAGAGGAAATGAATTATGTTCATTAAGGTATGCGCACGGAGACTGTGAAACAGTAACGCAATTTATGGAGTGTAAACCCAGGGAAAGTTCCACCGGCAGAAATATATCCGTGTGAACTCTTGGCTAGTGCTTGTGCGTACGCGTGCGAGTGTCTGCCCGACTGTTTGCACTAATTAAACATCGCCGTCGAAGACGACGCACCTGATGAAATTCGGACGCTCACACGTACAAGCGCGCGTACTCACACACACACACTCACACACACATACATGCGCTCACACATTATACAGTGCATTAAGCACGTGATGTCTGTCATCAGATAGAGAGACAACACAATATCACACCATCACGCTGGCGACCGACCGGTATAATTCCCCGTCACACAACACACACACACCTAGCTAATGTCTAATACCATTACAGCATTGTAACTAATAATGACACAACAGGTCATCTGTGCAGCTAATGTTTTGTCTCCTCTCTGCAATTAATTGGTACATTGTAGCAAGATGGACACTATAGCCTACCATGCTACTGCTAAGCGAGCTTTAATTGCGATACTAGTGCCTCCTCGCTCGGATTGGCATCATATCGTCACCATCGCTGCTGCTGCTGCTGCTGCTGCTGCTACTACTACTGCTACTGCTGCTACTACTACTACTACTACTACTACTACTACTACTACTACTACTACTACTACTACTACTACTACTACCACCGTTGAAGCATTCCCCTACCAGAACCAATAAACATTTTTAAATCGATGAAATAAGTATAAGTTATAACACATACGTACATTCGAACGGTAGGAAAATACGCACCAAACAATTCAGGTATAATAGAATAATCGTATGCATAATACTCGTATTTATTACACTCATCGGTGTGACGCTTCTGCAGACTTGTGGCTTCTTTAGGTTAACATTTTCACATATCGATTATAAATGGATTGCGTTTAACATTTTCAGGTAACCCTACAGCAGTGACATAAAAATCCGTTGAAACGCGCTAAAGTAACGAAAATTTTTAGCAAAATCATAATTTTTTCTACCCCAGGTTCAAGTGAAAATAAAAACTCGTTTTCGAAAGGCTTAACTTCCAGCATTGTCTCGGGGAAGGACACCTGCAGGGACGCCAGAACACTCCCGTGTAACAGCGTCTCGGTTATAGGCGACGCTGATTGTCGGCGGTTTCCAGTGCAGCTGACAAATTGTTTTGTAACCCAATGAAATTACTGTTAACTATAATAACGAAACTGAAAACGAAAGTGACTATGGTTAGGAAGAAATAGTAGACATAACAACATACTGTCAGGTTGATGGTCTTCTAGACTACCTAGAGTGCCACGCCGATATAGGCTAATGATGTTACGGAAACTTCGTTCTCAAATAAATACATAATGCTACAAAAGCCAAAACAAACTAATCTTACTGATTATTTCAAAAAAATTTAACTAAACGATTTAAACTTGTATTGAACTAGTGAAAATCAACTTGTTAAAAAATAATTACTTGTGTTTTTTACGGTTGTTTCTTTTATTATTTATTATGAATTTAATGACATTACCTGTGTTTTAAAAGTCCATATAACGATATAGCTTATTATAAGTAAATTACTCACTTTAAATAATTTAAACTATTAAAGTTTAAATTATTTTAATTACTATTCCCGTCCTCATAGTTTTTTAAATACCGAAAATTCCAAAGTTAACTAGCAGAAATAATTAATAGTGTAATATACTAAAATGTGTAGATGTAGAGCCCCACTTTTTTGGGCCAATTCATGTAATATGCTAAAATTATTTGAGTCTTTTGTTCTACTTATTATTTAGATACTTGTAATGCCTCACGTTGTAAGTGCTATTTTTTGTAATGTAAAAAAAATAATTCTTGCAATGATTCAACCCTCCAGGCCTACTTGTGTGCAAATATATGATTCTATATTTTTTCTATTATTTTTATTTAATTAAAATAATTAATTAATTGGTTACTTTCCTTGTTACTTTTCGCCTTACTGTGTAAGCGCTAACTAGTAACGGTCAATTAACAAATATTATTTTTATACAATTTTAATTTTATCTTGATTTTTTCATTTAATTATTTTCTTTATTTTATTTCTTATTCACTCACCTTGTTTAATAATTTAAATCTCACGTGGCAAACAAAACAAAAGGTAATGCCAACTTATGCTTCAATTGTTTATGAAAACGCTAGCACTCGTAAAATTGAAAAATTATTAATTATTGAAATAATTAATCATACAAAATGAATTCCATTCAATATTCTTTTATTTTCTTTTGAAATGCTTTTCCTTTCTTCTGAATTCATAATAAATAAAATATTTCTTAATTCTGAATTATCCCAGCTATTTAATTTATCTTCCGCTCAGCGGTTGGTGCAATGATATTCAGCAACTCAAACATAGGTTAAT
Organism: Magicicada septendecula; assembly: GCA_034769895.1. Classification (NCBI taxonomy): domain Eukaryota; kingdom Metazoa; phylum Arthropoda; class Insecta; order Hemiptera; family Cicadidae; genus Magicicada; species Magicicada septendecula. The sequence goes on along the minus strand of CM068375.1, from coordinate 117,312,607 downwards.
AATTTACGTTTTGTAAATATAACCTCGTGAATTCTTTTAGACTAAAATAATTATAGCGAAAATGTCCTTTGTGAAGTATAAAACATAACAATATAAAGTTGACTAGAATATAACAAAACAATATCTTATAACTAAAACAACGAACAGTTCGTAATTGCAAAACAATGTCCTTTTCAGGTTAACAGTGTCTTGTGAGGTTATAGGCCTACTTTTCCAAAATTTAAATACAAAGAAATAATTGCTTAAATATGAAATAATTACACAAGTTTTAATGTTTTAGTTCAGTGTTGGTGCAATAAATAGTTCACAAATATACATAAAGTATTGCAGGTTGGGTTCTGATAATTAAGTTAGTTAATAAATCGTTTTAAGAATTTAATTATTAACACTATACTTTCCTTTTTTTAAAACACACGCTTTTTAATCACTGCTATTATTTATTCACTGTTATTCCCTTTTGGTTATTTTTAATGATTCACAATTTTTATTTAACACTCGTAGGTTATGAACTATAGTCACTCTACACCTAACCTATCTTGGGATCGATTCGGATTGTAACTTCTTGTATTAAGGTGACAGAGGCTCCGTTCTTTACAGCTCGAATTCCAACGATCAACTAACTCGCTTGGTTCCAATTTTGAGCTTGCTAATGCAAAAAAGTTAAAAATTCCAATTGGTTGAAACCTCTAGCATTGTAGTCCATGGCGTCACTTTTTGTGATCAAAATGAACAAAAAGTCTTCATTTTAACATATCTTCCTTATGCTCTGTACAATCGTAATGAGATTATCACCAATAAAATTCTTTTTTCTTCCTGATCATTTTAAGATCTTATAACATAGGTTTCTGTACTGTAATTCACAAAATAACATTTCTTAGTTTTGGCCTAGTCTAACAATTTATGTTTAAAATTAGTCTTTTTTGCTATACCACTAATCCATTGCTTTACATTTGATCTTATGTTAATAGCATAGATTTTAGTACTACTGGTTACAAAATGTGAACATTAATTTTTATAAAAACATCTAGTTTGTACTATAGACATAATAATGTCTAGAGTACGTTGGAATATTATTGCTTCTTAAAGTACTAATGCTTATTTCTAAGACAAGTTAACATTCAATATCTATTCCTTATACACTATTTCATCTATTAACATACATAACATTATTTAACACATCCTTTATACACAATATTGTTCCCTTTTATGTACCAAGGTAGATGCAGGTTTTGGTAACATTATAATCTTTTTAGATACATTATTAGTTTGTCCTTTCAAACACTTGTTATTACTTATTTTTTAATCTAAATCAGTTTATATCTCACTTCCTATCACTAAATTTTACTTAATACTATTCTTTACATCTATATTTTTCTTCAGTACACAATAGTGGTCCTTGTTACTTACTAAACATTATAACAGTTTTCATACAAAATAAAACTTTTATCACACCATTATTTAGTAGCCTACTAATCCTTTTCTGAATTGTCTATGTTTTTATCTGTCACAAGCAGATACAACTACTTAAACTAATTGTATTGTTTTTTATTATTAATTTTTATTTAGTTTATTCAATCATCATTCCAGGTACTGGTTACCCAGTTATTCTAAACCTTATAGGCTTTCACCTATTTTGAACATAACTTATTATCTACTGTAATTATGTTTCCAATATTCAATCTAGATAGGTTTGATAGTTTTGTTCTCTTATTATATTTTATAATATTCTTAACTTTACTTAATAACACTTATATTTTATGACATAATTTTACTACTTTCTTATTGTTTTACACTTCAATCTATTTATGTTAAAATCTTCATTCAGAGGGAACCGTCACGTTACAATAGGTATGCCTAAATTTGATTATACATAAAATCGTACATGTTTAAAATACGTTATGAGTTTTTTTAGTATTTTTAAAGAGGGATGTTTATTTGGTGTTTCTGCGGATTATAGGTGAACGGTGAGTTAGACTTTATTGCCGAAAGTCGGGAGTGTACTGCTCAAAGGTCCGGTGCCATGAAGACAGCAATGTAGTCGCTCGTTAGCTGTATGAGTTTACCATCGATTAGTGTTGTGTACGATATTTTTCTGGTAAAGCTGCATTCTTGGACCCTCCTCCTTGAGGCTTCAGGGAAAAGACGAAGTGATTATTCCCACGGCCCTGTGTACTTCAAAAGCACCCCAGGATTGAGGAGTAGTGATACTCGAGAAGAACTGATTTACTTCAGCATTCATACTGGGTTAAAAGAAACTGGGTTGAACACCTCGATTGAATGTGTATCAACGAATTACCTACAAAGTCCGCGAAATCAGCGTACAGGACAATAATATTGTCAGAAGACTAAATTAACATGTAGCAGAGAATATTCGGCACGCCCCTGAAAGGGAAAGTCATGAGATATGCTGTAATATAATTTTACAAAGCGGTGGTTGTAAAGTTATCTGTACTGTATGATCTGAATCGTGGTCTCAGGAGAATGGAAGCATCAGAGACGAAATTTTTGACAAGGTTAGAAGACTGTATAGGACATGAACACATAAGATAATGATTATATAAAAAAAGACGTACCAGTACAAACTATAAGAGAAATAACGACACGAACCCTAATAGCTTCGGGCTGGAACCACTCGTTGTCCCCTCACGACGAACTGGCTTTCGTTGAGTCGGTGGAGTTCTGCGTTGGTTCGAGCGAGACGGATAAGTACGGCATCCTGCCTCCACTACGCCCGGTGTGTAGTGTTCCCCTATCGTGCTGACAGATGGAGGAAAAGTCGTAGACCAACCGAGGGAGATCCCTTGGGATCCCTTGGGTTCAACCATTCTGGTCATAGGGGGGGGGGTCATTTGATCAGCGACGTACTAAATAATGGTACGCCTACTACGGAATCGTGAACCAGCCCGGCCGGGGGTCCTGTCCCCCGATGTTCACGTGTTGAGGAAAGGTTTCGTGGGGGGTTTGTGGTTTTCAGAATACGTCGGACAAGGTAAACGTGACTAATTCTGGAATGATAGAAGAAGAAAAAGAAAAGAAACCTAATGATCGTAGATTTTTAGTAAACTCAAACAGCCAATCAATAATAATAAGACTGCACTCAGTACAGAACATGAAATTTTCATCTTCATCAGGGACCAACCGCTGTACATTACATCAATTTGTGTAATCCAGTTACACCTTCGGTATCATCAAACTTAGTCAATTATTCTGTTGCAACACAGTCTAAAGTTGGCTACAGAATGTACTGACATACTCTAATCACTCTACTTTGACATTTTCTAACAGCTGTCAAACCACTACTATTCATTTCAGAACTTTTTACAATACGTTTTTTAAACCACCTTACGTTGGATTATATTTTCTTCATTTTTGTTCCTGATCATTATTTTTGTTTATTTTTTTATTTAGTTTTAAAATAGTCCCTTCTTTCACTAAATCTAACATTCCCTTTAATTAGCTATCAGCAGTTCATTTATCTGGAAATGCGGTCTTTATTAAAAGGATGGTAACTGTCGTAAGGTTAATACCGTAATGTATTTAGTCGTTTATGCTCGTCATAAATTTGTTTAATGATAACACAATAATATGCTTTTATAACTGCTGGACTGTCCTTGTATAAGCCATAAACTTGCAGCATATTTGTCACTTTTTACGCAGTTATTAGTCAGCTTCCGGGTCCGGGTAGCCATTTGTGCAAATCCATCTCAGACTGTATCGTTTTTTACCGCATCCAGCCTGAGTCTGAACTCACCCAGCCGTAATCTGTATCTGGCCTTATCAAATAGGCATTCTAGGTGTCGAGCTGATTGTCTATTAAATAAGTGTCAAAATACTCATTTATTTAATTGAATTATGATTATCTTCACATGGCGTTGATGCACTTTATGTAGACCTAGACGGTGTGGTCTTAAACGTTTAACAAATACAAATATAAAATATTATGTTAACAGAAGTATACATGTAGTCATTATATTGAAGTGATACATTTTCAACAAAATGTAACTGTGTTAATGAGTTAATACGTTAAATAAATGAATTAATGAATGAACCGAGACAGATGTCATTAACATTTGTCGATTTTATACGGATGTTTTGATTATCTGTTTCATGTAGTATCCACTGTCTGTACTTTCTAAAACGCGTTCTGCATTCATTACGAGTTCTTGACTTGAAAAATAACAAATTTCAAGTGGATTATGTACGTTAAAGCGTAATAAAAACCGTAAATTAATAGTAGTTAAGACATCAGTATGTTTACACCCGTGCGTGTTCGTAGTAACACATAAACGTGTCACTTTTGCACCGTCTCACGTCAAAGTGACAATGAATGTTATCGAAACGTCGACAAGATATTTCCTAACATTTCCGTCAACCTTAACTGTTATCTGCCTATTACCGATGGTATGAGAAATCCATACGGAATATTGTAACGAATTTTGAAGAATAAAACAAAAAGAAAAACAAAGGGAAATACGCACAAGTTGACTTGAAGTCGGAACGTGATAGGCTTGCTGCTTATTGATGACGATTTTATACCGTCCTTGTTGTGAGTCTGTGTGTGGTACGGACACGCGCGCGCGTACGCGCGCGCACACACACACACACACACACACACGTTAATCCCCATCGTCTTACAGCTTACACCGCAGATCATTTTGCATTTGATCGTCATTTGATCACGTCCACTTTCTACTTTCTTGGAGTATTTACGTTTATTGTCCTGTTTTTATTGTACAGTGTTTAATTTTTATTCCAAGCGTGACCTTACAGTTTCAGTACTCCTTTACAAATTTCACTCTGATCTTCGCATTCGATGCTTCTCGTGTTACTACAGACAAGATGTACTGTCACAACACTGATAATAAAATAACAAACTAGTAATGTTGACATGTTGCTGATTATCCAATGGTACATACGCTGCCATGGGCTATAAATAGCATCTTCCAGAACATTCCGATCGATCTATGTGTATCGAAAGGAAGTCTCTGTCCGTCACAAGTGGCCTTGAATAAATGTAGACGACGCTAAGGCAATTAGACTTCTTCTTCTTCAGCACTACAGCCCAACGTGAGCCCTGGCTTCCAACACCAACCTTCTCCAGAGTCTCCTGTCCATTGCCATCTCGTTATAGCCCCTCACATCCACTCACATCCATTCTTTTGAGGTCTTCTAGCACATTATCCGACCATCTTATCCTAGGTCGGCCACTCTTTCTGCTTTTATAGGCTTGCGCACTCAAGATTTTCTATGGCATACGCTGGTCACGATCCGCTCTAGGTTACCTAGCCATTGTATTCATTGAGCCTTTGTGAATCTTACAGTGTCCTCATGATTCAATAGATCAGTGGTTCCCAAACTGTGGGTCACGACCCACTAGTGGGTCGCGGGATCTATTCAGGTGGGTCGCCGGACGACTTTTAAAATATCTAAGTAAAATATCTTACCGACTGAAAAAAATATGAAAGTGTATTTCAAGAGGAAAGTTTTATAATCTGAAAAATCTGGCAGTCGTGGGACTGCCGACAGAAGTGTTAACTTAAATAACATGGTTACTGAATAATATATGTTGTCTTTATAAGTGACCGTTCTGCAATATTAATAATTAATATAAAAACTCTTGTGCATAATAAAAATCTTTTTTCTGTACTTGTGCACAAAACTTGGTGCATAATTTTTAGTGTACAATAATATCGTGTACAATTCTCATGTGCACAAACCATACCATGCCTTCGGAGTTATGCGCGAACAAACAGAAAAAAATATATACAGGTCAGATTGAGAACCTCCTCTTTTTTCGAAGTCGGTTAAAAATAACACTTTTGTTTATTATCTTACATTTTCAATATACTTCTTACTGGTAAAACTGGGTTCATGCACAGACAGATTGTGCATAGAAAGTTTTTCATCGCATAATTATTTAATTTTATTTTGTACACTTAACAAAAATATACAAAATGAATTATACACCGTGCACGAATAATTGTGCAAGAGCAATTATTAAATTGAAAAACTTTCTGTGCACAATATTTCGTGCAAAACGTGAAAAAATTATTAAGTCGTTTTTAAAATTGAAATACTGAACTTTTTCTTTTAACAAATTAAATTTTGATAGCCATTTTGATTATTGAGACAAAATATCTTGTTAAACCTTGAAAATTCTTTTGGTAAAATTTACCATTCATTATTTGTAATCTCCTTTATCATTTGCGCGTATACTTTTAGTCCCTAATTATTCTCTAAATTTAAATTTACATTCCCCGCTAAAAAATTCAATTTTTCCCTCTCCTCTGCTATAAGAAGAGTGGGAAAGAACATGGGATGCAGAGAGGGGGAAATTGTTACGGATTCTCGTCGCATTCCTTTCTGATGACGTCACATTCTACCGATTCACTCCCGTGTAAATTGTTTCATAAGAAGTTAACACTTCAAAAGTTATGTACAAAACCGGTTCTAAACAAGAAACCAATGTGGCTAATAACGCGCAGCCGTAGGATTCGTTCGTAATTGCGATATGGCAACGCCGCGTCCCCTTCCACTTGCGACAAGTGTCAGATGAGTAACCTTGAGTTGATTTAGTCTTTCTCTGACTGTGGGATCGTGCGTTATTTGCTTGTTGTTTAGTCAAGTGTGTTCATGCGTGTTTATAGTGGCGGTTTGTTTTATTTTATACTATATTTCTATTTTCTATTTATTTCACTATGGACGCGTGGATTAAGACTGGATCGTGCCGTAAAAGACAGACTTCAGCTAATTATGACGAACCTTCCACATCCGGTACCAGTGCTTCATGTAATACCAAAGGTGACAGTGTTAGTGAAGTTAGCGAACTGAACTCCTTCCTGAAGAAGGCAAAACCCTGCTTTCGTAAATACAACGCTGACTGTTTGAAATATGGGTTTGTGTTTTGTGGCGCAGAAGACGAGCCGCTTCCTCAGTGTGTTGTGTGTTTTGAAGTACTTGCTAATGAAAGTATGAAACCCTCAAAACTGGAAAGACATTTATCAAGAAAACATGCAGAATACGTAAGTAAGCCAATCGATTTTTTCCAGAACAAAAAACGAGAATTTTTTAAGTCAAAATCAGTGATGACAAAATCGACTTCTGGTGAACAAAATAAGCAAACTACAATCGCTTCATATCGACTATCCTTATTGATAGCCAAAAAGGGGGCAGCTCACACCGTAGGAGAGGATATTATTTTACCAGCGGCCAAAATAATATCTGATGCTTTATTTAGCGAAAAGCAAACAAAACTAATTGGTGATACCCCTATCAAACACAACGGTAAAGAGAAGAATCGATGAAATGTCAGATTTTGTGAAACAGTCCATGATCACAGTTTTAAAGCAAAGTGAGTACTTTTCACTTCAGCTTGATGAAAGCACAGATGTAGCTGGCGAGGCTATTCTGTTAGCTTTTGTTAGGTTTGAATTTGATGGGAGGATAGAAGAAGAAATGCTCTTTTGTAAATGTTTCCCATCGACAACAACGGGGGAAGAAATTTTTAAATGTCTTGATGGCTTTATACTAGAAAATGAAATAGAGTGGTGAAAATGTGTTGCACTGACGACTGATGGTGCCCGTGCTATGTCTGGCATTTACTCAGGTTTGATTGCCAAAGTTAGGGCATTTGCCCCTTCTGTTCAGTGGACTCACTGTAGCCTGCACCGAGAGGCCCTTGTACTTAAAGTTCTGGCCGAAACCCTAAAGAAACCCCTTAATGATGCAGTGAAAATTGTGAATTTCATTAAATCAAGACCTAAAAATTCAAGACTGTTTGCCGTACTGTGCGATGAGATGGGCAGTGAGCACAAAACACTTCTCCTGCACTGTGAAATACGCTGGCTGTCAAGAGGAAAAGTGCTATCAAGATTATTTGAGCTTCGAGATGAACTGAGAATGTTTATGTTGGAGCACAAAAGTGATGCGAAATCTGTGAGCAGTTTTTGGAAATGTTAAATGACGAAAACTGGCTAATACGGCTTTCATATTTGGGTGACATATTCAGTGCTCTCAATATCCTCAATTTATCGCTGCAAGGGAAGGATGTCCACAAGTTCTATGTTCAAGATAAAATAGAAGCAACTATTAAAAAACTTGAAAGATGGTCCAGTAAAGTGAAAGACAGTTGTTTTGATGCATTCCCACTCCTCAATGACTTCTTAGAAACATATGGAATCAAAGTTAACGAGGAAACTGCAACTGCCATGAAGGAACATCTTGAAGCACTGGCCTCTAGTTTCAGGTAATTATTCTCAAATGATTTTACTAATAACCACTTAGATTTGAAGTATTTCTTATTAAACATAAGTCTTATTATTTTCATGGTATTATTTTTCACCCAATAAAGAAAAGTAACAATTAAGTTCTACCGCTTCTTTATTTAAAATGATAATGGTTTTTACGAACTGATATTTTTACGTTAGGCCCACTGAAAGTTGTTTGTTTATGCAAGAGTATTAGGCCTACTTAAAATTGGTTCTTGTTTTAGGAGTTACTTTCCAAGAATTCCTGATGAATTGTTATGGATAAGAAATCCGTTTGTAGAGGACAACCTTAAAAAGCTAAAACTGTCAGCATCTGAGGAAGACTCCCTGATGGAACTATCATGTGATTCTTCTTTGAAAACTTTCTTTAAAGACTCAAGCCTAATCTCATTTTGGATCAAAATAAAGGGAGAGTATCGAGTGCTTGCAAATATAGCTTTGAAGGAATTAATGGGATTCACAACTACTTACTTATGCGAGCGTATATTTTCTAGTTTGGTTTTTTTAAAAAACAAATATAGAAACAAACTTTGCGTGGAAAACGATTTACGCCTAAAACTAACAAGCTTCAATCCAGATATAGAAAGTATCATTAACACCAAGACTAAACAATACCACAAATCTCATTGAGTTTACCATTTAATTTGTATAAAATAAATTTCTTATTGGACAAAATGTTGTTTCTTTTCTTTAATAATGTTCCCTTCACCTTTTTAAAAATTCTTACTCAGCAAAGCATTTGCACATATAATAATAACTTCAGTTTCATATTACATATAATTTTACGTGTGTATATATATATATATATATATACAACGTAGTGGTAGTGTGTGTGTGTGTATATATATATATATACTGGGTCGCGAAAATTTTTCCAGAAAGATTGTGGGTCCCATTACAAAAAAGATTGGGAACCACTGCAATAGATCATCTATCTCCTGCTTATTTCTTATTCTCCATTCGTCATCTTCTTCAACCGTGCCATAAACACGTCTTACGATCTTTCTTTCAAACCTTCTTAGTGTTACTTGTTCCTTTTTTGTTAATGTCCATGTCTCACCTCCATAAGTAACACTGGTCTGAAAAGTGTCTTATATACTATATTTTTATTTTTGAGTTGCGACTAATGAGTTTGCTTCTTAATAGTCTGTTATTGGCATAATATCCCTATTTGCTATTTGTATCCTGTCATGTATTATTGTGTTTATGGAATCTTCATTGTCTATCATGTTACCCGAATTATCCTCTATGCATAAATTATATGGCAATTAGTAGCGAGTTGTTTTACAGCGATTAGATTCTGCTTCTTTATACATCGATTTTTATGACATTAGTCTCTGCTGCATAACAGTGCATAACGGACCGTTGAATTAAATGTTATTTTGATAAAAGTGTTTATAATAAAACTGTTGATTGTTTTACTGTATCTGATGTTACTTTAATTCTATCACGTTAAAGACCTGTTACCCCAAGTCTTCGCACTTTGTAAATACCCTTTACAAACCTTTCGATCGTAGAATTAAAAATTTTGCGACATGAAACATAACACGTGTCCGAGAATTCAAGTCTTGAGATTTGTTGTTTTTTACGGATTTGTTGTTGTTGCTTTGGCGCCTACTGAATCGTCACAGAAACGGCTTAGAGCGTTAACACTGCTTTGTATCTCGTTGACATAACATATGAGCAGTCAAAAAGTGTAGGAAAAATTTGATATATCTTCTGGAAAAGAACATGTTAGACATATTTTAGAACAAACATCTATTGCTATGGGTATTCCATGATCCTATGGAGGACCTCTACGGGGCTCTAGCCCGCCAATAAGCCTTGATCTCCTTTAATTTTCTCTACCATTTTCTTCTACCATTCACCACTAATTTTCATCCTCTTACACCCAACAGTATCCCTCCTTCTACTCTCTTTCCACTCCCCTAAATTCTTTAGGGTCTACCCACTGGTCTGAGGATCTTATTAAGGTTTCTAGTGGCGCCCACGCTTATTACATGCCCAGCCCTTGTAGTCTTTCAGCGTGACATATGCTCCGTTATAATTCTCCAGTTTGAATTTTCCCTTATCGGTTCCAATGTTTGCCTTAGTAAATGTAAAACAAACACTAGCCTACATACAACAAATTGAAGAAAGAATAAAGAGGTCAGTTATGATCTTCGACGTCCTTACAGGATAAGGCATGAAGAAGAAGAAGAAGAAGAAGAAGAAGAAGAAGAAGAAGAAGAAGAAGAAGAAGAAGAAGAAGAAGAAGAAGAAATGTGGTTAATGGCTACCAATGTACGCAGCACAAGTACGTATGCAGTTGGCACATGGGAATTAGCGTACGTTCTGCACAGAAAATGCTGAACATTTGCCTAAATTTATGGCGCCATAAGCGAATTTAGTTAACAACCATTTTGTATGTTAACGTTGTTTTCCTGCAAAACGGTTCACATTTCGCTGTTGGGTTGAAAAATAATAAAAATAAGATTAAACAAAGAGTGGAAGCAAAAAGCGGCAAAAGATAATATTATCATTTGCAGTAAACAAATTATATACAACAACGGGGAGCGTGTTAGCTTTGCTTGTGCAAACAGATGGTAATGAAATATTGGGAGTTTAACAATGTGTACACTTTTGACAAGCTTCGTTCTCCGGGCTATGAAATAATACACACAGTCACCCGCCAACAATAAGTCTTGTTTAACAAACTATTTTATTAAAAAACACGAAATGACTAGCGCTTCAGCGCGCGCGCGCGCGTGTGTGTGTTTAACTCGACCGTAAAATTAATTATAAAGTAATCGTGTTTTCAACAGTGATGATTCCCGTCGACGACCGACGTTTAACATTAATCAAGGCCGTACGTTTGATTCCCCGTCACTAGTGTTTAGATTCCCTGCTACCCACACTGTCTCTGCCTACTATCGGATTCCAAATCGAAAGTTATTTTAAAGTTCATAGTACTTTTACTACGGTCGAGTGTTTATGAATTTTAAAACGCGTAATTAGTAGTCTGTCATAATTAAATAACGTAGCGTTATTTTCTCAGTAACTGCATCCTATCGTTACCGAATACATTCACTCTGATTTTTACTCACTTTGGTGCTCTACGTTTTTGTAAATTCGACCGCAACGATTCACTTTTGTTTTTCATATTGAACGGATGGTTACAGGTGAATTGTATGAGGCATGTGTCTGAAGCCAGGCATGATCGTAACTGATCCCTCATCTTCACACAAAACATGCATATCCTTGGTTGTAGATAGAAATGTGATGAAAATGTTCTTCCAAAAGGTGGTCGAAGGACGTAATATGCACTTGCATATAGGCCTACGTACGTACATATATATTTACACACACACACACACACACACACACACACACACATTTTAATGCGGTACAATTCCTTTTCTTTACGTATTAATATTGTTTAGAAGAAGGCCTATTGTCAGTATGTTTCGTCTTACTTGTGACCCGTTTCAAGCAGTATCAGTAGCCAATATAGCTCATCTTCAGCTACATTTATGCGACTGGTGGATAAACTCTTCGATTCCGTCGCTCAACCGATCAACGTGGCCGGAACGGGGTAATGCTTGAAACATATCTCAACTTAACATAGTTCAGCTACCATAATACAATTATGTTTTGTATGTGTGTGTGTTCGAACACTTGTTGCTACAGTTCTTTTCTCGGTATGTAAATTATCTAATACTATACTAGTGAACAATCAAAATGTTTTTCCTTACTTGGAATATGTTTTAAGCATTAAGCAGTGTGCTTATTATTTGCGATGTTGGTTAGTTTCTACTCTAGTGCTGCTGATTGCTTGCTGCTGTGGTTGTTGGTCAGTTTTGTTGATTAAGAACTCTTGTTGTTATTGTGATCAGATTGTGATCAGTATTGTGTGTATACTGTCTTAAAAATTGTATCGTGTTTTATTGATTCGTATTTGTATTAATATTAGTTTGTTTTGTGCTTTATGTTTGAGTAAGAATGCTTTCCCAAATCTTCATTATAGTGACTTCATGTCGTGCACGCTTTACGCGTATTAGTGTCATGTTGTTAATGTCTGGAATTGGTTCCCCGTATTTATTGCGTGTGTGGGCTAAATTGGATTATAAATTATTGTTTTTTTTTGTATGCATTTAGGTGTACAAAGTAACGTTTTTTAATTGTTTTCCCTCTATCTAAAATTTGTTGCAATGTTTTCATTCCATTATGTGTATTCCATTGTTTAATGTGTCATCTATTCTGTATGAGTTATTCAAGATTTCTGTATCGTTTTTGTTCACTTTGTTAGCTGTTTTATTATCTAAAAATGTTATTTGTAATTTAAAATTTTTATAAGTTTTATATTATTGTTCATGTACGAGAATGTAGCCCATTTTTTGTGTTGTCATTATTATTGTTATTATTGTGATGATTATTATTATCATCATTATTATTTGTGTATGATTCTTTCTGATCAGTTCTTATATGTGCTGTCTTTATTTTACTTTGTACTTTTTAATTAATTTTATAATTTTGTAAGTTTTAACATTTATTATAAAACAAAACATAAAAATTAGCCCACAAAGACTTTCCTTCGTTTCCTTCTTTACAAATTATATCCCATTCCATCTGGTTTTGTGGCTGTGTCCTACAAGCAAGTGATCAGTTAATACAAACAGTCCACACCTTCCAGTCAAAGTTCCTCGAGCAATGCTTAACGCTCAGCTGTTTCTTTTAAACCAATCTTCATAGCGACTTTAATAGCCTACTCGTATGCAAAGGAGTAATTAAACGAAATTGCATTAAATACGACAATATGTTAAAAACACATCACAGTTAAACAAGGCATCCTCTGATTCAGAAACCCTGATACCGTAGGCTAAAGAAGAAACGCCATAAAACTTACTAGAATAATACGACTGTTCCTTTCTAGACGTATTGAATGTATTGTATTTCTTATAATCAGCTCACAGAATATATGTATACAATATTCCGAGTACTATTAAAAAAATCAGTAATTACTAATTACACACCTAAAAAATAACACTTTAAAAGTGTGAATGTGTATGTGGACGCGAATCACTCCGCCAACAGCAGAAGCGCGTCTAACGTTTTGTACAGGCTTCACCGCAAACTGAGCAGTGCAAACTACAGCAATTCACTGGCGTATTTAAAATATAACAAAAGCTATCGACGCTGCCTTGAGAGAAAATTTACATACAAAACTTTTCCCACGGTGGTGACACAATCAGGAAGAGAAAGGCAGACTCTCATATCGCTGACTAAATGGCTTACAAATTGGCTATTTGGTAGCCACTACCGACACGTTGACTTATTTCATAATTTAAAACGTTTCTCTGTTAATTAAACACAGAAAGGATTCGACAGCTCTTGTTCCTTCTCAGCGATGATTGCGGTAATCACTAATAATACTTTTATATTACTTCAGTTATCATTACTGTTTTCGACGTTAGCATTCGTCAAAGGCCTAATTTTGGTTTACAATGATAGAGTATCTAGACAGCGGTGTATCTAGAGATTTTTTTTTTGAGAGTACGATTCGAGAATGATAAATAAATAGGCCTATAAGAAAAAGAAAATGTCAAAATATTTTCATAAAAAAAAAATCATCCTTATGTTGAAATACATTTCCAGTATTTTTAAGGGAAGTCAGAAAGGCATATGCCTTTCGGCAGTTTTAAAGTTTATATCATCATGTACCTTTTTAGAAAAAAAAGGCATACATTTCTTTTAATTAAAAAATATATAGAGCAGTTTTTGTAATTTGATGGGAAGATTTTCTGTTATCTTGATAAAAAAGATTTTTGTGACTTTTTAAAAAAGAAATATCAGTCAATTTCACGTTTTGACTCGCTTTTTTAGTAATATTAAAGACAATGTTGTATAAATTTTGAAACTGCTCTATCAGTTTTTAGGGCAACGTCAGGAGTATATAATTGTGTATATATATATATATATATATATATATATATATATATATATAAAGAAGTGTATGTAATATATACATTCTAGAAGATATATATAGTATTCCAGAAGATGTACTGAATCTGAAAATATCAAATTTTGGGGAAATCACGTATAAAGTCTACATTAAATTTTTACAAAGTCTAGTTGTTATTTTTTCATTACTCGCGTTTAAAACAATCCTGTTCCATAGGCTCCGTTTTGTGGATACAATAAATTGTCTTCTAACTCTCTTTTTACTTACCTGTACTTTGTCTTGTAAGAGACTCCAATACTTATTCGGACGTCCCACACCTCTCTACCCTTACGGGTTGTAATTTGATAGTTATATGGGGATGCGGTAGTCATTAGTTCGGTTAAGATGTTCCAACTATTTTAGCCGATATTGGGCGATTCTGACAAGCTCATAATATTCAGCTCCTGCTCAACATTTATTTTGCGATCTTGAAGAGTATATCCTGCCACGTGCCTGAGAAATCTCATTTCGGCCGCTTGAATACGATTGGTCTGAGAGGGACTTCACACATAGAGAAGTGTGGGGAGACCCATCACCTTGTAGAACTGTAGCCGTGTTTCTTACCTCGTTGACTTTAGAGTTCTCCTGTTGGTCCCACACATATGGTTGAACTTGTGCAGCTTCTTCACCTCTTCACCACATCACTGCTTGTAATGTAAGATGCATTACAGCCCAGATATTTAAAATTGCTGTCAAGCTCCAGAACAGTACCATATTCAACAGTCACTGCTGCTATGGGGTCAGCTCCATGGAACGTCATCACTTTGGTCTTCAATGAGGAGATCTGTAATCTGAAATCCTTGCAGATTTAACTCAATGAGTATACAGCCACATGCAAGCCGCTTTCAGAGTTCGACAGGGTAGCCTGGTCATCAGCAAATAACAATGTGTCAACTGCAGAGTTACCAGTCACAAAATGTTCTGGATGGTTCGTCTGCCAATTGCGTATGACATCGACTACATTAAAATTAAAAAGAAGAGGTGACAACAGGCACTCCTGTTGTACTCCACAATTGATCAGGCCCACACTAGGAGTTGTGCTCCGTCTTTCCTTCTCAGTTAAGATTTTGTTTTCCACATAAAGACTTTGTATGCTTCTAATAAGGTGTTGCGGGATAAGATGATAAATAAAGTAATTTTGTTTTATTAAATAAAACGAGATAATTTTCCTCAACAGAATTGCGGTAACGAGAACACGTTTGACGTAGATGTGAGGAAAGCGACCCCTAGGTAGACCAAGGAAATTACGCTACGATAAGATCAAATAAGAGGCTAGGAAAAGAGAAAAGACCTTATGACAAATAAGGACGCAGGTAAGAAACAGAAAGGCTTACAATAAATTATCCAGCACCTCAAATCCTAAGGTATAATTGAAAAGAAAAAATAAAATGAAATGGATTAAAGAAAATGTTTTTAAATATTTGGGGAGATTTCCCTATTTTGTCCAGTGGATCCGCTCCTGATCTAGACACAGTAGTACTACCTAATGCACTATCTATGTATGGATAACGGCTAATAGAGTTCTAAAGATTAAAACAGCATAGTGTGATAGCATAATAGATGTATGATTCGTCTTCCAACAAGCTACACACAACCATGTCTCTCTTAACCTACGCTACACTCTACCAATTTTAGGTACAGTGCCTAGACACAATAAGTTATTTCTTTCTTGTCAAAGTTTTCAACTTTGGCTATAACGAAGTATAAGCATATTTCATAGCATAAGCAAGCTCATGGTTTTGCTTATTTCATTTTATTTACTTTTCTATTTTTTGTATCTCTTGTTTTTTTATGAAGTTGTCGTCGGAATCAGAAGCTATCAAACTAGTTGGACCAAACGGTGGTGATGAAAAGAAATGTATTTAACAAAAAATGTTTAATAAACATTTTAACTTACCTGAATTGAAACAAATAATTAATGTTCTATCTTGTCAAGTACGAGCAGAAAAAAGCAGTATAGTCCAGTCCTATCAGCCCAAAAGTATGCCAATTAGCTTTACTAATATAACTTTACAGCTCAACGGATAGATACTGCTGTGAGTAGTATTACAGCTGTACCAGTACTAAAGTACTATTAAGTTACTGATGTTACTTCGAGGAGTTTCACGTATAAATCTTCATGGTCTTCTGAACGTTACTTGATCATTTTTAGTTCAAGCAAAACGTTTCAAAAATTTCAGAAATTTTATCACGATTGTAAACCAAAAAACGAAATTAACGCCCCATTATTAAACGGGTTTGGGCGAGTAAATATCATCTTCATAATCGCAACTGGTTCCGAAAAATTGAACTTAACGAAGTCGCAGGCTAGTCGTATTCAAGCGGCCGAATTGAGGTTTCCCAGGCAAGTGGCAGGATGTACTCTCCAAGATCTTAAAATAGATGCACACGTAAGCCTACGGGAGGAGCTGAATATTGTGAGTATATCCGATAGGATTACTGCCGAATCCCCAAACAACTGTTGAGTTATAAGCCGAAGGGACGGAGAGATGTGGGACGTCCGAAGAAGCGTTGGAGTCTATCTGCTTGGGACCGGAACAAACCATTTTTTTTTTAAAGTGTAGCAGAGCGTGCTACCATTCATTGCAGAAGAAGAAGATAATGATGATGGTGACCTGTACTTTTACCCTGATAACAGTTTTGTTCTCCTTGTACTTTGATACTTTTAGTGTAGTTTCCTTTAAAGTATAATTATGATTACAGTATCAATTATTTTGACAACGAGTTGTGTTTTTTTTAGTATCGTTTTCTTTTTTCTATTTGTCATGTTAGAAGCTCCAATAGGTTCTCAACTGGGTTGAGATCCGGGGATCTCATAACTGTGAATATCGTATCAGGATGTAAACAAACTCACAGTGTTGCCAACACACGTGGTAGCCATACAAGTTCTATACCTTTCCGAAATACAATGTTGAGTTAATACTTATTTAACAGCTGCGAAATCCAAACGACGCGCGACGTGTAAAAAGAATTAAACCTGAAACTGACAATTTTTATGTTTTCTAAAATAGTGGTCACCTCCGAGAAAAAGAACAATCTGAAGGGGAATAGGGCGTAGGGGACACTATACCTAGTAGACCTATGTAGCTTTTATTTACTTCTTGGTTGCGATAAATCAGGTTCAGGTTCAGGTTCCAATGCGATCTGCGAGTTTGGCATCATCGTGATAATGGCAAAATTAATTCCTGAATACACATCTCGTCAAAGAATTACATTCCTATACGTCTTCTACCTGTATCTGCTGTATGCATAAATACATGTTTTGTTACAAAGCACGTACACACACACACAGTCTGTATACGAACGAAGTGCCCAAAACAATCATTTAATTAAAAATCCATCATTTTTTCCTTTCCTTCCTTTGAATATTCTGTAATGTCAAATTTTGAAAGATGAAGTTGGAAACGAAACGAACGGACGTTGAAGTTAAAATTATTAGAGATTCAATTACAAAATAAATAGAGACAGTGCTAGCCAGCTGGACTGCAGAAGTGTACAATGGCCGGCTCTGTCTCTCCGGGGTGAACATGACATGATATCCCAGTAAGCGGCGGCACCAACGCTGGTCAAACTATTCCCCGTAACTGACACTTCAATTAGAAAGTGTCACCTCGTTTGACAAGCCCTCCAGCTTTCCATCTTCTCACTTGTTTTGCACAACTATTTTATCACTTTATGCGTACGCACGCCCCAGTACACGCACACGCACAAAGACGATAGCCAGTCGATGTAGTGTTTTTTTATTCACTTATTTATTTTACTTTTTAAACATATGCATAGTCCGGCAGGCTGATAACGATATATTTACAATCTCATCTCAACATTCATTATTTTTTTATTTTCATAACATTCAACAAAAGTGGAGGAGATAAAAATGATGATCTCCCAACAATATTTCTGTAGATACACAGAATTAATTATTAATACTCCATATAAATAATGCTTATTGTGCCTACCTTGGAAGGACAATAAAATGACACAACATTACTTTTTTCTTTAGCGAGTGGGGAATTTGAACCTACTTCGTCCATGGCTAAATTTTAACTCCCAATGCTACATTTCTTTTTGTGATATTAAAATTGTAACTGATAATTTTTTAATATATAAGCCTGTGATTATTTTACATTAATCTTAACTTTTCTTATTTGAATTAACGTTTTTCTTATCAGAAGCAGTAATTTTGGTATCCTTTATAAGCGCTAACTTCGCCTTTGTTGTTTTCAACCTCCCCAGTATTCAATTCCTGCCCGGTATCGTCTTCCATATCGATAACAGATAACAGTTCCAGTATTGACTTTCATACGGACAATCCAAATCGAGGCCAATGCTTGTCTGCTTTTGATACAGTCAGATGTTTGTTCTGAGGACGTTCAACATCCAATAAATGATGTCCTAACACCGTGTTTCACATGACCTATCGATCCGTACTATATCTTCTCGACTTACTTTTACCATCATGTTTTACAGAAAAATATACTTATGCCTGATGTTTGGGACTCGTTGTTAAGAATACTACAGTCACTGTGTATAATCACTACATTATTACTGAGGGAGAGGGAATTAATCGAGAGCTTAGAGTCACAAATGCTCTTCCCATTAACTGCGTGAACTACAAGTTCTAGTAAACCGTTTAAGATGCTTAGAGTCCCTTAACTTTTTAAGTGGTTGGAAATGACATCAGTTGTACAAACATCTAAAATATCGGAAAAAAAAAAAATAAATATGAAACACTACTGCTAGGCCTACAACAACAACAACAACTAGGCCTACTACTACTACTACTACTACTACTACTACTACTACTACTACTACTACTACTACTACTACTACAACTACAACTACTACTACTACTACTACTAACTACTGCTAAGTAGAGAAGTCATATTAGGAATTTCTCAGCACATAGAGGCCTACACGAGCTCATTATACGTAGCACCAGTTGGATGAGGTTTAACGGACGGTTAAATTCTAACGGCAGTCGTTACCGCCCTAGTGGTATTGGACATTGAACAGACTAGTGACACAGTTTGCGCAATGATCCTTAAACAAAGTCACACACAAACATAACACGCGCTGTCTTGGTTGGTTGCAGGGTTCGACAAGTGCGCGCGTGATAGAGATTACAAGCGACCGTTGTTCTGTCAATTCAGTCCAAGCTCTCGTTCTGTTACTGGGTTCCAGTGACAACGCGGGAATTTTTTATTAATCGCGTTACTGATTTTATCATTAATTTTCTATTAATTAAGTTTCAAGCAGCACGTAGATTGAAACTGGACGATGCCCTTGATAGTGAGCAAATGCCAAACTGTTCAGTGTCCGAAATTCATGACCAGGCACAGTAAACGTCTGTGAAGCTCTGGAAACGCAATACTAGCAGGAAAAAAGTAACTGGAATCTTCCATCAGCGCAAACAGTCAGAGAAATTCTCACGCGGACCTACATATCAGCACCTTCAGTTTTACACGTGTGGAAAACACCTATCCCTTCTTACCTTCCTGACAAACAAGCGTCACCAATAGACGAATGGAGAGAAAGGATAAGAGGTAAGGGAAAGGAATGTAGGCCTATAAATGCGAGTTACAGAAGAATGGAGAGGAGAATTCCAGGACATAAGGAGGAGGTGCGAATAAGCTAAACAAAAATTAAGAAAAAGAAAAGTGATTTTCAGAAATGCCACTTCTGTCAGTTATTTTTTTCTCATATGTTGAGGCCTTAGTTCATGGTTGAATGCTTTTTGCAGCCAGGCGTTTCGGGTGTGGTAGTCCTTCAATGGAATCTTACTTTTCCAGCGACAATGGTGAACTTTCTGGCTTTGGCTGGCACCCCATATGCTTATTCCTTATATCACTGTATCATCATATAAACAGTCCACTAAAGGTAGCTAGTTCACCATTGTCGTCGAAAAATTTAAGACAGTCCAGCCGGAAATGAAGGAAGATACCGAACAATGGAAGGCCAGGCCTGAACACCAAAAAAACCAATTCCGACCGAGTGCTCCTTTCCTCCCGATCCTCTCTATTGACTCGCGATTCCTCTAGTCCTCCCCTGTCGCATGAACTTCTAGCAAATTTTTCTTTCTCCAGTCTCCTGGACTCCACTGTGTCAGTTTCTGAACTATCGACTCCGTCCTCGTCGAATTCTTTCTCTTCCTTATATTTAAATACATCCGTTGTAGGCCTACTTTCCGTCCTCATCCTAATTTCTTAATTCGGTGTTTCATCGGGCAGCTCATTCTTCAGTTCGACATTTCTGCGAAAGAATTTTCTGTTACTTATTTTGTGTACTATCTAGACTTTCACAGCGTATCTGAGATTGCTTCGCAAAGCGGCTTGGTATATCACTTTCTTTGTATTTTTTCTAAAGAATCAGTGCCACATTACCGAGACTAAGTGTGTCATATGCGTTCTTCCTAATCGTAGGCTGTGTGTTATTTCCTCCTGCTGGTCGTTGCACTTCTCCGTGTACGAAAGCCACATACTTAAACCTGGCTGCTCTTTTAATCTCAATTCCTTTCCAAATATTAATTACAAAACCTAACAATAGTGTTTTCTTACAGCCGTTCTGTCGCCAGTAACAAACTGTTTCTTCTCCGTATCATGGTATCTTAAGTTCTGATCCTATACGTCCACACATAACATACTTAAAATTCAACAAAGGAAATCGTTTGACATGGACGGATAAAAAAAAATTCATTACAAAAAAAGGAAAACTCAGAAGATGTTCTTCCTGAGAGACTTAATTATCAGTGATATTTTTTTATATATTATTATTATGAACTAGTATTCTAAGGGGTTGCAAGGTGGTGGTGGCAATGGTGGCTTTTCACTTTATTTTCTATACAAAGCGCAACGACTTCTCGTTATATTTTCCTCCTCTACTCATGGAAAATATGAATAAAGAGCCTGCAGAGTACGTACAAGTTGGGTGGTTTTCAGATTTTCCTTTCCAGCCGCGCCACTAAGAATATTCCCTGAGGATATAAAACTCGGCGCTTGTCTTTCAAACAAAACATGGCCGCCATTTTTCCACCACCCTTTGTGTGTGAGTGTGTGTATGGAAGAGAGCGAGCGAGAGAAAGACTGAGTGAGCCAAGGAAGGGGTACAGAGAAGAGAGCAGAAGAAATAAAAAGAGATGACTAGTTGTCGGGTTAAATTGGTTCAGTTTTGTACACCTCTCTTTAAACCCTCAACTGCCCCTCCCCTCCTACGCCACGCTCTATATAACTTTGTCCCTTGGGAAGTGAAATAAAACGTAAAGAAAAAGGGTTCTTCTTCCCAGATGGAGGCTCTGTACGTTTTATATACGTTTATTAAATAGCGCGTAACTTGTTCATCTTCCATAGAATTGAAGATATAACCATCACATCACCAGTGCTGATTCCACTTCAACCATTCTTTTAGTTTTTCAGGTTAATCACATCGTTACACCTGTACATGAGTGGGAGATAAAAATTTTTGAGAAATACAACATTAATATTTAAAAACACAAACTTAACTGTTTTCATTAACACTACTAAGAAATCGGTCTCAAAACCTGTTTTACAAAAACTGGCTCAGTTTCTCGCGAGCTTAATATATTGAGATCAGTGTGAACGCTAAATAATTACGCAGCGAAACGAAGATGAACTGTAGAAGACTATTAATAGACTGACCTCAGCATATCAGAAACTCAATTTTAAATTTTCAAAATAAAACAAAAACAACGACTTTTCTGAACAACACTAATCGTAATAGGCCTCCACGACAGAATTCTGGAAAAATATCGAATTTTAAATATTTGGTGTTGTCATATCACAAATTAAAAAATTTCCGTCTTCATCTCTTTAAGTTCGTCCGAAAGGTCGTGATTCATATCTTAGAGTGCTGGTAACGAGACCGTGAAATCGTGATTCACATACGATAGGTTTACGACGTTTTATCTCGTGCAACCTATAGGCTATTTTGTTCTTTCTCCATCCACATTGGAATGTCATATCCGTTTCGTCGAGTAACGTTTTCTACAAAATATTAGTTTCTCCACTGAATACAGTATTTGAAATTATTTTTATTAATTCCTTTAACCTGTCTACCGTAGCGGGTGTAAGGCTTAAATGCAATAAAATTCATACATACAATATGGCATACATATTACATAAGACAGCGATAATATTGAGTAGCGATACAATAACATTATATCTTCTATTTCTATATAATTGTAACTTGTATATAATTTTTGATGTAATTGATACATTTCTTTGTTATATTTATTTATTTTACTGTATAAGTTCTTAATTTCAAGTTTTATCCATATTTTTTCCGCCATGTTTTTCACTTGGTTTGCTACTTTGCTTTTGTTATTAATTTTAATTTTTGCGTATTTTGGAGTTATTTTGTTAATTAAACACTGTTTATTAAACCAAATTTTCCCTAGCGTTTTTTTCAATTTTGCTTTAATTTTTAAATACTTAAAAAATTCCCTTACATTTTTATATTTATCTGCTTGCAATTCGCATGTTTTATTCTTCGTATTGTTTAAATTAGCAGCCATCCTTACTTTTCTTTTATAAAATTGCTAAACTGCTATAATTGTTTTTATTATTTAGACAAAGCTTTTCGTCATTACTGACATCTTCAGGTCTTAAACAACGACAAGGTTGTTTAAGACCTGAAGATGTCAGTAATGACGAAAAGCTTTGTCTAAATAATAAAAACAATTATAGCAGTTTAGCAATTTTATAAAAGAAAAGTAAGGATGGCTGCTAATTTAAACAATACGAAGAATAACATTATATTTACAATACAGTAATACAGCATACATATTACATACTAGGTTTATATTCCTTATTTACATTCATGCAAGGATCTGTTCCCCCCTTTCCCTTTTGTGTACACTTCCCACGTTTTTCTCGGTCTTCCTCTTTTGTTCTTTACCATTTCGCCTCGTTAGCTTACTTTTGTGTAGACGTAACACATGTCGCAGCCACTCATCTGACTCTCGAAAATCTTTTAATTTTAGAGAGGCTTTCTCTCTCTAGAGGTTATCGGTAAACCGGATTCTTTATACTATACTTTTTGGATTTTCATTCAGTGTGACTTCCATGGGGTTGATCCTTGACTTTCGTTTTTCTAGCATATTCCAAGCTTCACTGCCGTGAAGGAGAGCAGGTCTGCCATTGATATAAAATCTTTCATCAATTTTCTTGTCAGCTAAACCATTCTCCATAATGATCGAGACCAGGCACTACATTTTTTCGATTATTTAGTTTTGTCTTTTAGTTTTATACTGTATCTTCTGCTGATATTTGCTGTTACCATTGTCTACATCTTCGTCATATTTATATTATATTATACTTCACCAACTCTTCCTTCAAGACATTCAAATTAGACTGTAGCCGCTCTTTAGCTGTTGATATCCAATCTCGATATCAACAGCAAAGACGAATTCGATCAACTGTTTCCTCCGATCTCCAGAGGCCAAATCGTAGTTTTCCATTTTAGTTTCCAATTTTTTTGAATCCCTCCTCTAGGACCCAGAGAATAGTAGCGGACTTAGGATAAAGCCTCGCTAACTCCAACTATTATAGCGAATTCACTTGGCTCTTAGTTATCGACTGTCATTACACTTTAATTTACAGAGCTCTCAGTATCTCAGTTGTTTATCCGTCGATCCCGCTATTCTGTAAATCTCTCCGTACATCTTGCCTACACATTACGCATTCAAATCCTTTTTGGCAATTTACGGTTTTTATCATTAGAATGACAGGCTCTTAATATCAAGATATTTGTCGTGTGATGGGTCCGTGGTATTGCATGATTTTGAGGCAGCAGTTTCTGTCTAAACTTTGGGACTTTTTACGGGTGGTTGCGTTGAGAACAAGACTCTTTAAAAACCTTAAGTTGTAATTAAAATATTAGGCCCTGTATTACCTTTGTTTTGTGTGTTTGCTATCTGGAAGTCTTCCCAGACTTTTGTCATTTAGGCTAGGTATGTTATTACTATAACTGTCCCCCTCTTCACTTTTTTATCGCAATTCCTATTTCTTGTAGTTTTCCGTTATTGATATTTTCCCCATTATTGACATTGTCTCATCAAATTGTTCCCGTCATTTACAGTTGAGTGTTAAAACATTGTGAAAGGGAAGAAGTGGAGTAGAAAGATGAAATTTTTTTAGTGGCGTGTGTGAAGTACAAAGACGAACGCCGATAAAAATCGCTAAAAAAAAGATCGCAATGTGAAGGTAACAGCATTTAGGCAGTCAATAATAAGAGCACGGTAAGACAAAGAAAACAAATAAAAGTGCAGAGTTTAATGGAACTTTACATTAAGCGAATTTAATTACTGCCAATTTGCCAGTGCTCATTCTCTAGCTAATGTGTACGACTTACTGAAATAATATTTAGGCCTACCTGTTAATAAGAGGTAGTCGGGTTTCGTTTAACGTTACATTTCGCTCATAGCTGTTTAAAAATCTTCCGGTACAAAATGCTAAGATATAATTTTTCAGCAAGTTAAATATAGCTTTAAAACGTTGAAGAGGTAAGATTCCTGATAGCAGCAAGTTTGATAATACGAGGTAACATATACATCATTTTTTGAAAAACTATGGCAGATGTAAAAAAATAAAATGTAAGTTAATAAATAAACCATTAAGAATACATAAAGCTTGTCCAACTTAAAAAGACAAAATTACTGTTCTATTTGTATTTAAATTTTAAATGTAATGCAGAGAAAAACGTTACGTCATAAAATGTTTCTTGTATAAAACAAAGAACAATTATTATTACTAGTGATGTTTTCTCCTAACACACACACACACACTGACTTAAGCATTACTTACGATAATGGAAATTCGCCGGAAGACAAATTGTTGCTATAAAATATAAATAACAAAAGATTTCTTCTTCACAAAGAAAGAAGAATTTCTCTGCTAACATGATCCCTTAGTCGGTATAAGCTTTTTCTATTTTTCATGTTTTTTTTCAGTTAAAAAGGAACTTAAAGGCGAACCGTCGCTTATAATACAAAACACAATAAGGAAGTAAAGTATTTTATACCCTCCCCCTTCTAGCCACCCGAAGGAAATGCTGTTTAATACCAAATAAGATTTTTCAACCCTTTTCAAATCGTTGTTACCCCGGTGGAACTACAACGCAGTCTGATATATAATACTGTTATAATTATCCATTGTTTGTCTCGCTTCCCAATACTCTGCGGAAGAGCTCCCACCAGGACTCAACGTTTTCAATAAGAATTTACGCAAAATCCACTTCTCTTTCAAAGCATAATCCCGCTAATAAAGCAAATTCACGAACAGCCCCTCGGATCGTACTCTCTCTGACTCTCTCTCCCCTCCTCTCTCTCTTTTCTTTCCATACCCCTTGCTACGATTTACATGACGTCGTTTTTACGTCGTAGTAAGATACACAAACATTCTCCCATACGTATTATCTAATAATTTAATTACATTGCGAATTATGTTTATTCAGAATGAGGGTGAATCTTATTTCCAGTACTGTAATTTATGAACTCTTTAATCTCCGTCACGTCTTACAGAGCCCAAGGGTCTCTGGCTACAAAATAGCCGTGTGGTCGTTAATCCAGTCATGTTTCGTGTTTACAAGTGAAACCTTTACATTATTGCTGTCGGGTCCAAGATAATAATACGCGATACAACGATCGAAAAACTGTCCCTCTTCCAATATCTAGGATTGTAATATCACCTACGGTATAACGCAGACGCTAAATTGCCAAGTTAACCCAGTTTAGGGTGCCATACAACTTAAAAAACAAATAAAAAGGCAGACAAATAAAAAGTGAGGCCCAAATGGAGGTTCGTAAATTACGGCGGTTCCTGCTAGGTTGTATGAGTCTGATAGCGCGTGATTATTTGATAACAACGCAAAGAGACGTAAGTGGAATCCGAGCTTTCCAAATGAAGTTCCTGCATTATGCGAAGGATTCTAAATGAGAGTACAGAATACGTACGGAAGACCTATATCGGGAACTAACAAGTTCCTCAATAAATTACAAGACTCATCGAATATCGAAATCGATAGCTGCGATAACGTAGTAAGAATGACTGTTGACAGTTGTCCAGACAAGAGCTTTCTTATGACACAAAAGGAATTGTTATTATCCGAAGGACCAAGGAACAGATGACATCATTTGATCCTTGGAGGGAGAAGAAAAAGAACTACATATATTTAGCATCGATGTGACAATTAAGGAAAATAACAGAAAATGGAATGAACATCATGATAGAATGTACAGGAACCAATTACCTAGAACAAGGAGTTGTGTATGTAGAAGAAAAGGAGTAACAGTAGATCGAGAAGTATATTGTAATAGGAGTGTGTCCTGTTACCTGAAGCGAAAAGGAGGAGGAGGAGGAGGAGGAGGAGAGGAAGAAAGGAAGGAAGGAAGGAAGGAAGGAAGGAAGAAGAAGAAGAAGAAGAAGAAGAAGAAGAAGAAGAAGAAGAAGAAGAAGAAGAAGAAGAAGAAGAAGAAGAAATCTTTTTATGCTTAAAACCTTAATACCTTAAAACAAGTTAAACGGCAATAATAGCACACAGGGTACCATATCTAACTAATAGTGAGATGAGTAGTTTTCGTCTCAAAATACTGCCTACGGATGTGGTTGACTTACACTACAGGTCCAGTTTCCACTATTTATACTGCGCAGATGCGACGAAATTCTGTAGTCCTGAAGTGTGTTGACAGGGCTGGCACAGCACAGTGTCTGAAGAGGATGTCCGGCACATTCGTGACATTTGGCTCATACTCCACACATCGCTAAGCTAGTCATACACTACCTCTTTAACAATACAACAAGTTTAAATTAGCTCACATTATGTGTAAACGGATAGGCAGTGCCAGTTTTGTTTTGCCACATTAGTTGAAACATCAGTCCTATAAGAAACGTTTATTTTATAATTTTAAAATAATGTACAAAAATACAAGACAGTCTTTAAGTGGCGTTTCGGGGGGGGGGGGGGGGTACAACCAACTCAAATGGAAAATCGTAGCTACGCTATTGCAGTCTTTTGTTGTAAATCGTTGCTCAACTGGCCATTATACATATGAATTTACGAATCATCTGGAGTCTTTCGGACGCTTTTCATCTTTTGTAAATTATTTGTTGATCTTTCTATTTAGTCAAAACGTATCCGTCACGTAGTTTTTCTCTCCGGTTCCGAGAATGTGGTGAACAGTCTACATCTGGTGTAGTCTACGGTTCTTCTTCAGTGGAAATCTTTAAAAAATATTAATTCTGAAATAATATTTTAGATCATACAAAGCCCGTGTTCACCTGTACACCAGTAGTAGTAGTAGTAGTAGTAGTAGTAGTAGTAGTAGTAGTAGTAGTAGTAACCTTAATCCTGACAAAACAAATGCAGTGCCACGTAACATCTCTTTAAGATTTTCATCTGATATTTTTCATTAAAAAGATCATGATTCCTTAAGGATGCTGTGTCTAACCGTTATGTCTAATATTATCGGATCGGCTACGTAAGTTATCTCGAAGTTATTTTGAAATTACCGCTAACACGCGTGTGTACAGCCTACTTTCCACAAGTTAACTTCGTGAAGGTTGTTAACATTACGTTTATTAACACTGTTTCTTGGGTTTATGCTAATACATTTAAAAAGATAAATAAAATAATGTTTTAATTTATACTTGAGTTTTGTACGACAGGCGTTGGTTTGTTGTATAGGAAAACTGTTTAGTTGATGAAGCAAGTTTGTGAAATGTCATCTGTCAAGAACACGACCTTCCGGTTACCAAACAGTTCATTCCCTTTATTCTTTAGGAGTGTTAGGTACATATAGTTTTAGATAGCCTTACTGTTCTTGTCTGTCCTCTAGTTATCCATTTTTATTGGGTTTCATTTCCTCTTTCTTCTTTTTGCCTTCTTCTTCCGTTTGTGTTTACATACGGATTGGCGTTCCTACATTTTTTTTTGTTTTCCTCTGTTCTATTTACACTTCCTTCGAACTCCCTCTCCATCGTATCCTTACCTTTTTATACTTCCTCTACAGCATTTTTCTTCGCTTATCGCTTTTCATCTGCTTTGTAGTTTACAGACTGGAATTTCGGTAGAATATTTAGGAATTATATTCTATTCTCTTTTTTTATTTGTATTCTTCTTTATTGTTGTTTTCCTCCTCCTCTTCTTTCTTCGAATTTCTTCGAAATTGTCTTTCTTAGCAAATTGTGTTCCAGTTACAACGTGATAATACAAAAAACAACGAAATATTTTCTTTTTTTCTTTTTACAACCTGCTCGATGCTCGTATATTAAAAAATAACATTGAGTACAGAGTTTTACTTCACTCATAAGTGATCTTAAAAGTACCTACTTTTTCACATTGACTCTGTTGAATAAGTCAAATATAGTCTCTTTATATACGTATTACCCAATTACCCAGTAAGAAATTGTTGAGTATAGTTATCCAATTGCAGCGTCATTTAGGTTGCATTCTATGTGAATCTAGCCACTATTCTGTTCAGACACACTTTTAATATAACTATAGTTAGGGAATACAAAAATGGGATCCACAGAATGCGGAAAATAAATAAACGAGTTGAAAAACAATACCGTGAGACAAATGCTACAGCAGGTGGGGCCAGAGGATTAAGGGTTCTCGGGGTGGAATAAAGGGGGTGGCTGAGAGTTAGCGGCATGTTATCATCCATCCCTTTTACGAAAGAATGCCGGTCGGTGTAGTGAAAGTCATTTCCTGACTGCGTCGACTTTTCAACCCTTTCCGCCCATAAAGAATCTTTAATCTTTATTAATATTTAAAGACTTAACTAAAGTCAAAGTTCAATAGAGCGCGTTAAGTAGAGAAAACTTTATTTGATTGCGCTAGTCATTTAGGCGCTCACAATTACCTTAGGCTTTGCCTCGCTTCACCGCGCCCGTATCATAGATTACAATAACAAAACGGAGAGAGAGAGAGAGAGAGAGAGAGAGAGAGAGAGAGAGAGAGAGAGAGAGAGAGAGAGAGAGAGAGAGTGAAAAAACAAGAATGAATGAGAGTCGAAACAAAAATTAACTAAGTCTAAAATTTCCCTAAAGGCTTTAATTATTTAAAGCGAAGATGAGTAAGTAAAGGGTTGTAAATGTGGAATATTGTTGTGTGCATGGTGCCCGCGGAGAAGGGAGTAAATGAATATATTCCGGTAGCGGGTAGTAGTGAGAGAGGGGATGAGTAGGAAGAATCACAACGTCGTCTCCAAGGAGAAAACAATGCGAAATTATTTATTAGCAAAACACACCACCACTACTTATCCCTTCCCGGTACACTTTAGTCAACTCTTACACTCACAATGTACTATAGCCTATCCCTACCAGTCTACGACATACAGTATAAGCCTATACAAGTTTACATTGCTCGGCTTTTCATACAATTATTTATTTTCCTTAAAAGTTCAATGAATCACTGTACTCTGAAACAGGTTACATCCATTCCATATAGCCGTACTGTTACGAAACAGAATTCAGTATACAGATTAATAAAATATTTAAACAATTAGGCTTGTCAAAGAAAATACGACTTTCACAATTGCATATTCTCCATAATCCTCTTAATATGAGTTTTTTCGCAAATTTTGGATGTCCTATTAAGTTTTACTACCAGTTCTTTCCCGAAATCTCTATCCTGGGCTAACTGTAGGCTATCGATTCATATATTGCACGTTCTGTTGCTTCCTTGAACACATTCTCCTATGCTACTGGAGAGTACCTGCAGGACTTCTATTTTCTGTTTTACTTCCCGTTTTAAGATTTTTCCTTTTTGGCTTTTCTAGTGTCTGTGATTCCAAAGCACCATAGGTATGACCTATTAACATGTTTCAGTGAGCTATTTTGTATCTACAATTCTTTCAATGACGGAATCATTCGTTCTTTGAGATTCTAGGGATGTATATACCATTATAATTCTAAATCACACACACCAATTGAGTACACACTACTCTATATCAATTGATATCTACATATTAAATCAGACGCTATAAAATATATTTGTATGTCGTAGTGTGAGAGGATACTATGGAGAACAAGTCGAGAGAAGTGATTACGTGGTACAGTTTCATATCTTATTAATGCATCTGAGGTTTTTACAGATTGGGTAGGGCTTATACAAAAATAATGCTGTATCAACCAACGACCGGGAGATAAAGTAGTAGATATATTTGAAACAAATGTCGGTCTATACTGTCAATCACTAAAAAGCAAGAGAAGAATTTAGAATAACCAGAAATTGCGTTAAGTAGTTTAATCCAATTTTACGAGACTACAAATAAATAGAAAAATCTACAAGTCCACAGCATGCAGTATAAGATGTATGAAGCCCAAAAGTGGGTAATAAATAAAAATAATTACTGGATCTAACGAGAGACCCGTTGGATTTCAAGAATGTACTACATATTGGTAACGAAGAATATTAGAAATAAATGAGACAAAAAAGGGGATAATACCTTGTACAGAAAGGAAATATATGTAGTAGGATGGGCATGTCATAAGACCGAAAGGAAGTGATGTACGTTTACGTTAACAGCTGTGGGCCCTAAAAGAAAAGGAAGAAAATCAGACCTCAACTGTCATGGGCGGTTGAAATAGGTGAAACTATAGAAGAGTAGAATTAATTTCAAGGTGGGAATTTGGAAAACCGAAACAGATCAAATAGTGGTTGGGAAAGTAAAGACCTACAGCTGCAGAGACCCTGCTATCCCTATATCACTCTTTACGTTAACATCTCCAGCAAATAGCGACAGCCATGTCAGCTTCCAAAGGTACGGATAGGAAAATTCCTAATTTTGCACCCACTGGCGTCGTCCTGTTTGGGACCTCCTACCAATATTTATAAAATACTTTCCATATTTTATTATAAACTAAATTAATAGAAATTATATTTTATTTATAAATAAAGTATACAATAATGTGCTTTTAAAATTTGGAACCTCTTCTTAAAATTGAACGAAGAATTCTTCGGAAAATTTATGGCCCCAAGAAAACAGAAGGTGGTTATAGACCCAAAGAAGAGCTGTACAGGGATCTGGAAACGTCTTTCCAAAGGAAAATACTAAGATTCCTTGGACATATGGTTCAGATGTATCGGTCCAGATTAAATAAATAAATTTTCAAACAGATTTGGCAACTTTCCAGTCTGAACGGATACACCAAACAACTCAAGGAAGAAATGATGAAACTGGGTATCTCTTTGAACGACTATATGGATAGAAATACATACAGAAACAAAATTCAAAATCTTGAGGTTCTCTGGGGTGAGAAGAAGACGAGAAAAGGGTGGACAGTGGAAAGGAAGGCAGCGCATAGTGTGCGAATGAAAAGGAGAAGAAAAGGAAATGATATTCGCGTGGTCCACGGCTGCCCTGTTCGTGTAAAATAAAAAAATATTTGCTATATAATATATATGAAATATGTAGTGTGTGTGTGTGTGTGTGTGTGTACACATTCAACATACATTCCTCTATGTTTATGTTTTTCTTTGGACACAATTTTATTTAGCCTCAAAATTTAATCTTATACTTCATCCCCCTACATCCCCCATACATCATCCATAAAACTGATATTCCTCGTCTTTGCCTACCTCGAATCTTGGAGTAAGCTTTTTTTTTTTTTTTTTTTTTTTTTTTTTTTTTTTTTTTTTTTTTTTTTAACATCCCCATTACATGTCCCAGTCACCTAATGGTCTACGCTTTCGTAACTCCTATAATCTCCACTGTATTGGAGACCAAACCCTGAAGATTTTCTCTTACAACAATCGTTAACTTTGTTTCTTCAAATCTTCATGAGTTCAATTACATATCTGTAAAAACGAAAAGTCTTGTGTCACTGCTTCATTAGTCACTTCTTCATTCGAGCATTGTACATAAAATTTCGTTACACCATTAGATTAGACTTTCGTGAATCACTTTTCAATAAGTGGCGTAACCTCCACCCTCTGTTGGGTAGGTTGCTAATGAAGTAAAACATGCAGGCAGGCAATACCTAATGCGATACAGTCACTAGTGATTGTAATGCAATATACACAGTGGGCTCAACTGGCGCATTTCCTACTACTGTCAACAATTCTTGCCCCCCCCCCCCCATATCAACAAACCTCCACCATGGAAACACCGTGATCTGTCTCCCACCTGTGAAAAAAATTTATAACTACGCAACTTTTTTTATACGTAGTTTTCTATGGATCGTAAGTATCTACATTCTTCTAATTCTTTATTCTTCAGACTCGTATGTTTCCCACTATCTGTTGTTAGACTCGACTGTTTGAACTTTATGAAATCTCCGTCCATGTCGTGTTTTGTATGGTGTTTAGTTTATTATCGATTCCTTCATCACGTCGATGGAACCACCTTCAGCAAATAATTGTTTTAATTTCTCTTCCTTTAACTACAACGCGACACGCTGTGTATTGTTTACTCCGTACAAACAGGATTCCAGCACTTAGTTGAACGCGCGGGCGCCCTTGAGAGAAGTAATTTTCGATAGAGAGGCTGCTGGACTCTGTCGCGTCTTAATATGAAATTAATTACAGAGAAATATTTGTATAGCACTACGGCTGAGTGTTGGCGCGTAATTGTTTAGAAAGAGTATCACATTAAAAAAAAATGTAGTAAGAATGAAAGAAAAGAAAATAATAATCATAATTTTCAAGTCATTCTGTGTAACGAATAGACGACTGAGTATGCGAGAGAGAGAAAGAGAGAGAGAGAGAGAGAGAGAGAGAGAGAGAGAGAGAGAGAGAGAGAGATGGCTAATTACTGTACTGAATTAAATTAGAGTTGTGTGTGTGTGTTGGTGTGTGCGCGAGTTTTGTAAAGAAAGATGGCGGCTGTCTGTCACTGGGGATCGTGACAAATGACAGAGAGAACGAAACCTTCGTCGAAATGACGAAGCGTGTTCGTTGCCGGGGCTGAGGTGAGCCGGACCGGGTTTAGACGGGCGGAATATTCAAAAGTCGCCTTGGGCAGGTCTGGCGCCGAACTCGGTCTTTCATTTATATTGTGGTGAAGTGATAAAAAGTCTCTCACTTGTCTGATCATTACGTACCGCATTCATCCGACTCTTCCCGCCAATCAGTCTTCTATTTAAAACACGCGCACACACGGACACACACACACACACACACACATTCATGCTGTATATAGTAGTAGTTCGCTTCTTCTTCGTCGTGGTCGTCGCGGTCGCCGTTGTCGAATTCTTCTCCTTCTGCTTCTTCTTCGTGTACTTGAAACCTCCACCACTGCCGTGTCTTCCCTGACGTTTCATTCCGCTCGTAATGTAATGTAATAATAGAAGTGAAGAATACTGTACAACGAACTCCTAATGTTTGTTTACCGCTGTGTCTGTGTGTGATACGCGCGCGCATGCACACACGCACACACGACACACACCATGGAATGGATCATACAAGTATGCGCACATATAAGTTGACATGTTCGGTTGCTCCTCATCCTCAGTCTTGTGTGTGTTTGCTTTCCCTCCAGCTCTTCCTTAACTTGCTTCCTCCTGCCTATGGGTTTGGTATGCTTACAAAATTAATTTATTGTTTCTGGTTCTATCTATAACTGAACGCATATGCCGCGTAATTTTTCAGTTTCCATCGTCCGCAAACGTTTCTCTTCACATCCTTCTGCTGTTCGTCTCCAAATGTCTGTTCGCTCTCAGTGGCCATAAATCGGACCTGTAGGTTGATACACGTTTCACTTTCATATTGCAAATTTGTTTTTTATTGTCCTCAGTGTAGTTTTGTATCACAGTATACTGTTAATAAGCAATACCTTCTTTAGCCAGGCTGTTTCTTTCCCGGATTCCAGAATCTAGTGTTTCCCTTTACTGTAAAAAGCATTTCGTTTTTGGGATTGTTTAACTTAAATATGTGCCATGTCATTAAACTTAAATTTACAAAGATTCTGAAAGACGAGGGATTCTAAACCTGCGACACGCCTTCATTTAGCTCTTTAGGTGCATGAAATTGTGCCAATGCAGACAAGTTAAAATTAAATTTATACAAGCCTAAGCCTTCTGTAATTTAAAACTAGGTAAATTATGATAACTAAAGCAAGTATTATGCCATATCCTCTAAATAATTTGTTATTTAATGAATTATGAGTAGATTTTCTTCTCAACTAGTAGACTATACGCTTTTTAAAATTACCTTTAAAATTTTGAAGGTACATTTTATGCTAATTGTGAGTGTGTGTATGTGCGTGTGTGGTTTATTAATATTTTTAAATGTAATTAATCAATTCTAACAACAATGTAAAGTGCATGATGTTATTGATATTCTCCATTATCGTAACAAGTTTTAATTCTTTGATTTTTTTAAACTTGTTCCGGTCATTCAAGATTCACCTGATATCGAACAGGTGAAGTACCTATTACTATTAAAAATTTTGA
This sequence comes from Magicicada septendecula, assembly GCA_034769895.1. Lineage (NCBI taxonomy): Eukaryota > Metazoa > Arthropoda > Insecta > Hemiptera > Cicadidae > Magicicada > Magicicada septendecula. Next base: position 117,277,952 of record CM068375.1, on the reverse strand, counting down.
AAAGCAATAAAAATCGTATACGTTATTGAAAAGAACTATCAGAATCGTGAAAGCTATTGCATTTATAAGGCGGAAATTAAGCGTCATAGAGGTTATGCCAACATATTACAATCAGACACAATTGACTTACAATTTTCTGCGTTACTGTGCATTCACACACACACACACACACACACACACACACACACACACACACACACACACACACACACACACACACACACACACACACACACACACACACACACACACACACACACACACGTATGCTACTGTTTTTACTGTTTATGAACCGTTGTTCTACTCATTAGTTCTTCGTCAGCATTCCTCAGTTACAATTTACACGAAGGCTGACACAGATACAGATATAACTATTGCCCCGTTACAATATGCAATTTTACATAAAACACAAAAACACACCCTTCTTAAACAAAAAGGTTTAAAGGTAAAAATTTTCTTTAAAGGTTTAATGTTTTGTTAATCTCGGTTTTCCGAGGCAGCTCCCTTCACCTATATCTATGGCTCAACCAACTGGTACTTCTCGATATGTAGGAAATGTAGTTAATCAAAATTTTTTAGAATTTATTTTATAATTATTGTCTGTATTGTCTGTACTGATGAAAATTATAAAAAAACTTTAATAGTATTATACTGTCAATTTTAGGGGTTGTATAAGCATCTAGCTTCGTTGACATCTATATTCAAGACAAGGAATATCCATCAGTTCAAGGTCACATGATATAAAGTTATGATTAGACCGGTGATAACATATTGCAGCGAGACTTGGACTCTGAACAAACAAGTCGCTAACATAGTCAATACTTTTGAAAGGAGAATTTTGAGGAGAATATATGGACCAATCCAAGTTAATGGGATATGGAGAATGCGTCACAATGAGGAACTATACAAGCTGTATAAAGACAATGATCTGGCCACCACCATCCGACTAGATAGACTGCAATGGACAGGACACATCATTAGGATGGATGGGAGGCAACCGAATACTTTAGAACGTACTGTTTAGTCAAATCGAGGGTAGAAGGCCTGTCGGAAGACCCAAGCAACGATGGACATCGATCGCTAAAGACAGGGAAAAATGGAGGCGGATGATTATGGAGACTAAGGTTCGACTTCGAACTGTGACGCCGTAGTAGAAGAAGAATCTAACATTCTAGCGTCTACCATCTAGCATCTAGGTCCTACGGACATCTGGGTTCTCTTGATGCTAACCCTCTTCATAAGGAGAAATTAAAGTCTTTCGAGACTCTGGACCACCCAGTTGTTCTGTTTGTAACAGACGGTTAAATTCATGCACCCTATACTTATGATATTCTGAAATATCAAAGGGATTATAAAGGGCGACTTTATGTTTTATTTGTTATTACAATTTTGAACAGTGAGCTGCTGTTAGGCGCATTCAAACGAATTGATATGTTAGGGCTGATTTAGCGATTAAACATACAGGAAATACGTACGATTAGCTCCATAACTCATTGGCACCATATAATAAGCCACTCCACAGTTACAATGTGGCGAAGACCAGTTTATTTCACCAAAGATTCTGAAGATTCTGACTAATTTGGTCTGGTAGACAGCTGATAAATTTATGGTACACACTTGTTAACAAAAAACTAACTCTTGGTTAATTACGAAGCAAAATACGTGTTAATTATGAAAGTAAAATCTTTTGCCTAAGAGCAGGTTGAGGGTGAAAAAAACGTTTTAGGTTTTAGGAATGAGTTTTCCATTCGTGTTTCGCATTCCTTTGGTTCTGGTTGTAACTCGGTAAAATTATTTAGTACGTACTGACACTGGTGTTTCGACAGGTTTTGAGGACATGATTGTCTGTTTCTAAAGCGTGTACAAACATTTTGCTGCATGTTCGGGTATGACACGTTAGTTTAAATACGACATTTAAATTGTTTTATTATTGTACTTTCTATCATATAAAAAAATAATAATTAAATTTAAAAATGAATACGAGTGTAAGCACAAATTACTACGTTTTCGTGAGTGTTTCGAGCATAGTAACATCAAAATAGGCTTAACAGGGAACTACTTGTTTAGATAAAAGGCCACTTGACATTTACAGACTTGACATTGCATACATTTACAGACGAATTCGTACAGACGTATGTGCGCATGTGACAACTTTTTTTTGTAGTTGGCGATAGGTAACTTCAAACAATGAACTGTTCATGTACGTCTGTGTTCGGTAAATAGGGCGTCAGTACACATTATTATAGCAGACAGCATTAACATTGTAAAAACGGACAACTGTCCACAGTATATCAAGAAATATGCTGTTTATGCTTACCGTTAATTATTATTTTCCCATCTTTGTAATTAGAAACTAGGTGGAATATTACATTTTTTTATATATGTGGAATTTTAACAAGCCCTTCGTCGCCGAAAAAGGAATGACAAGGAAAGAAAAATAAAAACAAAAATAAAGAAGAGGTAAGAGAAGGACAGAAATAGACAGATAGGTAGAAGACGGAGAGAGAAAGAGAGAGATATGCCTTGAGGTTGACAGGAGAACCAATCAGACTAAAACAAAAAAAAACAAGAATAAGAAGAAGAAGAAGAAAGAAAGAACTAAGAAAAAGTTGTTTAAGTTTTTTAAGAGCGCACCACGAAAACCACTGTATATATACTAGAAGCATGGTTGTTCCATATTAATGGTAGGCGGAGTTAAAACAATAGTCTTCTCTCGAGTCAAGGTTGCATGGCGGCTTTCCTAACATAACAGGTAGAGAGAGAAAGAGAGAGAGACAGTGAGAGAGAACGTAGAGAAGGACAGAGACAAGGAGACCTGCAAACGAGATTTTGATTTATTACTTTGGAGATGGTGTTTTGTTTGAATCTAAGCGTGAGATTCAGACCTAAGGTTCGGCAAACACTGTAACGCGCAAGCGCAAGTGCGGGCCCATACTCGTACACACGAGTGTGGAAATGCTTATAATCATTTGATCATCGAGCCTCTTATATAATTACTAGGCTGCAATCATTACATGTATAATACAAAACCTAAAATTATCAATGATAAACGACGAAAAACAACATTAACGGGGAAAGCTAACTCGTTCTTCTCCACTGTTGATGTCTCTTGTCTTCGTCTCTGTTATTAGCCACGTTTTTGCACAAACACACGTTTATATGTTACAAGCGCCGCTTAAAACGTTTTTGTCGCTGTGCTATAATTTATTCCAAATACGCGATGCTCGCAGTATTTTTTTAAACTACCGTAATTCGGTCTGTCTAACGGGGGGGATCCAACGACAAATTTACACAATAGGAGAAAGCTGTACAATATTAGCAGCACCAGTTGTCTACCCCATTGCTGTGTGGGATACTTCCTCAGTCATACTCCTGTGATTTTTCTTCTGAGTTTAGCCACTGTCCCACAGTGTTTAGCAAGCCATCTCTTCAACGGGCAAGGACCTGCGTCGTTACGTCTTTATGTGACCTCCAAGCTGCAAGCGTCCTGGCTACCTACCATCTTCTCGCCTAGTAAAATGTTCTTGCCCACATCCATTTACCATTTTAGTTTCTTAAGTGTAAGTGGTATCACCTGTTCTAGTATAGTTGCTTATCCGTTTGTGTTTTTTAAAGTATAAACAAATTGTTCTACACTGTTATCCTCTGTTGGGTATGTAACCTAACACCACTTAACTTGTTCATTGAACAGAGACACGATGACGGAAAACAAAGTGTTTATCTTTATTCACTGACTCGTGAATCTAATAATCGATGAAATACGTAGCAAATGTGGATAATTTTGTGAACCTCATTCGGCAACAGGCAACCGAAAACTCAGTTATCATCCGACTACGTTGCGTATTTCGAGTCTCCGCAATGTTTGTTTTGAAACAAATACCTTTTTGTGCCGACTCTTCCGCGAGCGTACACAGACCGTTGTATCTTGCACACTCGTACTCGATAAACAATAATGCCAAAGCAAATCATACTCTTCATGTTCTTCCGTACCTGAACAAGCATACCGCACGGCCGAACTGATCAAACGAAACCGTCTGACCGCTATTCGGCTGTGGGAAGAGACAATCAACTGCTTTGTTGAAAACCACTTAAATGTTATGGGCGCGCGTGTGTGTGTGTACTAGTAACCTCCGAATATACATCGCGAAAGTCGTAGACATTAGGCTACCAGTGTTTCCAAACCACTTGGCACCCCTTAGTTAACCGTCTAGCAACTACACAACACAAATTGTTTGGAAATCTAAGCAATGGTGAAATCCCGGCCTGTAAATAACAACACACAGAAATCTTAAAATCTTGTTCTTCTTATAAAACGCAGCCGCCTTTCTGTTGTGTTTGCTTACAGTGAATTTTTTGCACAAGAACCCGACGCGTACAATTTTCGAACCTAAATACACGGACGCCCATCGTCGGTTTTTCAACATGTAGTACTATGGTATGTATTCACAGTTTTCTGTGTTATTTACCGAACCGTTAGTCGCTTCGAGGCGCCGATATCAAGATGACAGCATAGAGGCGACACATACGAATGTGACCGGTCATGAACGATTGTCACGAGACGAGCAACGTTGACACATACGGGTTATATTTCATTGTGATCAGGTAGCCTTCAAAAGTGGACACAGCGAAACTCCTCGTTCAATAAGAAATAGTTGATCACACAGCTTTGGTTAGCTGCGATATTAGAATGTCAATTTTTTTTTATTTATTTTTTTGCAGTCTGTTTACAAAATAAACATTTGGCAAAATTTGTGACAATATATATGACATGTAGAGGGTGGTCCATTGATCACTCCTCCTTAAGCACTAATATTACATAAATCTAGCCGGAATGTCCACTTGTTTGTGGCGTTTGAGTCTTCTTGTGTTGGTGCCTGCGTCTTCCATGAGCTTTTGAGCTATTTCGTTAGGGTGCGCTGTTAGTCTCTTACTGTAGTTACCGAAGAATCGTTTGATTTCATGACGGACAGAAGTCACTTGGAGGTCGTTCTCTATGACATTATTCGGTACGTACCAAGGAGCTATGACCATAGCTCGGAGCACCACATTCTGGAATCGTTGTAAAATCTCGATATTTGAAGTACTCGCTGTCCCCCACAGCTGGATGCCATATGTCCTGGTTGGCTTAAGTATGGCTTTGTAGATAAGGAGTTTGCTTTCCAGAGTTACAGGGGATCTCCTTCCGAGTAGCTAATACATTTGCCTGTACTGTAGTTTGAGCTGTTTGATTTTGGTAATTATGTGGTTTCGCCAGGTAAGGCGGCGGTCCAGATATATACCGAGGTATTTTACATCTTCCTTTTGCGGTAGTTGGCAGTTATCGAGTGTTACCGGCGGGCAGCTGTCACGTCTCATAGTGAAGGTAACGTGTGATGATTTAGTTCCGTTCGCATTTATCCGCCACTTCTTTAACCATTGATGGATTTCATTAAGGTTGATCTGTAGGTTACGTGAGGCGCAGGCAGCATCTGCGTGCGAGGCCAGGTTCGCCGTGTAGTCGGCGAAAGTGGCTGTCATAACTTGATTTGAAGTTGGAAGGTCTGCTGTATATATTAGGTAAATCACAGGACCCAGTATACTTCCTTGTGGGACTCCAGAGTTGACTTGATGCAAACTTGTAAATACATCTTGATGTTTGACAAAGAAGTATCTGCCTTGGAGGTATGATCTGAGAACAAGATAGTAATCGTGTGGAAGGAGTTTGTTTCTTCAATTTGTATAATAGGCCGGTGTACCAAACCTTGTCAAAAGCCTGGCTTATGTCCAGGAAGGCTGTAGAGCAATATCGTTTACCTTCGAGATCGCTGCTTATTTTATTTACAATGCGATTGACCTGTTCTATGGTGCCATCTTTTTTTCTGAAGCCAAATTGGAAATCAGGTATTGTCTCTCTCTTATGTAATATTGGTTGGAGTCTTTGAAGAAGAAGTTTTTCCAACACCTTTGATAAAAGAGGCAAAAGACTTATGGATGTTAATAGCGTGCATTGGTTTACCGGGTTTGGGCAGCATTACAATCTGCGCAACTTTCCACTGGTGCGGCAAATGGCCGAGTCGCAGGATGGAATTGAAAATCTGGGTTATCGCTTTCAGACATTTTTTCGTTATCTCTTGTAGCACTTTACCGCTAATCAGGTCATACCCTGGCGCTTCCTTGGGGTTGATTTCCCTAGTGATGACTGCTTGCACCTCCTTTAATTTGAATTTACAAGCTGGTAACGTCATCTGGAACGGGACACTTAGGAATGCAGCTACCTCGTCATCGTGTTCAGGTTCATCAGAATGATAGGTTGAAACACCGTATCCAGATAGTTTGCAAATGAGAATGTCAATGTAGTAGAAAAATATTTCAGTACTTCAACTCTCTCTCCCATCAATAGGCCTACTGTTTAGCTGTGTTATCATTGTCTGTTATATCCATAGCTATAATTATGTATTTCTTTTATTTTCTCTAACTGTTGTTCATGGCTGATTTTGGCATTGACTTCCTGTGTTCTTTTATGTATTTTTCAACTTATTCTGATGTTGTCACACAAAATAATATTTGTAATATTTCATAATGCTCGTAAATTTGACTTCTATAATCCTACCATAAATAGCAAAAACATCAGTATTCTCTGACACAGCCTCGTTTATTTAACATATATTGTATGAAATTAATATTAGGATTAGGTTTTATAAGGAAAGACGAGGAACGAGACGAGACCCGCTTCGAAGCAGCAATGACAACTGGAATAAATAATCAGAATGAATGGGAAAAAATCAGCTTTGGGAAAAAAGAAGGCAAAGTTATTAAGTTATTATAAACAATGGCGTTTAGTAAGACTAAATCATGCCATAAAACAAAAAGATCAGGGCATATCGCAAAGCGTACTGATTTTATCACGGACATTCTAAAAGGCAAAGTTTTAGCAAATAAGGACAAGGACGGCTCCAGCACAACTTATTTGAAGGAATGAGACAAAAATGAGAACGGTCAAGTCAAGGATAGATCAGGGTGTTTTTACTTACTACAAAGTAACATGATTTTGGAATTTCAAATAATTTTAAGAAATCATTCGGTGACCAGAGTTCGATAAAGACTTATTTGAGATATAGAATTTTAAATCGTGGTAGACCCAGGCTAATTGAGAGTCAAGACGAGTCTTTGTTACTAGCCTACAAGAATCAAGAAGAAACTTCATTCTGAACACAGCAACAAAATCGACCCTGCTTTCAAGCTAAGCCTAACCACGTGCACTTGATACGGTATTGTGAAGAAAGACAGAAACTGTGGAACGTATTCCAGCAGGGAAAGAGAGCGCATTGAAGTATCAACGCGATATTTGTGAACGACAGACATATCAAGAAAGGAAGAATAGTGACAAGGTCTACAGTAACACATGCCTCTGAAAACCATTTGATTCACGTTCAGAGCTGATGATAAGCTGATGAGATTCGAAAGAACGATATTACAAAACATTTCAACCCGTGGAAAACAACGGATGCCAGACAGGAATCTGACAAAACAAGAGACAGTGAATATTTTAAGCAGAGATAATGCAATAGGATATACAAAAGTCCAGAGTCTAAGATGGCTTGGACATGTGAAGCGAAAGATACGGAGGCTATGTTACGAGAATGACTGTATAGAGAATAGAGGAAGTCCAAAGACAAGGTGCGGAAAGAAATAGAGAGTAAGGATGGACAACAAATGAATAAACTATTGGGATACTTATTAAACGTAGAGAAAAACTTATAATTGTGAACGTAATAGTCTATACGAAACCACTAGTGAATCATCGCGAAAACAGAATCCCAGGAGCTCCAGAAAAATGGAACAGACAAAACCAATGAAACTATGTGGCCAGTAATAAAAAAACAATAATAATAATTACATACGGATTACAATTCGTCCGTCGTGCTGTACAGTACACCCTACTTTGCTTCAATCCAAAATAACAACCAAGCGAGTGAACGCCAGTTCGTGTGTGACATCAAATGTTGATTTTTTTCGGGTCAAAAGTTCAAAAGATTAAAACCCACTCACAATGAAACGTCTCCGCTGGCTTCGTTAGTCAATTCAAACTAACTAAAAGTTTTATATATTTTTTCTTATTTAATTTTTTATCTACACTTCTGACAAAACATCTTAATTGGCGTTTTCTTTCTTTGTACACACACAAACGTTTGATGTGTGTGTTTGTTTTTTATTACAGACACTTGTTCTTCTTTCTTTTTTCGTTTCAAACAAAGTGAAACAAAAACTCAAGACGCTCACGAATAAATATTAACAATTTGTGTCATTACGTATTCAGAATCAAAGATTGTGTCAGTTAACTTGTTTTCCTCATTTCTCGGAAGTCGTGAAGTTATCACTATCTGGTCTCGTTTTTTGTGTGAGTGCGCGCTCTATCGGTAACATGTTCCGGTGTGAAATTGTGTTTTTTCTCTGACAAATTGGACAGCTAATTAGTTAACTCTCTTTTAAAAATACGTGAACGCGCATGATTACGACAAGACATGAATGATACGGATTTTGTGATTTTGTAATTGTGGATTATTACAATAACGACTGTAAAATTAGTAGATACTAATTTCAACAATGTCAACGAATTTCACTGACAGGGAGGTACTGGAGAGAACTAAATAGCGGATCCCTAGTAAACAGAACGTCCAGTAAGCTAAGGCCCACAACGGGCTGTTGCCCTACACATATGTTCTATCCAATTTTAATTCATCATCATCTTCACAACAGGCCATAGGCAAGGAACTGACTGTTCCGCCTTCATCCAATTTTAATTTTTTAAACAAATTTCAGAGAATCTGCTTACAGTATCATGAATAAACCGGAAACTATGCAGTCTGTCTTCACTAGATTATGACAATTCCTAAATCACAGTATGGCTTAGGAATACCATTGCTGAACTGGCCATTTATCGAAAGGTCCTTTCGATAATCTCTCCTCTTAGACTCTACAATGTATATCAGATCTCTTTCCGTGGCAATCTTCAAGCCCCGCGTTGGTTGCGGTAATTTATAACAATCAGCTCGGGTCGTGATAGTTTTAATTCGACTCCTTCTGATGTTATATTAACGAAGTCCAAAACTTCGTAAATTTACCGCTATCTGTCGCTCTCGTGACCTCTCCAATACCTGTCTCTTCTTTCTTATCTGATTTAAATTAACTATTATTTTCCCGATTTTAGGCGCCAAATTGTTTGTTTTAAAAATTAAAAATTTTTCGTAGCTTTTCCTTCTTTCTCAATGAAACCGTATTACTTACCGCTCTGTGTCGGCTGAATTCGAAATTCGCTCTCTCGCGGCAGTATTACCAACCTGTAATTCTGGTAAAAAGTTTTCACTGTGCTATATTAAATAAATTAACACATAAATATGGTCACATGAAATAATAAACAGGTATAAATTCTTAGTATTGGTTTATTGGATAGCGGTTCTACTTTTTTATTGGTTATTACAGGAAATTATGAAAATATATAAAGTTATGCTCCGGCTTTGAATGATTTATAACTCAGCGGTTGGCTATGTTTGTTTGGGTCGCTGACTGAGCACCAATCGTCTAATGTCGAATTTAATTTTACAATGGTTATTCAGTCAAAAGTTCTTTGGATTACAGCAAAAGTTAACAAAAATGATTCGAGAAAGTACAATCCTTCACATAAACTCAATCAAATATTACGTTTTTTCTTTACACCACTACTCTTATTAACTAAAGTAATTGTGAGTTCAACTCGTAACTAGAGATCAAGTTTTATATCGTTGAAAACATATTTTGGTATTTCCAAATGTGTTATTAATTGAATTGAACAGTTTTTTGATAATTATTATTTGTTTTTTTAAGAGCCATTCAGTGTTTGAGTGTTTGAACCAAGTTAATTATGTTGTGTATCAGTGTTAAAGTGTAGTGAATCCAGTCTTTTGTTTTGTTAATTAATTAAATTTTATACTTTACTCCTTCCTTAACATCTGATAACTTATTTTCATATATGCTTGTGGCTATGTCTTCCTTCTTTTATTTCTTTTTTCGTTTTATATTTTTTATCTCTGTAATTCAAAATTTTGTTTAGTTCAATCTTGTTAATATGTTTTGCCCATCTTGTATTCCATTTTCATTAATTATTATATGGTTTTTATCTCATTTTATTGATTCTTTTTGCTAATTATATGGAGTGGCTATTTTTTCATCTGTACTCTACTGAAGCTAATAATGGACTGTTAATAAATTTGTAACGGTTTTTTGGTTCTAATTGCAAAACCTATCCTTTTCATTGGTTGAAACAATTTTGTACCCATTGTTAGACATAGCTTGTGCTTTCGCCCAAAATGGATAAATATTTTCTAATTAAGATAATTTGCTTGTATTACTATTAATAGCCTACTTCTGTTATTAGTACCATTGAATAGCATTTCTGTTTAATATTATTTTGAAATCAAACAAGACTATGTTCTATTCAGTATTGGCTGATTTAGTAGTTTGATACTTTTGTTTTTTATACTTATTTTGGTTTATAAGTGTGTTTTTGAAAGTATTTCGTGTTTTTAATGTTCCTTGGCTAAATATATTATGTTTACCTAACTTTTTCCCTAACTGAATGTTGTTATTTGTTTACATTTTACAATTTTCTCACATTTCTTTAGGCCTACACTTGCCTACAATGGTTGATATTGATTATAATTTAATTTTGCTCTTGTTTCTATTTCTTATTGCTTTGTCTTAATTTGTTTACAATTATTATGAATTTACATACATTGGTTTATGATTAGTAGTTCTTTACAGACATATTATTGCCTTTTACATCTACTGTATATCTAAGAAATTAACATTGCATATTTTTAGGATTTCCTCATCCTTTCAACACATTATTACTGCTTTTTAGTATTATTTTCCCAACTCAACATAACTTATTCTTAAGATTCTTTTAACAATTATAACATTTTCATAGTTTTATAATACTCCTGCTACCTTCTACTTCTTTATAACACAACTTCAATAATTGAGTATCCATCTTTTGATGTCTACTCTTCTTTTTATAACATAACGTTAATACTGTATACTCCATCCTTTGATGTCTACTCTTCTTTTTATAACATAACGTTAATACTGTATAATCCATCCTTTGATGTCTACTCTTCTTTTTATAACATATAACTTGTTTAGGTTTTGTTTATCCCTTTAACTTTAATAACTTAATATTTTAACACTAACATTTTTTATAACAGTTACTTATTCTTATATTTTTTGAACATGATACCTTATTCTATCTTACTAGTGTTTTGTCTTTTTCAAAACTAATTTCTATCACCGTACACCTACTTAATGTATTTTGACATATTGTTTATTATGCTAAGCACTTGTCCTTCGCACCTTTCACTTTCATATTATTTATTACTGGTAATTGACATTCTTTATTTATACATTTTTACACATGCACTTGGGTTGCTTTGCTTTACCTAGTGTTTGTTACCTTATTGTTTTTTTCTCGGTATGCACTGTTATATGGTTTTGGCAAGATGTACTTATTATTATTCAGGATATTGGTTGTTAAAACCATCACTAATTAACACTTAGTGTTGTTCACTTATTGTTTTTTTGTAACTAACTCCCTACCTACTTTATGCGCTCTTGGTTCAATTTAATATGAATGTTGTGATTATCAGACTAGCTCTATCACGTTTTATTCTCTATACATTTGTTTATTATCCTTTGATTTCATTGTTCCGTTTATTTACTATTTGTCTACTTAACATTTAGTCTACACTTACATACATAGAATTATATTATTTCTGCTGGTGGTTTGTACCTTCAAGGTTCAATTATTCATTTAATTATTGTCAATTTGATGACATTTTTATCATAGGTTTAATTACATTTATTTGGTCATTTGGCCAATCACTTGGTGTGGTCATTGTCATTGTCTAGTCTAAGTTAATGTCATTATTTTGCTATTTATTAAAATTGTCAGTTTTCTCATCTTATCTCTTCTTAGCTGCATGTTTTCTCTTTATATTATAAGGTATTCCCTCCCTTTTACTGGGCGGCTTTTGGTAATGTAACAAATGATATCGTCAAACAGTATTGTAAGACGAACTTGTGAATCGTCACTAAACTAGGTCAGTGTATGTCCAGCCAAATTCTGTTTCGTTGGCCAGGGTTTCGCCCGAAGAGGGCCTAGATAGTGCGGTCAGAGGAATGTGCAATGCTAGTCAGAAAAATGTGGGTATCACAGTCAGAAGTCAGGGATCACTTACGGTACAGGATTTGATTGCTTGCACCACGTTCTATCGGTTAAAAGTGTGCCCGACTTCGGATTAGCAGAAATTAATAATTCACTGCACCACGAATCATTTGACGAGCGATTCATCTTTAGGCAAGACTTCTCTTGTATTTCATCTGAGAGAGAGTATCGATTCAGGTGCGAGTCACTGCGGACTTATTCCACAGCTATAAAACACGATTAAGGATAATATGAATATTAATATGAAACGGTAATATTTTACTATTGACAAGCTTACCTTAGATCTGCCGTGTCGTAAACGTTTACCTTTCTGCTCTGCCAAATACGGTCTGTAGCAGTGGCGGCGGTAACGAAACGGGGGCCCCCCCGCGAAACTAATTAGGGGGCCCTATAAAAATGGTTAAATTTTGTATACGTAATAGGGGAAAACACTCAAATGAGTTTCTATTTACGTGTGTTTCACAACAATGGTTTGTGAATACTTTCTCGTCTATCACAAAGCGTTTGCAATTTGCAAAGGATGTTTTACACGTATACAAACTCTTAAAATTCATTGTTGCTAAATAGACAAAGTTCTATACAAACTATAAAAAAAACAAAATAAAAAGAATTATTTATTTTTACGTCAAAGATCTAAATTCAGACTATGAAACAGTACCGCACACAGAGTGTTAAAAATTTATTATTTAAAAACGAATATCAAAGTAACATTCTAGCCTTTTTCAAACATTTAAATTAGTTTGTAACTGAATTTGTGAAATTCTTGAATATACTCTATACACGTTCTCCTTAAGTCTAATCCAATTCAATAACACTCGAACTCAAGTAATGTACAATATTTACAGATGAGGATAAACCAAAGTTCACTGTTTTCCTAAGCCTAGTCTTCTTTTTTTAATAGCTAAGAACTTTTCAACCACTTCGTTGATATTAGTTTTTTTGTGTTTTTCAATGCTCAATGCTTAACAGTGCCAAGTCACTCAACCGAGTTTGGGCCATGGCACTTCTTAAGTATGACTTAATTAATTTAAGTTTTGAAAAGCTTCTTTCCGCTGTAGCTGTTGTGACAGGTATGGTTAAATAAAGCTGCAAAGCTGTAGTTAAGTCTGGGAGGCAGCTCATAAGGCAGCAGTTTTCTTCAACCAGTAAATTCATCATTTCTCGAATGCTTCTCTTGTGTACAATTTTTTTGGCCATCAGAGCTTTGAAGGATATTACTTGGTCAGGCAGTGATGTGGAAAGGTCACCAGGATACACATTTACCAGAGCCTTACTTTTCTCCACTATTGTCTCTTGTGAGAAGTTTACTAAATTCTGAGGCGTCAGGAATGAAAACCTATCATCAATGCAACGCAATCCTTCGAATCTCATTTGTAGCTGAGCTATTACAATATCTAGTGTTGCATTGAAAACTTTTACTTCAAATGATTTCACTGGGTCGTCAATTCTATGGTCAACTGATAATTCAGCAAAGAAGCGTTTTACAACTCGCTTACGCTTATTTTTCATGTTACAAGTTATGTCCCATGACTGGGCCAACTGTTTAGCACCAGCAAGAAAGCCGGCAAAGTCCTTTCTTAAAACTTTTAACTCATCACAAGCGCGGCTTAGAAACTGCCACGCTCTGCCTAGGTCAACAGTTGGCCTCTGTAGTGCTTTCGAAGTTATATTTACATTCTCTAAAATCTTAGATTCAAGGCAGAGCACAAGAATAAATTCAAAGTTTTCCAGGTGGTTTCTAATTCCTAATGCTTCTTCTGCCTCGGGTTTTTTTGAGCTGTATTGAATAATTTCTGTCAAACACTTAATCACAATTTTGAAATCATTTCTTAAAGCTAACAGACAGTCGTGTCTAGAAGACCACCTTGTTGGACATAGCTTTTTTAAAGTTAGATTTTTGGCAGAGCTGTCTTCTTTAACGGCAGTGTTAAGTTCTTGCCATCTATGTAAGCTTTCACTGAAAAACACATAAGTTTTCTGTACTATGTCATAAAATTGTCTTATTTCAGAAATATTTGATACTGAATCATTGATCACCAAGTTCAGGTTATGTGCAGCACAGTGTACGTAATCCGCGTTTGGGACTATATCCATAATTCTTTTCTGTAACCCAGAGTATTTCCCGCTCATTGTTGCTGCACCGTCATAACCTTGACCTCTACACTTACTAACGTCAATTTCATTTGTTTTCAAAAAGTCTAAAATCTTACTTTGAAACCCCTCACTGTTGGGATCCTTTATTTCTTGAAATCCCAAAACGGACTCACTAATCACAGTTTTATAATTGCCAGGAGATTCTTCTACTATGTTAATGTATCTGATTACAACACTCATTTGGTCAATCTTAGAAATATCTTGTGTGCTATCAACAATTATAGAAAAAAAAAGGAGACGAGTGAATCTGTTTTAGTAAGGCAGTCAATACTGATTTTCCTAGCAAGTTAATGATTTCATTTTGAATGTCATAGTGGAGGTATTTTGATCTGGTTTTTTCATTTTCTAAGTGTGCACTAAGGAGAGAATCGTAGCGAGAAATTAAAGATAGTATGTTCAAAACATTTCCACTTTCAGGATTTATTTCATGTATGGATTCTCTATGGCCAAGAAACGGCAATGAACACAGTGCCATGGTTCGAATGGCATCCACAATCTGTATGAAAATATCTTTCCATTTTTTCCGCTCATCGGAAATTTGATCAGCTACCGTTTTACTCTTTTTCCAAGTGGCATACGTGAGACAAGATTGTAAATGAGCATTGCTACTTTCATGAACTTTAATTTTTTACTGAGACCTTTCCAATCTCTAATATCGCCTTCACGCCAGCTTTGGGCATCAGCACTTTGGCTGAAAAGCCAACATGGTAAACAATAGACTCCATCTAGATTACGAGAGTAACAAAGCCAAAACCTGTGAACAATTTGGCCTGCTGCAGTTTTGAAAGAATAATATGCTGTACTGAAAGACCGCTTAGAAACGGAATCCTTCGGGAAAGGACCCTTTGTTTGACAAAGTTCACTTAACGTTATTAACTTTTTCACCTCGTCTGTCATTGTAGCTTGATTTTTATAGAATGCAATATCTGTCTCAAAACTTTGGCAGTTTGGATCGGAAGGGCCTGCTAAACTAGTTTTATTTGCGTGATTACTTATAACTTCAGTTGGTTCAAACTGATTTTCTGGTCCAGGTATGTCTTCGGACTGGCGAACACATTCAATGCCTAGCAGTTGTTCTTCTTGTTCATGTTGCAGTTGCTTATTTGTTTCCGTAGTTGTATCACTTGTATCCGACGGACTAATGTTTAAATCAGGTTTATTGTCACTGGCACAATCAACTTCAAGTCCGATTTTTGTTTCTTTTTCATTACTTGCACTTGACCCGGGTTTGGGTTTTGAACAACTTCACATTTTGTGATTTTTTAAAAAACTGGTCGAGTTTTGAAAGTTTACTTTTAGATTCTTCTCGTTGTTTTTGCAGTTTCCTTTTCGTAGCACCACTTAAATATTCACGCTTACTTTCCATTTTATAAACTCTGTCTCTAACACTCTAACTCTACACAAAATACAAAAACTAAAATCAAAGTTAAGTCATTAAACTTAAACGGCACTAAATTACGAAATGAATGCAATACAGTACTATCGCGCAGGAGATGCGACGCAGTACTGAGTACTGAACTACATTGTGTTGTGTTTGTTTACGTCTCCTCAGTGCCAGTGACTCATCGCACTGGACGTACGGGCAGGACAAGAGATAAGATAAGCTTCGCTTACAAACTACAAACAGTAATGTAATTTCGGAAAACGTAGTTTTTTTGCTGTCTATACACTTAAATAAAACGTATATTTCGTATTTTAAATACAAACTTGCCGGTAGTCGGACCCCATTAAAACTTTTTTTCCTATTATAGCTCGTTTCATATTTTTTTCTAGGGGCCAGAGTGGCGGGGCCCCCCCGCGCCGCGGGGTCTGCGGGGGCCTTATCGCCGCCACTGGTCTGTAGTAGTGGCATCATGAATGCTGCTGGGACAGATTATTATTATTCGAAAACGTACATACCCTATTACTCGTATAGGCCTATATTTAATTAACATGTAAGTTATTCGTGAGTACATTCAAAGAATAATAAATAAGTACAGAAACGAAGCGTATGATATTACGGTATTTTCTTTTCACAGTTTATTTTTCTTCTGTTTACTCCTAGTAAATGTTCTTTGTTGAAAGCATTAAAATATGTTTCTGCTTATTTCTAGCACGAACAATAAACGGTAATAGGATCAAGTTAGGGGTATTCACTTTTCCTCAATTACGTTTTTATTCTATATTTTATTGTTATAAACGAGAATTACTAAAACGATTATCCGGGCTGTAAGGCCGCGGTCTTCTACGCTACGAAAGATGTTTACTCGTACAACGTACAGAATCTAAACAGAATCCATGAGAATATAAACAGAATCCATGAGAATATAAACGACAATGTTTGTAATTTTGTAGATGCTTTCGAAACTTTGTTTAATCTGTGTATGTATAGTCTTCAAACGAACTTGAAGCTGAACACAGAATGATTCGTAGATCTTGTTGTCCATGATGTGTGCGAGTAATAATAATAATAATAATAATAATATTGTACCATATCTGAGCACGGAACACTGATACTATATTATAGATTTAAATTCATTTAAATGTTTCTTTAAAATTTGACGAAAGAAAGGAATCCTAAAATTACAGAATCTGCAGCCAAGAGCAAAAAGAGAAAAGGAATAGTGCAGAGACAATAAGAAATGGAAGAGATGCGAAAGTTGGCGAAGGAGTATTATATATAAAACTAGCATATTCACACAATATTATGTTCTGCGTCTATACACGTTATTTATTTATACAACGCGTAGACAGTCGGACGCAACAGACTGAGTGGAGCCGACGAGAAAGTCTAATTGGCAAGACGAGTACAGACAGCTAGTCTCACCAGGCGCCGTATTATCACCGTCAAGTTTCTGTTAACCTAAGTACCACCACGGCTAGTCTGGGTACGTTGAACATCTAACTGAATCTGTTTAATTAATTGATTATGTGTTTAATCTTTTTATACGCATGTTCAATGAAGTCATATTAACACTTTTTTTAACGAGAGCTTCAAAAGTATTGATTTGTCTGCTTAGTAATTTTTTAAAATATTAACACTCTCCTCAGTTATAAATATAGGTAACTTAGTTACATCGGTTTTAAAAATGAAATATTCTCCTGCCTACTCATCAACACGTAGAATTAAGAGAATACTAGTAAAGAGAAAACCCCGTGTGGAGTCCCCCAATTTTGTATATAACATGTTATTTTAGGCATTTAATTAAATAATTGTTCTTGGGAGTGCTCTTCACACCCTACAAATAATCAGCCCACTTTCTCCACTCTTTACTAGGAAAGTTGCCTAATATGGGGAGGTTTCTTTTAGTAGCTCGTAGATTCAGCCTAAATAGGTTTCGAAATTTTCCGTCTATTGCTTTTAAATATATATTAGATGGTATTGTGAGGTATTTCCATCCATCTTTACCATTAGTTTTTTATGTATTGACAAATTAACAAAAACATGAGATCTCCCCATATTGGGAACAGGGTGTCCCTAATATGGGGAGGTAAGTGTTCTCAATATGGGGTAATGTTTTATAATGGTAAAATTTCGATTATGAATATTTTTTTTTATTTTAATGGTTTTTTTATTCTCTTTTATTTGAAAATTTGTAGCATGCAATACAACAACATGATTCTAGACTAAGTTATAAATTAAAGATAAATATTTCATAATCATGATTTTAATTTGGAAAATAAAATATAATTAAATACATGATAATACACACTTCAAGTAAAATAATAACGGAAATAAAAAATTAACACATTCTCGTTACAAAAAAAGAACTAATAAAGGTGGAACATAATGTTTATAATTTACATTTGAAACAAATGAACACTTCATTCTCGGAATCAGCGCAAAGACTGTGACTCCACTTGAAACATTTGCTGCATCGTATCCAGTCCTCCCCGTTGTGGTCCTCGGAAAATAACCCAGCACAATAAATACATTCTGCATCGTCGTTATCTTCAGAGAGGTCTAAATCGCTACCAGAATCATCAATCTGAACATCGAAATCACTGTCAGAATCAGAGCTACTGGCTTTCGGAATCTTGTTTTTGGGAGCGTTTGCATGTGACGTAAGAGAAGTCCTCTTTCTTATTTTACGGGATTGAGTTGTTTTCTGATTTGAATGCGAATAGTTTCTTCTTGAATCTCTCTTCTTTCTTTTTTTCTGCTGCTTCTTTCTTCTTGAGTGAACTTTCCAATAAATTCTTGTATAGTGAACCAGTTATCAGCTCCGCGGAGCCTGACCTAGATGTACGAGGTTTTGCTCCCAAATTTCCGGCAGTTCCTGATGGCCCTGGTTGATTTACATCAAGTGTATTAGAAGGTAGGTCAGTAGAATTTCCATTTGTCGGTGATTGCTCAGCTTGTGTACAACTTGTTTCTTCGGAGAATGGAAAATCGTGATCACGGAATTTATTTCGGTCACATGGATAAAGACCTGCTTTCTTGAATCCACTAGCAGCTACCTCAGCAGTTGCTGCCTTGAGGTAAGCTTTACCAAACAATTCCCCAATCTGGTACACTGTAACAACGCGTCCAGGATGGTTTCTAAGCCACTGCTCAATTTCTTGGGCATAATAAGTTTTTAATGGTGACATAAACGATAGATCAAGAGGCTGCATTTTATTTGTAGCATGAGGTGGAATGCACAGAATATTAACATGATTCTCTCTCCCCAGATTAATCACTTCTAAATTTCTTGTATGTGAAAAATGCCCATCTAGAACAAGGACAACTGGGTCATCCATAGTTGGCTTCACATGTTTCATAAAATGGCGAAACCATAAAGTGAAAGTTTCTGTCTGTATCCACCCAGATGGATGGCATGCAAAGATTGATCCAGGAGGCATTCCGTCCATTAATTCTGGTTTCATATTTTTCCTTGGAAAAATAATTAGGGGTGGAACATAATGTCCAATTGCATTGGTGCAAGTAAAAACAGTAGTTAGACAACCCCTTTCAGCTGACTGAAGGCCACATATTTGTCGTTTACCCTTTAAGCCAATTATTTTTGTGTGCTTATGTTGCACGACAGTGACCCCCGTTTCATCACAATTATATAAACGATTGGGGCTGTGCTTAATGATTTCCATTGCTGGTTCAAATAAATCAAAAAACCGGGCAACAGCCTCTGGGGTAAATGATTTGGCTCTAGAAAATGAAAGACCCTGTGGAGTTCGAATAGACAGTTGAGGATTTCGGCGTAAGAAATTTTTAAGCCATTTTCTCCCAGCTGACTCATTTTCTATGAAGAAAGGGGTTTTAATTCCATTTTTTAATGCTAATTGAAATGCAAGCCTTCTTACATCATTTTGGGACAAGCCAAAAAAACGCTGTTCCATTTGTAGGCAATATGTGCAAGGTCCATTTCAATATCAACTGCCATTGTAGGCTTTCTCCCCAACTTAGTAGTAATCAGCTCATTAGATTCTTTATCAGAATTCGAAACATACCTCTCTAAAGTAGTCTGCGGTACACAAAAAACACGAGACGCTTTGTAGGACCCCATTTCCTTATTTTTAACAGCATTTATAGCCGCCTTCATCTGGTCTGGATCCCATTGTTTCCTCTTTGGAGGCATCTGAAAAATAATAAAATCACGCACAGTTAATATTGAGTATAATATAGACTACAACATTGGTAATATGGTGAAAGTTCAAATATTTTTTTCTAGATTTGAATAGGCCTAACATAATATTCTGTATCAATTTTTAAAAGAAGCTACGTATCAGATTCAATTTGACTGTATTTTAAATTTCCTGCAATATAATAAATGAATCTTATTGCCATGTAAAAAAATGTACATTACAATGCCCAATACAACATTTCATCTTTGGCTTCGTTATTTTTTCCAGTTTAATGGTTTAATTGAATGAATGTTATGTAATTTCATATTTTATAACAATGTTTACAAGTCAAAAAATTTATTTGAAGAATACATTCTAATAAATAATGAATGTTCCTAATATGGGGAGCCCCATATTAGCGACATGTTATCTCCCCATAATAGGCACACAACATTTCATACAAAAATTTTATTATTCTTGTAACACACGTCACCAAAGATTTTAGAAAAACCACGACAACAAAAGCTTATAAAATTGTGATTTTAATAATGTTGTGATTTTACAATTGCTTACCTTTCAAAAGAAACGATGAAACACAACGGAACGTAAAAAGTTTTCTAAACAGCTGTTTTAACACATCGACTCTCAATACAGTAATGGCGACCGGAATGCGTCTGGTTCTTCATGTATAAGGTGAAATGACGTAACTGTACTAGTCACAACATTCGCCGATAGAGTACACCTCTTGCTTGGTAAGATATTAGACCTCCCCATATTCGGAACCCTCCCCATATTAGGCAACTTTCCTCTACTCTCTGTAGATTAGTGTCGTTTTGATCGGGATGTGGTTTTCGTCAGTTTCTTCCGGTATTTGTATTTTACGGTATTCGCCAGCCTTCCATTCCTATTTTCGTTCTGGCCATCATAACTTGGACGATCCATCTTACCATTAAACCACCCATCCTTCGTGATCCTGGTAATTTCCACTGCTTTTTGTTTTAATTTTTTCTTCTAGTTCTCTGTAGACATACCAAATCACCTTTGTCACTGCGTCTTAATAAACCTCACACTTTATCATATTATATAATCCTTAGTGCCTTAAGCTTTCCTCCGTATTTCCTCCTTTAGTAATCTTCTCCTTTGTACATAATTTGGAAATCGTTTAACAACCAAAACAATAATCAGGACGTTAAGTGTCGTCAAAATTTAACATTTGTAGCGAAATTTCACGACTGGCATTTTGTTCGGACTGAAGTACTCTGTAAGTGATCCAATAAAATAAATATTAGCGTATATTTTTATGCAGTGATAACAAAAGGAATTAAATGCACTAAACTAAATTAAAAGGAACACAGCAGAACAACTGGTAAAAAACAACAACTTTACTTGTGTAATACCCTCTTAATAAATATGCCTACATCTGTACCATGAACCAAATATTATATTCTTCAAATTTAACGGGATAATATTTATACTTTTTACAAACGTTACTTTCTCGTATAGTGGTATTGATTGTTGATTATATTTTTTCTGTTCTTGTCACAAACGCACATTCCGCGGGCTCTTGTTGATTGTGTTGAAAAACACAACACGTGTCAGCCTTATTAATTATCGTTTAGAGGTTTTTTGTGTCTTGTTAATAAACCGGGTTTTTATATCTCGTGGCGTGTTCTGTGAAGGACATCTCTCTATCAGTATAATTAATTGTTTTTGAACTTGTCTTTGACTGCCTGCGTCAACTACTGATAACAGTGATAAACTCATGATTACATGACAGTTGTGACCCAATCACACGCACAAGCGTCCTCCTTAAATCATAAAACATTTGTTTTTGACTACGCGACTGACTATCGACTTCTTGATAGTCAAGAAAATTTAGTTGAAATGGCTTAGGAAATATTTTTCAATTGCTGCCATTAGAATTCTATCACTGTAGCACAATGTTTTTCGTAAAACGTGAACTGCTTTATAATTTGACATATCTCTGAGATTCGTCTTTCTTATACTTCATCGTCTATTGCTTCACAGAAGTCTCCAAAATTCTGGCTTTCTACTTCGGCCTTTGTCGAATTTGAACCAATTTTTTACAACTACTTTTTTCTAGAATTTAAATACCGAACCATTTTGTTGCAGTCCTGTACGGGTCCGCTCGTAGGACGTCTAATTATCGCTTTGTCACCTTAGTTATTTTGCTATCTGTAAGTAATAGATTTAAGTTTCTTGTCTAATGGTGCGCAATATATTTTGTCTCATGGTAGCCTACTCCTTTGATAAACGAATTTATTGTATTACCTTTTTGATCTGTTGGCACGTCTTAGGTAGATAATGAGAGATATACTCTGCTACACTTCTCTTCAATCTTCAAGAGACAGACTAATACTCCAGACGAGATATCCAGAATTGGTGAACACACTCTCTCTCTCTCTCTCTCTCTCTCTCTCTCTCTCTCTCTCTCTCTCTCTCTCTCTCTCTCTCTATCTCTCTCTCTCTCTCTCCTACAGCACTACAGCCCTTGTTGGGCCCTGGCCTCCTTCAATTTTTCCCCCCCTTCTCTTCTGTTGGTAGCCATCTTCCACCAGGAACGCACTTTCAGTATTTCTTTCGCATCCTCATCCACCGCGTCCTCCCATCTTCTCCTCGGTCTTCCCACTAGTCTTTTTCCGTGGATTCTGGTATTCAATAGCTTTCATGGTATTCTGTCTTCCTCCATCCTGGCTACATGGCCAGCCCACCTTAGACGCTGTAGTTTTATGTATTGTGTTAGCGGTGGTTTTTTATAGGCGTACATTCGATACAAGAAGGAAGGATACTAGTATATTGCAATTGAGTGACATTGTACAATTGAGGTGGTTCTTTATACATTTGATACAATTCAAAGTTATATCTTATTCTCCAGCCGTGTACGTCATTAACTGGTCCCACGATTTTCGTAATATTTTTGTTTCAAAGATATCGATAGTGTTTGCTGCTTTTGAGTTCAGGATACACGTTTCGCAGCCGTAGGTTAGGATGGGTCTTATTATTGATTTGTATATCCTTAGTTTCGTGTTTCTGTGAATGTTTTTGGATCAGATACTTGATGTGGCGAAATACGCTTTATTGGCTTGGACTATCCTGTTCCGGATTTCGGCTTCTTCTCTGCCGTTTTTTCTTATATGGTTTCCAAGTATTTAAAGTTGTCCACCTTTTCGATATTGTCGATTGTTCCGTAGTTTCTTGTCTTCTAGTCTGCACTAATATTTTTGTTTTATCTATGTTGATTTTGAGGCCTATATTGCTAGCATTTTCTTTGAGCACAAAGTACGTTTCATCTGCTGCATTTTTTGTACTACACATTATGTTGATGTCGTCCGCGTAGGCTTCTAATTGGATCGATTTGTTTGTCAGTACGGAACATAGTACATGTATAAATAAAATTAAAGATAAAAAGGTTTTGCGTTTCAGTGAATCCGTAAGACGTCATAGTATTCAACAGGCAATGAAATGTCAACAGGTTTTTTTATTGCTAACAGTAACTGTGTGAATCGTACACGCACGCACGGAACCACGTACACGCAACAATTGATGTACAGTGTAATGATGTTATATAATTGATTAAATCATAACCGAACAATAAGCAGTTGTTCCCATAAACACGAGCTTGTACGCGTTCAAACGTTGTGTACTGCAAATCGATACTAATAAATTTGAGATCGTATTTTTTATATTATTTAATATTTTAAGCTATACTCCGGAACGGTAGAGTGGTTAAAGCATAAAGTCTCCATGTGTGATGTCAAGCGTCAGATGAATGAATACAGAACCTGAACGGACGACCACAAAGCGGCCGATAGCATGGGATCTGTACACTTGTAAGGGTAGACAGAGGGTACAAAACTTCAAGTTTCAGTAACTTGGATCACAAAACATTTTTCCATCTCGTAACATCGTTCCACTTAGGATAGAAAGTGTTGAAAATGTGTAACTTAACGACAATTAAATGTTAATTAATATCGTTTCACTCTTAAACATTGTAGTATATGTAAATGTTCAGTTTGAACATCACATAAACTTAAACAGGTCATCCAAAGATGATTTTATCAGACAGAGGTTATCTGTGCTCTATTTCTACAAGTGGGTGCAGGTGGATGCATGTTCTTTAGGATATGCTGTATTGTTATTTTATCTATGTACCTGACACGGAGTTTGATAACTGTTTCTATTTGTTGGTACCGTCAGATCTCCTTATAGAACTCTTATAGATATATTATACCATGTAGATATATATATATATATATATATATATATATATATAATAAATAATAATAATAATATTTATTACCAATTTTCCTTTACATATAATAAAAATTATACAATAAAGGACCTATAGGGGGCATAAATGCCCGTACACAGGTTGGTCCTTAGAATTAATATTTATATACTTAATACTAATTGTGAGTTTTACCTCACCGATCATAGTAAATATTAAAAATAAATTATTTTTCAATTTTAACAAAATTTTAGTTTGTACTAAAACACAATTCAATAAATAAATGAAAAAAAAAGAGAAAAAAAGGTCCATATCATAATAGACTGTTTTTTTGATTATTCAATAACAATGTTCCTAACTTTTTCTTTGATTTTTTTTTTAAGCACTTTTATATTTACACTTAGATTTTTCAGTTCATTAGGTAAGTCATTAAAATATTTTATGGCATAATACACATAGCTTCTTTGCCCAATACTTAATAGGTGTCGCGGCAATATAATATTTTTATACCGTGTGTTGATTCGATTTTGTAAAAACTCACTTTTTAGATCATTGTATTGATAAACTATAGAATTCACTACAAACACCTGTTTAATATTTAATGGTTTATTCGAATCTTGTTCATTGACTCCTATAATTTTAAGAATACACTTTTGCAGCCGATCCAATGCATGTATATATATATATTACATAATGTAATATTAATAATAACGTAATGTAACGTAACGTAATGTATATTATTAATGTATATATGTATATATATATATTACATTTAATATTTATAATTAAATTTACCTCAAGATGTTTGTACAGTAGCGCGGTAATTTTTGCATTTATAGGTTGGCTAATCTGCGCTTATAACTTGCTCAATTCATGTCCGTACATCTGGACAGTTCGTTTAATACGTTCGCTAGCGGCGGTCGGCCTTGCGCCCGCTGCTATACTGTCACATTTTTCTTCTTTGTCGCGACAATTAATGTAGGCCTTAGGCCCAAGACTTTATATATGGCCTTCTAGGCTTTACTTTACTTTCATTAAATTAATTATTCAATGTAACATTACGACTTGTATTTACGATGCGCTCATTAGCCAATCTTATATTCAAACCATTTTCAATGCTGTATATGTGAATAATTTTCAATAAATGTATTAACTACAGTCCACTCTCTCTTCATCATTTCTGCATCCTGGCGAATTAATTACTACAGTAAATCGACATTCACGAACACTTCATACTTAACATTTTTTTGGTCGCTCCGGACCTGGATTCCCGGATACATCATTCACCTATTTATTATTTTTCTGCCCCAATTTCTGGCCATCACGGGCGACTCAGCATATCCGCTGATATGACCGTGGCGTGATTCAACCAGCATTTCGCTCGTCGCCTTTGAGCCTCCTGGTGACATCATTGCAAGAGCTTACACCTGCTAGCTTCAGTACGTCAGTCAAAGCAGTCATCTCTCCGAGCTGTGTGTTTGCCATCTTCTCCACGGCGTCGACGCTTCAGGACATCGCCCACAAGGTATCACCTCACTAACATCATTTTAAGGTGCGTACAATGGCTGAAGAAGGCCTCAAAGTGTTAGTCAGAAAGAGAGGCGGCTTAAAGTCCGCAATAGTGCGTATACAATCAGCTGTCAGTAACTTTGATAGAAATTCTAATACAAAACACTTTTTAACAGTCAGACTTGAAAGTTTGAAAAGCTTGGGAACGAAATACGATGAGGTACAGTCCGAAATCGAACTTATTTGCAAGGACATAAACGCTGCTCAAGAAGACCGAGTTGAGGTCGAAGAAGTGTTATATTCCACAGAAGCTAATATTTTACAATTAATTGATACCTTTAATGTTCAGACTGTACCTCCCGTATTAACGGGCCATATGCAATTAAAACCGATAAGTTTGCCCTGCTTCACAGGCAATATCTTGGAATGACAGCATTTTTATTCAATTTTTTTGGACTTGGTGCATGCAAGATCCGATCTAACGTCAGTGCAGAAACTACATTATTTGCATTCTTCTCTAAAAAATGAGCCGTTAGACTTAATTAAATCACTACCTATTTGTAATGAAAACTACTCGATAGCGTTGAGTTTGCTGTCCGTAAGGTATGACAACAAGTTCATACTAGCAAAGTACTACATTCAAAATTTACTTGAAGTCAAGACAACAATTAAAGATTCTGTCCAAAGTTTGGCAGAATTCACAAACACAATAACGTCTTCCGTTAATTCACTGGCGGCAATGGAACTGTCATTGAATTCATTCGAGCTTATCACTATACAATTATTATCAGCAAAACTCGACCATACTACTTTTAAATTATGGAAGGAGTCTATAGACCGTGATAATCTTCCTAACTTTCGAGATTTCACTCATTTTTTAAACGCACGTAGACAGCTGTTAGAAAATACACTGCCTATCGATGCCGGACAGCAACTCAACAAGCTAAGTTTAAGATTCAATAATAAATCTGACAAACATAAATCACGAAACGCTGCTGGCAGTACTATATTTAAGAGTTATCACTCAGCGTCAAGTAATTATTCATGTTTGTGTTGTAAATCTAATCATCCAATTTACATGTGTAATAAATTTCGTGCACTAAGCACCGCTGAGCGAGGACAATTTATATCAAATCACAAATGTTGTACCAATTGTCTTAGATCAGATCATTTTGTATCTAATTGTAAGATTAAGCAGGCATGTAAGATCTGTTCAAAACGACACCATACATTGTTGCACATAAACAATGTGCCGAAGCCAATCTCTGCCAGCAGCAGTAATTACTGTTCACTCAAATTACAATCCACGAATAATATTCTTTTATCAACAGCAATTGTGTTTGTCATTGACCAGGCTGGCAACAGACAAACCGCAAGAGTTCTTCTGGATGCGGGTTCACAAATAAATTTTTGTACAGAATCATTTGCCAAGATATTACGGCTTAACTTGACTAAATCCAACATACCGATTACAGGTATAAATAATACCGCGTGTCATGCCACTAATCTCGCGTCTATACGCATTATTTCTCGTTATCAAAGATTTAGCTTCGAGGCAAAATGTGCTGTCTTATCTGCATTAACCCATAAACTGCCAGCACAATCGTTTGACATAAATCAATTTAACATTCCAGACAACATTTTTCTTGCTGACCCAAATTTCAACATATCATCCGAAATCGACATACTGTTAGGGGCGCAATTCTACCTGGATTTAATTTTAGCCAACAAATACGTACGCGGTTCTCATTTTCCCATTATTCAGGAAACAAAGTTAGGCTACGTTTTGGCAGGCAATCTGCCCAAACACTGCCGCTACAAGGGTCCTGCTGTTTCGTTCCTAGCTAGGAACAACGACGGTCAAATTTTGCAGTCTCTCGAAAAATTCTGGGAAGCAGAAACTATCCCTGATAATACACCTGATAACGAGTCAGCTTCTGAGGAGCATTTCGTGGGGTCTACTCATCGCAATCAGGAGGGTAGGTTCGTTGTTTCACTACCATTTAAGTCCGACCATCTCCAGTTGGGGGAATCTTATACCAATGCTGAAGCAAGATTTTTGAATTTAGAACGCCGATTCAGGCGTGATTCTAAGCTTGCGCGCGATTACGCAAACTTTATTAATGAGTATAAGGATCTTGGCCACATGACGCTTATCGATAATTTCTCTATCAATTCTGGGGTGTCAAATACTTACTATCTGCCTCACCATGCCGTTTTTAAGCAGTCTAGCTCGACCACAACACTGCGCGTCGTTTTTGACGGTTCGTCCAAAACTACCAATGGCCTTTCTTTCAATGACATATTGTTGGTAGGCCCGAATGTTCAACAAGACCTTTGAACATTCTTTTACGTTTCCGCATGCATAACTATGTTCTCATCGCCGACATCGAGAAGATGTATCGACAAATTCTGGTATCTGAAAAGGATTGTCACTATCAACGTATTCTGTGGCGTGACTCTCTCCTCGAACAATTTAAACACTTTGCATTGCGAACTGTAACCTACGGCACGGCTAGTGCTTCGTTTTTGGCCACTTGCTGTCTTATTCAAATTGGTAAGGACCATGAAGCTTCTTTTCCTGATGCGGCGTTGACGATTTCTAATAGAAATGATTTCTATGTCGACGATTTGCTAACCGGTGCAGACACCATCTCTGATCTGACCAAGTTGAAATCTGACTTAGGTACGTTATTGAGTCAATACGGTCTCACGCTGCATAAATGGGCATCTAATGAACCCAGGGTGGTCTCAAGTCATGACAATTATCACTCCCCTTAAACAAACAGGGCAATGTGCGTACCCTGGGCATTCTCTGGAATAACACTGCCGATTCATTCCTGTTTGACATTAAATCATTCCCCGTTGAACCAAGCATCTCCAAGAGGAGAATTCTATCGATTATCGCAGGCATATACGATCCACTTGGACTGATCGGTCCCATTGTTTTCTTGTACAAACAGTTTATGCAGCAACTCTGGCTTTGCAATCTTGGTTGGTCCGGGCAATTACGTTTGGCTTGGCATTCATTGTGCGATAAATTGTGTCTGATTAGAAAAATTGTTGTCCCACGTTCTATTCGTTGCAAGTTTGAGGCTAGTATAGTTGAATTACATGGTTTTTCGGATGCTTCTGAAAAGGGGTTTGGGTGCTGTATTTATATTAGAGTCATTTATCAAGATTCATCGGCCTCTTGTCATCTCCTGTGTTCTAAATCTCGCGTGGCTCCCCTACGACAGTGTCATTACCTCGCATCGAACTCTGTGCTTTCTTGTTGTTATCGCGACTCGTATCTAAGGTCGTTCCTGCGCTTTATTCGTTTATTAATAGTGTTCATTTATATTCTGACTCCATGGTGTCTCTTTACTGGATTCATGCCCAGTCCACGAGGTGGAAAACCTACGTCGCTAATCGTGTTGCCGAAATTCAGCGTCTTACGCAAGCCTATACTTGGCATTACATCAATTCTAGACACAATCCTGCTGATATTATCTCTAGGGGGTGTCACCCTGACGTTTTGCGCGATTGTTCGCTTTGGTGGCACGGTCCCGCTTGTTTGTCTCAATCTTCCGAGTCCAATCCTTTTCCACCCTTTTTACCTTCTAATCCGTCGTCTTCTGAAGTCACTGCGGAAGAGAAACAAACCCCCAACCTTTCTCTAATGTCTACCCTGGCTATTGACCTTTTTAAGGACTTTTCTTCGTTGCACCGTCTGACACGCGTGTACGCTTACTGTTTTCGGTTCATCAAAAACACTAGACTCTCCAGTGCTGACAAAATAACGGGCGCTCTTACCCCCGTCGAAATTCATCATACTCTTAATTTCTTCATAAAACAATCTCAGTCGATCCACTTTGCTGCCGAGATTAATTGTCTTCGTAATGGGTCTTCTGTCTCTATCAGGAGTAAGTTGTCTTCTCTCGACCCGTTTCTTGATGAGTCTGGAGTAATACGCGTTGGCGGGCGATTACAGCAGTCGCAATTACCTTACGACACTAAGCATCCTATTTTCTTGCATCCATCGGCTCATATTACTCGCCTTATTATTGAACGCGAACACATTCGTCTGCTTCACGCTGGTGCTCAACTCGTGCATCACTCACTGCGTCAACGTTGGTGGATTATTAATGCCAGGTTAGTCATTCGCTCCATCATTCGTAAATGTGTCAAGTGTCTCAGGTTTAGTGCCAAACAGCAGGTTCAGAGGCTTGGTATTTTACCATCTCCTAGAGTCACTCCATCGCGGCCGTTTCTATTCTGCGCGGTTGATTATGGTGGTCCCTTCATGATTCGTCATGGCGGGCAAAAATCCAGAACTCCCTCTAAGGCATACGTGTCTTTGTTCATTTGCTTAGCAACCAGGGCCATTCATTTGGAATTGGTTTCCGACCTTACAGCCAATGCGTTTATAGCTGCCTTACGTCGTTTTATGTCCCGCAGGGGCATACCCAGTCAGTTATATTCTGATAATGGCACAAACTTTAGGAAGGCCCGCAATGTTTTACACGACCTCTACAATCTTTGGCATAATAAGGATGCCACCTCATCAATCAAATCATTTACGGCCTCTCAGGGTATTTCATGGTCATTTATTCCGCCCTCGTCACCTCATTTTGGTGGTCTTTGGGAGAGCGGCATAAAGAGTTTAAAGTTTCATTTGCGCCGCGTGGTAGGCAAGTCTATACTCACCTTCGAGGAGTTTACGACAGTTTTGTCTCAGATAGAGGCATGTCTAAACTCTCGCCCTTTATTTGCCATCTCATCGGATGTAAATGATCCGGTGCCACTTACACCTGGCCATTTTTTGATTTGCGCACCATTAACGGCGATACCGGACCCAGACTTATCTCATGTTCCTATCTCTCGTCTTGAACGTTGGCAACTTCTCCAGAAGTTTGTCCAAGTCATTTGGAAGGCTTGGTCTCGCGACTATTTACACCAATTACAACAACGTCACAAATGGAAATTCGCAAAGGATAATGTTTCCATTGGGGACCTAGTTTTACTTATTGAGGATAACCTACCTCCATTAGCCTGGAAATTTGGTGTAATTACCGCCACATTTCCCGGCCCAGATAACTTAATTAGAGTCGTAGACATTCGCACGCCTACTGGTGTTTTGCGGAGACCAGTACATAAGCTATGTCTGTTGCCAGCGCGGGACGAGACTTGACACAGGGTTATTATGATCATGTAGCACAATGCTATTTTACTTGGCCATTGGCTTTATTATTTTATTATATGACCATTTGGTCAACTTAATTTTGATATGTATCATCACAACATTTTCATGACAATTTACACCATTGAGTGTTTCTATACTAAATTTGCATGTGACTTGTAAGTTCACAACCATGCACTGTGCTATCATCTCTATACTCATCATAGTTTCATGGTGGTATATTTGCTATTTTGTATTTATATATTAATATTTTGTGTGGCATACTAAGTCCTACGCATTTACATTTTGAGGGTATTGGGTATGTGTCATGTTATCGGTGGTATTGTTTTATAAAAATTTGTTACATAATATTCGCATGGTTTGCAGTTATACAACCATGTATGCATTTCTTGCACAGTTGTTAATATGTGTGATTTATTGTTCTATGAATGTATTTCTCAGTTGTTCAACTCATGTATTATATATGTAACCACAGTGTCGTATTTGTTACTTATGCCATTGCGCTTATTCATATTTGTAATTAACTAAATTGGTGTTTATTGTATTTATTATATAACTTGCATTTATGTAAAACATATTATTTTTTGCGTCTACTGTCTGTAACCACGCCACGCCTAGATTTTATTTTTATATTGTATTTTTATATGGTATTTTGTATTTGGTGATTATGCATTGCACAATTATCATTCCTACTTAATTATGACATACATGTCATTACATATGTGCTCGCAATCAGTCAGCTATCTATAGCTTGTTCTCACACAACAATATATTGTAAATTCCTGAAACTTCAGGTATAGCATGACTCACTCAACTTTATGACGCCATGCTAGATTTACGTCTAAACATGTATAATTTGTGACAATTTATTTGTTCATTGCATGCAATACTCTGTACAGGTCTACTGGCCTCAACTATTTCACGGTAACCATCTATGACTTGCATAGGGTTACAATTTATCGGGCCATCATGTGATGAGTTTCCGATCATGCATTATTACACATTGTCAAATTATGTACTATGTTTTATATCGTTCAATATTGTATACATACAATATATTTGGGCAATACATTGCCAGCGCTTACATTTTCAATCATGCATAAAATCACTTTGCACACCAACCTTGGCCTACTAAACGCTTATCTTTATTAAGGCTTATCTTTATTCTAGCTTATCGCTAAACCATTAATGCACAACTGTTATCTAAGATTACAACTCAAGGTTCAATGCAGCCTATTGAGATTAACTTTCATTATTAAGAACTCTGTATTTTATATAATAAGTTACTAAAATGTATATAATAAGATACTAAAATGTATTAAAAAATCTATTGATTTTTGCGGGCAGTTATGTACAGTAGCGCGGTAATTTTTGCAGTTATAGGTTGGCTAATCTGCGCTTTTGACTTGCTCAATTCATGTCCGTACATCTGGACAGTTCGTTTAATACGTTCGCTAGCGGCGGTCGGCCTTGCGCCCACTGCTATACTGTCATATTTTTCTTCTTTGTCGCGACAATTAATGTAGGCCTTAGGCCCAAGACTTTATATATGGCCTTCTAGGCTTTACTTTACTTTCATTAAATTAATTATTCAATGTAACATTACGACTTGTATTTACGATGCGCTCATTAGCCAATCTTATATTCAAACCATTTTCAATGCTGTATATGTGAATAATTTTCAATAAATGTATTAACTACAGTCCACTCTCTCTTCATCATTTCTGCATCCTGGCGAATTAATTACTACAGTAAATCGACATTCACGAACACTTCATACTTAACAATGTTATTTTTCTATTATGGTACATGTTTCGAGAACAGGAACTCTCGAAACATGTAGCAAATAGAAAAATAACATCTTGAGGTAAATTTAATTATAAATATTAAATGTATTATATACATCAAGAAACGGACTGTAGCAGAAAGTGATTGAATATATATATATATATATATATATATATATTGTAACGAGCGAAGACTCGTGTGCACTACTTTGCCACACGTTGGAGTCGTCAATCTGTAACGATTAAAATCGAGGCGTCCTTCTTATTTAAAGTCCCACGATGGGTTCGTCAATCTGTATAACGATTAAAAAGACTCGTGCGTCTCTGTAAACAATTTTTACACTTATTTTTTTTATGTGTATAAGTGTTAATGTGGTGTGTTCACCTCACACCGGTCGTTACAATAATGGTTGTCACTACTGAAGTCTGTAGCGTGGTCCAAATTATCAGTACAACCCACCTGTTTATTCATAGGGGTTGCGAATCCCGGGTGGCGCCAAATTGTTTATATTAAAACAATTAAATTTGTTAAATTACAAGTTAATAAGTGTTGTTAGCGTTGATGGCTGGAGCGTTCAAATGATTCCCGCCGCTGTACTGCTTGTCGTATTGTCCACTCGTGAAGAGCGCTAGTTGGTTACTTATTAAAAATTTGCTAACACACATATATTATACAACGTCCTATGAAATAAAACGATGGTAATACTCTGTACTGTAGTTTTAATGCAATTTCAGTCATTAATTAATATGACAAAAGTATTAAAAATGGTTTTTTTAACAAATTGCTCCGGCTTAGAACATGAAACACATACATCTCAAAGTTGGCGAAATTGGTTTTGAAACAAATTATTTTGATGCCGTCATGGCCTCTGTTTACATACAATATATTAATCTGTTCAAAATCTGGGGTTCTTTGGATTATAAAATAAAACATAAAAGCTGGTTACATGAAAAGTACACTACCATACCTTATACGTATTTAAATAGTATAAAGTGTTTTACCAATTGTTCGGTAGTGTCGTATTATTTGTTACAAAGTTCGCACACTAATGCGAGGTTATATTTTAATTAACAATTGTTTTACGTAAGTTGATTATGCTTTAAACCTTTGAAAGAAAATTAATTTTGTTTAATAGTTAGAAATTTTGATTGGCTTGAGAAATATTTAAAGTAATTTGGTTTCTGGGATAAAGGAATTTAGTTGATACTTACAGTTCAGACAGTGGTGATATGTTGTCGTCTGGGGTGATGGACATTCATCGATTTTGGGCTGTTTTAGGCTTCGGGCATCTTCTTCTATCTCGTCTTGGTACTTTCTGCTATTTAATTTCTTTTATTTGGTTCCAGGACATCGTTTAATATTAGAAGATCTGCATTTACTCGTCATTGGTTCTTGTAGTCGATTTCTGAACGTCTTTTGAACTTTTTAATGTAAAATTTTAGTCATCACAATCTTGCGTACCTCTTACCCACGCGTCATTTTTCCAAGTCTAATAAATTTAACGGAAAATTAGTATTCAACGGCCCGTTTCTATGGTAACAGAAACCCTTTGATTGGTTAAGGCCTCTTTCAAAAGCATTGTTAAGATATTTGAAATTTTTATTCAAATTTATTATATATTTTCTGAATGATTTTATTACTTTATCGTTCCTTTGGGGTAATAAATAATATCACTATTGTCGTTATTTCCTTTCGATGTTTAGAATGATACCTCATAAGGTCATATTCTATTATACATTAACTTTAGTCTAATTATTTGACATCTGATAACTTACATATCTCTCTTAAATTAAACTTTTATAATAACATTTCTCTTTTAACCTGATTTATACATAATTACTGGCTATTTACTTGTCTTAGATTAGTAAATTTCCTTGTGAATTTGTTACAATTGACATTTGTGTGTGTCTGACAGTTATGCATTTTCATTGGCAAAAGTAGCCATGATGGTATTTTACTTATTTCCTTTAAATTACATTTTAATTCAGCCTGATGGGCTTCACTTTATTATTATAATTGTTTGTGTTCCGTTTTGATTCTGTTTGTGTTCTGATTTTATGTCAATATAGTTTTCATTATACATCTTTAAAATATAACAATTAGGCTTATGGACTGCAAGCTTCTTTCAGCCATATCCTCTTCATAACATTAAAACGAACTATTCTTTATATGTTATTAGTTACTGTTGATTTAACATTCATTTCATTCTTTTGCTATTACTTTGAGTGAGAAACATCATCACTTCCTTCAAACTCATTAAATTTATTTTCCCTTCTAACATGGGGTGTTTTTTAATTGTATACTTAATTTTAATGCATATTCTTATTTCATTACTACTACCTTCCTCCATTCCATGTTAACACAAACTGTTTTTACATGGGCTTTCTCCCTGAATAATACTACATCCTTTACTTATCTCTATTTTAAATACTATTTTTAATTATTCTTAATTATATGATTGTTCATAAGCTCACTTACATCATTGATTGGTTTATCAATGATTTATTAAGTGTTTTCTTATCTATTAATACATTTTTATTACTGATAATATCTTTTTCCACGTATCACTTTCACCTTTAACTAACTGGTGTTTACCACTGATACACTCACTATTTTGGGGTATTTACTCTTTCACTATTGCACTTTTTTTTGTTTCACTGTTTATATTAAGTGTTACTTAGTGGGTAATCCCTATACTTATTTCTCTATTATTTCTCACTATTTCCTTATAACATAATACTTATTATTAATGACATTTGGTTATTTACATTTCATTAAATCTAACTTTAATAATTGGGTTAGTATACTTTTCTTCACTAAGTTACTTTTTAATTGTCTTTTGTTTAAAACATGTATATAAATTATTTCATTTATAACAATAATATTTGTTTTCATTAGTGGATAATTATTTGGGGTTTATTTACAGTATTCTATCTTTGAGTATACCATTTATCCCTTTTATATGTGGTGTTTGTTACTTCTTGGTTTCACTTTGTCTCCTCTTCATTCTTCCTCTTCTTCTTCTTCATCTTCTTCAACTTCAATTGTCTTCATCTTGATTCGGTTCTCCTCTTCTCATCTGGTTTAATTTCTATTTAGTTGTAGGAATTTGTTCACTTCCTTTTATTCTTCTTTGGTTCTGGTTTCTTACCATCTTTTGTTAGTTCCTAGTTGTTTGGTCACTCACCTTTTTCTTGTGTATGTTTCGTGGTTCCCTTCTTTTGTTTTCTGTTGTTGGGTCAATCACTTGGGTTGGGTAATATCGTCGTTCGTCGTGTCATAATATTTATATTTTATTTATTTTTAAACATTTTATTTGATATGAAGTATTTTTACATTTATAATTATCTTTTTTATCCCTGGTACTGGGGTGGCTTATTTGTGTTGTAACATAATGCCTCTCCTCTAAAATTGATCATTTTGATAAAACACTAGCATAGTTTTTTATGAAATTATCAGTTATATAGAATCTTTTTCCTTGTCTTTCAGGTTTGTTTCTCCATTCTTTATATCTCTTCTTACTTAATTCATTCCATTTTATTTGGATCTGTTTTTATTTATATTTCCCTTGGTGCATTCTCCCTTATACACAATTTTTTCCCTAACTTTTAGTAGCTGGTTTCTCCCATTACTACTCATTTTTTCTGAGACCAGAGGAACATCATCTCTGCTCAGTTTATTTGGATTGCTGGACCTTTCAACAGTCAATCTTAAATACCTTTTTTGTCAACTTGTGACTAAATTAATAATAATAATAATATACTTTGGGATTGTCCACCTTGTGGTTTGTTTTTAGATCACTTTGGCCTTTTACTCATTCTTCCTTCCGCTATACCTTTGCTATATACTATCATTTGCTCATACAGTTGATTGTTTTTTATTTATTCATATGTTAATTTCATCATATCTAACTTTTCATTATATTGTTTTCAATTCTTATTGTGATCATTTTAATTATCTTAGACATCTTTATTCTTTTCTTGGTTATTTAGCAATATTCTGCTTTTGCCATAGCTTGTATATTTGTTTTATACATAACTTCTCTTTTTCCATGTACCAGTTCAGATTTTTTTTTTCTTTGAATACATTCGATTCATTAAAATTTCAGGTATTTATCACAGCAGTTTTAGCTTGATTTTATTTTTGTTTACTTTATTTTGTATTAAATATCATTTTTGATAATTTTTTGTAAGTTAGTTCTCTTACTTTAAAGGAATGTTTGTAGCTTATTCCTTTTTAGTTATTTTTTGTTTAATTATTTTCGTAAGTTTGTGATTCTTACTTTTATATATTTAGGAATTTGTGTAACTTATTCCTCATTATCTCACTTTTTATTTCATACTTCATATATCAACCTTTTATTAGACTGTAAGTTGATTTAAATTGAAAGGAATTTGTGTACCTGATTCCTTTGTTTTTATATTTTTATTCATTTATTTTAATTCTTTCTATTCCGCATATATCATCTAAATAGGGTAGTAAGTTGCTCTTACAAACTTTTGGAATTTTGAAATATATTTATTTCATTTCTAGTTATTTTATTCTTCTTCATAAAACTTTTTTATTGAAGTTTGGTTATAAACTCCCTTTATTTTTCTTGTATTTACATTGCTTATCTGGTAAGTATTATTACCATTATCTTTTGTGATAACGTATGGCCCAGTGTATAGCAATAACAATTTCTTTGCTATACCTTCCATAGTACTTGGCAGTTCACGATTTTTGATTAATATTTTTTCTCCCTCTTTATATTTGATTATTTTGGGTTGGTTTTTAGCATATTTGGCCTTTTGTTTCTCTATCTTTTCCATTATTAGGCTGTACCATTTGTTTTTATCATACGGGTCTTCTGGGTTTTTTGGGAATTCTATTATCTCTTGTATCTCTCTATTTGGCTTCCTCTCGAACATCATTAAGTATGGTGTATTTTCAGTAAATTGGTGATAGCTGATATTTAAAAACACTTCGGTTGAAGTTAAATATTTGCACCGTTCTCTCTGGTTATCATGACAATAAGTTCTCAAAATGCGTCCCACCTCTCTCAACATCCTTTCTGCTGGATTACTACTCGGTTGGTATACTGAAGTTTTATAGGTTTTAATGTTTAGTTTTATTAATTCTTCTCTCCACCTTTTTCCCTTAAACTGCGTTCCATGATCGGTTATTATCATGTACGGTTTTCCAATCTCTGACATGTATTTATTTTTAATAATATCTAATATTTTATTTGTTGTGGCTCTGTTTATAGCGTATAATTTGGTGTACTTGGTGTAATGGTCAAGTATAATTACGATGAATTTGTATCCATGTCTTCCTCCGCTACGTGGGAATGGTCCACATATGTCGAGGAATACCTTCTCTAGTTTGGCGTTTGATGTGATGGGTATCATCGTTCCATTCTTCTTTTCATTATTGGTTTTGACCATCTGACACAACGTGCAGGTTTTTATATTTTTATTCACTTTTCTTGTGATATTTTTTATGAACAAATCTTCCTCTAAAGCTTTTACCATTTTGGGTGTTCCCATGTGTCCGTATCTCACATGGTAATCTTTGATGATTTGATTTTATAATGAATGAGGAATTACTAGTTTCCATGTGTCTTGGTTCTTTTTTGTTTTTATGAATAAAATATCATTGTATATGCAGTAAAATTTGTTAATAATTGCTTCAGATTCCATCAGTCTTTTTCTTATGTTTGATATTTTGGTATCTTGCTCTTGTTGTAACACTATTTGGTTTACAATATTTTCCAGGTCTTTCCTATCTTTCAATATATAATACACTTTTGCTATCTTCCCCTTTTCTCCTTCAAATGTCTGATTTTCTACATTTATTCTGGATAATTTTTTAAGTTTGTTTATTATAGTTTAATTCTTCTTATTTAATTCGTCTTGGTCGTTGTCATTTCTGGTCTTGGTGATTTTTATTGGTCTAATTTAACTTTAATACTTCTTTCTATTCCATTGGGTTGCTTGGTCAGTAATTCGAAGATCAGTCCCTTTCCTTGGTTTGTGGTATCTTTGCTTAGTTTACCCATGGTCCATCAGTTCCTCTGCACTTGTGGTTCGGATAACTCTGGCGTGTAGAACTGTTTTCTTCCTTGCAACATAGGTCTCCTCCGTCTTGTACCATAATTCCTCTAATACCATATGTCCCGTAGTATAATGTCTACATCAATCATTTGATCGTTCTGTTGATTAATCAGAGAAATTAATTGTGCCTCTCTCATTAATGTTATTTTTGCTTTTTTATTCGGTATTTCCATTTCTGGAGTGTTCCAGTGTTTTATTGACCTTCTTGATTTGTTATACTCTGTTTTGTTGTCAGTCATTTCTATTTCTGGCATCTTCCATCTAAGCATAGATTTGCTGAAATTTTCATCCACTGGTTGGTGGTTGTGAATTCCTTTTATAATTTCCCTCAGAGTCCTCCTACAATCTTTATACTTTATTAATTTGCCTTGGTAGGTAAGGGGCAAATTAAACACATCGATGAGTCCGTTCTTCATCATCCCACTTCTTCTCGTGTTTTGATGAGTTTCCTTTTATATACCTTTCTCATTTCCTCTGTTTTCTTAATCTTCTTAATGATTCGATTCTTCTTTACTCTTCTACTGTTGGTTTTTATGTGCTTAATTTTCTTGGTGTCACTGTTGTCTTTATTTTCAGAAAACAATACACTTGTTTCTTCTACAGTTTCCATCTCCTTCTGTGTTATTTTCTGATTCCCCGGTTCCCTGTTCTCATTCAACGTTTCTTTGATACTTTCAGAAGTGCTGTCTAGTGTTCCATTCCATGGTTTGAAATCACCTACTACTGTTTCATTAAGTCGATCTACTGGGTAACTTGTTTCTTCCCATCTCTTGTTCATCCCTGTTTTTGTCCGTTTGACGTCTTCACGAAACTCTGCTAGCATGAATCTTAATTCTTCTTTGTTCTTCTCACCATCTTCCTTCATTTGTCGTAGGAGTGTTTCATTACCATTTTCGATCGTGTTACTGACTATTTCAAAATCCTTTTTTATCTGCCTCTTCAGTTCTTCGCTCTTCTTTTCCAATGTCTCCTGACTTCTCTTCAGGGTTTGATGGTTGCTCTCCATTTTGTTATTCAGAAATTCTATGCTCTCCTTCATTTTTTTCTTCAATTCTTCACTGTTTCGGTCCAGTTTTTCATTCAAGAACTCCCTTTCTTCCTTCATCCCCTTTTGTAACGATTCTAATTTTTTATTCAAATCTTCCTTGTCTGACTCTAATTTTTTATTCAATTCTTCCTTGTCCTGTCTTCTCTCTTCCTTGTCTTGTCTTCTTTGTTCCATCATTATCCTGAACATCTCCTGCGTGCTCAGGTCTTCTTTCTGAGTGGGTTTGGTAGGTTGGTCCCCTATCATTACTTCCACTTCCTGTTCTGGTTGAGGTAGATTTGGGTTTTCCAGTTGGACCTCCTGTGGATGCTCTTCAAACAATTCTCCAATCATTTCCTCAACTTCTATTTCCTCAACTTCTTTTATTTCTTCTTGGTTTTCTTCTTGGTTTGATGCTTCCTTAATTTTGAGCCTTGTAACCATACTATGTCTATTCATAACCGCCGCTAGTTATCCTTTCTAGCCTCACGTTGTTGGTCGCCAATCTGTAACGATTAAAATCGAGGCGTCCTTCTTATTTAAAGTCCCACGATGGGTTCGTCAATCTGTATAACGATTAAAAAGACTCGTGCGTCTCTGTAAACAATTTTTACACTTGTTTTTTTTTATGTGTATAAGTGTTAATGTGGTGTGTTCGCCTCACACCGGTCGTTACAATAATGGTTGTCACTACTGAAGTCTGTAGCGTGGTCCAAATTATCAGTACAACCTACCTGTTTATTCATAGGGGTTGCGAATCCCGGGTGGCGCCAAATTGTTTATATTAAAACAATTAAATTTGTTAAATTACAAGTTAATAAGTGTTGTTAGCGTTGATGGCTGGAGCGTTCAAATGATTCCCACCGCTGTACTGCTTGTCGTATTGTCCACTCGTGAAGAGCGCTAGTTGGTTACTTATTAAAAATTTGCTAACACACATATATTATACAACGTCCTATGAAATAAAACGATGGTAATACTCTGTACTGTAGTTTTAATGCAAATTCAGTCATTAATTAATATGACAAAAGTATTAAAAATGGTTTTTTAACAAATTGCTCCGGCTTAGAACATGAAACACATACATCTCAAAGTTGGCGAAATTGGTTTTGAAACAAATTATTTTGATGCCGTCATGGCCTCTGTTTACATACAACATATTAATCTGTTCAAAATCTGGGGTTCTTTGGATTATAAAATAAAACATAAAAGCTGGTTACATGAAAAAGTACACTACCATACCTTATACGTATTTAAATAGTATAAAGTGTTTTTACCAATTGTTCGGTAGTGTCGTATTATTTGTTACAAAGTTCGCACACTAATGCGAGGTTATATTTTATTAACAATTGTTTTACGTAAGTTGATTATGCTTTAAACCTTTGAAAGAAAATTAATTTTGTTTAATAGTGAGAAATTTTGATTGGCTTGAGAAATATTTAAAGTAATTTGGTTTCTGGGATAAAGGAATTTAGTTGATACTTATCAGTTCAGACAGTGGTGATATGTTGTCGTCTGGGGTGATGGAAATTCATCGATTTTGGGCTGTTTTAGGCTTCGGGCATCTTCTTCTATCTCGTCTTGGTACTTTCTGCTATTTAATTTCTTTTATTTGGTTCCAGGACATCGTTTAATATTAGAAGCTCTGCATCTACTCGTCAATGGTTCTTGTAGTCGATTTCTGAACGTCTTTTGAACTTTTTAATGTAAAATTTTAGTCATCACAATCTTGCGTACCTCTTACCCACGCGTCATTTTTCCAAGTCTAATAAATTTAACGGAAAATTAGTATTCAACGGCCCGTTTCTATGGTAACAGAAACCCTTTGATTGGTTAAGGCCTCTTTCAAAAGCATTGTTAAGATATTTGAAATTTTTATTCAAATTTATTATATATTTTCTGAATGATTTTATTACTTTATCGTTCCTTTGGGGTAATAAATAATATCACTATTGTCGTTATTTCCTTTCGATGTTTAGAATGATACCTCATAAGGTCATATTCTATTATACATTAACTTTAGTCTAATTATTTGACATCTGATAACTTACATATCTCTCTTAAATTAAACTTTTATAATAACATTTCTCTTTTAACCTGAT
This sequence comes from Magicicada septendecula, assembly GCA_034769895.1. Classification (NCBI taxonomy): domain Eukaryota; kingdom Metazoa; phylum Arthropoda; class Insecta; order Hemiptera; family Cicadidae; genus Magicicada; species Magicicada septendecula. The sequence goes on along the minus strand of CM068375.1, from coordinate 117,236,070 downwards.
TTATACATAATTACTGGCTATTTACTTGTCTTAGATTAGTAAATTTCCTTGTGAATTTGTTACAATTGACATTTGTGTGTGTCTGACAGTTATGCATTTTCATTGGCAAAAGTAGCCATGATGGTATTTTACTTATTTCCTTTAAATTACATTTTAATTCAGCCTGATGGGCTTCACTTTATTATTATAATTGTTTGTGTTCCGTTTTGATTCTGTTTGTGTTCTGATTTTATGTCAATATAGTTTTCATTATACATCTTTAAAATATAACAATTAGGCTTATGGACTGCAAGCTTCTTTCAGCCATATCCTCTTCATAACATTAAAACGAACTATTCTTTATATGTTATTAGTTACTGTTGATTTAACATTCATTTCATTCTTTTGCTATTACTTTGAGTGAGAAACATCATCACTTCCTTCAAACTCATTAAATTTATTTTCCCTTCTAACATGGGGTGTTTTTTAATTGTATACTTAATTTTAATGCATATTCTTATTTCATTACTACTACCTTCCTCCATTCCATGTTAACACAAACTGTTTTTACATGGGCTTTCTCCCTGAATAATACTACATCCTTTACTTATCTCTATTTTAAATACTATTTTTAATTATTCTTAATTATATGATTGTTCATAAGCTCACTTACATCATTGATTGGTTTATCAATGATTTATTAAGTGTTTTCTTATCTATTAATACATTTTTATTACTGATAATATCTTTTTCCACGTATCACTTTCACCTTTAACTAACTGGTGTTTACCACTGATACACTCACTATTTTGGGGTATTTACTCTTTCACTATTGCACTTTTTTTTGTTTCACTGTTTATATTAAGTGTTACTTAGTGGGTAATCCCTATACTTATTTCTCTATTATTTCTCACTATTTCCTTATAACATAATACTTATTATTAATGACATTTGGTTATTTACATTTCATTAAATCTAACTTTAATAATTGGGTTAGTATACTTTTCTTCACTAAGTTACTTTTTAATTGTCTTTTGTTTAAAACAGGTATATAAATTATTTCATTTATAACAATAATATTTGTTTTCATTAGTGGATAATTATTTGGGGTTTATTTACAGTATTCTATCTTTGAGTATACCATTTATCCCTTTTATATGTGGTGTTTGTTACTTCTTGGTTTCACTTTGTCTCCTCTTCATTCTTCCTCTTCTTCTCCTTCATCTTCTTCAACTTCAATTGTCTTCATCTTGATTCGGTTCTCCTCTTCTCATCTGGTTTAATTTCTATTTAGTTGTAGGAATTTGTTCACTTCCTTTTATTCTTCTTTGGTTCTGGTTTCTTACCATCTTTTGTTAGTTCCTAGTTGTTTGGTCACTCACCTTTTTCTTGTGTATGTTTCGTGGTTCCCTTCTTTTGTTTTCTGTTGTTGGGTCAATCACTTGGGTTGGGTAATATCGTCGTTCGTCGTGTCATAATATTTATATTTTATTTATTTTTAAACATTTTATTTGATATGAAGTATTTTTACATTTATAATTATCTTTTTTATCCCTCGTACTGGGGTGGCTTATTTGTGTTGTAACAATATATATATTACATTTAATATTTATAATTAAATTTACCTCAAGTTGTTAATTTTCTATTTGGAACATGTTTCGAGAGTTCCTGTTCTCTCATCTTCAGCCTTCGCGATCTTGTTTCTGGTGAAGTATTTGTGTATTGGCTGCTGGTTGCTACACACAAATACTTCACCAGAAACAAGATCGCGAAGGCTGAAGATGAGAGAACAGGAACTCTCGAAACATGTTCCAAATAGAAAAATAACATCTTGAGGTAAATTTAATTATAAATATTAAATGTATTATATACATCATAAAACGGACTGTAGCAAAAAGTGAGTGAATATATATAACACAAAATTTTAATCAAAACAATTTTAAAACGATGGCTATGAAATCGGCACTTGTGGAAGATTAAAATCTGTGTAAAATTACCAAGCTTGAATTGCTAGCCGAGCCCAACGGCGGCGTTCAGTTAGTATTACGCCTATAAGCCTTAGCTTGGTTTCTTCCTAACAGAGTCCGATTGTATTTATTGAAATTTCGTTTCCAGTTTTTTTTTAGTAAAATCGTTTTCCACAATCCTCTTCTAACGTGATGAAATACACGTACTTTTCAGTATCTCCTTGTGGTAAGCCTAGTTTTCATTAGTGGGTGACAGTGGACCAGTTTTCTCCTGTCGTGGTAGCGTGGTAACTTTTATTTACATTGTTTTTTTTATACGCCAGAAAAATTACGGCAGCTTGCTTAGAGACTTGAACAGAGTGAGCCGTTTTTCGCTTGACATTGGTACTTATAAACAAACATATTTTTTGTCAAGCTGCTAATGGCCGACTTTAAATTGTTTAATACAGTCATAAAATTGTTCTGTACACAGCAATGTATTTGATATGCCGAAACAAACCCGCAGCCCACACAGCAAATGAATCGATTACCAGAAAGCAGATCCACACACAAAACATACAAATATTATGTTCTTAAGAACGGAACCCGAACAAGTCTAACGTAGGGTACGAACAAAAACAACAGCAAATTGTAGTAAGACGCATCAGATAGAGCAGTGTCCGTCGTCTAACTACATTTTACATTTTACTACCAACTGTGGATAGTTAAAAAAGAATTTTGACGAAACCGAAACATCCAAGCATGATAATATTTTTAGGCTTTTGAAACGTATAATTTGCATAAACTGCAGACTCTCCTGTTCAGCGATGTTCGTACGGAGTTCTGACCGATTCACGACTATTGAGACCGAAAATTTCTAGACTGTGGGGAATCGAAAGTGTGGAAAAAATATAGTGTTAACATCACCCGGAGCGTTACATTTTTCGATGACGTTACACATTTTGCATCACGCATTTTGTGGAATGACCCCCAGCCTAAAAACATCATGTTAAAACAAATGTATGCAAATGTACAGATAACATAAACCTCAATCAAATAAATACTGTTAGTAATTAATATAAAAAATTATAGTGTTAATAATAACAACAATAATAAGCTCTTTAGACGATCTTTTCAGGCGAGAAAAATTATATTAATTCGTCTGACTTTTTTGTTTTCTCAACTCTCTCTCTCTCACTCTCTCTCTCTCTCTCTGCCTCTCTCTCTTTCTCTCTCTCTCTTTCTCTCACTCTCTCTTTTATGAATGATTTCAATTATAGCGTGTGTTATACAGGACATGTTCATGATAATCCTCTGTAGGCCCATAATTACAATAAAACGATTTAAAATTAGTATTAATCAGAAAATTAGTTAACCGGTGGCTTATATCTTAAAATTTGTTTTACAAATGATGTATTATAGAATCATTAGTTACTGCTAACAATGATATGGCTAAGGGTTGCTCGACGGGCAGGGAGGGCAGTCCATCCTTCGTCTACCCACAACCCTTTTTTCTGTCTCTCACATTACGTACCCAGGCTAGATAAATTACGTGTGTAATTATTCTTTTGACTTATCTTTATTCTTTTATTTAATTTTATTTTCTTCTTCTCGCTGATTCATAATAAACAATGTATTAGGTATGAAAGAGATCCCTTGGAGATAATTACCTTACAATTACAAGGAAGAGATGTTTAAATGTGTCGCAAATTTCTCTACTGAAAAAGTGATGATAAAAAATCCAACGCATTATTTCACAAGTAAATCCAAAACGTTTGTAAAGCGTTGACTTCTTTTTAGTGAAGTTTTGAATTTACTAGCAATATGAAAAAAGCTGTGAAAACCAGTGACGAGGCGACGGATGCAAGCCCATGAACCGGTGTACCAATTTCCAAATTCATAAATTATAAAGAAGGATTTATTAAATTGCATTAATTTTTAATGATACCTCCGTGTAATTTTAAAGACTTTTTTGTGGGGTTTTCCTTCCGACGCGGACGCCGACGTTTTGACAATGATCGAGGAATTTTTATTTGATCTGTACCTTTATACAAATTTCTTCTTCCTTTATAGCGTTTTTGCCGCATTAAGATTCCGATGTTCTCAACCATAAACTAATCTTGTTTCAGACTTTGTTCTTGTAACTGTACATTTGTACATTTGTACATTTGTAATTTTTTACCTACGCGTACCTCAGCTTCCTTCCTCCCTTTGGAGTCTGTTCTGTAGACGTTCGTCCGCCATCGATTGATTTATTCATTATTTTTCGAACTTTCTTAGTTCTTGATTTTGCTTCAGCTTCTCGCTAGACGTCCACCTCCTTCTAACCTTTTCTTTATTTCTTGCAATTTGCTTCTATACCTGATTTACGCCTATACATACGTGCAAATTCAAACGAAACAAAAAAGATGAATACAAACAAAGGTATTCTACATACAACAATGATTATTCTGGATACGATTTCCTATATTATATGCGTCAGTCTTTACGTAAATCAGATTCCCTGATCAAATGACGTTAATACTTTCTAATATTATTAAAAAAAACACTAGACAAATATATACGTAACACGTAAACATAGGCTACATTCCAAGACACAAAAGAAGTGGTGGATTAATCAGTATTTGTGTATGCCATTCTCCTATCACTTCTATCAAACATAACCATTTCTTTTATAGAAGAAATTGTTTCTATAATCTTATTGCGAATCACAAATAATTTGTTTGTATGTTGTGTTTTATTGCGTTCGCCATGTAGCGAATACGTTGTGTACCCGAACGACTGAGTCGATTCGAAAATCGATAAGTTTTGTTAAACAAGCGAGAGTGGTGTATCCGTGAGTTGAAGATCGCCTCGTTCCATCTTCAGTCGGACGCGGTGTAGAGGGCTGTCGGCGGACATTGTGTGTGTGTACCTGGCCGAGCGAGCGAGAGGCAGGCAGAGGCTATCTGGAATGGGCGTACAACATTTAGTATTTTTCGACAGCCAGCGAAATAGGAATGTTTTAATGACATGTCTCGAAGCTTATGGTTGATAATGGCTCTCTAAATTACAGGCTTCTACCGCTTCTTTTACTTAGGACAATATCTTGTGGGCGGAGTTGAAGCATTCAATTGTCAGGAGAAGATTCTGTGTAACCGTTTTGATCATATTGTTACATATTGACACTCTCGGGCTTCACTAGAGAACCGTGCACTGGCTCGACTCTGCTACGTCTTGTGTCTGTGTGTGTGTGTGTGTGTGTGTGTGTGTGTGTGCGTGTTGCAATACAATACAATTATAGTAATTTATGAAGCAGGCGTTTTATAATACCACCACACAAATACAATTGGCTGAACCTCTAATTTATTTGCATGAACTTGCTTTTATATCTTTTCCATAATTTCTCTGGTACGTAATAACACTATCTCGTGTGTTTGTCTCTGAGGAATGCCTTTCCGCATTTCTGGAAAGTTATCGGATTGTCGGATATTGTTACCGACAAACGGACATCATTTGACGTTCTTCCCTGTGTTGTTTTATTCAGCTAGTAACTTGAGTCATGGACATCACGTCTCTATAACATGTAAACCAAATAAATAATAAACCGAGTATAATCTAAAATTATACATTTGTGTACATGTATAATGTAATTACAACAAAAATATAATTTGTGCCCCTTTGTTCTCCTTGAAAAATATGAGCTTTTCCTTTTATTATTTTTATAAAGGTATTAAACAACATAACCTATAAATCCGAAGATAATCATATAATTCGCCTATTCTACGTCTGTTTATATGAATCTCGCCAGCTGAGAATCAGTTGATAAAAAAATATTATTTTAACTAAAAACAATACGAGATTATTTTCTGTTCCTCCAAGTGTGCAAAACTATTGTAATAAAATTTAATCAATGTAAAAAGTATTTCGATTTCTATTATAATATGTTTATAATTCTCTTTCAAAATGTGGTGTCTCAATTTACATACAAACCGTGGTGACTTCACAAAACCAGAGAAATATTTGTTGTCTTTACTTTTGTTAAGGAATCATGTTTTCCACTGAAGGAGTAAGCGATTCGATTCAATTTTTACGCGGCCTTCCGACATATCTTTTCACGTAGGCTATAGAGTGGTTTCTTTATAGATTGCAACAAATTTCTCTTAAGGTTTTCTTTCACAAGCTGTTTCTGACGCTAGACCTACCTCAAATTGTGGTGGTAGTAATGAGGATTGCGGTGACGACGTTAATAATAATAATAATAATAATAATAATAATGACAACAGTAATACAACAATAATACTAATTAATAATAACACCATCAAAATAATTATAGTAATTATTGTAACAATTAATAATTATACTAATGAATATAAAAAAGGTTCACTTATAAAAGTTTTTCGTTTTCATTCAGAATTATGTATTTCAACAACACATGAAGAACAATGGATAGCACTTTCGTTTTACCGGACCAAACTGTCTGCGACATTCGTTTTATTGAAATTAATAGCTATGGAAGGTTTCGAAGGAGTGCCCCCACGTCTGGCCTGTGTCGGCGCAGTGCCGGCCGGCGTTTTGCAACTCTGAAAGCGACACAAAGTGATAGTGCCAGCGGGAGACCGCAGGGATAGATGGCCTAGGATGTCACCTAGACTGGACACACCCTTAATCTTCAGAGAGCGATCCGACCGACCGATGGGGGCACAAAATATACATAGAAATGATCAGCCAGTCGGCAGGGGGGGTGCGGACCCCTACCGTTCCCCACGCTAGTTATGATGTTGTTGAAAAACAACTTCTTGTATTCCACTGGAATATATGGAAAGTAAATTAACAGAAAACAATAATTATTATACGAGTTAGGGACGAACCGTGTTGTGTTTTCCTTGCGTCAAGTCGTAATAAATACGTCTTACATGTGTGCGCGCGTGCGTGTGTGTGTGTGTGTGTGCGCGCGCGCGCGCGTGTGTGTGATTTATAAACTGAATTAAACTCGGTCTCAGCTCTTCGGCCGACTTCGTGATTATTCTCAATATATTCCAATTTGGAGTGGATCACACGTTCGATGACCGTACGTAAGTTAATAAACCAATTCCGTTATTTATTTTTTTTTCAGTTACACGATATCTAAATAAAATAAATTTATTCATATAAAATCAATTTTATACGATCTTAACATTCTCTTTTTGTTTTATGTAATATACACGAATAACAAAAATTATTAGTTAAATTGAAACATAAATATTTTCATATCGTTCACCTCCATTATAATATTCTCAAGATTAAATTACTAATTATTTAATTTCATATATAAAACCAAATTTTTTTCGAAACAGGTACGAGAGTTTCACAGCGGTGTCAACGCGGCCTATATTTACTAACGTATCGTCTAAATACGAAAAATATGGATTCAAGTTTAAATAGGAAACAAACGGCAATAAAATTCTGATTTAGTAGTATCTTTGTGTGCCTATTAATTCACTTTTTCTTACTGTTCCCTAATTTTATATTATTAAATTCAAGAAATATGAGTGAACGTTTTAGTAAACTTGAAATTATCATTATAAAATTAGTTGTTAAATTTATATTGTTTATTAAGCTAGCAAAGTTGATGGTGATGATAACGACAATAACGTTTTACTTCTCCTTCTTCTTCTTCTTCTTCTTCTTCTTCTTCTTCTTCTTCTTCTTCTTCTTCTTCTTCTTCTTCTTCTTCTTCTTCTTCTTCTTCTTAATATTATTATTATTATTATGGTTGTTGTTGTTGTTATTATTATTATTATTGTTGTTGTTGTTACTATTATTATTATTATTATTATTATTATTATTATTATTATTATTATTATTATTATTATTGAGTTGAAAGTACGAGTACTCTATGGTAGTTTTGTAAATCTAATCGCTGCTGTAACTTTTCTCTTCTAGTTTTGATGTAACCTATCTCGATACCGTACCTTACTACCTAAATAGTCAACACATTGTAGTACTTCATTCTCATCTCTTTCCGTATTTTTTTTCTCAAACATTCTGTTAATACTTCCACAGATTTTTTAATTTTGTTAGCTCCTTATGTTTTTCCCAAGTTTAAGCGGTATCGCATAACAGGTAATTGTTGATCATTTCTATTAAACGATTCTATTATCAACAGTTAGCAACAAACGGGACAGGACTGTATTTTAATAGACTAATACAACAACTGCGGAACGTGAAGTCACTTATTTCAATATGCATGCATTAGTGACATTTGGACGCTTAGATTAAAAGCCAGGTTATTTGCTTCGGTTACAATCCATACCTACGCGCAAATTATAAACTAAGGGTTGCGAAAGGGGAGTCAATATGGGGGTACGAATACATTCCTTGCGACAACAACCCTCGCCAAAATGGCAAAATCTCACCTCAAATGATATTAGAGTCCCTGATACTGATTTATCCAACGGCAACTTACGGATTTGAAACGTTGACCATCTACTGTTGAAAGATAAAGTGTTGATACGATATGGTGTCGAATTACATGGAGTGTTCACAGGACCAGTGTCTCGACATTAAGTGAATTCTGCAATAATGTTAGTACTGTCAACTTGTTCAACAAAGGATATTTAGTTTTTGCGGAATACATAAATCTACGAGGTATTACTGACAAACGAGCCGCCCAGAAGAAGGTGGGCGGGAGAAAAAGAAGTAAGTTGTCCAGTAGATTACTTGATCGGGTATCAAATCGTAGAGATCGGTGGAGACAGAAACCACTAGTGAAACTTTACAAAGTCCCGTTCGGTGCCGTAAATCATGAGTTACAACGCTCAAAACGAACACTCAGAGGCGAAGGATAGTAAGATTCGGTTTATATAAAAAGCGACCACCATTCTAATAATTTTCGAATAGAACCTTTCGGTCAGTTACGCTCGATTTATAAAATCGTTAAAGCTATCATAAAAATTTCTCACGTTCAACCCGTGTATCCTTGGCAACTGTCCCCTTGCACGTGAGTTTACTGCTTTGTCAACCTTTGTCGGTCCATAAATAACTTTGTCCGTCACATAACTAATACACGGAGACACCCACTGGTACCACTTCTTCCCTTCCCTCTACACGTGGAGTCGGCATCCTCAGAGTGTGAGCAGTTTGGATCCTGTTAGTGCAATGTGCGCGGAAGCAACCATACTACGATTAAACCTGTGTGAGATAAACAAGCTCCATAATTCATGCATACTTGTGAACGCGCGCGCACGTGCGTGAATGGCAGTACCGGAAAGTAGTAAAGTGCATTCCTATACTACTTTTATGCTACCTAGTTGGTTTAGTGAAAATATGTAGCTTATTACCAAATAAATAAAACTGCTGTAAGAAACAAGGATTACAAAGAGACCAAGTTAAGCGAACACTACTTTATTTAACCTTCCCTTACATACGTAAGTTGCCGACGACGACAGAAAAGAAGCTATGCCTGACCGAGAGAACAAAACATTTTTTGTAGAGTTGCAGAAGTAACAAAAATGTACAGAAAAAGAATAAAATATCTATAAAAAAATAATGTGAATGTTTTACTGTCAGGTAGATTGCGAAGACAATACCACAGTTATGATTGTAAAATAGGCCTATTTAATTTATTTATTAAAATTACAATTGCGAAAAAACTATGTAAATGTTTTAATGTCAGATGGTTTACGAACGCATTGTCAAAATTGTGATTTACTTATATGTTTGTACATAAAATCTGATAAGCCTATGTTAAATTAATTATGAGTATTTTTGTGTCAAAATTCGCAGTCTATCCATTAATTAATTTCAAGTGTTTTCTTAAGAAACAAATTTACTCTGAACGAGTGTACACATAAATAAAAAGTGTGTTTAGTTAAAATTTGGTTGGTTGTGTGTGTGTGTGTGTGTGTGTGTGTGTGTGTGTGTGTGTGTGTGTGTGTGTGTGTGTGTGTGTGTGTGTGTTAAATAGAAAATAAAAAAACTATATCTAAGTTAGTTATTACTATTAACAGGCTCATGCATTCCCGCGCTCACTAACCACACGCATACGCGCGCGTTATCTGAAACACAAGTGACATAAGTAGTCATCATTTCTTTGAACTGAACTGTCCGTGTAAGAGTTTTTAAAGTGACAAATTGTTTTCTAGCGCTGACACAAATGTTTTGTATTTGGGAACAACAATTTTGTGGGTCCTTAAAATGACAATAAACTTTTTAAAGTGAAGACACAAATGTGTTTAGCAGTTAATGGAAGTCATTTAACTTTTCGTCACATAATAGTAAAACAACATTAGTAATTATTATTATTATTATTATTTACACTTATACAATAAATACTAACAACTCGATACATCCGGATTTCGGGTAAAATTGCGATTTAATAAAAAATGTTACCTTCTTTTTGTGCCTTGATATCCAACAAATTTTAATTTTTAAAAATGAACAGTATGCCTATATTCAGACTGTGGTTACCATTCCCTTTAATTTGAAACCCCACATGGTTTTTTGCCATTTTTCTCATGATTTGGCCCCCACATTTTTGTCTCCCAACCCCTTTTTGGAGCGATCAATCTAAAAAAACAATAGGATTCCGTAGGGTAAAAGTATGGACACGCATGCTTTTACGAAAATCGGTTGATGCGATCAAATGTTATCGTGAGTCATACCCCAACCAGACAGAAACGCAGACAAACGAATGTCAAACAGTCGAGTCAAAAATTATTTGTGTGCCAATCATTACACACACCGGCGCGCGTGCGCCCGCACACACACACAGAGGCTGTTTGTGCATGCGCGCACGCGTGTGTGTGATAAAACATTCTCTTCTTCTTCTTCTTCTTCTTCTTCTTATTATTATTATTATTATTATTATTATTGTTACTATATATATTTATATTAATATTGAATTATTCTTCTTTATATTTTTTACGTAAGAACCCTCTAACAACATAAGACATGAAAGGAAATTAGTCTTAGAATCAATGTCCCCAACGGATTTATCTCGAACAGATGCTGACAAAGTTTTGTTATCGCCGTAACCCTACAGGAGAGAGCAACGTTGTTTTGTTGTTGTCTTTGTTAACGATAAGGAGTGACCTTTTTTGTATAGCATTATCAATACACGCTAGTTTTTACTCTCTCTCGCTCTCTCTCTCTCTCTCTCTCTCTCTCTCTCTCTCGCCTTCTCTTTTTCTTTCTACGTCCATTAATAAAGACAGATCTGGATGTGTTATTATTTTTAGTATTCTCATTTGTCTCCGCCGTCACACGGTTTACGTCATGTAGGAAAAAAGTGTTTGTCCATTATTATTATCTTATTATGACTATATTTTCAATATAAACCAGAGACGTCAAACTAATTCAGTTATGCTGCCATTCTTTCTTTTGGAAAATTGGATTCAATCTTTTTCTCTCTTTTTCCTTCATTTCGTCTGTCTTCAATTCGTAGACTGTGTTGCGTTGCGGAAGTCCTCCATTGTGATTCTGCTCTTCCTTCATAGACGTTCTCTTTATCTTCTGTCATTATTCACTTACCGTAATTCAAATGAAATTAATCTAGTTATGGTTACGATGGTTATGGTTAACTACTTATTGTTAAAGCATCGTACGCGTAGGTCGATTTCTGAAGCAAAACTTTACAAACACGAATATAACACTGGACGGCGCTCGTTGGCCGGGGGCCTCTTTTTCTTAGGGTTTTACAAACGGTAAGATTCCGAAATGTTTACGTATTTTAATATTACTATAATTTTGTATTTCAAATATATTGCAAAGTAACTAAGTCTATCATTACTCTCTACTCCGTACTAATTTGTAATGTTTACAAATACGTTCGGAAGCGTATTTTTGTTAGTAAAGGAATATAAGAACCTGCAGATACATTCGTGTGGTTGAAGCATCGCTAGTCCACTTGTAATGTCAAATGTTACAACATTTAGGAAGGATAAATTAGTAGTTTAGGATAAATATTCGTTCCGATTCAACGAGTAGCCAACAAGAATAGGCTATATTATGTTATTATGTGGAAGGTTATTATAATACAACCGCAGAATTACAAGCGATGCATCACTGCATCACATGTAGAACGACATTGGGTGCGGTTTGTTTACAAATCCATGGGGGCAGAGAGAGAGAGAGAGAGAGAGAGAGAGAGAGAGAGAGAGTGAGAGAGAGAGAGAGAGCGAGAGAGATGCTGTTTTCGGTGTTCAAACACAGCAGTATCGCTGCCCTTTGTTTAAACTTAACGTATGTCCGTGTACAATTGATTACCCTTGGTCTTGGTCACTCTTTTTTAATTGGTATTTTTTGTTTGGTAAAAAAATCCATTCTCTCCCTCGTCTCTAGTATTGTTCCGTTGTGCGGTGTTTGCTAATTACCGAGTCTTGCAGACCACCACATGTTTGCCCAGCCCAGCCCCGTTGGGACATTTTATTTGACTTATAAAACATAGCAACGCTCGGTCACTTTTGTTCCGAAGTCAGAGAGAGCGGTCGAGGTTTTATTGTTGTTGCTGTTAATGTTATTTAAACTCCCCAACAGGTACTCTTTCTCTTTCGTCCGCGCGCGCACACACACACACACAGAATGGACTCAGAGGCGCACAATACAAGAAGGGACTGTGTAACAATAGTACAAGTTAAACACGTTTGTCTGTGTGTGAGTGCTCTACATGCAGTACACGCTGGCTGCTACTGGATGACACAGGCACACGCCAGCCGGGCCGCGTAAGACGAGGGGGTGCGACCACCACAGACCCTGTGATCGTTCATCTGTAAAATTACCAACCATATCCACATGATTAAATTTCACTAATATAATTATTTTACTATGTTGCGTTGTTCCGCGCTCTCGCGCGCGCGCGTTCGCTCGTGTATTGTGTATAACCCTTTGAGAAGTTTACTGGCCGCAATTCCCTGCCGCTGTTACCAGCCCTTGGCATGCTCGCCTTGTCCCTTTTCCCTTGCGTGTGTTTGCAGTACGCTTTACTCTTTGACTAACAGGACTCCATATATGTCTTTGTGATCTCTGTTCTACTTTCTTCTTCTTCCATCAATTCTCTGTCTGTCTGTCCCTGCCCCATCTTCATTTCTCTAAAATTAAAAAAAAGTGCCAACTTTGTTACTCAAGAATGAACTGATTGCAGACACATTACAAAATATTAATGTTTATCCTTTTACTCGCATGTCGAATTCGTAGCCTCCACGAACCCTCTCCCCATTGTTCTGTTTTGTTGCTTACTTCCAACTAATTCCGTATTTCTTCAACTTTCTCTAAATTATCCTTGGGCTTTTTTCGCCTGATCATCCTGTACTTCATTGTCCCACGGGTTTCCACTTCTTCAGGGCGCCTCTTCAGATATTTCTCCTTTTAAAGGCTCAGTTCCTAACAGATTGTGGTGCTATAAGGAGGACACAGTGGAAAAGCCTTTGAGACGAATGTTGCATGCGTTTCCTCAGGTCCTGCCAGATTCCGTACTTTTACATACCTGGAGCAAAAAGCAAAATATGAGACCTAAATAAAATTATAGGCTACTTTGTCTATTATAAAATCAGCAAGTTCAGGCAAAATTTTTTAATCTATTAAATAAAGTACATATTCGAAGTACTTCTAGTATCAATATATTGAAATATTTGAAAATATAATATGGGGCATAACAGTATATACAGTACTTACATAAATGTGTCATATATCCCTGAAGGTCGACCAGGCGATCGAAGGGTATATGCCACGGATTGTGAAACAGATGAAGATGTTAAAACCTAATAGTTGGAGTCAGTGATGTTGATAGTGATTGTTATCAATAAATAAACTTATCAGAAGTTTAATTAAGAAAGTTGTGTTTGTGGTTATAATCACAAACAGAATTATCACTGTTGCACGCCACTATCATTTTTCTGTAGTGGTGTGCAACAGTGATAATTCTGTTTGTAATAAAATAACTGTAATGAGCTGTAGTTTCTAGTTATGGTTGTTGAAAGTAAACATACAAAAAACACTAACAAAAGAGTAAGCATTAAATTTTTGGAAACTAGCAAGGTTAAGATAACGAAAGGTCGAATAAGCGAATTTCTGCGAATTACATAATCAATCAAAGATGACTTCAGATGTAAGCAGTTGACTTTGTAAGGGCAAGTACGAAGAATGGAAGAACTTACACTCCCATAAAAGTACAGAACTATAAATCTATGGACAGCAGAAAACCAGGCAGTCCATGCCCTACTCGAGTTTGGAAACAAGGTCACGAGACGTGAGAGAGAGCCTTGAGGATGGCCTGTAGAACGACCGGGGAAGGTAAAGACTGGGAGTCGAAAATTTCGAAGAAGGTTGTAATCGAATATCCAACAGAGAGAGAGAGAGAGAGAGAGAGAATAACTATAATGTATCCTTTTTTCGGTTGAGGTTGTATTTTCCTGTTGTAGCCTACTATTTGACAAAAGCAAAATACAACACGGGACTCAACGCGGGAAAAGGATACTCATATCACACCGACAAAAAACATGGAGCTATTACACACGCACACACACACACACACACACACACAGTCATAATAAAAAGATGACAGGATTTCTGTATATAAAGTCATGCTGGGCCAGAACAGACTTTCATCCGGCACCAACACGAAATTCAAACAATTCTGGAAAAGTTGGAAAACCATAAAGATGGGCCATGATGAATTACATATAGATTTATATTTTTATAATTTATTTCAGCTGTCTTCCGTTAAATATATTTTTCTCATGTTTGTGGAGAAAACGAACTTTTTCTGAATTTATAATCGAGGAATTCACGACAACTATAGAAATACTTACATATTCCCACACTAATATGACATTCGTCGGCTAATTTATTCCTTGTCAAGGATTTGCAAAAATATTTCAAATTAAAAAAGCAATGAATGAGTTTTGAACAAAAGTGTTCAAACGGCGAGACGATGTGGGCGTCACAGGGAAGGACATTTATTTCCACAGTGACACAGATTCGCAGTGACGGAACATGTGATATTTATTTCGTCACACGCCCATCTGTATATTTCCAACTGACAAATTCTCATAAACACTGCTGTCGCAGATTCGATTATACATAACAGTTCTCAGTTCGTAACGTAAATAGTGAGTACAGAAAATTGACTCGTGTATTGATGATAAAAATATCTCTTTTTAAAAATAGAGATGATCGGACTTTTAAAGTGCCAAACTGGAATTCTTACGTAATTTTAGAGGAAAAAATTATAAAAGACATAAATATGTGTCTCTGAATAAATAATCAACAATCACTCATCTATGAGTTTAAACGAGTTGGTTGCCAAATGTACAAATGTATAGCAAGAGAAAAAAATCAAAATTATATCATCTGAATATGTAGTACTATTCCTTGTATTTAGCTAAACTGAGACTTTTGTTTGGCAAAAAAATATGTAAAAGACTTTTCTAGCATATATGTAAACATTTTGAGTATATTCTGAATTCTATATTTTGCAGTAACCTATATAAGAGTGCAGTATCAAAAAGTGAGTTTCTCTAGTATGAACGAGAACGTCACGTCATTTCGGCCTTATCGGATATTTTAATTTGTATTACATTCAGTTTTAATGTTCGTATTTGTAGATGGCATGAAGCTTTTGGCTGAAAGTGAGAGTGATCTACTGGACAATTTGCTTATTATGTAAAAAATAGGCTTCGTGATTTTACATAAAGATAACTGGAGAGGAAAGAGACGTAAAGAATTTGGGGATGATACAGGTAAAATTCAAATCGGAAATTGAGGCGGGTAAAATAAGTATAATACGGGATGGTAGCTCTACCGAAAACATGGATCCTTTGTTAGTGCAGGCAAGAATGGTATTCATGAAAAGGAGGATACTGGTAACCGCAAGGGATATTGGACTCAAAACCGAGCAAAAATTCGTAAATTCCTTTACTTGGAGTTTGTCTGCGTATACCACTTGGAAGGAAGAGACAAGGAACGATTAGAGGCTCGTGAGACAACGCTGGAGGAGAATGCAGAAGATATAAGGAAGAGATAGAGTGTGCTTTGAAGGATAAAGGACTCTATTTTTAAGAAAATACATAAAAAACGTTTAATGAATTGTAATCATAGACGAGACAAAAAACAATAAGCAATTAGAAGATCCTGAGACGTGGAGGTGGAGGGGAATCCATAGAATTACAATTTATAAATACGATACGATAAAGTGTTTATGCTACACTCACTTGTTGTACACATCACTAGTCACTGTGACCCCGATTAGCGCTTTCGAACGAACCCGTTCATCATCAGATCGTAACTGCCACCATTAAAAAAGAAGGAAAGATTTTAACGTTTTCAAATATAGGAGAACACGGAGTATTTTATGGAAAAATAGAGCGAGTAATTGGGAAGTGTTTGCGAAGGTTGATAAGAATATATGTGATAAGAAACAGACTTTAGAAAAGCCTCAAGGAAAGTAAATTTCGAAGCCTGAAGTACTTAATTAGAATTAGGCAAAATAGCTACATGACTGTGTTAGGGAAGGATAAAGTGGTGGAAATAATATTTTTCTAATAATTAAAAAAAAAAATTATTGGAAAAGACGATAGTGGAAAGCAAAGAAATAGGACGAAGTGACAGCAAACTTTGGTTTGGAAGGACAGAAACATGTCTATAACGCAGTGGTCAACCAAACGATTTAACTTATTCCCAATCTGACATCCTAAAATCCTCAGAATGTAGCTGGAAGAAGAACATCTCACTTCAAATCCAGTCCTTTAACGTTTAAAATTCCATATTTATACTACGCGTAGATTATGGGCACCACGTAAGGAATCTGTATAACAACATATTGCATTAAGAGTAGCAAACGTATAAATAAAAACTAGATATGCGTAACGAAACTATGATCTGCTAAAAAGAAAGTAAGACCCAGAAACAACGGTTCACCAACACACACACACACACACACACACACACACACACACACACACACACACACACACACACACACACACACACACACACACACAAAGTGTGAACACATTACCGCATGCCTGTGTAAAAATCACGCCAGAATGTAATTATCTTATAATTTCCTTTTAGAAAATTAATATGAGATAATGAACCTATTCCCACGTAACGTATTTACTCTGCCAAGGCGATTCAACACTTCCGTGCCGAGGTCGGGAGCCGAGCTCATCGGCACCTCTGTCTCTTCTTCTTTCGTCATCATTATCTCAACTGGTCTGCCTCTCTTCACTGTTACATACTTTACATTTCGGACGTTTATTGCAATGCACTCCATTCTTCGCTTTTTGTACAGTTTAACCTCTACCTTTTTCACCTTCAATCACAAAATATAATTGCTCCAAGATAATCTGGTTTGTACGGAATTCCTCCTTATTACTCTATATTCTCCTGACCAGGAAGCTTTCTGTCCGTACACTTTACTTTACGTATTTCTATATACATATTATAATCATTTTATCGTCTATTCTAAGGCGTAAGATGTAATTTAATATTAAATTATGTAGCCACTGTCCTTGCTACATTTCTTCTCTTTAGAGCTGATGATAATTCATTATTCCACTTTTCTTCGGTCCCCTCCGTGTTTTTCACGTTCCATACTTGGTACATTTACCTAATTCATCACCGCATTAGTAGAACCGTTCGTAAAGGATAGCAGACAGACTGCGCCCCGCGGCTAGCCTTTCTTTCTATCTCCGTCTTTCTCTCTAGTGTTAATTTTCCTGACAGACGTTTGTAACTGTATCCGTTCGTTCTTTATTATAATTATTCCTCCTCGTTAGTTTTCGTTTGTACTTATTAAAATTACGTTTTAACTCCCTTCATACACGTCTGCGTTTTTCCGTTCGCTCCATAAACAAGGAGATAATTTTCAGTACACCTGTTCGTATTTCCTAGCTTTATTTCGTTTGTTTGCTTAAAAAACAGGAAAGCGCAGTCTGGTGGATGACGTCTTTATAAACTGTTGCACTTGTTATTACATTCACGGATCATAGACCTATATAGGCCTACTTAAAGAAAACTTTATTGTTTTACTACATTGTCTTCCTTTACTTTCGTAACATTTCCTCACGTCCTTTGTTCTACTGACGAGAAGTTTTATAAGTTTCATGTAAATTGAATCATGCCGTCGTGTAACGAGACAGTTTAAACTCGCGCGCACTTACATAGACGTGTAGCCTTCTCACCTATCTCTATATAACAGACGTCGTCTGGTAAGCTGAAGATCTAATAGGAGGCTATTCTATAGTGAAAGCATATAATGTTTGTGTCTTTGAAATTCACTATCCTCATACATGTTACCTGACTGCCTGTATATAAGTTATGAGTACACGTGCACATGCTACAGAGTCTATGCATAGTTGAATTTCACTTAAATAAATAATTGTCCATAAATTGTGCCTAGACATGACTGGAATAGAGTTATTGATTACTATTGTAACACATAAATACATGTTATATAATTCACGTATTTAGACAACCAGCCACATTAGTCTGTAATAAGAACGTACCTGTAATGTGCGAAAGGATGTTCAAGAGAGAAGAAGAAGAGAGAGAGAGAGAGAGAGAGAGAGAGAGAGAGAGAGAGAGAGAGAGAGAGAGAGAGAGAGAGAGAGAGAGAGAGAGAGAGAGAGAGAGAGAGAGAGAGAGAGAGAAAGAGCGAGCGTCTTAAAACAAGCATTAACGCTTCTTAAGTTTTCGTTTATTTTAAGCATCTGGCTCCATTAAAAGTCTAGCTTCACTCGTAAAATACAAAACCTAGATGGCTGCCCACACGGAGCTTCGATGGCCAGAGACAGCTGCACTCTTTGGGCTCACACAGAGAGATAAGTATTCGAAGATTCGATGTATTAGTTTGACATTGACTTATGTACTAACACCATTAAGATACGGTTTATAAAAACGTATGGTACTTATACGTAACAGCAAAAATCACTAGTTACAACTCTTAATTCATAGTATTAGAATTTCTGTTATAAAAAAGAAGAGACATTGGTCACGGGGTTCCGACGACTTTAAAAGCGTTTCTATACGCTTAAAGCACGATACTATACGCTTTAAAGACGAGACGATACGTTTTATAATATTGTGCTGCGAGTAAATGATAAGTAGGCCTACATGCATACAACGATGTATTAAATAATTAAATAATATAACCTATCGATGTAAGACGTAAATATTCACCGCCACGAATTGGTTATATTTTTATATTTGCGACACTGTCCTAAACACAATTAAGTGCGAAAAGTAAAAGGAAAACGTAATTGTTTAGTTATAGTTTATTGAACGCGGCCATTAAATTAGAAATAACAAGTAAATATAATCATAAGGTTGTAACGATTTTATGTGTTGTTTATGGTGTAAATATTACCATATAAAATTACGATCTGTTAACAGTTATGCGACTATAGTCATTAAATTACAAATTCTGGCATATAAATGTGAGATATAATTATAACGACTAACTCTAAGGAGATTAATATTATTTGAACTGATAGTGCTATAGAAGGATGATGATCATTAGCTGAAAAGACATAGTGCCAAATGGAGAACGAATGGAACCAGGCAGATATAGGCCTACAAACAAACAAAATTTTAATTGAAAGTAGATGCAAGAAGACCAAGGGGGCCGATTCAGGATACAATGGGAGGATAATACCAGAGACATAGCAAATCGAAGTGAGGTAAATGGCTAAACAAATACAGAAGTCGGATAGAGGAATTAGCACCATAACGTATAAGTGTGAAAGAGAATGGAGAAAAACAATATTATACCGATAGTCCATCTTGATTTTTATGTAAAGCCTATAATTGAATCATCTATTTGAAACACTTCAATTTTGTGGCTATTTTCAATTTTTGCCGAATTATTTTGTTCATTTACTTATCTTTTTTTTTTTTTGAAGAATAGATCCACTACTTTTTTTGTAGAGAAACAGCACTTGTCCAATATACAGATCAGTAGATGAAGTTACATCTTTTTATACTGGCACATTGAAAATTTGGCAAAGAATATTAAGAATTTGTATTTTTTCTTTATGGTTATGCGGTACAATCTGAAAACAACACTAGCATGTGTTTTTGTTATCCTTGGTGAATGAAGAAACTTGAGCAATATTTTACTTTTTGAATGGATTCTTTTATGCCCTGCGATAAAGTCTTTAAGATCATCAAAGAAAAGTAAGAACTGTGATTTGAGCATGTACTTTAAAAGAATATGTGGAACAAAAATCACATTTAGCAACAGAATTAGATTTACTGTTAAGGATGTGCTCCAATTAAGCCTTATTTTAAAGTTGTTGTACTGTCAAACGAGTCTTATTAATAAGGTATTCCTAAGCAAAGAAATGTCAAATTCAGTGTAAGCCGATTCAGAACTTTTCCTATTGCTCTGATAGGATTGTTGGTAAGGTCATGGTCCTCGAGGTCATCAACAGCTTGATGAGTATATTTTCTAAACTGGAAGCAATGAAACTGAATCTTCCCGAAGAGTAAACACATCCTTCGGAGAAAATAACTTCAAGAAAGCACAGATAGTTGAGATGAAATAATTATACAGCAAACAGCAAGTTGAAACAGCAAACAGCTTATCACATTATGAAGATATTAACAAATTTTGAACTAAACTATTCGCATGGTCTAATATAAACGATGAAAACGATAATTCTGATAACGGCATTAGTAACAACATTTTCAACAATTTTTGTAACAAATATTATAACTTTAATGTACTTAAACACAAATTGTAAAATGTATTTTACATATTTTTTTCTTTCATTACAAACTAACATTGTTTATTTCAGAAATGACACTTCTCCGTCACGTATGTTAATGAATATCTTACAGCCTACACTGAGGAATAGAAAGTTATATATTTATGTTTATTAAATATGTATACACTGTTGTGTTATTAAACATATCTATAATTACAATCTGTGTTATTAGTTTGATCAGAAAACTTAAAAAATAATTTATGTTAAGTTTTGTTTAGTAGACATGTGTGGTTTCTCAAATGAGTGATTCAATTATAAATGCTGCTGACAGTCACATCCCACTGTATCGACTTTGCCAACTTCGCGAAACCACAAGGAGTGTAACCGCGGTTCCAATACTTGCGTATAATAATAATGTCTTCCTTTTTTACTGCCTAAGCAGTCTAAGAATTAGGCAGAGTAGGTAGTCTCATGTGAGCCGTCGGGCAGTAAGGTAGTGCGGCCAGCACTACGCTCCAGCCGCCCATTATTACCACTGGGTACTCACATCCAGCACGGACTAAGCCAACCTGGGCGCTGAAAACTTGTTTTTATTTTTATCGTGCTCTGGAGTATCGAACCCGCGAACCCGATAGGGCTATAGGTAGTCAGGTGCCACATCGCCTGGTCTACTTAGTACCTGTGTAATGTGACGCAGATCAATAATTTTCTTCGCGCTAAAGGCATTGTTAAACCAAAACAATATATATATATACAAGTTCTCCAGAAATGTTCTGTAGAAACGAAACAAGCAACGGTAGAATTGCTGGGCGGATTCATGTTATAAGTGCCGGCGATTAGTTTAGTCGCAAAGAAATTTAATAATTTCCATCATATCGGTGAAGGGTCTAGACAAAGAGATATGACAAAAAGAAGATACGCTAACTGCACAGGGTAACAGAGCTTGCAGTATGGTAGGACCAGGTAACGAAAAATATTTTTAAAAACTGGAACGAATCGCACACAATGAAGTCCGCTTTCTAACCTATTTAGTGTCCCTCTGTTCTGTTCTTTTCTTCTCTGTCAGTCTGTTTTTAATCTGTCGTTGCTGCTCTTGTTATTGTTGTAGCCGGGAATTTCAATTTCTACGTTTACAACTTCCTGTCAGATATGTTTACTATAAAATAACTATAATCACACACACACACACTCTCTCTCTCTCTCTCTCTCTCTCTCTCTCTCTCTCTCTCTCTCTCTCTCTCTCTCTCTCTCTCTCTCCCTACATCAATCCTTGTCGCATTTTTCCTTTTCCCCTCTGTCTCCCTTTCTCGTGTTTTAAACCTCTCCCTCTGTTTTATGTGCTACGTTAACATCTCTCTATCTGTGGTCAGTAGCTATAATTTTTGTATTATGGCATGCAGATTTCTTCAGTTCATTCTTTTTTTTTCAACCTCCTTTAATCGGTGTAAGCGTGTAGGCCTCCTCTAGCCTCATCGACCAAGGATCAGACCGAGGCCTGCGGGATTGTGAGCCAGCAGCGTTGGCTAGGCTGGTCGACGAGTGTTGCACCATGAGAAGGAATGAAATGAAATGGTGGCTGGAATTATAGGTTAGTACAGGATTTAACCCTGGGAAGGAAGCGAGAGAGAACGTGCGTGTGAAAGACGCTTTCTGAAGTAACCGGTCCCACTGTGATCGCGGATCGATTAGTATAGGCCTACCACAATTTCAGTGGGTCGTGTCTATCGCACTCCTACTTGAGGGTATCTTTTTACATCCTCAGTTCGTGGTTGGCCATATCCTGAAATTCTCATTTGTTCTGCTGACGAACATTCGTTTGAAAACTTTCTTCCTCTCCAAACCTGTCTCAGCAGTCAGTTGATTCAGCAGCGTCTTTCTTAATCTTACCCTAGAGTCTCACCCACCAACCTTCCTTTCTCACACCTAGTCATATGACTATTGTTTATTTAATTATTGTCTTAAATGATTTCCTTATGACGAGGCTTTTCCACAGTCTTCTTTTCCTGATATCCTGTTAGACGCTCTATCATTACTCGCATAACCACCTCATGAAATCGTGTTAATTCTTCTCTAGCATCATGTCCCGAACCCTTTAGCCTCTATTCTCTATAGTCCACGATTAAAAGCCATATAAAGCTCCGTTCATTAATAGTTGGCCTGTGAAAATAAATAGCCTATCTATTTTCGACTGTGAAATGTTGTTTTAAAATCCGTCTCCTTTGTACTCCACTTTCCGTTAAACTCATTGTCTGCCACCATTCATTTCAATAATATGGAAGGAAACAAATATCTCATGGTAAAAGCTTTATATAGGAGCTATACAAGCTGTATGAAGACAACGATCTGGCCACCACCATCCGACTTCATAGATTACAATGGGCAGGACACATCATTAGGATGGAAGAAAACCGAAGGTACTGTTTAGTCACATCGAGGGTAGAAGGCCTGTCGAAAGACCGAAGACACGCTGGATTGGTGCAGCGGCGAGGGATGCCGATAACTTACTTAAAATAAAACGACGGACATCGATCGCCAAGGACAGGGAAAAATGGAGGCGGATGATTATGGAGGCTAAGGTTCGACTTCGAACTGTGACGCCATAGAAGAAAAGCTGTATATGTCGTTTCACAAAGCTTCAGAAACCAAAGAAAAAGCATTTTGTAGTATTGCCATCACCGTTGTGAACACCGCCACAGTGCCAATTAAGACGAAGATAAAGAGCTTGTGTATTAACTATTGCGCCACGATTAAACAGGAAAACATAAATACTTGTGGTGATTGTCGTGACCGTTGTTCGCGGCGCTGACACAGATTTCGATCAGATTTATCGGTTATCTGTCCAAGGTTAGCGAGTTCGTACGTAATCCCGCACAAAAAGTGTAAAAATTACAATATTAATAATTAGAGAGACAATACGACGATACTCGAGGACAAAACTGACGCTCTGTCCTCCCTCCCGGCTCTTGGTAAGCGACTACTTTCTCACGACGTGTAAAACGTGTAGCGAAATCACATTTTCTTCAAGTGACACATCATGTTCGGGTTACGTAGGCTCTGTATCTTGAGACGTTAAAATCACTTTATCACATCGAATTCATATCCTACGAAAAGAATATTTATACGGTCTCTAATTCCCTTTTTTATTTCTTTCATCTTTTTTCAACCCATCTACAAATATAGGAACAGGCCTCCTATAGCTTTTTCCATAGTGTAATCAGCACCGTCCCTTCAACTTCTTCTATATCTCCTGTTTTCCTTCTTCCAGTGGGCATCCATTACAACGTCTCCTCGGTCATCTCGTGACATCCATACTTTCCGTATGTCCAAACATGATCGTCCTCTGTTTGAAATCTGAGTCTCATTCCTGCTCCCACTTTATTTCAAGACCTTATTTCTTGGAATCTGATTAGAATTTTTCATCAATCTTTCTGTCTAATAGCACAGTAAAATAAGTTAAAGTTATCACTTTTCCCGTTCACACAATTTGACAAAGGCTAGAATCAACGTAGGGAAAGCTACATTATAACGCAGATTACAAAAGTTATTCAGTGTAATTAGCAGTACATGTAGGAAAGTTTTGAAATCTTACACACATCTAGTCGAGCTGGATGAGCCCAATATTCCTGCAGGAACCATGATAAACTATCTATGCTGAGATGGATTCGAACTACAGCGCCCGCTTTTGAAGCGAATTGCGCTTTGGACACTGCACCACTCAGACGTCTAGTGAATAGACATTATACTTGATCAGATGCCTCATTCATTGAAATTTCCTTCTGTTCATACTTTTCCTCAACATTCCAATATCAGTGTTATTACAGTCTTAAAAAATATATTGCAAGTCAGTGCATTCATTTTTGAGTGTCAATTAGCTTTCGACAACTTTTGTAGTACAGGACACCGTAACAGAGAGACAGAGAGAGAGAGAGAGACAGAGAGAGTGTCGGTGTGTCGAAGCAGAATATCTGATATCGGAAAGTACGTTCGCGTGGGTTACTGACCATTTTATTAATACTACTGCAGCAATCAGCAGATGTGACGTCATAGTGACCGCTATTTGAATTGCTCCATGAAACGGGCAATACGGACGAATACACTTACACGGATACGCTTACAATCAGGTTCGCCGAGAGAAAATGTCACCGAAGCCAGTTTGCGGCCGGCCGGTAAATAGTTTTCAACTTTATCCTTTCTGTACTCTGTGACACCGTAACTGGTTTGCATATCGAGTCGGCGTGCAATCGCACTTTCACCCGCATTCGCACCCGCACCCGGACTGGAAGCTTACACTGTGTGCAGACGAGGAACTGTTAGGAACGACAGTGTAGATCTAATTTCGTGTAAAAAGTGACAGTGTAAAAAAGTATAACAGTTTTAAATTTTTCGGCTATTTATGTTTAATATGAATAACAAATGTAAATTCGAATTTAGTTGTTACATACACGCCATTTTAAAATCGGTGTTGGACACAGTGCCTAACGAAAGGGGACGCAAGAGCAAACCACTCCCACAATGAGGTTGTGTGAAACGTGTTGACACCAGAATAATAGACCTAACAGGGAAACGTGCGACTAAATCTTACATGCTTTGATCTGGAATAAAATCTATCCCCTGAATAATATAATAAATAAATTGTATATAGGTAAAAAATTTTGACTTTTATGAATAAGAGCTGGAATAAAACCCTAACTACCGAACCTGATAATATGAAGAGATACGTCCAGTTTACACGTGGAAATAAAATTCGACCAACAGAAATACGGTGAAGGATAAAAGTGATACTGGAGTTTCCCTTAGTGCGTCGCATAAAACGAAAGTCAGAAAGTAGCTGGCCAGAATCTACGTCAAAAGGAAGACTCTTTCTGTAGGTATATAAACTGCTTACAAAGCAATATTTGATGGATTAATACGTAGAAAGCGATTCACCACTGAGAGTTATAGGAGGGCAGAATGACTAACCTCTAGGGTAAAACTTAAAGAAGAAGAAAAAAGCATAAGAAAAAAGATGACACATAGCCTCCAAACAGCGTTATCTAAAGATCACGGAGGTATGAGTCAATAGGGCCTACTAGTGTTTGATTCGTTTACCAGACCTTCCTAGACGTCGCGTCGGTGGTTAGTGCCATTTTATTACTATCGAAATCTAGGCCGTTGATTTTTAGGTTTCTTTGACGTTGGTGATGTCAAAAAAAAATTTTTTTAATAAAAATATTAACTACACGTGTGCGCATATCGTGGTTTATACCTGCATACGATGAGACGGTACCTGCACGTTCCGGTAAGTTTTATGTTGATGTTTTTCTTCAACGACCTCCAAGGGAGTGAAAAGTGTCTGATTATAAAGCATGACATCTAAAACGCTTATAAAACAAAAAATAATAATCAACGGAAAGACGACGAAGACACAGGATGGAATAACAGTTAATGTTGTCACTTTTGTGCTGAATCTACTGATTCCTTCGGTCTGGATGAGCTTTTCGGTAACTCCGCCATTGTAAATTCTTAGTCTACCCCCGTTTCAGAAGATCTGTAACTACCGCAATATCTGCAATCTCTTAGTGTCAGTCCGAGATTGCAGAATGGGCCATGAAAGTGACGGAGACACCGCCCAGAACGAAACGACAAGTAGACTGGTAACACATATTTAAAACATCAAGATAGAGGCTGCTAACAATAAATAATAATAATTGTTTATTTTATTGTGTGTGTGTGTGTGTGTGTGTGTGTGTGTGTGTGTGTGTGTGTGTGTGTGTGTGTGTGTGTGTGTGTGTGTGTGTGTGTGTGTGTGTGTGTGTGTGTGTGTGTGTGTGTGTGTGTGTGTGTGTGTGTGTGTGTGTGTGTGTGTGTGTGTGTGTGTGTGTGTGTGTGTGTGTGTGTGTGTGTGTGTGTGTGTGTGTGTGTAATGGATTGGAGCCTTTATACAAATAATGAATGTACATACTGTGTCGTCTGACAAAATTGTATGTTTCGCATGTCGTTGAGCGGTTCAGTCTCACAGTACCGGAGTTCAACACGAGGATTTCTGAGTCTCAAGCATCTGTGATTTCCTGTTTGTTATTTAAAATTTTTGATAACTTTTTCAAGTTTGCTATATAAACGCCTCTAGAAAATTTTATTATTCCGTGCAGTTTTGGCCTACTATAGGCCTACATTGACACCAGTGGTAACATTCTGTACAGCTGCCATAACCATAGCTGTCCTTCGAATTTCGAAATTTGGTTATTCAACCTGTCATGACCAAATCATATATTTGATGAAACTGATTTTGTGATCTTGGGTAGCCAGTTTCTTATGTTCGAGCCTGAATTCATCATAAATTTGATTTTTGTAAAATTTTTGAATATTTTTCCGGGACAGAGTTAATTCGTTTAATATATCCTTCATTAAATGTTACGATTACTGGGGTCGCTAACAGCATATCACAGTTTACAATATAATATAAAATATTTGTGGTGAAAACATTCAATTAAATGGAAATTGGAACCTATTGTATATATGCAGTTTTTAAAATAAGTCTACCAATTGGAAACTCGGTTTGAAAAAGAATTCACTACGTAACAGACGTTTCAAATTATTGTAAAAAAAAATACGTAAGCGTATTTTGAGAAGACGACCGTCTCATTCCAATGAAGACGTTTAAAATTGCACTTAACGAAATCCTAGCAGAAGAATAAGATGAAACTCACGATAATATCTGCGGTTCGTCAAAGCTTACGCCGCCGACAGAGACACAATGAAAATATTATTAATAAAGTGGGCACTTGAAAAATTACTCGAAGAAAGATAAGGTGCAATGAACCGTGAAATTCGTATTAAAAGAGAACTCTCCCTGTCTTTGTCAATTTCTAGCCCACGGAGACGTAATATTAACAATATCATTTTCATAGTTGTTTACGAATATAATAAACTATTGAAAATATGAATTCAATAAGCGTTCGCTGGCTCGGTTCGTTGAGTTTCCGGACGGTTACCGTTCTTAATGTCAGACGTCGTTCACGTCAAATTGTAAATATGCTGTAAAAATGAAACCTAGATTTCTTAATGCTCGGCCGACATTGTCTACCTGCCGTCGCTCGGTTCCGCGACCTCTGTTTTGACGACGAAAAAACAAAATACAATCGGAAACGTATTCGTAACGGGAAGTTGTCATGTCACAGCGGTGCTATCGTTGTCGTGTCTTTGACTTTTACAATTTTTTCTTTTACATGGAACGTCATATTTTAATGCTAGACTTCTTGTATCGATTTATTTTTTGTTTCTTCTATGTTCTTAAGTATACCACAGAGATCCTTTTCGAGAACCGATATGAATGATTTACATACTTTATAATAATGATGAGAGCTCAGTAGACCAACGGTTATGGGACTTGGTACAACTTGGCACTTGGAACCTAGAGGTTCCGTGCAACGTCATGAAATCGAGGAGCCCTTTTCAGCCTCCTCCGTCAGTTCGACTCAACCCGTGAAAATTTGAAAACATATGCCTATACTTCTTTGGATGTGAACAAACATCGATCCTACTCTTGCACATGAGAAGTGGAGTAATGAACTTTCATATCGGCATTGTGAGTGTAGTCTACACTACGGTATTTACAAAATTCCGCTGCGCACGGTGATCCAGTGTGGGCAGGTAGGTGTGTGTGTAATGAGCAGCCCGGCCGAGACGCGAACTTAATACTTCACCAAATTCGTGTCGTCGGATAATTACGACGGGAATGTGGCTTTGCTTAAGGGCTTAATTCAAATGTAATTTTGTCACTGTGCGCCAGTAATTAGTGTGGTGACTTTGACAAATGTCCGTCCGCAGCAAGTGGTGGGAGAGACATGGATGGAAGGAGGAATGTCATGGCCAGTGGTCGTCGCTCACAAAAACTGGACGGAATAACTCCGCGACTTCGTCACCTACCGTATGTAAACATTACACACTCTAAATGTTCCTCTCACTTTACTACCTGTAATTCAGTCGTTATTTTTTTATGTATATCCATCGCTTATGCATGGAGCAATATCCATGCTATATTGAATTCTTAGTATTTGACGTTATGTTAACTGAACGAGTGAAGCGAGTTCTCAGTTTTAACTCGACTGTTCGGCGTTCGATCCCCTAACCGTCTATCTGCACGTCTAAAAATAGGGCATGTCAAATGTTAACATCAACCGATGTTAACCGATTTTCGTAAATCGTGGCATGCATAACTTTGGCTCGGAGAACTCTGTTGTTCTGAGATCTCCCTAAAAATAGGAGCCCGGCGGCAAATATGTGAGTGGAAAAATTTTGAAAAATCGAAAAATCCATGTGGCGTGTCAAATTAAACAGAATTTTAACCAAAATTTGAATATAGTGTTCAGTTTTGGGAATTTCTAAATTTAGAATAGCAGAGCCCATAAAAGGTATACAAATTTTGAACATACCGGCTAACAGGCTAAAGATAATTTTAATCCAACTCCGAATGTAGTGTCTGCAATGAAAATTTGTTAACTTTAAGAATCCCGTGGGCCAAAAGTGGAAGTCAAAATTTTAAGAAAATTGTAAATGTCTATGTGAGGCATCAAGTAATAAAGAATTTTATTCAAAATACGAACTGGGTATCTTTAATAACTTGACAAAATTAATATCTCTCAACACCCCTTGGTAATTTTGCCATAGACGTCTATAGATATCTATAGATGAAAACACATATAAAGTCAAAAGTTAGGAGTAAATTACGTGTCATTTACACAATGTGGTATAATTTTAATTGAGAAACCAATGAAGTTTTCAGAATATTTAATATTTACTGTATTCATAATAATAGTAAAAGTGGCAAGATTTACTGCTTTAAAGTTGCTATTTTATTTTTAACAAAAAAACTGTAGCGTTGGGATTTTCTTACAAACGCTAAGAATCATACATACGAATAACTTTACTTACAGCTTTAAAAAGTGTAAATTATTAATTTTATTTTACCTAATAACAAATGTTTTCCGTTCGAAATAGTGAGCGAGTTCTGCAACTGTGAACGTTTATTAGTACTTTCTTTCATTTAGGTCTGTTGGCACTGATCTGAGGACCAACTAATATTTTCCGCGACACACTGTTCTGCTGATGAGGCGCACACTGACCCGGAGTGAATGGCACAGCGATGTCCAATCCGGAGACCAATCACGACCAACGATCTTCCAATTCTGTACACAATTATTAAGAACAACAACATCAAAAAGAAGAAGAAGCACATACATATACTCACTCTCTCCGACGATAATTAGTTTTTAAATTGGTTTTGTCGTTCGTTGTTGATATCGACACAAAAAGGAGACGTAAGCACTTCGCAACAGAGGAAAGTTTCAATAACTTGAGTGCTGCCGGTTCTCCTCGCTTGTGGAATTTTAATAATTTGATGCGGTTTTGTATTGTGTGTGTGTGTGTGTGTGTGTGTGTGTGTGTGTGTGTTTCTTCGTAAAATGATACACAAGTAGTGGCGGCAGCATCCGACGTGGTTACTGCTTCTTGCAGCCAGATTATAATACTCAGGCTAATTCGTTATCAAGCAGCCTGAATTATTAATGTGTGTGTGTGTGTGTGTGTGTGTGTGTGTGTGTGTGTGTGTGTGTGTGTGTGTGTGTGTGTGTGTGTGTGTGTGTGTGTGTGTGTGTGTGTGTGTGTGTGTGTGTGTGTGTGTGTGTGTGAAATTGAGTAGAGAGACAGGATGTGAAACATATTATTGAATCGAGATGTCGCAGAGTGACTGTATACAAGAGAGAGAGAGAGAGAGATAGAGAAAGAGAGAGATATGAAAGAGGGAGAGAGAGAGAGTGAGAGAGTAAGGTAGCGTCCTTGCACTGCCGGTCTAATCACAGGTTTGGATACAGAAGTCTAATACGTGGCCAATCAGCGAGTCTCTCTCGGTCGTGACAAAACTTGGCTTCGATTCTATCTGACAATATTCCTATTATCTTCCCTCTCTCTCTTTATCGCACACATACACACTCCTCTACTAAAAACAAATTACACACAACATTGCGTGGTACCGTACAGAATTCACTCAACGTCAAGCGAGTAAAAGATCCCGTAATAAATTAATTGAACATCAGTTCGGGATTGGGCGCTACGTACAAAGTGTTTTGTTAGCACTGACGCGTTCAAAACAATGAAGCAACGACTGTAGGTTAGGTTACTTAGGTTTCTACCTTTTGTAAATCCTGAGAAAAGGGATCATAAAGTTAAAAAAAAACTTAAAAACTAAAATGAAAGACGACCTATCTGTTTTGATAAGCTACAGTTGAATAAGAGGGCCTTGCTTTTGTAGCAGCTTCTAGCTCCTCCACCAACTTCCTTCTTGCTTCACGAGCCTTTTTAATTGCTTTTAATTGGAAGGAGGTCATCCATTTCTTTCTCCACTCCGACGGTTTTGTACGCCAGGCTTCAACTCTAAGGCTTGCAGCACATGAAGCTTAAGTTTAGCTTCCTCGTTGAAACTTGCAACAGCATCAGCAACACAAAACTTTAAAGTTTTCATCCCAACGAACACTGTTTTTTGGAAAACGAGCTCAAATAACTGCATTTAGGGTTATTTTGAGTTCTGAGTCTTGGTGTGCAAATATTTTTTCAAGAGCTCTGGTTCAACCAAATCTCTGAAAATTGGTTTTATCTCCATCATTACTCCTATGGGGAGGAGAAAATGGTCACTGTGTTTGTATTCCTCACCTTTTGCTTCGGTCTGTTTTAATTTACACCAGCTTTTAAATATGCATATGAACTAGTCTGTAATATACAGATGACGTTGCTTGTTGGTTATGCTGAAGCTTGACATCTTTTAAATAATATTATTTTTAGGACACTTACCGTAATATAATGACCATGCATTATATACATACTGAACTAAACAGCAAATAACAGAGAACAATTTTTGGAAATAAAAAAGTATGCGAACAAACATTTTCTTACGTGTTCGGACCCCCTTAAGAGCTGAGTGCTTCGAGTAAAGTTCTAATCGATGAAATCAACGTCTGGAAATCTGTGTTGCTTCCCAAAGCAACTACTGTGAAGGTTTTGTATTTAATATGTTAATAATTAATTTTATACGAATAGCATCCTTAGTTTTTTAAACAAAGACGTTTTCAGTTAATATGCTGTATGCCTACATGCTGTTTGCAGTTAATTTCTTTCTTACTCTATTCTGCCACTGATATTGTAGTCCCCAATTCTCTTCATCACATTCATTTTTCACTCGGTCTTCTCGTATACGTTCTTTGACCGCCTCAGAGGTTGAGAAAATCTTATTTCAGCGGCCTCTATCTGTCGTTTCTGCTAACTAGTGACAAACTGTGCCCTGTTCTACAGCACTACTAGTTTTTTCTGCTTTCTTTATTTCTAAACGGCGTATTAAAGGTGTCACAAACAGCTTTACATTTATGAGTTTCTTTTTAGTCGTTACATATGATCATCTAAATCAAGTAGCTAAAGTGGGATATTTGTCAATAATGTAGGCCTAATCGATTTCGTATGTATAATAAAAATGTACATTTTTTACTTTTGTACTTTTTTGTCAGATTTTATTCAACATTATATGCATTGCTTCCTCCGTGCTTTCAAAGTGACTCCAACGGTGGTGACGTCAGATGCACTCAGGGACGGATCCAGAGGGGAGGCAACGAGGTCAATTGCCACCCCCCCCCCGATAATCTTACTTGGTAAACAATGCCCTATTTACACGT
This sequence comes from Magicicada septendecula, assembly GCA_034769895.1. Taxonomy (NCBI): domain Eukaryota; kingdom Metazoa; phylum Arthropoda; class Insecta; order Hemiptera; family Cicadidae; genus Magicicada; species Magicicada septendecula. The sequence continues at coordinate 117,203,784 of CM068375.1, read as the reverse complement.
AGTGAATTTTTAGTAGGTTGGTAACCAACTTACCAAGTACCTGTTTACACAAGCATAGTTTTGGATGGTTTGATAGTTTGTATAAAATTTCGTAAATCCACCCCTGGTAGCCAAGCATAGGGCTTATTCTGAATGACATTCTGAAAGAGATATATATTCACTGTATTTTTTTTTTTTTTTTTTTAATATGTTCACCATCCATTTAGCAGTAATTTTGTAGCTGTAAAATTTTAATATAATATTGTTATAAATAAAAAGATATTTCTTCTTTTATTAAATAGAACTTATTCTGATTTCTTCCATTCCATTCTATAGCCATTAAGTATGTCATACTTTATTTTTTATAAAAATATGTTTTGAAGGTAATAACCGTGATCTACAAAATGAGTGCGAATTTACTGAAGAGTAACATTTTGAAGAGCAAACATATTACTACACTCTTTGTGTAACGCTTGTGTTAGATAATAAAGAAAAATAATACACGTGATAAAAGTTAATAAAGTTTACGCTTATACACGATTTTAGTATGTATAAGTATACATTAAATTGTACTTTTATGACTTATGTGTACAAAAACTTTCCGGGGGGAACACCCGACCACCGGTTAACGCCCCCCCTCGAGATTAACGTCTGGATCCGTCCCTGAATGCACTACGTAAGATGACGTGACATATGATATACGAAGGCAATTTTTTTTTCAACCTCCGGTGAGTTGGCAAACCTGGTTCTGTTGTGATAGCAACAATCTGATGGTTGATTAATGTTTTTGAGGCTTTGTTCTAACCTATAAGCACTGATTTTGTAGTTATTTTGTCTATTACTGTGGTGACGACAGTTTAATTATGGCAACTACAATTGAAATTACCTCCAAGTGTGAGATTCGGTCTGTTATTAGATTTTTTCAAGCTGAAGGTCATAGTGCTGCAGAAATTCATCGAAGGTTGTGTAATGTGTACGGAGAAAATGTGATGAGTGATGGTTCAGTTCGGGAATGTTGTCGAAAACTTAAAGAAGGGCGAATTGATGTTCATGATGAAGGAGGGCAATGAAGAAAGTCCGTGGCTACTGATGATGTTGTTGAAAGGGTAGACAGGATGGTTCGAGAGCGCCGTCGTTTCACAATTACTGAACTTTCTGCTGATTTTCCTGAAATTTCTAGGTCTGCTTTTTATGATATTCTTACTCAGGAGCTTGGGTATAGGAAACTCTGTGCTTGGTGGGTTCCCAAACAACTCACAGATGTCCACACAAAACCTGCTTCATGAATTTGATTGGGAAGTCCTTGATCACCGACCTTATACCACAGACTTGGCATCAAGTGACTACCATTTGTTCACTGACTTGAAAAAGTGGTTATGTGGGCAGCGGTTTGACTCCAATGATGAGTTGAAGTCCAGTGTGGCAGATTGGGTGACTACTCAGGAGCGAACATTCTACAACATGGTCATAGAAAAGTTATTGCCTCGCTATGATAAGTGTCTCAACAATGGTGGTGACTATGTAGAAAAGTAGTTTACATATATATGAAACATTTGTATATAATAAAATTATTGATGTCATTCATGTGTCTGTTTATTGGTCTATCGGAGGTTGAAAAAAAATAGCCCTCGTAGTAGTAACTCCTAATGTAAATGAAATTTTTAATGTTTTATACACACAAAGCGGAATTATTACGACTCCGTGCCCGGTTTCCATTGTCTTCTGTCTGCGCCGATATCCCGGTTGTAAGTTTCTGGCTGCAGTAGCGTCATAACCTCATTTTTGTTTTATACCCGTAGTTCCGCTACGCTTTCTGTAGCAGAACATTCAATTCAAAATTCACTTTAGCAATTCTCACATCAGTCACTTAGTACTGTGGCTACACCATATTCGTGGTCGTCTTTTGATTTCCTCAATCATGTCTTTCTCTGTTCAAATCTCTTCCTATCTTTTCCCAGCATTTTTTGTCAACGCTTTTCTCTAGTTTTGAGACATCCAGAGTTCTCCACCAGAAATCCATTTCCGTCAACAATAACTTGGTCTGATGTACAGTTTTACTGCTAAGTCACTAGAGACCTCATCTGCGGAACCAGTGTATTAGAAATATCAAATGATTGAGTATTGTGGGTCCTAATCGCGTATGAGAGTAAAATTTTAAACAGAAGGAAGAAGGTTGACCCTGAGGAACAGAGCATATACTGTCTTCTAACTATAAGAGTTCATTTATTAATCTGTGTGTGTGTGTGCGTGCGTGCGTGCGTGCGTGCGTGCGTGCGTGCGTGCGTGCGTGCGTGCGTGCGTGCGTGCGTGCGTGCGTGTGTGTGTGTGTGTGTGTGTGTGTGTGTGTGTGTGTGTGTGTGTGTGTGTGTGTGTGTGTGTGTGTGTGTGTGTGTGTGTGTGTGTTATAGAACTTCGTGCACAATTTTCATGTGTGAATCATCAGTAAGCACTGAAGACACGATACCATCATTAAACGACAGAATACAAACGGAATGTGTACACAATATATTAAAAAATATGAACACGCGCGCCGGCGCGCGCGCACACACACACACACACACACACACACACAGGCCAAAGGAGAAATTAACATGCATTGTGAAACTGTCCCGAGCGTTTTCACACCCACTGCCACTGCCTCGCTACCGTGGGAAAATCATTTTCCCTGGCGCGGCATTTTGATTACCATAATACCTGAGACATAAATACCCACATCAGGTGTCTCATGTAATAAAATATGTTGTTTTGTTCACAATTATTTATTGCGTGTTCACATGAGACCATAATCGTACAGTGGTCGCGAAACAAAACACAATAATAATTGAGCAACACGGAGATAGTGTCATGTGTTTTCTTACATGCGTGCGGCTAGCAAGCCCGCAGCGCGAATCACTTGTTTCGTGCGGAAATGTATTTTACACCGATGACACTGATTCTTTGTAATGACGGGAATAAAACTAAAATGAACTAGCTCTCGGCCAACATAATAGTTCACGGAATTCCGTTGACATAACAAATGTTAAAAATGTTGTTACTAGTTATGTAGGCCTATTAGCAACGAGGAAAATTGACTCGTTAGGATCTTGCTATCTTGCTACTTCCTCTGTCGCAAATTTTCTTATTGCTTACAGCAAATCACTGTCCGTAAAGCTAGAGGTTAAGCAGCGCAGCCGGTGAACAACTACTGTTAAACTTTAGTTCCTTTCAATACCTATATGCAATTGCCTCGAAATCTGATTGGTATTCACGGCAATGGATAAGATATTAGAGTGGCGTTTTATACGACTATATATGTCTTAACATACTCATACAACAGTGAATCTTGGATGTTTTCAAACTAGGAGTATGACAAGAGAGTACGGAGACGAGATTCCATCACACTGTGAGGGATTGTTGACACGAAGCATAGCCATATTCGGGATAAACTGAATATATTTAACGTACATAATGAAATAAAATAATGTACAAAAAAAACGGTTTGAAGTAGTGACATATTACTTTGGAAAATTTGTACACACAAGCCGGGTGACCCGGAAGCTTGAGGCTATTGAGAAGCATTTGGTATGGTAACGGGTAACTGCCTCATACAGGCTATGCGCTGTAGAAGTAGGCTACTAATATTAATACTTCTGCTTCTCTTCATCAGTATGATTTTTACTGACCGATTTTTACTAGGCCTATCCATATATCGAAGAACTAACCACAGGTTTTATATTAATTGATTACCGAAAGGTACAGCAAAGAGCTATGGTGCAGGCTTGCGACCGTGGAATGCGCTCTCAAACCATAAACAAACAAAATGGCCGCCATCGACTCACGCAACATGACGCCTTACAAACCTATTTATATTTTTCTTATTAATATAACGCACGCGTGCGCGCACGCACGCACAGGTACCGAGCGACGGCTCTCCTTGTACCTCTGCCGGGTGACACCTCATTAATAATTTTAATTAATTTTTTCTATAGTGACATTACAAAGAAAAAACAAAAAGTAAAAAAACTAGAATTTCTTTAGTAATTAAAAGAATAGCGATTGTCAAGGATGTCTGTGGCCAGGCCAGCCGGCAATGTTGGCTTTGTGTGTGCGCGCGCGGGTGACATACTGACTGAAAGGAACAATTGTCTGGGCCGCCGAAAGATACGACGCGCGAGAGCGAACAACACAAAGGATCGATTCTATTATTCGAACAAAAACGTGCTCCGTCCCGTCGTCGTCACGGGCGCAAGACCATCCGAATATACGTTTGATGGGGTGTTGCGTACGCGCGCGACCACTGGAGACAGTTTTTGTCGCGTTCCGAGTCTGTTATAATAACGTTCTACGTATGACGCGTATGGTACCGTGTGTTGACTGGATGGACCCTGTTTGAATGCAGGCCTCTTCCTGGCTCTATTTCAACAAAACGACTTGATTTTTATAGCACTGGTAGATTTCATTATGAATAGGCCTACACCTGGATCTCCCATCATTTAAGTACATTTTGTATTCTAAATCAGTATTCTCAAATTGTGACAGCGGACGACTTCTTGAAATCCGCTAACTACTGCTCACGATTTTAAACGAAATATAAGTTTGCTTATGATTAGGTACATTTCAGAGAACGTTTTCAGTTATCACAAAAATCACGAAGCCCCCTCGATACTCTACTATCTTTTTAACAAAACAGCAATTGTAAACCAGACAGTCATAAGATAAAAACTAAAAAATCCAAACTGCTGCATTGGTTTTTTAATTAACTTTATAAACGTAACGCTTAAACGACAAATAATTTAGTCCTAATTTTAAGTTTATGTAAATTTCCATAAATTTCCGCAGCCCCTGTGGAAATGCTTCTCACAGAAATGTAGGTAACTGATAACAGTATGTGAATTTTTTTGGCAAAATTTGCTTAAATCATTTTGAAGGCGGTCCAAAATTTTTTGGTATTTGCTCATACCAAATGAACTGAGCAATGCTATCGAATTCGCAATCCCATAATTTCGTTTTCATATCCTGTGACGACTGTTGTTATAATTTTATCTGTCGATTTTATCTATGAAATCTAACGGCCGTCTTCAAAATCTCACTGTATATTATAATTGTACCGCATTTCCGTTGTCGTTCCGTTATACGACAACGTAGAGACTTAGATTGTGTATGGATAATATTTGCAGAAGCAACCGACTCCTTTCTTTTGACAACGTATAATATTACTTTTAGACTTTGTTTTGGTAAAATTTAAGGGCTACATTATGCTGTTTTTTCCTTTCTCCTGCAGAAAAGGGATAAAGTAAACAAATAACTAAATAACTGTAAACAAATAACTAAATACAGATATGAAAAGTTAATTTACTTTATAAAATTAAGATTAAATTACTTGTTTAACTTAATCTGGACGTTAAGCCTAACATTCGCGTAGGCCTACCTAGCTGATTAGCTGATTGTGGCCTTAAAAGATGTGTTAGTATAGAACGGGATCATGTGAGTATAGTTTCTCCATAAATCTAGGTCTGTCCTTTTTGTGCTTATATTAAACTCCTCTATCCATTGCTTCTTCGATATGAAACAGAAGGTGTACTTATTACAGTCCACTTTAAGTTTTTTTCTAGCGGTTGCTTACTATTAAATCAGGACAGACAGTTAACGAAATAATATTTATAATGACTAGTTAATCATGAACAAGAGAATTAATTAAGTCGATTTGTTTTCCAAACGACGATTAAACTTTGTGTGTACGCGTGAGTGTGCGCGCGCCGTGTGTGTTTTATAACATGGTAAACGCGTGTAATAATGAAATAAGCGGTGTAAAGTTTAATGTGTGTCGCAGGCTGTGAGGGTGGTGAGGGGCATACGCGGTTTCCACCCCATAAAGCGACGCGACGCCCGAGTCACATGCGGGGTGAAATGATGCTTGCCATGCAAACTGCCGCCACAGTATCCGTATCCATCCGCAACGTTATCAATTCCAGGAAGTCATTATTGTAATGTTCTGGCAAACATCACATCACCCGGTCTCCCATACACATCCCTGAACACATTGTTTTTAATATATGAGCATGTATGTGTGTGTGTCTGTGTGTTTTTGTTTGTTGTTTCATATGTTAATATTGCTCTTAAGATGCTTGAAACTCTGTTGTTTTGTGCTTGTGTTTCTCGGCTTTGTTCGTTCTTCTAATAAACTGAAAAAATCGAATTTGTCTTTACTAGTGCTCTGTGTACTAACGATCTTTACACTGTGTGTGCGCGAGCTTCAACAAACAATTGTTTGTCGCGTAATATTATGAGACGTTCCAGAGGTATAGTTTGTCGTGTAATATTATGAGACGTTCCAGAGGTATAGTTTGTCGTGTAATATTATGAGACGTTCCAGAGGTATAGTTTGTCGTGTAATATTATGAGACGTTCCAGAGGTATAGTTTGTCGTGTAATATTATGAGACGTTCCAGAGGTATAGTTTGTCGTGTAATATTATGAGACGTTCCAGAGGTATAGTTTGTCGTGTAATATTATGAGACGTTCCAGAGGTATAGTTTGTCGTGTAATATTATGAGACGTTCCAGAGGTATAGTTTGTCGTGTAATATTGTGAGACGTTCCAGAGGTATAGTTTTTTGGTTTATATTTCTTCCGGCATTGTTGCCTTTTCCTGACACATCACAATAACTGAATGCGCCAATAGCTGTGTTAGTCTCTAATAACGGACTTTGATATCATTATCACAGGCCAGTAACACCATTCTCCGACGCAGTGACGTAACTAGGACCTGCTTCCGGAGGGGGGGATAAGATTCCTTGAAGGCTGGACTCCCCATTTTCCTCAGAACAAATGAGATATTTAAGATTATTCCCATATAATTATTTACACAGTTACTTATAAGACTATTATAACACACGCAATTGGCTCAGGAGTAGGCATACGTTAAGCGTTTATGGAAATAAACTGAAATCCTTAATAGCTCTGGGAGGGTGTCCCCCTGACCCCCCTCCCGTAGTTACGCCACTGCGCCGATGTTTTTAGTTTTCCAAATCTTCTTCTTTCTCGGTCGGCAATAAGTTTCTTCAAAGTCTCTCTCCGTCCATGTTTTGACTATGCCTTTCTCCAGCAGGGCTTCGGTGTGTCTTCTCCTCCGTTTTTCCTGCACGTTGATGCCAAATTAATGCTTGTTTTGGGACACGACCATTCGTTATACGTGTCCATACCAAATGAACCGGGCAATCTGATCGAGCTCGCAATCCCATAATTTCGTTTGCCATAGGCTGTAGCATTTTTTTGTTCTCGCTGCCTGTGAAAATGAGTACATAAAAGTAAGTATCTCACTTATTAAACTGAGATAAAAATACGTGGTTGAAGTTTATTATTACGTTTCATAGCCTAAGTTCAGTATTGTTCACCGAACCTCCCTTCTTATACCCAGGGGTGGTTTTGTAACTAGGCACGTGCCTAGAGGCGCACCTTTTGGTGGGGTGGCACAAATAAAAATATTTTTGAAAATATCTTAACAAAATTAAAAATAGCTCACATGATAGAAGTTTTATGGTACTAAAGTAAAGTCTTTATTATTTAATATATTATGGAACACATATATAATATAACTAAGGTACACATTTAATTTTTGTGTTTTAGGTCAGTTAGATAAAGTTATTGCCTGTTCCAATCAGCGAGCACTAATAATTTGTTTGCGAGCGCGAACCCGAGTGACTGGCGATAAGACTATAGAGGCACGTTCGCGCCTCGACTCGCTATTTGACAAAGCTTATTTTAATTTGTAACACTTAATTAATTTTATTTTATTTTAACATTAAAAATAATTAGAGTCATAAGTTTATTAAGAGCCAGTGACATTCCAAGGAACGAGAACGTTAAGCAGTTATCGTTCTTGTATAAAACGGAGGAACGATCTCTAAACAATTATTTTTTTGGGGGCGGCATAAAAATTATGCCTACGGGCGGGATATTTCAAAAGCCTTATACCCAGTCATTCTTCATATATCGATGTTACAAATAGTTGTCTATTTCTTCACTATCGAGTGGGACTAACTTCCACTTTAGTCTACCAGTCTTCCTCTTACCTATTCCGTCTTGGTGTCGACTGCCGTTCTGTAAGTTTAGAAACCACCTTTCTTCTGGCATTCACCGCGTGTGTTCATCGCATACTGACCTCTTACCTTCGACGATTTCCATTCTGTCAAAATCTACTTCTGCTATTGCCCTTTCTAATTTAGACTCGTCATTTTTAATTTGACTGAACTTGTTATCCCACAACTGTGGAATCCATCTCCAGTGTCCTAAGGTTTTTGAATTTCTGTTAGTTACTTCACACGCGTCTGCAGTATGCGGCAGTAGTAGCAGTACTCCCAAATATGACTTGTACAACCGTACAAAGGTGTCTACTGTAGTTATTAAATGAGATATCTTTGCGCTATAGATCCAAGGATTAATTTCGAGGTAAACATATTGCCACTTACAGCCATGTCGCAACCGGAAATGACAATCCCAATTACAATAGAAACATCCGGAAGAAAATCGGATATTATACAACGGTTCTACACCTTTAAACACACTCACTTTTAACTTATGGTAAAGTTTACAAGCTTTTATAGTTCCAGAATTGGTCTTTTATGATACATGTAATTTTTATAAAAATGCTAACATAATTTTTTTTAATTTAACATTAAATTCTCAGAATTTCTTTTGATTGTTGACTGAAAAGGAAAAAGAAGGAATTGTTGACCGATAAAGAAGAAGAAACAAACGAACGAGAATTAGAATAATTAGAAAAAAGAAACAAAATAATGAGTACAGTAAGTAGAGGAGGAGGAGAAAAGGAAGCAGAAGAAGAAACAGATGATATACAAGTAAACAATCAAACAATGCGAAAAAGAAGAAAAACCCCGAAGAAAAACTCAAATCAAGGAGGCTGCAAACACAGCTTTAGATTCGATGCAGAAATGTGTTCCTGTGTTCATTCAGGTGGGTCTGTGTATGTAGGAATGTGAATGTCGTTATGTTAAACCAAAGACTACTTAGACACTAGGGAAAGCCGCTTAACAATACTGCTAGGAGAACATAATAATTCCTATTAATTCTCGGACATGACTTGCACGTTACGAGTAACCGTTTTACTTTCAGAGGACGTCCGTTGCGTTATCAAACGACCATTTGACACACAGGCAGACGAGTGCCACGGCTGTGCTCGTAACCAACCCCCTCCTCCGCACGTCTCAGAGCTCCTGATTAAAACCAGCGATGCGAACACTGCATCATCCCTCGTTCTGCCGCTACAGCCAGCCCTACAAATGACTCATGATTAGAAAGCCTCGGCTTATTTTTAATATGCAGTGTCCAGAGAAAACAGCCCTTATTGAAATCGCTCGATTGTAAATGATGTTTTATTAGTTAATAAAAGCCTCTAGAGTTTATTGCATAGAAATTCCTTCTTATTTGTAGCCCCGATATTTGGAAATTTAATGAAAATTCTCTTTTAAATTGTATTTTAGAAATGAATATACGTTTAAAGACTGTACGGCAATGTTGTGCAGCAGAAGATCAAGGAACCAACGTTGCTCGCGAATTCCGCCAGTGCTGTCGAAAGAATTTAATCTTATGTGGTATTTGTACTGAAGCCTAAAAAAGGAATATCGATTATAGAAACTAGGCAAGTATCGGAGCCACGAATAATGGTTTCTAGTAATTCTTCTTAAAAAGAACAAGGAACAAAACACAAAAGTTAAAGCTACTGCACTAAAATTAGTATTTACTAATATTAATAATTATTAAATTGATAAGAAATGATAAGGGGTGGTTCGTTGTAAGCTGTAATAGGAATAATAATGTTATTTAAATTAAGTGCCATATTTTTCTGGTCGGTGCACAAATAAATAAACGGGAAGGTTAACGTAATGTTAATAAAAATATAATACGACGTTTTAATACTACGTACGTTTTATAAAATACAGTAAATTTTTCATAATAGACCTACTATATTATTGATACGATGAAAAGTTAGTTTATTAATAAATATGATAATCATAACGTTCAATAAAGCAACACCAGCTGAGAACTGAAAACTGATGGTCAGGTTGTTTGCTAAGATTTTTTGTTCAGAGTGAAGTAAGATGATGGTCAGAATAAAGTAAGATTTTCGAGTAAAATAACAAGGAACTCTGGAAATACAGAAACAAAAATTGTCACTGTAATGTCTTTGGAAAGACAATCTCCGTTGTGGAAGATACTTAACTGTTGTTGTGTTGAGGAAGGAATGTTTTCAATATGTGCGTGCTTCTCGAAATATCGTGTAGGAAAGGAAAATGGACAATGAACACAGGATGATACAAATCCTGTGAAACGTGGTGGAGTAGTAAGGTAGGAGTAACAAGGCGAGATTAAATGTGTACTAAACCTAAGTAGCATTGTTGATACCGTTTACAGACTTGAGAAAATAATGTGGAGTTGGTCTGCACATATGGCTGGGCCGGAAAATGATATACTGTGACGAAGGTTGCTAGATTGGAGGTCGAGAGATAAAGGGCCTACAACGACGGTCTTCTGCAAGATGAAGGACGACCTCATTAAGTACTGTGGTATAGTGAAGTGGACAACATTTGCTCTGGAGACAAATCGCTGGAGAACCATTGGAGTCACTTCGCTCACCAGTGGTCAGACTAGTGCCCCCCCCCCCCGCCGCTGCTGCAGATGATCACACACACACACACACACACACACACACACACACACAACATGTTATATACATATACATGTTCGAGAAGGGCTCGCAACTGAATGGACCGAATCACCTCTTTACATAATGTTAGAGGCTGCAGGGTGCCATTAGATGTCATATTACTACTTGTGTATTTTATGATGGCCGCCAACCTTGGTGACAGTGACATGCGCAGAACCCTGTTTTTTGTCAGTGTAATGGCAGATCTAACTGAGTGCGTAACTGTTGATGCGTTTTCAAAAACATTTAATTATTATTTTCAACACAAAAACATATCCTACGCTACGAAAACTTCATCAGCTTCTTAAGTCTAGTGTAAACTTTCAAGGTAGCTATTCGTGTTTAAGGAAAGTTATTATAAACTTAGGGTTTAAATGGAAGAAGGTTAGAAATAATAGAAGTGTATTAAATGAATGTCAAGAGATAAGGGAAAAAGAATTGAATATCTCAGGAAAATAAAACAATTTGGGACAGAAAAGCGGCCAATACTAGTAATTATTTATTATTTACATTATGTAACAAATAACATTGTTCTGGTATTACAGATACATATTTGATACAATCTCGAGCAATACTGAGTAAAATTACAAATAGTAGTTAGTTGAATGAAATCCGGAAATATAAACAATGTGTAAAACCCTAGTTGTAATAATTAAATAGTTAAGGGCACCCATAAAGCCAGCTGCAGTAACAGTAAAAAGACGGACGTTTTTGAAATGTAGTGTTACAACTGAGCCCACTACGCTCACTTTTTGCACAGCTATGAAGCGGCCACCGTAAAGTAACGCGATTGTACGTAGAGTAAATGACAGCTAAGAAGGCGAGCGTCGGGGACGCGCTACTAACCTTTTGTACACGTCGCCCTAAAATAAGTCAGTTCTAAAAACATCTGTAGAGTAGACGACGGCTGTTCCACCACAGTTACGATAATGTAGCGTGGTATACATTTGAAACACTATCGTGGGTCTGAATTCCTGCTTACAACTTAGGATACTGAATATGTTGATAATAAGTTTATAATTTAGGAAAACGAGGCAGTACCGCAATGCGCCAGACCAGACTAGTACACAAAATGCGGAAGGAATGAGTTAGTAGCGCGCCTGCCGTTTTGTCTTCTGCCATAGCAAACAAAGTTAATAGTTATAGTAATTCCCATCAAAAGCAGTTTACTTTAATGTAGTAAGTGAACTGATTCGAAGGAACAAACTTAAACTCTTTGCTTCCCGAAATCAAACGATGCAGACAGTAGCTCACATTTGTTGTGAATCCCTCAAATAAGTGTCGCCAGTGTTCGTGTACAGTCTCGATATCACAAGTAAGGGATCTTGCGCTACAAAACGGGTAAGTGGTATTTTACTTATTTCTTCAACAACACTAATATAACAACAAGCTTAGTTGTTATGTAGTTTAGATTATGTACTTTTAATTATTTAGTCGAAATGAATAAATCTCACAACTGTTTAAAATTTTCGCAAATTCAATACCAACAACTGACAAAAAAGGAGAAAAAACAAAACAACGATTGGATCGACACGAATCTCGAACAGCTTAGAATTAAGGAGAAGAATAAGGAAGGCAATATCAAGAAAGCGGTGGAAGAGAGACGACCACTGTTTCAAAGTTCCCGTATCTAATTGTAAGAGCGAAGCCGTGGTTTAAACACTGTTTTTCCGCTAGTCGTCGGCAGAAGACGTTTTAATCTATCGCGTCCGTTGAAGCGGATTTGTTTACGTAATGGGTCTCGATCGTGCGGAACCACTGCGCGTCATGCGTTGTTAAACCTCCCCCACCCTCGCTCAGATCGACCCGTTGCTATCAATCGATGTATATTGGACGTTTATATTTGATAACAGACAAATGAAATGACATTTGTGATGAAAATATCATTACAATAAAAATATCAGTTAATAATTTTCATTAAGTATGACATGTGCTTTTTTTCAGTAATCGAAGGTGTTGTGTATAGTCGTAATTAAATTCAATAACTAAATTTTAACGTACGACGGGTACCGAAAGAACGATTTTTAAGCACGCCTAAAATTTTATGTTTAATTTAAAATGTATTTTTTATCGCTTAAAGTAAACAAAACAGTTTTCCAAAACCCATTATTATAAATAAATAAATAATGCCTTCCTATATGGGAAGGATTAAATGCCTTCCTATATTGGGTCCTTCAGTCTTTCGACTGGTTTGTACCCTCCCCGCATATACCCGTGGTGCGTGTTACGGACCCTCTACAGTTTGACGCCGGATCCGAACGGCATAGTTGGGAAGGGTTTACACTAGGCAGGATACCTCTCGCTGGTTTGTCATCGCCTTGCGAGGGGGAACCGTGGTATCTAAATCCTTCCTATATTAGATATTTATAAATGTTGATAACTCGAACTTATATATTCGTAACTACTGCGTATAACTAAGTAGTTATAGGCCTATATGCCTAATCGATAATAGCTTTATAGGAGAAGCTACACAAGATTTAAATAGCTAACGCTTCATCAGTAGACTTAATATATTATTATCAGCTAGAAGCAAGAATTACGTTAGAAGTTATCTTGCGTTACGTTACACGTGAGATAAGGTTTCTTTTCTTACTGTTTTCACAACACTGCTATTTTCAATCGGAATCGCTAAAATATATCGTGTGTGAACGTTACAAACCAACCGGCTGCATCACCCTCGCGACAAGTGGAAAATGTCACATCGCAACCCTTAACAGACCGCAGAACAAACCGCTTGTCCCCCTCCCCATCCATATGGTTGTTATAAGCATCCCTTACTTTCATCAAAGCACAACTCTGTGTGTGTGTGTGTGTGTGTGTGCGTGCGACTGAGTATACACTTACAGAGAAAGGGTGGGTGGCATCGACGAGGGATTGTCATTTAGAAATTACCCCGAAGGAAAATTGTCGACGCCAAAACTGTTTGAACCTTAATTTTCTTACCCCTTCCTTCATTAAGCACAATTTACCCTTCAACCGACATTCGATACCCTCGACTAATAATATTTTACAGAGTGGTTCCAAAGTTTCGACAAAAGGAGTATGCCTACAGATATACGACATCCAACAAAATAATGTGTTGCTGTACTTTGTCCGTATTGTTATTTACAGTATTAAATCATAATACATGTTCAACATAATTTATTTACCTTTATCTTTCTATTATTGTCTAAATTGTTACTTGATATAGAATAACTTAATAATTAACCTCATGATTTCGTTCATCATTTCAAGAATAATTAATAGTTTCACAAAAGAAGAACAAGCAGAAATAAAGATGAGGAAGAAGTACATTTAGAATCTGTTTGTCTGTCTGTCTGTCTACTCTCTCTCTCTCTCTCGCTCTCTCTCTGCCCCCACACACAAAGCCTAAAAGTATTACAGGCCAGATCGCATACTTACAAAGTAGGTCTAGTATTTCGTATCTTCACTGTCGAAATCTTAAAACTGGGCTAGAATTCAGCTGTGGGATAGTGGTAAACATTCCGATATAGACGTTCAGAATTAAGTGCTATGACCTGTCGCGAACACACACCTTGGTGTCTGACGAACAGAATTAACGATGTAACTTAATCGTGCAAACGTGAAAGAATAAATTTGAAAAGTGCATTGAAAATGACAGTGTAAATTTAAAAGTCCACTCCAATTAAGCGGTTCATAGGTCAGTGAATGGACCCAACGTAAGATGTTTAAAACGCTCTAGTCGCTTGGACCTGCTTACCAGATTTATTTTACGTGCTAGTGTATTGTGTCTATTTACTCATAAATACTCAAGAAAGCAGAGACTGGAAAAAGTACTTCATGCATGGAAAATAATAAAACCAATCAGTAATTCTGTATTTTTCTGATGACGTGGTTGTGTTTGCTAAGCATAAAGATGATAAATAACATCCACTTTACCAGTATAACATTGCTGCGAAAGAATTTAACGTGGTTGTATCTGATAAACAAAAAATAAAATAAAATAAAATAATTATAATTAAAGCCAGAATGCCTATATGCAAGTCAATGTCTAGCATTGAATTATAATTTAGACTAACTAGAAATATTGGAAAGACGAATTATTAGGAAAATATTAGGCCAAGAAAAACTTCAGAAGGTTGGAAATTAAGAAGTAATGTTGAAATATATCAAAGTATAGAAAATATAACAGAAACAATGAGAAAAAGAAGACTATTATTTTTTGGACATTTATATACGGTATACGGTTGGACGACAACAGGTTAACAAAGCAAATCTTCAAATATCTGTGGGGGAAGAAGTCAATATCAAGTTGGATTAAAGAACTCCAAAAGGATTTAGAAACAATTAATATACATGCAGAAGAAGCAATTGAAGGAGAAGTTTTTCGGGCAAAAGTGTTAAAAATGGAGGGAGTCCAGGGTAGGTGAGAGAGAAAAACGCAGGTTCAAAGTGGACTGAAGACAGGAAGAAGAGACACAGTGAGAAGATGAAAGAATATTGGAAAAAAGGAAAGAGCAAAGAGTAAAGAATTGAAATTGGCATGTGGTCCTTAGATGGCCGATACGAAAAAAAAATAATTATAATAAAGACTATGACCATTTCTCGAAATCCAATAAGATGCAATTTCATGGTCAATTATAATATTATTTAACAAGTAATATGTACATATAAAATATATATCATGTTATATCAAGTTATATATCATGAAATATATGGGCACGAACACATACTACTGGGTACGAACGTTTAACGATAGGTACACTTAACTATATAAATATTGTAACACGTACAAATAAAAGGTTCGGTAAACCTTTGTTCAACGTTAAGCCCCACTGTTGTGAGCGCCAATTTGTAACAAGACCTGTATATGCTGGTTACAAATAATTATTTCTGTACTGTACAAAAATTTAAAAAAAAATTTTAATTTAATTAAAAAAAATTTTCAAAAAAAATTTTTTATGTTTGTTTATTGTTTAAATAATTAATAAATAATTCTTGTAATATGGTTTCGTCGAAAATTTAAAATTCTGTAAGTTTTTTATGTCAATATATTCACTTCTGGTTAACTGTAAATAAATCTGGAGTTAATCAGGTTGTCTCACATCACTAATCGATTGGCGATTTTCTTCTATGCTCCAGTATATCACTCTCCTTTAGTAATTGTCGTCTTCCAGTAAGTCCTGTAGTTAATGAAAACTCTTATATTAACTTGTGAAATAATTTTAAAACCAGATAATTGAATTATTTTGATTTATTGACAATTATTCTGAAAATATCGATTTAAAATCGATATTGATATACAGTTCGACTCTTTCACAGGGATAATCGATTCTCAATACAGGTTATATTATATGAATATTTTCGAATGGTTCTTTTAACGGTTATAATTATAATAGTCAGAGAAGGGGCAAGTATAGAAAGTATAACATGAACAAAATAATTCTTAATAATTAATAAATACACAGTTTGATAATAAGATATAAAGTTTATAATGCACAATTTTATACCCAATGGTGACTGGATGAAATTATTCAATGTAGGCGCTTTGCATCACGGAACCATCATGGCGGCGACTTCACTACTGCAGTATAACAGAAATGGCGTCGCTGGATTTTCTGACAATAAAATTGCCTTCACAACTGCTTTATGATCTCCGTAATATTGGATAATGTCTATTGTGTTGTTAGAGGTGTCTTGGTTAAGTGTTCTGTGTTCACTGGCTTTAAATGTTTTATATTTTGGTGTGTTCACTTTTGTCTGTGTGTGTCGAAAAACAGAGAAGTTCGTTGTAATGTGAATTATTAAAGTTTGATAGTTTTATGGGTTTATTTCACTTGTATTCGGTTATGTATTGTTTGTTTTCACTGTTTGTGGTGGTGTTGTTCACTGATTTTATGTTTAATATACCAATTTCGGTAACTCTCGGTTGTTCACTGATTTTATGTTTAACCTTCATACGCCATTAAAATATTCGCTATAGGTTCTTAGCGCGAGCTTAAAATCAACCGTTCGCTTCGAATGTTAATTAAGAACTGTTTTACTTCCTTCGTCTCCTGAAATAACTTGCCAAGTTAATATTAGAAAAGTATTGTTTCAAATATATTTCACTTCCTCTCCATGTGATTATAAAATACATTATATTCAGAATATTTTTTGGTGATTGATTACTTTCGTGAACCAGTAATTACATAATTGGTTTCTTTAACTCCTTCTGCTTAATTTGACATACAATAGTCCATATTTATAAAGTTTTTTGTTAAAATTGCTATATTTCTGTCATTTTGTAAATATAGGCTCAATATTTGCTTCCTGTCCTTGTCCAAAATTTTAGCCATCTTAGGTGTTATAAATATGATTATAATAAATTTCAGATTGATATAAATCTTTAGCTTTCCTTAATTTCTTATAAATTTATCATATTATCATTCCTTTAGTTATAATTCATGAATTTACTATTCCTCCTCTGAAATAGTTAGGTATTACATTTTGAAATTTTTTAATAATTTTATACATCTTTTTATATTATTCTTTTAAAGTATAGTTTCAGTTATAGTAGTTGGTAATTGATTCACCTTATATAAATCTCATTAGTTTACTTGGTTTATTAAACTTCCTTACTCAATTATAATGTTATTTCGAATTCCTTATTTTGGCCTAGATTTTATTATTGTACATATACTGTTTTTCAAATAATGTTATTTCTATACCCCTTCTGACTTTCCAAAATTAACACAGTATTAAATAAAATTTCGTTATATAACTATTGGTACATGTACCAATGTATTCATGCTCATAATACAAAAACAATATTGAAAATTAATTTCTAGTCTCTAAAGTTAGACATTTTAGTTTGAACTATTTTTAAAATACATAATAAAACATTTTATAAACTGATATAGTATACATACATAAACATTTTAGGCTGTATGAACACTGTTATATTAATAAACATTCTTACACTAATTATAATTCTTATTCTCTATACCACCTTGAAATGTGGAGTTCATTGGCTTTAAAGACAAACTCAGTCCTTTCTGTTTATATGGTGTATTATAATTTAATCCCCTGTCACAGTAATTATTCCCCCACCTGCTCTCTTTATCATTTACATTCCAAGGAATGTTTTTTGATAAAAAGTGGCCTCTTTTATGAAACATTAGAAATATTTTCACAACAATATTTCATGACATGTTATCTCTGTAATTATACAAAATATAAAAGTTATTTAATAGCACATAGTTAAAGTAACAGTTACACCTTTACTTGAAGTTTATTATATTTAAATCACTTGCACTGGTTCACTTACACTGTTGGGTCTGATTGATATTTGAGTTCTACAATATTCTAAGACCAAACGTTTAGTTATAATTGACTGTGAAGATTTGTTTATTTTATTATATAATAACTTTAGTTGGTGCACTTCTATTCACACTACTAAACACTTTTGTTTTATAATTAATTTACATTTCTATGAGGTTTTGGGGTGTTATACTTTCTTTGGGTGACATTAAAATTTGGTTCGGGGTTTGTTATTGGTATTAATAGGTTTATCATGGGTATTCCTCGTAGTTCTCCCATCCTACATCTTCTTTTCTTCTCTTCTTCCTTCTTGGGTTTTCCAAGGTAATTTGGTTTCATTTTGTCCGTTGGTTGGTTCGGGGTATCTTCTTTATTACCTGCTCCTAACCTACCTGGGTATTGTTATGATTTTATTTTAGTTTCTTTGGATTTAATTTTCTTGATACTTTACTTGTTGCGTTTTTATGATTTAATTACTTTTTTCCTTTATGGTGGCATTTTTCTTTGAAGTTTAATTATTTTTATTTGAATGTTCTTTTGAGTTATTTGTAATTTAAATGTATTTATGATCATAATGGAATTATTACGTAGTGGATTATCTGTCATGCGACAGATTGCCCTCCTCCAGAAGTGATTAGTTCAGACTATACTTGGTTTGTCTGAAATAATTGCTTATGATAATTATTATATTTTTTATTATTCTTGACTTCCTTCCATTTCTAAATTTTTCTCCTCTATATTCGAGCTTACATCTATTTTATTCTTACTTGATCTTCCTTTGTAGTAATAGTCATCTGAGTTTCATATTTATTATTTTATTTTCATTTTTCTTCTTGGTGTTTTATCCCTGGGATATTTATTCCCTATCATTCCCTAACACGTGAGCTGGGGCAGTTCAGAGAGGCACTGTACGCTACTTACTCTGCTGGCCAATACGTCACTTCTAATTGAGTACAGAGGCAAATCATCTCTGCTCAAAAACATATTAATACTGCTGGACTTATCTACAGACAGTTATTTAAAAAATTATTTAAGAATAGTCCACTTTATGACTATTTAAAAAAATATCTTTGGATACTTCACTTCGTATATTGCTCAGAGATTTTAATATTCCTATCTCAGTTATTCTTCTGACTTGTTAGCTTTATCGTTATCTCAATTCTTATTATGGTGGGAAGCTCTTTTATTAATATAATTATCATTGTTTATTCTAATATAAAGTTTTTGTTATTAATTCTTTATTCTCCTCTGGTTTTTATTACAATCTGCTTCTGTTTATTGGTAGCATATGTTTTATGATATTTCTTGTTTGTTTCTCAGTTTTTATTATTTCCACTAGTTCCATGTTCTAGCACTTTCTTCTAATTGTCTTTATTACATTCGACACTTATTTCATGATCATATTCATTAGTGATTTATTTAATTACATTTATTTTTTGTTCCTTTTCTCAAATTACTTCTCTCTGAATTTTATTCAAATGAATTCTTTAATTATCTTTTAATGAGGTCATTGTTTCTCTTTGTATTACTTCAAAGTGTTATTATTTTTATTTCAATACAAGTTTATTAATTTAATCGTATCACTGGTTTTTATTTCTTTTTATTTAATTTCATAGAATGTTTTTATTCATCATTGGTTGTAACTTGACATTACCATATATTTTTTTAGAATTGATTTGTTTTATTCTAAATTCTTTTTCTTTTATTTATCATAAATATTTTCCATAAATACCTTGTTTGTAATTTGATATTACAATATATTTGAATTTCGTTGACTTTAACAAAATTCTTTCCTTTTTTTATATTTTAAATGGTTTTCTTAAATAATGGTAGTAAGGTGATACTTTCTTTTTATTCCATAATAGTTTTTTCATAAATAGTTGTAGTAAGGTGTTCTTACTTAATTTTTGAATTTAGTGGTTTTATTCAAAATTCTTTCTTTTTATTCCAATATACTGTTTTCATAAATGCTGGTAGTAAGTTGTTCTTACTTTATTTTAGAATTTAGTGTTTTTATTCAAAATTCTCCTTTCGTTTCATTTTTCATATATAGTTTTTTCATAAATAGTTGTAGTAAGGTGATCTTACTTTATTTTAGAATTTAGTGTTTTTATAACAAAATTCTCCTTTCTTTTAATTATTCCAAATGGTTTCCTTCAAATTTATTTGTAGTAAGGTGCTCTTACAATATTTTAGAATTTTGTTTTTACACCTCTAAATTCTTTTTCTTTTTATTTTCCATAATATTTTTCATAAATATGGTAAATATACCATATTAGTACCATAAATATTGTATGAATTCTCTTCTTTTCTTATTTCAAATGTATTTCTTATTATTATATTTTCTTTTATACCCAGTGTGGATGATTTTTATTATGTTGCACAGTTGCTCATATTTCCTCGCTAAGGTTGAGTTTCTTCAATAATTTCCTTTCTTAAATCCCCGTTTTGTTTCCTTGTTCATTCTTCTTTTCATTTCTCCTCAATGGTAATTATTTTCTTTTTCTTGGACATGGTTTTTTGCCGTCGTCGGTTATCATAACATCCGTCCCTTTTTGTGGAGGTGTGTAGTATTTGATTTAACCGTGGTCTGTCATTTCATTTGCTTTTGTTGTCCGGATGACCATAGTCTTCATAATCGTTCCGGTACTAGTGACATCTCTTGCCTTTGCCTTGTACTTCATTTTTCTAGCTGTTATTCCTTTGTTGGCTGTAAAGCTTATTCGGTTCCCTCTATCATATTGTTTTGTACACCAATACGTCTCTGGTCCATCAATGATTAATGATATCATTGACAATTTACTATATATTTCTACCTTCATATTCCATTTTCCTCTGGTCTGTTCCCCGTTGTAAACCACTGTTTGGTGGTAAATTATTTCTGAAATTACCATTAATTTCCTTCCATAATCTCTGTCATTAATGATTTCTTTATTGTTGGTAATTGGGATATTGTTTACATCAATTAACCTGTGGTTCATCATCTCCATTTCTTCCTTTGTTTTTATTAAATTCCTTGGATGCCTTCTTCTCATTTCCTTTGATTTCCCTTCCATATGTTTAATACTCTCTTGGTTCTTATTGTTTTTAATTGTATGTAATACCACTACTTCTTCCTTTGCTTTGTAGTTTGGTATTTCTTCTGTTTCTGGTTGTCTATCATTTTTTATTTCTTTCGTCCTCTCATTTCTTAATTCTTCTCTTTTTAATCTGTCCTCTCTCATTTCCTTAATGTTCTCGTCCATTTTCTTCATCATCCTCTTGCTATTTTCTTCAATTTGCTTACTCAATTCTTCCCTTGTGGATATGAATTCTCGTAGGAACATTTCCATCATTTTGTCCAACTTCTCATCTCGTGTAAGTTCTGCCATTTTGTTTGTCGTTGTTGGCTTTTTATTGTCCTTCTCTGACTGTATAACCGCTGCCAAGCTTGAACTAGCAATTGGGCAAGTTACTGTAGTCCTCCAATCGCTAATTAAAGCCCTCTAGTTGGACACCAATTTGTAACACGTACAAATAAAAGGTTCGTTAAACCTTTGTTCAACGTTAAGCCCCACGTTGGGCGCCAATTTGTAACACGTACAGATAAAAGGTTCGGTAAACCTTTGTTCAACGTTAAACCCCACTGTTGTGAGCGCCAATTTGTAACAAGACCTGTATATGCTGGTTACAAATAATTATTTCTGTACTGTACAAAAATTAAAAAAACATTTTAATTTAATTAAAAAAAATTTTTCAAAAAAAAATTTTTTATGTTTGTTTATTGTTTAAATAATTAATAAATAATTCTTGTAATATGGTTTCGTCGAAAATTTAAAATTCTGTAAGTTTTTTATGTCAATATATTCACTTCTGGTTAACTGTAAATAAATCTGGAGTTAATCAGGTTGTCTCACATCACTAATCGATTGGCGATTTTCTTCTATGCTCCAGTATATCACTCTCCTTTAGTAATTGTCGTCTTCCAGTAAGTCCTGTAGTTAATGAAAACTTATATTAACTTGTGAAATAATTTTAAAACCAGATAATTGAATTATTTTGATTTATTGACAATTATTCTGAAAATATCGATTTAAAATCGATATTGATATACAGTTCGACTCTTTCACAGGGATAATCGATTCTCAATACAGGTTATATTATATGAATATTTTCGAATGGTTCTTTTAACGGTTATAATTATAATAGTCAGAGAAGGGGCAAGTATAGAAAGTATAACATGAACAAAATAATTCTTAATAATTAATAAATACACAATTTGATAATAAGATATAAAGTTTATAATGCACAATTTTATACCCAATGGTGACTGGATGAAATTATTCAATGTAGGCGCTTTGCATCACGGAACCATCATGGCGGCGACTTCACTACTGCAGTATAACAGAAATGGCGTCGCTGGATTTTCTGACAATAAAATTGCCTTCACAAATGCTTTATGATCTCCGTAATATTGGATAATGTCTATTGTGTTGTTAGAGGTGTCTTGGTTAAGTGTTCTGTGTTCACTGGCTTTAAATGTTTTATATTTTGGTGTGTTCACTTTTGTCTGTGTGTGTCGAAAAACAGAGAAGTTCGTTGTAATGTGAATTATTAAAGTTTGATAGTTTTATGGGTTTATTTCACTTGTATTCGGTTATGTATTGTTTGTTTTCACTGTTTGTGGTGGTGTTGTTCACTGATTTTATGTTTAATATACCAATTTCGGTAACTCTCGGTTGTTCACTGATTTTATGTTTAACCTTCATACGCCATTAAAATATTCGCTATAGGTTCTTAGCGCGAGCTTAAAATCAACCGTTCGCTTCGAATGTTAATTAAAAACTGTTTTACTTCCTTCGTCTCCTGAAATATCTTGCCAAGTTAATATTAGAAAAGTATTGTTTCAAATATATTTCACTTCCTCTCCATGTGATTATAAAATACATTATATTCAGAATATTTTTTGGTTATTGATTACTTTCGTGAACCAGTAATTACATAATTGGTTTCTTTAACTCCTTCTGCTTAATTTGACATACAATAGTCCATATTTATAAAGTTTTTTGTTAAAATTGCTATATTTCTGTCATTTTGTAAATATAGGCTCAATATTTGCTTCCTGTCCTTGTCCAAAATTTTAGCCATCTTAGGTGTTATAAATATGATTATAATAAATTTCAGATTGATATAAATCTTTAGCTTTCCTTAATTTCTTATAAATTTATCATTTTATCATTCCTTTAGTTATAATTCATGAATTTACTATTCCTCCTCTGAAATAGTTAGGTATTACATTTTGAAATTTTTTAATAATTTTATACATCTTTTTATATTATTCTTTTAAAGTATAGTTTCAGTTATAGTAGTTGGTAATTGATTCACCTTATATAAATCTCATTAGTTTACTTGGTTTATTAAACTTCCTTACTCAATTATAATGTTATTTCGAATTCCTTATTTTGGCCTAGATTTTATTATTGTACATATACTGTTTTTCAAATAATGTTATTTCTATAACCCTTCTGACTTTCTAAAATTAACACAGTATTAAATAAAATTTCGTTATATAACTATTGGTACATGTACCAATGTATTCATGCTCATAATACAAAAACAATATTGAAAATTAATTTCTAGTCTCTAAAGTTAGACATTTTAGTTTGAACTATTTTTAAAATACATAATAAACATTTTATAAACTGATATAGTATACATACATAAACATTTTAGGCTGTATGAACACTGTTATATTAATAAACATTCTTACACTAATTATAATTCTTATTCTCTATACCACCTTGAAATGTGGAGTTCATTGGCTTTAAAGACAAACATAATTAGCCATTTATTTTTTTTTTTTTGTTAAACTTAAGTTAATTGCAGTCCTTTCTGTTTATATGGTGTATTATAATTTAATCCCCTGTCACAGTAATTATTCCCCCACCTGCTCTCTTTATCATTTACATTCCAAGGAATGTTTTTTGATAAAAAGTGGCCTCTTTTATGAAACATTAGAAATATTTTCACAACAATATTTCATGACATGTTATCTCTGTAATTATACAAAATATAAAAGTTATTTAATAGCACATAGTTAAAGTAACAGTTACACCTTTACTTGAAGTTTATTATATTTAAATCACTTGCACTGGTTCACTTACACTGTTGGGTCTGATTGATATTTGAGTTCTACAATATTCTAAGACCAAACGTTTAGTTATAATTGACTGTGAAGATTTGTTTATTTTATTATATAATAACTTTAGGTGGTGCACTTCTATTCACACTACTAAATACTTTTGTTTTATAATTAATTTACATTTCTATGAGGTTTTGGGGTGTTATACTTTCTTTGGGTGACATTAAAATTTGGTTCGGGGTTTGTTTTTGTTATTAATAGGTTTATCAATGGGTATTCCTCGTAGTTCTCCCATCCTACATCTTCTTTTCTTCTCTTCTTCCTTCTTGGGTTTTCCAAGGTAATTTGGTTTCATTTTGTCCGTTGGTTGGTTCGGGGGTTCTTCTTTATTACCTGCTCCTAACCTACCTGTGTATTATCCGGATATTATTTTAGTTTCTTCGGATTTAATTTCTTGATACTTTTTCGTTGCATTTTTATGATTTAATTACTTTTTTCCTTTATGGTGGCATTTTTCTTTGAAGTTTAATTATTTTCATTTGAATGCTCTTCTGAGTTATTTGTAATTTGAATGTATTTATGATCATAATGGAATTATTACTTAGTGGATTATCTGTCATGCTACAATATGGTCAACAGAATTTCAGGATATCTGAGAAAATTCGTTTGGAAAAATTAAACATTTAAGAGTAAATTCAAAAGTAAGACTGCAAACAGATTTACAAACAGTAAGATACAAACAGGCCTGCGTACAAACAAATTATCAGGTCAGTTAGCTTGTATACAACAGAAACCGATGCCGGATACAAGTGAAGTGAGGCATCTTTTGAAAATAGGTGAAATGAAGGTTTTAAGAGTAATACCAAACTAAACATTAAGACGGAAGTAATTCTAAAATAGGACAATTATCAATTTAGATTCAAAATAGAAGAAAAATTGAAAGCTCGTGTAAGTTTTGACAAATGAGAGAATAGTGAAAATAGCAGGGAATATGATTCTAGTTGGTAAAACAACGAAGACAGACCAAAATTGAAGTAGAAGTATGGTAATAAGGCAAAGTATGAAAATTTCATGCCTATATGAAACTCAGAAATGAAGAAGGAATAGAAGATGTGTTGGGTGACTACTTTTAATCGATATGTACAATTTTGTACAATCGTTAACAAAAATAGGGACATTTTCTTGTTTAAAATGGAAAGAATTTCTTCCTTACGTCGGACGTGCAAAAGTTTTTTTTAATCGTTGATTTCCAACCCGCAAAAAGCAGCTGTATTAATTTTAAAAATTGCAACACGAAAGATTACAAAATTGTAACCATAAATCGATCATACGTAACTGGTTACAAATTATTTGTCAGGTTAAGTTATACAATATTATTTCCTGTAGATAACTGTAACTGCCACAGGACTGGTCTTCTCGATGTGTCTCAAGATACTAACCACGGGCTGCATTACGCACACCATATAAACAAATGCATTAGATTTAGACTCTGAAGTTAAAACATTCAAACTAACCGAATTGTACTTTTATTTTTCGGTGTGTAGGCCTAGTATCTGATGACCCAACTACCATTCCCTTCTATTAACACGCTTTGCTTTTACAATAATTCTGACTAGATCTCCTTTGCATTTGCCTCGTGGCGTCCACCGACTTCTGTCACCCATTTTGCGTAGCCTACGTGCCCTTGTCACGTTGTTTTTCTCGATGCCGTCGGTAACAGTGGCGCTCGATTTCATGGTTTTGTCCGAACATGCACATTTGCATATCTGAGCTCTAACTTTCTGCTCACCAGCATAGAGCATCCATTTTGATCGCTATTATCAAAATTATTATTACATAATTTTTCTTTATCATACTGCGTCATTGTCCGTATCTCAGTTTTATAGATTAAAACGCTCTTCACAGTCGAGTTAGAAATGTTCTATTAACATAGCATTACATATATGTAGTAGGCTACTGTTAATAGGTAATAACCGATTATATTATTGGGTATAGGCCTATAACAAGCTGTCTAAACCTTCGATAAATTTTATTTACGATTAGATCAACGATATAGAAACAATTAATTTACGCGCTCTCTGTTAATCATACGTGCGCGCGCGCGTTTGTGTGTGTGAGAGAGAGAGAGAGAGTCTAAATTGCACAGCAAGTGTGTGTTCACGGCAGTTATTATATTAATGGGGCATATCATTCCGGTCTGACAGCATTGCATATGTCAAAGCGGGTGTGGATGGCACCGCTTTGCCGCGGGCTTGCATCCCACCAAAACAACCCAATCACTATTCTCGTTGGCTGCGCCGCTCGCTCTCTATGTTTGAAATGTTAATGTTCCTTGCCTGCAGCGCGCCCGTGTGTCATCGTCTGACAGCAGACACGACAATTGACAGCGCCGCAACACAAAACTAAATATTTATCAAGCCGTGGAAAAATATACCGTCACGATTTACTGGAAGTGTACGCGCATGTGTGGCAGATGTAATTCAAAGAAATCCTGAACCCGTTATTCTTCTAGCCATAAACGAAATGTGTTGTTCTTAGCCGTAAACGAAATATAAAGAAAAATTTAACTCCAAAATAAAGTAAAATAATATTATCTTCATTCCACCTTCGCTTAATTTTTTGTTGTGTTTCGTAACAATTTTTATTGTCTTCTCTTTGCTTACAAAAGATGACAGACTTTACTTCTACACTTATTCAACACTCAGATTCTGAATACTTTTGAGGAAATGTTTATTCTCATACTGACATCGGAGCGAACTGCCCCTACTCGGTCCTCTTATAAACTATACGACCAAACACACGCACAAGATCGCTTGTTCCAGTTGTGTGTAAACTATTCGAAAAATTGTAGGCCTACATAAAACACTTTGAGAGTGCATGTAGTAGGCCTAACGTCTTTGAGAATATAGCCTACAAGGTTAAGAGTGCAGTTTCCGAAGCACGTTACTGAGAGGTGTAGTCAATGACCCTTGGGTACGGAAAACAAATACATCCTTCAGAATCTTAGCATAGAAATAATCGAACCAAAACTAAAACGTTTTTTGCAAAAGCACAGTGCCGTGTTATCTGACCACGGCAGTGTTGAAACCATAGGCTATAACTTGTATACCACGCAGACCAGTTAAGGCTTACCTTAGATAAAGCATAGTGCAGTGAGTTCTGAGTCCACGAAAAAATACGAAGTAACAGAGAAAAAAGAATAGGCTAATAGTCACCGAGTAACAATTTTCAAAACTTAGCAGTAATTTAAGTTACTAACAGGGTATAAGCTGTTAGTTGATCATTAAGCCTAGTATGATGAAAAAACGATCTACACCACTGTAAGCAGACAGTTAAATCATACGCCTGTATGAGTCGATCGTTTTATGCTGATAATGAACATTTTATTCGTCGTTTAAAAAGCGAGCACTGAAATTTAACTTATGGATGTTCTCGATACTGACACTTTTTCGAAATTCTATTGGGTGTTAAACATTAACAGAAGAAGACAGAAATAATGAAGATATCAGCTGCAAGATAAAACAAGGGAAATGGTGATAAGGCAGTTTAATTCTGTGCTTTGGAGTGAGAAAATAACCGCCTAAAGTAAGAAGATAGTTTGCTGTGCCATCTTATAAAGCATAGTTACCTATAGGCTATATCTGAAACTTGGGAGATAAATCAGACATTCACGCATGTGAAATGAACTTCTGGAGGAGACTTTATGGGGTGTCGGGTTCCAGTGTAGTAGATATGAAAATATCGGGAGGCACATTCGTGTTGACAAAAAAATTTTAGATACCACATATAGGCCTACGAAGCGTCTCATATGGCATGGCCACGTGGATCGAACGCCTGATGGTCGTTGGCCCAGAAAGATGTTAAACTGTGTTCCAACCAGAAGGTAGTTAAGGGTTAGAATGGAAGGATGCGATGTAGAAGGGCATGAGCGAGGAACATAAGCCTCTGGCGCGCAGGATACATGAGAGAAAAGTAGCTATAGGCCTACATGCATTGATACGGGAATCGAGCAACAAGTTACCTATTTACCTGTCATATTTGTCAGCTTTTAAGTACCGATAAGTGTAGACGTTTAGCCAAATATCAGTTGAGAAGATAATTTATATAACGTTATTTATATAAAAAGTAAGCTTACTTGTATACTGGCATATGAATGCGAGTTTTCCTCGTAGTTACGAGGGACCAAAAGCAGAATACAGGCATTTGAGATGAAATGTTTATGTAGCGTACTACAGCGGAAGGAGTGACGTGAGAGACAAAATGAGGAACACTGAAGTACTAGAAAACAGAAAAGAGAGAAAGACAAGCTAGTAGGTAAAAGAGAAGATATTCTTGAATAACATACGGCAAACTAGAATACAAAGAAAGAGATAGAGGAAGACATAAAGAGAAAGACTGGAATAGTGCAGTCCCAAAGATAATATTAAAAATAAGAAAGTCAGCAGCAGAAGCGAGTGTGCGTAAGGGAAGGAATAATATACCCAAAGTTGTGAACATGCGACTCACTCTCAGCTGTTATGTACTGTACTGCACTTAGTATAGAAATATACAAATGTTTAGTAGGATAAATAAATAGGATACAGTATATGATTAACTAACAACAAATATTAGAACAATACAATCATAGGCCAACCTGCATAATAACGAAGCTGTTTTAATAAGGTTAAATTATTCTGTAGAAGCGATCGATTTTCAACAGATTACATCAAACGCGTCAGTTTGCCAACACCAAAAAGTCACTGGTAAGTAGGTAAAAATGTCAATGGGAGAAGTGTGAAAATGTTTTCTTTTTTTTCTTTCACAGAAAGGTAAACGGCTCCCTAAGGTCTGCCTCAAAAGGGGGCTAAATAGCGGCATCTGTTTTGCTTTTGTCACGCAGGGCTACCAGTGACATTTACATTGTAGCTGCGCAACAATCAGAGCTGCCAATGCTCGCAATTAAAAAAAAATATTACTGATTTGTTAATTTCTTATTTTTTTTTAATGTTCTTGTACTACAATCTATTAGGCCTATACATTTATCTAGTAGTTTACATTTAATATAAACAATCACTTTGCGTCGGAAATTGTACCGCTGAACATAAAATTTGATCCCTAAATCACTTTTCGTTTAGCTCACAACACAACTCACTGGGTTTTGTCTGTTTAAGTTACTGCACTTTGTCTAACATCTGCATCCCATCGATGCTTCATAATTGTGAAGTTTCCGATCGTGCCTCACTATCGTGATTCTTACTTTTCCATTAACAGTACCCGTTTTAAGGTGCTTATGAAAACATCACTACGAACATATCATCGTGCATTTACTGTTTCATGAAATACTTTGTTCCGAAAAACTTGTACAGTAGTGTATGATTTTCCTGATTCACCTCCAAACCTAATGACTTACAAAGACTTGCGTATAATTTTAACAAAGTATGCCAGAAATATAACACGAAAACAGCGGAAGAGAAAACAAAATCAATTACAGTTTCACATGACCCATTAAGGTGTAAGCTTGTGATAAATGACAGAATAATAGAACAAGTAATGCCGATAGACTGCTCAGGAACAAGGTTTACAAGTAACAATAGGGTAGATGAAAAAATAGAACATCAATTGATGAAACCAAGAAGAGTTGCTGGATGCATGAATAACCTTATATGGAATAATAAATACCTCACAAGAACAAAAACTACGGTTTACAAAAGCACAATGCGTCTAGTAATATCCTATGCATCAGAAACCAAACCAGATACAGCAACAACTCAAAGAAAACGACAATCTATAGAAATGACTATATTCCGGAGGGTACTAGGAAAGACAAGGTACGTTAGGTTGCCAAACAATATCAGGTAAACGTGTAATGTAACAGATATCAATTCGTGGACTGCAGAAAGAAGAAGGATTTGGAATGAACACATATCAAGAATGGATGACACAAGGCTACCAAAAAAGTCAAGAGATAGCCAACCACACCAAGAGGAGCATTGGTCGGCCAAGGAAGAGGTGGAGTGACAGCGCGTAGGACCGTTGTTATAGAACAGGACAGAATCCTAACAAGGAAGTTAAAGAAGAAGAAGACCTCCAAATCTGTAAACCATATTTGCTTTAGACTTATTTGTGTAGAAGTGGCTAGCTTGTTATGTATGTTCAGCTCGTATCGATGTCCGAATATTTTTGTACCAAATATCAATGTTACGTTTTTCAACACTATTCGTGTTTTTTTCTTTTTTTTACTCCAAACACTGACTTTGTTCACAATTTCTGCAGCTTTCCTGTTGCTTATTTAACACTTTTTCCAAAGGTTAAAATCATCTCCAGAAAGATGGTCATAGTTGTATGTTCATTTGTGAAATGTGATAGCAAATATTAGATTGGTCTAAGAAAAGTTCCTTATGACTGTAGGTATTTCTCTAGGAATTAAAAGATTCCCTCCCATGTTTGACAAAGAAAGGCTCTCAGATAGGAAAGACATCTGAACTAACAATACGTTTTGGAAGTTATTGTTGTAGCTTATAACTTCCGGTTTTCATGTAGGTATATAACTGAAATAACAATTTTGCGGTACTTAATCTAGATGTTTAAGTATTACATCGAACGTATATAGATTTTAGTTATTAGTTACATGAATCTGGATAAACTAGTTATGCTGACAAATACTTTAAAAATATGTCCAAATATCCAAATATTCGAAATATACAATTCATACGCGTTTTGTGTGCGTGAACGCACCCGCTTTAAACTGGGGCAAATTCTGTAAGTGATATGACACGCCGGACCGATTATAAACGGTCATACGACGACTCTGTCTCCGCGCCGAGTCGGTCAATTGACTGGAATATGACAGACATTTTTTAAAGTTCAATTTCGTGTGAACCCAACACGTCATTGTTGCATGAAATCTTTTTAATCCGTGAGTTCGATAACGTCACCAACTATCGAGCAACCGACCAGCATGCTAGCCAGCGTTTTCTCACACGATTAGTTTTGGCTAAGATGATATTTAGCCATGCCACAGAAGCGTTTGCTCTCTCTCTCTCTCTCTCTCTCTCTCTCTCTCTCTCTCTCTCTCTCTCTCTCTCTCTCTCTTCCTTTCTCTCATTCATTATAATACCAAATCTATCTCTCTTTCATTTTGCTCCAGATGCCGTTGACATAACAAGAAGAAAAAGACAACGTACAGCCAGGCTTTGACATTTCTTTCTTATTCTTCCTTTTTTATGTCGACAACAACAAAAAAACGACTATCGATTGTTGTAACGACTATCGGTGACGCTGCAATATTAACCGTGAAAATGGTTCAACATGATCTCATGCGACGGACGATAGGATAAGGACAACAAGGACGCGCCGGTTAAATTGTCTGTTTAAATTCAATCAGTTTCTTCAAATTGTTGCTGTCAATTCAACAATAACAAGCCGGGTCCCGTTATAACAGTCTACATCGTATGTGTAACGCAAATATTACAAGTCATAGCTTCAGTGAAACGTGTAATCTTGGAAATGTTTGTTGATTTTTTTTATTATTCGTTTCTTCAGTTATTCATCACCATCATAATCATCACCCGTATACCATGTATGTCTAGCGCAGTACACAGTCCTCTTCCAAACTGTTCCACATTTCTTTATCTTGTACTTTTCTGATCCAGTGGGCTAACAGTCTGGTGTCATCTCGATCGTTCATCGCTAATCTTGATTGTCTGACAATGTTTAATTGGCGTCCACCATCTCAATTTTGTATCTCTCTGTTTACATGCCGTTAACCTCTTTTTCAGTCTGTAGCGGCCGTGGTTCCATTCCAATGATGTAATACACAGGACAACTTATGTTATGTTTTTGTGTCAGTTCTATTACCGATATTTGATTTTGTGGTCATTTAAGGATAGGCTTATTATTTATTACATTTTCTTCTTGGTTGCTCTCGCTCCGTGTCAACAGTAACTTATAATCACCTTTTTTGCTTCATTCTAATATACCCAATAACAGGCTAAGGTAAATTGTTATTATATAAAACACAGTACGAATCAGGCTTCTTTTTGAGGGAGTAAAATATTTATTTAGCCGACATACTTCGTGCAGTTTCCACAGGTGAACACCGTACCAGTAACCTTTTAATCGATAAATTGAAGATGGCCTCCAATGGTGGGGCCGAAACGTCGGTTCAAGTGAACACCATTAGACCACAGTCTAATAGCCCGCCAATGATTCATAGCTTCAAAATTCGCAGTACTAATTCTGTGACTTCGTCTTTGCGTTGGTTTTGTTTCCATTTATGTTTTTTAAGATATGTGTCTCTTCTTCCGCATCTTCGTCACTTCTTCAGAGGACACTGAATCATTATAATCCAAGAAACTACAAATACGTGTCTCATATAATACGTAAAACCTGACGCCGGCAATATTTCGTGCTTTCTGACTATTGTGTCTACCTTGTCCTTCTTCTTGTATATAGTCTTATACGATGTTTGTGGCTGTACTTCCTAGTAGGCCTAAGTATTCCATGGTTTGAAAAAGGAGATATCCAGCGGTGCATTTTGTGATTGGAATGCGATAGTATTATGGACACCAAAAAGAACACCATGCTTAAATGACAGAAAGAGGACTATCAGAGAATGATTTAAGTTTTTAAATACTCTATACAACATGATTCATGAGCTTACAGTGAAATGAGCCCTAAAAGAAGATTTACCTCACTTGGATACTGAAAACCAGGATTCAACCGCGTCTTTAAAGTCACTCAGAGTAAGAGTAGCCTACCAGTTCAGCGGACCAAATTACACACGTATCCTACTGGCTGTCCAAATTACACATTGGGTAAAGATTTCGTTTTTATGTTGTAACCTATCGAGTGGCTGCTAAGTTACAACTGTTTGTTTGACGTGTTTCCGGAGGTGAAGTTGAATCATTAGAATGAACCGTTCTTCTTGAAGACAATTTATTGTGATTAGCAAAATACAAATGAACTTTTACAAGTTACTTTATACAACTCTTCTTGACAAACTATAAGTCAGTTAATTCAATTACTCTTTTAAACTCTAAGTGCCTTCAGTTACTAGTACTTAGTTCACAAATTAATGTAACTACTTTTAGTTACTTCAAAAATTACAAAAACAAACTACTGACAACATCTGGTTTTCCGGCTCTCTAAGAACACCTTCCAACACAGATCAAAGTCAAAATAAAAATGAGAAACGATGAGTAAGTTCCCTGGGACCGCTTACACAATCAAATCTGTCTTCTCCAGCGAATGCTAGAGTTTTTATAGTACATCATCGTGGGTGTAACACTTAAATTAGTGGTGGGACTGTTCCCTCCTCTTAATTCTAAAATCTTAACTATGATAGGCTAAAACTAATTGGAGTAAGGGTAGTGTCATACAATTTTTATAAGATTTTCTATTATTCGTCAAAGACTGAATCATGTGACCCTACGTCACGATTTGGGGGTGTTTCCCCTCTAAGATTAAAGTTCTCACGCAAATACAACACCTGTCTTCACCAGTGTTCACACGGAGTACACCTGGCCTCACACTTGTGACCCATTACTTGACTCCCCCAAGAGGATATCAAATTGGTGTGACATTTTATATTTCCTGTCTGGACCTTGTCACCATTAATTCTTATTCCATGTGTCTCGCCAGATTTCCTACGATTATCACTTCCTGGACAGTCACGCTTATTGAGAAAGGGTGAGTTACCATTCACAACGCTGGGAAAATTTCCTAAAACTAATTTTATGTTCAAAACATATGCTACAGTCTCGTATACACACCTGACACCTGTCCCTGTTTCTCCACACAACTAAGAATTTCTTATATTCTCACTACTAAGTAACAATTATGCTACAAATACAGTAAGTACAATTGACAATTACAACACCTTCCCCCTTATTTTAAGCTTTAAGCTACACAATGCTTAATGCTTAATACTAAACTACTATTACAATTCAAATATCTTGCTTAATTTTATAAGTGATTACATAATTTTTATAAATTTTAAATTCCTACAATGATACATTACTATCACTACTGAACTGATTACACTAATAAAAACACAAACAATTCTATTTACATCTTACTGTACTTTCACAGTATGACTTTACTTGATACTACATCAATTTTTCCCTTATTATGTTCTTTTCGACCTTGGTCGCAGATTCTTTTCAAACTATTTTAGTTCTACAATTTCATCCTCTAGCTGAGTACAACCGTTTGTTGGACTCTCTCCTCTTATTGCAGTCAGGTCATGGACTGTCGCTCCATACTGGTACTGCTTTACTACAATTGGTTTGGTACTTAATGTCTGTACCTGTTTAAAAGATTCCTCAAACTTCTCTTCTAACCTTTTACTACAACATCTACCAAACAATGGTAACAACCATTTTGGACAAAATCTTGTATATACATAGTATAAAATTGCTGTTGTTATTAACCCACAGATTATATACATCATTACTGAATGATGCGTTACCTTTGACTTGTAAATTTCATGCATATTTTCTTCCTCAATAGCTTTTCTAATTTCATTTAATCTGTGACTGGCTGCGTCTAAATCGTCAGCATGCATTTCCACAGTTTTCAAATACTTTGGTAATTTTAACGTAGGTAGTTTTACATCATTTTTAACTACACTATCAAATTCATCACAACAATCAATTTCTATATCCACAGGTGGGATAATTGGTATTGTACCATTACTTTCATATTTAGTATTTGACAATAACATTATACCAGAGCCATACGCTCTGCACGTTGGTGCTAAATTAAAAATTCCCACATTACTTAATTGTACTGAATGTATAATGGATGGCATACCAGCCAATTTACAACCAATTGTCAATGTCTCATCCTCTGGTAAAACATAAAGCCATGAGTTTGATTTCATCATTCTCTGCCATAAAGGATTATTAATTCTAGTTATTCTTTGATCGCAACTCTTTGCATCATAATCACCTTTAAACAATTTTACTTCACAAGATTCATGTAAATGTACTTGATAAATAGGATTCATTTGTTGACAAATAAATACATCATTTTCTAATTTTTTACAATTACTCTATTCGTCTGATTTTAAATAAATAAAATATTGTTTAATATCGTCTATACCCAAATATTCAGTTTTGGGTTGAATGAATAGGTATTCATTATTTTTTAAATATTTTGGTAATGGTGATACTTTATACAATTCAAATAATAAATCTTTAATCAAAGGAATAACGAATACATACACTAACTTATTGTACTTAACATACACACAAATACAAAATAAGTCTAAGAATGAGTGAATATTGTCATCATTCACCGCAAGAGGAAATGACAGTCCTGCAGGTAATTTTCCTCTAATAGATTCTAATTCATATTTTAGAGTTTTTAAATTAATAACAGAGGAGTGAACTTCTCCTTGTCTAGCATCAGTAATAGCTTGTAATAATTCTTTAACATCAATTTCTAATTGAATAGCTTCAATGTGGATATATTCCACATAGGTTTATTCAGTCATTGCTGCCTGAAAAGTTATAGGCTATTATTAAGTTTTTCATTTAATACTTTTCGAGTCAAATTTTGAAAATCAATAATTTTATCAAAGCTTTCTACGATTTTTAAAGCAGTTAAAAAGGTGAAGAACTGAATTTTCTTTGTATAGCCTATTTCAAAATATACGTAATACAGTAATCCAATAGACCTACATAATTTTTCTTTAATACAGGCTAGTCAAATCCGCTTGCTTACCATTGTTATTCTATTTTTAAGTTTCATTCCTTTAATTTTAATTTAGTGCATGGCATCACTTTTATATTTTCCGTTATTCGACTGTGATTATTCCACATGTTTGATGAACCGAACCACTCCAATTCTAGTTAGGTCAGGGTAGTAGACAGAACGCCGAACTCTCCACTGTCACTACAAGCGGCCATCTACGTTTTCATCGCTTAGAATCCTTCATTCAGGCCTCGCTCGTCAACTTCCTAGGTAACCACTGTTGACAACACCAATGTTTTCGGTGAAATCTTTAATTCCACTCAAACAATATTAAGTACAAAAAACATCCAGTCCACCCGCAATGAGACAGCACTAGTGGCTCGACTGAGGCTATAGTTCATTTCTCCAAAAACTAAATCGCGGCTGCACCACCAAAGTCAAGCGGTTCCCAAAGCCATTACTGCTACCAACAGACCGATCCTAAATTCCAAACGCCCCCCTTCCTCATCAACAGTTTACTTTAAACGAGAACCACACTACCCCCCCCCCTGCTTACCACCCATGACAAAACTTAACCGTACGTGATAACCACAGAGGCCAAAGTACCCTCTTCTCAATTTTTCTTAACATAGCAAGAGTTTTTCTTTACTCCCCCACACTCAGCCGTAACCACAGAGTTACCTCACGGTTAGCGTTAAATCTAACCACTATGTATGACGATCTACCATACCAACTTTACAATCGCACATGCGCAAAACGGCAGTTCCCTATAGCCTACTTAGTCAGCTCACACCATTAAACTAGTGGTAAAAACACACTAGTTTTTTTTTTTTTTTTGCCACCTGCTTCCAGTAAGAGAATGGTAGTTTGGGTAGTACCATACTCTTACACTCCGCAGTGTACTTCCACAGTGTACCTGACTCCTCACGCAGGGTCTACCCTAGCGCAACAAATCGCTCAAACTCATAGTTACAGGTGGGCTGGAAGGGGGGGTTAGAGTCATAATCAGCAAAGAAAAACTATTGTTCGTTCATTAAATGTGCGGTTACATTAGTCCTCAAAACATTTTTGCTTAATATGTTACTTTTGTTTGCACAGAGATGTGCAATTACTAAATGTGAATGATGAGACGAAGGTCGACTTAGCGTACAGTACGTCGGATGTAACAATAGACGAGTGAAACGTAGTACTGGCCACATAGGTAGTCTTTCTTGAATTACGTACGGTTCAAATCGGCAGCCTATCCTACTTCCTCTGCATTATTTCGATGGTACAAAAAAGTGTCTGTTACAATTTATTATTAGTCTAGTATTACTACTGTCGTTATTATGGATACAGTTGGAAGCCTTTCATATCTTACTAATCCTTCCACGCTATTAAAAATGCTAGCAGCCTCCCTTTAACTTCGTTCAGCCTCGTTCATGCAGAATGTTTTCCTCTTTTGTGTGTAAGCCCATGAGTCCTCCTGAAATAAATGAGTTCTTGTTTTACTATTAGACCAACTATTAATTATTATGACAGTTGTAGCATATCGCTATATGCCGTCACTCGCTCATACTCTATTTTGTCCGTATGTGTGTGTGTGTGTGTGTGTGTGCGCGCATAGAAATACGATCGTGCGCAAACACACACACACACTACGTTTCTACATTTTCTTTCCAGTCTCGGTTTCTACATTGCTTAATCTGTCTCTCCGGCACTTGTTCTCCTGTCTCGTTTTGTCCCTGTCTGTCGCTTTATATAAAGATAAACGCGTGAACGGGTTTAAAAAGAAATAATAAAGCTGAATAATAATTATTGTGTGGTATTTATTCATGAAACGTCAAGCGGGGACCGATGTCAAGTCTCTGACACAGCGCGTTGGGTTTCAATGGAAATGTCTCGAGTCAACGTGTCAACTCCAACTCCAACCCGCAGAATCGTTGCTGTCAACTCGCGCTGATTTACATAACAATACACACACACACACACACACACACACACACACACGAGTTAGCTTTACACAATCCCTACTGTTGTTGCGCTGACAAATTCATTTACAATACAAACCACTTATAACGATTGCAATAATAATATACATAGCCTATACAGTCTGCCTCTGCCGTTGATTATCTACACTTACTTCTTTCTTTGTTTTACTTTATTATTGTTTATATATAAGATATATTATAGCAAGAAGACAGGAAGTTAGAGTGTAAATTGATGTAGGCCTATGCATATTATGAAAAATGTTATACGGTTCACATGTCTTGAATCAGGAGTTACCCCAGAAGAACAGAATTTCATACAGGAAGTAAGGACGCGAATAATGTCGGCAAACAACAGACCTGTTTTGCGATCTTTTCAAACTAAGATGATCAATAAAATTAAATTGTTCAGGTTTAATCAGAAATTTGTGAATAAAAGCGTACTGCCAGTAATGAGCCACGTTTAAATATAATCGGTTAATCAATTTTGAACATGGTGATTGAATTTTCTGATTTTCAGAAATTTGACTTATACCGAGACCGCTGTTGGATTGACAAAAATATGTACCCCATAAATCAAGTAATTTTCAAACTACAAACGAAGAAGGAGGAGGAGGAGGTGGTGGAGGAAGAGGAAGAGATGATGATGACGACGAATAAGAACACGACTGTTTTTTTTTTTCAATACAAAGTTTATTTTTCTTAACACCGAACATTTCTGTTATTCTATGTTGAAGAGTTTTCAGTGGCTCGGCTGAAACGTCGAAGGCTTAACCGACTTAACATAAATCGGAAGAAACGTTGGTATTATTTGTATTCTTCTTTTTTTTCTTCCTCTTTCTCTTCTTCTGCTTTATTTCATAGGTTCGTATGTACCGGAAATCATCTCTACGCCGGCGGACCAACTTATCTGTATGAACTGGGTGTATATTCCCTGCCAAAACGACCTGATCTTTCGTTACCTAACTATCCTATCTATATGCATGCTCCAATTGAATTTATAATTTTTATTTTTTGTTTTAAACAGAAATATTTAAAATCACTGCGGATACCCTCATTTCTTACTTGCTCGCGCAAAGTAAAAATCTCATCTTATGCGATGTAATCGTTAGGTGGTAAGTTAAAAATAAAATGTGCGCTATCCCTAATCCTAAAATATCGGTATGGAGAACCATACATGACTTCCATGTTCTAAGATTTATATTTAAAATCATTTTAGAAATGAAATAATTCCATATAAACTACTTTTTTCTTCAGTCTTAACCACATTACTGTGGTCACTAACGTATACCACCTCACGTTAACACACTCGATTTTCATGATGATGGCAGTCGATGGCACTGCCGAAACGTTCAGTTTTGCAGAAAACATTGGACCACAGACAAACAACCCGGGAAGGAATTTTAACAACAAACTAGTTCTTTGTTGCCGATAACGTAGTACACATATAAAAATTTATCCTCTCCCCCTTCAACTATCATTTTCATTTAGCCTATAGAAAATTACCCCTCTTCAACTACCCTTTTCAGTTACAGATATTTCATCTACCTTTCTACAGTGGATTATTATGACCTTCGTTTCAGGATACTTTATCAAAATTAAGTACTTTACTCTTGTTAAAACATAAAACATAAAACTTTACCAAAATCAATAGGCATTGAGTCCTCTACAACTCAGGCACATATACAATAAATTATTTGATTCTGTTTGAATTTGCGGCAGTTATAGTTTGCCATAAAAAATTCTGCACACAGACACACACACACAGACAGACACACACACACACACACACACAGACACACACACAGACACTTCTCGGAAAATGACTTGTCTTCATGTTTTGAGGGTAGTACAATCAGAATCAGCCCTTATCTCGAACACGATTTTTTCGCGATCACCATACTTCCATTTCCTTACGGAACATAGAAGTAAAATGTCGTTCTTAATAGTGACAGGCGATAAACTACTAAATATGATGATGATGATGATGATGATGATGATGATGATGATATGACGACGGTGATGAAGAGCGACGACAGAGTTATGAAGAAACTACTCTATCGATGTAGCATAAAAGTAACATTATAGTGTTACAGGTTTCATATGCTATAAAAGAATGGAATAAAATTCTTTTGTGTTAACTTGACTAAAAAAAATAATTTCCGTGATGTCTTAAAGATACAGCAGTTACGTGAAGACGAGCGATGCGCGTTCTACCACCACGCCGCAGGTTGGTTCCACACAAGCACACACACACACACACACAAAGTAAATAAGACGTTCACAAACTCAATTTAAGACAGAGCTGCGGACGGTGTATTTTACGATCAAGCGTTCAGTGAATAGTATAAGCGCATCTTATTTGCATATGAATCATAAACGAACGCTTTGGGACCGAATAATGGCGGAGTTTATTAGAAATTATCAATTCCTTCCTTACCGTTCGGCGGAATGATTTGTTTTGATAGGTTTTGGTTGGCCGCCACCACTTCATCCGTCTGTTTGCGCGCGCGCGCGCGCGAACGAGCGTGTGTATGTGTGTGTGATAACCGGTCTCTGGTTCGATCTAATGTCATACACGGAGTTATTATAGGCTTGTAGCCGCGCTCTCTGCCTGTCTCTCTCACACTGCTCAGATAATGGTCATCCAATCTTCACAAGAAGAAGGCAATCTTCAGCGCTCACCATATTTAGCGCGATACACTGACGATGTAAATCACTTCGTGTTTTACCATCTTGTTAGAACTCGACTGTCTCTCACGACTTTATCAAACCATTCGGTGTTATGTAATTCAGTAAACGAATGAATAAACGTCAAGTTAATGTGAACTATTGTTACGAGACTGTTACAGTTTGTTACGAGTTCATTAAAAAACCTCGTATATAAATGGAAATTATTACTATACATGTATATTTATTTATTTATTTATTTTTTGAGATATTTGTATCAAGTCGACTCGCTCGGCCTGTGGAAATGAATAACTAGGATAGCCTAACGTCCTAGGGCGATAATGGGAGGTAGAAACGTAATGCTGCCCACACGTATTTGCCGTACGGTACAAGCTGCTTGTCTGATTCTCTAAGCCACTTCAGTGGTACAAAAACGAGCTATTATTATTATTATTATTATTATTATTATTATTATTATTATGTACTTAACAATAAACTACTACTTTTCTGTGCTTCTGGTTTCTATGAAAAAGTACAAGCCAGACAAGCAAATAATTCCAAAGGACATCCAAAGGTTAATGCAGTCCTTAATATTTCCAATTGGGAATTAGGATTTGAAAATCTGACTCTATAAAATCTGAAATGTCCTGATAAAAGACAATATCTCAGTATTGACCGGTCAGCCATTCTAGGCCTAACTCTATACTTGCTTCAGTGATTACGCTGTTAGTTGTCGTAATTGATTTATTTAATCAATCATTTATTTACTTGTTTAGTAGTGATACTAACCGTCTATTGTGAGCTATTTAGAGAAGGTTCCCAAGTTTTGTAGCGTGCAACACTCGTCGAGACGGCATTGAGAAAGTAACCATCCGAGAGTACGCTAAGGAAGAAGAACTAGACTAGACGTCCTCGATCAAGTGTCCACTGGCGGAGTACACAAATAAATTGACTCACGACAGAGGAAACAAGACCAGAAGATGATTTTAAATGTTATGTGAACGATTTTGAAAGACAGCGTTATGGCTAAGGTGAACGTACGATTTTTTTACAACTGATATCAGACCTAATGCGGACGAAGGCGGAATCCCAGAAGAAATTTTCACCGAATTAACTACAGAGATTTTAACGGTAATTAAAGTATATGAGACAATGGAATAGAATGATTTAAGTAACCGCGATCAACATCAATTGTATAGGTTATTTTAATATTAGAAATCTCAGATAAGACCAGATAAACAAATAGTGGTATTTGGCCTTTGCTTGAGGGAATGATTAAAGACGGCGGACCGTTTTGTTTAAGCATTCACTGTTAATTGTCCGCCGATCTGAAGGTTGACAGGAACAAAATGAGGTTTTTTGGCAACATTATTTATAAATGTATAGGTTTGTGCTCACCTTTATGACTCCATAGTAGGATACTTATGTCTATATAAAGTTTTCCTTATTTACAAAAATCTATGACGCCCGGGTTGGCACTCGCCTGTCCATTTACAATTAATGTAGTGTTCATCTTAAATCTTTCGTGATTTTAACAGTTAAAAATAACGATTTATTAATTTCGACACTGCCAAACATTTTCCTGCGTTTTAGATTCTCAGCGTCACAATGGAGGATGTCACATTGTAGAAAGGGCGATATGGCAGTAATAGTCAGAATGAAATTGATTCTGTATAACATAAAAAGTTTCGCAGAGGCGGACCCACGAGAAAGAAATTCCCTCCTCTCCAGACTGTTAAACAAACATTATTCACAACCTGATTGAAACGAAATAATTTGCCAGTTTTATTTTGCGTAGTTTTATTTTGAAACATTCGTAATCGCCGTGTAAGAAACATTTTTATACGAAGAAATTTGACGCGTTTTCGTGATTACCTTCCCACAAGCCACCCTCAAAAACTCCTCTCCAATCGGCCGCTGATTATGGAACTATGCACTATGAAACTATCGACTCTAACGTAAATCTTTAGCCTCCGTCTCCCCACACGATTGTAGAAGTTAGGCCTACAGGCTACCGAGCCCCCGTGCATTGTAAACGCGTAACGCGGAGCCACGATGGTTTAACCACACCACCGTACTGCCTATAGGCTAGTGTTATTTAACACTTCTTGTGTGTGTGTGTGTGTGTGTGTGTGTGTGTGTGTGTGTGTGTGAGAGAGAGAGAGAGAGAGAGAGAGAGAGAGAGAGAGAGAGAGAGAGAGAGAGAGAGAGAGAGAACGTAAGCACGTGTCAGAAATACCCAAGGCAGCAAATTAGATGTGGCAGTTTTTTTGTTTGTTTTCATTATTATTAATTTCATAACTACTTCAAGCTATAATTCTAACTCTATACTTGCGTCAGTGATTATGCTGTTAGTTGTCGTAATTGATTTATTTATTCACCGTGGAGGTAAAAGTCATTATTCGTCATTATACACTTTAAAGAATACGGAATTACCTAGTAAAAGGTTGTGCAGAGTAAGTAAGCAG
The DNA here is from genome assembly GCA_034769895.1 of Magicicada septendecula. Classification (NCBI taxonomy): domain Eukaryota; kingdom Metazoa; phylum Arthropoda; class Insecta; order Hemiptera; family Cicadidae; genus Magicicada; species Magicicada septendecula. The sequence continues at coordinate 117,160,936 of CM068375.1, read as the reverse complement.
GGCAGAGATAACTGCTAAGTGTGATTATAACGTATATTTGTTTGCGCGATACGTGAAGGCATTGTAGGCTACATGAAATGAAGGTAACGCGCATTCAGAGGACATTTCCGAGACACTGAAAGAATCTAAAAAATATTAAAATGATTGACGTTGTTTTGGTTTTCCGACGTTAAGGACGTGATATACGTTAAATGTATTCTTTACATAGGCCCGTACAATATGCAACCGGTTAGTAGGTGTGACGTTAACTAATATCCAGTCTCTTCCCTCAGTCATGTCTTTTCCTGTCCTCTGAGACCAACAGTATTCCCCACTTCCTTTTGCCCTGTCTGTTCCTCTTTAACATTTATTTAGCTAGTCTTGTATCATTTTGTTCTACGTACACATCGGTACCATACTAATTGTTTACCTGCAGTCACAGTATTGTCTACTTTTACGTTGTCTCACGTTTATGTTTCACTGTTACTCTAATATTTAATATATTTTTGCTGACTTTGTAGCAAGATCTGGCCTTTATAGCCTTAATTTCTTCTTCTTAACTCTCTCTGACACTGTTCTTATCTCAGAACTATAGATTAAAACGCGTTTTCCCAAAATTCTTCATTCTTCTAGTTAGTTAGTCTTCATACGAGCTCTTGGATGTTTTCATTTCAGCTAGATAATTTTGCTGCATCTGTATTAATACTTCTTTATTAGGCGCCACGAACGTTTTAAACAGTGGAGAGTTAAAGAAAGTTAATATCTTCTAGTTTTTCCGCCTTTTTAACCACATAAAATTTGTTGCTATTTAAACTATGTTAAAATGTGTGAAGAATTACAAAGAAAGTTGTATAAAAATAAAGATACATAGAGATGTCTGTGTAACATATATGTATATAATATATATACTCCAGATATCATAAAATATACATAATCACAGAAACAATACATTTTAAGACATACAATTTGAACCATATGTACCAGTTTCGACAGTTAAAACCGTCACTATCAGAACTACAAAAATGAAAATTAAACGTTAAAAAATTTTCTGTATATTTATTTTTCATGAGATGAAACCTAAAGTAGCTGTTTAGAAACATAATATAAATCGTGTACAGTAAATCCATTATCCAGACTTCTTATATACGGCAAACTAGAAACGATTTAGCCTAATACACAGATTCACAGAAGACAAAACTCCTTACGGAAAATCTGAAATTTGAAATTCAAAACCCATTCAATTATTAATAAGCACTCTTCCCAAGTTGTTGAATAACCACTCAATCTTTAATACAGCTCTTTTAAACATGCACAGAAAATTAATAAATTTGTTTACCTGTGATAATATGTCTTTAATAACACATATTATGGCAAAAAGACTGGGAAAATATGGAAACATATAATTAGTCATAATATAAGCATGGCGTTAATTAAGGAAAAGTAGAAATAAAAATTATAATTTCTAAAATCTTTGTTTATTTCCGTTAAAAAGTAATTTAATTCAAACCAATTATTATTATATGCAACGCATTATTACATACAACATTATATTATATTGCATTATATATTATATTATGTACTACCAATTATTACATAGTAGGCGTATGATATTCGATAAAATAAGAATTTTATGAAAAAATATCAGCAGGTGTTTTCTACAGTAAACAAAATGTTTAAATAAATAAACCAAAACATTTTAAATTGGCAAATTTAAAAGCAAATCCTTTCAAAATCATAATAATACTGTATGTAATTTTTATGTTTACGGCTTTAAACAATGGAAGTAGGATTACATACACTTTTATTAATGAAACAACGTTCCTCCAAATTCCGTTTTATTTACACTTAGTGAAATAAAAAAATTATTTTCTACGACAATTGCGATACGATTATTACTCTTCATATTATATATAAGTAGTAAATTTTTTTTAGTTAAAAATATTATGTATACATAGTTGATGCAATATCGATCATCTTACCCATTTCATACGTAACTTACCTAAATTACACTCGATTCCTAATAAACTGTCAAGAATGTCGATACGGGCAGCTAAAATCTTACTTTCTGTTTATCGTTCAACCATCCGCCACATATTATCTGCGCGTCAGTGTGGGAGAGAATGTGATGTAAACTTGGGTCTGACGAGCGAGCGTGGCACGCGCTGAGGTGTAACCCAACAATCCATCCTCACCGTGTTGGTTATATTATATTTTTTAGCGTTTGTCACGACACGAGGTGAAATATCTATTTGGAAAATAAGCGTGTAAATATGGCCCAGTCAACCTATCCGTGGCCACAAATAATGCAGCCTCGGCGCTGTTGGGCCCATGGGAACAATCATATTTTATTCATAAAGTAAAGAATACCTCTATGCATAAAGTATCGACACCAATATCTCATTCGTGTAGCCAACCTTACGGCCTTTTAAATCGATTTTTATATTATGCGAGTAATCAATCAGCATTCCCAGATACTGTATTTTTTCTAGTAAAACCGCCAGCAGTAGTGACTTTTGTGATTTTACCCTGGACATAATATTCCATGTAAGCTTAACAACTCATCATCAAATAATGAGTGTGTGAAGCAGCTCTTACAGAGTCTCAAATTCGAGGCCTGACCATCATGTGACACTCTTGCCTCAATGCAGCAAGCAAAGCATTTTCAAATTAAAAAAAATATGAATAGAATTTATGTAGATGAAATATAGAAAAATTGTATTTGAATGTTTAATGCTTTGGTGTTTTGCATACGAAGAATTTCATTCGGAATTTATTGAATTTTAGGGCTATATTTTACTGACAAATTTGAATCCTGATATCTTACTTTGTTTAGCGTCATGTTTCAAAAGATAACTGTAGACCGTTCGTAACAGCATACATGTTGAGTATTATTCTAGGCGATCAGCTGTTTCCTAGAATTAACTAAATGCAACTGAGAGTGGAAAGGAAAATTTTGGCTGCTTGGCTGTTATTGTTGATTATCTAAAAGTTACTTGTGACAAAGTATTTTTAAGCCCGAAGTCAGAAAAGCTTATGTTTCATTTTTGTCATTAATGTTCTTTATGTTTTTAATTTTTGTAAGCTGCAGTTATTTTATTTATTCGGTTCTATTGACTTTAGTTTACTCAATCTAACTCAACTTAATTTTATTTTCTTTTTCTTTTACCATAATGTAACCATTACTTGCAAATACGGCCATTTAGTCATCCCTCAGCAACCTTAGACGATCTAGAAATTTTGAATCTTAAAATTTTTGAAGTAGTTATTGCAGGACCAGCCACCCGAGTCTTTACTAAGCTGCCGAAGTACGATTTAATCTTCTTTCAATACAAATATTGACTTACTGTTGTAATATAACCAGTTTCATAGATCAGATTGATGTTTTCTCTCACGATAACGGATACGTAGAAAACTATAGGTCTATAATGATGTAAGTTAATCATTTTTTGTATTTTAATAATAATTTTTATTTTTACTACATATTATTTAACCTATGTTTCACTTCCATTAACAAAAGGTTTAATTTTGATTCAAATAGTATTGTTTCTTTGGTGCTGAAACACTACTTAATGAAGTAACAATCTCCCTAAAGATATTGTTTAATTATTTAATTTAATACGCAAACGTTTGGATCAAAGTTGTTCTTATTTGTACAGCCGAAACGTCCCCGCCGAATTGAAACTTGAAATGTTCCATAATTATCCGCAGCAGTACAAATGTTCATACTGTCTCAGATTATAACGCTGTTGTCAACGGTATATACGTTCACCCAGGAGATCATGACCTGTCACGATGCTTATGATTCTTTTGATTCTTTTACGGTGAAATGATGTTTTTTTTTCTTTGTAAGTAATGTCTTTCATTTCTTGTCCAAAAACAGGGATTTTCGAAACTCTGCTAAACGTCTTTGAATATTCTATTAATTTACAGCTTCGGTGAGTGGAGTGGTAATATTGAATAGGCCTATTGATTTTTATTCGATATTGGTAATATTGGTTTTGTTGATTATCTTAGTTCCTCTTTATGTTAATGAGTCGGCAATTTCATAATGTTCTACTTCGCAGTGTGAAGGAATAGAAGGAATTCATTGTAATATTATATTCTTATAAGCTATCTGAATTGTCATGCAAGAACATGTAGGCTTTTTCTGAAACTTACGGGTTTAAGGTACGGTTCTGTGTAATAGCTCGTACTGCTAGTAGCAAATCACAGAATTTGTAGTTAGTGTTGTTTAAATAGCAGGCCTTATGTGGGCCGTGAAGAAATTTTAAAAGTAATTGGCTCATCCCATGTCATTAAAATTAAGGAACGGAGAGATGAATATAACGGTACTATTTCTGAAATTAAGCCAATGCTGTCAGTGGCGTATCTAGAATTTAGCCTTGGGGGGGGGGGGTTCCGAGGTCCAGTCGAGTCGGCTTCACAAAAAAAAAAAAACAAGTTAAGATTAACACGACTATCATTAAAGTAGCTGATAAACCTGTGAAAACATCCTGAAATCAATCCCATAAAGTAAATGGTAATAACACAATAAAAATACACATTACTGAAACACTGTTGAGATTTTCCTATATTTCATATTTCAAAAGTATATGCAAACCTGTTTGTATTTTTTTAAATAGTTACTAGCCGAAAAATAATAAAAGATTAAAAATAATAAATAGCCTAAAAATTAAGAGATTGATAAAATTAGTCAATGTTTTCTATCCTTTGGGGGAGTACAAAAAATAGAATCTTAAATACGCCCCTGAAGGTTCTCGATTTACAAAAGTAAAAGCGAGCTTCACTTCGCTAAACGAATGACTTTGTTCTAATATAAAGTAAACATATTTTAATTTAAACTGTTCAATTCAACAGGAACTCGTGTTAAAAAGTTTACATACGAGGTGTAGTTGAGGCCTGCGTCTTTAATTAGCCCGTTTTCAACTAAACCTGTCTGTTCTGCCAAGCTTTTAATGGAGTGTTCTTTTTTTCCTTCTCCAAGGCTCAGGCTCGGGCAGCTGGTAATTTTCTATTCTGTTACTATTATGGTACGCAGTCGGTAGATCACGCAGGTGGAACCAAACGCTAAACTCCCTACAGACGTCCGACTAGAACCGCTTATTACCGTGCTACATCACTATTTATGCCACCACTTTTTGATTTTACTCAGTAACAACTACCGGTGCCACCAACACAACGCCGTATTTTACACCAATTAATTCAAAACCGTTTATCGCCGACTATCGTCTGCAGATGAGAAAACACCATCACGGACAAGAAGAAGAGGGTGCCACAATCACGCGCGCACGCTCGCGCGCCCATAATCGTACGTACATCAGGACGCATAATTATAAACGTTTTGCATCGTCATTAGATGGCTGCAAGAACAGGAATGTATAAATCTACAAGAGGTATAATTTGTTATTCTACGGGGGTGGGGCCATGTGGAGAGCGTGACTTACGTCAAAAACAGGTGCAATACTAATAACAACGTCCGCGCAGAAATATGTTACACTTATTGATAATTAAGTGTTGAAAATATACGTCGTCGCCACCACTATACAGTTTTCCTCTTTTTTTTTTTAATTGAAGTGGACGTGACAAAAATCCGTAAGGGTTGTTGTAGCATAGCAGGTGAGGGTGGTAGGGAAGTTTGTGCTTGCTGGCCGCGGCATCAAGATAAGGGGTGCGTTTTGTAGTGAGCCTTGTATTCTCGTTATCGGGGCCGCCATCTTTATTCCGACACGGGTGTTAACACGACAACTACTCCGGTCGGTTTACGTGTCCGCAACGATTTCTGTGTGTGTGTATTTGCGTTTCCACAAACACAGCTATTTCCCCCACCTCTGGAGCTCTCGCTGTGGTTGGTAAATTGGGCGTTTTGTTTTCCATTGTCGTAGTTATTATTATTGTTATCATTAAATTTACGCCGCAAACAACAAATCGTAATAAAACAAACACACGCATACGCGCGCGCACGCCACCGTCGTGTAAGTAATGTGATATTATTTTCGAGTTTATCGCCTGTTTGTGGCTTTCCCAATTACAGCCTTCGCCGTGTCAAATACAGCCTTGGTAATAATAATTAGACTGATTTTATGTCTACTGCATGGGATCGCACGAAATACTGCGTATTGTGCGTGAATAAATGCGTTTACTGTACGAATGTTTCGTTTCTTGCCTACGTTTAAGTACTAAACTTATGCGGTTCTGCGCGCGCGCGCGCGCGTGCGTGCGCGTGTGCGTGCGTGCGTGCGTGTGTGTGTGTGTGTGTGTGTGTGTGTGTGTGTGTGTGTGTGTGTGTGTGTGTGTGTGTGTGTGTGTGTGTGTGTGTGTGTGTGTGTGTGTGTGTGTGTGTGTGTGTGAAATATAGGGATATAGGGATCAATCTCAATGAGACTGATGTATACGCTATGTGAAGCACCACGAGCTGGTCCAAGTATTTGAAACCAGGTATCATCACCAGACAATTATGTATGACGTGTATACAGACAGGACTTGATCAGATGAGAGAGAGAGAGAGAGAGAGAGAGAGAGAGAGAGAGAGAGAGAGAGAGAGAGACAGACAGATTGCTAGACAGATTAATTAACCGTGTATAGACCCGACAGCCGTTCCTGAACAGTAAGCTGCGCCGACCCAGTCAATGGATTACCCCCACGTACAAGTACAGATAAGTTATCTAGATAGAAGAGACGGGAGACGATGCTATAACAGTTCACTGTCTCACTTCCATATTATCTTCCTCTCTGTCACACACATGCTTCCATTGTTCTCGCCAGTCTTGTTACAGCTGATGTTCACACTATGAAACACTGTACAAGACTGTTGTGCGCATGTGCGAATAAATGTAAATTTTGTTAGCCTCGCAACGAGGTGTTTGTACACTGCGCATCTCTGAGCCAGTGTTCAATTTCTATCGTCAGGTTTCTACTTATGTTACACTCACATACTAGTTTGCATAATCGCTACTGGGTTAGCTATATAATCTGTGGCTCGGTTCCTGAAGAAACTTCGAAAGAGTCGATACTTCGTTCGATAAGATGGCGTTTTCTTAGATGTAAGTAGGCCTATTACAGCTTTCTAAATAACGACTGGCTGTAAATGTTGTAACGAACATATCCATACTTTAAACTACAACAAAATAGAAGCCTTAGTACTTAATCTTATCATTAAACGTGTATATTGTGGCGTGATTAAAAAGTTGAGATTTCACCTGTAAAATCAAGCGTTTTATTTATCAGTTCAAAATATGGATGGATGATCTCACGATATCTCTGTTTCTGGAGAAAGGGAACCGCTGCATTCGTAAGGGCCGAGCAGAGAATAAAGATTCATATATGCTTAAAAGTATCAGGATAAGTAAAAAAAGTCATTTTAAAATTTCTGGACCAGCAACAGGCTTATTAGACCAGTGGGCATAGCACCTATCAACTAATCAAGAAGTCCCAGATTCGGCTCCCCGGAGCACCATAAAATCAAGGGTTTTTCTACTCATCCTGGCATAGTCATTGATTCTGCCTGTGGAAGTTAATATCTAGGATAACATCCAGGGTGATAGTGGGTGGCTGAAGTGCAGTGGTCGTATCTTCCTCGTGACCCAAACGAACTCACATAAGGCAATCTACCCTGCCTAAGTCCTAAATTACTTCAGTGGTATAAAAAGATATTTTAAATTTCTAAAGAGCAATCTGAACACGTCAACTAAAATTTCGTTATAATTTTTTGTTAAGTTAATTAAAATTAAAACTTATAGTCTATTACGTAAGGCGTGACCAAGAGCCTATCTGCCGATTTTGAGTTAGTGTCCATGTAATTTTTTGATTCCTTTTGCTATCGCTTCCTAAAACGTTCTAGAACAAAGTTAAGGAAACATTTTGGCCCGCTCTCACCCCTAAAGGGTTAAAAACTACCCCTAAAGGGTTGAAAATACGAAACAACGCGAGGATGCATTTTGAAGCACTTAAATTAGTTACTTATAGGTTTTTTGGGGTACTGATTACGATTCTGACGTCCAAAAGTATATTTGACGCAAACGTAGTTTTTAAAGGGTTTAAGCAGGCTACAATCAGGGGGTGTAAGTATTAAACTTCGCGAGAATGCCGGTCGAAGGTTCGAAATTGAGTACCTATAGGTTTTTGGGGGTGCTGATTACGATTCTAACGTCCAAAATTATATATGACACAAAAGGTAGTTTTTAAAGGGTTGAAGCAGACTATAATCAGGGGTGTAAGTACAGAGTTAAACTTCGCGAGAATGCTGGTCAAAGAATTAAAAATGAGTACCTATAGGTTTTTGGGAGTGCTGATTATTATTTTGACGTCAATGGATACATCCGATGCAAGGGTTTAAAACCACCCCTAAAGGGTTGAAAACATGAAACAGCGGGAGGATGTACTTTGAAGTCCTAAAAGTGGGTACCTACAGGTTTTTGGGGGTGCTGATTACGATTTTGACCTCAAGGAATACATCCGACGAGAGGGTTGGACTTGAAAGGGTTGACAACGACCCCTAAAGGGTTGAAAACATGAAACAACGCGAGGATGTAATTTGAAGTCCTGAAATTGGGAACCTAGACGTTTTGGGGAAAGTTTAACCTACATTTACTTAAACATCACAACATTAATAATATTTAACAAAATATTACAACCCTTGCACAATAAAAAATGACTCCGACTGTCAGCTGATGCTCCAAAAATCACGGTCAGCTGTAAGCAGTGAGCATCAGGTAGCGCATCAGGCCTCTTCTGGTCTCCGTTAAAGGGTCCCTGTTTTTAGCGGTCAGTATTTCATCCATGCTTATACAATTTAATCAAAGAAAAGTTGAACCATAAACATTATATTATTTTATCGAATATTTATCAATTAAATATTCGATTGATATAACGAACCAGCAGTACAGACAGTGACAGATTGCAACAGATATTCTTTTGTTTACAATAGACGTTAAAAAAATAATAATGATACTTAATTTTATTGTCAGTTTGAAAAAAATTTAGTTTGGTATAAATCAATAGGCTCTCAGGACCGCGCCCGAACATATAACGTACAATAACAAAATCTAATTGTTGGAGCGCGTTTACATTTTTAGTCATAACTCTGTCAATTTTTAAGAAAAAATTTCAAATAAAATTAATTTTGTAGGATATTTAAAGAGCTACAACTTTTGTCCTATGTACTATAGTCGAAAAACCTACTGTACACTAGATATTTTGCCTAGACGTCAAAAATGTTATACGCGATGTCGGCAAAATACATATTTAAACTGCTGTAACTCATCGAGTTTTAGTCGTAAAGGAATGAAATAAACTTCACTATTTTGGGGTTTTCATAGGCTTCATTTTTGGTCTCCACTAATTTCTCGATAAAATGCATCGTTACTGAGATATTTAATAAAAAAGGCGAATTTTGGCGAAAATCCAAAAACTTGAATTTTCTTAAAACGTTACGCGTTACTGTACAGCAATACATATATGCTTCAAAAGATTTGAGGACATTGCTAATATAATAGACAACCGAAAACTACAGTATCTCGGCCTAATATACATATTTAACAAAATGGCGGACGTACCTTTTGAAATTTCTTGGAAAAAATTTGCTGAAATTATGATATTTTCCTACAGAACTTCGTTATTCTCCAAGCTAAACAAGTAATAAACCAATCATGTTTTAGGAGGTTATTCGAGCTTTTATTTGATACTAATTTAGTTACGATATAACCATTATTCGCCGAGTTATATAAGTTTTAAGCACGTTATTTGATCAAAAAACGGTGAATCGGTATTTTGTTTTGGCTGTATCTCAAGAACCATTTGACATAACAAAACCAAACAAAGTGGAAAATGTTTATCTGTTAATAAGCTTTAACTTTTATTCATACAATGTTTTTAAAAAATGGCGTCATTTTTTAGTTATTTGCAGATTAATGTTAAAAAACGCGTTTCTTTTTTTGGCAAAATTTTGAACCCTTGTAACTCTCAAACAACGCATGTTTTCGAAAAAGTGTATACCAACTTTGTTTCTTAGAATTTGATTCTATATCGGTTCCCGGGGTTAATTAAATTTTGTTTTTTTAACCCTCAATAAAAAGGTGAAAACAACCCTTAAATTTAAGATCGGGCCAAAAAATTTCCTTAACTTTATTTTATAACCTTTTATGAAGACACTGCAAAAAAATCAGAACGATCCATGAACACTGACTCAAAATCGGCAGAAAATTCCTCACGTAATAGACAATTAGACGAGTTGTGGGAACGCGCTAACGTAGTGGAGTTAATTATCACCCCCAGTGGAGAGTATGTGTGTATACTATACATAGGTTTTGACCTCTCTTAAGACTTTTACACGGTTTTCATATTTACTTACATTAAAAAATTTACCTTATCCGGAACAGAAGGGATTAATTGGATAGAAAAAACCGACATAGTTAAGTAGAACTTCTCTTGAAAAAAAACCCACACCAGAGTACGTATGTTGAAACGCGTTGAAATTCATCTTTGAGCAAAATTAATTATTATGAGCGGTACTTTCCGGTACGGACGGCAGGGGAGGGAGGCGCCGTTTGCTTCTAATAAATATTCATGCCCGGGAAAAGGAAAAACTCACCTCTTTTTCTCCGACTGGAGAGCGCTCTCTTTATTTTTTTATCTCCGTGTACCTACCGCCGTATGTGGTCACCACCGTATGGTATTTGTTTTTTTTTTGTGTTATACACCCTTTTCCACTTTTCTAGTTAGTTGTGTTCTGCGGAAGTTGGCACTCCTGTACGTACGTATCTTTCGTTCCTTTCCGGTTACAAAAACATCCGTTCCCTTGTTGTTTACTCATTTAAAAAGACGGACTTTTTTATTAGTCTATTGTAGTACGACGGTTTACTACTGCGTATCTAGTGTTTTCACAGTTTTTTCTTTCATTCTGGAAAATGCCTTCAGTATTTGCACTAAGTTGTGGAAATTAAATAACGTTCTAGTATCTTTGTTTTGATCAAAAAGAAATTGAGAAAATGAAACCTAGGTCTCTTCTGTATTTCACTATCTGGATAGGCTACACGCAAATAATAATTATTATTATAATTAATTTCTGGTAACAGATATTGGTCGAATAGACAGGGTTCGAAAATTTTAAGTATATCGGAGAAATAATTCAAGAGAATGGTTTAGAAAAATCTGCTATAGAAGAAAGATTCATAAGATGGAAAGGGCTTATGGTATAACAAAAAGATATTTACAATAAATGTGCATTTCTAAAAATGCGAAAATAAGGCATTACAGTAAAGCAGTGAAGCCAGAATTCCTATATGCAAGTGAATGTCTAGCATTGAATTATAATTTAGACAAACTATAAACATTAGAAAGAGGAATTATTAGGAAAATTTTGGGCCCACGAATAACTTCAGAAGGTTGAAAATTAAGAAGTAATGATGAAATAGGTATATCAAAGTATAGAAAATATAACAGAAACAATGAGAAGTAATGATGAAATATATCAAAGTATAGAAAATATAACAGAAACAATGAAAAAAAGAAGACTATTATTTTTTGGACATTTATATAGAATGGACGACAATAGGTTAACAAAGCAGATCTTCAAATATCTGTGGGGGAAGAAGTCAACATCAAGTTGGATTAAAGAAGTCCAAAAAGGATTTAGAAAACAATAATATACAACCAGAAGAAGCAATTGAAAGTAAAGTTTTTGGGCAAAAGTGTTAAAAATAGAAGGAGTCCAGGGCAGGAGAGACAAAAACGCAAGTTCAAAGTGGACTGAAGACAGGAAGAAGAGACATAGTGAAAAGATGAAAGAATATTGAAGAAAAAGAAAACAACAAAGAATGAAGAATTGAAATTGGCATGTGGTCCTTAGATAGCCGATTAAAAAAATCATTATAATTATAGTATTAATTATAATTATTATTATTATTAGGCCTAATAATTAAGAGCCTATATTACGCCTATATAATTATTATAATCGTTCCTCGGAAGTATTTTAGCCTACATTTTCCTGATGTCGGTTTCAGCAGTGTTTGTCCAGTATCATAAGAGAGTTGTCGAGTTTATGGAGTTCCCTGATGAAGGAATCTGTTGCTACACAGATCAGGTAACTATAAAAGAATACTTGCAATAGAGATTAGTCTCTGATAATAATCTTTTATGATTATTCTGTTATATCTTCACGAAATTTAAAACTTTGGCTACTATAAACATTTGTGTGCGTGCACGGGTGCCTCCATGAATGTGTGTTTGTACACATATACACAGACCACTACCCTACAGAACTAATACGAATCTAACACATTTTTAGATTATTATAAGAGCGTATACAGACCTGTCCAAAGTCGCTCAATTGAGGTCTCTTCACCCTACTTCACCGGTGTAGTGGATCATATTTTAAAGGCACGACTGTAGCTTTGCTAGGGCAGTATTGCGGTTAAGTGAAAGGGAACAAAAAGACATCTTTCAAATATTGTTTATATATATTTGAATACTGTAAAGTACAAGGTCAAATATATTTTTTAACTGTATGAATATAAAAATATAGATTACAGGCCTACTTATGATATAAAAACTAACTAACATTTTTCATAAGAATATGATGCAATTTTTAAAAATAATTCTTCCAAATGCGCAAAGAAAGGAGGTAAATTTAAATTCCAGTTTAACGTGCATTGTAAACGATTTATCCGTTCATTTTGGTGGCCGTCTGAACGCGAGTAGCTAAACTTTTACAACGGACAGTAGTGTCTTTAATGAAATAAGAAAGTATTACTGGGTATATTAATTCACGATGACGTGTGTGAATGTTGGAAGAAGTCAGCGGTTCGCAAGGAGGATCGCTCTCATTAGAATACAATAGAAGAGAAACCGGCTGCAAATTGTAGTCGAATGAAACGAACCAATTTAATTTTTGATCATGTAATGTACAGGGAGAGTTATGGGAATCTAAAGTTCACGTGACAAAGTGGAGAAAATTTAAACACACGTGATTTTTAATTCTGTTCTATAAAAGAATTAGAAAACTGTGCGTAGTTGTATAAGTCCCTGCAGTAGCTACAATGAACTTGGCGAAATGACAAACGGGGCAGTTAAATACACAGCTGTGCCGACGTTACGACAGAATTCATCGTCATCTTCGGACGAGCTTCCACGACACTCTAATCACGACTGATCAGGATGAACACCCTGATAAACTGAAGAGGCGAAACAAAATGACTAAAGTCTACGTAGCTATAATAATGTTCTCAGTGAATTGTTGATTCCTTAGAAAAATTCAACAATATCGACACGTCATTTTATCTGAACACACGTTTCGTAACAAAATAACAATCCAATCAACGTTACTTCTCTATCAATTCAAGTCTGATTCAAGTCACATGCTACCGCAAATGGCGGTAATGGACGCTTACCGCTACGTCCGATTAGCGACTTAGGAAATGACAGTGACAACGGTACACTGCTGAAGTCGATACTGCTAACAAAACGTGTCTGAGAAAGGACAAAACAAAATAAGATAAACGGTGCGAAGAACTCCAGAGGATGTTACATATTTATAACAATAAATTACGTGTGACTGGAATATTAAAGGACAAATACTTGCAATTCTTGCAACACATTCATTAATTTTTTTTTAATAAAACCTCTAAGCAATGGGTGATTTATTACGAGTAAATTCTCTATTCGAACTGGTTCCATCGTAAAATGTTTCTTGTTTGTCGTTTCGATCCCAGATTCCTTTAAGCCCGGTTAGGTTCTTTCGACCGCCACTCACAGGACGATCCCAGATTCCTTTAAGCCCGGTTAGGTCTTTGAACAGGCTCTTTCGACCGCCACTCACAGGACGATCCCAGATTCCTTTAAGCCCGGTTAGGTCTTTCAACAGGCTCTTTCGACCGCCACTCACAGGACGATCCCAGATTCCTTTAAGCCCGGTTAGGTCTTTCAACAGGCTCTTTCGACCGCCACTCACAGGACGATCCCAGATTCCTTTAAGCCCGGTTAGGTCTTTCAACAGGCTCTTTCGACCGCCACTCACAGGACGATCCCAGATTCCTTTAAGCCCGGTTAGGTCTTTCAACAGGCTCTTTCGACCGCCACTCACAGGACGATCCCAGATTCCTTTAAGCCCGGTTAGGTCTTTCAACAGGCTCTTTCGACCGCCACTCACAGGACGATCCCAGATTCCTTTAAGCCCGGTTAGGTCTTTCAACAGGCTCTTTCGACCGCCACTCACAGGACGATCCCAGATTCCTTTAAGCCCGGTTAGGTCTTTCAACAGGCTCTTTCGACCGCCACTCACAGGACGATCCCAGATTCCTTTAAGCCCGGTTAGGTCTTTCAACAGGCTCTTTCGACCGCCACTCACAGGACGATCCCAGATTCCTTTAAGTCCGGTTAGGTCTTTCAACAGGCTCTTTCGACCGCCACTCACAGGACGATCCCAGATTCCAGGGATCGAGACATCAAGTATGAAAAATATTACGATGGAAGCAGTTCGAATAAAGGATTTACCCGTAAAAAAATAAAGTTTACAATAACAAATTATTTCGTTTCTTCTTACTACTCATTAAAAATTATGTGATTTTTTTGTAGTAGGCCTATTATGACAATTATTAATAAATTGTGTTGTTAGAGCAAACAGGTTTATAATTTATAGACTATAATTTACTTATTTTTCAATAGTTATTTGCAAACAAATTCATTTGCAACTATTTAGTTGTAGTCATGCTCTGGGTAAGAAACGTAGGCCATTTACTCTTTGCGTTGCGCTGCGTACTCGGCAATTAGTCTACATCTATTTTGCTGCTATTTACACAACCGCTTTACTTTGCACTGTGTATAATATTGTTAATCAGGTCAGGTTTCTAATACATTAGTCTTACTCACATTTTGAAGATAAAGTCTTATCAGTACGTTCACTCTGTCCGTTCAACACCCTTCCAGCTGAATCCTAGAAGAAAAGTAGCCATAATAATAATCAGCGTCATCATTGCCTTTGTAGGCCCTGGCTTGTTTCAGAAGATTTCGCCATTCTTCTCTATTCACAGCCATATTCTTCAAGTTTCTAATTCCATGAGTATACTGATGTTCCTGACACCCCGTCCCTCATCTCAGTTTCTGCATTCCAAATTTCCTTTTACGTTCTGGCTTTGCATTAAATATCTTCTTAATAACTCTGCTTTCACAAGCACGTATAATGTGTTCAGCCCATTCTAAACTTTTTAATTTAATAAAGGTGACCACAAAGTAGCGATAATGGATCGACTACACCAGAGGACAACTATCTCCTCCTTCTGTCCTTTATCCTCGTAAGAATTTAGTGGTATTATTTGGGTCTAGTATCCAGCTGGGTTTTCGGAACTCTCTATTCTGAACCAACTGCTTCCTACAGTGAATATCCCGTTTTGTACGTACGCCTAAGTTTATCCACCAATCATATTGCAGATTTTCCACTACAGCTTTTCTCTTTTATTTTAGCTTCTTATCCAAAACTTCTATTTCGCCTTTTTTACTGGCTACAGGCCTATTATCCAATACTCTTGTATGTGCTATTTTTTACTTGCGGTTCTTGTCAATTGGAACCTTTCGTTCCGTATGATTATCTTAGAATTCGTTCGTAAATCCATAGCTCAAATGCTTTCAGTGCTTCTTTTGAGATTTGTCTGCAACGTCAAAATTTCGTATGCTTTCAGACGCACATATAGCTACCGGAAACAGCAAAATTGTCAGCGAGCGGTAGCTTTTTGCTGTTTTTGAAAGCATTTGATGTTTCTATACATTTACAGTTGTTTACTGCTATTTTGGCTGTAGTTAATGTTCTTATTTCCTCAGCGTAGTTCCCGTTATCAGGTTTCAGTGAATCAAATGGTTGAATTTTGTTGACAAATGCATGATTGGTTTGACAGTGGTCGAGTTACTGCCGAAACGATTGACATGTCACTAATTTATCTTGAAACCGTAAAGTCTATTACAGTAGCCTATTTGCATTACTTAGTTTTTCGGAATGACGGTAAAATATAATACGTATACAGGTAGGCCTATGTGTATAAAGCTTTCTTACGTGTCAAGTAAGCAAATGGAAAAAATAACGTATTTAATTTTGAAAGCAGACCTCCACCGCAGAACCAGAGCTTTGTGTGAGTAAGAAATTTAGACAGATATGTGAGATCTAAGTGAGATACCAGATATTTAAAAGTATTTTTAAAACAGAAACAGATGTTTAATTAATCTACAGAAACTTGCTAATTACGTGGTTTATTCAATTCCCGGCGTCAGTATATAAGGATACCGTAATAAATAGTCCATAACGGTCTGGCCATCGTGTGATACCCAATACAGCGCGGAGCCAGCAAACAACAGACGCACAAGCTTATTGACAGATAGACAAATACGATGGAAATTAATAATGTTCGAGTGCGCCGTTCGGTGGGGTATCTATCCGAGCGACGAGTGTTGCGGTGACATGACGACTGTTGAGCATGCTGCTGTAGTGAGAACGACGGGGGGGGGGGAGAACAAATTGTCGGCGAAAGACGACAGGTCCGGTAAGTAAATGGTTGTATTCCGTGTGGGGGGTCTTTGTGTCTTCCATTGTCTGACACAAGATCAAGGTCTTGTGTTTTCCGCACATCGTGTGTCGACCAAATTGGATTCTATTTTTTCTTTTTCTTCTTCTTCTTCTTGTTACTCTTTGTTTTGTTGTGCGTTCTCTTTCGCTCTCTCTCACTCGCTCTCTTCAGGTAGTAAAATGATGTTTCAAAGCGGCCGCATATCGATATACACCCAACCGAGCACAGCGACCCTTGTGTGCGTGCGTGCGTGCGTGCTCGTCTGTGTTGTCGTCAGTGTTATGTCGTTTGTTTTCGAATACGTAACCCGTGCTAGAGGGGATGAAACAGAGACACTATTCAGTCGGACGGGTGACATTCAGTGCTAGAGCGCCAGTCGTGCTGGTCACTTGTGAAAAGAAGAGAAGCAGTTCCCCTCAGCTCAGCGGCAAACATTTAACCAACTCTGTAAGTCACTTTTTGTTCTGTTCGCTTTGTTTTTCAACATCCGTCTAATTATTCGATACCGTTTATAAATTTTTGTTTCGTCTGGTTAAGATATCACGTGCTTCAGTGTTGTTTTATATTTTACTAACAGATTTATGTATAAGCTATACGTAAGTGAGTTAAGTATATGTAAATAAGTATATATATAAATATATAAGTGTGTATATATATATATATATATATATATATATATATATATATACGTAAATAAGTAAGTATATGTACCTAACACTTTAGTAGGTGTTTTTCTAATTTTTTTAAAGCACTATTATCAGATCAGTATCATATACAAACACAATAATAATTTAGCAGTTACTCTTGTATTAAATTATTACTTTTTTGCTGAGGCCTAAACAATGTAGCCTACATAATATTGTTGCGGCGGAGGATTGATTAAAGAACAAAATGTTTAGCGATGTTCGGCAAATTTTTAAAGAACAAAACCTGTTGTTCAGTTAACTTTTTATTTTGGTGTCACTAAACGTTTCGACTCTTCTACATCCGCAGTGTGCACTGAACGAGTAACAGAAATACATTCAACTACTAATAGCTATTTAAAACAAGAACGAGATTTCGGTCAGTTCAACTGAACTCAGTTTAAAATACACTGTGCTTAAAGATGACGCTTCGGGTAAGTTTTTTCTCATCAGGACCTCTACAAGGGGAGTACAAAAAGCTAATGAATACGCATACCGTTTTTGTTAATGTGTTACTATAGGCCTATGCGTTAATGTGCTAAGTGTAGGTGTATACATGTGCGAAGGTAATTAGGCTACAATATCGTATATAGGGCCTCTTACTAACACATTAATACAGATTGCGCAAACAATGTGTAGGCCTATAGTCTTATATACCTTTAGGCCTATATAATAAATTATATATTTAGACTTCCCTTGTACGTGTCCTGAAAGATAGGCCTAACAATAAAATTTATCCCAAAACGTCGACACAAATGTTTTATTATAAGCCTAGGTCTAGTGTTCAGTGAACTGACAACTTCGTTAAAATCCTTCCGTGTTATTATTATTATTGTAGTAGGCCTAATAGTAGTAGTAGTCGTTGTTATTGTTGTTGTTCCTCTTGTTGTTTCCTCATTGAAACTGTGAAACTTCTTCATACTTTAAAATAAAAATCACACATAGGGCCTATGTCTATAGGCTATGTTATATAGGCCTACTTAGACCTACCTGTTTGAAACTCGTTGCATATGCTGCAAACCACCATCTTCAGGGAGGGGAGTATTTATGTCAAAGTACTCTGCCCGATACGGTACAATATTTATAGTAGGTTTACACTTTTCGTTTTAAGATATCGATAAAGTAGTAACGTACAAATTAAGCTTCCATCATTCTGTAACACACGGCCTTATTTTTAGATTCGATTGAAGCTCTTAGTTGCGGGAAAAGTGATACTATTACATTAGCCACTTTTCCACTTGTCTCAAATTCATCAGCTTTTCGTGGATGTAATATGAATTACAGTTTCGTCAATTCTACGCGCCATCTTCTGGCTATTCTTGGGTCTCGTTGAGGGATCTCCGGTGTTCTCGTGATCGTCAGCGAACCATCGAAGACCTTGATCAGCCTGAAAATGGCACACGAGATTGTACCAAAAAATTATTAAAAAAATGGTCGTCTTCATTGGGGGAGGGGCATCAGTCAACTCAAAAGTCGATTACGACGTGAGGAGAAATTTAGTTTCTAATTTTGCCTGTCGTGTGTGTGATACGAATAAGTTGAAAAATAAATAACAATTGCTTTTAAGGTTTTAAAAAATTTGACAAATACTTCTTCCGACGTTACAGTCGTACATGAATAGGATACGTTAATATTTCTCGTTTCCGTACCAACATCCGTGGCTGTCCCATCACGTATTTGTTGCTCTTGATAAAAATACAGTTTGAATTAATATTAATACTAGTCTTGTTCTGGAGGGTTTTTTATACATTCGCAGTTAATTAGCTGTCATCCAATGTGAATAAAATTCCATTGTGAATAGACAAGCGCTAATCTGTAGAATACACTACAATGGAGATACGGTATTTCGTTTTCTGCCACATCACCAGATCTATTTCAGTCTTGTATAGAGAAAACAAACATAGGCCTATGATGTGTAGGACAAAAGACATTTTTGCAAGACATTATCGCTAAAAGACATAAGGTTATAGATGTACAGAAGCTTGGAATACATTGACAGTTTTACAGTAGAAGTTTCTATTAAAATTTTATTGTTTGATGAAGGCCTGTATGAACCTATAGTACACAGCACCATCCATAAACACCACCTCCTCCTCCTAGGTAGGCCTACTTCCTGCTTCAATAAGGTTCTGCTCTTATAAAATTCCATCACGTTTGTTGGTCCAGTCTTTGGCGTTTCTCAAGCACGACTTCATCTCCTAAGCCTACCCGTTTCTCCACGTACATCAGTCTCACCTTTTAGCATTATTTGCAGTACATCGTCTTCCTCGTATC
The DNA here is from genome assembly GCA_034769895.1 of Magicicada septendecula. Taxonomy (NCBI): domain Eukaryota; kingdom Metazoa; phylum Arthropoda; class Insecta; order Hemiptera; family Cicadidae; genus Magicicada; species Magicicada septendecula. Next base: position 117,141,459 of record CM068375.1, on the reverse strand, counting down.
CCATTAAAGGCAATAATGACTATAATGACTATATTGTGTATGCAAGGAAAACTTCGCTCGTACGGTTGATAATCTGTCTTTCTAACCATTCTCCGGTACGTTCACATTTTGAAGGCCCGAAGTTTCGACAAGTTCTCGCTTTTGTGTGTCCACGTTTAGTGTGTTCATAGTCATGCACTAGTAGTCATCAACCAATCAAGTGTATGTACTTAGTCGCATGGAAGTTGACAGCTTTACATTACAAAGAACTTGTCGCATATTTATGAGTTCTGTTCTTTAAATTAATTCTGTTCTTGACATAATCAATACGTACGTAGAAACATTAATTAAATTACGTATTGGTTAACAGAAACTTTCAGAACTCGTTCAGTACCGTCAAATATTTATTGAAATTGATCTAATAAAGTACGTAGATAGATTAAAAATATGTTTACACATTTCAATCTGCCTGTTTACATGATTAATGTGTACTTAAATTTTATAATAATGCATTATTTATTGAGCTGAGTAGGCCTATCTGAAATTTAAAAACTTCAGTAATAGACTACATTAATTAAGACGCGGTGATTCGGTCGTGTAGTAACGTGGGCGGTTGAATATTCACATGTGCCCTGGAAATCTACACTCATAAGGTTACACACAGACTGGATAGTCAACATTAGGAATAATGATAGGTCTATTACGTAGCCAATAGAATCTTAAATTAATTGCTGTATTTAACAAATATGCTAAGTCGTATAATAGGCTATGTCCGTTTAACAAATATTGCTAAGTCGTATAATATGTCCGTTTAACAAATATTGCTAAGTCGTATAATATGTCCGTTTAACAAATATGCTAAGTCGTATAATATGTCCGTTTAACAAATATTGCTAAGTCATATAATATGTCCGTTTAATAAATATTACTATGTCGTATAATATGTCCGTTTAACAAATATTGCTAAGTCGTATAATATGTCCGTTTAACAAAACTTCGCCTAAATGTATGTGGCTAGCAAAAAAAAAAAAAAATCAAAACTGATGAACACAAGACCTACTCTGATATAAAAATGTGTCATTGAATGACGAAATCTCTCGTGCGTGTACATTTACTTGCTGACATTAATGCACTTTGATTAACCTGGTGTGACGTTTTCACACTAATCAGGCTACTATTTATATGCTATAATTTACTCGTTTTAATATGATTATTTTTTCGTCGACGATTGTTCTTACTTTTCAACCTCAAGGTTATATTTACGTTTCTTTTTCCATTTCGTCATAATATAGACTACCAATAAAACTCTCCGATTATCACGGGTAAATATCATCACCATAAAGGTGGAATGTTAAAATTTCATTCAGCAACTCAGTAGAAACGGTGTTCAAATTTTTGTCTTAAAAATTACAATCGAGCATGACTACATGTTTTTTACGAAAAAATGATTTACGTACAGCATTTACGAATAATGTTTTGTTTGTCTTGACGATTTTTCTCCGCACAGATAGACATTTAGACGTTTGTTTGCTTGTAATGTCTTAACCCGAACTGTGTGTGTGTGTGTGTGTGTGTGTGTGTGTGTGTGTGTGTGTGTGTGTGTGTGTGTGTGTGTGTGTGTGTGTGTGTGTGTGTGTGTGTGTGTGTGTGTGTGTGTGTGTGTGTGTGTGTGTGTGTGTGTGTGTGTGTGTGTGTGTGTGTGTGTGTGTGTGTGTGTGTGTGTGTGTGTGTGTGAACTGTGCTGCTTTGTATACCGTTGAGACAGTTGCAGAAGCATGGGTGTTGTAATTCTGTGAATGCGTCGATGAGAACACCAACGTCTGAGGGAGCGACTCTTGGTGTTTATCCACAGAAGCTTATCTACAGCCTTGCTAGCGTGTACAACAGTTCGCAGGCGCCGTATGCCCTATTCTATATCCCGAAGCAATGGAAAACACTCACACATATTAGCCTGTAGGCTATATTTATGCGTTTCTCTGAGTCGTGAACGCCAACTTTAGAATGCTATAGCTATAGCGCTAGAAATTTTGAAATGACGAATTGTGCTTAAAATGTGTATAACGTCTGTTGTAGTTGGGAGTCATTATTGTTGCTCTTTTTCACCAGTACTAGGCCTACAGGTTTAAGTTATGAGACTACTAGATTCTTCCAGTAAGTATAGGTCTACGTGAAGATTGAACACTAGACTTTGAAAGGAGGCGGCATTCAGGTCACACAAAAAGTCTTAAAATCTCCTAACCGTATCTTCGATAATCGAAGTTGAAATATGAAGTTAAAATCGATACGGTTTACATATTATGCGTGGGATTAATTTTCGTACAAACTTAGATTTATTTATAACCAGGCATCCGTGACTGACGTATCTTTCTGTTTCCATGAAGTCGCAAAAAACCAGCTACAAAACGAACAGTGTAAGTAAAAATATTTTTCGAACTTGAATACTTGTAATACGTACTCACAGTATTGTGTAAATTCGTGCGCATATAAAATATATAAGTTTTATGTAGTGAAATTGCTGGTCTTCTGCTACTGCAGGGGTGGAGGGTGACCTAGAAATAAAAAAAAAGTATCAAGCAAAAACACGTCCGTGTGTCACAGCGTACGGTTTACAAAATGGCGGGTAGTGTTGAGACTATGGCGGTGACATAGGAGTGAGGATTGGTCGCCATATCACAACAATGACAACTGTACACTTTGTCCAATTGGGAAGCGGGATGCGACTGTACGCCGTCGATGATAACGCAGACAGGGCGAGCAGAGCAGCAGCAACAGCAGCAACAGTACAATAAGGGAATGAGTAGGGCGAAATATACAATGAGAGACAACAATAGGTAAAAACTGACAATGGGATCAACAGAGGAGGGTTACCGGGCTGAAGTGTCTTTAATAGACAAGGTGAAGTTTTGTTGTTATGGGTGGAGGGCGCTGTATTGACAGGGGGCTGGATGCAGATGTTTGATCAAGTAGAGGCTACACCCCCACTGTTCGATGCAAGGTCCCATCCCAACCAACACACGTACACAAGTTCAATGCCAATAATGAGTGGAGGAGCAGTGTAACAGAGGCCTCCTTTTTTTTTAACCCTCCTCACTCGATTTGTGTCTCCACTGTTTGTCGTCCCCTCGTCTCTATTTATTGGCCGAGGAAAGAATAAAAAGGTATTCACAATTCAAAATGAAGTTTACAATTCGGTCCCACGCTGTATCGGTAGCGTTTTCAACTTGTTAACCGAGTGTTTTGTAAGTAATCCTCACTGCCCTCTCTTTAACCCTCTTTAATCCTCCTTTCTCTCCCTTTTTAATTTTCTCTCTGTCGTTTGGCGTGTGTATTACCAATGCGTTGTAGCCTGAACCATTTCACCTACGTCGACTATTTAATAAACAATAAATAATCGGGACCTGTAGATATTATTTAAATGAACGCCATCATCTACAAGATATACGTGGCCGCTCACGCTATAAATTTAATATTTACTAATTAAACTGTGAAATACGTAAGGAGTGTTCGAGCAATTGGCTGCAGTGCATGTGACGACCGAGTCCCGGTTGTGGCTGGCCAATTGCATATTTTACCAGCTGCTGTAATAAACTAAAATATCTCAGTACTTATGTAGATACCGTTCTTAAATGATCTCTCTCTCTCTCTCTCTCTCTCTCTCTCTCACACACACACACACACACACACACACGCGCGCACACTATTAAACAAAATATGGACCACGTAATTTCTTATTTTGTATAGCCTACAACACGCGTTGTTTCTGTCAATACTACCCACACAACTATAGGACTGCATGGAGTTTCGCACATTGTCACTACACTATTTCTCGTTATTCTTACTGTAGGCTAAATTTCTGTAATTAGTATTGTGATGAAATTCTCACATGTCTTACAGCCTTTCAGCACGTAAACCAAATAGACCCTACAAAGCAAATTCTTGAAAAGTGGTTTACTACGTATATTAGTAGGAGGCCTATGGCTAATATTACTTATGTGCATGTGGCTCAGAAACCTGGGCCCTGAGGAAATTGTAGAGGAGGTAGCTTGAACCTTTCCATTTGTGGTAGGTACTGGAGGGGGGTCTTCAGAATACTGTGGACAGGAAGAGTGCCTAATGATGAGGATATAAACAGAGTGGATGAAAGAAGGATTCAACCATTACAGAAAAGAGAAGCAGTATGGTTGGCCATCTACTACGCCATTCAGATTGGTTCACCATCCGGATTGAGGAGCGTATGGGAGGGGAAGGTCCGGAAAGGAGTACGTGGATGAGATAAAAGGAGGAAGAAGTATGTGGTCATTAAGTCATTAAGAGACTGTCTTCGGAAGAAGAAGAAGAAGAAGAAGAAGAAGAAGAAGAAGAAGAAGAAGAAGAAGAAGAAGAAGCTTATGTATGCCACACAGATGTAAAAAGTAAAGACAGATAGAATTATCATTAGGTTTTAAACAGTGAAGTGTTTGTGAAAACTACAGTATTGTGTTGTGTGTGTGTGTGTGTGTGTGTGTGTGTGTGTGTGAGAGAGAGAGAGAGAGAGAGAGAGAGCGCTCGCTCGCTCGCTCGTGTGTAGTACTCGACACTAAAAAAAAGTGAATCGGTAACCTTTTCAAAAATCTAAATTTAATTTCCTTAAATAACAATTACCCCTCTAATTAAATAGGCCTAAAACAAATTTGTTTTACGTAGTTCGATAATTAATAACTTTATTGTTGTATTATTTTATTCGTTGGATAATAAATAATTTTTTGAAGGAGAATTTATTTATTATTCAATTTTATATAGGCCTAGGCCTTCTACAATGTAGGCGAACTTGTATTTCATATTAAAAAATCCCGTTCTAATTTGGTAAGATGTAAATTGTTTGCCTGTAAATGTTGTTCTTTCTATCCTTGTTCTTCTTTTTATTCTTTTCCTTCATCATTGAACTTCCGGGGAATTTTACATTTCATAAATCTTCAGTGTGTCAGATCCCTCTCGACGACTGTTCGGCAGTAGGCCTACATTGTTAACACGATAGAGGTGATTTTTCCGTTGTTCTTAGACCCAATTTTCGGGTTCACAAACCTTATTAACTTTGCCATATTCTAATCTCTTTGTTATCGAGAGGGGGTGACATAGGGCTACATGACAGCCTAGTGACTTCAGAGAATGATCATGTACCAACCACGAAATTGAGGTCCTAAAAAGAAGAAGACTGTGTAATTCTATAATTTGTATTAGGATACAACATAAACCTACAATTATATGCATAATACAGCTTTATTCGACAACTTGCAGAAGTGCTGAAGAGCGATACCCGCACATTAGGTGTTCTTTCCACTGATGCTTTACATAGGTAACCATTTGTACAATGTGGAAAACCTACAATAAGTAATTTTTAAGACAAAGTTTCTATTTAAATTATGTATTATAAAAAGTACATTACATACGTGAAATGCATAGGCCTAAACCTTTCGAAATTTCTCAAAACGGATGTGACCCATTACAAAATTCAATACTGAGTTATAACGAACAATAGTTGTTTACTAACTATCTACGGAGAAGGGTCCGATACACTAAATTTATAGGTTAGTTTGTTCTTTAGGGTAGTAATTGAGTTGTAAATGAAACACGATGGCGACGAGAGCGAGGTGCAGCTGTGAAGCGTCGTCCTCATCAGCTGTTCACAGTTTTTTAACATCTGCCATCCGCGTACGGGGCAATTTGATTTATTAATCACCTATCTGTGCCCCTGGGTCAGCAAATACGTTGACGATACATCACAAAATATATTCGCTCGCGCGCTGGTACATGTGTCTGTGTTTAATTGGTTTCGTTGGAGGTAAGTTACGGATTGTCCGACGCCACATGGTGAATATCCTGACCATAAATAAATATCCAACACCATACGATTCGTTACTGGCGTGACATGGCGTGTTGATGTCAACGGTGACGTTTTTCAAAATCAACATTCGTCAACCGTCACACCATTTAAAGTTTACTAGCCATACACGAATAAATCGTTATTTTTGTCGGATTTTAATGAAAACAAAACGATGATTTTATTTCTACAAACAGACATTATTCTTGAACAGGCAGAAATTCTTCTGTGCCTACGACATAAAACATTTTTAGCACCTTAGTAGCCAGTGTACTGGTACTGGTATTTTAGTAGCACTCTAAAATACTGGTAGTCGAGAAGACGAATCTAAGCGTTTTAGGAATCAAAGAAAATACAGATTTCATCATCACGCTTACCATCTTCACTACAGAGGTTAGGCAACATGGCTGTTCTCTTTCATTACTCCAGTAATCTTTTGCTCGATACTACCAAGGGCCTTGTTTAGGCATTCGTGCTTTCTAAATGTTCTCTCTCTCTCTCTCTCTCTCTCTCTCTCTCTCTCTCTCTCTGTATTTTTTGTTTGTCATTCATGCTGTCTGTAGAAACATCTTACCTCTATTTCATACTTCTCGGTTTCCTAAATCATCAAGCCTGGTGTACCCTTCAAATTATTTAATAAAATTCATTTTTGATGCCCGTATTCTGCTTTTCCGGCCGATTGTTGTTGTCCATACCTCAGAGCAACACAGGGCTTTATAGAATTTTTTCTTCATCACCCTTCGAACCTTATATAGTAGCGTTCTGTAAAGACTCCACGTACCATCTGGAATCTGAATAGCTTGTTATCGATATTACCTTACCTTACCTTGTTAGCGATAGCTTGTTACCTTACTGTCTGTAACATAAAAGTTTTGCTATCGTGTCTTGTATGTGATCAAGTAGTGTATGTTGTGGTTTTCAAACTACCTGTGCAAATAATTAGGCCTACAGCACTAAATCAATTAAAGCTTACTCAGGAAAAAAGAAATGTTTAATTTATTTGTATATAATAGCCCTATTCGTAAAACACCGACTTCTAACCGGCTGTTTGCCGATCTTACGTTTTCAAACCTGTTTTCACAATCTTCCTCTTCCACTTTCACTTCCTCTTCTAGGTTCTCGAAGCCTCTTCGGTTCCACGTCTTAAAGATTGCCGAGGTATGCCTCTTTTATTTAGGGAGTGGCGGTTCTATCTAATGTTCGTTTATTCGTCACTTTTGTTACATGGTCATAGCAGATTGATTGTTGGGATTCTACTTTATCACTGATACATCTATTCTAATGTTGTTCTATTCTCTTCTATTATTTTCCGGGGAAATTATACAGCCTTGTCGTAAGCCGTACGTCTCTACGTGTTTCAATTTCTATTTAAATACAGTTAATTAAGGCCGCACACTTCCAGCAGTCTGAGCCGTGTGATAGGTGGTGTTACAGCATGCTAGACACGCCTATTAGTGTTTGTGTTTAGCAAAATGCAGCTTGAACACAAACTGGAATTTAATTTAATAGCTATTCGTCCTCTGGTTTGTCTCGGATAAATCTGTTAATACAGAAAGCAACTATATCATGTAACAGAAATTGAGCAAAATTTACTATAAAACAAACTAATAGCTACAATTCGCATAGGGGGAGTCCATGTAATTTGAACCACTCAACTTCTTGCAGGTGAAACATCATTTATTGAAATGAAAATAAGTTACTACAAAGCTACTACAAGTTACTTTCAAAGGTTATTAATCTGTTTTAAATAATTTTTTATGTAGGTGTTGGAGTCTTTAAGGACCTTTTTGCAGTAGCCCAATCAAGAAAAAGCCAGACACAAAGCGTTCTATAGGGCCTTTCCTAATTTGCTGACGTTGAAGGCAGTGGGCTGGTCTCTTCACTGGAACCAAAAGAAAGATGTTTATTTGGAAGTCTGTATAAACGCCACATCCACTAACAAAACAGTGTTCTGTGTATTCAGGAGTGTTCCAGGGCTCTCCCTGAATTCTGCTGAGATATCAAAAGCCATATAGGTGTTTAGGTGTTTAGTGATTTTAAAAAACAAGAGGTATTCAAACGTTGTATTTTGTGAATGGAATGTGACGGCAGTTAACCGTAATAGCGTTGTACTCTCATCCAGTGTCAATGACCGTGAGACTGTTTCAGCGGTCCAAATTACACGCGATGCAAAGAATACATTTACTGATAAAACATAAAACCATTTTAAATAGATGAGTGAAAATCTAGTTGTATGTACTTAGCCTATATGTTTTCGCAGTATGTGCACATGCAAAACACTGTCTTAATTCCGTCTCTGTGTCACTACGGCATAAAATTATAGAAACATGAGCAGTGAACTTCTTTTCTTCTTTGCCCCTCAACCATAAGTCTTATAGCAAAACTACTCGCGGGTAGAAACTTACGCTCAAGCAATGCCAGCTTGCTGACAAGGGGATGACCAAAACTGCAAGTATAAAATTTGTGTGCGGTATAACTTTCGCGGACTTGCTCCAGGCATATACGATGCGCAATTGATGGTATAATTCTTCTACACAAACATACATGCTTATTCACATAAATTAATCTTCATGTAGGCTACGCGAACGTGAGCGAGAATGTTGGGCGAGCGCGGTTTTATGGGCTATAGAGAAACATTGGGGGCGGTGAGAGAAAAGGAGATAAGGGAGTGAGAAAGAGAGACCATATGTACGGGCGCAGAATTTCTCTTCCAGTTTATATATCAGCGAATCACACACACACACACACACGCACACGCACACACGCACACATGTTCTTACTTTGCTTGATTTATAATCACTGTCAGTGTATATGTAAATGTACATAAATAAACACGTGCGAGCGGACATGAACTTTCACGATTTTTTCACGTTACACATGTACAACACACGTAGCAATTACGAAACAAGAAATACCATTAATTCAATATTACTAACTAGATTGACATTAAGAGCCCCTTCAGCCTATGCAGTCACCGTAGACAAATGCATAACATTGGTTGTCTACCGTCCAGGCGCAATGCTATTGTTTTGAAGAAAGTTGTGAGGGAATGTTTTCATTAGAAATCAAATTTTCTGAACCCAATAAAAAAGCTATTATCAACATGGCGCAAAAGTAAAATAATACATTTTATACCATATCATTTATATACAATATAAATAAATAAATTATATTGCCGTATTGATAAATTTAAATATGTTTTGGGGTAATTAAACTTTTTCACACTGTTTTGCTGTGTTAAGTTTTACGGAAAACGGAGTTCAATTAGTTTGCTAGCAAATCTTCCTACTTATAATAGAAAAGATTCTAGCTAAAATATTATCACCCCGTTTGCACTTTCAGTTACAAAGCTGAACCAACTACGAATCCTTGACATAGGCTACATTTCAGGCACCATCTACTTTAAATATGCTTTTCCATTACTGTACTGTACTTCTTGTCATTCATAAAAATATAAAATATAAGAACATCAGATTTTTTCATGTTATCAAATATAAAAAAAAAAATTGTACGGTTAATGAGCAAGGATTCGTTTAAGCTGAAATGAACCTCTATTTTAAAACAAACATAAAAATCCTGTTTTTAATTTTGAAACTGTTATTGCATTCAACTTAGATATTGCGTCGTAAAGACGCATGTTTCAAAAAAAAAGAAAAAATCATCAAGAAACACCATTGAAGTACCTTGGTTGGACATTAATAGCGACCTCCCATGTATATGGAAACAGGGGTTCGTCCAATGAAATCTAGGTGTGCTTAGAAACTTGAGGGAAGATATCAACATGGAAAGCTATCCGATTGTTAGACAGTCATGACATCGTGAGTTGACGCAAAATAAAAAACCTTCCCGATAGTGTAAAGTTTAGCACTTAACAGTAAATGTTTAAATCTAGGCCTATTTTAGAGTATTTAGTAATTAAAAGTGAATGTTAAAGCAGAACAGTGCTGTGCAGTGCAGTGTGAATTAAAGATGAATTTAATATTTAGTTTTGTTATTATTCTGGATTTGAAAAAAATTCTTTTAATTTTTCGGTGCAGGTACCATTATTAGATATTAGTTAACCACATTTGTTTACCACTTTATAAGTTTCCAACTGGATGATTGTTTTAATTACTGCTAGATAGACTATCGCCGCCTTAGCATTCGAATAATTTGTTATCCAAACCGAAATCGTTACAGCAACTGTCTAAGTTTATCATTCTTTCTGTTAGTTCTATGTCCGTCGAAAATCAAAGTGTCGTGACCCGAAATATTGAACATGTTTTCTCTTATTTCTATGAATATCATAAATATAATCTGCATAGTGAGCAACAGGTTACATGTTAGATCTAGGCCTATATATATATATATATATATATATATATATATATATATATATATAGAATTTACGTTTTTAAAAATACTTCATTCTCTTTGCAAACACGTTACATGAAATTCTAGTATAAAAATACAACAAATCTTTGAGAACAAATAAAACAACGGAAACACGTTCCCGTTGTGGTGTGTTGCGTTGCGTGTGCGAATGGGCGCGTGCGAGCGCGTACAGAAGCGAACATCACGCACACATAAGTAAAATATACGTTTTACAGTTGTGGAACAGAAAGTGGCGTCTGAGGGTTGTGACATGACGCGACGTCAAAGTGTCCGTATGAATATTGGATTACTCCGTTCAGTGTGACAGCCCAGCCCTTACACGGCTGCCCACCGCCAACCTAATATTATTGAATATTAACGTCTGAAGCCAATGTTTTAACCAATTACCTACGACCCGACCAAAACAACACCCTTCGAATACAACATGTACCCTTTCATTTTCACTAAGTGAACGGGTCTACCTCCTTACTTACATGTCAGTTAAAAAAGCCAATATCATAATAACTAAATTGTAATTTGTTTTCTTCTTTCCGTCAATTTTAATAATTACTTTAAAATAATTTGAAAAGAAGTAAAAGCCGGTTTATAAAAAAATCGATAAAATCGGCTTATCGGTAGAGTTATGCTGCCACTTATTTCGTATAAAATAACATGTTTTTTTTGTTACTATACAGTTAAATTCTTTTGTAATTTTCACGTCTGGATCAATGCTTGCGCTTGTGCAAGACGTCCTTCTTCTTTTTACGAAGTCCGGGTAGCGCAGTGGTCAGCCACGGTCTTCTGAAGTGAGCCATTGTGGGTTCGAATTAATCTCGTGGTGAATTATTTTTCACAATGATCAGGTACCTTGCTTAATCAGCTGACGAAGTTTAGACCGCCCTGGTCTAAACGATGGCGCTAGCCACTTCTGTACCTTACGACTAATGGGAAGTCTATTACGTAGACTGTTGTAAATTGACAGTAAGCCTTTCAAGATACAAAAACGATACAAATTACCTCAACCCTTTTTCTTTATTTTTTCAGCAATTAACCGAGCCTTCCCTTAGGTTAATCGATGCGAATTTTATTCACACTAGCCTTTCCATATTGTTTTATCTTGTTCGTGATTTCCGTCTGGAAGAGCCTTGTGCCCTTCATAATTCCATTTCAAGAACGGTAAACTTTTTGTTGCATGGAATACCTTCTTCCTCTCCGTCTAATACATAAATGTCTCTTCTTGTCTTGTCTCTTCTTGTGTCTGTTTTCCATATCTTTTTGAGTGGGTTGTTAATAATTGCTCATTTCGTAACAGTCGATGTTTTAAGCGCCGGAGTATTTTCTTGATCCTTTGTGTATAGGTGTGAGATAGATAGACAGATAGGTAGATAGATAGATAGATAGATAGATAGATAGAGTTTCAATTAACTCGTATATATCTGCTCCTTATGCAATCGAAATATCTGATCAAATGTCTACTTAAAGCGGTGTTCGCTCTCCAGTTTGCACCCAATTTCTGAAGCGTTTCCTTTTTAATTCCTTCTTAATTGCCAGTGTGTACCCTGTATACCGCGCCACCCAACATTCCGTACGCCACAACGACCACTTTCACCATTTGTCTGGATACCGGACGCGCGCAGTGGAACCGTACACGGCGGAGAGAGACAGGAGCGCACGGTCTTCCTGTTGGTGGACAAGCAGGACGGAGGATGAAACAGTGAGAGTGGAACGACAGCAACAATGATTGTTGTGTTACGATAACAATTGAAATCGCAGGAAAACAACAAAAAAATAACTTAATACCGAAGTAATTAATGCGTATCCGTTGTCCGTATTCTTTCTGTGTCTGATAACATCAGGACCCGATGCGCTGTGTAACGCGTTATCTGCTGCTGATCTTGTTTCGCGGAAAAACAGTTGCTCAACAAACAAAAAATTAACGCTTCAACGAAGACGGCTCGTTTTCTTTCTTACATCTCTCTCTCTCTCTCTCTCTCTCTCTCACTCTCTCGCTCTCATCTGCAGTTTTAAATCCGTACAATTATTACTTGCAACAATTCTGCATTCAAATCTTGCATCGGCTTTCCCCTTTCCATTTTGTCTCCTACATTTTCAGTCTTACGTTGTAGGCTACTTAAATTTATCGTCATTGCTTCTTTGTTTGTAAGCCTACCATGGTATAATGACTGAGTAGCCTCCAGTAAAGCCTCGTCTAATATACGAGTTTGTACGTTTGGGTTAATTTTGAACGTAGTAGCCTACAATTAGACAAATCGTCTATTTCCTACGCCTCTCGTTCGTGAGTCATCGCTCCTCCCGTAACCCAAACTCTTAATGCTACTCTGATTCTCCAACTCTACTACTTTCGAGGACGTCCTCTTCTGTTTCTTCCGTGTGAACAACAAACATACAGAAAGTTTTGTTAGTTTACTAGTGGAAATTCGTTGCGTCCATTCGTAACAGATCCATTCGCCGAAACCATTTCAAACGTTTCTTCTCTACACTTTCAACAGCATAAGGCGTCCATTTCTACTGCTACAAAATTTTCACAAGCAGAATGATCACTGTTGCACACCACTATATAAAAATTATCCCGATCAGCGCTTTCAAGCTTCACAGCTCATCGTCAGATCGGAAAAAATTTTCAGTTTACCTCCCTCATCGTCCACACTTCACAGCCGTATATTAGAACACCTCCCTCATCGTCCACACTTCACAGCCGTATATTAGAACACCTCCCTCATCGTTCACACTTAACAGCCGTATATTAGAACATCTCCCTCATTGTTTGTCTAATTCGGTTTTTGTTCGTATGTTTATTATGTTTTTATCCCACCAAACACTGTTTTGTGTGCATATCACCTTTTCATGATCCAATCGTTTGACGTATTTCTTAGTTTCCCGTTCAATCTCTAGCCACTCGTGTTCCTTAATATTTAAACCTATTCACCTGTGTCATTCGTACGCTACTTCTGCAATAACTTCGTACTGTGCATCAGAGTTCAAAACAAGCCATTCCGCTTCTTGTAGGCTACATCATAGCCCCCATTTCTTATATTCTGTATAGGCCCCATACCCTTGTCAGGCCTAATATGGGACTTCTACGATTTCTGCAGCGATTTTTGTTTTGTTAATGGGATAAATCCGCTTATAGTCCAAGCCACGTATTTTATAATCAACTAAACGCTATGCAACTCAATGTAATTGTGTTTTGTGTTTATGTGGATTTTAATATTTTTAATATATTGACGACTGCGCCATCGTATGATGGTATGAAGAGACATTTTTAAAAATTCTGAGGATGGGACAAGTGTCCCGAAACATGTAAATTGTATTGTGAAGACACTTATTTAAGCCACAGACGGTGAGTTGCATAGCGTTTAGTTGATTTTTGTTTGTATGCTGTCGTGCTATAAAACATTCATTGTTTTACGTTAGTACATTAATTGCCAAAGACGATGTCTCCCCTTACATTCTTGTGTATGTGTGTGTGTGTGTTACGCTAGTATATATTTACGTATTTTCATTAAAAATCGTTTTCCACATGTTTGTAACATATGGGAAACCTGTACACAACGATAAAATCCAAAACCAATTGGTACCCGAAACAATACAAATTGACGCAAGACATTTAAACTTTAATTACTAGACATTGGAAACGCTCGTAAAAGAAACCAGTTTAGAAAACAAGAAACGATAAATAGACTAACACTAGATCCCATTGTCAACAACTAGCGTAAACATCCGACCCAAGCACAATTATTTTACCAAATACGAAAGTAATTGTGGCGGCGACCACATACTAACTTGCAGCAGAGTGTGGATTATCTTGGTACAAGTAATAATAGTATTAACAGTTCGATTGCTGGAAGTACGTTAGTGTGGTTGAAACGTAGCTCTAGTTAAAAGCCAGGGCGTCATGCAAAGATGTCCACCAGCGCGGCGGCCCAGTGGCCGATGTACCGCTACTATAGTAAACATCGACGACGGGTAAAGATTCAATGTATAATTCGTCAAGAAAACGTAAAAATTTGAACACACAGAAATATTTTTGTATATTCAATATTTAACATTGTGCATTCCAATTGAGTCTCGTTGCAGCGTGGTATACACAGTATTTAGATCAGTGCAGGTGCTAATACCATGACCACCGTGCGCAACATTATAACTGATATGCAGACTGTACCATACTGTCGTTTGTACACGTGTACGATAATACTGTTTTGTAAAACGCTAAAAGCTCGTGGAGGGATGATAATGCTGCAGCGAGGGGGTGATGCGTTCCACGTGGACGTGCCATCCCTCTCCCGGAACTGCCCAATAAATCAATTTGGTCAAAGTTTCCGGCCAGGTCGTCGCTAATTGTCAGCCCCCGTCTCTGCGGACCGAACCGGGGTCTCCGTACCGTACACAGCTGTACGTTATACGCGTACGTTGGCTTTATGTACATAGCGCTCTTTTCTGCTCCTTTTCGCTAGTCTCTTTAGAAGTAAACTAAGTGTGAATTAAAAGGGAGGGCACTTGCTGATTCAAAAAAAAAAAAAAAAAAATGGGAGGAATTAGCCGAAAAACTTTACGAGCTCTACATAAATGCATGTTAAACTACAAGCTTTCCTAGGTTTAGGTTCTGCATATCTCTGTAGTCTCCTTATTCTAGTCTCTAGTCTGTAGTCTCCATACAGCCGCTTTCATCACCCCCCTCACACACAAAAACACAAAGTTTTCTTCGTCCCCTTTTAGGGCAAACCCTTGGCTGCTAATTTCATAGTTTCATTAGACCTCCTTTTTCCGTCATTTTTTTCATGGGCACGTAGCATTCAATCGTTTTGCATCTGCCGTTTATGTCATGTCTTTGCCATCTAAGTTCCTGCTTTAATTTAGCCACTTTTTATTTCTGTCCGATCTTGAACTTCTACAGTCTCTGTGCTCCGTACCATTGGTTTCAGCTCATCCGAGTTTTTCTTTGCAATCTACCACACTACTATTCCGTACGTAGCAAGTTTCCAATATAGTCTAGTCTTACAAGGCGACTTAAAAATGTAATAGGCCTATCTTTTAAAAACTTATATTTTAATTTCTAAGACTCTCTTTTAAAGTAATATGATACTTTTTTTAGGCGATTTAATTACGGCTGGCGCCGCCTCTCGCATCCTAGCTTCCACTGGCGCCGGTCTAAACAGTCCTGTTCTGTAAGTGCTCTTGCATTCATTGCATCTTCGACGTACATTTTCCATTAATGTTTAGGTCTTCCTTTTTTTCTTCTAGAGGGTGGAGTCCATTCCTTCCTTTCCCATACCTTCCTTGGTCATCTCTCATCCGACATTCTTTTTAGGTGTCCAAACCAATTCAGACTTCTTGCTTCTGTTGTTTGTATAATGTCAAGGTCGATTCCCATCGCTTGTCTTATCTTTACATTTCTCACTCTATCTAGTCTTGTTAGTCTACAGCACCTCCGCCAGTAATCCATCTCCATAGCTCATATTATGGATTTATTTCTTTTATTAATTTCCCACAGTTCTGCTCCGTATAGGTGTATACTTTCGACTATAGTTTTATATAATATGATACATCATACCGATAATTATTTTGTATCGAAACGAAATCATGTTGTCCCAAAATATGTCACTAGAACTAATACGAGTAGGGTACTGTCTGTTATTTGTAGCTTATAAGCCAACACACACATAGGCTACATATATACATACATACACATGTTGCTGCGTTTCTCCACTCAATCAAATGTTCCAATCTGCCTTGTCTTTCCAGTTTCCATCCTACTCAAGGTTTCGCTTTCCTACTTCATTCTTCCGTGAGCTCCGAAGTCTACCTTTTCCTTTTCTTCCTGAAGGTTCCCATTCCGTTTTCTTGGTATACATAAATTTCTTGTTTATTTATACCAATCCAAAAATGTACGATGAGTATTAAGCAACGTTTGCGTTGTGTTTGTTTCAGCGCTCGACAAGCTGGGATTTCGCCACGTGTTTGGTCAGAGTCCTGTCGAACCTGTACAGCCCAACGTCGCGTTTGACATCGCCAGCTTAGTACTGTACGGTTGTCAGGCGTTACCCATCAGACTGAAGATTCTACTCGACAGGCTCTTCAGCGTTCTTCAAAGGGAAGAAGTCTCGCAAGTCTTACGCGGCTTCGGATGGACGCACGAGGACTACGCGAGAGGATACATTTTACAAGTGAGTACCTGTCAGTTTGAAATAGAAATAGTTGAATTAATTGTTACACCAGAATTTCATCTTCGTTTCCTCCTTTTTCACCGCTTCCTCCTCTTCCACCTCCTCCTCAGCCTTTCTTCATCTTCCACCACGCCACTTATCACGTAGGCAATTTTTGCATAATTTGCCTATATTTATTTATTTCATTTAGGTTCATAATTTAAAATGTATTGAGCTTACTTCTTCTTATATTCTATTTACATATCGAAAATCCACTTCAATATATAGTCTAAGCTTATATTCATCTATTCTTACATGTACAAAATTCGTCTTCTGTAATGGGTGAAATGTAGGTTGTTTATATAGAATGCAACTTGTTTCTAATGACAGTAAAAAAGCGCTGTCGAGCAATTAAGTCATCATCAGCTCAGAATAAGTCATCTAGCAAAATCCTCCTAAGCGCTTATTGGGAATCACTTGACTAAACGTTCTGTTAAAGAAAAGAGTATAACTTACTCATCTCTTTTTTACACGTTCTAACTTTGTCGTATCTTGTAGTCCTACATTGCTTTTTATATGTATAGGATTTCTTGTTTCAGCTCAGACACGACTTAATTGTTTTTTTAGATAATATCTATTTTCAGAGCCATACAAATCAAGTCTCAAAAGAATTAGCCGAACAGATATAGAGAACACGTAAACATCATAATTATTCTGCGTTGAAAATTTGTTAATTATAATACTCAGGATACGATTAAATCCATCTCATGATTTACCTAAAGTCGTGTAGGCCTACAGACAAAAGACATGTCGATTCGAAGAACCGATTGTGTAATATAATAATTATCCTTCGTCGCAGATATGTTGTTAGAATTCAGAACACAGCTAAAGACAGGCCTAAAATGATTTCACTGTCACAGTAACCCCCAAGTTCGTACTCACTCACCAGTCATATCGATAACGTTGGATCGATTCTGACAAGACAACCGAATGTATTATTCAGTATAAACAAAAAAATGTTCGGTAAAAAAAATCCCCAAACCAAAACGTGCACAGAATGCGTTTTTATTCAGAGCGGTGTAAAATTATTATTTAAAAGCGATCTTTCCACCGCCCTGCCATTTGGTTAGGTCACTTTACAACCCTTATTTAGTTTGCGTGTTCCGTATTATTATTACTTAAATGTTTATATTATATCCGCCACTCCCTTCCAATTTAGTTGATAATGCTTAACCTTTCTTTGCGCTGAGGAAACAAAGAATGGGAAACATTAGTTGACCCAATTCCTTCCCTGCGTCTAGACGAAATTATAACTTTTCATTAAAACACACACACGCACAACAAAACGATTTAAAAACACCTGTTACTCCCATTACTGTATTCTGTGTTTACTCGTGTAATAACAATGATAGTTACATAACGTGAAGACCTTGCATAACGGGTGAGAGTCATGAATTTGCTTGTACGTAGATTGTCTACAATATTTTTGTTATAATTATTCTCAGTACCTTGGTAGTATCTCGGGGCTGACTTAAGTAATGATCGAGAAAGATGGAAACTGGACAATCCATTCACAGTAGACAGTACGGTAAACGTCTATGTACAGTTACTAATGTAGAGGCTCCTAGTTTTCGAGTAACTGGCTCCAAGTAACCGAGTTCAGTATTGTGCATGCGACGCTTGAGCTTACAAGTGGATCCATGAAGCTTTACCACAGTACCATACCGCCTCAACATTTATTTTATCTTCTTCTTCTTCTTCCGTCAAGCAATAGGGGAAAAGCCTGTTCCGGACCCACAGGAAATACATCCACTTCACCGACGTTTCGTACGCATTTCTACACTTATTTGTCCAATGGGTTTGTATTGCCAAACTTTCTTAGGCAATCTGGCATCTGTTATCCTAGTCAGGTGAGAAATCCGTCTTTCTTTGCTTCCTGCAGTACGGTCTTGGATATTACAAATTTTCAACTCTTTACGTATGTCTTCATCGCAGAGTCTGTCTTTCGTGTGCAGACTCTAACAGATCGCGAGAATCTCATATTCGATGCTTGTACGCTAAACAGATGTTTCTTCACCGGAACCCATACACAACAGTGGCACAGCCGTTAGCTTATAAAATTTTAGTCTAGTCAAGTCTCTCATATACGGTATTTATTTTATAATATACTAAATTATGTTAACAGGATATATAATTTAGTCAACAATCCTGTCAAATTTTATTCTAGTATACCAAATTATAATACTTTACGATGTGTTAACAGGACTAATATTTATCTACGAGTACAAGTAATATTAACATTATCCGAACAACAAATTTCATAAGAAAATAATACATGAACACTTGAATCGCATGCCTGATATACGTCTACCTGTGGCTGCCTTGGGTTATCACCCTACTGGGAAGAGAGGTGTCAGTAGACCGAGGAGGAGATGGGTTCCGGAACAGGTCTAAGGCCTAGTCCTTGGAGTGGTGATGATGACGATGATGAATAATAGATGATGAAAAGTACCTGCTTATAATTATAATCAAGTACCCTATAAGAATGAAAACCTGGAATGCAGGTTACTACCAATCGGAAAAGTTTTCGTTTTAATGTGTACCCAACTTTAGGCCAGCTGTAAGACGAGTTTCTGCGAACTAGAACCAATAATAATTTCTTTCTAGCAGTTGCTTTTAACACAAAACGTCTCAGTTAATCTTCATAATAAATTAGCTTCATTATGTCACAGGACTAAAAGAACATAAGATATGCTTTTATTTTATGTTTTGATTAGTTTTACCGCAATCTTTTGGATAGTAGTCATCACCATGATTTGGTTCCCACTTGCCTCTTTCATTTGGAACAACATTTGGGTCTCACGTTCCGTATCGTCTCCTGTCTTAACCTTCGGCTTTCCTAATTTCCTTTTCATGATCAGGTTTCACAGGAGCAGATTTACAGTCGGCCTACACCGTAAAAATTTGTTAACTACCGGGTTTAGTCCGTATGCAGCGAAACATGAGTTTACAAGTGGATTCAAGAAGCTTTACCACAATACCATACAGCATATATCTTATAAATGTTCTAAAATTTAGTATCTACAAATACAAGTACTATTATGGTTGTTCAGAGGAGAGATTTATATTTTTATGCTAAGTCTGTGTTTACCTATGCCGTCACATACTCCGCTCGTTTCTTGGCCCACGTACTGACCACAGCCGTATGTATTCTCCCAAACGCCCATTTCGTTATTTGTCCTCAAGTCCTATGTTTCTTAACCGTACATTAGCACTGGGCCATAAAGTAATGAAGTGTTCAGAAAATATTCTACATGAAACTTTTAACATTTTTTTCCTTGCTGTCATTAACAACTTTTGCAGAATTTCCTTTGCGTTTCAAAATAGACTCATTTAGAGAGCAATGAAAGGGATTCTTAATTTCATCGTCAAGAGGATAAGAATTTTTTCCAAAGAAAATAAGAATATAGATTTGATGGGAACTTCTTAATGCCCGTTTGTGAGAACACTGTTCTGTTTGAAGCTTGTTTACACTTTTGTGCCAAGTGTATCAGAAGACACTTACCGTATTACTAAAGCAGCAGACACAACAAGAGACAATTAAAAATAAGTAAATTTACGTACAGGTCTAGTATTTCCAAGTCATGGAGAGTGATTGTATTAGGCCTACTTACATTTTGTCTCCTTTAAATGTGTGTGTCTGTGTGTGTGTGTGTGTGTGTGTGTGTGTGTGTGTGTGTGTGTGTGTGTGTGTGTGTGTGTGTGTGTGTGTGTGTGTGTGTGACTCTACGTAAACGCTCACGCTCTTTGTATTCAAATAAGTACAAAGTTGCCGAGGTTAACCTATGCATCCATTGATCGATTGTAAAACAAAGAACACGAAGAACACGTTAAAACAAAAAAACAGTTCAGTATTGGTTATTATAATGGCTTTAAGAGAATTTTTCGTATAAAACCAGGCTAAATGTTATCTGAGGTCACACGGAGAATGACAGAATACAACCAACCCAGGCGATCGGTCGGTGTTATCGCTCGGAATTGACAGGGTCGAAGTGACAACAGCACAGGTTCCGAGAAACTCACGTCATTGCTAACATCTTGTTAACGCGTGAACACACACACACACACACACACACACACACACACACACACACACACACACACACACACACACACACACACACACACACACCGTTGGTGTTTTTTGTGTTTGTACCAATCGTAGATTTGCAATGGAACTCTTGGCTGTCGATTGCAAAAACTACTCTGCTTACTGTACTCGATGCTTACTGTGCTGTTTCTTGAACAAGAAAGAGGTAGAGATATGGAAAAAGAGGGACAGAGGTGTTCTAACTACTGACAGACGAGGGACAGAATAATTATTGGAAATTAAACAATGGTCGATTGTTCCTTACGCAGCCGAATGGTTGATGAAAATATAGGTCTTGCATACTAAGTTTATTATATGGGCTACCTGTAATCATTTGTACGCCATATAACTTAACATATAACTTTGGATTTACAAGTAAGTATATGGCCACGTTACTTGAGCCATAGGAGAACCGGAAATGGAAGTGATCTGTAGGAGTGTACTGGGGCCTATATTGTAGGCCTAAACCTGTATCACCTGAGCTGGTCTAAAACAGGACGCCAGAACGTACTTTCTCATTTTGCAAATATTAGTCGAGTTTCTCTGAGTGAGCTAAACTTTGTTCGAATAAACAAAATTCATATTACTTTATACTTTTGCTAAATTGTGTTGCTATCACTAATACTCACTTACACTTCCATGAGCGCTTTCAATACTCTCGGGTCATCTTCAGATGGAAACAACAACCGATCTGAACCCATAGGTTGTTGTTTCCATCTGAAGATGAGGCGAGAGGCTTGAAAGCGCTCATGGAAGTGTAAGTGAGTATTAGTGGTAGCAACACAAGTTTAGCAAAAGTTAGACTTAACCACTAAATTGTATTTATCGTTTATTACTTTATAATACACATAATTATGTATATGTGAACAAGAAGCATTATATCATACACCAAGTAGTCTAATTATCATAAGCTTATACATGATATTATTCCGAATTTTACGTTTATACTCACCTTCATAAACATAAAGATTTAGAAAGTCTTCAAACACCAACCATTCAGGATATCCACAAAGTAGGCCTATATATAATAATATAATATACACCTTATGCGTTTAAAGCTCGGTGAAAGCTAAAGAAAAGGAAGCCGGAGAGAAAGAAGGGAGCAAAGAAAGATACCAGTGCATTTATAAGCTACTGAAAGAGAAGAAAAGTAGAAAGGGTTTGTTGGGGGGGGGGTGAGCAGTACGCATCCCGGGGGTGGTGGGCGGGGGTGAGTCGTCAGTGTAGTTTACGCACGAGTAGCTCGGCTGCTCCATCCACTCGAGTGATCTCAATCAATCGAAACTTCTACTTTGCAATCTTATACTCCGAGACCCCACCAAACAACAAACTAACCGCAAAGTGTGTTCAGCACTCACCCCCACCACCACCCCATCACTACGTCTACTTAGCACTAACGTTTGTTGTGCATTCTTCAGTAACACTGGAAACTTGATTGACTAGTTGTAGGATCGTACTCTTACATAATTCTTAAAATCTGCTCCGTCACCCTTATACACATAATGTATAGATGGCCAACTAAATAACTTAATGTTCAGTTCCATAGGATTTTTGAAAACGCGCGCGCGAGTGAACCGAAGCCACACCGGATTTTAGAGATCTAAATGATTATGATGACGATGATTATGAAAACTACAGCACTGTAAATAATATAGAATGTACGCCTAAAATAAAATATATAACACTTGTTCTTCTTCCAATTTTACCTCTGTCTCGTGTTATGTAACACATAATAAGTGTAATTTATTACGAAGAATAGTGTGAAAGTTTCACAGCAAAACCCCTAAAAAGAAGCTGAACTGGTAATTCGTATACGCTATTGCAGAATCTCGTCTTATCGTTGCTGTGAAGGTGACAATAATTCGTCAAAACGTGTAACACAAATAATAACCGAACCTACCGATACTAATCAGTCTCTTGATTAATATTTTATTGATTTATTTTTGTATTACTCTCAATTTGGATATAAAATATGATTTATAGAACATTATTTGATTTTACTAGTATTTCTTAGTAGACATTTTAGTGCTTATTTAATTTGGTTTTGGTTTTAAGATGAATATCTACCGGATAAGTGGTTCATCCGCAGTATTTTTCTAATATTCATCTATTCATAGGGTTTCACGGGAAACAGACTCTTCGGAAGCATTATCTAATTAAAATAACTTTGTCGTTTTTAACTGGCATTGGTTCAGAAACAAAATTTAACTGAACATCACTGAATCAATAAAAAAAACATTAAACAGAGAATACTCATTTAAAGAGAAACTTTATCAGCCATTTATGTCTTCCGTGTGTATAATAAAAACCAGGAATAGGTCCTATAAGAAAAAAAGTTGAAAGACGTCTTCAAAAAAGAGTATCAGAAAGTACACGAACCTTGCTATCGGACTATAAGATGACAGTTGTGGAAGAGTGCAAAGAAGATCTCGATGGGCTGAAAACAATGGAGATGGATTGCTGAAGAAGAAAGCGTGGCCAC
Organism: Magicicada septendecula; assembly: GCA_034769895.1. Classification (NCBI taxonomy): domain Eukaryota; kingdom Metazoa; phylum Arthropoda; class Insecta; order Hemiptera; family Cicadidae; genus Magicicada; species Magicicada septendecula. The sequence goes on along the minus strand of CM068375.1, from coordinate 117,118,474 downwards.
GCAAGATCGAAATCGAAGAAACCAGAGCATAACGTGACAAAAATAAACTATAAATTATTTACCTAAAAGACGGAGTCAAAACAGTTGGTATAGGCACAAGGAACAGTTGATTACCAAATAAATGGCACTGACAGCCGACAGGAAAGAGATAAAAAGAAAACCGAATGTTTCATGGGAAGATGGATAGAAGAAAGTTGTAAAGCGCCTCTGACTGGAAGAAGAGGAAGATTGAAGACATAAGAGGAAACTGAAGACGTAGACGTGAAAAAAAGCCGAACTGTAGGCTATAGTCAGCTTTTCCGGTTTCACATTTGCCAAACTCAAGCCATACCTGTTAAACAAATCTGAAGCACAAGTATTTTTTGTACTCTCCTCAAATTTTCATCTCTCTTTGCAAGTGTGTGGGGAATGCAGATCTTTCATGTTTCTACTTCTGTTACGAACATGAGTCTTATGACAAACTATGCTTCATTATAAAGTACAAATGAATATGTTTTACAGATAAGACCTGTTTCGCCATGCGTCGCACGGTTTACAGCTAAGACAGACAGTGGGTCTGTAAGTTGTATTCAGAGCGTTACATGTGCCACTCGTGTTATGGATTCGTGCAATTTATCAAAACGCTGCACTAATCGTCGCGCTCCAGATATATCAACAACTCCACTGTTGTTTTACGGAGAAATCAGATTTACTAACGTTGAAATTTAATTCTGCAACAAGTTAGTTTCTTTGTTTTGAAATTTCTTTTTTAACAAAAACTTAAAGAATCTCCCACACCACACACTCCATATCCGCCTCTCTGCCCCCTCTCTCTCCCCCTCTCTCTCCCCCTCGCTCAATCTTAATTTTATATCACATTATGTACACGCTTTTGAAGTTCAATGAAGCAATGGCTGTGCCGACCTTTGTTTCCTTATAAGAGACCTGCTTCACGACAGAAGTATATCTTGGCAAAGTCCGGGCGGCGGAAATGAAATTCCCTCGCATGACTAAGAATGGCTAAAAGAAAATACGGTCGTCTGCGAAATGTTAACTTTAGGAAGGTCTTCAGTAGTTATGAGTCACTGATCGTATTCCTCCACAGAATGCATGAGAGCAAGCCGTCCAGGAACGTGTTTGTACATGCACCGAAACGAAAGAGAGATGTTGGAAAGCCGGGACGGGACAATTGATTTCGCCCTAAACTTGTAGTGGAGAAAAAGAAAACGTACAGCGCGCGGACGCACACTCACATAATGCGTGCTTCACGCGCACTTTATGCCTTTCATTGCCTTATTCTAACGTGATCGATTTGCCAGTTCATAGCGACTTCGTTGCACCCTCTCCTGCTGGCTGTTTTATTCCACTGAAGTCGAAGCACGCCGGTCAGATAAGAACGTAGATTTACCTCAGAATAAACTGCTACAATCTGGTGTTTCAAATGGGAACTAGCAAGTCTGACAGTTCATTTTTAAGAAAAAGTTGTACACTTTCTTAGGCAATTTTGGTAGAAATTTGAAGAGCAGACGAGCGCAACCACACGATAGTAATCGGCATTAATTTTTATTCAGTGGGAAAGATTATGATAAACTTAAAATAAATACATAATAATGTTAGGCTATTATTATTAATAAATTATTGTTATATTAAGTTATATAACATTATTATACTATAATATAATAGTAATAATAATAATAATCATTTTACTATTAAAATTAAGTTTGAATCGCAAAATTTAATTAACGCAAATTAGACGTGTTTAAACAAACATAAAATAAAATGAAATAGGCCTACGTACGTTTATATTATAAATATAAAATTATAAAAAGTAATTTATTTATTAACAGTAATTCTCTAATTAAAACGTAGCCTACGTAACTTCTGAATATAATCGGCACAACGTTACGACAGTATAAATAATTTAAATCAACTTACAAATAGATTAAACGTTTGCACATTGAAACTCTGATGATGTAAATGCAACACTGGTAAAACATTTCATCACACAATAAAATTGTTATACTCGACTACGAAAGTAATTATTTTGTGACAATTATGATATAAGTGAAACATAACAATAACAAATTGGAAGTTAAATTTGTGTACTGACACTGCGCGCGCACCCCCCTCCACACACACACACACACACACACACACACACACACACACACAAATGTGTCTAATATGGGCATGGTTTTTGTTAATGCAAAAAGTAACAAATACTTAAATCTTAATGCTGTAATTAATCTTGTTAATGCTGTAATTTTTAAATCTTAGAAAAAAAAATTGTAAAAGATAACACAGCAAAAAAAGGTTTCTAAATCGCGGACGTACTTTTCATTGGAGAACAACTAAAGTTTTTAAACTGCAAACATTTTGTTTGTTTTTGTAGTGTTTTAAAAAAACTTTCTGACAGAAATAAAAATAAAGAGCTGAGAAATTATAAACGCACAAGGGCAGCATAGTTTTGAAGGTCTCGCTACTGTAATGTTTATAATATACTAACTAGTATGTTCTAACTAGTATGTTCTAACTAGTATGTTCAGTTGGTGTCGTAGAGAATTTAGGAGAAAAACTCTCTTTCCGAGGAAGTGGGAATTGAAAGCACAATTAAATATAACTTGATCGTACTATTACTTTTTCCGATTAAATCTTCAGTACGGCCTTAATTTTTCTTGATGTTTTTGCTATGAAATGTTTACAGTTGTGCTATGTAACGACGGAAGTCGACCGTGTAGGCTAGTCGTGTGATACGCGTAGTCCGATTCTGAAAACTGCTTTCGATTTCCAAGTCCAAGACTTCAAGACAAATTGTAACAACTAGGGTACTATAAATGTTCGTGAAGATTCGATGCTTCGCCGTGCGAAAACAAGAGAAAAATTTTCCGAAATGTAAGGGACAACAAATAGGTATTAGCAGACGGAAAATAAGACGGTGGATGAATGAGTCGCAACTTGTGACGGTCTAATGCTTGTGGGAGAAGAGAAAGCGATAAAAAGAAGACAGTTTCTGATATCATTAAGATACAGAGTATGTACGATAAAACTGATGGAAAAAATTTTTGGCTGGTTTACGAAAAATGGATAATGAAGCGCTACTGTAAAACAGAACGGAAACTAAAAGAGTTAAATGCTCATAAAAACAGTGCGCTAAAACAACGAAACTGTGCGATAAAAGGTGGATACAGCAAACGGTACGGAATACATGCGAGAGTGGTATCACAATGTAGTAGAGTTTGTTTCCAGAGTTTGTCGGGTCCGGAGGTGGCGGGGTTAAAGTAAGGAAAGAAAGGGTGAGAGAGAGAGAGAGGGGGAGAGAGGGAGGCACTTTGCAGAAATAGAACACCCCCGAAGCAAGCACTTGTTTTACCCCTTTCCTTTTAATGGCTGATTCAATTACAGGAAAGCAAGGGATCCCGTGGGATTTCACAGCACAACACAACGGCTAACAATGGCCAAACATACGCCAGGACGTGTCCTACAAGATAACACAATATCCATCCATTGGGATTCCACAACATTGGTCATCGCTTCGCTTCGTTCTCAACTAATGCACTTAACCGAGTCTCAAGGCCAAAGTATTACATCCGACCGAACGGCTGAATCAAATATTAATTGAATCAACAGACAGCACACTGGGGTAGAAAATTTATACTTGTGCCAATTAACGGTTTACGTAATATCGCGTTCAGGACACGCGTATTCTTCACTGAAACCGAATAAATTCATATATCTAAGGTAGACCTAATTGGGATTCAATAAGTCATTAAGGTGCTGTTAAGGTAATTTCTGTGTAGAAATATAGGCCTATAATATAATATTGTGTGTGTGTGTGTGTGTGTGTGTGTGTGTGTGTGTGTGTGTGTGTGTGTGTGTGTGTAAGTGTGTGTGTGTGTGTGTGTGTGTGTGTGTGTGTGTGTGTGTGTGTGTGTGTGTGTGTGTGTGTGTGTGTGTGTGTGTGTGTGTGTGTGTGTGTGTGTGTGTGTGTGTGTGTGTGTGTGTGTGTGTGTGTGTGTGTGTGTGTGTGTGTGTGTGTGTGTGTGTGTGTGTGTGTGTGTGTGTGTGTGTGTGTGTGTGTGTGTGAAAATAATTAGTTTTTGTAGAAGAGTTAATACTTTCAGTCTCTGGTGATGCAGATAATAATTCTGTGACACGTTCATCATACACTCCTACATACCTCATATTAGTGATACGAAACTAATTACTTTTTGTGGTAACTGTAGCTATCAGAAATTTGTAGGTTACAACTTTACAAAACACACACACACACTTACACGAGTATACGCACAGGGAGAGAGAGAGAGAGAGAGAGAGAGAGAGAGAGAGAGAGAGAGAGAGAGAGAGACAGACAGACAGACAGACAGACAGACAGACAGGCAGACAGACAGACAGACAGACAGAGATAACAGAATATATATTATCATCACTCTCATTAGCACGCACGCCTCTAACTTCCTAGACAAGACTTCTCTGGACCCGGTCACCACTTTAAGTTGCAAACGACCGGCATCGGACAATCCTAACTTTTGACAAGGATAAAAGTTACCATTAAATATTGGTATGGGACGTCGAAACGAAGAGAACAGTACCTGTCCCGTTGTTCTAGGGCTACCCGTATACTTTTTGTGCTCGAAAGCAGTTTTATCACCGGATAATCGAGGACACTCTAGCAACCAACGCCTAGCCAGGTGTCCTATCCAACTCCGTCTTATTTTCTTAATTCGATTTTTCATTCTGGTCTGATTTTTCGTGTCTCCCTTGTTATTGCCAGCATTGTCTATATTTCTGTGTACAGTCTGAAATTGTTTTATCTTTCACTCTCCATGTTGCTCATTATAACAGGCACTGGCCACCTGTAATGACTATACCTTTTATCAACCTTGAACGAATAATAGACAAATAACAGTAACTAGAATGCACGTGGAAGAGGCCCCTCGTTTAACACAAATTAAAAAGAATTCAGATGAAGACAGGATATTCAATGAATTACCTGAATGTAGACAAATATGGCTGAGTGAGATACTAACCACACTTACAAGCAAGGCCTTTAAGTGCGAGAATCATTCACTAAGTTCCTTGTCTCAAATTTCATGAATTGGCGAGGGAAACTTAGCGCCACTGGGAGGGAAATTTTGTTGGAGTGTTGTAGTAACACTGCAGGAGCCTATCGTACTTCTAGTTGCTAGTTTCTCATTTCCACCTACGTTGCCACGGCATTGACATTAAAGGTTATGAGCTGTGTACTGGCATACTATTTTTTGGACTGTCCAAACAGTCAAACTACCAAAAGGAATATACCATCAATACGCTGAACACTTCTAATTTAAAGAGTCCACGTTGTCAAAAGCAGTCTTTTTCATACACAGCAAAGCTCATCCTCATACAGCACGTCAGACACAGGAGCTTCTAAACAAATTTGGTGACTGATTTTTGGCCACCCACGCTATTCACCTGACCTTACAGTTAGAGACTTCTAAAGTTCTCCCTCAAAGGTCATTTCAGAGGAAAGACCGTTGAAAATGATGAAGAGAGTGTATACGATGTCAGTTATTACTGGTTGTGGAAACAGCACCCCGCTTTTCTGTTAGAGGGGGTTAGAAATATTGGTGTCAGGCTTACAGGCCTACAAGTGCCTAAATAGGATTGGCGACTACGTATGCCTAAGGAAATAGTGTACAGTCAATATTTTTATGAACAAAGTAGGGTAACTTATTTTCTTGATGCACCTCATACAAATATCCAGAAGGATACTATATTAATGTCTTTATTTAAATGTGACTAAAGATTAGTTCGGATAGTCTAAAATCCTAAAACCTAAACGTGGCTTTATAAGTGGAATGCCTTACAAGGAAATAAACTTTCTGTTGTAAAGTCTTAACGAAATAAAGAACCTAGCCTATGACTTGAGATTGAAATTTAACTTTACTCCAGGTCGAATGTGAACAGTTTCGTAGATCCCGTTGGTATTTTGTATGATATTTATGTATAATCATGTTTTACATATGTTAAAAATAATAATTTTCTTTGTTGTAACACCTAACTTTACGCTTACAAGTATAGATAGTATACAAAAGTATAAATTATTATTATGTATGTATGTTTACATATATAATTATCATTATGAATTATAATTATGTATCACTCTTTAAGTCGGCAGATGTTACAATTTACAAAAAGATTGTTACTTCTGCTTATAACTTCCATAAATTCAGCATTTGAGTTAAATAGTATTTTCTTTATTGCTGAAACATTAAATTATAAAATGGAAATCCCACTACATCAAAATAGTTATTGTCTTATGTTTTTATAACACAACGTAACCATATCTTATGTAGGTCGCGAGAAACTTAAAAGTCCCATATAGTCTAATTCACCATTGCAAAATGCTGCCTTAATTAATATTGTAATACCAATAATATTACCATTAACATTTAAATCCATCTACTAAACAAATTTCTTCTAAATATTTCTGTGTCACAGTATGTGATTCGTTTTAGTTAAGAGATTTATGTTTTACGAGTTTTAAGTAATATCGTTCTGATGCATGTACAGTTTTTGTTCCAAAATACTAGTCTAATGTTATTGTTTTAGACCAGACATTGGGCAACTGAATACGGGATAATAATACAGGAATAACTGAAGTTTATCATCAACGGTCGAGTCACTTATCGTGATTATCGATGCATCGTATCGGACCGCTGAAATAATAGAATTAACTAAATTAAGCCGAAACAAAAGCGCGAGGAGCACTTTCTCAAGGTCTATAATAACAAGTAGTTAGTCGTTTTAACAGCAAAACGTTTTCAGAAACACACACGCACACAACAAAATGCTCAGTCAAAACAGACGAAATACGAAAGTGATGTTTAACCACCAACCAGCACAGAAAAAATGCATTCTCCAATGGCTATACTTTCGGTTGGTAGAAAAAAGGTATTTAATTATATGAAATCAGACGAATCGTTTTGTTCAGTAGCTGTCCTATAATTTTTAGTGGCGAGTAAGAGAGAGAGAGAGAGAGAGAGAGAGAGAGAGAGAGAGAGAGAGAGAGAGAGAGAGAGAGAGAGAGAGAGAGAGACAGACAGACAGAGTGAGAGAGCGTATAAGAGACCTGTCCAATTGACTCTCAACTATAAACACAAGGTTGGGTTAGATCTTTCCTAGTCTGCCATCATCATCCCCGCATCTGACCCACTTAATTGCTGACATTCATCATGGTGGCCTAATTTTATCTTTTGTAATGATTTAGGTATAATTTTATACCTACTACTACTATGTCCGTCCAATCACGACACGTGAATCAGCCGTGGTACATTATTATTATCACAATATAACGTGTTCAGTGGTCGCACTGTGTCAGTTGTGTGCTCACTGTCAGATGTGCCGGTGGAGTAGTTAGTGGTTACCAGCGATCGAAGCCATGGCGTTTTGGACGATAATGGTATGAAAGGCCATGTGCACTCTCTCATATGATTTTTATGAATAGATTCGTATTGTAAACTGCTCACTGCAACATCGATAGTAACTCAATTCCCTTGTACTCAAATGTGTTACATATTTTTACATTTGATACTAGTTTATCTTGCACTAACGTGTAACAATTATCGTTATTATTAATAATTCAAAATATCAGCAACTATTTTAGAATTCAGTGTCATTAAATCTTATTTTTAGTAATTTGAGTTATTCTTAACGTTTTGTATTTTTGTTTATATGATACTGATGATAATTGTAATACGTACACATTTTTCTAATTTATTAAATACAGCAAAATGTTATTTCACTATAAAATGTATATGTATAAACACCATCGCGCGCGCGCGCATGTGCAAATGTATGTAATTCAAATTTTGTAGGTTTTTTGGAGAATATGTTATGTTGATAGCAGATGAAATAATAATTGCAGTTGCAACTACTTTACTGTAAAATGCAGCATAGTTTTGTTAATTGTTTTGTCTGAGTTGATAACGTAATCAGACTGAGATAATTATTACAATGTTTCAGTCATAAATCACAGTCATAGTTCTTGACATATATATATATAAATGTATACAGAATTGCGCTGTGTATGTGTTTGTGTAATTTGCTGTCTTTGTTATTCTGTTGCAAGATAATTAAGGAAATATTTGGTATTCAGAAACCCATTATTGAAAACACAAAAAATAAAGTCAATAATTGTACTGACAATATTAGGGAAAATACACTAATGCGAAATGGATAAATGTCGTTTATATATTCCTGTAAAATGTAAAGAAAAATATTTTTGTTTAACACTATATATTAGTAAACTAAATAATGTATAAATTTAAGCATGAAAAATCCGAGTCTTATTATTAAGTGCATACATGTGTGTGTGTGTGTGAGTCTGTGTAAGAATAACTAAATAAATAATTATAACCCTATAATATATAAGATACAATTCATATATTATTTTAATACAAAATAAACATTAACGGTTCAAATTATGTTATATTTAAAATGTAATTTTCTAAATTAAGAATAAGATCGCATTTGTTATAATTAGGCTGAATGTATTTCGCTTACTATATTTTTCATGGTCAAATTCCAGTTACACGTAAGACCGTCTGTGTTCACGTGTGAATATTCAGATGGCACAGTTTATTGTGTTAGCGTTTCTTGATACATGTTGATGCCTGCGCGCCCGTAATGAAGGGGGTTTGAGAGGACATTTACTCGTTTAGCTAACTCTCCACGGATAACATAAATCCCAATTAACAAATTAATTGCAATTAACTGTAAAATGCAGTCAGTGTCAGTTAATCTTCTTTTTATAATCTGAGTTACTTTTAACTTTTTGTACTATCTTAATTGTTTTTCCGTATATACTGTACAAATTTAACAAATTAGACAGTAATACTAGGCCGTTGGGCTTCTAGGTTCTTTTACACCAAACCTTACTGTATGTCTCTCTAAAAATATGAACCAGCGCAATTATGTATCTTTAAAAATGAACTAGAGAGTCAAATTTAAGATAAACATTAGCGGTATCTGTCCCCTCTCATTTTTTAGTCCATAAACTGCGCAGATACTATGCTTTTGCACCAGTTACTGCTTTAACTAATTCCTATTGAGTCTCCTTAGTTGTTAATTGATTAGGAGCTGCAGGGCCTCAATTTTCACATCGCCATACATTCGTTGCCCGTGTTTTAGGGAGACATTTTTAATTTCTTCGTCGACCACAAGCTTCTTTAGAACACTGTAGTGATCGCTAAAGTATCATGGTGCATCGACATTTGCTTGACGCCCTTTGTTCTGATACAGCTGGACTTTAAGTTCGTATTATTAGCACACTGTGAAATTTTGAGCCAACGTCCTATACCAGTTTCAATATTTGATTACTACAATTACGTTGGGCTCCTATTAATAATTACAGGAGAATAACACTAGGTGTCCAAATAGCTCCTGCCTGAGTCGTCGTGGGTTCGAATACATTTCAGGATAAGTTTTTTCATAATGTTCATTTGATGAGGAAATTTAAAACGCTCTGGGCGTGGTACTTGTCACATTGCGCCTCATCAGGCAGCTAAGATACTGTAGTCGTTGTAACATTGTTTAGGGTTAAACAGAGAACATTCGAATTTTAAACGATAATTCTAGCCGTAATGCTAACTAAACCTACCGGTAATGTAAAGTTGATAAGCACAAATTAACATTTGAAATAAATTCTTTACTAAATTAATCGTTAAATTTCAACAACAATCGTAGGCCTATTGTAAAATTAAAACAGTACGATATTACGATATAGAACAATTGTCATATGAATAATTATTCAATATAATTTTTATATACTGGATCGGTTTTGAGAATTCTTATCACTTAATCTTATTTACTTCTTGTCTAAAAATTCTGTTGAAAACGAAAACGGTACGGACTCATTTGTCTGATTCCGGAAATCATTTTTTTGATTAAATACTGTCTGTTTTCTTGATTTCTACCCACAACAATTTTTCTCCAATTTACTGAACCACATTATTTCAATAGATTCTCATGTTTCTTATTTCTGATTCGTCATCGCCGGAAAAATATACGGATTAAAACCCTTTCTTCTTAATGACAATAATATGTTTTATTTTTCATAGCATTGCTTTTCAAACGCTGTCCACACTGATCTTTTACGATCCACAGTTTCTGGCGTTATTCTCTTTTGTTCGGTATTTTGTTACACAAATATTTTACCTTGTTCACAACGTCGGACCCTTATCAACAAATTTTATCTCACCAAGTCTTATTAAACATTATGTTCATCTTTTCATATTTATTGTCAAACACTTTGGCTTCCTCTGTGAGCTCATTAATCATATATATTTTCCATGTCGACTTTACTTTCAGTAACATCTGCAAATCCCAAATTTGAAAACCACTTTCCATTATCTTAATTCCTCTTTTTCATTCTAACTGGCTTTGCAACGCTGAGAACAGTTTTGATTTCTCAACTTCAGCTGCAAAAAGCTATTTTCCTTTTATTTTTACACCACTTATTTTTTATAACGGTATTTTTTCATTGTTAATGATTGCAATTTGATTTAAGGTACTGAGTTTTATATATATCAGAAAGAATCTACAAACATTATTTTTCTATTCCTTGTTCTTGTTAGTTATGGAGATAGCATAAATCAATGTTTTTAAATCGCGAACATATAGAGTGTGCCATAACTCGCTTGGCGAGAACATAAGTTGTTCATAATTACAGCTGTTAAGCGACATATGGCTACTCGGTATTGCTTCAGAGACTTACGCCTACTGCGCCTTAACAGTAAGATTATTCAGTGAACACATTTCGCGACATTTATTAAGTTTTGTAACCTCCGTATCATAACATTAAAATTATTGTAAAAAGTTAATTAGTGATTTCAACTACATTATTACCGTACATTTTCTCAGTAGGTATGTTTGTGTAACGTTTATATCCCAATCTCTTTTGTACTACAGGCGAAATTCTACAATATTAATATGTACCGCATTCTTTATGTGATATACCGTATATATGTACATTTAATAAATTTATGATTACAGTAATTCCGAAACACTGACTTAAATCTGGCCACTTTACGAAAATCTTACATTTAAGTATGTACGTAACTACTACGAAGATTCTCATTAAATGATTGTCTTAATCGTTGATTAAGTTTTGACTTAATTCAATAATTAACAAATCAGATTTGGTTACTCTGTTTGGCGCAGCACGTTGTCTTGGACTGTTTCCCAATTCTGAATGACAATCCAACAAGAATAGGCCCTATGTTTATTCTAATATGAATACGTATTAAAACTGAATCTAGTACAAAAGATGCGGTCTGTATGTCCTTTCGGGAGGAGGTTGTTGTGGGTTCTGGGGAAGCGGGGTTGTGAATAAAACCAAAAAGTTAAAGGAACAAGAACTCGTTAGTTGATATTTATTTTGTTGTAATCAACAAGCTAAGTGTTAAAACATAAGGGTTACATTAATAGATATCTACAATTTAACGAGGTTATGAAACAATGGAGGTGACACCTTACATTACAATATAAATAAAATATACAATACGAGGAGACTGGTACAAATTTTCTCCTATCTTCTGCAGATGCTGATCGTATTAATGTTTTGTGAGTAACTTCGCTTTAGTGAATAGGTGTCTGTAAATATTTGCCGAAAATGGAATTAAATCGGTCTACATGTGTTGCCAGGGAAATTAATAAATTATTTTTATAATATGGGCATTATGGATCCGCAAAAACAAATACCGCGGTATGGGATTCACAAATACTTGTTAGTCAGCAAATTTCGTTGAAGTTATTGTACAAATCAGTTCAGCGTAGTGTCAATGGAGCACATGTAAATTGCTCGGAATTCCGATGCCGTGTTCCGTATTAGATGTACGGAATAATGAACAGCTTTTAACCTTTAACTTGTTTATTTTTGAACAGGTAATAGAGCATTAAAATAAAAAAAATACGAAAATATTATTAAATACAGATCGAGAAAACACGTACAACAATAGGCACATCCGTGTAAGATTCAAGACGAAGCAAACAATTGTTTAATGTAGAAATTATTTAAATTGCTGTGGAATAAATTACTGTACTATAAATATCGCAAACCAAGTTGAAAAAGTGTTTCAATAAGAATTGTTTCAATAAATATTTAACACTACCTTTTTCTACTCGCTAAGAGGACGTAGCCTCAAAAATTAGGATAACAATGTGAATTTTCTCTCAAACCCTCCTGGTTTGATGAACCTCTGTGTTACAAGCCCTTTTACAAGCTCCTAAACGAAGATATTTCGTATTCGGCTACAGCGTACCGCAAATAAAAATGTTCACACTCACATAACAAGTTAACTTAATTATTTAAAACAAATTATATGACTACATTTTTATTGGCACATTTTTTAAATTTTGATTATTAATTTTTCTCCATCCCTCTGAGGGTGGTTTAAACCCTCCAGAATTCCCTTTCTTCGCCACTGCTAATACAGTTAAAACATCGATCTCAGAGGATAGAACTTTCGAGCTTCATCTATTATTTTTTAGGACTTTCCAGTGTATGCTTCAGTTTAGTTTCAGAAAATAATTGTTTTTTCTTTAAATTGACATTTTTGATTATCTATACATTTTAATATTGTTTTCCTTGAAAATCAGTAGTTAATTAATAAAACATGAGTAGTGTAGGTGACTCGTAACTGTAATGTTTATCAGTGATTCTACGTTCTTTAACAAAATGTTGGTCGTGTTGCAGGAGCCGCACGGTGCTGTGCTAGACAGGTGGAACATCTGCAGCCCTGAAGAAGAACCCTTGGTCCTGCAACAGTTCCTCAGATTCGGCGAGACCAGAGCGATCACTCAGCAGCTGTTATTACACGGAGTCGGGGACACACGTCAGCTACCGAGGATAGAATCGGACATTAAGAAGTTTATCGAACGAGCTACGACACGAACCAGTGTGAAGGAAGAGGAACGCTCATCCAGGATATCAATTAAACCCATCCAAAGTCTGCAACAACAGCTACATCACCAGCCTCGGCGAGGGATGTCTCCTCCCTGTAACCCGGTGCCAGCGCATCCTCCGCACGGCGGAGTTCCCTCCCACCACACAAGACCACCGCCCCCTCCGCCTCTGTCACCGCATCAGAAACAACCTTCCATGAGTTTCATTAAACTTCCACCTACCGGTCTCACGTGTACGCCGGCGACAACCAGTAACGGCGGTCCGGTACCGGCGTCCCCGCCCAGCAACAGTCCCATCAGCGTTTCGCCGCTCAACCGACTCCAGAACATGCAGCCTTTCGACTTCAGAAAAATAGCTACCAGCGGAAACGTAGCGTCTTCGCAAGTCAAAGAGAGCCCCGAACGTCGCAGGACATCGGAAGCGTCCGAAACCAGCCCTCCCGGTTTGATGAACCTCTGTGTTACAAGCCCTTCTCCACAAGTCTGTTTACCTCCTCCTCCCCCACCAGTGCCGGCAACGAGTACATCTTTGACGGCATTCTCTACCTCATTGGAACACAAGTCACCGTCTACTGGCGATTTCCTAAGCGTTGCTGGAAGCAGTGAGTTCGGTTCGGACGACGAAGACGACGATGAAGAAAATTCTCATTCCGCGTTGAACCTGAGCCGGGACGCGTCGTCAAAGCAACCGAGACAAAGGCCACCTCACGCACGTAAAACCACTACCCCAATGAAAAGGCAATGGGGTTCGTCAACACTACCTCTTAACTTAGGCACCCAATTAATCAACCCAGCGACCGGCAAAAAACGAGTCCAGTGCAACGTGTGTTTAAAAACATTTTGTGATAAAGGCGCTCTAAAAATACACTTTTCCGCAGTTCATCTTCGCGAAATGCACAAGTGCACGGTGGAAGGCTGTAACATGATGTTCAGTTCTCGAAGATCAAGAAACAGGCACAGCGCGAATCCTAATCCCAAGTTGCATTCACCACACCTAAGAAGAAAAATTTCCCCTCATGACGGCCGTAGCTCTCAGTCTCATCCCCTACTAATCCCACCTTTACCAGCGTCAGCGCTGAATCCGTTGTCTTTCGGATCATTCCCTTTACTAACACCGCCACCAGAGTTGAGACATCAGGCAGTCGTTCTCGACCTGAAACAAAGTTTAGATTTAAGTATGCGCAGTCATGAAGAACATCGTAGCAAATGTGATAATACTTCTACATCAGATCAGATGGACGACTACTTGATGGATGATGACGAAGAAGAGGGAATCGTCGTTGTCGGAAACGGAGACGAGGACGACGACCTGGACAATGAAAACACTAGCAATGAAAAACCAGAAAGCGATAAAGTGAAAAGATTCAAATTGTCTGAATCCGATATGGATGAAGACATGACCAGTAACATGGACAGCAATGAGGACTCTTTGAGTGTCGTCGACTCGCAGAGCGTTAAAGAAGAAAACGGACCTGAAAACGTTGTGGTGTCACTGAAGAGTACGCGGAAACGCAAAAGTCAAAACCCAACGAGGTGCGCCATACCTCAACCCGTCACAGACGACGACGGCATGTTGACCGACGAAGACTCGTCTAATGACGTCGTCCTGCACGGATCGACGAGCGACGAAAACAATCAAGAAATGAAAGACATGAAAGATTTCAAAAACGACGAAAAGAATGAAAGAGAAGACCAGTCGAAAAGTGCCGAAGACCAACAAAATTTAGAAAACGACGAACTAAAAAAAACTTCGACGGATTTTAGAGAAAGTGAAAGCGCCGAAACGGCAAGTGAGGACGAAAATAAAGATAAAAGTGAAGAAGACGGCGAAACATCGAAACGAAAGCAGCCAGAAAAAGAAATAAACCTTAACAGATCACCCAGTGGTGAGGCAATAGACTCGTCAAACGCGTTGCGACATTTAGAAAATTTATCTCAGGGAAACTTTGGAGATTTAGTTATGAATAGAATACCTGAACCGTATCCGATGAATTTTATGGCCAGTAATGATCCTCCAAGTCCGGCCAGGTCTCAAACTTCATCGGTAAGCTCCAATGGCGATTCGCCGTCTGAAGATAACAGCGATCATGTCTACGGTCATTTCCAGGACGGAACTTTCATAAGCAGTATGGATGTGCCTATTGACAAGGATAACCCGAGGATGTGTACCGCTTGCGGAAAAATATTTCAGAACCATTTTGGAGTGAAAACTCACTACCAAAATGTCCACCTGAAGCTGATGCACAAGTGTACCGTCGAAGGGTGCAATGCTGCGTTCCCGTCGAAACGGAGCCGCGACAGGCACAGCGCCAACCTCAATCTTCACCGGAAGCTACTGTCAACGTCATTAACGGACAAGGGTTCTCTGTTTCTGGAGAACTCACCCTTCTCGTCGTTGGCCGCCACAAGTCCTGCCCTTCATTCCGAGTTTCTGTCGAGATTTTACGGCGATCCTTTGACCCACCCACACATCCCACCGCCCGGTATCATCAACGGTGACCACTTACCACCTCATCCACCGATTTTCCTACCACCGTTAGGCGGAATTCCAGGATTTCCCGGGCTCAACAATTTCTCTCATTTGCCAACGACGAGTCCGTCGCCGCTGCAAAACGTCAACGGTCATTCGTCTTCGGGCTCCAACTCACCGCGATCGCCTGCCTCTCCCCACCAGTTAGTGTACAACGAAGACGAGGACGAGCTACCGACACCGGACAGAGACGGCGCGCTGCCTTGTCGGTTTTGTCGAAAAGCGTACAACGACGGTCCCTCGCTGAAGGAACACTACGAAAAATCTCATCTCAAAGAAATGTTCAGGTGTACAGTATCGGGTTGTTATCAGGTGTTCTCGTCGAGTCGCCGGCGTAACGCCCACAGCGAGAACGAATCCTTACACAAAGAACAACAACGACAACAGCAACAGCAGACGTCGTGACATAATCATTTCAATAACAACAACATCAAACATTATATGCCAGTTGTTCCTCCTCTGTGGTGGTAGAATCGAGCAAAACAAAAACTTTGTGTGCCAACTTCGTTCTTTAACTTCAATTTAATACAAACAAAAAAGATGGACTTTTAATTAGTTTAAAAAAATAATATCTTTCATGAATGTTCCTTTCTCTAACAGAGTACAATCAAGTAACTCTTTTTATTAATATATATTGTATTAAATATAAATTTAAACAACAAAAATGTATGTAATTTATTATATATGATTACTATTATAGTCTTAATTAGAAAATAATAATGTGTATAGTTATAAAGAGAAGAAGAAGAAGAAACATAATCAAATAAGAAGGACTTCTTAACCAATGTGAAATCAAAAGTTTAAGTCTAGTGTGTATAGAGAGAAAATGAAGTAAGTAATGAATAATGATCTTACAAGACTATTTGAACTGTGTGCAATACTTAATGAAATTAAACAGACGACATTCTTCGAATGCTCGTTCATAAAATAAAAATTAAACAAACAGATCCTCTACTGTATACTATGTTGTGTAAATGGTCAATTGATTGACTTTGTGCTGTACTGTGCTGTAGAATATTGTAAAAACATTTAGCGTAGTTGTCTCTCTCTCCTTTGTATACGATTAGATTTACGCAAGAAAATCAAGAAGAGAAAGTAATAAATTTCATTCGATGTATTTATCTTTTTTTTATTTCATTTATTCGTTATTGTCTTATTTGTCCAGAAAGAGAAAACGGCAAACAAACTAACCGACTGGCTTTATTAAACTGTTAAAATTTCCACGGGCAGGCTCAGTTTTATTAATGGCTTTCCGAACTGTAGAGCCGCGGGAATGCTGGTCCAGGTTTTGCTCTTCCGATGACTGATGGCGAACGTTAAACTCCGGAAGAGCAAGGTCAGAACGTGCGCCAGCACTTCACTGAAGATGGTTACCACAGTAGTCAAAATGTCTGAAGGTAAACTCTTCCCAGAAAGCTCTACAACCCGGAAAGTATTAATAACATTGACTTTTAGTTGCAAAACATATTGCTACTCACTAGAGACTTAAATAAATTACCAGCAGCTGTACTGGGAAACGTCCTTTTTATTAAACTCTAAAATGTTAACTATTGGTTTAGTGATGTTTACTAGGTGGAGGCCTACCCCCCCCCCGTAAGCATCATATTAAATTTATTACTAACTAGTTAACTATAATTTGAATTGAAATTATTTTATTTTATACACGTTTTATTTTAACGTTTGTACTATTTCTTTCATTCATTGTTGTCATTTACCAAAAGTCAACTAGGGGCTGGAAACAAACTAATAGGGTTATTATTATTAGTTTTTATTTACAAAACATATGTTTTTGTGACTATACACTCACAAACAGGGAAGTGAAATATATGAATAGCACTAGTCAACAAAAATTTAAAGTTATTAATGTAAACGAAATATTATTTACACTTATATTTGTTAACACATAATAGAGGGAACCCTCACATTAGAATTCAGAGCAAACTCTTAAGTCTTCTAATAGATCTTACCGCAAAACAGTACTGATTTTTGTTAACAGCTCTTCAAGTACAGGACATACGAAAATTTGAATTTTACGTCACTCTTTTATTTTGGAGAATTTTGGAAAATTCTAAGCAAGCGACAACTGTTCTTTACTTTGAGCTGTTGAACAGTGGTATTACTAAAGAAAATTATTACCTTAACATAAACAGTTAATAATTTTATTCCACTGTTTATTTTATGAAACAATGTTTGACTAATTTGACGTCAGAGAGCACACCCTGACTCGGTGACTAACCAAGATAATGCTAATTTTTCGGCTTTAACTCTCCTTAACCATTTAACGCTCTGCCCGTTTATATTTATACACAAATAATATTCTGCTGTAATATTTGCAATATTAAAAACTATATTCTTGAATCTCCTGCTGTATCCATCTATAAAAAGCTATATTCAGAAGTAACGTGCCTGAACGGCCCATTTCTAAATTTCTGTTACATGAAACCATATGGAGACGGTGGATTCCTCAACTAAGAATTTTAACTTAAAATACTCTTAAAACAATCCTACCAAAATATCAAAATCGTATAATTATAAAAAAATTAAAATGATAATTAAATGGTTGAATAAATTTCTTATTTCATAAGTAGTGTTCTGTTGATAGGCTACTGGTTTTCTATAGACATGTAAACTTTCAGCTAGACTGGGCACTGTTTCCCTAAGTTACATTGCTTAAGATTTCTAAACGATGGTTTAATTGTCAGCATAATTTGTTAAATTTCATAAAACTTATGTATGTGTAATAATTTCAAGAGACAATATAATACCAACTATTTGCAACCATCGGCGTTAACAAATACGATCAGTACAGTTTTGTGACGGTTTGCATCCCTTATGTTCCATTCAAAGTTTGTCACACCATTTGCTCTTTCTTTCGTAATTTATGTTTTCAATTTAATTTTTTTTTAGTTACATTTTGATTTACAACTGGAAGTCAATATTGTATTTATCAATCATCAAAATACATTTTCGCTATTCTTTTGTTACTGGAAATATTTTTGTTGGTAAAAGAAAATGAAGTTTGCAGAAACAGAGTTGTGGTAACACGTTTCCTTTTTTTATTTATTTCGAAACAAAATTATAATTTATACGAAACTTTTTATCATAATTCGAAACATTATTTTTCGTTCTTTCATTATTAATAACAACACGTTTTGTGTTTATTGCGTGTTTGTTTTTGTTTACGTCAAACGTTTCGCCCGTTCGACAATGAGACATCCTCAGTGGCTAGACTAAGAGAGTTCTCGATTAAATATATTTTAATATTATTTACTTGAAATATTGTCTAATATTATAAAATCAAAACGCGTACGTTTTTCTACAAAATCTTTTAATTTTGTTGTGTTAAATCATATTTAAGGTCTTAACTTTAACTGACTGACTACAAATTATTCAATCAGTATTTCATAACACAAAAATTTTTGAAAAAAAAAATTGTTATTTGTATGTAGTTTGTAAAATTTGTATGTAAATTTTAAAAATTATAAACAAACAACTGGATACAAATTATTCCAATTAATTAAGAAATACTCAGCATTAAAATCTGAAATATGTCTTTAAAACGTAAAATTGATTAAAACGATTGGATACTATTGGTCGATTCACAGGATCAATTAAATAAATTTCATAACTATAGCACGGAAAATTGTTCGATATGATAGAGCAATACAACAGAGCATCGAATAACCGGAAGTCAATCGACGACATAGGCCTACTTCGTGTAAGGCGATCAACGACATATTTCGCAGAAAGTCATCTGATAAGTTACATAGACACATAACATCGAAATCCTACTCACAGTGGTGCGTATTTGGTATCACTAAATTGAGTTAAGTCGGCAAATTAAATAGGCTCGATACGGTAGCACAAAATTACTTCTACATTAGAGCCTCAATACCGAACTAATTCGGTCGGACCAGGAAGGTTCCAGTTATGCGAGGTACCAACAGCTGAATAACGGAAAATAAAAAATTAAAATGAAACTCTAAAACACGGTAATAAAAAAAACATGTTTTCATAACTAAGATACATAATTAGAATAGTCTACGTAATAACAACACTTTCTACTAGAGTACTTTATTACGTTTGGAATATAAAAAAACATATTTTTCAGGTTTTACAAATTTTTAATTGGATTATTTACTATTCTAATAAAAAAAGTAAAGTAATTCATATAATGTCAATAAAGGTTTCATCGCCTGACCAGTATAATCGTTTGTATGGTAAACCCTCTTCCTGCAGTGACTTCGTCGTTTTACTCTTGAAGTTTCGATCTCAAGGATCGTCTTTAAAAGCTGTAAGCGGCTTTGAAAGACCTAAAACGGAACAGTCTGTGGTCAGATAATAATCACCCACCGTTTAGGAGTTTTAAAGATAATAGAGACATAAAGTTTGCCTCATACTTTTGCCAGTAGTGAGGATTTTTGTTTTTCCATTTTTATTTCATACAATTTCTTTAAGACATGGACTGTAATATTTTTAATTTCTTTTTTAAGCTTTAACGTAATTTTCCTTTCCCAAATTGGTGATTTCTAGTTTATTTCCGATTAATTAATTGAAATTATGTTAAAAACGTTGTTTATTGGTTTATTTCGTGTCTGTGTCCCAATTTCAGTTGTAATTCTTGGTAAATTTTGTATAATATACCTAGGGTGCGTTCTGATTAACAAGGAATTATACTGTGTACTTAGCAATTTAAGGCATTTGGTTGTATTTACAATCTGACGCATTTACACTTATTTTAAAACATACTTTACAACCGCTATGACTAATTATCTGGAAGAGTTCCGACATTGATTAGTACGGAGAACCAACCATAACTGTAGAATCGTAACACAAGTTGGAATGAGGTTTACAACACTAACTACGGACAGGCCTGCTATTCTAGTGTGGGTTGTAAAGTGCATGCCCCGTACCATGACGTCAAACGACTAACCTGTAATAAGTTCATTTGTAATTTTTCATTAACAAACAGTGCACAATTATAGATAATCTCTAAGTAGTTTAGTTGCATCAATGCGAAGAACGTTTTCTACCAATCATATTTGAATTCTCCCGTTGCACGTGATAAAAAGTGTTTACAATAACGTAAATAAAAATTAACGTTTGATTGATTATTTCGAAAATTTTTGTTGTTTACTAAAATAACGTTACTGTGCGGTCGTTATTTCAACCGATTATGAAACAATTCGTCAAACACTAAAGTCTTGTTCGCAGTCTTGCAGAACATTCTCTGACGCTTTTGGACGTGTTTCATCATTACAGCGAAGAAGAGTATTAGACAACAACCACTTACAATTTGTTTTTTGGAATATAGGCTACCTTTATAAAACATATTAATATTTGTATTCGAATAATGGACACACTCTTTCTCTCTCTCTCACTCGCATGTAGCCTACATATTTTGTGAACAAAAATATCCCAATATTAGAAAAAACCTAAAAACCTCGTCCGGGTTCAATTATTGTAGAGCTAATAGTTTAAATTATATCTTCACGAAATTATATCCTTATAGCCATTATGAAAAAATTTAAATCACATTCCCGCTGTATAGGCTATTGTTCTTTCAGTAAACACGCACACTCACTCATATATCTACAGCCCGTTTCCTTGACAGGCGTCTATTAAAATATACTACTCGTATCACCAGATGTATTAGCATTTACTTGAGAGACACGTTTTGGCCTTTAGTTTTCCACACACACTCCCGCGCGCTCTCATATATATTTTTAATAATAGTTAACTCATCAGACTCTTCCAGATATAATCATTATAGAACCAAAATAATTCCTTTATGTTTCTATTATTATATTATAATTGTTTGACGTATCCTTCGCAAAACGTTGTGTAGTATCTTCAGACGATTAGATATATTGAAAACATTTATAGACCTATAACATTTACGTTTGTGTTTATGAACATTTGTGTAATGTACGGTTATAGAAATTAACGGGGGAATTAAAAACTAATTTTACAGTGGTATATACAAGACAAATAAGAATAAAATTATTTTCTCTTGCAAATATTCGCATTATAGATGAGAAATTCATTTCATAAGAACGTGTCCTATATCTCCAATGTGTCATATGTTTAAGCGATTTGAAACTTTTTAACATTTCTTTAAATCGAAATTCACGTCAATTATTTGTTACATTTGAGCCACTGGAGATACAGAGCACTCTCATATGAAATGTGAGCCCAACGCTATAATTTCAAATTTTGGAAAATAAAATAAATATTTTTTAAAGTGATCATGTATACAAAACCTAACCACAGCGTTAAGATAAAACAGCATATAACTTATTTTTATATTGCTCAGCGTGTATGTATATTTTCATATTACTTGATGCCATGTAACAGTCAGCTGACAGAAGCTTATAATTCCTCTTTGGCTACTGTTGTGATCGAATGTCGGATTTTAATTCTAGTCCTAAAATTACTGACATTTATAAATAACATAATATAAATACAAAAGATAATCCTGTTTCCAAATTGTCAATCCAGTATAATCATAGTTCACCATTTTTCATATATCAAATATGATTCTATTTTAATTCAAATTGTCATTAAATTATTAAGTAAGTTTCTAATTAATTAAAATTATTTCTCAACCTAAACAACGACTACTATGGTTACAGTAGTGTTTTCCTAGAAAATATTGACGAAAAGAATAAATTTACTAAGGAACGTATCAACGAGTATGTTTCATCAAACTACATTCCGGTAAATTAGGTTATGTTTCGCCTTCGTTGAAGCTGTTATCGTCCACCAGCCTCTAATGCTTCAGCCTTGGCCTACAAATGATCCGTTTCCATCACTTTTGTCATTGCACAATACGATAGAATTACAACGGTAACCTCCACCTAGAACTACCTCTCCTTTTGGGTTCAAAGTATTATGCTGTCCAGTAACTGTGTGTGTTCTGCTGGATCTCTTTCTACGAACCTATCCTATTTCCTTCCTATCGTCTTCTCCGGCTGTCTATATAGCCCTCCTTCATCGTTCCACTTAGGCCCTGTTTTCCTTAATATGTGCCTAACATGGCATAATCAGCGGCTACTTTCCACAAACAAGCACGGGCAAAAAGCAAAAAACCATCGAGCACTGTTTCAGAAGGAAACCTGTGTTTCATTGCAGAATATGCGTTGTTTCTAACAACAAAAAAGCACAATAAGCTGCAAGAAAATTTTACGATATCAAGCGGTCCTAACAAATACCTGATATAACAATATACGAAATATGTTTTGTTACTAATACTGGCCTGTAATTAACACGGATACATTTAAAACCGGCACAAACATACAGCTGTAATTAGAATCAAACAATGCGACAGTCGTTTCCTTGATTAAGATACTAGTTCTTAACTGATCTCTTCTGTCTCTTATTTATAAGAAATACGCGCGTGTGTGAGTGCGGATGGATGTCCAAGCGTTTTACATATTGTTGTAAATACGTGTTTGTACATGTGGTGATTAAACGCATATGCTATTTTCAAAAATCAGAAATTAGAAAAACACATTCAAATCAAAACAACGGAACTACAGTACTTATTATTATTATTATTGCAAGTGTGTATGTATGGTGTATTATAATTAAATTTATTATTATTATTAAACCTACAATTATTATTATTATTATTATTACTATTATTATTATTATATTATTGTGGTACCTTATATACTCATTGTAAATAATGAAATTAGTTAAAAATAAATATCGATGTA
The DNA here is from genome assembly GCA_034769895.1 of Magicicada septendecula. Lineage (NCBI taxonomy): Eukaryota > Metazoa > Arthropoda > Insecta > Hemiptera > Cicadidae > Magicicada > Magicicada septendecula. The sequence continues at coordinate 117,095,299 of CM068375.1, read as the reverse complement.
AGTTTTGTTATAAATATGCGTAACTGTATGTATTATATACTTATATAAATATATAAATATATACATAAAAAATATATATAGTCAGTGATTGTAACTTTGCAGTGGCAAAAAGGCTTCTGTATCTAAACGAAAGAATAAAAATAATGATTAAGATAATCAATCGTTTTTTTTTGTTTTTTTTTGTTTTTGTATATGCCAGAGTACTTCTGAGAGTCAGAACCAAAGACGGAGCATTATTGTAGAAGAACCGAGTGGTTCCAAGTGTAGACATAGATCAAAGAGCGCAAAATGAACAAATGAATCGAAGTCACCGCAAAATCAAAAATGCGATGGGCTAGTTACCCGAGCTAAAATCTGTTCAATTTGAATCATTAAATATTTTTTTAGTCATTAAATATTAGATACTTTTTATATTTGTTAAAAAATATCAAATAGAAAGTATGATAGCTGTCATCAGCTGTTGAAAACAGCCGATTAACAAACTCACTTAAGACACATAATTTAAATCAGTCATCTAACAACGGCATGTCCTCTTGAAAAGTGCGCTTTTGACAAACAACGTCCAGTTTCTTGGCTTCAAGTGGCGAAAAATGTTACATTTTTTGCATGAAAACGTTCCTTAACAAAGACAATCGGTAACTCGTACGACTAATCGACATTGGCGTGTTATAAGAAAATAAAATGAAGTAACGTTCTGAATATAAGTAGCAGAACCAGGCCCACGCGCTCAGTTACCTAATCTAACCTAACTTAAGCTAACCTATTTATAACATTTAATTAAGAGTCCTCAATGTTGTTTCCAAGTCCAGTAATACAGTAAGGTTGCTCCAAAGAATTTTGTTGTATTCGATGCATAATATAACTTACCTTCCGTGATTTAGTGAAACGTACATGAGGCAACATATTATTTAGTAGAGCTACTTATAAACATTTTTATAAATATCACGTGTTTCTCTCTGTGTGTGTGTGTGTTTCTGTGTGTGTGCATAGATTTAGGTTTTACAGATGTTAAACATTTTCCTTAAAGGATGTTACAAAGTAATCTTCCTTTTCCGATTACTATAATAAGATTTATTTTCTGTTTTACTTCTTTTCAAAGCGTCAACATTTTATTTTCCTTTTTATCCAAGTTGCCCTTATTGTCAGATAGATTCTCCTTTACATAATTTAGGCCTAAATACAGAATACAGACTGTGCAGAATGGTCTATGGTCTATAGATCAATGGTCTCTAGATACTCAGTAGAAGGGACTGTGTAGACTTATGTACAAATTCTGCGTGCATATGCGCGCGTGTCTTTATGAGAAATACCACTTGATTATTTATCTCATGAACTTCTTGGCTTAGAAAATTTAAATTTTGTAGGGTATGTACTCTTAAGTGCTAGATTGTTGGTAAGAAAGCCTTTTTAAAATTTCGTTCCCCAAAGGGGTAAACTGAGGTTTTCTTCAGTTAAAGAGCCAAGTCTTATCTGCAACCGAGAATACCCGTTCTTCGCCGTAATATCTTCCGACTCCCAACGTTATCTGCATACAGTCCAAAATTCCCTTCTTGTCCAACCTTTCCCCAAAATTTTTCCTTCATAAATGTTGAAAACAAACGCATTATGTCTGAACACATGTCGTTATGTCTAAAAATTTTATCTTCCTTTTCCGATTACTATAATAAGATTTATTTTCTGTTTTACTTCTTTTCAAAGCACCAACATTTTATTTTCCTTTTTATCCAAGTTGCCTTTATTATCAATCTCCATAGCCACATCTACATTGCCATGAACCATATCTTCTTCTTCTTCTTCTTCTTCTTCTTCTTCTTCTTCTTCTTCTTCTTCTTCTTCTTCTTCTTCTTCTTCTTCTTCTTCTTCTTCTTCTTCTTCTTCTTCTTCTTCTTCTCCTTCTCCTTCTCCCCCAAATTGTACGTTTCACTTCCATAAAGTAAGGTCAAACATTTTTCAAAAGTCCTACTAATTTTTAAATCCAAATGTTTATTTTTGAGCTGATTCCTTTTATTCTGAAACTCTTGCGCTATTCGTTTTTACTTCCAACATTCACCTATTACTTTTTGTGATAATATCGCCATGTAGCAAAATTTCTTCACACATTTCAGTTTCGTAATTATCCAATTTCACTATTGATCTTTTTACCTCATGATCTTACCTACAATCATCATGATAATATTCTTGACTAAAATAGGTAGCTTAAACTCCAAAATAATGAAACTCCCATTCTTCATTAAAAAGCCAGGCCTTCTTCATTAGAATTCCTAACCTCCTTCATTCTGTTCAGAGAGTTATAAAAATCATACAAATCATCAAATTACAGAGAATTCCAGTCTGAACATAATATGTTATTTACGTTCAAAAAGTTCAAAACATAAATGTAACAGGGTCTAAATAAGAGATTCAGGAAAAGGCTTATTTTTAAAGGGAATTAGAACCCAAACATTGGTATTATGAACAATATTATATTATTCAAATCTCCTCAAGAGGCCGTCTGACATGGTGTAATTGTGTTGAGTTTAAAGAGTTCATTTTCAATAAAATTAAAGTTTACTGGCGTAGTTTAAAACTTTAAACGGCATTTAAAGTAGCTGAACATTGCAGGGAAGCTTGGGTATCAGCCCACTAGATTAATAAGAAACCTTGTGGAAATTGTAAAAGCCAAAAGGTGGATCTTCTTTAATCAAGCCCAGTATAGAGAGATCGTCTAAAGTATATAACGTTCGTTACACAGTTTTACGTTGTTCTGAAACGTCGCGATGAAGATGATGACGGTGTAAGTGTTGATACTGTCAGCAGGCAGTAACGTTTGAAGCAGCGGCAGTGGCAATGTAATGGAGGGTATAATAAAAATTAATTGCTGATAATAGTAGCGTACCTCGAGAGAAGTATAAATGTATCTACTCAACCAACTACTACGTACAATATATACCTGCTTAAACGCGTGCTCATGGATAGATTACTACAGACAGATCAGAATAATACAAAAACGCAAAGACGTAAAAATGAGAGTGGGGCAGGGCATTTGGCTAGGCAAGAAGAATTTTTGAAGATTAATAATATTCGATTTTTTTTACCAAATGGTAAATCCTTAGTAAAGATAGGATGGATTAGCAATGTGACCAGTGCGGCACAAAAGTCAAGCAATGTGGCCAGAACTACTCTTCAAACACCAGTTGATATTTCCGTATGTATTCATTTCCACAGGCTGAGACGACCTGGGGACTGAAAACGCGCTTCGAGACCTCTTGGTTAGCAATGAAATTCCATATTCACTAGTATACTAAACCTGCTAGGAAAATCTGCTAGGGTTTCACGAAAGCTGATGGCAATTACGTAATGTAATCAGCCGATCGGTGTTTTCTACAGTGACGACAGTAATACAAACAAACGTGTGGAAATTAATGTAAACAAAAAGTTTCAAAATCTGCGAACTACACAAAGAAGTATGGAAGAGATATGTTGAGAATAACAGGAAGAGACAAGAAAATAAGTTGATACGTAACCAAATTCAAAAAGATCGTGTTGTTTACAGAATCTATTATTCACAATTCATACACATTTACTAACAAACAACACTGTGTTGCCCCTCTAACTAAGAATGGGTTACATATGGATCAATCTAATTTTGCAATTAAAGTAGTTGTTCTTTCGCCAAATCGAGTTTTACGTACGTTGCCTGATTTGACTTAATACGTAAAGCCTTATGCCATACGTATGTCGGATTTTGTAACTGAACGAGCGAAGCGAGTTCTCAGTTTTAACTGGACCGTTTGCCGTCTGTCTGTCTAAGTTATTTATCTTGTCTATTTGGGGTATGTCTAACGATAACTTTTAAATGCATCAACCGGTATTCGTTAAACTTAGCATGTCTGTCCATAGATTTACGTTACAGAGCCCTATTGCCTTCCTAAAAAATAGAGGGTGGGTATTAAATTAAGCCGAATTTCAGCAAAAAAAACTGATTATAATGTTCATTGTCGAAAAGTCAAAATTTAGGGATGCCATGCCACAAAAGTGGGTCAAAATTTTTAATAATGTTGCAAAAATTCAGTTGAGGTAATAAATTAAAGAATATTTTAAACAAAATCGGAATTTACTGCTTATAAAACCAGGGCCCAAAAATTGGGACAAATTTAGATAAAATTGTAAAAATTAAACAGAATTTCAACCAAAATCTAAATATAATATGTAGATTAAGAAGTTTCAAAATTTTAGGACACCAGGCCAACAAAAATATCGGTATGGAGAACCATACATGACTTCCATATTCTAAGATTTATATTTAAAATCATTTTCGAAATGAAATATTACCATAGACACTACTTCTTTCTACTTACTGCTTCAGCCTTAACCACAGTACTGTGGTCACTAACGTATACCACCTCACGTTATCGCACTCGATTTTCACTGATGATGGAAGTCGATGGCATTGCCGAAATGTCTGGTTTTGTAGAAAACATTGGACTACGGCCAAATATCCCGGGAAGGAATTTTAACAAAAACTACTTCTTTGTTGCCGATAACGTTGTACACATATATATCAGTGGCGAAGTTACATGGAGGCAATTGAGGCAATGCCTACCCTAACAAATTCTGTAGAATAAAAATTATAAATACGTATGAACTACATAACGTAAAGATTATACATTGTTACTGTGACTCAAATTTATTAAACCGAAACGTGCTTTATTGAGCGACCGCTAGATGGTGACAGGTGAGATTCGGCATAGTTCGTTTAAAGCGAATGAGGCAACCTGAACTTGCCTCAGCGTTTTTTGTATACATCGTATGTAAGCAATGTAGTGGTGTGATAGGGAAGTGTAGGGAGGGGGGATTGTCCCGCGCTGTACACATAGAGCGTTGAGGCATGCCTCACTTCTGTGGTCCAAACAGTTAAGTTAAAGCGCCTGTGTTGTTTCTAAGTGTTTATTTTATGCGGTTATTAAAAGTGTCACTGTTATTCCGCTGAACTAACAGATGATCAAGATTGTTATTTGAATTATTTGTAACATTAAACATATATATAGAAACTAACCAAGTTTAAAAATTTGAAGTTTAATCAGTTGTATTATTGTGTATGACTAATACAAGGATTGTTCAATAGACACACGTATAGAGCTGTAAAGCATTTTTTATTCAACGATTTTAAAAGAAGTCTCCAATAACATTAAGACATGAGTTCCACTGTTGCGCTAACCTGTAGATTCCCTGCTAGTAAAATTCTTACGGCTGTTTGTGGAACCATTCGGTTACAGCAAACTCTACCTCAGCGTCCGATTTGACCCACCGTCCTTTTAGTGATTCCTTAAAAAAAATTTAAGATAAGATTTTTGCCTACCCATTCATTAACTACTAGCTTCGCCAGTAAGCAAATTTATGTCCATTTTTTCGGCTTGCACGCGTTATGTTGGTGTGGGTTTCGGCACTTTCCATTTAAAAAGCGTGCAAACGTAAGAAAATAAACATGAGTGAGGCCAGAAATAACGTGAATTGTGTGTTTGTGTCTTACCTGCCTTTTTATTGCTGTATTAAATGAAAAATATTATATTACATTAAAATCAAAATTTTAATTTTATTGCCTGGTAACAAAATTATTTTATTTTTAACAATTACCATTGTTTCAAAAAGTTTAAATAAATTTGCAAGTACTTTACTCTTGTTAAAACGTAAAAGGTTGCAGGTAAACTACCCCTTCCCCTTAACCGATCTTCACCAAAATCGAACGTCCTTGAGACCTCTACAATTCAGGGATGTATGCAAAAAATTATTTGATTCTGTTTGAATTTGCGGCTGTTATCGTTTGCCATAGAAAATACGCTTGATAAAAAAACGGTGCAGGTAAACTACCCCTTCCCCTTAACAGATCTTCACCAAAAACAATAGGTCTTGAGTACTCTACAAATCAGGGCTGTATGCAAAACATTATTTGATTATGTTTGAATTTGCGGCTGTTATCGTTTGCCATAGAAAATACCCGTGTTAAAAAAATGTTGCAAGTAAACTACCCCTTTCCTTCAACCGATCTTCACCAAAAACAACAGATCTTGAGAACTCTACAATTTAGGGCTGTATGCAAATAATCGTTTGATTCTGTTTGAATTTGCGGCTGTTATCGTTTGCCATAGGAAATACCCTTGTTAAAACATAAAACGTTACTGGTAAACTACCCCTTTCCCTTAACCGATCTTCACCAAAAACAACAGGTCGTGAAAACTCTACAATTCAGGGCTGTATACGAAACATTATTTAAGTCTGTTTGAATTTGCGGCTGTTATCGTTTGCCAAAAAAAAAATTTCCCTTGATAAAAAAAACCGTTGCAGGTAAACTACCCCTTCCCCTCAACCGATCTTCACCAAAAACAATAGGTCGCGAGTACTCTACAAATCAGAGTGGTATCCAAACAAGTATTTGATTCTGTTTGAATTTGCGGCAGTTATCGTTTGCCATAGAAAATACGCTTGATAAAAAACGTTGCAGGTAAACTACCCCTTCCCCTCAACCGATCTTCACCAAAAACAACAGGTCTTGAGTACTCTACAAATCAGGGCTGTATGCAGAAAATTATTTGATTCTGTTTGAACTTGCGGCTGTTATCGTTTGCCATAGAAAATACACTTGTTAAAAAAACGTTGTAGGTAAACTACCCCTTTCCCTTAACCGATCTTCACCAAAAACAAAAGGTCTTGAGAACTCTACAATTCAGGGCTGTATCCGAAACATTATTTGATTCTGTTTGAATTTGCGGCTGTTATCGTTTGCCAAAAAAAAAAAATTTCCCTTGATAAAAAAAAGCGTTGCAGGTAAACTACCCCTTTCCATCAACCGATCTTCACCAAAAACAATAGGTCGCGAGTCCTCTACAAATCAGGGCTGTATGCAAAAAATTATTTGATTCTGTTTGAATTTGCGGCAGTTATCGTTTGCCATAGAAAAAAAATCTACAGACACAGACACACACACACACACAGACACACACACACACACAGACACTTTTCGGAAAACGACTTTTTTTCATGTTTTGAGTGTAGTAGAATCAGAATCTGCAATAATCTGGAACACGATTTTTTTTGCCATCACCATACTTCCATTCCTTAAGGAAATATGGAAGTAAAATTGAAACTTTGTAAGAATTTTAAAATCCATACGGGTATCAGACTAAAAATGTTAACCTAAATACGAATGTAGCTTTTAGTACGAAAAGTTTTTAGCTTTACGGGTAGTATGGCCAAAAACAGAACTCAAAATTTGAAGTAAATTGTAAAAGTCTAGATTTAAGAAGGAATGTAAGGTTTTAGAAACACTGAGTTTTGTGAAACAAATTGAACATTCCTTAAACCCAACATTCGATGGCGTAAAATTAAATTAATTGTGTTCTTACGGACAACCTCTATCGTTACCAATAAAGAACCACAAGGTTTCAGTCACTAAAAGTCTATGGTTGTCTTCAGATGAAGTAATAAAATTATATAATTTAGTAACAACTTCTAACACTTACTAAACCAGCGTCAGTGGAAGATAAGTGGCCATCGTTTTTATCATTAATATTCTTAGAATATACGTAGATTATACCGTAGTTTAATATAATAATTGAACGAGCGAATTCTCAATTTTCACTCGACCGCTTGATATTTATCTGTTTGACTGTCTACACCTATCTGGTTGCTGAATATCTCACGCTAACTTCTGAATCCAACAACCGATTTTTGTAATATTTGTCATGCGCATCCATACTTCGATCACTCCAAAAATATGGGTGGGGTGGGAGGCAAATATACGGAACTAAATTGTAAAAAAAAAACGGCAAGAATCCATGCGGCCGATCAAATTAAAGGGAATTTTAATCACAAGCTGAATGTAGTGTTCATTTTTGAAAATTTCAAAATTTTTGATAAAATTGCAAAACGTTATGTATGGTCGCAATGGGACTTTTACAAAAACCTGAATACAGTGTACATTGAAAAAATTCTTAAAAGACTTTCACTATCCTAAAAAAGTATTAAAATATTGAATAAAATTGTAAAAAACAAGCCGGATGTTAGACTGAGGCAATTTTAATCCATATTCGATTATAGCATTTACTATGAACAATGTTTTAACTTTAGGAGTACCATGTGGCAAAAATGAAACTCAAAATAAAATTTTAATTTTAATAAAATTGTAAATTTTAACAAAATGACTACTTTAATACAAAAGTGGAGTAAAAGTGTATGTGGAGATAAAAATTTGAGATATTATATTAAAAATACAAATTTGGTAAAACTATTTGTAATAATATGACAGCATTAATCTACATAAAAAAATCTTACAAATTTTGGATCACTTTAAGGAAGATTGTAAGTTATGTTTATAAAAAAACTTTATATAGACTACTGTAAATTGTACGTAAACTTAAAAACTTGGACTTCTTAGGCATTACGGTTTTAAATTTAACTAAATTTAATTAAACTAAAAGTTTTTTTTAATTTTTGCAGTAGATTTTTGCAATCTTTCTGACAAGTTAAAAATTATCTGATGTAATCTATTTAACTTAATAACAAATGTATTTTTTCAGTATAGTGAACGAATTCTACAGATCATGGTGCTTACCAGTATAATTTTAATTTATAAATTTAAATTTACATTCTAATCTAATTCATGATTTGTCATTTGAGTATTTTTGGTTAATTATTTCGACAATACCATAGTTTTTGGTAAACAGTTTGTTTTAATGTTTACGTTAATTTTATTAGCTCATTTTAGTGAGCCCCCATTTTCGTTTTAATTATTAACGTACATTGCTGAATACCACTGCCGATCCATTTACCGTTTTCATACCATCCAATTCGCAGACTCATGTTATCATATTGTAGCGAGAATCCTATTGAACAGCCCAGAACATTCTCCACTCTTCCTCCCGTCCAGGTGGCAGGTGTTGCCCCAGTCAAGACCGCTCTCAAGTAGGTTCCAGTGTATTCAAGAACACTTAAGATACGCATTAAGTGGCGTGAAGCGATGATGTAAAATTTCTAAGAGGCGTGCGCTACCTATAAAAAGCCATAGCGCCCGGCTTGTCAGTAACGCGGATCGAGTGTTTGTAGACGTATTGTAGCGAAGTGTTGTTATTAGTGCGGAATTCTTTATAGTTGACATTATTATTGCGTGTGGACAATTTTTACTTTAATTGTTGTAAGAGACTATATTGTTGATTACAAATTGTTAATTGTGATAATTAAAGCTGGTTTTTAGTGGCTTCATTGGTGTCTTGTATTTTGTTTTCCACTGTACCATACGACGATCAGAGTAACCGTCGTATACAACCTTTGAATTAGTTATTCGAAGTTACATGGTAAAAGGGTTCATTTGGGGGAGCGGAGAGCGGAACTTGTAAAATAGCCTAGAGAGTTCTTCAAGTTCTTCAAAAGAGTTAATCAGGAACTTCCCGTAGGGAACAGGCTATTGTAACATGGAAGTGCTGTTACGTATATCACCGGCAGAATCGATCTATGAACTTATCGGTACAACAGCTTTGCGAGGCATCGGATCAAGGTATTTCGCCACGTAAATCGTCACTTCGCTGGTCCACTAACCTCCAGTGGTGTTATTACGAATTGTAAGGCAACTGAAGTTCACCACATCAGACGTATTAGACCGGATTGTCAAGAGTCAGTGAAATGGTTACCACGACCAATTTGTGTCAGCATTTCAAACACCATGGAGTAGTTAATTCACACGCAAAACAAGCAGGAAATCAAATGGTGGAAAGGTAAAGAGAGTTTATCAGTATACAACTGTATTCAGTAAACTGCAACGAACATATCAACAAGCACTTGAAACGAATACATAAGTCTACTGTATAAAGTTCATAGGAGGGGATACCGAACAACTACAAAAGAACACTTTAAGCGAAGTAAACAGACTTCACGAGACGCAGAAAACGGTCAGGATAAGGAATGTAGCAACGAGGAAAGTAGGTGAAAATATGTGAACACGATTGAATGCAAAGCAAACGATTCAACTCTCAACAGAAATTGTGATGAGTGCCAGAGTAAAGATAAAATACATAATTAGAGTCTGCATACAATGAAAGTAACTAAAACGCGCGAACCAAATGCAGGAGGTAGAACTTGATACACTACGGACAGACACTCTGCAGCAGCACTAGCAACAACAATTTTGTAGTATTTATAAAACGCTTGTACAAAATTACTACTATTATAGTGTGTTAAACAGTATTCCATAGTGTAACTACAACGTAAGTAAGTAACATATAGGTCAAAAATGTGCAAGTTAATAAAAGATAAAGTCTTAACTGTGAAAATAGATTAGGCTACATGAAAAGAAGCTTACATGTACTTGTGAGGACAAAATACAGTAGAAAATTGGTGAAGGATAGAAATGACACGGTTAGTGACAAGCCACGTAAATAAATACCTTGACGTTTAAAAAATAAAATTGTTACGGCAGGCCCAAGAAGAAAGTCAAGTAAGATCTCCCCTATATCGTAGCCGTTATGCGCTTCTAAAGCAGTGACGATAGAAATTAAAAGAAGTTTGGGCAGACTGACGGCTATTGAGGGAAATAACAAATAACTTCTACGGAAAAAAGTCAAAGAAGAAGATATTATTTATACGTAGACTATTGATCAAATAAGCGTAGATTACTTTCTTAAAAATATATAAGAAATCAAAAAAACACGAAAGTAAATTAATTTACTATTTTTTATTAATTATTGTTAATAGTAGCCAAATTATAATATCGTGAAGAATACTTGATTTTAGAGTTTATTTTTTTAATTTTATAATTAACATAATGTGGTGATTGAAAAACCAGAAATTAATTTCATAAGTCGCAGTATTATAATTCTTTAATTTATGTAAAATATGGTGCCACCTGTGTTGTTTTGTTCAGCTAATAAGAATTTAAAATTCTGTGGAGACAACAAAAAGCTAATGACAAAACAAAGAGATCCAACAAATTCTTTTCGCGAAGCAGTTGTTAAAAGAAACAGTAGAGAAATATAAAAAAAAAATAAAATAAAAGAGGAAAATAAGAACAAGAAGAATAAATAACAGCAGTAGGAGCAGGGAGACGACGAAGAAGACGAAGAAAAAGAAGAAGTAAATTAAGTGCATTGGTTTAAAAAGCGTGTGATAGCGAAGAAGAAGTAAAACGTTTTGAAAAGATCACGACGCAGAGTCGACACCCACTCATAAATAACGTTGTGTGTGCGAAACGGTCGACAATTAACAGAGGTTTTGTGAAGGTTCAGGTCGCGGTAAATTATGAAAATTACAGGTTAGCTTAGGTGTAATTGTACCCCTTGAAATAAGGGTCTGTCCGTCTATCTCCTGTCACTGAGTACCAACCGACCAACTGTCCGAACGTACCCCCGTCTCTCTCCGTTAATTAACTTACCCGCTCATTCTCTCTCCCTCTCTCTCTCTCTCTCTCTCTCTCTCTCTCTCTCTCTCTCTCTCTCTCTCTCTCCAATTTGATTTTCCAGCGTTACTCTGCCAGTAATTACACGAATGCCGTTTAAATGTTAAATGATTATATAATTTTATATTATGCTTTATTGGCATGAGTATTGTCAACTGCTATGTCTGTAGGCCTACATGTTCCCTCGTATGCTAGTCTCTCTTTCTCCCCCCCTCTCTTTCTCTCTCGTATCTCCTTTGTGTGTGTGGTGTGTGTGTGTGTGTGTGTGTGTTTAGTACATGCAAGTTTTGCACAGGCGTCCATTTTTTTTAAAAATCATATTCAAAAAAATTATTATTATATTATTAGAGAGTAAACAAATAGTGGTGAAAAATTACTAAATTTTGGCTGAATTAATTCCATAATTTATTTATAAACTTGAATTCAGATTAGGCCTAGTACAAGTGCTGTACCAATTTGAAGTCTACAAGCTCTTGATATTTTTATTCCTGAAATACGCACAATGTAAGGTGCATTAACAGGGTATACACAAATTCCTGTATCGTGTTTCATAAGAAGTGGCATTTTTGGTAGGCCTATGTTTTGTTTTGCTTACCGAGGTTAACCTACCCAACACAATTAATTACCAATTACCCTGGATAAGCGAAATCTCACCGTAAGTATTTTAAATAGGCCTATATCCTATGTGAAGTTTACAAAAATTTTGCTTGTTTTTTTGTAATACGCTTTTAATGTATGTTATAAATTTTGATGTTGGACAGGATAATAATAAATTATTTTTCTTGTTTCCGGTTTAAACAGTATTTTAATTTGTAGTGTCCGCATTTCGTCGTCAGGTGTACGTAGGAATCCGCCAGTTTTATTTAGAGTAGGAGTCAATTAGTGTTACTATTTACTGTACCTTGGTATTAGCATACTTTCTGAAAGTTTATAACGTTTTCTATATGCCTCATCAGAAAATGTAGCGTGTTCTTTTTAATTTTCCTTTCATTAATTCGCATAAATTCGATTAGATCTGTGTAAGCCTATAGCTAATATCTTAAAAATAAATAATTTCATAATTATAATCCTGTATGATTAAAGCAATATCAGTTAATTATTGTTTCGTTATATTGAACTTTAATTAATTTATTTTACAACAAATTGAAATATACCTATCGTTTTATTAAATTATACATTAATTTTGTTATTAATTCATGAACTTTACGTGATCATTATATTTTTAAAATTAAAGATATATGCTGTTAGATTAATAACTGACAATAACAGATTACTTTTAGACATCGTATTTGGGTTATTCTCCAGAAATCGCTACTTTTAGTGAATCAAGGAAATCCCTTAACCGATAAAATCTGGTTGGATAATTTAACTTTAATTTCTGAGAATTATGCGCTAATAAAATAAAATTACAAAATCATAAAAATCAACTCCATGGAATTCAACCAACTGAGGGTTAGTTTTTCAAAGTCTGATTAGCCTACTTCATATATCATATAAGTAGGTAGTTCTGCAATTTATTATTGAAGTCATTTTAAAGTAAGTATGCTTACGTACTAAGATAGGCTACACCATTTAATAAGACGTTTTGTTTCTTTTGTATCATAACAGTATCTAATAAAGAAAGTTGTGAAACGGGTTCGACTCCAGGGACCCATAAGGTTCAACAAAATCACTGAACGTGGTAGCACTGCATTCTATTTTCGTGCGTGAATGACGAAAGGTAGTTATTTGCTATTCAACTGGTTTGTTTTGTATGCCATGGTTGGTTTGAATTTTCATGGAGGACAATTTTAATTGATCTCCTTCATCGTATACGTATAAATTAATAAGTCTTCAAATAGCCTAAATATTTCTGCAAGTAAAATTAAATTAAATTATATTATCATATTTTCACCTGACGCACGTTCCACAGAATTATTCTGTATCTTCAGAGATATTTTTAATGGATTAATGAATAATCAAATTGTTTCGATTATAATATAAATTAAAGAACAATAAACTTTATTTCAATTTAAATTTTGGATTGCTCTAATGTTTGTTCACGTAGTCAGCTATTTATTAAAATATTTAGTGCTTTTATTTCCATTATCTTAATAAAATTATTTTATTTTATACAACAATTGAAAATTTAAATCGAATATAGATTGTTTATTAATTTATATTCTAATCGAAACAACTCGATTATTCGTTAATTTATAAAAGATACCTCTGAAGATACAGAATAATTCTGAGAAATGTGTGAGTCAGGTGAAAGTGCAATAAAATAATTTAATAAAATTTTACTTGCAGAACTATTTATTATTATCATCTTCTTCTGCACCTACCGGAGTAGGCACTTTACCTGTTCCGTCTTCACAGAGTACATGGAGCTTTGTTCCGTTCGCTCATGGAGCGAGATGGAGAGATACCAAAGGATCTATATCGAAAGGCAACCCTAGGTAGTCGTCCATCTCCGTTCTGTCCATATGCTGTAACCATTCCCTGCGATAAGTCTGGATTTTATCATTTACGGAGAATACCTGTAGCTCTTGTCTAATATCCTCATTGCGCAAACGATTCTGTCTCGATCAACACCTTTGTTCTTATCGGAAACTTCATTTCTGAAGTTTGAATCTGGTTTTTAATCTTCTTTGTATGAACCCATGTTTCACATCCATATAATAAAACAGACACTGGGATTGTTTTATAAAATTACTATTTATTGTTCCAAGACGTATTCATTATGTAGAAAATCTGCAAGAAATATTAAAGAGTTCTTACACAATATATATACACTACAATATTCTAATTGAGCTATATAAAATATCAGAAATTCAAAACTGTATATTCAGTCACATGTTGAATGTTAATTCAAGTCTGTGAACATCACTTATCGAAACATGGATTTGAGAGATTTTCTTTATTAAGTAATTAAGGAGGTTATGTAGCGTGCTAGGATCTCAGGACCTTGTTTTTGGGAGGATCGAGAGAGAGAGAGAGAGAGAGAGAGAGAGAGAGAGAGAGAGAGAGAGAGAGAGAGAGAGAGAGAGAGAGAGGTGCCTAATGGAGGAGGAGGTTCTTACGGATTATGGAATACCCACATTACGGTGGGAAATTTTTATTCAAATTAACTTAAAATAAATTAAATGTTTTAGAAGTAATACAGTATTTTAATAAAACGCCACAATTCTAAACCGTACAACCAACAGATTAAACAATTTTAGTCAGCTACATGGCAAACAAAAATAAACGATTTTTGTATGAAATACTGTTTGGTAATTACGTCTACACACACTGACCAGAATTCCAATTTATTTAAGGACTGAAAAAAGTGTCAATTTCATTTTCAAAATTATTAAAAAATTTTGGCTTCTGAAAGTACACCATTCTCTTGCAAAATGAATGACCTGCTTCCAAGAAACTGCAGCTAGAATTGGCTTATTCTATCCTTGTTGTTTAACATCCATCACTGATCATCCTAGCTGCGTTGTATTATGTATGGTAGTAGGCCTTTACATAAAATATTATTTTCCATTTAAGACCAATTCTTTCTATAATACTAACGTTTCGTTTAGAAAATTAGTTTGGAGTTTCAGGCAGATTAGGCGGCCAACTAAGGACGTTTCAGCCGCCCATTAATACATTAAGATTTCACCCCAAGTGGTCAGTTGCCACAGCATTTCGACTTGGGAACTGAAGAACGCCTCTTTATCTTTCTGAACTGAAGATATCCCACTATCTTTCCTAATCAGCCTTCCTATCACACATTAGCTATTCCTAAAGAAAGAAAGAATCCTCAAGAACGTGTTCAGACGCTCTTGCAAAGAGATGAAGCTAGTTTTAGTGATTGGTGTGAACATGACAATATACCTGACTTTCAGTATTTTAAAAGTGAAGTGCAGAAAAGGAATGTACACCCATTTACAATCTCAGTAAAGGATGATTATGTTGCCTTTATTAAATTAAAGGATGATTCCTTTAGTGATGTGCCATCAGTTTCAGTGTGCTTCAAAATATCAAATTCATTAGAAGTACAAGTGTTTCATAAAAATGTGTGTTTGCCTTCAGAAACATTTAAATGGATATTACAGGTTACAAATGCATCGAGTTTAAGCTGATCTGCAAATAAATTTCTTCTGCCCGAAAGGTACTTCATATCAATTACTTTATGTTCTTCCTGCACATTACAAAATAATAGTAACCAGAATTTACCAACTGCATGTTTTGATTGGTACTATACATTTGATTTTCAGTTGCATCTTGACTTTTTGCTTCTATTTATCTTGTAGATGAATATGTTGTGTTTGCCTTTGTTGGCCAAAGTTTAGCATTTGCATGCTATTATTAGTAGTACATAATTTAAACTGTAATTTGAGTTGCATCTCCAATTTTTGCTTCATAGAATTTTTGCTCCTTTGGTGATCGCTATTTTTTAGGAAGCAATTAGGAAGAAACTTATTATTATTATTATTTCATAACATTTTAAAATGGAGCAAGATAAGTGCATTCAATTAACCTTGATTTTAAGCTGGAAGTATGCAAGGCTATAATTATAGGGCTTACTTTGCATGATGAGAAATTTAACATATTATTTATACTTCGCCTTGAAAATGTAAAACTAAGCTTTAACGTGACATTTCTTACATATTTTATGACAACCCCTTTAGCGAAGCGTATAAAATTATCGTCATATCGCTAGCCCCACTACTGAAATATTTGGCCTAAGACTGCCGCCATCTTGTTTTCTGTGTTATGGTCTGAGATATTGTAGTTGGTCTTGGCCTATATACGTACCATATACGCCGATGGTTCGCCTGCTTATCAGGTAAGAATTTAGCAGTATCGTAATTCTTTAGATAAAATAAACTTAAAGATTTGTCACAGTAGTACAACAGAAGTAATCATTTTTGAGAAATTTATAACTATATCTTAGCGATCCGCTGTATCGATTCACGTTGTAGTTCTACTAGAGCAAAGAGATACACATGCGCTCAGCGAACGAGTTTACGTGGAATGCACGTTGTGTCCTATCGTGTTCTGCCTGAACAAGTTTCTATAAGGAGACTTAGTGGTAACGCGACTTGAGAGACTTTGTTAGTCCCTAAAGTCCGTTCTTTACATTTCTCAACAAGGATATATGCAAATGCGTGGCGACTGTTCTCACTGGAGCGTAAACACAGGTCGTAAACTTTGCTCAACTTAAATACCCTATAAAAATAAGTGCTACACGCTACGGTAGACAGACGGACGTTGTTGGCACTGTCTCGAGATGAGCTTTGTTACTGCTCCTCTATAACTTAATATGTATGACTACATAAATAAAATAGGTACGCGCGCGCAGTCACACACACACAATCGTTTTGCACTGTTTTCTTTGCTCAATCTAATGAAAAGCAGGTAATGAAAGAATCATTATTGGTTTGACTTAATATTTTAAATAAAATTGTACGACTTAAAAAAAAATAAAACAGTTTTTTACGTCAAGTTAGAATTTAAGTTTGACCATTACTTTTTTAATTTAGAATGTAAAAGTTACCTTAAAGTTTGGTAATTTGAAACATGGTTTCAATATATTTGTGTTATCTGATTATTTACGCATAGTCAATACGGATAATTCATTTCACATTTTAAGCTTCGCTGAGTTAATGCTAAATAACTTACTTAGCATTCTTAGTACTCTTAGCAATATACTAGGAACAACTGAATTAAGCTACTGTTTCCATTAATAAGCATTCACCTTAGCATCAACAGGGGTATTGAGTTTAAAGAATGTTTGATTTTATTCAAAATTCGAAGACTAAAGTATGTGAATTACAGAAGCTTTACAAATCCATAGGTTTAATAGAGTTATCTATAGACCTTACTGATGGATTTGTTTATTTTTGTCTCAAAAACAAAATCATTAAAACTTTTGGAATTTTCAAAATTTTAATTTTTCAAAACAAACAGAAACAAATGAAAACAAGTCTAAGATGAAAGAAAATGTTCAACAAACAAATGTTTATGATACTCTTTTAAAAAGCTATCAGTTTTTTAAATATCATTTACGTATGGTGAAAGATGTAGACTTGAAGAGAAAAGACGGAGCCGGAGGAATTATAGTGCCTCAAAAATAACTAAATGCGGCCAAGAAAATGAAAAAGAATTATACCATATTATGTCAAACTTAAACTTATTCCAAATGAATACGATTATAATAAAAATAAGTCCCACCAACTGGAAACTTACGTTACTCTAAGTTATATCTATCCTACGTTTTCTTCAATTTAATTGAAATAATTAATTTTGAAAACGTGTGTGTGTGTATTAGTGGCAAGGTTTACAAGTATTGCCAACGAAATTGGAATTGGTCAATCCAACATTTCACTGTCACACGTGGATGGTGGAGTAAACCTACGGCCATGGATCATACGTTAGTATAATAAATACTAATAGTTTAACAATTATACGATACATTTAATCTGTAAATGTAACGATGTCATATTTTGGAAAATAAAAAATTTAATTCTGGTGTAATTTTAATTGCAGTTAGCTTTCTACAAGATAATTATTTCAGGTCTGCACCTTATTGCAAACTCAATCCGGAGACTGATGAATGGCCAAATTTCAAAGTCGTCGTCCGAATCCTTGATCCCCTCTGTTATAAACACACTTACAATTTATTTTTGCAGACATTTGATTCAGAAACCTCTTTCCTTGACCTTTCTCTGCTAAAACTTCTCTCAATCTAATTCCTATAGTGTACCCCAAGCTACCGGTATGTCCTTATTTGTTTTCCTCCTAAACATTACGTAATTGTTTACTGTATTTTTAATGAATTCTTGAGACTTTTTCCTGCGGTCTATTAGTCAAGACCTTAGCCTATAGCACTAGGACAAATATAGTTCACACCAGACTACGAGATTTCGTAGTTTTTGGTCTAGTTTTTTTGAGGTTAGCACCTCCTTCTTTTTCACATGCGCACATTTTACAGTCATCTTAGACTTAGTGTTTCAATGAATTTAGTGGACTTAAGGATGGATACTGATACTTTGCTTCCCTGGTAGTGAAAGTTTATCTGTCTCAGCTTTACACACCCCAGCTGAATACGTATTTTTACCTTTGTCATCTCCGACTCTTCTTTTACTTCTCTTAATTATTTTACTTCTCTTAATTACCAATTTCTGTAAATGTAATTTTTAGTCACAAGAGTTGTATCAACCAGCATTATGGACATGGCGATTACTTTACTTCCTAGTTTTGTGTTTACTCCCATTAAATCCTCTTCCGTGGTTTAGTTTTCTTCTTCACTTCAGGGATTAGACAAAATTCCTGTTTCGACTTTAAAGTTTTCAAATATCAGCCCCATCATCTTTTTATGTGCCTCTCCATACTGCTTCTTCTCTAGCATTCATATTATAGTACTGTTATTGGCAAACTGTTTTCGTGGCATTCTTTTTATGCGCGCTTTTCATCTTTCCTTGACATTTTTGATTTTGCCACTTATGTCACCTACGTTAAATTTCTGCCTTATCAATTGACTTCTTTTTTTACCGACACTTTAACTCTTCTCAAAAATTTCACTCTTATATTTCAATTTTGCGGTTACACTTAACCTATGACAGTTCAGGTTTCACATTCACGTTTAACTTTAGTCTTAGAAGTAGCTATCCTCATTCTGTAGACTTTACAGATTAAATTTAATTTACTGACTGCTTGTTGTAATTTGCCTTCAATGTCTTCGACTATCAGTACGTCTTCTAACAACAAAGTACACTTTATACCAGTGTACATTTTCCGCTCAGTATTGTTCCTTTTCTCCATCATAGCGTCATGCCGTTTAGATTAATATTGACATAGTGTGTATTAAATTGAACTCTTGTCTGACACTCTGGTTTGTGGTGATGGAATCTTCAGCCGTTCCAGAGCCTTTGTTTGTCCGTATACGTTTCTTATGAGCGTTTTCGGTATTCTCTTGTATCCAGTTCTTCCCAAGGTGCGATAAAATCTATAAGCGTCTCTTTGTTAAATCTGCAACGTTTATCAATTAACTGTTTCGTTATAAATACAGTCTTACTGCATGACCTAAACCCATTCTGTTCTTCTAAGATTAAAAATTCACTACTGGTTTGTAAGGTTTTATTGACGATTTCTGTACATAACTGTCTAAGAGCTGTTTCTATAACAATATTGTATTTAAGGTGTCGTATATATATATATATTATAACCACCAAACGTAGAAGTAAAAGTATTTGGCAGTACCGCCAGTTCATTAATGTCTAATACCACGTATGGTGTAAACACAAAATTGAGATTAAAATCTGTTTAAAAATAAATAATGCTTTCAAATTCAACGAGAAATTGCATCTGTCGGTAATTGAGCCTGAATCGGTAAGGTGATTTCACCAATCTATACTATATGGACATAAAATTATAGCCCAATCGCGGCACCACTTCCAGATTCAGATTCATTAGTCGGTTCGATTTAGTGAACGAGATTCAATCAAAATCACGCCGTGCCGCGAAGCAAGTCGACACGTCTTCGAACGCAGATGGGTATCGATATTTAGTCTGCTGCACTCACACAAACGTACTACCTCCAAAATAGTGTTAATTTCATATAATTACAACGGTTTGAAACGGTAAGAGATGGGCGAGCGAGCCCGTGTACTTGTGTGTGTGAGCGCGTCTGGGACAGGGCGTAGCGAAGGCTCAGTCAGAGAGCTAGCTCGGTCATAAAACTGGGAATTACAGCGAGCAGACGAGTCGCGCATATAACATAACAAGTTGGTCGCTTCGGACCGTAAACTTGGCCCTAATCATAGCTATTACAACATTTATTTTGTTCCAACCAACACTCCTCTTTTCTTACATACACACACAGGGCCGCGCGCGTACACGCACGGCGAAACAGACGCACGCCAGACCTTACGTACGAGTTATTGCAACCGCGCGATTTCCAGGACAATAGATAGGGAATTCGCATATTCTGACAACCATTGATGTAGGAAAAGTTCGGTACTCATGACTGCTATCGATAGTAATAATTATAATTCACTGTTACGTAATAGTTCACTTAGGTGGGGTGAAGTCCAAATAAATTATTCTTTACCGCCTTACTTTTTCGAAACTGTTGAGGTATGGGTAAAAATAATGAATAATTTAAGTACAGGAGCAAACACACGCTGTATTGAAGGAACAGTTTAGTAGCAAGTATACATAAAACGGACACATGAAATACACATTACAAGAGCACATTTAAAACTGAACTGAACTTGTCGAGTGCATCTCTATTTATATAGAAAAACAGCTTCCAGATATTTCCTTTTATTTAAAACTTCGAGAACATTACTTTTCTAGACTCTCACAGTAAACGCGCATGTGTGCGGGTTGAGGCCCCCGCCCAGGCAGCTCGACCACCCACCGCACATACAAACTTTCACCTCTACAATGACAGGTACACTTACTAAAAAATGAATGTAGAGTTTTCTAGTATATTCTCAACACTATCCCTAAAACTCTACATTCTCACAATCACATTAATTTTAAAAAAAATTCATTTTTACTCTTAAGTCCAAGTTTAGATCTTAAATAAACAAATTTTGGTTTTGACAAAGCTTTCGTAAGTATATCTGCGACTTGTTCATCACTTTTAACATAATGTACATCAATTTCTCCATTTTGAAAACAATCACGTACATAATTATATTTCACATCAATATGTTTTATCCTTTGATGGAATTCAGGATTACTTATAAGTTTTAATGCACTCATATTATCTATATATAAATCATATTTATCAGTCTTATAATCGCATTCATTAAATAGCTTCTTTAACCACATTATTTCAGTTGTTGCTAATGCTGCACTTACAAATTCTGACTCGGTTGTTGATAATGATACAGATTGTTGCTTCTTACTTCGCCAAATAATTGCAGCATTTGCATACATACAAGCTACGCCAGAAGTTGATTTACGTGTAACTGTATCGCTAGCATAATCAGCATCACTATAAGCTTTAAAGTTGCCATCCTTACAATATAGTAATCCAAAATCAATCGTACCTTTTAGATAACGTAAAATTCGTTTAACAATTGACCAAAGAGCTACACTTGGTTTGTCTAAAACTTTAGACACAACATTTACAGCAAAACGTATGTGCGGACGACTTACAATTTGCAAAAACATCAAATTGCCGACAGCTTCACGATAAGGTACATTACTTACAATAGTTTTTGATAAATATTCAACATGATTACAATCAATTCGCGTGGATACAATATTAGCTTCTGACATATTAAATTTTTCTAAGATTTTGTTAATATAAGTACTTTGATGAATGAAAACAGACCCATCATTCAATCTACAAATTTCCATTCCAAGATAGTTAGTAACTTCTTTAGTACTAGTAATTTTAAATTTTTTACTCAAATCATTCAACAATTTATCAATCAAACTTTCATTTGAAGCTGCAATAAGTCCATCATCAACATAAATTGCTAACAAGATCTTATTATTATTTTTGTTATATATGTATAAACATGGGTCACCCGTACTTTGACAAAAACCTAAATTTACAAGAAAATTAGTAAAGTGCTCAGTCCAGCATCTTGGTGCTTGTTTTAAGCCGTATAAACTTTTCATTAATTTGCATATGCGTGAGCTTCCATCATCAAAACCTTCAGGTTGTTTCATATATATATCTTCCTTTAAGTCACCGTATAAAAAAGCCGTTTTTATATCAAATTTACCGATATGTAAATTTTCACGAGCAGAAATACTAAGTATCAATCTTATTGTATCAAAGCGAACAACCGGACTAAAAGTTTCTTTATAATCTATATCTTTCTGTTGCGAATAACCTTTAATAACCAACCGCGCTTTATAACGTTCTGTAATATCTGGATTGAGCTTCTTCACAAAAACTCAACGATTGTTAATCACCTTTTTATCTTTTGGCTTTTCCACTAATACCCATGTCTTATTTTCATACAAAGAGTTCATTTCGCCCTGCATTGCAGCTTGCCAACTATCTTTTTCTTTACTTGTAATTGCTTCGTTATAATTACATGGTAACTTTTCAGCAATAAACGTGATCGGACATCCATAATATTCTGTAGGTTTTAATTTTGTTCTGTCGCGCAATTGTCGTCCAGTTTGATTGTTATCGCTATTTGAAGATTGTAAAGGTTCTCTTTCTTCAAACTCATTTGATTCATTTTTAAGTAAAAGTTCATTATTTTTAGGAGTTATAATTTCATTTTCTTCAGTTTCTTTATTATTATTGTTCAAAGAATTCAGAATAATTGAATCAGCTAATACTCTTTCAGGTTTAAAAAGTACATCTCTACTTATAATGACATCTCGCACTTCCGGAACATATACACGATAACCTTTACAATCCTCATGATATCCGACCAGATAACCCCTCATCGATTTTTTATCAAGTTTCTTACGCTTTTCTTTTGATATATGTACATAACACATGGTTCCAAATATTTTAAATCTATCAACAGTAGCTGTTTTTCCATTCCATAACTCATAAGGAGTTTTATTATTTTGTTTTGTTGGGCCTGTTGTATTAATTACATGTACAGCAGTATTCATTGCTTCTGCCCATAAGAATAGAGGTAAGTTTGAATTTGAATATAACATTGATCGAGCAACCTCTACAATGATTCGGTTATCGCGCTCTGCAATTGAATTTTGTTCGGGCGTATATGGAACATTAATCGAAAATTGTATACCTTTACTATTTAAAAAAGAGATCACAGCTTTATTATCGTATTCTTTACCACCATCAAATTGAATTTCTTTAATATTTGTTGCAAATTGATTCTCAACCCCGATACAAAATGATTTTAGTTTTTCTATTACTTCAGATTTTTCTCGAATAAAATGAATTTCTCTATAACTTGAAAAATCGTCTTTAAAAGAAACAAAATATAACTTTCTACCGAGAGACTCTACTTCCATAGGACCACAAACGTCAGTATAAATTATTTCGCGAGTTTTAGTGGCACGATCGATCTTTTTGTGAAAAGGCAATCTATGATTTTTGCCATAAGCGCAACCTTCACAAAAGAAATTTCCATCCGTAAATTTTATATTTAGATTTTTCAAAACATTCTTCACATGTTTTACATTTTGATGGCAAAGTCTTTCGTGCCATAATTGTAAAACATTACCGTTGGCAATGCTCGATCTACTCTTTTGTTCTACCACGTTACATTCTTTTGGAATTAAAGTTTGAATGTCTAATTTTAGCAAACTACCAGGCTCATATTCGGAACCAGTTACAAGAATTTCATTACCATGCTTTGAAGTACATCTCGTAGCATTATGTGTTATTTCATAATCTATACCCCTTTTACCCGCATATTTAACAGAAAACAGATTATACATTGAATCAGGAACATATAATACATTATAGATAGTACCTTCTACTCGTTCACTATTTTTATAAGTTTCAAAGTCAATATTACCTTTACCATATGCAGACATTGTCATACCGTTGCCCATTCTTACACTGACTGGTGCTGTATATTCTTCGAACGTTGAAAACCATTCTCGATGCTTCGACATATGATCCGTCGCACCCGAATCCACAATCCAGAGATCATCCCGATTGCCACAGCTGCCTTTGTCACCTATTAGTGCTATCCTCGATGTTGATTTCTTCTGTCCAGAAGACGAGTTACTTCTTTCTTGATTATTCGACCATCTTCGCTGTCCATTATTCTTATTCATGAAGCAATTGTTACTTTTATGACCTTTTCTTTTGCACGTATACCACCTGAAGCAGTCCCTTTTTAAATGACCTTGTCTTCCACAATTATAACACTGCTCTTGTTTCAAATTATTCTTCTCATATTTATAAGAGTCATTCTTCTGTTCCTTATGACCGATTTTCAGATTAGCTAGCAACGCTGTCGTCTCTTCGTGTACTTCCTTTTGCTCTTGTAATCTAAATTCTTCTGCCATCAAGCGCTCAGTCAAATTTTCGAGATTCTTCTTATCGTCAGATACCGAATCGCAAGCACTGTGAAAATGATTAAACTTTTGTGGCAAAGTTGTTAAAACACAAGTCATCACCATAGTCTTTTCAATTTTCCCCCCGAGATTTTTCATTTTTCTAGCCAACTGTTCTATTTTTGAAATATTATACGTAACACTTTCACTCTCTGTCCACTTAAATTCTTAAAAAATTGTTTTTGAATCATCGACAGATTTTCATCAGATTTTAGATCATATGCTGTATTCAATTTGTCCCACATCGAGATCTTGGCAGTAGAACAACCCATTATAAGTTCGAGAGGCTTTCTCTCCACTGTTGTAACAATTAACTTTCTGGCAATTTTGTCCGCCTTCTTGAACTTTTCCAACAACGTGTCACGTTCTTCTGCACCTGCAGCTGGCTCGGCTAATCTTCCTTCGCAAACATCCAGCACATCATCATCCTCTTCCATCAATGTGCGTACTACGAAGCGCCATTGATGCCAATTATCTTTGTCTCGAAATTTTTCAATTTTTATATTCGGTTCCATTTTTGCACAAATATTTTATACTTGCACTCCAATTACACACTGCACTCCGATTTTAAAATGCCACTGGCCCCATAACCTGTTGAGGTATGGGTAAAAATAATGAATAATTTAAGTACAGGAGCAAACACACGCTTTATTGAAGGAACAGTTTAGTAGCAAGTGTACATAAAACGGACACACGAAATACACATTACAAGAGCACATTTAAAACTGAACTGAACTTGTCGAGTGCATCTCTATTTATATAGAAAAACAGCTTCCAGATCTTTCCTTTTATTTAAAACTTCGAGAACATTACTTTTCTAGACTCTCACAGTAAACGCGCATGTGTGTGGGTTGAGGCCCCGCCCAGGCAGCTCGACCTCCCACCGCACAATACAAACTTTCACTTCTACAATGACAGGTACACTTACTAAAAAATGAATGTAGAGTTTTCTAGTATATTCTCAACAGAAACAATTTTAAAATCTTACTGTAAAAGGTGGATTAAGAAATGTGATATTTTTTACAGAAGTGATTGAAAAATTAAACTGCAATATATACACAGTGGAATTTTTACTTTTCACCGAATTAATAGCAACAGTACTACAAACGAATTACAGTATTATTTTGCTTTTATGTTTTAAAATGGAAAACACAAGTTTTGTAAACGAGTGGTAAGTCGCCGGTCGACTTCCTGGTGGTACCATAAAATCAAGGTGTAGTTTTAGTCCCCAGATCGACCCAAAATGTAGAAATGACCATCTACAATACCTAGTTTAGAAACAGGTGACGAAGCGTAGTGCTGGCCACATTTTTGCCGTCTGCTCAAACTGTTAACCAACGTACGATTTCCTGATTATTTTAAGAAATTTAGATGGTACCCAAAAGGAGTCTATAATTATTTACGTTGATAATTTAAAGAATTTCAATATAATAATGTGACTACATTAGCGTACTTTTCTTGCCAAAATGGATCATGCAATAAGGAAGTGACTGTCTACAGTTTTTATAGAAGTTTATTTCACGCTTTCGTGTAAAATTAAAAAATAATAATGGAAGAAAGCACAAGTGATAAAAAATCCCCTTCCTTATTTAATTCGGAGGTTTTCATGTAAAACAAACACAACCTTCTGCAAACACAAACATCTTGATGTCTTGTGACTTGATTTTTCTGGTGGGCCTTTGTGTTTAGTGATTCTATAAGCTTAAGAGGTTATGTAAATAATAAAACTGGACAACAACGATTTTGTTAAATTAACTGTAGGCCTATTGCCTTCAACCGCATGAAACGAAAATGTACAAAAGAATACGGGACGTTGAGATTAGATATTAATATAGAAAAAACTGAATATCGTTGTGTTGTTCAGGGGAAACAGAATAACTGACACCAATGAAGTCACTAATTACAAACTTTAATTAGACACAAACAATAGTTAGAAATCAACAAAGGCGCTCTTATACAATAATTCAAGTTAAATTTGTCCAACACACAACAATAAATGTAACCTTATTATACTTTCGCACTAATTAACAAAATGATCACTTCCCATTAAACGGCAAGAATCAATTCGGTCTGCACTTGTAAAATCACCAGGTGTAACTGATCCGGCAGCTTCGAAATCCAGTATTTATACTCCGGGGCCACCTTGCATTGTAGTGACGTAGCGGACTGGGATGTCGGACGAACAGTCGAATGACGCCTGGTAGGTGCAACACGAATAACTTAGAGCAGCGTTTCTCAACCTATGGGGTGCGACCCACTGAGGGCGTTTGGAGGGTCGCGAAGGCGTGCTCGAAAATTTATTTACTGTGTCTTAAAAATATATTACGTATTTAATTTTTTTAAATTCAGTATGTATAATTAGTTTAAATTTAAAAGAAGGGTCAAAGTACTCGACGCCAACAAAAATGTGATTATAAACTGGGTGCACACCCCTACAAGTAATGCAGCAGCCACATATGGGTCCCACATAGTGTAATATCCTTCAAGTTGGGTTCCGACTTAAAAAGGTTGAGAACCACTGACCTAAAGCGTACGAAATTCTGCCGCGCAGAATGATCTCTAAACGTCAGGAACAGCTTCGAGCGTTGCACGTAGGCACTTTTGTTGTTTTTTAGCTCAACGTAGTAATATGTATATCGGAGAAAAGCAAAAATACATCAAACCGCAAGCTGACGAAAGGAAGAGAAATGTAATGAGTGTAAGTTTTCAGAAAGGTTGGACACTGCAGTATACAACAACAACAACAACAAATCAACCTGACAGAGAAACTATTAGTCTAATAAATGGGATGATAGCATTACAAAAAAATTTAAAAATATGTATAATAAAATCGTAAATAATACAATAATTTACAGCTCGGCTGTACGGTCACTGAAAGATAATAGTAAAAACCGTTAAGACCAACTAAAAGGGATTTTTGAAGAACAGCAGTCGAAATAGAAAGGATAACAAACGGCCGAATAAGAGAAATTATTATAGGTATTAAATATGTCAGTATATGTGGAAAATAAATATATTATATATAGTCTACAAATGACGTCAAAAATAATTATTCAATTTGGTATTAACGCTTCCAACGAATTTCAGAAGTTCAAAACCAATGTTGAAACAGTAGTCCAAAGGGAGGAGACCAGGAAGACCAAGGAAAGCATGAGACAGAGGAAGGGATAGATAGGAATATGAGGGAGAAAGGCCTTTAGGATGGCTTGTGGAAGGACCGGAGAGGTGAAGCCTGGAAAGCAGAAAACATCGCAGAACTGACCCGATCTTTGATGCTACATTGTTTGGTTAGTCTTCTGTATTCTGTAACGCAGAATCTAAAGATGGCTCCAATATGTTATGCTGCCAGATCTAATTTATCTAACTGACATATTTATACTTCAGAAAAACATGCCTGGATTAACTTGTGAAAATAGCGAAACGAAATCTTTGAAAAACACTTTTTTGACCTCAATTATTGATCTGGTTTGTGATTTCAATTTGTCCAACATTCAGATTCATTGATGCGAAAACTTAAAGTTTAAAATCTGCTTGAAAAATCGAACTTGTTTCCGATCCGTCAAAAATTTTAGTAGGCTTATATTTTCTGCTTTCAATTGATTAATGTATGCCTACATCAAATCGAAGTTAGGGCCTAATGTTAATCTTATTAAAGCTTCATCACAAGAATTCTGTTGTATTATAGCAGCGTAACAAGAAGACCGGAGATTTGTCACAGATTCTCTACAACGTTTAGGGAAATGGTAGTCACTTTCCTTCGCAACGGAGATGAGAAACCGTCATGGCGTACAGAATCACAAGCAGGTAACAAACACAGCATGCAAGGTACACGAGCGGGACGCCAAAGGCGATATCCCTTGGCTCTAGGGCGTCGTTACAGAGTCGTGTTGCTTTTCACTTGAGGAGAGTCAAAAAAAAAGGAATTCATACTGAAATGTTGCCAATGAAATGTATCAAATCTGAAAAGAAAATTATATTTTCTCAGCCTCTTGTGGGCCCAGGAAAGTGTATACTCTTTCCTCCATTTACACAAAATGTAGCTTAACCAAACAGGAATGACTCGTTATGTCAAAGGTTTAGTTACATGATGAGCAAGTTTTCTAACAATAGTGACACAATAACGATAGAGGGGATTGTTTGTTTTTAACAGAAAGCGACGAATATGATGAACGCGTTCAATAAGGAAATGAACAACGGAAACTAGCGGACAGAACTCGACATTTCTTATAGTCTAATAGAAACAGAATTTGGGCTAACTGCACCCCCATTAAACGGCCATGGCGCGGTCGGCAGCCACTACGGGTCGGACTTGCTACACCACGGGGCTTCCCTCCGTGGGCAAAATATCTGCATTTCATAAGGCTACTTCCCCTTATGAAGCCGACGGCAAACTAGCGAGCGGCGTCTCTGTCTAGTAATACCTTTCTACTTAGCCGTTCGGAGTCGGCGTTATCTGTAGGCCCCACATACCTCTGAGGCAATCTGTAAACACACACACACACACACACACACACACACACACACACACACACACACACACATACCGAGCGAGTGTAGGAAGAGAGGTACAAATCAGTCCTAAGAGAAGCAATCCTTTGTCGTAACAGGACATTGTAATTCTACCACTAACAGAAAATAAATAAAATTTTATTCAGGGTTTATTCAGAACCTTTGATCTCTAGAAAACTTTTCATACGCAGATTTAACATAATCGAAAAGTAGCCCTGCTATAAAATCATATCAAACAAATTTTGTAGGCCTATAAAAAATGAAATGCTGTTGACCAGTGTGATCACTGTTTTAAAATCTGTTTGTATGACCACGCAAATAGAAAACAGATACCATTTCACATGTCTTTGCTATTTTATTTCCGGGTTATTTCTATTTTTGCGTTTTCTAGAATATTATCAGAAGTGTTTTTCTAAGAAATAAACAAACTTTAAAAATGTTAATAAAAAGTGACAAATAGGCTCTGTAACGGAGAAATATAATTAACACAACAGTGTTCCAGTTCTGTTTTACATAAAAAAGTGGATCAGCCGAAACTCCAATTCAAGGAATCAGTTATTTATGACCACGACCTTATCATGTTATCTTAACACATTGTTGTCAAACTTGTTTTTTTATAAACAACTCCAAACAATTTACTGGAATCTCAATCCAGACGCATTCGATCGAATTGTTAACTAAGCAGATGCTATAGTTCAATGGGATACGAATCCGGGACCCGTATATAACTTTGAAACAATTTTCTCGACCGACATAAGATAATAAGTATCAACAAGGTGTAAGTTTAGTATTGATAAGTTGATAACTCGAAATAAAATCTTCTGTTAACGGAGCAAAACTGTTAATTAATTACAAAGCAATAATGAAAATTATTATTAGAAACCATACCACCATAACATTGTCTACGAGGCTTTTTCTCTTTAGTTATTTTACTTCATTCGGCATTACAAAACAGCCAGGTTCGTGAGTGTTTTCATGAATTCTTTATTTTTTATAATAATTCATTAAAAACACGGACGTAGCTCTGGCTGTGATTCCAGGTTGTTTGGGCCGATATTTGAGCCTGGATTTATATCTAAGTTATATATAAATTATACATATAAGCGTGTTTAATGACGAATTGTTGTCCGTTCCTATAGAATGTTTTTTTACAAAAAAAATGAAAATAAAACTAGGCCTAATAACCTAAGTCACAGAAATGATATAAAAAAACGTTCTGTGCCCAGCCACATGTGTCTGATTATATTGTTTCCTTCAGTTACAACGTATTATAAATTTATTTGAATTATTATTTCTGCGAAATTGGAGGATCTCCTTAAACATTTCAAGAACATTGGTTCGATTAAATGAAATAAATTCCCGTGATTCAACATGATAAAACAAACCTAACCCGTCAAAGACTTCTCTAATAAAATCGTCTAAAAAACACATTATTAGAGAAAATATATTATTAATCTGTAATGCAGGAGAAGTACACGTACGCATACTCTAAAAAGTCGAAATAAAGTCAGCTGCGTGGCAACAAAAAGACAAAGGGCTATGGAAGCCGAGAGCGGATCCCATAAAGGTAGAGCGTTTCCAAGAACACAGCCTTGGTACGTGTATTTCGTTTAAGAAGCGCGCGCTCCAACACACACACTAGCTCGCAGATGACACTGTAAAATCAACAACAGGTTCTTGGAAAAAATAATAATAAACTCATGTGGCAAAGGATAAAGTTATTATACAGCAGGCTTTGCGCGTAATAAAAGTCAAACGACGGGAGCTGATTTCCTCTGATCCGGTCGCAGCAGAATGTCCTGTGACGACGGACACTCATTAACCCGTGCACCGTAAATCAAAGGCGGCGACGATATTAATGTCATCTGCAGACGACGAAAAAGGAGAACAAGAAGTCAGATTCAACGGAACAAACCTCTTATACTTTCTATTCCTCGTATTACATTCATTTGAGTCTTCTGCCTTTGAATTTTCGGGATAATGTTACTTTTTCAGTCCCATGTAATTTAATATCACAGTTTTTACGCTATAAGAAAAATGTTAGTTTTAAGCAAATCATATTTTACAATGCTTATCAGAACAATTAGTACTACGATGCGTTATCCTGGAAAAATGAAAATCTACATATATTTTTTAGTTATTATTATTTAAAATATCACCCTACTCCTCCTCCCTCTCCTCCTTCTCATCATCATCATCATCATCATCATCATCATTTCGGCGTCGTTATCATTATCATTACATGATCGTTATCAACAATAACTTTTATTTTTGTAATTATTGGTGTTACCTTCGTTGCCTTTTTATAATAACAGATGTTATATAATTAAGAAATATGTCATGGTTTCGTTCAGGACACTGGCGTTAATCATCTTCGTAGTTTAACTGTCTCTAGAAGATAAGAGTGTTGTGTGCTTGTGTGCGTTTGGGGAGGCTGGGCGGCGGGTGAGGGGGTGCCAAGGTCCGCACTAAATTAAGAAACAAGTCGCAAGGCGCGCGATATACTGTTATGGATAGCCTCAATATATCATCGGAAACTTCCCAGGAGACTAAGTCTTAGTCTGAATGACGGAGGTGGGGTGCAGCGAAAAACCCAACCAACCTACCGTGTCTTGAGTACAGTATGCGTGAGTATATAAGACAATTCTCTTGCGGATCTCTCTCTCTCTCTCTCTCTCTCTCTCTCTCTCTCTCTCTCTCTCTCTCTCTCTCTCTCTCTCTCTCTCTCTCTCTCTCTCTCTCTCTCTTCACAAATATGTCTTCATTTTTATTTTGACAGATAGATGGGTACGCTTCATACTAAATGTGGATCATTTTGTTTGCATATAACTTTTGTTTCTAGATTTCACGGTTTGTTTTCATCACTGGGTCATAAATACTTCAACGTTATTTTTTTTTTAATTTCATTATTACTTAGTAGTATGCTGTCAATGCTAACAGTGGTCGGAGTACTAGACTCTAGTTACTAATTTGTACAGAACAACGTTAGAAAAATAACCAATGCTTTACAAAAACGCTGTAGACCTAAATGAAATAAATCACAATTTTACATTAGTAAACTCCCGTAGCCGCAGAACTGTCTCACTGTTTTGAAAGAATTTATTTTTTATCATATAAATAGCAGAAATAGGTAATTTTTCAATTATCAAAACGTTACTAAAACTTCAATTACCTATTAATTTTTTTAGTAAAATGATAACTGTAGCAATCTTACAATAAATACTAAAATTTCGAACTACTGTGTTGGCATTTTAGTTAAAGTTAAACCATAATGTCTAAATGTCAAATAATTTAGTCCTAGCTAAATTATGTTTATGTACATGTATATATATTATGTCCTAGATTATGTATGTTTTAGTAGATTTCTATAAGCCTTTGTCTAATGCATTTCACAAATATATAAAAATAATGGCAATATGTAACGTTTTTTTGCAAACGTTTATGAAATCTTCTAAAAATCACACACGTTATTAGAGAAAATATATTATTAATCTATAATACTGGAAAAGTACATGTATACCTACGCGTAATCGAAATAAAGTCTGCTGCTTGGTAACAAAAAGAAAGGATTATTGAGTCGGTCCAAAATTTAAAAGGGGTATTAAGAGATATCAATTTTGTTAAATTATTAAATAACTTATACCGAGTTTAGACATTGAATAAGTTCCCGGTAACCTAATGTCACATATAGGCTTTTTCAATTTTCTTAAAAAATTTACTTCCATTTTCAGAGTAAACATTAAATTCGTAATTTGGGTTAAAATTCCGTTTAGTCTGATGCTTAACATTTTTTACGATTTTTTTTTTTAATTTGATCCACTTTTTGTTGGGTCTTGGCGTACCAAAATTTTGAAATTTCCAAAACTAAGTAGGCCTACTATATTCTGATTAAATGGTATTTTATTTCTGACCTCACATGGACTTTGCGATTTTTCAAAATTTACCCTTTCACATTTTTGCCTTCCACATCCTATGTTGGGGGGAGGGGATCAATCTCAAAAGTAATATGAGACTGTAGGGTAAACATATGGACGTGCGTGCCGTTTTACGAACACCTGTTGATACGTTCTGCACATCTTGAGTCATAGCCTAAACAGACCACACGCTCGAGTTTAAACTGAGAATCGCTTCACTCGTTCAAAAATAATTTTGTAATTTTGGCCATCCTATGAGTACTAGCAATAGTCGTGAAACATTTGTATCAATTGAGAGTAAAAGAAATGAAGATCTGAGAGGGATAAAGAACTGTATCAAACTGGATATACGAGGGTAGGATGAAAAGATCTGGGCCTGACACAGACATAGCGCTACTATGCTCATTATTTTGACCGTGTTGTATGATTTCATCCTTTGTAGCTCTAGTTTCGATGAGTT
This sequence comes from Magicicada septendecula, assembly GCA_034769895.1. Classification (NCBI taxonomy): domain Eukaryota; kingdom Metazoa; phylum Arthropoda; class Insecta; order Hemiptera; family Cicadidae; genus Magicicada; species Magicicada septendecula. The sequence continues at coordinate 117,062,007 of CM068375.1, read as the reverse complement.
CAAGTCAATTGTTTATTATTAGTGGCACAGTCCACCGTTGTAATTAGTAAGGCAGACCTAAGAAACGACAGCAGTAGGGAAAATCAGCACACGTCAAGAGACTTATTCAACTTCTGGTAGGGAAGAATAACACAATCCAGACGCTTTCATTCTCCTACTTTCTGCAGTAAAATAGAAATTAAATTTATGTATGAAAAAACAGAAAATAATAGTACTGAGAATTGTACTAAACAGAAGTTGGCTTCCTGATAATTCATACATGAAGAACTTACTCAAATAAATGTGTGTGTGTGTGTGTGTGCGTGCGAGAGAGAGAGAGAGAGAGAGAGAGAGAGAGAGAGAGAGAGAGAGAGAGAGAGAGAGAGAGAGAGAGAATACACTAACAAGCAATTGTTGGTTTCGTGTGAACATTATTATCATATATCACATGCGAAGTAAAATATCATATATAAATTATGGATAGCTCAACTCCCATGTGACACATTCTGTTGTATGAAGAATCGTGTCGTACAAGAACGAAAATTTTCATTGTTGAGCATATCAGAGTCGATTTCGAAGACAAGTTTCTAAAATTTTCAACATACAGTATTTTGCACCTAAAACTACAGCTTATTACGTTTTTTTTTTTTATCCAGCACGAATTGTGAGTCTGATGAAAAAGCCACCTGGCCGGAATAGTTGTGTAAAGGTAGGTGTTTGAAGGCGCCACTACAGGAGCTCTGTCTGGTGTCAGAACTATCAATCATTCCGGAATGACACTTCATGTGACGCTAAGAGCGGCCGCGGGTCTGACTATTCAACACCACCACCACTCCCGGCTTCACTTGTCACACACACACACACACACACATTACTACATTCAATCTTGATATCCAAGTAATTACCGACGCATTATACTTCAGACATCAACTTGTTCTCTCTCCCCCGTTAATAGCCTTTTGTGTTATTGTTTCTTTCTTGTGATCACGTTTACGATTTTCGTAGTTGTTCAGATGGGCTACTTTGATACTCTAAAACAATTTTCGTTGTATACTGTATCGATATTACTGTGTCAAACACACAGGGTATGGTTAAGAGCGATCTGTGAAATCATTCGTGATTGCTATATTCTGCACGATCGGTGTCGATTTCTCAGACCATGTCAATCACGAAGGTGTACAAAAACAATAGCGAAATCGAAACGGAACTTCCAACTGTTATATGAGGAGACACGTGTTCGCAAAAATACTCATATTCTTTTTCATTTATTTAGGCAGTTTGTTTACTTGCGAAGTGTTTATGAGGTCATGGCAGGCTGTCCAAACAAGCTGTACTCCCTGGTGTGTAAGTAATATGCTTCAACCTTCTAATATTACACTAGTCTATTGCTAATATATACTATCTGCGGTCTGTCTTGATTTTATGGTGCTTACCAGAATAATATAAATCTGACTTGTTAATCGAATGTATGTTTACATTCAGACACACACACCTTGATTTTACTTCCATGTTGCATAAGGAAATGGAAGTATTGTGATGGCGAAAAAAATCGTGTTCGACATAAGGGCTGATTCTGATTATACTACCCTCAAAACATGCAAAAAGTCATTTTTCGAAAAGTGTCTCTGTGTGTGTCTGTCTGTGTGTAGAATTTTTTCTACGGCGAACGATAATTGCCGCAAATTCAAACAGAATCAAATAATGTTTTGCATACAGCCCTGCATTTTAGAGGACTCAAAGCCTATTGTTTTTGGTGAAGATCGGTTAAGGAAAAGTTTATTTGCAACGTTTTACGTTTTAACAAGAGTAAAGTGTTTAATAATCCACTGTAGAAAGGTAGATGAAATATCTATAAATGAAAAGGGTAGTTGAAGGGGGAGGGGTAATTTTTTTTATAAATTAAAATGGTAGTAGATGATGGAGGAGGTAAATTTTTATAAGTTTTATATGTGTACTACGTTATTGACAACAAAGAAGTAGTTTCTACGGAAACATTTCATTTCACTTTAACAAAATTCTATATTTTTCATTTTAATTTAAATTACGTATGAGTGAAAATATATCGTTCCTGGCAGGCAAGCGTATCTCAATTATGTAATGTTTACTTTTCCAAAATTTTATTATTGTGATTACCGCAATAAAAAGGCCGGCAGGACACACACACACACACACACACACACACACACACACACACACACACACACACACACACATACAAAATTCTCGTTATATCTGGCCTCACTCGTGTTCATTTTATTATGATTGCACGCTTTTTAAATGGAAAGTGCCGAAACCCACACCAACACAACGCGTACAAGTCGAAAAGGTGGACATCGATTTGCTTCCTCTGGATCGCTGGGCAGTGTTGTATTAAAACAATTAATACAATCTGTGTACTTATTTCTATTATGATATGAGAATTATAAACTAATATGTGCATGTGTGTGTGTATGAAAAATATATAAATATTTTTCTCCTTTGGAAAATTGTTTGCCCCTCCTTGAAAATATTTTGACCTCCCTGATGGCTAGTTATTTACTAGCCTGTGTGGAATATAGCGTTATGACATGGATCAGAATGGTGGGTGTTAAACAGGAGACACAAATGTATTAAGGAAGAAATGTTTTTCTGAGGAATTTATAATTATACGGGTGAACAGAATAGTCGTTCAGGAAATCAGAAGACAAATGGAAAGAAAGAAATCAAGACTCGATTTTAAAAAAGAAAAATGACTAGTATAGTATTGACAGGAAAGACTTTGATAACACTATAGACATCCCTCGGCCCCTCGCAGCGAGATTCCATTTTCATTACAGGAATCAGATCGCAGCTACCTTTAGTTAGCTCTTCGTTCGACCTACATAGCCTATTATCCAAAAGTACAGTCCTTCCTCACGAAGGTTGAGGATAGTCTTAATCCACCTGACATGGTGGTACCATTTTAGCTGATACGTAATTTTTTCAGAACTCAAGCATCCACTTATTTAATTAATATTTAAATGATTTTAAATACAAATTTTAGGACATGGAAGTCATGTATGGTTATCCATACCGATTTTTTCTATGACGAACGAAAACTGCCGTAAATTCAGACAGAATCAAATAATTTTTTGCATATTTACCTGAGTTGTAGAGGACAACAACTCTTAATTTTGGTGAAGATCAGTTAAGGTGTAGGGGTAGTTTACCTGCAACGTTTTATGTTTTAACAACAGTAAAGTACTTAATTTTTATAAATAAAGTATCCTGAAAAGGTCATAATAATCCACTGTGGAAAAATGTAGATGAAATATCTATAAATTAAAAGGGTAGTTGAAGGGGGGTGGGGGAATTTTCTATAAATGAAAATGATATTTGAAAGGGGAGGTGATAAGTTTTTATATGTGTGTACTACGTTATCGGCAACAAAGAAGTATTTTGTTGTTAAAATTCCTTCCCGGGTGAAAATCGAGTGCGCTAACGTGAGGTGACATACGTTAGTGTCCACAGTACTGTGGTCAAGGCTGAAGAAAGAAGTAGTTTCTATGGAAATACCTCATTTCAAAAATGATTTTAAATGTAAATCTTAGAACATGGAGGTCATGTATGGTTCTCCATACCGATATTGTGTACTACATTATCGGCTAAAAAGAAGTAGTTTGTTGTTAAAATTTCTTCCCGGGCTGTTTGGCCGTGGTCCAATGTTTTCTGCAAAAACAGACGTTTCGGCAGTGCCAAGTAGTTTGTTGTTAAAATTTCTTACCGGGCTGTTTGGCCGTGGTCCAATATTTTCTGCAAAACCAGACGTTTCGGCAGTGCCATCGACTGTCATCAGTGAAAATCGAGTGTGATAACGTGAGGCGGTATAGGCTACGTTGTAACACCTCGTGTATTACTGATAATTATCTTCGTCTTTACCTGTACTGTTTGAATCAATGAAATAAAAGATTTAAAAATAAAAATTGTTTGTAAATTTTTTACTCTTTCTTTTTTTTATAATTAATTATTTTGCCTTTATTGAGTTAATTTATATTTTAAATTTTATTTTATTTTTATTTTTGTTTATTTAATTTTAATTAGGGTTCGGGTTAAAAATGTATAACCATCTACATTTAATTATTTCTTACTCTCCTCTTAATCTCAATCGTGTAGTAGAATTTAATTTGAAGAAATGTTGTGCGTTAGCTGATTCTAGTTGACAATCGATTCGTAATATAAGAATTACCTACTTCTTCGTTTCGCCCAGCTGATGTTATTCTTCGCAAGTGTTTCTTCTTGTATAACTGAAATTCTTCTAACTTACTTATTTTTATAAATAAAACGCAACTAATTGATAATTAATCTCATTTAATGCAAATTGAGCAATTAATCGACTCTTGGGTCGATATTGTGATTCCCGGTTCGACTCCTCAATCTCAGGTCAATTGCAAACAAAAGTAATTTAAATAAAATTAATATAAGAATGATTTGGGTTCTTTGAACTGTTACTAAAAGTCAGAAAGGAATTTTTTCTAAAAAGTGCAATACAGTACTTACAAATAAATTCTTAGTTATTAACACATAAATATTTGATTTTTTTTTTGTCAGGAGATATACAACAGTAATTAAACGTTTATGTGACCAAAGCTTAAAAGATGGCGTCAGTCCGTCTTCATTGGAACGACACGATCAGTTTTAGAAAATAGCCGCCATGTCACACCTCAAATTTTATGTTAATGGTTTTTTGAAACTTTTCCTTAAATAAATGATTCTTAAATTGAGTGTCCACAGTTATAATAGTTGTTAATCACTTTTTCTTCGTTGTATTGTAATTGAAACGGTGTTGTGAGTTTATTATAATGTGGATAGGTGAGTTTATCTATAATGTTTAACAGTGCTTAGGTTAGATAGTTAGGCTCACCAAATTTACGCAGGAATGTTCAAATCATACTTTACTTGTTCTTTTGCGTTCTTGATTTAAGGAATTATTATATCTTCAAATTAATATGAGTATTGTTTTTTCTTATTTTTCGGCTGGTTTCTTCTCAACATATATTTTTTTTTTATTTCACTTAGATCTGATACTTTGAAATTTTAGTTTTTTGCTGTACAGAGCTGACCCGCTCGTCTTTTTGTCTAACAATCCACTCTCACCGTTTCTTCATCATTCAAAAGGATTTGACCAGTTTTTGTCAAATTCTGATTGGTTCATTGGGATGAACTCTGAGTCATGTGACTGTGTTTGTTCAAAATAAAGTGCCCCTTCACCTCCCAGTCTAATTTACTCTCTAGTTACAATATAATTTTACTTAATTTAGTCTACTTAGTTAAATTCCTTATTTTATTCTGAACAATTTGATACTAGACATGATATCATTACCCTCCATATTAAGTGATTTACCGCTTTTACAAAAGACTCTGCTTATAGGCTTTTTTAGTCATTTGACTTATATAGAATTATTCTAAATTTCTTTAATTGTCTACTAAGTTGTAGTTATTATATAAAAAGAAAACATTGAATTAACAATTCTTGCTCATTTCATTACTTAACAGTGGTTTGATCATGTATTAGGTAATTTGAACACTACTTTTAATGTTTGATCTTTTTTAGGCCATAGTTCTTTAATACAATTGAACCGGTCTAAAATTATCGTGTAAACCCCTTGATTACTTCCAAAAAATATGATTACAATTGTAGTAGATAACCTATTTGTTCATTTTACAATATTGCATGGATTTACATTATTTTATCCCCTTGTTTACTATTTATTTACAATAGTTATGGGTTTCGATATTGGCCTATGTACTGGTATTAGTTTTATGAACAAGTTTACAATCATTTCTAATTACAGTTACACTTTCTGACTGATTTACTAAGAACTCTTTAACAGTTAAGTTGTTACATTAATAACCTTAATAACTATGAGAACCAACTTAATGTTATATAACAATAGATTAACAGAACACATTATATCTTATCCTATTAGTGTACTTTCAGGCCTACATGGCTCTAAGTTTGATTGAACATACAAGTAGCTAAAACACAAATCTTACTAAAACTATTCTATTAATTAACATTAAATAAGAATATTTTATTCAGTTCACATTGTTTTTATATCATTTCACTCATTATTGTTTTGTTCTCACTTATGGCATCCCCTTACTTTGTACATTGGTATAATAATGTATTACATTACTTTGGCCTATAGGTTTTGGGGACTTGGAATATAAATTCCCATTGTAACACTAGTTTCTCACATGCTTTATACTTGCATTTTACTGGTGATATTAAAGGAAAAGGAAAAACACTTAGTTTCTTGTGTTATCACTAGTTAACATTTCACTGATGTGGTTTTGTTTGTCACACAGTTAGATAAATGTGTTCACTCATTTTTTTTTATTATCTGGCCCCTTCCTGGTCACCTCCTTATGTAAGTATGATTCCAATTTTAGTTACATAGTCTTATGTCTAACACTTCTCCTTAACCTAAGGTACATTGTTTCATTCTTTAATAGTATTGTACTTTTTGTTATTTTATAATGGATTTACTCTTATTTCTATATTATTTTGTTTATTTGGTATGTATTTTCTTTATGTAATGGGAAGGAACGTCACGTTACAATGTTAATGACCACAGTACTGTGGTTAAGGCTGAAGAAAGAAGTTGTTTCTATGGAAATATTTAATTTCGAAAATGGTTTTAAATGTAAATCTTAGAATATGGAAGTCATGTATTTCTTTGCTCATGATGTAACAGTCTTAAATGATGAACGTTCAGTGAAACTTAAACCGCCAATAGGTTAGTAGTAGAATTTTCTTATTTATTTTCATTATCATTTGGAACATTACCTGGAAATATTGTAATTAAAACATCGGTGTGGAGAATCATACACGACTTCCGTGTTCTAAGATTTATATTTCAAATCATTTACTTGAATTCGGTTCGATAATTTCTAAAAAAATATTCTCCACCCTCAAACTATTTTCACTATTTATAGATATTTTTATTATTATGGGGTAGTCGTTTAATCTAATGTTATTTTCGAGTCACTTTATCTATAAAAATTCGGTACTTTATTCCTATAAAGAATCTGAACTTCGCAGATAATCATCCCCCCTCCTCAACCGATTCCCACCATTAATGATACTTACACTTACATAGAGTAATAGTTTTATCATATGTAATTGCTGAGGTATCTTATCCTTCAAAATTAAATACTCGTACTTTACTTGATATCAGCAAGGAAATTTTCAAAAAATCACTCACTCCCCCTTCAAGTATCCTCTTCATTTATAGATACATCATTTATCACTTTACAGTGGATTAATATGACTTCATTTTAGGGGTACGTATTTATCAAAATTAAGTACTTTATTCTTATTAAAACACAAAACAATGCAGGTAAACTACCCTTCTCCCTTAACCGAACAATCCCATTTTTGATATTTACACTTTTGTTGAGTAATAGGATCATTATATGTAATTACTAATTATGAATTAGTTTATTCGACATAAAAAAAAGGTAGTTTTCAGAAAATTACCGCCTCCCTGCTCAACTACCCTTGTTATTTATAGACATTTCATCTATCTTTCTACACAGCATTATTATGACCTTCTTTTCAGGATACTTTATTTATCAGAATTAAGTACTTTACTCTTGTTAAAACGTAAAGCGTTGCAAGTAAACTACCCCTTCCCCTTAACCGATCTTCACCAAAATCAATAGGCCTTGAGTCCTCTACAACTCAGACACATATCCAAAAAAATATTTGATTTTGTATGAATTTGTGACAGTTATCGTTCGCCCCATAGAAAAAATTCTACATATAGACACAAAGACACACACACACACACACACAGAGACACACACACACACACACACACACTTTCGGAAAATGACTTTTCTTCATGTTTTGAGGATAGTACAATCAGAATCAGCCTTTATCTCGAACACGATTTTTTTTCGTGACACCCATTCTTCCATTTCGTTACGGAACATGGAAGTAAAAAGGAACCTTCAGGTAGCATAGAACTGTATGTACGCCCGAAAACATTGCGCGCACAAGAGCTGATATCTACGCTGTCCTATGCTACACATTCTGCCTGACGCCATACAGTTCCACGTGGCTAGTCGAATACCAGTGTTCGAAAAATTCTTCATAATGATTTAAACATGCATCCGTACAAAATTCAAATATTGTAAACCTTAAGGGACAGTATACAGTTAACCGTGTGACTTTTTTGCCGCCAGTTCTCGTATGTCATAAATAAAAACGTATACGTTATTCACAATACGCTAATAAGTAATCAAACGCATTTCCATCTGAGCGGATATGTAAATAAACAAACCTTTCGGTACTGAGAGCCAAATAACCGTCGACAAATCCTTCGAGAACCATTGTACACTGCTAAACTTACTGTATGGTGTGCAACAGCTTCCTTTGTAATAATCTGTCCTCACTTCTTTGAGGATGGGAATGGGAATTCCATTACTATCACATCAGAGCAATATGTCCAAATGATTAACGAATTTCTGTCTCCCCAAGACGCAGAAAAGTCTGAAATCACACCAAACAGTATGGGAAGGAACCAGCCATAGGGCTAGGCGATCAAGGGATGCAGTTTAACGAGTTACCTTCAGGAGTGGCAACATTTCGTGGCCCGTGAGATTGCCAGCGTGCCATTTATTCTACTGGGGATATTTTGAGAGTAAGGTGTACAATAATCCACCCCCATAAAACATCGAAACACTCAAAGTTGGTGTGATTTCTGTTCACATGTTATACCGTCTAATGGTAAACGTAAAAACTCGACTTCAAAACTGTGTGAGTTGAAATTGTCGCCGCATTCGGAGCGTAGTGTTCAAAAACTTGTAGTTTCTGCGTCTAGTTAAATGCTACTATGTATACTTTCAATTTAGTGTAAATGTTAATTTTACAATCCATAAATAAAAACAAAACTGAATTTTTAAAGTCACCCGTATCATTGACTGGTCCTGTATTTTAAGAATTATTTTTTATAAATGTTTAATGGAATTACATCATAATGGACATCGTAGTACGTTATATTTCCTAAAAACCCAAATTACAGCAATTAATTATCACTATTTGTATAGGCCTAATAGTAAAGCTTTTAGAAAAGAAAATATTTAAATTTTACATTGTTGTAATTGTTAATAACAATAAGTTGTTCGTTTCTAAGCAATTGAAAGAAATTAAATGAAATTATTTAGTTTAATTCAAACAGGCAACGATAACAGATGTGTCCTGGTGGTGTTTCTGCAGATAAATTCAGCTTGTGGCTCCTTTACACACAGCGAAATACTCCAGGTAATGGAATTCTTGCTACTCTGACTGTCACGATTAGGATACGGGCATCACACTCACACACACCCGTTTGGCGAACATGTCCTGTGTTGCAGTCTGCGTGTTGGGGGCCAGTGCAAGGGCGCGCCTTGCATTGACTTCAACACGCACTCTGGTAAGCGCTCGTATGTGTCGCCCGCGCGTACAGACTCACACCGCACCGCTGAGCCGACACACGTCCTGCGATGCAGTCTGCGTGTTGGGGGCCAGTGCAAGCGCGCGCCTTGCATTGACTCCACCACGCACTCTGGTACGTAGCACGCATGTGCGCTCGCGGTGTACACATGCTTCGTTGTTTTAACCGTGGCAATCATAGTAGTAAAATTTTGCAACTGGAGTATGTTCGCAATGGGCAAATTGAGCCAGGGTTGAATTTATTGTAGAGACAACATACAAAACACGTTACATGTTCTGGACTAAGATTGGACAAAATAAATATATACATTTCTGTTGGATACACACATACACCATGTTGAACTTATAATAAATATATTAACAGAAACTACAAATTTTTACTTTTGTTTTTGTTACTTCATTTAATGTATTTCTGTAATTTATAGATTCCATATTGTTACAACACAAATAAACCACCCCAATACCAGGGTGAAAAAAGACGAATCTACTATATAAAAAATAATTTGAATAATAAAATGTTTAACATAAATGAAAATAAAATGACAATAACACGACCAACGACGACACGACCTAACCCAAGTGATTGACCAAACAAACAGGAAAACAAAGAAGAAGGGAAAAAACCGAAACCAAACAAAAATGAAACAAGTTCATGGAATTGAATGACCCAATGTAACATGTTAAAATGAACCCAAAGGAGAAGGTGGAAAACCAAAGTATTAAACAAATCCAATGAAAATGAAACTAAAGTGAAACCAAGGGATAAGAAACAAACCAATAATATAAAATATGTAAGGGAGAAATGGTACACTCAAGTATAATATTGGGAATAAAGCCAATGATTATCCAATATCAGAAATATATATTATTATCAATTAAATAATTAATGTAACTGATTTAACAAAACCCAGTAAAGTAATGTAATAAAAAGAAAAGTACACTAACCCAAGAATTAGAGTTAGATGTAATAAAACTCTATAGAAATATAACCTTAGTAATACTATGTATAATATTTGTAAAGAAAGAAATAGTGAGAAAGTGAGAAAGTAAAGTGACAAAGAGAAGTAATTATAGGGATTACCCACTAAGAAACACTTAATGTAAACAGTTAATGAGTGCAATAGTGAAAGTGTGAAACCCCAAAATGGTTAGAAACCATATTTATGGTAATAAAACGCTTAATAAGCAATAATAAACAATAATTGATTCGTGGTGAATCAAATAATAATTAAGAATAAGGTTTTAATGATAGAGTTAGATGTAAGCACTTCATAATGTGGGATAAACACTGAAGAGTGATGAGGAAACACTATGTGATTAAAGGTGAACCAAATTAATAATTAAAAATATGTGGTTAATGATAATATTAAATGTAAACAACTAGTAATAAGAAATGAACACTGGAAGGTGATGATGACATTGTTAATTAATAAAGGATTTTAAGAAAATTAAGTTTAATTGTAAACAATTGTAATTAAAAGGGAGAATCCCATGAAAAGATAAACAGCTAGTGTTAACATGGATTGAAGGTAGAGTTTAATTAGGAAATAAGAAGTTAATAATGTAATAAATAAACACCCCAGATTGTAAGGGAAAATCAATTAAGTAAATTCAAAAAGGTGTGATATTACTTAACACCCAAAAAATAGTATTTAATGAAATGAGTTGTAAACAAACTTTACTTAATAATTGTTAAATAGGTGTGTGATTATATTTATGAATAGGATATGACTGAAGAAACTGTACAGAGCATACGCCTAGATGTTATAGTTTTGATTGATGAAGAATAGGGAGTGGTAGCCATATTGTTAACAAAGGCAAAATAGATAATGAAGAAGTTAAGACAATAAAAATCTAATTACACTAGAAAATCAGTTAATGTAGAAAATAACAGAACCATACAATTGGGATAATAACAAAACAAAACACATTAGAATAAAATGAGACATCATTTGTATAAATTCAGTAAATATGGTCAATGGCTACTAGTGCCTCTGAAATGCCTAACTGTCAAAACAAATAATTGCAAATTGTATAAAATCCACAAGGAAATTAACAAATCTAAGGCAAGTAACTAGCCAAGAATAATGTGTAAATCATTTTAAAAGAAAAATGTTACAATAAGAACTTAAATTAAAAGAAATATGTAATTAACAAATGTTAACATAATTGTACAAAAGTTAATATCTAATAGAACACAACCTTATGAGGTATTAATTTAATCTTTGAAAGGAAAGACAAACAGTAGTGATAATATTTAATACTCAGGAAGGAAGACAGAAGAATAAAATCAATCAGAAAATATACAGTAATTTTGAATCAAAATTCAAATATAATAACAATGGTAATAAACCATGCTTAGCCAATCAAAGGGGTTTAGAAACGAGCCGTTGGTTACTAATTTTCCGTTATTTCTCATTACTCGAATAATGACGCTTATGTAGTAGGGACGCAAGATTTTGTATGACCTAAATTTTACTTTAAAATGTTTAAAAACTAATCAAAAGTCAAAAACATATACAAGTGAGAAGGAGATGAAGAGTAATAACATTTAACTAATGTCCAGGAACAATTTAAATGAAAATTAAAAGAAGAAATTCCCAAGACTAATCTGAAAAGGACGCCAGCAGCCTAAATCACTCAAAATTGATGAATTTTCCATTTCAAATGAACAACGATCTATCACAAACCTTCTGAACTGATAAGTATCATTTTAATACCCAAATTCCAGGAGTAAAAACACTTTAAATATTTCTCAAATCTATCCAAACTCTCACTATGAATTAAAAATAGTTTCTTTCAAGGATTAAATAAAATAAACTTACATAGAAAAACTTGTTAACTAAAAAATAACCTCGCACTAGATTGCGAACTTTTGAAACACCTATTACTACACTGCAGAACAAATTGTAGCCACACTTTATATTATTTAAGTACGAATAATGTACAGTAGTGTACTTTTTTATTGTAATCATATTTAATGTTTTCCTTGTAATCAAAAGGACTCCAGATTTTGAACGAGTATAATTGTAAACTATAAACCGCAGACATTACTGTAGAGAATAACTCGTTTCAATATCGATTCGTCAAACTGAGATAAAGCGTTTCATGTTTAATGTCGGAGCAAATTTATTAAATAACAAATAATATTATTGTCAAATTACATAATTATCAAACAACCATTAAAGAAACAGTACAGAGTGTAACCATTGTTTTATTTCATAGGAAAGTGTATTATATATGTGTGTGTTAGCGAACTTACAGAATAGACGACGAGCGCTTTCGCTACCTGTTCGATACAGCAAGCTGTACAAAGGCGGGAACCGATTCGAATGCCCCGGCCGTCATCGCTGAAAACACCTTATTAACACATTAATTCATAAATTTAATTGTTTTCAACAAACAATTTGGCGCCACCCGGGATTCACAAACCCCTATGGAATTACAGGTAAGGTTTCCACTCGGTTGTACTGATAATTGTGACAACGCTACGGACTTCGTTAGCGGCAACCATTGATGTAACGACAAGGTGTGAGACGAACACACCACACTAATACATAAAATACCATATACACGTCTTTACAGAGACACACCAGTCGTTTATACTCGTTACAGATTGGCTTCCATCGCGGGGTTTAAACGAAGACGGACGTCTTTTAACGTTACAATATTCATTAATAAATTTGTAAAAAATGTATTAATATATTTGTTTAATTTTTTGTTGTTGGTGTTGCTCCTATCGTAAAAGGTGGCGTTGTACAATGTAGGTTGTATTTTGTAAAAGGCTTAACTTAACAGTTGAAAGTTAACTTTACGTAAAAGTTAAATTACATATTTTTATTGGATTTCGTTGTCCATGACGTATCCGTTTCTTAAATAAATATAATTTTTTACATATTTTTAGTTTGCTTCTTGTTCTTCTCCTCAACCCAGAGGTTAGTGGGCTTGCAACTTCTTCCTTTACGTAGACAGCCTCTTGGTCACCACATACCTTCTTCCTTTTCTTACCCGAACCGTGTAGTCCTATCTGGGACTGGGCCTTCCCCTCCCACTACGCCCTCGATCGGGCGGCGAACCAGTTTGTATGGCATAGCATAGTGAGAACCAGTTTCTATCTCAGTTTTCCTTTCCACAGTTGATCCAATCAGCATTTTTTTTTTAGTTTTATAAGCACATGAATGCATAGAAGTCTCTTTTCTGTACTTACTTTAATACTGTCTTCCCACTTCGATCTGGGTCTGCATCTTCTCCTTTTACCTTATGGTTTTGCTTCCCACGCTCTTCTAGCGTATCTTCGATTTTCTATTCTACAGACGAGGCTAAACCGTCTCAAGTGTGAGCTTTGTATCATATCAGTTAGAGGGATCATGCGATAAAAGCCTTGGTATTATATCTGTTACTATTTTAACTAAACGTTTAATTTCATTCGCATACTTATACCGACTGTTACTTGGTGGAGCTTATTAACAATTTTTCCACATTTATTCTGAATAAACCTTTATGCCTTCCAGAATGAGTGCTATCCACCTCTACTGAATTTTCACTAAACAACTCCAGATCTTATTAGAAGGTGTACGTCAAACAACATTATCGTTAGAATTTAACAGACAACATTTCGACTACTAAACAATCTGTAATCGTCTTCAAGTGTACGGTAAACTATTACATTAAATACAAACTTAAGCCTACTCGAGATTCGTTCACTACCAAGCGTGGATAGCAAATAAAGAAAAAACCACCATCTTCTACAAAGTTAAACACAACTACATAAAAACTATATAAAAAGAACCGTTACTTACCCTCTAAGTCCGCTGGACAGAACCGGGAAGCACCATCACACTGACGCAAGTTTACACAATGTACAATCTTGCGTCAATGATGGTGCTTCTTCGTTCTGTCCAGCGAGCTTAGAGGGTAAGTAGCGGTATGTAGGTAGGACTTATGTGTGGTATATTCTAACGGTGGTATATGTCCGATATAACCCTGCAGATAATGTTCACGTACCACCGAAAGATTGAACTCCAAATCTTTAAGTTTCCAATTTGAGAGTTATAGGCTACTCTAGCGATTCTACGCCCATTCTTTTCCATTCTAATGTCTGTTAACCTCTAGTAATATTGGAAAATATATTAGGTTGTTCCCTGTCTTACCCCCTTCTGTATTTGATAATATGTACATTTTGATTTTTACTTGTGGTTACTTTATTGTCTATGAAATACAATAAACTTATTTATGTAATGAAAGGCAATTTAGCATACATGTTGTCAGTAGTATCCAATTCACTTGTATGAACAGATAAACTAGCCTTTTCAATCCGCCCTGTGACTCCTTGTTTTACAATTGATGACGCACCTCAAAGCATATGCTTCATCGTCAGATATTTAACTATTAGTGTGCTCACAGCGTCTAATCCTGAAGTAGACCTACTTCTGATTAGTTCAAAAACTTAAGTGTAGGCTTTATTACACTTACATAGTGTAGGCTATGTTCAACTATCTTACAATAATCTTTGTGTGTTCGTACACCGGACTCGTTTTAAATATATTTATCTCATTATGATTAACTAGTATACTCCTTGAGCTGCAGAACTCACTCACTATTTTGAACAGAGTACATTTATTATTACATAAATTTCGTGATTAAAAAATGTTCCAATCGCGGGAAAAATTACATACATCCCGAATACTCTATATTTTATTAGTAACGTAACAACTGTAGAGCACACAATCATACAATTAACACAAACACTTAGGAACATTCGGATTTGGGTTACAATTACTTTTAATCTGACACCCAGTTGGATTTTCACATATTTAAAAATAAAATGTGATCTCTTTACTGGTTCTTAGAGTCCAAACATTTTGAAATTTTAAAAGTGAATATTACAATCATAGTTTAGTCAAAATTACTTTAACTTAATATGCCACATGAAATTTTGTGATTTTATCAAACATTTCGCCAACGTGTTAGGCTCTGACGTCCAACGAATTTAGAAATTTCAAAAATGAATACTACATTCAGATTGTGCTTTAAATTACCTTTGATTTAATACCTCACGTGGGATTTTGCGATTCATTCACAATTTTGACTCAACATCCTATTCTTGGAGTGATCACTCTCAAAAACGTTAGGGTAAAGTCTGGACATGTGTGCCAAGTTTTACGAAAATCGGTTGATGCGTTCAAAAGTTATTGTGAAATATACCTCAATTAGTTAGATAGACAGACAGACAGATAAATGGCAAACGGTCGAGTTAAACCCTAAGACCTCGCTTCCTCGTTCAAAAAGTAGAGAAATGAGGAAAAGACATAATGAGCAAATAGAGGAAATGCATACAGGGACTACCGGTTGAGGTGAAGTGGAAAAGAGGAAAATGATCAAGAAGTAAGTTGAAAAGTATTGAGAAAGTAATAAATATGGGAGAATTATAGGTAATAATGAGAAATTAAAAAATGGGAAATCACCGGATAGAGATAAAATAACAACGGAGTTGATTGAAAATGTGGAGTGGAAGACGCTGAGATGATGAAGGTATACAAAAGAGGATGAAAGGAGGAGCTTATTCAGCATGACTGCCAAAGGCACTCATAGTCCCAATTTTCAAAGAAAAAGTGACAGGAAACAGTTTAGTAACTATGGATTATGTACATTTATGAAAATGTTTAAGGGCTTGCAGACTGGAGAATTATGACAATGGTGGACAACTCGCTTGATAAGGCAGCGAATTATGAGAAGAAGAAGTATGCACGATCGCATATTCACACTGATGCACAAGGCGCTGCAGGCTAAAAGGAAAATATACCTAGCATTTACAGGCCTATAGACAAATTATGGAAGACTTTAAAGTAAAAACTTTAAAGACTTTATGCGAGCATGCCGATGGTGAAGCGAAAGCCGACGACCTAGGGCTGCGCAAGCTAATGGGCAAGCTAGAGTTAGGTATGGAGGCTATCTTAGGTACGCCAAAGCTCTGGCTCTTTCCGAAGAAACAGCACCGTCACGTGGCGTGACGTGGAAAGTGCTGTTCGGAAGGCAACTAGATGATCGTAGTAGATCGGAAGAATTTACTATAGCCCTATCATGAATAATAACTTGGTAAGTAATAGAGAAGTGCCAAGGCAAACGAAAATGACAGTAGGTCTCCGTCACTATTCCTCTGCTTTCATCCATAAACTATACAGCCGTGCTGTTGTGTAACAGAACCCAGGTGCCTTGAAGCCATCAGCCGCAATAACCGAGATCGAAACCGAGCAATATGACAGGTACGTCCGAGCCAGCCTAGCGTTGGCTTCAATCAGAGGATCCAAATGATGCTGCGGTAAGTGGAACCATTGTACGTACCACGAAAATGCTACCACCGAGTGTTCTTCGGCAACAAAATAAACAATACGAAGAAGTGTGTGATAGCCAGTGAAAAGGATGGTACATATGGTATAAATGCACTTGCCTAAGACGTTATAACGAGAAGAATACGATGAGGATTTAACTCGTAAATTATGTTGTCGTACAGTTAATGTCCATAATTATGCCAAGAAGAGAAAATTTACACGTAATACACGAATAATCTTTCATTTTAATTTTGTGACATAAAGTATGATATTGATGTTAAGTTAGATAAGTTCCAGACGATCTGTGCGACAATCTATCTTACTTTTAGAAACAAGGTACCCTATACTGTCCTATGGGTGTAAATTATGGACGACAACCAAGAAACAAGAAAGTAAAGTACAGGCCTCGGAAATGGTTTTCTTAAGAGGAGTTAAAAGCTGTTCTAAACTTGACCGTATAAAGAATGAGGCCGTAAGGGAAGAATTGCAAGTATTAACTTGAATGAAAGACTAAAAGATTATAAACAACGGGGGAAAGAACACTTAGAAAGAATGTCAGACTCAAGACTGGCCAAAGCCAATTCTGTAAATATAAACCTATAGGACACAGGTGTGTTGGTAGACTCAGGTAGAGATGGCTGGAGGATCTTTGAAGGCGGAACAGATCTTAGCCCATGCCGCGATGTGAAGAAGATGATGATTTTCATTTTGTTATAGGCCTATTCCGGAGAAACAAGAAGAAACGCTAAAATCAGAGTAGCTTTTGAGCAGCTCTAAAAGGCAAGTTACGAAGAGATAAAAGAGATTGCGTCCAAACTAACAGTGCAAACTACAAAGGTGCCAACGACTACAAAGGTGCGACTGGCGCGCCATATGGGTTCTTCCGCTCGTACCAGCACTTAAGAAACGTTTGTCCACATAAATAGGCTATCTATTCTAGTTTAGTCGATATATCGAGCACCTCCACTCTCAGTGCCTGGATTAATCGGAGAGTTCCATTGATTTTCAATAATCTCGTTTCCGACAGAAAAACAGAACACAATATATGTTGTTTAGTAAAAGTATACAGTTTCGACAATATGGTTTGTTTATTCGCCAACAAGAGGCATGCAATATTGTTTGAGATGAATCTTTTTCGAACGAAAAGATAAAAGGGAGGTAAGATGAACAAGTTTTTTTTTGTAAAAGAAACATGAAAAGCACAGTGAACCGTGAAATATTATTGTCCCTTTTATATTAAGGCCTATATTGCACACACACATGCGCGCTGTTAGATACATCTCCAAAAATCCAGTACGATGTTTTAGGAGAATGACAAGGTACGATATTTTAAATGAAAGTACAAGGGCCTATTGAAATATGATGTAGGGCAAAAAATTCACATACACACAGGGGCGCGAGCGCGCTCATACATTAACGCATCAACAGCAAACTTACTGGAGAGAGAGAGAGAGAGAGAGAGAGAGAGAGAGAGAGAGAGAGAGAGAGAGAGAGAGAACGGATGATGATGTGGAAGGGAGTGGAACCGAAGGATTGAAAGGAGGGGGTTGTATTGATCAACAACACGGAACGGAGGTGCGCACAATGAAAATGTTTTGTAATGTTGGCCCCCAGAAGACGCTGTTGACAGATGTTTGGGTCCACTGCAGCCGACACCGCATCTTCCCTCGCTACCTTCCCCTTCCCCTTCCCCTTCCCCTTCCCCTCCCACACTTTCATATTTATTTAATTATACATATGCAGGTCCTCTGTGTGTGTGTGTGTGTGTGTGTGTGTGTGTGTGTGTGTGTGTGTGTGTGTGTGTGTGTTGCATGCCTCCGTCGTATTTCACACACGCGCGCGCGCGCGTACACGTCTGCTCACAACAGGAATTAAGGAATACAAAGAATGCAGCAGAGAAACAAAAACTTATAACTATATTCAATGCCAAAGTAAAATCGCCAAAATAACTAATGTCAACATTTATATGAATGTGCGACTAATTAGTCGGCTATTAATAATAGAATATAATGCTGCGAATGAAGTGCAAGTCATTCCTAGACACCAGTAATTAAATAAATAAATTTTTCATAACTACAGTACAGTGCTATTACAGTCAAGGTTTAATTTTTATTAGAACGTATAAGCCTACATTAAACAATAATTAAATTCTGATTTGTTACATTAATTTTTTACTTCCATGTTCCATAAGGAAATGGAAGTATGGTCATGGCGAAAAAAATCGTGTTCGAGATAATGGCAGATTCTGATTGTACTACCCTCAAAACATGAAAAAAGTCATTTTTCGAAAAGTGTATATGTGTGTCTATCTGTGTGTAGAAATGTTTCTATGGTAAACGATAACTGCCGCAAATTCAAACAAAATCAAATAATTTTTTGCATACAGTTCTAAATTGTAGAGGACTCGAGGTTTATTCATTTTGGTGAAGATCGGTTCAGGGGGAGGGGTAGTTTACCTGCAACCTTTTACGTTTTAACAAGAGTAAAGTGCTTAATTTTGATAAATAAAGTATCCTTAAAAGAAGGTCATAATAATCCACTGTAGAAAGGTAGATGAAATATCTATAAATGAAAAGGGTAGTTGAAGGGGAAGGGGGTAATTTTCTATAAATTAAAATGGTAGTTGATGAGGGAGGAGATTTTTTATAAGTTTTATATGTGTACTACGTTATTGACAACAAAGAAGTAGTTTCTATGGAAACATTTTATTTCACTTTGACAAAATTCTATATTTTTTTTAAGAATTATCGAACCGAATTCAAGTAAATGATTGGAACTGTATGAGTACCCGCAATACATTTCGATGTTTTTAATATGCGATTGTATCGATATATTACGGTGTGGAAAAGAAGAAGTGTACTAATTGTAAATTGCCCTATTTCTTAATGTAAAGCAAAAATACGTGTTGTTTTCATTTGGTAGTTAGGTAATAATGGTTTTGGGTTTTTAGTTTACTGCTAAAATAAATAAAAGCTGTGGTTGAGAAAACATAACATTAAACGTGTAATACAATGCGTATAACAGAGTAACACTTAAAATAAAGAACCTAACGTTTTTAAGTTCACAAATTGGAAAAAACAACAGCAAATACAAAATGAAAAATACAAATATTTATGGTTAATGAAAAAACAAAAAACACTGTATTAAGGAATGACAACATATGCTCTACAAATTGTACACAATGGATGTTTGTTTTTTGTTAGTCACAAAACGAGTACTTGTCGGAAAACGAATTTTACTAAAAAAAACGAGTTCTGCCACAAAAAAGTGACATGTAGGCCTATAATAATAGGCAAGGGGTTGACCCTTGGGCCACTCCCGCCTTACTTCGAGTTGGGTTTTTCGTGGTTTTAGAAAAAAAATAGTTTTACATTACACACATATTGGTTTCCATGTATAATTTCAGTTTTCATGTTAACCTAACATAATCAATTTTTGGTGTCACAGCCACGACCCGGTGATAAATTACTACTACAGTCATTTACCATTAAAAAATGACAAACGAAATCAATTGCAATCACCAGCCAACTATTTTGCAACATACAAAATTAAAATTTGTATAATTCTTTCACTACATAAAATTATGTGCCATATTCACTACATATCTAAGCTCAAACATAGCATTATCGAAATAACTGGGGGTACGCATGAAGGCAGTACCAAATGATTTTATATAATCTGAGAACATGGAAGTCATGTATGGTTCTCCATACCGATTTTTTTCTAAATTGTATGTAACCTATATTTAAATAAATATGGAAAATATAGAAACATTGGTAGGCAACAGACAACAATGTGATTGAATAGTTTCCATTATATGCTGTAAATTAGTGTGTCATAAAGTTTATTTTGTTTTATTACTTAATGATGTAAAAGTCAATATTTACACATATTCACACGCGTAACATACTCAGCTATCACATCATCATCGCCAACATCAACACCGATAACAGAATAATTAATAATCGTCCACTCACTCTTGACGGATCTCTTCCAGTCACTCTCAGTTATTTCTCTTCAGGGCAAATATTGAGCTTTCAGTGTTCCATAGTGAACCTGGTTAACCCTCCATCTTGCAAAGGCCTCTTTACATCTCTTGCTCTCTTATCATATTGGCTAACCCAAGGCCCCGTCATCCACTTCTTATCTAATATATTACTAACTGTTTCGTATCTACTTTATTGTTTCCTGTTTCTTTGTTAGACCTATTCATAGCGCAGAGCTCCTTTTAGTTTTGTAGTTCTTGTACCATTCTTGTGTTCAATGACCAAGTTTCCGACCCGTACGTTACTGCAGTAAATACAACTAACTATTCTTTCGAAACACAATGAAATGCATTTTATTGTTCTTTTCTCCAAACCCAACCGGCTCTGATTTTAATCGATTGCCAAATTCTGGCTCTTATTTGCATTCTTTGTTGTTGTTGATGTGTGTGTGGACTGAAGATTCCTGTTTACCGATTATTCCCGTATGTTGATCGGGGACAAAACATGAGTTGGTCGGTAAAGAAAATGAATATTCAACTGAAAATGAAAGCAAGCTTAGAGAGGTAAGGCTAAACATCTGGATACAATATTCCATCTATCAGTGGATGAAATGTTAAGCACTAAATCTAATATAGCACAGGGAATAATAGCTTTAATGAGAAACAAGCTTCTAATCACAAAAATGTAAACAAGATTAAAACAAGGAAATGTCTCAAAATGTATTTTGTGTGGAGGGTGGCTCTCAATCAAGAACCACTAAAAAAGACCCAAGTAACGACTACTGTGAAGGAGAATTTAAGAGTTTCGTAGAGAGAACTATGGTAAAATGTGCAAAAGATTTTGTGAGGGAAAATAGTGTACAAAAGAGTCACCACCAACACAAAAGGACGTAGTGATGTACCGAAAATAGCTGGGACACATAAATTATTCCCAACAATTATTTGACTATGGAAGTCAGTGAAACGACAATGTAGTGTTAAAAACTCTAATGGAAAACCAAGAAACAGATTCTTGAATGTGGCGACTGCAGTAGTGGCTTTATGATTCTGAGATTTTAAACACTGTACATAAATATCTCTACTGAGTCATCCTCTTTTAACCATCGGGTGTCGATCGTACATAAGTATGACTTTAAAATATGGCTATCCAAGATTCCTCAGTTGGGAATGCAAAAATGCGTCATACTTGCTGCTTACATTGAAAATGCGTCATACTTTCTGCTTACATTGAAAATGCGTCATACTTGCTGCTTACATTGAAAATGCGTCATACTTGCTGATTACATTGAAAATGCGTCATATTGCTGCTTACATTGAAAATCACGCAAATTATACGTATTATTGTAAGTATTTGTACGCATACGTAAAATGGAAAGCTTCTGTGTGTAGAGACTCTCACGGAACAGATACTGATAGGCATTTCTTTCCTGATACTCCTTCGTCGCAAGAATAGGAGTCCATCGCACTTTGTCCACCTTAATGCTGGACACGTTATCATAAACTCTATACCTACCTAATATTCCGCCTCTTCCCAGCATTCTTTTCCTCTTCCTCCCTTCCACATTCCCAGCTTTTGCTATCGGATCGTTCGCCTTTAGTCTTCACCGTACGCTGTGTATCCATATTATGAAGTCGTGTAGAACTTTAAAAAACAGTTCCCTATATTATTAAACTTTATCAATCCGAACAATATGGACATCGTTTTCATACATCTCTTCCTTTTAAATCCTGACGTTTTATATATTTCGGGTCGGATAATTATCAGTCCTTATACACTATACTGATCTGAAGGGACTAGTATCCAAAACACTTGTGTCTCAGCTTGGTCCTGAATAACAGGGCAAAAATATTAAGGTCCAAAAGAAAGACTTCATCGCCCTTAAGAACCTCTAATACAATATTTTCGAAAATATCTTGGAAATAGGAGTTAATAATTTTAATGAGGGTAAAGAAATAAAATATTTGACTTGCCATTTGGTTTCACTCAGCGGCGTGTTACGTCAAGATGCTCCGCGTCCTTTCTTTCTCTTCAGTAATTCTCCTCGAGATTTTATTTCAGCACTGGCGAACGCTATAGGACACTTTACTTACCGTCTTTTTCGTTTTTTTACCACTCGAGACCCGTACTGTATGGACACATTTTTTTTCTATCGAATCGTTTACTTTCTACTGTAACACTCCTTACCGTAGCCATTAGGCTACCACACACTCCTTGCGGAGCTCTACCCACTCACCCACTCAATTGAGCACATTAACTTATGGTGGCAATGGTGAGTTCTTTGCATTTACTTTCCTTCTTATATTGGCACTTTGATGTGTTTTTTCACTCCCCCCCTCACACGTCGTTGTTTATTTATCATTTCTAATAAAAAGCATATTTTTAGTAATTTTTTCACAGCGATGCTAATCAATTTAAGATAAGTCATTACTTGAAGATTCTGTAATCTTTCTTCGTTCATCTGAATCTTGATCATTAATATTAATTTATTTTCTACCATTTACGCTTACGGAGTCAATACTCGAAAAATACGAATCCTTTTCAACTATAGATAGAAAGCCAGAGTAACCAAAGGGGATACTCTCTCTCTTTTAAAAACAAAAAAATATTTCTGTTTCATATTCTTCTATTCCTTAAGGTTTTGATTTGAACTTGTTTCGTTCTTACAGCATATGTTTTTAATATTTGTAACTCATTCTTGTGCTGGTCTACCCACACTCTTGTCCTCTTATGCTCTTATACACATACCGCATATCATACTTTCCTTGTATGATGACAGTATCGCAGAGCATATTTTAAGGAATTTTCACTGGGCGACACTATACTCCGGCGCCCGTTCTACGCCCGCTGAGCGCCCCCCTCTCCCAAAGTGTTCATCGCTTTAGGGTAAATGCCTCACCAGTCACCAATACATTTGTACAGTTGTAGTATTGTACTACGACATAACAAGAAAAATAAACAATACTAAAAGTAGTAATTTATAGGTAAGAAATAAAACTAAATTTGAAAGTAAGTATGGCTGCTTTATTAATTAGTGTCAGAGGTAAATTATCTCTTAAATAATATTTCATTGAATAACTGCAATGCAAAATAATTTCTTGTAATATACAATATAACAGTACTAATTGACAGATTAAACAAATTAAGTAATGTTCAAGTAAGCCTAAATATATGACATCCTTTATTAAAGATATACCAATATTTCACCAAATAATGTTAATTAAGTGTTTATTTGTAAAATTAAATTAGTAATTTAATCGTAAACGGTTAATGTTGCTGTAACTACATCAAAAAGGCTAAAGGCTATTAAAAAAAAAAAAAACATCTGAGGTCAGAACAATATTGTTAGACTATACCCTTATACGTTAGAGTCTTTTGAAAAAAAAAGTTTTTGTAAATTTCTGGTTTTGATAAATTTCTTCATCTGGAAGTTTCCTTCTTCTTTCTTTGACCTCTAAAAATTTTGCTACTGCTGGTCTTGGGTCGAACAGCGCAGTCCCTACGCCATTGAGAGCTATATACATTCTAGAGTTGAGAGCTTTTCTGGAATATGAGGACTGTTTGTTAGTCTTGAGTGTTGTGTGAACAGACACTGCCCGTTCTGGTCCTGCACTGTGAGGCGTCACGCAAATATATGTCTGGACCAGCTTGGAAAACACTAAGTGGGTCTTAGACACTTTGAAGTAATGGTACAATTTGGCTGACGCATCATCCATTTCCAGGGGTGCAGGTAATTTTTCACTGCAGAATAAGCAGATTACATCGTCAGTAAACGGCGAAAAGGCGTCATCACCAAACATGTCTTTGACTTCACTTCGTACTGCATTGATCATATCTGGTGCAGTTCTTGCACTGAGAAACTTGTTCATTGTGTTCAGGATGTTATGCTGGTCGTCAGCAAGTCTGACAGTGAGGAACTCCTTACAGCTGAGAACTATTTCCTTCCTCACTGCAGACCAACATCTTCTCGTGGATGTGGATACTAAGGAGTTAACTGCTCTTCTCTTGCAAAACTCTACATCAGGTTTATCATCATTTCCGTTTTTGACTGCATTCTTTTCCAACAGTTGTTCTTCATATCCTCCCGGATAAGGTTGACTTTCCATCAGCGAGAGTGAAGTGACAATAATTTCTTTTGTGGTTTCAATATCAGGCAGAGTTACCATTGATCGTTGACTCTCTTTCTGTAGCCTTTCAATTTGCCTCAAGATATCGAGCATGAGGCTTGTTAAGAGTTGCTGGTCACCCTCTTTTTGCCACAGTCGCATAAATCCTCTTGCAGTGGCTTTTTCGACTTTTGATGAATCAGGGTTATCAACTATTGACTTCCAGTGCTTTTCTATACACAGAAGATTATTCCACACTGCTTTTGTTAAATTAATTAGATGTTCTACGAATCTAACTTCGAAGTAAGCTGGGAATTTGTAAACCTTAAGATTCTCAGCTTTGGCTATTTGTTCAAGTTCATTGAATCTTACAGATGACCCTCTGTAAAACGTAGCCACGGCCTTCAGGTTCGCTTTCCAGTGTTTAACTTCTATTATACTTAACTCAAGATTGGAAAGTACAAGGTCAGATCTGTGGGCAACGCACCAGATGCATAAAATATTTATTTCCAGATAGTCCTTCATTCTGACCCACAGACCACTGTTCTTACCTGTGTTAGCATTTCCGCCATCCGTTGTCAAGCTCGTTAGTTTTTCTTTTGCCAAACTCTCAATTTCCAGATCTTCAAACAAAATTTTAACAGCATCAAGAAGGCCTTCTGCTCCTCGTTTGACGGATTTACTCTCACCTAGAAATATCGACCTCATCTCTTTGTCTTCAGAAATAAATCGGGCGGTTACAAACTTATTATCAACACCATATTTGTCACATGATCCTTCTATCTGAATTGCGAAACAGTCAGGTTTTTCTAGCTAGCTCTTTTATGACTTTTTCCATCGTCAAACTACTGACAACGTCTAGCATTTTCCTGTAGATTACAGGATTTCTATACTGCAGAAGTTGAGGGGAAGGATTCAGTTTAACAAACTGTGCATCCAGTCCATTGTCTTTATAAGACGCTATCTGAATGTCAGTGTGCATTTTTGCTAGAGATCTTGACGGCCAAGAATTGGCACTAAGGGTTAGCTGACGACTATCATTATACACATCGACAGCCATCTCAATCAATATTTTAATTTTTTCTCCATTTTAAGATTTTAAACTTTTTACCCACGGGTGCTTTTCAGACTGTAACATCCATCTCTGCTGCATTTGTTCCAATTGTTCTGCCGCAATATGAGATTCTGAATGTAAATGATCGACTGTCCTTTCAAGTTCCCTGTGTCCGTCCATTCGAACTCCGTCAGCTATTGGAACACTACCATTCTTTGAAAATTTTTTTGCTTCTTGTATTTGCTTAAAGCAGGTTGTACATTTCATCCCACTCCGTTTTCCCAGTTTTACTTTTTCAAGGCATGGGTAAGTAAGTATCCAGGATGACTCTAATTTTGTCCCCTTATACCATTCACCAGTAGCGTCTTTAGACTCTGAGGCAGAATCGTGAGCGGGAAAAGTTTTGGATAAATTATTACATTCTCTAGAGGAATGAGAGGATAATGTTGGTCTGGTAGCTGTTACATTTTCCTGTGTATTTTCAGTTTGATGTGTTTCACTTTGAACTGGATGCTGGACTTCATGCTGGCGTTTGTTGGACCCAAAATTGAAGAAATCTATGATTGTTTTTGATACTTTCACGCCAGACGTTTTAGCCTGCAAAGCCCAAAATACAATTAGTGAAACGAAAAAAAAATCATCCCCTGTAAAAAAAAAGTTGTGTATATAATTTTTTATATATACTTTTTTTTATATATTTTTTATCCCCTGTAAACGTGTAAATAATTTAAAAATTTTACAATTTTTTAATAATTAAAACCAAAATTTTAAAAAAAATTTATTTCTATGGGACACAATAACTTGAGTAAATTTCATTAGATTTGGGTGAAATTTTGTATATGTTTTAATTATTTACATTAAAAACAATTATTTGCAACAATAAATAATTAAAAAACTATATTTTTTAAGCAGTTTTAAGCTCGACATTTGGACAACTAAAAATAATATATTTATGTTAAACAATAAGTTGCAAATGAATTTTTTTTTATGTTTCAGTATTATAAAAAATTAAATAGTTTGTTTAGTTAATTAATTACATTTAATAATGTAATAAGACATATTTTCGAGTAGCATGTATTTTTTATAATAATTACTAATATTGAAATCGTGTGTTTTTGTCGTCCTCTATTTTTCGAATATCCGTTCGTGGAATTTAGAGATGCCCGCTTTCAAAACAATCGAGGTCGGGGGACTCGAGTTTTAGAGGTGCTACACTCCTAAACTCGAGTCAACGCAACTCTATAACAAAGCGAACTGCCGCAACTCTAATTTAGGCTTATTGTTATTCCAAATTAGCAAATCTTTAACTCTGTGGAATCGTAGAGGTAAATTTTATCTAAAACATCGAGGTAATGCATTTCGAAATTTCTCTGAGTGTGGACTTTCCGAGTTTACACAACGTAACTTAACTGGAAAGAAACCGAGTTGTGAGAACTCAACTCTCGAGTGCAGGAGACTCAACGATATCACTCGACTCGACTCAGGTTAGTAGAGGGCACAGGATTATTTTTCTCCGTGTTAGCTGCGGTGATTTTTTTCACCAAATTATTACGTCTACTAAAAAGAACTGATTTCTATTTAAGGACTTGATGAAGCTAGAAAAACGTCAACAGGAGAATTGGAATAGTAATTATAATTACCCAAAAGAGTTAATATTTAATCTAATTGAAAAATAAAACAACTTACCACACAAGTATCAAATTTGGCAGCTTCATCCTCTTGTTCTGTTTCTGTTGGCTGATCACTGCAGTTTACCTGAGGCTGTGATGACGAGGGAGAAATAGATGGTAGTGTAACAAACCTTTTCATTAATTTAGCTTGTTTTTCTTTCTCCTTAAGAGCCTCGGCTCTTCTTTTTCTATAAAACGAACCCGAAGGTTTCTTTTTCTCGGACATATCGTATTAGTAAAGTTTATGCACTATACACAAAACACATTAAACTCGTACAACGGGACGAAAGGCTTAAGCACCAAAACGCACTAACAATTTAATTTGCATAAATTATACGTGACACTTGACAGCGCAGTCCGCAGTGACTGATGCCTGGTGGATGGTGGTGGTGGAGGGAGGCGGGGACGAACAGATACGGACGAGTCTATTGTTTGGGAACTTGAAAATGTCCAAACTAATGTTATATTAAAAATATTGACCAAAATTATCCCTCAAATATTATTTTACAAATTTCAAAGTCAAGTTATGCCAATTACAGTATATGAGGGGGTTAAAGCCAAAGTGGTGTAAGTCATGTTTTGTGCATTTTGAGAAACGGAAGGTTTTGGTAGATGCATTATTATAAATTACACAACAAATTATTAGTATTTTTTGTTGTTGTACATTGCAGGAAGGTATTACTGTAAATGTGATTATCATTGAAATAATTTATTGTAGTTTTTTTTTGTATTTCAAAGGGCAAAAGTGACTTACACCACTTGCCTTTGAACAAACTTGAATTTTATTAAACTGAAATAAAAAACAAACAGCATTTTTAGTCACAAATTATATGTTTTACTCAAATAGCTAAGTAGCTAAATTATATCTGCTCAAATACAATGACAACATTCTTTCTTTGCAAAGAAAAATCTCAATCATGTTCAATATCAACAATTTCCAGCGGGCCTGTATCGTCTATCTCTGTTGTTTCAACCGTTATAAGTCCCTGGAAGTAAGCATGGTTGATGGGTGGAATATAAGATAGAAGATCTAGCATGTCCCTCTTCTTTTCCTTAGCCACAGGCCTTGGTGCAGGGTATAGATTTTCCAGATCAATAAGTCCGAGTGAGATTGGCCTTCCTGGTTTAGCTGACTTTAGACATAGAGCGGAAAATGGAAAATCCTCATTAAGATTTTCCTTGTAATATAGCATAAATGGTTCTTTCTTCACTATACGAATCCATTGCATTTTGAGCCATGACACCGGTTCATTCTTGATATTTTTTTTCCTCTTTGTAATGGCTTGTTCAAGATTCTGCGTAGACTTGAAGTCTTGAACTGACATTTCTGTTATATGAAAAGCTTCCTTTTTTCTTGACTTTGAGATCATGAAGCGCCAATCAGCAGGAACAAAAATGGCCTTACCTCTTGCGTAGGATTCTATGGATCCAAAATCGGAATCATTAGGGAGGTAAGAGTGACCACTTACCATAAATTTATGGTCAATAATGTTGATGTTATCACTGCTTTGAATCAATTTCATAAGACACAATTCAAATTTCCAATTTCTGTTTTGCCCCGTACAAGTGTCATGGTAACATGACTTGATGTTGAGGCTCTTGCAGTAATGTGTTTTGTAACACAAGAACTTATTTCTTGCGAACCACGTGAAGCAATCGTCTCATCCCATGTGTACATAAAGCCCAAATCAGTTGATAGCTCATGACATCCTAGATTGTATAAGTACATGTTTCTTTTATAATAAGCCACAGAAGTGGTTAGTATGGGAAAAGGCAGAGCTTTCTGTAAGTCAAAAGTGAAGGCATAAAACAATTTATAATTTTTTGACTTTTCTGTATCTAATTTCATAGATGTTCGAGCAGCCTCTGCCTTTCGAAGATGAGGTTCATGTTGTATTTCCAAGATTTTTTTTTCATTTTCATCTTCTAAAGTGGACATTTTCATTTTGTGCATGTCACATTTCAAACAGGTATCTTTACGTGGCACATGAAAGTGCAAGTTGAAGTCATTATTAAAACTTCTACGGTAAATGGGCTCTTCAACAGGTAAAATATTTTCCTCTTTGCAGTATTCTCTGTATAAGTTGTACATAAGACGTACATTCAGGTCAGGGGCTAAATATTTTCTGTTTGGGTTTTCAGCTCTAGTATAATGAGACTGGTATGAGGGGAATGATGAGATATGCTTCCGGATAACATTAATTCGCTCATCAGAGATTTTATTCACGGGTATTCTCCACTTCCTCGTTTGTCTGATCCTGGTTGGTCTCCTATTTTCAACTTTTTAATAGCTCTTGTCATCCGCCCATCTGAAATTTGGAATGTTTGAAGGAAATATCTTTTGCATACTTTAACACTACTTCCATCAACTTGAATGTAAAATTGATTGCTTGCTGACTTTTGCAATCTTGATCCATCTCTAGGACGCCTAAGTTTAGGACTCATTTGTTTAATCAACCCAGATAAAAAATATTCTGACAAGAAAAAGAACCTAATTTCCAAAATGTTTCAAATGCATTCCTGCGTGACTCTTCCGATACCTTTTCTACACATTTTAACCTGCAGTTACAGTTTGCATTACTAAATTTCTTCTTAGAAACTTTTTTGCCTACCTTAGTTTTATATGCCATGCCAGAATTTCTTTTCTTCTTCCTCTCTTGCTTCTTACTCTCATGTTTTTTAACCTGCAGTTACAGTTTGCATTACTAAATTTCTTCTTAGAAACTTCTTTGCCTACCTTAGTTTTATATGCCATGCCAGAATTTCTTTTCTTCTTCCTCTCTTGCTTCTTACTCTCATGTTTTTGCCTCTTTCTACTTCGTTTTGGCGATTCATCTGGTGTTTTTTCAACTTCTTCTGTAACCAACCAAACAAACTTATTAGAGTGTTATGCTACTAGATTTTTAAGGTTAGGCATATATAAATTAATTTTATTATTATTTTTCAAAGTTTATTCAGTGAAATTACTTGTGTAAGCCTACCGGTATTTACTTTCCAAGAACAACATGGTACTGTGTTAATAATATTATTGGCTAAATAATAATATGTATTTATAAATGTGTTAAACTTACCTGAAGAGTCAGACAGTTCAGATTTTGAAGGTTCGTAATCATCACTAGATCCTGCATTTTCCAATATACTGGGTTCACTATTTGTATCGTCATCAGATTGGTGATCCATCATATTATTATCACCAACACACAAAATGTAAATCTAAGTAGTTTAATAATAATAAAACTACAAGTAACTGTATGTAGCAAATCACACTTACAGGAATAGTGGTGTAAGTCTGACTTGCACCACAATGGCTGTTAACAAACCAGCTGTTTCATTCACTAGTGAAAATGCCGCTGCCATCTACGAGAGTATGAACAAAGCTAGAAGTTACACCACTTTTCCTTTTAACAGACTAAATCTCAAGATGGTATTTCAAGAGTTAAGTCAATTTTTTAAAAATATGACTTACACCACTTTAGCTTTAACCCCCTCATATATATAGACCTCATAGCAAAGTATTTTAGACGTAATTTGGCACCCCCACTATTGAACTCCTGCCACGGCTAGTAGTCTATGACTGTTAGCAGCTAGAGACACCTAGTAGTACGAAGTTACTGCATTGGTTGGATGCGTTTAAGAACGCTTGCATAGTTGAATTTGCTTTTAAAAGAAAACACTGTTATTGTGCAAAGTTATGACTCGTATATAGGATTAATAATTGTTCAGTTGCATCGATTTGGTAAAAAAGTAATATATTGATATTAATAATAAGAAATAATAATGTAATATTTTATTTAATAAAATTGAATAAAACTTTTTGTTGGGCTTCCATTATATATTTTTTTTTATTATATACGTATATGTTAAAGAATAAGTGCAATAATATATACTAATAACTTTAAAATTAATAATTTTATTAGTATATATTATTGCACTCATTCTTTAAAATATACATATGTAATAAAAAATATATATATAATGGAAGCCCAACAAAAAATTTGATTCAATTTTATTAAATAAAATATTACATTATTATTTCCTATTATTAATATTAATATATTACTTTTTTACCAAATCGATGCAACTGAACATTATTAATCCTATAAGAGCCATAAGGTGAACTTTGCACAATAAGTGTTTTCTTTTAATAGCAAATTCAACTATGTGAGGGATCTTAAACTCATCCAACCAACGACAGTAACTTCGTACTACTAGGTGTCTCTAGCTGCTAACAGTCATAGACTACTAGCCGTGGCACCCTGTTCACCCAACCCTGATTGGAGTAAAATAACCTGAACAAGAACCGTAAATTGCAACGATGAGCACCCTTTTTCGGTGCAGTAGGCTACTGCCGCTGCCGGCGCCCCGCCCGCCCGGCGCCTCAGCCCATCACTGGGCGACATTTATGTCGCCCAGTTAACATGTTAAAATATGCTCTGCAGTATCGCCAGCATCGTTTGCATATTATATTGAATTACGAAAGTCTCGCAATCTGTCTACTCACCTCGTATTTGTCGATTTAGAGAAAGCTTACGACACAGTACCCTTAAAAAGACTTTTTGAAACATTAACAAAGTTTGGCCTGAGTAAAATTGTTGTTCGCGCTGTGTGGAACATACAATTTATAACATATAAGGGGTCAATGAGTTTGGTGAGAGTGGGAAATGTCCTGTCAGAATTGTTTCCTACCACAAAAGGGGTTAAAGAAGGGTTCAGCTTGTCACCTACCCTGTTTAAAATATATATTCAAGAATCCATCAGTAACTTAACAACACTCCTATTTGCCGACGATCAGGTAATTATAGCGTGTGACGAGAACGACACAGACTATATGTTTAGAAAATTGAAAGAGGAATACGAGAAATGGGGTCTAAACACAAACACTACTAAAACAGAATATCTGACAATAGGAGACATGCAAGAAGAAGACCCAGATCTGCAAATCCATAGAATCGGAAAGTGTAGCGAATTCAAATATTTGGGAAGCATTATTTCAGAAGATGGAACAACAAAGAATGACATCAAAAATAGGATACAACAGGGAAAAAGGCTATTCGTTTGCTAAACTCGTTACTTTGGTCGAACAAAATGAAACTTCAAACTAAACTGACAATCTACACAACTATTGTGGAGCCCATAACTTATGGCTGCGAATGCTGGCAACTTTCAGATAAATAGAAAAAGATGATAGATACTGTGGAAATGGACTTCTTAAGAAGAGCGTGTATTATTTCTAGAATGCAACATGTTAGAAACGAAGATATAAGAAGGAAAACAGGGTGCGTATTTACAACAGCAGAAAGAATAGAATCCAGACATTTGCTGGTCACGTAATGAGGATGGAGGAGAAGCGATGCCCAAAGAAAGCATTGACTTACACATCACAAAACAGGAGAAGAAAAGGAAGACTGACAACACAATGGAGAACAAGAACTAGGAAAAGCATGAGAGGTCGAGCTATTGAAGATGATGACTGGAAGGATAGGGAGAGATGGCGATCGAAATGCGGGGTGCGGCATAGACTGCAGTACTCCCGCTATTAAAAAAAGCTTACAGAGCACTACGCGTCAACAGGCCAGCACTACGCTACAAAAATTGAATTAATAAAACTGAGGATAACTTAATTCAATGCTTTCTTCTTCCTCATACTTCTTGACAGTGGTAACGGGAGCTTGGAGAACAGCCTCCGTTCTCCACGATCGATTGTCATCACCTTCGTTACCTCCTTTTATCCTCCCATGATTTACTGTTTTTTCCTACATGAAAAATTACGTGACGGTCCTTTAGTTCTTCCTCAGTTGGCTTTTTATTACAAACCGTTTTTTCTACTAGAAAGTCATATTTAGAATCCTTGCAGACTCTTGATGAGAAGCTCCAGCTCAAATCGTTTTATCATTTCTCTGTCCACATTCTTTTGACTGTAATTTTGCAACAATTTTATTTCTGAGAAAATTGCTATCGTGCCTTCTTTTTTCTATTTATGTCGTTCACTATAAACACTAAAATCAATAGTTGACTATGAACATGCTTCTTTAGTGTTGTACTTTTGGTTTCCGGTGGGGCGTTAGGTCATGCTCCGTTTCATTTTCTTCTTCAGCCGGACGCTTCAAACTTATCCGCGGCAATCACTCCTAAGTGGCCATCGCCAATGAAGAAAAATCAATGTATAACATGTAACATCCAAGAATTAAAAATTTTTAGTATGATCGAAAAGACGTTACATACAGCAAAACACCCTACACGGGCCACGAGCAATAAATAAAGAACAGTGTAACGAAGTGTCAAGTGAACGTTTGCTTCGGACAATACGAATACGCTTCACATAACTTTACAATGGGGAATAAGGTTGGCCGTGACAGACTCGACTCAACCGAGATTTACAGCCTGCAACATGCAAGATAAAAAGAAACTATGTCAAGTACCAATTTAGAGAGAAACTGTGACGGACACACTGCCGGGTTAATTTGAAGTGTACCAGTAGTAAGAAAAGGGCGTAAGTACACAATGGTATTTACCCTGTATGAGAACTGACATCGATATCTAAAGAATAGAATCGAACTTGTGCACAGCGGGGGAACGTCTTACTGGCGACAACTGATATTTACGACAGGGAGAAGGAGTGCCGTTTTGGAAACGACGACACGCTGTGTCAGGATAGCTATCGGAAAAAGGGTCAAGGATAGTGAAACAATAACGAAATACGACACATTGTTCGCGTGAGAACTGCAGCAGGGTCCGGAGCACGCTTAGACAAAGACCTGATCGACAACCGAGAAATTGCTCCTGTTCCAGGAAAAGAGTACGGAGGCTTTCGACGCGAACTTGTGGGAGACAGGATACCCAATCACAACCCAGCGTCTACCCAGAGAACAGGTGGAGAGGACCGTCGTCATCATGGCAACGGGAACGTCGAATGAGAAGTGAAGAACGATAGTCTGGCATAAGGGTAGGAGATCTTCTGTCCTATCATGTTCGACCTGAGGCGTGTCTTTCAGAAGATTGCATTGTGGTAAACGATGCTTGATAAAAACTGTTTGCAGGGCACGCGGGAGGCAGTCTTCATACATTTTTCGTCAGTCTTAATACATTTTCGACAGTCATCATATATTTCAATCGTATACTTTAACAGTCTTCACGGAACTAAATCTTCTAAGTCTTGATACAGTTCGATTAACATACGGACAGCAGTGGACTTTGAAACTCTGCTACGCGGTATATAATTAAGTGACTTAGACAGTTCGATATTGGCGTGTATCCGGTAATAGTGTACCTACAGCGACTAAATCATGCGACATATGCCAGTGCTTAATAACTCTAAAGTTCTTTATTATACTCAAGTTCAGAACTGAACTAACCAATCGCAGTTTCATCAATAACCGACGCGCAGAACTACTGTTAATGTATTACCGGACAACGAAATCGTAACGTTGTACAGTGCGGCGAAGCGATACAATATAATTTGGAACAATTACACCACGGTATCAAAGACACTATACATTAATGTACACACAAGAAGTTCAACAATAGACAGACAGATATATACACCATAGTTAATGATGAACTTACCCACACGACACATGATTTCATAAACTCGAACAGTAACAGCCGAATCAACAGAAAACACACACAGCGCGAGTGAATCTGTTCCGCGTGTGTTGAGTGTTAGTGACATCACAGCTACGCAGCTTCCCACATATGGACCACCAACGAGAAGGAGTTACTCCGATGGAAATATCGGATAAATCGCTTTACAAGTAATCTTTATGCTATTCTTATCATAAGAACTCTACTGACCTGTCTCTTTTCGAGAAACACCCCTTGAGTATTTAAATTAAATATGATACATATAATTAACGCTATTCATCTGAGGCAGCAATGAATGCATTAGTATAAGATTTATTGTTTGACTATTTGTGTTTTTCTATATATCGATTGTATTATATATGTATGTGTATGTTTTCCAGCAAACAACGTATTGGATTCGCATTGTAATTGATATATATATACATGTGTTCTTTTTATAAATGTATTTACAGGGAATCATCCATATTTTATATATTGAAGTCTCTTTATTTAATGATATGATGTTAATAAATAAGTGTTTACTTTATCCAGAATATATGCGTTCATTATTGTCAAAGTTACCTCAGAACAAGAAAGTAATGGCACTTGAATGATTTATAGTAGTTTTATTAATTTATACAATAATTAGAGTCTCCATGCAGTAATTATGCTAACATAAAAGAACTAACGTGTCACTTAGCTTCAATCAGTTGATATGAGTAACCTAATTGAGTGATTACACGATCTCATTTTGCAAATTAGTACAAGTAAATAATTAATTATTGTTAGCATAATTAATCCCCAAGCATTAGTTTTTGTATTTGGCGCCCATCGCACGGCAAAGAGCAGGCAGTAGATAGGATAAGCGTATATATATTTCATGTTAGTTGTAAGAACAAATATTATTAGTGTGAAGCTAGTTGGACTGAATGTTAACGCGGAGTAAGGCTGCAAAAATGACGACCAGTAGTACCGATTCCATGAATTTCGATATTAATAACCAACAGGGAGTACCTGATGTCGAACGAGAGGAATCACCAACTTATTCACAAATGACCGAGGAGACGTCAGACGTCAGAGCGCGGGGACAGGAGTCCCAACAACAACCACAGGAAGAGGTGACGTTGCGCGCATTAATGGACTTTATGAGTAGGAAGTTTGAAAAGCAGAAGGAAGAGGCTAGTGAAAACCTTAGAATAATTAATGAAAAT
This sequence comes from Magicicada septendecula, assembly GCA_034769895.1. Taxonomy (NCBI): domain Eukaryota; kingdom Metazoa; phylum Arthropoda; class Insecta; order Hemiptera; family Cicadidae; genus Magicicada; species Magicicada septendecula. Next base: position 117,025,656 of record CM068375.1, on the reverse strand, counting down.
TTTATAGAAATTAATGAAAAATTCGAAAAGCAAAAGGAAGAAATTAATGAAAATTTTATAGAGATTAGACGAGAACAGAAGGAAAATTTTATAGAGATTAGAAGAGAAGTGAGTGAAAAGTTCGAGAAGCAGAATGAAAATTTTACATAAATACGCGCGGAAATGCGTGAATACATAAATAATTGTGACAAGAAGATAGACGAGGTCCAGAAGCAGCAGAACGAGATCATAAAAGAGTTAAAGGACGACACCGACAAGAAATTCGAAGAGGTACGAGAAACTAGAGAATTAGACCGACAGGAACTAAAGAGTGTTGCCCAAAATACTCAAACAAGCATCAAAAAGATCCACAACAGAGTAGAAACACACGCAAAAGAAAATCATAAGAAGCAGGAGGAATTGAGAGTCGAACTATTCCAAACAGTAAGACAATTACAACAAGAACAGGGAGACGTAAACAGCACGATACAGCAGAAGATCAATGAGGTAGATGGGAGATAGAAGTCGGCGGAACTAAAACTGGATGAGAGCACCAGAGAGAAAACCACTCGTATCAACGAATTAAAGTCCCAGATAGAACGACTACAGCGTCAGCTAATTGAAGGTGAGTCGGGGATAATCAGTAGGATTAACGGACACACACATACAGAATTAAAGTACAACGGCACTGACAGGTTCCCAATGGAGTTCCTGAAGGAATTGTCAGAGATCCAAGAACAGTACTACAACAACAATGACATTAAATGGATCGGGAGACACTTGGAGATGGACGCTGGAATATGGTGGCGTGTCATACGGAAACAAATCTCCACGTACGAAGAGTTTAAAGAAGCCTTCACCTTGAAGTACTGGGGTCAAGAACGCCAGGACAATATACGCGACAATCTTGAGTACGGCAGATATGAGTGGAATAGGCCAATCACATCCGTCCTGTATGTAGAAAGAATATTACTGGAAAACCGGCAACTGTCGCCAGCATTGACCGATACCCAGCTGATCCGAAAATTAGCCCGTCACTTTGGAAAGGATTTGCAGCTCGCCGTGGTCACACGTGGTATCACAAGTATACCGAATTTTGAAGCATTGATTACGGAATTTACGAGTATACAGTCAAGCGGAGAGAATAATCGCAGGCCGCATTATAGACCCTACAACGAGGGGAAAACAACCCGAGAGAGAGGGAGGGACAGTATAACAAAAGTGAAAGCGACCGACCGCCGAGGGGTCGTTTTGACAACAAGCAATACGTCAATACGGTGCAGTTTACGCCAGCAGAAGCGGGCCCCAGTAGAACGGTCAATGGCACCACCCCAAGGGCGAGCTCTAACAGCGACAACAACAACAAAAAATATGTCAAACTAGAGAATAAGATAGAACTTTTAAGCGACTTACTTCCGAGTGAGAATGTAAATATATTACTACCGGATTTACGAAAGGACCTACTACAAGAGGACGACGAGATTATTAATAAACAAGTATTGAAATGTCCCGAAATTACTATCAAATTTAATAATGATATAATTGTACAAGCTTTGCTTGATACCGGATGCCTCGTCAACGGATTATCGGAGACGTGGTTTAATACTCATAAGAAGAGTATAGGACCATATGAGACACTACCCGTAACGAATACATTTATAATAAGTGCTGTAGGAAATAAATCCAAATTAGTTAAGAGACAAATATTGTGTGACATTGAGATTGATAGTATCCGATATGAATGTGTGTTTTTGATAATACCAGAATTAGTGAAACCGTGCATACTAGGAATTAGTTTTCTACAAGAAGTTGGGTGTCGCATCGACATGGGAAACAAAGTAATTATTTTAAAAAGCGACACTGATGAAGAGGAGCACATTATACCAATCATGAACATTGACGTGATAACCAGTGAAGAAGAAGAGAAAGTACTGCGATGCATCGATGAAAAGATTGGGAGCATAGACTGCGTGGATGAAGGAATACTGCAACGCCTGAAGGAGATTTTGGTAAGGAACCGGAATGTTTTTAGGGAGTGCCCGGGAAGAATTGAGGGTTACACGCATGAGTTTCACGTTACGGACAGGACACCTTACTTTCAACGAGGGTGGCCTGTGCCGCTTGCCTACAGAGACAAGGTGAACGAGGAGATTAACCGGATGTTACGATATGGAGTAATCGAACGTTGCGCCAGCCCGTACGTCAATCCAATCGTGACAGTAATCAAGAAGGATGGGAGGGTTCGCCTGTGCCTTGATGCAAGGAAAGTGAACAGCGTGACTGTGCCCGATTACGAAGGAGTGTCCCCGGTAAATGAGGTATTGGCTAGATGTGGTGATATGCAGTACCTGTCGACAGTCGATTTATCCAGTAGCTTCTGGCAAGTTCCATTAAAACAAGAATGTAGGGATTTCACTGCGTTTATGCATGAAGGGAGGTGCTACCGATTCACAGTGACACCATTTGGACTTAGCACCAGCTCTGCGGCGTTGACACGTGGATTGGATGTGGCTCTCGAGGAGGAAGTCAAGAAGAACACAATCATCTACGTGGACGACTGCTTGTGTTACTCCAATAATATACAAACACACTTAAATCATTTAGAAACATTGCTAAACAACCTCAATAAGGCAAATATCACTGTCAACCTCACCAAGTCACAGTTCTTCATACGAGAAATCTCATTCCTCGGTTATCGCCTTACAACAAAAGGGATACAAGCAACCGACGACAAGGTAAAGGCGATTATGGATTTCCCAGCACCGAAGAATACAAAACAACTCAAAGGTTTCCTTGGTCTCACCAATTTTTATAATAGATTCACGAGTAAATACGCAGAAACAACGCAACCTTTACACGAACTGCTGAAAGGTGGACGAAAGTTTTCATGGACAAGAGAAGTGGACGAGTGTTTCCAGAGAGTCAAGAATTTATTTATAAACACAGTAACTCTACGGTTCCCACGGCCGAACCAAAGATACTATATTCAGTGTGACGCTAGTAATTTTGCGTATGGTGGCCAGCTTTACCAGATCGATGAAGAAGGAGAAATTGGCGTGATCGCTTTTACAAGCAAAACATTTAAGGGCGCAGAACGCAATTATTTCACGACGGAGAAAGAGCTCCTAAGTATCGTTAGATGTCTGGATAAGTTTCGAATGTACATACTTGGCCAGCCCCTAACGATAATCACGGACAATAAAGCATTAACATTCATGCACAAGTGCCACTTAAACAACTCGAGAATTACAAGATGGATTCTCGCCATACAGGAATACAATTTCGACATTATCCACTGTAAAGGAAAGGATAATGTAGTTGCGGACATACTGAGTAGATACCCGGCTGACGCGGAACAACAGGAGACAAACGAGGAAACGCACGAGTATTTGATTAATCACCTAGTTATTAAAATGAGTCAACAAATAGGTAAAATAATTAGAGATATCGGCAAATACCAGAATGAAAATGCCAAACTCGGAACACTTATAGATAAGATTAAGAATAACGATGTAGATAATAAATTAAGCAAATTTTATAAAATTGTTAACAATAAGTTGTACCGACGACAACGTGGGGAATGGAAACTATACATTCCTGACAGCGTGTCGAAGGACCTAATTGCAGAGATACACCAAATGTACGGACACCTAGGCCCGAAAAGGTGTATAAAAATGTTACAGGAGCACTTCACGATTGACAGCTTGTTCAAGAAAGTGAAAGCATATATCCAAACTTGTGACTCATGTCAAAGATACAAGGATACGAACAACAGGATGCTGTTTGGCGGAACAAAGGCTATGATACCGTCAGCTAGAGGTGACATCGTGAGCGTCGATTACTATGGACCCTTACCAACTGGTACAGGAGGCGTCAAATACTTACTTGTCATGGTGGACAACTTCACAAAGTTTGTCAAGTTATTCACATTAAGAAGAGCGACAACCACCACGACATTACGACGAATCAACGAATACTGTGCGAAGTTTGGACGACCGAAAGTCATTTTAACCGATAACGGCACGCAATTTACCGCGGAAAAATGGATTAAAGGTCTCGATGAGCTGGGTATACAACCGAGATATACGGCGATAAGGAATCCTCGCGCGAACTTAGCAGAAAGGATTAACCGCCAACTTGGAAATCTATTCAGGATCTTGGTACACGACCAGCATAGTAAGTGGTCAAGATACGTCGGATTGATTGAGACATTTATCACTGAAACATACCACGAAACAATAGAAATAACCCCCCACGAGGCGCAATTAGGAAAGAAGCCGACCCGCGCATGGGAGAAGTGGCTGGACAAAGATGTCATCAACAGTAAATACAGTTCAAATATCAACGTATTTGTAAAAATAAAGGAAAAAAGAGAGAAGTATGCTAAACGCATCAATGATGGTAAGAATATTACTAAATTTGCTATCGGCGATAAGGTGCTGTTAAGGAGCTACCACCAATCTGACGCCGCAATGAAAAGGATCGACAAGTTTTTCGAGTTATACACCGGACCATACAAGGTTAATCGCGTCCTTGGTGACGCAACATACGAGCTCACTGAGTGCGATAGCAGTGGCAAAGTGAGAGGAAATTTTAACGTACGTTTGCTGAAGAAGTACTATGAAACGAAAGTACAAGTCTCACAGGAAAGCGAAAGTTGCATCAACAATTAGTTGGACTATGGATGTCGGGCCAACACATAGGGTGAATGTCCCGCGAAAACCGGTCCAACTAGCTAAACGATATGATGTATAACTTATTAGCGTGTAATTTAAAGATCTTGTACAGGGAGTTCTTAAGTCACGATGTGACAATCTAATGACATTAATTACATGTGTATAACCAGTGTTAATGAAAATTTCAATAGAAAAGACACTTATGATGCGAAAAGTTCGATCGAATGTGCAGCAATAAATTGCTAAAGATGTTATAACGAGCCTTTTATAGACACACGATGATGTTAGATTAATTAATCAAATCTGAGTGATATAAAGCGAAGTTATCTATAATCATAATGATTTCAAATGAATTGTTAATTGTTCCTAAATAATGTATATAAATTTATAATCAATATAATCAGTATAAATGTTAGTAATACGTATTGTGAGTGATACTCAATAACAAATAGTGAATGTATCAATATGTATTTACAGGTTCGTAAATTGTGTTTTAAATGTTCAAGATAGACTAAGGACATTAACTATCGTAACGATATTTAAACGATACATGAATAATTGCATTTCATGTCGAAAACCATTATTTCATGTATTAGGTTATAAGCGGATGACACAGCCATCCACAGCTATTATTATTATTGTAAAATAATCCCATATCTAATTAGATATGCACAATGTGTGAAAATGCGTTCATCCTTCCTCAGATGCACGGCAATAAATTCCCAGAGCTAGTTTACAACAAAATATAGGGAATGTATACCCGTATACCCCAAGCAGAGGAAAGTGGGTCAATGACCGTGACCTTATCAGAGGGGACTCCCACAACAAACACAGAGCGCAGAAATCGGATTAGAATGTCTTCTGCTGATCCAACATCCAATCCGATTTGGGGACTATGTAACATCCAAAAATTAAAAATTTTTAGTATGATCGAAAAGACGTTACATACAGCAAGACACCCTACACGGGCCAGGAGCAATAAATAAAGAACAGTGTAACGAAGTGTCAAGTGAACGTTTGCTTCGGACAATACGAATACGCTTCACATAACTTTACAATGGGGATAAGGTTGGCCGTGACAGACTCGACTCAACCGAGATTTACAGCCTGCAACATGCAAGATAAAAAGAAACTATGTCAAGTACCAATTTAGAGAGAAACTGTGACGGACACACTGCCGGGTTAATTTGAAGTGTACCAGTAGTAAGAAAAGGGCGTAAGTACACAATGGTATTTACCCTGTATGAGAACTGACATCGATATCTAAAGAATAGAATCGAACTTGTGCACAGCGGGGGAACGTCTTACTGGCGACAACTGATATTTACGACAGGGAGAAGGAGTGCCGTTTTGGAAACGACGACACGCTGCGTCAGGATGGCTATCGGAAAAAGGGTCAAGGATAGTGAAACAATAACGAAATACGACACATTGTTCGCGTGAGAACTGCAGCAGGGTCCGGAGCACGCTTAGACAAAGACCTGATCGACAACCGAGAAATTGCTCCTGTTCCAGGAAAAGAGTACGGAGGCTTTCGACGCGAACTTATGGGAGACAGGATACCCAATCACAACCCAGCGTCTACCCAGAGAACAGGTGGAGAGGACCGTCGTCATCATGGCAACGGGAACGTCGAATGAGAAGTGAAGAACGATAGTCTGGCATAAGGGTAGGAGATCTTCTGTCCTATCATGTTCGACCTGAGGCGTGTCTTCCAGAAGATTGCATTGTGGTAAACGATGCTTGATAAAAACTGTTTGCAGGGCACGCGGGAGGCAGTCTTCATACATTTTTCGTCAGTCTTAATACATTTTCGACAGTCATCATATATTTCAATCGTATACTTTAACAGTCTTCACGGAACTAAATCTTCTAAGTCGTGATACAGTTCGATTAACATACGGACAGCAGTGGGACTTTGAAACTCTGCTACGCGGTATATAATTAAGTGACTTAGACAGTTCGATATTGGCGTGTATCCGGTAATAGTGTACCTACAGCGACTAAATCATGCGACATATGCCAGTGCTTAATAACTCTAGAGTTCTTTATTATACTCAAGTCCAGAACTGAACTAACCAATCGCAGTTTCATCAATAACCGACGCGCAGAACTATTGTTAATGTATTACCGGACAACGAAATCGTAACGTTGTACAGTGCGGCGAAGCGATACAATATAATTTGGAACAATTACACCACGGTATCAAAGACACTATACATTAATGTACACACAAGAAGTTCAACAATAGACAGACAGATATATACACCATAGTTAATGATGAACTTACCCACACGACACATGATTTCATAAACTCGAACAGTAACAGCCGAATCAACAGAAAACACACACAGCGCGAGTGAATCTGTTCCGCGTGTGTTGAGTGTTAGTGACATCACAGCTACGCAGCTTCCCACATATGGACCACCAACGAGAAGGAGTTACTTCGATGGAAATATCGGATAAATCGCTTTACAAGTAATCTTTATGCTATTCTTATCATAAGAACTCTACTGACCTGTCTCTTTTCGAGAAACACCCCTTGAGTATTTAAATTAAATATGATAAATATAATTAACGCTATTCATCTGAGGCAGCAATGGACGCATTAGTATAAGATTTATTGTTTGACTATTTGTGTTTTTCTATATATCGATTGTATTATATATGTATGTGTATGTTTTCCAGCAAACAACGTATTGGATTCGCATTGTAATTGATAGATATATATATATATATATATATATATATACATGTGTTCTTTTTATGAATGTATTTACAGGGAATCATCCATATTTTATATATTGAAGTCTCTTTATTTAATGATATGATGTTAATAAATAAGTGTTTATTTTATCCAGAATATATGCGTTCATTATTGTCAAAGTTACCTCAGAACAAGAAAGTAATGGCACTTGAATGATTTATAGTAGTTTTATTAATTTATACAATAATTAGAGTCTCCATGCAGTAATTATGCTAACATAAAAGAACTAACGTGTCACTTAGCTTCAATCAGTTGATATGAGTAACCTAATTGAGTGATTACACGATCTCATTTTGCAAATTAATACAATTAAATAATTAATTATTGTTAGCATAATTAATCCCCAAGCATTAGTCTTTGTAAACAGCTCTAAAAAAACATATTTGACTTCTTGGTTTCCTAGTTTATGTGTTTCAAATATTTATTTTCTTTGTTTTACAAAAGATATAAATATAAAAACAAAGAGGCTTCGGAATGTTCCTTAAACTGATAACAGATAATGTTCTAGGGCCATGGGTCCATGTGAAATTTCAACGTAGTCACGCGCGCGTGTGTGTGTGTGTGTGTGTGCGAGGGTGGCAGCGGAGACGGTGGATTGAATGCGCCATCTCATAGTAAGCAGCAGAAGGAAGGAAGATTAATGAATCCCACTTACTTACTTACTATTCAATACTCTCTCTCTCTCGCCGACCACCGCGTCTGGCCCGCTGCTTTTGAAAGCGAACCACTCGACTCGGATTTGCATTTCACTCACCGCGCGGCCGCCGACGCTCGGCGACTCCACCACTCTCCTAACAAATCATAATACTAATATTTGTTTTATAAACAAATAGAAACTTTTTTCAAATATCAAATCTCTCCGCTCGCTTCCTTTTCGGAATTCATGATGAGGAGACCGACACGCACTCTCTCGCGCGCGCGTACAAACCCTTGCTTTGTGTGTGTGTGTGTGTGTGTGTGTGTGTGTGTGTGTGTGTGTGTGTGTGTGTGTGTGTGTGTGTGTGTGTGTGTGTGTGTGTGTGTGTGTGTGCGTGTGTAGTGTCGTGATACGTGAATGACGGCGCCGGACCGCGTAATTGTCGTGGGACCGAAACCAAGACGGTACACTGTACAGGACGAGCTGACAGGCAAGCAGAAGAATGTTGAGTGTATCATCGTACGCTTTGTGGGATTTGCTGTTCAAGTAATGATACAACAAAACATGTAACGTTTCAATTTAAAAGGTATAAAAGGGATACAAATAAAGTTTTGTAAAGTTATGGCTGTTAAATTTAATCTATGGATGCGAACGTGAATTCATTTGGTATATAAACTTTCGAAATACGGGTAGAATTTATTTATGAAAATCCGGTAAAGACATGAAGCCTGAAACATCGTTTCACATACGACGATATCAGGGAAGACTTTAGATAGGCCCATTTTAAATTAAGAATAGCATAAAAACATTAGACGAAACTGAAAGTTGAATTTAGAACGGAATACGGATGCGCTTTGTGAAATTATTCTTAAACAAGTCTGAGCTACAGACCAGCTGGAAATCGTGGCAGACACGGAAACATGATCCGGTACTCCATGGCGTCAGAACTAGTTAATGTCTAATACATGAAGTGAAGAATATACAATTTTAACGTGTGCTGACATGTAAAACACGGTTGATTTTATTTTTAAAATTTTTGAAATGACACCTTTAATGTTTTTACAAACCATTCGTAAATCTGCGTGGTCGCTAAAATTGGCAAATACATATTATCTAAAAAATACGATCGCCTTTATCATCCCTTCCAGGTTTAGGCACCTTTGTATGTTCCGAAGACCGTCATTGACTTACTACAGTCCTTCTTAATCAGCATCTTCAAACACGAAGAACCTATAGTGTAATTACAAGTACCAACAAACAAAATTCAAAGCTGAATCGACATAAAGCTTAATGAACCAAAATCTATTCACTCCAGTTTTACTAAAAAGCACACTATATATAGGCCTAAATCTCTATGTCTATACAAATAACTACATACAACCGAGTAATATCGTATAAGAATGTCTCCACATATCCTGGTATGCCATTGGATACATAACCTGTATGAAAACCCAATGTCAGAAGGGAAAGGCAAGACTTGGATTCAATACAAAAAACTGTAGTGGCCGATGGAGACAAATTCCCCTTTATTAATCCGCAAAACGTCTATTTTATGAACACATTTTAAGAAGCCGTATGACTGCACGGTTTTTATGTACGGTTTCAAATTTTGTGGCTGCACGAACAGGAACAGTGATAATATTATATCTGCGTATTGAAAATGAAGTATTAAAGAATATCACTGATATGGACAGCTACTTGTACAGAGGCCTGAAAACAGAGTTCGTGTTTGGTGAAATGTACAAGTTTGGTAAGAAAAATAAGGAAAGATTGTATCGCTATGAAATCGCTGAAGTCATTCAAATGCTTGAAAATCCAGACGAGATGCGAAGAAGGAAATTCTTCCTAGTTAACGTAAAAGAGTAATATTTCAAGCGGCAAGTGATAAAGCCGAGAGTGCAAAGTCAGAAGTGCATTTAATATTTATAAATGAAACTAAGACACAATAAGGAGAAACTCTTCGATGTAAGTTAAAATAGAAGTTTCCGTGAACACCTGTGCGTAACGTGATTCTTCAAGCGCACATTATCGGTCCTCGTTGTTAGGCCTACCTGACGAAGAGCTTAGATTTTATGATCGGGACGTATTATGATGATGATGATGATAATGATGATGATTATGATGATGATGATGATGACGACGACGACGACGACGACGACGATGATTTATGATGATGAAGATGATGGTGGTGGTGGTGGTGGTGGCGGCTGTTATTGTTATTCTTCTTATTATGACACCCAATGGCCTGAACTTGAATAACTTCAAAAATAAAGGCCGTTTCTTTACCAGCAAGGGTGTTCACTTCCGTGATTTACAGATCTGTACCGACAGACTATGCTGTCACGCACATCAGTGTTTATAGGCCTACTGTTCATATATCCTATTGCGTGCGTTATCTTGATTTGCTGGTATCCCAGAGGCGCCATTAGGTGTGTGCGACAGATGCGATCGGACAGGGCCCCGCGGTAGCTCAGAAAGAGCAAAGAGGAGAAAAATAAAATGAGTGAGTGAGAGAGAGGAAAGGGGAGAGTGAGAGGAGACACACAGATAGACAGAAACAGAGAGCGAGGGTGTGAATCGCTTATTTTCAATTACTCTAATTTTAATTTTTAAACTCCTTCTTGTTTAAGTTTTTTGACATCGATTGTTGTATACAGGCCAATATTTACTCAAACAGTGGCAGCATACTATAACGTTATAACTAGCAGATGTTTGTATTGAAGCCGTTTGTATCAGTAACTAGTAGAATTAGTAACTTTCGAAGTTGACTCATACAAGTTACAAGACAATCTCAGTCGAGTCATTAAGGGTGCCTCATCGTAATATGGACGAAATGTTCGGTGATAAATAATAACAAAACGTTTGTTAAACCGAGGAAAGAGTTTTTATTATAATGAAACCACGAAAACTTACGAACAAGATTGTGCGTTGGTACATATGAACAAGTTGTGTAGTTACAGCGTATGCGTGTATTAGCATGCTTATAGATATAAAACTCAAAGTATTCAACTCTTATAAGACAACTCACACACTAAGTAAATAAATTCTTCTTTACATATCTAGTCATGTTTCGTTAATCCGTGTCTGAGTTTTATTAAAAAATAAATAAAAAAATGAAAAGAGTGAAGACCTGTTAAGTAGTCAAAGAAGCAAGTTGGAAAAGTTTCTGTAACCTTCTGCCACCCGAAGCAGTGCGTTACTAATTCATCGGAAATTGACCCTACCGAAATAAATTTAAGTTTCGTTAATTAATTTACTTTTAATTTGGTAGTAATATATTTTTCTAAGATTTTATGGCGGTGTTATATAGAATGTGAATGTTAGAAGTAGGTTCCGGAGACTGTGATTTTTGGGGGTATAAAGGCGCCATGGTTAGACTCGCACCCGGCCCGCCTGCTACTAGGGTGTCTCTGCGCGAAAGGCTCATTTCTGCTGCCTCAAGATAAAGATCTTGGAATTACGATTAGTACATCTTGGACTACAGTTTGCTGACAATATGTTCATGACAAAGACAAAGTTTACCATAATTACAACGATAAGCTTCTGAAATAATAAAATATTGTTAGAAACACCGTACAGATTGTGATTTTATAACAGTAGAATAAACTACTGGATGCCAACAAAAATTGATACAATTTTTATTAACTGCTCTGTGAAACAGTGATATTCGTATAGCATCAGTCCTCCTAGTTACATAATTATTCTATATATGCACTGTACAGAAACAACAATAAAAGTCATCCAGTCAAATAAGTACAGTTGTATGAAACACCAATAACAATTAAACATTTGACACTTTCACTAATACGCAACCGTTCTATACGAAATCTATACTCAATACTCTACTCTAATAATGATCTGAAATGCTTGTATAATTCTCGGAAATACTCAACTGGCTGCATTGACTCGGTGTTGATGTTACACAGCTACACTGTCACTTGTGAAGTTTAATTGTGACGAGAGAGTTACATAGTGCTTTGTTTAGTCATATAATGTCTCGCAATGTGCAGCGTTAGTTTGACTGTGCCATGCAGTTCTGACTGTACAACTCAACAACGCAGCCAGTAGTTGCCGATTCAACACTACGTGACAAGCAGCACGTGTTTATGTCGCACCGGATCGGCATTACAGCATAATACTTATACGTCGCAAACAATTTGGGATCTTTGAATAAGAAGTACTTTTACTACGACATATACCTAATATGAATACCTTAATGTGCTGTGCAATTACCGGTGAAAATGATGATCATTCGTCTCTAGCACTCGATTGTCAGTCCCACCATCAAGTGGTGCAAACTAGAGAGGTAATAACGATCAAGTGCTCCCAATATAAGGAAGCCTTTTTCTGCCAAGTGCGAACGACCTCCTTGGAGAGCATATGAGCAGGTAGAGTGCCGGGTTATCTCCTCACCTTCTTGGCGTTGAGGTGAGAAGATGCCCTTTAAAAGATGATACGCCATTAGTTGCCAGGGGTATGGCGAAACCACGTGACAAACCAAGCTCTTTCAGATATTCCACTTATACGAGTAGATGACTTTCGATAGCTTTGGTCAGTAACTCGTCTAGGAAAAGAAAATTACTAAAGAACTGGACAGAACGTTAGGCCTTAAGGTGGCAGCACGTCCATCATCTTACCTCTATGGACTAATAGTCTGAAATGAGGCAATTCTTACCTACTTACAAGTTTTACAGAACAAGCAGGACGTAAAATAAAACAAAGCATCCAAAAATATTGCTAAAATAAAAATTAGTGGTAGGATAAGGAAGTATTGATCAAATTAGAAACAGTTGGTTTTAGGGAAAAATATGACGTCAAAACAAACCAGATATTGGTTTAAACAGTGACGCTGGTAATGTTCATAAACAATTTGGAATAATAATCGAGGAAAACTAAAAGATGGACAAGAAAATACATGAAAGAATGGGAAACCGAGAAGAATAAACAACGCAATGAAGAACGCAGTAAAAAGAGGATGTGTAGGCCTAAGTCAAGAATGTGTGCCACGGAAATTAGATAACTCTGCGTAAATCAAGAAGAGATTGAACTTTTTACAACAACATACGGTTGGACTTATACATGACAAACTGCGTGCCACTGTTTGAGTGAAATGAAAAGTTTTTCTCACCATCAAAATAATGGTAGTAGGTTAAGCTCATCTAATTCCGTGATAATAAGGATATTAGCTTACAGTTACAAAATCTGTTGATTAAAAATAATTTTAATGAGTGCGGAGTCTTGTTAGAACTATGTAATTAGAGTGTATATGTAATAATGATCCATAACTTTATTAGTTTCTGTGAAAAAAATTATAAAGTTAGCATCTGCATGTCACTTAATTCCGTGATACTATACCTAATTCCGTGACCTATCACTTTAATTCCGTGATACTTGATATCTCGTATAAACACAAATGAATATCATGTTTATGAAGTATAATTTAATTAACAATACAACTGTAGGCATAATAAGTAAATTTTATGTCATATTATTGCATAAATTGTTTTAATTTTATAATAAAATATTTATAAAATAAAAAAATTAATTTAAAATTAATACTTATAATTGTAGCCATCTTAATTTATTACATATACGCGTACAAAAGAAAACATTTAAACAGTCACGAATTGTATTTATTCATCATCACTGTCACTGTAATTTAAATTTGCACACCTATCACACATGAAAATGTCCATGTCAGTTTCTGCTGCTTGGCAGTTTTCATGATACGGTGTCGCACAGAATGAACAAGAAATCCAATTTGCTCCATTTCTTTTTTTGACATCAGTGCTGTATGAGCCTTTGCAGACTCCACAAACCCAGTCTTCATTATCAATGCTGGACCTTGATGTGGAAGGTCCAGCTTCTGGTGAGGAAGGTGGCAATGTCGATTGGTTTGGTGAAGGAGTAGGCCTAGGCCTAGTTGAGTGGTCTGGCGGAGTTAGACGCTTTGCTGTAAAGTCAATATTGCGTTTGACTGTTCTCTTTTTCCTTGTCGCATCAAACCTAGGGGCTTTCAGCACATCAGCAATTGCACGCCGACGTCTCTCAGGCGATGGGGTAGGCAACGGTAGGGGTAAAGTGTCTTCTGGTGCCCTATTCGATGGTTCATCCTGGGTCTGATGTCCTATAGGAGTCTCTGCGTCGGTAGGCCTAATATTGCTGGGAGCAAGAGCATCATTTGACACTGAAGCCGGATTAAATGGGTAGACGCCTGTTTTGGAAAATTCTGCTTTAAAAATTATCATTAACTTAGTTAATTTAATTATATTAATTACTTAATTTTAATTAATTAACTAGATTTAAGATCCAGGTGTTTTAATATGCAATATAGATCGTTAATAGTGTTTAAAGCAAATCACACAAACGATTTACCTTGATCGTATTACAGTTATACTTTTACTTCACTTAATTCCGTGATAGAGAAATGAGTATGGAATGTGAGAAACCGCAAGAAATAAAGTAATTAACATAATGTATACGAGTAAAATATAATGACTTAACGTTATTATTTTTATATATTCAAAACCTCCAAAGAAATGTGAATATAAATATATATTAATAAACAAAAATAAATAAGAACATACCTGTTTTTTAATACTTTACTTTGAACACTACACAAGAACAACAAAAACTATGATTTCAGTAGGTTGCTTCTGACAAAATGGCCTCTTGTTAACATCACGCTGCCTCCCATAATTCCAAACTCGCGCTAACGATAGCTGATGAGTGCTGCTATCTAACTGAGAAACCACAAAAGTAATATTCGCTTACGCTTATTTCGTTACATCATTTATGTAGAGTATCACGGAATTACATGAGTCACGGAATTAGGTGAGCTTACCCTACTAGTCAAATTAAGGAGTGATTAGATTTCAATATTTTTTAATATGCAATATTTTCTATTGATAAACACACGATTAAAGCCACACATAACGTATGCTACAGGTAGCACTGTGACCAAAGCCACACATAACATATGCTACAGGTAGCACTGTGACCAAAGCCACACATAACATATGCTACACGTAGCACTGTGACCAAAGCCACACATAACATATGCTACAGGTAGCACTGTGACCAAAGCCACACATAACATATGCTACAGGTAGCACTGTGACCAAATCCACACATAACATATGCTACAGATAACGCTGTGACCAAAACCTTACATAACATATGCTACAGGTAACACTGTGACCAAAGCCACACATAACATATGCTACAGGTAGCACTGTGACCAAAGCCACACATAACATATGCTACAGGTAGCACTGTGACCAAAGCCACACATAACATATGCTACACGTAGCACTGTGACCAAAGCCACACATAACATATGCTACAGGTAGCACTGTGACCAAAGCCACACATAACATATGCTACAGGTAGCACTGTGACCAAATCCACACATAACATATGCTACAGATAACACTGTGACCAAAACCTTACATAACATATGCTACAGGTAGCACTGTGACCAAATCCACACATAACATATGCTACAGATAACACTGTGACCAAAACCTTACATAACATATGCTACAGGTAACACTGTGACCAAAGCCACACATAACATATGCTACACGTAGCACTGTGACCAAAGCCACACATAACATATGCTACAGGTAGCACTGTGACCAAAACCTTACATAACATATGCTACAGGTAGCACTGTGACCAAATCCACACATAACATATGCTACAGATAACACTGTGACCAAAACCTTACATAACATATGCTACAGGTAACACTGTGACCAAAGCCACACATAACATATGCTACACGTAGCACTGTGACCAAAGCCACACATAACATATGCTACAGGTAGCACTGTGACCAAAACCTTACATAACATATGCTACAGGTAGCACTGTGACCAAAGCCACACATAACATATGCTACAGATAACACTGTGACCAAAACCTTACATAACATATGCTACAGGTAACGCTGTGACCAAAGCCACACATAACATATGCTACAGGTAGCACACATAGCATATGCTACAGGTAGCACACATAACATATGCTACAGGTAGCACTGTGACCAAAGCCACACATAACATATGCTACAGATAACACTGTGACCAAAACCTTACATAACATATGCTACAGGTAGCACTGTGACCAAAGCCACACATAACATATGCTACAGGTAACACTGTGACCAGCTTTTAAAATAAAACTATAATACACACAAATCTGGTAGAACAACATATATTCCCAAAAAGAAGAAAATGTATTTAATTCAGCACAAGTAAACAATAGAAAACGCTCCATAGAGACCACAGTCTCTATGTCCATTCACAAATGTGTTACGTACGAAAAGTATATAATATAATATACAAATTTGTTTTATTGTTATATTCTTACGCAACTACATAACAAAAATTAATATTACATGGGCATATAATTCTTTTTTTTTTATATAGCATTAAAGTAACATCAGAGATAGTAAACCAGTCACTGACAGTTAAATACGTAAGTGTTAAATCATACATGGAAAGTTAACAGAACACTTGAGAATATCTTAATAGAACAATCAGATTCTAAACTAAAAATTTATTAAAAGGTAGCTTCCCCAGTTTTGTTAAATGTAATGAGACACAGGTAATGACCACTAAATTTTAAAGAAAAACATTCTCCCCATACAAAGTTATTACAAGGCGTGAAGAGATGCTCAAGAGCTGACATAACTGTAGAAATCATGACGATAGTGACGAACTGAATATGTACAGTATAAACTAACAAATATATTGCTATAAACAAACATAAAAAAAGATATGATGGATGATGAAAGACTGCTTAACCGTACTCCCAAATGCAAAGCAGAAAGTGGAAGGAAAATAGGGCGCCTTAAGAAACGAATTTTCACATACAGTACTTGCAGGCGGAAGTGGTAACTGCCAACACGTTGTAGCGGAGATGATTAAACCATGTAGCATAATTAAATTTCCCTGGAAATGAAGTTACTGCAAATTACAAAAACTATTCAGATATTGCTTCTACTAAAACTAAACCACTTGCAGTAACATTTCACTGATGCGCCAAAGAACTGCGATTATACCAAGTGCGTATTGGAAAATATATTTTTGGCGTTCGGTTTATTATACGGCTGTAACAGTTGTAGAAACTGGATGTAACTATAACTTATGACGGATGTATTAGGAGCGATCTTTTACAGGAGCAAGAACGCTATGCAACACGTCACGATTCCAATTCCTGTATGCTAGAAGATAAATTTACTGTACCAGTTATAGTGGAACAGCAATTGTTTGTTTCTTTTATAAAATAAATCCGTATTCCGATTCCCCCGTGCAAGAAGATGAAATCCACCGTTGACGTGATCCCCTCCCACCACGATCAGACAAGAAAAACAATAGCGCAACACTGTGCAAGACACGTTCATTAATTTTAACATTGAATTACATGTTGACATATTGTTGTGTATGACCTCGAACGATCTCTACAAGGTCAAACGCTGGTGTTCCATCAATCAGTCGAGAGAGAGAGGACAGAAAACAAGTCAAACGAAGTGAAAAACAAGTACAGAAAACCTTTTACGGGATGGAAAAAACGAGGGGAGGTAACAACGTTTGCTGCCCACTGTGGGAGACAAAATGATAGAACTGAAACAGAGGTAATTTTAAGTAGACGTTTATTGTTTCCACTATGAAAATACAAAAGCTTTGGCAAGCTGTATGTTTTATAAATACAATTGAATATATGATAATCGGTGTCGTTATTTAGAACGAAAATAACTGAATGAATCGTCAAACGTGGATACAAAAATAGAACTTGTAATAGCCGAAAAGGAACAGGAACGTAATAACTCAGATCATTAAGTACGCATCTAATCAATAAAAGTGAAGTTGTGGTTAACACAACTACCGCTGAAAGAGGAAACAAGGGTAATGGATGTATAGTACCAAAAGTGAGTAATAAAGAAACGAGGAAATCAAAGCTGGGAAGAATAACAGAAATATGAATACTAAAAAGAAAGCGTGGCGCAAGATTAATAAAGAACGTGTTTAATTGTTACAAGATGCTGTGAATCAATTTGAACTTTAATCAAAATGTAGTGAGGACGGCGCAAGTCCTGAAATTGTTCAAAATTTGTTGGATGAACATACTTTATATTTAGATATTCTTTATACCCGTATAACAAATGATGTAGGCCTAATGCGTTTAAATATGTAATATGTGTACTTGTGTGTGTGTTTTTTTTATACTAATAGCAAAAATTCACAGCACAGAGGAAAATTATAAATTAAAAGAAAACGTTACCAAGCAAAAAAAATAATTCTATTATAAAGTGATAAACTCCCTATTAATTTGTCGTTTCTTATAACGACTTTATTAATAACATTTTCTAGTTTCCGTACAACTTAATTACTTGTTTGATAAGATTTAGGGTCAATGTTTATTTTAATTAGTGTTACAGAACACAAGAAGGGCAAAACCGTTTGGACTGCACCAAGACACTCCCTTCAATTTCGTCAAGTGATGTAGGATAAGGATTAGGACTGAATGGAGCCAAAGTCCGACTGGACGTCGTGAAAAGCGATCTTCAGATTGATACGAAGACACAACGCCCCGCTTTGGAAGCGTGTGCACTGGCAAAAGCGCCACACGAACATTATAATTAATAGCTGTTTTTGATAATTCCAGATATGTTTACTTTCTCGAATAGGTTGCTCCTAATTATACTGTTTTTAATATTTATTCGTCACCCAGTCAGTGTGTAGCCTAACCAATTATCTGATAAGATCTCCAATAAATTACGCCATTTCTTATCAAAATATTGTATCAGTTCTTTTCTAATAATACTTTGATTTCTATTGTAACAAAACTCGCGTACGTGAAATATAATTAGTAATCTTAAGGACGGATAGAAAGAATTATACTGTTTAACAGGACTCGCAGACACTTTGCCGTGTTAACGATACGTAAAAGATTCAAATCTGGAAATTTTACAACAATTTCAGAACTTAGTTCTCAAAATTATGAATGATGCCCCTTGGTGCGTATCAAATTAGATAACCTGAAAAAGACATTCATAAGCTGGGTAACATTAAATACACAACACGTCAAATAATGTAACACACAACATAACCGCGCAAATGAAGTGGCCCAAAAACTGTCGGATAATCGTGAAGCACGCCGTTCAAGTAGATGTCGTCAAACGTACGATTCAACTTTTAAGTTCAATTAATATGTTAGTAGCTTACGACAGTAAACACGAAGCATGTAAATGAACATTCCCTACATGCCATTTATTATAAGTCAGAACACTTACTTATTAGCTTAATAATTGGACGAGCGAGGCAAGTTCTCAGTTTTAACTAGACCGTTTGGCATTTGTCTGTCTATCTATTTGGGGTATGTCACAACTTTCGAACGCATCAACAGATTTCCGTATAACTTGGCATTCGTGTCCATACTTTAGACCTGGGAAGTCCTGTTGTTTTGATATTGTTTAATATTGATTCCCCCCCACAAATTAAAGGGGCTGAGGCCAAAAATGTGAGGAGGTCAAAATTGCGAAAAAATCGCAAAACCCCGTGTGGGATACTATATTACAGGGAACTTTAACCACACTATAAATATAGTGTTTATTTTTAAAATTTCATAATTTGTGGACGTCAGAGTCCACAAAGCAGGTGAAATTTTTTATAAAATCGCAAAAACTCATATGATGTAGCCTATTTAATTATAGACAATTTTAATCAACATCTAAGTGTAATGTAAAGCCTTTCAAGTAACATCTCACCTTTGTAACGGTGCTGTGGTGTACTGATTGACATCTTGTCAGTGCGTTTAAGTTCTTTGACACTGAAGATGGCCTCCAGAGGCGAGCTCGAAACGTCTGTAGAAGAAAATGGAAGACCACGGCCTTACAGCTTTACAGCTTACAGCTCGGATAGTAGTTTTTCCAACTGCACTGAAAACGTTTGGAAATTTCAAACTTTTTGGACCCCAGGGCTCAAAAAAGATATCAAAAACTTGAAAAAAATGTTTTAATCCAGCAGGGTGTCAGAGTAAAAGGAGTTGGAACCCAAATCCGAATGTTTCGAATTTTTAATATTTATTGTATATTTCTGTGCTCTAGAATTCTTATATTACTAAAGGAATAGTAGAGTAATTGGGATTTTTTGTAATTTTTCCTACAATTGAAAAATTATCTAATACTGAAATTTATGTAATAATAAATTACTTCATTCAAAACAGAGAGTGATTTCTGTAGCTCAGGGAGATTACTAGTGTATGGTATTGTGGCTATCTTTCATGACTGACACGGACATTCTTCAGAAACTACCATTCGCTTAAGGACACATGTGGAATAAGGTTTGTACTAGACGTTTCCATATAGCCTATACAAAGATCCATATTTTCAAAGACCACCTAAACCTAATAAGGCGAATGGCCTCACTGCCTGTTATATCTTAACTTTGTTTCGCTGTAAGACCCTTAATGGATTAATGGACCTTGAAATCTTCCACCCGTGTCTACCCATCGCACCTCATTCGGAACATATCCAACCGTTTTCTAGAATGCTGTCTTCCCATCACCATCTACGTAGGCATCTGCTTGATACCCATTCTGTCCACTTATCCCACCCATTGTATTCTACAGACTGTTTCAGACCTTAGGAATTTTTGTAATTGTATTATTACATATATTTTAAAATTACAAAACTGAAAATCACCGTAAAGCATTGCATATATTCTCTGGTTGTCTCCTTCTTCAGGTCATATTGTTTTTTTTTTTTTTTTTTTTTTTTTTTGAATAATCTTACGTTTAACCAGTCTTATTGCTAACGAAGGAGACTTTCAGGGGAGAAAAGCAACGTGTAAACACAGTGTACTTAACAAATTATTTTCAGTTCTGCTGAAGAAATTCTTCTTTTGTCATTAAATTACACACACTACCACTAACGCTTTGCATGCAAATCTGTTGTGTAGCGGCGCGGTGTTGGTTTTATGTTGTGTACGATTTGCATAGAGGCTACTGCATAAAACCACCGTTAAGCCCGAAGCCAAAGCGTGATGGAATTGATCTTTTACTGTTAACACGGCTGGGGTGAAACAATCTCATTCAACTGACACCCCTCCGGCAAGGGGTTGTTGTTGCTACAACTGCTGCTTAGATATCGCAACACTTTTTATGTAAAACGTGTTGTTCGATAAAAAGCCATCTATTCAGCGGCAGAACACTACCTCTTGGAAACAAATGACAGCATAACTCTCCAATCCCTCCCTCGACTGAACACGGATTTTCTTGTTAAAAAATTTCCAGTCGCCCTTTCTTAATTTATTAAAAGACAGCCTCTGCTTAGGTTAGCACACAGTAACAGCTACTGGTGCTGATTAATGTCTCGTCTCCGTCGCTGAGGCGCTGTTGTTGTGGAGTTTTTGCAGTGAAAATTGAATCTTTGTTTGTTGCTGACCACTAAAAGTTTATTTACAGTTTGTAACACAACTAAAACAAAATTTAATGAAATCTATTTTTAATCTTTATGCCGTGACAACAAAATTGATTAGACCTATGTCCACACTTTATTCGCTCAGTTAGTAGAAATTTAATACGTGCTCCTTACGAAATTTGTGCTATACTTCTGGCATATTCATTGTTACAGTCCATCTTTTTCTTCCTCCTCTTTTTTCTTAACGTTTCAGACATAACGTCACACAACTTCATCGGGGCATATCTTTATGGACAGTCTTTCTTCTGCCTTGGATTTTCAAAGAAAAACTATTTTTAAAAATAGATAAACCTGATTGAAACTTGTTACTCTCTTTAATGTCATAATAAGCAGATAGTTTCGAATATGAATCAATATGCGCACATTCATTTTTTTTTTTTTTTTTATATATATATATAACACTCAAACTTGAACACTGAGACCAGCAATGACCTCTAATTTCATACAATTATCCTACTCATTCGCTGAGCCGCTTTAGAATGTACAAAATCTGTAGAACACACACTTTTGAAATTCAACCAATGTCCTTTGATCCGTGTTTCTCACTTATTACAGTTGAACAATATAAAGTCAAAATAAAATAACGTCTGATTCAAAACATCACACATTTTTCTAGGAAATTAGATATTGATTGATAAATCATGCAATTGTCTGTTGCGACATACGATTAACGTGTCGTGTGGGATAAAAGAAGAAAAAGAAGAAAACATCAAGGAAAAGAAGGAGAAGAAGAAATGTTTATTCCAGTACCTTGAGATCTGTTCATATAGTCAACTGAGGGTTGTTGGGTGGGGGGAAGGTTAATTTGATTTACTGGCAATATTGTGACGCAACCCTCCTAAACCCTTGTCATTAATCTTAAACATTTATCTTAATACAAGTTAATGTCGAAATATATTTCACAGAGAGTTTGTCGTCGACAAATGCAATTCGCGTTATCATTAATTGATAACAACGGATATGAGGACGGATAGCAAATAAGTGCATTTTGTTTATTCTCGGGACCACGAAGCCTTTATAGACATCATAGGCCAATGAAAACTTCAAATAAGAAAACTGTACACAGAATTTTCATATTAACATAACCGTACGCATTTCTATCAGTCGCAACGTAAATTACATAAACAGTCACCACATAGGCCTATTTAGAGCAAACTGTTTTAAATTATTCATTTTTATTTTTAATAATCTTATTTGCAGTATTAAAATCTTGTTGTTTCTCCTGTTTTCTGTAGTCAGCAATTTCTTTTCTTTATGTAGACAGAACTTTTTTGATTCTTTTTTTATTCTTACTACTAATTCCCTGTTTTTTGGTCACTTCTTTTCTGTATTTTTTCATGTGTCAAAAGCAATCACTTACATCCATAACAACCTCCATTCTTGTTCTAATTTCTACATTTCATATTTAAGTAAAGTGGAGCGTCTTCTCCAATAATCCATTCACATTGCTTGTAAGTCAATAGAAGTTGTTTTCTATAAAAACAATACAGTTGTCATCTCGGTGACAATAATTCCCACTTCGGTTTTTGAAAGCGTCTTTTAACCTTTGTTGTTTTCCGACTCCACACAATAAGGCAGGCAAAGTGGACCGAAAATAAAAATAAATAAGAGAACGAACTTGAACATAATGCTATTTGCGGATGATCCGCAAAGATTGATTGCAAGCTCGAAAGATCGATGTTTCAGACACAACAAGCCTGCTCGAAATAAACATGAAAATTTTTGTGTAGACAGTAATGTGGTAATTTTCGCATTCATAGGTTGGCTAATCTGTACTTTCTGAATTTGCGCTTATCATGTTTATACAACGACACAGTTCTCCGAGCTTCGGCAGGCGGCAGACGTCATTACGTTTGCTTGTTTGTTCTGT
This sequence comes from Magicicada septendecula, assembly GCA_034769895.1. Lineage (NCBI taxonomy): Eukaryota > Metazoa > Arthropoda > Insecta > Hemiptera > Cicadidae > Magicicada > Magicicada septendecula. The sequence continues at coordinate 117,002,238 of CM068375.1, read as the reverse complement.
CATCATCATTTTTCTTGTCGTCAGACAATCAATGTAGGCTTTAGGCCACAACATTATATTGCATACTTGCAATACATTAGCAATACATTGCTAATTTTCAGTTTCATGTAGCTTGTGTGCCGCGTACTCGCGCTTCAAGTCTTACGACAATTATCTAGGCCTTAGGCCTTAACATTTTAATGTAGTTGTAGTGTCGCACATTTGCGCCTCATCTACCATGTAGCTTTCTTAACGACACGTTCATTCAAAATTAAAATGTCATCAGACATAGCCAACCTTAGCGCTCTGATTTAAGTGTACAACAAACTTAATAAATGTATTAAATACAGTCCACTATCGTCATTATTCTGCATCCTGGCAATAGCACCACAAAGCATCATTCTTCCTAACATTTTTTGGTACACGTGCCGTCATTAACACATTTTGGTCCACGCGGACCGGATCCTAACATTGTGTATAAGACGACACTACTCAGAAAGCACAGTGGGAAAGTACACAACTGCTTTTGTGGGAAAGTACTCCTTACGAACTAACGTTGTATTGGATAAAAGGACTATGCAGCAGGAGTCACATTTCTGCTATCTTGACTGTGACATCACTTATTACGTAGATTTTGATGTTGATCATAAGTTGGCTAAGTTTCAGTCAATTTGTAGGACAGTTGGTCAAGCATTACCGAGGAAAACAACGGAAGAGCCTCCACTAAGATTTTATAAGGTAAGGGCTGTGCCAGTGTTGTATGATTGTAAATGGGTTCCAGTGAAGAAGCCTCGTAGTAGGACACATGCATCGGTGATGAGATTCTTGCGATCTGTCGAAGGCTGCACACGAACAGTTGGATTTTACAATGAAGACGTACGCAAAGAGTTGAGCATTTTTATATTCAATATAGCATTGCGGAAAACAAAAAGAGATGGATTGATCCCATGGACTGTACCCACCGCCTTCTCAGTTGCCTCAAGCTTCTGCGACCGTCCCGTTTGATACGAGGATTTTACTGAGTAATCAGTTAGTTCTCATGTGATTTCAAAACCGTTCATATATATTCTTTTATTCTTTTACGTACGCTCAAGCTATTCAACTCCTCCAGAATATCACAATTTCTCAACCTTTCCGCACGTCCACAACCCTTCACTACAGGAGAAATCATCACATTTGTAAGCCTACAGCCTGTTCCTTCAACCCAAAGTAACAAGCGCACAACGGCAAAAACTTTAATCTTGCGAAACATCACTTGTAAGTAATGAGTTTGATTTTTTTTTTTTTTTTTTTTTTTTAATTAGCAGTCTTCTAAATTATCAATGCGTGTATTCTTATCATCATTTTTGAACCAACTGGAACAAAAACGTCAAAAATAAAGACCGAGTAAAATAATACATGATGAACTTTGTTTGTGTTGGAGCGAAAGGAACAAGCAATCATAACGAAAACGTGAGTAATGTCTTTCTTAACAAGCGAGACCGAAACCCAGCCGCGTTAGGTGTAAATTTCCAGTCAATATTAATTATAACATAAACATCTTACGCATTAAACTTGAACGTCAATTATTTATACAGTTTTTTCTCCAGCGCAGAGTGACTGTTTTCATTTATATTCTGCTGCGTATAAATAAAGGTCGGTTAGTTTGGTTTTTATTTAAAACGCATATGGTTTCTAAGGAGAAGAAGAAGAATAAGAAGACACGCAGCAGAGAGAGAGTGTAGCAATTAAGGAGCGTTTATAAAGCGTCCATTATGTTGTAAACAGCTGATCTTGGTCGGCGCACGCAACCTCAGGTATTCCACACACACACACACACACACACACACACACACACACACACACACACACACACACACACACACACACACACACACACACACACACACACATTGTACTTAATTTGTTATACGTTACGTGAAATGTACCTCTCAACCGCATTGCATTTACTTGATGACGAGCGCTACATAATTAACACTGAATAAATAGTGCCTTTACATGACATTATGAATTATATCATTTTGCATAAATCTTATTGCTGACTTGAATAAGAAGAAATTCTTCCCGTACCAAATTAAAGCGGCCAATCAAAACAGGTTTTTTTAATAAAATTTTATACATCCCTTGAAAACTGTTGATTATTTAGCTTGGCGTCATTTCAGCTCTCAGATTTGGTGTAAGAAGATTTCAAATATTATTTTAATCAATCCAAATGAGATTTGTGCCTGTCCGCTTCCTTAAGATTAATTTTCTCCGTTCGGCTAGGTCAGTAGGTCTATCTATACTTCGATTACAAATTTTTCTCTGGCATAGCAATTATCAATGCTACAATGACTGCCCATCTTAAAGATGAATTTATATCACATGCACATTTAAATTTCGAACGTCGCTTACAGGTATCTGAGAACGAACTGAAGAATATACAATGTTATATACGGGATATCGACTCAAAGGAGTTTCGTTTGATTTGAATGGTAATCGAATTCAAAAATTTCATTAATGTTAAATAAATTATCGTTAATGTAAAAAACACAGGTACGTTAATAACAACAGTTAAAAAATCGTTAAATTACCATTTATAATAAACTTATATAATGCAGAATATATTAATACAGAACCTAGACTAGAGTTGAATATGATAATAGAACAGAATAATAATATAAAATAATTAATTGGTTGTAAACGGGCTGTGGCCATAACTTCTATGTTTGTTGATAGACAGTTCATGTGCCTCCATTCCAGGAAAACTGTCCTGTCTGTAGATGGAGTCTCTCCTCAATCGTAGCGACCCTCTCCAGCCTCCCATCACCAGTTTGTCCCATCGGGTTTAGATCACACCAATCCACGACTCAGAAACGTGGACAATAGCCTATACATTAAGAAAATAAATAGAACATTGGGATGATATTTGGCTGGGTGAGATTACAAATAGTCACAAATATTGGTACAATAGGGGCTAACCCAATACAGGAGGCGCGTATTAGTAGACTACTGTTAAGTCCGGCAATGCAGTATAAGATTTGCTTCCTGGGTCAAAACTTGTTTTCTGGACTGGGAAAGTAAACGTTCAGTATTTCTGTCATTTATAAAAATACTGAGAAATAAGAAAAATATTAAATGCATGTAAAAGATGCCATTATTATATAGCAAAATTAATTCATAAAGAATTTGATATTACTAATATTTTATCACTTGTATAATTTAAATATAACTTACATTCTTTAAACTGTTTTGTCGACCGGCTAGTTATAATGGATGTCCGAGTGGGTTAACGGGCTCCGAAGTTGGCATACTGATACCAGAATACGCACTGTAAAGAATACATTTAAACATTCCCATTACTGAGTCGAAGACGTCTGCGCTTCAAAGCAGACAAGTTAAGAATTCTGAAGTCAATCTACGTTTGTTTACTCTGACTGCACACAGACATATGTGATGTTTGAATACAACATGAAGTGATAAAATAAAATTAATTTAATTTTTGAGATTAGAAAGATACTATTGAAGAAGGTGACGCCCATCTAATAAAGTTCTTAAATTATGCTCTTCAAAGATATGTAATTCTGCGTTATACAAACCTGCCGATATCAAATATACCCTGTAGAAATAAAAAATAATGTCAGATATTCGTATTAAGTTTTAAACAAATATTATTAACTTTCAAGTGAAAGTAAACTCAATAAAAGATAAAAATATTTTTCCTTGAAAATATATCCACTAAAATCTGGTGTATCTCATATATCGTAAATGGAAAAATACAATTTTGAAACCTGACAAATATCACAAGCAATTCGCACTGCATACTTTGTTCGAATGGAGTTCTATTGGATACGTAATCTAATTAGGCCTACACGTAATATCGGATCTTCATGAAGTCACGTGATTCGTGATTAACAATATAATTTATTTAGGAATAATTTTTATTTTAAGAGAACTATTTTTACATTTCAGTACTTTTTTACTTACATCTCGCAACAAACGTTGGAAACATCCCACTTTGGCATTGATGCAGGTGTCAACTCGTTTCTTTGTGTTTGGTTCAACGTTTCGTAGAGTTGCTACTCTGATGTTGGAGATTCTTTTACGATATAGTTTCCCGTATATATTGTTACGAGACAAGACTCGTTACCTTTTTAATGTGTACCTTGTTTAACGAGACAAGACTCGTTACCTTTTTAATGTGTACCTTGTTTATAATTTAAGGATGAGGATGTTGTCAGGGTAATATTAGTTGAGCGCCAATTTGCAGTCAAAGGTTGCAAATAAAATGTATTTGTAAATTAGTAAGTATTATTTTAAAATATCATAAAGGTTTCTTTTTCAGCTATAATTCAATCTCTTTTTGTCTTTTATTTAATAGACGATTGTGATAACTAAAGCTCAGCAAAGCAGATTCAAATAGGCTGCCATATTTCCTGGTTGGGAGTGTTGTCAACTTCAGCTAGTTGATGAAGCAAATTAACAGTCACTGTAATGGTGTTTATAATATCATACACATTTATGTATCCATTAAATAAAGAAATGAAAACCTTTTATCTGTAGTTATTAAACTCAAATCTTTTATTTATTTTCTTTAAATTGTTTTAAAAGACAAAATATAATTATTAACAAAGTTTGACCGGCTGTTCTTTAAATATGCTCAGAGTGGCAGCAGTAGCAGTAGTAATTCTTATGTCTCAGGGCATATACATTTTCATATTTTATATTTAATAAATAAAATACAAATAGAATGTTTTAAGTTAGGTCCTTTTGACTACGATATTAACGACAGATATGTTAGGAAAAGTACCAAAATACATGGGATTACAATAAATTACAAAGTGTCTTAATAAGATTATATTAACAATTTTACAATGTTCAGTGTCTAGGTTATGTTGATTTCAGTGTTTTTTAGGTCTAGTTCACTTTATATGATAGTATTACTCTATATTAATAGTTTTTTATAATGAAAATAATATTATTCATTGATTATTTTCACAGTAAAAGTTCAAAGTTGATTTGATTAAAAGTGTAAACAATGTCTTTGAGAAGTTTGGCCTAAGCCTTGAAGAAAATTGTTCAGTTTAGTTATTTATCAAAAAATACTTCTCTTCCTGGATAGGTTGATGGTATTTCTTCATAGATTCCTTGCTTTACTTCTTCAGAATGATACTGTACTTCTTTCTTCTATTTAATTTGGTTTAGTATTATTATTTAACTTTACTTTCAGTTCACAGATATGACATTTACAATATATTGGATTAGTCACTCTTATTTTAATATCAACCTTTCTCGTTTAGATCCAATAATGCACTCCCTATTTAATTTTATAACATCTCAGTTGCTAAGGCCTATCTTAGCTTTCATTGGTGTGAAATGTAACATTTTATGTTACTATGGAGCTCTCTGAGCCTCAACATAAACAAACTTCTAATATTTTATCTTTCATTTTCTTTAAACTGTTATAACTTTTTTATAAGATCTTTGATCTTCACTTCATTAGTTTCTTTGATTTTCTGATGAAACAGTGATTATTTTGATACCACTCTTGCTTATTTTCTATTAAACATTTCTTGAGTTACCATTTTACACTTTTAATTATTTGTCCCAAAATTGTTTATTATTAGTTCTTCTTGTACTTTTCACTTTATTAAATCTATTGGACACAATTAGTAATAATAATAATATAACTTAACCTGACATTGTTTATTCTAATTTTAATATAAATTCTTATTTCAAATCGTTTAACTATTTAAGCTTAACATGCCTAGTTTTACAAATCTCTATTACTATTATTTTGGTACTTTCCTATTAATATTAACATTTGTGTTATTAATATTATTACATATAATATTAATCAATATAGCCAAACTAATTACTAATAACTATTAGTAATAGATAACAATTCCTCTTAACTTTGTGTATACAATACAGTTTTTATAAATACAACAAAACACTATAAATAGTTTCCAAAACATTGTCCTCCTTACATAACTATTATTAACATTCCTATAACTGTAATAAACATAATTATTAGAGTCTTAGTTAACGTGAATTAAATAATAAAATAAACAGTATTTAATTAAGTAATTAGTTCTTGAAACAAAAACTATCAGGTTTCTTGGTACTTTTGGTAGGAGTAATAAAGTATATTTATGTTAACAAGATGTTAACAAGATGCATGGCAAAATGTCATGTAACAATATCCAAATTATGCATATTGTTCATAAAAATACTTCCTTTTATACGATATCTCCGTAAAAATCTGATGACGAGAAATCCGGTGGCCGAGAGGTCATGTATTCAGTGGGGAAACATAGGATCACAGAAAACACGGATAATATCATCATCATTTATCTGTATCCAGCACTCTCTTCAGCCCGGAAGGAGATATCATAAGAGACAGTTGAATAATTGGACACGCATTTATAATGAGTGGACACTCAAAAAAGTAGAAGAACGACCAGCTAACATGCAGATAATATAGACGATAATATAGAGGAAGTTGAGGAAGGTGTAATATTTTGAAAAAATAACCAAACTGTCAAAAATCAAGGAATGATAAAGATGTATCATCGATACATCCTGTAGGTTTACTCCAAATGGAAGAAAAATAGGCCTACGTAAAAAGGAACGTAAATTTTACCATAGTCACACATTCGGCTACGCTGTGGTAACTCGGAAACAGAATTCTTTGACTCGAAGGTTGGAGATTTTATGGAAAACTGGTACCCTACCCACGGAAAAATTTACTGGCTCATAATTTTTACAAGGAGGTTAGAAATAGGTCTGGATACACGGATATCGACTGCGCAGTGAACAGGACAAGATTATCGGTGTAATGGATAGAGTAGGTACATGTTGTCACATGGGCTATACAGAGTAAACAGCTTTGAAAAGAATGACATAAAACTCAACAACGCCCAGTGGGAATATAGAGATATAGGTAGTACATGATCACTGAAACTAGAAGACAACTCAAAGCATGTTATGGATTATAAGCTTACAGATTAAAATATTATATTATAAAGGATTAAAGTTTGTTTTATAGTGGAGTAGTAGCCTACAGAGAAACGGACGTGGTATAAGTCACGGGTTTTACGGACAGTCCACGACTTTGTGGTCTAGGAAGAGTGTCCGAGCCGAAAAGACAAAAGTCCGAAATTTTTTTTCTGTTATTTACAAGTTCTGAAAAATCAACTTGGGCTATTTTGAAACTGTAGAAGACAATAGTGACCAGTCATGTCTGATGACACGCGATAGTCGATACGCGTCATTGTTTACTTGTCGTTTGTCGTACTAGCGTCGCTCGATCCATTTCCGTGTTTCTCTGTGTTGTGTGTACATTTTAAGCATGAAGTATAAGCATAAAGCTTTACACGTAATACAATTAACTATTAAATTTTTAGTAATTATGAAAGAGAAACAAAACGACAACTCACAAGGTGAGTCATGTTATTACTCATTTCGCCAGGATTTTGATTTAGTAGGATTTATTAGTCTAGGCTGGGAACACCCTGTTGGTGTTTCTTTTTCCTCAAATCCTAAATTTATAAATCTGTTAACAACGTATGCGATATCCTAAGTTATATCCAGACCCACAATAGTTGTTCAAATGTATGTTATGGTAATTAATCGAATATATCTGATCATGCTATGTTATCAGAAATGTTAAAGCAGCTATCTAGTCTACAATGCTTTTAGAACTGATTTCTGGTACGACTTGAAACAGTGATTTGTAGCACGCGTTCCCAGTGTCACCTTCTATACTGAAACACAAGTATTCACTAAAATACGATTATCGTAATAATATTGCTACGACAATTATGTACGTCTCTCTCGAAAATTTGAGAGCGTCACTCAACACGTTTCTCGACTAGCTCTGCACGTGCAGCATCCTGTGTTAAGGTCGTGCACTCACGTAGCCTCAAGACTGTTCAATGTCTTATAAGTACGTAAATTATGCCGGCATGTCGCCAAGAATATGGAAAATAATTCTGGAACCTCTGCGGGATCTATATAAGCAACAGCGGCCTGCTTAGTCAGTCTGTTACAGTTGGCGACTGATTACAGTGTGCTTCGGAGTGATTGTTGTGACTAGTGGTTTCAATTTAATTGTTTTACTTAGTGTGAACTGTAATAATCTGTCATTATTGTCGCGTATGGACAAATTTAAATTGAATCATTGTACGAGAGTACCTTTTTTTATTTCAAATTGTTGTTTGTTAATAATTAATGTTGGTAATTAGTGACTTCATTGATGTCTGTTATTTTGTTTCCACTGCACAATACGACGATCCGTGAGACCGTCGTAACAATATTGTGTTTCTTGGTAACAAATACAACTTTATATTGATAGTCTAATAGACAAATTATATTTTGGATTTTAACCCTGGATCATGGGAACGTCCTTGTTTTTTTCCTGGGTTACTCCGAATATAGCTACAGAGTAATTCTATCTGTCTCAGAAAATGACAAAATTGAATTGGAGAGTAAACTGTGCGATCAAAAGAGTAGTAACAATAAAATTAATGCTTGACAGAGGACATCTGACACTAATAAGTATCTACAAAGGAATATGTTTCGAGATACTGCAAAAATATGTTACAAACATAAATCGTGACTGCATTAATATACCGGAAAGCTTGAATTAGGATAGATTCTATTCAAAGGTCGATATTCAGTCCGAATTGAGGAGATCATCAGATTTTTTAGGTAAATCAAAAATTAGCTTCGATATATGTTAATCACAGATAGGCTACCTGCACTTGCAGGAAGGAGTGAAAGAGGGGAAAAAGCAACTAAGGTTAATTTAGTGCATGACGAAAGCATTAAGAACTTTGTATCAGTTTAGTTTGCCAAACCTACTCATGTTCAGCATGAGCGAATATCCACAAGGAATGACAAGCGTTAGGACTGCTAAACAATAGATGGTATGAGATCAAAAATCAAGCGGAAAAGAGGACTAAAAATTTAAAAGACGAGGTAAAAGAAGCAATCGAATAGACAGACAAAGCGTGAAAAGATTATCTCAATAACAAATCTGACGAAGCAAAAGAGAATTGTCGTCGGATTAGGAACACGCGAAAACGACAGTATGGCGAGCATATCATGGAGTACTTATGTAACTCAAGTAGAGAGTCACGTAGGCTTGCATGATAGATGATTTGACGATTAGAGATCTGAACAGTTCAAAAAAAAAGATACAACACGAATACCAGAAAGGAACTGGACTACACGCTGCCACTAATTCTGGTACACCCTAATCCGACAAAACAAAATATGTCCGGATGTAATAGGTGTTGACCCTGTCGAGATAACAGAAATGAGAACTGTATGGACGAGAAGAAAGAACAGTCAGCAACCATGTTCCACGGACAGGAAAGCAACCGTTCAGATGGGGTCTATTCTGGTTAACAAAATACAGTACGGGGATTTGTTCTTCGGATCAGATATTCTTACCTATACGTATTATGCTGGACAGTCGATAAAATTCCCGGTGAACGGAGAACTGATAATGTCATTTCATTGTTTAAGAAGTAAGAATGCAGCAGGACAGAAAACTACTGGGTATCAGTCTGCTGAATGCTGTTAACAAACTGTATAGAAAAATGATCAACTTAGATCTTTACAAGATCTTTACCTTAGAAGTTATACGGCGATAGTTGTACTACAAACGTGATAGGCTATACAATATGGGCCGTAAGTCGCTTGACAATAGATATCATCCCCAGTTTAGTAGGCCTACTGACCGTTATTTAATGAAGGTTGAAAAGTTTGTACGGGTTCGGACAGTTGCCGACATAATTTAAAAACATTTGTGTTAATGTTTCGACAAAACTATCATCGTCACGAAGACCTGTATATGGGCAATAGAGACATAGTTAATAACCCTACACAATAATGAGTACATGTGTGTGTGTGTGTGTGTGTGTGTGTGTGTGTGTGTGTGTGTGTGTGAGAGAGAGAGAGAGAGAGAGAGAGAGAGAGAGAGAGAGAGAGAGAGAGAGAGAGAGAGAGAGAGAGAGAGAGAGAATAACTATGTTACACATATTTAACTCTTGAATTAACAAGATGTAATTATAATATTCCATATAGGCTTATATTGCTACGCTGATGAAATAAATGCTACCACATTGCTGAATGCATAGTGATTCTGAGCACACGACGAGCGAGACTGTTCCAGACGATTACACATCATTTTGCCCGGCACAACCGCGTAGCGTTCTGGATTCTTCTAGATTATCTGTGCTCCTTCCTGACGTGTACTCGACTATTATACCAGCATCCAGGCCCGCTAGTTCGCCAACATTGCAAGGCGGCGGATGTACAAATACTGGATTTCAGAGCGACCCATTTTCAGTTGCAGCTGGCGAGTATTCAGTGCGGATCAAGTGATTGTTGGGGTTTATTGAGAAGTGATTTTAATGTTATATACTGCAAAACTGTAATAAGGTGACATTTATTGTTTGACAAATTATATTTGAATTACTGTGTAAGAGTGCTTTGTTGATTTATAACTGGTGTTTGTGTCTAATTAAAGTTTGTAATTAGCGACTACATTGGTGTCTGTTATTCTGTTTCCACTGTACAATACGACGATTCGTGAGACCGTCGTACCAGTATTATTACCGATTATGTGTGTATAAGGCTATTAATTATTTTTGAAATCCCGTATTTAAAGTCCTATGAAGGCAACAAAATTTGTCGAAACAAGATAGTAATAAATGTGAGGATATTTATGCATAAAATGTTATCAAATTGTAAATCGTGACCGAACCTCATAGACACTTTCGTCACTAGAAGTTATCAAAAAATGCAATTTCTTCAACCGAGTTGTGCCTCGCTTTCTTGTACATTTACCGACATTCACAAATATAAATTGTTAACCTCGTGAACTTAACTTGTTTTGCTCAAAGTAACGAATTTGTGTGTGTGTGTGTTCGGAAAGGGAAATAAGGGGAGAGAGAGAACATGAAATACAAGGGAAGTCACCACCATCATATGTGTCAGTGATGGACGAACGGGAAAAATCATTAGCCTTTTACAGATCCCTTTTGCGACTCTTTACGTATAAGCTTATTAAAATTCTATGGAAATGTAATCAGCGTATACACTGTGTACACACATTAGAACGCGGGACAATTTTATATATACAATATATATATATATATATATATATATACACGTATATTTGTACAGGTACATAATTCGTTCGGTACGACAGACAGAAGAAATATGTACAAGCGGCGTTGAGGATCGCAGGATCACGACCGGCACCGACAAATTCATCTAAATCTAGTTAGCAGTGATTTATCGAACTCATCGCCTTCAGTCTAGCTCCAGCTCCTCCTAAGTCACGACCACAGAAACCAATTCCTGCGTTACTTAGCATATTCTTTTCTTCTCTCAGTGTGTTTTTGTTTTTTAATATTAATTATGAACAAATTGATTACCTGTTAACCACGTCTGAGTTACAGACGCTATAGACGCACGGCATGCAACGTATAGTTTTCCAAAATATTATACTTATAAATTTCATTCTTTGTTTTACATGTAAACTAAGATGCATAAACTAAGAAACAACCCATAACTTGAGTTTTCGAATCTGTTTGCGTGTCTTTGTACGCGTAGTATATTCGAGTTTACAAGTGTTCCGCTCAGCATTTATATATTCTCTCTCTCTCTCTCTCTCTCTCTCTCCCCTCCTTACATATTTTCATACATACTGTACACGAAGCATATGCAAACTGAACACATGCTGTATGAATGAAACTTTCTGTTGTAAATTTCGATTGTGGGGTGTGACTTTATTTTCAGGCACATCTTTAGCCGGTAATCAACTAATACTATTAACTCAGGTACAACCTCTAACCTAATACTGTTATTGACAATATGCGGCAAGGACAGAAATAACGATTTTCCTATTAAGGACTTGATAGTTAAACAAATTACACAAAACATAAAAAATAATCAAAATAGGCCTAAACCAAATAAAAATCTCTAGTAATATGTTTCTACCAAGATATGTACGTTTCCACAAAATGTTGGGGAAATTTTATAACTGCAACGCAATCCGCATAGGCCTATACTTCAGAAATCTTAGAGATCGTCTTAGCAGACGAAATAAGGATATTGTATTAATAAACAGAAAAGGAAACAAAAACTGGTTAATTAATACTGACGTTATTCTTTGATAGTGTTCACTTAATAAGGCAGGATAGTTTTTACTTGTTATTAAGATTCTATTTTCCTACAAGTTCATTTATGGCATTTAAGAATTATTTTTGAAATAATTTACCTATTAACAATTGGTGTTTATTTTTTAGTGAGTGTAAACAATGTTTTTGCCTAACACAGAATGACAGTCTTCAAATTTCATTCTATTTATTTCTAGTTGTGCAATTAACACGGACTTCGAATAATATTCGTCTAGGAAGAATGAAATGAATTCTTAAATCTATGAGGCCCCGTTGATAGAAACGTTATTGGAAAATGAAGACAAAAGAAGACCTGTAATAAGATGGTAAATCTGCCTTAATAAGTAAGATGGAAGACTTAAAATATCCGAGGCATCATCGTTACACAATTAACCATTACGTTGTGAGTTTTTTTAATGTTCTAGTTTGTTTAATGTAAATTCCTTTTGCTGATTAAATAAATAAAACCATCCTTGACCGTGGTTCAGAGAGAAAACCGCTAACGACCAGCGTAAAAAATTCTTGCACGCGAAAACTGGCTATCGGGGGAGGGAGCATAACCGTTGTACCGATGGTTTACTGTTACCAATTAATAAACGCAGACAAACAAACGCATTCGCGGCCGCGCTCGCTCTTACACGCGTTAAAACAATGGCGGTGATGTCGGATGGCGCCGACACTGTCTGGCTATCCTTTGATCTCGCACACACTCGCGCGCGCAGTGTTCTCTTCACCTGTCTCTTCCTTCTTTTTGATGCGTCGTCTCTTCACATTGTGTTATTATTTAATACTCCTCTACTCCATACCCCTTTCGCTTTCAGAATGGCGCGTTGGCACTTAAAATCTCTATCGTACACTTGACGGCTCATGTGTCACTTTTTCTCATACCACCATGTACTTTTTAAAACAAAACAATACACAATATATGTAAGCCCACAAGTGACCAGCGAAATTTATAATTTCACGACTCAGGATGTGGAAGCAGTAAAACGATCCGCTTATCGCGCTCGACGAAAAGTATTACCACCATTGCCAAAATGTGTTGGGGATATAGCCTTAGGCCTACATGACCGCTTGAAAGCATCCCATTGCTTACAACGAGAGGGAATGATTTTCTACTAATTAATGGCTCAACGTCGTTTGTTTTTCGATAAATGAGAATTTGAAGTACTTGTGTAATGAAGACAAGGTATTTGTTGGTGGTACGTTCACACATTGTAGCAAATACTTCTATCAATTGTTTACAATACACTCGGTCCAAAATGGGTACAGTATGCCGTTAGTGTACTGCGTGCTCCCGAACAAAACTGCAGGATATTACGAAGCAGCTTTCGACACGTTGTGGAGAAGTGTAGACTTCTTGGGAACACTTTCAATCCTAAGAAAATTGTTGCTGATTTTGAAGAAGCTGCAAGGAACGTGCGACAAACATTGAAGTTATTTGACATCGCCTCCACTTAACTGGAGCGTAGTGGAAAACATTGAAGTTACTTGATATCGCCTCCACTTAAATGGAGCGTAGTGGAAAACATTGAAGTTACTTGATATCGCCTCCACTTAAATGGAGCGTAGTGGAAAAATTTCAGGAGGTAGGACCATCTCAAGAATACGCCAGTTTCAAGAATGAGAAATAGCGAAATGGCTGAAGTGGGTCTTCGGATTACTTCTCTTAGATGCACGTAAAGTAGAAGATGTAGAGTATGTCATGTCTTGGATAACTGAAGACGACAGAGTGACCGAAGTTTTTGATTATTTAGTTGAAACCTAAATGTAGCAGACTACTGCAAATTCCTTCGGCAAATTTGTGCTTCATCTGAATTTAGACATCGCACTATAAATGAGCGTGGAAGTTTTCATGCCTATTTGGCAGATAATTTTCATAGTCCTCATCACAATATATTCACTTTTCTGCATACAGTCAAAAACAGAATTGACATTAGCGAGGCTTCCTTTCGTAAAAAGAAATCTAAAACGAATAATTGATAAAAAGAAACTGATTAAACCTAATCCAAAAACTTTTAAGCGATTTCAAGAACAGAAGTTATCAAGATTTCGCTTCGTAAAATGTGCATCATATCACTACAAAAAAACAAAATGATACCAGATGGAAATAGCGTTAGAATAAAAAAAGTCAACTTAGAGTAATATACATTTCCTGCAGAAATAAAAAAAAATAGTAAAAGAGAAAAAACTAAATTAAAAGCAATAAAAATTGAAGAAAATATTTTATAAAACTAATAAAAAATCCATAAAAAATAAAAATGTACACAAAATGCCTTCAGTCATGAACAACTCGATACTGTTAAGTCGGCCTAAGAGGTTTAGTGTAGGTTCTAAACTCACATAGGCCTAGGTAATTCCTGGTAGGAGCGTCCATGACGCAGGAATGGTCACTGTTGCTTCTTTAGCGGGAGTGGTTAAGTACTACCCTGGACCTGTGGGGTAGGCCTATAGCACAGTCCCCTAACCATGGATACTTAGTTTTAGCAATATATTTACAAGGCAACAAACAAGGTTTTTAAGATGACATCTAATTTATTTCGTTTTTATCTAATACTTATTATGTTTTTTGTATAGCTATTACAGATGTCTTCAGTCGTTACTAAAACAACATTTACGCAAAATTTACTATTATATTCATATTTGTATTTTTTTTACATGCAACCAACAAACGTTGTGTACAGTGCATGCCATCATTTAAAGAAAGGTTTACGTACGTAAATAGTACAGTAGTCTGTCAACAAGCGTAGCGCGCATGTGCAATTGTGCACGTAGGAACTCAGGGGTGCAGGTATGCGACTATCGGGCGCAGTTGACGATTTCTGTTTAACAGTCTACAAGCGCAATATATGTCATTATAAGGGTAAAGGACTTTCCCTCGGCGCCAACGATGAACCACCTTAAATTTAGTCAGTCAGGATTGGCAATGTAGTGAGTTGTAGTTTATCGGAAAACTTTCAAAAAGTAAGACATGTGAGATGGAAAATTCTGCATGCCTTTTGCGTAGTCCTGACGGAATTCAGGTCTAATTGTGTCTTTGTGTCCTTCAGTTTGCATAAGGTCTCTCTCTCTCTCTCTCACTCTGTACACACACATGTAGTTTATAAGTGCGGTCTTGGTTGATATTTCAAAACGTTGTGGTGTAGGCCTATAGCTCTACTGAGACTGTAGTTCACGTGTGAAATATTTATATTACCTTTAAGATGTTTTTATCTTAATGAAGATGGGTCGACGGGAAAAAGTAAAGAAAAAGAAGAAGTTTTCATGTTGTCAATATTTACAAAAAAAGTTGAAAAATCTGTCGCGGAAAAGTTGCGTCATTCTCAATCGTTGTCTTGATTCCTAGCCGTTTTCGAATCTCACCGAGTATAGCGGAAACATTCGTGCTGCAACAAAACCTGTCTATGTGTAGGTTACCTTTGCGTATGCTCTGGGCGGTGACAATCAACACACTCTGTGAACTATAGGTTTTCAGTCCTAACTATAGGTGAACTGCGTTTTTTTAATCTTTCCTCTCCCGAACACAAGCAGCAGCATGTCGGCCCCACAGTTGGAACTTCCACTGCCAATCTCTCACCCGTTAACATTCCTAGATAGTGTGTGTGTGTGTGTGTGTGTGTGTGTGTGTGTGTGTGTGTGTGTGTGTGTGTGTGTGTGTGTGTGTGTGTGTGTGTGTGTGTGTGTGTGTGTGTGTGTGTGTGTGTGTGTGTGTGTGTGTGTGTGTGTGTGTGTGTTACATTAATGTAACTATATACGAGGGCATATTTGTGACGTTCTATTTTGATCAGTGCTTCAACGCTATCTACAAACTCGCTTCTCCTGTGCCACGTTGGTCGGTCATAAAAGTTATTTCTTTGAAGCCTTCGGTTTGCCACTGCTACTTGGACATGAAGTACCCTGGATCTTATCAGACAGCTTTCTCTTTTTTCGGGCCCAATTTTTTCGGGACTCTTTGTTCGATTCACTGCAGGTGGCCACACCATATTAGTAGTTTTTAGCCTACTAATGTAAAGGCATTTCGCTTGACTTCCATTACTCTTCTAACGTTTTGGTTTTCTCGACGTTCTGTTCTCGAAATTCCAGCCGATCTTCTTCAGAAGCCCATTTTCAGAGCCTTCAGTATTATTTTATTTAATTAACTTAACACATAACTTTCACAGCCCTAGGGAGAAGTGATTCAAGAATAACTCTGAATAGGATGATGTTCGTTTTTAAAAAAATTGTTACAGAAAAAATGTACACATATAATTATCCTCCAGTTCCGTTTACAACAAAGGAGATATGTTTATATTATTTATACTTTATAACGTTTATATGTTATATATTACATTTATATGTTACTATTAATGTAGCCGCTAAATTGATATTCCGCTAACAAATGACAATTGACTTCCATCTTTATTGCTGAAATTTGTCCTATTTAAAAATTAAAAATTCAATTTTTGTTCAAAGTGTGAATAAAAATCTCTCCAAATAAATATATGTAAAATCCCTTTTAGGCCGTTAATGGCCACCAAAATTCTTACAAAAACCAATCCAATAAATTATCAACAATTTAAAAAAAGTGTTTAAAAGCCGTACTAAGAAAAAACTAATAATAATAATTAATAAACTAATAATCAACTAACTTATAACGTTTAAATAATTAATAGAAATGGAAATAGGCCCTAAGTATAGTACTATGTAGTGTGTCGTTTTTACTGCAATGAAAATGTTTGCAATTAGTTTCTAATTTTGTCGCCAATTCAACGTAGTTGTTGGAAACACCCACAGCAATTAGTTACATTTTTAACACTATTAGGTATTTTTCGACATAATTTCTGTTTAGATTTTCAACTACCCTGAAAAATACGTTATTCTGAATTTATGCCCTGTGGCAACTCGGAAAACGGGAGAACCAACGATCTTGATTTATAAGCTTTTAACTCCATTAGAGGTTGAATTCTTTTTAAAGCTTCCTTAGCTAGCACATGGGAATTAAGAGAAACCTACTTACAAAATTTTACGGTTTAGTAAAACAAAATTTTATGGTGTGGTGGTTCAGGAGGCATGGGGACTAGTTTTACACATGGGGCCGTATATAGATACAGGCAATGCCAATAAATAAGCAAATTTGAAACTTCTCCATCACAGTCCTTTCTACCCTTCCAGTACCCTTCCTACACATCATAGCCTACCTAAATAATGAGAAGATAAAGGAGTTATATAATATTATGGCTCATGAACGGTAGTTAAAACACTGAAAACTGTTGTCTGACAATATTGAGTCTTTATTTAATAATTTCGATTTTTGTTGTAATTTTTCTTTAATTGTGATATATTTTATGTAAGCATGAAAAGCAAGAATTCACTTTATAGACCTGTATGCTAATAAGACACTATGGACATATAAAATTGTTGTTTCTTATCGTTACTTTTGTTTGAAATTTAGATAAGTAACCTGTGAACAGGTATTCAAACTTCATTCATTTCATTAAAATAAAAATATGATTTTATTCAAATGACTCTAAAACGTAAATGATGGAGACTTCGCACAACATTTTCTCATATTATATTAAATATATAATCATTTTCTATATAGGTAACTCGAAGATTCTTGCAGCAATTATATAATGTTGTGATGTTATTCAGTATGTTTGTTTCTTCTGCAAGTAGTGTAATTTCGTATTTTCTTTTTAGGTGTTAAAAAGAAAATAATACCTTTTTAGGTGTTATATTTAATATAACACTATGAGAAAATGTTGTGCGAACATTTTCTTTTTAACACCTAACAAGAAAATACGAAATTACACTACTTGCAGAAGAAACAAACATATTGAATAACATCACAACATTAAATATATAATATATATAAATATATGTTATAAATTTTATAATAGCTTGTAATTATATAAATATAAGAATTGTTATTCTATTTAATAACAATATAGGCCTGTATTATTTGTATGATGACTGATACTAAATAACAATAAATTGTGACTTAATAAAAGCCATTACTACTTACTTGATATCGTTACAAACAAGAAAAAGCTAATATTTCGAAACCTCTAGTCAGTATTGACAAAATATTACAAATGTTTGGTTATCACCGACAAGTCGGGCCGTGTTTTGATGCCCGAAGTATACAATTATCCCGCGTAAACGTAAAACATGTGTTTTCCGTAGGTTTAGTTTCATACCTTTATCAAGGCTGTGTAATCTAGAGCGTGACGTCACGAAACTAGGGAATTCAATCTCTGGTATCAACCAACCCCGCGACCACTTCCCTGCACTGCTCACAGTGCGTGGCGTGTATCATTTCCTCTACGAGCGCGCGCGCTCGCTTAGACACACACACACAAATGAGTACAAACACGCACGCACGCACGCCGCAATAAGACAATAAAATGACTGAAATTTCAGATCGTTGCTTTCGATAGCAGTTTGATAGATTGCTTGTTGTTAACAATCAGATAACTCGAGCCAACTTCCTCCATTTTGTTTTACAAGCTGTTCTTTCCTGAGTTGCCTGCTTTACGCATGTTTTATTAGGTTATTGTGTTTTATCTTAATTATGGTCATTACGTCACAGCAACAATTTTTTTATTAACGTCTATATAATTATTTAATAACCTTAATAAAACGCATGCAATCTGGGTGTTTGAAGAACGTAATTCTTAACGTCAGTAATAATAAACTGTTTTATAAATAAGCAAGTTACAAGAAAAAATAATGGGACGCATTTCAGGCAGTTTACAGACCTATTCTTGATTATTAAGCCGTAACCATTGACTTAAAAATAGGAAAAATAAAAGCTGTTGAAATGAATACCTCAGAAAAGTTAGAGAAAACAAGATGATAAGTTAATCTGAAAAAGACAAAATAAGAAGATACATAAAGATACAATCTATAGTTGAATTTATAGAACTAAATTAATTAAGTTGGTGGAAACACTTACAACAAACAGAAGAGTAAAATTCAATAAAAAGAATGCGGGAAATGAAATTTGAGAAAAATAAAGACAGCGGAAACTATGGACTAAAGGTGTTGCAAGCATCCCGAAAATGAAAGGTAAAACGTGTTGTAATATAGAGTCTACAAAAGGACAATGTGCGCGTTTCTAAAGTTTAGTTATTTAACCCTACAAAATGTTATCGTTAAAAAGGATTTGGTTGTACGTAGTGCATTAGGCACCGAGTGTAGTTAAAACATTGATCAATGTATAGTAGCCATGGTATAAAGTTCCTTTTTCTACCATTATAGCTTACGGGAATCAAAAAGGATAGCTTACGGGAAGGATAGAAAAGGATAAAAGTCGTTCGTCATTCCAGAAACGCAGTGTGGCCAGAACTACCCGTCAGCCGATCACTCTGACTCCAGAATGTATTCCCAGATACTCATTTTCATAGGCTGAGTGACTTGGAAGCTGAAAAACACGCCTTGATTTTATGGCCCTTTCTGGAAATCGATCTGGGATCTCTAAACAAGTTACTCACTGACCTACTAAGCTCTTAACGAACAAAATATGTCTAAAACTAATGTCTCCTTTATCCTACACGAAACGCGACAGCTATGAGAGGAATGTGTAAGAGGAATGCTTTCCAACTGTTCGAAACAATCAAGTCTGGCGCAGATGAAAGGTTATTACGTTTACTTAATGTTTGATCTGGCCCTTGTAGCAGACGCTTCCACTACAGCCACATCAGTAGATGTACTGATTTAAAGGCTTTTATGTCTTGTGTTTGAACTCAAGAGTTCGTTATTGCTTTCTCTAAACCAAGGTTAACTACGAGGCATTTCATGACCAGGCTTCTCGTTTAAGACCATTGTTAATACTGAGTCCTCCAAGAAGTTTCCAGAAAACATGATTGAACTGTTCGCCTCTGTTGTTCATGTTTTGCCAGTCTTTCAGGTTCGTTAGCAAGACAAAATTTAGAAACTGATTTTCGCACAGAATTTGCTATATGATCATGATGTAATGCTAGCTGCAAAAAGTGAACATAAACTCTAACAGAAAACAACAATGTGGAAGAACAAACTAAAGGAAACAGCACGCAAAAGTAAAGTTATGATAATATTATGGAAAGAACAAATATACATGGGCGACGGAAGACAGCTGCTAAAGGTAGAAGAACTTGAATACTTAAGGAGTTATAATAAATCAAAACGGAAAAGTGAACAAGAAATACGAAACTGAGTAAACAAATCCAACAGAGTCAACTACCAAATAAATAACACCTTAATGTAAAAGGAAAGGAAATGACTTCTCTATAAAACTATTTTCACGACAACAATATTGAATCACATAGAGCAGGGGTCTCCAAACTTTTTCACTTGAGAGCCGAATTGAAAAATCTTGGAAGTCAGTTGGGCCTACAACACACACACACACACACACACACACACACACACACACACACACACACACATATTGTAAACTTTTTTTTAAGTTTACGAAATAATCAAGTTAATAAAATAGGTATTTGAATAAATAAGCAGACTGATCCAAAAAAAACAAATTCTTTTGTTCAGAATAATGTAAATAAAAGTACGGAAAAAATAACATTCAAAGATATTTCTTATGTATTATTTTTTAGGTTTCTTATGTAAGTATGGGATGTGTCGAGTTGCTTCTGACATATAATGTCTGTCCATTTTGGGTCAAATTTTGATGGTCCTATCACTAGAATGGATTTCAAGCGTTCATCTGACAAGGTAGCCCTGTACTTTGATTTTACAAAGTTCAGTTTTGAAAACGTTTGTTCGCAGAGACAGGTCGATCCAAACATTGAAAGCATTGCTCTTGCAAAGTTTTTTATTTCCTTGAAATTATCACTCAATGAGATACGAGTAAAAAGCGTGATTCATTCAAGGCAGCCAGACGAACAAGCACGTTAACCACGTAAATGTTTTAAACTTGTACAAAATATTATAACATTTTACTGAATTTATTTCTTGTTTAGTTAATTAGTAAAATGTTATAATATTAAAAGTATTTTGACGATCTATTTCAAAACTGCACGCAGCACAGGCCGGGGTTGCCACGGACCGTAGTTTGGAGACCCCTGACATAGAGTAAAGTAACTGCATCAGAAATGAAATACTTAAGGCAATATAAGTTCAGGAAGACAATATAAGAGATAGGGTCAGAAGCAACCAATGTATTTGGGAAGAAGAAAATCTGGAAATATTAGTTCTAAACAATTGTTATAATTGAAATATCCTCAGTGGCATGGTCACGTGCGGATAAATGGAAAGATATGCCCCAGGTATGGATAAAAACATTACAGAAGAAGTCAGGAAAGGAAGGATAACTGCATAAGAGATAAAGCGTAAGCAAGAGATAGGAATGTGTACGACAAAACCTCAGTTTCTTGAGATAGCCTACTATGGGAAATGAGGAAGTAAGTCATTTGGTATCTCTAGTCCTGACATTTACCACATTGTTCTCAGTTAAGTCTGCCGTAAATATCTTTGGAACTTTTGGAAAGCGATGGGACCTCTACTCGACTTCGGTTGGTTTTTTTCTAAAATCTTTCTAACTGATAGTGGAAGTACGGATAAACCCAGATAGGGCTTTATACCGACATATAGGCTATATGTTTCTAAATTATTTGGTACTGTAATACAGAAACAGCTAAAATGTAGGCCAACTTTTTATTATCCCCACGATTCTGTGCAAACAGTAGTAGGCCTATTCGTATTCTCTGAAGTGCAGTTGAAGCAGAATGGATTTTTTCGGAGTTCATTAGTTTTAAAACTTCAGCCAGCTCTCAAATAATGACTTTTTATGTTTATTGAATCAGAAGTAATCCTTCTGTTTTATATAAAATTATTCTAAGAATGTAAGTATTTGAAGTACCTGGGACTTCGTACCAGAACGAAGTAACAATTCGCACTAGTTTTGTGGGACTGGTATTCCTCACATTGCGGTTAAACACACATGCTTTGGGATTATCCAAACCGAAATACTTTTGTGTTTGAAAATTATTAGATTGCACTTAATGCTCAGAAAGTCTCAGGCTAACACTATAATTACGTAGAATTTCTCTGTAATATTATGTTGCAGATGCCTTCAGTGCATAAACAAATGTGTTAGGACATTTATGGCTAACTGCTAATATAGCTTTAGCTATAGGCGACTGGGTGTGGTTTGTGGGGACTAAAGCGAATAGATCATAATGTAAAATTGCAAAAAAAAAACACCGAAGATTAATTTTTAAAGCGTGAATTCTGACCCCTACAGAAAAATATGTTTACAGAAATTCTAACTGACCTCCTAATGAAGACAGGTCTCCGAAGACACTGACAACGTTCAAACGAAACCTTTTGTCCCTGAAATGGTATGATACAGATGCCAAATTTATTTTTTTTGTGAATTACTCGTTCCAAAGATCACAGTTGGGACGTTTCGGGTCAGTGTGTTAAGTGCAATCATTGGGTCAAGAATTTATGTTCAGGTGGAGATAATTATGTTTATATTTGTAATTTCTGTACGTGTTATCTTTATCTTTATATATATAATTCTTCTGTACGTGTGTATGTCACTGAACTCCTCCTAAACGGCTGGACCGATTTTGATGAAATTTTGTGTGTGTGTTCGAGTGGGTCCCTGGATGGTTTAGATTTACAATTGGACCCGGTAGGTGGCGCTGCGATCGGGTTCCAGGAAATTTTTTTTTATTATACGTATATAAAAATGAAGGTTTCTTTGTTTGTCCCGTATGCGTTCCTATACCATTCATCCGATTGCGATGAAACGTCGGTGAGTTGTTGTGCGCACGCCCGCGAAGGTTTCTGAATTAGTGGTGTTTTTTCGATGGGGTCCTTTGGGGGGTTCTTTGGGGTCTTCCACATCTTTTCCTAAACCACTGGACCGATTTCAACCAAACTTGGCACAAATATTTTACGCAAAGGGAGAACCAACATAGGATAGGTGTTTTTTCGATGGGGTCCTTTTGGGGGTTCTTTGGGGTCTTCCACATCTTCTCCTAAACCACTGGACCGATTTCAACCAAACTTATTAGTTGTATATACATTTGCTAATATGATTTAGAAAGTTATAAAAATATTTCATATTAAATTTCTTACAAATATTTTTTATAAGCTCTGTAAACAAACTATAAAATCTTGACGTTACTTTGAGTTTGGCCTTTCCTTTCATATTTTTTTAAATCAAGAGGGACATATCAGTATTGGGCTTTGTTTTCGAATCCCTTTTGTGTTTACAAAAATCACAGTTCTAGAAAATGTGAAGCTGCAATGAAATTTAGAATTTTGTATAATTACTAGAAATGAAATGTAGAGTATATTCAAGTAAAAACACTTCTGTATTTCCACTTCAGCACTTAAAAATAACCCATAAATAAAATGGTTTATCGATTTTGGAGAGCTTATTCTATTAATCGCAGACTTTTCAGGTCGAAAGCCGCTTTAAATTGGACGACTTTAGCTTCTACGTAGGCCTAGTGAGCTAACGATTAACTAAAACGTTTAAAAATATTTGGTGTGATTTGTCTGGTAAATCAGTTACCTTACACGGACATCTCGCAGTTCCTCCTTACGGATCGGGCATATGTAGGGAATTTCAACTATCCCTCTGCGGCTACTGTTTCTCTTCCCAAACATTTCCAACAGTTTTCATTATGTAATTTTCCAGTTTATTGCCCCCCCCCCATTGTAACAAGTCGGCTTGCACATTGTCTAACCGGATGATTTATTTTTCAATTTTTTTAAGCGTTACCACCATTACTACTCCAATTTTGAGAATGTTCACCTCCTCTTTGCCATCTGTAAATATTTAATCGGTCTGGTGTTCGGGTTATATGGAAGCGAACAAATCCCTCACTCTTCGATGTAATAAATCGTGGTCTTCACTCTTGATAGGTATTACTCTCTTCGTCTTTGCACGTTCTCTCTTAAGCTTCGGAAAGTTCCTTGCGAAATTCTGTACGCTGTGAAAGTTTTTAAATCATTTTGACTTTCCGTCCGTTCTAGCTACTTTACCTCACTTTTCACCTACTCACTTTTTCCTCTGTAGTATTTTCTGCAGTTGGAATGTATTTTTATATTATTCCAGTGCCTGCCTAGTTCGGTGTGTTTGGTTTCTGTTTTTGTAAGACTTGATCTTCTTCGATTGCTTGTTTACATTCCGTATCACACTAGTCTTTTTTTTAAGTAGACTTCTTTATTAATCTAAAGGTTCAATGTTCGATTATCGGGAAACGCCAAACACTCGATAGTTGCTTTTCAACTCCCAAGTCGGTTCAGTCTGTTGACATGAGTACTTACGGGAACAATAGGCGGCTGACGCGTATTGCTGGCCACACTGCTACCTTGTAGGCTGTACCGTATGGTTCTAGATGGTACCTCTTGTATACCATTCCCATATATTATATATATATATATCTACTAATTTGAAATTTTAAGACGAACACAGAACAAGAATTATTATTGAAATAGCAAGGAGAGTTCTCACTTTTGTTACGACGGTTTAGCATCCTTTCTTTCTGTCTGTTTGGGTGTGTCTTACGATAACTTTTGAGTGATCAAATGATTTTGCCTTGGTATGCTTATCCATCATTGTTCCTCATTGTTCTTAAAGTTGATCCCTTCAAACATTAGAGGATTAGGGGCTAAAATATCTGGGGTCATAATTTTAAAAAAACCTCAAAAATCCATGTGGTATACTAAATTAAAGAGAATTTTAACCAACATCTGAATATAGTGCTCGACTTTGGAAATCTTAATATTTTGGGACACCAGGGCACAAAAATTCTGAAAAATGGAAAAAAGTCTATTTGTTGTGCCAAATTAAAGCTAGTGTTCAGATTTTTAAAGTTCAAAAGCTTGGGAAAGCAGGGCCGAAAGTGAACCAAAATTTCTTAGAGAATCCCAAAAATCCATACCGGATATAAGACTAAAAGGAATTTTAATTCAACTCCACATGTAGTGTTTAACTAAAATTTTTAACGACAGGCCAAAAATGGAAGTCAAAATTTTGAAAAAATTGTACAAGTCTCTGTGGCGTAACAGATTATGAGCAATTTCATTGAAAATACAAACTAAGTATAATTATTAATCGTTTGACATAAATAGCACCAATTTCAAATTTGGAGTGCGTCCAAAACGTTTGTAAACTATGATTGCAAAAAAACATTAAATACTGCAATCAAGTTATGTATATTTTTTTTAAAGTATTAGACGTAGTCCTAGAAATATTTATGAAAACATCGAAACATAGGACTACATGAACTTAAAAGCTAGTCACTTAAATATTATTAGTCATTTAGACATTACGGTTTTAAATTTAAGTAAAAAAACAGAACACTGTGCTGTGTTCGGCATTTTTTGTGCTTATTGTATTCGTAATAATACAAAATATAAAAATGAAAATGATAGCCTGATTTATAATTGTTTTTTTTTTTTAATAAAGAGAATAGTAGAATCAAATATATTGCAACTTACCGTCTGCGGCTTCCAGGTATATTTGATTGAACAACACGTGGCTTGGTACTAATATTTGGAATTATTCCTTTTAAACAAGAATAGTACAGTAGGCTATTTTTCGTAACTTTTCTTTTACTAAGAATTTATAAACATTTACATCATGGGTAATAAGTCCTTATCAAAGGCATATCATCACATGAGAATATGGGGATAAGGTGAAAATATGGAGATAATGGATACGATACTGGCATTTACAAACTAAACTGCTCAGAATGGAACACATTCTACATAGGCCAGACAGGACGCAGCTTCAAACAAAGGTACATTAAACACATAAAAGTGTTAATACTCCACTGCCGAATCCACCTCTGCAAAGCATCTCATTGAAGCATCAACACTAGCAATGGAAATCCTACACGTACACACGAAAGGCCGCAAATTAGGCATAGCGAACAACTGGAAATATAAATACACACAAAAACGCATGGAAACAACATCCTAGACTACCAGACACAATTTATATCACACATAGTATTTGAACGAATTATGCAACACACACACACACAACGGTGCCACCTCCAAAAACAGAACAGCCAGCGCTCCTAGAGGGAACTGATCTAGTTCGCAACGAGCGAAACCTAGCTCAGGAAATAATATAATTTTTTTTTTTTTCCAACCAGTGCTCCGCG
Organism: Magicicada septendecula; assembly: GCA_034769895.1. Classification (NCBI taxonomy): domain Eukaryota; kingdom Metazoa; phylum Arthropoda; class Insecta; order Hemiptera; family Cicadidae; genus Magicicada; species Magicicada septendecula. Next base: position 116,975,963 of record CM068375.1, on the reverse strand, counting down.
TCAGAATAGGTTTATAAATTCTTAGTGATACTCGAGCACGTCATGGACAACAAAATCCTCGTTTTCTTTTACCTTTTATTGCTTTTTAAGGTGCAGAAAACCGTGGTAATGACGTGTGGTGCAGTCCTCGTGGTGTTCTCGGCTAACACTAAAAATTATACATGCGAAGAACTTTGCTCACAGATTTAAAAATAAAATTTATTAGTTTGATTTTCTCTAATAATAATAAATGATTTTCATTCGTAACAGTAAACGAGTTCTGCAGCTCAGATAACTTACTAGTTCAGTTGGTGTATATATTAAATCTTTTTTTTATTTTAAGAATCAAATTGCTTTCCTTTTTAAGAAACCATGTGATTTATTTTAATCGAATCAACTAGACTGTCTCCTAACCGAAACGAGATTTGCCTCACATAAGAATTCCTAATTACACTAACGACATCTGGTGACCGTGTGTAGTACAACTATTATGATGGAGAATCGAACCCAATACGCTTCGCGAATTGAACGAAAAAGCGATTTTGTTCTAAACGATATCTGTGGCAGGGTCAATTTTACATTGTCACGGGCTCTGATCGAAGGGCTAAGGTTATTCCGTGGTAGGGGGAGTTGTGAGCATGATTGAGACGCTGCACAATGTGAAAATGACAAGCGTTGATTGTTTTTATTCCAAACCATTACCCAATACCGGCTTGAAAACAACCCCAAGACTTGTTTTAGACTTTTTAAACACCCCCACGACACATTTATAATTCCTGTTAAGAGGGTTGTAATTCAACAAGGGTGCCGCGGCTGACAACTAACTCACTATTTGACAGATTTTTTCCACAAAAGCGGCGGCAGTGGGCTCAAGAGACGCCTGGGCTGGGGGAAGTTTGAAAAATCTCCATGTTAATCTGTTTTGCTTTTTTTGTTGTTGATATTTTAGAGAGCGTTCCGTTTTTGTTTTCGCGCACAAAAAAAAACGAAACTACCCAATCATTCTACCTGACCGGTTTACCGTTATTATTATATTTTTGTTACCAGACACCAGACTTATAAATTATTGTAGTTTATTCAAGGTATCTTCAAACTGTACTAAAATGTGTAAATATTACTTTCTGAATAGTTGGACACAAAGCTAATTGTGTATAGGCCTACACAAATATTGACTTATGATAAATAACTATCCGCGATTTACGTGTATTTTACAGTATTAATAATAGACCGCAGTATAATTATAAAATTTATAGAGATTAAAAGTGTGTGCAGTTAATTTTACATTATATTATCATAATTCTGTAAAATTAATTTGTAAAAGTAATCCAGACTTTAGAAAGTGTAATAGCACTTTCATACATTGGCTTAAACATCACTGTTTAATCACATAATTCATCATCATCTTCAAGGATTAAACCAAGGATGGTTTGTTCCAGTCTCAAATAGGTAAAGATTAGAGCTGGTCAGTCCAGCGCTTCCTCGGACGTCCCACCCCTCTCCGTCCCCTCGGCTTATAGTTCCAGAGTTGTTTGGGGAAGCGGCAGTCTTCCATTCGGCAAAGATGTTCCTACCAATTCAGCCGATACTGGGCAATCCTGTCGAGTATACTCATAATATTCAGTTCCTACCGTATATCTGTGTTTCTTCTATGATCATGGAGAGTATACCCTGCCACGTGCCTGAGAAATCTCATTGGATTCGACTGCCTGATTGCTTGGATGTGACTGGCCTGGCCTTTTGTATTTTTAGGCCTATTTCTATTTTATGTTTTAGTGTTGCCACATTTACGAACCCTGTGTAAAATAGTCTACAACTTATAAAAGTATCAGGCACTTTACATTTTTTTCATAAAGTGTTGCATACATTCCCTCACTCTCCCTCTTTCTCCCTTCTCTCCCTCCCCTTCTAATACAAACACGCACACACGCACACACACACACAATATCTGTTCCGCAAAACATGATGAATACGTACTTCCGGTAGGCCTATTTCCTACGATACCCTATCAAGGAAAATGGAAGAAAATATCAAAGACGCACGAAGGATGGAATGGCGACTGACACATTTTCCCCCCCGTGATCAGAAAGTAGTAATTGGATCAGATTGAAAACGAGAATTACTGATGTACGAAGAAATGTGGCAATAGATAAATGAGATTCACAACGTAAGAAAACAGATTACTGCGCAAACGCTAAGCTCGTACATTTGAATCCGTGGTTGGGAACGGAGACCACACCAGGGATGGGCAAACGACGTACGATACGAATGACGGTATTGGCGATGCAGAGGATTAGTGGAAAAGGCTAGAGGATACCTGCACCCATAATGGGGAGAAGATTCCTCAGAATCTAATTTTTTAACCTAACATACAATTTTGTGTGTGTGTGTGTGTGTGTGTGTGTGTGTGTGTGTGTGTGTGTGTGTGTGTGTGTGTGTGTGTGTGTGTGTGTGTGTGTGTGTGTGTGTGTGTGTGTGTGTGTGTGTGTGTGTGTTCGCGTGTAGTACTTGATCGTTTTTGTGTATTATTGACATAATTTCAAAAATACTCAGGCGCCTACGCCCCCCCCACACACACACTCAAACATTCGCACATACTTGCTCCACTCGCACTCCAACTTTCCACAATTAATTCTCCCTTTTGTTGGTTACTTTAATTTCTGTTTTTACTCTCGTGACCACACTCGCCTGTAGGCTATAAGCTACTTGAGTTATATGGGGCGTAGTGGCTTCATTTGCGCAACGGCTGTGCTCGGTCGTGACATCGATTCAAGGTCGACTCCCCACTCCTATCGTTGGGCACAATAATACAGTGGCCTTGTCTGGTATACCAGGGCTAAATAAGTAATAAAAGTACACTTACATCACACACACACACACACACAGCTCCCTCTGTGCGGTACTAGGTAGTGATTTTTCTCTAGCGGTGGTGAAAGATGAGTTTTACCACGACCAGGGAGCTTCCCAGGGCGGCCCGCAGGACGAGGGAAGAAGAAAGTTGTTACTTTCATTTTCGCTTTTCTCATTTGACAATTTTGCGGTGTACGTGTTCACCTCACCATATGTCATTTGGATTCTCCTTCACAGTTGTATCTTTTACCTCTCCACCTCCACGTAGTATTTCGTATTATTGTACCTGATGACGGCTCTCATCTCTTGTTATACATGACAATGTAGTGTTCACTGCTTATTTTACAGCTGTCGTTAGTGAGACGTCCATTACTCTCAAGTTCTATTTCAAGTTTTCTGCGTAATCTAAATTCTCCTGCAGCCTGTCTTAAGTAAGAATGACAATTCCGCCGCGTTTACTGGTAATACAGACAGGCCTATACTGTTTAGATCTGACACTTTTTAATTATTATTTTTTAATGTACTAAATGTCTAATTATCCGGTGGGTTTCATTTATTTCTACGGCCTTATGATACTGGTTTAATTGATTTCTCTTCTGTCAGTATATTTTCAGAACGTCGTGGTTCATGTCATAGGATGTGAGTACCGTCAGTGGTTTCTGTCTTCGGCGATCCTATAAAGTTTGGAGGTTTGTGAGTTTCAATAGCTGGTCAAGGAATCTGCCAGGGCAGCTACCTCTTCTTATTATTCTTCACTGAATACTTCGCAGTGTTGCCTTGTACTCTTATCGAAATTTATTATAATTAGTATTGCGTTCTGTTTTTATTTCAGTGTCGACCACAAAAAGCAAACGGACCAATCACAGCAGAGACTAATCTCCTGATCCTAATTCCGTCGGTTACATTTTTCACGGCATAATTTATTATGCCGCCGTTTGTTTTCGTTTTAATTACAGTAAAAGGCTCAGCTGATTTGTTGAAGCGTTGACCGGTATGATTTTCCTTCTTTATTTTGATCAAACGAACAAAAAAAAAAAATTAATGAATTGAACCGGCAGAAATTAATTCCAATATTGTACGTACATACATGCATATCGGTCGTGCAATATTTTATAGGGAAGGTCAGAGAGATAAGGGATGAGTGTAGATATTATAAATCACGGGCGGAGAACAAACACACAATGTGGGTGCCGGTGCCGTGGCCGCGGCCGCCTGTTTTGGTTTTGGTTTCGGTTTGCGTGTGCTCGTGTGATTTACTGGCCTGCCCACTGTTTTCAACACTATTGATAAACATTCTGATAACGGTGTAATTAACTCTCTCTCTCTCTCTCTCTCTCTCTCTCTCTCTCTCTCTCTCTCGCGCGCGCGCGCTCTCTTTGGTACTTTTTATGCGAGCGGGCCGAGCAGACTAAATTATTTATTGCAGGTGAATAAGTCGCGAGTTTGTCTCTGCTAACATCTACTTTTCTCCCCTTCCAAAATGTATTATTTATCGCCTCGTTATCGCTAGTGTATTTTACCTCCTTATAAGCGCTATGAATAATGACTGTTAAATTAGTGCGATTAGCTGCACACGGTTGGCGGATACCTAAACAGGCGACTGTTTATACTTCTGAATAGAATATGAATAGACTTGTGAATATTCCCAATTTTGATGGGTCGCAAAACAGTGCCAGTAATAAAATCACTAATGTTAACCTAAAGCGTTCAAATGAAACCGAGTACATATTAAAAGATTTGCTGATACAAGTGTCGTGGTGTAGCACCTGATTAAATTCACTGTTTAATAACACTAGTTTAGTCTCATGTTAGAATAAAATTCCCAAAGAATTCGCATCAGGCACTACAAATCTCCTTGAGACATTTAAGGTGTTTTCAGCTATCAACTTTGGTAAACGTGTTTTTGATCAGTAGTTTCCTCAGAAAGCAAACAACAAAAAATGACTCGAAACAAGCAACAAATGGTTGAATATGACTTGCTTTGTAAACTTAACGCTTAATCTAGGTATAGATTTATCATTAGAACGTGATCAGCTTCATAGATCTTAATATTATGAGGGCCTTGTTTACATAGAAAACTTCATGATTATATGGGTAAATTATGTTTTGTAATAATTATTATTACTAGACCTACTATTAAAAGTGTAATAATACCAATTATTATTATCTATTATACAGGGTGGCCCATAAGTCAGTTGGCAAAATTGCAAATAGCACTTTTATTGTAGAGGTGCAGCAGGGATACAGATACAGATAACGCATACTGATAGTTAATAGCATAGTTCTCATGACCTACAAGAAATGTTCAAAGTGGCCTCCATCCTTTTCTATGCAAATTTGACATCTTCGAAGCACTGAAGCACAAATTTTGTCCGAAATATTCAGGGACTGTAGGTGTTCAAATTCAGATTGAATGCATTCCTTCAATTGTTCCACATCACGAATCTTCACGGAGTACACTGCATTTTTTAGTATACCCCAGACAGAGAAGTCCATCGGGGTAAGATCAGGAGAACGTGGAGGCCATTCAACACGACCCTGTCTGCCAATCCACTCATCGAATGTTGCATTTAAAAAGTCTCTCACAATCAGTCTATAGTGAGGGGGTGCCCCATCTTGTTGCCATATTAACTTTTCTCGAATTGGCTGCAGGTGTTCAAAAAGTGGACTGTTTTCTAGTTCCATCAACACTTCGTGAAGCATTTGTAGGTAACTTTCAGCATTCATTGTACCATTAAAAAAGTAGGGTCCGATGATCCCACCAGCAAAGATCCCTTCCCAAAACAGTAACCCCCGGAGCGTTTAACTCTGTCTCTATCACCACATGTGGATTCACAGTATCCCAGTAAACACAGTTGTGCCTATTCACTGTACCACTCAGCTTAAAAGTAGCCTCATCACTCCAAAGAATGGTTTTGTAAAATTGTGGATCGGTTTCTTGTCGTATTGCGTACCATTCGCAGAATTTTGTACGCCTATCAGGATCATCTTCATTTAGGCCTTGGAGTAAAGTGGGCTTATATGGTCTCAACTTCAACGTTTTCTGCATCCTTTGCAGGCTTGTTCGAGGTATTCCATACTCATTGGACACTTTTCATATTGATTTCTTTGGTGACTGCACAAAACATTGCGCAACGATATTTAAATTCTCTTCTGTTGTAATTGTTTTTGGCCTACCTGATAAGAGGAAGTTCCGCTACCATTCCAGTCTGTTCAAATCTCTTATTCAGTTTACGAATATCTTCTCTAGATGGAGGTGCGATGTTTGGAAAACATCACTGTAATTATGGTCATGTTTCCACCACATCTGCAGTACAAAAACACGCTGCTCTGTAGATAGTTTTCTATTCATTGTCTCACAAACAACACGAACAACAAACAACAAACAAGCGCTAACAACAGCATACACATCAACATCAACATCAACCTAACCTCATAACCTCAAATCTCAACTGAATTTTGGGAACTACTGCTCTAGTCAAGTCAAGTAACTACTATGCTAGTCAATCGAGCGTCTACATACTGCTAGTGCCAACTGACTTATGGGCCACCCGGTATTATTTCATTCCATTAATAATTTAATTGTTAATCCATTAATAAAAGTGTTATTTATATTCAAATGGTATAAGTCCCTTTATGAATAAAAGTTATCGTTTCATAAATAACATAATTAAATAGGCTATGCGTTATGCGAATTGAGAAAAATTTTTATTTAATAGCTGTTAATGGTTTCCATTCCTATGGCATAGGAAACTGGGAACCTCTACCCATAGGATGGTATCTAGACAATTAATTCCAAGAAATAAGAGTTACGTCGCTTTTTAAATCTCTTTTATAATATGACAGAAAAACTATGTTATACCGGGGAACTGTTTGTTGACGAAAAACATTGATAAGATTTTTAAAACGCTTTACTATTGTATAAATAAAGCCTTTACATAAATTTAAAGATGTCTAATTAAAGCCGCTCTATGTAGACCAAATGACAAACAAATAACGATTCATTCGCCTTTTTAATATATGAAGGTAAACAGGTTGGCAAGGATAAATTATTTCGTATTTTCCACAATTCTCAGTAGGATATCAGCAGTGCCTATAGAAAAACTACTGCTCTTGTAACTATTTTAAAACCTATTGTCAGCAACTTCTTTTGAGGTTAGAACAATTCAAATAATGTAATTTTTTCAAAGGTATCAAAATAAAATAGTTTAGTAACAGTAAATATAAATGCATAACAAAGTTCTACATACAGACTTAAAGATGTTAGTTCTTAGAGAAGACATTACAAAGTCAATGACAGGTAAGCCTATAAAGATAAAATACGAGTATAAAATGTGTATGCATCCTTAATACTTATATATCAACGCTACTTGAAAAAAGGAGCATACAAGACTCAAATTCAAGAAAGCTGACATCTATAACCTAAATATCATTCCGCAGATTTGTGAAAATACAGAATGTTACTTGGATACTGTGTTACAAGACATGTGTTTTAGGTTAAGAGTTACAAAAGGTCGCACTTAGTGTTTTGTTAAATTGAACGTAATAAAATGAATCAGTAAAAAAATTATTTGCTTTTCTCAAAATGATCTTCCGTCTGAAGCTCGGTTTCCAACGCTTCACCGACTATTCGTTCGTTTCATTGCTCCTTTCGTGTATCAAGAAGTGGCTCCCATGTTCCCGGCTTATCTCCCTTCGTTCTTCTATAAGTTTTTTGCAGCTGCATATGTCTGTATATGTAATGTATAAAGAGAGATAGCTTTTAAAGCCGGGATGAGGTGTCTGTTATCTGACTGAGCAAATTCAGACGGTTAATATGATATAGGTTTATTTAAAGCTAGTAAATGGATGGCAGATCGTACAAGTTAGTATATCGTCGCAAAGGTGGTGTCATTCCACTATTTCATATTGTCTTTTCATTTGAGTGTTTTTAAGTGGCGATTGTAACCAAAGGTCGGGGGAGCCAGGCCTCTCAGAGGTGTAAGCGTTTTCTTACCGCTGTTAATGTATGTACTGTGTATTATTATCTGTCACTGCAAATTACTTATTGTAGCCTGTGTATAATTAATGTTTGTTATTCTCACCTACTACCATGATTAACTACACATTACATGCTTCACAACATCACTGCTGCTTAATGTTTTTAAGTACACGAAAATGTATTAAGCAGTAGTAACCTCAGATGGAAAGGTTGATGAGCAAAAAGCAAATAAAATGTAACACCAGATTGTTTGTATCATTGTGGGTAAGAAGGAAATCAACAAGTCGTACGAGTATACTGACAGTTTTTCTACCCACATTACTCTATGGGATAGAAAACCTCACCCTGTTACAGAAACAGGATGAGTTTTCGAGGCCAGCAGCTGGAAAAACTAGAAAAGTTCGAATTATGAATACGACCATCAGAAATTATTTACCAGCAAGAATCAGTTAAAGGGAAGGGCACTGAAATGGTTTGGTCACATAATGAGGGTGGTGAAGCTCATCACGAAAGAGACCACAGATGGAGGGAGAGGAAGAGGAATACCAAGATTGGAATGGATCACCTATATTGAGTAATTGGTTAACAAAAAGAGATAAACCTGTTAGAGGTTAAACGCCTTGCCAAGGATAGAAGAGAGTATTGGAGGTGGTTTAAGATCGCCGATGCTTGACACCAAAGGGGATGAAAAAGAAAAAGATGTAGTCTAATGCCTTAACGAGCTCCTGTTCTTTTCTGTCGGTGTTCATCCTGAACGGCGTTGCTTACACACTGGGAGCCCGTAAGGAGTCAGTAATATTCCGCCAGTGGTCTCTATCTTCAGCGACGCTCAGGTTTGATTTCAGTACTGAGTGGTTTGTGAGTGCTCGTTTTCGTTGAGTGAAGAATGTGATGAGCGATCTCTCTTCTCCTTGTTCACTTCATCTTCCGTTGGATGATGGTTTCTCAATACCACTCCGTCAAGATACGTCCCACAAAGGTTAATATTTTTCGTTGATTAATCTATGTCAGACGAATCTTACAATTAATTTTGAGTTCTCCTAATATGGAGACATTTATCCTGTAAGCGGTCTACGGAAGTCGCGTAATTCTGCGATATCAGGTCAGTTCAAAACGTTTGCTCTTATTGTAGTTACTTCCAGTTGCCTGCATTATAAACTATTTTCAACTTTGTTTTGTCCTACATTATCTGATGGTCGTTTCAGTTTTTTTGTTATTTCGGTAGAAATAATGCCATACTTATCCTAGGTTAAGAATGTTAGGTAACTTGGGTTTTATCCAAAATGCCTGTCATTATGGTTCCGTGCGTTGATAATCCTGCTATACCGACGACCGTCAGAGTGCATCTGGGCTGCTGAATCGTACTCAGCTGTAGCCCGCTGTATCTGGTGTGCTATCACTGCTTTTGAGGATGCCAGAATTCTCTTCAAGGTAGTCGTTTGTAAGTATGCTATGAGTGCTATAATTTTACCTATCTGTCTGTTCACCAGTAGTCGTTTCTTAATCTATCACATACAGTTATCGTTTGCACACGTTAGGTACTAAACAACACATCGTAATCATCTTCTGTAATAAGGAGTTTTCACCTGTTAAAACGTTCACCACCGACCGTCCACACGTTCTGGAGGCAGCATTTCATTATCTTCCAGGCAGCATTTCTGGATGCACTATCAAGTCACATTATTGAACTTTAGGATTACAAATTTATTTCCTTATAAATAAACTGTAAAGATCACTTATGTTACGTGACTACGGCTAAACGCTTTCGTTTAATTGCCAGTTACTAGAGTTTACTAGTCTGATGGCTTCCGGTCAAGAACATTCCTCAATTAGCTTATAACATTCTACTCATAATCACATGGTGGCTTCCATACTACAGAAAGTACGTACACAGTTTAGATCGCTAACTTCTTTTTAAGAAGCCAGGGTTTCATAAGAGTAAAGTTTCTTTATGAACCGATTGTTCTTGATGACTTATGCCCTCTCTAATAGTTCTCTATATGTATGACATGAAACACATCCTTGCTTTTGCAATGCTAACAGTAAGAAAACAAGAGTTAGCTGCACACAGACTGTACAGGAGCGCGATTCGGTTTCAAACCTTCCGTCAATACGAAATTTTTTCCTCCGGTTTGCCAATACTGTCCGGCGATGGGTAAAACTTTCCGCCAACAAACCTGCGACGTAATAGCCTAAAAGACGTATTCTCGTCGATCAAAGACCTCACCACGCTAATGGATGACAGCCAGATTTTAAAGTAGCCCTTTGGCTTATAAAAAACTATAGGCTATTTTTTTTGTGATTTGATAAATCAGGCTTTCCAGGAGAAACTTAAAATATGGCCAAAACGTGGTCAAACCATTGTATGGTATTGTTCAGGAACTTGTTAGGAAGGTCGATTTCGGTGTTGTGTTGTGTACGAACATAATGAGCATGTAGGCCTAATGAGTAAATTTCAACATGTTTGCAGAGTAGCAACAAGCGATCTGAAAAGAACATAAATTTAAATTTTTATAAGACTTCAGTTTGTTCCAGGGTTATTATACGTTTTTGATCCTGAACGATGAAACGGCTGGCTGACCAAATTCAAACATCTAATATGAAATAGGCCTATTTAAAGCTAGTAAATGGACGGGAGATCGTAAAAGAAATTGAGATGTCACAAAGGAATTGAACATATTCTCAAATAGTAAGAGGATACTTTACTATAGAAATAATGAAAAGTAGTAGGCCTATAATACTCGCTTTCTATTGATAATTTATAATTATAAACCACAGATGGGAAGAGACATCGGACGACCGAGCAGCAAGATATGAGATTACAAAGAGGAGGATGATCCTCCTTCTTGAAGAACTGATGACGATGATGATGATGATGGTCCACAAACCAAAGTACCCTCTTTTCGTGGAACAGGCCTCAAGGCCTTTTGATCGTGACGAGCTAATGCTTATCGGAATGACTTTTGTTCAAACCCTAAGTAAATATGTGTCTAATATTATTTTTTTTAAATGTGTAACACATATCGGAGGTTAGAACGGAAAGAAGAACAGAAGAAAATACACGTGGAATGGTTTAACAACCTGCTAATGAATTTTGAAATTTTGTCTCTAATATAGCCTACTACTGTATATTAGAGATTTTACAAATCGCCTTTCTTTTGTCAAACAGTAAATTTATTAGTACAGAAAAGAAAACCAAAAAACAACAAAGTTATATGGTCAGCTAAAAATCATCAATGAGGTGCTCTGTTATTTATATTTTGAGAATCCGATGAGTCAACATTTGTAGGCCTACTAAAAACAAATCGTTTTTTTTTTATGAAATCGCTGAAGGTGAGAAACGACGTTTTTTGCAAATAATAAAAATTATTAATTTTTACGAAATATTCTTCAGATATTTCTGTAGATTTCAAACTAGGTTATATGACTTTGGTTCTTTTGTTATTTCTTTACGACTAAAGTTGACAGAGTGTAAAACATTTATAAGGATGGAAGTTTTTAATTCTTCACCAAAAACTTGATTTAAAGCTTTTATAAGTAGGCTAACTTAAAAATATCAATGATCGTGCCAATGCTAGAGAAGAATTTTTGAAATTTTATTCTGCTAGTGCTTGGTTGTGGTTCCTCATGTTAAAGTTTATATTTTACGGAGACCTGTCACTGATTTCAAGCATAAAGCGTTAGATAGCCGATGTCAGTGGTTTCCATTTCTGAAAAATAAGCCTATTATAGCCTATATAGGTTTACCGTTGAATGGAATTTTAGCATCTGTTGAGCGCACGAAAAGGAGGAGACAGTGCAACGTCGGGGTCAAGAGGTCGATCAAGACATGAACCTGACGCATTCACCTTGAGGCAAGCAACAGCAAGCTTTGATCAGACCTCCCAGCGTTCGACTATGAGCACAGTAATTAGATGCTAGTTTTACTGTACCAGTAGTTATCCTGCTAGTAGACCTGTTAGTGACGATTCGTTTTTTTTTTAACAATATAATCCACAACTTAAGGACCATAAAAATGTCACTTGAAAACCACACATTTGCAGATTGTTAAATTTTTAGTACTGCTTACATATTTTCTCACATCCAGTAATGGGTTACGGGGTTCTTGTCAAAAAAGTGACAAGAATTGGGAGATGAATAGTAACATATCGTATTTATTAATTCCTCTGTACCAACTGGCAATACACGTCAATTGTACAAACAAACTTTAATCTCTTTAGGATTATTCCAAAAATATAAATAAAATCATTTTAACAGAATAGCGACCTACACTGATATATGGAAGTGGGGCTTGTGAACAACACAACCTACGGGTCGTTTGCAAGAAACTCATCACCACGAAAACATAAAAATTATCCCAATTGCTAGCAAACGCATGCAAGTTGCGGAGACGCAAATGAAGAAAACTTTTCATGACAGTGTTATGTGTCAAATGTTAAAGCAGGGAAGCGCTCTATAATGGCCAAGATGTAGGCTAAGTGCATTAAATACAGAACCACCGCGGGGTAGGGTGCGAATGTAGCCGCGGGCCCCTATAACTCCCCGTATTCCCCTAAAGCAAAAAACAGCGTTCTCAACCCATTCAATATAATACCGTATTAAAGTTCCAGAAAAAATTGATTTCTACCAAATTGAATGTACATTCATTAACTTGGGTTGGAATTATAATCCTTAAAGTACAGGATAATAAATATTAAATAGGATAATATTTCTTTAATATTAAATGTTAATTATAATCACATAATTATGTTATAACATAGATATAATATCCATTATATGTTAGGATACATAAAGACGGAACTGGGGGGTCGACCCATTATTGTTGGAACAGCTAAGGAGTTCAGTGCTAGCAATGGAATATAGATCGGTGAGAAAGAGACATGTAGGACGGCCGGAAGCGAAGTGGGTCCCGAAACAGGTTCACCTCTTTGAGGTTGATGATGATGACGAACAACTCGTTATATGCTATTATTTTGTTGTATTCTAGAAGGTAGTTGTGAAATAGTAAGAGTTTATTAATAGATATCTAAAATTTTTTAAAGACGATACCTTACATTATAATTTAAATAAATAAAAGATACCAGAAAACTTTCACAAATTTTCTTCCGCCTTCTGATAGCGTAAAATGTTTTGTAAGAATTTTTTAAAACTTCATCTTAAGACTATGTCTCTGTAAATACTTGCATCAAGTGGAGTTAAACCGCTCTACTTACATTCCTACAGAAACGAATCAAAGAGTTTCGTAAAATAGGCACTAAAAATTCCTCATAAACAAAGACATCAAATTATATGGTTAAGGGATGCGCAGATAACCTACACGGTTGGCCGCATATTTTTGAAGATAACATACACGTCACTTAACCGGTACGTCTTAGTTATACGTATGTACGGAATTACGAACACGTTTTATGATTTTAATTGATGATTTGTTTTCAAAATGGTAATAAGTCACTAAACAAAAATACGAAAAATTTATTAAATGCGGAAAATCGTATACAAAATTGGCCACAACTGGATAAGATTCGAATAGTAAGCCTAAGCAAAACCTGCTTAACATAATTAAGACATTTTGTAAGTTTATGTGGAATAAATTATTAAACTATAAATATTGTAAACCGAATTAGATACACAACGGGGTAAATAAACATTGGAAGGGCATGTGTTTCTTACTCTCTAAGAGGATATAATTTCAAAAACTAAGATAAAAATTTGAACCATCCCTTAACTACTAGATGACGAACAATGTTTACATTGTACCGTAATTAGAAATGTTCGTATCTCGTAATTAATTAGCGTAATTACTTAATTCGACTTATAAGACTACATTTTTACCGGCAGATTTCCTTTTAGTTTCTGGCATTTTGTTTTTTACTTCATTCCTCCAAAACCCCTTTTCTGAGCCACTGGTATTCATAATCGTAGCAGTACAGAAAAACAATAAGAAAATAAAAATAATGAATGTTTTTGTGGTTATTTATTATTTATGTCTCACATTAATTGCTGTCACTGCTAGATACAAGACGAATTCTTTCCATGTGTGTTTTCCATTCAAAAATTAGAGTAATCGTAATCAGTATTAGCGTTAGTGATAATAAAACTGATAGTGAGAATAATAATAATAATAATAATAATAATAATAATAATAATAATAATAATAACTACCATCGACGTTGTCTGTAATAATCAATTTTCACCAGCTTATCTTTCCCTTTCAATACATTCCCACCGAATACAGTGAAATCACTTGTTTAATCTCTTGTAACTTGAGTTCACTTCATAATAAGATATGCCATCAAACGTAATGTTTTGCTAGCCATAGCTTTTAGTTTTCTGCTGATCTCTTTCTCTCTCTCTCTCTCTCTCTCTCTCTATATATATATATATATATATATATATATATATATATATATATCCATCTATCTATCTATCTGTCTACCAATATGTCTGTAGTCTATATCTATCTAACCACCTGACTATCTACCTATCCATCTGAGAACCGCGAAGAGTTGCGACCGAGATAAAAATTTGAACCCAATCAATTGCTACCAGGCCAATTGCGACCGAAAACATCGTTTTACCAGCAACAGATAGGCCTACAGACAACGTCTATCAAAGGCGTGTGAAGAGGCGAAGGCTCACGCCTGGAATGGTAATACGTTCGGCTGTTTTCAATATTTATATATGCGCAACCAATTTCCACAGTGTATTTTTTCATACTTACACTCTATACTTACACAGTTTGCTGTAACTCTATAGTTACACATACATACTGAACCCATACGTGACAGACATTTGCGCTCGCTTCTCTCGCCTTACGTAGGCATCGCAACGACGAATCTTCGGCCGCCTATCGACGTACGGGTTACTGAGAACACAACTAAAGTGTCACAGACATCGAAGCATTAGACCGCAACGTTTGGCTCTTTGATGAGCCGTTTCTACTCGCTCCGCTCACAGCTAAGAGGATAACAGGCGTGGATCCACCGCTCATTGTATCATGTAGCCTACATTACAAAACTACTTTGTACATGTACACTAACTTCATAGCCCTCCGTCGTACTTGTTGATTGAGGAAGCAAACTAAAAGGGCACAAACTAGGAGGGTCTAACCTAACCTGACCTAAACTAACAAGAATATTGAAAGAACGAAGTTACCCGCACAAATGAAAAAGTTACAGAATTGAAACCTCATCGAAGTTCGGAACAGGAACGTTTCTGCTAGTTGCCACTGATTCGGTCAGTGAGATCTAGGGAAAGTGAGGGCCTCAGTTGACCGGGTAAGAACATGTACAGCTCAAATAATTAGTCATCAAATGGCTGTCTGGTTGCGCTGTGTAAAAAAAGCTTTGACACGTTGTTTTCGGACCAATTATTTTGTGTTCAGAAGAGACGAATGAATGGTGTATCACATGGCAGTGTGTCATGATAGGTCACCTCACACCCCACATCCTCCACTGCGTTCCCTTCCCCCACTACCATCTGCGCAAACTGTTTCATGTCTAACTATTTCATTTGTAACTACGTCGAGACCGCCATCTGACTATCCATCCACCTATCTCTCATTCGTTTCCTTTCTTTTCTTTACTTTTTCTTACTGAGTGAGTGCGTTGCTCTGAAAAACCATACACAACTCTTGCGTACCCCTAATGCCGCCTCTGAATGCAACTAATAATGACTGTTGCGGAACAGAATACAACATTCAAGATAAAACCCATGTTACCTACCTTGGGGTTAAATATCTAACGACAGGAAATATGAAGAGAAGTCAAGGCGATGATGGGGGAATAGTAATGAAACTCTTTAAAAAATCTATAAAATCGCCAGATAATCAAATAAACTAAACAAATTTTAAATCACTCCCTAATATTTGTAATTCTGCAGTACGGATTGTAAAGCTGACCCTCATACAATTTGCTGTTAACAAAAGTAGACGGTTTTGATATGACAATCTGCCGTAAGGTGATGCGGATCTACGAACCACTCATAGCACGATATCTCTTAATGTCTCGACTACCATCTGTTCAGCAAAGAATAATCAACGAATAGTGCTAAGAAACTGCCAATTCTAGGGAAGGTGAATGGAACAAGGAGTCGAGACAGTCACCCATCAGATTCCAGGACTGTCAAACACCACAATTCCCTCATTATCTGCAATTAGAGGACCGTTGAAAACAGAGACCGCTGACCGAACATTGCAAACTTACTAACAGAACACGAAATATGCTTTCCAACGTTCAGAGTCTCCAGTCAGAGGAGGAGGAGGAGGAGGAGGAGGAGGAGGAGGAGGAGGAGGAGGAGGAGGAGGAGAAGGAGAAGGAGGAGAAGGAGGAGAAGGAGGAGAAGGAGGAGGAGGAGGAGGAGGAGGAGGAGGAGGAGGAGGAGGAGGAGGAGGAGGAGGAGGAGGAGAAGAAGAAGAAGAAGAAGAAGAAGAAGAAGAAGAAGAAGAAGAAGAAGAAGAAGAAGAAGAAGAAGAAGAAGAAGAAGAAGAAGATAAAACTCATGTTACCTACCTTGGGGTTAAATATCTAACGACAGGAAATATGAAGAGAAGTCAAACCGACGATGGGGGAATGGTAATGAAACTCTTTAAAAAATCTGTAAAATCTCCATATAATCAAATAAACAAATAAAAAAATCATCATCACCATCATCATCATCATCATCATCATAGTTTGGCATCGCAGTACGCCTTCATGTTTTGAAAAAAGTGAAGAAACAAATGGAAAGGTAATTCATGCAAGGACATATAGGCCTAGTTGGTGTATACATACAACACTAACTGTAATAAATGTATGAAACAACATGACGAAAAACGTGGAAAGAGGAAAACCGCATCTTGAATATATGAACATCTAATGGAATATAGTATTACTGTAATATGAAACGAATAGTTGGTGAAGGGGAGAGGATCATTTTGATAAATACAAAATAATTTTTTTATTAATTCCTTTCGTTAGACTGCCAGTTTATAAGTGCAACTCGGTGACTATAAGTAGGCTAGAACTAGACGCAATCCTCATCGTAAATAACATATCTTGTAGCGTAACATCCCAATCATCATTCTCCAATATTCAAAACAAAACAAAAAATGGAATGATGTTTACGAAAATCTAATTGTTAGATCTGTCGGTTAGTCTATTAAGGTGAGATTCCAGCCAGTTTATTACCAACGTCTGATACTGACTTTGTTAATTCGGCTTCCCAGTTATTGACATTTGTTTAAGTCTGTGTGTAGAGATTTGTTAGGCATACCTACACTAGACCTATGGAGTGTTTACAGTTGGTCAGAAGGTTTTAAAATATGAGTCAACGTCTGAGTTATTGGTTCAGCCTCGAGGCAGTACGTCTAGACAGGCTTCGAAATAGTCTCCGACAGCAGTTTTGTTCTATATTGACAGATCTGATTTTCATCGTAGAATCAATTTTGTTTGTCAAAGTTTTAGTTCTAATTGCTTTCTTTTAGTATATTCAGTTTGCAACGTTTTGTCTTCTGTAGAGATGGTTCTACTTTGCAAAATCTCCTTGCGTTCTTTTATTTCCACTTAGCGTGACAGACCGATAATTTTCTCTTTTCAAGGTAAAGGTAACATGAGTTGACTTTTTCCATTGCTTTAATATGCCTGAATCAATATAAGTGACTATGAGTGTTAAAAATGTTAAAAAAATTAATCTAAAAGTTCATATTCTTCGTATTGTTTAAATTAGCAGCCATCCTTACTTTTCTTTTATAAAATTGCTAAACTGCTATAATTGTTTTTATTATTTAGACAAAGCTTTTCGTCATTACTGACATCTTCAAGTCTTAAACAACGACCTTCAGGTTGTTTAAGACCTGAAGATGTCAGTAATGACGAAAAGCTTTGTCTAAATAATAAAAACAATTATAGCAGTTTAGCAATTTTATAAAAGAAAAATAAAAGTTCATAATTTGAATGTGTGTTTATAAGTGCGTTCGTGTGTGTTTTGTTTTTTATGTTCATACATACACAAAATACATATACAAAATATATATCATTTTCAATATAGGTAACTCGAAGTTTCCTGCAGCAATTATATAGTGTTGTGATGTTATTCAATTTGTTTCTTCCGCAAGTAGTATAATTTCGTATTTTTTTGTATTAAAAAAAGAAAGAAAATACGAAATTATACTACTTGCAGAAGAAATAAATTGAATATCATCACAACAATTTGTATCATGGAACTACAGAAAGTGAATGATATAAAATTTTACAAATATAATAAGATCAAACTATAATTATAGAAAGTTGTATAAAGGGACAGTGCGTGAAAGTGAGAATAACAGTGAAATACGGTAAAAAGGAAAAAGTGTGTATAATGAAAGTGATGAAACATAATTATAATGAGCATTGAAGGGGATATATAATCTATATGAACCAGTTATATAAACCCATATAGTGAAATCCAGTTATTGACCCATAACATATGTAGCCAAAGCCTTCACAGAAGTAATTAGTGTTTTGGTAAAAAGAAGGAATATTGTTGGGAAAAAATCTAAAAACAAGGCAGAACATAATGATATTAAAGCTGAACGTTGATACAAATTAATGACCGATGAAAGATGAGATGATCCAGAAAAACCATTCAAAAAACTAGAAGAATAATGTTATAATCGAAGGTACAAAAAATTTGAAGTCCAGGAGTGAAGAATTAAGCAATAAATGCACAAAAAAACTACCAGACTCGTGAGATTGCTTCAAAGATAAGCCAGATATTTGAACTACATTACTACATTAACGATCGAGTTACAACCACATAATATGACCAAAACAATATAAACACTATAAAAGTGAATGTTTATTTGTACACTTGTATACGATAGTTATTAGTATTAAGAATTCTCTTTTTAATTGTTATTTTGTATGATCCAAAGTACCTACCATTATTCAACAGATATTCACAATACATAATTACCAAATCTCATTCATAATTATTATATTTTATGTTTTATAACTTGTACCATACTTTAACTATACTTTTACGTTAACCCTGAGATTCAGATTGTTCATGTTCTAGAACCTAATGAGCCACCACTGTTAGAAGAGGACTTTGAATGTCCATATGATTAATCAATGTCAAAATAAAAGAAGTAAAATAAAGAAATAATTGAGTTTTGAGAAAAAACGAGAATAAGGGGTTTGACTATTATTTTAACAATAAAAAATTATAAAATCAAATTGTATAACTTCGTTTAGTTACAAATTGGCACCAACAACTTGGGGCTAACAAACACAGATTATTAAGAATTTATATTACTATACACACACACACACACACACACACACACACACACACACACACACACACTATATATATTCAAACACTTTTTGCTACAGTCTATTTCTTGATGCATATAATATATTTAATATTAATAATAAATTTACCTCAAGATGTTTTTTACCTTATTTGGAACATGTTTCGGGACACTTATTGTTTCCATCCTCACCCTTCTTCTGTGAGGATGGAAACAATAAGTGTCCCGAAACATGTTCCAAATAAGGGAAAAAAACATCTTGAGGTAAAGTTATAATAAATATTATATTATGTAACGTGATGTTTCTTTCAACATAAAGAATATCCCTTAGTAAAAAAAAATATTGAGTAATTAACTTATATCATGAGGTATAGATGTTAAATAATAAATATAAGATCATTGTAAAATAAAATAATAAGACCAAGATACTATATATAACTATCTGGAACTTTGTAACAAATAACTCCAGTAGAATGAATAAGAAATATGACAAAATAGGTGAAAGCCTATTCAGCAGAACCTAACTGGATTACCAATTAGGAAAGCGTTAATAAACTAAATAAGAATTTAATGAAACCAAACAATAAAGCTAGAGAATAATCCTACCTGAGTGTGAATGAAATCACATAGACAATTCAGAGAATAATTATATCAGATAAGTGTGTAATAACAGTTTTAATTTTGTATGAACATGTTACAATGTAGGTTAGGTTAAGAACCATTGTTATATGTTAAAGAAAGACAAGCATATAAAGAAGATAGTAATGTAAAGAACGTCATAATAGAAAGTATAACCAATAAACTGAATAATGGATAAGACAATGATACATAGCTATTGTTGGTTATGAACCTAATAATACTATAACTAACGTTACACCAAAAGCCTGCACATACTGGGTAGGAAGAAGAAAACAAATTGAATATATAAATCATGTTAAATCATACTCTATAGATTAAAAGATAATGTATTTTAGTAGAGTAAGTTATTAGTAATCAAAGGTGTTAATAATGGACCATACATAATGTAAATAATAACAAATCAACTTGGACAACCAACTTACACCTACTGTATAAGTTAGTAATGAACATTACAGGGAATAAAGAGTGTATTAGTTTATAAGATATATAGTAAACGTTTATGTAGTTCATAAGGAATAATTAATAACTGTTGAATTGTATTAGAGTTAAGTAATTTTGTTTAAAGAAAAGAATTATAGTCCATAGAAGAATGGACATTATGGGGCCTAGAAGGCAATTCAATGTTTTGTTAAAAAAGTTAATGTTTATAGTTATCAGTACTAATAATAAAATGTCTTTTATTAACATAAGATAAAATGTACAACAACAAAATTTAAGATAGGTATCAAAAAGGACTAGTTTAACAAAAATGTTTGAATAGGCCATCAGTTAAAAATGGTAATTTTGTTATTACTGGACAGAAATATGGCTTAAGAGATCTCAAAACGATCAGCATAAAAAATGCAGTTTAATGGTGGTAATATCTTTGTTATATTCAGTAGCATAAGGAAGATATGTCAATTTAAAGATTTTTAAATATATTTGATCAAAAAAGGGACGCTTAGGTTGGCGTCAAACCATAAAACGGAATTTTTGTGATTAAAAACGGAATGCTTGGTAAATTCCACCAATCAGAATCTTTCACCTGTCAGGTGAATCAACCCATAATGCACCGCCAAGGAGTTAGTCGATCGCCGGTAATCATACAGTAAAGAACACCTCCTCTGTGACACGGAAATGTAAATAGCCTCCAACCCAAAGTGTAAATAGTCTTGTCCCCAAAGTCTCTAACCCGAGTGAGGTTAGGTGAAGTGTAAACAAAAGGCGATCTAACCTTCAAGCGGGGACGTAACCTATCAGTGAACATCAAGCGTTGTGAAGTTTTTTTTATATTTAAAGGACATTATAGTGAATAAATAATAAAAGTGAATTATATTAAATGTATAAAGAAAAGGAAAGTATAGAGTGCATCTAAAAAATTTATAACCCAACTTAATATTTAAGTATCACTATACCACGGTAACTTTTATATACCCTTGTGAACTAATTTTCATACCATCACCGTATAAAAACACTAACACTATTATAATTATCTGGTGGTTAACTATTAATTCGTTGTAGTTCATATTTAAACTTGAATAACCTAGCACCAGTGGTTAACCTCAAAAGCGGACTCTGTCCAATATACGAACTGTTCGTCACTTTAGATTTTAGTTATTGTTTTATAATATTATAATTAATTTTTGTATTGTAATGTTTTATTCTTCAAAAAGGAATTTTTTGTTAATTATTGTAGTCAAAAGAACCCAAAAGATTATATTTTAATAACGTAAACAGAAGCCTATATCTCTGAAAATCTGAACTCATGCTACCAACTGTTGAGCTATAATTGAAACAAGCCTGGTCAATTATTATTACAAGAAATGTTATTCATTTTTATATCAGAAGAATAGAATAGAATTCTAAAATAAAATAAAAGAAAAGTGAAAGTAATTAATGGTGTATGAATTACCATTTTTAATAATTAACATTTTATTTGCAATTTATGAACACTAGTGTTTACATCAACTCCAGAAGAATAAGTTGGCAGTACCTATTATGGAACAACACGTGCTTTTTAAATGATTTAACTAGGTCAGTGAACTCTAATAAGGTAAAGAGAATAAATTAATAAACTTTCAAATAACAATCAGTACAAACGTTTAATATCACGATTACTAATAAACAAATAAAAGAAAATCAGAGCAATCTAGTTTCATACCAGCGAGCACAAGGGCATAATTCTAATTATTTTATAAACAAAGAAGAGATTAAAAATTGGTATTTTTCATAATATATTGCAGCAGAACACAGGATAAGCGATGTTAACCGTATCTAAGCATTGATGACGAACATTTTCAGGTTTAAAATGGTTTAATGCAATTTTTTGTCTTTTAGCCGTACGTTTTGTATTTAGCAATGGATAAGAATGCAGGTTATATCAAATTCTTCATAAAAATGTGTTCTTTATTGTCATGTACTTTTTGTATGAATTTGTGCGCGTGTGCGCGTGCGCGCGCGTGTGATAACTTGTGTTCGCTATATCTTCCGCGGTAATCAACCCATCGACGTGAAACTTTGACAGTGGATTGTTTTTGTAAATAGCTACAAATCTTATTTACTCTGAGGTTTACAACTATTTTATAAATATGGTTTTTTAGGTAGGGAAAAACTCAATTTGTAACGCTTATCATTAATAGGGTAATAAAATTCGTAGATAAAATCAATGCAAGCTCTTGCGGATTCATACAAACTTTTGCAGGAAAACCTTATATCTTTTGCAATCATCAACCATGTGACCTGGGTTTAACCAATCGGAAGACACTAATTTCAGTAATATTCGTACTCTGTAAGGTAAGGATCGCTACAGTTCTTCGATTGCAGTTGCAGAATGAAGTTGTGTCTGTCGTCGAGAGGTTTGCTCGTACGAACATATACAAATTTTAACTTACAATAAAACTTGGAACTCTTTGCGAAGATCTGCGTAAAGAACCAAGCGGGTTAACAACCCAAGTAAAAATTATATTAGATTAAAGTGCTTTTCGCGTTAGTGTAAGATAGTCCGCATAGGGAATTATTAAAAACACTTCAAGCTTTCTCGGAAGGTGTACGCCAAATACACCGCGTTTCTAATAAATACCCGTAATCACCCTGAGATTAATAAAATGAATGTGTAAATAAATAATAACTGTTTCGAGTATAAACCATAAATATTGTGAGCGGAACAACTCTGTGAAAAGTATAATTGGTGTTAACAGTTCAACGGAATCGTCAACGAGGCGTATCGAAGTATCACCGCTGGAGCAACCCGCCGACGAAGAGGACGCCAGGAAGGAGAGCAACGCCGAAGAAGAGGACGCCAGGACGGGAGCGACGATCAGAAGAGGAGGAACGCACATACGGAGGACGTATCAGCGAGTGAACGGAGATCATCAAACAAGTAAAATCGATATAAAATCAAACTATATAAACTATTATTTCAAAATATAAAATGCATGACAATTTGTAATATAATATACATCATAAAACCAATTATGTCTTATGTATAATAAATAATTTTTCATCACCTCCATTATAGACTCGTTTGTAATTTCTGCACACACACAATGTCCTTTGCGATAATTAAATCTGTATCGTTGCAATATATATTCACGTTTTATGTATGTATGTATGTATGTATGTATGTGTGTGTGTGTGTGTGTGTGTGTATATATATAGGCCTATATATACATAAAGTATGTCAAGGCTCACACACACACACACAGAGCATACATGTCATATATGTATTCTACTTTTCTGTCTACAAGTTCCTCTGTCTTTTTATACCATCTTATTCGACCTCTGGTATGCGACTTCTTGGTCCTTCTCCTTAAACCTCTCCTATCTGCTGGCTTCAATAATTCACTAATTCTGAAGACGGGTTACTGTCAAGAGAGCGAAACGTCAAGGAATATTATAAGAACCATCGTTAGCTGAATTCAGACGATGGCTTATTGAAATTATTATAGAGTTCATCCAGTCTAGTCTGTCTTACAACACAGAGAAAACTCTTGAGTCAGATTTTACGCTAACTAGTTCAGTGCTGTAAGTCCTAGATACATACAGAACTACCGATTCGTACACACAACGATTTACTAACACCAGGTACTTTGTGATACGCTGGTAAAGTCGTTTCCGTTACACTCATTTTCACTTAAGTAAACTAATATACGTATATTAAATGAATGACAGCAGTATTGCCGATTAAAGGTATTTTTCGAGGCATTTGGATACAAGTTTATTTTTTGTAGAAATTTTACTATCTCCACAAATTTCGCAGAATTAAGGAACATGCTTAAAAACACAACTGAGAAACAAGAGAATATAGGTTAAGGCAATACGTTTGAGGACGAATTCAAAGCAATTAGGCTACTTAAAATTCACAATATCAGTACGTCACCATACCCAATTTTGAGAATAGTCTGATTTTTCCAATCTTGTCACGGTGCTCCAAATATTTTGCAAATCACAGTTTGAGAAATTTTATCCTAACAAATTGCACTGTTATGCTGCATATTGGACAGCCTACTCAATATAAGGCGAAGATATCGTATCGGTACACTCCACACATATTGTATAGACTGATACTGAAATTACCAAAACTTACAATGGTGCTTATACGTATTTAATGATGTTCCATGATTATACCTATACCTATAAAGTTTTTGTATCCATATGTCGGACGAGATTTTTGTTTTAATGAAATTTACAAAAACAAAACAAAAATCACAAGATAATAACATCAGAGGCTAATGACAGGCTTTACACAGCGGGGAATGCATCTCATATACACAGAGTGATCATTTCAATGGTAGTAGTCATTGCCGTCACCCTTGGCCTGAGGCCGATCATCGTCAGGTTAAACATTAGCCTATATGCGAACACAGAGAGATCATGTGAGCGATCGCCAAGCCTCGCGTAATAATATGGCATTTAACATCTCCAGATTTTTTGTTACTCCCTCCCCGCCCGAATTGGTTTTTTACTTTAAAACCCGATGCTACCGTGTCGCTGTCTGTAGGGCCTTTCTCGCTCGCACGTTGATTATTGCTTTATATACTAACTTTAGATTTCAAATTATAACCCTTTTCCGAAAACGTTTAATTTCGGGCTGTCTCGAACCGAGCGAGTCTACAATTCAACACTGAGGGAGTCGACGACGACAATCAAACGCTTCATTGTTGTAAAACGGACAATTTAACCAAACGGTGAAATAAAAACAACAAAGTCGTCTCGACAATTAACTTTTTGTCCATCGCTTGCATACCCCTTTCGGACTCGTTTATTTTTATTTATTTTTTCCCTTTCCATCGGACCGACAATTTAAAACAAAAACCGTCGATTCACAACGTTTACATTAATTTTATGCCTGCGTTAAGTTCTCTCACTCTTCCCCTCTTCCTTTCTCTCTCGGGTTTACTTCCCGTCCCCCCGCGGCCTTCTTTCTTCTCGTTTAATAGTTGCTGATTATTTTTATTACCGTTTCTACCTGTAGTACCGTTTTGTTGTTATTTCCATTCGCATTGTCAAATCTTCAAGTGTACATAATAAATCAACGGTAAGTTAAGATATTAATTAACAAACACGGTGACCTAAAATTGTCAAGAACGAAACAGCTCATAGCGACCGGCTGTAATAATCATAGGTCTAAATGTTGTAGGCGTACGTTATGTATAAGTGCATGAAATATTAAAATTACAATCATTATTACTTCATTAATTCGTCCTTTATAGGATAGAATGTAAACACCAAAAATAAAAAAGTTTCTTCTCACCATCTAATTTTTCTTCTTCTTGAGTGGACTTCAACCCGTTCCAACTTCGCATGATATCTGGCCACGGCTACCATAGTCTGCCACTGTCCTTCTTGAATCGTAGTTCAGAATTTATTTAGGCCTGTGTGCGGTTATCATTCCATTCATGTGAGGCTTTTTCTCTGATTGTTATTCCATCATTTTTATCCTGTCTATAAGTGAAAATATACCAAGCTCTTCCCCAGTACCATCGTTTTTATGATGATCTTGATGATCCCTCGAAATACATTGCGTCACGGTCCTTAAAAACTTCATTTCGAAAGACTAATTAAAATTTTGTTTAATCTGACATTTCGCCTCTGTAGCCTACTGAAACGTCCATGACTTCAGAAAACTTCAGTTGTAGGACTCTGGGTGTGCTATTTATCATAATACTTTAATTCAGTCCCACGATTTTAATTATATTATTGAATTATGTTTAATATCTCGATATTTCTTATGTGTACGTATATTATATCACCAATCAAATAATTAAAATTCATTAATACACAATTTTAAATGCTTATAAAGTACGTTATAATTATTTATTCGCTTTGAATAGCCTAATCTTTATTCGCTTTGTTATAAAATTGTCTTCAAGTTATTGCAGTTTCTCTACATATCGATTTTATTATTACGAAAAATTTAATATAGGCTACTACTAAATGCAAATTTTCAATTCCATTTTCCCCTTAACGTCTGTTTTAAATTAACCATTTTGTCACTCAGCCACTTAAATGAGTTCCTGTTCCACAGCATGTAAAAGTTCACGTTAAGAGTCGCAAAGGCAGCGACTTTATGCAAGACATTTCAGGTACGATTTTAGAGCAGTCGAGATCTATACGACTCTTTCACACCATTCACTACCTTCATCTTAATAATAATAATAATAATAATAATAATAATAATAATAATAATAATAATAATAATATAATAATTTTATAATAATATTATAATGAACTTTTATAATAAATAATATAAAGATAAACTTCAATGTATAATAATAACCTGTTACATAAAACAGCCTTTGTAAACTTTAAGTCTTTAGCTACGTGAAGCCGGAACACACCAAACGCTTAATCAGTGAAAAGACGTTTGTTCTCACTATCCAGTTACACTCTGTTCGCTCTCATACTTTTGTTTCTTTCCTCGGACGTAGAAAGAATAGTGCCTGAAAGGACTATGGTTGTTGTGCGATAGCCTAATTCTATCCACCCTGCACGAATGAACTAAACTTCTTAAAAGGTCCTTTACTCCTTAGGATACTCGTAAGTGCTCTCTAAACCACTGTCCTCCTATAGAATTGGTGCATACCAACAATGATTAGTTGAAACTCCTGAACTCGGTTACCCAGGCCACAAACATCCTTAAGGACTGTACAGAACATGTCCAAGGGCACATTACACAGGAAAGATTCCATTTGGGCCAGTATGACCGGAAACGTTTTCTACGATTCTATCAAACGGCTACCTTATTTAAAGACAGACTTCAGTCTCCTTCAGTCTAAACCACACATCGCCTTTAGATTTTTGTCTCCCAGCGCACACTTTTTCAAGGAACCTATCTCAGGACTATCACAACATGGAGAACGGCTATTTAGTCGCCTCTTTGCCTAACATTAAGTCGTTGCTTAGGTAACGATCGATGGCGAGCAACTGATTGTTGTCTCTTAACCAACAGTTTCTTTAAAACCGTCACTATTTACGTGGTAGTCGCTTAGCACACTTCAGATGCAGTGAACCGATTATCCCTATAAATTCCCCCGGGATCTTCTTCCTCCTGTCTCACTGTAACCCCTCTGTTAAAGTGTTTCTGAAGTTGAAAATATAGTACACTATTGTCAAAGGTAAAAGTAAATAGTTGTTAAATATAAATTACTTAGATTGGTCAATACAATATTTTATTCATTTACTCAAGTAACTTTGTAAGTAATCAAATGGTTATTTAATTTAGGCCTACTCAAGTAAATCTAATATTTGAATGTGTAAAAAATTGTTTAAAATATTGAGTCTACCAGAATTTCAAAGAATAGAATACCCGTTGGAGCCACTGAGTCTGGAATCAGGCAGATTTAGCTTTCAGGAAAAGAAGAATCTCCTAACCTGACCAAACATTAGTCACAATGAAAAATGTTATCCATTTTAAGTATGGTGCATGTTCCCGTTTTTAAATGTCCCAATGCTCAGGTTTCTTTTCTCTCTGTTGTCGACTATGGATTTGGATTTTCCTGTACTGATCTACTAGACAATTAGATTCTGCAAGGTAAGTTATTTCCGGCATTAATTAGTAAGCTATTAAATTAACTTTGACTCTCTGGATTGCCACAATATTTGTTAGGCTATGTTAATTTTAATCTTTATGTTTCAGAATTAATTTAGCCTGAAGATAGATACAATTTTTTTTGCAAATTTAATATAACGCAGTATTGCTAACGTCCTTATTTCAAATACTGATAGTGGTTCCATAAGACTCTTAATCTTAGACCTTGGATAATGTACAATTAGAGGTTTTTGATTCATGATACTGGAAGAGAAGCCAAAAGGCTTCATAAAAATACACTGAAAAATAATGAGTTGAGTAGGAGGTTTCACGAGAAAAAAGATGACTAAAAAGCCTTATCGAAAGAAAAATGTTGATGTAAGAAATAATAAGGAGACCAGACATGATGTATTCAGACTTGTTAAAATACAATTAGCCTACTTTCTATAGTGTAGATAAGAAAGGATGGTCTTTATTATACCTTTTATCTTTTACAGCATAAAACTATATAGCCTACGTCGTGGAAAAACTCCAGATGAATCCAAAAACATTGTAATTTTTCTGCCCGGGTAATAACAGAAACAGTTGAATGTAGAGGCTGCCTTTCTTCCGAATCAAAGCTTATATGTAAACAGAACTTACCTAGTCAACAACGAAAAATATCCGCGTAAACTCTGGGCTCAGATTCTGTCAATATGGGCGTACAGCTTATCTCAATTCAACGTATAGCTTAACAAGAAAATGTAAACATTTTTGGAAGGAGATTTGCTCTGTGTTGCTGCAAGACTTGGACATGAATGCTAAGAAAAGAAAGCCACTTGACAGCTTTAAAATGTATTGTGTTACCGAAGAATATTAGAAATAAAATGGACACATAATATTACAACTGAAAATATTATGCAGGACAGAATAGGAACGAGAAATAATTGTGGAGGAATAGCTGACAGAAGAGTGAGCTGCCTGACAGAAACTGCGCCACGAAGGCTGCTGAGTTGGTGATAGAGTTGGGAGTGGGATGTAGGTTATAAAGCGGCTATTAGGCAAGCCATGGACGACGTTAAACGCAGAAAATATGTGAAGTGACGAATGAAACTTGACAAAAGTAGAAATAAATAGGTACACAGATGTAAAATCAATACAAGTTGGAATTTCGGCTGATAATTATAATCTGGTTCTAGTCTGTCGAAGTAACAATCTGAAAAGAGCCGTCACTGCGAAAGGTTGACAAAGAGGCGCAGAAACGTTAAGTTGGAGATAAATGAAACACCAACTAAGTACATGAAGCTTAAAAAATAAACCAACCGCAATAATGATAATTGTATAAAAAAAATCATATTTTTGAAACCGTCCGCAACTTTCGTTACATGCGGTCAGAACTGAATAAAATAAACTGTGTGACAAATGAAGTAAAGCCAAAATTCAATGTGTAAATAGTCACTATTATGCGCACAAATTCTTAATGACAACGCACCTGTTAAATAAAAATATTAAACGAAATAGGCCTACAGCCTACGTAGGCTATAAGAGCCAAGTTCTTCTTGTGACCTATTACTTATGGTAGTAACCTTTGTGACCTTTACTTATGGTAGTAAAGCCTGGACCTTGACGAAAGCTGATGAAGGGTTGTTGAGGGCATCGAAAGGAGAATCTAATGAAAATATGTGGACCAATTCGAGGGGCAGACGGCACTTGGAGAAGACGATGATGAACCATGAGTTCAGTCAGATCACAGGAAATGAAGACATCACACAATTTACTAAAAGAAAAAAACATAGCATGGTTGAGTCACATCGAAAGAATCAATCACCGCTCGTTATAAAGAAGATCTTAAAGTAGAAAGCATTTGAAAAGAAATGGCGACGAAGACAAGTAAGCCATTAAAAGACTAGGTTGTTTGAAACCAATCACCTACTTGACAATACAACAACAAAAAGATGACGATAGTTGCTGGAAATGCACCTTAATTTTATTGTGCTGCCCGGAAATCGAAACCAGAAACTTCTAGATTAGAAGACAAGTGGAATAACCGCTGGTAGACCTACACTAAGGCCCCAGAAAAAGATGAAATATCCACTAACATAACCTAATCGCAGTAACAATCTTTATTTAAAATTAGCGACTATTTTGGTCTTGGTTTGTATGCTGAAAACGGCTGAAAATGCTGGTTTGTATCGCCATGAACATATACAAGCCTGTACCATGGATTGAGTTTCCTTTTATTACAAACAGTAGGCCTATGTAATGATATAAGAATTAAAGCGATCCAGAAATAACGTAAATAAAAAGTGTTTTCCAAGTAACATTAGTTTTTTCATTCAACTTCTTCTTCTTTTTCTTCTCTTCAAGGATTAGGTTATTTAAACCTGTTCCGGCACCCATCTCATCCTCGGACGACCCACGTCTCTTCTACCAATGGCTACCAGCGTCTCTTCTATAGTTCAGTGCCGCTTTCGGCAATCGATTCTCTGTCATCCTTTCCAGATGATCCCACCATTGTCTTCTGTGAACTGAAATAATTTAACTTATGTCCTTTACTTTGAGTTCTGCTCTGATATCCTCATTCCTTATTCTGTCATGCAACGTATAATTTAAAGTATTTCGAAGAAACTGCATTTCAGCACTCTAAACCTTGCCGCATTCCTCTTTTATACCCACGCCTCACTAGCATATGTCAATGTGGGTATTGAAATTGTCTTATAAAATTTAATCCTTTTGCTGTGTCTTGTTTTATTTCTAAGATTTCTATGAGTCGTACCACAAATATTCCTAAATTGATTTATCTTCTCTTTCACATCACATTCAGATTCATAGCTTACTGCGCAGCAGAGATATTTAAAACGGCTCACTTGTTCTACAATGCTGTTGTTTATAACTATCTTACTGCTCACTGGATATTTAGCTTTAAAGGCAATGGTTTTCGTCTTCCTTACTGAAATTGTCAGTGAGTACTCTCTTGCCACTTCTTGTAACTGAAACACAGCTCTTTGTAAGCCATCCTCATTTTCTTGAATAAGAACTGTGTCATCCGCATGTAGCGGGGAACCCATACAATTGACTTGTCAAGCTGTATTCCCGAAGTCACTCTGGATTTCTATGCTCTCAACACGTCGTCAATATAGCCTACATTAAAGAAGGTTAGGGAAACGCAGCATGTGTTTCATTCAACTTAAGAATTAGTAAATAGTGTGAAGACGTAATGATCGATGTATTGGTCACTTCATCTACAGGCCTGCTGAGCCAGTGTGCATTAATTATGTAGGCCTATGGTTGGCTGTCAACGAGAGTTTTGTTCGTCCTAATGAGCAGTCCACAGTATATGATCCCATCAGCGAGGGTTGGACAAGTTGCGAAAAACTCGATCGATACTTGCATAATGTTAGTACGACACCCCACATGGGATTACAGCAGGGATTAGCGAGGAGCTTACGTTAAGAGCACATGTAAAGCTTACTCCGCCTTAAGAGTTATTAATTATAAATCTGCACATAATAAATGACAAAATGAAAGATTTTGGTATTAATATAACAACGGAGGGGGCCAATGACCTATTAATACTGGGCGTTAGGTTCTGTAACTGGCTCAAATTTTTGTACTGTAGAATATATTGGGCTGTAGAATCAATTTTTTCACCCAGTTTAGACTTTCTGGGTGAGATAATAATCAATTCATTATCTTAGACTCTCAAATCGGGTTATCCGTTACCCTGGATATACCAAAATATACAATAGTCATATTATTAAGTTATCCTAACTTGATGTTCATTGATACTAATCAAACATTTCTATGATAACTCTTATTTTTCACTGGTGATATCCGAAAAAGAGCTTACTATTGAAATAAGGAAACATTATTATCATTAGATTGGAGAGTTACGCAAACTTCCTATTAATTTTTTTATAAATTACTAATTTAAAAAATATATAAGGTTTGTTTAACCAGTTATTCTTATTTTGGGGAACATTTACAGAAAAACTGCACTTACAGAAAAAATAAGCGAACAAATAAGCATAACTTACTTGTAAGTTATGTGCAACAACATAGTAAAGAAAACTAATGCCTCCTTTAACGATTACAAAATGTTTTTTAATAATAGGCCTATAAATAGGCCTACTTGAATTAAACTTTAATTTAAAAAATTAAAATTATTAAGTAAACCAAAGACTCTACAGCACTTGAAATTTCCTTAATTTTAATAGGCCTAAATTAAGTTAGATGAGATTACTTAAATTTCAAGTAGTTTTTTTTTTTAAATAGGCCTATAATAAAAATTCGCTTGTAGTTTATTGATAAAACAAGAATATATTAATGTACAGAGATCCCTATACTGAGGTATGGAGATAAACACA
The DNA here is from genome assembly GCA_034769895.1 of Magicicada septendecula. Lineage (NCBI taxonomy): Eukaryota > Metazoa > Arthropoda > Insecta > Hemiptera > Cicadidae > Magicicada > Magicicada septendecula. Next base: position 116,943,891 of record CM068375.1, on the reverse strand, counting down.
AGTAGGCCTGGCTGAAGTGAAGACGTTGAGAAGAATAAGAAGTAAACCACGGCGAGACAGAATTACGAATGTAAATATTCCAGAAACGTGCAAATAACGGATATCATGGATTGGATAAAGGAAAGGGGACAAAGTCTTCAGCGGCCACGTTGACAAAATGTAACTTATGATGATAGATTAGTAAAGAAGGAACGAGATAATCTTGAAGAGGAATTGGATGACCAAGAATGATATGGAAAGAATGTATCGAGTGCAAGAATGAGATAGGAAGATTGTATGGTAAAGTTGGTTATAAACAGGAAATTCTCCGTAAAACAAGAGAAGAAGAAACTAGAAGTAATTTTTCATATATGTTTCTCAGTTCAATTTTTTATTAAAAAAAAAATCTTTTAATCTTTATTAATCTTTTATTAAGATTAAGTTACCTTAAGGACAACAGAGTAACTAATTTAGAGTTCTTATCGATAAAAATAGTTTGTGATCTCGATGTTGTATTAAAGGAAGAATTGTGAGACATTTTTAAATATTCTAAAACTTAAGATTTAATTTTAATTTTGACACCTTCATAGTTGGCTGTCTGTCGAGTGGCCAACTTTGAATTATGTTAAAAAGTGTTTGTGTTTCTTAGACATCCGATTTCTGAAAGTAAGTCTACATCCCGTCGTACAGAATTCCTTGACTTCATGCGTTCCACCATAATTCCGTTCAAACAGCTTTACAGTAAACATACAGGCTATAAGCCTATTACGTGATTGTACTGACTTTCGCCGCAATTCAAGAAGTGAACGCATTTTAAAATTAAAGATTGATTTACCAACAATTTAATTCAGTTAATCCATGGGTCCAATCTTAATAACGCATCGAGGTAGTCGAAGAGTGACGAGTAACCGAACTTGCCTGAGTTACAGTCACATTATAGGCCAACTACTACTCCTACTACTACTACTACTACTACTACTACTACTACTACTACTACTAATACTAATACTAATACTAATACTACTACTACTACTACTACCACTACTACTACTACTACTACTACTACTACTACTACTACTACTACTACTACTACTACTGCTGCTGCTACTAGGCCTATAATTAGTTATTCAACACAGTCAGCCCTCTTAATAAGAAAAAAACATTGTCGGATATAGGGCTACAGATTATTTTGAAGTAATTAAACGGATCACAAAAGCTAGACAGCTACTAGGCTATGTGGAACAAATAAATCTGTCGGGGCTGTTAAGCAGCGCTCCATAAGATCTAACACGTAGCCTACAAGTACAGACGTTTCGATCGTGCCCACGATGATTTTCATCAAAGATGTGGAACGCCCGCGAGGATTTTCCGAACGTCTGGCCTTGTAGACCTCGGCCTACTTATTAGTTCTAATGGACCACGGCCTAACAGACCGGAATAATTTATTTGTTCCAACTCCGTCTTTGAGAGTTCGCGTTCGTTACGGTGTTATGTAATCTGCAGAGAAATCTGGCGGGATAAATCGTCAGGCAGGACAAACGGGACATAACCAACAAGAATCAGTAGCGTATCTAGAATTTGGTCTTGGGCGGGGGTCCGGGATGTTTCGTTCATACAAAAGAAAAAACAAGTTAGGCCTAAGACTAATCAATATTACAATCTTTAAAGTGACTGAAAAACGTGTAATAACATAGGCTACTCAAATCAATCCCATTAAAGTAATAACACAATAAAAATAAGCGCTATTTAAACATTGTTTATAAAATAGATTGGTTAATCGATTTACTTATTTAAGCATATTTCATATTTCAAACGTACACGCAAAATGCTGTGTAATAAACTTGTTTGTAAACCTATAGCCTATTTAAAAAAGGGTTACTACTGATTAGCTATTTTAACAACTGAGCAATTGATAAAAAATCTTAAAAATTAAGAGATTAACAAACTTTCTCGTCAATTTTCGACCCTTGGGGGAGTCCGGTCCCGTTTGTCCCCTCCCCCCCGTAATTACGCCCCTGCCAAGAATAGAAACTTAGATGGGATTAGAAAAATCGGCGGGTTTTCTCAACATGAGATCTCTTTCTTTCTGACTTTTAATTTCTGTGTAACGTACTAAACACGATAAGTTTGTTGTTTTGCACCAATAAACGTACTGTCGTTTTGATGACGTATGACGGCGTATCTTGATCTTTGTTGGTTATGAAGGAAGTTTTTTACTTGAGCAGGTTACTGGCCTCCTGTAAAACCCCCAGCAACCTGGAGGACCAGAAACTTTGATTTCGTGCTGATCTTCCCCTAGTGAGTTGTTTTCACCTCAGATGACGAGCTCTCTCTGCCCAATGGGAGTAGACTAACTAACTCAGCCCATGTGTGCAGCCGTTGGCTTACTGTAGGCTCCTCCGCCTCCACACTAGGTGCACACCTTGAACACATTGTGATCACTTGAACCGCATGCCTGATACCCGTCTACCCGTAGCTGACTTGGATTATAACCTTACTGGGAAGAGAGATATCGGTAGACCGAGGAGGAGATGGGTTCTGGAACAGGTCTAGGCCTAATCCATGGAGTGGCGATGATGATGATGATTGTTTTATGTCACGGTAAATGTTTTAACACAAAGTAGGTAGGCTACAGGAGTGGAATTTTTCTGTATTACTATAACTGGTCTCATTAATTTTTTCATAAATTTATTTAAAGTACCAACTTACAGCCTACAATACAGGCCTGCATAGGCCTACATTTACAACTAATGTTTAAATTTTAGTTATTTAAAGCGGGTTGAAAATTACTGATTCGGTCGTCGAATTTGTAGGCCTATCTGCCTATTCCGGACAAATACAAACCTATCGTATAGATCAGCAGTTTGAAACTTCAACCACGTGAGACTCGTCAACAGCTTTGACATTTTTCACGACCCCTGTAAAGTATGGTTAGGCCCTACGTTTTCCCTAACTTTAGGCCTAGTTCTAGTTCTAGTTCTAGCCTTCGACTAGAGGTTTTACATGTCAAACTGAAAATCGAAATAATTTCGAATTTAAATATTAATATTTCAATATTTAAAATAATAATATTAAAAATTATTATGTTAACGAATACAAAACATGATTAGCCCATATCATCATACATTTTTTAATATAAACATGACACCAATCTTAATCGGCTCTGTGGAAACTGCTCAAATCATAACAGGAAGTCTAATCGTTATGTGCAATAAGAAAGTCTTAAGTAGTTACAATAATTTTTACAATCTTGTATAAGCCTACTGTTTACAATACCTGGATTAACAAAGTTAACTTTCATTCTCATGTCATACGTTACGGAAAGATAATTCCTGTAGGCCTGTTTATTTTTTAATAGGCTATAGGCCTAACAACTAACGATGACAATGTGCACAAATACGTTCACACAAATAAATGGCTGAGAACACGCTAGGGCCTATTATTGAAAAGATTTATTGACAGTTCTTTAATTCAAACGTCAAACTCTTACTTTCTGTGGCGTCAAAACATACACACACACATACACAAATAGCCTATACTTTATTTCTAAACGATGATTAGGCCTACTTCATAACATAATTGACCTACGTTCTACTTTCTTTTTTAAAAATGTCTTTTTATTTGGATGATAGTGTATTATTTCTTCATTGCTGAACCATTATGCCTATACCATTATGATAACAACGCTTTCGAGACTATTTTCCTACGTCAACTCGTCACCGTAACTTATAGGCCTATGCGTAAATAGTAGGTAACGCCACGCACTTCCAGAAATATACAAAGACTGAGATAAAGACAGAAACCCGAACAAAGCTATTTCTCTTTAGACGGCTATCTAATTCGTTTTCAGTAGGCCTAAGTCAGCGTGTACAATATTAAAAGTGGAAAATAAAATTGTCTCCCACCAGTATCTAGTATCTGGCGCGCAATTCTGTCTCCCCGACTAACTACGCCTACACTACGCCTAATATTCATGGTTTCAGTATTTCACGTTGCAAGTTAAAATTATGTTTTCGTTACGGGCAATATTTTGAGATTCGTCAAATATTTTCACCGATCTGCCAGACTGTAAACCACTCCTACAAGTTACCATCTGTATCGAAGATAGTAGGCTACAAAAAGTGCGACATCTCGGTAGCGAACTTCAGTGGAGATAAGCTTCAGTGGCTAATTGCATAGGCTAAGCCTACTTCAGTGGAGATAATTGTTGACTTTATCAACGGAGAGTCTCATACGGCCAGTAATTTATTTCTACCGGAATCGGAGTTATGCGGCGATCGTTCGGCGCGCTAATTATCACATTGGAACGGGTGAGACAAAGACAAAGGCAGCGTTACGACCACGGGGGGGGGGGACGGCCGTAACGCTAATACTTAACAATTCAAGTACATATACATAGGTATAGCCTAATGCGTTTCTTCTTTTTTGTTCTTCGGACGCGTTCTTTCTTTGCTGCAGTTAAAATTGTTTTGTGTTTAAACGTTGTTTGCCACTCGATAATTAACCGAGTAGAATTGTGCGGCTAAGAAGAAGACGGAGTCGACGAAGAAGGAGAAGAACAACAAGAAGAATAAAAATCGGAAGAAGCTAAAAAACGAAGAAAACTATATGGAGAAGAAGCTAATAGCGAAATGTACGTGGATGTGTTATGTGGTTTTGTTACTCTGGCGATGGCCAGGTGACCAATAGAAACCTGTATTTTATACCTCGGGGGCGTGGCGACATATTTTGATTGGTTGTTTTGTTTCTCTGTCTCTGTCTGACGTCGTGACATTGTAGTCACGCTAAATCCGGATGACGTCATATATTAAACGCACTGCATTTCTCTTATTTATTTTATACTATTACTTCTAAGGGGTTTTTATTTTTTATTTTACTTCTGTCTGTCTTTTTGCTCCAGCCTGCAAAATTGTACATACAGACCAATATGGGACACATTTGAGTACTGTCCATCTGTCTAGCTGTTCTATTTGTCTGTCTGTCTATCTACCTATCTCTCTCTCTCTCTCTCTCTCCCTCTCTCTCTCTACCTGCCTATCTATCTTCCTATCTTTATCACGCCGACAGTGACAAAAACTTACTACATTCAGTTTGCTCCCTAACTGGCACACTTCGTCTTCGAAAACAGAAGCACATTATGAAAAGTAGTCCTACTTTTTGTTTAGTTTCTTTAACCAAGATTTTCTGCCAAGCATGACATGGTCGTTTCTACCAGTATGTCAATATAGGCCTAGCCTACAGACAGTATGACACCTTGATAACCGAAAAGTAATCAGAGAAATGATGTAGGCCTATAGCCTATATTGTTCAGCGTGAGGATGAAGAACAGTAGGTCTATATCCTAGCATAGGTCTATTAGACGTGACTTTAGACATGGGCTGAACTATTGACTTATGGCTTTCTGTTACGTAAAGAAAAAAATTAACTTTTTAATCTTTTTAAATAGTCTTAATATGCAATTAAATTTGAAGAACATTCGTCTTCTCTCGTCTGGGAAGGGCAAACATTTTTGACTTTTAGGAACTGTTTTGATCTGTTTCTGGAAACTACTAGTCCTATCTTTTTCCTTAAGTGCCGTCTCTTCTGAGAAGGTTGGCAACCATCACGACAATCCGGATGTTAGAGGCGGCGACTCTAATTAAATCGATTGAGCTAAAGCGGAACCAGTGGCGTAACTAGGAACTGTTCCTGGTAGGGGTGGGAATGAGATAGGTTCGGCTCCTCATTTCTGTAGGATAAATGAGAAATTCAGCATTCTTCCCACACAATTGTATAAATACATTTATAAAATGTACGTAATGCTGCAAACAGGCCTACGTTACTTACCAAATGTTGAGCGACTGTCGTTATTAAGAAAATTCTATTTCATAAATTTACAAACAGTGTAATTCCTTTATTATTTCTACAATTATTTATAAGACTATGTTAAGTGATTATGTAATTTTGCTGACAGATTAGATCGGGGGGGGGATTGATCCCGATGTCCCCTCGTCGTTACACCACTGACCGGAAACATTGTCTCAGGTTACGCAACCAGGAAGTACGCCTTCTCCCGCCCCTTCTGCTGTGTATTTTTCCTTGTATTAGCTGTAGAAGTCGATATTTTCTTCATTCATTACGTGCTCTACATATTAGAGTTTCCGTATTTTTAGAGTATTCATTACTTCCATTTCCTTTCTCATTTTTCTCAAAACTTCGTCTTTTGTGACTCTGTTCCTCCAACTAATTCTCAAGATCCTTCTGTAGGTCAAATCCCTCTAGCTTCTTCTCGGCGGTTTCATTTAAAGTCCAGGCTTCCAAACCACAAAAGAAGCGTTGAGAACACGAAACACCTCCTCTAATTCTGAGGCTCAGGCGGAGATCTCGGCTGCACAGCACTTTCCTCACTCGACTAAAGACGCTCCTCGCCTGTTCTATTCTTGATTTTTATCTCTTCCTTATAATTTAGTTAACTAATTTTTTCATTAACTAGTACCAAGATTTATCTACTCTTTGTATTTGCTCACGCTTATCGATTTCTCTACCCTGCTGCTGTGTCTTGGAGATAATCATGAACTTTGTTTTACCAACGATTAGTATCAATCGCTGTTTTCACTGGCCTCCACAGTTCTATTAATTAGTCCCTGTACATCTTCAAAGCACTCAGCTAATAGCAATCTATCATCCGTACACCTCAGGTTCAGCAATGTATCATCCGTGTACCTCAGGTTATCTATCAATTTTCCGTTGATATTGATAGTCTCTGTCTCTTCAGACAGAACAATCTGGATTATACGCCTGTCTTCTGAGTATGAATTAGACAGCACCGGAGATAACACGCGTCCTTCTCTGACACCACGCCGGATCTCAACTTCGTCTGAGAGTTCTTTTCCGTCTTTTATTACTGCAGATTGATTATAATAGGTATGATATTGGTACTATTTGCCTCTTCAGACAGGACAATCTGGATTATATGCCTATGTTCTCAGTATGAATTAGACAGCATCGGAGATAACGCGCGTCCTTCTCTGGCACCACGCCGGATCTCAACTTCGTCTGAGAGTTCTTTTCCGTCTTTTATTACTGCAGATTGATTATAATAGGTATGATATTGGTACTATTTGCCTCTTCAGACAGGACAATCTGGATTATACGCCTATGTTCTGAGTATGAATTAGACAGCATCGGAGATAACACGCGTCCTTCTCTGACACCACGCCGGATCTCAACTTCGTCTGAGAGTTCTTTTCCGTCTTTTATTACTGCAGATTGATTATAATAGGTATGATATTGGTACTATTTGCCTCTTCAGACAGGACAATCTGGATTATACGCCTATGTTCTGAGTATGAATTAGACAGCATCGGAGGTCACGCGCGTCCTTCTCTGACACCACGCCGGATCTCAACTTCGTCTGAGAGTTCTTTTCCGTCTTTTATTACTGCAGATTGATTATAGTAGGTATGATATTGGTACTATTTGCCTCTTCAGACAGGACAATCTGGATTATACGCCTATGTTCTGAGTATGAATTAGACAGCATCGGAGGTCACGCGCGTCCTTCTCTGACACCACGCCGGATCTCAACTTCGTCTGAGAGTTCTTTTCCGTCTTTTATTACTGCAGATTGATTATAATAGGTATGATATTGGTACTATTTGCCTCTTCAGACAGGACAATCTGGATTATACGCCTATGTTCTGAGTATGAATTAGACAGCATCGGAGATAACACGCGTCCTTCTCTGACACCACGCCGGATCTCAACTTCGTCTGAGAGTTCTTTTCCGTCTTTTATTACTGCAGATTGATTATAGTAGGTATGATATTGGTACTATTTGCCTCTTCAGACAGGACAATCTGGATTATACGCCTATGTTCTGAGTATGAATTAGACAGCATCGGAGATAACGCGCGTCCTTCTCTGACACCACGCCGGATCTCAACTTCGTCTGAGAGTTCTTTTCCGTCTTTTATTACTGCAGATTGATTATAATAGGTATGATATTGATACTATTTGCCTCTTCAGACAGGACAATCTGGATTATACGCCTATGTTCTGAGTATGAATTAGACAGCGTCGGAGATAACACGCGTCCTTCTCTGACACCACGCCGGATCTCAACTTCGTCTGAGAGTTCTTTTCCGTCTTTTATTACTGCAGGTTGATTATTAAGTTACACAGTTGTGTAATAATTCTTATATCCCTACTGTCTGCAGGCATGACGAGCCTTGTCAAAAGCCTTATCATATTCCATGAAACATACAAACACAGGTTGACTAACATGCACGCAACGTTGCACAAGTGTATCACAGGTAGGCCTAAACAAAATCTCTCTTGTCCCCAAGGCAGCTCTCAATCCAAACTGTTTCACTGATCACTTGCTCGAATTTCCTGAAGACACGTTTATTTATAATTTTTAGAAATATTTTAGCGTATGGCTTATTAAACAAATTGTTCGGTGGTCACTACACACCCATATAAGCTATTTAACTTCTTCGACAAAATTACAGAGATAGCCTTAGGAATTGTTCCCTTGTCATAGGGCCTATATATAGGTCTACCGGCACACCTAATTGCTTTTCTTTTATTAATTTCAGTATATCCACTAAAACACAGGTCAACACAAAAGTCATTCTATCACACATTTTCACCGAAAAATTTTTAAGTTAATTTTTTACAGTTGCGAGGACTTTGATTCGCGAACCCGACCTAAACTATTTGATTTGAGAAAACTCCTTCTACCCGTGACAAATCTAGGACTAGTAAAAGTCACACTGCAACTGCAACTTCATAGGTATGGCAAAATAATGTAGCATCACGTTTATATTACAGAAATATTAATTAGCAATAAACACTGATACTCATTGGAAAGACTGTAAACAATAATCAAAAACGTTAGGATGGAGCAATTCGTCTAGTCTAAACGATTATAACATCTCAAGTGTGAATTATTATAAATAATAAATGCGACTGAAAAATTATGACGGACCATAAAATTTTAACGGGTATAATTTAATAAAAAGTAACCATTAGGTATTGTAAAAAAGTGTAGGCCCACATATACTTTGTTTTGTAAAACGCGTGACGTTTAAATGTGATTTTTTTATAGGATCGAGCTACGGAATTATTACAATTAAATATCTAGATAGACAGCGAGTTTCACTTATCTATAGCCACTGCATAGCTATAATTACTCCGAAATATATATAGATCGCTTTAACGTTTCCTGGGTGATTCTTCCTCCTAGTCTGCCTCATACCCTAGTGAGAATTTGGCGCTTCTAGTAGACAGGTTTCAGAACGTTATTTGCTTCTTCCATAACTTTGTACCTTATACCAACTGTGACTTTTGATATAACGAATATCCCGTTGATTACTTACGTTTACCCGCCCATCGCGTGGAAGTCTACCACTAGATCTTTACCATTTCGTCTGTCCAATATATAGATATAGCCTACCTAGGTATAGGCCTATTGGAATTTTTGATCAGCATTTTATGTCGTTTTTCGCATCCTAGCTTTCAAGCTTCATCTTTCCAGTCATCCTCCTTCAGATTTCTCTGTGTCATTGCTTTCCTTACACCTTTTATCCAAGTCTTTAGTGACCCTATCTTGTTATTCTTTCAGGAGGGGTCCATTCTAACAATTTCTTTGGCCATTTATCATTGGACATATGACACATAGGCCTATGCCCGTACCATCTTAATCTTTTGCATCTGTTGTGTCATTTATACTGGTCTAGGGCTATGTATTAATTCTTTCTCGTATTTCTTTATGTTTAATTCTATCCTGCAATGTAAGTCTACAGGACCCTCTCCACTATACCATATCCAAGGGACGCAGTCTTTCGTAAAGACGTAACCCTATATTCTGTATTTTCTCACACTCCAGTCCCATATGTGTGCCGTATATAGTAGGCCTAATATGGTTACTACTACTACTACTACTACTACTACTACTACTACTACTACTACTACTACTACTACTACTACTACTACTACTAGGCCTACTACTACAACTACTACTACTACTACTACTACTACTACTACTACTACTACTACTACTACTACTACTACTAATATTAAAGTGGAATGTAACTGTTTAGTCGCTTGTCACCCTTGTCCTACACGATTTTTTTCATTTCTGTTGCGCTTATAGGCCTACAGTCATTTGTAACCAGGGCACCAAGGTATTTGTATGAATCGACTCCCTCCACAATTCCCCGTTCCAACAACATATAAGCCTATCTGAACGATTTTGGTCAACGACATGTTCAGTCTTATTTGTATTTATCGTTAAGTACCATGCCTGATATTCTTCGTCTAACGCCCTAAACACATAGCACATGTCAATCTCATCTTCAGCTATAATTACTTGATCGTCCGCGAATGCAAAGTAAAGAGTTTTTCGTCATTGATAGTTATTCCCATGTTGCGACAGGTGCGTATCTAACGTTCTAAAGCTGAATTAAAGTAGCCTACATCTTAAATAAAGTGGGTGGTATAGCACAACCTTGTACAATGCCTTGGGACTGGAACTTTATCAGATAGTCTTGACCCTATTCCAAAGTAGCTTAGTTGTGCCTTATTAATTTGCTTTAATAATTTTTCTTTTATCTGCAAATCGTATAATACGGAAGCAGTAAATCTACGTTTTACATGAAACTATTGGAAATATTAAAATATAGGCCTAAGCCTAAATTGCCATTAGACCTATCTGTTTATTACCAGTATCATTTTTAATACCTTCTTAAATGATTTAGTCTTTCAATAGTTAATTTTGTAGTTACTGTCCTGACAATTATTCTGGCTGATCAGGAATTAAACAGAGACCCAAAAATGGAGCGAATGAAGTTGTATGTGTCAGCTATGTAGAACGTAGATAGGAGATAGGAAACGACAAAAGCCAATGTGACTCTACACAGGCGGCCAACTTCACGTCACTTGACGTTCCCGGTGATCTAAGAGCGATTTACTTCTCAGGAAAGCTACGATGGTCTCCAGTCCTAGAAAATGCCTACTCATCTCTTTGTGGTATTTGAGGTCGGTTCAAATATATACAACTCCCGGTTCTCTACATTTTCGTATGCCATAATTTCTACCTCATTTTTGCTTTCCTTTTGTATTACTTTCATTTTTTTTATTAATCTTTTGCGATTAATGGATTTACTTATCCGTGTCTTCATGTCACCACAGAGTCTAATAGAAGTAACATCGGAACTTTGTAATAACTACAGACTTTACATCATGAAACAAAACCGATGTAAAAATTACAAACAATTCTTACTACTGCTATTTTGCTTTAAGAATTTAAAGGGAAAACAGTTTTTTTTTAGTTTGTATATCTGCTTTTAGGAACAAAAATTATTTAACAGGTTTATATTGAATCAACCTGTGATTGTAAATTCTGAATGAAAATTGAAAACAACACAACTTCTCACAGTATCACAATATAAAGGTCAAGTTGAATTCGGACTTTTATAGATATGGACTACAGTGTGTTGCCTCGCAATTCTACGTGAGAGCGCATACAACTCTCTCCGAGATCCCGCATGATGTAGTCTATAATACAGAAATGCACACCGTAAGTAGGCCTACCCAATTGAATAACTAGTATTGTTCACTATTTTTTCTTACTATCATTACTACATACAGCCTAACTATAGACCTACACGTAACAGGTGAAGAACCATCAACCGTTATTACATTGCATGATTTATTGCGGAATTTACATCCGCCTCGAATTGTATAAGAACTGGGTCGTCTCTCTTTGTTTGAAGTTTGTCTACAGGCAGGTCAATTTATAGGGCAGATTATCCTAATTTTTAAAATCTCTTTATTCAAAATTGGAAAATAAAAGTTAATCAAGATAATAAGGGCATATAAATTTCATCAGTATGTAAGTAAATAGAACATTAAACCTTGCTAATTTTAATTGGCCGTAAACTTTTATAATTAAACCTGAATTAATTAATGTTCAAGAATAGTCAAATAACTGCGCGTGTTCTTAAAGTCTGATTATTTGAAGGAAGGAAAATGTTAAAAAAGAAGCGTGAAGAACCCGACTGAAGTAGGACTATACAGAAAAATCTCTGCACTTGACGTTAGGGAGTAATTCTGAGCAATCAGTAGGCTTACATAAAATACTGCTGTTTAAACAGGTCATATTCATAAGGGCTTACAAAACACAGCTTTTGGAACGTAGGCCTACCAGACCATCTACCATTAACACTACACAATGATACCATTATATGTTGACAAATAAGTTATAGGTTATAAACTTAAAAGTTAACAAACTTAAAATACTACGAGCTATGGGAGACTTCTGTTTCGTGATCTAACAACAGCCGAAGTAGATGTTAAACGTTTTGCCGGAAATCGTAAATTCATGTCACATGATCAAGGCAACATGTGACATGTTGCATGTTCAGGCTATAAGCCTACAACTTTTAGACTACGGAGCAAAACTATGGAACAAAAAAAAACACCTGAACGCTGTTCCATAATTATTTACAAAGTAATAGGCCTAATGTTATTAAAAACTTACTGGAGTACTAGTAACATTTAGAATTGTGTTGAATAATATTAATGTACGATTTTCTAAGTTCTAAGATTTGAACTTGAAAATATTGGTTAGTCTCTCATCAGTAACTTACTTTCGATTCAGACTAGTTACCAGCGTCTAGCATTGACTGTTTTTTCTAGTTGAAGTGGTTTCCAATAGGAAAGTGAAAGTGAAGTATAACCGGCCAAACCAGTGGAGATGAGGAGAACAGAACTTGCCAATAAGGAGTTTACTGCTTTGCCGAAAAGATTGAGAGGGTAAACCGATCCTTGGAGACGGTAAGCTTAGGACCTCTGTCCTACACTCGAGACTTGAGATATAGGCCAAACAAGCAGAAACTTGCCATTAACAAGAAAGCAGGTGTAGGCTACTGGTACAAAACCGAAATCCAAAGATTTAAATACATGTGAAGTTCATCTCGTCTCAATAAAATATGATGACCAGAAGAGCCTACTTGTTCCCTTTTACTGCCTTTTACTTACGGTTTACTGCTAACTAGATAACTATCGACATTGTTTTAGCCACTTTTACATGATGATACGACCTGAGACGCCCTTAGCGTTAGGGTTATACAAGGCCCTGTGCTCATTTAGTATGAAAAAAAGAGGGGAAACAAGGAAAATAAGTGTGTGTGTGTGTGTGTGTGTGTGTGTGTGAGAGAGAGAGAGAGAGAGAGAGAGAGAGAGAGAGAGAGAGAGAGAGAGAGAGAGTGACAGACAGACAGAGACAGATAGATAGACAGACACAAACAGTTAGATAGACAGAGAGACGGAGAGACAGACAGACAGTGAGGAATGAGACGGTTTACTTATTTTCAGTTAATTTAATTTTGTTTTTCTAACTCTTTCCTGTTTCATCAACACCGCGTGTCTGGGTCTGGGGTGTTAACGTTTAGCGCAAACTACCGTCAGTAGTTGCCTTGTCACTATTTATATCGTTCCAAGTTGTATGTCTGTGTTAGTAAGTTCAGTGTTTCTTAAATTGTGCGCACGAACAGTTCGTGTGGTTTCAGTACTTGAGTAGGCCTATATAAGAAAGCCTCGAAATCGAAACCATTTTAGTAAACACGAATCTGAATACTGATAAAATATAACAAACAAAGGAAAAAGTTTTGCTTGACACGATTAGAGAATGGATGAATAGATCAAATCAAACAGTAGATGAATGGATGGCGTATTAAATCAAACACGTTCACCACAATCTACATTGGATTTATTCCAAGCAGAAGGATAGCCTACATGCCAATCAGTGAAAGTGAACAGATCATTCCTACCCCAGTTGGACGGGTTAAGCACCTAGACATGCACCTAGATAAACGCCTAACTTTCGCGAAACAAACGCGACATAACAGAATACTGTATACAGTTTGGCCTCATCTACAGAAAAGAATAGGTACTGTCTCATGGGTCACACATCTCGATTATCCATCACAAATGTAAGTCTAACTTCTTGAAGCCATTATATGGACTGATTCGATGCTGGGGATCTATTAGTGATTCGAATACTAAGAAGACAGAATTAGTGGCGTATCTAGAATTTGGTCTTGGGGGGGGGGGTCCGGTCGAGTCGGCTTCATACAAAAGGAAACCCAGTTAAGACTAATCAACAAGACTATCTTTAAAATGACTGGAAAACTTGTTTTAACGTCCTGAAATCAATTCCATTAAAGCAAACACTAGGTGTAATACACAGCAGAAATCACCCGTTACTGAAACGTTTTTTAGAAGATACTGTATCAACTGAGTTTCCTGTAGGCCTGTTTCATAATGCAAACGTATACGCAAATGCTGTGTAATAAACCTGTTTGTATATTTAAAAAAGAGTTAGGCCTACTAGCTGGAAAACACAGCTGAAAAAAAATAAAAGAGACTAAAAATTAAGAGATTAACAAAATTCGTCAACTTTTTTCGAGCCTCTGGGGGCAGGTCCAGTCCCGTTCCCTCCCCACCCGTAAATACGTCTCTGGGTACAATGCTTTCCACGAGAATTAATAAGAGAATAAGAAAATTGAATAATGATAATGAAAATGAATAAGAACAGATCAGAAATAAAATTCAATTAGGCCTATCAATTAACAAGAACTAGGCCTAATTGAATTAATTCAGTCAGTTGTCAAAGCTTTTTGAGTTGCTCAAAATTATGTCATGTATAGACTTAACGAACAACAGTGCTCAAGGCTGTATGTTGAGTATCGAAATCGGTTGACGGATCAACGAAAAGCACTATCTATGAATCCGCTCATGATCCAGCTAACGATGAGAATGAAGCGACGTGATATGGTATAAGGTCAGCAATACTGCTGTTGTGTTCTAATTACACGGTTATTATGGATATTAATTAATTGTACATAAGGAATATCACAGGATACCTCTTCTCTACGTGTCCACACAGGATGTCCAAATCAAGTAGGTCTACTCATTCCTTTGCTAACGTCAGAGCTTATAATTTTTGGATATCAGTAACAAAGAATGAAACCTAAATGAACACATACTGTGAAGAAGCTTCAAGAAGTCGTGCCCGTCAACAGGAAACAAATGTGAGAGATAACAGTAGATAGCAATGTGAAATGTGTCCAAACATAGCCTACATACATGTTCTCCAGTTTTACATTTTTTTCATTGAGTAGACTAAATAATACCACTATAATCGCACCCGACTGATAAAGTTAACCTAGGAATTCTCCATGTAAAAGTCTGAAATAAACTCACATAGTCAATGAGCAGAAACTTCCGCAGCCACTATTGACTTCTCGGTAGGTCACAATTGTCTTTATTGTAGTAGTAATAATGGTATAGCAGAAGTAGTAGGCTAGCAATAGTTGTGACACTAGACGTAGTAGTAGTTGTAATGTTGACGGTATTCTTGGTATCGCACTATGAAGAGGACTACGACTACTGTAGAATCGGCGACAGTGTGATGTGATCGTTACAAGAGCGGCGGTGCAGCACAGGTAGGCAGGACGAATGACACAGAGGTCGTCCAATCAGAAGGTCGGGTGACACAACGCCGGTGACATTGCGACTGTGCGACACTCGGACACAGCCAATGCGCTGGTTGCAGATATCAACGCTGCGCGGCGCTACGACAAAATATCGCGGTGACACATTACAGTCAGGTGTACCAACATCTCGACTTCACAACACAACGACGAACTGCGTATGGACAGTCTCTCCCCCTCTTCTGTCCCTCTCTCTCTCTCACTCTCTCTCTCTCTCTCTCTCTCTCTCTCTCTCTCACACACACACACACACACACACACACACACACACACACACACACACACACACACAATGGCGTTAAGGAAAACACTAATTCTATTTGTGAACCCAACATCGTTAATAAAAATTACAAAAACAAAACTGAGAAGAAACTGATCTATTGGGTTAGCATACGTAATTGGGTTAAGTAACAAAAAGCCTAAAATAAATTTTAAAAATAGTAATTACAACATGACAACAGCAATAATAATTATTATTTATTGTTTCCGACATTTTATGTATAAAATAGCCTACTAACAGAAAAATACCTCACAAAAATGAAATAATAAAACTTACTATACAAACAGACCTACACTATATGAAGGAGACCTCGGTTAGTTAACTACAAAGGTTCCATTCCTAAGACATTCTAGTCGACTGGGTGGGGTTCAAATGGAAAAAATTAAATTTATAACTTCATTGGCATCATATATTAACATATGGGCCTGAATATGTAACTAAAATATAGAAATATGAATTCGTCTAAAAATATAAATCCTTAATCATTGGCCTGGAAAAAATATCCTGTTCCTGAGAGGTAGACCTATTTCTGAAGGAGTCTCGTGAAATGTATGTCTTGCCTCCCTATGTCGTCGCCAGTTCACACACACACAGCCCCTAGTAGGCCCATTTGCTCGTTATTTAACAATAGACGTCTCTTAACATAGGCCTATAACTGGTCATATAACATATAACGAAACCGTTCTGCCCTCTACATACTTATTCAGATACCTACTGCCATTTTAAAGAAGTATGCGCTCATATGTTTGACTGTAGACTACAGTACTTACATTCCGACAAAAGTAAATTCTTTGACTGAATATGTCTTGTAACGAATGCATATTAACTGTAGTCGTCACTCCTTTTACGACAACAAGGAAACATCACTTCTTAGACGTGTATGATAAGCGCTTCATAAAAAAAAGATCACTCCAATTCACTGTAACGACTGCCCAGCCAACATCACCTGCAAACTAATTTTCTGATTCTTTTCGTCTCTGAGGGGTTAGTTTCTCCTACCAAAATTAAAAAATTTCCTAAAATACAAAATATGTCCATCTGTTCCCTTTCGATCGCGTTTCGCAATTTATGCCTGTCTTTCGGTATCCTTTTATTGAAGACTATTGACATTCATAGCATACTAGAGCCCATATAGGCCTACAATAGGCTAAACCCGGTAACTTTCCGTCTAGGCCTACCTCTATTTGGCTCCTATTTTGCCACTACTTTGGGAATTCTGCCTTCTTCCATTTTTCCGCTAGCTTAATTTTGTTCTACCTTTTTCGTTATTGTCCCTTCTACTCGCAGTATTTTCATGTTTCCTGTTTCTTATTCCTTTATGTATCCTCGTTTTCCTCACCAGTCTCCTTCACTAGTCCATTTCTGCATTTTGATACTGCATAGTCACCACCCATGTTTATACTCCATATAGCTGCATACTATCAACAGTATAAGTCTCAATAAATCATAACTACGCTTTCATTATTACATTTCTGGTTTGAAAATACAATTTGACGATGGTATTATACGGCTATTTCACTAACGGGTAAAGAAAAATTGTTAAAAAATGTCATGTGGAATTCCAACTATAGATAACCTTACAGAGCATAGGAGCATCTCAAAATCTGATGAGGAGAATATAAACTGCTTATAACAAAGTAAAGGGGGTAGTTCGTTTGGGGGGAGAAAATTTGTTGAATTCACAATAACAAGGGAAGTAAGGAAGTACACAGGACTCAGTCTATGACTCTTTATAATATTCATGGACAGATCCTTAACAGCAGCAAGATACTAATTAGGGAACTTTAGAATGAGACCCGTGTGTGTCCAAGCCCTGGTTTATATTGATGGCATTGCTCTAATTGTGAAGATCAAGGAAGAACTTCAGAAAGCAGTAACTGAATGGGTAAGTGTCACTAGTGACAGAGGGACAAGGAATGAGGATCACAACAAAGTAATGGTCACAGTCAAGTAAACCGAAGAAGAATCTTTGAATACTAACTTTGAAGGAAGACAACTGGAGTACGTCAAGAGATTTAAATATCTGGTAACAGTAATCACCTATTATGTAAATAAACCATGATATTTATTTAATTAAGAAAGTTGCGTTAGAGGTTATAATCACAAACAGAATTATCACTGTTGCACACCACTATAGAAAATACGATCGATGAGCTGTAAAGCTTGAAAGCGCTAATAGGAATAATTTTTCTATAGTGGTGTGTAACAGTGATAATTCTGTTTGTTATCATACTATTTATGACAATAACCAAAACAAATACAGGCCTCTCTCCAAATTTCTAAAGTTATCGTGGACACTAAGGAAGTCCCGAAAGACGTCACACTACATATATACATCAGATAGATTCTCTACCTACAGTAGGCTACGTGACAGACCATCTCACCCTACTGGAGAAACGTAAAAGCAGATTGCAAAATAATAAAATGAGATTTCTGAAGCGGGCAGCTGAAAAAACTAGAAATATAGAGAAATTATTAGGAATACGTATGCCATCAGAAATTTGGTCCCCAGGAATCAGATATTGAGCTAGTAGTGAGAAAATCGCTGCATGGTTTGGTCATGTAATGAGGATGTACAAAAGGATGCGCATATTTAGCCAAATCACTCAACTTGGAAGTGACAACAGTTATGATCAAGACCATGACATAGATAACAAGACGCAGAAAGTCCAGATGGTCTGTGGAACCATTAACAGGACATTTCAAAGTAAGGTACACAGAGTGTCATAGGCGTAGATGGTACTGTGTAAAGTGATGGTGTTCTTGTGTTGTATGGACGCAAGGTGGGACAGTAACAAGACGGCAGAACAGTGAACACAGATCTCATAACGAAATTTCTTCGACAAGTTAAAGAGGGCAGAGACTTTAGGCCTATCTATGGAAAACCGAATTTATAGTAATGAGTTGGGTGTCTTCAAACGTAGCTGACAAAATAACACAATGTATAGAGACAGGCCTTACAGTGTGGCGAGAACATTTAGAAAGAAAGCCACAATCAGGACTGCTTAAACAATTACTGATATAGGCCTACAAACTGTTAGGAATGACAGGCACTTTGTGCCTTTATTTGTTTAATTATATCCTCTCCTTCAGTACTTAACTGATGATTTATCGATTTTCTATTCAGTTTTTCGTTTATTTTATTTGGAATAGATTTTTCTGATTATTGTCTTCTCTTCATATGCTTAGTGAGGCATATTGCCTCAGTTACGTAGGCATATGTTACCACGATTTCCATTCTAATTGCTATAGACCTATTCTTAATTTTGTAGTTATACTTATATCTTTTTTTTTCATTAGGACATTACTTCGTATAACTTAAGTAATAACATTGTAACCTGACTGAGTTCTTTGAGCTGTTTTCAAACTATTCCATTTTTGTTACCAGTTATTGTCCACAGATTTCTTCTTTTAACATCAAGAAATTGCTCCGCGTTTATAAATAGTCTACTTAATAGTGAACAATTTTTTTCGTTAGTAGCCTATTGTGTTCTACATCGAATCTGTTGAAATTGAAGAGATTACAGACTTTATTAGCCTCTCGTATGTGAATTCCGTTATAAATCAATCTTTCAAGTTTTTATTTTGATTAGGAATATTGTCGCCACTTCTCCTCCACTGTTCTATATCAAATATGGCTATAGGCCTACTTGCATTTGACCCCTGAGGTAGATAACCTGCGTTTTAACTGTAGCCTAATGCTAATTATTTCTGTGTGGTGATAGGTGTCCTGCTCATCGGGAAGCGTTTTGAGCCGTTCGATTTCAAACCGACGTCGGCATTAGTCTCAGGTCATCAATGATCGACCTCGAAATTCAATGTAACAGGTTCATCATTTTCGTTCTGAAGATGCGGGAATTGTAGTTTGGCTTTTACTGAATGACGAAAAGTATGCCGTTTACTTGATTAACCGAGATATTAATAGGCCTAAATATTACAAAATTTGGAGATTAGATAATTTTCATCGTTGTCGTCGACATCATTCTCATCAACAGCAACATGAACTTTATTATTATTATTATTATTATTATTATTATTATTATTATTATTATTATTATTATTATCATCGACAGTAAAAGTTAAGGTCAATGTTTGTTAATAATTGCTTAATGTAACCTAATTACAAAAATAAAATATTATTCGCTGTGTGCAAATGAACCACAGTAATACTAATAATAAATAATTACATTATATTTGACAGTAGTAGGCCTAGTTGATAAGAATTAAATAATAAATAGGAGTAATTAAAAATTAGACAATTTATTTTCATATGGTAATAATTATGTGGTTCGCCCAACATAGAAATGCTAATTCGTCACCACATTTAAGTAGGCTAAATTTATCTAGTTAAACTCGTAACACAGTTTACTGTTAAACCTCGTAAATTTTAATTAAAATTGAACAAAAAAGCGACAAGAGAGACACGTAAAAATATTTTTAATATCTTTAACATAACAATAACAAGAACATACACATAACTTAAGAACGAGCTCTTTACAATTTTAAATAGGCCTATTATTTAATTTTCTAAATATAAAAACTACGTGAGTGTATTTTAGAATAACTGTGAAGTCAGCTGATTTTATTAAACACACACACACACACACACACACAACGATAATTGAAATATCTTTTCATCAATTATTCGTTATAGGCCAACGTTTTATTTTTTAACAAGACCAGGCCAGTTGTGGTAAATTGTAGGTTGGAGTTTATAAAATAACAAACAAAACTGACTGATTTTGAAAACAAAAATGTATAACATCTATATATATAAAACTCAGAGTCTGAGGATTTGTTTCTTTGTACTGAATACAAATCCACACCGTTAGCCTACACCGATTGCCACCAAACGTTGCACACTTAATCTTTGACACAAGGCAAAAAACACTGTCTAACTTGGAATTTGATATTCTGCCCCGTTCGCACGATCTAGGCCCTTTAAATCGTCGACGCGTGAAGATGAAGTTCCTGACTAGGAAGTATATTATCATCTCCATTATTTAATGTTTACGTTTCCAAAGTTTTATTATTATGATTGCCAGTATCAAAAGGCAGGCAGGACACATACACACGCACACAATCGCCTTATTTCTGGCCTAACTCACGTTTATTTGCTTGTGTTTGCACGTATTTAAAATGAAAAGTTCCATAATCCATACAGCGACATCCACGCGTGCAAGCGGAAGTGGTGTCCAGCGTGGACGGAGATTCGCTTCCTGTGGATAGCCGGCCAGTGTAACTGCACGTGTATACAGTGGAACGGTTCACAGTCAGACGTTTCGTCTTTAGGGAGTGGACCCTCTGCAATTGCTCAGGGTTCATACGAGCGATTTTGGAGCGCTCCTTC
Source organism: Magicicada septendecula (assembly GCA_034769895.1). Lineage (NCBI taxonomy): Eukaryota > Metazoa > Arthropoda > Insecta > Hemiptera > Cicadidae > Magicicada > Magicicada septendecula. Next base: position 116,922,740 of record CM068375.1, on the reverse strand, counting down.
TTTTCCGCGTTTATCTGTTTTGTGAAAAGTTCACTGTAGATTCGCAGCTTTACTCTGAGCAACGCTCCATAGTGAATGTTGAAAGTCTTTGCCCACGTTGGACCCTCATACACACAATAACCTGCTCTGATGTTTTGATTAAGGCGATCATAATATTAGAACTTTAGAAACTTGACCACTACTTAATGGAGAACAAACGTTACCTTTAACCAGCCTTTATTTACTCCTACGTGTAGCCTATTATGAAATAGGCCTACAATTAATAATTTTAATGAAATAAATATCTTAATGAATACAATCGGTATATTTGTTTAAAATTAACCATTGTTTTAATTGCATTTAATATCTGTAGGCCTATATATTTTAAGATAAGGTCAATTATTGAGAGATCCAGTATCATGTCCTAAATACATCGGCACTTTTGTAAGGAACAAAATGGACATCAACAAATTATTTGTTTATACAATTCTGTAGTATAGTATAGGCCTATGTATAATTTTGTATGCATTATAATATGGATTGGAAAACACAAATGGTTTAATAAAATAAATAATTTAGTAAATTAATTCAATTTGTGTTGATTTACTTTAATTTTAACCGTACTTTAATTTTTAGATTATAAAGTATAACACACCACTATAATTTATAGTTATTATTTTTGATATTTGATACAACCTTTTTTATGTTTTCTGTGAACATACAACAAAAGGAGAAATACAAAACACAAGGAGATTTGTAAAAAATATTCCCTATATTAAAAACGACAATCGGGATATGTCAAGTGTCTGTTTTTAAAGTAATGAAATTGAAGTCACAGAGTATGAAAGATATTTTTCTTAAAAATAAATTGTTCACTTACTTACTGCACACATGTAATGTATAGTCTCGTTGAATTTTTTGTTGTTGAAATAGTATGTAAAGTCATAAGTCTAATAGGCCTACATATTATGAATATTATCAAATTATAATTACTTCTGTATGTAGAATGTTCTTACTTTTGTCGTTTTAATTTAACCTAAAATGTTGTATACAAGAATAAATTAACCACATGTTATACCTACAAGAATCCTGCAAGAAAATCAAGAAGTTACTTATAAAGAAACGATATGTAAAATCAATACTTGTATTATTTTTTGAAAAATGTTGAAACGGCTGTTGTAAGTTGCATAGAAGAGAAACAAATTCATTGCTTTAGACTGTCTTGGAAATGGCTAAATTTATAGAACTCTTTTCTGAGTTCTGCAATAGAAATTGAAGTAAGAAAAATGGAGAAACCCCTAACATAACATGGCTAGAAGGAATTAAAAATGACAAGAGTTACAGAATTAGTGGCAGAAAAATTTTGCGGAGGCAGAGGTGCATATTGTACACATTACATATTGAATAACGTAATGCTGTAGCCGATTAGGCTGCCAAAGACGCCGAGTTATTATTTCCAGTCCCTTTCTGTTGTTCCCATGACTGACTTTAAAACAGCCTACGAAAATTTGTACAATTCATTGCTAAAAGACATTATCACACCTCTAGTTTATTATATTACAAAATTTATAAACTTTTAACAAAATAATTGTTACGACTATATAGGCCTATTTACAACCAAAACGTAGAAAATACTGTTAAGAATCTCAATGATAAGTCAGCGCTTAAACATGTTTATGTTAGGCAAACTGTAAACATTAGGCCTATAACGCAGTCATAAAAGGGAAGGGTTGTAAAATCTGTTGTCAAATGATCCCACATAATTATGTGTGTAAACCTTTCCAATCCGACCGTCCATTAAAAAAGGGGGTAGTGGAATATAAAAACCGAAATAATTATAAAGTTAATTATAAAAATACGAAACAGACTCCTAGACAAAGACAACGATAAATATCGTACGCGAGTGACAAATGATAGATAGAGAGGGTTGTGGTCCTGTGGCGCCATGTATTATTCATTTTGTAGTAATGCCATTATTGTTTTCAGCGTCAGCGGGGTGCTAAAACCAAAACCATCAAACGTTCCGACTTCGAAATAAAACAGAAGAAGAAAATCGTTAAGATTAATATAGTTTAATGCGGGGATGCGTGTGCAAGCCGTACAAAGACGAGCGACGCGGACGTTCGCTGACTTTATTTCGCCGTATTATTTTCGTTTACTTATTGCGCAGATTATTTCACACGGGAGGCGAACTGAGACTTTGTATAAACTGCAAGACGTCGATGAACTTCTGAGTAAACATAACACTTACTAATAATATTATTTCCTGTTTTATATTCCACTTGCGTAAATAGAATGTGAATGACTTTTAATGTTGCGTTCATAATTTTTAATTCGATATTAACTTAGCGTCAAAAATGGATATAAAGATTTCAGATAGGATGGTGGTTGGACCAGGTGATGATTTCACATAGGATTTTAGTTTTTCTTACAATATTATAGCCTATATATTTGTCTTTAAAAAACTTGTATTTATTAATTTTCTTTACTTTTTACGCATTCCGTTATCTTACTACGCACCAGACATAATAGGCCTATAAGGTATCACTAATAGTCAGTGGCGAAGTTACATGGAGGCAATTGAGGCAATGACTACCCTAAAGAATTCTGTAGAATAAAAATTATAAATACGTATGAACTACATAACGTAAAGATTATACATTGTTACCGCGACTGTCGAATTTATTAGGCCGAAACGTGCTTTACTGAGCGACCGCTAGATGGTGACAGGTGAGATTCGGCATAGCTCGTTTAAAGCGAATGAGGCAACCTGAACTTGCCTCAGCGTTTTTTGTATACTGTACATCGTATGTAAGGGGACGTCCATTAATTACGTGAGGTTTTTTTTTTAATTTGGACCCCCTCCCCCTTGGTGAGATTTGGTGAGATGTGGTGGGACCCCCCCCCTCCCCCTCACGTGAGGTTTACCCTATAATTTTTAAATAATTAAATTTATTTGATATGTTCATGTTTTTGCTTCATACCACTAAAAATACCTAAAGCATATCTTCTATGTACATTTTTTCTGTGAAATTATAGGTGAAAATGATAACTATGTTTAAGGTGCACTATAACGAGTTTAATTAAATTAATTGTCTTGAAAGCTGCCAAATGGCTCTTTACATATCGTGGTTTTTGCAAATAATTTTCGCAAATAAGCAAATACAAAATAGGCTGCGACACCACCTTCCCAAATTCTTCACTCACTCCATGGGCATTCATGTGTTTCCTCTATTGTAATGATTGGACACATGACATCCATGTGTTTTGGTAGTACAGGAAGACAGTCATTAGACGTATCTACATCCTCCTCGTGCAGCCACTCCAGCCTATCGTCCACGGCGCACAGCAGCTCCTCAGCCCGACGGGTGACCACACCGTTGGTCGAACCCTGACCACAGGTCCTCGCGGGGTTGCATGCAGCGCCGACCTGTGTTTCTGCAGCTTCACACACGAAGCAAAGTAGATGCCGCAAGTCTTGCAGCATCTGTTATGGATAGTTTGATCATTCATCAAAAGAGATGGGCAGTAGTAATCGTACGGCATTTGGGAATAGCCCGCATGTTTGGGATACACCGTGAGAGATTGCCGAAGCAGAAACAGTGCGAACGACTTCCCATCGTGTTCCCCAGACTCCGGCACAGTCGGTTCTCCGGTCACTTGGAGGATCGGATATTAGCTTCCTTCCACAAACGATTAATGTCTTGCTGGCACGTTTGTTTCGACTTGTCTGCATGCCGCTTAACATACGCATTGTAAAACTTTTGATACAAATTCATGTTGAACACAATAACATCGGCTTTATATGCGTTGCAGAATATCATGACTGACTCACTGACTGACACGCAGTGATTTCGACCGGCGCGGCAGGGAACTCCCCGAATGAAATCTGACACTTGTGCGGCTCTTTGTTTCAAATCGGGGAATCCCGGGCATGCACACGTGTATTAAGCATTCAGTTCAGTTCAGAGAGGCCATAAAGATTGGTGGGCACTTTAATATTGTCTATGCTCGGGATTAATTTTATAAAACAAAATGTTATCCGTTATAATAATGTATATTCTCTGAATTAAAAAGTTGACGTGAGATTTTCATTGGCCCCCCTCCCTTTAAATGAGATTTGGTGAGATTTTGGCGGACCCCTTGAAACCCCCCTTTATTTTTCTAAGGTTTTTTTGTAATTTTTTTTTGAATTTTTATTTTATTTAATTTTATTTTTATTAAGTTTTTTTTGTAAAGGGGAGAGACATCATATTTAGAACTAGGTGGAAAACCTAGAGGAAGCAAAAGTGTGCAAGGCCCAATTACAATTACAGACATGTCCCCCCAGGTGAATGACAGGACTTGCAAATGAAAAAGTCCTTTAACCAACAAGCGTATGCTTTATTAAGCCTGCAAAATGTTACATAAAATGACAAGTTCTCGATTGTAAAAGCACACAATTAATGGCAGGATTATATATATATGTATATCAATTAATATTCATAATGTCAAAAATGTAAGTGAATTTGATATTAACATAATTGCAAAATTCCTGTCTGATTATGTATGAGTCAATGGTAGCAATAATCTCATTCATAAAAGCAATTCACCAATCCATAAGTGTTGTATAGTTACAAACAGGCTAGCCTTTTTGTCTTAGTTAGCACATTTATGGTTTTTTCCTTTTAAATTCATTACATATTCCCCCAGCAAAATATAGTAAAATTACACACACAAACACATACACAACATGAATAACACAACACCCCTCATATCAGTACTAAATTCCTCATAAACCCATTCCAACTACCGTAAATGAATGCACCATAATATGTATATACATGTGCAAATATAAATGACAGGGTATTATAAATGATCTGATAATCACAGCTCCTAAGCATAGATTTGCCTTGGTAATTAACACCAGAGAATGTAAGTGACCGCCCCAAGACTCAACATACTAAACGACCCTGACTTTAATCATAAAAGCGCTAAGTATATGTGAGAAAGAAAATAGTTTCTCAACTAAAGCATCAGACAGCCCCCGTTACGTGATTAAACTCTGCCATGACCGGATGACATGAAAGCACAAGATAATTAACTCCCTAATGGTCTTAATTAGATGAAAAGTTAGAACTTACAGCAAACTGCGGATATGTGTGTATGTGTGTAATTTCTTACACATTATAAACAGTTATAAGAGCTTTCATTAGGTCTAATGCTGTAATGTTCACACATGCAGTAACATAATTGAACATGAGAGTTTGTGCTAGAGTATAACAGTTACAACTTCACGAGTGAGCTTCTGGGAGCTTCCGTGCATTCACCATGTCGTTGAGAGTGAAATAGATAATAAGAATGTTCCCACCTGGATTGTCCGGTGTACTTAGTCAATATTGGCGCTGATCAGTAATGTAACGGTCGTGTCACAAGTCCTGGGGGCAGCATAGCGTTGGAAGAGTGTCCGAACAGTTGTTCTCGACTGACGGCAATCGTGGCTAGAAGATCGTCTCTGCCAGTAGGGTGGACAGTTGTTCGTCGCACCCGACACCCATCTCGCCTTTGTTCGAGCACCTGTGACATGTAATAGGTTGTAGAGGGTGTCATAAGAAAAATACGCCACATAGGCCGTCCACATTAAATTCCAACACCAACTTTAAACATCAACAGCGCACACACACACATCGCCACTAATTCATATTAATCGGTATTAAGCTCCCCAGCTGTGACTTATTTCGCTCATCTACCAATTATTTTTTTAGTATGTCGTTGAAATATTCAAATTAATTAATTACGTATTTCATAATTATTTATAACACCAAACACAGCTGAGTGCAAGATGCATTAGTATTTTCTTTATTGAAGTCAATTTGACCCACAACATTTACATTCATATTAATTTAATTTTGTAATTGCGTTAACGCCCACATTGAAAACTGCACTACACGCACACACACAAGTATAGTTTATAATAGAAGCTGAAACACAAAATATATTTGGGGTTAGAATATTTTTAGAACCCGCTAACTTGTACATACCTGGAGCTATACTTTATTTAGCCAACCATAGCGATAGCCGAGGAAGTCCTGAACAGAAGGTTGCCGCCAGTCGAGAGCAGATGACCAGGTTGGAGGATAGAACAGAAATGAGACCGATTCAATGTTTCAGTCTACCCAAGTAAACTCTCGCAGCAGGAATGTACAGAAACAGCTGGACGCGCCAACTGAATTGCGTAGTTGCACTACATCTGTGTGCATACCCGGACGACAACAAACTATCGTGGCCGTGTGGCCGTGCGTGACGTCAGCGCCGCTCGTTTTAAAAATACTTATAATACGCTGCCGAACCCAGTACGGCACACCCTCCCCCCCATTTTGAGCTCACGTAATTAATGGACGTCCCCTAAGCAATGTGCCGGAGTGATAGGGAATTGAAGGGAGGGGGATTGTCCCGTGCTGTACACATAGAGCGTTGAGGCATGCCTCACTTCTGTGGTCCAAACATTCAAGTTAAAGCGCGCTGTGTTGTTTATAAGCGTGTTTATTTTATGCGGTTATTAAAAGTGTCCCTGTTATTCCGCTGAACTAACTAACAGATGATCAAGTTTGTTATTTGAATTATTTGTAACATTAAACATATATATATATAGAAACTAATCAAGTTTAAAAATTTGAAGTTCAATCAGTTGTATTATTGTGTATGACTAATACAAGGATTGTTCAATAGAAACACGTTAGAGCTGTAAAGCATTTTTATTCAACGATTTTAAAAGAAGTCTCCATTAACATTAAGACATGAGTTACACTGTTACACCAACCTGTAGATTCCCTTCTAGTAAAATTCTTACGGCTGTTTGTGGAACCATTCGCTTACAGCAAACTCTACCTCAGCGTCCGATTTGAACCACCATCCTTTTAGTGATTCCTTAAAAAAAATTTAAGACAAGATTTTTGCCTACCCATTCATTAACTACTAGCTTCGCCACTGCTACTAGTGTAATATTTAAAAATATGTATTTGCCTACACAAGGGTACAAGTGTTATTGTAATTGTTATTACATAATTTTATTTATACACCTATACGTTTTTACTCTGACTGTCTGAATATATCCTAATTTAGGCCTATTATAGGTCTATATACATAAATTGCAGCAAATGTATAGGCCTTTTTTTCACTTTCCAATGAAATTATAGTCAACGTAACTTGGATTGTTATAAATCATCACCGCAAGAAATACAAAACTCTCTCTCTCTCTCTCTCTCTCTCTTCGCACACACACACACGCGCGCGCACGCATAAAATAATTATTATTTGGCTATTTCACGCGCGCACGCGTACACACACACGCACACGCAGATATTATATAAGCCTATACAAAATTGTTAGGCCTAGAATTATATAAAATTATCATACAAGTAGGGTGAACAAAATATCATACTATTGTTCATTATTACTTAGCTTACGCACCTTTCATTGAACCTATGTTATTATCATCGTTAGAGTTAACTTGTAGTTTGTGCAAAATTCTGTTTGTTTGTTTTACTTTGTTAGTTAAATGTATCTCCGACAACGCTGAAACGTATTGAACATTCGATCTAATTTTTAAAAAACTGTCATATTTTCAATTAATTTGTACTTCTTCAATTATTAATAAATAATTGTTTTACATTTAAAGGTAGGGTATAGACAAATGTCCCAAATGTTCATTTTCCTCCTTTGGACAAGTTTTTAATTAATTTTACGTCACTTGAATCCAGAAGTGTAAGTGAATCATTTACCAAGTAGTCTATTATTCTACATGATGTATTCTATAGCCCTATACGAATGAGGTTTCAATAGGTATTTTTTTGTAGATATATATTTTTTAATTGTTTTTTGACCTATGTGATGTTATAAACATCAGGGCATTGAATTTCATATAAACCATTAATGTTATATATATGCAAATAAAATTAAAGAGCATGTAGAATATAGGTTAGTGGCTGGGTGGCAGTGTGCAGTAACGTACCAAAGAGCTGGGGGCTCGCTCGCACGCAGTCACACTCACATTCGCATGTCAGATTGTTGTTGTTGTTGTTTCCTTCCAGCCAAATTCATTTTAATTTACAATTTGTGTTTGTGAGCATCGCGTTGCCCCGCGGTCGCCGGACAAGGGCAGTCACCAGTAACCTTACACGTGTGTGTGTAACACGCGAAATATGTTTTTTCTACCAAAACGGTTCTGCCTACGGGAAAAGATTTTACCTGCTTTCGTCTTCCTCCACTTCTTCTTTTCCGTATGTAATAAAACTTAATTTAAATATTCCACCGGACGGTCGCCGTCTCTTCGAGGTTTGACGTACAAACTACACGCGCACGCCGTAACACGCCGGGATTGGTTTTGGTTTAATTCATACCCGTTTCGAATTCGTACAGCTTCAAGCGTTACTGGAAATTATTATGCGAGGACTGAAACGATGCGAGAAGTCAGGGCGACACATAATATATAGAGTCTACATACGAAAGTAATTACTCCCATCCGCGTAATTCTCTCTCTCTCTCTCTCTCTCTCTCTCTCTCTCTCTCTCTCTCTCTCTCTCTCTCTCTCTCTCTCTCTCTCTATCTCTCTCTCTATCTCTATCTATCTATCTCAATCGCGCGGGTGCGCGCGTGCACACACACACAAGGTAATTTAAGTCTTTGTCACCATTGAAAACTGTATACCAACGATATTAACGTGATTACAAAATCGATCTTTCTCCAAAATCAAATAAAGGAATATTAAAGTGAAACAAGAATATTATTATTATTAATACTAAATTGAAATAAAACGCTACAAAGGATTAAGGAACTTCACTGATACGGTTTGGTTCGTCTGGAACAGTGTCCTCCGTTGATATCTGGCGAAATCCAATTTTTACAAGCAATCATGAGAAAAGACTTCATTAAAATGTTGAACCAATCCAACCGTTAGATAAGGCGGACATGGTACGAAATGTTACGTATCGTATGTCAAATCACGCAGTGATGTGCGGTATACAACATAAATGTGTATATCTCATATTTACATAAGCAAAACTAATGAGAAAACCTAACACATGTAGATCTAAGCCTAAGTTAAGTAGCAGTGTAGATCAACATTTTCCATCGGTCGCGTTATTAAATTAAAACCACAGAGAGTGCAGTCTGAGTGTTTTAAGTAAAAAGACGTTTTTGAACGAGCGAAGAGAGTTCTCAGTTTTAACTCGCCCGTTTGGCAATTGTCTGTCTGTCTACCTATCTACCTGTAAATCTGTCTGTCTGTTTGGGTTATGTCTTACATCACATTTGGGGTATAAATTTTGAACGCATCAACCGATTTTCTTGTGCGTAAAACGTTTACCCTACAGAACCCTATTGTTTTTTTAGACTGATCCCTACAAATTGGGAGGGGCCGGAGAAAAAATGTGAGAGGTTCAAAATTATGAAAAAGTCGCAAAAGCCTATGTGGAATTTCAAATTTAATTAAATTTTAACTAGAATCAGAATACAATGTTAATTTCTTTTTAATTTCAAAAATTTTGGACGTCAGAGGCGAAAAAGTGAGTGAAAATTCTGATGAAATCGCAAAAATTCATGTGGTTTATCAAATTAAAGAGCGTAGTGTTAAGTTTTGAAAATTTCAAAAATTTGGGATTGCAGGGCCAAAAAAAGACGAAATCTGTTCAAAAAATTATGAGATCCAGCAAGTGTCAGACTAAAAGAAATTTTAACCCAAATCCGAATGTTTCGAATTTTTATTATTTATTGCACGATTGTGTGATCTATAATTGTTATATTAATAATGAAATAGTAGAGAAACGAGGGGTTTGTAATTTTTTTCTATAATTGAAAAACTACCTAATATTAAAATTTACCTAATAATAGGGCTAAATGTAGCGAGTTCTGAGCTTCGTTCAAAATGTGAGCGAGTTCTGAAGCTCAGGGAGCATACTTTTTATAAAGATGAATTTTATATAATACGTTTTATATATATAGCCTACACAAAAATAATTATTCCCGTCTGTGTAATTCTCTCTCTCTCTCTCCCCCTCTCTTGGACACACACACACACACACACACACACATGTCGTATTTATATCTTTGTCGAACGTCACATTCGCTTAGATACACAGGTCTACTCTTCATAATTTCATCTAAACACTTTACACAACTATTAATACAGCGGTTAGTCGTAAGGTTGCAAGGTTGCACTACCTCCCAGACAAAAAGTGGCTTCATAATATTATAGACTTACATTACATTTTTATATTTATAAAATATACAGTTTAGCTAAGTTTCATAAAATATTATACCCATACGTATTTATTTATTTTTTTTTTTTTTTGCCCACAACATTACGCGATAAACTCAATTCGTCTCTACTCTCAAATCAAAGCCTAGGACCTACATCGTTAGTTTTGTGATCACAACACAAACCTTACTTCGTGACCTCACTTGTGGAACTTTTACATCGGCAATCCATTGTGTCCATTCAACTGTCTTAGAATAGGATAAATAATTTACAACACAAGATACTATCGAGGTTACAGCAATAGTGCTGTACAGTATGTGATTGTCACGTGTACACGAATGAATAGTCTCCTATGTTTTATACGTGATTATAAAATGTGTGAAAGCTTGGTGTTAGTAGTTTAGAAGAGTTTTTATTATTTATTATTTATTAGCGGGGGTCCTACAGTCTATGCCGCATCCCGCATTTCGATCGCCATTTCTCCCTATCTTTCCAATCATCTTCTTCAATAGCTCGATGTCTCATGCTTTTACTAATTCCTGTTTCTCATTGTGTTGTCAATCTTCTTTTTCTTCTCCTGTTTTGTGATGTGTAAGTCAATGCTTTCTTTGGGCATTGCTTCTCCTCCATCCTCATTACGTGACCATACTATAGCAACTGTCTGGAATCTATTCTTTCTGCTGTTGTAAATATGTGCCCTGTTTTCCTTCTTATATCTTCGTTTCTAACATGTTGCATTCTAGAAATATTACACACTCTCCTTAAGAAGTCCATTTCCACAGTTTCTATAATCTTTTTCTCTTTATCTGAAAGTTGCCAGCATTCGTAGCCATAAGATAAAATGGGCTCCACAATAGTTGTGTAGATTGTCAGTTTAGTTTGAAGTTTCATTTTGTTCGACCAAAGTAACGAGTTTAGCAAACGAATAGCTTTTTTTCCCTGTTGTATCCTATTTTTGATGTCATTCTTTGTTGTTCCATCTTCTGAAATAATGCTTCCAAATATTTGAATTCGCTACACTTTCCGATTGTATGGATTTGCATATCTGGGTCTTCTTCTTGCATGTCTCCTATTTTCAGATAGGCCTATTCTGTTTTAGTAGTGTTTATGTTCAGACCCCATTTCTCGAACTCGTCTTTCATTTTTCTAAACATATAGTCTGTGTCGTCCTCGTCACACGCTATAATTACCTGATCGTCGGCAAATAGAAGAGTTATTAAGCACTGCTCATTCATTTGAATTCTTAATCGTGATGTTTTCCTTCTCCAATTGCTGATGGCTTCTTGGATATATATTTTAAACAGGGTAATTGACAAGCTGCACCCTTTCTGAAGCCCTTTTGTGGTAGGAAACAATTCTGACAGAACATTTCTCACTCTCACCAAACTCTTTACGTCCTTATATATGTTCTAGACACCGCGAACATAAATTTTGCTCAGGCCAAACTTTGTTAATGTTTCAAAAAGTCTTTTTAAGGGTACTGTGTCGAAAGCTTTCTCTAAATCGATAAATATGAGGTGCGTAGACAGATTGCGAGACTTTCGTTTTTCTAGTATTTGTTGTAATACAAATATGTTGTCAACACATGATCGTCCTGCACGGAATAGCCTACGGACTGCTCTTTTATGTCTTCTATATTCGTTTCAATTCTATGTTTTAGTATTCTGCCCTACAACCTCCCCATTGCACTTGTCACACTTATGCCTCTATAATTTTGGCATGCCTTCTTATCGCCCTTTTTGTAATTTGAGCTAAGCTATGTTCAGATCTTCTGGAATATCATCACCGTGTAACAAGCATTTATTAAATATGTTTGCTACAATTTCAAGCAATATATCTGGTCCATATTTAATCAATTCAATGGGGATGTTTCCAGGCCCTGCAGACTTTCCGGTTTTTTATTTTTCGAAAGAGCTTCCTTCATTTCTTCCACAGTTATTTCGATCACTTTGTCATTTTCGGCTGTTTCGATGTCTATCTTCGTCATTTCAAATTCTTTTCTATTTTTAGTAAGCAATGTTTATAACAGTCTACCCATTCTTTCGAACTTATCAAATTTAAATTGTTGTCCTGTTTCCCTTTTTTTCTTAGACCTCCTATTGTTTTCCATGCCTCAACCACTTTTGTCCCCCCTATATATCTGTCTATTTATTCACATTTCCGTTCCCACATTTCAGTTTTACTCTTTGTTATTTCTTTTTTAACTTCTCTATTTCAGCGAGCGTATGTTCTTCTATCTTCTCCTCTATTTGTACTTAGCCAGGTGTTATAAGCTTTCTTTTTCTTCTCGACAAAGTCATCTATCTTTTCCGAATACCATTCTGGATTATCTTTATTCTGTTTTCCTTTATAACCTAAAGCTTCTTTCGCTGCTTCATGTATGCAACCTTAAATTTCTCCATACAACTGCTCTGCATTTACATTATCTTTGCTTATATTTTGTAATTTTGTAGCTAGTCTTAATTTGTACAGCAAATGAGTTGACTCTTTTTTGAGGCTTTCTAAATTATATTTATATTCATTCATATCGCTCTGATGTTGTTGATTATTCTGTAATGAGGTATTTGTCTTTCTATAATTTACTATTAGGTTGGCCACGACTAGATGGTGATCTGACCCGCATTCTGGTTCACGGTGTACCCTCACGTCTGTTGTCTTTAGCTTCGAATGCTGCTTTTGGATTACATAATTAACGCATTATAGAACGCAACCCTCTAGTTGCTTGTACCCAAGTAAATTTATGGATATCTTTATGAAGGAAATAACCATTCATAATTTTTAAAGACATGGTCTCACACCAGCTTCTAAGGCGCACTCCATTATCATTGGTTGCAGATTCTCCATATTTGCCTATTACAGAATTATTATCTTCTCTTCCAGTTTGTCCGTTTAGGTCTCCTAATATAAATACTTCTTTATCTTATTGTTGTATTGGAGTGTTAGTGGTCTCAAATATTTCTACTAGTAATTTTATACAAACCACTATGTTGTCTTTGGTATTGACTAGCGCTTTCAATACCAAAGATAACATAGTGGTTTGTATAAAATTACTAGTAGAAATACTTCTTTATCATCTTTGATGTTTGTAAGTATGGTTGTAAGTTTTCCATAAAAATTATCTTTCATTGTTATATCGGCATCATCGCTGGGTGCATATACACCTAGGCCTATTACTACAGTGTGGTGACCGTTTTTGTTCATTTCCACAGTTATTATCTGTTCGTCTACGTCCTCCCAGCTTTTGATATATCTTTTAATACTTTTGTGGACGGCTACTGAAACTCTTCTCTTAGCTGTAGCATCTTTTTGTACACCACTATATAAATGAATGTTTCTCCAATGCCTTCATTACCTTTTCCTTTCTTTTTGGTTTCTGTGAGAACGCAGATATCTGTGATAACGCAACCTCTCCTTGTTTCTTTCTCAAGTTTTGTACATTCCATGTCGCAAATTTCATAGTCCTTTCCCTTAGCATAGGTCGTAAACGTTTATATCCATCCTTATTCCGAGGCGATTTGTCGAAACTTTTAGCACTTTATGTTTTTTTACGAATGACGAGTCGCTGGCACGTCGATTCAACCTTCAGACTTGCAGGGCCAGGATTTTCTGTAGTGGTTTTCTCCCTTAGCTGATACGCTCCAGATATTTCCTTTAGTTTTACTATTTCCTTATGTAACAGTATTTACTATTTGAAGTGAGTTCAGTAGAAATTTGGTTGAAAAAGCCGTTTAGCCTGTGGCTTCTGCAAAAACCTAGGAAAAAATTAATTTGGCTGTCCTACTCCTGAATCTAAGTTAATACAGACCATTAATATTAAATCATGAAAGAGATTCTTTTAACAGAGATTTTAGAGATACGATTACGAAAATATGATTAATTATGCGCTTACAATTTAAGAAACACGTTGATTTTTACAGATTCTTTGGAGGGAGATGAGACTAGATTGAAAGTGTGACTCCTTATTCTTCTCAGAATAAATGAGATATTCAGGATTCTTGCCATACAATTTTATAAATAAATTTTATAAATTCTTTGCGTGTCAAAGTTTTGGAGTTAAACAAAGTGAAGGTTAAGTGTTAAAAAATTTGTAAAATCGCGGATTTCAAAATATTCTATGCCTCTTAACTGTTATTCAAATTCAAGTTAACAAATCTCATGTCATAAGGACTCAATTTAATTCTAAATTTGTATTCTTAACAGATCTTGTAAAATTGAGTCTTTCTGAAGACATTTTGAAAAACTCAGATTTATAACCTCTTCGCACTTTAATTTAAGGATGTTGTCCCAAGAATGTTTTAACCAGCTTATGGTTCTATTAAATAACATTATTTTTTATGTAAAATTCTGCATTAAGATCTTCTAATTTTTCTGGAAAGTCAAGAAACTGCTAGTTTATTTGTGCAAAGACGACGGTTCAAACTACAGAGATATCTTAGACCAAAGAAGTCATAACACAGACAACCCAGTACGGAAAAGTGTGTCTTTGCGAAAAAGATATAGGTAGATTAACAGGCTCTACCTTCGTTTTCTGGCGCGTCCGTGATTGTTTGCAAATACATACGTTATCTACCAAATGTTGAGTGATTCTCATCATTAAGAAATCTCTAAATTAATTTTATTAAATTAAGCAAATGTTGTAATCCCTTTTATTTCTACAATTATTTATAATTCTTATCTTAACACACGCAACACTACATTGAGGTCATGGAATTTCTCTGAAATTTAATAGCTGGGGGGGATTGATGCCCCTAATCCTCCCGTAGTTACGCCACTGATCTACACTAATATCTGCGTTTTATAATCATAACTGTGGAAATATAATGAGAAATATAACAAAATAACATTTCCCCCACGGTAATGAGAACTGCAACTCCTTATTCGTAACACCTCCAACTGCCACCGTTACACAGTCTACGATTTTATTGCGGAAACCCCAACCAAGTAGTAGTGAGATACCACATTCTGAAGACGTCAACTTGTCCTCCGCGAATCCCTCCAAACAGATTTTTGCAACCACACCATCCACGAACTTCTTTCTCATCTTCCCCTATGATTTCTGCCTTTAACTTTCCCTCTAATATAAAGAAGAAATAAATGCTTAATCGAGTTCTTCAGCATACGGTAATGCCTTTTCGTGAGATTTACCAATCCGTTTTCTCCTTATAGCCTCTTATGTGCTTCATCATTACCTTAGGTTTCTAAAAAATTACATAATCTGAGGCGAAAACCAAACACAACAAATATTCACTTGACTCTTTACTCCATCTTCTGTCTCATTTTCCCTTTTCTCTCTTCATCACCTGCGCACACATAAACAACACATTTCCACGACTCTTGAATTTTCTACAGATTACATTCATTTTGTTTCAACCCAGAATGCATCGTGTAGGACGATAAGAGAAACGTTTCAGGGAAAGATCAGAAGAAATACTACTTAAAAATTTTATAAAGTGATTGCAGTGCTATGCTTACGTGCATACCTATGTCAAGTTTCCAGTAAAACTTGGTCGGCACATGGAAATATCCACGGCCGAATGGAGGCTATTAAAATGACATTTGTAAAAAGAATGTCTCGGAGGGGCGGTTTAGAAATAACATAAGGAACTTCCGGGAATATACAACCTAAGCTAGAAGTTAATCTTCACAGATAGGATTGGTATGGATTGTAGTATGGATGTATAAAACCAGGATACGTAAACAAATTTTGATTTACAATCTGACAGAAGGAAGAAGTAAGCCTATTGGAAGAGCAGAGGAAAGATGTTCCAAGCGAAGAAAAAGCAGCGCATCCAAGCTTTAGAAGAAGAAGAAGAAGAAGAAGAAGAAGAAGAAGAAGAAGAAGAAGAAGAAGAAGAAGAAGAAGGAGGAGGAGGAGGAGGAGGAGGAAAGAAGATTTTTTGAAGTTTAATTTTTTCTTAGTTTTCTCCTTTACATCGCGCTCGGGATGACAGCATTTAGTATTTGCCCTCTCTCTTTATTTTTAAGACAAAACATAGGCCTATAGATTTCATAATTACGGGTTAACAAGCATGTACTGTAAAATATCAAGTTTGATGAAAAAGTCATGCAATTATTGTTTATTTAAAAAATTAGGCCTACGCTTGTTGTTTTCTATATTTATATTGTTCCCCATTCAAATTAATCCCCGTCAGATAGAACACACTTATGCCAACGTGTATTCTAGTTATTAAAACACTTCTGGAACATTCTTTGTGGTATTCCTTTAGCTCGCTCAGCGATTTTTGTTCTTTGACTTCGGTTGTTGAGAAACGTTACCCTTCATGACTTTTTTTGTCTTGGAAAGAGGAAAAAACCGCAGGGTGCCGTATCTGGTGACTATCACTGCAGTATCACTGCGGTGTTGTTTTTGGACAAAAATTCTTGAACAAGAAATGGTGTGTTTGCTCAAGCATTATTGTGGTTTATTTTCCATAATTCTGGTCGTTTTCTACGAATACGTTCACGCAAATTGACTTAAAATGACCTCCCTATTAGGCCTAGTATTGCTTACTGACTTTAGCACCAACTGATAAAAATTCATTGAACACAACACCACAATCTTAATCTTACTATCAACATCTTCAGCTCGTCACTATTGTTTTTGAAGACTCTGTAGCGTTCTTTGACCACTCGTTCACGCATACTAAACTCGCAAAAATTTTGCAACATTTTCACAACATCAAATAAATTGGATATTTGTAACACCCATAACCATATCATAACACTTTCATCGTATTTAATGAACTTTTACAAGGCTATTTTCTTCCATGTAAATAAGAAACGAGGAAATCGCATTTAATTACGTTAAGCGTCGAGGTGTTTGCCCAACTAGATACACTGACATAATTGTAATAAATTAAAAGCTAAGCAAGTTGCATCGCTGTAGGCTGTAGGCGAACAGCTGATCCACTTACCTAAGGCGAGTATAACTTCATAATCAACACTTGTTTATTAGACGCTGGGGCATGTGTTAACACCGGAACACGCGCGCGTGAGCGTGTATCCGCGTGCGCGGGAGCGCCTGCGGGCCGGACAGCTGACTCCTCAACGAGATAACAATCGCATCGGGTCCATCATTTCAATTTGCCACACGCGTGTTTCACGGTTAACTCTATCTATAAATCTTTGGTTTTCGTGTCCACACGCAACTCCATTGTTTGACCGCGCCATTGTTTGCTACCTGAAGGAGAAAAATCGCCTTGTCTTCTTCCTTTTCTTACGGAAAAACCAATATCGTGTCTATTGAGCAAATATCTCTTATAACGCAACTTCAATAACAGATATAAATTCATAAAGCTCGGACTTATAAGAAGAGATTTTTTGTTTGTGTAAAAACCTTCTGCCGGCTGCGTTCACTGGCATACTGCCTGACTGTGAGTTGTCGAATGTACCAAAGTAATTGTTATGAAGACTCCAGTGATACTGGATAAGCTCTACTGAAACTACGGTCAAAAGATTATGAAATAATAAATCAAATAGGAAACGATTATTTTTAAAACGATTGAATTATTGTATTCAAAAGACTAACAGTTCAATTAATAACACGCACACACGCGCGCACACACACACACACACACACACACACACACATACACATTAAAATTGTTATAATATAACTGATTTCTCCTGCAAATCTGTTTTATGTAGTCTTCATTATTATTGGTCTATCATCCGCTAATACAGTGTAGATATCTGATGATTCAGAGCATACTGTGAAACGTGAATTAAACAAACTAAAATACGTTTAAAGAAGAAATCAATTACGTATTACCGTGATAATTGTAATAATCACTGCAATACTGAGACAAGAATAACTATTATGAAAAAAATATAGGCCTATGTCTATGGAGCGAGAGAGGGGGACTTCACTGCTAAATCGTAACTCACTCTAAAGTTTCTAACAGTTATATAACAAATACACAAGCATAAATAATAGCCTATCTTCTGCAAGCATAAAATTACCTTGTTTATTTTAGCAGGGGTACTACCTTGCATCAGCAGAGGTAAAAAGCTTCAACGAATAATCAGTTCCGTATTGCATTCAAACAAACAAATAAAACGTATTCCGTTCAAGGTAGTCGGATTAATTTTATTCACACAAACTTCGACACACACACACACACACACACACACACACCTATAAATATTTTTTTTGCCGTGCTCGAATCGAACAAACCCTATCTCTAAAAGTGTATTTACGGGCAGAGTAGGCGGGCATTTTATATAAGCCTACAAATATGTGTACGCGCATCCACTTAGCAACGAGATTAACATGCTAAATATTAGGGAAGACTAATTTTATTAATATTACTTAGTAACCTACAAGCCTAATGATTCTGTATAGAAGTAATCCTGATCTGTCCAGTTCTGTTTTGGCAGTCGTGTTCTTCCAGTTTCTGGTAGGCCTATACATTTGACAAGTTCGGAGCATCGTATCAAATAAATTTTGCACAACCACTTTGAGGCCTTTATCATTTATATATATATGTATATATATATATTTATATATATATATATATATACAGTAGTGTTTCAAATATCTTAAGACGAAATTCTGTATGAGGTATCCGCGTTCAGTATCTTAGAACCGTTTTGCGACCATTACCTGGTACAGACGGCTTCTACACTTATCGAGGAGAAATCTTTATTACAATGTGACCAAAAAAGGCAAAAATAAAACGAAGCCGAGAGATGTTTTTTCCAATTTTGATTTCCATCACGCTGGTACGGAACGGAACGCTCCCGCCTCTGCCGTTTGCAACGGGCGGTCGGCCGGCTCTCCGATAATTAGGAGGAGCAGCAAGCATCCAGGAGTCACGAAGAACCAAGGCCATCTCGATAAATGATAGTTATACTGCAACACAGCACCCGACTAATGATCATCATGGCTCTCTCCGGGTTTAATACTTTGTGTGTAATATTTATAGTGAAGCGGCACCAGATGCAGAAGCTGAAGCAGAAGCGCTGAGACAACGGTAGTAATACAGGTCTGCCCGTAATAATAGAGTCTCCTGTTTGTTGCGTTGTTACCCAACCGGTCATTATTAAAATGTATTTGGAACGTTTCTATTAACTTAATTAGACTTAGTTAACTTTGTCTACTTATCGTGCAGTAAGGATATAACTTTAATATCTTATATTACGAATGTATATATGTGTCCTGTGCGCGCGCACACACACATAGGTCTACTATAGAAAGGAGCGCGCTCGCGTGTGATCATCACCATATGACATTCAGCCCCCTCCATTATTATCTATCCAGGCCTGAGTCTTCAACTTTTCATTCGTCACCCCACATTTTGTATCATCCACGAGCTTCGGTCTTCTCCTCCCTTCTTCTTTTCTCCACTCTCTCGAAAACAGTGGTTCATTTGCTCACAGAAAAAGTATGCCTTAGCGACATTACCGCCAAATGCTACCTCGGCGTTACGCGGTCTTCCAGAAGTCAGATAGAGCGCGCTAGCGACGTCGGGAACTCCAGTCTAACGAAGTCCTTTACGTTGATTTTTCTCAACAATTTATTGATTATTTTTCCCAAAATTTTGAACCTAAATATGAATGAATTTGGGGTGCTCTATAACTCTATTCGGTACAAATTCAATATATTTCCCGAAATTGAAAAAATTTAATTTAAAACATTATTAATAAAAATAAATAAGCCATATGCGTTTTAAGATAAAGTATAAACGATTAGTATTTAAACAGGGATTAATTTTCTTTCTCTAACATCTCCGCTATATCTCTAAAAATTTCCGCCTTTTTAACAACAATCTTCTGTTTACTGAATGCCGCATTGTATAAAATAGCATTCACTATCCCAATAAGACCCTCCGTGAAGGAGTACACTGTCCGTCCTACTCCACTGCTTACCCCGCTCAAATGTATAATTTGGTGTTTAAGAGGACATGTGAATAAAACAGACGCGCAACACTCCAGCAGAACAAAATGTCACTGTCTGGATCATTTAAGTCACAATATCTAAATTCTTCCTAATACCTCAAAAGTCTCCATTTAGTTTTCCTCGTGTTTCATAAGTGATTCTTTAATTCGCTTCTTCCCCAAATGCAAAACTAAGCTTCATTTCATTTTGTTTTATTTGTCTCCAAGTCACGTTACTAAATATTTAGAATTAATATTAGGCAATTACCTGTATTAACTTCCGTCTTGTGACTTATTTGGTTTTTTCTTAAAACGACGCGTTTCAAGAATAAATTCTCATCATCAGGTTCAAATTCTATAAAAACATCAAATTCACCCAAAAGGGGTCGTCAACTAGTTAAAATACACAAACACAAAAACACCACACATAATTCAACACCGACACAGTCACGGCACAGTCCGATGCGCATCGTCTCGTTGCCAACGACCAACTGTTGCACTTTGTCTTATACGACCGTTATCATTGCCCGCTGACCCATCGATATCGATGGCCGTGTTGTACAGCAGATTCGATCGGAACGAAACTTTGTCATTAAGTAGCTGGTCCGTTTGTAACCTAGAAGCCCTGTATATCTCATATTTCTCCACAGCGTTCATGTATGCACCCTTTTACAATTATGAAGCAGTTTAAAGTTTGTGTGGAAGTCTGAGTACTTATGATCATACAGCATTAAATGCTGAGCGTAACTGGATCTAGTTTTCGAGATATCACTTTTGGGCAGGTGTTCTTTAAAACGTTCGGCTGACGGCCTGCCCGTTTGTCCTATATAGAATTTGACACAGTCATCGCATTCAAGCTTGTACACTCCAGTTTTCTCTTCAGCCGGGATATGAGTTCTTTGTCCCAAACGTTTTTTGATGTTATTTGTGGTTTTAAAGGCCACTGTTATTTTACGTTTTTTCAGCTCATTCTTTACAATGACTGGTAGTACATTCGTGTACTCAGTTACTATAAATTTAGTATCTTCTTTAGATGGGCCGGTTAATCTGCTTTTACTATTGATTTTTACCAAGTGTTTTCGTATAAGCTTGTCTATGATTCCACTGTTATACCCATTAGCGATAGCTATACTTTTGATTATATTAGTCTCTTCCACTCTGTCTTTTTGCTCAAGGGGAATAGCAAGCATTCTATGAACGAACGCGTTGAAGGCTGCCATTTTTTGGGAATATGGATGGTACGAATCAGCATGAATAGTAATATTCGTGGTGGTGGGCTTTCTATAAATTTTGAATCTAAACCGGTCATTATATTTGCTGATAGTGAGATCAAGAAAGTTCAGGCAGCTATTATTCTCCATTTCTAGGGTTAATTGGATTTTCATGTTTATGCTGTTCATATATCCTTTCAAATTTTCTATTTGTCTATTCGTTCCATTGAATATCATAAAAGTGTCGTCAACGTAAAATTTAATTTTGTCTCGTGGTTTATTAAGACTAGACATTAAAAACGTATTCTCAAAGTGGTTCAAGTATAGGTCCGCTAAAATTCCCGATAAAGGTGACCCCATTGCCAGACCAACCTCCTGCATGAAATACTCATTATCATAAGAGAAATAATTTTGTTTGAGTATTGTTTTTAGCAATTGCATAAGTTCATCAAGTTTAGCAATTTGCATAAGTGATATCTCGAAAACTAGATCCAGTTACGCTCAGCATTTAATGCTGTATAATCATAAGTACTCAGACTTCCACACAAATTTTAAACTGCTTCATAATTGTAAAAAGGGTGCATACATGAACGCTGTGGAGGAATATGAGATATACAGGGCTTCTAGGTTACAAACGGACCAGCTACTTAATGACAAAGTTTCGTTCCGATCGAATCTGCTGTACAACACGGCCATCGATATCGATGGGTCAGCGGGCAATGATAACGGTCGTATAAGACAAAGTGCAACAGTTGGTCGTTGGCAACGAGACGATGCGCATCGGACTGTGCCGTGACTGTGTCGGTGTTGAATTATGTGTGGTGTTTTTGTGTTTGTGTATTTTAACTAGTTGACGACCCCTTTTGGGTGAATTTGATGTTTTTATAGAATTTGAACCTGATGATGAGAATTTATTCTCGAAACGCGTCGTTTTAAGAAAAAAACCAAATAAGTCACAAGACGGAAGTTAATACAGGTAATTGCCTAATATTAATTATAAATATTTAGTAACGTGACTTGGAGACAATTAAAACAAAATGAAATGAAGCCAGTCAGGCACGTATTGTCTATAAATTTAAAAACATCAAATTAAAATTGATTAAGGCATCGCAGAACATCAAGTATAATAAAAGATGCCTTCACTACAACATCACACCGAAGTACATAAGTTCCAACATCAACAGCAGACATTGTTCCGAAAAAATAAAATCAATCTGGATTAAAGAAGAGATCAAACGACTTTATATTTTAAAAAGTGGTCTAAATACTAAGCTTTATCTAGCCCACCTGGAAATTTTAAACGAGTTTCACCCGGCAGTAATAAACGACATTCTCGACATTGTCAATAGACAGATAAACAAAGTCGTCAGTTCTCTTAAACGTAAACAGTTAAGAAAGTTTCAAAACCTGTATACAAAACAACACAATGACGATAATAATACAGTAGAACACAGCCACGTATTTCATCAGCGGGTTGCAAATTACACCGGAATTAAATTTGAACATAACGAAATGACATTATTGAACAAAGGTTTGATGTATAACTTCCCTCGTTTAATAAGAACTTTATGATCCGTGAAATAATATGCGCGGAAGCTGCCATAAAAACTATTGATAATATTTCGCATCAGGAGGAAACGTGTGCCATCATAAATAGCAAAATAAACAAAGTTATTAAGAAGGATACCCACATCGCTAACCTGCAAAATAAGTACAAACGTGACGCGCGTATTGCACGGAATGTTTACGAAAAACTTCGACATGATAACGCTATCGTCACGACAGCTGATAAGGGTAATACGGTAGTTATTATTAACAAAAATATATATACCAATAAGGTACAGGAATTCATAAAAACCAATAATATTAAAAAGCTACACAAGGATCCCACCAGCGCTTATGTCAAGGAATTAAACAACGCTATAAATAAATGCCCCAATCTCCTCAATGAAAGCGCTAGACGTTATTTAAAACCCGTAAATGCCAGGGCCCCAGAACTTACGGGTTTACCCAAAATACATAAAGAAGATATGCCAATACGCCCGGTTGTAAATTACATGACTGCCCCTGGTTATAGGACGGCTAAAAGATTAGTAAAAATGATAAAAGAGAACATTGACATAGTAAATAACTATAGCATAAAAAACAGCTACGATCTCGTTGAAAAAATTAAAACTATTAAATCAGCACCACATTATAGGCTGGCTTCATTTGACGTAACTAATCTGTACACCAATGTGCCGGTAGATGAGACAATGACAATTCTCAGAAATAGCTTAATTAATACAAATAGGTTAGGTAGAAATGAAATTGATGAACTTATGCAATTGCTAAAAACAATACTCAAACAAAATTATTTCTCTTATGATAATGAGTATTTCATGCAGGAGGATGGTCTGGCAATGGGGTCACCTGTATCGGGAATTTTAGCGGACCTATACTTGAACCACTTTGAGAATACATTTTTAATGTCTAGTCTTAATAAACAGCGAGACAAAATTAAATTTTACGTTGACGACACTTTTATGATATTCAATGGAACGAGTAGACAAATAGAAAATTTGAAAGGATATATGAACAGCATAAACATGAAAATCCAATTTACCCTAGAAATGGAGAATAATAGCTGCCTGAACTTTCTTGATCTCACTATCAGCAAATATAATGACCGTTTTAGATTCAAAATTTATAGAAAGCCCACCACCACGAATATTACTATTCATGCTGATTCGTACCATCCATATTCCCAAAAAATGGCAGCCTTCAACGCATTCGTTCATAGAATGCTTGCTATTCCCCTTGAGCAAAAAGACAGAGTGGAAGAGTTAGTCTCTTAGAAGCTTATAAGAAAACACTCGGTAAAAATCAATAGTAAAAGCAGATTAACCGGCCCATCTAAAGAAGATACTAAGTTTATAGTAACTGAGTACACGAATGTACTACCAGTCATTGTAAAGAATGAGCTGAAAAAACGTAAAATAACAGTGGCCTTTAAAACCACAAATAACATCAAAAAACGTTTGGGACAAAGGACTCATATCCCGGCTGAAGAGAAAACTGGAGTGTACAAGCTTGAATGCGATGACTGTGACAAATTCTATATAGGACAAACGGGCAGGCCGTCAGCCGAACGTTTTAAAGAACACCTGCCCAAAAGTGATATCTCGAAAACTAGATCCAGTTACGCTCAGCATTTAATGCTGTATAATCATAAGTACTCAGACTTCCACACAAACTTTAAACTGCTTCATAATTGTAAAAAGGGTGCATACATGAACGCTGTGGAGGAATATGAGATATACAGGGCTTCTAGGTTACAAACGGACCAGCTACTTAATGACAAAGTTTCGTTCCGATCGAATCTGCTGTACAACACGGCCATCGATATCGATGGGTCAGCGGGCAATGATAACGGTCGTATAAGACAAAGTGCAACAGTTGGTCGTTGGCAACGAGACGATGCGCATCGGACTGTGCCGTGACTGTGTCGGTGTTGAATTATGTGTGGTGTTTTTGTGTTTGTGTATTTTAACTAGTTGACGACCCCTTTTGGGTGAATTTGATGTTTTTATAGAATTTGAACCTGATGATGAGAATTTATTCTCGAAACGCGTCGTTTTAAGAAAAAAACCAAATAAGTCACAAGACGGAAGTTAACACAGGTAATTGCCTAATATTAATTCTAAATAAAACTAAGCTAATTGAAACGTTACGAAGGAAATTTCGTTAAAAATTTTATCAGAACGCTACACCTTAATGTGTAATAAATCTTAAAAGGTCGATTGAGAAACAGTTTACAGAAGCGAATGTTTCTACTGTGTGATAATATGAGGAAGCACTTAGAGTTTTGTACTGACTTATTGTCATCATTTGTAGGCTTCTATCATACGTTACAAACAACTTCCAAAGGCAAGACAAAGCTGGATTGTGTGTGCACGAAGAGGAGACCAAATTCTGGTTTAAGTGAGGAACAGGCAGGAGCACCTCCAAACAATATTGAATTTGGACATTGTTACTTTGAGGCAGCTACCAGCTTTCATTGCCTAGGGCCCGTTATTTATGAAGGAACAGTGCATGATTTGCCTTCAAAATTGGAAGCGAAATCTGGATTCTCGAAACTTCGATGGTAGGTGTACTACTCGTAGATAGATTAGGAACAAAATTGTTCAGGAGCATCATTGTGGATAGCGGAATATACGAATGGAGAGACGAAATTGTATGTATTTCCTTTAGTATGTGGATCTTAGCCTTCTAATTTGACTCCAAAGACCGTAGTGGTTTGGTAATGTTCTGAGTAGAGGTGACAGCATTATTGCGACAGGATATAGGCTGCGATTTCAACCCGCGAAGCTGTGAAAACGGACGTTAGTAGTGAAGAGTGCTAACAGCACCCACACGCGCCTGTTGCATCAGTGAAGAGTCGAAGAAGATGGAACAGATGAAAAAAGTAAAATTAATAGAAAAGGCGAAGAATAAGTACAATAAAAATAAGAAGATAGACGAAGAAAAGAGGAAAGAAGGCAAAATAAAAGAAAAAAGAAGAAGAAAGGAGACGTGAGAAAGAAGATTAAACATTTTGCGTCTTACTTCCGATAACACTGACATGAACCTATTTAGCTCAACGAATTTGGTTTAATTACGGTCACTCTGAAATTGGTCGGAACTGGAATGATAGTTAATTCAATGAAGCTGGACATACTTACAAACCTCGGAATTCTTTGTAATACAACGATTCAACATGAAACTTTTTGTAATGTCTTCTACGTAGCACTTGCAGGTGACACACTCAGGAGTATATAAGGTGTTAACTTATATTTTACTTAAGAAATGCTCTTCGTATTAAGAGTTGCAGACACTTTGGTATACCATCAGAAAAGTTTAAAACGCTTCTTTTTCTTGCATTTTTATGGGTCAGGCTGTCCTGCTTATCGTCCTTTGTGATGCGAACTGTAATGACTTTTCGTTAGCAAGTATCATGATAAAATATCGCCTAGCCAAATACAATGACTTTTCGTTTTCCGGGCACCTTAAAGAAAAAGATGACAAGGGATTAAATGCGGTTATATAAAAACAAATTTTCCCTAAAACTACTGCAAGAAAGTAGAAGGCCTAAGGGAACATTCGTAATGTGGGACATAGGGGTATTAGAAAGCTAATAGCGCTATTACAGAAATCTAATATAAGAAGACTGCAGATATAGATGGGGTTGAACACCTTGAAGACGTTCAGAAATGACGGGCTAATCGGTAAGCGTTCCGATAATCCCGTAATCCATCCATTGTTTTATCCATTCCGATAATCCAGCCAATGTAAAATAAAAATAATAAAGTTAGCATTCTGCTTTCAAATGTTTTGTAAAATCTGTCCGCTTATTTACTGTATTGATGCACGAAAAACAATTATATTGATTTTATGTAGGCCTACTAATCTTTTACATTAATTCTTTAATTTTTCCTTATTTGTTCTGAATATTTTCAAACCCCCTTTCCGTTTTTGTCTTTTTTGTGGTCGGTTTAGCCTACTCATAGCTTTCTTGTATTTTTTTCGTTTTGGGAGTTTATTTATTATACCCTTATCGTCTGTCCTGTAGACTATAGTGTTATCTACTATTATGGCTATAGATTATATTTGTTAACATATTGAATGTTTCACATTCTGTATGGCAGTCTCCACTTGCACGCCCCTTGCTTCTGCTGTACTTTCATCAAGTGAGGGTTTCGTGGTAGTATTAGACTTTACCAGTATCTATTTAGGTTTACTGTCAGAACTTTACTGCTGAGATAGCTGTATTCCTTCATCTAGAATACAGATGTTTTCTTAAGAATATCTGTTCATTTTAATCCGTAGGTATATCCGCCTGTTTCAGATTTTAACGTCTGTTTCATCTTCTATTACAATATTCCCCGTTCTTCTAGCTATATAATAGTTAGGGATTTAAAATAATTTAGTTATGGTGTGTATTAATGTGTAATAGCTTATTATATCTGCAATTTTGTCAATTAGAAACATTCATTCATATATAAATCTGTGGAACATTACTTGAACGTAACTAATTCCAATTTACACTTATTCCAATATGTTCTGTAGTTTCTTTTGAACACATTTTGTTATAGTCCATGTCTTTTATGTCCCTCAATTAACAGGCAACTTTTTCAACCTGTATCTCCTACAAACCATTAATTTTTCTTTTTTAAAGATGAGAAATTATTTCAGCCTCCTGACAAAGTCCATCGGAAATGTCAGAAAGAAAGTCATGAGTCGTGGTTTCACACCGATTTTAAACATTTATTCTGCACTCAATTACGTTTACATTATAATTCATTCATTCGTCTTCCGGCTCAGACGTATTATTACGTTATACAAAACGCGGAGACCCATCTGTCGCCGCGATATCTCGGACGTAATCTGAAAACGCGGGCAGCGGTTCGTTGTCCGGTCTGATTATAATAAAGCGAACGACTCGCCAGTATAATGTGGTCATTTTCTGTGAATTAAGCGTTCAGCGATGCGGCGTGCATGTTCCCAGGCTCGGTGTGTGTGTGTGTGTGTGTGTGTTTGTAATTATTATCGGAAAGCAATTTGAGCAGAAGTCGGTCATGCACAGCAGCCCAATCTCACGCAATGTCACTACAACTGCGGCTCTCTCATTATGACGCGCAAAGGTTGAAAGTTCGGTTCCTGGGAAAACTACGCGCCGCCGCTTTTGATTAAACGCGCGCGCGCGATCTTCACGCTCCACTTATTTCATCAATCTTCTGTCAAAACGCCACGACCAAAACGCAGTACCAACGGAGACTACAACGTTAAGAAAAAAAAGTAAAATATAATGAAATTTCTTTTTTCTCTCTTCTCTTCTTCTTATTAAATCAAACTATAGCTTATCTGCGTTTCAAATCGTCACGTGGCTGTTCTAATTTTTAATGAAAAAACCGTACTATATAACTTTTTATTTCACAGATATTTTTACTGTCTGAAATGTAAGCGCTGCTAGTTATGATCTTATAATCTCATTTACAATACGGGGCTCTCGCTAATAAGGGCGACTGTGACTTACGCAGATAATTTCAAAGTTTTAGGCCTATATAGGTACAGGTAAAGCAATTCTGTGTACCTCAAGACGTGTGCTACAAGTATGTATCTTCTATTGGCAACGATTCTTACAACGAGTTTGTGTGTCTCAGCAGTTACATAATCTCTACAATTCTCACTTAATAATATTCCATTTAAATGTAAAAATTCTTATAGCTTTAAAACTCAAACTTTTCTTGTTTCTTTGTCTATATTGTATATTGTTTACTCGCGCAGTTTGTATATAATTTTCAAAACTGTTACCGCGCGTATTCGCGCGTCGGACCTGCCAACTGTTACCATATTCGCGCGTCGGACCTGCCAACTGTTACCATATTCGCGCGTCGGACCTGCCAACTTGTTGTACGCTATATTCACATACGTAGATCCTACCCCCTTTCTGTGACGTTTTTGCGCAATATAATATTCAGATTCCCTAATTGCAGTACTAATGTCATGTAGGATAAAGTGGGCGGCAGAGTTACTACCTTCCGATTATTTAACTCAGGATCTGTAAGGGGATTAAAAACCAGATTCAAGCGTCGGAAATGAAGTTTCTGAGAAGAACAAATGCTTCCAGGATCGTTTGCGCAATGAGGATATTAGAGAAGAGCTACAGGTAGGCTATTCTCCATAAATGATAAAATCCAGACATATGCAGCTAATGGTTACAGCATCTGGACAGAATGGAAGATGGACGACTACCTAAGGTTCCGTTTCGAAATAGATCCTTTGGTACAGGAGATGCAGGAAGACCGAGAGTGAGATGGAGAGATAATCTGTGAAGACGAAACAGATCCTACTCCGTGAGGTGCAGTATAATAAGAAGAAGATCTGTAAGGGCCGTTTTCTGTAAGTGCTGTTTACACACACACTCGCGATCCAAAGTATCTTCTACAATGCAGTACATGTCTCCCGTTAAATAACAGTTACAAATTTTGCCCCCGAAATCGTCTAGCTTCACAATAGGAAGAAAACGATAGTTGGTCTATTTGAGTAGACAGGAG
This sequence comes from Magicicada septendecula, assembly GCA_034769895.1. Classification (NCBI taxonomy): domain Eukaryota; kingdom Metazoa; phylum Arthropoda; class Insecta; order Hemiptera; family Cicadidae; genus Magicicada; species Magicicada septendecula. The sequence goes on along the minus strand of CM068375.1, from coordinate 116,893,362 downwards.
TATGGGGAAAAATCGGAATTAATAAGTTTGACGATTTTAACTCATTTCAGGACCGTTCATCCATAAAGATAGTAGATACTAGACCGCCAAGGAATTCGTATTTATAAAGACAATTCTCTCAATTTACGAATATACCATACGACGTAATACAATTAGAACAAAACTACTCACAATTTCCACGTAATTCTATAGACTGCTTTTCGAGAGAAATATGTCGAATTTAAGATGAATGCGTATCCGTGGGAAGAGTCGTCTACTGCAAGAAATATTCGGCAAACACTATTAAGTTCTGTAGATCATGTCAATTGATAACATGGAAAAAATTAATACGTAGGTTATTCAACAGATTTCTCGTCCAAGTATCGAAACCCCACAAACCTTACACTTTTTGAAATCACGAAGACCGCTAAAGACTAAGACCAAAAGCAGAACATCACAAACTCCAACTTGCCATTATAGGCCTAAGTCATGAATCACGACGATCGGAACAAGAACGGACGGAAAAAAGGAGAAGCGCTTAACTTTTGTCTGACTTCCTTTTAACCTTCTTACTTTTTGAATTCTACTGCAACGACGACACGGACTGCGAGATCTCGATATCGAGATCCCACAGTTCACACAAATCTCACTGTGTTAGATTCAGCGCGTAATATGATTGATTTAAACAGTGCGCTTCCCCAGTCACAGGTACGTATTTTGTACTCAATTGCTGTAAAAATAGTCACGATTTGGCAATTATACACAATAAATTACCAAGGACGTACAGAGAATCCGAATATATGTTAAAACGCCGAATAAGAAATTTACTTTAATAAACGTCTTGCAAGCAAATGGTCGTTGCTGAGGCACAATATCGTGCGGAGTAGTGAAAGTAAAATATTAGAGAGAGAAAGAGATATATATATAGAGAGAGAACAAATTAATGCGTTCAGTTAAAAACTAGCAAGATATACCTATACAGTTAGCGGGGGCAAGAATACTTTGTCTGATTAATCGATTCGTGGCTAATAAATTATCAAAGATCCAAGCGACCTGTTGAACAGTATTCGCTTCGGCTTTGACGCCAACCGTAATCTCAGACAGGATATAGTTATAAACAGTAGTGGTAGAGCAAATCTAAAATGAAATTCCTTAATTCATCACAAGAGATTGGTTTACATCGTATATTGGTTTACAGCGTTTCCCGATTTTCAGTTTCCATTTTTCTTGGGATTACCGCGATGTTATCTTCAAGGTCCCTCTCCCTCATAGCACTTCTGTGCTTCATTTTGAGCTTCCAGTTCAACACTCGTTTTGGGAGTCTGTGATCGGCTATTTGTTGGACGTGTCTATATCAGATCAACCGCTTGTTTCTTACGTCGTCTATAACTGAATGTTTAATTCCCGTCATTTCCCTTATGATTGTCCTTGTTACTTCTACTTGATTATTTTTTTATAAATTCTATTTGCTATTATTTCCGTGATGGATCAATTAGTTGCTTGTTCCGAAAAAACAAATTAGTTGTTTTTGATACTTTTCCTGTTATCTTTTAATGTCCATGACTCCGAACTGTAGATTATTATACTCTTTATTACTGAATTACAAATTTGATTTTTTTTGTAATATTAATATCCCATAGAATACTGTAAACAGACTAACAGCTTTCCTTATAAAAATTGACTAGCTTTTCTTAATCAAATACGTGTTCCAATCGCTAACGTATTACCTGACAGGCTAATATAAAGTTGTAGGCGATCTCTATCAAATCTCGTGTACAAGGAGTAAAATTTATTAAAAATTCTTTATTTATTTTTCAAAAATATTTAAAAATGTAGTGGTACTACACAATATTTGAGAAAACTGAAAGTTTAGAATAAAATAAAGTGTGATGCAGAAACAAGCAATTGTAAACTACAAAGAGAACAGTTCTGTATATTGAAGTATGCACTATTATCAAATACTTACAAAACTAAGAATAAAAGATGAATTTGTACGTAACTTAAAAGCAGAATTAGGAGAAGGTACGTAAGAGATTGGCAAATCAAGGACAGGTCAGAAAAATTACTTAACGAAACAAAGACAAACAACTGGTGACGAGCTTCATAAAAGATTAAAAAATCAGAGAACACCAAACGTCAAAAGTAGCTAAATAATTAATGAAACTTGCCAAATACTAAGGACATAAGAACAAATCAACTGAGATGGGGAAGAACGAAGACAAGTTCTACTACGAAGGATGAGCTATCAAGAAAAAGAAATGTGGGAAAGCACATGAATAGAATGAATTATCAGAAAAACAAAAAGAGAACAAGAGAAACAATAAAAACCAAGTAAAAGCATTCAATGAAAGAGGTGGTGTGGTGTGTGCGAGGGGTGTGGACATTCAATTAATTGTAGTAAAAATTATTGTTTAGGTAATTCAGTATATAAAATACACTTAAGTGTAGTAATGTAATCGTGTCCCTGACAAGAGAAGATCGAGGAAAGGATGGCCGGAGGAACGAATGAAGACGGAACAGGCACGTTGGCTAAACTCCGTAATAAAGATGATGATTGATAGTTATTTTAGCTGAACTAATGGTTTAACTCCTTGATCTGCAACAAGAAAATATCCGGGTATTGAGACACACTGTTTTCGCTTCATGGAAAACTCGTGTGGAGTAATATCACGTTATTCAACCGTAAACCATCACACACACTAGCCACTGGATGGTGAGTACGAATGCAGCCGCTCACTCTAGGGGTTCACATGGTGGTCTGCTTACTAATTTTGGTACAAATCAGTAGGACTATCCCGGGTGCCCTGCTCGAGTTTTGTTTTGGTATTATATCCTCCGGTAACCCCTCCCCAATCCATCACTTGGGTTGGTACGTAATGCAGTAACTGCGCCATACTAGGTTACGAGAGTGTGTCCAAGCAGCCATGCGCCCTGAAGGATTAAACGACTGCTGCCGGGACGCATGGTGCAAGAGGCGACGAAGAGGACGCATGGCTGCTTGGACACCCTATAGATATACGATTAACAGACAGACGGAAAAGAAACGACCCGTACGTACAAGAACATAATAAAGATACAAGGCGTTAGCGAGCACGGGCTTACGCTGAAATGGAACATCAGGTTAACGACGTAAGAGAATTGTAATTAATAAAGTTAGCGTGTTATTGGTTATAATCTCAAACAGAATTAAAACTGTTGCACACCAGTATAGAAAAATTATTCCGATTAGCGCTTTCAAGCTTCACACCTCATCATCCGATCGGAAATAACAATAATCATCAATGAGCTTCACAGCTCATCATCAAATCAGAAATAACAATAGTGTTATTGTTGTTATTGTTATTTCCGATCTTATGATGAGCTGTGAAGCTTGAAACCGCTAATCGGAATAATGTTTCTATAGTGATGTGCAACAGTTTTAATTCTGTAGGCCTACGTAAGAGAATCACTGAAGATTCTGAGAACACAAGATAGAAAAAGGGAAACCGCAACTAAGATGCGTAAATGCCAAGGTAAGTAAACTAACAAAGCAAACTAGGTCTTGACAGACGATATTGCGCACGAGAGAGAATAGAGAATAACGGAAAACCCTGTGGAGGTCTGTATCCTAATTGAGGAGAGGTGGACAGGATAACTTTCTATTGCCAGAGAAAAGCATTTAACAGAAAAATTTTAATATAATTATATAATATAAGAGACGTAATAAAAGAGAAACAGGTAAAACATAATAATAATGTAAAAATGTGTAATAGATGGTTAACAATTAGGTGTAAGCTCTTAAAAGGAATCAGTTGCCATTAATGCTGTCTGGCCTCGGGGTTATATGACACAACAGACCGACCGCCAGTTCACATCACGTTACGACGGACAAGATTCGCAACGCTTGTCCGATGAAAGGAAACAGCGGACAGCTTCTTTTCGGCCAAAAACGTAAATTAATTTATCGGTTAATGAAAGTTTAAAAAAAAAGGAACTCTATCAAAATGTGTGTGTGCGCTGAGGAATTCTCTTTTTTTTAATCATTTTATTATTAATAATCTACGGTGTATTGGAAACGATTATTTCAGCGGAGTATGTACGCCGGATACCGACCGGTGTGTGTGTGTGTGTGTGTGTTGGTGCTCAATTATTGCGGCGATCGTGAGAACAGCTTGGCTTCTCATGTATGCAAGCCTGAGGATGTATCATTCACTGCTGACCTCCATGTCGCGTCGCGCTCAACTGGGACAGCAAGCCGCACAGTAGGTCCAACTAACATAATCAAAATTATCGTCCTTGCTGGGAAAGGGGAGAATATCGTACATACATTATAGATAATGTGTATGTAATACAATCGGATTCATGTGCGCGTGCATGTACCATACATATTGTTACGACGGTCTAACCGACCGTCGTATGGTACAGTGGAAAACTAAATACAAGACACCAATTACGTCACTAAACACCAGCTTTAATTATCACAATTAAACAGTTTGTAATTAACAAGATAGTCTCTTGCAACAAATCAAATAAAAATTGTTCACACGCAATAAAAAAATGTCAACTAATATAAAACACAATTGTACTACAATTGTCCCACGCTATTATAAAAACACATAACACTTCGCCACAATATTACGAACCGCACTAATAACTACTTGAACGCACAGAGTAATCGCCGACAAAATAACTGAACTATGGCCGCTGACGCCTTGTATTTATACCCCGTTCACAGACCAGAACGTTCCACTACTACGCGTTATCTCTACACTACGACGTAATTAACTGCGGCCTTGACAGGGTCAGCGAGGCTGGCGGCGTCTAGAAAAGTCTCGGAAACGCATGTTGAAATCACGTACGCCACAACATTCAGCCGGACTCCAACGGATCGTTTGAAAAACACGTAGATTGTTCTGTGATGTCGTAACAATATTTAGCAATATTAAAGTAGGCCTATAATATATAAGTACACAAATAATGTAACATAATATAATTATAAACACACTACATAGGCAAATATAATTAACCGAACTTACTATTTAACTTATACATTAAGAAAAGTTTCTCATAATTTCATAAATCATTTGTACATATTAAACACACTATCTCGCCCAGCAGGCTACATAGCACTGGGCATCTCTACTTTAAGTGACACCTACTGATGTTTAACCTTTAAACCACTCAGACGGTTTTCTTTTTTGAAATCTTCGCAACTATACCTTGTGAAGCAGTTAGTTGGTTTCAACGTTTTCAAGATGACGTTTTCTTTCTCAAGATTCCTTGTAAACATTCTGTCACAAACACCATTTTCAATTCTCTGGAACTCGATGAACCAAGGCGCATCAATGATGTTCTTCATACTTTATTATGGAAACTTTGTATAATACTACTACTACTACTACTACTACTACTACTAATAATAATAATAATAATAATAATAAAGCTCTTTTCTGTGCAACTATGAAGTTTGATACAGTAATTACGCCCATAAAGTTTTCAAAATATGTTTATACAAGAATGTATGCTAATAAAGAAGCATTTTTCCATCGACCAATATAATTTTTCATATTTAATTCCCAGGTCTACGTTTCTATTTTCTTTTTACATGGATCTTTAGTATCCAGCATCATGCCAGAGTATTTGGCTGTGTTCACATACGATACTGCTCGGTTGTTTATAGTTATTGGTATATATTCAATATTGCTAATATTGAAATTAATTTGAATAGATTTTAAATTTTTTCTTAATAAAGTTGTGTTAGTGGTTATAATATCAAACATAAATAACGGTCTTGCACACCACTATAGAAAAAATTCCCAATTAGTAGCGCTTTCAAGTTTCACAGCTCATCATCAGATCGGAAATATATTTCCGATAAGATATTTTGGAATATATATTTCGGAGATATATTTCGGAAAAGATAGTGGGAAAAGATATATATATATATATATTGGGTATTTTTTCTTTAGTGGTGTGGAACAGTGTTATTTCTGTTTGAGACTTAAATTTGTTAAATTTATACAGAATTTCGTTCCTGTTTTAAATTTTATTAGTTTACAGTGGCAACTAATGAAATGTTATATCTTTCAGTAGTAAATTTCTTATCTTTCAGCGGCAGGCTGAATATTTTTCCAAATGTTCACAAACTTTAAATACCGGTACAATTTTGAGACTCGACTAATACACACACACACATCTGTACAAGTACTCATACTGTATCTGTTTCTGTTAATTCTCTCAATTATCAATCGAGTGTTAAAATTTTAGTACTTTTACAGAAGCTCGTTACGAATCATCAAAGAATATAACAACGATGAAACCATCTCTTGATAAGTTTTTTAACTTCTGCTATGACGAAGGAGTGGTATAATGTAAGGAGAAGGACTTACAAAGAACAATCGATAAATTACACGAAATAATGAACACTCGCGTCACGCTTTAACGTCGTCGTCTTAACTTCAGGGATTGTGCCTTGCGACCTGTTCCGACACCACAACCCACCTCTTCCTAGGACAGCCAACATAACACTGCGTCTTCCAAAAAATGTAAGGCTATATTGGAAAGCTAACTCTAGCAACCTGTCGCCTGCCATTCTTAACGCATTATCATTACATCGTTTACGACAAACATAAACTCGCCCAACTAAGGAGAAAATGCCGAGATTCTCAACAACATTCCTAAGTTGATCTTGTTTAGTGCAACCCTTAACAGCTCGGAGGAACTTTATTTCGGCTGACTGACATCGCTCTACCAAATAACCCGCGTCTCACACCCGTATATTAATAAATCTGGTACCGGCGCCATCTTATAAAATTTCAGTTGGATCGCCTTCCTACAACACCTGCCCAGAATCTTCCTATCGTGCCACAAATTCTTCATAATATTTCCAACTTTATTTCCAATATCCCTATTACAACTCATAAGTACTACCACGACCCAAGTATTTGAAGTAATTTACTTGTTCCAGGCAAATCCCATTCAAAAAAATGTTAGTTCGAATGGTGTGCTTTCCACAGAATTCCATTAGGCCTATCTTACTTTTGGACTTGGAAATTTAACGTCTGTAGTCTTATGAATTAGGTGGAGTTGGTGTACTGCTCTCTGTATCTCAGTTCCACTAGACGCAGGTACCGCCTGATCGTCAACAAATAACAACCATCTTCCAGTGGGGCCCATTTTCTCCAGATACTCTTGCCTTATAGTATCGTCAAGATACAAGCTGAACAAAGTGAGGAACAAACCACAACACTACCTCACTCTTTGATTTATCTAAAATGGTTTAGTAATCCCGTCATCATTAGCAATTACTATAACGTAACTCTACATAAGCTTTTAGTAACTTACGCTATCTGCTCTGGAAAGCCACTTTTTACAAGTACTAGCCGCAACTTATGTCCAACAATATTGTCTAAAGGCTTTCATATAATAAATAAAGCCATATGGATTTCTCGGATATACGTATTTCCGATTTATTATTTCTGCAATTCGAATATGAGATCTTTGCATGATCTACATTTCCGAAAACTGTTGTTTCTCTCCCCCCTCCCCCAGGAGAGTTTCTGCAAAGACCTGTATTCGCCCTGTTAATATCTTAGCATATAACTCATAACCAGAATTTAACAGACTCTGTTCTCATACTCTTATTGCACAGAGGTTAACAATTATTTCTTTTGTCAACCACTCTTTTGGGATACTCAGTTGTCGCCAACCCATACTGATTAAATGCAAGTGTCAGGTTTAAATACCTTCCATCCTATTTCAAGAGTTAGGCCTACACACTCATGTTATGCGTGCCAGCAGCTATCTAATCCTCTCTCCCTAAAGGTCTCTTCCAACTCCACATCTCTACTCCCTTCGTCACTAGTGCTCCTGCTTGTTCATCATCTACTTCTGAATAGAACTAAAGTTCTTTGTAATTTGCCTCCTGCTCCTAAGGCTTTCACGCCGGTGTCATATTACTTTCTGCCGGGCCATTAGCCCATGCAACGATCGTTGTTACACTGAAGATAACCTCAGATCTTGCTAAACATGGCTGGACAATGTTAGCCGTAGACCACGGCCTAATACCCCGGACAGAAAGGAATATAAACAATGTTACCTCCTCCTGCTTGCCTTAGATATTCTCGCAGTGTCCTTTTCTTCTTTATTCAAGTGCATTAAGATTCTATACTTAATTTCCTGTCTTAATTACCATAAATATCATTTTCAGTCTAGCTAATATCTCTCCCACGCCTCCTGATGAGCCTTCCTTACGACAAGTTGTGCTCTATTCCGCTTTAGTATATAGCATTCTTTACTCTCTGGAGTTCCTTTGACTAGAAAGCTATTACACGCCGGTTGATTATCCATAATGCCATATGCGATCTCCTCATTTAAAACTGTAAATCCATTTTTCCTATAATACTTCCTTTCTTCCTCAGGGCTTTGACTTCTGTCTTATGGATTACTCTCTTTACTCTTGTGTGTTACAGTCTTTGCAATGTTTACTCAAACACCAGGAATACATACAACACTTCTGACAATATAGGTACAACGTCTACAGCTCGAAACAGGTGAGTATCCTGTATAAAGTTGTCAACTTCTTGTTTACAATGACACAGTCAATAATACTTGAGAGCTCTGTAGCTGACCAGATATATTTATTAGTGTCCTTCTTTAGAAAAAGGAGTTTTGTTATCTTGAGCTCATCGAAAGTCAATAGTTCCTCAATTCCTTATACAAGTGTTAGTTCAACCTCAGTGCCTAGAACATCTTCAGTAGGTTGTCTACCAAATGTTGCATTCAAGTCTCCCACAGTAGCAAAGTAATTATTTTTATTTGTCTGGCTGTAGACCTTCTGAAGAATAAAACACGGTGCTCTCCTCCTTCGTTCGCTCCTCGGGACCAAAAGTCAGTATTCTGCCATTTATACAGCTTCTTCCATTTCGAATCTACGACTACTACACCTGGTTTTGCTATATAATTGTGCGGAACACCACTCTAAATTAGTATTTCATCCTCAAAGTCCATGGATCCCTTCAGTTTCTTTTTCGTTTTTGTTATTACCAGTTTGTTTACCTTTACCTTTTCTCCTCCATTACCTTACTTATCATTTCTGGCAGCTTTTCAGTCAGTCCTCCTCTAATGTTGCAAGTTGTTGAAATGTGAGTTCGAAATCCTGTTTCGTTTGTCTTTTCCACTGCCATGTCTACCATAATAAAATCTTTTCCGAGACATCTGATGCCGAGCAATCGAGTATTATTGTAATTTTTAATACAAGTTACCAGCCTGTAGTTAGGTAAACGAATGAACGGCATGACAGTCTTCTTGTTTTGGTACAGTACACGCACTGTGTGTTATATTTTTGAATGTATTACAAATGTTCAGTTTATATCCAACTAATACCATGTATGAACATAGCCAAATGTCTAGCTGTGGCACAAGACAGTAACTCTGGTGAACAGCCCGTGACACACAGAAAAGTGAAGTACTGGATACATTGTAGAAGTGAAGTCGTATAGACTGACTGATGGATGAAATTCCTCTCCATCAAGCTTCATTAAGCTCCTGTTGCATAAGCAGATTATAAATCCCATTTGGGAGAGTAGTATTCAGCTATGTGGTGAAATGATGCGATTAATGATGTGTGAAATGATGCAATATTTATCATAAGACAACATTATAATAGAAAACTTGAAATTTAATGTACCGGTTTTTTGTGTTTTGTGGATGTCCATAAAGAATCTGTCAGTATCCAGCTTGTGAACTTATTTGATTACTTCATGTCAAAGGTGTATTGTATAGAATACTTATTATTACAAGGATAACCAGGTAAACTATCGCACAGTATAATCGGCTGGTATTTTAGAAAATGCTTAAAACAAGGTGATTCCCTCATGCTTCTGTTGTCCAATCTTCTTATGGACAGCTCAGATATAGATATAGATAGCATGAAATGTTATCAGATGGCATATCACAACATCATTATACCTCGTATTATGTTACGCAAATGATCAAGTCTTAATATTTAACACTGAAGGTAACTTTCTAAGATATCTACATCAGTTAATTGATGATATAGCATTCTTAGACTTGACATATCCATTGAGAATCTATGTGCATAATAATATCCCCGTGTCCTATGAGATGAAAATTAATGGTAAACAAAAAGACCATAAAACAAGTTGTAGAAATAAAGTGTCTAGTTGTTTTATTGACAAGAGACAGGACAACTACCAAAATTGCTAAAACCGACAGATTAAATGCTTGCTTGACACATTCCATTTGGCACAACATAAACTTACAGTACAATAGAATACTAAAGTCTGTCAAGGCCGTGCAGAAAAGTACCACTTATAGCGATCAAAAATTTTCAAATTTATAATTTTCTGATCGAGAAGTGCGTTTGCACACAGTCAAGTCACCACCCCAGACCAGAGCAATAAATAAAGACAATTAAGAACACGTCAACCCGACGCCAGCTACGAGACAATGAGAGAACGTTAGACTTAACGCAACAAAAGAAATTGGGATCGACTTTGACAGACCAAACTCAACTCAAATTTACGACATCACATCAAACCGAACAAAAGCAGAGTCCAGTGGCACGAGTACGCAGAAATTGTAACGAAGGGACGCTGTAGGGTTAAGCCAACGCGTGTGAACGTAAGAAAGAGATACTCACTGACAAAGGATTTAGAAAGGTCTTACCAGTACGGAGACAATACAGCAAATACTCAATGAATACAAGACGACCATGTCGCACAGCATGAAAACAACTCCAGAGTGACAACTTATATTTACGACGAGAAATCGTGGAGGCAGCTCAGAACGACAGCGAGCAAGAAGTTATTAATTGGTAGAAAAAAACGAAGGGTAGTTGAACAATGAACAGGACGCAACATATTGTTAGCAAGGGAGTAACAGCGAACCTTGGTAAACACGTGAAACAAAGGTTTGACGGACAGGCGAGCAATTACTTTACATTCTTAGAAATAGTGCAATGTCCTTCGCTATGTATTTCAAGGGATGTTCAGCAGCCAACCAGAGCTTAGCATCTTCCGAAGAAACAAGTGGAGAGAACTGTTGTCATGGTGACAACTAGGGCAGCGAATCAGGGAGTCGAAAACCATAGATATTCAAAGTGGAAGGAAGCCTTGGACCTATCGGGATCATCCGAAGGCGTGGAAGACAGAAAATTGCATTGTGGTAGAAGACGTTTGATAAAAACTGTTTGCAGGGTACGCGAAGCCCTTAGTCTTAGTCTTACTCTCAGTATCTCAGTTTTTCAGTCTCAACCACAGTCTTATAAAATTTTATGTTTAGTTTATTTAATTCAGTTCTACACAAGTTTACCGCAGTAACGCGCAATTTATTTACTTAGTGCGAAGTTACCTAAGTATCGTTATACTTTCGAGTTCAATACGACAAACTTTAAAAGTACTATTCAGTTGTTCGACATCATGGAAATTAGAAACATTCACAAGTGAAGTAACATCTCGAAAATAGAACTTTTGTGTATCAACTTCGGACATTATGGTTCATATCAGAACTTGAGCATTCTAATCACGCCGACTCATGAACAATAAGAGACTCAACATTCTTAAACACAAGTGCTTAACATAACGCACATTTACGACCAAGCTAAATAGATCGTGAACAGTTACATGAAGCAGTTTTGTAATAGACATTTATTTGAACACAACCACTAATAATGGTTGCACCTACACAACACAGAACTCTATAAACTCTTAGTATAGACGGATAACACCAACGCCACACGAGAAGTAAACGGCAGACAGAAAACGACGGAGTTGAAGCTGGACGAAAACCCCAGGGAGAAGTCGACCCGTATAAACGAATTGAAGTGTCACCTGGAGCGATTACAAAGACAGCTGATTGAAGGTGAGTCTGGACCAATTAATAGGGTCAACGGACAGATACACGTTGAGCTCTAATACAACGGGACCGATAGATTCCCAATGGAATTCCTCAAGGAATTGTCGGAAATCCAAGAATTGTATTACTCTAATAATGATATTAAATGGATAGGCAAGCATTTAGAAATGGATGCAGGAATATGGTGGCGCGTGATTCCGCATCAAATATCCACATTCGAAGAAAATAAAGAGGCGTTTACCTTGAAGTATTGGGGACAGGAGCGTCAGGATAGTATTCGTGATAACCTCGAATACGGACGGTATGAGTGGAACGGACTGATTACGGCCATACAGTATATTGAAAGAATTTTATTGGAGAGCAGGCAATTGACACCCGCATTGACCGACCGTCAATTGATCAAAAAGATTTCTCGCCACTTTGGACGGGATTCGCAACTTGCCGTGATTACACGTGGGATTACGACAATACCAAATTTCGAAGCGCTAATCTCTGAGTACACGTACATTCAACCGTGTAACGAAAATAACCGTAGGTTGCATTACAGGCCTATTGACGGGGAGAGAGTAAACAGTCGGAGGGGAGAAGACTTTCACAACAAAAGTGAAACGGGTCAGAAACGAGTTTGGAATGAACGAACACAAAGAAACCGTTATGACAATAAGCAGTTCGTCAACACTGTGAACACTATGGAATTTAATGGCCAAGGTGCAAGTACAAGTGGCGCGGTCAATGACGCTACCCCAAGAGGAAGTACCAGTGACAATAATAACAAAAAAAAAAACACCCCGACACAGTGAATGAGATAGCTATTTTAAACAACCCCGGTTCGTTCAACAACGTAAATATTTTGTTACCGGATTTGAGAAGTGATTTATTACAAGAAGAGGATGAAGAAATTGTCAAACAAATAGTAAAGTGCCCGGAAATAATCATTAAATTTAATAATGATATTACCGTATCGGCTTTAATTGATACCGGTAGCGTGATCAATGGCTTATCAGAAGCCTGGTTCAACAATAACAAGAAAAACATCGAGCCTTATGAAATATTACCAATGACAAATACTCTTATTATAAGTGCTGTAAGGAATAAGTCAAAACTAATTAGAAAACAAATACTATGTGACATTGAAATTGACGGTGTTAAAAACGAGTGTGTATTCTTAATCATACCAGAACTTATTAAACCTTGTATACTAGGAATAAGCTTCTTACAAGAAATGGGATGTCGTATCGACATTGGAAATAGAAGAATCGAATTAAAAAATAAAGCTGATGATAAATGGAGTACGCTGTACCAATCATGAATATTGAATTGCTGAATAGTGAAGAGGAAGAAGAGATTCTGCGGTGCATCGACGAGAAGATAGAAAGTATAGATTGTAAGGATGAAGGAATATTGGAACGTCTGAGGGAAATATTAATAAGAAATAGGAATGTATTTAGGGAATGTCCAGGACGAATATAAGGGTACTCACACGAATTTCAGGTTACGGACAGGACGCCTTACTTTCAAAGAAGTTGGCCTGTGCCGCTTGCCTACAAGGACAAGGTGGATGATGAGATCAACCGGATCCTGCGATACGGGGTGATTGAACGCTGCAGCAGCCCTATGTCAACCCACTCGTCACGGTGATCAAAAAGGATAGAAGGGTTCACCTGTGCCTTGACGCAAGAAAAGTGAACAGTGTGACTATACCACACTACGAAGGCGTTTCCCCGATAAATGAGATATTAGCGAGATGTAGTGAAATGCGATACCTATCGACAGTCGATCTATCCAGCAGTTTTTGGCAAGTTCCATTAAAACCAGAATGCCGAAACTTTACAGCATTCATGTATGAGGGCAGGTGCTGCCGGTTCACAGTGACACCATTCGGACTCAGTACCAGTTCTGCTGCGCTGACACGAGGATTGGGTGTAGCATTAGAAGATGAAATTAAAAGGAATACAATAATATACGTAGATGATTGTCTATGTTATTCCAACAGCATCGAAGCACACTTGGAACACTTGGAAGCGTTATTAAACAATCTTAATGAAGCGAACTTAACCGTCAACAAATCACAATTCTTCAGGCAGGAGATCTCGTACCTTGGATACCGACTAACGACACGGGGAATCCAAGCAACAGAAGACAAGGTAAAAGCCATTATGAAATTCCCTATGCCCAAGAACGACCTAACTTTTACAATCGCTTTACGAGTAAGTACGCAGAGACGACTCAACCGTTACACGAGTTATTAAAGAAAGGACGCAAGTTTTCTTGGACAACCGAGTTAAATGATTGCTTTCAGAAAGTCAAGAATTTATTTGTGGAGACTGTAATTTTAGAATTCCCACGACCAAACCAGAGGTATTACATGCAGTGTGACGCTAGCAATTTTGCGTACGGTGGCCAACTCTATCAACTCGACGAAGAAGGGAAGATTGGCGTGATTGCTTTCACTAGCAAGACATTTAAAGGTGCGGAACGGAACTATTATACAACAGAGAAAGAACTCTTGAGTATTGTTCGATGTTTAGAGAAATTCCGTATGTATATCCTAGGCCAACCTTTAACTATAATCACCGACAATAAGGCATTAACTTTTATGCATAAATGTCACCTGAATAATTCACGAATCACACGATGGATTCTCGCAGTGCAAGAATACAAATGCGACATCATTCATTGTAAAGGTAAAGATAATGTAGTCGCAGATATTTTGAGCAGATACCCAACCGACGCGAAACCTGATGAGGTCAATGACGACACGCATGAATACCTAATCAACCATTTAATTATTAAAATGAACCATGATGTAAGTAAGATCATCAAAGACATTGGGAGACACCAGCTTGATGACAATAAACTTAAGATAATTATTGACAAGATCAAGGACGAAAATTTAGGTCAAGAGCTAAGCAAATTTTATAAGTATGTTAGTAATAAATTGTATAGACGACAACGAAATGAACGGAAGTTGTACGTACCTAGTAATGTATCTAATAATTTAATTGCGGAGATTCATCGGATGTATGGACATCTGGGACCAAAAAAGTGCATAAAAATGTTGCAAGAGCACTTTACATTTTATCAGATGTTGAGGAAAGTAAAAGCTTACATTCGAACGTGTGACACTTGCCAGAAATGCAAGGACACTAATAACAAAATGTTATTTGGAGGAACTAGAGCTGTAGTACCTGCAGCGAAAGGAGATCTTATCAGCGCAGATTACTATGGACCCCTACCGACGGGAGCAGGAGGTGTTAAGTATTTACTTGTGATAGTGGACAACTTCACAAAATACGTCAAGTTGTTTACGCTACTGAGAGCAACAACTACCACGACATTACGAAGGGTGAAGACTTACTGCGAGGAATTTGGGCAACCGAAGGCCATTCTGACCGATAACGGAACTCAATTCACCTCAAAGAAATGGGTCAATGGACTAAAGGAATTAAATATACAGCCGAAATATACAGCGATACGGAATCCTTGTGCCAACCTAGCCGAAAGGATCAACCGACAGCTTGGCAATCTTGTGCCGGTGTTTGCCTAACCCGGCGGTCGAAGGTTTTATAAAATTGGTTTTAAAATAAATGCGAGTATCAGTGTCGGTTAGCGCGACGATATTTGGACGGCACTGTTGAATCCGACTGCGCCGTCTGGCGGTGGAATTTTGCTGTGGCCTGTGCTGTAAGTGCAGGTCAGTTCGACTGCAGCAGCCACAGAGAAATCAACAGACTCTCCACACCGAACCGACATCATTACGTAGTTGTTTCTTCTGCACTAATGGCAAGCTAAACTTACGAGACTTCCCGGTAAGTAATCATAGCATCTTATAGTATGCGTCAAAAATAATTAAATTATTTAACGTAAATGTATGCAGCCGTATGCGAAAGACGAATGTATTTGGTGCGATCGGGCAGTGTGTGTTGTAAAAGATTTATTCAATGTTCAGTATATACAGCTCATATTCTTTTCTCAATTATTATAATACAAGAGTCACTGTAATTATTTGGTAAAGCATTATGTAAATTTCTAAGCTAAAGTCAGTGCGTATGGATGGAGTTGAATTGTGCAAGGTAGGCACGTGCATGCAACAGACTGCACGAGTGTTCTTTTTAAGTAATTATGGCAGTTAAAATAAATTGTGAGACCACCCTCAGATGAAACACTATTAATATTTTGTTTGTGTATAACGGTAACTGCATTTAATGTGGTCATTTTTTGGCAAATTGCAATAATTGTGCCACCACGTGGCAAGCCCGACTTGTCCAGTTATGTCGGCGCTGGTTGAAGCAAGTGCTAGTGACTTTTATTAGACACTCTTTAATGTCATTTTTTTTTGTAATCTAGTGCATTCATTGTCACCTTGCTGACTTGATTATTCTCTGGCCATTTAAAAAAAAAAACAGAAACAGAAACTTTATGCTTTTATCTTGAGTTGGTTGGAAGACCCGTTCTGAGGTTATTACCTGGAACTAGGGTGGACATTTTTACGAACAGCATTCTAATCTTTTGTGAATTCCCAGGGTTCTCGTCTTAGTCGGAGATTCTGGTTTAGGCTGATGTAACTACACCTTCATCAGCCATGAGCCATCACATACACGCCTGTTCGGAAGAGGGAGTCTGTTGAACAACCACAAGATACATCACATGCTCACGATTAAGGTGATATGAACTCTTTTTATTTTCGTTGGCCGGGCCTGCCGTTCACCTGATTTACAAATTAATTTTTCTTTTGAAACCATGTGCCCACGCGGCTAGACAGTCTGCTCTGGGGTGTGTCAGCTGAACACTCATTATGAACATCATGTGACTTTTATAATTTAACTCCATAAATCTAAGTACTATGTTTGTAATTGTGTGCTGCACTGGGGGAGCGTGCCAGAGTTTTTTTTGTGGGCATATACTGATTAATTTTTGACCTTGTAAAAGCATATACTGATTAATTTTTTGACCTTGTAAAAGCATATTGATGCCACTAATTCTTGTCAGTTGAATTAAATCATTTTTATTAAGGAGCAATTACTGATACATGTATCCATCTGGATTTGTAAAACAAAATTAACATTTTAGAAACTCATACCAATTGCTTAAAATCAGGTGATGAGGGTTTTTTCCCATTTATATGCTGTCTAAGAAACTTAAAGATTTTCATATGCTCATAATGGGCCAATTATCAGATGCTATCTATACATATGGGCAGTCCGGTCTCTCTTTATGCTTTGTTAGTGAATATCATCCTTTTGGGGGTTTTTAATTATTTAAATTAATGGAAATTAATGAATTATGGTGACTGGAAGTTGAACATTTATGATTGCCGGTCTTGGGGCTTTGCAGAAACACTGCCTGTCGGGCAGGTCGAACATGGGTATTCTAAGGGTATTAGGTGTCTATAATATGTGTATATAATTATGAGTGTATGTGTCTTTATGTTTCTGTACGTGATGTCAATGTTAAGTTTTAGTAACAAAGGGGGGGAGATTATATAATTACGGAATGTTGCTTGATATATATATATATATGTATATATGGATATATAGATCTTGTCTATTGACACAATTAAGGACATGTGAATATTATTTATTTATTATGTATTTTGTGGGTTATTGCTGATTGCCATGTGATAATTATGTGATTTGTAGGATATTTACATGTAACGAATTATGGGGGCAACAATAAAAAGAATGTTATTGTTAATTAACAGCTGAGTTTAATTGCAAGTCCCGTCATACTGGACCCAGCGCATTTTTGGCTTCTCTAGGCTCTGGCCTAGTTTTAAATAACTTGTGGCTTCTCTTTCAAAAAAAAATATAAATACAAAAAAAATAAATACAAAAAATTTTTTTTTATATACAGCATAAAAAGGAAAGAGGGGTTACAAATGGTAGCAGAGCGTGGTTCATTCTAGGGTTGAACCGTTGGGTCCTTGGTTGTGACGGGCTTGCAAACTCGGAAATACTATGCTATTGTTATGACATTGTTTTTTTAGGTATATGCCCATGTAGGCTAGTTTAGGTTGTATAACTTGTGAGTCTGGTCGCACCACTGGGGCGGGTATTTGTGGTCGGAAAATTTGAGAGGTTGAACTGCCGGGGGGTCTCAAGCGTTGCCTGGGTGATAGAATGTTGCTGATTCGAGGTCGGAGTTTAGCGTGTGACATTGCCGGGATGCGGTATGGCCCGATCGGAGGTCGGTACCGTTACCGACTAAATTCCCGAATTAAGAATACTGACTACTAGTTTGTGTCGGTGAGTTATGTGTTGGTGAGACGTGTGTGTCGGATTGATGTTTGATGTTATGTATGTTCAGTATTGTTGGTTGTTGCTTGTCTCCTTCGGTGGTGTTAGTAGGTGGTTCGGAAGTAGGCCAGGTCTCCGCAGCGCTAGAGAACCCGGGGGTCCTCTTGATGGAAGAACAGTACTCAAGGTTTTCCCAGTTCAGTATTTGGTGTTTTCATGTTTTTGGATTGTTGTGTGTGTTGTGCGAATAATTAGAGCATTGGCGGCATGAGTGTGATAAATCCCGACCTATTTCTGAAAAACAAGTTAGAGTTTGAAATTAAGTCCCGGGGTGGGAGGCCCCAAGGGGATGTCGTTTCCTTGAGGAAGCAATTAAGGGACGCCCTCTCCTCCGGAGGGGCGACGTCGCTTGTAAAAATTACTGATGTGACAGCGGAGCTCGAGTTGTGCCAGGAGAAGTGGGGAGAGTTGCGGGAGGTGATGGAAGATTTTGAGTCGGCCCCTTCCAGCCTCAGGGCGAGACAGAGAGTGCGTCAACGAGCGGAACATCTGCAACATCGACTGGAGAACTTGTCCGCACAAACTACGATTGCTGAAGTCAACGCCACGCTGAAGCTGATTTCGGAACAGGTGGCGGAAGCATTGCGGAATTTCGAGCCCGTGAAGTCTCCGCCTTCCGTGAGCTCTCCCCAGCCTCCTGATTTGGACATAGGACAGACGCCGAGTCCGCCGGCCCAATTGCCGACGTTCTCGGGCGGATCGAGTGTTTCATACAACAAGTTACCTAACCCCCTTTCTTCCATTATCCAGCAGCTTCCGGTCGTTGATGGACTGGACGTGGATAAGTTGATGGCTTTCTTTAGAATTTTGTTTCAGCTGTCCGACTTCCCGGGGATGTCGGATGGCACCCTACTCGAGCTCGTGTATCCCTACTGTCGGGGGTCCATGGCTGAGCGGGTCGCGCAAACTATACGAGGTGGCGGCAGTGTGACGTCTTTCCATCGGGGGGTGTTGGACGCATGCGTGCCTGGCCGATTGCGGGAGCAGCTGCAGCATAAACATTGTTATCGGGTGCAAGCCCATGGCGAGAATTTTGCTGAGTTTGCGCGTAATATCCGCTAAGCTGTCCGGATTTTAGGGTTGGGACTGCCCGAGATCGAAGTAGTACAGATGATCTTCGAAGGGATCACTCCCCAGGAGAGGTCGCGTTTAATTTTTGCTGAGCGACCGCGCAGCTACGAAGACCTCGATAAGATGTGTGTGTTATCCCGGGCCATACAAGCAATTGATGAGTCCCGTGGGCCAGTAAGGGCTAGTCCGGGCGAGTCTCGAGTGGTGGAACGACGGGTCGTTCAGTCCCAACCCCGACCAGAAAGAACCACCGGCGATCGAGGTGGACCGTTGAGAGGCGTGGTTTGTTTTCGTTGTCGAAGACAGGGGCATGTTGCCCGCGATTGTACGGAGGGTGGTCTGCGTCCAACGCTTCCCCCGAGGGTCCGGTCTCCAAAAAACTAAGTTACCAGGGGAGGACAAGTCGGAGGTTGTCTTCCCCTCGTCCTAAGACTTTTCGGTATTCAAGTGCCTCCAGGCAAAGGATAGGTCTTGACTCTTCTGGTATCAAGGTCCTTGCTACTGTCCCGCAAAAGGCTTCTGTATGCCCCTTCCTGTCGCTCGAGGTAAAGAAGGGTCAACTCAGAGCGTTAGTTGACTCCGGGTCAGCCCGATCTATCATCTCATCTCGAGTATGTGCGGACCTCGAAAAGCAGGGCTTAATAAAAGGGTCGGATCGGTCGTCCGTAGTATGCTGGACTGCTTCACGGGAAATCCTGCCCATCTCCCGGGTGATTTCCTTTAAATTCAAGATCGATGGTTTTTCTTGGGTGTGGCCTTTTCTGGTTTCTCCGGCTCTGGGAGTTGATTGTATTGTGGGTGCCGATTTCATCGCTAAAAGTGGTCTCGTGTTGGACATCCATGGGCACCAGTGTTATTTCAAATTTAATCGGGACGTTGTTATTCCTTTTCTTGGATACCAGGGAGCTAAGGGAGGTATCCAAGAGGTCGCTTGTCCCGATTCTGCACGAGATCATCTCACTCCCGCCCAGCAGAGAGCCTTGGACCGACTGTGTGAGGAATTTCCGTCAGTATTAACTCCTAAGTTGGAACTCACACATTTACTAGAATATAAAATTCGTCTGACTGATTCTAAGATAGTGAGGTCACATCCATACAAATTCGCCCCTCCGAAAATGGCCGTTCTGAGGGAGAAGGTTCAAGAGCTGTTAGAGCAAGGGGTCATTGAACCTTCTAATTCCAGTTATGCCAGTCCAGCGTTCCTGGTAACCAAGCCTGGGGGTAAGCACCGTATGGTGATTGATTACCGTAAATTGAACGCTAACATTGAGGTGGATTCGGTTCCCCTTCCGGATCTCCACTCGGCTTTCGATTGGTTTAGTGAGGCCAAGTACTTCACCATGATTGATCTTAACGCTGCATATCACCAAATCCCTTTATCCAAGGAGAGTAGACCTTACACTGCGTTCTGCGTCCCGTGGAATTTGTACCAATACACGCGGGTCCCTATGGGTGGGTGGGCGCTCAAACCCTCACGCGTCTGCTTGACCTGGTGTTTCAAGACGTAAAATTTAAATTTATTTTCAACTATTTGGACGACTTGCTGGTCTACAGCAAAACGTATGATGAACATCTATGTCATCTAAGGGAGGTGATGTGCAGGCTGAGAAGCGCGGGCCTCACGGTTAATCCGGAGAAAGTGCGAATTGCACAGGAGAGTATATCATTTCTGGGGCATCTGGTCTCGCACCGAGGTGTTACCGTGGACCCTGAAAGGACCCAGGGTATCCGGGATTTTCCCCCGCCTAGGGATGCCAAGGGCATCGCCAGGTTCGTGGGTATGGTTAACTTTTACAGACGGTTTATCCCTAATGCAGCAGAGATAGCTGCACCTTTAAATGAATTGAGAAAGAAGGGGGCTAAATTTGTGTGGGGTAAGAGCCAGCAGAAGGCTTTCGAAACTTTGAAGGAAGCTATCATCTCCCCACCGGTGCTGCGGATGCCGGATTTTTCTCAGCCGTTTATCTTGCAGACGGACGCGAGTTCGGTGGCGCTCGGGGCGGTTCTGTCCCAAGTCGTTGATGGTGCTAGGCAGCCTGTGGCCTTTATTTCCCGAGCATTGACCCAGCAGGAAAGGAAGACGTCAGTCTATGAGCTAGAGTGTTTAGCTGTTGTATACGCTCTAGATAAGTTCAGGCGTTTTCTGGAACACGCTGAGTTCCTGCTCGAGACCGACAATCAGGCTCTCTCCTGGCTTCTTGCTCATCCCCGGCAGCTGGGTAAAATTGGTAGATGGGTGGTCAAGATCTCATCCTTTAAGTTCAAGGTGCAACACATTAGGGGAACTCAAAATGTAGTTGCCGATGCTTTGTCACGAATGTTTTCCCAGCCCAGTGAAGTCCAAACTGAGCAACCCTGTTCCGTTCTACTAGACTTTCCGTTAGCCTTCACTGATGTGTTACCCCATCAGTTGAACGATGAAGAGCTGGGTCCTATCATCCAGAATATAAAGGAGGGTAATGCGCAGGCCCCGTACTTCTTGTCCAAGGGCGTCCTGTGTTGTAGAGAAAGAAAGGGACGTGCCCCTAAGATCGTGCTGCCTAGCAAGTTAGGGCCCATGGTCTTCAGTTATTATCATAATTCCCCAGTAGGAGGCCACAAGGGAATTTCGAAGACCATTTCCAGTATCAGAAGTCATTTCATCTGGAAGGGCATGGATAGGGACATCGCTACGAGGGTTAAGAGCTGTCATCTGTGTGGCTTGAGTAAACCTGCCCAGAACACTAAGTTAGGGTTGTTGTCATCGGACGTGGCGAGCAGACCGATGGAGAAGTTATTCATCGACTACGTGGGACCCTTCCCGCGTAGCAAGTCAGGTAATGCTTACCTACTTGTCTGTGTGGATGCTTTTTCGAAGTTTGCCTGGCTACTGCCCTTACGGCAGGCAACAGCTCGTTTAACCATAAGCGCGCTTCAGAACCATGTTTTTCAGAATTTCGGTCTTCCGACCATCATTGTCTCCGACAATGGCCCACAGTTCATTTCGGGTGAGTTCCGGCGAATGTGTTTCGCCAGCGGAATCAGACATGTAACCACTTCCCCGTATTACCCACAGCCGTCCCATGCGGAGAGATTCAATAGGAATCTCAGGTCCGCACTCATTGCTTATCATGCGGAGCAACAGACAACCTGGGACCAGAATCTGAAGTGGTTGCAGCTAGCTTTGAACACGGCCCTGCATAACAGTCATAAGGCCGTGCCCTTTGAGATCATGTTTGGATTCTCGGCCGCACTCCCGTTGACTAACTTGTGGAATATTGATGATCTTCTACCATGGGAGCCCGATAATGGAACTGCAGAGAGATGGAGGGAGGCTCGGAAGAATTTGCTGCGAGCGCACGAGCGAGTCCGTCGACGATACAATCAGGGGTGAATTCCTAACCCCTTTCAGACCGGCGACTGGGTCTACTGTCAAAGCCATCCGATCAGCTCAGCTGTGGACAAGAGAGCCGCTAAGTTATGCTATCGTTGGTCGGGGCCATATCGTATCCTGGGGTTCGCGTCGCCCGTGACGGCTCGGTTGGAAGAGCCGGGTGGTAATCCTAAGGAGATTACTACGCATATATCAAAATTGAAACTATGTAGAAAAGGGTAAACGGGCTGACAAGGGGGGGGGAATGATTGGTGGTCTCTGTGTGAGTAGGGATTTTGTCATTTTAAAAGGGTGTGCTCCAGGGGTATTATCGAGAATGATAGGGTAGCGGGTAGATCTTTCCCACAGTCCCAGTGGGGTTCGTCTACTTCAGGGACGCGCCCCTGCCTGCGCGAGCCTTGGCTTTCTCCAATTGTCCTTATGTCCGGAGGGAGCCATGTCCTTACCTTTAGTCCCAGCTCATGACCTTCAATGATCCTTGACCTTTCACCTTCCGATTTTCCTAACCTTCCCCTTTGAAAAAAAAAAAATTTAGAAAAGCAACAAAAAGGAGTTGGAGAGAGGGAAGACAACAACGAGGGGCTCAGGGGCGGTTGTGCGCTCTGGGGCCTTCCTTGTTGTTCACATGCCCTTGGAGCACACATGTAAAACTTATTTGTATATTGGATAAGTGTCATATTAACAAGTAGCATGGCTTTGCGCCCGGTCCAGAGTGAGGACCATTGCATCATGGAGGCCATCATTTCCCTTTTCCCTTGCCCCGTGCCGTGACGGTATTGTTTAGAATGGGTGTCGTATTAGAGAATCCCCCCCGTAGGAATATAGGGCAGATGGCCCTGTTAAGGTGGCAGTCGTGTTCTGGCTTGAGTGGACAAGCCTCAGGAGGTCGGAACTCAGGGAGCTCCCGAACTTTCTTTCGTCTTTCTTCTCTGTTCCTCTTTGCTGTGGGCTGGCCCTGATCAGGTCAGCGTGCAGCACCCACACACTTACACACTACACGTCTTCTTTCGTCTCTTTCGTTTTCCTTCTGAGCCTCTGTTCTCCTGAGAGCAAGTGCTGCTGGGCCGCCGTAATCACGAGACCACTAGCTTGTTTTGGGAAGTGGGGTACACTGCAGGGTACCCTCCCTGAGTTTAACTGTAGGGCAACCAGGTTGCCCTTTCGGGGTGGGTGTGTGCCGGTGTTTGCCTAACCCGGCGGTCGAAGGTTTTATAAAATTGGTTTTAAAATAAATGCGAGTATCAGTGTCGGTTAGCGCGACGATATTTGGACGGCACTGTTGAATCCGACTGCGCCGTCTGGCGGTGGAATTTTGCTGTGGCCTGTGCTGTAAGTGCAGGTCAGTTCGACTGCAGCAGCCACAGAGAAATCAACAGACTCTCCACACCGAACCGACATCATTACGTAGTTGTTTCTTCTGCACTAATGGCAAGCTAAACTTACGAGACTTCCCGGTAAGTAATCATAGCATCTTATAGTATGCGTCAAAAATAATTAAATTATTTAACGTAAATGTATGCAGCCGTATGCGAAAGACGAATGTATTTGGTGCGATCGGGCAGTGTGTGTTGTAAAAGATTTATTCAATGTTCAGTATGTACAGCTCATATTCTTTTCTCAATTATTATAATACAAGAGTCACTGTAATTATTTGGTAAAGCATTATGTAAATTTCTAAGCTAAAGTCAGTGCGTATGGATGGAGTTGAATTGTGCAAGATAGGCACGTGCATGCAACAGACTGCACGAGTGTTCTTTTTAAGTAATTATGGCAGTTAAAATAAATTGTGAGACCACCCTCAGATGAAACACTATTAATATTTTGTTTGTGTATAACGGTAACTGCATTTAATGTGGTCATTTTTTGGCAAATTGCAATAATTGTGCCACCACGTGGCAAGCCCGACTTGTCCAGTTATGTCGGCGCTGGTTGAAGCAAGTGCTAGTGACTTTTATTAGACACTCTTTAATGTCATTTTTTTTTTTGCAATCTAGTGCATTCATTGTCACCTTGCTGACTTGATTATTCTCTGGCCATTTAAAAAAAAAAAACAGAAACAGAAACTTTATGCTTTTATCTTGAGTTGGTTGGAAGACCCGTTCTGAGGTTATTACCTGGAACTAGGGTGGACATTTTTACGAACAGCATTCTAATCTTTTGTGAATTCCCAGGGTTCTCGTCTTAGTCGGAGATTCTGGTCTAGGCTGATGTAACTACACCTTCATCAGCCATGAGCCATCACATACACGCCTGTTCGGAAGAGGGAGTCTGTTGAACAACCACAAGATGCATCACATGCTCACGATTAAGGTGATATGAACTCTTTTTATTTTCGTTGGCCGGGCCTGCTGTTCACCTGATTTACAAATTAATTTTTCTTTTGAAACCATGTGCCCACGCGGCTAGACAGTCTGCTCTGGGGTGTGTCAGCTGAACACTCATTATGAACATCATGTGACTTTTATAATTTAACTCCATAAATCTAAGTACTATGTTTGTAATTGTGTGCTGCACTGGGGGAGCGTGCCAGAGTTTTTTTTTTACTCTTAAATATTTTTGATATAGAGACAAGAGTCATTACACTATTCACTATAAAATTTAAGTCACATGTTAGGGGTTCTGTTCCGGGTGGTTCAGAACGGGTTTATATTTTAATTTCCTTTTGGTTTAACATGTAAGGGCTGGGGGTTTCGTTTTCAGGCTGTTTTCTGGGGGTAAAAGGGGACATAGTTTTTTTGTCAGGCACATGTTCATTCAGTTTAAGGCAGGTTTGATTCCGGTCACATATGGTCGGGTACATGCTGGCGCGCTCCCACATCTGCTAGGATACAACAGTCGGTTATTATAAAATCAATTATACACAGCATCTGGCTTTAACAGAAAGGAAATTTTATATTTTGTGGGCATATACTGATTAATTTTTGACCTTGTAAAAGCATATACTGATTAATTGTTTTGACCTTGTAAAAGCATATTGATGCCACTAATTCTTGTCAGTTGAATTAAATCATTTTTATTAAGGAGCAATTACTGATACATGTATCCATCTGGATTTGTAAAACAAAATTAACATTTTAGAAACTCATACCAATTGCTTAAAATCAGGTGATGAGGGTTTTTTCCCATTTATATGCTGTCTAAGAAACTTAAAGATTTTCATATGCTCATAATGGGCCAATTATCAGATGCTATCTATACATATGGGCAGTCCGGTCTCTCTTTATGCTTTGTTAGTGATTATCATCCTTTTGGGGGTTTTTAATTATTTAAATTAATGGAAATTAATGAATTATGGTGACTGGAAGTTGAACATTTATGATTGCCGGTCTTGGGGCTTTGCAGAAACACTGCCTGTCGGGCAGGTCGAACATGGGTATTCTAAGGGTATTATGTGTCTATAATATGTGTATATAATTATGAGTGTATGTGTCTTTATGTTTCTGTACGTGATGTCAATGTTAAGTTTTAGTAACAAAGGGGGGGAGATTATGTAATTACGGAATGTTGCTTGATATATATATATATATATATATTATAACGGAACCAAATATTAACTATTTGGGGCTATATGTTTACCGCATGCTGAAACCATATTTAAATAAAAATTAACAGTTAAAACTCCATTTGAATGTAGCGCATTGAAAATAATTCTGTGTAAAGCAACGCACACGTGGTCGTTATGTAATCAGTTCGCTGTACAAGGAAGCGACCACACCCAAACTGTTAATTATTAATATCTCGGAAACTAATAAATAAAGGCGAAATCTAACATAGCCAAAATGTTTGCCGAGATATTAATAATGATGTGTGCAAATTTGATGCAATATAATTAACAAATGTAAGAGTTAATTAAAATAATTAAATAACTTCTGTTAAAATAGAGTTACAGTAAAGAGATTTTAGTATATTGTAAAGATAATAATTTGTGACAGATTGTATATTTTAGATTTCACACAACTTGATTTGCAACCAAGTTATTGCAAAATTAAATAAGTACAGGATATCCTTAGCGACAAAGTGGTTCCGGCGGATAATTAAATATTAGATAATAATTCTATTCTCCGTCTGTGGGAACCAGACTGCATTCTCACGGACTAAGGGAATTCTAAATTTTATGTGGTAGGGAGAGTGTTCGACCAATGAAATCATTTCATGCAGCCCCGGCCAGTGCGATGTTTTCTGGTGGAAAAATCACTCTTCTGTCAGTACTCACGAAGTTAAGACGTAGTCCTTCGATCGTCTAGTAGCCAAAGCGGTGAAGATCAACAAGAAAACTCTACGTGGTCAACACACACGCAATTACGAACACACTAACTACAGATCATCTGTATAGCTCGTAATTGCTACGTAAAGGCGAGATACTCTTCAGGACATCAACTAAGCTTATTGTGTACTACCAGATAGTCATAAGCACGCAAGAGATCCACCCGACTTCAAGACCAGACTTCAAGAATACAGCAGAGAGGCCGTCTAAATCATTGGTTAACAGCTGACGAGCAGAGCGACCGCCCGAACGAAGCACACACACACACACACTGACGTGCAACGTGCGAATCGACGAGGGATAGGAAGCAGTTCCAGCAGACAGCAGCAGACGTTAAAATATTCACAAACAGCAGGGAAGCAGAGTGTTGCCGAATTTTGAACTCCACGACCGAATCCAGCAGTTCTAAGCAGATTACTTTCTCTAACCAAGGACTCGAATCGACGAGGGACAAATCGGGACGACATCCTCTTCAGTAACAGGAAAGCAAAATTCACTTATTTATTTTTCAGATCAAATTTTCTATTTGTCAATTAAAACATTGTAATTCAAATAATTCAGGTGCCAAACAAACAAAAAGCAAAGACTCTAGTAATTAAAAAGTAAATTCGTTGTGATAATCTGTATAGCAGTTTAAGGCTTTAGTAAGTTATAGTTAAGAAATAGAAGTAGTATAAAAGCGCTATACAAATCTTAACTGACATTCTAATCTTAGATCATACTGCAGTAGATCAGAAGTAGAATCACTAGAAATGAAATAACGTGAACTAGACTGTCACGTCTAATTTATTTTAACTAATTATTCAAATTAATTTTAGAGTTTTATATTTTGTTTCATGAACACTTACATTCAAATTAATTAAATAAATTTAATTAAATTCAAATCAATTAATAAAGTCAAATTTAAATTGCAATTAACTCGCAAAGAACGAGTTCAGTTTCTTTCAACTATTAGACAATCGAAAAACATCGATTCATTGTATAGACTATAAGAAAATTCATAACATTATAACCATTCTATTCTTGTGTGTTGTTGGTGTAATAAACAACGTTTTATTACCCCATATAACAGTGTTTTATTCTTGTACGATAAAGCCTACCAGTCTCACAAAACTCTCCCCCTTTAAAGTAACCCATTATGTGTGTTGTTGTAATAATTTGAGATTACTAGCTTGCGAACTTCAAATCCAAAATCCACACGCCCTAGTCGGAAGAATCTGCAAGATCAGACAGCAGGTGGGTACTCACACACAACATTACATTACAATAACGCATAGTAGTGTAGTTATAATATATATATATGTATATATAGATCTTGTCTATTGACACAATTAAGGACATGTGAATATTATTTATTTATTATGTATTTTGTGGGTTATTGCTGATTGCCATGTGATAATTATGTGATTTGTAGGATATTTACATGTAACGAATTATGGGGGCAACAATAAAAAGAATGTTATTGTTAATTAACAGCTGAGTTTAATTGCCAGTCCCGTCATACTGGACCCAGCGCATTTTTGGCTTCTCTAGGCTCTGGCCTAGTTTTAAATAACTTGTGGCTTCTCTTTCAAAAAAAATATAAATACAAAAAAAATAAATACAAAACAATTTTTTTTTATATACAGCATAAAAAGGAAAGAGGGGTTACAATCTATTTCGGATTTTCGTACATAATCAACACACCAAATGGTCACAGTACGTAAGAACAATTGAGGCATGCATAAACGAAGTGTATCATGAGACAATCGAAATAACTCCTCATTAAGCGCACCTAGGTAAAAAGACAACTCGAGCATGGGAAAAATGCTTAGCTAAGAGAGTTATTGATATTAAGGGAAAATTTAATAGCAACATATTTGTAAAAATTAAAAAAAAAGAGAGAAAAGCATGCAAGACGCAGCAATGAAAGCAAGAAGATTACGAAATTCGCAACTGGCGACAAAGTATTGATAAGAACTTATTATCAATCTGACGCTACACTGAAGAAGATTGATATATTCTTTGAACTTTTTTCCGGACAGTATAGAATTAACCGAATCCTCGGAGATGCCACGTACGAGCTTGTTGATTGCGACAACAACAATAAGGTGCGAGGAAAATTTAATATACGGCAAATCAAGAAGTACTATGAGCAGGCGGAAAAAGTACAAGTTACGCAGTGATGTGGAAGTAATGTTGACAGTTAGATGGCTGAGGGGGAGCACATGTACTAGGTGATTGTCCCGCGAAGCCAGTCCAACTAGCTAAAGAATAAAACGTGTAACATAATATCATGTGTGATTTAAACTTCATGTAATTCTTTAGATCACGATGTATTTAATTAACGACACGAGTCAGATATCAAGTAACCAATGTCTATAAAGCATCTTGATAACATGATAACACGTGCCGTAAATAAAAATATACTTATGGTGCAGAACTTTGATTAAATATGCAGCAATAAATTGCTGAAGATAAAGTGAACACGTGAATGGACACATAGAATAAGCGAATAGCATAGAATCAACAATTCAAGTGTGAAGTTGATCATTTACATTACAATGAGATAGAATGAATTCTTAGTTGTTCATAGATTGTGTATATATCTTATTAATTAGTATGAACGATAATAATATGGGTTGCAAGTTGATATATACTGATGATTAATAATTCTATGTAGGTGTTTATTGTTTAGCAATTGTAGTCTGTGGGACACTTGAAATGAGTTAAAGATATTGTTTATTGTAGTGTGATTAACATAATATATGATTAATTGAATTTAATGTTACCAGATCGTCATCTTATTCATTATATTGTATGTATATAGCATAGGAGACCAAAAACAAAGTGTCTAATGATTAGACATAAGTATTTATTGTATCTTCATTTATTGTTATGAAACAATGTTGTATGATCAATTTACACACGTATATTATGTAAAATACGTTCATTCTTGCTCAGATGTGTAGCAATAAATTCCTGTACCCAATTAAGACCAAAAGATAGGGAATATCTATCAATACACGCCATACAAAGGAAAGTAGGTCACCCAACCATGGAAGTTCCCAAAGAAGACGGACGTCCACGACGAGGACAGAGCGCGGAAATTGGATCAGATTGTCTCCTGCGGACCCAACATCCAATCCAATTTCGGGACGCTATAGCGATCAAAAATTTTCAAATTTATAATTTTCTGATCGAGAAGTGCGTTTGCACACAGTCAAGTCACCACCCCAGACCAGAGCAATAAATAAAGACAATTAAGAACACGTCAACCCGACGCCAGCTACGATACAATGAGAGAACGTTAGACTTAACGCAACAAAAGAAATTGGAATCGACTTTGACAGACCAAACTCAACTCAAATTTACGACATCACATCAAACCGAACAAAAGCAGAGTCCAGTGGCACGAGTACGCAGAAATTGTAACGAAGGGACGCTGTAGGGTTAAGCCAACGCGTGTGAACGTAAGAAAGAGATACTCACTGACAAAGGATTTAGAAAGGTCTTACCAGTACGGAGACAATACAGCAAATACTCAATGAATACAAGACGACCATGTCGCACAGCATGAAAACAACTCCAGAGTGACAACTTATATTTACGACGAGAAATCGTGGAGGCAGCTCAGAACGACAGCGAGCAAGAAGTTATTAATTGGTAGAAAAAAACGAAGGGTAGTTGAACAATGAACAGGACGCAACAGATTGTTAGCAAGGGAGTAACAGCGAACCTTGGTAAACACGTGAAACAAAGGTTTGACGGACAGGCGAGCAATTACTTTACATTCTTAGAAATAGTGCAATGTCCTTCGCTGTGTATTTCAAGGGATGTTCAGCAGCCAACCAGAGCTTAGCATCTTCCGAAGAAACAAGCGGAGAGAACTGTTGTCATGGTGACAACTAGGGCAGCGAATCAGGGAGTCGAAAACCATAGATCTTCAAAGAGGAAGGAAGCCTTGGACCTATCAGGATCATCCGAGGGCGTGGAAGACAGAAAATTGCATTGTGGTAGAAGACGTTTGATAAAAACTGTTTGCAGGGTACGCGAAGCCCTTAGTCTTAGTCTTACTCTCAGTATCTCAGTTTTTCAGTCTCAACCACAGTCTTATAAAATTTTATGTTCAGTTTATTTAACTCAGTTCTACACAAGTTTACCGCAGTAACGCGCAATTTATTTACTTAGTGCGAAGTTACCTAAGTATCGTTATACTTTCGAGTTCAATACGACAAACTTTAAAAGTACTATTCAATTGTTCGACATCATGGAAATTGGAAACATTCACAAGTGAAGTAACATCTCGAAAATAGAACTTTTGTGTATCAACTTCGGACATTATGGTTCATATCAGAACGTAACATAATTCAGACTTGAGCATTCTAATCACGCCGACTCATGAACAATAAGAGACTCAACATTCTTAAACACAAGTGCTTAACATAACGCACATTTACGACCAAGCTAAATAGATCGTGAACAGTTACATGAAGCAGTTTTGTAATAGACATTTATTTGAACACAACCACTAATAATCGTTGCACCTACACAACACAGAACTCTATAAACTCTTAGTATAGACGGATAACACCAACACCACACCACGCATACCGCGAGTGAATTCTCTTCGCGAGTTACAAAGTGACAGTGAAACATCTAATCAACGGAACTACCACACATGGAATCACCAGTAAACAGGAAATTTCGCCGATGGAATTTTGGATATTCACAATATCAAGTTAAGTCCTCATGATATTAATACTGTAATAATACTGCTGCTCTGTCTCTTTTCCAAGAACCAACACCTTTGAGAAATTACATAATCTATTGTAAAGATAATGTTAAAATATAAAAGCTACTCATCTGAGACACATAATGAACGCATTAGTTTAGAGTGAATAATATTTGATTGTCTATGTTTTGTGTATGTTTATCATGTTGTATGTTATGTTTTCAGCTAGCAGCGAAAACGGATTTATATTCTGATTTGTGTTTTTTATATGTTTCTGAATGTATTTTCAGGTAATAATTTGTATTTGTATTTCGGAAGTTTATTTGAGTAATATATAATAAATAAGCATTTTATTCGTTACGTATTTTATGCGTTCATTATTGTTACAAACCTTAGTATCAAAAAACACACTAACGTCAATTGATTTGTTTTAATAAATTTTCTTATATTGTTTTTGATAACGACAAATATAGAGTCTCACCAATTATGCTAATTAGTAATGAATACATTCAATTATTATAGTGATTAATACGTTTACGTAATTAGATCAACTCGACACATTTTAGTTTAATTGAATAATTTACAATTTGCATAAATTAGCATAATTAACATTATACACTCCAGACTGTTCTAGTACTTGTAACTACACAAATTATGTTGGCATACCGCCAAAATAATAGAAAATTATTCTGAAACATCTGCGGGCCATTAAGCAACAGCGGCTCGCTTAGTTAGTTAGTTACACCTGCCGAGATTGTAGAGCGCGGATCAAGTGGTTGTTATGGAAAGTGATTACTGTGTTTATAATTAGTGCGGAACTCTTAAGAGTTGACATTATTACTGAGTGTGGACAAATTTAACTTAAATACTGCATGAGAGCATCTCGTTGATTTCAAATTGTTATTTGTGACTCATTAAAGCTGCTCAAATTAGTGATTTCATTGGTGTCTGTATTTTCTTGCCACTGTGATGAACCGTGAGACGGTCGTAGCAATATTGTACGCTGCTGAGACGAGAAGTGAGGCAAAGAAAACAAAATAAAAACAGAGGTAAACAATTGAAAGTGTTAAGAAAAATATGCGGAAAGACTTTAAAAATTGGGATATTAGAAAAAGCAAAGTAGACAACATTGGAAACTGGACACCAAAGAGAATACTTTTAGTAAACAAAGGAGAGAATAGTAAAATTCTCTAGGGATAAGAAACCATGAGGCAAACGAAGAGTCGGTTGACCCAGGAAAAGATGGAAAGAAAGCTTTCATCTAGTTTAATAGGCAAACCACAGGATATATTCGAAATTGATAAATTTTATTAAAAAATATAAAATTCTATTTTCAGATACGTAAACTCACGTAAACTCAAATCACCTTTAAATGAAATGTTGCCAAATATTTAATGTTTCACATGGAAACTAACCACTACCTAGTTTGTAGTCAAGTATTGCATACGCATTTGTATATGCTCATCGCATACAGGTAGGACCACATAATAACCTTTAACAATATGCTTAAAACAATTAGTTCTTAAAACGTAAATATTGTGTAACGTCTAACCTTTAAAATTGTTTCGACATTCCGTCGCCGGCGGTTGTTTTTGCGCAGATTGGTTTCGTTTTGAAAAACTGCAAAACAAACACTCCCGTATATAGTATGTATATAAGCTTAGCAATATTCGCGAAACGGAAATCTAAAAGAAACCATCTATAGTGCCGAACAAAATCGAACATTAATTTCTTTCACTACGCGCAATTCAGATACACAAATATTATCATAGCTTCTTAAAGCGCCCTATGGTGACTGCTGCAAGAAATGATGGCAGTTTGGTTGGGCGTGGAATTAATCACTTAATACAATTTATTCTTGGAAAGAACATTAAAAAAATCAACGCAGTAGATCGTTTTCACTTTTACTACAAGAGTACACATTTCATCGCATTAACACTTTGAAGTATGACACTTCTTAGTAAGGTAAGTGAAAGATAATTTTAATTTGCTCAAAATAAAAACAATCTTACGAAAATTAAAATTACTCTTATAGAAATAAATAGGCCTACATGTTACGGCGATTTCAGTTAAGTAAACTCTGGAACATTCCGTGAAAACTATCATTGTACAAAACATCTTTGAAGCATTATTATAACTTTAGTTAAGATAATAAAATAAAAATTAGAATCAATTAGTAAACTTTGATGGTTCCAAAGTATGGATTGGGACTTACAATAGGTCACGGAACATTTGGTCTATTCACAAAACAGAGAGAGTAAAAAAAATGAATATTAACCAGTGACCAGTGACTAGTGACACTGAAACTATGTACCTGAAATGAAAAATAGTAGTTCATTTTTGAATGAAATCGGTTATAACTGTATTGAATTAAGTACACAAAGAATTACCTGAGCTTCAACAAATCGTCTTCAGATAGTTGATAGTAGTTTCAACTTCTTGTTTGTGAGAACGTGTTTTTTGTCATTTTTCTTAAAATAATTATAAACCTTTTAATATAAGTACAGACTTACTGTTTAGACCCGAACATTCATGTATAATGTATTGGTAATTTGTGTACGCAGAAAACATTTTGTTTACGTTAGAAAGAGAAACACGTGGAAACAATTTTCTGACAATATGGGCTAATCCTGTTTTGTATTTGTTACAGTAAAGATTTTATCTTCTTCTTCGTCGACCCTTCTAGGGTTAGCTCTTATTGCCTATTCCGGTTTCACCATCTCGTCTTCGATCTACTGAGGTACTTCTTTTCTTATAGCCAATAGTTCATAGTTATATGAATTCATTCGTACATGAGTTCATTCCTTTTCTTCGGAATTCTTCTCGAGGCCATTTTTTCAACATAATTTCCCACTTTTCATTTTTCCAGTTCTTCTCGTTAATTTCATTGCTAACTGCATATTCCCTAGTACATAGGCCTACCACGAAAGAAATGAAAAAATAATGAAGGATCTAAGAAATTTTATCTCCGATGTTTCTGTCTGTCCCGTATCCTTTATACTAAGTGCACAGAATTCTGACCCGTACAACAGACTGGACATCACCATCTTTTGTACAATTTTATCTATTTTTCCCTCGTACCTTCTTTCTTTTTGTGTCTTCGCCTTCCAGGTACTGCAAATGAGACAACAGTTCTATTAACAGGTATTAATTTAGATTTTCATTATTATTAGATATCATTATTAATTTATTAACCAATAGTGCTGTTATATTTGTATTTTCTTCTTCTTTTTCTGGACCTTTTCTTTTTATGAGGTAGGGAGTTTACCTGTTTCGTATCCAGCGTTTTTTTCGTTTTTCCAAATTTTTGCGACGGTTTAAATATTCGGATTTTTAAGGTATTCTATCAGTGTGTACCCAATCCAGGTGACTAATATAGCTTCTTGAATTTTCTATATATGCTAAATTCATCTCTGTCCGAATGTCGTAATTTCTATTTCTAGATATAGAATCTACCACAATCTTTCACGGTGTACTTAAAAGCATATCTGCACAGTCTACATACGAACCACCTGCCGTTTGTTCAACACAAAAGATTCACTAACATACAAGAGTGGCATAGCGATAATATTACAATGATTTCAACCAAGTATCCGGAAAACTGTAAGATAGATGAATACTCGAAGGAAGAGACGTGTACGATTTATTAAGTCCAGAAGGACTGGCTAGTCAAAGATTATGAGAATTGGGTCGAGGCAGGTAACCAAAGAGAATCTCGTATGCTGAAGTGAAAGAAGTGAGGCGGGTAGGAAAACGAGAATGTAATGGTAGAAACGGATTTGGAAAAGATGGGAATCGGGAATTGAAGACGCCTGGCAGAAAGAAGAAGTGAGTAGAGGCGAAAAGTGGGAGAAATCAAGGTCCACGCCGGGCTGTAGGAAGTAAAAGAAGTAGACCTACCTCCTACGTGGAGATGTTTGTCTTGTTAGGTACTTATTTATTACGGTTATAGGCTGTAAGTGTATTATTTAATCATTAATTACATTCCCCTCATAATTGTTAAAAACTTCACAGTACAGTTAGATTGATATGTCTCTTCAGTTCTGTTGGTTTTCCAACTAAATTTGGTTATTACTTCTGATTTGATCCTTTCGTAAAGAAGTCACTGTTTTCTTCTTTACTATGAAATCTTTAGTTAATACAGGACGGCCTATTAGTCGCTTGGCAAAAATGTATTTCTTGGTAACTTCTAGCAGTTAAACGTTTTGTCATTAAATAGACACGACTTTAAAAGGTTGTTGATATTTCGATTGCATTGTCGAGGTTCGAGTATTGTCATTTGTCGTCCTCGGGCGCCTCGGGCGCTAGATAGCAATCCCCCAAACACAACTGTCTTCTGTACCCTACACCTTTTGAATCTTATCTCATTATCCACTGCGTAGAAAATCCACCAGACAGCACCCCTGCAGATTTGTACTCCTTGCGTAACAAATAATACAGATCGAAAATTCAATCGCCTCGGCTAATAATATACGACTTCCGCGAGGTTGTGCTATCTTATTACCTGTCCCACTTTCTGTCTGCCCATCCCTCTTGTTCACAGGCAAGGTTGAGGTTGAGGTTGAGAAAGGACTGAGGTTCTTGTGCTAGGAGTGGCTTTTTTCATTCTTTCTATTTTCTTGTGTGAGGCAGAGGGCATAAGTCACAATTCATGCACCACGCCTTCTGGTCTAAATACAGGGTCCGCCAGTGAAGCGGGAAAATTAAAAGTACCCAATTTTTTCATGAAACATTTATTATCAGATTTTTTTTTACAGATTTGAGTTGAGTAAAGTATGCCATTATTTTACTTTTTAAAAATAACGCCGCTCAAGTGAGAGCCATTTCTGTGTAAACATTCTTCTAATCTTGACCGAAAATTTTCCATCACTCGACGAAGCAGGTCAGGTTGAATCCGTGCAATTTCTTGTCTGATATTCGTTTTTAATTCCGGTATGGTGTGCGGTCTCTCAATGTACACCCTGCTCTTCAGAAATCCCCAAAGAAAAAAGTCGCATGCGGACAAATCTGGGGATCTTGCAGGCCACGAGATGTCGCCATATCTGGATATGAGTCCGTCCGGGAAGAGTTTTCTTAAAGCAGCCATGGACACACGAGCAGTATGACTTGTGGCCCCATCCTGCTGGAAAAATAAATTTACGGAAACCTAGGAGCTGTTGCATCAAAAATGTTCTGACCATGTGTGTGTAGCGGTCTGCATTGAAAGTTGTGGTGTTTCCTCTATCGTCTTGGAAAAAATATGGCCCAATAATGCCAGATGATGAAACTGCACACCACACCGTAACTTTCGGATTATGTAATGGCTTTTCATGCAACTCACCTGGGTTTTCATCATTCCAATATCGACTATTTTGTTTGTTTACATATCCATTCAAATGAAAATGTGCTTCATCTGACATAAACATGCGGTGAATAAAGTTTTCATCATCATTTACACATCGCAATATTTCTTCGCTGAAAATTCTGCGAGCCAGCATATCGCCTTCTTTCAACTCCTGGATTACTTGAATTTTGTAAGGATGAAAAGATAAGTCTTTATGCAGAATTCGTCGTAACGATGTGTCACTAATGTTTAGTGCGGATGCATGTTTCATTGCAGAACGTTGTGGACTACGCGTCAATGCTACTCGAACTCTTTCAATGTTTTCCTCTGTTCTTACAGACCTTGTTGCTCCTCTATGCTTTAAGTTTAATGTGGAACCAGTTTCTGCAAACTTTTTCACCCATGACATAATTGCATGAGCGGACGGCACTCTTCCATGTCGTGGAATATTGAAATGATTACGAAACAATCGTTGTACAGAAGTCACACAGTCACCATTCTTATAAAACGATTTTACGCAGAAAGCACGCTGTGCACCGGACCACTGCTCCATGTTTAACAAATGGCATTAAATGTAAAACAACAATCGAAAACCTCCACGCCCTCTCGTGAGCAGAAAATGAACTATTGGACTTTCAAAATTTCCCGCTTCACTGGCGGACCCTGTACCTGCATATATTCTCTCTTTTTCTCTCACACTCTCTTCTTCCTCATCCGACTGCCTGTCTGTCTGTCTATCTGTCTCCCCCCTCTCTCCTCTGTCCCCCTCTCTCTCTCTCTCTCTCTCTCTCTCTCTCTCTCTCTCTCTCTCTCTCTCTCTCTCTCTCTCTCTCTCTCTCTCTCTCTCATATGCTATCTGTAGATCAGTGAACTGTAAATGTAGATCAATGCTTTCAGGGGTTTCGTTCAATGTTCTACCTTGTTTATGAAATTTTTAGATCAGCCATAACCATTTACGAAAAGGTTATTGTTATTGTAACCATTTCGTAGATTCCATGCCCATTATGCAGTAGACACATAGTGGCTGTATACAAAGTTAACTTTTGGGGAGTCTCATGGAAGCTTCTGAGTAAAGAGAAGATTTTATTTTCCCATTCAAGCGTCTGGTTGCTATAATATTTTCATGACTACAGAGACTGGAACAGAGTGGAAAGCGACAATAATCTGGACAGCGGTGCCCGCCACAAGTACCGCGCCCATTACTTATTTACGCCCTACACTCCGTCTGCTGATCTATTTATTAGACCAGCCCCTGAAACATATCGTTTTCTCACACTCCCTCTCTCTCTCTTCCTCCCGTCTCTTTGCCTGTCTGCCATCCACAGCTCTAACTGTTAAAACGAAGTTAGGTTTTAGATTCAATTAATATTAATAAAATAAGATAAAATTGGAATTAAAATACAAAAATACTAAAATCCAATGATCCAAATAGCCACTACAAATGTTCATAAAACTGGCACTTTTACAACTTAGTAAACAACTCAGAAATAACACAGTGTTCACTGGATGTATATTTCTTAAATTATTTTAGTTTAAGGCTTATTCTTTGTTTATTTTCTGTGCTTACAATCAAGCATACCAGGAAATGAAAAAGTGTGTTCATAACTAATCGTAATGAATCAATATTCTCTGCATTTTCTAGCATCAAAGTTTTTGCATTATTTAAATATTTTTATTGTATCTTACTTATTATAATTACACACTGTAAAGACCTTCTCATTTATGCCTATCACTTTCTCGACTTATTCATTGTGGGGAGGGAGACAGAATCCATGTTTACCCCGAGTGACGCAGATTCTACTTCAACGTGACAAATTTTACTCTAAGGGTGTAATCATAAATATAAATGTAAATGTTAAATATAAATTTAAAATAAATGAATTACTATTCTATATTTTCGAGTTTAAACTTTAAACTTTTCGCCTTTTAATTAACTAGTCCCCAGTCCGATCACAATCACAAAGTTTGGTCCGTTTTCTTCCTCAGCACCGACAGGCCGCGTACGAAACAGAATCGTACAGCCGTAAAGACATTACAGCAGCGAATCTCGTAGCGAAAACAAAATATAGTAAAGTAAAACGAATGATCACAATTTACACGGAACGAGCTTTGTCCGCAGGGAGAAGGGAAGCCGACTGCAGGAAGAAATGATATCGTTATGAGGGTTTCGGTTGTAGAAAATTAATACAAAGCATGAAGTTGAACGAGCGTAGGACGACATTCGTTTCAAATATTTATTGGACAGAGTCCGACTAGAGGATGAGGGGCGTCTGTGGAATAAAGATGATGACTGACCGAGTCTGCATGACTGTTTAAACATTCATGGACTGTCCAGACTGGTGTGGTCAGATTCCCTTCAACTCTCCCTTCACACCAGTACCATTGTGATAATGCAATGTAAAGCAAGCAACTTTTTAACAACAAAACCAGTGGCAGCTCATCGATCCATTATAAATACTTATCCGTTATAAGTATCAGGTTTAAATGTTCTTCATTGTGTTAGCAAAGAGGAGAGGGTAATAACAATTTATAATATTATTATTTCTTTTCCAATATTATTTATATTTTTGGTGTTTGTCAGTAAGTGAAAGAATTAATATGCACCATCTCATATTGCAACTATGTTCAGGATTGTAGGAGTTTTGGTGAAGTAAAATGGACAAAGAATATTTTGAGCTACTAAAAATCACCTTGAGATATTTGATGATATTTTCTATTGCTTATGTAAACCTACTAATATCATTCAGACGCGGACCCACGGAGGGAATTCCCCCCCCCCCCTTAAATGGTCACTTCTGATGAAATTTGTTCGTCGTTTAGTGATTGTAAATGTGATACAAAATTCATATTACGTTATGTTTGTTCATGGTTTTACTCTAAAATTACTTTAACCTGTACTTTACAACCATATTTATTTTTGATTGATACATAACTTACATGAGTAGTATGTATTTTGAACTTAAGTGAATATACATTAAATACATACATTAAATATACATTCCTGTTAAAGGAACAATGAACTGACAAACACAGCTATGATACTGTACTTGTACGTTAATAAACTATTTGTGTTGATAATAACATGATGTACTTTTATCTTCTCTCACTCCTATCATTTATACTGTAGACCATTAAAGAATGGTCCAACTTTTCATATCCCCCCAAGCCAAATCTTTCCCCCACACCAAATTGCTTGCTGGATCCGCCCTGCTATCATTAGCTTCATAAAAATAAAAGAAGGAATATTCAGTAAACTTTCCGTAGATTATAACTTGAGATTGATTCTTATCTCTTCTAATCCAGATAGAGACTAACTGTTGTAAGTTAAACATTTTCATAGAAACTGTATACTGTGTCCGGGTAGAAACGAACAAAAGTTTGGTTTATATAAAACGTGTGTTTCTATAGAAACTTTATGACAGTGTGGACAATCATTATTTATAACGGTTAAAAATTAATTTTCATTATTACCACATTTTATTGTTAACCTTTGTTTGGTATCATTAACAAAGAGTTTGTTTGGAATATTTCTTCACTGCTGAACAATTGCATTTACAAAATAAGAATTTCTCGTTACTTGAATTGATACTGTCATATTCTTACGTTTTATGCGGGTCGTGAAAAAAATGTCCGATAATCAGTTAGCCTACATACAGATCTATTTACGTTCTGCGACATAAGTTTTAGCCTTTCAATCACCAGTTTTCCTGTTATTCTACACATTATCCTCAAAGTCACTCTCTCTCTCGTGTTTTTATTTATCTGCCTGCTTTCCTTCGGTGTTTGGACTGACAATTTAATACTTATCTTGGGAACCTGTGTTAGGGCATTCATCCTTCGTGTCCCAACTAATTAACCGTTAACTTTTGATGCCATTGTAATGGTATGTTTGTAATGTCTGTAAAATACGTCGAGTGCTTATAATTCCTCTCATGTATTCGTGTCCTGTAATTCCTTTCATGTATTATCTCTTCTTTCTCTTCTGGACTTTACGGCTACTCGTTTCCAACATTTCAACCGGTTATTTCGGTTTATCATAGTGATATACATACGTTATGTAGTCACTTCATGAAAATATAGATTATTATACATTTTATTTAGGTACAAATTTTAATTTTATTTTTATTTTTTGCTTCTTTTAGCTCTTTGTAAGGCACAACGTTCCTTCCCAAACTTGTTTCTTATTCGATTATATTATCTCGTGTCCCCTAACTTGGGCCTAAACAAAGAAATTTAAATTAATTTAATCTACCTTAAAAGTTTAAAATATTGAATTATTACATTAAAATTTGGAAATGGTTGTTAACCATTACAAATCTATTTAAAGTGACGTTTAGGGCACACACAAAGTCAATACTCCAACTTCGTAGCGTTTATTTGCTAAACTGCTAAATGTCATGTTCTGGACGAGGCCTTTCAGTGTTTCCACCGTTTTCAAGTACTAAATCACCACCCTGAACTAGGCCGTGATTTAGCAGTTTAGCAAATAAGCACGACGAAGATGGAGTAATAGACACTGCTAATTCAAATAACAAGATTAACCAAGTCAATAGCCGGCTTCAGGTTTGACTATAGGAATAAAAAGCAACCAATACAAATAGGCCAAATCTATGACTCAAGTGACAAACGGTCTGGTAAACGAAACTCTACTGAAGTACACCCATAAAATGATAATTTTTATCATAACAAAAGCGATATAAGCTTACACTTGTCTTAAGTTCCTTCTTTGTCTGTCGTATAAAGTGGATATTGTTGTTAGACTAATTATGTGGATTATGTTGTGTACGTTGCTTATCGTGTTTTAATATTAGTTAGCCTGCTGCAGACGATTACCAATTTCTTGTGTACCTAAATGATTGTTTTTCAAATACGGTACTTTACGGGTGATGTACGATTTTCAAATTCGAATCAATTAATTACTTGTAATTTAGTTACGTAATTATAGCAATATAGTGACACTTTTGATTTCAATTGTTTAAAACCTCCAAGCGATGTGTTATTTCTTACGGGTAAGTCCTCTATGCGGACTGCTTCCATCGTAAACGTTTTCTCTTTTGACGTTTCGATCCCTGGAATCTGGAATCGTGAGTGTCGGTTGAAAGACCCTGTTGTTAGGGTCTAACAGGGATCCCAGATTCCAGAGATCGAAATACCAGGCGAGAAAAATTCTTGGCTTCAACTTTCAAATTGTAGTTCTTCTCTGATGAAAGAGCCACACGTAACTGCACTTAGACTTACTGCCCATACTCCTCGGTTTCGAACGTCGATGATGCTCGTCTTCGGATTTCAGATATCACCTCGTATCCTTTGGTCTTTAACTACTTATGTTGAATGTCGCCTGGATCTTGAGGATTCTGACTAACCTCCTATCATTAGTTTCAGAGGATGCCCAACACGGATGGATACGTTTGTAATCGTGCGTTTGTTCCTTCTTGGCTTCAATCTCGTTGCTGTTGGGTCCTGTGAAATTTCCAGCCACCAAGAGCGTTCATTACGTAATAGTGAGTAATGTTTTTGACTGAATAGACAACTAATAGAAGGCGTTACCCTCGCCAGACCTTAGACCTCGATTTCAAAAGAACATAAAAAGACGCATTAAGTAAAGGAAGGGAATGGGTAGGCCAGATAGACACGAATACAAGACTGAACTCATAACACAAGATTGAGATGGACGAAATTTTGGTAAATGAAGTAAGTTAGTTTACGTGTGTGTGTGTGTGTGTGTGTGTGTGTGTGTGTGTGTGTGTGTGTGTGTGTGTGTGTGTGTGTGTGTGTGTGTGTGTGTGTGTGTGTGTGTGTG
Organism: Magicicada septendecula; assembly: GCA_034769895.1. Classification (NCBI taxonomy): domain Eukaryota; kingdom Metazoa; phylum Arthropoda; class Insecta; order Hemiptera; family Cicadidae; genus Magicicada; species Magicicada septendecula. Next base: position 116,850,686 of record CM068375.1, on the reverse strand, counting down.
TGTGTGTGTGTGTGTGACGCATTCTTTTAAAATCGGATAAACAAATTGAGAGAGGAGGGATGGAGGGCGGTGAATGAAAGAGCCAAGTCTGCTCGTTAAAAATCAACAAGAAATCTCAAACACTTATTGTGAAAATACTACGAATGTACTAAGAAAACAAGTTCTGACTTTTTAATTAGCAAATCAAGATATATCTCAAATACAAGTGTAACGCCAATTGAGCAAATTAAATCAAGTCAGAAAAACAAGAAATTAAATTAAGAAAGAAAGGAAAAAGAAATAAGCAAGAAAGGGAAGCAAGGGGGTGCGCTTGGATACGAATAATGCAAGGTACAACGTAATCTAGTGGAGTATTTCTTTATTAATCCAAGAGGCAAGGTGCGATGCTAATGGAAGCTGAGTTCTAAGTGGCTGTGATTTACGATCCAAATGGCAGCGGCTGAGAGCTTGATTGGATGAAACTTGTCGGGATTATCTCTCCTGGGGACTAGTACACGCCGCCTTCTATGTTGTGCATCCTTTATAGACGTCCTTAGGTGTGTGTGTGTGTGTGTGTGTTGGCGCGCGCGCGTGTTTTAAATATTAAAATATTCTTCGTATCATTGAAATCCCCCCTCCGATAACAGATAAAATAGCCGTTACAAAAATATTAAGAACACATTAATATCGACAAAATCAAGGAAAAGGTTATTATTATATTTATAAACTAAATATATCTTATTTAGTAGAAAAAAATTTATAAAAGGAATCACAAAAACATTTTAAACTTTAAAGCACTTTTACCTACAAAAACTGATAAGTGTTTGGCCAAGGATCGTATTGGCATGTTCAGAGTGATTTAACTTATTCCATTATTTCTTGTTCCAAATGACAGTACAAGTAGTACTTTACAAGTCTGCTCCAAACGTATGATTACTGTAATAAAATTATATTTACTTTTTTATTACACCATTAATAATAATAATGTCTTCTTTAATCTCCTTTTTTTAGGTTCCAATAGTAACTTGCATTTAAATATTAAACTCTTTAAGGAAAACGTAACAATAGGCCTACTCCCAGGCTCTCTTACAGGAATTTTATACCATTATATTTAATTTACCCGAAAATAAGTAATCTACATATTTATTATACTAGACTCATAATCATGAAAAGGTGAAATATCGGAAGTAGAGAATGTAGTTAAAGTAATAAAGACTCAGCATGGAAAGAAAGAAGGTACAGTGTTTTAAATGACGTGGAAAGAGTTCGCAAGCTGGCGGGCATGCCCGTCTCCCGTCGCCCGCAATTACAACACGTCCTGAGCTTCAGCAAGACTACAAGGATCAACTGATCTTTGGAGATTTGGACGTGGCTTGCTACAGGCACAAGATCCGCGACGACTTAGATCAAGGCGGAGACCAAAAATGAAATGGAATTGTCTGAACAGTAAAAAGAGGAATATTTTGACACGGAGAGTAAAAATGAAGAAACGAAGGCGAATATCAGTGTAAAGAGAAACAGATAAAGATAAGGGGGCGTGGAATCGAGGAGTGTAGGCCCTACACCCTACATATTGTGTGGCCGTAATACGTATACACGTAGACCTAATATAGGGCATAATATACATACATGTGATTGGCGGCTGGTGTTAACGTTGCATGGTTGCAAAACCATCAAAATTTGAACTGTAGTATGTTAGTGATACCACACAGTTTTTTAATGGTCAATATATATTTTGGCGCTAGCTATCTGCCTATACAGTACTTATATTTTCTACCGCTTGTAGAAACAATATCGAAGAAGTGAAGTCTAACGTGGTACAAAAATAGGCCTATCTGTCTTGCTTACAGAAAGCTAAACCAAGCGCCACTGTGTATGCATAGTCAGTTTGAAAACCGGTGGTTGTTTGATCTCTAAAACCAGTAATCGCGATCTTCATGACAGCTTGCAAACACTGCACGAAAACATAATCGATGGTAGACTGAATACAGGAGTACAGGAATACAGGTGCGCTGGAGTACTGCGAACCGCCACCGAAAGCTTTGATCAGGTTTGGACAGTCCCAGTAGGCCTATAGTCTCTTTCCTCCCGCCACAACTAATTTAATTCTAACTGGCGCATCGTTGGTGTTCTCGTTTTTATATCCGTTTGGATGATTTTGTTAGTTTCATATTTAATTGTTAAACAAATATTTCTTTAAAAAGTACGTGATAATTTACTTCTAAGCCAATGACCTAATTGTCCCTTCTGAATAGGGACAGAATAGGGACCTTTATCAGGTTCAGATGCGGAGAGGAATTTGTATAGAATAATTTTTAGTTGACAATCGAATTTTAAATAATTGTTTTTGGAAAGCCCAAAATAAATCATAATTATTAATTTTTATTAGAGGATATTTTTAAAGGTTTTGTTTGGGAAATTTTCCAGTTCCCCTTAGATCTGCTTCCGTATGTAAGTACTTAAATCTATGCTTTTCTATTTATTGTTAAACGACCACGATTGCAGCCACCACTATTTTATATCACCAGCCACCATGTGTGTGTGGGGGGGGGAGGCGCGCGTGTTTTCCCGAATGCGCATAATCAACACCCACTCGCAGTTATACATTTGATTATTAAGGTTCGGTAGTCTCATTGGTAGTCTCGTGGTATTCGATTAATGAAGAGATCAAAAACCAAAGAACGATAGCAGAATGGAAGAACGGAGGTGAAGTCATTACTGTCCCTTGCCTTAACAAATCAGAAAACTCAAAAGAGCAAATGTAACTTCTAAAGACGTGCAACACTTTATGTAAAAACCTACATCGATACATCTAACACTGACTCCTGTATATTATAAAACGTGCTACATTGTAGTGCTAACAATAACATGTAATCTATTCAAACCTCATATTTTCTACTACATGCGGTAACATATTATTATTTAATCGTTTTCAGGGCAACACTTACACGATCGCCTAGAGAACAAAACTAACAGCGGAAAAAGAATACTCAGTCAGGCTCGATATTAAATATATAACTTATAATGGTGTAGGGTACGGTAGACGGTGTGAGTAGAGACTGCTGATCCCACAATAAGACCGGGAATAAAGCGTCCCACAGGACACTTCCAAGCTCACCGATATAAAACTTCTACCTTTGCGCAACTCTCTCTTTCTCTCTCTCCCTCCTGCCTCTATGTATGCACGTATACCCGCCCACAACAGACTTTGTCTTTCCGAGTCGTTATCAATATTTCTACTTATTTTCAGGTGACCGTTCCAGCAGATGAAAATTGTTGTACTATATGCGATACTTTCAAAAAATCTTTGAAAGTTCATAAAAATACTCGTCATTATCCACCCGCGTACAAGCTGTAGATTATGTTTTGAGTGACAGCGCGGTTCAAACGGTCTAACGCTTGTGGAAAAAGAAGTCATTGCCCGGGTTTGTTGATTGAAACCTGTGGAAGTGTTTCGAAGGCATCTCTATTTCACCGCAAAGATTGTCCAAGAATGCATGAGGTAAAAAATAATTAACAATGTATTTTTTACTAACTCTTGTATCAAACACTATTTGAAAACACAAGATTCATTATATTATAGTCTCCAAGTCACGTGTATAAGTATTTAATTGTAGTATTTGTAAACACTTGGTTACTCACCGTCTTGTGACTTCTTCAAAACTTCCAGTAACAACGCGTTTCAAGGATAAATCCTCTTCATCAGGTTATATAAAAACACCAATCTTTCTGGAGAAGCCGTCAAAAAATCAAAAACATTTACCAAACATCACAAAGCACTTCACGCCGCGTCGCGACCTGGTGCGCACCACTACACGCTATCGACTCTGTAGTGGTCCACTATGGACAACGTTTGTAAGGAAACTTCAAAATCTGTTCGCTTCCTCGAGTCATCGAACAGTCATTAGAAATTCACAAAAATAATTTTACAAATTTCCGGCTGTTTGAAAGTCGTTTAAAAATAAAATTACGCATTCAAGAGGGTCTCCAATTGTATAAAATAAGTTTCAAGTTCCGTATAGAATAAAATAACGAAAGTGGTGTGAAAACAAAAGGTAGGTCTATTTATTTCTCTCAAACATCGCAACCTTATTTTTCAGCATTGTCACCATTTATTGCTACACTTTCCTACACTATTTTTATTTTTTCCATGAAGAAGTTTGTGTATTGCTGTTGATCCATTTGCACGCAGCATCTTCAACTTCGGCATCCGATGAATAATGCTGACTTTTCAGCATCTCTTGTTTTAATTGTAAGAACAACCTGAAATCGGATGGTACTAAACCTGGGCCGTAAGAAGATGTGAAACAAGTGTGCATTTCAGATATGTTTTGATCGTTTCTCGACTGTAGTGTGACTTTGCATTGTCATGATACAAAAGAAAAGTCCTTCTTCACGCCAGATTCTGCCTGGATGCGTTGCTTGAGTGCTCGCAAAGTTTTACTTAGTCGACATTCCTAAGGCAGAAATTACAGGTAAGTTACGCCCCTTGTGTCCCAGAGAATGGTGAGGAGGACTTTCCGTGCTGTACGAACTGTCTTTACCCTGGGAGAAACAGGAAAACGATATTCAACGGATTTTCGTTTGTTTCTTGGGTCATAATGGTGAACTCAGTATTAGTCTTCGATAGTAATATTGATCAGGCACTCATACCGTTCGTGGCGATATTAGTTGAGGAATTCTTGATAACAGTTTCCATGTGTTCCTACATGGGGTCAGTTAATTTTCGCGGAACGCGTCTGGCACAGATTTTCTTTAATTCAATGTTTATGTGATACAGTGCATTCTTTCTCCATTAATGCCCTGCATTATAGCTACCCGTATTTGATATATTCTGTGATTTTCTTGAATCGTGTCATCCACTCCGCGTTGATTCGCGTCACGTATCACTGAAATGGACCCCCCTGACCTTGCTCGCCGAACTCGCTGTTTCATTTTCGCACGTTTCATCTTTTGGTACGTCAAACTCACTGACCGATATTTTGACATCCATACAACCATCACCATCATACGTCTGTGAGTTTATAACAACCATGCTTTCATACGTCTGTGAGTTTCAATTGGCGTGTCACACTCTAGTCGCAAAGACTTCATAATATAACTTGGAGGATGCACTCATCACCACCAAGGAACACTATTAGTCAATGAAGTCAAACAATGAACTATCCAGTAAACTAAGCGTGTTTGTAATACACTTGTTGGTTACACTACGCATGAGTAGACGTTTCCTTTCCTTAACTACTAACGATGCCACGCGACATGAGTCCTTGTCCGGTCGTTTCCTGTAACTCCCTTTGCTGCAGTTACTTCTTATCCTTCCCATACCTGAGAGCCATCAGCACCACAGAACCTCCACCACCGATTCGGATCAAACGCCCTCGGGCGACTCTTGATGACCCGCCAGTCCATAGCCCCAGAGTTCACCTTTGAAAACTATCCTTCTTCCCATCCTCAACTGTCTCTTAGTACACTGTGTCAGCAGCTGTTGTCTCTGTTACCTTGGTCACCGGCAAGGAGGTTCTCTGCCTCGCGGAGCGCGAGCGACCGACACCTCGTGGCGTTGCTTGCTGAGCTTGAGGCAGGCAACATCTGTTGCCTGAATCGGTTCCAGCAGCAGTGCCACAATACAAGTCTTCTTTCTCCCCCGCAATCTAGCGAATGATCGTGTTGGCGGTTTCATTTCCCGTTTGTTGGCTACCCGCCGACTGTACCAGTTCTAAGTTCAATTTCTGGCAGCCACTGGACTCGAACCCGATCCTGCCACGGGTGCAAAGACATCCCGTACACACAATACAATGCAAGAGTCCTTATTTATAAATGAAACTCGTAAGTTCGCTATCGACGTCACATTGGTTAAAACGTAAAACATCCGCTGATAGGAAAGCACTCCAATTCTTATCGTTCCTTTAAACATTTCGATTGCGTTGTGGCAATCATTCTCAGTTCTGATGCAAGCGAAGTCTCAGTACTTTCACTCGGTTTGTATGAAAATTAAGAAATTGCGACCGGCACAACACTGAGATACCATCGTCTGCTTCGGTTTCAAAATGTTCTTCGATGCTTTTCAAATTGAACCGCCAAATTCTTCTCCGTTTAAGTGCTTGCACTCTTGTTAGTCCTCTGTACTACCGAGCCTTTCTAATATTGTCTGCCCACATTCTTCGGCTCCTTTCTTTTTATTTATTTCTCACACTGCCTTTTCTTATCTGGCACAGACAATGCACCAGACACGTTAACACATGTTAATTAACTTTACTCAATACTCTGTGTACACTCCCCTTGACTACCGTGTCATCTCTAATTTTGTCACCCGTCCTGTCGTACTTTCCTGTCGAATGTTCTCATAGCATCCATCTCCACTGCTTCTGTTCTTATCTTACCCGTTCGTTTATCCTCCAAGCTTACGTTTGTTAAACAACTATACTCTTTACGATGGCAAAATGTATCCTACTTTTAACCTTTTTTTGACTTTCACTACACCTTATTCCATTCAATTATTTACGGCAATTCTTACATATGTTATTCTACTTCTACTGCCTTGTTGTCTTTATCATCATCATGTTCATTATCATGCTCACTAATCACAGTATTAACTGAAGTCTCTTGGATATTTGGTGACACATTTTAACTTAATAAGAGATTAAAAGGCACTTTGTGTTTTAACACAATAATAGCCACACCGTGATATTCATACTCATTATTCATTTTATATTCTCATCTCCGTTCTCTAGTTCAAATATACTGTTTCGAATTCCCAAGCACAGTTATTTTGCTTTCTCAGTATTCATTGTTGTAACCCATTTTTCATGTTTCCGATATTTTCCTGTCCATATCGTCTCTATCCTACGCCACCAGTGCCCACAACTAGATCATCCGTAAATTACATATCACCAACTTCAATCCCCAAACCCTCATATCTGTTCTTCCACGTGTTCAGGATTATTTCAACAAATACAAATTTATGTAGACGAGCCATGCTACCCTCATCTGAGGCGTTTATTTTTCTGAGGACAAATATTCGTACGTTTATACTTGGATACGATGACATTTTTGTCTTCGCTTTTATCTTCGGAGAGAAGCTTTTTATAACAGTCTTCTCATTTCTCTACGGAAATTGATTCTATTATCACTCTGCGAGTATCTTTATGAACCCGGTTGAAAAGTCCCATGTCTCTGTACATTTCCTCCTTCCTCCATATCTTTTATCTTCCGGTTCCTGTTCTTGCTTGTCTGTCAGCAATAATACATTTTTTCTGCAGCCATCCAAGTCTGTCTTCAGATTCTTGCGTCATCCTTTCGGGTCTGTTTCTTTAAATTGATCGTACTACTATTGTACTTTAAATTCATTGAATGCCTCGACATCCCTCCATCATGCAAAGGACCGCCTTCGTAGTCGTCGTCATTCTTTAAGGCTCTTCGCGTCGAATCTGTAACCACTTTATCGTCAACTCGAATCTCACCAATTTTATGTTCTTTATTCTGAAAAGCTTATCGCCAATTCACTTTATGGGCTGAACACAAAACATTGGAGGGCTATCAATTTAAGACACGGGGTTTACGTGCTACTATTTCCACATCATTTTACAACTGAATGGCCATTTCTCGCAACCCAGTCTCCATAAACAGTTTCCGCACACATTTTCTATCACACCTCTTCTTTCTAGTACATCCTTCTATTTCATCCCTGGGTCTATTTACTACAAGAATTTTCTACTTAAACATTCTGCGATCACGTGTTTACCGCCATTCGTCTCAGGTTCGCGTATTAATCAACTTCTTTTCTCTATATTATCTGTGATTGTAGAATCTCATTCTACGTCGTTGTTCTGTATTTCTGGTGGTGAGAACTTTGTTTGCTCTAGTAAAATCCTGCAACGTCTGACTCAATACACTGTTAGACACCCACGTTTCAGTCATATACAAACTACATATAAATATCCGTATATCCTTCTCCTCCAGCCCATAACTAGCAGATGTTTTGTACGTCTCTCCATTGATATTCGGTCTTATCCCTGTTCCTCATGTCCTCTACATATTACTTTCCAAATTCATTTCCCATATTCTTCTGCCAACTTTTTTGTGATACGCTCTATAATTCCATTTCTCGCCTGTTTTCTGCAAAAGTGACTTTCATCTGCAAATAAGAGTGTCGTTAGATGATCCTCTCCAATGTCTAACACCATACTGCAGCATTTTGTCATCCAGTGTGTTATCACTGACTTAATGGAAATTTTAAATAACACAAGGGATAAGCGACAGCCTTGTCTAAGACATTTGTTGCCACTTAAGGGCTGAGATAACCCCTATTTTATATATTCACTTGGCTTTTGTTGTTCGAGTAAATTTCCTTCAATACACCGTATTAATCAGACGTTAACTCGTTCCACTGTCTTCAGTCACTGGCTACAACTTCCCTACCGGTACACTGTCATATGCTTTTTCAAATCAACAAATAAAATAAGAACTGTGCCGGTCCAATTTTGTCATTCATTTTTTTTTTTTTTTATTTAGAAGCTTTTGTCAACGCACTATTTCCGTGGTGAATCGGGCAGTTCGTCAAACCTCTCAAAGAACAATTAAATTTTTGCTTTTTCTGACACGCCTACGGTCTTCCGACGCACTTATACCCCAATGATTCCTTTCTTATAAATTGAACTTATAACGGCTACTTTTCATTCTGTAGGAATGGAATGGACAAACGGAACAAAACGACGTATTTGTCGCCCAGTAGCGCAGACCAGGCATTTGAGGCGGTCAGATCTTCGCTGTCCGGTGACTTTATTCCGAGTTGCTAAACAGGGGCGTGTAAGCGCTTTACACACACGCGCGCGCGCTCAAATCGTAATAAATCTCTCGGCCTAACATTTGTGTTTTACATTCCACAAACGCGCGCGGGTTGTGTTCGTTTTTACCTATAATTTTTTTGGAGCGCTGCGACGAGACGGGGCCCAGCCAGCATTTACCAGCTGGTTGTTGTCGATGTTGTGGTGTGTGTGTGTGTGTGTGTGTGTGTGTGTGTGTGTGTGTGTGTGTGTGTGTGTGTGTGTGTGTGTGTGTGTGTGTGTGTGTGTGTGTGTGTGTGTGTGTGTGTGTGTGTGTGTGTGTGTGTGTGTGTGTGTGTGTGTGTGTGTGTGTGAAAGACTTTATTGATGTCTATGAAAATAAAAGCCACGTCTGAAAGTCAAGCAGCAGAAGCAGCAGCGGCAGAAGAAGGCTGACTGGACTGGACGGACTAAATTTATGCTAAACACATATCCATGGCAATGAGACGGCGAACCCTATGCTTAAAGGCAGTTAAGCTGAACCGTACGTCGTCCCCTTGCCGCTCCAGCCCCCCGGCCCACCTCGCCTAGGCAAACTCTGTTTGTACTTACGGTTGGTCGTTATTGTTGTTATTGCTGTTAACGTACGGTTTAATTGGAAACGAAACGAAACGTCTGTTTGGTTTCCGTGCACCGGCTCAACTCCGGGTGCCGGATATACGGTCGGCTTCTGTACTACGGCCATGTCTCTCTTATACTGCGGAAACACAGAAGCGCATTTCGATTCTGAATTCGAATAGAGATTACAAGACTACAAACCGTCTAATTACTAGAACTCACATTCTAAGAGTTGCCGGATTCTACATTTGTTATTCCCCCCCCCTCCGACCAAAAAAACAATTTCCGTAATTTCCGTAAATTTCCTAAATTTCAATGTCATCCTCCTGTGATGACCGCGTCTTGTTGAGTCCGCGGTTTAACTTTTAAGAATCCGCGGATCTATTAAGAATAGATCCTACAACCAAAAAGATACGCTACCCTCCTCTGTGAAGACAACACTCTTTACTGGTCATGCTTGAATAACAGTTTTATCTAATTTTATTTTTTTTCCAGATAGAGTGGCTAACCTATTCCATTTTTATAACAAGAATAAAGCGCAGTAAAGTAGAATTGCGAGGCAGCACAATAAAAGTCACATGAATCAATCGTTCTTTGTCTATATATCCAACAACGGAGATGTTCCGAACGTCTACAGAGAATACCTGATCGCCATTTTCTTGGGACCGCTTAATTAGAACGCGAGAATCAGGAAAACAAGAAAACGGTGGATGATCGCTTATGTAAAACCGTAATGTGACGGAGAAGGAAAAACATTGTCTCCTTGCAACTTTAATTCCAAAATTAGTAGGTTACCACACCGGTCTCTATTTAAACTGCAAATATGGTTTGAAACCCATTTCTTTTGCCACTTATACAAAAACTGTGGCACTTTTTCTTGAGCCTAGCCTAATTGATGGCCTTAACCATCAACATTTCCACAGTCATATAGCTACGGTACTGCCTAACTAAGTGCTCCAGATATCGATATTTCTTCCTTACGAGGCTTTCTGTAACACTTTTTACACTTTTCCCTGCATTCTTCTATACTATCATCCCTCAAACGTCTCCACTTACTTCTTTCCAGTTACGACTGGGAGCCACACATTGTCACGCCTTGCATTAAAGTTTCTACAAGACTTTTCCTTCTTTTCATCCCAGCGTTCTGCGCTAATTCTAAATCCTTTTATTACATAATACAAAACACTTTCATAATCGTGATCAGATGATCATCGTCATTGTCATCGTCAGATTAGCTACTCGGTTGGGGTTCCACAACTACAATAACGCAAGACTTCCAACGCGCGCTGTGGGTGATTTGTGTGTCTACATGTAGGCCTACAGATGGCCAAAGCACTTGTTCTATTATTTTCCCAATCTGTGACGGTTTCCTGACGCAGTACACACATCCTACGACGCAGTATGTATGACGCAATTGTTTGATACTACGACCAGAAGTAGGCCTACAAATCATTAACCGAGCACGATGGGTTAAATTGTTTCATATTTATATCTTCATTACTTTTTTACAAAAAAATAGAATTATAAACAGAGACATACTCACTGAGCGTGCTGGATTGGTCGATACGGTGATTGAAATATCGTTACAGCAAATAACTGAAAACGAAGACAAAGACTGGAAGCATGACGCTATTCGCTGCACACGTGCACGTGGAAAGTATTAAAAAATGAAGTGCGTAGTATCGATAGACCTAGACCTAGTAGACCCAGTTCCCTGATGTGAAAATTTAACCCCCGAATATTTTTTTTTGACACTAGTTTATATTCCTTCAAGTATTAGTTCTTGTTACTGTCCTCTGACAAACACACAGGCATATTTGGTGTTCTATACATTCCCCTGGACTTTCATTCTTTGACAGATTTTCGTGTCACATCGTTCAGGTCATCACAATTTTGGGTAAGAGTGCAGGTTATTTGTTAGGCCTAATCCTCATGCACTTTATTCCGATAGTGTAACTATTCGATGTAGGGAGCACGCAAACATCACGAGATTCCGCGAAAATCTGCAACGTGTGTTGCACACGAACGCGCGAGTGTACAAGATATTTAATTAGACAGAGTCATGGGAGGGAGGGAGCGCTGTCTGGTTCACACTCTGGCATGACAAACGACACACACACACTGTTCCCAGCTCAATCAATCAAAGGGAACAAGGTGTCGATACAGTGTGTACCGCGCGCGTGCCTGCGTGTATGAAATGATTTCGCCGAAAGCGTTTACACATTACTTGCTGTACGTACTTTCTCTCCCCGCAGTTACATATCTGACAATTGTGTACCAATTAGTAAATAACAAATTAACGTAATTACTCTCACATACACTCGCGACCCCGCATTTGCGAACGCGCTCGCGCGTGTGTGTGTGTGGAGAGAGAGAAGTAGACAGATAGGGAGGCAGAGTTAGATATAGTAACGTTAAACTCCAAAGGTTTTTATAGTTACCACAGAAGATATTAGTTTCTACCGCAAGTACAAAATTAATTAATGTCTACTGCACGCTTTACAGACTTATGTATACGAAATTTGACACTGAATTACATTATATAATGAATGTTGTATGAACTAAATAAATAAATCTGGTACATAATAAATATATAATATGAGTGTATCTATAAGGGATTAGGCCCTACCATCAAAACGAGTTGGCCTGTAGACTGCCGGAGTGTGCCTTTTAAAAAGATGTCACAAGTCTACTGCTGCATTAATCACATGTAGGCCTATTAATGTGAACATAAGTTCAGTTCAGTTGTTATTTAAATATTTAAGTTCAGTTTAATTATTTAAATAATTAAATTTATAAAACCCTGTTTTAATAATAGATAATAAATTTTATTTAATTTAAAAATGTTTTCTTGAAATTGGTTCCATGTTATTTAATAACATAAGGTATGTACCTTAATAATCTACAAGAAAATGTCTAAAGGAACATCGTCTAATCGTCTAAACTACTGTGTGTGTGTGTGTGTGTGTGTGTGTGTGTGTGTGTGTGTGTGTGTGTGTGTGTGTGTGTGTGTGTGTGTGTGTGTGTGTGTGTGTGTGTGTGTGTGTGTGTGTGTGTGTGTGTGTGTGTGTGTGTGTGTGTGTGTGTGTGTGTGTGTGTGTGTGTGTGTGTGTGTGTGTGTGTGTGTGTGTGTGTGTGTGTGTGTGTGTGTGTGTTTAAAGCTATGGAAATGTAGGTTTTCAAACGAGTGGAAGGAATAAGGAAAGTGGATAAAATAACCAGTGAAGAGGTGTTCCTCAGAAGAATCAACAAAGGTAGAACATTTCTACGGAGTCATCAACAACGGCGAATCTGTATTAAGACAACTTTCAGCTGTATTGTACTGTCCATGTTGATCTATCCTGTACCTCTTTCTTCAGTTGTTCTTTATAGGTTCTCCCCATCATCAAATCTGTCGAAAAACTCCTTTTCCTTGATTTTTCTTTCTTTCCAATTCTTTCTTTAGCCACTTCAAGAATGTATTTTTAAGCCGCTCCATTTTCCATCGATTACAAGTCTAAAATTTCTGTTAATCTTATACTCTGTTTTGTTAGCTCTGAATTGTCTCAAAGTTTTTAAGTTTTACAAGTCAACTTTTTATTGTATAAGTTGGTTTCCTTCCTTCCCTGGTGATACTTATTATGTACGTACTAGGAAGTGGTCTGAGCTATTACTGCACCTCTTCTGGTCTTAATACCAGTGAAAATAGTACACTTTTTTTTATTCAGCAAACGAGATTCAAAATGCTTGCACCCGGTGTCATGATTTTTCACGACAAGGCACGACCTCGTGTGGCAACTGCAATGATAGGACTATTGGAAAGGTGTGATTGGCAACTGCTTCAGCACCGATCCTACAGTGCTGACACGATCTGTTTCGATCCTTATTTTGATCTGTTTCCAAAATTAAAGAAATGCCTTCGTGGCTACCGCTGGAGTGAAGGGGTCCAGTAATCGGAAGAGTCAACAAAGAATCCGTTCTTAAAGGAATGCAAGATTTTCGCAAACGATGGTCTGTTGTGATTAAACAAATGAAGAATATGTTGAAGGTTTAGGCTGAATTTTTAAAGAATACATTGTTTATAATGATAAAGTTAATGTAAAAACTGCTTATAAAGTGGCCCGTGTATTTATTAGCGTCACGATTTTTATTTTCTTGTTTTTAATTTAACTTAAAATCTGTGTAAATTATACAATGATTAAGCCGTCAGATAAATAATAACACCATTTCCAAGGTTGAAGAGCCCATATAGTAGAAATTTCAGCAAACAGATTGGGCGGTATTGCAATACAAACCCTTGGAAAGGGTTATGGGGGGAAGGTGGCGAATTAGATGGCCAAAACGTTTTGCCTAATCTTTGAAGTGCAGGAGAAGAAGATATACGATGTATTTCATCAAACATTGCACTCTAAATATTATTTATAATAGAAAGGTACATGAAACTATATGCTAAATCTAGTGGACTGATCTGTTTTATGGCATGTTTCTAAGCTGTATACTTCACCATACTTCACATCTAAAAGTTTGTAGACCAACGGATTTGGGCGATTACGTAGTCTCTCAGAATTTACCGCGTTGTTTGAATATTTCTTTCCTAACTAAAGAACCTTCCAGTCCTTTGAGATTGTTGAAATGGTAAATAGCAAGGGGCATCAGTTATAGTTCTCACCAAAACGTTTTGAAATCTTTGTCGGATTTAAAATTTGAGTTACTACATATATTCTACGTCTGAATTTCATAGAGCTCCAGTATGATTTCAAATTTTAGGATTTCATTCTCTAAGAATATCTGAATATGTCTACTTAACGATCACAACAACTATTTTAATTATATAGCCTACTTGCTGTCAATGAACGTGTCCAGTTACTCAACTTTATTAGCTTGAACATATTTACAGTTATTTGGTAAAACCAGGAGACCGTTTCTTTCTTCAAGGTAAAAGGTACAAGTATAAATTTATTTTGTAAGTTCCTACTATTTGTACCTGTTATATATTTTTATTTTTCACTACAAGAAATTTATTTATGTTACCTTGTTTAACCGTTTTGTGACTACACTTTAACTCAGCTTCTTTAATTGCATCCACATATTTACCTTCACTGCATATTTGTATGGGTTTAAAATGTATGGCAAAATCTGTGTAATTATAAATTATATCTGTACGAATTATACATGAATTTTGTTTATTAAATCTGTATTGTTCACTAAATGTTGTCCAAAATTAGACGTAGTTGGTATTACGCCATTTTTAGGTAAACGTTCTCTGACTTTAATTGCGAAAGGCCTCCCGCTTTGTCAGATAAAACACTCTTACAGTCGTTACATGTTATTCTGTATACACTTAAGGTCTGACCGATTTTGATATACGTATTTTATAGATGTTATTACTAGTGTTACAGTGTTACAGGTTATTGGTATATTCAGTTTTTATATGTGTTAGATAAGTTTTCAGGAAGGATACTGCTGTGTTTGGTTAACATAGATCTCGATTCCGGATCTAGGACTTCATATTGAAGTGTGTTAACCAAGATCTTTTTATCCCTCCCTAAGCTCAATATTGGTCAAATTTTTTCCTAGCATTAGTTGTAATACATTGTTTCCTGATTCGTTGAGCGTTGAACATATGACAAAATAGTTGGACTACTAACCCGTTCTGTCACTGTGTGTTGTCAATATTTTAGTCAGTCTAACACTCGTATAATGTAACAAATTATACGAACTTTTAAATATCATATACGGGTTAAAAAACATTACTAGACGTAGATAAACCTTCTTTGGTGAAAAGGTTTCATCCAATGGATCTATGATATGAAAATTACAGAGAGTGATAAGGCGAAATTACTGGATACAACAACGGACGCCCTACGAATAGCGGCAAGAATAACTAAAACAGAGGGGAAATAAATGAACACATTAGAAAAACTGTAGAAGCAGCACCATCACTATTGATGATATTAGAAAAACAATGTTGTATGCACATGTAATTACGTTTAATGAGTGATACAAGAATGTGGGGAAACAAATCTCAATTTAGTTACTATAAAGCGAATACAAAATAGGAAGAACAAAACATAATTTTAATCAGGGAATACGAAAAGCCTATTAATTTTCGTATGATGTGGAAATTTTATGGGAATTCGTGGGAAAATAAAAGACAATGGAAACTGATTGTCGGAAGACGACATTAGATGCAAAAATAAAGCAAAATATTCGTTATTGAGAATGTCGGGAAATAAACAATTTCAAATAAAGTCTGCACTATGCACTACGTTTTACATTATGTTTTAAATGGACGGAATTGTACCTTATATATATATCAGTGGAGATATAGTTTGTAAACACTGCATAAGTTACACTTATTGATGAGTGCTTATGTAATACTCTGACAAGATTCAGTATCGTTTACTGATTAACGGTTGAAGCAATTGTGGCCCTGCGTGAAGAGGATAATTATCTACAATCGGATTTTAAATTCCACTTCCTAAATTAACTTTCGAGTCGGATCCAGGTAGTTTCCCTATTGTCCTGCACCAACAGAAAATGCGATTTTTGAGCTGTCCTTAGAGTACAGGCCTACACCCCAAATATCTTATATTTTAATTTAGATATTTTACTTAAGGTGGTTGCCTTATATACAGAACCGAGCCATTAGCTTTTGAATTAAATCTCCATATACTGCGAATCCCGGCTGCTACCTCAGTATCATGCACAAATATTTAGTTGTTGATTTCTACACTAATTTTTTGGCCTTTCCGTAACGGTCATAAAGAGACGTTTTGATAACTCTTTCACAGCACGCAATAAACAACGTGAGGGACTTGGTAGATAACTCTACTTTTAAGTATGCATTGGTTTCTTTCTTTGTTTTTTTTTTAATTTAAATAAAGATGACTGTGACGAACAAGAAATAATAAATTGCAGTAGCTATAAATATCTAGGAACAACAGTTACACAAGATGGTAGTCTAGATAAAGCGATAAGAGAAAGAAATAACTTGAGAAGAAAATCGATAGCATTGCTGAACAACATACTGTGGGACCAGCAAATATCAAAACAAAATAAACCGTATATACAATACAATTGTGAAACCAATTACCTCATACGGGTGTGAAATATGGCCAATAACACATAGAACAGAAAAGTTGTTGGACGGTACTGAAATGGATTATTGGCGAAGAGCGGCAGGGAGGTCAAAACTGGAAAAAGTAAGAAACGTCACAATCCGAGGGATAATGGGGGTTCAATGCTCTATTGTCGACGACATAAAAACAAAACAGCTAGGATCGTTTGGGCATGTGCAAAGAATGCCGGATAATCGACTCCCCAAGCAAATTTTGAGATGGACACCATATGGTCGTAGGCGAAGAGAAAGAGGCATCAATCGGGCAGTGAGAGACCGGGAATTGGAAGAAGAATCTTTGTTAGATCGAGACCAATGGAGACTAGGGATCGGAAGACGTAGGATAACGTTATGAACCGATTTATATATATACATATTATATATATATATATATATATTGTAGCATAACAGAATTATCACCTTAAAATTTAACTTAATACAACATGAATAAAGAAGAAAATGTCAATAGTGAGTGAGAAAAATTAATGGTTAAAGATTATAAACTAAAGAAACTGTTCATTAAGTCAATAAAATGTTAATAAAATTAAACTGAATAACAAAGAAAACTCTTGGTCCATATACAAAAAACCAACTATATAAAACCCCAATAAAACAGCAGTATACCCAGTAGGTTGGGGAGCAGTAAAAAGGAAAGAAAAAAGGTAAAAAGGTAAACACAATAATAAGGGGAAATTTATTAAATTAAGAAGCAGAGAAACCCCAAGACACAAGACCAATAACAAATTAATAAGGAGCTGTAAATGAGAAAAGGACATGAAACCACAAGATAAGAAAATGCTAATATAATGAGAAGGAAGAGACAAATATATCAAGGTCCATGAAAAGAATATAGCAACAAGAAGGGATATCCACTAAAACCTTATGAGGAATGAATATACCCAATTCTTATACATTTAAACCCAATGATAAATGTCAGACCAAATAACAAGTTACAAGATACAATACAGTGAAAAATAAAACTGTAAACTAGTTTGTAAGCCTAGCTTAAGAATAACAAGTGACATACAATAAGAAATAAACAGTGAAAGACAATAAAATTATTTAAAAGAGACTACCATTAGTGTAGAGAGATACCAGATAAAATTAGTATAAGAACCAAAGACAGTTTACTAACTGAGAATATTATTAGTGATAAGAATGTTTTAAAAATTAGATACAATGAAGAAATCATAGATATAAGATGTTTTATTATAGGTGATTGTTACAAAAAAGCAACCTAAATACAACAGACAGTGTAATAACTGAAAGTATTATTAATGATAAGATGTTTATAGTGTAATCAAATTAGAAATAGTGAATACCAAAGACAGTGTAATAACTGAAAAATGTTATTAGACATAAGATGTTTTTTTTAGTTCAACCAATTTATATATAATAAATGCAAAAAGACAGTTAAATAACTGACAGCATTATTAGTAATAGGATGTTTTAGAATAATTATAGTTAAATGATATAAATGAAAAATAATAAGCTTAAGACATTTTTGTTATGTTTAGGTAATATAAAAATTAGTAAATATAAGATGTTCTATTTTATTTAAAATAATGTTCAATAATTTCCAAGTTTGTTAAGGCAGAGAAGGCAAGTAGGTAATAGGAATGTTGTATTTTTTATTAAACTGTAAACCATATAAAAAGTATAAGGCAAACTAACAAACACACCACAATAGAAAAACAAACCAGTATTGTAAACCAAAATCACCTATCATAGAATCAAACTCAAATAAATAAATTCAATCAAACTATATATAACGAATAGAAACTAGTCCATACAAAACCAAGATATGAAAATGTAATCAGTACAGATACAAATAATAGCAAATGTAATGACAAAAGAAGAAAATTAACTTTATTTGGAAATAACTAATACTAGGCCTAAAGGGTACTCAACTCAGATAAAAAGTAAATTAATCAATATTGGAGTATTCTAACAACAAATTATTAACAACAAGCAATAATCATGGAGTGAGTAATATTGTTTAATGGAAATATTAACATAAAAACACTTGTAAGCCATTTAAATACTAAATTTGTAAAAAATACAAAGCCTACAATAAATAGCTAAAATTGTAAATTTTAGGCTTATCTGAACTTAAAACAGACCCAGTTATATATCAAATTATGTAAAATTAGCTTAAGAATATTAACTTAAAATTTTTTACCTTGTATAATCCACTAGGCGATCTTAGTTTTTAGTGGATTATACAAGGTAAAAAATTCTTAAGTTAATCATAATAGCGATCTGGAGACTACAAAAAATGTATATTAAGAATATTGCTGAATAGTCAGATTTTCATAAAATTAATAAATAATTAAGTTACAGCAATAAATAGGAAAACTTGTTATGTATGTTTATGAGTTGAAATCAAATCCAAGACATGTAAATTTGTAAAAAACAATGGGAAGAGGAAAAAGACATTTTATAAATTACCACAAAACGACGACTTTCAGTCATCAGTCTATTGTTAATCGTGAACGTGTACAGATCAGAATTAATGACGGAAGACATGAAAAAACAGAAATAGTGTGAAAACAATGCCGAACAACCTCAAAAAGTGTTACTGAGGTTAATGAATGGAAAACAACACATCTGCTTTATAAATAACACCAATAACTACCAGAACAACTACAATAGTAATATCCAGTTACTAAGACGAGAAATCAACCGCCATTTTGAGAAAAATTCAAACCATACTATCTGGACACGAACTCAACATATTTGAACACAGAACACTGCACCAATAAACTACCACAGAACAACATCGCCGAAGAGGGAAGAACACTTCACACAATTTTCAAGGGATTCTACAACCTCGCCGAGAAAGGAATTCTCATTTATTTCTGAGGGAGAAGAATAGCATCTGCGTTGTATAGCAGAAAGTCAACGAAGTGAGCGGCAGCCATACTGGATTTACTAGCCAGCACGGAGCACGACCTCTTCGAGTCGGTGACGTCATTCTACGAATGGTTCGATCTTTATTTAATAAATTAACAATTTTCATAATCCTGTTATTTTTTCAGCAAATAATAATTTATTATAAGATAGTTGTAAGTATTGTAGGCCTATCTTGTTCCTTGCCCTCTCTGACCATTTCGACAGTTAAAAGAATCCGAAATAGTTAATTTTGTAAGCATTATATTTTGACATTTGTTTCACAATCGACCTGAGCGAATCTCAATCAATGCCTGGTCCACGCGCATAAGAGTGGCGCATAATTTCAAATGTTAAGAAATAAACATCATAATTACTCAGTTACATGCGTTTATAATTATTTGTATAGTAAATACTAGTTTATTATTTCTTCTAAAAATAATTTAGAGTCATTAAAGAAATATACCAGAAGGAAGAAGAAGAAGAGCAAATTTAGAAGATAGAATAATAGATCCAACTACATAAATAGATTATCTATAGAAACAAATATTTTCAAAAAACGCAAAATCTCATTTATTTAATCGAAGGTATTTAAAACATATACAATTAATTAATTATTAAATTAATTAAACAAACAAACAAATTTTTTTTAAATCTATAATAACAAAATTTTTTCTTATCCACACATTATACATTATTATCATTCTATACAATTTTATTTGTTTTATAACAAATTGACGAATCCAACGTGGGGCATCATCATCTTCTATTTGCACGTTTTATTACAAATTGGCGAGCTCAACAGCGGGACTTCGACATCATTCATTAGTAGTAAATCACATTATTATTTCTCTATTTATTTGTATAATTACAATATATATATATATATATATATATATATTACTGTGATTACTACTACGGTTAGTGAGATTACTACGACCTTTCCCATCAAGCCCAACTTTGTCGTTCATGGTTTACGCAACGAAACGCTTTTAGCAGTCTAGAAGAAACACATACAGATCTTCTATTTGAGGCATGTCAAAAAAAAAAGCCAAGAGGACAGAACTGTAGCAACCTCTTTAAGTAGAATGATAAAAATTTGGAAAGATCATCATACAACCAGATACCCTAACAAAAGATAATATAACCCTCTCTTTCGAAATTCTGACTCTTATTCAACATGCCATTAAAACATCTAAAACTGTAAAATGTTTTACTACCGCAGTATGATACAGATTCCATGGTCGGTTCCCAAGACAAATGCCTCGATAGGTAATTAGGCCTAATAGAACTTTCGATATGATACGAATCATTTACTGTTAACTAGTCTAAGAAGAATATTACTTTCTGCGACATATCAGTCGACGTGGTGTTAATGAGAATCGAAATGTCTGTAGTAAAATGCACAGAAGGAAAGAAAGGTTATCCAGCAGATTCGCTGACCAATTGTCTAACCTCACAAACCTCTCAATTCTTTGAATCATAAAGATGGTTGACACAGAGACGTCCGGGAAAACATCACAGTCTCCCAACAGAACTCTGTTCCAGCAGACAAAAAGATCGGAATCAAACTCTAGTGAAGGGCTGCTAGTGAATTCTCAATAGAGTGGTGTTGATCACCTTCGGTCCGTGAAAACATCACAGTCTCCCGACAGAACTCTGTGCCAGCAGTCACAAAGATCGGAATCAAACTCTAGTGAAGGACTGCTAGTGAATTCTCAAAAGAGTGGTGTTGATCACCTTCGGTCCGGGCAAACATCACAGTCTCCCGACAGAACTCTGTGCCAGCAGTCACAAAGATCGGAATCAAACTCTAGTGAAGGGCTGCTAGTGAAGTCTCAATAGAGTGGTGTTGATCACCTTCGGTTTAATATCGCTGTACTTTCAAACCTGTTTTTGCACCCATTAGTTTTAAAATCACTTTCTTGACACTTCTACAATAAACTTTTGTACTTTTACATCTACCTTTGTAGAAACTGTTTTCTAAATGAGTTCAGTGTTGTTATTATTCCTAGAGGAAGCCTGACCCCTATGAGGATGCGTCTCCAGACAAGCGGATAGGGAGATGACCTGAACGATATGACTCTATAAAAATAGCGGGTAAGTGAGAAGTAAAATGCAACGAACGGATCACAACGCGGAGTAAAAGATACTATTTAGCTTTTGAGGAGACAAAAAGCTTAGATTAAAATCCTGGTGCTCCAAGTCGAGGGATGAGGAATCTGGTTAACTCTCTAAACAAAGAAATATAAGCTAGTAGAAAATGTAAGCATCGGCCTCGGATACGGTTGGAGTCAACAGAATGTCAACGATATGAGGGAGAGGAACACTGACGACTGACAATTATGGATTCGAAAACGGAAAATGCTGAAGAACCAATCTATAGTGGTAATGGTTGGTCCTGTCAGTTATTAATTGTTAATTCATGTCAACAATACACATTGTCTTTTGGAAATAAGGAATATGAGCTCGATGCGAGACTAGCGGGCGCAACGGAATAATTGCACCTCGGTGGCGACGTCTTTTGTAGCTACTAAGCTGCAAATCCGGTGGCGAACAGTCCGCCGCCACAAGATTTAAGGCACCGTGAGCCCCGCTAGGTAACGTTCTGCGTACCCATGCGGACGGCGAAGTGCGTTACGGCTACTAAGATCTGTTTGACGGCCCAACTTCCGCCGCCCGTTTTGACGTTTGATAGTGGACATTGGCGGGAATATGTCTACCCTCCCCCCTTTCATCGGAGATGCTGTCGTGAACGCCGTCTACGACAGCTTGATCGTCTTTCTCCTCCATCTTATACTTGGGACTGGACTTAGCAAGTATTTACCGGTCTAGACTGGATCACTCCTGTAGCCATCATATGAAACCCTACTGTGTGAAAAGTCTGCTGTTTTAGCTTTTCAATAGTAAAAAAGTTGCCCTTAGCAACATAGATAAATATGATTTGTAATTTCTGAAAAAAAAAAGCAATAAACCGATAGAGCGCGTCCATATATGTAGCCTACTGTATATATTGATATAAAATAAATACGGTTTTGTTTATTTATGAAGTCAAATACGCGTTTGTTCAACCACTTTGGGCGGCAACGTAGTTCCATCAACATGAAACCCTTTTAATTATTTACTGCGTTTGTTTGCACGTCTTTTAATTACATCCAGCTAGCCGTACACGTGTTTATCAAATGTTGTTTTTAAATAAATATACACTGGTGATCGCGCAATCCTGGACAGATGATTATTAACAGTCCAGCCTGCTAGCTGTGTTTCAATATATCGTTCTCTACAAATATGATTTTTTTTTATATTCAAACGTATAAATTATTAGTTATTACCAAACAATTAGTTCTGCTCCGAAACGAAGCGATTGCAAGGCATCCTCGTTACATAAAATACTGTATGTCCATCTGCCAACTGTGGCAAGAAAATTTATGTTTTATATAGGCCTACCGATCCTCTTTTATTGAAGTACTGAAACGTCCCCCAAAATTTTTTAAACATTTTTTTTTGGGGGGGGTTACTTAATTTTTTAAAACTAGACGCGTGGTCTAGATGGAAAAAGATGCGCTGAGCCCATCGTGACGGGACTTGCAATAAAACACTTGTTTAACAGCAACAATATATTTATTAGTGCATTCTTTATTTCCAGTTATGTTTCTTTTATAAACATCAAATATTTTTAAGGCAATAGTTTTCAAGCTATTTCCAATCAATCTCATTTCATAGACACTAGTATATTGTTAACTTGTACTAATAACATCTGATAGTATAACTAACAAATAAATGATTAAAACAGTATGACAAGCAGACACAAATTATTTTCTTTTTTTTTGCATCACTAGAAATTTTTAATCTGCACTAACAACTTTTGACAATTTAATCAGCAATGAAACTAACTAAAGTTGTATAACAAGGAGGTACAAGTTGTTCATTATATAAATGCTACAAATTTACAAGTATAATTTTAAGTTATTTCCAAGTTACTTTCATTTATCGACATTAAATATTTCCAAGTAATAATAACATGTAACAATATGATCAACCACTACAATCACGGCAATCCAGACATTAAATTTTTTGAGTTATAGATTCTAAGTTATTTTCAAGTTATAGTTTTAAAAGTAGTTTCAAATTATTTTCATTTCATGAATACAAGAGATTTTCTATTTATACGAATTACATCTAATAATCTGGTTAACCAATGAAATTAAGAAAACTATATTACAGGTATATGCAAGTTGTTCATTGTATAGATACTAAAATCTTTCAAGTATAGTTTTTAAGTTATTTTCAAATTGCCTTCATTTGTAGAGATTAAAATTTTTAAGTTGTAATAATAATAATAATAATAATAATAATAAACATTTAACAACACGAATAACAATTAAATTACTAAAATGTATTATAAGCAGATTCCCAATAATAATGAACACAATAATCACATCATGCACCATATCTGCACAGGACATGTTCCGAGCAATGTTAACCCATAGATATACGTGTCTACTTTGTATAACTGAGTCTTTCGTTAGTTATGTTATAACGGGTGGAGTACTGTGTGTGTGGTTAATAAAAAGAATTCTCCCACCTGCTCTCTGAAGACACATACGATAGTAATTCCTGCTATTGAATGCTGGATGAGAGTGTCGATGAAGGCAAGGACGAGCTTCTCCGGATAGTGTGATTCCTTCTCCGCAGCAGTTCCGTTTGGTGTAGGTGGGTCTAGGTTGGTCTGACGACGTTGGGGACCTTGGTGCTCAGCTCTGCGGATGGGGATGGATGTAATGTCCACATCTCGGCAATCCCTTTACCTCCCGACTATGCAGGGAACCCTGTAAAAATTCCATTTGTAATTTGGAGCCAAAAAACAAAAAACACCTTGACACCACATCTTTCTCGCCCCGTAACCCGGATCGCACACACACACTATTATAATTTCAGTTCGACTACTGCTTATCATTAGTAACGGCACGGCTCACCTTTTCAAACAATTTAAACTAACTATTGAATTAACTATTAATGTAACTATTAAAATTCACTTCAATTATAATCATATTATTACAACTCATGCAATTCATCTGGCTTTAAATATTCGTTCCTTTAAATTCAGTTTTAAATTTACATTTAATCAGACGGCACGTGGTCTCGGCCATACCGAAATTAACATGGAAAGTTGGGGTCACACACACACACTATTATCATTGTAATACACACCCCCTTATTAAATTTACATTAATATTATTAATACATGACTACTTTGGGCTCACCTGAAGCACTTTATAAAATTACACAGTCATTATAAAGAAGTCTACGAATGCTCGTCGTCAAACAACCGCCCTGCCGGAGTGTCGAAAAGGAAAGACGCGTGTACAGAAAATTTTAGCGTATAGTCGAGTTACAAACAGCTGACCGCCACCGACATGATTTCGCTGTAGTGCACCGCAGCGGTGTGTCGGTCAAGGTCGATATATAGCAGAGCGCGACGGCGCAACCTTTGATCCTGATATTCGGCCGGCATTGTCGGCGCGAGATATGGCCGGGGAATTCACTTTACTTTTACCACGGCACAGTACGTAATGCCTTATCGCATAGTACAACAAAGGTAACCAAAATATTTTATCTATTTCGTGCAAGCTTCGACGCCAAACTTGTTACATATAAAAATCTAATAAGACCAATTGTCTCTTTTAGATGCGAAGCGTGGTTCGAATACAAGAAGATCTGAAGGAACGCTAGTAGCTTATTTGAAAGGAGGATATATGGCCAATTGATGGAGCTGGTGGTTGGAAATTAACCTCCCATTTATTAACCTTGTTGATTTATACATTTATTGAAAAACGAGTAAACATTCTAATGCTACTAAGGGCTGGGCATATGGAGCTGGGTTATAAGGGCTGGGCTATTAAGGACTGACCGAGTAATGGAGTATACAGTACCTAAAAGAGAATGGAAGGCAAACTGAAAACATCCCGAAGGGAAGGAAGACCACAAACACGATGCTAAAACAATGTAAACAGTGATACTCGAGATTCTCATGTTGATAATTTGCATATAACGTGAGAGATAGAGACGCTTAGTCTGAGGGAAGCTGAAGCACAGGCATGGCTATAATACCACTAGAAGAAGAAGAATATCTTATCGGAAGGCCATGTCTACGATTTGGAATCAACCAATTGCGAAGGCCAGTAAGCGTTTAATATGTAATACCAGCCTCAAAAACATTTTAGTATTGAAGGTTTGCCTAAAAGATAATGAGACTGATTATATAACATTAATTACTGACACATTAACAACAAGACAAGTTTATCCGTTTCTAACTGGTTACCTTAGTAAACTTCACACTTACAGAGATGTTCCGACTAATTGAAACAAGAAGTCTTCAAATGTAAATGCTTCTAGAGAGTCCGTCAAAATCTTTTTGCAAAACGCTTGTTCACAGTGAGTGCGATGTGACATTAAGAGTTACCGTGATAAAGTATTCAGAAGTCAACTATATCTGGCCGAATTCAATTCACTCACCAAAATTTCTTGAACAGCCTGGAGATTTACATTTAGTACATAACCGATTATTGCTACAGTCAGACGAGGGCCTCACATGATTAGATTTCAACCCATTTTTACCACTGACGCTTTGTATCACTACAGACCTGAGCCCAGGATATGGCTTCGACAGATGACGGTAATATAGGAGATCGTTGCAAGAGGATATTAGGCAGGTGATATCCCCGAATAACATCTTCGGAGCGATGTTTTTGGAGAGGAGACCTGGAGCTTGTATGGCATATGGCACACTTCGCAGAAGAGATTCTTCGAGCGAAGTAGACAGGCTTGGACAACACAGTTTAGAAGAATGACAAGTGAGACGTGAGCCCTAGGGCTGAAGAACAATAGGCCTGACCCGGAGTAGTGTGACAAACAGTTCCAGGTTAGTGTCCTACAGGAGGAAAGAAAGGTGGTCTCAAACCCACAGACTCGGAAGAGTGCATTCTTCCGGACATTTTCAGCAAATGTTTCCACGTACACTCATAATCACTTATGATTATTATTATCATTCATTTTCTGTTGAGCCTACAATGTCATTTGTGCAACATCCAATTTAAATTTACTACGCAGGCACTTTTCTGTTTTGCACACCACAGTAGAACAAACTCAAAAATGTTGAATTATTAACTAAAATTAAATAATTATTAAGTAACTATAAAATCGTAAATAGTTAATTGTGTATATATATAATTGTACAGGGCGAACTGTAAATCGCTTGACAAAACGGTTTAGTAGCCTATATAATTACTAGTGTAAAGCGACTCTGCGTATTAGGTTGTATAAATCCATTAATTTTAAGCTATAAAATAGATTTAATTGTAACCAGAGGCACTTGTTTTTCTTTGTCACCTTAGAGCGAATAATTGTTTTTTAATTATTAATTAAATTATTATAAAATTAGTTACATGATTATTAATTAAATTATTATGAACTGCAGTAGTAACATTTCTGGGGACGCAATGAAGAAACTATAAAAAGGTGCAAATAGCTTCTTCACATTTAAAGCACAAGCAATAAGTGGTTTTATAACTTAATGGCTTAAAATATACTTCAAATAATTTCACTAATACAAGTCTTGAATATGTGCTGGTAACTATAAACAGTCAAGGATTAGCCTACGTAAAAAAAGCAAATAAGTGGCACTGAATTATAAACTTAAATAAAAGGGTCTTGTCAAGAAGACAAAAATATATAAAATTATATAACAAATTTTCTCTTTTCACACAAGAATTTATTTTATTGACAATACTACTATGTTAGTAGTTAAACTAAGTATCAGATACTACAAAAAATTTGTTTTAGCTAACTGGAAGAAATTCTATCAATTTGCAATGAACTATTGAATCAGACTTTAAAACTCGTAAGGGCATACGGCATCCATCTTTTGTGAGTGTACCCACAGTACTTTGATTGTAGCAAAAAGAGCAACACATCGAGTCCTATAATTCATCGCACTTCTCCTTACATAATTATAATTAATGTAGATTAACCAGTACCGAATCAGAAAATCAGACTTTCTCCCAGATTAAAAACAGAAACGACTTACAGGACGTCCAATATTAATATTATCCAGTGTTCGTTAAATAAAGCGATAAGGAACATCGTTGATGCTTGTTGGTTCATCAGGTCCCAACCCAAAATTGGTTTGGTAACCAGCGAATTCAAAGATCGTTATGAAAACTTTCAAATAATCCTACTAGTAGATTATTTCAGTGCAGTCCTGAGTGCTAGTAGTCCTCAGTTATCACCTCACTATATAACTTCCTTTAAACTCCAAATAATTGTATATGGAAATCATGTACCAGTGAAAACAATACGAAAATTCTAGGCTGACTTGCAAATAACTGATGCAATATTGATTTGCCAACAGAGGGAAAGCTGCTATACTATTAATAAGGTTAAATTACCAAATAAACAAATATGATATATACCTATTCTGTTCATTGGATATATTATATTGTTGTAAATTATTATATATATTAAAACACTAAATGCACATCGTTTGTCATAAAACAGATTAAAGTATTTTAGCCTTTACATTTTTAGGCCTAACCTAAATTTAGTTTTTCATCAAAGGCAGAATACATTTTTAAATAGTCTTCACATTATGACATCAGTATTAAAATATTACTTTGTACAATGCTTACCTTGAAAGACTGAGATGGATGGAAGTTTTTTCTGTGAATGGCTCTCACCAATTTTCGTCGCACGTTTTCATCTTTTGGCAATGAAAAAACAAACACACGTGGATCGTTATCATAGTTCCCACGACAATTAGGAACACAGCATCTAAATCTCATCTTTTAAGTTATAATTAAATATAATTATTAAATTAAAAAAACTTTAAAAACATACAAAAGTATGCTACCAATACTACCAAACACAATGCTACGCAAATCAACAGTAGGCACTATGGCGGCCTAGATGTGCTACGTCAGAGGACGAGTTGACGTAGTTATTGGGCCTGTGTTATATAATGAGGTGATGCCTCAGTTCGGTCTGAGGACTCAGAAGAGGAAAAACCCTTCGTAATGTCAATGAAGGTGATGCGTGTCAAATGTTAAAGCAGAGTACTGCTGTGTAGTGCGCGAAATAAAGGCGCATTTAATATTTTTAAATGTGACAAAGAAAAGTTATTGCTTATTTTTTATTATTTCTACTTGTTTGTAATGGATTCGTAATGTTAAAAGCGTGTAATCCGAGACGTGTTCTTTCTGCACGGCACAGATGTAATGGACATTTACGTATGCTGTGACACAGTGTTACTATGGCAACATTAAATAATCATAGTTTCAAATATTGTTTTTATATTTCACTAAAAAAATAAACATGCCATTTCCGGACAGGAGCAGTCACATTATAAACTTCAAGAAGTTGGTAAACAACACACTTTCCAGACACGTTTTTGTTAAATTCTTAGAAGTGGTAAGTTTCATAGATTTTAATTAAATTAACCTCTTTTTAGCGTAGGCGTAATTGAATTATTGTTTACCCCGTTGTCCTCAAGCTTCCAGAATGTTTCCGCTTTTTCATAAACCGTTAGTTTTATACTGCACACAGCTTGTCACCATTAAACAACTGCAGACTGTACATAATTATTTATAATTATGTTTACTTTAATCCAAAATTTTCAAACTAAAAGCCGATTCTAATTAACTATCCATAAGAGCTGGTAGTCTAACGTCACTCACATATCTCTATGAATAGTAACAGGTTCTAAAATGAATACAGGTAAAATAGTCTTCCATGGTCTTCCACTAAAAGGTTTCTCCCTATCGGAAGAAAATAAGTAGGCCTATATTAAGTAAAACTACCTTACCTAACCTTGTGTTGAAAATATTAAATTCTATTAAAATTTAAAAAAATTAAAGTATCTTTGAATCTATCTGGTTTTTTAACATTCCCTTTTTTTCCAGTGAATGGGGAGTTGGCCATTTGCATTAACCCACAACCTGGAGGACCAGGCAATTTTTAATAAAGGTTTACTTCCTTTAGCCGTTGATAAACCAGTATCCAACTACAAGGCAGCAGCTGCTAGTTTTGGTCCGCCCCGGGGTATTTTATTTCCCCGGTACCCATCATAATCCCCGGTGATCATTCACTTATCCGCTGCCTGGAGAGGCGCCCGATGGGAGACTAGCAACTCCACACGGGATGAAAATTAGAAATGAAGTTATTAAGGGCAGAATGAATGTAAAAAATTAAATTGTTGATTGTATTCAAACAAACAAAAAATACAATGGTATGGACACAGGAAAAATTGCCAAGGAGAGTTATGGAATAGACCCCACCAGAAAGAAGGAAAAGAGGAAGACCACCTATCACCTGGATAGAAGAAATTCAGACTATATTGAGGGAAAGAGAAATGGAAGAAGATCTCTGGATTGACAAGCAGCAGTGGAAGATAAGAATTCAATCAATTCTATAATAATTGGTTCCGGAAAATGTGTAAACATTGTACAATCGGAATAATAATAATAAAGTATCTTTGTCCTTCACTTCGCAATCTCGGTGCTGGGGTTGGTGGTTTTAATCATATTCTAAAATCCTTAGATCGTCCTGCCGATTACCCTCTGTATATAATCTCTCAGGCCTTTCAAATCCATTTCCATAGCCAGTTGAACTTTATCCAAAAATATAAAGCAAATTTTTCTCGACATTCCTTTACAGTCCTACTATCAATCTTTCCGTCGAATATCACAAATATCATAGTAATACTGGGGAGAAGAATGTTTCCTGCCAGCAGTATTTTTTTAAAGTCAAATGTTTTCACAACTTTCCATCATTTATTCTTTTACGTATTTCCTATTTTTTTAGTTATTACTCATCCCATCCCCCACCAAGAAGTCTTCTGTACTTTTCTTTAGCATCATGTCTGAGAATCCTCTGTTTGTGTTTTGTTTATCTCCTCAACAATCATGACTAAGAATTATTGACAGTACTGGCAATGACTGAGAATTATTGTTCCATTCAAAAGTCTTTATGCAAAGAAACCTTATGGAACCTATGAAAACCTATGAAAACCTAACATATGAAAACCATCCCAAATGCCTGCGTAGACTGCACCTACCTATCGATCATTTTATTCGTGAATTTTTACATACCTGATCAAAAAGAAGGACGGTATAAGGTTATTCTTTTATATAATGTCCTGTATGTATCCACAATAGGATCTAAAGTGGAATTGCTAATATAATCTTCCATTTCCTTTTCCTTGCCGAAAGAAATGAAACAAAGGAAAAATATCTCACCTGACTTTATGTTATGAAAATATTAAACTCTACTAAAAGTTTGTAAATATAAAGCACCTTTCTTCTTCCCCTTAAAAATTCAGTGCGAGCAGTCGTCACAGATTCAGTGTGATTATCCCCCAGTCATCAAGGCACACTGTTCAGTGTACTTTGACTACAGTTCCTCAGTCCGTTCAAATAAATTTCTGCAACTATTTCATTCAAGATCCTCGACCAAATTCATAATGATTATGTTATTAAAACTATTTCCTCCCGTGGCATTGGACCACGGCCAAACAGCTCGGGAGGAAATAGTTTTAATAACAGTGACTCCGGCCGTATAAGCCTCCGAAAAAGTTCATAACGATTATGATCCAGTAATTCTCGTGATACCCACGCTTAGTCTCGCTTCAGACGACTCCTTTATATACTTATTTTGTAGGCGTGGAAAACATAAGTGATGTCCAGGTGACTGGAAATTAAAAAAATAATAATAATAATAATATTTAACTGGGAGATATGAAGTCAAGCAAATAAAAATTCTGTCAGAAACTGAGACAAAGGATAATTAGCAGTTTTTTAAGACACTGTGCTGGAAGAGTATATGCAAGCTTTCGTAATTTCGTGGGATACAAAATGGCAAAATCTTTAAAACGCTAAATAGGAAAAATTGTAGTATTACAGATAAACGTCATCATCATTATTGGTTCGACAGCCCTAGCCTTCTTCAGAAGATTTAACCATTCTTTTCTATTCTTCCAGTTTCTAATTCCAAGAGTACTGATATTCTGACTCCATCTCAGTTCTTGCCTTCCAATTTACCTTTTACCTTCTGGCTTTGCATTAAATATCTTCTTAATAACTCTGCTTTCACAAGCACGAATAATGTGTCCAGCCCATACAGATAAACTTCGTCTGAAGAAAATACCGCTGGCGGAGCACTCGATTAAGTACCAAAGCTATGGAATTAGAAGTAAAAGCTGTGGGAAAAATGTTAGCTTTACGCTAAGAAAAAGCTTTATGGATAAATGCGACAGGCATCGGCGAATCGGAGAACTTTGTTTATTTAATCGCTATCATTGTAGCGTCACTAATATTAAAACAGGGTTTCGGCTGATACATATCAGTCACCATCATCATCGTCAAAGTGGTAGGAAAAACAGCACACAAACGAACAACTGTTATTGTCATAAATGTTGTGTCGGAAAACACGGTTCAGCTGAATTGACCTCTCCATTCTGACCGTTCCAACGGTCTTTACTGTCTCTATAATTTCATTCCATAATCAAATCCGTCAGCATACCGTATCTTCTTCTTCCTGTTCCTCTTGTCCCTGCAATCTTACCTTCTATTATTAAGCTTTGCATTAATTATGTATTATTTATTATCATTATTATTAATTACTATTTATTACTAAAACTACTGTATTGCGATCAACACAATTTTCTAATACTTTATGAATCATGTATGCCTCGTGTCATGTATTCCTCCCAATACTACTTTTTTTTAATCTTAATTCTCGTGTTTTCCATTCTTCGCCACAGCCAAATTACGAATTTTCTAAATATTTCCCCTCTTTGTTCTTCGTGTCTCTGATGCATACATGTATATAAAACATTGAGCACGTCTCATTCTTAATTTATTCTTCTGCTAGTCAGAATATTTCTTATTTTGATCAGAAGATCAACTATACTAAAGTTAAAAAGCCACTAAAACAACAAAGCAGTCAGTGCTGCTCTTTACTGAGAAATGAATATAAATTTACTCAACTTTTTATCTAAATCTCTGTCTGGACCCGACGATATACTACATCCCAAGTAGGCCCCTACAAACCCCGTACCTGCTCCAAACAGTAATCGCCTACCACTACCTCCGCGCTGCGTAACAGCCAAGGAATGCCATCAATTTGGTTTTCGACAAGGAAATTCTCATGTTGTTATTCGTTAAGTACATAGTGCTGACACACCTACTGATGTAGGCCTATAAAAATCCATTTCACGTATCTGGATGTGTCTGATTTCTTAGGCTTTAACATGCATAACCCCCACATTCATGACCATGCTTGTTCTGCGATGAGCATGACAATTTAATTTTCATGCGATTTAGAGAAGAATTGTGAAGATAGAATAAATATCCATTATACTGTTATGCACAACGGAAAGTCCGGAAACTGATAACGTTGTTTGTGTTATGTTTCAGGGTACCGGCATTTGTGGCCTCGTGCTCCATTACACTCTGCACATACATCGGTCGGAAGCCGACTACATCGTCACTCCTTCGACGTTCGTCGTCCCTATAATCGTCTCCGGAGTGCTGCTAGTGTCGCACATGCTAGGCTGCTGGCCGGACCGCAAATTGGTGAGATGTCGACTTTACGGCGACTCAATTTTGGTACAGATTATAAGCGCATTCAGTGTTAGAACTGGACGTTGCCCTAATGGCCGGCTATTTAGTGCGTGAAAGCTTGAGGTTTCCCATTCTCTGCAACTGTTCTTCATCTTCTGAAATCTATCTCTTCCTCCGTTCAATCCGTCCTTCTTCTTCTTCCACCAGGTCTTCAATTACTCAGTCCAATTATTCAGATATTCATATTTTTCGTAGCAGTCTGTCAGTTCTAAGTCAGTCTTTGACATGCCCTTTGTTCTTCACGAATCGGGTCCCTAAATAGTCATTGTATCTTCATATTACTTCTTATCTTCCACCTATGAAAGCAGTTTTGTCTTGCATAGCTCATGTATATGATATTCCGATCCTTTGCGGGGTGAGAAATATGAGATGTAGATTTCTAGAATTGTAACCCGCGCGCGCTTTAGTTGTTTGATAGTCCTAAGAATGTCGAAAGTTTGTTTAGTTATTTTCTGGTCGCCTAACACGTATCGACCAGCATCTCAAAATATGCTGGTATATCCGTGAAGGACGGTGACTTTCCCCTTACAACCCCCCCCCCATTAGCTATATCAATTGTCTACCTTGTCACACAATGTCTACCTAAAGGATGAAAGAGTCAGTTAATATTAATATCTTTATTCTTTATACACTTTTTCAAATCATTTATATTTTGCGTAAATTTTTGCATCCAAACACGTAATTCCCCTATTTCTAAAATTTTAAGCTGTAGGTGTCCCATTTTCTTTCTCCCTTACTTCTTGCGTACATTTTACCAAGTAATCGGAATTTTGCATGTCAAATTTACTTACCGCGTGAAATTTGTCCTTTTAGCTTCCATGATTCAAAAAGTGCTTTCAACATCGTTCTGCAGTAATATGTTGATATCGGATTCATCCCCCGGTCCTCACACAAGTAGGGCCTATGTTATGGAGACCACCGGGTGCTGAGTTGAATCTGATATTGCTTCCACTTCCTTGTATCAGACTTCTTCTTTTCGTCTTTCTTGTCCTGCCTCCTTTGGCGAGTCTTTTATCTTTCCGAAGGCAAAGCACTTTTATAGGAGGTTATAACGAGCATCCTCCTAGCTAACGCATCTCAAACGACAGTGATTCAAATTAAAATTATCATGAAAACTAAGGGAGTCAACACCGAAAGAAAATCTGGTCGTCAACGTCATAGAACCGTAGATGGCAACGTCGTCAGTGAAATCGGTCAGACGACTGATTATTATTCATGCCTTTATTAAATTATATGTATCTAAAATTCAATAAATAAATAAGCTGGATCGGTATAACTTACATATTTTTTGCAGAAATCATAAGACTAAAGTTGCTTTGTAGAACGAAAATACAATGAGTGACAGTGATGCTCATGAAACTTTAGAAAAATAATGAGAAGAAACAAGTTAAGACCTGGAGAGAACTGAATAATATTGCACTGATCGTCTGAGACGGGAGTCCTTTGTTCTAGCCCGGGAGATAAAAGAATATCTTCCATACCAATCTGTCCCAGTTCCATGAGCAACCATGTCAACAACTTTCAAATTTTTCAAAGTACCTGCCTTATAGAACCACATTCTTTCTTAAACTGATGAAGTTGTCTTCTTCTTCATTATCATCATTATCTTCTTCTTCCTCTTCTTCTTCCATCAAGGAATAGGCGAATCACCTGTTCCGCGCACTTAGGAATACACCCATTTCACCATCGCTTCAAGGACTTCCTCTACTTCTTTCCCCGATAGGCTAGTATTGTCACATTTCCTTGAGCAACCTGCCATGTTGCATGCTATTCACATGAGTAATCCTACTCTCTTTATTTTCTGGAATACAATCTTGGATATTAAAAGTATTCAACTCTTTGCGAATGTCTTTATTTTCTGGAATACAATCTTGGATATTAAAAGTATTCAACTCTTTCCGAATGTCTTCATTGTACACTCTATCTCTTCATGTGCAGCCTTTAACACATCGCAAGAATCTCATCTCCGATGTCTGTATAATAGACAGATGTTTCTCACCAGAATCCAAGTTTCAGAAAACACAACACTGGGATCCCTGATTAATGTAAACCTCCTTTCCTAGAGACAATACTACCATTTTTCGATAGTATAAGCTCTTGCATTTCGTTGTCCATGACGTGTCCGTTACTTAACTAAATACAACTATTTCACTAACGACTCGGAACACAAAGTTTTTTATGAGTAAAAACATAAAGTTTTACCTCACAACCTGAACCGGTTTTCACTTTTAAAAAGCTTTTTCAGAGGTTGCCGCTGGTAGCGCTGTCCGTCTTGTTGTGTGCGACGGAATCGATTTTCGAAAGATCGATGTTGTGTGTGTGGGGTGAGATATGTTCGAATAATGCGTGTGATTTGAATTGTGTCTGTTCGTTTAGGATGTCGTTTTTATTTGTTTTCGTGTGTATGTATATTTCCAATTGTTCTAGAGTGTCTAGTTTTCGGCCTTTTGTGTGTACGTGTAGAATGTTCATGTTATTGTCGATATTTTTGTATGTATGGTTTGCTTCAATGAGGTGGTTTACAAAGGTGGATTCTGTAGTGGAGAGGAGTGTCTTTGTGTGTTCAATGTATCTTTGTTTGAGGCTACGTCCTGTCTGGCCTATGTAGAATTTGTTGCAATTTGAGCAATTTAGTTTGTAAACACCAGGTAGATGGAATTTGTTTTGTGAATTGTGTGTGTGTGCTGTTTTGTTAGTAGTTTTGTAAGCGATTCTGTATCCAGCCTTTTTGAATTTGTGGGCTATTTTTTCAGTTTGTTTGTTGATGTATGTTAGTGTTATGAATTTGTTGTTTTCTGTCTTTGTATGTTGTTTGTTTTGCGTTTTGTGTAGGAGTTTATTGACTATTTTTCTGTCGTATCCGTTAGATTCTGCTAGATATTTTATCGTGTTTAGTTCGTTTTTGTAGTCTTTTTCATCTAGGAGAATGTTGTTAAGTCTATGTATCATGGTTCTGAAGGCAGCTAGTTTGTGTTGTATTGGGTGATTGGAGGAGTTGTGTATTATTGTGTCAGTTGTAGTCGGTTTTCTGTATATACTGAATCTGTGCCTGTGTTCAATTTTTGTGATGGAGAGGTCTCAGACGTTTATGGTATTGTTGTGTTCGTACTCGGCAGTAAAGGTTATGTTTTTATGTATTTTGTTTATGTGCGTTAGTAACTGTTCACGTTGTCTTTTGTTTCCCCTGTATAGTATTAAAATATCCAATCACCCAATATTAGAGTATCCAACAATTGTATTTAGTATAAGCTCTTTATAACGTCTACATGTTTAGGATAACTCCTCTTACACACAATGTTCCACAGTATAGATCTGTTAACTCTATCAAACGCTTTCTCGTAGTCAATAAAGGTAAGGTGTTTTCCAAATTAAATTCCTTTCTTTTCTCAATCAATATTTTCAAAGAGAATACGTCATCAAAGCAAGATCGACCCCTACGAAATCCTGCCTGTTCGTCAAGAAGTATAATATCCGAGATAGAACGAAGCTAAATTTAAAATATGTACTAGAGTATTTTAACAGTTCTGAGTGTATCCCATCCAAACCAGCTGCTTCCCGATTCTTCATGGATTAAAGTGCTCCTTTCGACTTCCTCAAATGTCACTGAATCTACGCCCGGGTTCCCTCTTATGTGTTCTGCAGGTTCCTGGGAAACATTAGGATTATATCATAGTTTCAATCCATTTGTCCTTTGTAATCGAATTCAGATGTACTGTCTCCCTCTCTTCTTGATTGAGAAGCTTCGTTAATATGTATGTCCCCACTTGGCGTCCGTGTATGTATGTATGACTCTATATTACTCATAAATCTATTTTATGATTTAATGTATTTCACTGCATTTTGTTCTGTTTGTAAATATCCAGATCTTCACTGGTTCTTTTCTGAAGGAATTTGTTATAAGCCAATTGCTTTTCTTGTATCGCTTGCTCTATCTCTTCATTCTATATTGTTAAACCTTTTTTCTGAGTATTTAATCGTTTCTTTCCAAATACTTCATTACCCAGAACGTTCCGTAATTTACTCCATTCTTCTTCTATAGTTTTACTAGTACGGATCAATTATTCATACATTGTTAATCTCTTCTGCTACAGATCACGGATACTCCCTTCATGGAGCAGATATACCTTCAAAGGTTTCTTTCTGTATGTCCCAGAAATATCCCTAACTTTCCTCCAGCTTGTCCAAATCTCAATTTTCGGGACCACAATATAATGATCAGGAGTAGCCTCTGGACTTCTAAAAACACGCGTATCACGGACTTTTGAAGCCATCTTTTGATTAACGATTATGTAATCAATTAATGATCAAAGTCCTCTGGCAGAACAAGTATATTTTTAATGTCCTTTTTTCTAAAAAATGTATTTGTTACTTAAGTTTGTTATGTTAGCAAATACTTGCAGTCTTGCTAATAGGTGACTCTCCGAAAAGACCAATAACATTTTTAATAGCTTGGTTACCAAATCTAACATTAAGATCACCAGTTATAATTACATGATCTGCGTTATTGTACATATCTAATTGCAGCTCATCGTAAAATAAGTGACTTTTCCTCCTTACCATTCTCTGGTGCATAACACCAATGACACCAATGACTGATCAAGTTGTATGTTAAATTATTCTCTTACCTTAAGATAATATTATTGTCCAAGTGCAATAAATTGTCAACTAACCGAATTAGTTTTTCAAAAGCTAAAGTATTCAAGAGTATTGTACACTATTGGTAATGTGAACCTTATTTATTTTATCTGTTCTTTGATATTCCAGTTTTCATATACTTCCAGATTTTTGATTCTTTCTCTCGTTTTGCTAATTGCTGATAAAATTTATGACAGGTTCTTTTATTACTTACTCCTTCAACAATTTCTGGTCATGAAAGTAAGACACTTTTACATTCCACGATGACTGCATCGCGATGGCTAATCTATATAAAAACGTTTAACCTGCCAAGGTCTTAAATAATGCTAGGTACCTTTCCTTCAAAGCCTTTCCTTATTTAAATAGTCTGTCAGATTGTCCTCGTAACTAGCGTACTTACCACGACACAAGTAATAAAAATTGCTAACTCGATAGCTAACATGGATGACATACGAAATTTTAGATGAAAAGTTCGCGGAGCGACGTCTATAGCTCAGTGGTAGAACTAAAATCTTTCGTGCGCTGCAAGACGTATATATTTCGCGTGAACACCTGTTAATTTCCAGATGTATCTGATAATTTATTCACTTTTTACCGGCTGTTTGACATTTTCCTGTCACGCGTGTTTTTAAAATGGTTAAAATCAAACATCGTGTTGTGATGAATTCTCTGTTAAAAACGTTTTAGCGCCAATGAAAAACCAAAGCGAAATTGTAAATGTGTTAGGAGATGCTGCCCAAAAACAACGGTAAGTGGGGCACACTCGAGTTTAAACGTGGTCGTACAAGCACTGAAGACGATTCCAGCAGTGGACGTCCAAAAAGTGCAACAAAAAATAACATTTTTGAAAAAATTTCATGAGGTGTTGAAAGACCGCAGATTGTGTAGTGGATGACGCTGCTGAAATCATATGCATCTCATATGAGCGTGTGCATCATACTTTAACGCAAGAACTTGGTGTGAAAAAGCATTGTGCAAGATGGCTGCCACATCTGGCGTTGTCGCATTTTTTGGCCTTCCAGTACAAGGGGGACCACGTTCTCGTCCACGTATCTTCAATGCTCGTACGACCACGTTCAAACTCAAGTCTCTATTTACAAACAGCTGGTTTTGAAGTCGCAGCATCTCCTGACACATTTGTAATTTCGTTCTGAATTTCCGTTGGCACTAAACAATTTTTAACAAAGAATCACACCACGGTGTTTGATTTCGTCCGTTTTTCAAAACACGCATGACACGTCAATTTTAAACAGCTTCTAAACAATGAATAAATTGATAGACAGTTTTAGAAATTAACAGGAGTTCACACATAAAATACAAATCTTGCAGCAAACGAAAGATTTTAGTTTTACCGCTAAGGTGCAGATGTCGCTCCGCGAACTTTTCAACTGATACTCGTAAGTTAACAGTCTGTTGTATTTGTTGTTTTCTTTTAATAACCATTAGCTTCTGAAAAGAGCGGCTTCACAGGGGTTAAATTATTTTCAATATATTTTTGCTTCAGGTAATGATGTACAACGTATGCGTAGGGGTTCTGTACTGCTGGACCCTGAACACGCTCATGGGCGAACTGAGCCCAGCTGACAAATACACGCCCAGCGTATGGAATCACATCATTATGAAGAGCATCGCTTCGGCCTTCGGACTACTGTTGGAGATCTTGGAATTTATCTTGGAACTTGTTGTGTACAATATGCAGAAAATTACACCCGTCGTTTATTTCCGCCGATAAACAGTAATAAACGTATAATAATTATTATTATTATTATCTAATAAATTATATTAATAATTTTGAAATAACATCAGTTTCATGTTTATGATCATATTCATTAATACAATTTGTAAATTATTTCATATTATTTTTGTTCGTTTCTTTCTTTGCCTCCATCCTCTAGATAATTGGCCATTTTAACTTCCATAATCCACGGTTTACCATTTTTGTCCTGCCTGAAAGCTTATATCTAGAATCATCAAATTATTTCTTATTTTGTTTGTTACCGGGAATAAAATGAATTAAAGATAGATCTGGAGGAATTAACAAATTAGAGAAGATGCAGTTTAGGATTTGATAAGAGAGAATTATATTCTCCCCGAACACGTCTAAAGACCCTTTACTTCGTTTACGTGAAAACTGGAGATTTGATAACAGGAACATGTGAGTGAGAAAACATAACATAAACTGTTCACTTTTTCGGGAGATACTTTTAGTGAACTATAAAAGCATTATAAACTACAATTTTTAGAAAGTAATGTTTATATACTCTTTTTCAACCTACCTAGATCTTATGCTATACAGAATTTCTCTAAAAGTATTAAACTTTCACTTGGGTGATAATTATTCTAAAGTCACCTGAAGCTCTACTACTTTTTTGTGACCCTGTAACACAAATGACAACTGTAGCTCGATTTAATTTGCGTAAAGGGAATTCGTGTAACGCGTATGGGAAGACGCGGCAAATATTCATCACGAAACTGGCGAACGTTGCCCGCAGAAAATTATGAGTCAGAAAAATCACTCTCACCTGTAAATAAGTAGTCCAAAAAATAAAATTTTCACTTTTCCCTACGACTCTCCCACTGGACATTTTAAACTGATAAAAAAATTCTCGCTTATAAAATTTTTGTGTGGTCTTTGTCTTCTTCTTCCATCAGGGAATAGGCGACTCGACTGTTCTGGTCCAAAAGAAAATATGTCAATTTCATCAACGATTTCAAGACCTTCCTAAACTCCTTTGTCCAATAGATTTGTATTGCCAGTATTCCTTCAGCAACCTACTATCCGGCATCCAATTCACATGAGCAATCCATCTCTGTTTCCGCTATGCGATCTTGGATATTATAAATTTACGACTATTTGAGCACATCTTCATAGTAAAGTCTGTCTCTTCGTGTACAGCCTTTACCGGATCGCAAGAATCTCATCTCCGATGTTTGTATGCTACTCAGATGTTTCTTCACCGGAACCAAAGTTTCAGAACCATAATGTTATATTACTAAGAAGATATTTAATATAAATCCGGAAGTAAAAGGAAAGTTGAAAGGAAAAAACTGAGATGGAGGACGGGGTGAATCAGGACTCCAGTACTCTTGGAATTAGAAACTGGAAGAATATGATTATGAATAGAGAAGAATGGCGAAATCTTCTGAAGAAGGCCAGGGCCCACAAAGGACTGTCGAGCCAATGATGATGAATCTTATAAAATTTGACTGAGGGGTTTTTCCTTATTTTCCTTGACAGTGCTTGAAGAGTTGTTCCACATATTGACTAAAACTTGGCCAAATTCATAATTCATAATCTACAATGTCACAACCAAGATAGCGGACATTTGACGCCTGGTTTATACTCTTCTTATATAACACAACTTTAATTCACAAGGAGTATTCTCCCACAAAAGCCATAGTTTTTGTCTTGTGCACAGAAATTTTCTTGTTATAATTCGAACAGATTTGTAAGAATCTCCTCAAACTCTATAACTGAAACATCAATTTCTGGAGCTCGCATTCATTGTATGGGATAATAGGTTACAAGCTCCTTATAACGTCTATAATATGTGTAAGATAACCCTTTTATGCGAAATGTCCCGTAGTATGGATTTGCTAACTATCAAACGCTTTCTCGTAGTCAATTAAGGCAAGTTGTGTCTCCAAATTAAATTGCCTTCTTTTCTCAATCAATATTTTCAAAGAGAATACGTCATTAAAGCAAGATCGACTCTACGAAATCCTGCCTGTTCGTCAAGAAGCAAAATATCCGAAGTAGAACAAAGTCTTTCATTAACAATTTTTTCCATATAGCTTGTAAGTTGTAGGCTATTTTTCAAGGTTTCGCCTCTACAATTTGATGGCTCACTTCTATCACGTTTCTTAAAAACAGAAATAAACTTCCCTACTCCGGATTCATCCGGGATCCTACATTTCCTCCAGTACATATTCAGCAAATGTAGCAGTCTAAATTTAAAAAATTTACTAGAGTATTTCAGCAGTTCTGACTTTATCCCATCCAAACTAGCTGCTTTCCAATTCTTCATGGATGAAAGAGTTCCTTTCGAATTTCTCAAATGTTATTGACTCGACGCCAGTGTCTCCCCTTATGTGTTCTGCAGCTTCCTGGAAAACGTTAAGATTATACCACAGTTCCTTGTAATGCTCAATCCATTTGTCCATTGCAATCAAATTCAGATGCACTGGCTCCATCTTCTTGGATGAGATGCTTCATTATTTTGTATACCACCACTTAGCGTTCATGTATATTGTCCTCTGCAATACTAGTAAATTTATTCCATGATTTGTCATGCGCTTTCCGGATAATGTATTTCACAGCATTTCCCTTCTCCTTATAAGTAGCCAGATCTTCACAGGTTCTTGGTTGAAGGTATTTGTGATAAAATGATTGCTTTTCTTGTATCGCCCATTGTATGCCTGGTTTTTGTATAAAAATGTTTCCCCGTTTTATACAGGAAGAAAGAAATATTAAATTCATTTCGATTACTCTAATCTTAGTATTCCACGTACATCCCATCCGTTATATTACTAGTGAAATACATTATGTAGCCTATTTGTTTACATACACTACATCCATATTGGTGGTAAAATCCTTATATTCTACAACAGTTAAATTGCATTGTTTCTACGGACGCGACATTGGCCTATGGAAAACAGTGGTAACACTCTTCCCGTACTTCAATCCTTTTCTAATTTAAATTAAACTACACTTACAGCACATACCGTCTTCTCTCTTTTCTTCTATCGTGTTTGTACAAAATAGAAAATGAAATCAAATATAAAATAAAAACTGAACAATTAAGAATTAACCAAATGAACAAAACAAAAATAATAACAACAATAACAAATGGGCCACGTTCACATACATAAATAATAAAATGACAAAGCTAACAAAACTGTTTAAGAACACAGACATTAAAATAGCATACAAAACTAACAAAAATAAACTACAAAAACTAAATAACCCACACAACAAAGATAATACAACAACCAATGTTATATACAAAATT
Organism: Magicicada septendecula; assembly: GCA_034769895.1. Taxonomy (NCBI): domain Eukaryota; kingdom Metazoa; phylum Arthropoda; class Insecta; order Hemiptera; family Cicadidae; genus Magicicada; species Magicicada septendecula. The sequence goes on along the minus strand of CM068375.1, from coordinate 116,808,013 downwards.
CAAAGCCATGATTGCAATAAATGTTACATAGGACAAACAAACAAACAACTGAAAAAGCGTTATTTTGAACACCTAAACGCATACAAAAAAACAGAAATATGCAAATCTAGTTTGGCCACACATGCAATATACACTGGACATGAATTCCCAAACATAACCAACATGACACTAATAAAACACATACCACTCAAAGGCACCATAATAAACATTTGGGAAAATTTACAAATATACAAACATAAATCACAAAACAAACTGATACCTGAACAAATACAAATCAATACAAAACATGACACAATTTTCAAAGCACTCAACATCGAAAATACACAAAATACTAATACATACACCATAATCACACACAATAAAACCAATTTAAAGTACCAGAAGCCAACAGGAAGTCACAATAACATCCAACCAACACATATGTACTTCACCAGGCACAAAAACCGGAAGGCTGAGGATGGGTACAAAGTGGTACCCGAAACATGTACATAATAAGGAAAGAAACATCTTGAGGTAAATTCAATATAAAAATTAAATATAATATATATTGCAACAGTACAAATATGTTGGGTACTGTACATTGCACACAGTAATTTAAATAAGAGATTAGAAGAAATAAATAATCATTTTGGTAATAATAATAATTCAGCCTGCAATCTAAATTGTAAAAGAAACGCCTACCTTGTATGTTGGGACAGGGATTAACGCCAGCTGCTCGCTGCATGTGTGTAAACACGTAAAGGGTGTGTGTGTGTGTGTGTGTGTGTGTGTGTGTGTGTGTGTGTGTGTGTGTGTGTGTGTGCGCGCGCGCGCGCGACTTGTTCATTCATGAAAAGCGCCACCCTTTCAGTAACGATATAAATTATGTGCGTTTATTTAATTATAATGCTTGTGTGCATAGTAGCGAAAAACTGAAAACACCAAAATGTGTATTTTAATAACACAAACAAGTGTATAAAAAATAGTGCAAAACGAATAAAAAGTGTAATGATAGGCAGTTAAAAATCAATTGTAATTATATTAAGTAAAATAAAGAAAAACGGTTTGTGCATGAGGAACACCTATAAATTACCGACCTAGTGAATATCGGGTAATGTGCCAAAGACTTCGCAATTCACGAAGACGTGCAAATTAAGTGTAACAAGATAGCGTGGGTTGAGTGACGCTCTTGACAATTTCAGACATGCAGAATATTGTCGAGACATGAGTTTGGCGCCCTGAGTATAAATACAGTGGACGCGCAAACATCATTCTCTTACTTGTTCAACAACCGAAGCGTCCGGAGGCTCTGTCAGACGACAACTCTTCCGTGTTCGACCACTGATGCAGCCGGAGGCTCTACTGGACGACAACTCGTTTCTCGTTAAATCATCAGAACAGCTGGACGCTATGTCCAACAACTAGAACTTCTATATTTGATCGACTACCATGGCAGCCAAAGAATCTACGAAGAAACAACAACGACAGTAGACCAATCACAAGCAGAAGCCAGAGACTTCAAGACTGAACATTCGTTCGAGTGAGCAGTTGGAACTGGAGGCCATGACCAGGAACGAAGGTGGACCAGAGTACGAGAATGCAGTAATCCAGAGTTCGAGGTTCCAGTAGACGAAGGACTACAAGACTCCAGGACTACCAGACTCCAGACTTCCAGGACGATAAGGATCATCCGTATCCAGGACCGAAGAGGACACGCTTCAGATGTACCACACAAATAACAAGGTGACAAATAACCATGCATTTATAAGAAACCAAGACCTAATCAAAAGACTTTAAATATCAAAGAAAAAGAATAGACAATTTAATTCCAATATGAGTTAAGAAATTGTATAGTTGTAAATATGTTTTGTTTTGTACATTAGGTACGGTAATATGAAAGACTGTGTAACGATAAGAGTTAACAGTAACTGTAATTTAAAATTTATAATTGTTAGTAATAAATGACAACCTCGTTAGAGGAATTAATAGAAAGCAATGCATATGCAGTAAGAAAGAGAAATTAGTAATAACCAGAGAAAAAAAGAGTTAGATAATTGAAAGCTTAGATATTCTATAACATAATTGAGCTAGCTGAGAGAAGTATAAAAATTTATAACAGTGTATAGACTATAAGATTATATAATATGTTTGTGTATAAAATAAGACTACGAGTTATACGTAGTAAGTAAGTAAAGATAATAATCATTTGGAATCGTAAAATAAATAAGAAATTAATTTGTAATATGAGATTACAAATTACACGTAGTAATTATATGAAAATAATAATGAGTTTTAAACCGCAAAACAAATAAGAAATTCCTAATAAAAATTGAATTGATTTGTAAAACCAAGCGAATAGTGTTATTATTATTATGATTACACCCTTCATTCTTGCACACACACGAATTTAATGTGTTATAATGTTACATAAAGATTAGTCACACATCAATAAATAAACACATTAAATTTGATAGTGTTGTAATATATATATATATATATATATATATATATATATATATATATATTGCAAAAGTACAACCATTAACGGTACTGAGCATTGCCACAATAAATGAAATAAATAATATAAATAAATAAATATGAATTAATAAACATGATTCAGATTGCATAAGCTGGATCGTAGTTAAAAATAGGGAGCGCAGAATTCATGCATGGACATGCATTTTCGACACACCTGTCGCTAGCGTTGTGTACACGCGTATTTTGTTTGTGTGTGTGAAGCCTGTCCGTTCCTGAAGTGTAACCAACCCTTATTCAAGTAGAATAGTTGTATGTTTTATTTAAATTATAAGAAAAATATGTACCATAGGGTAAAACATAAGACACCAAAGTGTATAGAAATTAAAGGTGAATAAAGTGTTAAAAGACCGTACCGATGTGACAAAAGGTGCAATTACTATACGTAAAAAATGAATAGCTCTTTTTGTGATTAACATAAAGAAGTGGAATTTACGTATAGTAAACATATAAAAATTAGTGATCGATTGAGCATCGAGTGATGTGAAACAAACTTCGTAATTCGCGAAGATAGGCGAAAATTGTGAATAGAACCAGAGTGGGAGAAGTGACGCTTCGACAGAATCTGACAGGTTAAATATTGTTTAGACATGAGTTTTTGCACGACCTGACTATAAATACCAGGTCGCGCTAATAAAGTTTCTTCTTCTCGATTCAACCGTTGCCACAGGAGGCTATGTCAGTCCACGACGCTAATTCACATCTTTAGTAAGAGTCACAGGACAAACTAGATGTCCAACCAGAGCAGCAGAGTACATACGATGAAGTCCTATGGACACACCGGCAGCATATGATGTGAGGCGAGACGACTATTAAACAATACATGCAGGAGAACACGACCAGAGGACCAGAAGGACACGGAGGACACGACCAGAGGACCAAAGGAGGACGTACGGATGATTAACCACGTCAAACGAGGTGATAAAAACCATTGTAATTATAGACATTTGAAAGACACTAATTAAAGTTGGAATGAAAGACATTCAACCAGTATTAAAATAAATAAATTGTACATAAATGTAAAAGCAGAATAAAAGTTAGAATAATATTTCTTGTATTAAAGTTAGTAATGGGGAGTAACGTAAATGATAAGAGAAATATTTAATTTTTGAATTAACGTAAATAGTAGTCTTTTTGATAAAGGAGAATGCATATGCAGTAGAAAGTTAAAAAAAATTAATCAGCAATTGCAAAAAGATGAGCACACAATGATTAAGCCGAGAGCAAAATAAATATTTAATTAATTAAAATTAGATAATAAGATTTATGTATAACTTGTGTATGTAATTTGTTAGCAATAAGTTGTGTACGAAAGATTCGTACAAACGATAAAATAATGTGTCAATATTTAATATGCGAAATGAAAGATTTTGTTTAATAAATAAATAAAAGGAACAATTTTAAACTTAAATAACGTATCATCTTCTTATTACGATTACACCCATGAATTCAATACATTATAATTGTGTTGTTATAATATATTGCAATGGAACATCGCAGTAAGGGTATTTGTAGCTAGGACTACATGCTTTTATACCAATTTATGACGTTATAGACTTGTTGCAAATTGATTTTGTTTAAATTTTGTAAAATAGCTATAAGTTTTGAAATAAGAAATGGGTAATTAACTGTTGTATGTCAAAATGCCCATAAATTTATTTTCTGTCATGTCAAGTGCGAATTTAATGCGCGAGTGCGCGTGTTATTCGAATTTACGTGAATAACTCTGGTATAAATTAACGTATTGAATTGAGACTTGGACAGCTCATACTTCTAAATTAGCACTACATTTTTCTTATGTTAAAGACTCGAAACATATTATTTTAATATCTATTTTTTAACTAATATGTATTTTAACAGAATTCATCTTTCTAAAGAATCCTTATCTTCTGAAAGTCATAAAATTTTTGATAAAATCTATACATGCTTATGCAGACTTCAGCCAAATTGTGCAGGACTTCTGTCTATCAATTTAACCCATCAATCACGTGCTAGGGGGTTTGACCAATCAGAGGCCCCAATTTTCAGTCAGATTGGCTTTTCACGAAGGAAGCTTCGGCCAGTTCCACCTAACAGGTTGACCTTAACAGACGTTCTCTCTGTGCGAGTTTTTCGTATCAGTATAAGTTCTACATAAGGGTCACGAGTACGGAATCTTAGCAACGAGTTGCCCGTTTGCTAAAATCCTATTGGGTACTAGAACTCAAATAATAAAATAAAATTATTAATTTAAATAGTGATATTCTCGCGAGAGTCAAGATTTCCGCATAGGGCAAGTGCGGAATTACCGGAATACATCTGTGTGAACGCGAGGACACATCAGGACTCGAGAAGGTGTACGCACAATACACCGAAACTATATTAATTTAAATTACAACCCATTATTGAGCCCTGAGTAAAGAGATAAACGCTATCGGTGTATCGGCGTGCGTGAGTGTGAGCGGAGTGTCCACGTGTCATCAGAGCAGCAGTTTCCAGCAGGCAGCGAGAGGTAGCAGATTCAACAGGCCGCGAGAGGTGGGAGCGCACAGTTCAACGGTTTCGCAAAAAGGAATTCAACGACCAAGTAAAATAGACATATGAGGAAAGAAACTTTCAAATCATTAACAGACAGTATTAAATTTAGAATAAATAATTTTTGTCAACCACAGACCATTTTTAAATTTGTCTATAATACATACCTTACTCCAGATAAAAGACTCTATTATTATTGTGTTTTTAATACTATACCTTAAATTTGTTTTGTCGCAATTGTTTAACTTACTTTAGTAGTAAGTTAAAACTAGACATTATAATTATGTCCTTAGCTGCTGCCGATTAGCATTTCGGATCATTGCGGTTCATAGATGCTAACTGAACGGTTGCCTGTAGGAGAGCTGGGGTATAAATCCCTCAAGAACCAAAACAGTCACATCGATTGTTTAGTTGGATTGAGAGAAGGCCATGTTAATACTTTCTTCAGTACGCCACTGTCATCAAACGCCGACCTGAGGGCTGTATTGTGAGAGACAATCTGTCACAGCTTCAGAAGCACTCAAATCCGTTCCTGTTCTCAACGTTACGTGTGGTTGCCTATAGTTTACTGCGTGTTAATCACATATAAAGTGTTACATTTTTATCATCGTATAATCAAAACAGCTGTCGATGGTTGAAATTACAGTAGTCAATTTTTGCACGGCTTGAAGGTGTTATGCGGAAACCATCTGCTATTATACACAATTAACTACCTGTCTCCCGGCGTATTCCAACTAAACGTTAAATCTACATACTTACTCGCTATAAGTTCGTAACAAGATTTAAATGAACTAATTCTAATGTAATAACAGTGGAAATTATTATATTTAATGACGGTAAACGCGAACCGGATCTGTATCACTTACTAAGTGTGAAATTACCGACACCTGGCTGGCACTTAATTCGTGTTGTTTTCGTAGTAGACAAGTCAGATGGCAACGATAACAATACCTAAAAACTACAGTAAATTCAGACGACGAAACCCTGTTATCAGATTGACAGATTTACGTACATCGGTAAAGGAAAAGGGATAATATGATCCAAATTCCAAACACGTTACAAGTGGAAGCTTTTAAACAAAGTAATTTCTGCGTCTCCGCGAAACAATGATCCAAACGAACAAAGGAGAAATGGGTGGTGGTGGTGGTAGTAGTAGTAGCAGTAGTAGTGGTGGTGGTGGTGGTGGTAGTAGTAGTAGTAGTAGTAGTAGTAGTAGTAGTAGTAGTAGTAGTAGTAGTAGTAGTATTAGTAGTGGTAGTAGTAGTGGTGGTAGTAGTAGTAGTAGTAGTAGTAGTAGTAGTAGTAGTAGTAGTAGAAAGAGCAGCAGCAGCAACAGTAGTAGTTGTAGTTTTACTCGGTTTTGCCTTTATTTTCTCAGAAGAAAGAAATTCCCAGATACATAGGAGGTCTGGAACTAGAGAAAGTTGTCAGACCTGCGATTCTGTTTGGCAGTGAAGCCTGGACTATGTTAGAAAAACAACAAAGGAAGGGTCAACGACGTCGAAATGAGATTACTTAGTCCATTGAAAGAAAAATCTAAAAAGAAGAAAATAAGAAATGGGGTTTTGAGATAACTTTTAGACATCAAGCCTATTCAAGAAAGGATCGTGAAAAATGAGATGAGTCAGATGAGATGGTTTGGGAATGTGTACTGTTTACAACAAGGTGTTAACAAGAAAAGTATTTGAGACGAAACTCTCGGAAAGACCGAAAGAGCAATACTGAGAAAAACGTAGGAAGGGTGTGTGGAAGAAGAAGTGGAGTAAAAGGTAGCAATTGGCCAGGAATAAAAGATACGATGAGAGACAGCGTGAGTGACTCTCGTTAAGTGACAGAGCGAGCTGGTAAGTCACATAGTGAATTGTAGAGTTAAATGTAAAACTAAATAGTGTATGCTATCTCAAAGTACTTAAGGGGAGACGTCAATGAAAATCTTCAAAAATTCGAAATTTTTTTAATTTTGTTTTCTTATTCCTCGTATTTTTCTGATTAAGAATATATATAATTTATATAGGAAGTAACGCTCGAAAGCAACTAAAAAAAATATTTTATTCATGCATGCACAGTAATTTCTGCCGCACGACCTCACCAAAACCCTAGCGCATCGCCCTTGTCTGCTTGACAAAATATTTTGTACGTATTACTATATATAGTATAAACTTCAGTTGATGAGTGTGATATTTTGATGGCTTTTACTTTTCATATGATTGCATATAGTAGCAAACAACAGCTGATAGGTTATTGTTGTTGATTTGTTGTGATTAGTGGTGACTTTTGTTTGCCTGTTTATTATTTTATTTGAGTGATAAAATGCCTCGTTGCAAAAGTCTTTGGAATAGGAAATTCAGGGGAAATCAATTCTCAAACTCAGACAAATCAAATAAGCAACAGGTAAATGCCATTTCTCTAAATGAAGAAAATAGCCACCTTGATTTTGAGGTTAGGTCCAATGAAGAAACTACATCTAGTTCAAAGAAGAAACTGTCGTATATTTCTGAGTTCGTAAAAAATGTAGCAGATGAAAACACACCCAAAAATGTAATTATTGACCTCGACATTGTTTCAGCATTGATACAAAAATTTGTAAAATGTAAATATTGTGAAGAAGAAAATTGTGTTGTGCTCACGGAAGATTGTAATGCTCGTAAAGGACTAGCATGTAAACTTTCAATTTCATGTACAAAATGTGATTCAAAAAAGACAGCCATGTCTTCAAAAGTTACGAGGCATCGGTTATATGAGGTAAATAGCCGTTTTGCTTACGGTTTACGTAGCATTGGTAAAGGTGAAACTGCAGGTAGAACTCTTTGTGCTGTACTGAATTTGCCCTCACCTAACACGCGTTTTACAAAACATAATAACCATATACTAAACGCTGTAACTTTAGTTAGTGAAACCTCACTACAAGAAGCTGCTCATGAAGCTATCATGGAAAATGATGCAAACAGAGACTTAGCAGCAGCCGTTGACGGAACCTGGCAACGCAGGGGTCATTCATCTCTAAATGGGGTGGTTACGGTTACGTCATTCGACACCGGCAAGGTGTTAGATGTCGAGTGTTTGACAAAATATTGTCAAAAATGTGTTATGAACAAAAAAAGTGTGTTCAGGGTTATGCGAAAAACTATACTGGGTCCAGTGGAGGGATGGAGTGTGTTGGAGTGGAAAGAATTTTTTCTAGATCGGAACAGAACTGGGGTGTGCGGTACTTGAAATATTTGGGTGACGGTGACTCTAACAGTTACTCTTTAATGTGTGAAAGGAAACCCTATGGTTCCGATGTAACCATACAAAAATTAGAATGTATAGGTCACGTACAAAAAGGATAGGATCTAGATTGCGGCGATTGAAGAATAAAATGAAGGGGATCAAGCTAGCGGATGGGAAGGTTCTAGGTGGGAAAGGTAGGTTGACCGATGTAGAAATTGATAAACTTCAAAACTACTATGGCTTGGCAATTCGAAGGAATGCAGAGGACGTTGAGAAAATGTGTAAAGAAGTATGGGCAATTTACTATCACAAGGTATCCACCAATGAAGAACCTCATCATGGGCTTTGTCCACAAGGAGAAGAAAGCTGGTGTAAATTTAATAAGCTTGCTGCACTTGGGGAAGAGTATGATCACAAGAATTCCTTGCCAGTCTGTGTAATGGAAACAATAAAACCGATATTTAGAGATCTCTCAAATAAAGATTTACTCTCTAAGTGTGCACATGGACGCACACAAAATCCAAATGAGAGTCTCAACAACGTCATTTGGAATAGAGTACCAAAGAATAACTTTGTGGGGTTAAAAACTTTAAAAACAGGGGTCCTAGATGCAGTGATCGCATTTAATGAAGGAAGTATGGGGAGAGCAAAAGTGCTACATGAAATGGGAATAACACCAGGGTGTAACGCTATTTCTGGTTTTCTTCAAAGTGACAATCTACGTATAAAAAAGGGGGAAAAAGCCATTCTTGAAATAACAAAAGAAGCAAGACAGAAAAGAAGAACCCGGAAAAGAAAGAAGGAAGAAGAAGAAGCAGGAGATAATGCATCCTATGGCCCTGGGGAATTTTAGTAAGGTGGGAACATATATTTTTTTGTTTTTTTCAATTCCCCGAAAGTTGTTTTTTAATATTTAGGAATATTTTTCTCCTAATCTAGTAAGGATAGAACAATGAAACTTTGTATTTGTGTTTAGCAGTATGTAAGCGATATTGTGTACCAAAATAAAAACATTTGGTTTATACATAAAAGAAATAAAAAATTATTATATAATAAGAAACCATGGAAATTTTGTTGTTAATTTTTTAGTGAATTTAATAATTTCTAGATTCGACATTTTTTAAGATAGGCTCATGATATTGGTACCAAGTTTATAAGTTAATATACATTGTCTGTAGTAAAAATTTGGATTTCGTTCCAGTACTGAGATAAGTGTTCCTTAATATTACATGTATTTCTTATGGGAATAGCTTCATTGACGTCTCCCCTTAACTGTACGATGCAGATTAGCTGGACTAAACTGTGTGTGAGAGACAAACACGTAAAGGGGAGAAAGAATGAGGCAAATTTTTATGTAAGAAAAACAATGGGAGGATAAGTGAGACGGTACAGCCTGACAACTTTCTGTCTTACTGCCCCCTTCCCTTCCTAATCAGCTGTATAGTTCACATAATGTGTTCGGCGAGTGAATGTCCCTTCTACACAGTTGCCTTGCGTCACGTGACTTTTTTCTATAAATGTCCCCGTGTGTCAAAAATGTTTGATCTGCGCAGGTCGTTTTCAACGTTGTATACCTACAGTAATGCTCTTTTTTCTGTTACTTCAGTGCAGAACAGCGATATATCTTTCATATTTATGTTAGGAGGAATTACATGAGCATTACCTTTGTTTGATTTATGTCGTATTGTAGAATTGGATTGTAACATTGATTTAATTAGAATTAAACCAATTCTATAGGGGAATTATTCTAGGCGAATTCTGTAGGTGTATTAATATAGTGCGTGAATTATCATGTATGTATTGTAGCCTACATTGTATTTACTCGCTCTACGTCCGTGAGGAAGGTACATAAAGAAGTAAGATTAAAACAAAACCTTAGAAATAATGTTAGTTTTAGCGTCAAATATTGAAACTCAAGGTTTGATCATGAATCCAAATAATTGCAACTGATATTTGAATATCAACTATTGAGTGAGAGGGTGGCGGGGGCGATGGAGACAAGTGAAGGAATGTCCTGAAGGAAGCTATTGCGCTATTGCGGATTAGAAGGCGGAATGTCCTGACTGGAGTATGGCTGTGACGCCATGTTGATGATGGTGATATTTGAATAAAAGGTGTACCAGTAATTGCTTTCGATTAAAATACGCAGAGAATGCGCCCAGCTATCAAAAACTGCGTAGAGATAGTCGACAGTACTTTCAGTTATCCAATGTGTAAGCTACATGTTTTTCCTTATCAGAAATACAGGAAAAAATATCTCCGAAGAATATCCTTGACATTAATCTTAGCCTTTTTATCAATCGAAAGACGTACTGTTGGAATTTGAATTTAAACGGTTTCATCTATGCCACTGATATTCTGTGATTTGTTTATATAGAAAACTGTATGATGATTTGTTGTCAATCGTCTTTTGTATTTATCTTAATCATTTTTTACTTCAATGTTCCATAAGGAAATGGAAGTATGGTGATGGCGAAAAAAACCGTCTTCGAGATAAGGGCTGATCTCATTGTAATACCCTCAAAACATGAAGAAAAGTCATTTTCCGAAAAGTGTCTGGATAATTTTGTATACGTATGTGTACTACGTTATGAGCAACAAAAAAGTAGTTTGTTGTTAAAATTCCTTCTCGTGCTGTTTGACCGTGGTCCAATGTTTTCTACAAAACCAGACGTTTCGGCAGTACCATCGACTGCCACCATCAGTCAAAATCGAGTGCGCTAACGTTAGGTGGTACACGTTTGTGACCACAGTACTGTGGTTAAGGCTGAAGAAAAAAGTAGTTTCTATGGAAATATTTCATTTCGAAAATGATTTTAAATATAAATCTTAGAACATGGAAGTCATGTATGGTTCTCCATACCGATATTTTTTTGTTACTACAATACCTATCATTATTAGTCTGCTGTTATACTTAAATTTACCACATATTATATTGACGTTCAAGTAGTGATGCATTTAGTGTTGAACCGTTCATTTCCAGCACACCTAAGTAGTTACGTTATATAAAAAGCCTAAATATGTCTTATACGGTCGTGATAAAAAAAGCAGAACTATTGGTATGCCCCAGTCCCATGCCTTTGGAAATTGGTAACCCCTGCGCAATATACCCTATTATCAAGGAAGTCGTTAATCGTACTAAAGGACAATTTTTATACTGAAAATTAAAGAACTATCCGTTGTGACCTTGAAAAACAGCAGCTACTAATAAAATAAAAATGTCACCTGAGTGCTGATTGAGTAACCGTAAGATGTACGAATATCGGTTGGAAACATAAGCAAGGCAAAGCATTTCTTTTTTACAAGAGAAGAGAAAAATGTTATTTCTTTTCAATTTTGAAACGCTCGGACAAAGTGATATGATTGGCAGTGGCAATTTATATTATAGAGGCTGTGTCAAATCATCACTTCAAAGGTGCTGCATCACAATGACCCACGGGACCTACACCCTCCAGCGTCGTAGAACAACCCCCTCTGTTCAACACTTCACTTTCTTTGTAAATACAGTCTTTATTTTATAAAAAGTTGTTAAAAATTCAGGCACACCCTTTTGCAGTAGGCGTGTGGTCTAGAAAAGAAATACACGTTCGATTTGTGAAAAATTTATCTAAAGTAAACTTACATGCGACAATTATAAGATTAAATGTTGTTTTGTTTACAAATTACCTCTAAATTACCAAGTCCACTCATATTAGAAATCCTGCTGTCATTACCATTGCTACTTACTACTACTACTACTACTACTACTACTACTACTACTACTACTACTACTATTACTATTATTACTACTACTATTGTGCTTTCAAATTCCAAACTTTGCAATCGGCATCCCTCAGCTTGCAGTTGCTTTCTTGCCGTCATTTTAATGTGTTTCTCATTTTCTACCAATATTTATGTATAGTACTACAATGGATTAGACGGAAGAGCGACCCAACGTTGCCAAACTTCGCTGCAAGACTTCGCCACTCGATATTTGAGAATTGTTTGCGAAATACATACATGTAAGGCGTAAACATTGGTATCAAAAATGAACATTAAATTCATATTTTGGTTAAAATTTCCTTAAATTTGATACCCCACATGGACTTTAGTGATTTTTTCAAAATTTTGACCTCCACATTTTTGTCTCCCATCCGCCTATTTTTTGGGGATCAGTCTCAAAAACAATAAGGTTCTGTAGGGTAAAAGTATTGACACGCATGCCAAGTTTTACGAAAATCGGTTGATTCGTTCAAAAGCTATCGTGAGGCATAGGCTTACCCCAAATAGGCAGATAGATGGACAAGGGACAAATCCCCAACGGTCAGGTTAAAATTGAGCACGCGCTTCGCTCGTTCTATATAATAGATTAGACAATAAATATCATACACACACCTTAAGATTCACAACACATAACAAAAATCGGTATGGAGAACCATACATGACTTCCATGTTCTCAGATTATATATAAAATCATTTGGTACTGCCTTTATGCGTACCCGCAGTTATTTCGATAATGCGATTTTTGGGCTTAGATATGTAGTGAATATCGCACATAATTTTATGTAGTGAAGAATTATACAAATTTCAATTTTGTATGTTGCAAAATAGTTGGCTGGTGATTGCAATTGATTTCGTTTGTCATTTTTAATGGAAAATGACTGTAGTAGTAATTTATCACCGGTCGTGGCTGTGACACCAAAAATTGATTATGTTAGGTTAACATGAAAACTGAAATTATACATGGAAACCAATACGTGTGTAATGTAAAACTATTTTTTTTTCTAAAACCACGAAAAACCCAACTCGAAGTAAGGCGGGAGTGGCCCACCCCTTGCCTATTATTATAGGCCTACATGTCACTTTTCTGTGGCAGAACTCGTTTTTTTAGTAAAATTCGTTTTCCGACAAGTACTCGTTTTGTGACTAACAAAAAACAAACATCCATTATGTACAATTTGTGGAGCATATGTTGTCATTCCTTAATACAGTGTTTTTTGTTTTTTCATTAACCATAAATATTTGTATTTTTCATTTTGTATTTGCTGTTATTTTTTCCAATTTGTAAACTTAAAAACGTTAGGTTCTTTATTTTAAGTCTTACTCTGTTATACGCATTGTATTACACGTTTAATGTTATGTTTTCCCAACCACAGCTTTTATTTATTTTAGCAGTAAACTAAAGACCCAAAACCATTATTACCTAACTATCAAATGAAAACAACATGTATTTTTGCTTTACATTAAGAATTAGGGCAATTTACAATTAGAATTTTGTCAAAGTGAAATAAAATTACAAAGACTAATGCTTGGGGATTAATTATGCCAACAATAATTAATTATGTAATTGTACTAATTTGCAAAATGAGATCGTGTAATCACTCAATTAGGTTACTCATATCAACTGATTGAAGCTAAGTGACACGTTAGTTCTTTTATGTTAGCATAATTACTGTATGGAGACTCTAATTGTTGTATAAATTAATAAAACTACTATAAATCATTCAAGTGCCATTACTTTCTTGTTCTGAGGTAACTTTGACAATAATGAACGCATATATTCTGGATAAAATAAACACCTATTTATTAACATCATATCATTAAATAAAGAGACTTCAATATATAAAATATGGATGATTCCCTGTAAATACATTCATAAAAAGAACACATGTATACATATCAAATTACAATGCGAATCCAATACGTTGTTTGCTGGAAAACATACACATACATATATAATACAATCGATATATAGAAAAACACAAATAGTCAAACAATAAATCTTATACTAATGCGTTCATTGCTGCCTCAGATGAATAGCGTTAATTATATTTATCATATTTAATTTAAATACTCAAGGGGTGTTTCTCGAAAAGAGACAGGTCAGTAGAGTTCTTATGATAAGAATAGCATAAAGATTACTTGTAAAGCGATTTATCCGATATTTCCATCGGAGTAACTCCTTCTCGTTGGTGGTCCATATGTGGGAAGCTGCGTAGCTGTGATGTCACTAACACTCAACACACGCGGAACAGATTCACTCGCGCTGTGTGTGTTTTCTGTTGATTCGGCTGTTACTGTTCGAGTTTATGAAATCATGTGTCGTGTGGGTAAGTTCATCATTAACTATGGTGTATATATCTGTCTGTCTATTGTTGAACTTCTTGTGTGTACATTGTAACCTACCAGAACCGGAATGGTTTAAAATTAGGTTTATATTGTAAATAAATCGATCGAATACGGTGTATGATTATCCTGCCACACGATGTATGCGTCAATTTGTAATAAAATAAGAAGTATGGTTTAAATAAAATTTAATTATGTTTGATATATTAGTTTGACATGTATTAAGGTTTGTAGTTGTTTCTAATTGAAGGTTACTAATGTTGTAAAGCGATTTAAAATGTAACATTCGAGGTTACTTAAAGTGTGTTTACAATTGTGTAATTATAATTGTCTGAAAAGAATTCCCTTAAATCAAACGAATAAAATAGTTGTGTTGGTAATATTTAAATACTAGGTTTGCTTAAGCTTAACAGTAAAGTATAATAGTTGGTCGCTTGATGATGATGATCGTTTTGTTGATACTGGCTGTGAAACTTCTCCTCCAGGTCGATAATAGTCTAAGTACGTTATGTCTAGTAATGTCTGGACAATATAATACACATAATATACTTTCACGTACCTCGTCGTGTTTTCTAGAAGTTCAATAAGCTGTCAACTCAGTTTACAAAAACCAACTCACTTTAGTTGCAAGGTTAGATTGCCTTGTTTGTTAGTGGGCGCCACACGGATTTATTTTGGAAAAATCCCGTGTAAAACCCATGTATTGAATCAATTAATGATTTAAAAAAGTTTAAAATAATTGTTTGTTACCTTTATGGCAATGCTATTCCATATATTCAATCACAACTGAAGGTTGTTTAAGCTTTCCTGAATAAAATATTTAACTATCTGTTAGAAATAAATTAAGTCGAGTTATGCTGTTAATTATGGGTTTTATTCATACCCTTGGTAGAGAATTCAAAACAAATACAATTAAAAACATATAATGATGTACAATTGTAAATAAGTTATTATATACCATATAAGGCTTGCTCAGAGCACAAGTGGTAATTCTGGCTAAGTCCAGATATTTGTTATTTTTAACATTAATATTATTGAAATCTCAGATGTGAATTCTTTGAGACACGAAAAAGAAAGTTATGCCTACACAATATCTAATGATTTTTCTGATATAAAATTGATCAACAACGTTTTGATGTTACTTTCATAAAGTAAACAAATAAAAATAACCTATTTGATAGGTTGTGCGTTCGTCACGCTTGATTTCTGAATTACAAAGTTTATAAATTGAGAACACTTATAACTAACATTCAGCTTAATTAATAATGACAAATTCATAAAATAAATTGAGACATGGTGTAACATTGAAATGTTTCTGTGTTTTGCGTCAGTACAGATCAGTGTATAAAAACGTACAGGTTATGGCGCTCGTAGAAAAAATGAAATAATGGTTATACTGTTACCTTTTGGTTTTAATTATTTAATTAAAACTCATTTTAGCACCTTGATAATCGGATTATAATGATTATCATTTTTCACGGCACACGCACAAGAACAGAGTATTTCGATCCGCTTCTAACTTAATGGATCATAAATAACATTATTTAATTACTTCTGTTCATTATTTTCCCGCACTAAATTGAAATAATACTGCACATAATCACTATTGTTTTCTGTAGAATAATTTGAAGTAGTTGTTTCTTGTTGTTGAGCTATTTCCTTCGATGTGTTATGTTGATGACGCTAACAGTTAAAAATGTTGAGATGGCGAGCACACGTTCCGTGCTGTATGAAGTTGATAAGTGTCTGTCGAGAATCGGTTACATTCTCTTATATACCCCGCCCGTCGATCGGCGTTAGGCAAAAATGTTAATTACTAACTAATTTTGTGATTGGTTCTTGCAGGTGTGATGAGCATGACGTAATGTCTGTATAGCCGTTAATAACGGTTTTTCAACTGTCAAACTCTGAGGTGACAGATAGCTTTCAATGTTGTTGGTATTAGTAAACAAATCTCTGATGCATATTTTGTAAATGATGCTAACACCTTTCCCGCACTTAATACAGTTGCGATTGGGTCGATATCGTCATCAAATTAAAGATTATTTTGTCCTCTTTAATTTGATATCACTTGATACCGAGTTCACTTCACGTTTACTGACATTGCTATAAAATCAATGTTCAGGTACACTACTTCGCACTGTCGTCTGTTTACCTGAATCGACGATTTTACACTTTGATTAATATTGTTTGTGTTCACATAGCATTTTATTACTCAAACGTTTATGTGAGAACACTATTACTGACCTTCAATTACTGATCATTATGAATACACCTTAACTTTATACATTGTAATGAACGATTCTTATTACTATGACATTTCGTTTTACGCTAACTCGTTCTATTCTACTATTTAACAATTGAATTATGATTAAATATATCATTTTAATAATGTTTTTTGCTATGTTGGAGCATAACAATTGTTCTGTGTATTTAATTTACACTTACGTTACCTCCCAATAATCAACTCACTGATTATTGCTTGGTCTAGGCCTTGTTAAGACATACCGTTTATACTGGAATTTTGCCTTAACAACATTTATAGGTTCACTATACGGTAATTTGTTGAGGTACTGTATTTGTATAAGATTCCCTCTTACAAATGGTTTATCTTTCTCATAAGTATATTTGATATTGAAATATATCTTTGTTCTCACTTTGTAGCCATTGCTAATTTTAGTTTTTGGCATTCATAATTTACTAGTCATGGTTAAATTTGTTATCAGCAAAATGCTAATTCTGATTTCACAGTATTCAGATTCTTATTGATTCACTTTTTATTTACATATCATATTCTGTTTACATTATCTACTGACTTGATTGACAGCTTAATGTAAATTTACTCTGTCCATCAGTTTGTGTTAGTCATTGTCTGCTTGTAGTGTCAAACAGTATTTGGGTTTACTGTTTCATGTGGTACTTCTGCTTCATTCTTCTTTCTTGATTCCTCTCTTCTTGGTTATCCTTATCACTATATTCCCTATTTACATTATTGTTCTGTCCTTATAAAATCTGACAGTATACGTTTAGGTTAGGTAACATTTTGTTATGTTACAACATTAATGTATAGTGTCTTTGATACCGTGGTGTAATTGTTCCAAATTATATTGTATCGCTTCGCCGCACTATACAACGTTACGATTTCGTTGTCCGGTAATACATTAACAATAGTTCTGCGCGTCGGTTATTGATGAAACTGCGATTGGTTAGTTCAGTTCTGAACTTGAGTATAATAAAGAACTCTAGAGTTATTAAGCACTGGCGTATGTCGCATGATTTAGTCGCTGTAGGTATACTATTACCGGATACACGCCAATATCGAAATGTCTAAGTCACTTAATTATATACCGCGTAGCAGAGTTTCAAACTCCCACTGCTGTCCGTATGTTAATCGAACTGTATCAAGACTTAGAAGATTTAGTTCCGTGAAGACTGTTAAAGTATACGATTGAAATATATGATGACTGTCTAAAATGTATTAAGACTGACGAAAAATGTATTAAGACTGACGAAAAATGTATGAAGACTGACTTCCCGCGTGCCCTGCAAACAGTTTTTATCAAGCATCGTTTACCACAATGCAATCTTCTGGAAGACACGCCTCAGGTCGAACATGATAGGACAGAAGATCTCCTACCCTTATGCCAGACTATCGTTCTTCACTTCTCATTCGACGTTCCCGTTGCCATGATGACGACGGTCCTCTCCACCTGTTCTCTGGGTAGACGCTGGGTTGTGATTGGGTATCCTGTCTCCCCACAAGTTCGCGTCGAAAGCCTCCGTACTCTTTTCCTGGAACAGGAGCAATTTCTCGGTTGTCGATCAGGTCTTTGTCTAAGCGTACTCCGGACCCTGCTGCAGTTCTCACGCGAACAATGTGTCGTATTTCGTTATTGTTTCACTATCCTTGACCCTTTTTCCGATAGCCATCCTGACGCAGCGTGTCGTCGTTTCCAAAACGGCACTCCTTCTCCCTGTCGTAAATATCAGTTGTCGCCAGTAAGACGTTCCCCCGCTGTGCACAAGTTCGATTCTATTCTTTAGATATCGATGTCAGTTCTCATACAGGGTAAATACCATTGTGTACTTACACCCTTTTCTTACTACCGGTACGCTTCAAATTAACCCGGCAGTGTGTCCGTCACAGTTTCTCTCTAAATTGGTACTTGACATAGTTTCTTTTTATCTTGCATGTTGCAGGCTGTAAATCTCGGTTGGGTCGAGTCTGTCACGGCCAACCTTATTCCCCATTGTAAAGTTATGTGAAGCGTATTCGTATTGTCCGAAGCAAACGTTCACTTGACACTTCGTTACAGTGTTCTTTATTTATTGGTCGTGGCCCGTGTAGGGTGTCTTGCTGTATGTAACGTCTTTTCGATCATACTAAAAAATTTTTAATTCTTGGTTGTTACATAGTCCCCAAATCGGATTGGATGTTGGATCAGCAGAAGACATTCTAATCCGATTTCTGCGCTCTGTGTTTGTTGTGGGAGTCCCCTCTGATAAGGTCACGGTCATTGACCCACTTTCTCCTGCTTGGGGTATACGGGTATATATTCCCTATATTTTGTTGTAAACTAACTCTGGGAATTTATTGCCGTGCATCTGAGGAAGGATGAACGCATTTTCACACATTGTGCATATCTAATTAGATATGGGATTATTTTACAATAATAATAATAGCTGTGGATGGCTGTGTCATCCGCTTATAACCTAATACATGAAATAATGGTTTTCGACATGAAATGCAATTATTCATGTATCGTTTAAATATCGTTACGATAGTTAATGTCCTTAGTCTATCTTGAACATTTAAAACACAATTTACGAACCTGTAAATACATATTGATACATTCACTATTTGTTATTGAGTATCACTCACAATACGTATTATTAACATTTATACTGATTATATTGATTATAAATTTATATACATTATTTAGGATCAATTAACAATTCATTTGAAATCATTATGATTATAGATAACTTCGCTTTATACCACTCAGATTTGATTAATTAATCTAACATCATCGTGTGTCTATAAAAGGCTCGTTATAACATCTTTAGCAGTTTATTGCTGCACACTCGATCGAACTTTTCGCATCATAAGTGCCTTTTCTATTGAAATTTTCATTAACACTGGTTATACACATGTAATTAATGTCATTAGATTGTCACATCGTGACTTAAGAACTCTCTGTACAAAAAAATCTTTAAATTACACGCTAATAAGTTATACATCATATCGTTTAGCTAGTTGGACCGGTTTTCGCGGGACATTCACCCTATGTGTTGGCCCGACTTCCATAGTCCAACTAATTGTTGATGCAACTTTCGCTTTCCTGTGAGACTTGTACTTTCGTTTCATAGTACTTCTTCAGCAAACGTACAGTTAAAATTTCCTCTCACTTTGCCACTGCTATCGCACTCAGTGAGCTCGTATGTTGCGTCACCAAGGACGCGATTAACCTTGTATGGTCCGGTGTATAACTCGAAAAACTTGTCGATCCTTTTCATTGCGGCGTCAGATTGGTGGTAGCTCCTTAACAGCACCTTATCGCCGATAACAAATTTAGTAATATTCTGACCATAATTGATGCGTTTAGCATACTTCTCTCTTTTTTCCTTTATTTTTACAAATACGTTGGTGTTTGAACTGTATTTACTGTTGATGACATCTTTGTCCAGCCACTTCTCCCATGCGCGGGTCGGCTTCTTTCCTAATTGCGCCTCGTGGGGGGTTATTTCTATTGTTTCGTGGTATGTTTCATTGATACATGTCTCAATCAATCCGACGTATCTTGACCACTTACTATGCTGGTCGTGTACCAAGATCCTGAATAGATTTCCAAGTTGGCGGTTAATCCTTTCTGCTAAGTTCGCGCGAGGATTCCTTATCGCCGTATATCTCGGTTGTATACCCAGCTCCTCGAGACCTTTAATCCATTTTTCCGCGGTAAATTGCGTGCCGTTATCGGTTAAAATGACTTTCGGTCGTCCAAACTTCGCACAGTAGTCGTTGATTCGTCGTAATGTCGTGGTGGTTGTCGCTCTTCTTAATGTGAATAACTTGACAAACTTTGTGAAGTTGTCCACCATGACAAGTAAGTATTTGACGCCTCCTGTACCAGTTGGTAAGGGTCCATAGTAATCGACGCTCACGATGTCACCTCTAGCTGACGGTATCATAGCCTTTGTTCCGCCAAACAGCATCCTGTTGTTCGTATCCTTGTATCTTTGACATGAGTCACAAGTTTGGATATATGCTTTCACTTTCTTGAACAAGCTGTCAATCGTGAAGTGCTCCTGTAACATTTTTATACACCTTTTCGGGCCTAGGTGTCCGTACATTTGGTGTATCTCTGCAATTAGGTCCTTCGACACGCTGTCAGGAATGTATAGTTTCCATTCGCCACGTTGTCGTCGGTACAACTTATTGTTAACAATTTTATAAAATTTGCTTAATTTATTATCTACATCGTTATTCTTAATCTTATCTATAAGTGTTCCGAGTTTGGCATCTTCATTCTGGTATTTGCCGATATCTCTAATTATTTTACCTATTTGTTGACTCATTTTAATAACTAGGTGATTAATCAAATACTCGTGCGTTTCCTCGTTTGTCTCCTGTTGTTCCGCGTCAGCCGGGTATCTACTCAGTATGTCCGCAACTACATTATCCTTTCCTTTACAGTGGATAATGTCGAAATTGTATTCCTGTATGGCGAGAATCCATCTTGTAATTCTCGAGTTGTTTAAGTGGCACTTGTGCATGAATGTTAATGCTTTATTGTCCGTGATTATCGTTAGGGGCTGGCCAAGTATGTACATTCGAAACTTATCCAGACATCTAACGATACTTAGGAGCTCTTTCTCCGTCGTGAAATAATTGCGTTCTGCGCCCTTAAATGTTTTGCTTGTAAAAGCGATCACGCCAATTTCTCCTTCTTCATCGATCTGGTAAAGCTGGCCACCATACGCAAAATTACTAGCGTCACACTGAATATAGTATCTTTGGTTCGGCCGTGGGAACCGTGGGGCCGTGTTTATAAATAAATTCTTGACTCTCTGGAAACACTCGTCCACTTCTCTTGTCCAAGAAAACTTTCGTCCTCCTTTCAGCAGTTCATGTAAAGGTTGCGTTGTTTCTGCGTATTTACTCGTGAATCTATTGTAAAAATTGGTGAGGCCAAGGAAACCTTTGAGTTGTTTTGTATTCTTCGGTGCTGGGAAATCCATAATTGCCTTTATCTTGTCATCGGTTGCTTGTATCCCTTTTGTTGTAAGGCGATAACCAAGGAATGAGATTTCTCATCTGAAGAATTGTGACTTGATGAGGTTGACAGTGATATTTGCCTTATTGAGGTTGTTTAGCAATGTTTCTAAATGATTTAAGTGTGTTTGTATATTATTGGAGTAACACAAGCAGTCGTCCACGTAGATGATCGTGTTCTTCTTGACTTCCTCCTCGAGAGCCACATCCAATCCACGTGTCAACGCCGCAGAGCTGGTGCTAAGTCCAAATGGTGTCACTGTAAATCGGTAGCACCTCCCTTCATGCATAAACGCAGTGAAATCCCTACATTCTTGTTTTAATGGGACTTCCCAGAAGCTACTGGATAAATCGACTGTCGACAAGTACTGCATATCACCACATCTAGCCAATATCTCATTTATCGGGGACACTCCTTCGTAATCGGGTACGGTCACGCTGTTCACTTTCCTTGCATCAAGGCACAGGCGAACCCTCCCATCCTTCTTGATTACTGTTACGATTGGATTGACGTACGGGCTGGCGCAACGTTCGATTACTCCATATCGTAACATCCGGTTAATCTCCTCGTTCACCTTGTCTCTGTAAGCAAGCGGCACAGGCCACCCTCGTTGAAAGTAAGGTGTCCTGTCCGTAACGTGAAACTCATGCGTGTAACCCTCTATTCTTCCCGGGCACTCCCTAAAAACATTCCGGTTCCTTACCAAAATCTCCTTCAGGTGTTGCAGTATTCCTTCATCCACGCAGTCTATGCTCCCAATCTTTTCATCGATGCATCGCAGTACTTCCTCTTCTTCTTCACTGGTTATCACGTCAATGTTCATGATTGGTATAATGTGCTCCTCTTCATCAGTGTCGCTTTTTAAGCTAATTACTTTGTTTCCGATGTCGATGCGACACCCAACTTCTTGTAGAAAACTAATTCCTAGTATGCACGGTTTCACTAATTCTGGTATTATCAAAAACACACATTCATATCGGATACTATCAATCTCATGTCACACAATATTTGTATCTTAACTAATTTGGATTTATTTCCTACAGCACTTATTATAAATGTATTCGTTACGGGTAGTGTCTCATATGGTCCTATACTCTTCTTATGATTATTAAACCACATCTCCGATAATCCGTTGGCGAGGCATCCGGTATCAAGCAAAGCTTCTACAATTATATCATTATTAAATTTGATAGTAATTTCGGGACATTTCAATACTTGTTTATTAATAATCTCGTCGTCCTCTTGTAGTAGGTCCTTTCGTAAATTCGGTAGTAATATATTTACATTCTCACTCGGAAGTAAGTCGCTTAAAAATTCTATCTTATTCTCTAGTTTGACATTTTTTTTTTTTTTTTTTTTTGTCGCTGTTACCGCTCGCCCTTGGGGTGGTGTCATTGACCGTTCTACTAGGGCCCGCTTCTGCTGGCGTAAACTGCACCGTATTGACGTATTGCTTGTTGTCAAAACGACCCCTCGGCGGTCGGTCGCTTTCACTTTTGTTATACTGTCCCTCCCTCTCTCTCGGGTTGTTTTTTCCCTCGTTGTAGGGTCTATAATGTGGCCTGCGATTATTCTCTCCGCTTGACTGTATACTCGTAAATTCCGTAATCAATGCTTCAAAATTCGGTATACTTGTGATACCACGTGTGACCACGGCGAGCTGCAAATCCTTTCCAAAGTGACGGGCTAATTTTCGGATCAGCTGGGTATCGGTCAATGCTGGCGACAGTTGCCGGCTTTCCAGTAATATTCTTTCTACATACTGGACGGCTGTGATTGGCCCATTCCACTCATATCTGCCGTACTCAAGATTGTCGCGTATATTATCCTGGCGTTCTTGACCCCAGTACTTCAAGGTGAAGGCTTCTTTAAACTCTTCGTACGTGGAGATTTGATTCCGTATGACACGCCACCATATTCCAGCGTCCATCTCCAAGTGTCTCCCGATCCATTTAATGTCATTGTTGTTGTAGTACTGTTCTTGGATCTCTGACAATTCCTTCAGGAACTCCATTGGGAACCTGTCAGCGCCGTTGTACTTTAATTCTGTATGTGTGTGTCCGTTAATCCTACTGATTATCCCCGACTCACCTTCAATTAGCTGACGCTGTAGTCGTTCTATTTGTGACTTCAATTCGTTGATACGAGTGGTTTTCTCCCTGGTGCTCTCATCTACCTCACTGATCTTCTGCTGTATCGTGCTGTTTACGTCTCCCTGTTCCTGTTGTAATTGTCTTACTGTTTGGAATAGTTCGACTCTCAATTCCTCCTGCTTCTTATGGTTTTCTTTTGCGTGTGTTTCTACTCTGTTGTGGATCTTCTTGATGCTTGTTTGAGTATTTTGGGCAATACTCTTTAGTTCCTGTCGGTCTAATTCTCTATTTTCTCGTACCTCTTCGAATTTCTTGTCGGTGTCGTCCTTTAACTCTTTTATGGTCTCGTTCTGCAGCTTCTGGACCTCGTCTATCTTCTTGTCACAATTATTTATATATTCACGCATTTCCGCGCGTATTTGTGTAAAATTTTCATTCTGCTTCTCGAACTTTTCATTAATTTCTTCCTTTTGCTTCTCAAATTTTTCTTCTAGTTTCTCGAATTTTCCACTCATAAAGTCCATTAATGCGCGCAACGTCACCTCTTCCTGCGGTTGTTGTTGGGACTCCTGTCCCCGCGCTCTGACGTCTGACGTCTCCTCGGTCATTTGTGCATAGGTTGGTGATTCCTCTCGTTCGACATCAGGTACACCCTGTTGGTTATTAATATCGAAATTCATGGAATCGGAACTACTGGTCGTCATTTTTACAGCCTTACTCCGCGTTAACATTCAGTCCAACTAGCTTCACACTAATAATATTTGTTCTTACAACTAACATGAAATATTTATACGCTTATCCTATCTACTGCCTGCTCTTTGCCGTGCGATGGGCGCCAAATACAAAGACTAATGCTTGGGGATTAATTATGCCAACAATAATTAATTATGTAATTGTACTAATTTGCAAAATGAGATCGTGTAATCACTCAATTAGGTTACTCATATCAACTGATTGAAGCTAAGTGACACGTTAATTCTTTTATGTTAGCATAATTACTGTATGGAGACTCTAATTGTTGTATAAATTAATAAAACTACTATAAATCATTCAAGTGCCATTACTTTCTTGTTCTGAGGTAACTTTGACAATAATGAACGCATATATTCTGGATAAAATAAACACCTATTTATTAACATCATATCATTAAATAAAGAGACTTCAATATATAAAATATGGATGATTCCCTGTAAATACATTCATAAAAAGAACACATGTATATATATCAAATTACAATGCGAATCCAATACGTTGTTTGCTGGAAAACATACACATACATATATAATACAATCGATATATAGAAAAACACAAATAGTCAAACAATAAATCTTATACTAATGCGTTCATTGCTGCCTCAGATGAATAGCGTTAATTATATTTATCATATTTAATTTAAATACTCAAGGGGTGTTTCTCGAAAAGAGACAGGTCAGTAGAGTTCTTATGATAAGAATAGCATAAAGATTACTTGTAAAGCGATTTATCCGATATTTCCATCGGAGTAACTCCTTCTCGTTGGTGGTTCATATGTGGGAAGCTGCGTAGCTGTGATGTCACTAACACTCAACACACGCGGAACAGATTCACTCGCGCTGTGTGTGTTTTCTGTTGATTCGGCTGTTACTGTTCGAGTTTATGAAATCATGTGTCGTGTGGGTAAGTTCATCATTAACTATGGTGTATATATCTGTCTGTCTATTGTTGAACTTCTTGTGTGTACATTGTAACCTACCAGAACCGGAATGGTTTAAAATTAGGTTTATATTGTAAATAAATCGATCGAATACGGTGTATGATTATCCTGCCACACGATGTATGCGTCAATTTGTAATAAAATAAGAAGTATGGTTTAAATAAAATTTAATTATGTTTGATATATTAGTTTGACATGTATTAAGGTTTGTAGTTGTTTCTAATTGAAGGTTACTAATGTTGTAAAGCGATTTAAAATGTAACATTCGAGGTTACTTAAAGTGTGTTTACAATTGTGTAATTATAATTGTCTGAAAAGAATTCCCTTAAATCAAACGAATAAAATAGTTGTGTTGGTAATATTTAAATACTAGGTTTGCTTAAGCTTAACAGTAAAGTATAATAGTTGGTCGCTTGATGATGATGATCGTTTTGTTGATACTGGCTGTGAAACTTCTCCTCCAGGTCGATAATAGTCTAAGTACGTTATGTCTAGTAATGTCTGGACAATATAATACACATAATATACTTTCACGTACCTCGTCGTGTTTTCTAGAAGTTCAATAAGCTGTCAACTCAGTTTACAAAAACCAACTCACTTTAGTTGCAAGGTTAGATTGCCTTGTTTGTTAGTGGGCGCCACACGGATTTATTTTGGAAAAATCCCGTGTAAAACCCATGTATTGAATCAATTAATGATTTAAAAAAGTTTAAAATAATTGTTTGTTACCTTTATGGCAATGCTATTCCATATATTCAATCACAACTGAAGGTTGTTTAAGCTTTCCTGAATAAAATATTTAACTATCTGTTAGAAATAAATTAAGTCGAGTTATGCTGTTAATTATGGGTTTTATTCATACCCTTGGTAGAGAATTCAAAACAAATACAATTAAAAACATATAATGATGTACAATTGTAAATAAGTTATTATATACCATATAAGGCTTGCTCAGAGCACAAGTGGTAATTCTGGCTAAGTCCAGATATTTGTTATTTTTAACATTAATATTATTGAAATCTCAGATGTGAATTCTTTGAGACACGAAAAAGAAAGTTATGCCTACACAATATCTAATGATTTTTCTGATATAAAATTGATCAACAACGTTTTGATGTTACTTTCATAAAGTAAACAAATAAAAATAACCTATTTGATAGGTTGTGCGTTCGTCACGCTTGATTTCTGAATTACAAAGTTTATAAATTGAGAACACTTATAACTAACATTCAGCTTAATTAATAATGACAAATTCATAAAATAAATTGAGACATGGTGTAACATTGAAATGTTTCTGTGTTTTGCGTCAGTACAGATCAGTGTATAAAAACGTACAGGTTATGGCGCTCGTAGAAAAAATGAAATAATGGTTATACTGTTACCTTTTGGTTTTGATTATTTAATTAAAACTCATTTTAGCACCTTGATAATCGGATTATAATGATTATCATTTTTCACGGCACACGCACAAGAACAGCGTATTTCGATCCGCTTCTAACTTAATGGATCATAAATAACATTATTTAATTACTTCTGTTCATTATTTTCCCGCACTAAATTGAAATAATACTGCACATAATCACTATTGTTTTCTGTAGAATAATTTGAAGTAGTTGTTTCTTGTTGTTGAGCTATTTCCTTCGATGTGTTATGTTGATGACGCTAACAGTTAAAAATGTTGAGATGGCGAGCACACGTTCCGTGCTGTATGAAGTTGATAAGTGTCTGTCGAGAATCGGTTACATTCTCTTATATACCCCGCCCGTCGATCGGCGTTAGGCAAAAATGTTAATTACTAACTAATTTTGTGATTGGTTCTTGCAGGTGTGATGAGCATGACGTAATGTCTGTATAGTCGTTAATAACGGTTTTTCAACTGTCAAACTCTGAGGTGACAGATAGCTTTCAATGTTGTTGGTATTAGTAAACAAATCTCTGATGCATATTTTGTAAATGATGCTAACACCTTTCCCGCACTTAATACAGTTGCGATTGGGTCGATATCGTCATCAAATTAAAGATTATTTTGTCCTCTTTAATTTGATATCACTTGATACCGAGTTCACTTCACGTTTACTGACATTGCTATAAAATCAATGTTCAGGTACACTACTTCGCACTGTCGTCTGTTTACCTGAATCGACGATTTTACACTTTGATTAATATTGTTTGTGTTCACATAGCATTTTATTACTCAAACGTTTATGTGAGAACACTATTACTGACCTTCAATTACAGATCATTATGAATACACCTTAACTTTATACATTGTAATGAACGATTCTTATTACTATGACATTTCGTTTTACGCTAACTCGTTCTATTCTACTATTTAACAATTGAATTATGATTAAATATATCATTTTAATAATGTTTTTTGCTATGTTGGAGCATAACAATTGTTCTGTGTATTTAATTTACACTTACGTTACCTCCCAATAATCAACTCACTGATTATTGCTTGGTCTAGGCCTTGTTAAGACATACCGTTTATACTGGAATTTTGCCTTAACAACATTTATAGGTTCACTATACGGTAATTTGTTGAGGTACTGTATTTGTATAAGATTCCCTCTTACAAATGGTTTATCTTTCTCATAAGTATATTTGATATTGAAATATATCTTTGTTCTCACTTTGTAGCCATTGCTAATTTTAGTTTTTGGCATTCATAATTTACTAGTCATGGTTAAATTTGTTATCAGCAAAATGCTAATTCTGATTTCACAGTATTCAGATTCTTATTGATTCACTTTTTATTTACATATCATATTCTGTTTACATTATCTACTGACTTGATTGACAGCTTAATGTAAATTTACTCTGTCCATCAGTTTGTGTTAGTCATTGTCTGCTTGTAGTGT
Source organism: Magicicada septendecula (assembly GCA_034769895.1). Lineage (NCBI taxonomy): Eukaryota > Metazoa > Arthropoda > Insecta > Hemiptera > Cicadidae > Magicicada > Magicicada septendecula. Next base: position 116,779,746 of record CM068375.1, on the reverse strand, counting down.
CAAACAGTATTTGGGTTTACTGTTTCATGTGGTACTTCTGCTTCATTCTTCTTTCTTGATTCCTCTCTTCTTGGTTATCCTTATCACTATATTCCCTATTTACATTATTGTTCTGTCCTTATAAAATCTGACAGTATACGTTTAGGTTAGGTAACATTTTGTTATGTTACAACATTAATGTATAGTGTCTTTGATACCGTGGTGTAATTGTTCCAAATTATATTGTATCGCTTCGCCGCACTATACAACGTTACGATTTCGTTGTCCGGTAATACATTAACAATAGTTCTGCGCGTCGGTTATTGATGAAACTGCGATTGGTTAGTTCAGTTCTGAACTTGAGTATAATAAAGAACTCTAGAGTTATTAAGCACTGGCGTATGTCGCATGATTTAGTCGCTGTAGGTATACTATTACCGGATACACGCCAATATCGAAATGTCTAAGTCACTTAATTATATACCGCGTAGCAGAGTTTCAAACTCCCACTGCTGTCCGTATGTTAATCGAACTGTATCAAGACTTAGAAGATTTAGTTCCGTGAAGACTGTTAAAGTATACGATTGAAATATATGATGACTGTCTAAAATGTATTAAGACTGACGAAAAATGTATTAAGACTGACGAAAAATGTATGAAGACTGACTTCCCGCGTGCCCTGCAAACAGTTTTTATCAAGCATCGTTTACCACAATGCAATCTTCTGGAAGACACGCCTCAGGTCGAACATGATAGGACAGAAGATCTCCTACCCTTATGCCAGACTATCGTTCTTCACTTCTCATTCGACGTTCCCGTTGCCATGATGACGACGGTCCTCTCCACCTGTTCTCTGGGTAGACGCTGGGTTGTGATTGGGTATCCTGTCTCCCCACAAGTTCGCGTCGAAAGCCTCCGTACTCTTTTCCTGGAACAGGAGCAATTTCTCGGTTGTCGATCAGGTCTTTGTCTAAGCGTACTCCGGACCCTGCTGCAGTTCTCACGCGAACAATGTGTCGTATTTCGTTATTGTTTCACTATCCTTGACCCTTTTTCCGATAGCCATCCTGACGCAGCGTGTCGTCGTTTCCAAAACGGCACTCCTTCTCCCTGTCGTAAATATCAGTTGTCGCCAGTAAGACGTTCCCCCGCTGTGCACAAGTTCGATTCTATTCTTTAGATATCGATGTCAGTTCTCATACAGGGTAAATACCATTGTGTACTTACACCCTTTTCTTACTACCGGTACGCTTCAAATTAACCCGGCAGTGTGTCCGTCACAGTTTCTCTCTAAATTGGTACTTGACATAGTTTCTTTTTATCTTGCATGTTGCAGGCTGTAAATCTCGGTTGGGTCGAGTCTGTCACGGCCAACCTTATTCCCCATTGTAAAGTTATGTGAAGCGTATTCGTATTGTCCGAAGCAAACGTTCACTTGACACTTCGTTACAGTGTTCTTTATTTATTGGTCGTGGCCCGTGTAGGGTGTCTTGCTGTATGTAACGTCTTTTCGATCATACTAAAAAATTTTTAATTCTTGGTTGTTACATAGTCCCCAAATCGGATTGGATGTTGGATCAGCAGAAGACATTCTAATCCGATTTCTGCGCTCTGTGTTTGTTGTGGGAGTCCCCTCTGATAAGGTCACGGTCATTGACCCACTTTCTCCTGCTTGGGGTATACGGGTATATATTCCCTATATTTTGTTGTAAACTAACTCTGGGAATTTATTGCCGTGCATCTGAGGAAGGATGAACGCATTTTCACACATTGTGCATATCTAATTAGATATGGGATTATTTTACAATAATAATAATAGCTGTGGATGGCTGTGTCATCCGCTTATAACCTAATACATGAAATAATGGTTTTCGACATGAAATGCAATTATTCATGTATCGTTTAAATATCGTTACGATAGTTAATGTCCTTAGTCTATCTTGAACATTTAAAACACAATTTACGAACCTGTAAATACATATTGATACATTCACTATTTGTTATTGAGTATCACTCACAATACGTATTATTAACATTTATACTGATTATATTGATTATAAATTTATATACATTATTTAGGATCAATTAACAATTCATTTGAAATCATTATGATTATAGATAACTTCGCTTTATACCACTCAGATTTGATTAATTAATCTAACATCATCGTGTGTCTATAAAAGGCTCGTTATAACATCTTTAGCAGTTTATTGCTGCACACTCGATCGAACTTTTCGCATCATAAGTGCCTTTTCTATTGAAATTTTCATTAACACTGGTTATACACATGTAATTAATGTCATTAGATTGTCACATCGTGACTTAAGAACTCTCTGTACAAAAAAATCTTTAAATTACACGCTAATAAGTTATACATCATATCGTTTAGCTAGTTGGACCGGTTTTCGCGGGACATTCACCCTATGTGTTGGCCCGACTTCCATAGTCCAACTAATTGTTGATGCAACTTTCGCTTTCCTGTGAGACTTGTACTTTCGTTTCATAGTACTTCTTCAGCAAACGTACAGTTAAAATTTCCTCTCACTTTGCCACTGCTATCGCACTCAGTGAGCTCGTATGTTGCGTCACCAAGGACGCGATTAACCTTGTATGGTCCGGTGTATAACTCGAAAAACTTGTCGATCCTTTTCATTGCGGCGTCAGATTGGTGGTAGCTCCTTAACAGCACCTTATCGCCGATAACAAATTTAGTAATATTCTGACCATAATTGATGCGTTTAGCATACTTCTCTCTTTTTTCCTTTATTTTTACAAATACGTTGGTGTTTGAACTGTATTTACTGTTGATGACATCTTTGTCCAGCCACTTCTCCCATGCGCGGGTCGGCTTCTTTCCTAATTGCGCCTCGTGGGGGGTTATTTCTATTGTTTCGTGGTATGTTTCATTGATACATGTCTCAATCAATCCGACGTATCTTGACCACTTACTATGCTGGTCGTGTACCAAGATCCTGAATAGATTTCCAAGTTGGCGGTTAATCCTTTCTGCTAAGTTCGCGCGAGGATTCCTTATCGCCGTATATCTCGGTTGTATACCCAGCTCCTCGAGACCTTTAATCCATTTTTCCGCGGTAAATTGCGTGCCGTTATCGGTTAAAATGACTTTCGGTCGTCCAAACTTCGCACAGTAGTCGTTGATTCGTCGTAATGTCGTGGTGGTTGTCGCTCTTCTTAATGTGAATAACTTGACAAACTTTGTGAAGTTGTCCACCATGACAAGTAAGTATTTGACGCCTCCTGTACCAGTTGGTAAGGGTCCATAGTAATCGACGCTCACGATGTCACCTCTAGCTGACGGTATCATAGCCTTTGTTCCGCCAAACAGCATCCTGTTGTTCGTATCCTTGTATCTTTGACATGAGTCACAAGTTTGGATATATGCTTTCACTTTCTTGAACAAGCTGTCAATCGTGAAGTGCTCCTGTAACATTTTTATACACCTTTTCGGGCCTAGGTGTCCGTACATTTGGTGTATCTCTGCAATTAGGTCCTTCGACACGCTGTCAGGAATGTATAGTTTCCATTCGCCACGTTGTCGTCGGTACAACTTATTGTTAACAATTTTATAAAATTTGCTTAATTTATTATCTACATCGTTATTCTTAATCTTATCTATAAGTGTTCCGAGTTTGGCATCTTCATTCTGGTATTTGCCGATATCTCTAATTATTTTACCTATTTGTTGACTCATTTTAATAACTAGGTGATTAATCAAATACTCGTGCGTTTCCTCGTTTGTCTCCTGTTGTTCCGCGTCAGCCGGGTATCTACTCAGTATGTCCGCAACTACATTATCCTTTCCTTTACAGTGGATAATGTCGAAATTGTATTCCTGTATGGCGAGAATCCATCTTGTAATTCTCGAGTTGTTTAAGTGGCACTTGTGCATGAATGTTAATGCTTTATTGTCCGTGATTATCGTTAGGGGCTGGCCAAGTATGTACATTCGAAACTTATCCAGACATCTAACGATACTTAGGAGCTCTTTCTCCGTCGTGAAATAATTGCGTTCTGCGCCCTTAAATGTTTTGCTTGTAAAAGCGATCACGCCAATTTCTCCTTCTTCATCGATCTGGTAAAGCTGGCCACCATACGCAAAATTACTAGCGTCACACTGAATATAGTATCTTTGGTTCGGCCGTGGGAACCGTGGGGCCGTGTTTATAAATAAATTCTTGACTCTCTGGAAACACTCGTCCACTTCTCTTGTCCAAGAAAACTTTCGTCCTCCTTTCAGCAGTTCATGTAAAGGTTGCGTTGTTTCTGCGTATTTACTCGTGAATCTATTGTAAAAATTGGTGAGGCCAAGGAAACCTTTGAGTTGTTTTGTATTCTTCGGTGCTGGGAAATCCATAATTGCCTTTATCTTGTCATCGGTTGCTTGTATCCCTTTTGTTGTAAGGCGATAACCAAGGAATGAGATTTCTCATCTGAAGAATTGTGACTTGATGAGGTTGACAGTGATATTTGCCTTATTGAGGTTGTTTAGCAATGTTTCTAAATGATTTAAGTGTGTTTGTATATTATTGGAGTAACACAAGCAGTCGTCCACGTAGATGATCGTGTTCTTCTTGACTTCCTCCTCGAGAGCCACATCCAATCCACGTGTCAACGCCGCAGAGCTGGTGCTAAGTCCAAATGGTGTCACTGTAAATCGGTAGCACCTCCCTTCATGCATAAACGCAGTGAAATCCCTACATTCTTGTTTTAATGGGACTTCCCAGAAGCTACTGGATAAATCGACTGTCGACAAGTACTGCATATCACCACATCTAGCCAATATCTCATTTACCGGGGACACTCCTTCGTAATCGGGTACGGTCACGCTGTTCACTTTCCTTGCATCAAGGCACAGGCGAACCCTCCCATCCTTCTTGATTACTGTTACGATTGGATTGACGTACGGGCTGGCGCAACGTTCGATTACTCCATATCGTAACATCCGGTTAATCTCCTCGTTCACCTTGTCTCTGTAAGCAAGCGGCACAGGCCACCCTCGTTGAAAGTAAGGTGTCCTGTCCGTAACGTGAAACTCATGCGTGTAACCCTCTATTCTTCCCGGGCACTCCCTAAAAACATTCCGGTTCCTTACCAAAATCTCCTTCAGGTGTTGCAGTATTCCTTCATCCACGCAGTCTATGCTCCCAATCTTTTCATCGATGCATCGCAGTACTTCCTCTTCTTCTTCACTGGTTATCACGTCAATGTTCATGATTGGTATAATGTGCTCCTCTTCATCAGTGTCGCTTTTTAAGCTAATTACTTTGTTTCCGATGTCGATGCGACACCCAACTTCTTGTAGAAAACTAATTCCTAGTATGCACGGTTTCACTAATTCTGGTATTATCAAAAACACACATTCATACCGGATACTATCAATCTCATGTCACACAATATTTGTATCTTAACTAATTTGGATTTATTTCCTACAGCACTTATTATAAATGTATTCGTTACGGGTAGTGTCTCATATGGTCCTATACTCTTCTTATGATTATTAAACCACGTCTCCGATAATCCGTTGGCGAGGCATCCGGTATCAAGCAAAGCTTCTACAATTATATCATTATTAAATTTGATAGTAATTTCGGGACATTTCAATACTTGTTTATTAATAATCTCGTCGTCCTCTTGTAGTAGGTCCTTTCGTAAATTCGGTAGTAATATATTTACATTCTCACTCGGAAGTAAGTCGCTTAAAAATTCTATCTTATTCTCTAGTTTGACATTTTTTTTTTTTTTTTTTTTTTTGTCGCTGTTACCGCTCGCCCTTGGGGTGGTGTCATTGACCGTTCTACTAGGGCCCGCTTCTGCTGGCGTAAACTGCACCGTATTGACGTATTGCTTGTTGTCAAAACGACCCCTCGGCGGTCGGTCGCTTTCACTTTTGTTATACTGTCCCTCCCTCTCTCTCGGGTTGTTTTTTCCCTCGTTGTAGGGTCTATAATGTGGCCTGCGATTATTCTCTCCGCTTGACTGTATACTCGTAAATTCCGTAATCAATGCTTCAAAATTCGGTATACTTGTGATACCACGTGTGACCACGGCGAGCTGCAAATCCTTTCCAAAGTGACGGGCTAATTTTCGGATCAGCTGGGTATCGGTCAATGCTGGCGACAGTTGCCGGCTTTCCAGTAATATTCTTTCTACATACTGGACGGCTGTGATTGGCCCATTCCGCTCATATCTGCCGTACTCAAGATTGTCGCGTATATTATCCTGGCGTTCTTGACCCCAGTACTTCAAGGTGAAGGCTTCTTTAAACTCTTCGTACGTGGAGATTTGATTCCGTATGACACGCCACCATATTCCAGCGTCCATCTCCAAGTGTCTCCCGATCCATTTAATGTCATTGTTGTTGTAGTACTGTTCTTGGATCTCTGACAATTCCTTCAGGAACTCCATTGGGAACCTGTCAGCGCCGTTGTACTTTAATTCTGTATGTGTGTGTCCGTTAATCCTACTGATTATCCCCGACTCACCTTCAATTAGCTGACGCTGTAGTCGTTCTATTTGTGACTTCAATTCGTTGATACGAGTGGTTTTCTCCCTGGTGCTCTCATCTACCTCACTGATCTTCTGCTGTATCGTGCTGTTTACGTCTCCCTGTTCCTGTTGTAATTGTCTTACTGTTTGGAATAGTTCGACTCTCAATTCCTCCTGCTTCTTATGGTTTTCTTTTGCGTGTGTTTCTACTCTGTTGTGGATCTTCTTGATGCTTGTTTGAGTATTTTGGGCAATACTCTTTAGTTCCTGTCGGTCTAATTCTCTATTTTCTCGTACCTCTTCGAATTTCTTGTCGGTGTCGTCCTTTAACTCTTTTATGGTCTCGTTCTGCAGCTTCTGGACCTCGTCTATCTTCTTGTCACAATTATTTATATATTCACGCATTTCCGCGCGTATTTGTGTAAAATTTTCATTCTGCTTCTCGAACTTTTCATTAATTTCTTCCTTTTGCTTCTCAAATTTTTCTTCTAGTTTCTCGAATTTTCCACTCATAAAGTCCATTAATGCGCGCAACGTCACCTCTTCCTGCGGTTGTTGTTGGGACTCCTGTCCCCGCGCTCTGACGTCTGACGTCTCCTCGGTCATTTGTGCATAGGTTGGTGATTCCTCTCGTTCGACATCAGGTACACCCTGTTGGTTATTAATATCGAAATTCATGGAATCGGAACTACTGGTCGTCATTTTTACAGCCTTACTCCGCGTTAACATTCAGTCCAACTAGCTTCACACTAATAATATTTGTTCTTACAACTAACATGAAATATTTATACGCTTATCCTATCTACTGCCTGCTCTTTGCCGTGCGATGGGCGCCAAATACAAAGACTAATGCTTGGGGATTAATTATGCCAACAATAATTAATTATGTAATTGTACTAATTTGCAAAATGAGATCGTGTAATCACTCAATTAGGTTACTCATATCAACTGATTGAAGCTAAGTGACACGTTAATTCTTTTATGTTAGCATAATTACTGTATGGAGACTCTAATTGTTGTATAAATTAATAAAACTACTATAAATCATTCAAGTGCCATTACTTTCTTGTTCTGAGGTAACTTTGACAATAATGAACGCATATATTCTGGATAAAATAAACACCTATTTATTAACATCATATCATTAAATAAAGAGACTTCAATATATAAAATATGGATGATTCCCTGTAAATACATTCATAAAAAGAACACATGTATATATATCAAATTACAATGCGAATCCAATACGTTGTTTGCTGGAAAACATACACATACATATATAATACAATCGATATATAGAAAAACACAAATAGTCAAACAATAAATCTTATACTAATGCGTTCATTGCTGCCTCAGATGAATAGCGTTAATTATATTTATCATATTTAATTTAAATACTCAAGGGGTGTTTCTCGAAAAGAGACAGGTCAGTAGAGTTCTTATGATAAGAATAGCATAAAGATTACTTGTAAAGCGATTTATCCGATATTTCCATCGGAGTAACTCCTTCTCGTTGGTGGTTCATATGTGGGAAGCTGCGTAGCTGTGATGTCACTAACACTCAACACACGCGGAACAGATTCACTCGCGCTGTGTGTGTTTTCTGTTGATTCGGCTGTTACTGTTCGAGTTTATGAAATCATGTGTCGTGTGGGTAAGTTCATCATTAACTATGGTGTATATATCTGTCTGTCTATTGTTGAACTTCTTGTGTGTACATTGTAACCTACCAGAACCGGAATGGTTTAAAATTAGGTTTATATTGTAAATAAATCGATCGAATACGGTGTATGATTATCCTGCCACACGATGTATGCGTCAATTTGTAATAAAATAAGAAGTATGGTTTAAATAAAATTTAATTATGTTTGATATATTAGTTTGACATGTATTAAGGTTTGTAGTTGTTTCTAATTGAAGGTTACTAATGTTGTAAAGCGATTTAAAATGTAACATTCGAGGTTACTTAAAGTGTGTTTACAATTGTGTAATTATAATTGTCTGAAAAGAATTCCCTTAAATCAAACGAATAAAATAGTTGTGTTGGTAATATTTAAATACTAGGTTTGCTTAAGCTTAACAGTAAAGTATAATAGTTGGTCGCTTGATGATGATGATCGTTTTGTTGATACTGGCTGTGAAACTTCTCCTCCAGGTCGATAATAGTCTAAGTACGTTATGTCTAGTAATGTCTGGACAATATAATACACATAATATACTTTCACGTACCTCGTCGTGTTTTCTAGAAGTTCAATAAGCTGTCAACTCAGTTTACAAAAACCAACTCACTTTAGTTGCAAGGTTAGATTGCCTTGTTTGTTAGTGGGCGCCACACGGATTTATTTTGGAAAAATCCCGTGTAAAACCCATGTATTGAATCAATTAATGATTTAAAAAAGTTTAAAATAATTGTTTGTTACCTTTATGGCAATGCTATTCCATATATTCAATCACAACTGAAGGTTGTTTAAGCTTTCCTGAATAAAATATTTAACTATCTGTTAGAAATAAATTAAGTCGAGTTATGCTGTTAATTATGGGTTTTATTCATACCCTTGGTAGAGAATTCAAAACAAATACAATTAAAAACATATAATGATGTACAATTGTAAATAAGTTATTATATACCATATAAGGCTTGCTCAGAGCACAAGTGGTAATTCTGGCTAAGTCCAGATATTTGTTATTTTTAACATTAATATTATTGAAATCTCAGATGTGAATTCTTTGAGACACGAAAAAGAAAGTTATGCCTACACAATATCTAATGATTTTTCTGATATAAAATTGATCAACAACGTTTTGATGTTACTTTCATAAAGTAAACAAATAAAAATAACCTATTTGATAGGTTGTGCGTTCGTCACGCTTGATTTCTGAATTACAAAGTTTATAAATTGAGAACACTTATAACTAACATTCAGCTTAATTAATAATGACAAATTCATAAAATAAATTGAGACATGGTGTAACATTGAAATGTTTCTGTGTTTTGCGTCAGTACAGATCAGTGTATAAAAACGTACAGGTTATGGCGCTCGTAGAAAAAATGAAATAATGGTTATACTGTTACCTTTTGGTTTTGATTATTTAATTAAAACTCATTTTAGCACCTTGATAATCGGATTATAATGATTATCATTTTTCACGGCACACGCACAAGAACAGCGTATTTCGATCCGCTTCTAACTTAATGGATCATAAATAACATTATTTAATTACTTCTGTTCATTATTTTCCCGCACTAAATTGAAATAATACTGCACATAATCACTATTGTTTTCTGTAGAATAATTTGAAGTAGTTGTTTCTTGTTGTTGAGCTATTTCCTTCGATGTGTTATGTTGATGACGCTAACAGTTAAAAATGTTGAGATGGCGAGCACACGTTCCGTGCTGTATGAAGTTGATAAGTGTCTGTCGAGAATCGGTTACATTCTCTTATATACCCCGCCCGTCGATCGGCGTTAGGCAAAAATGTTAATTACTAACTAATTTTGTGATTGGTTCTTGCAGGTGTGATGAGCATGACGTAATGTCTGTATAGTCGTTAATAACGGTTTTTCAACTGTCAAACTCTGAGGTGACAGATAGCTTTCAATGTTGTTGGTATTAGTAAACAAATCTCTGATGCATATTTTGTAAATGATGCTAACACCTTTCCCGCACTTAATACAGTTGCGATTGGGTCGATATCGTCATCAAATTAAAGATTATTTTGTCCTCTTTAATTTGATATCACTTGATACCGAGTTCACTTCACGTTTACTGACATTGCTATAAAATCAATGTTCAGGTACACTACTTCGCACTGTCGTCTGTTTACCTGAATCGACGATTTTACACTTTGATTAATATTGTTTGTGTTCACATAGCATTTTATTACTCAAACGTTTATGTGAGAACACTATTACTGACCTTCAATTACAGATCATTATGAATACACCTTAACTTTATACATTGTAATGAACGATTCTTATTACTATGACATTTCGTTTTACGCTAACTCGTTCTATTCTACTATTTAACAATTGAATTATGATTAAATATATCATTTTAATAATGTTTTTTGCTATGTTGGAGCATAACAATTGTTCTGTGTATTTAATTTACACTTACGTTACCTCCCAATAATCAACTCACTGATTATTGCTTGGTCTAGGCCTTGTTAAGACATACCGTTTATACTGGAATTTTGCCTTAACAACATTTATAGGTTCACTATACGGTAATTTGTTGAGGTACTGTATTTGTATAAGATTCCCTCTTACAAATGGTTTATCTTTCTCATAAGTATATTTGATATTGAAATATATCTTTGTTCTCACTTTGTAGCCATTGCTAATTTTAGTTTTTGGCATTCATAATTTACTAGTCATGGTTAAATTTGTTATCAGCAAAATGCTAATTCTGATTTCACAGTATTCAGATTCTTATTGATTCACTTTTTATTTACATATCATATTCTGTTTACATTATCTACTGACTTGATTGACAGCTTAATGTAAATTTACTCTGTCCATCAGTTTGTGTTAGTCATTGTCTGCTTGTAGTGTCAAACAGTATTTGGGTTTACTGTTTCATGTGGTACTTCTGCTTCATTCTTCTTTCTTGATTCCTCTCTTCTTGGTTATCCTTATCACTATATTCCCTATTTACATTATTGTTCTGTCCTTATAAAATCTGACAGTATACGTTTAGGTTAGGTAACATTTTGTTATGTTACAACATTAATGTATAGTGTCTTTGATACCGTGGTGTAATTGTTCCAAATTATATTGTATCGCTTCGCCGCACTATACAACGTTACGATTTCGTTGTCCGGTAATACATTAACAATAGTTCTGCGCGTCGGTTATTGATGAAACTGCGATTGGTTAGTTCAGTTCTGAACTTGAGTATAATAAAGAACTCTAGAGTTATTAAGCACTGGCGTATGTCGCATGATTTAGTCGCTGTAGGTATACTATTACCGGATACACGCCAATATCGAAATGTCTAAGTCACTTAATTATATACCGCGTAGCAGAGTTTCAAACTCCCACTGCTGTCCGTATGTTAATCGAACTGTATCAAGACTTAGAAGATTTAGTTCCGTGAAGACTGTTAAAGTATACGATTGAAATATATGATGACTGTCTAAAATGTATTAAGACTGACGAAAAATGTATTAAGACTGACGAAAAATGTATGAAGACTGACTTCCCGCGTGCCCTGCAAACAGTTTTTATCAAGCATCGTTTACCACAATGCAATCTTCTGGAAGACACGCCTCAGGTCGAACATGATAGGACAGAAGATCTCCTACCCTTATGCCAGACTATCGTTCTTCACTTCTCATTCGACGTTCCCGTTGCCATGATGACGACGGTCCTCTCCACCTGTTCTCTGGGTAGACGCTGGGTTGTGATTGGGTATCCTGTCTCCCCACAAGTTCGCGTCGAAAGCCTCCGTACTCTTTTCCTGGAACAGGAGCAATTTCTCGGTTGTCGATCAGGTCTTTGTCTAAGCGTACTCCGGACCCTGCTGCAGTTCTCACGCGAACAATGTGTCGTATTTCGTTATTGTTTCACTATCCTTGACCCTTTTTCCGATAGCCATCCTGACGCAGCGTGTCGTCGTTTCCAAAACGGCACTCCTTCTCCCTGTCGTAAATATCAGTTGTCGCCAGTAAGACGTTCCCCCGCTGTGCACAAGTTCGATTCTATTCTTTAGATATCGATGTCAGTTCTCATACAGGGTAAATACCATTGTGTACTTACACCCTTTTCTTACTACCGGTACGCTTCAAATTAACCCGGCAGTGTGTCCGTCACAGTTTCTCTCTAAATTGGTACTTGACATAGTTTCTTTTTATCTTGCATGTTGCAGGCTGTAAATCTCGGTTGGGTCGAGTCTGTCACGGCCAACCTTATTCCCCATTGTAAAGTTATGTGAAGCGTATTCGTATTGTCCGAAGCAAACGTTCACTTGACACTTCGTTACAGTGTTCTTTATTTATTGGTCGTGGCCCGTGTAGGGTGTCTTGCTGTATGTAACGTCTTTTCGATCATACTAAAAAATTTTTAATTCTTGGTTGTTACATAGTCCCCAAATCGGATTGGATGTTGGATCAGCAGAAGACATTCTAATCCGATTTCTGCGCTCTGTGTTTGTTGTGGGAGTCCCCTCTGATAAGGTCACGGTCATTGACCCACTTTCTCCTGCTTGGGGTATACGGGTATATATTCCCTATATTTTGTTGTAAACTAACTCTGGGAATTTATTGCCGTGCATCTGAGGAAGGATGAACGCATTTTCACACATTGTGCATATCTAATTAGATATGGGATTATTTTACAATAATAATAATAGCTGTGGATGGCTGTGTCATCCGCTTATAACCTAATACATGAAATAATGGTTTTCGACATGAAATGCAATTATTCATGTATCGTTTAAATATCGTTACGATAGTTAATGTCCTTAGTCTATCTTGAACATTTAAAACACAATTTACGAACCTGTAAATACATATTGATACATTCACTATTTGTTATTGAGTATCACTCACAATACGTATTATTAACATTTATACTGATTATATTGATTATAAATTTATATACATTATTTAGGATCAATTAACAATTCATTTGAAATCATTATGATTATAGATAACTTCGCTTTATACCACTCAGATTTGATTAATTAATCTAACATCATCGTGTGTCTATAAAAGGCTCGTTATAACATCTTTAGCAATTTATTGCTGCACATTCGATCGAACTTTTCGCATCATAAGTGCCTTTTCTATTGAAATTTTCATTAACACTGGTTATACACATGTAATTAATGTCATTAGATTGTCACATCGTGACTTAAGAACTCTCTGTACAAAAAAATCTTTAAATTACACGCTAATAAGTTATACATCATATCGTTTAGCTAGTTGGACCGGTTTTCGCGGGACATTCACCCTATGTGTTGGCCCGACTTCCATAGTCCAACTAATTGTTGATGCAACTTTCGCTTTCCTGTGAGACTTGTACTTTCGTTTCATAGTACTTCTTCAGCAAACGTACAGTTAAAATTTCCTCTCACTTTGCCACTGCTATCGCACTCAGTGAGCTCGTATGTTGCGTCACCAAGGACGCGATTAACCTTGTATGGTCCGGTGTATAACTCGAAAAACTTGTCGATCCTTTTCATTGCGGCGTCAGATTGGTGGTAGCTCCTTAACAGCACCTTATCGCCGATAACAAATTTAGTAATATTCTGACCATAATTGATGCGTTTAGCATACTTCTCTCTTTTTTCCTTTATTTTTACAAATACGTTGGTGTTTGAACTGTATTTACTGTTGATGACATCTTTGTCCAGCCACTTCTCCCATGCGCGGGTCGGCTTCTTTCCTAATTGCGCCTCGTGGGGGGTTATTTCTATTGTTTCGTGGTATGTTTCATTGATACATGTCTCAATCAATCCGACGTATCTTGACCACTTACTATGCTGGTCGTGTACCAAGATCCTGAATAGATTTCCAAGTTGGCGGTTAATCCTTTCTGCTAAGTTCGCGCGAGGATTCCTTATCGCCGTATATCTCGGTTGTATACCCAGCTCCTCGAGACCTTTAATCCATTTTTCCGCGGTAAATTGCGTGCCGTTATCGGTTAAAATGACTTTCGGTCGTCCAAACTTCGCACAGTAGTCGTTGATTCGTCGTAATGTCGTGGTGGTTGTCGCTCTTCTTAATGTGAATAACTTGACAAACTTTGTGAAGTTGTCCACCATGACAAGTAAGTATTTGACGCCTCCTGTACCAGTTGGTAAGGGTCCATAGTAATCGACGCTCACGATGTCACCTCTAGCTGACGGTATCATAGCCTTTGTTCCGCCAAACAGCATCCTGTTGTTCGTATCCTTGTATCTTTGACATGAGTCACAAGTTTGGATATATGCTTTCACTTTCTTGAACAAGCTGTCAATCGTGAAGTGCTCCTGTAACATTTTTATACACCTTTTCGGGCCTAGGTGTCCGTACATTTGGTGTATCTCTGCAATTAGGTCCTTCGACACGCTGTCAGGAATGTATAGTTTCCATTCGCCACGTTGTCGTCGGTACAACTTATTGTTAACAATTTTATAAAATTTGCTTAATTTATTATCTACATCGTTATTCTTAATCTTATCTATAAGTGTTCCGAGTTTGGCATCTTCATTCTGGTATTTGCCGATATCTCTAATTATTTTACCTATTTGTTGACTCATTTTAATAACTAGGTGATTAATCAAATACTCGTGCGTTTCCTCGTTTGTCTCCTGTTGTTCCGCGTCAGCCGGGTATCTACTCAGTATGTCCGCAACTACATTATCCTTTCCTTTACAGTGGATAATGTCGAAATTGTATTCCTGTATGGCGAGAATCCATCTTGTAATTCTCGAGTTGTTTAAGTGGCACTTGTGCATGAATGTTAATGCTTTATTGTCCGTGATTATCGTTAGGGGCTGGCCAAGTATGTACATTCGAAACTTATCCAGACATCTAACGATACTTAGGAGCTCTTTCTCCGTCGTGAAATAATTGCGTTCTGCGCCCTTAAATGTTTTGCTTGTAAAAGCGATCACGCCAATTTCTCCTTCTTCATCGATCTGGTAAAGCTGGCCACCATACGCAAAATTACTAGCGTCACACTGAATATAGTATCTTTGGTTCGGCCGTGGGAACCGTGGGGCCGTGTTTATAAATAAATTCTTGACTCTCTGGAAACACTCGTCCACTTCTCTTGTCCAAGAAAACTTTCGTCCTCCTTTCAGCAGTTCATGTAAAGGTTGCGTTGTTTCTGCGTATTTACTCGTGAATCTATTGTAAAAATTGGTGAGGCCAAGGAAACCTTTGAGTTGTTTTGTATTCTTCGGTGCTGGGAAATCCATAATTGCCTTTATCTTGTCATCGGTTGCTTGTATCCCTTTTGTTGTAAGGCGATAACCAAGGAATGAGATTTCTCATCTGAAGAATTGTGACTTGATGAGGTTGACAGTGATATTTGCCTTATTGAGGTTGTTTAGCAATGTTTCTAAATGATTTAAGTGTGTTTGTATATTATTGGAGTAACACAAGCAGTCGTCCACGTAGATGATCGTGTTCTTCTTGACTTCCTCCTCGAGAGCCACATCCAATCCACGTGTCAACGCCGCAGAGCTGGTGCTAAGTCCAAATGGTGTCACTGTAAATCGGTAGCACCTCCCTTCATGCATAAACGCAGTGAAATCCCTACATTCTTGTTTTAATGGGACTTCCCAGAAGCTACTGGATAAATCGACTGTCGACAAGTACTGCATATCACCACATCTAGCCAATATCTCATTTACCGGGGACACTCCTTCGTAATCGGGTACGGTCACGCTGTTCACTTTCCTTGCATCAAGGCACAGGCGAACCCTCCCATCCTTCTTGATTACTGTTACGATTGGATTGACGTACGGGCTGGCGCAACGTTCGATTACTCCATATCGTAACATCCGGTTAATCTCCTCGTTCACCTTGTCTCTGTAAGCAAGCGGCACAGGCCACCCTCGTTGAAAGTAAGGTGTCCTGTCCGTAACGTGAAACTCATGCGTGTAACCCTCTATTCTTCCCGGGCACTCCCTAAAAACATTCCGGTTCCTTACCAAAATCTCCTTCAGGTGTTGCAGTATTCCTTCATCCACGCAGTCTATGCTCCCAATCTTTTCATCGATGCATCGCAGTACTTCCTCTTCTTCTTCACTGGTTATCACGTCAATGTTCATGATTGGTATAATGTGCTCCTCTTCATCAGTGTCGCTTTTTAAGCTAATTACTTTGTTTCCGATGTCGATGCGACACCCAACTTCTTGTAGAAAACTAATTCCTAGTATGCACGGTTTCACTAATTCTGGTATTATCAAAAACACACATTCATACCGGATACTATCAATCTCATGTCACACAATATTTGTATCTTAACTAATTTGGATTTATTTCCTACAGCACTTATTATAAATGTATTCGTTACGGGTAGTGTCTCATATGGTCCTATACTCTTCTTATGATTATTAAACCACGTCTCCGATAATCCGTTGGCGAGGCATCCGGTATCAAGCAAAGCTTCTACAATTATATCATTATTAAATTTGATAGTAATTTCGGGACATTTCAATACTTGTTTATTAATAATCTCGTCGTCCTCTTGTAGTAGGTCCTTTCGTAAATTCGGTAGTAATATATTTACATTCTCACTCGGAAGTAAGTCGCTTAAAAATTCTATCTTATTCTCTAGTTTGACATTTTTTTTTTTTTTTTTTTTTTGTCGCTGTTACCGCTCGCCCTTGGGGTGGTGTCATTGACCGTTCTACTAGGGCCCGCTTCTGCTGGCGTAAACTGCACCGTATTGACGTATTGCTTGTTGTCAAAACGACCCCTCGGCGGTCGGTCGCTTTCACTTTTGTTATACTGTCCCTCCCTCTCTCTCGGGTTGTTTTTTCCCTCGTTGTAGGGTCTATAATGTGGCCTGCGATTATTCTCTCCGCTTGACTGTATACTCGTAAATTCCGTAATCAATGCTTCAAAATTCGGTATACTTGTGATACCACGTGTGACCACGGCGAGCTGCAAATCCTTTCCAAAGTGACGGGCTAATTTTCGGATCAGCTGGGTATCGGTCAATGCTGGCGACAGTTGCCGGCTTTCCAGTAATATTCTTTCTACATACTGGACGGCTGTGATTGGCCCATTCCACTCATATCTGCCGTACTCAAGATTGTCGCGTATATTATCCTGGCGTTCTTGACCCCAGTACTTCAAGGTGAAGGCTTCTTTAAACTCTTCGTACGTGGAGATTTGATTCCGTATGACACGCCACCATATTCCAGCGTCCATCTCCAAGTGTCTCCCGATCCATTTAATGTCATTGTTGTTGTAGTACTGTTCTTGGATCTCTGACAATTCCTTCAGGAACTCCATTGGGAACCTGTCAGCGCCGTTGTACTTTAATTCTGTATGTGTGTGTCCGTTAATCCTACTGATTATCCCCGACTCACCTTCAATTAGCTGACGCTGTAGTCGTTCTATTTGTGACTTCAATTCGTTGATACGAGTGGTTTTCTCCCTGGTGCTCTCATCTACCTCACTGATCTTCTGCTGTATCGTGCTGTTTACGTCTCCCTGTTCCTGTTGTAATTGTCTTACTGTTTGGAATAGTTCGACTCTCAATTCCTCCTGCTTCTTATGGTTTTCTTTTGCGTGTGTTTCTACTCTGTTGTGGATCTTCTTGATGCTTGTTTGAGTATTTTGGGCAATACTCTTTAGTTCCTGTCGGTCTAATTCTCTATTTTCTCGTACCTCTTCGAATTTCTTGTCGGTGTCGTCCTTTAACTCTTTTATGGTCTCGTTCTGCAGCTTCTGGACCTCGTCTATCTTCTTGTCACAATTATTTATATATTCACGCATTTCCGCGCGTATTTGTGTAAAATTTTCATTCTGCTTCTCGAACTTTTCATTAATTTCTTCCTTTTGCTTCTCAAATTTTTCTTCTAGTTTCTCGAATTTTCCACTCATAAAGTCCATTAATGCGCGCAACGTCACCTCTTCCTGCGGTTGTTGTTGGGACTCCTGTCCCCGCGCTCTGACGTCTGACGTCTCCTCGGTCATTTGTGCATAGGTTGGTGATTCCTCTCGTTCGACATCAGGTACACCCTGTTGGTTATTAATATCGAAATTCATGGAATCGGAACTACTGGTCGTCATTTTTACAGCCTTACTCCGCGTTAACATTCAGTCCAACTAGCTTCACACTAATAATATTTGTTCTTACAACTAACATGAAATATTTATACGCTTATCCTATCTACTGCCTGCTCTTTGCCGTGCGATGGGCGCCAAATACAAAGACTAATGCTTGGGGATTAATTATGCCAACAATAATTAATTATGTAATTGTACTAATTTGCAAAATGAGATCGTGTAATCACTCAATTAGGTTACTCATATCAACTGATTGAAGCTAAGTGACACGTTAGTTCTTTTATGTTAGCATAATTACTGTATGGAGACTCTAATTGTTGTATAAATTAATAAAACTACTATAAATCATTCAAGTGCCATTACTTTCTTGTTCTGAGGTAACTTTGACAATAATGAACGCATATATTCTGGATAAAATAAACACCTATTTATTAACATCATATCATTAAATAAAGAGACTTCAATATATAAAATATGGATGATTCCCTGTAAATACATTCATAAAAAGAACACATGTATATATATCAAATTACAATGCGAATCCAATACGTTGTTTGCTGGAAAACATACACATACATATATAATACAATCGATATATAGAAAAACACAAATAGTCAAACAATAAATCTTATACCAATGCGTTCATTGCTGCCTCTGATGAATAGCGTTAATTATATTTATCATATTTAATTTAAATACTCAAGGGGTGTTTCTCGAAAAGAGACAGGTCAGTAGAGTTCTTATGATAAGAATAGCATAAAGATTACTTGTAAAGCGATTTATCCGATATTTCCATCGGAGTAACTCCTTCTCGTTGGTGGTCCATATGTGGGAAGCTGCGTAGCTGTGATGTCACTAACACTCAACACACGCGGAACAGATTCACTCGCGCTGTGTGTTTTCTGTTGATTCGGCTGTTACTGTTCGAGTTTATGAAATCATGTGTCGTGTGGGTAAGTTCATCATTAACTATGGTGTATATATCTGTCTGTCTATTGTTGAACTTCTTGTGTGTACATTAATGTATAGTGTCTTTGATACCGTGGTGTAATTGTTCCAAATTATATTGTATCGCTTCGCCGCACTATACAACGTTACGATTTCGTTGTCCGGTAATACATTAACAATAGTTCTGCGCGTCGGTTATTGATGAAACTGCGATTGGTTAGTTCAGTTCTGAACTTGAGTATAATAAAGAACTCTAGAGTTATTAAGCACTGGCGTATGTCGCATGATTTAGTCGCTGTAGGTATACTATTACCGGATACACGCCAATATCGAAATGTCTAAGTCACTTAATTATATACCGCGTAGCAGAGTTTCAAACTCCCACTGCTGTCCGTATGTTAATCGAACTGTATCAAGACTTAGAAGATTTAGTTCCGTGAAGACTGTTAAAGTATACGATTGAAATATATGATGACTGTCTAAAATGTATTAAGACTGACGAAAAATGTATGAAGACTGACTTCCCGCGTGCCCTGCAAACAGTTTTTATCAAGCATCGTTTACCACAATGCAATCTTCTGGAAGACACGCCTCAGGTCGAACATGATAGGACAGAAGATCTCCTACCCTTATGCCAGACTATCGTTCTTCACTTCTCATTCGACGTTCCCGTTGCCATGATGACGACGGTCCTCTCCACCTGTTCTCTGGGTAGACGCTGGGTTGTGATTGGGTATCCTGTCTCCCCACAAGTTCGCGTCGAAAGCCTCCGTACTCTTTTCCTGGAACAGGAGCAATTTCTCGGTTGTCGATCAGGTCTTTGTCTAAGCGTACTCCGGACCCTGCTGCAGTTCTCACGCGAACAATGTGTCGTATTTCGTTATTGTTTCACTATCCTTGACCCTTTTTCCGATAGCCATCCTGACGCAGCGTGTCGTCGTTTCCAAAACGGCACTCCTTCTCCCTGTCGTAAATATCAGTTGTCGCCAGTAAGACGTTCCCCCGCTGTGCACAAGTTCGATTCTATTCTTTAGATATCGATGTCAGTTCTCATACAGGGTAAATACCATTGTGTACTTACACCCCTTACTTACTACCGGTACGCTTCAAATTAACCCGGCAGTGTGTCCGTCACAGTTTCTCTCTAAATTGGTACTTGACATAGTTTCTTTTTATCTTGCATGTTGCAGGCTGTAAATCTCGGTTGGGTCGAGTCTGTCACGGTCAACCTTATTCCCCATTGTAAAGTTATGTGAAGCGTATTCGCTTTGTCCGAAGCAAACGTTCACTTGACACTTCGTTACACTGTTCTTTATTTATTGCTCGTGGCCCGTGTAGGGTGTCTTGCTGTATGTAACGTCTTTTCGATCATACTAAAAAATTTTTAATTCTTGGTTGTTACAAAATGTTTCCATAGAAACTACTTCTTTGTTGTCAATAACGTAGTACACATATAAAACTTATAAAAAATTATCTCCTCCCTCATCAACTACCATTTTAATTTATAGAAAATTACCCCTTTCCCCTTCAACTACCCTTTTCATTTATAGATATTTCATCTACCTTTCTACAGTGGATTATTATGACCTTCTTTTAAGGATACTTTATTTATCAAAATTAAGCACTTTACTCTTGTTAAAACGTAAAAGGTTGCAGGTAAACTACCCCTTCCCCTTAACCTATCTTCACCAAAATCAATAGGCCTCGAGTCCTCTACAATTCAGAACTGTATGCAAAAAATTATTTGCTTCTGTTTGAATTTGCGGCAGTTATCGTTTGACATAGAAAAATTCTACACAGACAGACACACAGCATTTTTCTAAAAATTACTTTTTTTCATGTTTTGAGGGTAGTACAATCAGAATCTGCCATTATCTCGAACACGATTTTTTTCGCCATGACCATACTTCCATTTCCTTATGGAACATGGAAGTAATAATCTACCATTTCACTGATCACATTCATAGTAATTCGTTACACGGCAAAATACCAAATAAAAGTACGTATACAAATAAATATTACAAACGCGTTAAAATCCACAAAAGGGCAATTTTGTGACAAAATTAATTAGCTGTTAGGCCTACTGGTAGCTCATTGATCAGTAATTAATACACATTAGCGTAAATTAATATATCAAACGATTGTTAGAACATTAAAAATCAATGTAAATAAGTTAATATGTAACCATGATTACAAGCAATTGTTTATTCATATAACTAAGCAGTAGTTTGTAATTAACGTTGTCAACACGGTTACTTAGGGCCTACGTTACTTGAACACAAGGCGATAGAAAGACACCAGAACGATAGAGCAAATTACTTTAACTTCATAGTCACCTCATCATTATGGGCAAACTAGCTTCCGAATCAGAAAGGTCTTGAAACAAAATGTAAAATGGAAGCTGTCTACAACTTTACCTCCTTATCCCGGATGAAGCTAGGTCCCTACATTCGTTAGCCGCTTGTTTATACAGTATGTAGGTATAAGCAAACTTTACCCCCTCTCTACCACGGAGAGGTGAATATCAGAGGTTTCTCTTCATCGAGCCCAGAACCTTAATGACATTTCCGAACTCTCCAGTAGGCCTACTTTTAGGAGGAGCGTATCCTTGCAGTGGCGTACCTAGGCCACTGGAGGCCCGAGGCGGATTTCTTTCTGAGGCTACCCTTCCATAATACTGCATGAGGCCCCTCTCCACACAAAAGATGTTAAAATGTTTCCTTTTCTTAAAAGTTCAGCGTTGTTTCAGGTTAGTAACAATATCTTGTTAATACAAATTATTTTTGTTTGTATTTTTCGTAAAAGATATTGTAGTGAAGGTCATACTAAACTAAACGTTTACTATGTTTTTTCATTCATCGTTACTGTTCTACTCGGATATTTGAGACCCTTTACGCGTCTTACTATCGTAGTTAAAAAATGTATCAATTTCGTTTAACATATAGTTACTCGTGTAACTATTTAATCCAAGAAACAATTTTCAATCAGTTTTTTTATTACAACAAAGTACTTTAAAATATCTCGTACTTTATTAATAGGCCTATCTCATTGCCAAGATCAAATTCTTCAGTTACAGGCAGTTCGAGGATATCTTTTACCTATATTTTTACCCTTTATGTAAGTGACCGGATGATATAAATATAACCATCTAAATGTAAGCTAGAAAAGTGTACCGAAACTGCTAAGACTATAATTAGATTTCGATTAAAGAAAACATTACACTCAAATAACTGTAGCATGGGTTTATTTTGTAGTTTTTCAGTTAACTTACATATAATTTTATTTTACGATTCATAAAAAAAATCGGGTTTGTAAGACTTAATTATTTGCTTTGAAATTCTATGTAGCCTAATTACTTAATTTGAAACTCATCCTAAAACTTCTACGGGTAGATTTTTGAGAATATTACAAAACGAATTATAAAATCCGAGTTATGATGGTTTTGAAATTTGAAATTCTGTTTTTTTTTACCAAAGCCTGTTTTTATTTTTTGAATCTAACAATTTTTTAATAAATCTTCTCCAAAGGCCTTCCTATGCTAAACCTTCCTTTTCCTTTGTTTTCCCCACTTCTTTTACGTTTCTCAACCTATACACATCATTGTTACTTTAAAATACACAAAAAGAAAATAATTAAACGTTGTCATTTTTTTACAAGAAAATGTGAATTTTTCTGGGTGTGGAGACACAATTTGTTTACCGGGTAGGTACTTTTACACACTGGGTGTGTAGATACTTCTGCAATGGTTATAAAAAAATTGGGTCACACCTCCTTTTATATGATATTGTTCAGTATCAGAAAAAATGTTAGTAGCACGAGACCGCGAAATTGTTGGAAATACGCCCTAGAAAATGTATAGGATATTTAGGAGACAGCGGAAAAGGCGAAAATTTGTCATATCGGGTCGGTGTTAGTACCTGATCTTTAATATGGATGTTGGTGGTGGTGGGAGCGATGATGATGACTGTTTAAAATTTAAACAGTAAATCTATATCTGGATTAATAGCCCTAATTTCAATATTAGATCACACTCTGTCAAAACTTTATTCCTGTAATTTTGTAAAGAAAATTAGGACTGGAAAAGTCTTTTTCACACGGTTGAAAGTACTATCAAATGCATCAAGGTAATCTGTGAGAACTGAGAATCCTCTACATTTCAGTCCAAAATGGTACTAATCTAGAGTCTCTAATTAATTATTTTCGCGACAAGTCTCACCAGAAAGTTATAGCATAGTGTCAGATTCACGTTTTTCACATTCTCTTCGTTTTTTTTTTGTTTTTTTGTTTTTATTTCTTTAAAACAATTTTACTAAAGCTTTTTTTAACAGCTAAATTGACAGCGTTTCTGTTCAAACAACAACTGCAGTATTTCCCTCACGGACATGTTTCAGTATTTGACGTTGCCAGTTAATACTCTAATTTAATTTTGCGACACACTCTTCGGAAACGTCTATAGCTTATTACTTTACCAAGTCATTATTAAACTACACGAACTACGATACACGTTTACATGAAACGGAGCAATTGAAAAATTCCACTCACAGACATCTTGGAAAACATCTTCATGTCCCTTAAATTTAGTGACATTAACTGTCTGCGACTCTACTACATATTTTAAACGAAAAACAACAAAAAATGATCGCACCATGGCAAAGTTCAAAACGATTCCAACAGTACGCGTTGTGTCAAGGTACGCTCGCAGCATCTATGTGCAAAAAAGTAAACAGTTACTGCACAGTAAGTAGACAGTCCTGCCATCTATCAATGAAAATATAACTGAACGCCGTAGCTTGCGATGTTTTGCGTGTGAGGAACACAATGTAGAATGTCGCTCAATTTAGCCAAAGGAATTTAGAATATGCAGTAGGTTATTTTACTTGAAAAGGATATCGTCAGATAAAAAAGCAGAGAACCACAGTTTTATGTCAATGACACACAAAATGACAATTTTGTCATAACCTGATATATATTTTTTTCATCACGTTTGTGACGTTAATGTCGAATGGTATAAATGACGTAACGTGTGGTTTGTATGGGGGGGGGGCACAAGCTGAGAACAAAATTTTTTTAAATAATTACTGCATACCAGCTTTAAATTTTCTATCAATTATGTTTCTTAGGTTTAAATTAGATTTAAAATAATTTTAATTAAAGCATGTGTACATCAGTTGAGCTAAGTATGCTTATTTCAAACCCAAGTTAAATTGAAATAACAGTGGGTGTGGGGCTAGGCGTAAGTGTATGTTCGGCCTTTATAATATTGACATTACATGTTACAGTTCCAACCGCTGAGAGATCATTTTCAAAATTGAAAATTAAACAGAACTGTTTAAGGAAACACAATAGCATTCACAAGTGGACCAGAATTTTTACGTACTAAAAATTATGGAGTAAGAAGATTATATTTGGATAATTTAATTAAACAATTTGTAGACATAAAAACACTACCAAGCTGATCTCCGTTAGAAATAAATAGTTCGTTGAGTAGCATTTAACTTATCAATAAGTCAAGTTTGTAGTACTTAATTCTAAGATTTAAAATAGTTTAATACTGTTACTTGTAAAATTTCATTGGTACTTCAATCAATACCTTATTTTCTATTCATAAAGTAACTTTTAAAAGTGAGTTCACCTCCTTTAGATATGCAAATACAAATTACATTCATATATAATTTATGTTTTTTATTAGCAAGTTGATATGTAGTAATCATCAGATGTTTTGTGTTAAGGAACTCATTTACTTTGTTTACTGTAGTTTTGATTACAAAAAGTTACTGTTCTTTTGAAACCACCTAGTACTTTTATTTTATTACCCTTTCACAGAGTGAGAACATGTAAGAGTTATGATTAAGATTTAAATAAATACTTTTCTCTTGCCAAAAGTTAATTTATTCATTCTTTTGTTTATAGAAGTTTCCAAGCAGGTCTCAATGAAAAAAATGTTTACTACTGTTTTCTCACTTTGTTAACTACTACAAAATTATGTATAAACAATTAATAATTAAATCAATTTAAAATAGCAATTGATAATTCTTATAAATGTTTATCTATGCAATTACATCGAGTTTTCTTTACAAGGATAAACTACAGTTAATTTTTTTTTTAATCAAAGGTTAGAAGAGTTTTTAAAAAAGGGCTGTACATAAATGGAACTAAATGTCACATACCACTTAAGATGGACATTTTAGGGGTCGGAGCATCCAAAGTGTTGGCAGAGGGACTCACATGATCTTAGTTACACTACTGTTCATGGCTGATTAGTTTGTCACAGAAGGGCATCACAAATACATTCTGTTTAATTGAAATAGATCCGATGACATGTGAAAATCCACAAGCTGTTGGATACTCTGCGCCAACATTCGTTGTGATCAAAAGTGAACCTTCTGTCAGTACATGTACTCAGAGAATGATTCTGCCAAGCCTGTACTGATTCTGATTGTTGACAGAGTGCCCAATGAAAATCCACTACATTGGAAGATGATATAGCTTCGTAGTTTTTCAAGAAATACGATTTGTAAGGATTATTCATCCTATCATACACTACAGAGCTAAGAGCATTTAATAGGGTTGAATGTACAATGGTGCTGTTAAGCTGGCTGGGTTTACCCCTTATTCTGATTCACTATCACTACTTTGGTCCCCACCTGAGTTATACATGTACCATAAATGATTATTTGGAGAAATCTAAGTTTGAGTTTGGTGAGAAGAGACTTGCAGAATTATGGAACACTGTGACCATAGATAGACATCCTGTCCACACATCCTAAGTTAACCAACAAACCTGAACTTTAAGGTGATCCAGAAATAGAATGTTTGGGAAATGTTCAGGAAACTCAATATTTATTATTATTATTACAAGTTACTAAATACAAAGATGCTGTACACCACCAGGAACATAGGCAGGCCTGTGTTTTGAGTAATCCTAGGCTGCCTCCCAACAGCAATGTAAATATATGATCTTAATGTATGTGATGAGGACACATTTCTTAATCTGAGTCTCCCATGGCACTAAAAATGGGTTAGTGCTCCTGTAACTAAAGAAATTTTACAAGTGCCACATGATTATTTTTCCCCTTCAGTGAAGCCAGAGAGGACTTCTTAAAAAGGACCTGCAGGAAATATGTTCTTTATCACCTTCTAATAAGTCAGCAGAATGCCACAAGAAAAGCATTCATGGAAACAGTACTGACGGAAACAAAAAAACACAAGTACACCAAATTCATATAGCTGCTTAACATGCCAACAAGACAATCTGTATTCTTCAAACACAAAACAGTTATGAAGATATCGAATGATTTGATGAAGAAGATAAATAAAATTTTAGAAACCAGTCATAGTTCAAGCCAGTTCAGAGGCAATGTAATAACTGATGATTAGAGTATCTTGGCTAGCACATTAAAAGTAATGATAGACATTTTTTCTTCATTAATTTATGTGTACTTTTATAATTAACTTGTTCCATTTAATTCAAGAGCAAATGTGAATGTCATGTATTTCTTATATATTGTTTACATTTTTTAAGGTAATTTATGTTTATTAAATTAAGAATTAATAATACTGTTTAAGCTATGATATAAGTTAAACTATTTTAATTAAGTGTTCAGTAGTATTTACTTTGTTTAATATCTACACTTCTACTAAAAAATCTACAATGAATTTAAATGATGGGAAAAAATCATTTGCCCTATGAAATAACAAGGAATTTAGTAACTCTTATATAAGCACAGGGAGGGGGGTTTAAAATGAATAGAAATGTCCTTACATAATACTTAACTACCGGTATGCTTAGATAACAGCCTCTTAAGTGTATTCTACCCCTGATTCTAGCCACATCCAGTGCCCTGCATTCCTGTATCTGAACAAATGATTTTACATACAAAGCTTATTTATTTATACACAAAATTTAAATACTGGAAACTGATTACACTTCTTTATACTCAACACATTCCAGAATGCAGGGAATTTTTTACTGTTTTTACTTCCATGTTCCATAAGGAAATGGAAGTATGGTGATGGCAAAAAAAATCGTGTTCGAGATAATTGCAGATTCTGATTGTACTACCCTCAAAACATGAAAAAAAGTCATTTTTCAAAAAGTGTCTGTGTCTGTCGATTTTTTTTCTATGGCAAATGATAAGAGCCGCAAATTCAAACAGAATCAAATAATTTTTTGCATACAGCCTTGACTTGTAGAGTACTCAAGACCTATTGTTTTTGGTGAAGATCGGTTAAGGGAAAGGGGTAGTTTACCTGCAACGTTTTATGTTTTAACAAGGATAATTTTGTCTATGACGAACGATAACTGCCATAAATTCACACAGAATAAAATACTTTTTTGGATACCTTCCTGAATTATAGAGAACTCAAGGTCTATTGATTTTGGTGAAGATCAGTTAAGAGAAAAGGGTAGTTTACCTGCAACGTTTTATATTTTAAAAGGGTAATTTTTTATGACAAATGATAACTGCCGCATATTAAAAGAGAATCAAATAATTTTTTGCATACATTCCTGAATTTTTAAGTACTCAAGGTCTGTTGATTTTGGTGAAGATCGGTTAAGGGAAAGGGGTAGTTTACCTGCAACATATTATGTTTTAACAAGAGTAAAGTACTTAATGTGCTATGCTATGGGTGCGAGGCATGGATAATCACACAGAAAACAGTCGACATAGTAGACACCTTTGAAAGGAAAATCCTCAGACGCATTATAGGCCCAATACAAGAAAATGGCTCATGGAGACTGAGATACAACAATGAACTGTATCAAATATATAAAGAAATACCCGTCTCAAAATTTATAAGAATACAAAGATTGTGTTGGGCCGGACATGTTATGAGAATGGAGGATGGCAGGAACCCCAAGAGGGCTTTGCTGGGTACATGGGAGGGAACGAGACCTAGAGGTAGACCGAGGAAGAGGTGGGAAGATGGCGTTGCAGAGGACGCGAGGGATATGGGCATGAGAAATTGGAGGAGGGTTGCAGTGGACAGCGGAGATTGGTGGAGGCCAGGGCCCGACTCGGGCTGTAGCACCATAGGAGGAGGAGGAAAGTACTTAATTTTGATAAATAAAGTATTCTGATAAGATGATCATAATAATCCACTGTAGAAACGTAGATGAAATATCTATAAATGAAGAGGATAGTTGAATGGGGTGGGGGTAATTTTCTATAAATGAAAATTATAGTTGAAGGGGGTGGGATAATTTTTATTTGTCATGTCTACTACATTATCGGCAACAAAGAATTAGTTTGTTGTTAAAATTCCTTCCTGGGCTGTTTGGCCTAGTCCAATGTTTTCTGCAAAACCAGATGTTTCGGCATTGCTATCGACTGCCATCATCAGTGAAAATAGAGTGCGATAACGTAAGGTGGTATACGTTAGTTACCACAGTACTGTGGTTAAGGCTGAAGCAATAAGTAGAAAGAAGTAGTTCCTATGGAAATATTTCATTTCAAAAATGATTTTAAATATAAATCTTAGAACATGGAAGTCATGTATTGTTCTCCATACCGATATTTATTTTTGTTCTTAAGTTAAATTAGTTCTATCACATAGACATAATGGAAATGTTATTTACACAAAACTGAATAGAACCCATACTACATGGCTAAACTATGTTTATCAATCTCATGGGAGAAGAGACACTGAGACCAGTACTCAAATAGTGGGGACATGAGGTAAGAGCAGCAGGAAGATAATCCTAATTCTCAAAGAGTTATTGATGATGATTACTGGAATGATTTCAGATGTTATGAGAAACAACAATAATAACTGGAATTTCTTATTTAAACCGTTTAGTCAGACTTCTAACAAATATTAAAATTTTGTATGGTCTTTGTTAAAAGTAAAATTAACTTTGAATTATATACAATCATGTTCTTAATCTGTGGGAATGGAAAAATGTCCTGTTATTTCTAAACCTTCTAATTAACAAAAGTGATTAATGCAATAGTAATGCACAAAACTGATGGAAAATTTTGACACCCATAATATTTAGTCTTTCCCTTTCCTTCAGTTAACAAATAATCTGGAGTGCATCATCATGAAATCATATAACTATTGTGCCGGTTCGATGCCAGCGGTTACAAAAAAAAAAAAAATTCTAGAAAGTTTTTGTAATTGTAACATACGTGAGCGAGGCAGCGGGGCGGACGTTGTTCGACGGTGTGGGGGAGCGGCGGTGTGTGCGTTGCGCGCGCAACTCGGCTATGTGCAATAAAAATTGTGTGCCGGCGTGTGCAGTCAACGCTTGGCCTCGCTCAGAGAATCGTCTCCGTCTCCGCTCTTTGTATTGTTCTACGCAGTTTGTATCTCTCTACATGATGGGCTAAAGAATAAACGACTCCTGGTAAGAATTTATTATTTTTCATTATTTGTTTGGATATTTAATAACAAGATATATGCTATCGTGTGAAGTACGTATTTATGTGTGTGCGACCTGACAAAGTTATGTAAGAGAAACTCATGCTTTACTGTTGTACGTAACGCCCTTTATATAGCCATGCCTTATTATTTTCTGTAATAATGCGAAAATTTTTCAAGAGTCATTCTCATAGTAAAAGTGCACTACATTAAAAATTAATCACTAAGAAACTTGGTGCGCAGTCAAGTAGTGAACTGTGTCTGTGCATGTGGTAAACTGTCGCAGTCTTTGTTAATTAACTTCCCAAGTAGAGAATGAAGTGTGAGAGCTTCTAGGTATGAAATTTAATTGATTGTAAAACTTTCTCAATGCTGTGAGTGACTTGCTGTTAAATTTTTTGGGTCAAATAATGATTACTGCTCTGCACGTGGCCGCTTTAACCTGCAAATTTTTGTCGAAGCATGTTGACTGAGTACAGTTCACTTTGTATTAAGCCACAACTTAATTAGGTCTGTTCATGA
This sequence comes from Magicicada septendecula, assembly GCA_034769895.1. Classification (NCBI taxonomy): domain Eukaryota; kingdom Metazoa; phylum Arthropoda; class Insecta; order Hemiptera; family Cicadidae; genus Magicicada; species Magicicada septendecula. The sequence goes on along the minus strand of CM068375.1, from coordinate 116,749,686 downwards.
CTCAAATTTACTTATTCCTTGGCTGATTTTAGACTATTTAAGCAGGTTGTAAAAACTTTAATAATGAATATTGTGCTTTTGGTGAGAGTTAGCTGGCGGCCCGTTAAGAGGTTAATTACCTTAACTTGGGTGTACATTTTTAATAGACTGTCCTCTAATTTGCTTGAATTCTTAGGGTTCTCGCACTAAGCCGGTTTCCTGGTCTGCTGATGGCTGAACATCTGCCCCAGCGGTGAACCATGTCAAGATCGTCTACGAGGAGGGAGATGGAGACGGAATTTCGATGTTGCACTCGCCAGCACTTATGAGGTGATATTTATGCTTTTTCTTTTTTGGGGGGCCGATCCGGCAGTGCGCCCGTTTACTGCAAATAGCCTAGTGGCCACGCAACCTCGTGTCCAGACTGTTTACCGGGAAGTTGAGCTGTGATCATGACTCTGAACACTATTACTTAAATTTCATAAACCTTTTTATAACTCTGTTACATAACGCTAAATGCAATGGCTGTAAGTGCGGGCTGCACTGGGGAGCGCGCCAGAGAGATTTTAATCTTGTACCATTTTATTGTTGCATCTAATTTTCTTTTTTTACTCCTTACAAAATTTTAGTATTGCTCAGTAGCTCTGTTCCGGCTGGAACAGCTGTGTATAAAATTTAATTTGACTATGGGTTTCACATTTAAGGGCTGGGGACTTTCCGGAGGTTTTTCTTTGGGACTTTTCTGGGATTACAAAATGGGACTTAGTTTTTCTGACACGCTGGTGCAACTTCAGACAGGTTGTATGCCTGTCAACTACATGTGGGCGCGCTCCCACAGATGCCAGAGCACAACCACCTTATTGTATTCTATTCTTTTAATTGTTTATATGGTCATGTGAGGCTAATAGAAATAATTACTAATGTAATGGAAAGATTTTAGCTGATTTTGCCCCTTGCACAAGGGCTAAACTGATTGTTTTCTTAACTGGCCAACACATATGGGTTGACTTCCCATTTATAGCTTTTGCTGTGTTATTTTGACTATAAAACATGTATTCATCATTTTTTTTTGAGTAAATTATGTATTGTCAAAATCTTCAGAAATAGTAATGCCTCAAACAATTAATTTTGTTTACTAATTTACATAGAGATTGATTCCTTTTTTTGGAATTTTTTTTTTGAAGTCAAATAACTGTTTAGAATTTTATAAACACCTTCTGAAAATAGAGGACGTAGTTTTGTCAGTTTCAATTAATGATGTGAAAGGAACTTAAGGTTCACACACTCATCTTGGGTCATTGATCAATGGAATGCTAGATAAAGGGGTGGTCCGGTTATTTGTGCCTCATGAATTATTATCATTCTTCCTGGGGGTTTTGGCCTTATGTTATTCTACTGAACGGGTTGCCGAAGGGCGTAGATTTTATCACCGCGGGGTCATAAGATTGTAGTTACTCTACCGGGTAGGTGGGTGCATTCCCGGGGCATGTGTGTTAAGATCAATGTAATTGTGTGTTCGTGTACCTTATGTTCTGTGTGTGTTGTTATGTGTCTAGCTAGCCACGAGATGGAAGGGAATTCTATAATTATATATGCATGTGTCCACTGATGTATATACACTTGTGATGTTTTCTATTTATACACACTTGTCATTCTTAATATTTATACACACTTGTTATTCTTAAGATTTATACACACTTGTTATTCTTAACAGTTATACACACTGGTTATTTTTTACTTGTATTCATACGTGTGATTGGGCACATATGTTATTCTGATTTAATGATGTTAAAGCAGCGCAGGAAGGAAAATAAATTGTTATCATTCTGTTACAGCTGAGATTTATTGCAAGTCCCGTCATACTGGACCCAGCATAATTTTTGCTTCTCTAGGCTCCTGCCTAGTTCTAGATAACTTGTAACCTCTCTTTGAAAACCAACAATCAAGGAGATAGAAATTTAAAAAGAAATAAAATAAATACTAAAAGCATAGAGAGGTTACACTATATAACAAGAAGTGCATATGGATTTTTTTTTCAGTACCTACTGTTATCTTATCAACTTTTTATCAGATATTAATGGGGCAGAACATAAATCTTTTAATCAGAAAACCAAAGATTTTGCATGCCCACAAAAACAGAAAGATCTCCGTTAGTTGTGGAACTTTACAACCTATAGAAAGAGTAGGTTGCAACTGGTTGCTTTAATGTCAAAGCTGTCTTTTTTTTACGGGTTTTTAGTAAACACCATTCAGAAAATCGTGTTCTGGTTCAGTTTTAAATTAAATATATAAGCATTAATTAAAATAATTGTGTATTAATTCAGAAACAGATATTTTATTTATTAAAAAACTACAATCTGAAACGCCCTACCAAAACAATGAAAGTAGTCTCAGAAACAAATTACACCTGCAGAAGATACATCAGCTGTGGGCTAAATGTATCTCAAAGTGGAACTGTATTATCACCATCGTTATCAGTAGCTCCACAACCCACCATGGGCCTCAGCTTCCTTCAGGATTTTCCTCCAGCCTTCCCTATTCTTAGCCAGTGGCCACCAATTTTTTACATCTTCTAGGATTCTACCAATCCATCATAGTCTGGGTCTTCCATGTCCTCTCTTTCCTTCTGGTGTGCATTTCATAATCTTCTTAAGAATATCCTCCTCATTCATTCTCTGTACACGTCCTGCCCATCTCAGCTTAGCTATCCTAATTGATGTCAAAATATCAGGCGATCAATATAACTCATAGAGCTCTCTGTTGTACCTTATTCACCACTCTCCCACCTTCCCTAATGGATCCATAAATTTTCCTAAGTGTTTTCCTTTCAAAAGATGCAAGAGTGGAACTATATCAGTTCATATAAATGTGGTTTGTTACAACTACACACTGGTTGTTAGTGGTATATGTTGTCATGGTAACCATATTATAGCTGTATAGCTGCAGCTGCGACTATACACTGATTCTCAATTGCTTTGTGCTTGTAACATTAGTGTTTAAATCAATAAGGATTTAATATTTATAACACCAAAATCAGAAATTTTGGAAATTTCTTATTTTGAGTACAGATGTATCTTTAAGCGCCGTAACAGGGAATTGTTGTGTGAAACGCAGAGGTGACTGACAGGCAATAAAATCATATATCAGCCCAAGAAGATGAAAAACAGTTCTGATGATTATCAAAGGCGAACTGCATTAGCACGAAAGAAGAAAAGGGTGAAATTTGCTGGACCATTCAAGAATATTGTGAAGATTGGTACGAGAACGAAAGGAAGATTTCAAGCGATGAAGATGAGATTTCTTAGAAGTCTTGAAAATAAAACCTTATTATGTGAGTACGCGGACAGGAAAACGAAAATAATTAAAACGCCACAAGCTGTCAAAAAACGTATTTGTAAGAGGGTTGAAAAGAAGAAACGACAAAAAAAACTCAGCGCGTACATAAATAATGGTAATATGACCGGGGAAAGTTGTCGAACGGGATGGGAAGATCCACTTTCAACACACCGTAAAAGAGAGAGAGAAAGAGAGAGAGTGAGAGAGAGAGAGTTCATAAATTCTTTAGATGTCAACGGCCGCCTGCAGGGTAAGTGTTACTATTTACCAACAAAATGTGTTGTAACGGCACTGACTTAAAACGTACAACTATGTCTCCACAAATAGGAAATTAAAAGTAATTAAATGTAACGGATTAAAGAAAACAATCTTAAGAGTGTCCGAAAATTTAATAGTTAAGTTAGATAATATTGGGTGAAATACCTTAGATAAGATTGGTTGTGTAAGAATACATTAACCGAAGAAGATAAATAGATATGAATATAATAAGAATAAAATAAAGTAAATGGTAAATGAAAACCAATGCCAGTAAAATGAAACGGCATAGACAAGAATGTGAAGAAGGGAAAGAAGAACCGGGTCCTGACGTTCACTATCCTGATATGATCGCGAAAAAAGTATCATTCAGATTCTTAGTTGACACCAGTGAAAAGTTATGAATTATAAAACAATTGTAAGACGCAATAGAGTATTAAATAAATTGTAATAATTTTAACATTAATTAAACTAAAATGATAATTGTATAATTGTATAAACGATGAAGTAAAATACTAACAAGTGAAGTAGTACTTATAATCTTCAAGATAACGAAATGTGAACTGAAAATGTTAGCGATAATTATGTTAACATAAGTACATAGACAATATATATATGTGTTAAACGAATGCAAGTGTAAGGACAATTAATATGGTTAGAATAAGATTGTTAATATATGTGTTTAATATAACAATTGAATGAGAACAATCAATAAAATTAGAATAGTGATATATACATGTATATGTGATACAAGGACTCTTAAAATTCAATTAGATAGTGAATGACTGAAAGGTTACAATAAGTAAAAGATGGACTATCAAAGGACATTAATAGCGAATTATTGTAGAAAACTTGATTAATTTATGTCATTGAAATCTATAATATTATTAGAATAGCAAGATGTAATTGGTGAATTAGTAACAATTTTGATAGTAATTAGTATTTTATAAATACTGTAAGGTAATATAGAGTAAATTAATGTGAATATAATAATGAATAGTTAAATTAAAGGTTAACATAATGATTAACATGTGTTAAAATTGTACAATGAAAATAGAGAATTCTAAAAATTATTTTACAGAAATATAAAATTTATTGATATGATAGATGATGCTAGCATTGAATAAAACTTGCTAAATTAATTTTGTAAATATTCTAGGTCCTGTAAGGGATATGTAAGGAATTGTTTTAAATTGATGCAGAATGACGAGTTTAAATTTAATGTCTAAAGATTAGTTTGTAAGTATAATTATATGTTAAGTAAGGGTTGTAAAAAAAGAAAGTTAAAAGATATATGTAACGGATTCATTTAAAAACGGAAAGCGAAAGTGTTTTGGAAAAGGGTCCTGGGGTACTGTTTACATTACATAATAAACAGCCCGCAGTGGGTCACTACAGGTAGCAAATCCATTACACTACGTCCAACGGATGATGAGCCAATACTAGGAATATAAAATGTATGCATTTCGTCATGTTAAACCTCGACGACAAGGCGCAGAAATTTGAATCTCTTTTAGATGTATGAAATCCATCCAAAGCGACAAATTTCGGGGACGATATAACACCAAAATCAGAAATTTTGGAAATTTCTTATTTTGAGTAGAGATGTATCTTTAAGCGCCGTAACAGGGAATTGTTGTGTGAAACGCAGAGGTGACTGACAGGCAATAAAATCATATATCAGCCCCAACACGCTCACGGCAAATAGGCTGAGTTCATCGCTCTCCATACTAAGAAACGTTAAACTTTGACAACTACCTCAAATCCGTAGAAAAAAGGGCACAGAAGTAAACGAACTCATTTGAAGAGCAGCTGTAGGTATTAACAATAGACCAGAATACATATACACGCCAGCTACATATAGCGAAACAAAAAAAGGGTATATGTTATTGAAAGACTCAAACGGTCAGCGACAGGACTTCGACCTTACTGAGAAGAGAGAAAGCTGGGAGTAATGTCCGAACACAAGCAAGAAGTGTTGAAAGGAAGTTTGGTAAGGCCTGTAAGTAACAATAGTTGATGCCATTAGAACAACCAAATGCACGAAAACAATACTTGACGAGAAAGTTAAGGGTTGTTTTGTTTACTCAAAAAAAGTGACAGGCAAGAATTATTGCTACAGTATCTAGCAGCGACAACGACCTCAGTGTAGTGACCTAGGGAAGGAATCTGGTGGGAATCCAAAGGCCTATCAGAGAAGTTCTTTCGGAAAAATAGGTGGTCTCTAAATCTGAAGAGTCGTAAAGTAGAACCAATTAGAAAACAGCGTAAGAAAAATCAGAAGTAAGTGGGAGAAATATGGAATTCGATATAGGGACGCGAGAAAGGCGCGCTCGGGGAGTTTAACTAAAAATTTTGACGGAAACGGGAGTGTAAGTCCGCGACCGAGATTCCCATAGTTATTGGACTTAGAGAAATTCGGTACGATGGTTAGAAAAGTAAGCTCGTACTAGAACAGATTTCGGTAAGGAGAAAAACTGTAATTTTACTAGTGATGTACAAGTGAATTAATACAACACAAATGATAATTAAATAACGCTGTGATTTAGTTGTGCAAATACGCAACAATAACTTCATCATCGAGTAACATTTCGAAACGAACTAAACCCGTAACAACAGTGATTCAAACCATAACGCAGTTAATAAATAATAATTAACAATGGCTGTAGAAGCGAATAACTATAATAACAATTAACGCGAACTAATTTGAGAGAGTGAAGTTTGGTGTTGTGCAGTGTCTTGTGACTCAAAGGAGACCACGTTACAATCTGCTAATCCAGAGGGAAATATCGCAGACACGCCAGACGATCAACATGACAACCACACAATATGAACTGCTACCAGATTTGGATACATACCACAAGTAAAATTTTCATGCCATAATTAGTATTAGGTCCACTGTCTGTTCACTTAAAGAACTCATAAGATTTAATTAAAGGATTAAGATAAAATTTTATTTACAACAAAATTAAATAATATTAGGAAATTGTGGAAATTAAATTTATCTATAAGCACCGATTTTAAATGAATCCAGATCAATAATTAACAATGTCGTAATATATAATAATTTAAGAAAATTATTATTAAAAGTTTTGTCTTTGAATAAGAATTACAATATTTAAATTATTAGAGCTATGAATATGAGTAATGAAATAAGATTTATGAAAATGAATATGTTTATATTTTGATTAGAATTTATATAGTTCATATATAAATGATAAAGTATGATAATCAATCATAGCTAATTGTAATAAATTGAAGAACAATTTATAAGAAAATTTGAGCATTTATTTATATTTTACCCTGAGATAAAGAGCATATAAAATATTTTATTATTAAATTGGCGCTCCGGAACTGAGGGGCATATTTTATTATTACATTGACGCACACAACGTCGGGCAAAATTTAGTATTACATTGGCACCACAACAAAAGTGGGGCTTAATTAATTAAAAAGAGAAATACACATAAATTAAAATATGTCAATTAATTTATGCTGAATTTATAACAAAAGTAATTTAGTATTACAATTGGCGCCGCACCGCACGGCTTAATTAAAGAAATTAGGCTAGGGCAGTGACAGACAGTGGTTAGAGATACACTAAGTTAAATAAGTAAATGTTAATACTGTAGAATAAGAACGTTATTATTGTTATTTGTCGATAAGTATCTGAATGATAACCCGACGAAAGGCAAAAATGGCGACAGGGGAAAAAATTTCCGAGGTAGTCGAAATTAACAATCAGATGGGGATGGAGCAATCTGAGGACAGAAATGTGGTGAATGAAGAGAGCTCTGCAACGAGTGAAGAGAATGGCGCCCGGGGACCGCAATCACAGTCGCAGTCATCTGAAGCAAATTTTCAAATGTTAATGGCATTGATGAAACAACAATTTGAAGAATCGAAAAAACAATTTGAAGAATCGAAAAAGCAAAATGAAGAATCGGAAAGGGAGAGAGATGAAAAACAAAGACAACAGAATGAAGAAATGAAAAGGCTACATGAAGAGACAATAAGGAAGATTGAAGAAACGAAAAAACAGAATGAAGAGAAAGGTAAACAACTCGTCGAGAAATTAGACAAAGAAATAGAGTTAATGAGAAGAGATTTACGAGGACAGAACCACCAGGTGGGTACTGATTTACAAAAACAATCAGAAGAAATGGAAGAAAACAAATTAGATGGAAATACTATGGATCAAATTGACACCGAGTATCAATCTTTAACAACTAAAGCATTGTCTGAACATCATATCTCAAGATCAAAAGAAAGATCTACAATTATTAGTGGTAGATATGAAGGTGATAAAGACACTTGTACTGTGTTTGTTGGCAACTTACCAAACACAATTACAAAAAAGAAAATTATCAAATATTTCAGAAAGTTTGGTACGATTATAAATACGAGATTGCGATATGCTGCAATATATGATCCACGGCTTCCCAAAAGACGTACTATCATTAAGAAAGAGTTTCATAAAGACAGAACAAATATCCATGCATATGTACGTTTTACTGATGAAAATAGTGCATATCGTGCTTTGGAAGCAAATGGTAATGTGTATGAGGGTTACCACCTGAGAATTGAGTTAGCTAACACGGAAGCTGAAGAAAAGCAGAGAACTAAAAAGAAAAAATTGAATACTACAGTTAATATTACCAGTACTGATAGAAAAATTAGAAGTAGGACTGGTGAGGTGCGTAAAAATTTTGGAACCAAACCAAATGAGAGTAAGAAGATGAAAAACAGTTCTGATGATTATCAAAGGCGAACTGCATTAGCACGAAAGAAGAAAAGGGTGAAATTTGCTGGACCATTCAAGAATATTGTGAAGATTGGTACGAGAACGAAAGGAAGATTTCAAGCGATGAAGATGAGATTTCTTAGAAGTCTTGAAAATAAAACCTTATTATGTGAGTACGCGGACAGGAAAACGAAAATAATTAAAACGCCACAAGCTGTCAAAAAACGTATTTGTAAGAGGGTTGAAAAGAAGAAACGACAAAAAAAACTCAGCGCGTACATAAATAATGGTAATATGACCGGGGAAAGTTGTCGAACGGGATGGGAAGATCCACTTTCAACACACCGTAAAAGAGAGAGAGAAAGAGAGAGAGTGAGAGAGAGAGAGTTCATAAATTCTTTAGATGTCAACGGCCGCCTGCAGGGTAAGTGTTACTATTTACCAACAAAATGTGTTGTAACGGCACTGACTTAAAACGTACAACTATGTCTCCACAAATAGGAAATTAAAAGTAATTAAATGTAACGGATTAAAGAAAACAATCTTAAGAGTGTCCGAAAATTTAATAGTTAAGTTAGATAATATTGGGTGAAATACCTTAGATAAGATTGGTTGTGTAAGAATACATTAACCGAAGAAGATAAATAGATATGAATATAATAAGAATAAAATAAAGTAAATGGTAAATGAAAACCAATGCCAGTAAAATGAAACGGCATAGACAAGAATGTGAAGAAGGGAAAGAAGAACCGGGTCCTGACGTTCACTATCCTGATATGATCGCGAAAAAAGTATCATTCAGATTCTTAGTTGACACCAGTGAAAAGTTATGAATTATAAAACAATTGTAAGACGCAATAGAGTATTAAATAAATTGTAATAATTTTAACATTAATTAAACTAAAATGATAATTGTATAATTGTATAAACGATGAAGTAAAATACTAACAAGTGAAGTAGTACTTATAATCTTCAAGATAACGAAATGTGAACTGAAAATGTTAGCGATAATTATGTTAACATAAGTACATAGACAATATATATATGTGTTAAACGAATGCAAGTGTAAGGACAATTAATATGGTTAGAATAAGATTGTTAATATATGTGTTTAATATAACAATTGAATGAGAACAATCAATAAAATTAGAATAGTGATATATACATGTATATGTGATACAAGGACTCTTAAAATTCAATTAGATAGTGAATGACTGAAAGGTTACAATAAGTAAAAGATGGACTATCAAAGGACATTAATAGCGAATTATTGTAGAAAACTTGATTAATTTATGTCATTGAAATCTATAATATTATTAGAATAGCAAGATGTAATTGGTGAATTAGTAACAATTTTGATAGTAATTAGTATTTTATAAATACTGTAAGGTAATATAGAGTAAATTAATGTGAATATAATAATGAATAGTTAAATTAAAGGTTAACATAATGATTAACATGTGTTAAAATTGTACAATGAAAATAGAGAATTCTAAAAATTATTTTACAGAAATATAAAATTTATTGATATGATAGATGATGCTAGCATTGAATAAAACTTGCTAAATTAATTTTGTAAATATTCTAGGTCCTGTAAGGGATATGTAAGGAATTGTTTTAAATTGATGCAGAATGACGAGTTTAAATTTAATGTCTAAAGATTAGTTTGTAAGTATAATTATATGTTAAGTAAGGGTTGTAAAAAAAGAAAGTTAAAAGATATATGTAACGGATTCATTTAAAAATGGAAAGCGAAAGTGTTTTGGAAAAGGGTCCTGGGGTACTGTTTACATTACATAATAAACAGCCCGCAGTGGGTCACTACAGGTAGCAAATCCATTACACTACGTCCAACGGATGATGAGCCAATACTAGGAATATAAAATGTATGCATTTCGTCATGTTAAACCTCGACGACAAGGCGCAGAAATTTGAATCTCTTTTAGATGTATGAAATCCATCCAAAGCGACAAATTTCGGGGACGATATAACACCAAAATCAGAAATTTTGGAAATTTCTTATTTTGAGTAGAGATGTATCTTTAAGCGCCGTAACAGGGAATTGTTGTGTGAAACGCAGAGGTGACTGACAGGCAATAAAATCATATATCAGCCCCAACACGCTCACGGCAAATAGGCTGAGTTCATCGCTCTCCATACTAAGAAACGTTAAACTTTGACAACTACCTCAAATCCGTAGAAAAAAGGGCACAGAAGTAAACGAACTCATTTGAAGAGCAGCTGTAGGTATTAACAATAGACCAGAATACATATACACGCCAGCTACATATAGCGAAACAAAAAAAGGGTATATGTTATTGAAAGACTCAAACGGTCAGCGACAGGACTTCGACCTTACTGAGAAGAGAGAAAGCTGGGAGTAATGTCCGAACACAAGCAAGAAGTGTTGAAAGGAAGTTTGGTAAGGCCTGTAAGTAACAATAGTTGATGCCATTAGAACAACCAAATGCACGAAAACAATACTTGACAAGAAAGTTAAGGGTTGTTTTGTTTACTCAAAAAAAGTGACAGGCAAGAATTATTGCTACAGTATCTAGCAGCGACAACGACCTCAGTGTAGTGACCTAGGGAAGGAATCTGGTGGGAATCCAAAGGCCTATCAGAGAAGTTCTTTCGGAAAAATAGGTGGTCTCTAAATCTGAAGAGTCGTAAAGTAGAACCAATTAGAAAACAGCGTAAGAAAAATCAGAAGTAAGTGGGAGAAATATGGAATTCGATATAGGGACGCGAGAAAGGCGCGCTCGGGGAGTTTAACTAAAAATTTTGACGGAAACGGGAGTGTAAGTCCGCGACCGAGATTCCCATAGTTATTGGACTTAGAGAAATTCGGTACGATGGTTAGAAAAGTAAGCTCGTACTAGAACAGATTTCGGTAAGGAGAAAAACTGTAATTTTACTAGTGATGTACAAGTGAATTAATACAACACAAATGATAATTAAATAACGCTGTGATTTAGTTGTGCAAATACGCAACAATAACTTCATCATCGAGTAACATTTCGAAACGAACTAAACCCGTAACAACAGTGATTCAAACCATAACGCAGTTAATAAATAATAATTAACAATGGCTGTAGAAGCGAATAACTATAATAACAATTAACGCGAACTAATTTGAGAGAGTGAAGTTTGGTGTTGTGCAGTGTCTTGTGACTCAAAGGAGACCACGTTACAATCTGCTAATCCAGAGGGAAATATCGCAGACACGCCAGACGATCAACATGACAACCACACAATATGAACTGCTACCAGATTTGGATACATACCACAAGTAAAATTTTCATGCCATAATTAGTATTAGGTCCACTGTCTGTTCACTTAAAGAACTCATAAGATTTAATTAAAGGATTAAGATAAAATTTTATTTACAACAAAATTAAATAATATTAGGAAATTGTGGAAATTAAATTTATCTATAAGCACCGATTTTAAATGAATCCAGATCAATAATTAACAATGTCGTAATATATAATAATTTAAGAAAATTATTATTAAAAGTTTTGTCTTTGAATAAGAATTACAATATTTAAATTATTAGAGCTATGAATATGAGTAATGAAATAAGATTTATGAAAATGAATATGTTTATATTTTGATTAGAATTCATATAGTTCATATATAAATGATAAAGTATGATAATCAATCATAGCTAATTGTAATAAATTGAAGAACAATTTATAAGAAAATTTGAGCATTTATTTATATTTTACCCTGAGATAAAGAGCATATAAAATATTTTATTATTAAATTGGCGCTCCGGAACTGAGGGGCATATTTTATTATTACATTGACGCACACAACGTCGGGCAAAATTTAGTATTACATTGGCACCACAACAAAAGTGGGGCTTAATTAATTAAAAAGAGAAATACACATAAATTAAAATATGTCAATTAATTTATGCTGAATTTATAACAAAAGTAATTTAGTATTAAAATTGGCGCCGCACCGCACGGCTTAATTAAAGAAATTAGGCTAGGGCAGTGACAGACAGTGGTTAGAGATACACTAAGTTAAATAAGTAAATGTTAATACTGTAGAATAAGAACGTTATTATTGTTATTTGTCGATAAGTATCTGAATGATAACCCGACGAAAGGCAAAAATGGCGACAGGGGAAAAAATTTCCGAGGTAGTCGAAATTAACAATCAGATGGGGATGGAGCAATCTGAGGACAGAAATGTGGTGAATGAAGAGAGCTCTGCAACGAGTGAAGAGAATGGCGCCCGGGGACCGCAATCACAGTCGCAGTCATCTGAAGCAAATTTTCAAATGTTAATGGCATTGATGAAACAACAATTTGAAGAATCGAAAAAACAATTTGAAGAATCGAAAAAGCAAAATGAAGAATCGGAAAGGGAGAGAGATGAAAAACAAAGACAACAGAATGAAGAAATGAAAAGGCTACATGAAGAGACAATAAGGAAGATTGAAGAAACGAAAAAACAGAATGAAGAGAAAGGTAAACAACTCGTCGAGAAATTAGACAAAGAAATAGAGTTAATGAGAAGAGATTTACGAGGACAGAACCACCAGGTGGGTACTGATTTACAAAAACAATCAGAAGAAATGGAAGAAAACAAATTAGATGGAAATACTATGGATCAAATTGACACCGAGTATCAATCTTTAACAACTAAAGCATTGTCTGAACATCATATCTCAAGATCAAAAGAAAGATCTACAATTATTAGTGGTAGATATGAAGGTGATAAAGACACTTGTACTGTGTTTGTTGGCAACTTACCAAACACAATTACAAAAAAGAAAATTATCAAATATTTCAGAAAGTTTGGTACGATTATAAATACGAGATTGCGATATGCTGCAATATATGATCCACGGCTTCCCAAAAGACGTACTATCATTAAGAAAGAGTTTCATAAAGACAGAACAAATATCCATGCATATGTACGTTTTACTGATGAAAATAGTGCATATCGTGCTTTGGAAGCAAATGGTAATGTGTATGAGGGTTACCACCTGAGAATTGAGTTAGCTAACACGGAAGCTGAAGAAAAGCAGAGAACTAAAAAGAAAAAATTGAATACTACAGTTAATATTACCAGTACTGATAGAAAAATTAGAAGTAGGACTGGTGAGGTGCGTAAAAATTTTGGAACCAAACCAAATAAGAGTAAGAAGATGAAAAACAGTTCTGATGATTATCAAAGGCGAACTGCATTAGCACGAAAGAAGAAAAGGGTGAAATTTGCTGGACCATTCAAGAATATTGTGAAGATTGGTACGAGAACGAAAGGAAGATTTCAAGCGATGAAGATGAGATTTCTTAGAAGTCTTGAAAATAAAACCTTATTATGTGAGTACGCGGACAGGAAAACGAAAATAATTAAAACGCCACAAGCTGTCAAAAAACGTATTTGTAAGAGGGTTGAAAAGAAGAAACGACAAAAAAAACTCAGCGGGTACATAAATAATGGTAATATGACCGGGGAAAGTTGTCGAACGGGATGGGAAGATCCACTTTCAACACACCGTAAAAGAGAGAGAGAAAGAGAGAGAGTGAGAGAGAGAGAGTTCATAAATTCTTTAGATGTCAACGGCCGCCTGCAGGGTAAGTGTTACTATTTACCAACAAAATGTGTTGTAACGGCACTGACTTAAAACGTACAACTATGTCTCCACAAATAGGAAATTAAAAGTAATTAAATGTAACGGATTAAAGAAAACAATCTTAAGAGTGTCCGAAAATTTAATAGTTAAGTTAGATAATATTGGGTGAAATACCTTAGATAAGATTGGTTGTGTAAGAATACATTAACCGAAGAAGATAAATAGATATGAATATAATAAGAATAAAATAAAGTAAATGGTAAATGAAAACCAATGCCAGTAAAATGAAACGGCATAGACAAGAATGTGAAGAAGGGAAAGAAGAACCGGGTCCTGACGTTCACTATCCTGATATGATCGCGAAAAAAGTATCATTCAGATTCTTAGTTGACACCAGTGAAAAGTTATGAATTATAAAACAATTGTAAGACGCAATAGAGTATTAAATAAATTGTAATAATTTTAACATTAATTAAACTAAAATGATAATTGTATAATTGTATAAACGATGAAGTAAAATACTAACAAGTGAAGTAGTACTTATAATCTTCAAGATAACGAAATGTGAACTGAAAATGTTAGCGATAATTATGTTAACATAAGTACATAGACAATATATATATGTGTTAAACGAATGCAAGTGTAAGGACAATTAATATGGTTAGAATAAGATTGTTAATATATGTGTTTAATATAACAATTGAATGAGAACAATCAATAAAATTAGAATAGTGATATATACATGTATATGTGATACAAGGACTCTTAAAATTCAATTAGATAGTGAATGACTGAAAGGTTACAATAAGTAAAAGATGGACTATCAAAGGACATTAATAGCGAATTATTGTAGAAAACTTGATTAATTTATGTCATTGAAATCTATAATATTATTAGAATAGCAAGATGTAATTGGTGAATTAGTAACAATTTTGATAGTAATTAGTATTTTATAAATACTGTAAGGTAATATAGAGTAAATTAATGTGAATATAATAATGAATAGTTAAATTAAAGGTTAACATAATGATTAACATGTGTTAAAATTGTACAATGAAAATAGAGAATTCTAAAAATTATTTTACAGAAATATAAAATTTATTGATATGATAGATGATGCTAGCATTGAATAAAACTTGCTAAATTAATTTTGTAAATATTCTAGGTCCTGTAAGGGATATGTAAGGAATTGTTTTAAATTGATGCAGAATGACGAGTTTAAATTTAATGTCTAAAGATTAGTTTGTAAGTATAATTATATGTTAAGTAAGGGTTGTAAAAAAAGAAAGTTAAAAGATATATGTAACGGATTCATTTAAAAACGGAAAGCGAAAGTGTTTTGGAAAAGGGTCCTGGGGTACTGTTTACATTACATAATAAACAGCCCGCAGTGGGTCACTACAGGTAGCAAATCCATTACACTACGTCCAACGGATGATGAGCCAATACTAGGAATATAAAATGTATGCATTTCGTCATGTTAAACCTCGACGACAAGGCGCAGAAATTTGAATCTCTTTTAGATGTATGAAATCCATCCAAAGCGACAAATTTCGGGGACGATATAACACCAAAATCAGAAATTTTGGAAATTTCTTATTTTGAGTAGAGATGTATCTTTAAGCGCCGTAACAGGGAATTGTTGTGTGAAACGCAGAGGTGACTGACAGGCAATAAAATCATATATCAGCCCCAACACGCTCACGGCAAATAGGCTGAGTTCATCGCTCTCCATACTAAGAAACGTTAAACTTTGACAACTACCTCAAATCCGTAGAAAAAAGGGCACAGAAGTAAACGAACTCATTTGAAGAGCAGCTGTAGGTATTAACAATAGACCAGAATACATATACACGCCAGCTACATATAGCGAAACAAAAAAAGGGTATATGTTATTGAAAGACTCAAACGGTCAGCGACAGGACTTCGACCTTACTGAGAAGAGAGAAAGCTGGGAGTAATGTCCGAACACAAGCAAGAAGTGTTGAAAGGAAGTTTGGTAAGGCCTGTAAGTAACAATAGTTGATGCCATTAGAACAACCAAATGCACGAAAACAATACTTGACGAGAAAGTTAAGGGTTGTTTTGTTTACTCAAAAAAAGTGACAGGCAAGAATTATTGCTACAGTATCTAGCAGCGACAATGACCTCAGTGTAGTGACCTAGGGAAGGAATCTGGTGGGAATCCAAAGGCCTATCAGAGAAGTTCTTTCGGAAAAATAGGTGGTCTCTAAATCTGAAGAGTCGTAAAGTAGAACCAATTAGAAAACAGCGTAAGAAAAATCAGAAGTAAGTGGGAGAAATATGGAATTCGATATAGGGACGCGAGAAAGGCGCGCTCGGGGAGTTTAACTAAAAATTTTGACGGAAACGGGAGTGTAAGTCCGCGACCGAGATTCCCATAGTTATTGGACTTAGAGAAATTCGGTACGATGGTTAGAAAAGTAAGCTCGTACTAGAACAGATTTCGGTAAGGAGAAAAACTGTAATTTTACTAGTGATGTACAAGTGAATTAATACAACACAAATGATAATTAAATAACGCTGTGATTTAGTTGTGCAAATACGCAACAATAACTTCATCATCGAGTAACATTTCGAAACGAACTAAACCCGTAACAACAGTGATTCAAACCATAACGCAGTTAATAAATAATAATTAACAATGGCTGTAGAAGCGAATAACTATAATAACAATTAACGCGAACTAATTTGAGAGAGTGAAGTTTGGTGTTGTGCAGTGTCTTGTGACTCAAAGGAGACCACGTTACAATCTGCTAATCCAGAGGGAAATATCGCAGACACGCCAGACGATCAACATGACAACCACACAATATGAACTGCTACCAGATTTGGATACATACCACAAGTAAAATTTTCATGCCATAATTAGTATTAGGTCCACTGTCTGTTCACTTAAAGAACTCATAAGATTTAATTAAAGGATTAAGATAAAATTTTATTTACAACAAAATTAAATAATATTAGGAAATTGTGGAAATTAAATTTATCTATAAGCACCGATTTTAAATGAATCCAGATCAATAATTAACAATGTCGTAATATATAATAATTTAAGAAAATTATTATTAAAAGTTTTGTCTTTGAATAAGAATTACAATATTTAAATTATTAGAGCTATGAATATGAGTAATGAAATAAGATTTATGAAAATGAATATGTTTATATTTTGATTAGAATTTATATAGTTCATATATAAATGATAAAGTATGATAATCAATCATAGCTAATTGTAATAAATTGAAGAACAATTTATAAGAAAATTTGAGCATTTATTTATATTTTACCCTGAGATAAAGAGCATATAAAATATTTTATTATTAAATTGGCGCTCCGGAACTGAGGGGCATATTTTATTATTACATTGACGCACACAACGTCGGGCAAAATTTAGTATTACATTGGCACCACAACAAAAGTGGGGCTTAATTAATTAAAAAGAGAAATACACATAAATTAAAATATGTCAATTAATTTATGCTGAATTTATAACAAAAGTAATTTAGTATTACATATTCTAGTAGAAATTTATCTACCAACTCCAGATCTCTTCTTCGCTGCCTGTTCTGAACTTCAGAATAGGCCTGACAACTCATGTTCCTTGTTGAGTTTCGTCATTCATTTCTGTATAGTAAATGAAGACACACATATAACATGATTATTCTATTCTGTTTCACTCCAGGGACTCGCATCTGGTGAGTATGGGAACTAGCGATCCCCGAGTATCCTCTTCTTCAACTAGTCTTGGGTATGATTCCTTCTCTTTCATCTTTCTTACCTGGTCTCAGCTTGAATACATTCCTGGATTCACATTTGCTCTAGACATGCCCAACAAATTTGCAGAATTGTCAAAACAGTTTACTGACCATAAATCATAAAATACTTAAAATTGTAGAAGTACATGCTCCTGGGAGAGTAAACTAATTAAAACATGAAAGTTACCATAATGAACTAGTATCCCACATGAAGAAGACAGTCAGGCTGATACTGTTTTTCTACATCATTTTGGCACCTTTAGCTCTTCATTCAAGGATCTATAGATTAGGAACAAATATCATAAACTTGCTCTGTACAAGGAGCAGACTGTGAATACACAGTTTATACACTGTAATACGACCTGAAATTAGCACGAAACCTCTATTTAGAACTGAAAAAACTAATACCTACTGCAAAATGAGAGATCATTCAACTTTATGAACCTCAAGCACATATTTCACTTTAGTGAAATTAAAAAATTCACAAGGTGCCAAATCTGGTGAAAATGGATGATGTTCTAGTATATTTATTGTTTGTCAGCCAAAAACTGATCCGTTGAAAGTGCACATCGTCGTAAGCAGGCACATTGTCCTGATGAAGAATTAACCATTTTTCCACTGGGCTAGTCACTTTTGCTGACTCTTCCTCTCAGCTTTGCCAAATGTCCTTATAACGATGCTGGTTCACTGTGGTGCCAAAAAACACAATGAACAAAGCCATAAGTGTGTGGCTTTCAATTTGTTTTGACACACTTTTTTGTTCTTAGTAATAACAGTGTTTTTCAGTGCACTGGCTGTCATTTCATCTCTTTCATCTCTGTATCATACCTATAAGAACCAGGTCTTGTCACAAGTGATTAAAAAAAAAAGACGGGTAAGTATGTTCCTGCAGCACATCAGTGCACATGTCCTTGTTCTTTTTGCTCTAGAATGAGAACCCAAGGGACCACCTTAACACAAACATTTTTCATGTTGTGATTTTTGAACAAAGTTTTTTTGTGCAGTTTACAGCTTCAGCTATCGTATTAACACCAATCAGCAGTCTTCTTGAACAATCTGCTAACTTTTTCTTTGGTTCTTAAAGTGGAAGGTCATCCAGGGGATTTGTCTTCCACATTGTGACATCCTTTACTGAACCTTTTTGGTAACACATGTGCACAAGACATGCAGTCTTCACTGTAAGCTGCTGAAAACATCAGTTAGTGTTTTGTTCAATTTTACTAAAAAGAACTCAAATTGACACATTGCCTAACTTTTAAACACCATATTTTTCCAGCACACAACAAAAAACATAATGGCACTAAACAATGACTCACCATCAACTGAACTCCCAAGTGTTGATGTTTGTCATGCAAGTTCAAACACTTCCAAGGGTCCATGCCAAAGAGCACACATCAATTCTCATTGCTTTCTATAAGAAGTAGAAACATAGTCTCATTATTTAATACACACTTTGTGTATCTCCCGAACAGCGGTGGCTCGCCCATAAGAGCACAAGAGCACGTGAACCCCCTATAAAAATAATTATACGATATAAATTATACATCTTTATTGACGCAGTACTAAAATGGCTTATCTTCAGTAAGTTTAAAAGAGCGGACAATGAAAAACAGCGTAGAGCGCGCCAAGTGAGGTTAAGTGTAATGACGCGCCAGTGGCTAGGAGCGGACTGAATGCGTCGCTCTCGATGCTGTACACACGGGATATGCGAGACGGGTGAGTCCATTTGCTCGCGGTAGGGGGGGAAACATGTTTACAAGCGGCTTAACGGAGAATACCGATGAGCTGCCTCTGACACAGCTCAGCTCAGTAGTTGCACGGCTGTAGTTGACGGTGGATGCTCCTTACCTTGGCGCGCGCGCGTTACATTTGTGTTTTGCAGTTTCGATTATTTTTTAGTGATAAAGTTTTAGTTGAAATTACAGCTTATCTATTATAGTGTAGCTAGTGAACTGTTGTTTTTATTTACTGTACAATAATGGAAAGTACCTGTAAGTACTCAGTTAGTAATTTAAACGAAGTAGCGTTTGCCAATTTACCCATAGAAGTTAAAATAGCAATAAAAGAGAGTGGTAGGCCAACGCCCCGACTTAATATAAGTCAAACATCGACATCAAAATCTAGAACTTTTAAAAGAGAATTTAAAGAAGAGCTATACGAAAAAATTCCTTGGCTTTGTGGTTGTGAACAAACAAACAAAATATTTTGTTTTCCTTGTTTTTTCCCCGTGAAAAGGGCGATCCTGCTTGGGTGAAAAACGGCGTTTGTGACTTAGCTCATTTGAATCAAAAAATTAAAAAACACGAAAGTTCTCATGGACACATAAGTGCTACATTGGATTCTAATTTGCTGGGAAAGGTTGATGTTCGTCAGCAGCTTGACAGTGCTTATCGACAAAATATTAAAAAGCACAATGAACAAGTGACTAAAAATAGGTATGTTCTTTCTAAGCTTATAGACTGTATTAAATTTTGCGGTGCATTTGAGTTGGCCCTTCAAGGTCATCGTGAGGATGATGATTCCTTAAATCCTGGCATATTTAAAGGGCTTGTAAACTTTTCTGCAGAACTTGACTCATCTTTGAAAGAACACTCGAGTACCGCTGTCTTTAAAGGTACCTCGAAAGAAATTCAAAATGGATTGTTAGATTGTATGCTTTTTGTATGTCAAGAAAACATAATAGAAGAAATAAAAACTGCACAGTATGTTTCTTTGATTGTGGACGAAACATCAGACATCTCGTCTGTATTTCAGTTAGTTATAGTTTTCCGCTATGTTTTAGCTAATGGCCAACCAGTTGAAAGATTTTGGAAATTTGATAACCCTGAAGGGCACAACGCAGAATTTGTAGCCAAATGTATTTGTACCAGTTTAGATTATGTTGTGCAAAATCCAGAAAAACTCGTATCTCAAAGCTATGACGGTGCGAATGTAATGAGTGGGCACCATGCTGGCGTGCAGACCATAGTGCAACAAACCTATAAACATGCTTTTTTCATTCACTGTTACGCTCATCAGTTGAACTTGATTGTAGCTCAAGCAACAAGCCAAAACCAAGATGACAGAATTGTTTTTTCGAACTTAAGTGATATAAAAAATTTTTTTTCGAATTCCCCTGAGAGTGGTTGTTTTGGACAAGATAGTTGGCAAACGAATACCTCGGGCGTCAGCTACAAGGTGGAATTTTAAGAGCAGAACTGTTAATACTGTTTTTGAGTACAGAGAGGAATTAATTGAATGTATGGAGGAAATCCAATTAACCTCTAAGCAACCAACCACCATAATTAAAGCTGGTGCTCTAGCTCGTCTCCTTAGAGATAATAAGTTTATATTTTGGCTTTCTATTTTTCATAGATTAATGCCACATGTGGATATTTTGTACAACCAATTTCAGCTAATTTACACTGATGCTCTGAGAACTAAAGCCAATGTTGACCACTTCGTCAAAGCCATTGATAAGGAAAGAGCTAACATGGACAAAGTGACAGAGCTGGTTAATCAGTACCCAGAAAACGCACCTAAACGATCGAGGCGTGAAGAAGATTTTCACTTAAGTAGAACAGTGGCTGCCAAGGAAACCTGTGACATTATTACAACGCAAATAAAAACAAGATTTTCATTCACAACATCTTGCTCAGCTGTATCTCTTTTTGAATCACAAAAGTTTGAATAGAAATTCCCCGAGAAATTGCTTGAAGATACAGTAAATGTGTATTCATTTCTTGAAAAAAATCGCCTCAAGACAGAGCTTGAAATCATTTACAAAAGAACTGATTTCAGAAACATGCGTGGTGCTGTTAGTCTTTTACAGTTTTTTATTGAAAACAACTTATTGTCATCATTTTCTGAAAGTTATAAACTGTTATTAATTATTGCAACAATACCAATGATGACTGCTGAAGCTGAAAGGTGTTTTTCAACCCTAAAACGGATAAAGACATTTTTGCGGTCTACAGCAAAAAGAGAGGCTTACAGCTTTAGCCATGCTTGCAATCGAGAAGGAAATGATTTCTAACATCCATAATTTCAATGAAAGAGTTATTGATGTTTTTGTGTCAAGAAAAGATAGAAGGATGGACTTTGTTTACAAAAACTGTACTTAAAGAAAATATTTATTTGTGTAAGCTACCATCCAAGTAAATTTGTGTAAGTAAATACTAGACCTTACCATCATATGCAGCAGCTTTGATTATTTTCCTTGTTCTGTATGTTTAATAATCTAATCTAATAACTGAGAGCATGAGGCCTTATGACTAACTATCTAAATATTTAACACTTAAAACAAGCTTTCTGTTTTGCGTTTATTTTACTACTTTAAAATTAAATGAAAATAATTGTTTTAGTAAAATAGAACAATTAGCATATTATAACAAGTACGATCAATAAAGTAATCCTTTATTATTAAGTTGTGAAATAGTTAAAGTACAGTAATATCTATAATAACATTTCGTTTCAAAATTAATACATTACATCAAGGTATAGCAGCGCCTAAATTATATGAATATTGCAAGCAACACACAAGTGTTTGACACAGTGTATCTCAAAAACTCCAAATTATTAATTGTGAACCCCCTGTAGATGTACTCACGAGCCGCCACTGCTCCCAAACTATCTTTTGGCATTAGAATCTTTACAAGTTTCTTAAAGTTTATTATTTGTTTCAACACTTTGTACAGAAAAGTTTCCAAAATGTTTGCATTTTCTGTATTAATTTTATGTTCCTGAAGAATTTTTATGTACCAGATTGTTCACTATATTTGCTGCATAAACTCCTTAATTATTAAGACATAAGAAAAGGTTATGGTACAAAGTATAATTTGGTATTACATACAAGTGATACAAGTCATACTAAATTTTTATGGTCCTTTTCTTTTATAGGTTAGAAGATGTCCCTTATTCTTCAGTAGAAAAGTACACTTGCAAGAAGCAATGCTAAAAGTTTCAACTGCATATTTAGTGGAGTCCTGGATGGGCTGTCTGTCATCAGTTACTACCACCTTCCAATCAGTTCCCTTTACTCCTTTTAGCATTTCTCTGACTAGTGTCTCACGATCCTTCCACTTCCTTTCAGCATTCCTCCCCCTTTCAGCATTCTTTATCCTCTTTCACTGTCTATGAGTAACATAAAACTAATCATGTATTTTCCCAGTGTTAGTCCAATCATCCAATTTCATACTCATTTTGGGGAGTTCTAGAGAAACCAATTAGGTTTAGAGTATTGATCATTTGTCTTCCTAAAAGGAATAAAAGCAACACTTTTATAATAGCTGTATATTATAAGCAAATAACAAATGACAGAAAGGGGTATACAATAACACATTAAAGTCGCAATGATGTTAAAGAAGTTTTCAATTACTATCACACAGATGTAAGAGCCATATAAAGACCAAGGAAACACTGGTCATGAAGATACCATGTATAATTAGGAACATGATTAACATCCATGAACTGAAGAATAAAAAGAAAATTATCAAGGTATATTATTAATCCAGTAGATACAACTACCACAGTGATCTAATGTGCCTATGGGAATATAATGGAGAATTTAGGATTTCAGATGTTTTTCACTGATAAGAAACAGCTAGCCTTTCTTCATTCCAACTTAGCTTTCCATTTACCCAAGGTGGTCCCTATAGTACTGAATACCATACCCCAGGCTTCAAGGTTCTGGGAACCAATTCCTTCAGCGGCATGTGTCAGCAAGCAAATAAGAAATGGGGGAGGGTTACTCCCAAAACAACCTAGAGTTCATCTTGGGTCCCATCATTGTAAAATTGAGTCCATCAGTATCAAGGAGTTGGGCCAAATGCATCTGAATGGTTACTGGTTGTCCATAAGCCTGTTGTGATTCAGCAGAGCACTCGATAGTTAAGGTAATATACTTCTGAAACATGGCTCCTCACCAATCCCACCCACAGATTGAGCATAAAAACAAGCTTCTTCTGTGGATTTTAACAGGTTGAAAAACACAAATAAATAAACGAACAAAAAGCAAACAAAAATATTTTTTTACGAATCAGTTAGCTTTGTTGCAGTAGTAATAATTCAGATACAATACACAAATACAAAGTAATAATCAAAAACAACTTTTTCAAGATTTATGAAAAAAGAACAATGTTCATGTTCAGTATTTTTTTACCTTCTTTAATATTTGTAAAATATTATTAATAAATTCTTTGCAATTTTTAACACAATATATAACAATATTCCTATACGTATCATTTACTTAGGACTCTCATTAATGCATTCTCGAATTATAATTATATTACACTTTATTTATATTAAATTTACAGTACACAATTAAATATATACAAAAATTTATATACATACGCATACACAGGCTTGCTACTTGTGCCATGTGTATATATTTATATACTGTTTTACAATTAAAAAGCTACAATTATATAAAAGTTTAGTATAGAAAAGACGTGTTTCTGAAGCTGACTAATTGATATTCTTGTGTTTAAAGCAAGAGAAGAGAAGAAACTATTGCAATTCTGTAACCTGACCCTAAAACTGCTGTTCTTTGATTGTTAATATGTTAGTCAATAAAAAACAATATTCCTTCCAATGCCATATTAATTTTTTTCATTTATCTTGTCAAAGATAACTCTTCATTCCCAATATGTGTTATTAATATTAAAGTGTAAATACTATTTGACAGGAATTATACAGTCCAATCTTTGTAATCTGAATTCTGCTAGTTCAGAAACCCAGTAATAGAAAACAATTTTTGAAATAAACTATTACAAATTTCAATATTTACTTTACAGACAATTTCAGATAAAAAATTTAAAAAGTAGCAAGGTAAGACAATATTCAGTTATACTGTGTAAAACACAATGTATACATGTTCTGCATTTGAATACAACAAACATACACACGCGCACACACATACTGTATGTGCAATTACATGCAATTCAGAATATTGTTTTGAAAAAGAATTTGTAAATAACATAACATACTATATGCCTTATTGATAACTGAAATTAATTTGTAATTGTAATAGGTATTTTTATATACCACAATGTGTTAATTTAACTTAAAACTTCCTACAATATAGTAACAATGTGCAACCGGAAACACAACAAGCTGTTAGTCCTACAGAAGATTACAGACCGTAACAACTTTTGTGGGACTTGAAACATGTTTCCCTCATCACTTAGGTAAGATGTTGAGGCCATGGCTAAAAACTCTGGTGTTTTTAGAGTTGTTTGTAAAGTTTTTAAAGTTTATTGATCATTGTTATTTACATTATACACAACTACCATAATAACAACCATGTTTTTAATGAGTTTAGACGATGGCCTACCGGCCTGGTAAATCATATTCAATCAGATTCTGGCAGTAAAAGCCTAAGGTTTTTTATTAGACTGTACATTCGATAGTCAAAAATAATACACATAATTTTTATAGAAACATAAACCACAATTATACGTGCAGGATCAAATCACAGAATTAAATGTCTTTTTTTTACAATATTTTGTAACAAAGGCACAATTAAATAGTACATAAAATGTTTAATTAACATTCTGCACATGATACTTATCATGACATTATGTGTGTACGAGTCTGTGTGTGTGTGTGCACATAAAACCTCATCAACCCAGGCATAAAACAGCTCTTATAAAGTAAATAATAATAAACGTGTAATAAATTTGAAATTTTGATGAAAAGAAGTAATTTATACTACCAATATATTTACCACAGTTCTGTCACCATCAGATCGACGTATAAAATAATAATAATAATAATAATAATACAAAAATTATAAAATAATACCATGTATACAAAATAAATTTTAAATCTTCCACCACTACCAAAATCTAAATATTCTAAACAAACTTTTAATATTCTGTATTATTTAGGGAAAATAATAAAGCAATACCATTATTTAGGGACACATATTTTTATATAATAACAGAATTTTTTTGTTATTATTTTTCTTATTCATTGTCCACTAGAAGAAAACAGTAGTCACAGAAAATATGAACTACTATTTGACACAACTGAACTAACGCCTGCATCCTTCCTCTTTGCAAATCAAATTAGAACTCATTGATACCTCGCATCTCAACTCCATATGCTATAAATATTACCATTTCACATTATGTGTGTAAGCAAAGTCAGGAGAAGTGGAGTCTGCTATGGACCAAGCACATGTGAACAACTGTGATGCTCTCAAACATTAGGGGCATTATGAACGTTCCTAGTTTACAGAGAAGCAACAAGACAGATGGCATTACACCAAGTGACTTGAGTATTAAATAAATAAACATAGTAACAATGTGTTGTAACAAAAGGTTAAACTATCTTATCCCACAGCCTAAAAAATAAGGTACACCACTTCAGTGAACAGGACAGCAATCTAATGCATGAATACTAAAGAACATATTGAAAAAGTCTTTATACAATTTACATTATGGTTACAGTATTCCAAAAACACAAAAGAACACAACATACAATGATTAGTGGACTGTAGATGGATGGGAGGATGGAAATGACATACAGGAAAATATAAAATGATTTAATGGTGTTAAAATTATTTTCTATTTCACAATTCACATGATGCAGTACCAGTACTAAAACAATTACTTTATTCTTTGTATAAGCATCACTGTGAATGTCATCATCAGCTCTCTTTCACAGTTATTCTATACAACCTCCTTCTCCATAATATCATTTTCTATGCCTTCCTAGGTCTACCTAGACTCCTACCTTTATATTACCAATTTAACATTTATTTTAGTATTGTGTGTTCAGCCATTCATAAAGAGTTGTCTCCATACCAAATTAACGGTTAATTTCTGATATTATAAGAATGAATAATTCTTATGTCTCTTATCCAACCATCCATTATCATATCGCTTAGTCTTTCTCTTTTCCCATTTCTATTTTTTGGCGTTAGATCCTATCCATTGTCTATACAAATTCATTTTTCAATTTGCTTCAACAAATAAAATTAAATAAAAATAATAATCATTTAGTTAGAAATACTATTGAACCCTTTTTTCATGTTATTTTCCAAACCATATCTCAGAACTGTTGGTTCTGACCCTTTTTTACTATTGTATCACAAATTAATTTTTGTATTTCTTTTGTATGCTGTTGCCAATCCTTCTTGGCTGTTTCTCTCTTTTGGTGCAGTATCTACTATAATCTCTTATGAAACTTTTACCAACAAATATTTACACTATTGAAACTTCCAAGGCATTAATTACTCTTTTACTGTCACTACTTATATTATTGACAAATTTATTGTAGGATACAGTACACAAAATATTGTTTCAATGTATTTTAATATACTGGCTACACATCAACTTGTATTTTTATAATATGAAATGCTGTTTTAATTTATGTATCCTCGCACTATAAAATAAGAGACTACACACATGCAAAACTGTCCTTATATGCCCACAGTACATGATTTTTCACTACGTTTGTAAAACTGATCCTTTCTTGCATATAAATCAGTGTCCTGACATGGCAATCATTCACAAAAATGACTGTCACAGTTACATTTGCATCGTTACATGAAATATAAAATTTTACCCAAATAAAACACATTTTCCAACTGACCATTCACCCAAGCAATGGCATGTCCACTCGTAAACAAAATAAATTCTTTTTGTACTATAGCTTCAAAGTAATTTATATACTGAACTCCAAACTCCTTAACATAGGTTCTAATGTTGAAGTAATACTGGTATTTACAATACTTCTTTCCAGTAGGCTTTAATAATTTTCAATACTGAATTTGAAACTTCCTTATGACAGCAATTACACAAGCCATTATGCACGTAAACCACAAACAAAACTGTGAAGTATGTCCATTAAAAAAAAACACATACAGAAACTTAAACATCAATTGCACTGCAATACTTGCTTGTTAGAAGTAATGGAAATATAAGGGTGGATCAAATATAAACTGGAATTTTCGTTCTTTGACTAGGAAAGTGGATAGACCACACAACAGAAACCTACAGTGGACAATGGTAGGGATTTCTGACGTTGTCCCTCTCCCAGACTCGTGGCGCAAGTCTCACTTCTCGTCAGTACGCCAATGAGTAAGGAAAGGGTATGTTTGTCCATAACACAACACATCATCAAATTTCTCACCTAAGAAGGTGTCAAACAAATTTTGAGAAAGCTCCAAGCACAATTCACAGAACAAAGTCTGTGAAATACTGAAGTGTTTCATTGAGATAATAAACTTTTAACTGGATGGAACTCTGTGGAAAACCAACTCCACCAACAATAACCACGGATAAGTCCTGGTCAAGACCAAAACAAGCTTGTCAGTCAGGAAGGTGACTGTGACGGTCTTTGGTACTTCGCAAGTATTTTTTTGATAGAGTTTATTCACAAAGGAAGAACAGTAAATGTTGTTTATTATTGCAAGCATCTTGAATATTCAACACGCATCTGCCTATTGCAACAAACGATGTCAGCAACAAATGCAAGACATTAGTCTTGTCGCAATAACCCCCCCCCCCTCAACCACTGCATTAACATGCAATTAGCTGAAAAAGGTACAGGACACTGCTGGAACACCCTCCTTACAGTCCAGATTTGTCGCCCTGGGACCACCATTTCTTTGTTTAAAAAAGCATTGGGAGGTGTCAGTGATTTGATGATGATATTAGGGGGGGGAGGGTTCAAACACAACTGGCTGCAAACTCATCCCTCTTCTTTCTTCGATAGGAATAAAAAACAGCAAATTTGGTAGAAAAAAAGTGTATGTAAACTAGGAGATTATGTAGAAAAATGATATATTAACTTTATAATTTTTTATAATAAAATTTAAAACAAAAATTCTGGTTTATATTTAAGCTACCCTTGTAAAGCAGTAGATGATCTTGCAAAGAAAGACACCAAACTAAACCAAACCATATACATAGTTGAAAACAAAACTCGGATGAACATAGTTTCTGATACACTACAATTTAAAAATAAGCCAGAAAGGGAGAGGTTCCCTTGCTGTTCTTCATCTTAATATTGGCTATCACTGCATTGCTGTTCACACCAAATGAAATCAAAAAAGTGTCTGCAAGTCAGAAGAACATAAACACCCAAACCTCATTTTCGATTAAATAGCTTTATTAACAAACAAAACTGTCACATCTGGAATGATCACAATCCACAACAGACTCACGAATGTCTACTGCATTGCAACAAAATCACGGTTAATATGGATTTTGGCCTGACAGATACTATTTTTCCAAAATGACAAAGGAACTGCATTTACTGTTATCAATGAGAGATATTGGCTGATTGTAACTGATTACTTTTGGCCCAGTTTGGATGGTATGGACATAACTAATGCGATTTCAACATGTACCATGTTTTACTTGAAATTGGATGAAAAGTAACCTGTTATTTCGACAAGTGGCCACCAAGACTGTATGATCTAATGGCTGTACACTATTTCTGTGGGAAAACATTCTCTGGTGTATGCTAACAAACCTAGCATGATTGACTTAAAAGCCATTTGTGTCACTGGGGAAACTGAACCCCATTTATATAACAAAGTCAACAAAAATTGGACTACGAGAACGCATGCCACCATATCATATGCCCTAGACACTGCTTGGCTGGTATTATTTTTTGATATGTAATTATACCAAATCTACTTTATTAGAAAATAAAATATATTAGGATATCACCACAAACACCACTTGTTTTACTCAAGTTTAAAGTTCAAGCATCCTTAATGGAAAATGCTTTATTTCAGGATGAAGTTATAGGTCTTGCTGTTATAGCATAACCAGGTGAGACAAACTGGTGGGCATCTTAAAAGTTTAACAGACATCTTCATATAAAAACTCTTGTTCATACAGAGACTAATGCTGTCATATTTATCATGTGTGCTGAAAAAACTGAGAATACATACAGTGAATTACATAACCAGCTGTTCTCTTTGTACAACATTATTACATGTTACACAAAATGCACAATTAATGTTACACAATAACTTAAAAGTAAACCGGTGTGCCTAATAATATATTGTACAACACAAAATATATAAAAAATAATTTCAAATACCAATTATACTAGTAATACTAGATTATGTGAACAATTTACAATATTATTATCAATCTGTTTTCTCCAGTACAATCCATAACTTACGACATGTGTGCACAGTATATATGAACTGTCCAACTGCGACTTATTTTTTGTGCAGACTGTAAATTGCATAAAAATATACACACACTTTGTTTTCACACTTGACACGTCTGGTCAAACTCTTCTGTCACCATTACTGCATTTATTTAACTTGCCATTCGGGCTATATATATTTTAAAAGCCTAAATGTCAACAAAACTGATACGATGATATTATATGTCTAACAATGTTGAAGAATTACTAGAACAATGGAGCCATGAGATATTTTGGCAGATTTGTAACTTCTTTTTTTTTTTTTAAACATTCTAAAGATGTCAAAATTAGAATTTTGTGATACCCGTATGAAAACAGTGTTTCCAATATAAACATTTACATGTGTGTGTGTGCTTTACTACTATGATGACACATACAGTATTCAAAGTAGATTCAGTATAACATACATATAACATAGCTTCATATCTCTTTGTTTGCCTCGACTCTGTTCTCAACACACAGCCAGAGGGGTTAGCCTCAGTCTATACAAATGTACAGAAGGATTACACGGCCTATTTAGTAGATAGAAAAGTACTGTATGATTATCTTTAATAACAATGTAGTATAATTTGAGCGACTCCATAACACAATAATTTACACAAATCACAATAATGTTACATTTAGCTGAAATATACAAACGACTGATTATTAATATTTGTACTGTCCGTGATAAAAAATTTCTATGTGAGTTGTATAAAAAATTAAAGATTTTCTGTTCATCATAAGGAGTATTTACATCTTTTTTTTACTTAATTAGGAATCAGATATTCACACAATAACAAACCAAAAATGTCTTACTTCTAATTAACTATTACTTCCTTTAATTTACAGTATTGCTTCATTTTTAGCTTTTAACACACACACACATACACACACACACAATTTCAGTTCCGAGAAAACAATTGGCATTCAAAATGTTTACAAAATGAATGCATTATATAATAATAATTAACTTTTTCAAACAACTGTCTAAGTAGACAAGACTTATCACTAAGCAGTATATTATGTCACTTAATAGTCACTATTTATTTCAGTCTACTGCAACTAGAACACAGTGCTGCCTGTTGTAAAGCATACATTTGTTTTAAAAAATTGAGAAATTAACATATGAAATTTAGTTCAATACCAAAAGTAACAAGCTTTTAGTAGTGGATGCTAAAATTTTAACAAAATTTAGTATTCACGCATCACACGCCTGCCTACAAGCACTTTCGATTTGTTACACCATCTTCAGTCTGAACTAACTGTTGTGAACCAAAATAAATTTAATACTGTGTTAATTTTTTTTAATGACACCCTTGTGTTTATGACTGTTACATCATAACAATAACATCTAACAACACATGTGTAACAATATATTTCTAAAAATACTAACAATAGCAAACTCCAATACTACTTTATTAGCTTCCAGTTGTTTGGGGGGGGGGGGTTAATGCATTTTTTAGTGTCATTTTAAAAAAAATTGCCAAAAAATTTCAAAGCAGTCATGATGCAGTGGAGAACGCAAGTCACAAGTGTCGTCCATGGTCCAGCATCAACGCTGACAACACTCGGGCTGTTCGTGACCTTGTGGAAGGTGACCACTGCATAACTGTTGCCAAAATTGCATCAGAGGTGGGCATAAGTGTTGGAAGTGTGCGCACAATTCTTTCAGACAAGCTTGGATTCAGCAAAGTCTCGGCGACGTGGGTCCCATATCTTCTCACTGAGGTGCAGAGAAATGTCTGAAAAGTCATCTGTCAGCGGCATATGAATCACTTTGAGGAAGAAGGAGAGGTGTTTTTGAACCAAATTGTGACCTGCGACGAAATGTGGGTCCACCACTACACCCCAGAGAATAAGAGGACAAGTATAGAGTGGTGGAAAAGTGGAGAGGGGGCACCGGTCAATGCCAAAACTCGCTTGTCAGCAGGGAAAGTTCTGGCAACTGTGTTTTGGGACTCAAAAGATATGTTGCTGATTGATTTCCTTCACGATTGAAAGACGGTGAATGCGGCATACTACTGCCAGCTGCTGGCTTATGTCAGGGCCGCTTATCACAACAAACGATGCCAGCAACCAATTCGCGAAGTTCTGCTGCTCCATGACAATGTATGGCCGCATACGGCAGCTCAAGCTTGCAATAAACTCATTGAAATTCACTGGACAAGTCTTGAACACCCTCCTTACAGTCCAGACTTATCTCCGTGTGACTTCCACATGTTTGGTGTGCTGAAGGAAGCGTTATGAGGGGATAATTTTAACAATGCTGCATAGGTTGAGCAGTGTGTGCGCAATTGGCTGTTGGAGTGCTCATCTTCTTTTTTTCATAAGGGGATCAAGAAGCTACCTATCCGGTGGAGAAAATGTATTTCTGTTGAAGGAAACTATGTAGAAAAATAAGATATTTCTTTTTGTAATTTTATGTCACCAATAAATCTGTGTAAAAAAAGTCCGGTTTATATTTGAATGACCCTCATATATATAGCCAACAAACATTTTATATAATTTTTTGATTGTTAACTGTAACATTTGCACTCTATTGGCTAACAGGAGTTCCAAGTTTGATGTAAACTGTAAACAATCAGTACCATTCTGAATTATAAAGTGTTTGTATTAACAAGCTACCCTATATAATTTACACATATCACACAGTGGCATAATATTGTCAGAAAAAAAACACTGATGAATTCTGTTTTTCTTCATGGTTGAAAAATCTAAACTAAAATACTTATTAATTCAAAAGTGTTCTGTAGTTATCAAAAATTTTCACATATGTAACAAACATATATTAAACTATTTTGAAAAATAAAAAACATGGTTTTGTTTGTGGCAGTAATTGTGTATTACTGATACTTGTTCATGTTTCTAAGAGGAAACTGTTCACTATTCTGATGTTTAGAACATTATCATTTGCCAGAGAACAAACGAATTCTCAATTTTCAAAACACGTTAAAAACGCCCAGTTTCTGGCTGACCCTTAAGGTGTTAACAATTTTTGCTTTTTTTTAATGACAGTCCACACTATTCTTGTATAACCTAAGACTTTTCTTGTCAATACTTTCCTAAGATCTTTCTCTATTTTTGGCTTCCTGATCAAGTTTTACTGTTTTGAATGAGGGTATATTTTTCTGCTGCATGAATAAACAAGCACTTAAACACTAAAATGAAAGGAATAGATACTACTTTAATCACAGCCTTAAAATAGAAAACACCAGAAACCCCTGATTAAATGGGATAACATGCTTTATATAATCAGCATTACCGTTTCTTAAGGACTGATACAATTCTGGAATCTGACAAAACACTGTCTCCTGAACATTCAGCTCTCACTTGAAAAAGAGGACACGTTATAGAAAACCTGGATGGATGGCAACCCCAGTTAGCTTACAAATCAGGTCACCTGTAGAACCTATTCGAGTCCTTGTAAACAGAATTCTAAAATAAATTTAAGTTTGGTTTTATGTTTACATACATTCGGAATGACAAATGTGTTTTAAAGATCTTAACTGTTGATTCAAAAAGGTAATAAAGCACTAAATTCTGTCTGAGGCTTTCACGGCCGGCTTCAATGAAATGAGTACTTTGGCTTGCCGGGCTGGTCCATAGTTGTTTTAAGCAAAAGTGTCGGCCATGCCTTCGATGGCCATCTTCAGTGCAGAAGGCTCCAACACACTGACCAAGGTTTGCAATCAGTGGTCACTGAACTGTGGTTAAGGCTAGTGGCCGCGAGTAGGACACCCATATTTATAAAATTTGGTGTCCGCATGGGCCAAAACATTTGCTCAAAACAACTATGGACCACGGCCTTACAGCCTGGCAAGCCAAAGTAATCTTATCAAAGCACTAAATTAATTAAATTAATTTAAAAATATGAAAACAATTTAAAATATGGATAAAAAAACTACAATAGGCACATCTGTACAACATTCGAATAGCAAGTAAAAAAACCTAACAGAATTTTTAAAGCTGTATGGAATAAATTCCTACACCATAAATATCTTAAAACAACTTGGATACACTAGGGACTGAGAAGGCTACCTATTTCTTACTGGCTAAAAGAACATGATGTTAAAAACTAGTATACAATTTTGAAACATTCTTCAACCATCAGACGACTAGCAATGTTTACACAAAGCAATTTCAAAATCACAATATGGCTACAGCGTACCAGAATTAAAAACATTGTTAGCCACACATAATTAGCTTAATTATTTAACTTGACTTTCATTATTACATTTTACTGGTGCATTTTTAAACATTTACAGTAGATGCCCTCTCGTCCGGCCACCTTGGGACCAGACCCTAGGCCGGATTACAAAATGGCCGGACGAACCGAAAATACGCCATAATTATGAAATAACGCTCCTTAATGAATGATCCATACAATAAATGACCCAATACAGTACTTACACTTTTTCATTTTCAATTTGAGTGCAGAAAGTCTCAATCGATTTTCTGTTTCGGCGCCAGTCATTAACAGTACTCGTGCTTACATTAAACTCTTGGCAATTACTCTGGACCGATTTGCCCTTATCGAGACTCTGAATGACTTGTAATTTTTTGTCCATAGTCACGAACGTGTTTTCGTTTCGCACTCATGTCGGAAAACGTTTTTATTTACACAAATACATACAGTATTACTATATACACAGATATAT
The DNA here is from genome assembly GCA_034769895.1 of Magicicada septendecula. Lineage (NCBI taxonomy): Eukaryota > Metazoa > Arthropoda > Insecta > Hemiptera > Cicadidae > Magicicada > Magicicada septendecula. The sequence continues at coordinate 116,715,201 of CM068375.1, read as the reverse complement.
TTACACAGATTATACACACAGAACTAACAACATAAGACATACATCCGCATATGAACAAAAGCGCGAGTCAACTGAGCTACATATATTTTCTGTTTAACAAATTGGGGCCTGTCGCTGGAGGCTCGTCTAGACTGCGTGACTCACCCTATGCCTGGCCGAACCATCCGACGGCCGATCCAACTGAGGCCGGACTAGAGGGCGTCTACTGTATTTAGATTTCCTCTTCCTTTATCACTTTGGAGGGTTTAGTCCCCACAAGACCCTTACAATGTTTTGTCGTAAGGTATTAAAATTTTTAGTGATAATGTTAGTTACAGACTCTCATTGAGTCTCATCCTACGAAAAATATTACTTTTTGAGATTTTAAAAATTTCATCAGGTGATAAAAATCACATAATCTTTTAAAATTATAAGTTTTAAAAATTATTATATTATTAGAACAAAAATGATTTTAAAATGTATCTTTGATAAACAATAAATAATTAAAATAGATTTTATATAATAATTTGTATTTATAAACAAAGTACGTGTTTTAATTGGAACCTAAGTAATTATTTTTAGCTCTTTACTTGTATCAGGAGTTTTATTAGGGGCTTATCCAATTTATTTAATGTGAATTGTGTATAGTGACATTGAAAACTGCAAACTAAAAAAGATGTGAAATAAAGAGGTAGAGTAAAACTGAGAAAGTACTGATTTGCAACTACAATTTGTGTTGATTTTGGTAATTTGTAATTGATTATAATTTGTTTTGCTTATGAGTTAATATTAATTTTTGAATAGAATATTGGTTATACGTATGATATGACTGCACAGTATGTTGAGTTTTCAAGTAACTGTGCAGTCACTTGCAGTCAATTACAAATAACTGTTTCGAAGTAAATTTTAAGTTTAACTGTTTAATATAATTATGTTAACCGTGATTATACCCCTGTAATTAATTCCATGTAACCATAAAGGAATAACTTGTGTAATATGACCATTATTGTTAATTTTGCTACGGTTCAAGAAAATAAAACAAGAAAAAACAAAACCAAAGTCATCTGTACTGTATGATTATATCATTAACATTTTCAGTGTCAGCCTTCATATGGCTGTTAATACCAGAAAACCAGGCATTTTTAAAGTTAAAAAAAAAATAATAATTAATCTTTCGTCAGTGTTAAAGATCTAAACACCATAATAAAACTCAGAGTTACCTCTACAAAACAATATTAAACATGTACATTTATTCACACCATAACCAAACCATGATTTTTATTTTTGAAAGAAGTATAACATGTTTTTTTACAAATTCAAAATTTTCTGTAATTGTAAATCACTTCTGTCAATACATACAAATATAACTAGTTTACATATAACAAACTAACAAGAAAATAGAGCAAAAACCACTGTTGTGTATCGTTCTAATAATATCTGGCTACTGTGTGATGCAAATGGAAAGTCAAAGGCAGTCCAACTTCACATTCAGGAACCACTGTGTTGACTCTTCTTTAATTGCCACCAGTTTGGGCTTACCATTTTTTGGGATACATCTGGATCTAACATTCTATATTTCTATTAACCTAACATTCAAAATAAGTGAGCAACATGCTTTCCAGCCTTGTATAGCCGCCAGTGGACTTTGTACAAGATCGCAAATGACACGGCACAGCTGACTAAAACACCTAGCCCGAGGCGGGCTCGGGGTTGGCACAGAAAGTGTTAATTACAATTATATAATGATAACTGACATAATCAATTTCATGTACCCATAATATTTAAGAGTTTAAATGATCTGAGTACGTTGTTTTGGTGATAACTGACAAGAGCTGTCATATAAGGCCATATGCAAAATGTTTGAAGTTATAATGAATATTGTCACAACAGACTTCATAGTTTTATATTTAGATTCTTATTCAAATATAAAACCGGTTCAAATATTTTTAATTAGTAAAATTTTAGGAATTCATGTCCATTATATTCTTTCATTAATTCTTGGAACTTATCTGTGTACTAACATAAAAGAAACCATAACATTGAAGCTGGCCGTGAAAGCCTCAGACAAAATAATAAAATGTGTTTACAGTAATTATGAGTTAAGGTAGCAAGTTCACCAAACAGACCTGAGGTGAGACTTCTTTTAAGAAAGATTATTATGAAATTATGGGAACAGATACATGAAATTGAAATGCAGATGGTTGCCTGGACTTGTTTTTTTTTTTTGAAGCGCTTTGTGCGGTAGGTTTTGGAGCCTTACTTAAGTCGTTATTGTTACACACACAATCATAAATAATTAATTTTATTGCCAATTATATTTTGTAACTATCTGATGTCAACTTGTCAGAGAGTTTAGGTAATGCAGAAGCTTCTACTGATAATAAATCAAGAGAAGAGATATCATATATTTTATAATCCCCCCTATTCTTTTTAATGATTTTATTTTATGTATGGCCTACTGATTTTTCTAATGATAGTTGTATAGTTCTGAGGAAATGTAGGTCAGCTGCTGCTGTGACTTAACTTGCAATACATATTACATCATATTCTCCAAGAAACTATAACAATTACAATTGATGATAATCCTCTGACGACACTGATGTGATCAGTGAAACGTGCGTCAGGAGACAAATACAATCACAATTTTACTTGCAGAAGTAGTTAATAATTGAAGAATATTACATACTATAGATAACTGCAAGAAATATTTAAGAGTTCCTTACAAAATAAAAATTAATTACAATTGACTGTTAAGCTGATATGAAGAAAATTGGACTGACTCCATAAATATCAATGGATGACACAGAAAATGAATAAAATGTTTTTAAAAATTGATATGTAACATTATGGAGGAAAAAATATATATCACATCAAACAGCACTGTGAATTTTCATAATTTGGGGGTACTGTAACTTCTATTATTTGGAACACTTTGTAAACATTTCTGTGCCAGTACATTAAAAAAATACACATGAAATAAAACAAAAAACACGCTTTTTTTTTCAAAAAAAAAGATTCAAAGAAACTTTTAATTGTACAACAACTTTTCAAGTTTCTTACAAGACAACAATATGTACAAATATCTGTTTATTTACAAACATGTTCATATGTTATGATATAACAGTTAAGTAAGAATAATTATCTATGTTTCAAATAATACATAACACCACTTATTAATTCAGTTGTGATATGAAGTTCAACAGCATTCAAGCTGAAAGAGGAAGTCTCATTCATATGAAGAGTTTCTCTATATAATGTATAAAAATCTAACATGCAATGTCTTCAAAATAATAAATACTTCTGCAAGTAAAATTTATCGTATTTTCACATGACACACGTTTCACAGAAAATATTCTGTATCTTTAGAGGTTTTTATATGAATTGTATATAAATACCTCTGAAGATACAGAATAATTTCTGTGAAACATGCATCAATCATGTGAAAAAATAAATTTTACTTGCAGGTGTTTTAATTATTTGAAGACATTACATAGAAAGCCTGCAAGAAACTCAGCGGAAATCTAATATGATTGAAAATACTTTTGAAAATACTTGAAATACTATCATAACTACAGGGTAGTATGTTTACCACAGGAACTTAAAACTTACTTTATGAAACTTCAGTTATAAAACATGAAATAAGCAACTCGTCTTCTTATGACAGCACTAACAAGCACAAACATCTCACAAAAATGAATTTGTGTACCTTTACAACTAAATTTTGTGAATTTCTTGCTGGATTCAAGAAACTCAGTTGGAAGTTAATTATATAGATAACCTCTCTGATTCTTGTTTTGCCCAGTGGAATCCTGTTAAAACACATCCAAGCTGTGTGTTATTTGTATACTTCAAACATACATCAGAACTTCAAAGTACAACTTGTAGTAACAGTACAAAAATATATCCACTAATTCTTTATAATTATTCTCTTAAAGAATACATTAGAGACAAAATAAACTGCGGTCATAAGTACATGATACAATAAAAACATAATTAGTATATTAAGAACTGTTTAGTGTTTAGTAGTTGCTACCAGGAATAATATCCAGTTACCATAAATGTGACAAAATCAGTTTCATGAAACAAATGTCTTTTTTTGTATACACTGTGTGTCACCTCTAAAAATTAAATTATTTAAAATTATCATACCAATTTCATTTGAAACCAAATTACACTGCCATATACAAACAATAACATTCATTATATTCCATTCTGTTTATTATCAATTCTATATTTGTTTTGTTTCTGCATAGAAAAAAAGTGAAATCAATTACATAAAAACTTTCAAAATTTATACAAATAAATAAAGAAAAAGTGGAAACAGAGCATAAATTAATTCTGTTTTTTTTTGTTCTTCTTAACTTTATGAAGGGGTTTCAGAACTTTACGAGTATTTATAGGAACGTTTTTGCTTATATTAATGGCCTGGATCAGTTCCTGAAGTATTGCCATACAATTATGAATCATGCTGTATATAAAAAACAAAATATCACAGAAGTACTTGTAAGTTTCATTTTCAAGACATGTAAATTGTATTTCCAATAAGTCACACACTTTACTAATAAGAATGTACAAAACAAACGTTTGTTTAGTAAAAGAATAAATAAAATAATATATGCAAAAAGTCAACAATCTTTAATAAATATTTAATTTTAAACAGAGTTTTAAATAATGTTAACACCAACATCATCGTCCTTGCTTGCTACACTGCAACCTGTCATCCTACAGACGAGGCCTTTCAGCGTCTCCACCATTATCAAGTCCTTGAGACTTAGGACTTAACAATGGCAGAGACACTGAAAGGACTCGTCCGGAGCATGACACGTAGCAGTTTAGCAAGTAAGCACAATGAAGTTGGAATTACGGAGACTGCTAATTCAAACAATGTTAACAAACTACTAAAAAAAAACAAATAAGAATCTAGGTGGCATTATGTCAGCACTGGGCATCATTTTACTGGAGATAATTAATACATCAACACATTAAAACTATCACAGTCAGAGTCGATTTCCATAAAATGTCTTACTGCTGGACTGCGGTCTAGTCTTGTGACTTCTAACCTCGTCAGCTGCCAGAGGAGGACCACTGAAGATGGCTACCGCAGAAGTAGAAGAAATACTTGGTAGTCACAAGACTCAACTGATACAGATACAACACTGGTCACAAATACTATTTTGCTTTCACTACTTGTTTCTTCTAAATGTTGTTACAGAAAACAAATTTTTATTGTGCAAGTGAAATGAAAAGAAAAATAGAAGTGTAACAGAAGTGTTAATAGTGTAACTAAGGATGTACAGAGCCCCACGAGGCCCCGTCTATCCATCGCTCAATGTTTAATGAAGGTACCGATCATTTTATTATTAATCTGTAACTCATTGGTAAATATTGATGGTAAATCCATTACAACTAATTTGTTACAGCAATATAAGAAAATTAACCATTACTAATCTCTAGTTGAATCATCATCATTTTGGCACTACAGCCAGTTGAGACCCAAGGGGCCTTGTTGGTTACTTGTTTCTGCCGTTTGTCTCTTGGTGCCACCAGATACCTCTAGCCACTGAAGCATCAGGCTTCACAATATTTACTGTAATTATAGGAAAGCAATTGACATTTTCATTCCTGTTACAAATTTACAAAGTCAACACACAAACGTTCTCCCTTTATAACAGATACTAACAAAAAAAGAATTGTGAGGAAAAGAAAATGTAAATAAATAATTGTAATAGGTGTCTATATAATCTGTGTATTTTTTCACATGATTATATATATATATATATATCTTGTTACATAAACGCTACAAGAAAATGAAAAAAAAAACAAAGTGTATTATGCCATGTAGAGGGGAACTGTTCAAGATTACGAGGTTTAAACCAACAAATTGTCGAACTGAATTTCGAAGCTCTAAACCTCTAAATTTCAGTCAGAAGAAGATAGTTGTCCGCAAAATTTCTTGTGAAAATTTTGCACACTTTTTTGCAGAAAATTCATATGCAGTGAACCTGTGGACTACTAAAACTCATACAATTTTAAACGCCAACTGTGTTTATTTTTTTTTTGGGGGGGGGTTCATTTTTCTATATGTAGACTTGAAAATAGAATGGTTATTCTTAGTGTGTTGCATAAAAACCCAACTTTATGCTTGTCCCATCGAGTGTAACGCCTGGCCACGGTAGAGGTCATGCTCCACTACGGCCAGAAAGACATTTATTAACCAACTGCGGTGGTGATCCATACATTGGACAGGATTCTCTGTGTGTCTTTATTACTTATCTAGCCCAGGCATGCCAGACAAGACCACTGTACTACTGTGCCCGAGAGAGGCGTGGGCAGGCAGACTGAGTTGTGACCATCGCTGTATAAAACGCTTAATAAAAAGAACATGTTTTTTTTCTATTAATACCCTTGCTCTAGGTTGTATTATATCTCACAACAAAAACACCAAAAATGATCCCACAATCAAGATAGTGACACCTGTTCTGTAATCTTATTACCTAATATAATTTTAGTTTGACAGTGTATGTGCTCACAAAAGCCTTAGTTTTTGTCTTCTGTACAGAAATTTTCAAGGTAGAGTTCAAACAGATTTTCCATAACTGAAATACTGATTTCTGGAGCTCAAATTCATTGTTTTGGATGATTGCCTTACCATTCCAAATAGCACTGTGTTCTAGTATGTTCTATTATTTACTTTTATTCCTGGGTTCACTCTTAATATCCACTTAATACCGATATTAAACAATGTTAGAAATAACCTACAATCTTGCTTACCACACATACCATACCATACAAGAAGATTCATGCCCAATACTATCCTTGTGCAATAATATAGTCATTAAATTTCTGCCTTTTCTCAATCAATATTTCCAATAAGAATACATTGTCAATGCAAGAAAACTGTCCTTGTCCTTGTCATTTAAAATCCCAATTTAAAACCAGCCAAGTAACTCTTTATCATGTCAATAAGCCATCACACCAATGCTCCTGCATACCAAAATGGAGGGGACCAATGGAGCCACTGAGGGTAAGCAAACAAAAATTCATTTCTTTTAGAATCAGGCCATGAGACAGAAATAATTCTTTTATCAATTTAATTGTATGTATCCTTCAGTAAATTTTTCAATATAAATTATACAGCTTTTCTCTATTGTTGGCTTTGATAAAAAAATATTCCTGGTTTACAAAATTTAATTTTACATGATCACAAAAAAGAATTTGTTGAAGTTTAGCATTTTAATACTTGTTTGTATTGCTGAATTAACAATATGAAAATGTGTTGATATCATGTACTATAGAAAACACTCTATATCTACACACAAGCAGTTAACTGTGTTGGTTATCTGTGATGTTCTAATAAAGAAGAACATCAATTAACTGAAATGTCATCTGTTTGGTACATTTGTCAGTAAAAAAAAATGTCTCAAAGAACAAAAACACTTGCCTGCCTACGAATCAAATTGAATGTTAACTAATAGGCTGGAATATTCTATTAAATTTTTAAGAGTTCTCTTTTTGGTTTCCTATGTGAACACACAGATGTATAGACTGTACCCTGAGCAACATGCTGTTGTACAATGTTTATTTTCTGTATTTTATCACTAATAATATGAAGTAATTTTTAAATATTTTGTGTTAGATAATTTTTTTCAGTAAGTTCTTAAAACATTCTTTTAAAAGACATTTTTAATTATCTGGAAAATTGATTTATCCAGAACAATAGAGTCACTGATTGAGGTAATTAATATTCCTGAATAAAACTTGATACAGGCTACAATTAATTTTTGACAAGCCAAATGTTTTTGCTGTTTCACTTATATATGTATCTTAGCAGACTAAATAATTGATCCAATTATACTTGTAGTGCCATTGTATGATCCTTAATTTTCTGTCTTTTATTTTGCTTAAAATATTTTAAACTTTATTATGTTTACAAAATAATGTCAGTACACTTACCAAAGTTCTATCTTAGTTTCTACTTATAACTGTTTTTACTGAAATGTTGGTAGATCATTACTTTTCTGCCTAACATCGTAATGTATAACAAACTTCCATGCCATCTCAAAGTAAACTCTAAACACTTATTTTAGAACACTTGTTGGTTGATTTATACATGCTGGAATTTATTACATTCTCACAGCCCTGCAGAGATACAATACGAAATAAGAAAATTAAAAGAGACCTTGGAACTGCCTCTTCATTGGAATTTATAGATGGAAAACATCTGAGTTGGTAGGGTCACCTTCACAATACGGAACGTACAGAGTCAGTGACACAAATCTGGGGGTTTATAATGAGTTTTCCCTCCTCTTCTTTATACCTAAGGAGCCCTATCTCCAAATAATAATTCGAGAACAGAACATTGAACAAACCAAAAATTAAAAGACTCATGCAAGTCAAAGGGATATCTTCAGATACCATAGCCCCAAAATAACATACATTACATGGTCACTTGCAGCAAACAAATAATCAGTAATTACGGAAATGCATCAAAACAAATAACCATATAGTGGTACAATATAATGCCAGTAATATAAATGATAACAAAGTATGACTATTCTGTTACAGTCAACTTTTGTACAAGCTGGACATATGTCTACACGTACTTGAGCTTCCTCTTTTACTAGCAAAGTTAATATTTCAAAAATGTTCTTGTAAATCTAAAACTTACATACCATGAACGTTAATAACTGTTTACTACTATCCTTGATTAATAATAACTATTTAAAAAAGTCACGTTTTGCCTGTTTTGAAAAAAGCTGATTAGTTTTTACTTAAAATACCAAGTAATTTTATGACACAGCTTCCTGTGAAACAACCTGAAAACTTACACTCCACAGCTTTATGCAGAGACTCGATCGTTTATCTACGGAGCACAGCCAAAAAAAGATGATAAAACCAGAACATAAAATCCATATGTGTGGCGTTTTATAACAAAGTCCTTGTTCTATGCTCTCTTAACACCATTTGGTTTTAGGTAGCCCAAATAAACAAAGAACTGAGGGATAGAGAACACAGAATATCATGGGTGGTGAGACTGACAGAAAAAAAGGTAGCTATCTCTAAACAATAAATTTGATAAACTGATATTAATCATGGTTGGTGTATAAAAAAAATGGCATCATCAATAGTACCTTCACCACACAAAAATTAACAAATGGTGCTGATATAACGGCAGTGACTAGTGTAAATTACCATTATTTAATAACAACAATGGAAATCAAAATAATGTGATGCTGATGATAACATGATAATTCATTGTTCTAAGTCACTTGGATTTTACATAGATAAAATAAAATTACCACTTATTCCATCTTGAACGTTCATTCACTTAACACTTTTAGTAGATTAAATATAAAAGTGGCGTTACACACTAAAATCACAATTCGAAAAGGATTTGAAGAAAAATTCCAGGACCGTTAGAAAATAAGATAGGATACATAAAATATTCATATGATATAAGCAATAGTTTTTACAATAGACAAACTGTCACAGCATTTATTAAACTGTTTAATTAAAGAGCATTTACATAATTGTGCATATCAACTAACATATAGTAATCGTACTGTAACACAAAACTGTCATAGCAACAAAAATAGAAACATTAGACAAATGTTACTCAATGGCCATTGAATTTTCGTTATATATTTTTGCACAATATAGATATAAATATGCAAGACCTGAGGCAATGTAAATAAAATAGTTAGCATATACTTAATGCTGGCACAAGCACACATGATCAGAAATCCAATCCAAAAAACTGTTATACGTCTGAGCTGTTACATTAATATGTGTAATTTATATGATCTTAAGGTCCTAATAGCCTCCATAGGAGTAAGAAGCAAGCATGTTCTGATGATGAAACGTACATCTCAAAACATTCATAAGTTAATGTAAGAACAAATAAAATTTTAGTATGGAATAGGTGGCGATTTTATTTTATCTGTGCGGCCTAGCGGTGCCAGCTGTGCGGCCACGCGATGATGGACGCCGACCATCTGAGAGACTGCCCGGCCTTGGACCACACGCCATCCAACGAGGACACCGAGATCGCCGAAGCCCGACGCTACTGGTCAGCGCGTCGCCTAATGGCTCAACAGCCAAGGGTGGGCGTTGGCTAGTAAGTAAGTAAGTGATTTTATTTTATCTACCTAATACTAATTACTCACATTACTATAATATATTATTGTAAATACTAATGTAATTAGTATTAGTAATTATTATAACTATTATGATATACTTAACCAGGGCCGGATTAAGGTATCTTGGCGCCCTAGGCTAATTATATTTTATCGCCCCCTCACCTCCCATAGGCTACTCTTACGTTTATTTCCAAGGGGCTGAATGAAGCTTTAAACACCCTACAATATATTTCTTAGTTAGGAATATTTCAAATTTCTTACTGTTTTTGGAAATAGTCTCAAGAATTGAAAACTGAGGCTATTTTTCAGAGATTGTTTTAGAGTTACACCTTCAACCACTTGTAGTTTGCATGGCTTTTATAAGGAAAAAATTAACTAAGTAGTTACAGAATTATAACAGTTTTATTAAGAGTATATTTAACATCATTTACACAAAGAAGACAATCAGTTAAATATCTTGCGGATTTGTTAAGATTCATGTAAAGTTCAAGCTAGATTCTTTTTTCTCGATTTAGATTGTGGAAACGTTTTAATCACCTCACTGAAATCAAGTCCTTGCAGAAAGTCACTTTCAATGAACAAGAGGGCTACACCGATGACTCATAACCAGAGAAAACAGTTTGGAAAGCACTTCTATTATTTATTTACAGTTTTACCATAATTTTTTGCAAAATAAACTGTTGCCATTTTGCCTGTGTTCAAAATAAACTCAAATTTTTATCCTTGTAATTTATTACCTCTTTTACATTTAGCTGTAACATTTTATTATTTTTTAGCTAAAATTTTGTGCCTCCCAAAGTGCCGCGCCTAGGCTACAGCCTAGTCAACCTAATGGTTAATCCGCCCCTGTACTTGACAAGGAAAAGAATAAACACTAAAAACTTCTACGAAAGGAGGAGGCCAACAAAATTCACTTTGTTAAAGGTTTTATGCAGTACTAAGTAGACAAAACAAATAATAAAGTTTTTATATATAAAATTAAACCTTTAATAGTGAGACAAACTAATTAATATGTATACATAAAAATCGTATTTATGTATTATGCATTATTATTTAGAAAAATAAAATAAAAATAAAAAATAGCGTTAGAATATACTCTCAATGGACTGGCTCAATATGGCAGTGTAATCAGTGTGAATTATCATTGATAAGCGCAAACAACACTAACAGTCACAACTCTCTATTTAGTTGCAAACTACCACAACTTACATACAGCGATTATGTTATATATTATTTAAAATAATTTTAAAGTTTATATACTGATATATTAATACATACATAGAAGGATTAGCCATTGATTAGTACATACAACGAGATAGCGTATTTTTCTGATAAATCAAAAACAACAAAACAACAATACAAGTTGTACTATTGATATGTCAGAGTAAAGAAACCTGAAAGTAACAACAGCACCTTTGAAATATATAATTATTTTATTAATCAACAACAATAACGACCATATTTTCAGCTTTTATACAAATATTTACTACTAATGTACATCACTATGTACATCTGAGAAATTAAAAAGTGAAGTTTGTTGATTATATTCAAACACGATTTATTTGTCAAAGCAATCAGTTAGTTAATTTTTTTTCAAAGACATCAGAAACAACTCTGAAGTATCTGAAGTTGTTCTACGATCTATTTAATCCACTCGAACATATCAAACCAATAGCTATAATCTACAACTTATTTGTTTACTGTGTTCAGATTTATCACAAAAATAAATTAAATTTGCTTAATGTTTATTTACAACAAATGGCTACCCTGTCACATAGATATAATATAGTACTGAAGAATGATGAGGAGATCACTGACAATGTGATGTTTGTTTTAACAAAAAAAAAAAGTAATATTGTTGAGCAAAATGCATTAATGAGTTTCCACTGCACAGTTTTTTCTGTATAAAGTAATGAAGTTTTTTCTTAATTATTATTATTAATATTATAATTATTATTATTTATACTTTACTTATCTTGTTTATTTACTTATTAAGGCTTAAAATGTGACCAATTAATTTCTCTGTCTGTGAGTTAAAAGTTCTTTTTTGTTTTCTTCAGTTTTTTTTTTTCAGTCAGTTGATTTCTGCTGTGCTCGTTTCCGTTCGGCCATGTACATTCGTATATTGTAGATGCAAAGCAACATTTTACTCAGTTCAAATTGCAGGTGTCAAGGTTTGAACTTCACCAACGGGATGTTCTTTGATGCTAGACACTTGTCACACACCCACTCAGCGTAGACCTCTGCCGTCAGTAATTGGTATGCTGCTTCAGTAAGACCCGTGCAAACTCTGAATTGTAAACATAATAACTGGTATTAGAATAGTAGTTCAACATAATGCATAATATAGTATGATCACACTATATGGCTGGATCTGGAATAATGAGAGCTGTACCCATGTTCTTTGTCTGAATGAGGAAATTAATCTGATCACAAATTTTTAAAAATAAAACAATTGCTAAGTCTTTCCCCGCCGGTGTCAACACTGTTGATATTATTCTCTGCCGAGCTGTTAGGCCATGGTCTACTACTGACACATAGCTTACAGACGTTTCGGCCTCATCACTGGATGACATCTTCATTATATCTAAACAACTGAATAATTGGCAAAATGTACACCAATTCCCACAGTGCTGTGGTAAAGACAACATCGTAGTTGACCATGGCTTAATAGACCAGCAGAGAATAATATCAAAACACATTTTTTTTACAGGAATTTCACATGCATCTAATTTGTGAATATCTAGTATTCTGAGCAAAAATACAGTTTCAATTGAATTTTTTTTAAATTCCAGTTTCCATGCACACTGCAACTTTTAAAGCTGTCTTTTTAGCTGGTCAGCAAACATTCCATCAACTGCAGGAAGTCTACATCAATTCGTTTTCACACACACACTGTAACGTGCCGATTTTGAGGGATATTTTATTTATTTTAAATTTTTTGGGATTGATAAAATATTTGTAAATTTAATTTCCAACTCTGACCAGAACACGTGGTGAATGGAAACAGTTTCTAACAAAGGCACAATACGCAATATATGTTGTGCAATCAGTAAGGAAGAATGTACCAAGCGTCAGTTCCCAGAACTTTGAGAGTGTGTGACAGTGTGCCCGTATGCATCACACGACCATGCGCGCGGACCCACGCCGGTGTGAACCGCAAAGATGGCTAAGAGTAACAAATTCTGTTCACTTAGTTTGCCAAGGTGCCGGATGTAAAGCTTAAGTCCCACCTACCTCGTGACGTCAGCCAGTGCTGCGCGAATATCTGGTATGATCAAAACACCATCAACTGCATGGGTTGAATAGGACTTACAAGCGTCGAAGAACTATGAGGCATTGGTTTCCACAACAAAAGACGCAATCAAGTTAGCGGCGAATGCTATGCCACTCTGGGCAGTCTGACACAGACAGTACCGGACGGTACAGCCCCCCCGGGCTACTTTTTAAAAAATTTTATAAATTGCCAGTTTTAAAGTGAATTAACAGTTTAACTATGTGACCATGGTCAATATCATGCAGTGAAGAACATATACATTTTTTTCCGGACACATCAGTGATTGCCAAACGCTAAATAGTGAAATAGTGAGTTCGAACGAAGACCACGTTGCCGGCTGGAGTATTTCACCACATGTTGAAGGGTTTGGGGTAATTAAAATGTTCAGGGGAGGGTTTATAAATTGAGAGAATGAGTGAATGGCAGGCTGGGCTGTGTTTTTATGTGCACTAGAATAAGGTATACATTTATTAACATAGTAAATAAGGTAGTATTTATTATGTTGTAAAAAATTTATAATGCTGTACTTCAAAAGCTATCAAAACACCTTGTGTAGAGAATAACGTTTTTTTGTATTTTATACATGGAAAAGTTGTTTAATAATCGTAAAATAAAAAACCAGTATCTTTTAACTGATATATTTTGGTAAGCAAAGTCATTTAAAAAACCTTATTTCATTTGATGTGCTGTCAAGTTCGCCGTACGAACGGGGTTCGTCCCCACTTAGAGATCAGGCCAGATTAAGACACAAAAGGTAAGTGGAAGTTTGCAATATAATTCATAAATAAAATGTAACCGAGTGTTGCAATTGGTGCCGTGACTGCAGGATGTAATATAATTGAAAGTTGTATTACACCGGCCTATATTTTGACAGTGCATTGAATGAAGTACGGTTGTGAAAGCGAAATTTTAGTTACGTGAAATGTACGTAATTATGGTAAGGTTTATTTTATATATGCTGTAGTATAACGTTTTGGAAGGGAAGAGTAATCAATTGTAGTTAACACTTAAGTAAAACTAAGCTATAAACCAGAAAAAATGTCTGAGCATACTAAACAAAGTAATATAACTAACGTAGAAATGAGTGAAAGTGACCTTGAACCACAGTCACTAAATGAAAGTGATATGCGGACAGCTGAGCCGAGCGCTGTTACAGAAACAGCTGTTGGCGGCAATGTAATCATTCATTCTACCCCAATTGCTGCCCAAATACAATTAAGTGAAACAGCTGTTGATTCTGGGATTCAGTTAACCCCAGTGTTAACAAAGAAAAATAAACAATCCGATGATATGGATATATTGAGTTTTTTACGAAAGATGAGAGGTGAGTTGGAAAGTCGTTTTAATTCTAATGACGAAAAATTTGAGATTTTAAGTAATGACTTTAATAAACGTTTTAATTCTAATGACGAAAAATTTGACAAAATAGACCGTCGTTTTGACGTTCAAAATAGCAATTTTAATAAAAAATTTGAAGAACAGAATATTCAGTTGCAGCAGAGTATAAGTGCAAAATTTGATAATCTGAGTCATGTACTAGATAAACATGTTGAGGAACGTTGTGAAAATATTAAATCACAATTGTCAGAGTCTATGAAGGAGCAATTAGAGTGCCGTGTTTCTGATATAAAAAAATGATATAACAAATAAAGTAGAGAAACAGATCATGGAACAATATAGCGTAATAAACACAATTGTTGAGAAACAAATAAATGAATGCAACACCAATACTGAATGTAAGGTTAGTTATGCTATGAATAAGATTGAAAGTAATAATATTAAAATAAGTGAAATAGAAAATAATTGTAAGATTGAATTTAAGACAATACACAATACAATAAGTGACCCTGAATCTGATAGTAACAATAAATTAATGAACGTTAAAAAGAATATTATGGATGTTAAAAATGAATTGAGTATGGCCATCAGCCAACAAGTAAGCACTGTGACCGAACGAGTAATTATGACTCGTGACGTAAGCAATGAAGTTGAGTTAGAATCATTTAGTTGTGATAATAAAAGAGTGCATCCTATGCAATTCATAAATAGAGTGAGGGAGTTCAATAAATTTAATACGAATAGCTGGGAGGTACAATTACTAAAAAATTTAAAATGTTTCAAGGGTAGTTCGGAGATATGGGCCGAGGTACACAAAACAGAATGGGGGTGTTTCGAAAGTTTTGAATCCGCATTCAGAAATAAATATTGGTCTGAAGAAGACCAAGAAGTGTTACGAAGTAGAATTATGGGAACCGGGAATTTTGGGGGACCCAATAATAATATAACAGGGTATGTAATGAAAATATTTAATGAGGCGAAATATCTAGAACCGCCATTGCCATTTAGATCCTTCGTGAGGCATATTGTAACAGAACTTACAACGACGTTTGATTATTAATTATTATAGTTGTTGATTATTAATAAAATTGAATGAGGGTGTTCACGTTTAAAGTTTGTAGTTTAAAAGAGTATTTATCACTTCACTGTGTCAACCTCCCCACTTACCATATGTGGATGTCTTCAATATTCTCGATGGTGACTTCTTCTACTGTAAAAACACTGGACATACATACATAGATATTCTGTTTGAATATCATAAAGAATGCACATACACAATAAAATAAATTAAAAGTTCAATTGCAATTCGAATGATATCAGTCATTCAAATACTTCCGCCACCTTCTGAGAGAACTGTTCATGAAAAAAATTAAACTACTTTTCTATTATATAGAAATCAAAACTCTGTTCCACTGGTAAATAAACTGGGGATTTATTCACAATTATTAAAATCAATGAACTCTTTTAAAAACAATCAATAATATCTTTTTACAAACAATAATAATTTAAACAATCCTGAGATCTCTGTACCTCAAGGCTGGTAACACTGCTGTAAGGTACAATGTTTTTGGTGAACGAGGTTATGTTCACTTTATTCAATTATGTTACCAAATTAGTGAGTTCTTTGAAGATACATGATACCAGATTACAAGATGTGACTTTAATTAACAATATTTAATTATATATTACTATAAAAAAGAACAAAATTGAAAATTATAAAACTCGGTACCATAACCGATATATCGTACTATCGTACGCTATACTAACGTATATAGCAGTTGATGGTCAACTCGTGCTCTGGGCTTTGCACTGTTAAAAATATTATTATTTATTCATTAATTAGCAAAATCATGTATTGGCAAGAGAAAAAATCTAGAGAAAAAAAACTCTTGTTATAGCTTTCATTTAAGTAAAATTATTTAAGAACAGAATTATTTCTTGGTGACAAAATTATAATCATCAGTTCTAGGTTAGTTTACCTAGTATACGTAAGTCATTATTTTGAATAAGTATATTACTTATTAAATTCTTGATGATATGATCATAAACATTCTATTTATAAAACATTTGACATATAATTATCAGTTATTTAAAATATTTGCACAATAAAACAATTAATTGTTAATTCAAAAAAGTTTAGTCAAGTAAGCGACTATATACCATATACTGGTGAGCGGTATCTAAGGTAATTCCGCCTTTCTCAATTATTCTTTAATTGTAAAATATTTATTTTTAAATTAATCATTGTGCTACAATTTATTTGTTAGGTACTGATAATTTTTCATCATAGTTTAAGCACTTGAGTATTTTTGACTAGTGCAGTCCAAAACAATATCTTTCGTTTATTAACGAAAATTATTATTTTTCATTAATTTCTTTTAAAGTAATTAAAATATAGTACTCCCTGATTTAAAACACAAAACATGACCTTTATTGTACACTGGTCGTGTTATATCACTGTACACTTAATACACTGGACACTCGATAATATATTGTGGTGTATAGGTTAGCGTATGTTTACTTATTACTGTGACGCGCACATTTTGAAATACTCTTGCTGACTTCTTGCGCGGACCTTCCGTCGTGAGTGATGCAGAACGAATGATTCCTTCCCCGAAGCGTCTCCTTCTCGTCTGGTTATTTTAAGCTATTTGATTGGTTCAAAAGGTCAAACTCTCCACCCCAAAACACTTTGGTCAAATAAAACTTTTAATTTTTTACAATTCTTAGCGTGGGTTCGAGGCTATGAGTGACGTATGCATTGATACTCAAAATGATTGAAAAGTTTATAATTGTCATAACTTTCTTATCTTTTGTCGTATCGTCGATTGGGTAGTGGCATTAAATCGCGGACACTTGTGGCTTTATTTTAAGTCTAAACATGCATTAAATCCATTCATTATTAATTCACTTAACCATCTCAAAAACTCATATGGTGATTCTTAATATAAATAAGTTTGTTTCACCATATTTCGTTACAATTACACTGTAATATTTACTACTAAACGTCTCGAGTCCATTTCTCTTTCATTTTAATACATAAAATAGTCATAATTACAATTTAAACAATATCTGGTAATGGCGTCCATAGCGACCATGTTCGATTGTTTATAATTACATGTAACGCTGTTATTTCTTATTCTATTACATATGTTTGACATCCTAACACTAATATGTACATTTATTTACATTTTATTTTGCTAAAATGTTATTTTTTATATACTTATAGTATTATCAAAAATATCTTCTGTTCTCCTTTCTCTAATTTGTCACTTTTTTAATTATTTTATCACACAAGGCATTTAATGTTATTAATTAAAATAGTGTACAATTGTTGTACCTTGTTGGTTTAATGTATTTATCAACTTTTCGTTATCTGAAAGCTCTTCAATTCATAGTATAGTGTTTATTTACATCTGGTTTTACAAGTGCAGTTAGTTAGTTTATAATATTTCAATTATTAAACTACTACTATTACATTTGAGATGTGTTCTCATAGCAGTATTAGACATTTCTCTACCTACTGATAACATTTTTCATAATCTTTTGATAAGTTTTGATATTGCCTTTTGACTAACTATCTTGTCACATTGGGGTTCTGTTCATTTGGCTTTATGATATCATATTCAATCTGATTCAGTTGCTGTGTATTTCAGTACACATGGTATTTTAATGGTTTGCATTATTATTCATAACTATTCTTTGTTTGAAACAATTGTGGATAGTTGCTTGGTTTAACTAATATACATGATTTTATGTTATAGGTTCACTTTCTATGAGGTTATGTGTCAGTTGTCTGACAACAATGTGCAACATATTCTTATGCAGTATTTGACTCAACTACTTCCATATCATTATGGCATTCTATTACAATGGTTTAATTATTAAGTTATACACATGTTTACACTATTTGTTGAAACAATAACACAGGTATTCTTAGTCTAATAATATTACATTTCTTGGTGGGTTGCACCTAGTTTTTGGTACACTGATTGTTTTATACTTTACAAACTAGCTTGTTTGCTACTGTTTATTCTGGAATTCATCTATATTTTGTCCTGTCTTGCTATGGCATTCAGGCACATTTCATTTTAAGGCTTACAAAGCTTTTATTATTAGTCCCTATGAACAATTATTTTACTGTTCTGTCTCATATTTCTTTTGGTGGTCTTAATGATTATTTATATGATATTACAATCTTGATTAAACTTGTCACACTAATTGTCTGTGCATTTTAACTAGTTAATCTTGGATTCTTTTACTTATAATGGTTAATCATTTTCCTCTGTTATAAACATTCTCACTTGTATTGTCTGTGGTGTTTATTTGGGGTAAAATGGTTATCATATCACAGGTTGTCACACTCATATTAAGTTTTCACTGTTATTGTTTGTGATCACTCGATGATGCTAAACACTGGTCTCTTTGTCATTGATCTTCGAATAATCATTACACTTCTTCCGGTCACTATATTAATTTTAGTTCCTTGTATACCTTGTGAATGTTGATGTCTTGTACTCTCCATACATTATCTTCATTCTTCGTGGTATGTTTCCTTTCCTCTTCTTCTTCTTTTCTTCTTCTGGTTAGTTGTTGCTCACTATCGGTGTTCTCCTGGGTTATACATTATTTGTGATAATCAATTTCCCTTAGTCTTGTCATATTCTTCAATATTTGTATTCGTGGTAGTCATTGTTCCATATTATTTTATACTAATAAACAAATTTGTTTGTTTTATCATCATTGTGGTTGTACTTGATTAGTATCCTTTTCATTTTAATCATTATTTTTGTCATGTCCCCTCACTATTTTGGACCTATTGGGTTGGGCCTGGATTCTAACGTATTATATTGGCTCGTTGTCATTTTCTCTCTCTTTTGTACTCGATGATATCCTTATTACTCTTCCTTCTTCTTTGTTGGGTTGTTTCAACAATATTCGTTCGTAGATACACACTTTGTTTATATTTTCCTGTTCCTTCTTTTATGCACTTTGAAATATTCTCATGATCTCCTTTTACTTGACGTAATAGATAGTTATTTTATGTAACTGCCAATTTGGTACGTTACAATATAAGTAAGCATTTGCCAAGGGAAGTGCAAATAACACTGATGACGCGGGAGGTAGCCAATATTAGCGAATTAGAAAACATTTTAGATGTGTTTCAGAACATCCAGGACCAAGAAATGAGTCGCCGTCACAACCAGCAGAATATGAATAACGGAGGTAATCAGGGACCTACAAATGGACCGGCATACCCCAGACGAGAACAAAATAATCGAGGCCCAATGTGGACTTGTCCGGCGTGTTCACAGGAGAATTATGCGTCACAAAATTTTTGTTTTAGATGCAGGAGAGAGAGACCGGGTCAGCGACAGGGACCACAACCCACGCAGAACCAGCAGGCATACCAACGAAGGGGAGAGGGCCAAGGAGGAGCGCCGAGAGGTAACGCCCATGAAAAGCAGGTGAACCAGAGTGGAAGGGGATACAACCCAGCGGTGGCGAGCACGTCTGCGGGAAACTAAGAGAGACAATGGAACACCGGACCCGACCGTTGTCGCCGGAAGATTCTGGGGTCCAAATGAATGACAGCTATGAAAACAACATTATCATAACTGATTTATCTGAGGTATTATTGGATGAAGACGACTTCGAAGCAGTGAGACGGGAGAATGGACTGACCGAGGTGAAAATCAACATTGAAGGTAAGGAGATTAAAACTTTGATAGATACAGGTAGCGAAATCTCTGTTATTTCTGAACACGTACTAGACGAACTAAAAGAAATAAATAAAAATATTCCATCTTTGCCAGTAGCGGGAGTGACAATTGTAGGTATTACGGGCGTTAGGAGTAAAAGAGTCACCAAACAAGTACATTTAAATATGATAATTAACGGGGTAGGGTACGATAATACATTTCTAGTCGTACGTGGATTAAATCTTGAGGTTATATTGGGAAACAATTTTCTGATTAAACATCTCAATTGTACCCAATTGTCGTTATTGTTTGTATTCACCGACAATTTCTTAAATCTGGTTAAAAAATGATGCTAACACTCACTATTAAATTATTACAATTCCAATCTCTAAGTTATTATCATCAAATTAAAGCTTAGTCTCTGCTCTTTATTTTGATGTGGCTTAATGCCGGTTTGAACCTAGCTTTCACTGACAATATATAAAACTAGTGTTTTGAAACATGGTTTCTTAGTGTCGTCTGCTAATAATGCAAAATGCGACTATTCTCCTATCTTTTACATTTGATTATTTATCTCTGTGTTCTCTTTTGAACGTTATTACATGAATAAAATTACATACATTATTACAATTAAAAGCTGTTTACAGCTGAACAATAATAAATCTTAGTATAATTATGACAATACATTATTCTGACAATTCCTTATTCTCTAAATACATTTTTACATGGCCTACTTATTTTTAAAGCATACAATATTAATTGAGTGGTGGTATTTCACACCTTAATCGTTATGTTTACTATTCTGTAAATTTAATGTTCATTAGGGGTCCTGTTTCCCTATTAATTTACTGACATAGATTCGTTTATGCAGGGTATAGATACAGTTATGGTACAAGGTTTATTCCCTGTTTATTATTATTTCTAATTACATCTCGTTTAATTAGAAAGTTGCTTATACACATAAGGCTTCCGTTTATGATTATCCTTATTCTATATTGTTACATTTTTGTTGGTAAAGCTAGCTTTTTATAGCTTTGTGGCTATAGCTAGTATAGTAATAGTCTTTGTTATTTGTGTATCATTGTTCTTCTATTTTCAGCCAAAATGCTGTTATTGTTATTACTTTATTAAAGTCATTGGTTATTTAGTGTCTATTCACATGACTCTACACATTAATGTCATGAACTGGCTCACTTGACAGCTTATTTGTGAACTTGCATGTCCATTAGTCATAGCCAGTCATTGTGTTTAAGTTGTAGTGTCATGCAGTGTATTCATCACTGCTTCTTGGGATCCTTCCTCTTCTTTCTTCTATGCTGGTCCCTTCTCTTCTTTGTTACATTCATTACACTTATTCACTTTCTAACTTTAGTGTCATATTTTACCCTTCCGGTGTGTTTTTTGGTTATGTAACATTTTGTGGTGTTACAATATATATAAATATTGATTGGTTAGATATACATATACACTAAATAACTAGGAGTTCTTACCAGGGTTATAACACAATACATAACAGCACATAATAGCAGTTAAATGTCATACTAAATACCAATAGTTGTATATTTACCAGTGGCGGCTCGTGGTTGAAAATTTTGGGGGTTGCAGTTGTGGGTTGGATGGTATTAAGTTGTTTAAATAGAAAATGCTAAAATATCACTAAGTTTATATGACTGAATAATAAAGTTAGTATTGTTTTATTTAATTCAAAATTATGACTTATATGGTAATATAACATTTTTTTGTGTAACAGCATCCAAAAAATGTATTGAAATTAGTTAACGTAATAACAGGCCTATTTATTTTAGTATTAATTCACTTTAGATAAACTATTTTACTGTGTATACATAATTAATATTGAAAAATATAATTATACTTGGGAATAATTTTGTCACTTACCCTTATTTGAAAAGAAAATCCATCCGCCTTTCTTTCAGACGGGCAAATTTTTCAATCACCTTCTGATTGAAATCATGAATTTCCATGATCAGGTCTCTTTTTATTGAGAGCATGGCCAATGCAGACAACCTCTGTTGTGACATGGTGTTCCTTAGAAATGTCTTTATTCTTTTAAGCGTCGAAAAACATCTTTCTGCTTCAGAAGAGGTCATTGGTATTGTAATCGAAATTTCTAAGAGTTTTACAGCTTCACTAAAAGTTTCTTCTAACTTATTGTCTTTGAAAAAAGAGTACAAACTAACAGCCCCTGACAGTCTTCTAAAATCCGTTGCACTATAGATTGTTGCAAGTTCTGTACAGTTTTTTAAAATTGAGAAAATTGTAAGCATTGCATACAGTTTGTACAGTGTCTTCTGGAAATTTAGAATCATAATCTGGAAACTTTTCTGACATGAACAAAGATGCTCCTACGAGATGGCTCGTGAATCTAAACCGTTCCTTTATTTGGCATATAATCACATCACATACTTCCTTCGCCTGTCTCTTCCACTCAGTTCTGTCAATCTTCCTTTTCTTTGGAGGTGAACTTTGTGATGACTGTTGTGGCTCTTCAGTGTCTGTGTCAATATTATTTCTGATTTTCAACACATTTTCTTCAAAACTTGTAAGAGACCGTTTTATAATAGTAAGATCAATGTCTACTTTCTGGAGCTGATTAAACATTATGTCAGTAAATGGCATAATTTTTCTAAAAAATGAGAGCCAAAAAATAAAGTTTTGACTTACTAAAACTTTTAAATGGCCAGAAGACTGTGAAAGAGTACTGTCATTTTTTATGTGATCAGAATCTAATATTGTTTTC
The DNA here is from genome assembly GCA_034769895.1 of Magicicada septendecula. NCBI lineage: Eukaryota > Metazoa > Arthropoda > Insecta > Hemiptera > Cicadidae > Magicicada > Magicicada septendecula. The sequence continues at coordinate 116,692,008 of CM068375.1, read as the reverse complement.
ATGCACTGTATTAGGTCCTGCCTGTGATCATAAATTGTTGTGACACTTCTCGATTGAAAGTTCCATCTGGTAGGTACAGATCTGGGTAACCGCTTTTTTACTACTGCATTTAGTATTGATGTTCTTTGCGGACTAACTGAGAAAAAAGCGCAAAGACCTTGAACATTGGCAAAGAAAACTCGAACTTCCCTGTTTATTGATGCAGCTTTCATCACAACTAAATTCAGCTGATGTGCATGACAATGAACATATTGGGCATCGGCATAACAATTTTGTACAATTGCATGTACACCACTAGAAGTTCCAGCCATTACAGATGCTCCATCATATGTCTGTCCAATGAGCTTTTGGGGAGTTTCAATTATTTTGTGGTGACATGATGCTAAGGCATCATGACGAGAAGGGTTAAGAAAAGCCCAGAATCTTTCTACAGGTCTGTTTTTTGCTATGTACCTATAGATAACAGCTACTTGGTATAAATTAGACACATCGCTGGTTTCATCAGCAATAACAGCTAAAAAATTTGCTTGTTTAATTTCATCTGAAATTCTTTCGTGACATACTTCTAGCATTATTTGTAGCAATTCATTTTGAATGGTTTTAGAAGTACCCCTAAATACTGTTGAAGTTTCAAGATGGTTTTTTTAAAACTGTATCTAGTTCTGCACTAAAATATATTAACCCTCTAAAACTTCCTGGATTATTTGAATCTTTAGACTCATCATGGCCTCTTAAAGCTAGTTCAAACACACCACAGAAATGAATACAGTTGATAATAATACTTAGCACATATCCATTCTGCTTAACTTGTTCCTTGTGAGCTACAATATTTCTCCTATAAGCCGTATCTAGTTGTTCTGCTATGTTAGTTGTTCCTATCAATTCTAACTGTAAACTATTTTTTATGTGGGTACCTGAAGCCTCATGTTTTTTAGTTCTGTCATTAAAATCTTTTAAGTCTTTAAATACAGTCTTAGTCCACGTCTCCTCCCCTCCAAACAATATACAAGGAAAGCAAAATAATGCAATTTTAGTGTCACACCCACATAACCAGGAATATTTATTGTACAAGTCTGTTTTAAATTTACGATTAAAACCTGACTTTACAGTTTGATTAAAACTTGAAAGATCTGGTGTAGGTCTACCTACTCTCTTAATTTCAATTTTTTCCTCAATTGGACGTAAACTGAATGGTGTTTTCGTTAAGTTTTCGACAGAATTCACTGCGTCCTACGAGTTATATATAATGAATATCTTACACTATGACGCCTTAATCCTTTAATATGCACTATTATTTATATTTAACAATGAATTGTACTAACACTTAACTAACACTAACAATAAACTTCACACAAAAATTCGACCGACACTAATGAACTGAACTAATAAAACAACATAACCATACAAATTCCAACTGTCGCACCACGTGTTATTTACCAACAAACTGGTGGCGCCGTGACTGACAAGCGGAGTTTGCAGTCCCTAATCACACCAGGCGAAACTATAGCGATATAATAGGAACACCCTAGTGTAGCCAGCCAGAAAACAACTACATTGTGTTTCTCCATATACCAAGCATCTCACAGCTGGTGTACACACCCGTAGTACACCGTGGCGAGAGTGTGTACGGTTTTTATTAAGTGCTCTGCACTTTTCAATCAACAAATTATTAATTACGATTATTTAGCTCGAAAACACTTATTAATTATTGTTTTTTTCATAATTTTATAATTTAAAATACAGTTTATGGGGGATTTACAGGATTAAAAATACAATTAAATTTACAGGATTTAATGGGGGTTGTGCAACCATGCAACCTAAGCACGGGCCGCCACTGATATTTACTATGATAAAAAGGTACATCTACTGGATTCATAAACTAACTCTAAGCCCACAATAAAAATATAAATTCTCAGCATTAATGATTCGGCAGAGTATCTTGGATAAAACAGAAACAATGTAACATTGCTGTTAATCCCATAACCAATGTTAATACAATTAACTGCTAACCAGTAACTAAAGTACATAATATAAAAAGAATTATTACCCCAATACACTGAAATGTGAGAGGATAATGTAATGTACCAACATACTTTTCACTGACACTTGCGAATATAAAATGTGTTGTTAATATGTCTGCAACTGTATAATAACAAAAATGACCAACGAGATAAAGAAATAAGTTTATTGTTTCCAAAAGTACGAAGTGATCATTATTTGTTTCTTGACAGTAAAAACATGTTTTCTTAATGGAAGACTGTAATTTGCCTAATATCATTACATCATGTCCAGTGGAAAAGGTCTAGATAAGTTAAATGCAGAAGAACTCCAACAAGCAATGAATGGAATGAAGAGTAGAAAGGCGCCAGCACTTAACGGAATAAATACCAAGTTAATAAAATATGGTGGCACATTATTCCATTTACAAATTCTCCATTTTCTAAATAACATTTGGATGGAAAACAAAATTCCAAAAGAATGGAGGCGGGCAAAAGTGATTTCGCTATATAAAAAAAGGAGACACAACACATGCAAATAATTACAGAGGAACAAGCTTGCTGGACTCAACGTATGAAATATATACAAGAATTCTCAATCAGATATTAAGAGTAATTACACATATATTACTTCTTGAAGACCAAATGTGTTTTAGAAAGGGTAGGTCGACTGTGGATGCATTGTTTGTATTATGGCAGATAATAGAGAAAAGGCAGGAGTATAACTAGGAAACGCATATCGCTTTTGATCTGCAAAAAAACCTTTTATAATATAGACAGTCAAAAGATATGGAATATTATGGGCAGAAAAGGTTATCCACAGCATTTAATAAATTCAGTTAAGATCCTTTATAAAAGTACATCTGTAGTCCTGGATCTGAATGGTAGGCTCACAGGTGACATTCCAATAAATAAAGGAGTTAGGCAGGCATGCTGTTTCCCCAACCTTGACGACATGTTGAGAGCATGGAAATCCAGAGTGACTTCAGGCAGCTTAACAAATCAATTTGTATGGGTTTCCTGCTATATGCAGATGATATAGTTCTTATTCAAGAAAATGAGGATGATTTACAAAGAGCTATGTTTCAATTACAAGAAGTGACAAGAGAGTACTCACTGACAATTTCAGTAAGAAAGATCAAAACCATGGGCTTTAAAAGTAAATATCCAGTGAGGACTAAGATAGTTATAAACAACAGCACTTGAGAACAAGTGAGCCGTTTCAAATATCTCAGCTGTGCAGCAAGCTATGAATCTGAATATGAGAAGATAAATAAATTTAGGAATATTTGTGGTACGATTCACAGAAATCTTAGAAATAAAACACAACACACCACAAGGATTAAATTAATTAAATTTTATAAGACAATTACAATACCCACATTGATTTATGCAAGTGAGGAGTGGCTCATGAGAAAAAAGGAAAGCGGCAAGGCTCAGAGTACTGAAATGCAGTTTCTTTGAAACACTTTAAATTATACATGGCAAGATAGAATAAGGAATGAAGACATCAGAGCAGAACTCGAAGTAAAGGACAAATGAAATTATTTCAATTTACAGAAGACAATGGTGGGATCATCTCCAAAGGATGACAGACGATCGATTGCCAAAAACGGCACTGAACTATAAAGCCATTTGTACAAGAGACATGGGTCATCCAAGGATGAGATGGGTGCCAGAACGGAATTACATATCCTAATCCTTGAAGAGGAGAAGAAGAAGAAGAAGATCATTACATCATACAATGAACTCTGTGTTGTGACTTTCCACATGGCTGAGCAATCCAGCTCAGTATGTTCCATTTCTTTCCTCATTGTTGACTTTACTCATATTTTTATTAATTATTATTTTTATGTGTTCACCAGTCACTCAAATCATATAATTTCTGTTAATTCCAACCAATGTTACTACATGAATTCAACCAAACTAATTGACAAGCAAAAACATAAAGTTTGTTTTTGAATTTCAGTAGTCAATACCTATTTATATTAGTGTTTTTTCCTATACATCTAACACAAGGACAGCACTATATACTTGGCTCTGGTACCAATGAATTTTGATTTCATTTTCATGTCACTACAAGTTTAATAATAATAGGTAAAGTAAGAGTTAGTATGTATTGTGAATTAATCAGCATGCACCAAGAAGAACACTACGAATATCTCATGTTAACAAAGATTTGCAGTTTATTCATAAAATAGACAATCTGTTCATGGATAACTGAGAGCTGGATGTTGATAACAAAATATACTACTATGTTGATCAGAAATCTCAAGATGTGGGGGCTGTCAGAGCTCACATAATAGTAAACGCTAGGGAAAAGTTTGCTGTTGTCTGACAAAAAAAAGTCAGAATTTTGAATACATTATTCCCAAGAAGTAGTCATGTGACCTGTGGACCAAAGCATGATACAGAATGGTCCACATTATATACCAAACAGAAGAGAGGAATTGGACAAGTACCTAGCACTGTAAAATATTTGACAAGGTCTTGGAATGGCCAAAACTAAGTGGAAATTAACACAAACAAATATAATTAGAAACAACAAACTAAGAGAGGAAAGACCAGTAATACACGGCTAGGAATGTGAAAAGTGAAATTTATAGCAAGGGATAACAGAGAATGACAAAAAATAAGTGTGCATGTATGGTTACTCTAGCACTTTTAACTGTGTGACTTACTGTTACTGAAAAAAAAAAACAATGTTCAATCTCTACACTTATATTCCAAGATGTTATTTCCTGGTAGAAAATATGACCATAATTTTTACTACCTTTCTTCCACGCATAGGTGAAGACTATATAGCATTATCAAGTCACAAAATGTAAAGGTTAAAAATAACAGGTACATTACACCTGGTGACAGGGCACTTGATAACCTGGTTAGTGGTAGTCAGACTAAAATTCTTCACCATCTGGTATATGATCTGGTGTCAGACATGTCACAGTGTGGAGAACTTACTGTAAACTTTCACAAAAATTGATCTGGAGCTGTCCAGTAGCAACAAGAGTGTGTGCATTATTTTAACAAAATATATTTAATTAATGTATAAGCTTTTACTTATGAGGCATGGTTGAAAAGTAAAGATAAACTGCATCCAGGAAATTAGGGAAATGTTTGTGGTGATAGCATACCACATTCAAAGATAAAATGTTCCTAATTTTAGAACTGTCACAATATCTGAGATACAAAATAAGTAACAAACTGTTGAAAGCCTCATTCCTCTACTTGACCATAAATTATCATACTTTTTTTTAATTTTCAGTACTCGACTGTGCGATAAAATCCGAAACAGCATATTTTTCTCCCTTCAGACACAAGCATCAACTTTGTTGTGCTGCTATATATTAAAGTATACAAGGATTATGTTCTGCTAAATGTGAAGTTTATTCTGTGATATATTTTCTAAATACAAAAAAGATGAGTATCTAGGAGAAATTTTTTGACAATAACTGCTATTTATAGTGACATTATGACTTACCAAAATGTCACAAAGTGGTGTATATTCTCGGAAGGAAAGAGTCCAGAGCTGCACTTAAATAATAATATATAGCTAGTTTCTGAAGTGTCTAAGACTAAGACTCATGAAATTATGAGGCTAAAGAAACAGACTATAAAAATTGTGTACACATTGGGTGCCAAAAATTTACCAAATTATCACATGTGGACAGGTTCCATGCTGTTTCTTACACATCATGTGAGAACTCCAGAAAGTTGAATTCCTGGATTCTACTGTGTCTGGGGCTAAAAACTAAGTTTATTACCAAACTTCCTGAATCAAAACAACAATCACTGCAATGATGACCAAACAGAGTACCCCAAATCAAAAAACACAAAACATCAATTTCAGCCAAACAAATTTTTGGCTTCAGATTTTTGGGACAGAAGAGGTGTTTCTAGTTAACTTCACGCCTCAAGAGAATAAGATTACAGCTATCATACTGTGAGATACCAACATGTCTTTGACAGATATGGAAAAAGTGGAATACAATTTTGCCCCTCCCCCATACTGCACACATCACACCTATACTTCTTGACGGTTATGGGATGTTTTAGATTCCTGCCCAGCGATTCTGTCTTGTATTTTTTTAACCGAAAAAACACCCAGCCAGAAAAAAGTTCAACAATGATGATAAGGTGAAAGAAGTTGTCATGATGTCATGTAAAGGATTGGCAGTACACTTCTATACCTTCGGGGATACAAAAGCTGATTCCCAGACACAGTAGGTGGTTAGACAATGGGAGTGATTATGTGTATAAGCAACTGTCAGTTAAACATTCATAAATATTTCTGTATCTTCAATACTATTTTAAATATCTGTATATTTATAGGACAATATTCGTGGGTTAATGTTTGAGCTTACTAACATAGAACATCTGTTAAATCTAATGGAAGAGATTATACAAGATTTTATAATTGTATGGTATACGATGCCTGAGAAATATAAAAATAAAATCATAACTAAAAAGGCATGAACAAAGATTTATAAAATTCCAAACAAAAATTTAAGGACATGGATATAAAAATGTAATTGAATTCAATGAGCAGATCATGTGCAAGAATCAAAAGCAAAATCAGTTGTGTGGTGTTTGTCTGGTGCCACATATGTGCGAAATGACTGATCCTGCTTCAATTCACGGACTGCTTCAAATAGTATTGTGTAAGCACTGATGTGAGCATGAGTGCCTATGTGTACATACATCCTGTATAAACAAAATCTTAAGAACAACACTTACCTATGGAACCAGAAATTACAGCCTGACTCACAAAGTATCGCTTGATCATTGTCATGCACTTCTTTATGGCATATCCCACATGGGTAGATGGGAGGTGCATTGGGATTCTGAGGATTGAACACCATTGGCTGATCAGCAGGATATACCTATAACAAAAGGCCAAAAGCAATACATCATGAACACCAACAGTAATCATATGATCAATCAGAACCAACTACACAAATTCACTTTATTATTATGAAGGATTTTTACACTGTTCAAGAAAATAGGCAGTGCTACAAGCTGTTCTATTTAAAAAAGTACTAATCAGAATTTGAAATGTTACTGATCCAGAATTCGACCAGTAACTGAGTATTCTGGGTATTAATTTTGATAATAAAATCAATATTATTAAATGATTTTTTTATTCATTACCTTGTTCATAGCAAACCCTAAATGCTCGAGATGTATCTTTATTTGCAACGCTTTTCATATGGGAAGCTATTTGCCCTTGATTTGTCTAATGAGTGCTACCCATCAGGAGCGCAAATGTTTGCAATAGTGTTCATTCATGCAGCCACAGTACAATGTCTGTGGAGGCCCACTACTGTATAATTAACAAATTATACTAGGAATAAATATTCACATTTCACATTAACTACCCTGTTAGCTGTTAGGGACATGTACATTCAAACAAGCTATTTTTAGTATGGCATTTTAAATATTTTTAAGTATTTCTGTATATTCGTTCAGTGTGCAATATCAGTATTTTATATGCTACTGGTTTTATATTCAATTTTAAAGCCTACTGAAAACAAATACACAGCTGCTGTCTTTAATTAGGTGTGCACTTGTGACACTCATACTTTCTCTATGGAGAAACAAAAGTAACACAGGGATGGCTGGATGTTTTAATCACTTCGTGGATTAACCTGAGTTATTTCAGTTTTAATGAAAGGTTCCAAAATGGATACCCCAGGTTACCTTGGGCATTGTCTCTTTTGCCATTCTGATGCAGTTTAACCCGAAATATTCCAAATCAATACTAATTTATTGTGCATTTCCATTCACAGCAGCACTTTGTAGGACTGTAACTTACTATATAGCAGTTTGTTGTTTCACCAACAGGGGGCACTGCTGTTAGTGTGGTAACAAAACACGTGTCATTCTACAGTAGTCTTGTTGCCATTTTAGCATTAAGACGTTTGTTTTTGTTCATTGCGATTTGCTCTGTGACCATGTTTGTGATTTGTTCTGTGAATACAATGAGTAGTGAAGAAGGCAGTATTACCAGTATGAGTTTAACGGTATAATAAAAAACTAGAGATGAACAGTACTGGACAAAAAATCCAATTATTTTGATACATTCTTTCTACAAGAATAGGCATACTACATTCTTATAGGCATTTCAGGACTTTTTCCACCAACACTCGATTTTTGATCCTGGTTCACATCCAAACCAAAACTTAAAAAACTGAGTCTGTTCTGGAATTATTAGTTAGGAAATTCCAAGAAACCCTTAGTCCAGAGCGAGACATTACAACTGATGAAAGTCTTCTTTTATTCAAGGGTTGCCTATTATGGATGCAATACTTACCATTGAAAGAGCACATTTTGGTATCAAAAGCTACATGCTTTGCAAGTCAACATCTGGTTATGTATGGGATCTATTAATTTATACTGGATGAGAAACTAAGCTAAATGAAATTTATCATAACCTACCTGTTTCTTCTCAAGTAGTGATGACTTTGCTCGATCCTTTGTTAGAAAAGGGACACTGCTTTACCATTGATAACTTCTATACCTCACCATAGCTTGCTAATCTTGTATCACACAGAAATGATATTTATGGAACTGTAAAGAAATCATGGAAGGGCATGCAACCACAACTGAAGAAGAAGTTAACAAAGAAAGAGACATTACTGGTTTTTAAAGAAGAAAAGTCACAGCAATGGTATGGAAAGATAAAAATGATGTTTCACTCCTGTCTTTGGTCCACACTATACAAATGGTCAAACTTCAAAAAAAGGGGTGAGACTTAAAGAAGGCCAATGTGTGTTGATTACAATGACACTATGGGTCGCACAGATCACGTAGACCAACACCTTGCTGATTATTCTTTTCTTGGAAAAGAGGAAAGAATATTATTAAAAGATATTTTTTACTTACTGAATCTTGCCATGTGGAATTCTGTTATTATATATACAATGTTGGGAGGCACCAAGAGTCCACTTACATACCAACTAGCAGTGGTAGAAAAATAATGGAAAAATACCATTCTGCTAATATGAAACCAAATGCAGGATGGCCTAGTACAACGCAACTCCTTTGAAGCTAAAAGATCGTCACTTCCTAGACTACATTCCACCCACAGAAAAAAAGCAAATCTTACACGACAGTGTGTGATGTGTAGCAGGGTTCGAGATGCAAAGATGGGACGATTTATCAGGAATTACACTTCTACTGTCCAGACTGTGATGTAGTAGCACTATGTGTGGTGCCATGTTTCTGTGTTTATCACACACTGAGTTCATAAATCTAATGTGATACTTCATCAAGTTGTAATTTTGTAGGATGTTGTATTCCTTGTAGTACAATTTATACTAAATACACTCCTCCCATGTATTTTGAGAACACACGGAAAAAACACATGTAACATAAAAACCCAGACTCAAGTCTGAGTTAAACCATGGAATGTATTACATTATGTATATTAATGTAACTCTATATTAAAGTATGACAGTTGGCATACAACTATTTACTGACCAACTGTCTTCAATAGTAAAGATCAGTCAAATGATGCAACATCAATTAACAAATCCATTCTAAATTACAAGGTTCGATATCAAAAGATGCAAGTAGTTGTTTTATATTTGAAAATTTACATATTTATTCATCTACATTTATAGTCTTCAAATAACATTTGGAAAATTAAAAGTTTGCACAAACATTGTGTCACAATGTTGTATATGATCAATGGAGTCCTCAGTTTACATATGAGGACTGAGGTCTGTTTTACATATGTAATAAACAAAGTAAGTAAAATGCAACCCCCATAATTTTCACGCTTTTGTGGGTTTCAGTATTAAAAATATCACTATTTCTAGATGCCACACACTTTTTTAAAAAATAACATCCTTTTATTCATTTTCTGATGTGGCATCTACAGTAATAGTTTCAGTCTAAAGGCTCGGACACACAGAACGCGATCTGTCGCGGCGGTCAGCGATACTGGATTGCGGCGGGAAGGTGGTAAAGTTGTATTACATAATATTGCATCATGTCCGTCACATACAAGGCGATCTGTCACGACGGTCTAGTCTAGACCGCGACGATGAGCGATACGGCTGTTCAATTTTACAAAATTACTGAGCGGGCAGGGCGATATGGCTGACGAAAACATGGAAATTTTTATTGAGAAAGTGCGGGAGTATGTTTTTTTTTATGATATTAGTCACAGCAATTATAAAAACCTGTTAAAAAAGCAGAGGCATGGGGTGAAATAGCAGCCAAACTGGCCATAACCAGTAAGTATTGTTGAAAATATTTTTTATTCGCTTTTCATGACAATTTCAATAACAACTGTATTTGTAAAGACTGCAGCAATTCAAGAAGTTAACATACTGACGAAGTTTTTACTCAGATTTTTTCATGCGATGCCACCCAGTTTCCGAGACATATTTTTGTCTTCCTTTCTCTTTGTCCACATTCATTTCCGTTTATTTTTTGGTCTGACCCGAATAAAATAACCAAAATTTTGCTCAAGAAAAAAGAAAACATGTTTTATCAATTAAACAAAAGTTAAAAATTATTGAAACGGATTAGTAAACTCAAAGCAAAAATTGTTAAACTTCAAAAACAGTGTTAACTTCTTTTCTTTATTAAGAAAATATACAAAAAATATAATAATATACGTAGTTACAAATTAAAGTAGATAATTTTGTTTATTTATACATGTGTCTTATAATATTTGTGGTCAATAGCATTAAATATGTAATATGGTATTTCATTATTTGTACACAGTGTATCGTATTTTTGTGTCCTATGTTATAAATATTTACATATTTCTTACAACCCATATTCTTTATATTTTTAGGCTCTATTGTAACCACCATACGTATTTATCTGTTGAAGTAATCAGCAAACTGTTCGCGGACTTGAAACGCAGCATTGTTTGATCTGCGATTGGTGGAACTTGTGTCTGATAACGCTCGTAATTGGTTAATGTTCTTCATTTTCATTGGGTGTTAATTCTGTATTATTTCTTGTCAAAACGTAATTGTGCAGACACCATGCTGCTTTCACAATACGTTCAGCGGTTTCAACATCTGTCTCTATAGGTCTGAAGAATACTCGCCCCTTCTGGGCTAATATGCCGAACGCGTTTTCAACGACACGTCGCGCTCTGCTGAGTTGCGCATTAAAGTTTTTCTTTCTAGAATTGTTTATGATCCCAAATTTGGGAAATGGTCTCATTAAATAAGTTTGAAGTGCAAAGTTTTCGTCGCCCACACATACATGAGGGACGCTGACGTTGGTGCCCGGTAGTGGCTTCGCAGGTAGAATAGTTTTTTCTTCAATGTACTGTCGGTAGAACGTTGAATTTTCAAAAATAGCACAGTCACTGTGCCGTCCATAACTGCCGACGTCAACTACCATAAACTTGTAGTATGGGTCAACTATTGCTAGGAGAACGATTGAAAAAATATTTTTATAACAGAAATAATTTGAACCACTCTTAGCAGGACATTTCAGTTTAATGATGTGTTTCCCATCAATGCTTCCCAGACAGTTCGGAAACCCCCATAAGTCTACGAATCCCCTCACAGCTTGCGTCCACATCTCTGTAGTGGGTGCAGGCAAATATTGAGACTGTAGAACATTCCAAATTTCTTGACAGACGTCTTTCACAATTTTGGAAACAGTTGATCGTCCTACACGAAAGGAGAAAGCAATGGTATTGTGACTGTTGCCTGTGGCCAAATATCTGGAAAAAAAGAAAAATAAAATGAAAAAACATCAACAAACAAGTATAAATAAACTTACAGAAAGTAGATAATGGATAAAATAGGAGTAAAATACCTAATTAACAAATTAAAACACAATAAAATAAACCCCAATAAAAATATATAAAACCTAATGTTACTTGGTAGGTAGAACAAATTGATGTTTAGGTCTCAGACATCAATTTTTGTTTTAGGTGACTCGGCAAAAGCGAAATGGAAAAATTTGCGGGATTCATACATGAGGTACAAAAGGGCCGTCAAAGGTACTACCGGACAAGCGAAGAAGTACCATAAATGGCCGTGGAGTAGCCATATGGAGTTCTTAGATTGTACTCTGCAATCGCGTCGAAGTAGCAGTAATGTTTCACAAACCACACAAGACGGAGAAGAAAACACACTTCAGAGAGCAAAAGCCCCACCATTGAGTCCAAATACTGAACAAAACGATGTGTCTAGCGGAAATTCTCCAGGATCAGGACAAGCATCATCAGAAATGCCGCCACCTCTGCCACGACAACAAAAATGGTGCAAAGTTTCAGCCTCATCAAGTGACGTAGACAAAGTCATTAGGTTTTTAGAAAAAAACAAAGGGAAAGAAGAACGGCTTGATAGTGTAGATCTTTTGTTTTCGAGCTATGCAGAAACTTTTAAAAAATTCTCGCCAAGAACTCAAGCGTTTCTGAAGATCGAACTTGCCACATTGTTTGCACTAAGTGAAATGGCCGAGATGGGTGCGCAGATGCTAGCATCGCCCCTAGACAACACCAATAGTTCTACAGATAGTTCCCCATTTTCTGTACATTCTGAAGAACAACTGGATTCACAGCAACCAGTTTATGCAGCACTAACGCATAGCAGCAACGCACATCCATTGCCACATTCCACTTACATCCCACTGACTTCGACAGCCAGTTCCCCGAGTTCAATAGGAGAACACCTGGTTTCTCAGCAGCCTTCACCAAGCAATGCTGTGCCATCATTTAGTTCCTACATTCTACCAACTTCACTGAGAGATGCATATGAAAGTCTGTCCAACTTATAATATGAAAAATAATATTCATATTCGTTATATTTTTGCTTGTACCTACTTTTTTGTTTGATTATAAAATACATGACGTATAATAAATTATATTTTTGCTTGTGTCTACTTTATTTTTTGTTTGTTTATGAAATTAATGTTTCATAATAAGTTATGTAAGTTAACAAAACTTACCTCATACAGATGGCTAATTTTTCCTTGTACTAATTGGTTTTCTCCAGTTCGTGGTGCACTTCGCTATAGTTGGTTTCAGTAGGTCGTGTACTTCCTCGAAACATTCTCGAGACATACGAAAATATGTAAAAAATCTCTCTTCATGTGATTCTAGTTCTCGGCAAAGGCGGTGGTATTCGCCAAGGCGTTCTCTCTTTTTGTTGATATCGTGAACCAAGCACCGTCTTTTCTTTCTGCTTAGTGCAAACAGAAGAAGCAATGTCTCGTCATCACTAGACATGCTATGAGAATTTATTAACTTGAGAAAACTTATTTAAGTTCGAGCAGATGTAATGGGGCAGAATTGATATCTTCGCGAGAGAGGAACACACTACACTGGCACTAGACCGCTGAGAGTTGTCGTATCCTGTGTGGCATAGCCAGATCGCTGACCGCCGCGACGATTGCGCGATAGTTGCCCACCGCGACAGACCGCGTTCTGTGTGCCCGAGCCTTACTATCAAAAGATGCCAATCATTAATTAGGTGAAGCACCTCATATTAATCAGAAGAAATTGGGTAATATTAAAATTCACAAACGTTCAATACTGTATTATAAAACAAGAAAAAATAATAGCTACATTTTTGTATATACAGAAGTAATTCTATATTCTTTGTCACCGGACAAAAGGCTTGTTGCATGACAAATGGCGCCAAACATACAACTCTTAGTGTTTTTGGTGACCCAAAAAAGGGCCGTGTGGTGAAAACGCTGTGATGGATGTTCCGCCCGACCCGCGCTGAGATGTTCGGCGGCTGCGCTCGCTGTTCGTGGCGTACTGCAGTCCTCATCTTCTTTCGGCATCGGTTGCGTCGAGTCCACTGTTGGCCCAGCGACGTCCATCGCTGGTGCGATACAGGAGTGCGAAGAATGCAAGAACGTCCGTTCTACTCTTCACCTGTTTCTTCCGGCCGGCTCCGCGTCGATGTCGTCCGATAGAGGAGAGGAGATGAAGTGTATCCAATGGCATGGCGATGAAGTGCGTCTGGCGATGGAGTGCGTCAAAAATCCAATCCAATCGTAGGGCAGCTGCTGGACGTGCCCCAGTGGTTGCAGTGTCTGGGTGAACTTGATGACTGGCTGATGCGTAAATACTTGGTAGCCTTGCGCTAGAATAAGGATGAGCCCTCCTTCTAGGAGGGACGGAAGCTGGTAATCTATTACAAAACCGTGGAGCGATTCGCACCAGCTAGAAAGATTTTTTTTTTATTATAACTTGGAGAGGAAGGATTTTGACGAGAGGCCGTTTCACTTGTTAGGTGGGGGAGGAGGAGTGTCACGTGATTAGGATGATGAAGAGTTGAGAGTCAAGCGTGCAAGGGCGGCGGTGAGGGGCAGATGTTTGTTGGTATGTCTATGGGGGGTCGTCGAGCAGACCTCGAGGGTGTCTAAGTTTTCTAGGAGGTGGGCCGTCGTCTGCACTAAGGTGGTGGAGATGAGGATAGGAAGAGGTAGAGGCATGAGTGAAGAGTTTGAGCGCAAGAGATAGCACAAACTCATCCATAGAAGGAACCTTCAACCCTTGTCTGATAACATCATTCCTGACATACCAGGGAGAGTTGGAGATGTACCGGAGGATGCGAGATTGGAAAGCTTCCAAGCGCGCAACAATGTAGAGTCGTAACAGGAACCACTATGAGGGCGGTGCGTACGTAAGGATTGCTCTAAGAAAGAGCAAGTAGATGGTGAGTTTAGCGCGCAAAGGCACTGAACTCCAATATGAGATAAAATGAAATAGTTTGTCTTTGATGCCACAGGCTTTCTAGTGACACTGAGAGACATGGGCAGTGAAGTTAAGGCGCCGTGCGTCAAAAATTTCTACCGGCGCTGTTTTATGCCCTGACCAGGATCGCTGATTGGTTTGCTCCTAACGCATCAGGTGTCACGTCTCGGCTGCTGATCCCTGATTGGCTCGCTGTGTGTTCGTCAGGTGTCTCGCGCCGCCTGTTGTTCCCGCCGCTGGTACCGGAGAGCAGACGCTTGCCTCCATGCTGTCACAGCTCCCCCGGGTCGTGAATGCTCTCCGGTAGCCAGCCTACTGCTCTTCTCAGGCTGTTGTAGCGGTGTCAATTGGCCACCATGTTGGTTGGTGTGCCGGCTGGTAGCTCGCTGGCGTGGGTGGATCGGGCATCTGCCCGATGATCTCCGCCCCACGTTGGGTGCCACTTGTCACCAGACAAAAGGCTTGTCGCATGACAAATGGCGCCAAATGTACAACTCTTAAGTGTTTTGTTGACCCTAAAAAGGGCCGTGTGGCGAAAACGCTGTGATGGATGTTCCGCCTGAGATGTTCGGCACCTGCGCCCGCTGTTCGTGGCATACTACAGTCTGCCTCTTCTTTCGGCATTGGTTGCGTCGAGTCTGCTGCCGGCCCAGCGACATCCATCACTGGCGTGGTACAGGAGTGCGAAGAATGCAAGAACGTCCATTCTACTCTTCGGCTGTTCCTTCCGGCCCGCTCCGAGTCGATGTCATCCGAGAGAGGAGAGGAGATGAAGCGCGTCCGATGGCGTGGCGATGAAGTGCATCAAAAAGAGACTGCCAGAGCTGTTGGGATGCGCGTCGTGAGACGTCCCAATGGATTCCTAGTTCCGAGCCTCCAGAAGGGGCTCCTGCCTAGTGTCCTGTCCAGACAGAATTTATTTAATTAATTAGTGGCCGCTACAACGGCATATTGAGAATGCTTTGCAACTTTCTTTTATGAACGGTTGCGAGGTAACCCCAGACGGGAATGGCATAGGTAATGATCGGCAATAGGTACGTGTTGACAATCAACTTACCTAGCTTGCAGTTCATAGCCTTATTGACAAATATCGGAAACAGTTGCGCGAGATGAGCGGACGCTCTCTGACACTTCGTCTCAGCGTGGGCACGGCAGGTGAGCCAACGATCAAGTTGGACACTGAGGTACTTAACTTCTCTCGACCAGGGCAGGTACGTTCTACCGAGTCTCACTTGTCCTCGTGGTTCTTTCTGGCATTTTGAGAATACCACCGCGGAGCTCTTGGTTTCGTGACGGCAACTTTCCAGTTTTCCGTCCACATCGTGTACGCATCGAGTGCGCGCTGGAGTCATGGGATAGGCCTGTCAGTGTTCTGATCGGTGGTATATACATATATATTTATATATATATAATTAGGGTCATCTGGACTCCAGGCTCTCTAGGTGCGTCCTTGACGAAAACGGAGAACAGGAGAGGCCCTAGCACGCAACCTTGAGGTACCCTGGCTGTAATGCGTCTCTCGGAAGAGACATGTCATCTATTCTCATGCAGAAAGTCCTCTCTATCACAAAACTAGCAATCAAATGAAGGTAGCAATCTGGGAGCTGGATTTCCCAGAGCTTGTACAAGAGCCCATCGTGCTAGACACTATCAAAGGCCTTCTCCACATCTAGGAAACAGGCGACAGTCTGCTCTTTCCGACAGCTGGCGCCCGTGATGTATTCCACAAGTCTCATCAGCTGATGAGTGGTGGAATGTTCAACACGGAAACCGAACTGTTCAGGGACCAGGACATCGAAGTTTCTTAGATGGTCTAGGACTCTCCATTGTACAAGACATTCGAGGACCTTTGACGTGGCAGATGGTAGACTAATGGGCCAGAGGTTGTCGGGACGGGAAGCGTCCTTTCCTGCTTCGGGGCTCACTATGACCATCGCCTTTCACCATTTCTTGGGAAAATAAGCCAGTCTTAGACACGCGTTGAACAGCGCAACCAAGAAAAGTATTCCTTGCTCCGGGAGTCGAATTAGAGCGGCGTTCTAGACGCCGTCTGGGCCAGGAGCTTTTCTTGGTATACGAGTTCAACGAGCCAATCTGAGACCTCTTCCCTAGTAATGGGTTCGGGCTCCGCAGTGATCGGAAGAGACAGAAAGTCTTCCACTTCATTCTCGACTTCTTCATCAAAGTCCCAGTCCCTGGGCGGGTTCGGAGCGAACTGACACTCAAAACATGCTCCCAAGTACTCGGCCTTCGCCTCCGGGCGAGCCAGGACTTGACCGAAAGGTTCAGCAATGGCTGGGATGTGAGGTCGGTGCCTCTTCCCTACCAAAGCAGAAGGTATCTGGTAAGGGCTACTTTCGTCCGATCTATCCCCCGCTTGGACCACGTCGAGTTCCGAACAGCGTCTCCGGTAGGCCTGCATTTCATGACGTAAAATGCTGGTCGCCCGGTTGTACGCTGCCTTGTCGGCCGGATCATGGGTCCGCTGCCAGTGGGGCGTGACGCCAGGCTTCATCCTGGAAGACGCATCGATCGCAGATACGACAGCCTCGTCAAAAGCGGCAACTGCCTCGTCGACTTGGCGGATGGTTTCAAGTGGTCCTGCCTCTGGCAATCGGCGACTTAACACCGGACCATAGCGATCCCATTCAACCACCTTCCTGACATCTCTGCGAACGACGTGCTGGGTAGCGACATGTGTCAAGATGGGGAGATGATGGGACAATAGTTCCGTTAGCGCGGACACATGTACCGGGCAGTCAATTCCTTAGATCACTCCTACGTCTAAGACATTGGGAGCCATGCGGAGTTGTGAGGGGTAGAACGTAGGTTGGGCAGGCCCAATCACCGTCACCCTGCGAGAATCTGCAAACCTGTGTAAGCGCTTCCCGTTTGGGGCAGTCAAGCGACTGTTCCAATCGCGATGCTTACAATTCAGGTCGCCGGCCATGATGGCCCTCCTGTGTGCATCGAACGCAATTGCTAAATCAGGGTGAAGGAGCTCTTTTGTCGGCAGTTTGTAAGCCGACACCACGAGGACACCACCCAGAGTGTTCAACATCACCACAGCAGTGACCTCTAGGTGAGACACTTGCGGCAAGAGGACGCGGTGATGATCAAAACTGAGCCCCACCGCGACCGCAGTACCGCCACCTGCAGTGCCCGGCCTGTCGTTTCGATAGCACACATAGTTTGCTAACTGGAACCGGTTCGCA
The DNA here is from genome assembly GCA_034769895.1 of Magicicada septendecula. Classification (NCBI taxonomy): domain Eukaryota; kingdom Metazoa; phylum Arthropoda; class Insecta; order Hemiptera; family Cicadidae; genus Magicicada; species Magicicada septendecula. The sequence continues at coordinate 116,674,099 of CM068375.1, read as the reverse complement.
GGGGTCAAGTGGGTCTCATTGAGAAGTACTACATCGGGTTTGAGTCGGGCCAGTAATTCTTGGAGTTCCTGGATTTTGTTAGCCACACCATAGGCATTCCAGGAAAGAATTGAGAGATCTCCTTTGAGGACCCGACTCATAGAAGTCCTACACAAGTGGCGGCTTCCTCCACGACCATGAACCTCTCGGTTTTGTCCGCAGTCTCCAAGCGGGAGCAGATAGACTTGAAGGTCTGGGCAACCTTGCGGAGGTCAAATTCCGCAAGGAAGTCGTGGACAACCTGAAAGGTGCCAGGAACGGTTTTCAAGGCAGAATGCCCGGAGACTTAGCGCATAAGAGCGCCGAGGCTTTACAATTGGGGGATTGGTGGAAGCCAAGGGTGCAACAGGGCCAGGCGTAGCGCCTTTTGCGGAGGCGCTAGGAAGCGGGACAGATGCGATAGCGTCGGTCTTCTGTACGCGCTGCGCAGGCTGTCTGGACTGACTGGCAGGATGGGTAGGAGCCCGGGAGCAAGCGCCACAGGACTTGCGATGCCATTTCTTCTTGGCTGCGGTTTGAGGAAACCATGGGGGTGGGAGCTCTGGCGAGGCTGCTTCTACAGCAGGGTCAGGATCTTCCGGTGTTGAGGAGGATTGAGTTGTCTCAGGCTCCACAACCAAGATGATTTCATTGGTCTGTTCTGTCTCACTTACTGAAGCCGTGGAGTTCCGGTGCTTTTTCGCCTTAGGTGGGGCAGGGGCCTGGGACGGAGCCTGAGTTGGAGTAGGCTGTGTCGCAGGATGGTTGCTTCGGTCTTTTGCTCTTCTGTTTTTTACTTTTTGAAACAGTGGCGACAGTCATGGCAGCCGTAGCAGGAGGTGAAGGGCCTGACTGCTCGGTTGCGGGTCTGGAACCAGCTACCGGGTGCCTCGGAGGTGGCAGTGGCCCTTTTGGCTTTCGCCGCTCGAGCTCCTGTTTGTACACCGGGCAGGACCGGTTGTTCGCAGGGTGACTTCCGCCACAGTTTATGCACCGTTTGAATGCCGGCGCATCACAAAACCTTAGAGAGGTGCTGCAAAGAGCACCTCATGCACGTAGGAGCATTATTGCAATTGTCAGTGTGGTGTCCGAAGCGTTGACACCTGTGACATTGAGGCAGAGCCCTGGGAGCATGGCTACGTTCCACTTTAACGCGGAATCCAAAAAGCCGCATTAAGGAGAGTAGGCTTTCGCCTGCCTTACTCTTCTCCTCAAGGATACGGACGTCAAAAATTTCTACCGGCGCTGTTTTTATGCCCTGACCAGAATCGCTGATTGACTCGCTCCTAACATGTCAGGTGTCACGTCTCGGCTGCTGACCCCTGAATGGCTCACTATGTGTTCGTCAGGTGTCACGCGCCGCCAGTTGTTGACGCCACTGGTACCGGAGACCAGACGCTTTTCTCCATGCCATCACATCTTACATCACAACAAATATATTTCTACTGAGATGTCTATGTTAAAGGACGAATTGCAATTTTGCTCAAATTAGCAAATCTTTTCTGACAGGTTGACAAAAAAAAAATTAAAATTTCTGTGGACCAAGAGGATTTATCAGTACAAAGACAGTTCATTGCCTCCGGTCTGGAACAATTAAGACAAAACTGTCATCATCTGACTTTCCATGTTTAGGTTTTGTTACTTGTTCTCATTGTCCAGTGAAGCCTTGATTGACCACATGCCTTTTTCTATAAGGGACATTCTCCACCACTTATTCTGGTAATGAATCTCAAATAATATACTTGAGATAATGCCTTTCCAGAACATATGTCTGGTAATGCCTCAAGTATATTTCATAATAATACCTAATCTCTCTGATACTATTTATTTCATGATTTGTCCTGTCTAACTTTCTAGTATCACCAGAGAAACTTCATTTAGCTGGCTGCAAGGTTCTTATATCCAGTCAGCAGTGGCGAAGTTACATGGAGGCTACTGAGGCAATACCTACCCTACAAATTCTGTAGAATAAAAATTATAAATACGTATGAACTATGTAACGTAAAGATTATACATTGTTACTGTGATTGTCGAATTTACTACTTACATGCTTTACTGAGCGACTGCTAAATGGTGACAAGTGATAGCAGACATAGTTCATTTAAAGCGAATGAGGCACCGTGAACTTCCATCAGTGTTTTTTTGTATACATCGTATTATGTAAGCAATGTGTTGGTGCGATTGCAAAGTGCGGGGAGGGGGGATTGACCCACGTGCCACACAGGTAATGTTGAGGCATGTCTCACTGCTGTGGTGCAAATATAATCATGTTTATTTTATGCGGTTATTAAAAGTGTGCCTCTTATTCTGCTGAACTAATAGACGATCAAGATTGTTATTCAAAATAATTTGCGACATTAAACGTATATGTATAGAAACTAATCAAGTTATAAATTTGGAAGTTCAATCATCTCTATTATTGTGTATGACTAATAAGTGTGTCATATAAAAATGTTTTTATATTTTTAAAAACCTCTTTATAATAAGTGTGTGGCCCAAAATGAGTGAATGCGGTCCTTTTAATACCTTGTCAGATCTTTTGAACTTATTAAAAAGTAAGCCGTTTTCTTCTTGGACTTATGAAGATAAATGTGGTGTTAAAAACAAAAGATTTATGCCTAATTTAGACATTAAACATTTTGATGGTAAAGTATCTAGAAAAATTCAGTTTTCTTGATACGAGCGATATTTGTGGTTGAAAAGCTTTTCCAAAACGAACAGACTTTTTTTATACATGTATCTTGTTTGCTGGTGAAAAAGAATGGATTTTACATGGAATAACGGTTACAAAAAACTTTCTTAGAAAAGCAGAAAAACACCAGAATTCAAATAAACATACTCAGAATGAAGAGCGGTACCGTTTGCTGGGACGCGTGAGGATTGAACATACTCTCTCCGAAGGGGCTAGAATTCAAGCTGTTAAACATAATGAAGTCGTGAAACAAAATAGACTTGTTGACTTGTGTTTTCTCGGAAAATAGTAGCTTGGATTTCGAGGTCATTTCGAAGGGGAAGACTCAGTCAACCGGGGTAATTATCTAGAATTATTGGATCTTCTTTCTAAGCAAGAGCAGTACATTCGAGATCATCTCCTGTCTACGTCAGGCTTTAAAGGTACATCAAGCGATATTTAGAATGAATTAGTTGAATCTCTAAGTGACATAAGTTAAGAAAAGATAAAGGCGGAGTTAGATTCTTGCGATTTTATTGGAATTCAGGCAGATGAAACTTTAAGACATATCAAGTAGATCTCAAGTCAGCATAATTTTTTAGATTTTGTTCAAAAGAGGCTCCAATAGAAAGTTTCATTGGGTTTTATGACGTTTCAGTAGATGAGACTGCATCAGGCTTTTCAGAATTAATTGTTACTGTTTTGCAAAAGTGGGGTGTAATTGAGAAGGTAGTTTGTCAAACATACGATGGAGCCTCTGTAATAATTGGAAAGCATGGAAGTGTTCAGCACTTTGTAAAACAGACTTGCCCAAGAGCATTATTTCTACATTGTTACACTCACAAGTTAAACCTTGTACTTCTTCATTGCTCTAAAACAATAAAATCGGTTAGGCTCTTTATTCACAATCTGACAGCATATCACACATTTTTTTGTAGATCTTCAAAGAGTTCACAGCTTCTAGAATCTAGAGGAATTAAACTTCTACAAGCATCCACTACCTGTTGGAACTTCCATTCCAGAGCAGTTCATACCATCTTTTCCCACTATGGTGACTTAAGATGGGTTTTTGAGGACATTACAGAGAATGATGAAGGATGGGATAGTGATTCATACAATTCTGCTGTTGGATTTCTTAACATACTCAAAAAGACCCATTTCATTTACTTACTTTGTTTTTATACAGAAATATTCGTTTATACTGACCAACACTTTTCTCTACTGCAACACAAAACTATCTCTGATATAATTCCCTGCATACAATGAAATTAAAAAAAACTGCTTCTATTCTCAAGGACATGAGATCAGAAAACACTGTGTCGTCTTGCATTGAAAAATGTCACCAAATGAGCAGTGAGGTAAATATAGATGACAGTGGCAGGAAACTGCTGAAAACGTTAACTTATGAAGTTCTTGATACTTTGATTATGTGGCTGGAGGTATGGTTCAGTGATTTCAAAAGTATCCAGTTTGTTGAGTTGTAGGATCCAAATCACTTCATTTCTTACAAAGAGAGTTTCCCTTCTACTAAACTGAACAGGCTTATAAGTAAATACCCTTTTGTCAATAGTGAAAGACTGGAAAATGAATTAAAAAACATTTACTCAGATACTGGAAAACATTTATTTCCTCAAAGACTTCTATGTTTTATAGTTCTTAATGACTTAGAACCAGTGTACGTGGAAGTTTCAAAATCAATTCGTTTGATTTTAATGTTTCCTGTTACCACGGCTTCTTCAGAAAGGAGTAAGAGTACTCTGAAAAGAATAAAAAACTACTTGAGTAATATGATGACCAATGAAAGACTCTTTTAGCACCATTCCTACTGAAAAAAATTGTGAAGAAATTGATGAGTGACCAGCTGTTCAAAGACAGTGTGGTTGACAATTTTGCAAGCAAGAAAACTCGCCGTGTTGAACTACTTTACAAAAAAATTTAAGGTAAGACTTTTGCTTACCCACTCATTAACTACTAGCTTCGCCACTGCCAGTCAGCAATCCAAACATAGACACTAACTTGAAAAATCCTATTTGCATCTCCTTCTGGACCTTTTTTTAATGTTTTTAAAATTTCCTAGATTTCTTTATTTCAATAGTCACGTTTTCATGAGGCACAAGGTTTGATACCTTTTCAGGTATTTTGTTGTCAATAATTACCTTAGATCTACTTTAAATCTCATAACCTTAATTTTCTTCTCTAAAATTTTCATGTCTTACTCCTGAATCATGTTAATTATTGTGTACTGATTTTAATTATTATTACTATTATTCTATGTATGTACTTGAGTAAACCTATTTCATCAAATAAATATAATTCTCTTTTATCATCAGGATATGTTGCTACCAGTTTGTAAATGAATGAATATTAACAGTAAGATCCAAGTTATTTCCTAAGTTGTAAATTCACTGAAAGGGACCCGATTTGAGTCAAGAGAAGACATCATACTAAATACGACGAGGCAGCTGTACTCTATACCAAAAGATGACATCCAGACATGTTTTCAAAAGTGGCAGGACCGCTGGAAGAAGAGTGTGCAATCTAAAGGGAGTATCTTTGAAGGGGATAAATGTTTAAAACTGCAGATAAATAAATGTATTTTTCATAAGCAAAGGTCTGATACTTTTTGAACACACCTCGTATATAGCCTGGAGGATGGTCACAAAGAAGACTCAGAAGATTTTTATGGGATCCTATAGAAAGTTGTAATAGTAACAGAAATGATTATGTAATAGTACCAGGGGATTTCACTGCACATGTTGAAAATTTCTTATCAGACCTATAATGTAAAGTTATGGTGACAGAACAGAAAACAGAAATGGATGACAGCTCATAAATTTTGCAACGTTCAACAATTTTATGATAACCAACACTTTCTTTCTGCATACCGAAAGACATAAATATACTTGGTGTGCTAGAGGTTCTCAGTCCATAATGTGGACTACCATTTAGTATGATTACCTCTTTGTTAATAGAAAAATATGGAGTTTAGTGGAGAAGACAAGTGATTTTATAAGCTGTAACACTGAGTCTGACCATTTTCTCCTCATATCAAAGATTAGTATTCCTGGTAAGTGAAGAAAGATGCAACCCACAGGTGCACTACACAAACTTTTAAAGAACATCTACTCAAACATGATAGTATATGACTAGCTGAAGTACCTGTTCTACGCCCGGGTGGCGAGCATTTTTATTGGCACATATTGATAAAGCCACAACTGGCTATGAAGTTTAATTATTGGGTGAAAACTTCTTTGTAGACCACATCTACATATCTACTCAGACGTCCTCTTTGATGCTGGCATGCAACCCTTTGTCTTTAAGCATTTGCCTCGCGCTCTTGTTGAAGTTGATTTTGTGGCATGTTTTCTCTGCGTTGCCATTGACTTACAGCATTAGCTTCACATTCTGCTTGAAGCTGCTCTTCTGACATGGCCGCTCTACGACGTCTTTGAGCTTCAGCATTAGGTGCTTTTTTTGCTGCAATTTCTTCAGCAGTTTGTGGTTGCTGGCGTTTAGGAGGCATGTTTGATCGTTTTTATGCTCAATACCACTGTCTTTATGCTCAAAGGCTTTATCTTACACTCAAAGGCTTTATTCTGTGCCCAATGGCAGGATCTTATGGGTCAAGGCTTCCAGCTTGAACCGGAGGCTGAGATTCGCCATGCGCTACCTACACACAGAAAGTGAAATCAGAGATCTGCCTCGCCACGTGAGGTCACCTCTCACCCCGACTCCACGGGGCATACTGGCGTCGCCCCCCTCCAGCGCGCCCCACCACCTCATCACTCCCTCTCCGTCGCTCTTCCCCCTCACTCCCCCCTCCCTGCAACTCCCTATACCGATGACTGACACACTACCTACCACGTTATAGATATTTCATTAATAATTATTATTTAATGGTACTTTCACTTGTGAAACTTACTTGTTGATATTCCCTCAAATGCCGTTTCGGAGTTGTATTCTCCTTCTTCAGTGAGGTTTGAATATCAACAAGTAAGTTTCACAAGTGAAAGTACCATTAAATAATAATTATTAAGTGCTGTGAAAAAAGTAGTGATGAACATTCAAAATAATATTTCATTACTTATTCATTGGATCATCGGAAATACGTATAAACATAAATTTTACAATTAAAACATACAGAAATATAGGACAATTACAAAATATATAGACGTATCTGTATACAAAATTACAAAACATATCAATACAATCGCACAATAAAAACTATAGGAATCGATAAAGGTATACATTCGATGCTGGTAAATATCATTTGTTTATTTACTTGTTACTATGGTAATGAATTCTGGTCTCCTATACCGATGACTGACACACTACCTACCGCGTTATATTATAGATACCTGTACCAGACTTGGCTGAGTCAGTTTGCACAATAAAACTTATTAATAATAATGTAAATCAGGAATCGAGTAACATCAGAGTTAACATGTCCCACGCAGCATCAGAAGCATTAGGAGATACAGAATCTGAAGCCCGCGTATGTGGAATGACAATATTGCACAAATAATAGATGCTAAGAAAGAGGCATATTTGAAACATCTATCTTTAAATACTGATCAGATAAGATGTGAATATAAACTCCACTGTGCCACTACCAGAAGAGAAGTAAAGAAAATCAAACTAAATAGTTGGGACAAATATAATTATAAGAGTTGTAGACCATGATGTAAGCGGTACAGAGTTAGGTTCCAAAATATTATGGCATTTACATAAAACAGAACGAGATAACCTGAAGATCAGTAACATCACAAAGAATGAAAGGCTTAGATATTATGGGCGGCTGTGGACCCAGGAGCAACTGGAAGAAATGAAATTAGCAGACATCAATGAATTCATGGATCCAATAGCAATGCGTGAATTTAGCTGCTCTACAATGCTATAGAGAATGACCGGGCACTATGAAATGAATTTTGATATTGGGATGATTAACGCATCCCCAAACTACTACTGAATTACAACCCGAAGGGACAGAGAGGTGTGGGACATATGAAGAAGTGCAGGAGTGACTAGCTTTAGTCTATCTGCTTAGGACCGACAAACCATTTTTGCTACACTCCTTGAAGAAGATACTATAATCATCATACAGTGTTGCTTTGATAAAGAATGCATAAATGAGGGAAAATATGAAGCATTACTGGTACAAAACAAACACTTTTTGAAGACAAACACAAAGTTTCCATTAATACTATTTTAACAGGTGTAAAAATTGAAATGGGGACTCACACTTAACATTCATAAAGAAACAAAAACAATTATAGACACAGTAATTCCTGAAGCTATGAAACTTGGAATCATACTGCACATGTTCCAGAGAATTCATCTGTTAGAGATGCAGTCAAGTGAATTGGTGCAAAGAGAGATAAGACCCATACTATAAATAACCACGTGTACTTTTACAGTTCTCTTAAAAAGGTCAGATGAAAGAACTGAAACAACAGAAGCCACCAAAAACTTCTATAACTTCCGGACAACCTTGTATCACTAGAATTATTACAGCACAAGCCAGTAGTTGAGTTAGTTAGTAGTGTGTGGAATTAATGTTTTAACACAGAATGGTAACATTCATTTGTTGTGATGTTATGTGACTGTTTGTTAGTAAATTAACGAATTTAAGGATAATTCACACTTATTGAAGAATGAAAATCGCAAAACGGAATTATACATGAATTAATGTCTTTATGAAGAATTACTGAATTACATTCAAGTTGGATATGGATGTTTAGTAAAACATGATTGTTTTATTGCCTCTGCTTTGAATTTTCATTCTATGTAAATATACCTGTTCATAAAAAATATTTTATTTTCATGTATTTACTTTACTGTATATACATTACCTATAAAATAATTCTGTAAATTCACTGTTCACTATAATTCTGTTAAAATTAATTAAACTAGAGACTTTTATAATGTATTACAAATTGCCTAAGTATACTAGTCACAAAATTAAATTAGTTCATAAAAAATCATGCCCTTATAAACATTTTCCTTTCTCCACATTTAGTTTTTAATCATTACAACTAAGAATAAAAAACTTACCTTTCCAGCAGAAACAGGCATTGGTTTAGGTCCAGGATAGTTATGTGGATGACCCATTTGCATTGGATGCATTCCATGCATCATGTTTCCTGGATGATGATTCATCATTTGTCCACGCATTGGACCATTGCTATTCACCGGTGCACCAGCATTTATACTAACTGGTGGGCCATTATTTAGTCCTTTACCAACCGCACTGGGATTCATGTTCATTGAATTATCATTTGTCATATTGTTCGTATTGTTCATATGAGGTGACGGCCCTCCCATACCGCACATAGGACTGCCCATTGGTCCATTCATAGGGCTTCTATTCATCACTCCCCCACCCATTTCACCCATTCCACACGTACTACCCATCGGGCTTGAAATTGGAGGTCCAACACAACTACTTCCAACACAACTACTATTCCCCATTGGCCCGTTAGGAATCGGACTTCCCATTGGCGAAGCACAGCTCATCCCATGTTGACCAACGCCCTGCATTGGACTGCCTTTGCCACAGTCCATCGGGCTACCAGTAGAAGGGCCACTGATCGCATTACAGGTCATTACAGGTCCTAATGGACTTCCAACTGAAGGACTCCTATTCATAGGATGATTCATCGGACTGCTCTGTGGAGGTCCACAACTCATCATTCCACCACCAGGAGGACATACTAAAGGTGACCTGTTGGGACCAATTGGACTGCCCATGCCTGGTCCGCAATTCATTGGGCCACAATTATTCATACCACCCATTGTAGGACCACAACTCATTGGTCCCATTGGGCTTCCCATAGGTGGGCCACAGCTGATTGGTGAGCCTCCCATTTGACAGTGTCCAGGACCACCCATGTGCATCATGTGCGGGCTGCAGGGCATGTGGCGTGATGCCATGTGGTGGCTCATTCCATGATGTTGCAAATGATTCATATTAATCACTGTAGTCTGCTGCTGGGGTGGAGTATCATCAAATGGATTTGAAGCCACAATTGTATCTCCATAACCTAAAGAAGAAACACATTCATTAACAAAATATAAACTCACAGTCACACACACACACACACACACAATGATTCACTCAAATATTTTAACTAACAAATTTGTACAAGTATCAGTGGTGTGGCGTGGGTACAATAACACCTGTTGCCAGTTGTGATATGTCTAAACTTAACCTAAAAATTAATTCGAATTTTTCATGTACCAAGTGTTCTTTTTAGAGCTTTTTTTATCATTTTCTGGGAGAAGAAGAGAGCCCCAGTTCAACGGGATCTGACTCTCATTATACTTACACACTATAAATCAGAACACATACAATAAAATTAAAAATAATGAAGACACAGTGAAATACATGAGTAAACAAACAAAACACAAATAGGTACATAGTATCTGCTGCACGTCAGTTCCAAAAACAAACATAGCTGCTAACTGAGCGTTTTGCTGGTTTATACAACGGCAACACATTGGACAGACGCAACAACTGTGTCCCCCCCCCTTCACAGTTGCACAGTGACAACTAGTACGAGGTCAATGACCATACACAGTAAAACATTGCCGATGTCTGAGCCGGCAACACAAGACGGTGCAAGCGTCCAACAGTTCGAAAGCAATGCTACGCTTTTCTTCAAGTTTCCCTACTAATATTGTTCACTTTTCAAATATTCAATAACTAAGAGAAACCTACCTACCAAATTTCATGGTTAAAGATTCAGTGGTTCAGGAGATATTTAATAAATGAGTAATGTTTGGATTATACATACAGATAGCTGACAGGTATAAAGCTGTTATTATATTCACCAATAAGCAACAATTTTCTACAATTCAACAGTACAGAAATAAAACGGTTTGAATCAAATAAAATCTGTTGTTATTGGAAATAAGATATAAACACTTTCAGAGCTGCATTCATTTGTAAAATACTAGAGACTCTTAAGTTGTTTCACATTTTATTCGTCTCCGTCATACAAATCTCAGTCTGATATTTTAATTTGGGGATACAATAAATACAACATAAGGATGGAATATTTCTCAAATAACCAAGCAAAATGTGGGGTTTATCTAGAAATACTTCTGTAAATAAATTCAGAAGATGAAGCTAAAGTTCTGTTCAAACATAAAGGGGCAGAACAGAAGTATGTAAGAAACAATGATCTTATGAATAAGAGCACATAATATCACAGTTAAGGAGGCAATAAATATGACATCATCTGAAATTGAAGATAAATACTGTTCAAAATATAAAACAAATGTCAGGTCCTAAATAATAAATGAAATAAACATACATATAAAATGTAAAGACTGTATTTCCTACCCTTTCGCAATAACTATAAATAAATTATAAATAAGACAAAAAATCAAGTACTAAAAGTAAATACTGTCGAACCTCTATATAACGAAATTGAGAATCCCGGAAAAAAATTCGTTAAATAGAGGTTTTCGTTATATAGAGGTATAAACCATTTATAACAAGAATTCCCCGTCTAATTTTTTTATGAATGTTGTTTCACGTTCTATAATGAATTAATATTACGTACCGTTATTTTTCTTAATAGCGCATGCTTAAAAAAGTAAATGTATTTTTTATGTCATGCTTTACATATTAATCTAATATATAATAAGTACGTACTGAATAAAGAGTTTGTGTATTTCATGTAAAGACTTATCTTGTACATGGTTGTAGGCTATACATAAAAGCATGTTGAACTGAGTTTTAGGTTAACACTTTATTTATATTTCTAACACATAATTTTTTCACAACAATAATACAAAAAATGAATACACTAACTTTATTTAAAATGTTAAAAAGCACTAATCCTAATGCATTCTTTAGTCTTTGATGGATGTTGATCGGTAATGTTGACAGTAGGCTATATAATTTTTGATACAGTTTTAATTCGTTACTTGAAAAAGTGGGTAATTTTCTGTTGTTTTCTGTGTTTGAATAAGATACTACGTTCAAAAAAAGTTTCACATCTATTTAAATACTCAAAAATACTGTCGGGTACTTCGTCCTTGAGATGTAGTGCAAGCCTAATTGCTTTAAATGACTGTAAAACCTCGTCGTCGGTAGGTTTTCTCTTGTCTTCCTGGTCTTCAAAATTTTGTCGTCATCATCATCATCATCTTCTACCGGTTCAGAGGACTTGCTAACACTATAGAGTATGTTGTCATCATCCGGAAAATCAGAAACAGTAACCTGTTCATCAGCAGTGATGAAATCTTCCGGTGTAACTTCGTTACTGACATTTCCAGTTGTTTGTAGAAAATTCCAGTGACTTCTTAACTGTACTAGTGTCATATCATCTTCTTCATTCCATTCTGTCGTGGCGGTACTGAAACCAGCTTTACAAAAACAATGGAATATTGTTTCATCGCTACCATCATTGGTCCATACTTTTGATAATTCGGAAATGCACTCCCGGAGATCAACAATATTAACAGGGACAGTCTGGTTGTTCTCTACATTGGTAACAATTTTTTCAGGATTCTTTTTCGGTAGTGCAATTTAAGAGTTTTAATTACCCCCTGATCCATTGGTTGTATAATTGACATTAAGTTTGGTGGGAAAAATATGACTTTTACGTTATTTAATACAAAATTAATGTCTCCAGGATGAGCCTTACAATTATCAATAAAAAGCACAATTTTTCTTTTTTGTGTGGTCATTTGTTTGTCCAGCTTTTTTACCCAACCTGTAAAAATGTCAGTAGTCATCCACGCCTTTTTGTTAAATGTGTAGTCTACCTCTAGAGATTTAACTCCTTGAAAACAACGCGGAGTTTTACTTTTGCCAATTACCAACATTTTAAGTCTTTCAGTCCCTAGCATGTTTGCAGCCACTAACACCGTAATTCTTAGTTTACTTTGTTTACCACCAAAGCACAGATCATTTTTAAAAGTTAGCGTTTTGTTGGGTGAACATTTAAAAAATAGACCCGTCTCGTCCACATTGAAAATGTCTTTTCACGGATATTCTTTTAAAATCGGTTTTAACACAGTCTGCTTCCAAGTTTCACAGTTACTTACGCTGGCACTTGCACTTTCTCCACAAATTACTTTATGAATTACACCATGCCTTTTTCTAAACTTCTCTAACCACCCATTGCTGGCCTGGAAATCCTTGTCCCAATGCAACATCAAATTCCAGGGCTTTTTCTTTAATTAATGTCCCGGATAATGGAAGCTTTTTTTCGCGCATCACCGTCATCCATTTTAAAATGGCTTCGTCGATATCATCATACATGCTACTTTTTAACTTTTTCCTCACTAGACTTTCTTTACGTTGGTCTGCTTCCTGTAGTATCACGTCCCGATTTTTTAAAATTGTCGACAGTGAACTTGGTGGGATTCCAAATTTTTGCGCGATATCTTTTTTTTTAACACCTCTGTCAACTTCGTGTATAATGCTAATTTTTTCCGAAACACTAAGGCACTTCCGTTTTGACATTGCATACGACACACTACAGAAACAGTACACGACTAACCTGTATAACACGACTAACGCAATCCAAAGACATAGACAAACTGAGTTAATCCCAGGAAAAGTTATTGCTGAACTGTATGTATGCACTAAACAATAGAGGATGTCTGGGCCAAGTGAATTCTAAGAATTCTGTTTGTTATGTCTATTTCAGTTTTCTGTGTTAGTTAATGGATTTTGGGGAATTCTGCTACTCTTATGTATAGGTTTACAATAACTCCCTTTCCGGCCAGACCAAGCCCGTCGCCAACAGGTAACGGCAGAACACGTGTTTAAATCTTTTCTTAGGATTTTATTGTTATGGGTGATACAGTACAAATGTAAGATAATTTAGGGAATTTACGCTTTACAATTTCAATAAAAATAACCTGTCATTTTCGGCTGTGGTCAAGAATACTTTGTGTTTGTATAAAAGTACAATTTAGGTACAGAAATCAAAACAATAATTACCTTTAAACTCTGTAGCGGGTCACTTTTTGGTTGTTTTTATTTTTAACAGTTTGGAATAATTATATTTTTATTTCTTTCATTTTGGGCGGGCTTGTCAAAAGTTATGAAAATTATTGTGCAACGTTATGTCCATTACTACAGAACTCATGGCCAGTAGAACAGTTTGAAACAAAGCAGTAAGACGCAGTTGTTGTCGAGGAATGCGGCAAAGAATTCGCGCCACCCTAAAAATTCGCAGAACTCTGTACATGTGTTTCGACGCCCGTACGCAACCCAGCCGGGCGGGGCTCGGGAGTGACGCCGTGAAAAACACCAAAGTTGAGGCAAACATGGCGATGGGACGAAAAGTTAGTAGCTCCAAGTGACCGGCTACCGGAAACGCAGTTAAACCACGCCTACTGCTAGTGACATTAATATCAAAGATGCCAATATCGTCCTCTGGTACCACACATATACCAGCTATAGTCCATGCATAGAGCTCATAAGTAACAGCAAATCAGCATGAGCGACTAAAACCTGGTGGCATTGAATCGCCGCTTCCGCCAGCTCAATCAAGCACATTGCCGAGTTCCACTATTGTTGCCGGCCGGCAATGAGCTGAGTAAGCTCTCTTCAAAGTTTTTTTTTCAGTTTTCCCCGTAAAGAGTGTAATAACAGTAGAAAAGTTGGTGACCGACATCAATCCAGAATGAAGCAATAAGTAAAGTATTTTAGGACATTGTGAAGTCAAACATTTACTAAAAACGATGAGTGCGCGCGCGAACACGTGGCCGGGGGTTCAAGTTAAGGGCTGGGAATTTTATTCTAAATGTTAATGGGTTAAATAAATTTTGTGTGTGTTTGTATGGGTGAAATATTGCAGGCTGGGCAGTCTGAATGAAATAGATTAAGGTAAGCTAGTAGAATAAGATAAAATATGTAACGAATCACCAGACAAAGAAGAAATTATTACGAAGTTATTTTATATACAAAAGCACGGTAAAATTTGTGGAAATTTAAATGATTTAAAAAATAAAATTAAAAGGTAAATTCTCTTCATTCAAAATGTGTCAGAATAATTATTTCGTAACCTCACACTGTTTCTGATCTCGCTTATAGAACTCTGGGGGGACCCTTAGGAATAACGGTGAGTACAACAAGTGAATTAAATTATATAAATAAGTGAGTTTTTATACAAATGGCGGCCCGAACAATGACATTATATAAAATAATTATATAAATAAGCCAGAACTCAGAAACAGAGTGGGTAGCGAAAGAATACAAAATACGTAAAATAAGGTTATGTCGTAACTATATGTAGTAGAAAATTTTACAATATTTCAGATATAATATGAATATGTAATATTTATTATACGAAAACATTTTTTTTGAAAGAAATAGAAATATTTAAACAAAAGTTAAAATGGCAGATAACGAGAACGTCAGTCTAGCTGACAATACCAATGAAAGCCAAACAAGCGCAACTGAATCACAAATTATGAGTGGAGAAATTATTCACTCAACGCCAGTCCCGACTAACAGGGCTGACGAAAATCAAATAGTAAAAATGATGCAAGCACTGTTTAGCGAACAGAAAAGTGAGATTAGAGAAGTTCAATTAAATTTTAACGTAAAATTTGAAGAAGTTAAAAATGAAATCAGAAAGCAGAATGTTAGTTTTGACAGACGAATCAATGAAATAGACGTACGTTGTACAAATATGCAAGAACAAGTAGTAGAAATAGTTAATGAGAAATTCGATGCTAAAATAAATGATTTAGATGACAAAATTAATATGATCAATGAAACAGTAATTAGCACAGTTCAAAACCAAATAGAGACACAGAGTAAAGAGATAGAAAATAAATGTTTAGCTACAGTAGATAAGCAGATAGAGATGAAAACCAAATTTGAAATAAATAAACAAATAGACATTAAAACAACTGTTTTACAAGATCAGTTAGAAAATTTTGAGTCAAATGTAATAAGTATAGCAGAGAATATAGAAACAGTAAGTAAAGCTATTTCAGAGCATGCAGATAATACCAACTGTAAAATAAGTACAATACAAAGTAAGCTTAGAGAAATAGATGAGTTCAGTTTACAAACTAGTAATAATATATATGACAAATGTACTGTAATTGAGAACAATTTAATGGGTGTAAAAAATGAATTACGGGGGGAAATTAACAAGAAATTTACCGGGGTTACGGAAAGGGTTATCATAACGAGAGATCTACACAATGAAATTGAATTAGAAACATTTATTTTATTCTTCGTATTGTTTAAATTAGCAGCCATCCTTACTTTTCTTTTATAAAATTGCTAAACTGCTATAATTATTTTTATTATTTAGACAAAGCTTTTCGTCATTACTGACATCTTCAGGTCTTAAACAACGTTGTTTAAGACCTGAAGATGTCAGTAATGACGAAAAGCTTTGTCTAAATAATAAAAATAATTATAGCAGTTTAGCAATTTTATAAAAGAAAAATAGAAACATTTAGCTATGAAAACCGGACAATACATCCAATGAGATTCATAAACCAAACCCGGGAATACAACCGTTTCAATAACAGTAATTGGGAGGTACAATTAACCAAAATAATTAAATGTTTTAGGGGTAGTTCAGTAGTGTGGGCGGAAGCACATCGGTCAGAATGGGATTGTTATGAGACATTCGAAAGAGCATTTAAAGGGAAATATTGGACCGAAGATGAACAAGAGATACTAAGAAGCCGTATAATGGGAACGGGCGATTTTTTAGGACACCCTAATAATAATAATTTAACAATATACGTGACCAAGTTATATAACGAAGCGAAGTATTTAGAGCCGCAGATACCATTTAAATCTTTTGTTAGACATGTAAGTAAACACTTACCGAAAGATGTACAAACCACTTTAATGACAAAAGAAATTGAAGACATGAACGAGTTGGAGAGAATACTAGATATATTACAGAGCATTAGAGATCGAGATAGGCGAATACAACCGAATAATAACCATAATCATGTTGAATATAATCAAAATAGGAGTAATAATTATCGTGGGTATAATAATAATGTGCATAGAGATAATGTAAACAAACCAGGTGAGTGGAGTTGTTCCAGGTGCAGATGGGGGAATTTTGCCAGCAGACAACGGTGTTATAAATGTAATTTACCCAGAGAAGAGCAGAGGAGGAGAAATGAAAGCAGGCCATACAGAGGAACAAATAACTACCACCAGGGACCGTCACGGGATCACCAGATACCCACAACAAGCAACCATAGACAACAACCGGAAAACTAGAGCATACAGTGGTAGCACGGACCAGACCACTGTACGGGGAAGCAAGTGAGGTCCAACTGTTAGAAGAGGTCACGAGTAATGTAATTAGAACAGACATAGTTGCAGACCTGCTGGAGGAAGAAAACAAGGCAATCGAGGTGAGAGCGGGACTAACAGAAATACAGGTAAATGTAGCTAATAAATATTATAGAACACTTGTAGATACAGGTAGTGAGATTTCTGTTATTGCTGAAAACATTTTAGGAGAGTTAAAAGAAAGTATAAAGAATATTCCAATCTTACCAGTAGCTGGGGTTACAGTAGTAGGAGTTACAGGCGTACGCAGTAAGAGAATAACAAAACAGATACACTTAAGTTTTTTGATAAATGACATAGAATTTGAGAACACATTTTTGGTAGTTAAAGGGTTAAGTTTAGACATTATATTGGGTAATGATTTCCTGCAAAGAAATAAAGCTATTGTAAACTTTAAGGAGAAAATAGTAGAATTAGACGGGGGTGATCGGTCTGTAAAGGTTAATTTTGAACAAATAATAGATAAAGTTAGAACAACGGGGGTAAAAATATTACAAAAGAGAGTAGGTGAAAGTGGTGAAGATACTAGAGTAAATTTATGTAGAGAGAGTGAATATATTGATGATTGTGAGAATGAAACGAGTAACATTAATAATGCAGTATGGGAGATAAGGGCGGATGAATTTTGTAGTGGAGGTGAGGTGGTAAGGAGTGATCAGCGTGCAGCGCTGTGGCAAGTGATCGAGGAGTTTAAGGGAGTGTTTGCCGATATTCCAGGAAGGGCAAAGGATTATGTATGTACATTGCAGATACGGGAACACACACCTTTCATGCAGCGAAGTTATCCCGTGCCTTATTCCAAGAGACGAGCGGTGCAAGAGGAGCTGAACAGGATGCTGGAAGGAGGGATAATAGAAAGGTCAGTATCACACTATTCAAACCCATTAGTTGTAGTAATTAAGAAAGATGCCAGAGTTAGGTTATGTTTAGACGCCAGGCGGATCAACCAGATAATAATACCAGACCGTGAATCACCAGAGTCAATCAATGAAATATTTCAGAAATTCAGCGGGGTGAGATATATGACGTCATTGGATCTAACAGCAGGATATTGGCAGGTACCATTGGCGGAGGTGAGTAGGAAATATACAGCTTTCCTATTTAACGGTAAGAACTATCAATTTCAAAGATTGCCATTTGGATTAAATACCAGCGTAGCCAGCTTCATAAAGTGCTTAGACCAAATTTTAAAACCTAAAGATTTAGATTTTTTAACGGTATATGTAGATGATATTTTGATTGCGTCAAGAACTTTTGAGGACCATTTAGATCATTTAGGATATGTGCTAGCCAAACTAAAGGAAGGAGGACTTACTGTAAATTGGGACAAATCAAAATTTCTACAAACACAAATAAATTTTTTAGGATTTATAATCACACCAGAAGGAATCTCCGCAAATCCGGATAAAGTGGACTCCATCATGCGCTTCCCTGAGCCGAAGAACGTCAAGCAGCTACAGAGTTTTCTGGGATTGTGTAATTTTTATCGAAAATTTCAGAAGAACTACGCCCATGTGACAGCAAGATTGAGTGCGGTACTCCAGAAAAATAAACAATGGAGATGGGGATTAGTGGAACGAGAAGCGTTCAACGAAATTAAACAGAAATTTAGCAAAATGATAATGATGAACCACCCTGATTTTAATAAAATATTTTTCTTACAGACAGATGCTAGTAACGTGGCCGTAGGTGCGGAACTCTACCAAGAAGACGAAGAGAAGGAACACCTAACCATCGCATTTGCGAGCAGATCCTTGACGATGGCGGAGAAGAACTATACCACTACCGAAAAGGAACTATTAAGTATTGTGTTCGCCGTCAGCAAATTTCGCACATACATCTTGGGAAATAGGACGGTGATCCGCACCGATCACAAGGCACTATCCTTCTTAAATACATGTAAACTTGCTCACAGCCGTTTAACCAGGTGGGTACTTGTTTTACAGGAATGTAATTTTGAATGGGAGTACATCAAGGGAACAGACAACAAGATTCCTGACACTCTTTCACGGGTAGACATGTTAGACAATAAGACAGGTAGGGATTTAAAGGAAATTGAAATTTTTCAGATGAGCAGGGAAGACAGAATTTTTGGTGAAGAGTTGAAGGACATCAGAACCATGCAACGAGCAGATGGTAAGTCAGGTAAGATTATGGATAGTTTAGAAACCGAATTAGCAGAGTCAGAATATAGTCAGCATTTTCAGATTTATCAGGGGTTATTATTTAAGAAAGTAGTAGGGGGTGAGCGTGATTGGAAAATAGTTATGCCAGAGGGGTTAGTTGATAAGATTATTTGGGATTGTCATTTAAGATATGGTCATTTCGGGGCAAAGAAGTGTGTTAATGTTTTGAAAGAGTCATGTGTTTTTAAAAATATGGAAAGAAGGGTTAGAAAATTGTTAAGGGGTTGTGATTTATATCAGAAATCAAAGGTAGTAAATTATAGAGTAGAAGGGGAGATGAATTTTATAAAAGTGAATAGACCTTTCGATTTAGTTGCGGTAGATTTGTTTGGGCCATTGCCAAAGGGTAGAGGCGGAGTGATATATATTTTTGTGATGCTTGATACTTTTTCTAAATATGTGAGATTGTATAGCGTTAAAAGAGCTACCAGTCAGGTATTGAGTGAGAAGGTGACAAAGGACTACATGATTCACGTGGGTAAGCCGAAAGTGATTTTATCAGACCATGGTCCGCAGTTCATCAGTGGGAAATGGCGTCAGACTCTAGGATGGGAAGGGATCATCACGAAACATACGGCTGTGTACCATCCCCAGTCCAACCAGGCTGAGCGTGTAATGAGAGAGATAGGCAGGATCTTTAGAGCCTATTGTCACGCTAAACACAGCGAGTGGCCGTTGTATGTCCGAAGAGTTAGAGACTTGGCTGAACAGTACCACCCACGAGTCCACCGGCTATACACCTCACGAGTTGATCAAAGGAACACGCCCCCCGAGAATTTTGGAGCAGTTGTTTGATTACCCACCTGAGAGTGAGAAAGCGGATGTGAGTATAAAAATCAGGTTGGCAAATGAGAGTTTATTAAGTAAAGGAGAACAAAGAAAACGTAGGCACGACGCAAAAGGTAAGTGGATGAAGTACGAAGTAGGACAATTGGTATTGGTGAGGAGACATGATTTGTCGAGCGCTCAGGACAAGGAGATTAAGAAATTTTTCTTACTCTATGAAGGACCGTATGAGGTAATAGAAGTTAAGATGAAGAATTCGTATGTATTACAGAACAGAGAGACAATGGAGATAGTAGGGACACACAATGCTACAAATTTGAAATTGTATTGGTCATCATAGGAATTTTACCAGGATTGTTATTAATTATTATTGAGTGAATAAAATTTAATCTGATTTTATATGTTTACAGAAGGGAGTCTCCCCCATTTTCGGGCGGTCACGATCTTACCAGTCCTGGCCGTGGAATTCGGAACTCGGAGGCGGGCCATGGTTGGAGGATCTTCCTTCGGGCGGTGAACGCAACGATGGTCCGGCTCCACCAAAATTGGTTAAAATTAGAAAACTCACAACACTTTGAACGGGGAGGGGGACCCATAGTTTCGTGGAAAGGTAGTATATATATATATTTTTTTTCTTCTTTCCTCTTTTCACGAAATATTTTAGTTTTATTTTAGAAATTGTAAAATGAAACAACCAAAAATTTGGAATTTGAATACTTAAATTTTCAAATAATTGTTTTCCCTCAGAAAACAACACAAATGTATTTTATTTTGATGTAACTGTATAAGATGATTCATTGTGGTACTTATTATTTTGTCAGAAAGAAAATGTTAGTGAAAAGTGAAAGATTGGACTTGCAGAAGTGTCTATGTGAAAACTTTTAAAAAGTAAATAAAAGAACTTGTTATTATACAAGATTAAAGGGTAATTTTGGGGGGTAGATTGGTGCTTAATGAAGTGATGAAACAATGGAGTGTTGAACTGCGTATGTAGAAAGTTTAGTTCAATTGTTAATTAATTAGTTAGCTATTAAGTGGCTACTGCGGGGGTTGCCTGTGCTCTCGCAAGTAGCAAAATGGGTTGGGGGTAACAGTGAGTGTTACCTCCATCGGAGGCCAAAATGGCGATAAATGTGCGGCACACCTTATCCGTGTAAAATAAAGTTTACACACTGCTAAATGACAGTGTCGCACATAATAGTGATGATTGAAACAGGCAGTGAAATGAAGTTTAGATTTCCTCGACTTTTCGGGCGGTTACTGCCTTACCAGCACTAACCGTGGTTTTGGCTAGCGGCCAGCTATGGTCATATCAAGTCCCTTGACCATAGCTGACTTGAAATTGGTATATATTAGAAATTCATTGGGGGGTGACAATTAGAGGAAATCTCCCGGAACTATGGAACAGCGGCTGCCACTCTGCCCGCCTTGGGGTAGCAAGACAGGTGGTAGATCCGTCTTAAGGGTGTATCATTATATAACAAGAACATGATGATGTTCAGTACGTTTAAAACTTAATAGCGGAAGCAGAGACACGGAGAGGTAAAACCTGCTCCAAAATATACAGTCTTTGTGGAAGCGAATGGGCGCCACAGTCCACCATAATCTGAAATAGTGTGTGTGGCTGGGAGGTGACGCAAAGGAGTCACGAATGTAAATTTTAATAACATAACATTTTTTTTATTCAAAGTTGGATCCAATAAAACTGCTTATGCTCTGTTCAATTAACTAGCTGGTCAGATATGTAATATAAGGTGTTCATTACATGCTATGATTTTAAATGTATTATTTTATTGTTGTATGTTAGGTATAGGCATTGATAAGAATATGTGTTTTCATGATATGTGTATGCTTTAAATTAAGCCAATAATTAAACGCCTGGCAGGCAATTAACGTAATAGAAGTGAGGATGGATAAATAAATATATATATTTCATATAAGTTGTTCAAATTTGAGATGTGTTTTCATTATGTTAGGATATCAGTTGATCAGCAATAAGATGTCACTGGTATATTGGTTATAAATGTTCCAAGTTATTAATGTTCAATGAAATGTTTGCAATGTATTACAGACGTTTTAATGTAATGATAAAAAATAATTTGATAATGAGAAATGAAGTAACGATTTGTGAAAGCAAATAAAAGATAGTTTTGGGTGATAAATATTTTATGTGACATATAGATCTTTCAAAGTTAAAGTTGAATTAGTAGAGATGATATAAGGTAATGTTGTTTTGAGTTTATACATGTTATAGTATTTTGAGAAGTATTGATGTTGACACAATAGTAGTGAGTATATGTAGAGATGAGTAATGTGAATGAGATATAAACATATCTGTTGATGATATTTTGTAGTAAGGGTGAGGTGGTAAGGTGTGAGCAACGTGTGGCGTTGTGGCGAGAATAGAGTTGTTCGCGTGAGTGTTTGCCGATATTTTGGAGGGGCATTGGCTCGTATGGTTATAGCCAGGTAGGGAACACACATCCTAGTACAAAGATGAGCGGTGCCAGGGGTAAATTGAATTTAGAGTGTTTTGATAGATATTTTTATAGAGAGGGGTGTCATGTAGTAAAAGTTAATAGTAGAGTCAGGGGAATAAAGATTATATATGTATACAGATCTAGTAGTACAGTCAATGAGAATAAATAGTTCAAATCACCCACAGTAGAATAAAGTAAGATTGTCAAATAGAGAGAGTGATTTATGATAAAGATATAAAATTTTCATTTTGTAAAGCCAGTGACAGAATTGTGATAAAATTGGAGAATAATATAAAATTAAGGTGTTTATTTTCATAATTTAATTTTCATAATAATTTAAATGTCAATTTGTTTATTATTTATATTAATATTTTGTTCATTTTAAATATTTTATTTTATTATGTTTTGTGCTTTGAGTTAGATTGTTACAGATGTTTAATGTAGGTGCAGAGAGTATACATAACATATGTAGGTCAAGGGTTTTGGACTTCACCTAGTTTCGATCAGCTGATGAGGTCATACACCTACTGAGCTTGTATAGTAGGAAGGCAATTTTATTTGTTTGTTTAATTAATTCGAACCAATATTTAAATAATTTTGCATATGAGGGAAACATTTAAAATAAATTTAAATTTTTTTTTTGAATTTTAAAATTTTTGAAAATTTTAATTTTTTTTGAAAAAAAAAAAACTTGATTTTTCGCCTGCCAGCGAATGAATATTTTAGATAATGATTATTTTATTATGTGTGCATTAACCATGTTTATTTTATTGTATTGCATTGTATTGGTAGACTATAAGTGGTTCTCATGTTAGAGTAAGGATGTGTTTAGATTAGTAGAAATGTCTAGGTTAAGTCATTTGAAACAAAAATTAGAAAAACAAGGAAGAGAATTTTTTTGATAAAATATTATTTTTTTTGAATTTTGAATTTTTTTTTTAAATTTTTAATAAATTTTAAAAGAAATTTTTTATTTTAATGTGATATGGCAACATGTAATGTTAGTGTGTGTGAGCCCAGTATCTGCTAAAGGCAGCCCAGCTTGCATAAAAGAGGGAACACATCGGTGGAGGATCTGGAATAATCTGAGCCAGGGATTGAGGATTTTTGGGGGTAGCATGTTAAAAGGCGAGGTGCGCCGTGGTACGAGTCTGCTCGATTTCTCGGTGTTGGGATCTCTTACGGAGAAGTCCAGTGATCTCGTTCAGATGAGTCCATGGTCGCTGAGCTAGGGGGGTCGTGTACCCATGCAGACTAAGAACAAGGGGGTTGTTGGCACTAGTTCCTCACCGGTCCTCTTCGGGTTTTATCGATGAGATTTCTTCTGTCGTGAACAGCAGAATTCTCATCGAGGGGGTATTGTAGCGGGTCACTTTTTGGGTGTTTTTATTTTTAACAGTTTGGAATAATTATATTTTTATTTCTTTCATTTTGGGCGGGCTTGTCAAAAGTTATGAAAATTATTGTGCAACGTTATGTCCATTACTACAGAACTCATGGCCAGTAGAACAGTTTGAAACAAAGCAGTAAGACGCAGTTGTTGTCGAGGAATGCGGCAAAGAATTCGCGCCACCCTAAAAATTCGCAGAACTCTGTACATGTGTTTCGACGCCCGTACGCAACCCAGCCGGGCGGGGCTCGGGAGTGACGCTGTGAAAAACACCAAAGTTGAGGCAAACATGGCGATGGGACGAAAAGTTAGTAGCTCCAAGTGACCGGCTACCGGAAACACAGTTAAACCACGCCTACTGCTAGTGACATTAATATCAAAGATGCCAATATCGTCCTCTGGTACCACACATATACCAGCTATAGTCCATGCATAGAGCTCATAAGTAACAGCAAATCAGCATGAGCGACTAAAACCTGGTGGCATTGAATCGCCGCTTCCGCCAGCTCAATCAAGCACATTGCCGAGTTCCACTATTGTTGCCGGCCGGCAATGAGCTGAGTAAGCTCTCTTCAAAGTTATTTTTTCAGTTTTCCCCGTAAAGAGTGTAATAACAGTAGAAAAAGTTGGTGACCGACATCAATCCAGAATGAAGCAATAAGTAAAGTATTTTAGGACATTGTGAAGTCAAACATTTACTAAAAACGATGAGTGCGCGCGCGAACACGTGGCCGGGGGTTCAAGTTAAGGGCTGGGAATTTTATTCTAAATGTTAATGGGTTAAATAAATTTTGTGTGTGTTTGTATGGGTGAAATATTGCAGGCTGGGCAGTCTGAATGAAATAGATTAAGGTAAGCTAGTAGAATAAGATAAAATATGTAACGAATCACCAGACAAAGAAGAAATTATTACGAAGTTATTTTATATACAAAAGCATGGTAAAATTTGTGGAAATTTAAATGATTTAAAAAATAAAATTAAAAGGTAAATTCTCTTCATTCAAAATGTGTCAGAATAATTATTTCGTAACCTCACACTGTTTCTGATCTCGCTTATAGAACTCTGGGGGGACCCTTAGGAATAACGGTGAGTACAACAAGTGAATTAAATTATATAAATAAGTGAGTTTTTATACAACTCACAGAGATGTCTTGCACTAAATTTAATGGCATTATTTTCACAAAACATTGAGTAAAAATTACTGTATGTTGATATGCAGTATGTGTCACCATTTTGTTATATAGAGGTATGAATACGTTAAATAGAGGTAAAATATACATAGTTTTATTACAACGTCACGGTGCAGTAAAAAAATTTGTAAAATCGAGGTTTTCGTAATATCGAGGTTCGTTATTAAGAGGTTTGACTGTACTTTTTTTTGTTAATTGAATTACCAGTCTCTGTAATTCCAACTTTGTCATTTTTACTTGCTCAACTGGTACTTGTCGTGTTTTGGTACTGTACGAGGCCTTTCAGTGTTTCCACCATTTTCAAATCTTAAACCATGACCTCATGGTGGAAATACTGAAAGGCCTTGTCCGGAATATGATAAGTAGCAGTTCAGCAAGTAAACACGACAAAGTCGGTAAAAGTAATTATACACATTTAGGCCTATAATACACACTATTGTTATGATGGTCGGATGGATCATCATGATGTACAGTGGAAACAGAATAACTGACTTCAGATGAAGCCGTTAATTACAACTTTAATTACAGTTAGAAATACTGTAATTAAACATGACACTCATAAACAAGACACTCATACAATTCTTCAAATTAAAGACTGACCCCTCTCCACACACAATAAATTTGACCTTATTACAGTTTTATACATGCATAATAGTCATTTTTTGCCAAACCACAAATCACAATAACAATCACTCTGAAATGCACTCATTAGTACAAAACTGAAGTTGGCTGGCCCCTGACCCTGACTGAGATTCGAGAATAATTTTCAATTTTTCTGGGCGATGTGTCAAGAATAAATTGGACAGTCACAGACACTGGAACATACTAGAAACTTGTACAATGCTTGCACTGGAATGTCGACCTTGTGCAATGGTGGTAGAATAAATCAACAAACATCTGGAATGCATGTCTGGAACAAACTCGACTGCTGCCACATGTGAAGTGCCACGTAGTTTGTCTATTTCAACTACTCCTTATGCCACGTAGTTTGTCTATCTGCTATCTCCTTATGCCCATTTGTTCTGAACTGGCAAACAATATCTGCAGTAATACTTTGCCAGGCAGGTCTACTAGTGTAAGACCTTGAATTTCTTCTGTCTTTATAATTGTAACCGATAAACAACATAACCGATTCTCGTTTTCACAGTGTAAGGGTCTTCCAAATTACCTTGAAGGTTTGGGGAGCAACCATGATGGGACTTTGGGTTGTACAACCAAATCTGGTCTTCTTCTTTGAAACCTATGCTAGTCTATGAACATCATACTGCATTTTCATTTTGTAATGGGTTATCTTCACCTGTCCTCTTATCAAACCATTTCTTGAAGTTGGTTCTTTAATTGCGAAGAATAATTCTGTGGCTCTTGGAGCTACTCTGGTGACCCAAACTTTGAAGAATATACACTGAAAGACATTTCTCTCTTCCAAACACTAGTTCTGCTGGAGTCATACCAGTTGTGTAGTAAACTGATGACTTATATGCCATTAGGAATATGGTATATGCTAATCCCAGTCTGGTTCACGTCAACAACCTTTGACAGATGCTCTTCAAGTGTTCTATTGAACCTCTCAACCATTCAATCTGACTGAGGATGGAGTGGTGTTGTCCAGGCCTTTTGAATAGCAAATAGCCAACAAAATTCTTTAAAAATTACTCATTCAAAATTCCTCTTTCCTTGATCAGTATGGATTACCACAGGGATTCCATAATGACAACAGACGTGACTTAATGCCTTTGCCACAAAGATAACCTTGTGATCTAGACTGCATAAGCTTCCATTCACTTAGTAAAATAGTGTTACGAGAAGCCTACAAAACAACCCAGAACATTCTCCACTCCCCCCATCCAGTCTGGCAGGTCTTGCCCAGTCAAGGCCGCGTTCAAATTTGTTCTAGACTCGTCAAGAAGCCACTTGAGATACGCATTAGCGTCAGCATTAAGTGCCATGCGCGACCTATAAAAGCAGAGCGTCTGGCATTGTCAGTTCAGTTACGTGAGCGATTTTTGTTAGCGTGGATCGAGTGTTTGTTGAAGTGAAGAATTATTGTGTTAATACAATTGTGTTTTATATTAGTTGACATTTTTATTGCGTGTGTACAATTTTTATTTGATTTGTTGTAAGAGATTATCTTCTTGATTACAAACTGTTTAAATGTGATAATTAAAGCTGGTGATTAGTGACTTAATTGGCATCTTGTATTTTGTTTTCCACTGTACCATACGACGATAAGTAGACCGTCGTAACAGTGGTGTCAGAAGTGGGATAGAACAGTTAACAGTGGACACTTGTACAAGACAGTGTAATTTCTAATTAATTGGTAAACAATGGATGCCAGTCAGATGATAGAAAATTTACAGGTGCTGCTGTTGCAAACAGAGAAACAACAGGATGAGAAACGTGGGCAGGAGGCGGAAGAAGCAGAAAAACTACAGAATGAAAAAGAAGAGAGACAGAAAACCCTTCTCCTGGAAACACAAGAACGTCAGAAACCATTACTGCTGGAAACAGAAGAAAGACAAAAAGCAATGTTACTCGAGTCAGAAGGACGACAGGCAGAGGAACATAAGTGCAAAACAGAAGACATCAAAGTGCTAATACAGGAGCAAAAGCAGATTGAAGAACAAACCGCTGCAGAGTTGGGTCTATTATGAGGTGAGCTTAATAGTCAAATTACAGTGAAACTTCGATTAACCATCAGGGTCGGGACTGGGACTGTGACGGTTAATCGAATACACGGATAACAGAAAAATCTTAAACAACCCACCCCCATCCATTGCATATGAACGAATGATAAAAAATGCACGTTTACTAACTGGAAATACACTGTACATACATGTATTTTATTTTACAGAAACAAACAATATACAATTTACATTAAGTACAGTATATGTAGTACAACATATGTACTGTACATATTGTTACATAAACTTACGCTCCAGACGTACAGTACATACATATTCAAATTTTAAAATAGTCTGTAATTTTCTTTTGTTGCTTCGAGGCTCGTGCTTTCTGAGCAGCAATGTTGTAGGAGAAGTATCTGCGTTGTGTTTGCCTCTTCTTGCCCCTCGAACCACTCAATGCATTTTGATAACATTGTTTCTGCTTCTGTATGGCTTAACGTAGTTTTTTCATTCAAAATATAACACTCGTCTTCGTCAATTTCTTCTTCTTCGTTGTCAATTACACTGGAAACAAGTTCATCGTCGTTCAAAATGTCAAAGTCTCCGTTCAATTTGTCACATCCCAACCACTCTGTTACTTCTGCTGGGGCGTTATGTCTTCAGTATTCGGTACATTATTGCACAGTTGCACAATTTTGTCGACACTAACATTCCCAGTTTCCTTAGGTTCGCCATCATTAGCTTCAGGCCATAGTTTATTCCACCCATTTTTAAGATTTGACACTTGAAGATCATCCCATGCAGCAGCAACATTGAAAATTGCATCTTTTATGTTGTACGTTTTCCAAAACTCTTTTACAGACATTTCATCTTCAGATGAAATCAAACTTCCAATAAAAGCTTTCCTATAACGACGTTTCATGTTTTTGATTATGCCCTGGTCCATAGGCTGGATTAGTGGTGTTGTGTTTGCCGGAAGGAAGAGGCATGTTATTTTGCCATCGTCACTTTTAATTCCGCAAGTGGGATGTGCTGGAGCATTGTCCATTAGAAGCAATGCTTCCTGTGGTAACTGCATTTCAGCCAAATGAGCTCTAACTTGTGGCACAAACACTTTGAGGAACCAATCGGAAAAAATATCTTGAGATATCCAAGCACTCTTTTGAGCGTAATAGGCAGCAGGCAATGCGTTCAAATTAAAAATTTTGAATGCACGAGGTGTTTTTGCTTTTCCAATCACAAGCAGGGGTAACCTGTGATTGCCAGTGGCATTTGCACAAACCATTAAAGTGATCCGATCTTTTCGGACTTTAAAAACCCGGGGCTGATCGTCTCCGAAAGTGATGCCAATGTCTTTTGTGGTAAAGCTTTCCAACTGAGCCCGGTTTCGTCGCAATTGTACACTTGTTTCCTAACGAGGTTTAATTTGGCCACTTTCTCTTTAAATTGTTCTCTGTACTCAGCAATAACTGCACTATTTGCAATAAGTTTTTCACCATTAATGTCAAGTTTCCGAATGCCATGGCAACACTTAAACTTATCGAGCCATCCTATGCTTGCTTTAAAATTAGGATCTCCGTCAAGTTTTTTGTTCATTTCAACCGCCTTGGCCATTATTACGGGGCCTGAAAGTGGGATTCCTTAACTCCGTGCTTGTATAAACCATTGATACATAACAGTGTCCAGTTGGTCATATTTTGCTGATTTCATGGTTTTACGAGTCTTAGGATCTCCATCGATGTTTTGCATTTTTGAAACATGTTGTTCTATTTTTTCAGCATCGTGTTAAAGTCTTTCACTGTGGTTCTTCCAACGCCGTAAATGAGAGCAATACTAGTGGGAGTTTCACCTTTTTTCAAAAGTTTAATAATCTCAATTTTCTGGTTGAGATCTAACACGGCCCGTTTATGCTTTTTAGCCATTTTTTAGCTGTTGCACAAAAACAAAAAAGAAAAGAAACCTTAACAACAAAACTTACTGGTGTGAATGTCACTATCGTATGCCGAAAAAGTTA
Organism: Magicicada septendecula; assembly: GCA_034769895.1. Lineage (NCBI taxonomy): Eukaryota > Metazoa > Arthropoda > Insecta > Hemiptera > Cicadidae > Magicicada > Magicicada septendecula. The sequence goes on along the minus strand of CM068375.1, from coordinate 116,644,425 downwards.
AGCCACTATGCAAAAAATAACGTACAGCACTGAGCACAACAGCTTCTCAGCCACAACTGAAACTGACCACGTGTGCGATAGCTAGGTGGGCCAAGAACGTGACTCATCAATAGAACAATAGTGAGCCACTCCGGCACCTCCGCCGCTCAGCAGTAAAGCGAGGATGATTTTTCGCGGCAATCTGGTTACTGTACATAGAGTACGGTACGGACTGACAGTTAACTGAAACTGACGGTTAAAAGAGTGATGGTTAACAGAAACTGACGATTAAAAGAGTGACGGTTAATCGAAGTTTCATTGTACAAGAATATCGGATGTAGAAGAATTCATGTCAAATAGAATAGCTGAAGTAGAAAAATCTGTCACGAGTGTAGAAAAAACTATGTCAACAAAAATAGAAGACTCGGTGACAAACATAAGAGAACAAATTAAAAATGAAGTCAAGCAGTTCATGAAGACACAACAAAAAAATTTCTGAACAGACTGTACCAATGATAAAAACAGAAAAGACACAGAAAATAAGACAATAGAGAAAGTCACTTTGCCTGCAGTAGGGACAGTTCATGTCAAGGCTCCAACCTTTGACGGAAGCAGTCACTGGGCAATGTACCTCCGCCAATTTGAAGCTGCTGCATGCGCAAATAATTGGACAGAGAAAGATAAGGCAGTTTCACTCGTTCTCGCATTAAAAGGGCCTGCCATATAGAAAGCCTCCCGCATTAAAAAGGGCCAGAGCTACTATAGAAAGTGCCACCTGACAGCCAGAACATCTATGACGAATTGATTAAAGCTCTAGAATTACGGTACGGTAATAAACATTTGCGAGATGTGTACTACACTCAGTTAAGAACAAGACGACAATGTTCCGGGGAAAGTCTTTAAGAGTTTGAGGCAAGTACTGACAGACTGATTAGATTGGCCTATCCTGAAGCACCAGAAGATTTTCGAATGAGGTTTCGATGCATCGGATATTGCACCGGATTGTGATGGCATCGGAGATTGTGAACTTCAGCAAATGTTACGAACGGCAAGACACCGAAATAACTCAGAAGCTCTTGTTCATGCTCTCCGTTTTGAAGCTGCCATGTCGGCGACCTATATTAATCAAAGTATCCCATCACGTTGTAGCCAAACGGATCCAATATCACAGTATCGTCATAATGGACAGAATAAAGAGACACTGTTCTAAGGCTTTCACGGCCGGTGTCAGTTGTATTAGAAGTGTTTACCGGGCTGTTTGGCCGTGGTCTATGGTTTACAGACAAGCCAAATGTTTCGACAGCACCACTGGCTGTCATCATCAGTGGAATTTGAAGAATTCGAGTCCAAGCTGAACATGGGCTGTTAAACAACAGGTCCACTTCACTGAGTCCCAGACAGCATGCTGACAATATTGTTGACGTTACGTAGTGGACAGCAATCTTTCTTTGTCACTTCATTCACCTTTTGGTAGCCTACGCAGAAATGTAGATCAGCCCTACCAGATAAGATCAAACACTTAATGAAGGCTCAATAATTCCCTCTGTCAACATGTCCTGTACTTGACCAGACATTCCTCCTGCTTAGGTAATGGAGGTCTTCAAAGAGGTTGGCATATCGGTGGTATTTCCCTGAATTTATGCAATGCTGTATGACAGATGTTTTCTCAATGACTGATCCCGAACTGCAAAAGCATCATTCACATAAAAATTCTCTGTCAGCCCTTGAGAGATTGTCAGAAGACCTGTTCAACAGCTCTTCAAGTTCACCTGGTAATTTTGAAGTGTCTGAAGCCCTGGGTTTTCATTGGATCATTCCTGCTACCTACGCACAGACAAAATTTTACCCATGTGTGTATTGCTTTATAAAATGACATCCTGGTCTACATTTCCCACTCTAACAGGCAAATTTCTGGTTACATTATGTTTTACTAAACTTCTGGCAATTAGTTATGTCAGGTGTGCTGGATGGGGTTTGAATATAAGACATTGGTTCTCCTTGATTTAAAACATGGTGATTTTTTCAGAGTTTGGTGGAATAGTTACAGCCACTTGATTAATCACATCCAAAGACTTTCTGATGTATTTGTTGTAAAGTACATTACTTCTTCTTGCCTGATTCTCAGGACATTGTTTTAGAAGTCAACTACAAACCCATATCCATCCAATGTTCACACCAAGCATTGCTTCACCCACAATGTCTGCAACGAGTACTTGGTGATCAAACTCAGGCGTATGTGTTATTCCACTTTCCCACACACTTTTACAGGCCATCCAGTACCTGTTTGCAAGGTGCAAGAACATGAAATTGGCTTGAGATAATAATAATAATGGCTTCCATGTGTACCACCGAAGTAGCTTAGGAGAAGGCAGGGTAGGCTGCCTTATGTGAGCCGTACGGCATACAAGGAAGGCAGTGTGGCCAGCACTATGCTTCAGCCGCCCATTATTATCCCCAGGATGTTATCCCAGGTACTCATTTTCAACAGGCTGAGTCAACCTGGGGCTGAAAAACGCACCTTGATTTTATGGTGCGGGCCCCGGAATCGAACCCGGGACCTCTAGATTAGTAGCCAGGTGCCATACCCACTGGCCTACTAAGCCACCCTTGGCTTGAGATTTTTCACCAAATCAGGGCACATCAGAAAAAGTGACACTGTGTCAACTGTAATAAAGGTCAGGCTTTCGTGTGAATGAATGCGTGTGGTAACTAGAAAATTCCTGTTTTTCTGAAGTGTAGAAATTCCAAGTTGTCTACGGGCTTCATTCCTCCAGTTAGTCAGTACACGCCCTATTGTACTGACTCCTGTTTGTTTCCTTGAACTATTTGTAGACTGACAATCTCTTTGTAGATGTCCACGTTTCACATATTGTAACACTCTGGCTTGCATTCTGTCTTCCCTTCTACTATGGTGCCAACTGTTGGGTCTCTGTTCCCTGTTCTCCCTCTTTACCGTTGGAATTGCAATCTCTCAGTTCTCACACTTTATGATTGGCCCAATCAGGTTCTCACTTTGTGGTGTATGTATGAGGGTAGGGTGAAAAGTCCTGGGCCTGAATAAGAAATCAACACTTTTTTGGATTCATTTGCATTTAATTTTCAACATAATCTCCATTTATCTCTATACACTTTTTCTAATGATGTTCTAAAGCAGTTATGCTAAGCCGATTTGTTGAGGTCCTCAAAGTAGCCATTTACAACATCGCTGACTTGACTGTCATCAGAATATCTTTTTCCAGTGAGCCATTTTTTGAGGTTAGAAAAGAGGTAGAAGTCTCTTGGGGCCAACTTGGATAAGTATAGTGGGTGAGGAAGCAATTCGAACTTAATTCTTTGATTTTAGCCACTGCAATAATTGATTGTGACATGATGGATTGTATTGGTGAAACTGCACATTTTTTTGTTAAATGTGGCAGTTTTTTCTTGATTTCATCATTTAAAAGGTCCAGAGGTTTGCATAGTACTTCCCAATAATTGTTTTCCCTTCTTTAAGGTAGTCAATGAAGATTACTCCACGTATGACACAAAAAATAGTCACTATAACATTACCAGCAGAAGGGATTCTTTTTGCCTTCTTTGGGGTTGCTTCACGTTTTCCAGTCCATTGTTGGGACCCAAGTCTCATCAGTGGTTATGAATCAAAAATTCGGTTGGAGTGGCGTATAGAGTGCCAAACAATCAGTTGAAAATCCTTTCAACACTGTTTTTTGTCAAATCTCAGCAAATGTGGCACCCGTCTAGCACACAGCTTCATAATACACAGATGTTCGTGTAAGATAATGTGCATAAACACACGGATGGTATAAGACATTCCATTAATATACCAACAGTCTCTGCTATTTCACTCACTTTCATTCTATGGTCTGCCAAAATGATATTGTGGATTTTCTGTGGTGTATTTGTGATGGTACAAATACTACCGTCCAGAGACATATTGTGAATATTAATGACTTTATTTGTAAATTGTATTGGGGAAAAAGCAGTATACGAGTTAGCGTCAAGGTCGTCGATCTAGCAGCGGAAGACAGCTATTTTTAGCAACATGAACTTTGAACTATATGCATTTTGAGTCACGCCACACAACGTCACGAGCCCATCCTATGATGATGTAATGATGGAATGTGTGTTGGGGTCAGCAACCCCTTAAAATCTGGCTACGTAACAGAAATTAAACAAAGGAACAAGACCACGTGATCGCCTCTCCAGCTAAGATTTTGACCAGTTTCAATCTTCCCAGTTGAATTCATACTCTTGTGCCGTACGGCCATATAAAGTCTGCGGACGAATTCTCAGGTGGGCCCACCGCCTAAAACGTACCCCAAATGTGAAGTAACAAAATTTAAAACAGTGGTTATATTATATTACTAATTTGTAAAATATATAGACTCAGTGAAATACGGAATAGTCGACTTAATGTGCGTGGATAAAAAGGCTTGGCCACTCTCGGACAAATAAACAGATAAGTAACTAGTTGGGGGGTAACTAAAATCCAAAATTATGTCCCTGTAGAAAGCTTCACTTTGTAGCCCCAAATAACTAAATTTGAGATCTCAAAAGGGGGTTTATTACATTATGAAAGTGTGTGTGTAATACAAAAGGTACTGGTTTGACATAGTAATATTTAATTTTACTTCTATATTTGTTTACATTTATAACAAGAATATTTAACCATGAAAAAGATATAAAGTTCATGTTTGTTAACATTATCTTTTGTGTGAAATCTGTAAAGAAATGAAAAAAGATAAAAAAAAGGTTTTTTTTGCTAGTGTCAATAAAATGAGATTTTCAATCAATGTGAATACGAGTTAGACTAAGTCATTTTACTTCAAAATAACCCAGTTCTGCTTTGCTTTCTGAATATGCCTTTCTGGGGGGGGGGAGAGAGAGAGAGAGAGAGAGAGAGAGAGAGAGAGAGAGAGAGAGAGAGAGAGAGAGTTGTTTGAGGTTAGTAGAAGTTATAAGTATTGTTAGAAAGAATAAAGGTTGAGAGTTAATAAAATAAAGAACTTACCTTATGACGAAAACAGTACAGCGGTGGTGAATGATGATAACGTTGATAATTACCATATTTTCGCGTGTACCACACCCAGCTTTTTTACCAAAAAATATTTCGTAGAAATGGGGTGCGAGTGTTACATGAGGAAACTAACTTGCCAGTCTTCATCAGAGTGGTCAATGACCTTATGCTAATGCAATTCCTATTCAAACCTCAGTTACTACTATGTATCATACATCGGGCGGATATTGACCTTGACTAAATCATTGCACAGACAACACTTTCAACCTCCACTGCAAAATAGCAGGTAGCATTAACAGGTAGTCTACTGTTAAAATTCGGTTCGTTCTGTACTGGTTTGTGAAAACGTAAGCTGTGTTTTGAAGTGTTTTACGGTATTCACCAAATGTTTATTGTGTTATTTACGTTATTTAATATCGAATTTACGGCAATCGTAATTACTACGGTATATCGTACTGTATCATATCATTTTAAACAATTTATCTTCATTTGTGTTTTGTGTTCTTTTAATTTATCAAGGTGTTGTTTCGTTTTACAATGGAATGTGGGAAAAGATAGCATTCTTTACTGCCGGAGAGAAGTTAAAAATTATAAACGAAGCAGAGGTAATAGGAAATAGAGCAGTGGGTCGAATATACGACGTGCCGGAATCGTGTATCAGAGACTGGCATAAGAAAAAAGAAAAATTAATGGAAGCTCCTTTACAGAAAAGAGCTTTTTGAGGTAAAGCTGCAAAATATCCTCAACTAGAAGTTAAACTTACAGCCTTTATAGATGATAAGCGTCAATATGGTTATGCTGTTTCCACAGAAATGTGCCAAATAGAGGTAATTAAGACTGCGAAGGAGCTGAATATTAACATAAATGAGTTTAAAGCAAGCAGGGGATGGCTTCAAAGGTTTTTTAAAAGAAGTAACCTTTCTGTTCGACAGAAAACAAAGATATCTCAACGTTTACCAGAGGTGTACACTGATAAACTCTTGTGTTTTCAGCATTACATAATTCAGTTAAGAAAACTGAACAATTATCCACTATGCCAGATCGGTAACGCAGATCAAACTCCAGTTTATTTCGAGATGCCTGTGGATACGACAGTAAATAAAGTTGGTGACAAAACTGTAAAAATTCGTACAGCTGGTTGCGAGAAACAATGGTGCACTGTAATGCTTACTGTGTTAGCCGATGGAAAGAAACTGCCTCCTTATGTAATCTTGAAACGGAAAAACCTTTCAAAAAATGAAAGTTTCCCACCAGGTCTGATAATGAAAGCTCAAGAAAAAGGGTGGATGGACAATGAGTTAGTGCTTGATTGGATAAAGCGCGTTTGGAATTGGCGACCTGGAGCATTATTAAAACGCCCAGGGATGCTTGTTATGGATAGTTTTCGTGGCCATCTGACTGACGACGTTAAGAAAGTTCTATCAGAAACAAAGACTGAACAAGTGATTATTCCTGGTGGAATGACTTCAATGCTTCAGCCACTTGAAGTGTGCATAAATAAGCCCTTCAAGTGCAAGTTAAAAAAAATGTACACCCAGTGGATAAGTACTGCACCACACGAGCTGACGCCGACAGGAAGACTCCGAAGGTCATCACTGACGCTGATCTGCAGTTGGATCATCAAAGCATGGGACAGTATACCAGAAGACTTAATGAGAAGGTTCAAAAAACTGGCATTTCCAACGCCTTGGATTGCAGTGAAGACGATAAACTGTTCGTTAGTGAAGATGAGGCAGCATCTGCTTCTGATGAAGACTCCCCATTCGACAGTAGCAACGACGAATGAAAATCAGGTAAGACACTAGTAAAAAATTTTCATAAACTACATCAAACATACCGGTATCCCTTGGGTTTATAACTGTGTTCGTTTTCATTGATTTACTGTTCTAACGCACACTTAATTTTCTTTAGGTTGGCAAACCCGAATTTACAATTACGGCTGGTTGTGTAACGATTGCTGTAACCTTCGCCTCTAATTAATGTATTTAATTGTAATAAATCTTAATTGTCATTGTAATAAACATACATTTTTTACTTGTAATAAAAAATAAAACCGCAAGTTAGTGTAACAAATAAAGTAACTTGACATTTATTTCATTAGTTATTACAGTTTTTCCCTTACAATAGATATGGTAATACTATTCCAAATACCGGTATATGATTTTTTTTCACATTTTTGAATACGCGATTTTTTTTTTTTTTTTTTTTTTTTTTTTTGTAAGACCTAAAAATAAGGGGTGCGCATGTTATACGAGGGCGCGTGGTACACGAGAAAATACGGTATATTGAGTACTTACCTGTGCATAGAAGTGGGATATTAATAGCAGCTGACTCTGATAATAAGGAGATGATAAAATGCTTAATTGCGACAAATAATAATACTGACGGTGGCAGGACCAGAATTACTGATGTAGACAGGTTATATGGTAGCACAATAATGTAGGAAAACCCAGTAAATTATTATGTGGGTATAACGGAACAATTTAAAATATTAAATAATTATTATATTGATAATAACATAATAAGTTTATTGGAGAATGAAAATTGTTATGTTAAAATCAGATTAAATTTCGATGATGGTGGTTAGATTAATGAACATTAATTAGTGAATGAACATTTAATTTTATTATTATTATATACATCCACCAAAATCAGTAAAGTTTCAATTTTTTTAAATTATTGAATAAGGCCTTTTTGAAATTATTATAATTTCAACATCTGTTCACACTAAAGAATGTTGTTATTTGTGTTCATAATATCTCACTATTATTTTTAGCAAAATAATAAAAGAACATTTAATTATTTTAGTTTATGGTAATTACTTGGCTAACTTATGTAATGAGGTGTGGTAAACAATAAAATTATATGACGAAAATTGTAGATAAATTTGCATTGATGTTAAATGTATTTTGTTAAGGTTATGTACATTGTATTCTGTGTGATCGATTGATAGTTTTGATGGAATTAAATGAATTTAAATTGTTTTGAATAAAGTAATTTACAGTATTTTGAAAAGAATGGAATTGAATTAATTTGCGATGATTTAGTTAATTAAAGGTGTTGTAACAGATGAATTTTGGTAGTGAATTTAAATTTTTGATTGAGATTTGAATTGAATAATTAAAGGTTAATGATTAAAATGTTTAATAGAAAGTCAAAATTGAAGTGACAATGCAAGATAAACAGTTAAAATGTTTAATCAATAGAAATTGAAATTAAAAGTTGTGTAATGTTTATAAATTTTATTCAGATTCAAGTGTGAAAGATTTATTTTAATGTAATAATAGTAATGTTCAGTTTGATTGTTTATTATGTTGTATTATGTTGATTATGAGAAGCATAAAGTGTCTAATTGAGTAGTGTGTAATTGTGTAGAGATATAAAACATGCATTGTATGTTTTAAATGCGGTTTCCCACTTTCGGGCAGTCCCGGCCTTACCAGCCCAGACAGTGGTTTTGGTTTACAACCAGCTACGGGCAAACTTATTGTACACTGACCATAGTTGGTTACCTTTAAATTGGTGTAACATAGAAATTTAATGGGGAACAAAAGGGGAATCTAAGAATTTTGTTTTTGGAATACGGCTATGCACCTATAGCAGGGGTGGTAGACCGAATAGGGGCGTATCAATAAGTTTATTAGTAGGGGTACTAGTACCCTGAAGTTTATGTAATGCCGAAGCAAGGATGGGGGTGAAATAAAAGAAAAAAATGTTCACCCCTTCCGCCTCAGTCCTTGTGGAGGCAACTGGGCGCTACAGTCCGGGGGGGGGGGCAATAGTGTGTGTGGAAGGAGAAAGTTGATGATTATTATTAATGGGATATAATAAACCAGTTAACATAAACCAGTTAAATGGAATTATGTTGATAATATAGAATGTGTAACTGATCTTAGAATGTAACTAAATGATTTTTGTATTGCTTTGAAGAGTATTATGGAGATGATTCACAATTTTTTGAGAAAAGATATAAGTAGATAATTTGTGATGTAGTAGATTTAAATGTGTCTAAGAGGAATTTTAGTAATGAATCTAAATATTTTTGAGATGGGAATTGGGTAATGAAAGATATTTGTAATGGTGTAATGGGAAGTGGTTATTTAAATTCTGATTGGAATCAAGGAAATATTTTGAATTTGGGATAAGAATTAACGAGAGAGGGGCATACAAAATGTTGGTATTAAAAATTTAAGATGTACTAGGTTAGGTTAAGGATATATGTATGTTAGCAAGTTAAGAGAAAACCAGTGCTTCTTAACGCAAACCAGCACCGCTAAGGGGAGACCAGATCAGTTCTGGATATGGTATAATGCAAGGCCATTATTTAATATTTTGATTTGATGTTCCAGTGTCTGGTGATGATGTGGGGGCGGTCCTGTGCTGGCCCACGCGTCAGACCAGGGGCATCAAGTGCCTGACTGGCCTTGCGGTGTTGGGATCTCGAGAGGGAAGTCCAGTAAGGTCATTCAGGTGCGGCCGGAGTCACTGGACCAGGGGAGTAAGTTACCCATGAGTTTTAGTAAAATGTAAAGGGGGTTATGGTGCTATATCTGGACTGATCCCTTTAGGACGTATGTGAGTGTCAATGAGAGTTTTTATGCTTCGGCATAAAATCTCTCATTGAGGGGGTATTGTGACGGTACAAATACTACCATCCAGAGACATGTATTGTGAATATTAATGATTTTATTGGTAAATTGTATTGGGGAAAAAGCAGTATATGAGTTAGCGTTAAGGTCGTCGATCTAGCAGCGGAAGACAGCTATTTTTAGCAACATGAACTTTGAACTATATGCATTTTGAGTCACGCCACACAACGTCACGAGCCCATCCTCGTCATGATGATGTAATGAGGAATGTGTGTCGGGATCAGAAAACGCCTTAAAATCTGGCTACGTAACAGAAATCAAACAAAGGAACGAGACCACGTCATCGCCCCTCCAGCTAAGATTTTGACCAGTTTCAATCTTCCCAGTTGAATTCATACTCTTGTGCTGTACGGCCGTATAAAGTCCGCGGACGAATTCTCAGGTGGGCCCACCGCCTAAAACGTACCAAATGTGAAGTAACAAAATTTAAAACAGTGGTTATATCGTATTACTAATTTCTAAAATATGTAGACTCAGTGAAATACGGAATAGTTTATAACGTTGGGACGAAATTATAATATCGGGAACCTGGTTAATTGGCTCAGGTCAATTAAACAGGCTGCCATTATATTCACAAACTCATAACTATATGAAATATAAACAAACACTAAATAGGATCCCGTGAATTGAGGAATTTTATGACTGGGGTTTGTAGATTTATTCACTCACCTTTTTGGACCATGACATCTCTTTATTACATACTGTTTTAGCATCATAGAAGGAATTTAGTAATGTGTATACTAATGATAAAAATATTTGCGCATATTGTACAATTGTAATTAGTGTAAGTCATAGGTGAACATAGCTTGTACTGTCCTCGGATCCGAGTTGTGTGTTCCTGTATATGATATTAAAAATAATAATCTTTACTTTGTGCCATCTGAAGAATGGGCTTATTTAACTTTAGCGTGTTATACTCATTACACTTAACACATCTTATTACTTATTATGAAATTACAATTTTATGCTAATTAGGTCAGTCTTTTGTGTTTTACTTTACTCTTATGTTGTCATTTAAGTGTCTTTCATATATTAGTTAAAGTTAAGTTCTGAACCACAGAAGTAGAAATTCCGTGTCACCTGTGTGTAACATATCCTCAGCGAATTGGGGCTTCTATCTGTCGTGCAGGGTGTCTGGGAGATCTTCTGTCTATCGTGTGTTGGTGAAGTTTGGTGTCATTCTTAAAGATGAGTAGTCTGTCTCTTCTGTAGGTTCTTGCGGTCTGTTTCTTTGTGGTAACTTTCACTAGTGTTCACATTGTTGTACCGCACATATTGCTTATAGTTAACAGTTACATTCTAGAAGTGTAACATCACATTTAGGTGATATTATTTATTTATAGAGATGTCATCGCCGCACACTCAAGTCATTCACAACATTCACATCATCCGGTAATTACGTAAGTTTTACTTAGTCTACATGTTTAACATTTTCTAGCGGTCTACATAATGTGCTGTACGCTGTATCATCAGGGGAGTCTCTGATTCAACTGGACTAACTAACTATATGGGTAATGGGGCTGTCTGCGCGCGGGTATATTCTCAGCGCGAAAAGTAGTTCTTAATTATTATTAATTATTTTCCTTTAATTTGCTTACAATTTAATTACATCACTCTATACTTTTATTATTCCTTTTATGTAACGCGGGGTCGTTATGGATTTATTGAGTTTCTTAAATCTAATTTTTTATTAACTGATACATCGGCAAATCGGCATGTTACTACTGGTTTGGGGCATAGAGAAAGGGTTCTTTAGTAGGTACCTTATTAAATTATTTTAGTATTATAATTTTTTTATATAATTTTATTGTGGGATTTAGGCATATTAAATCGTCACAAGTTGACTTAATGTGCATGGATAAAAAGGCTTGGTCACTCTCGGACAAATAAACAGATAAGTAACTAGTTGGGGGGTAACTAAAATCCAAAATTATGTCCCTGTAGAAAGCTTCACTTTGTAGCCCCAAATAACTAAATTTGAGATCTCAAAAGGGGGTTTATTACATTATGAAAGTGTGTGTGTAATACAAAAGGTACTGGTTTGACATAGTAATATTTAATTTTACTTCTATATTTGTTTACATTTATAACAAAAATATTTAACCATGAAAAAGATATAAATTCTCATTTAATTTACGTTCACGTTTGTTAACACTTTTTTTGTGTGAAATCTGTAAAGAAATGAAAAAAGATAAAAAAAAAGTTTTTTTTGCTAGTGTCAATAAAATGAGGTTTTCAATCAATGTTAATACGAGGTAGACTAAGTAATTTTACTTCAAAATAACCCAGTTCTGCTTTGCTTTCTGAATACGCCCTTAAAGGACCTTGGCCTCACATTCCGGTTAAGTAATGACGTTGTATTAACAAAATCATAAGTTGGCCATATTGACTAAATGGACTCCAGTAAAGTGTATGTAACGACAGCTGTCTTGTCGTACTAGTGTTAAAGAGTTAATCATGAAAGTTTAAAAAGTTACATATTGTTACAACACAAAAAAGCCACCCCAATACCAGGGAAAAAACTATGAATCAACTATATTAAATGTGTAACTAATGAAAATAAAATGACTATGACGTGACAAATGACTATGACATGACAAATGACTATGACCCAACCCAAGTGATTGACCCAATAAAATGAAATAAAATGAGAAGGTAAATGAAAAGGAAACAAACAAAAAATAAATGAAATAAAATGAGAAGATATAAAAAGACACAAACAAATGATATAGAAAAGGAAATGAGAAATATTAAACTCAAATGATAATGAAAAAAAAATTAAATAAATAATAAATGTAAATGATAATTATTAAAATCAAATAAAGTAAAGACAACTAAAGTACACTAACCAAAGAAATAGACATTAAATGTTGTGAATAACTCTATAATGATATGAAACTTGTTAACAGTATAACTAACAATTAATAAAAAACCCAGAAGTGAGAGACAGGTAGGGAGTGAACATAATTAAGTGAGAAAAGAGAAATTAATATTAGGGAATACCCACTAGTAACACTCAAATACCATAAAAAAGTGCAAAGTGCCAGAGTAAACCCGAAATAAATATAAAACCCTACAGATCAGTATAGACACCTAAAAACAAGTGATAAACACTACAGTTTAATGGTGAAAAGTGCCACAGAGTAAGAACATTATTGTTATTAGAATTAAGAGTGATTGTAGATTAGAAAATTCAGGGAAAAAATCCCATGATGATTGAAAATATTAGTGTTACCATGGTTAGGTAGAAAAATAAAAGATATAGTAAGGATGCAAAATAATGCAAAATAAGTAAAATATCCTATGTTCAAAGGGATAATTAGTAATATAAAATAAATGGTGTGATAATGTTAGTCACCAAAATAGTTAAGAATAAACAAAATATAAACAAGATTAGCATAATAACTGTTAAAAGATCTGTTCAATTAAGTTTATGAGAAGGAATATGGCTGAAAAAAGTATACAGACTGTAAACCTATATGTTGTGTTATGTTTTATAAATCATAGTAATTAATAGACAAGTTATACAAAATGGCAATATCAATAAGTAAAAAGATAAATTCTGACAAACATAATAATACTGGAAAGGCAATTAGAAAATAATAGACAAGCCATGATTTTGTAAAGAAATGAGAACATACAATTATTATAAAACAACCCAAATCAATTCAAAAAGTAAATAAATCATTTGTAACACAAAGCAAAACATGTGTAAATATAAAATAATCTTTAGTTTGTGTAAAATAAGAAAATATAGCCAATTACTACTTAGGCCTATAAAATGCCTAACTGTATAAATCCAAAATCAACAAATTATAAGAAATTAACTATTGTATTAGAAAATCCAGGGCAAGTAACTAGTTAAGCACAATTAGAGAATCATATTAAGATGTAAAAGTTAAATTAAGAACATAAAATAAGAAAGAAATGTAATTACATAATCTTATATATTAATATGTGAAGAGAAAACTTTGTACCCCTTTTTAAGCATATTGCGCGCACGGAGGAGTGTGAGATTTGGCATAGTTAAAGTTTATATGGAGAAGGAGTGCAGAAAGCTAAAATTTATATATAATATGTGTTACAAATACATTAAATTAAATAAAATAAAACATTCATTTGCACTTGAAAATTCATTTAAACTTTTTCAAACAATGGTAATTGTTAAAAATAAAATAGTTTTGTTGCCAGGCAATAAAATTATAATTTTTTCATTTTAGTGTATGTTCATACTGCCAATGTCAAACACATAATAGTCTGTGGTCAAACAGTCGCACAGAGTAGAGATTGTCGCCAAAGAATTTTAAAATGTTGCCAACAAATAATTACTGACAGATTGACTGAATGAGCTGTGAATTTTGTGTGATTTCAAATGTTCCTTTTTCAATAGTCTGTAGAGTGTATGTCAAGGCAAAAAAGCGTTTATTTTATATTTTGTATATTAGATATCTGTGTTTTATATATTAATGTGCAGTTGAAAGTGAAATACAGCTTGCTTAATATACACCTGTTGCAAAAGGAAAATTTTGTAGCAGCAATTTGAATTGACTTACTCTCGCCTAATTGGTGGTTATTGGTGGTTTCAAAAAAGTGAGTACATTTTATTATTTTTAAATTAAACCCTGTCTAATCTTAGTTTCAGTAATTTCATTACGTTTTTTTTTTACATTCAGATATTCGCACCTACTTCCATTATGCCTTTACATAGAACATTGACGGGTCGGAGTGAGAGACAAAGAAGAAGGAATATATATTCGCATGAAAGTCAAAATGGTAATAGACCAAATGCAAATTTAAATAGTGTAAATAGTATACAAAATGATGAAATTATTTTGAGGGATACATTTAAATGCGCACTGAATGTCATTCCAAGAAATTTTAATACCTTTGATTGTGGATTAATGCATTTACAATGCAGGTTTTGCAATGCAAAACATTTCGAATCTGAGGTCACTTTAGGTGAAAGGACTGCATTCACTTCACGTTGTCATAAGAGTAAAGCAATATTACCGGCCTTAACTCAAAATGAATACTTTAAATCATTGTATGATGGACTTACTTCAAATGAACCTTCAATAAAAAGAAAGTCAAAAAATTATTTTGAAAACATTCGTAAATACAATTCATCGTTTGCTATGGTTAGCTCAGAAGCTAAAATATCGGATACAGTTACGCGTGGAGTGTATCATTTTAAAATACATGATGTTTTTTATCACAGATCAGGTCCAATGACTGCTGGATATGGTCGCTCACCATGTTATGCGCAATTATATTTTTATGATGTTGACACTGCTGTCAATTATAGATTACGTGAACACTATAATCAAACATGCAATAACAATATAATGCGCAAAATCTCTCTTGAATTGGAACGCATTAATCCTTTCGTTCGGTCACTCATTGCAATGAAAGATCATTGTCAGAGAGTTGAAAATCAAAATAAAGAAATTTGTATGCTCATTAAAGTAAATCGTGATTTAGATCTACGCTGTTATAATGATGCAGTTCAAACTGATGTAGCAGTAATATTTAGTACAGTTGATGGTGAGCCACCCTTTGAACGAAATATGGTTTCGTTTTCAAAAGTTAATGGTACCATTAAAAATATCTCCGTTTTGGATTCATCATTGGACCCTTTAGCGTATCCATTACTTTTTCCAAATGGTGATACTGGGTGGCATATCAATATTTCTCATAATGTACCAACTACATCTAATTTAAGAGCGCCCAGAAATAAATTCACCATGCTTCAGTATGCAGCCTATTGACTTGCAATTAGAGAAGATTTTAGCATGTTGCACCATTCACAGAAATTATTTCTGCAGTGGATAGTTGATATGTATGTGAGAATAGAGGGCACACGGTTACATTTCATTCGACAAAATCAAACAAGTCTTAGGTCTGAAGTTTACAACAATTTAACAGATTATTTAGAATTGAATCCCAATGCTAATAATGCTGGCCGTAGAGTAATTTTACCATCTTCATTCAATGGATCTCCAAGAAATATGTATCAGAATTATTTAGATGCAATGTCAATTGTACAACATTTTGGAAAGCCTTCTTTGTTCATTACAATGACTTGCAATCCAAGTTGGCCTGAAATAGTTAGCAATATATTGGTGTAGGTGAGTCAGCTAATTTTCGACCTGATATTGTTGTGCGTGTATTCAAGTCGAAACTGAAAGCATTAATTGAGGGCCTTACACTAAAAAAAATCTTCGGTAAAGTTGAAGCACTCATTTATACAACTGAGTTTCAAAAGAGAGGATTGCCTCATGCTCACATTTTACTCTCTTTAAATGAGCAAGATAAAATTGTTAACGCTACCGATATTGATAAAGTTGTATCTGCGGAGATTCCTAACATTCAAACACATCCTACATTACATGAATATGTTGTAAAACACATGTACATGGTCCATGCGGTATACTTAATCCAAATTCTGTATGTATGAGAGATGGAAAATGCACAAAAGATTATCCAAAACGACTTAATGAATTTACATGTGAATCATTAAATGGATATCCATTATACAGAAGGCGTGATAATGATATTAATGCTGAAGTTCGCGGTAGTTGCCTCGAGAATCATTATGTTGTACCATACAATCCATATTTACTTGCCAAATTTAATTGCCATATGAATGTTGAAGTATGCACTACAGTTAAAAGTGTTAAATACATTTATAAATACATGTATAAAGGCTATGACAGTGCATCTGTTGAATTAGGTTCAGAGAGAAATGAACCAGGTCAAGAAATACAAATTGATGAAGTTAAAAATTTTTTAAATGGCCGTTATGTCGGATCAACTGAAGCTGTATGGCGCATCTATGAATTACTAATGCATTTTCAATCACATGTCATCATTAGACTTGACATTCATTTACCGCGTAGACAGAATGTTTACTTTTGAGAAGGGCAAGAACGTTAAGCAATTTAAAATGCAAGACAAACAAAATTATTAGCATTTTTTGAATTGAATCGATCAGATCCATCAGCGCATGAATATAAGTATATTGAAATTCCTTTGCATTATGTGTGGGAAGATTCCCGAAAAAAATGGAAGAAGAGAAGGCGTGGAGGTGATAAAATCATTACACGCATATATGCAGTATCACCAAAAGACATCGAACTTTTCCATTTACAATTGCTTTTATTACATGTCTGTGGTCCAAAATCATTTAAGGATGTTAGAACATATAATGGAATTATACACACTTCTTTTGTTGAAGCAATTAATGAAGAATATCATTATTCACTTCAAATGATAATGAATGGCGCGAATGTTTAAATGAAGCAAAAGAATTACATTCACCAAAACAAATGCGAAATTTATTTGGTTACATTTGTGCATTAAATGTGCCAGCCAATGCATTGGCGTTATGGAATGAATTTAAAGTATATCTTAGTGAAGATTTTTTGAGAGATTACAACGAAGAAGTATCCTTTAACACAGCTCTATTAGAAATTGTAGATATATTGAATGTTCATAATTTGTCATGTCAAGAACTTGGTTTACCAGTTCCCACGTATTCGCAGAGAACAGACGAAGCAAATGCTATTGACCCAATAGAACAAGAGTTTCTGTTTTGTGAGCATTATGAAACTGCAAATATTGAAGAGCGTAATCTAATTGATCGTGTGATTTGTGAAGTTTTGCACCATGATACTGGATCTAATGTTTTTTGTTTAACCGCTCATGCAGGTTGTGGAAAAACATTCACACAAACAGCGATCATTCACAAATTAAATTCGCTTAATCTTAGTTGCATTGCAACAGCATTCAGTGGCATAGCTTCAACTCTATTACTTGGAAGTAGAACTTTACACAATGTGTTTAAATTGTCTATACCCATTTTGGAAAATTCTGTAGCGAATATTACCGCAAATAGTAGCTATGGACTGTAACGTGGCATTTTGGCCTACCTGAGGCAATATAAAGAAATTGGTAATGTTTAATGAAGCAAATAATATTTTTTCAACAATTGGGACAAAATGAATAAACGAAAGGTAAAATTCAGTTGTAGCGACAATAGCGACGGTGGTAGCACTGCTGTGTGACAATTTAATTTATTCATTATTAGTGAATTTATATAACGCAGGAATCGACAAGCTGGAATTGTGCCAAGGTCAACTAATGGCACACAAAACAGCGTCAACAAGTTGTGTAACTGACATCAGGCGAACGTTACATCAGCGCCTTGCATAACGAAGAATGCAGGGTGTGCCAACGCCAACACACACAGAACAAAGAGTCAGTCGGCTATGAACATCCAATAAATACGGACGCAATCTGTCTGCGCGTCCGCCGGCTCGGCGTAGTTTTCGTCGCGCCCGCATACAACAAAAATGTGAATGTATATCTATTTTAAAATACAAACAGTTCTTGACTAAATATTCATCCATAATTGCAGTAAATTGACAGTTCGGCCATAAAATGTGAAAATGCAACAGTAAACAGTGTAAACAACGCACGCCATGTGGTGAAATTCTATGCAGCATAAGCAAGGGAAGTAAACATTTCAGCAATAAATACCAATTCAAAATTATTTAAAATACTGGCATTTTTATATTTGAGCTCTTAAAATCTGTGTGTGTGTGTGTGTGTGTGTGTGTGTGTGTGTGTGTGTGTGTGTGTGTGTGTGTGTGTGTGTGTGTGTGTGTGTGTGTGTGTGTGTGTGTGTGTGTGTGTGTGTGTGTGTGTGTGTGTGTGTGTGTGTGTGTGTGTGTGTGTGTGTGTGTGTGTGTGTGTGTGTGTGTGTGTGTGTAAAAGCGCTGGTTTTCGTTATACTATAAGTAGTCGTAAGTTTATGTATATGTATTCAAATTAGTAAAACTAGTAGGGTTAGGAATCAATTATTGTTCGGAATGTTATTTCAGTAAATTTAAACCGAAAGGTGAACAGAAAATTGTCATGCTACAGCAAATAAAGTAACATTTATTTGTGCTTGCAAAACAGGTGTTTGTCATTACACTGCCAGTCGTTTTTCTCTGCCTAAGTACATCAGACGACACCCTGGTAAATATTTACATTTTTTCAGTAAAGGTAAGTGACAGATTTCAGTTTCAATAATTTAATAAAGCTCGTAACGCTTTAATGGCGCCCGAACAGGGACTTTGTAAATTAAGTTAACAAAAATTTTCAAACTGATCGAAAAATGGCAGAGAAAAGCGAGAGTGTAAATTTAGGTGAAAATGTTGTGGAGGGGTCAATTTTAAATATTACGCAAGATCATATGGTAACAACCAATGATTTTGTTGATGAAAGTGTTGAAACAGATGTAGACGAAACTGTAGTAGCGGGGGGTTGTAAAGACAAGGGGGTAAATATATTTAACCAATTAGCATTGATGATGGAGATGATGTCAGGAATGAAAACTGAGATCAAATCAGAAATAAATATCGTAAATATGAGTTTGGATGAAATGAAAACAGAAAATAATAATTTGAAAACTGAGATCAAATCAGAAAACGCTAATCTGAAAACGAGTTTGAATGAATTTAAGATAGAAATAAAATCAGAAATAAATGCTCGTAACATAGAGTTGAAAACAGAAATAAACAAACAAGACAAAAAATTAAGAGAAATAGACAATAAGTTAGAAGAACAGAATAAGACTATAAATGATGAATTCAGAAGTAACTGTGAACCAGTTGATACCATTAAAATTAATGTAACTAGTTTAGAAAATAAACAAGCAGAACATGAGCTAATGAAAGTCAGAAAAGACTTAAATGTAACCATTAATCAGATATTAACTAATGTGAGTGAGAGAGATTTATGTAGAGAGTGGTGTGCAGATAGGGAAATAGAATTGTATAAGTTGAAAAGAAATTATGATGAATTGAGAAAAATATTAGAAGTGGTGAAGATGAACCATATAAAATACTTACCTGTAGAAAGAGAGATAGAGAATTATTTTGATAATATCTTTATAAACGATAATGACTTACCTGACGTAATAGTAGAGGGATATAAGAATGAGAAAACAACTTACCTGACATTGACCAATAATACTGATGGAGACTGGACATTAATAACTGATGTTGACAAGGTTTATGAGATATTAATAGGGAATAACCCTATATATATTAATGGCATGATGAATGGAGTAAAGTTAATGGATTATTATAATTATAATAATAATAATAATAATAATAATAATAATAATAATAATAAACTGTATGTGGATAACAATGATGCATGTTACAAATATATTAGATATTTATATGACGATGGAGGCTGAACTAAAATATCAGTTGAATGGACAATTTAAATATTGTAAATTTTGGTAACGACCTTGCAGACTTGGACATATGAAGTGTGAAACAATTGAACAGTTATTGACGAATGGTTTGTAAATAATAATGTAGTGAATTCAATTGTGTGTATTATGAAATATTAGGTGTATATGTAGTAGAAAAATGTTGTGGTAATAATAATAATATTATTAATATTTTGCATTCTAAATAAATAATAAAATAATTATGAAGCCAGTAATTAATGAACTGTAATTGTTTTGATAATATTTGAAATATGTTGTATTTTAATAATCAATTGAAGTAAATAATTTGAGATGTTTAAATATTGTGATTGAATGTTATATGTTTGAATTTTTATAATTAATTTAAATTATTTTAGGAGATTTCAATTAAATAACAATTAAGAAATTCTTCCTATTGTATGACAGTCCATATGAGGTTAGCCAAGTGAAAATGGAGAATGCTTATGTTTTAGTAGATTTGCAAACTCGAGAAATAAAGGGAACTTATAATGTGACCCAATTAAAAAAGTATTATCTAGCTGAGTGATGATGGATGTATTTGTAGATATTAAAATTTTTATATTCTATTATTATAAATTATTATTATTGTTTATACACACGTTATGTATTTTATGTAAATGAAGATCAAGGTAGGGAAAGTTAAGAAAGAAATGTATGAGGTTAAAACACCACCAAGATTAGAAATGTCATGTAATATAAATTGTTAATTTTAATTTTAAAAGAATATATTATACTTGTGATTCCCCAACTTTTCGGGCGGTCACGGCCTCACCGAACCTTGACCGTGGAATTGGTTTAGCTTTAACAGCTATGGTTGGGGCACATTACGATTACGCGCTGACCATACTGGCCATAGCTGTTATCGTTGTCAAGGTGTATTTTGAAATTGATGGGGGGTGAAATTAAGGGGAATCACCAAACTAGGGAACAGCGGCTACCACTCTGCCCGCATGGGGGTACCAAAGCCAGGTGGTAGACCCGTTTAAGGGTGCATATTTATAAACAAGAATATATTGATATTCAAATGTTAAAATGTAACGCAGAAGCAAGGACACGGAGATGTCAAATTCCTCCAAAATTTCAGTCCTTGTGGACGCAACTGGACGCCACAGTCCAGGGGAGGTCATAGTGTGTGTGGCAGGGAGGTTACCCAAGGGGGGTAACGAATTAAAAAATTTTTGTTGCATTTTAGTAATGATGACTCGCTATTAATTAATTTTGGTTAAAATTTGAAAAAATAGATGCACTAGATATTTTATATATTGTGTTTATTATGTCTTATTGTGTTGATTGCATGTAGTATGTTAGGAATAAGGATTTTAAAAAATATAATAATAAGTTTTCTGTGTTCAAAGATTTTTACTAAAAATGAAATAAATTTATGATAGTTAAAATTTTCAATGAGTTATAAAAAAAAAAAAATTCGTTGAGAAACGAATTAATAAAAGTAAAGTGAGTTTAAAAGGTAATTTTATGATTTTATATACAAATTTAATGATGTAAAGTGTGTAACATTTTAAATACGAATTGTTTATTTTAAGATAATAATAACAATGTGAATTATGAATGTACTATGTTTTCTTATGTTATATTGTGTTTGTTAGTGTATGACAATTTTATGAATTTAAATATTTTAAATGCAAATTGGGGATAACAGAAATGTAATATGGTAATGGGAAATGTTTATGAGTCAGTCGTCTGTTTATTTAAATTCTGATGGGAGTCAGGGCAATAATTTTGAATTTTGGGATTTTAAAGTTAATAAGAGAAAGTAGACGGAATGAGATTAGGGAATTTTAAAAAGGGTATCATGTTGTGGTTAGGAATTTTAAACATGTTAGAAGTAAGTAAAAAACAAAACCAGTGCTTCTTAGCGCAAACCAGCACCGCTAGGGGGAAACAGATCAGTTGGGGATATGGTGTTGTATAAGGCCACTATTTGATATTTCGATTTGTTGTTTCAGTGTTTGGTGATGCTGTGGCGGCGGACCTGAGCTGACCAGCGCGTCAGAGCAGGGGCGTTAAGTATCTGTCTGACTCTACAGTGTTGGGATCTCGAGAGAGAAGTCCAGTATTGTCATTCAGGTGCGGTCACAGTCACCGGACCAAGGGTGAGTTGATTATATTTTTTGTAAACCATACAGGGGGTTGTGGCGACATATCCTGGCTGATCCCTTTAGCAAGTATGAATGTGTCAATGAGACTTTTTATGCTTCGGCATAAAATATCTCATTGAGGGGGGTATTGTAACGTGGCATTTTGGCCTACCTGAGGCAATATAAAGAAATTGGTAATGTTTAATGAAGCAAATAATATTTTTTCAACAATTGGGACAAAACGAATAAACGAAAGGTAAAATTCAGTTGTAGCGACAATAGCGACGGTGGTAGCACTGCTGTGTGACAATTTAATTTATTCATTATTAGTGAATTTATATAACGCAGGAATCGACAAGCTGGAATTGTGCCAAGGTCAACTAATGGCACACAAAACAGCGTCAACAAGTTGTGTAACTGACATCAGGCGAACGTTACATCAGCGCCTTGCATAACGAAGAATGCAGGGTGTGCCAACGCCAACACACACAGAACAAAGAGTCAGTCGGCTATGAACATCCAATAAATACGGATGCAATCTGTCTGCGCGTCCGCCGGCTCGGCGTAGTTTTCGTCGCGCCCGCATACAACAAAAATGTGAATGTATATCTATTTTAAAATACAAACAGTTCTTGACTAAATATTCATCCATAATTGCAGTAAATTGACAGTTCGGCCATAAAATGTGAAAATGCAACAGTAAACAGTGTAAACAACGCACGCCATGTGGTGAAATTCTATGCAGCATAAGCAAGGGAAGTAAACATTTCAGCAATAAATACCAATTCAAAATTATTTAAAATACTGGCATTTTTATATTTGAGCTCTTAAAATCTGTGTGTGTGTGTGTGTGTGTGTGTGTGTGTGTGTGTGTGTGTGTGTGTGTGTGTGTGTGTGTGTGTGTGTGTGTGTGTGTGTGTGTGTGTGTGTGTGTGTGTGTGTGTGTGTGTGTGTGTGTGTGTGTGTGTGTGTGTGTGTGTGTGTGTGTGTGTGTGTGTGTGTGTGTGTGTGTGTGTGTGTGTGTAAAAGCGCTGGTTTTCGTTATACTATAAGTAGTCGTAAGTTTATGTATATGTATTCAAATTAGTAAAACTAGTAGGGTTAGGAATCAATTATTGTTCGGAATGTTATTTCAGTAAATTTAAACCGAAAGGTGAACAGAAAATTGTCATGCTACAGCAAATAAAGTAACATTTATTTGTGCTTGCAAAACAGGTGTTTGTCATTACACTGCCAGTCGTTTTTCTCTGCCTAAGTACATCAGACGACACCCTGGTAAATATTTAAATTTATTCAGTAAAGGTAAGTGACAGATTTGTTTCAATAATTTAATAAAGCTCGTAACGCTTTAGGACGTTACATAAATTCATCATCATTGATAATTATTGATGAAATATCTATGTGCCCACTGCAAGTGTTGAAAATCATAGATAGATTATTGCAGGATCTATGCGATGAAAATGATAAACATAAACCATTTGGAGTGAAAATGATACTTCTGTGCGGTGATTTTCGGCAAATCTTACCAGTTGTCCCACATGGATCACGTGCAACTTTAATTGAAAATTGTGTCACGAGTTGGCAAAAATTTGTTTATTTTCATAAAGTAACGTTTACTCAAAATATGAGAGCCTTACCAAGTGAAATAGAATTTGTCGAATTCTTGAAAAAAATTGGTAATGATGAAGCCCCACAATTCCCTCAGTTTGGTGAAAATATTATTGAAATACCTCAGCAATTAATAGGAGATGAAAATAATATTATTAATGAGGTGTATGGAAATATTTCCGAAAACATACTCTCAGATAACATATTGAAGTCAGTTATTTTAGCACCTAAAAATGATGATTGTACTTTTATTAATACTGATATACTTAATCGAATACCAGGTGAACAGAAAACATATCATAGCAACGACAAAATAATTTGTGATGATGACAATGAAATCAATAACTATCCAGTAGAGTTTTTGAATTCTTTGACTATTAGTGGTTTGCCATCACATAAGTTAGTATTGAAAGTTAATTCCATCGTTTTACTGATCAGAAACTTAAATACAAAGGAAGCATTAGTCAATGGAACAAGAATGCGCATCCAGTGTATGCATCGTAATGCTATTGATTGCGAAGTTTTAACTGGAACCGCACGCAATAAGAGAATTTTGATTCCACGTATAAATTTAACATATTCCGGTACTGTTTACCATTTAACTTTCAAAGAACTCAATTTCCAATTATACCTGCATTTGCGATGACAATAAATAAGTCTCAAGGACAAACATTCAAAAAAATTGGAATTTTATTGAGGCAGCCAGTTTTTACACATGGTCAATTGTACGTCGCAGCAAGTAGAGTTCGATCATTCGATGGTTTGAGATTTTATATTTCCGAATATAATGGCCAAGGGCATTTAGCAAATGATGAAAGAGTTTTTACAAAAAACATCGTTTACACAGAAGTTCTGAATCATTAAACTCACTTTCAAATTATTTTAAGTTCAATGGACAACATTTATTTTTTTAACCGCCCGGTTTTTTTGATTTAATGAAAAATATGAAAAAATACGAAGCACGTATTTTTTATTTCATTTTTTATTTTGTATTAATTTTTTATTTAAATTTTATATAATTCGAAAAAGATAGGCAAAATAACTGTGTAGCCTTGGCGAAACCTGGTCAGGATGGCAATAAAAAAAACCCAAGGAAATGTCAAAAAAAGCGTTATTGCTTTTTAAATATGGCTTAGCCAAGCTAAACCTCATTTTTCCTATCTTTCATATTTTTCAAATAACTCGAAAATTATTGCATAGAAAAAAAAATTAAAAAATTATATAAGCTTTGTAGCAGAAACACTTCAAACTGTTTTCGAATTTTGTACCTTACCAAAAATGAAATGTAATCCACTGGAATTGAAAACAATGTATCTATGAATGTCAAGTCTCATTTTTATTAGCGTTTATTTGATTCAATAATAACATGAAAAAATTAAAACTGACAATGAATTATATCAAAAAATAAATACGAATACAAGCTGTAATTGTTTTTTTCAACTGTTACTAACATTAAATTTTAAATTTCATAGGTATTGCAGGGATTTAAGGCAAACAACACACGCTAATGACGCATTTGTACACGCTCGCAGCTGACGTAATAGAACAAAATTCAAAAAAATTATATGCAATGATTATAGAGGTATACTCTTTGACAAAAGAACCTCAATAACGTTCAAACTTAAAAATTTAATGAATTACGGTCGAATTTCGACCACTGGGCGACCACTAGTATTAACATTATTGTCAAAACATTAATACATAAACAAACCCAGCTTTGTGGGATGTCAAAATGATCTTTGAAAGAAAATAGCAACAGTTGTGATAATATCTCATACATAGATAAGAAGACAGAAGAATAATAGCAATCAGAAGATATTTAGTCATTTTGAATAAAAATTCAAATATCATAACAATAGACTTAAATTATGAACAGCCAATGAGAGACAGACAGTTGCCATAACAACCGAATGTTATTTATTATTATTCCGTTAGAAACTGTTAGTTCATTATTGAAGCTCAAGACGAATAGACGCCAACCCGTAATCGACTCAATTTTAATTTAAATCAGTATAAAAGTAATCAAAATTAATGACATGAAGAAACAAGAAGTCTGATGAGGAATTAGTCCATCCAACCGAGGCCAAAGACCAGATTATGTGACAGTACATAAAGGCCTGTTATCATAATTATGGGATTAAGGGATTTCGTATTGTATTTTTATTATATTTATGAATGTCAACCATGGTTAGGTCAGTTTTACCCATGTCCAAAGAAACAACGCATATTCAACAAGAGGGGAATGATTCCAAGGTCACCAGGGGACGGGCGAAATCGAACATGTATAATGGCGGTGTATGTGAAGACGAACTCTAAATATGAAATTTCATTGGTCCACAAGGCTGTGTCGTCATTAATAAACGCTAATGACATAACACCAAGAACGTACAAACCAGGGCATTGGCCGTAGAAACAAAAGACGGTGACGTCATATACACTACTACTTACGCAGATTTTGCGTATAACCTGTTCTCAGTCCATTACAGCACATCACAGTGTTAACACGCTAAAATTGTTGCTGGCACAGTTTGCCAGTAGAAGTGTTTATTAATTAGTCTGAAATGTGATTAACAATAACTATTATGTACCATTGCTAGCTGCTACCTAACATGACAAAGTAAATTCAGTGTAACGAAAAGAACAGACTAGATTATGAAAGGCGCCGAACATCTGGCTCTAACTGGAGGACTTCTGAAGGGAGACAGCAATCACAACTCAGGAAAGTTTCAACTTAATTAACCATTATTCTTTTGGCAAAAATGAGCTCTAAATTCTAAAGTATAATTTACAAGAAGGTACCAATGAATAACATGGGGGTAAAGAGTGTGTGTGTGTGTGTGTGCGTAAGAATATGTCTGTACTTATAAATTATGAATAAGTAAATCGAGGCATTGGTTTCTGTCTTTTATAAATGGATAAACCATAGAGAGAGAACTGCAGTCTCTTTGAAATATTTTGTAACAAATCAAGTATACAATCAAATCACGAAATAAGAGAAAATAAGTAATTATTAATAAAGCGGAAATACATGTAGAAATCATTTTGTTTGTGATGGTAAGGCGCCATCTTTGTTTTTCTTGTAAATGTAATTAATGAAAAGATAGAGTATTAAACAAATCATATGTCAACACAAACGTTATTAAAATTATTATTTCGAAAACCTCTACTGTTTCTGAATCTCGCTGAGAAAAAGAATCCTGGCCCTTAGAGATTATTCATGTGGCGAATAAACCATGTGCTCGAACCGGAAGTACTTACGGACCAGTCGGTAAGTACATGTGCTTTATTTAATATTAGTAGAAATATAAATAAAAATATAAAAAGGGAGGAAAGCAACAATTGGCCCCCGAACGGTGACTTTATATAAAATTATTTTATATAAAATAAGCCAGATTCAGAAACAACGGGAGTGGCGAAATAATTCATAACGTAAAAAGTGAGAGGTTATGTAGGTTATGTTGACAAAATAAAAACATATAAACGACAATTGCAATCAAATAGTTATTTTAGTGTTAGAACAAAATTTTATTAAAATGGCAGAAAATAACGAAAGCGTAGAGATGAACAACACAGATACAGAATCGATTATATTGAACGAAATAAGTCCCAATTCGACACCTATAGCAATCAATAATAAGGTGTCATTGGAAGACTTATTTATATTAATAAAAACACAAAATAACCAATTTCAATTATTAAGAGAACAGATTGATGAAAAATTTGACGAAAAATTTAACCAGCAGAATATTTAATTCGATGACAAATTTAACCAGCAGAATGTTAAATTTAATGTAAAGTTTGACAGTTCTGATACCAAATTAAACGAACTAAAGAAACAAAGTAATTTGCAAAATGTAAAATTAAATCAAGTAGAGGAGAAATTTGAAGAATTAAAAAATGAAATGCGCAGACGAAATTTTAATGTTGACTGGAGTCAGAGAATTTGATAAAAATATACAGGAGTGTTGAAAAATGGAAGGATTTATCTGTCTTAAATCTTGTTTTTTTTTTCTTGTTATTTGAAAACTTATGAGTTAAGAAAACCAATGCATCTAAGGGGAGACATATCAGTTGCGGATCTGGAGATAGATAAGGCCACTATTTTAAAATTTTGTATTGCATGTTTCAGAGTTTTGTGGTGTTGTGACCGCGGTCCTGAGCTGGCCGGAGCGTCAGAACAGGAGCGTTAAGTGCCTAATGGCCTTATGGTGTTGGGATCTCTCCTGAGAAGTCCAGTAAGGTCAGACAGGTACGATCAGCATCATTGGACCAAGGGTAAGTGATTATATTTCTTTTATATTAACACTACAGGGGGTTGTGGCAACATATCTGAACTGATCCTTTTAGAAACGTGTGAATGAGTCAATGAAAGTTTTTATGTTTCGACATAAAACCTTTCATTGAGGGGGTTTTGTGACAGTACATAAAGGCCTGTTATCATAATTATAGGATTAAGGGATTTCGTATTGTATTTTTATTATATTTATGAATGTCAACCATGGTTAGGTCAGTTTTACCCATGTCCAAAGAAACAACGCATATTCAACAAGAGGGGAATGATTCCAAGGTCACCGGGAGACGGGCGAAATCGAACATGTATAATGGCGGTGTATGTGAAGACAAACTCTAAATATGAAATTTCATTGGTCCACAAGGCTGTGTCGTCATTAATAAACGCTAATGACATAACACCAAGAACGTACAAACCAGGGCGTTGGCCGTAGAAACAAAAGACAGTGACGTCATATACACTACTACTTACGCAGATTTTGCGTATAACCTGTTCTCAGTCTGCATTAACATCTCAGAGCGTACACACGCTCAAGTGTGTATTGGGCAGTTTTTGCCAACAAAGGTGTTAAAAATTTGTAAAAATGTAATCATACAAAGTAACTAGTTTCAGTGGACAGTTAAATGAAGTAATCTAAATTCAGTGCACTCAGGAAAAGACAGATCACAAAGTTCGGCCGAACATCCGCCAACCACCATGGGAATAGTCTGAGGAGCGCCATTACCACTTCAACTCAGGAAAGTCCTTTTTAATTATTTTAAATTCGAAACAGTCAAATGAGCTCAAAATATAATTAGTACAAAAATGTAATCATCATCAAAGTATGAAAGGTGCGAGTGAAAAAGTGAGAGTGAAAGGTTGCCGGCATTTAATAACCATTATCTGGGGCGTTGGTTTGTGTTAAGTATCCGTATTATTTAATGAATCTAAAGAAACAAGTAATTTTGAATACCATACTGCAGTTTAAAATACGTTTGTTTAAAAGACTAAATTCCAGAACAAGTAAGCACTATATAGAGTTGAAAGCATGGCAAAAGAGGCGGAAGTCATGAAGTCGCCATTTTGATAATTGTTTAACTGAGTAATGACTCCAATTGTCCATAACACTTGAATATCGAAAATCAAATAAAGCTTAGATTGTTTAAATATATGCTGTACGAATGGTTATTTCGAAAACCCGACTACCTCTGCCTTTTCGCTTAACGAAGCCCTGGACCCGAAAGATAAAATTAATGCTGATTATAAAGCCACATGTTTACACCGGATGTATGGTGAGTACTGCTTTACTTACAATAAAAAAAAAACATAAAAATAACTTATCATATTTGTATGAAAATGTATGTAAGTTAACAATTATTAAATTCCAAATTAATAATTTCGACCAACTGTAACGGGGCTAAAAGGGGAGGGTTTTATTTTATTAAAATAAATATAAATTTGTTTTCTGCGTGGCCAGTCCCATGTTAAATAAAATTGTCGTCGAACAAAGGAACAGTGATGTGAAGTTTTGAACGTAGTCGGGGCAATGGAATGCGATGTCGGGTGTAACTCCAAGGTAATTAAGCATTAAGTCATGTACAGACTATGCGCAATACCAATGTGCGCGCAGTTTATGCGCCTCAGAGACCGAACCGACGCTGCCGAAAAATGGCGAAACGACGAAAGTTTTGTGCCATGCGGTCTGAGCTGACGGAAATCTGAAAAAATCACACCCACTTGAGTGACGTGACAAAAGGCAGTGCAATTTCGTCAACGCCTAACCCACATGGTTAACCCAGACTATGTGTAAGTCGACTAACGTTTCGTCACAAGCAGGCAGTGGATCCTGTTTTGAATAACAGTGGAGAGGGGCACACGAGTAACCTTCTGCCGTTAAACTTACCTACCGGCCGCATGCGGTCCGTTTAAATTTTAATACGAGTAATTTTAGTGTCGGCCGACCTAACCAGTGAGACCCAATAAAAGTTATATCAAAAAGTGAAACGGTATATTAGAATGAAGACAATGCAGTGAACAATTCGAAATTAAAATGTGGGGAACTGGACAAAACTTTCTGATATCTATATAGCACAGCCGGTGGATACGAGAGGAACGCCGACGGTTGGGTAATCCACAACCAATATCAGTAATTTCATTTTAAAAGGGGTTATAATCAAATTATGGGGTTTTAAAAGTGTGTGAATGAGAGAATGAGTAAGATACTGGGTCGCCTTCTTATAATATAATTAGTTTTTACATTAAGGTCTAGAAGTAGTTCTTAGACTGTTTACCATGCTCAAGTAGCCTAAATGTTGGTTTTGTAATTTTCCAAAGAAAAGATAATTAACATGAACAGAAACCGTTTGAGATGAAAATGAATACTAAGTAAAGTTAAAAGAAAATTAAAACAAATGTTGCAATCGAATAAGAAATAGAGCTGATTTATATAGTCAAAGAGCATTGTTATTACGTAACGAAACCATTAGCTCCTTTTACAGATGGTGAGTTCGCATAAAAGGATCCTGGACCTCTTCAATGGTAAGAATTGCTGTTAAAAATTTTATTCAGTGTCTTTTATTAGTTGGTATTAATATGTAATTACACAGATGGCGCCCGAGTAATTTGTAATAATGTAGTAAATGGACCTTTAAATATAATTACTTTTATAATAAATAATAAATACGATAATTAATAAAACGTAATTATACAGATGGCCCCCGTAACAGGGACAGTCGATATAAATCAGATTTTGTATAGGCTATGCCTACTCACAAGGTAAGAGACGCTAATGGGAGTTACGTATGAACGAAAATTAAGTACAAGTAAATTTGTAATTTGAAATATATCAAACTGGTAAATTTAATAATATAAAAATGGCAGGTAGCAATAATGAGAACGATATAAATGAGATTACCAATTTTAATGAATCAGCTGTTATGAGTAGCTTTGAAATACATTCAACTCCGAATGTGGGTCAAGAAAATAAAATAAAAGAATTAAGTATTACAGACGAATCAAACATCACAGATGATTCGGGGATTCAAATAACCCCAAAAGTAACTAATAAAAATAATCAACCTGACAATAGTGATGTGATGAGGTATTTATGTGGCATGAATGCAATGTTGTGTGTCAAATTCGATGAATAAAATGTTAAATTTCATGAGTTACGCAGTGATGTTAATGAATTGAAAGAACACAATAAAGAAGTCAAGAATGATTTCAATAAAATAAATAGTCGTTTCGATGTTAATGACACCAAATTTGATAAATTAAGTAATGACATTAACGAACAGAAAATAAAATGTGAACAACAGAATATTAAAAATGATATAAATTTTAAAGAACTTAAAGAACAAAATATTAAGTTTGAGCAGAGTATAAATGTAAAGTTTGATTATCTGAGTAATGTACTATGTAAACGTGTTGATGAACGTTGTGAAAATATCAAAGTACAATTGACAGAGTCTATGAATGAGCAATTAGAGTGCCATATTTCTGATATAAAAAATGAGATGACAAATACAGTAGAAAAACAAATCATGGAACAATGTAGTGTAATAAACACAATTGTCGAGAAACAGTGTAGCGGGTCAAATTTTGGGTGTTTTATTTTAACCGTTTGGGACATTATTTATATTTTTATTTATTTCATTCTGGGCGGATTATCATTGTGCAACGTATTTGTCAGTATAACAGTCAATGTAACAGAACAGTGAAACAACGTAAGACGCAGTTGTTGTCGAGGAATGCGGCAGAGTATCTGCACCTCCACAAAATTCTGAGAACTTTGTACCTGTGTGTGGCAGCGCACATACGCAACTGCTCAATCACGCTCCAAGTGACGCTCTGGCAAAAAACTAAGATGGCCAGAGAGAGAAATTTTCATCCTTCATTTGGTTTCACTACGGAAATGCGGTGTTAAGTCCCACCCACTTTTATGACATTAGCCAGTGCCTATTTGAAATCGTCTGCTATCGTCACTCCAACAACTACGTGACTAGTATGATTCGAAATTGGGACGACTAACTGGAAGGCATTGATGTCCGTCGTCTTGACTAAAATGCTCCCGGAGTGGGGAACGGAGAGACGTCGGCAGTTCGTTGTCGACTCCAGCCTGCGCAGGCCGCCCGTCAACCGGGCTCGTCACAAATTTATATATTTTAACAGTAAAAAGTTTAATAGGAGAAAAGTTTATGTGACCGCGGTCGAGTAGAAAAGGGTAAAGAAATTAACTGTATAATTTTCGGACAGTAAACAACAAGAAATTAACAGAAGATGAGTGCGCGCGCGAACCACGTTGCCGGCGGTTTAAGTGTAAGGGCTGGGGGCTTTATTAGAAAATGTTAAGGGGTTCATAATTTAGTGTGTTTGAGTGAGTGTGAAAAATTTGCAGGCTGGGCTCTGTCTGTATGTCTGTTTTATATAGTGATCAGTAAGGTAAGAGATTAGCGTAAGTTAGTATGTAGAAGACGCCAACAGAAAAAAGAAACATGTAACGTAATCTGTAAAATGCTGAGAAAAATTTTGAACAAGATTTTCAAATGAGTCTGATTAAAGAAAAATATTAATTCTCTTCCAAAATGAGTTGTGTCAGTACTTTGCGTAACCCATAGACCATGTTTGTATCTAGGTACATGTGATCGAATCCTGTGACCCTGTAAGAGCTATCGTACGGTAAGTAACAATTAATCTGAAATTTGATAATTATAATAATAATATGTGATTGATTAGCAAGTCACAATTGGCGCCACGGAACAGGCACGAATTGAATTAATTATAATTAATTAATTGGATTCCGCATCGAC
Source organism: Magicicada septendecula (assembly GCA_034769895.1). NCBI lineage: Eukaryota > Metazoa > Arthropoda > Insecta > Hemiptera > Cicadidae > Magicicada > Magicicada septendecula. Next base: position 116,611,707 of record CM068375.1, on the reverse strand, counting down.
AGAGATACAAACATGTTCTAGGTTAGCTTAACAACGTAACAGTATATTACAAAATTTAAATAATTACTGTATTTATTTAATTAATTATTCTATTTAAGCAATTTATATAATTTAATTTATATCAATAATACAAAATGTCAGATAACGAGAATAAAATAAATGAAAATAGCGTCGAAAATTTGGACGACTCAAACATTAGTAACTTTGAAATACATTCGACTCCCAGTGCGAGTCAAGAGAAAGCAGAGATAAATTTGAGTGACCAGAGTAATGTAACTGAAGATTCGGGTGTGCAATTAACCCCGACTTCAACAAAATGTAACGCACAATTTAATAGTGAGGTAATGAGTATGTTACAATTACTTTTAGAACAAAATAAAGAAATGAAGAGTGATACAAATATTAAATATAATGAACTGAAGAGTGATTCTGACGCTAAATTCAATATGCAAAATTCAATAATTAATAACAAGTTTGATGAGCTAAAAAACGAAATTCAAGAAATTAATAGACGTTGTGAAAATACCAAAGTAGAATGTACGGATAAAATTAACCAAGTAGAAACCAAATTAGATGATTCGATACAAAAGTTAGATGTTAAATTTACTGAAATAGATAATCAGATACATAGAGTTGAGAAGCAAATAAATGAGAATAACGAGTATTTAATAAGTTCAATGAATGAGCATAACAATGACATAGAAATTAAAATTAATAAATGTAATACTGAAACTGATTGTAAGTTGAATAGTGTAGTAATGACAGTTGAAAAATTTAGTCAGAATATTGATGAACACCAAAATAAGATAGAATCTAAAATAAATGAAATTGAAAATAATTATAAGACAGAAATACAAGCAGTAAATGAATCTATCGATGTGATAGCAAAGAATAACGTACAGTCTGAGTATAGTAATGACAAAAAATTATATTCACTCGAACAGAATATTAATAATATGAGAGATGAATTGAGTGTAGTAAAAAATCAAAATGTAACCAATGTCACTGAACGTATATTTATGACACGTGACACAAACAATGAAATAGAATTAGAGACTTTTAGTAATGAAAATAGGAGAGTGCATCCAATGCAATTTTTAAATCGAGTACGGGAGTTTGACAGATTTAATGGTAGTAGCTGGGAGGTTAAACTTATAAAAATTTTGAAATGTTTTAAAGGTGATTCAGAGATATGGGCGGAGACGCATCGAAACGAATGGGAGAGTTATGGAGATTTTGAAAGAGCATTTCGGAACAAATACTGGTCGGAGGAGGAGCAGGAGATACTGCGAAGTCAAATAATGGGAACTGGGAGTTTTGGAAGAAACAACCGTAGTATCACAGTATATACGATGAAGCTGTACAACGAAGCGAAGTATTTGGAACCACCGTTGCCATTCCAGTCGTTTGTACGCCACGTTAGCAAGCACCTACCAAGGGAGGTGCAGATCACATTGATGACCAGAGAGGTAAGCGACATAAATGAATTAGAAAAAGTATTAGACGTTTTTCAGAATATTAAGGACCAGGAAGACAGCAGACGCATACAACAACATAATATACAAAATGGAGGTAATTATGTACCAAGAGGAGGACCAAACGGAGGAACCACACACAATGGTCGAGAACGGGACAGACGATACCCAATGTGGAAATGTGACGGGTGTCTGGTGGAAAATTATGCTGATCGTAATTTCTGTTATAGATGTAGAAGGACGAGGCCCGGACAGCAGCCGAGAACACCACCGAGGTTCAACAACCCACAGCAGAGGAACGGTGACCGACGAGTAGAGAATCTGAGAAATGAAGGAGGAAATCAGCAGATGGGCAGAGTGTACACGCCCCGTAACGCAGACGAAAGAATGGGAAACTAAGGAGGACAATGGATGAGGAGGCCCGGCCATTGTCGAGGAATAATCACGGGGTCCATGAAAATAAATACAGGAATAACACGATTCACACGGACTTGGCCACAGAATTGTTGGAAGAAGAGGAGACGGAAACGAGGAGACAAGAGGCGTGGTTGACTGAGGTAAAACTGGAAATAGAAGGTAAGTCAATCTTGACACTTATAGATACAGGTAGCGAAATATCTGTAATAGCAGAACATGTACTCAATAAATTGAAAGAAACTAACAAACATATTCCGTCTTTGCCAGTAGCAGGGGTAGCAATTGTAGGTATTACGGGTGTTAGAAGTAAACGGGTTACAACACAAGTCCAGTTGAACATGTTAATAAATGGGGAAAAATATGAGAATACATTTTTAGTTGTAAGAGGTTTAAATTTAGAAGTGATTTTGGGTAATGATTTTTTAATAAGAAATAATGCTGTCATTAACTTTCGAAAAAGAATTTTAGAATTGAGTAATGAAAATAAACAAATAACAGTTAATTTTGAACGGGTTCTAGACACAGTAAAGATTTCGGGTATAAGGGTTATACCAGATAAAACCATAAATAGGGATATGGAATTTAGTATACATGCGTGTAGAGAGAGTGTGAGTGAAGAGAGGGGAGATAGAATATGGGCCGAAAGAGAGGTTAAATTTTGTGGGGAAGGTGATGAAAGGGGGAGCTCTCAGCGTAAAGCGCTGTGGCGGGTAGTTGAGGATTATCGGGGAGTGTTTGCCGGGGAACCAGGGAGGGCAAAAGGTTATGAATGTGAATTAAGGGTGAGGGAGCATGCGCCATATGTACAACGTAGTTATCCGGTACCATATTCGAAAAGGGAGGCTGTACAGTCAGAATTAGATAGGATGTTAGCGGGGGATATTATAGAAAGGTCGGTATCAACTTATTCCAACCCTTTAGTAGTAGTAATCAAAAAAGATGGGAGAGTGAGGTTATGTCTAGATGCCCGCAAAATCAATCAAATAATCATTCCAGACCGGGAGTCACCAGAAGCGATAGAAGAGATTTTTCAGAAATTTAGTGGTGTGAAATACATGACTTCTTTAGACCTGACCGCCGGATATTGGCAAGTCCCATTGGCAGTAAATAGTAGAAAATATACAGCGTTTTTGTTCAACGGAAAAAACTATCAATTCAAGCGCTTGCCGTTTGGTTTGAACACCAGTGTAGCTAGTTTTATTAAGTGTCTCGACGAAATTTTGCAACCACATAACTTAGATTTTCTAACCATATACGTAGACGACATACTAATAGCTTCTAGAACATTTGAAGAGCATGTAGAGCATTTGGAATATGTATTGGAGAAATTATATCAGGGAGGTTTGACGGTGAATTGGGACAAATCAAAATTTTTGCAAACCGAAATACATTTTTTAGGTTTCATAATAACACCTACAGGAATACGTGCTAACCCGGATAAAGTAGAATCCATCTTGACATTCCCGGAGCCAAAAAATATAAAGCAGTTGCAAAGTTTTCTTGGTCTTTGTAATTTTTACAGGAAGTTTCAGAGGAACTACGCCCAGACGACGGCCCGACTCAGCGCAGTGTTGCAAAAGAACAAGCAATGGAGATGGGGCGACAATGAAAGAGCAGCGTTCAATGACATCAAAATCAAGTTCGCAGACATGATACTAATGAATCATCCCAATTTTAATAACAAATTTTATTTACAGACAGATGCTAGTAACATAGCGTTGGGAGCAGAACTTTACCAAGAGGACGAGGAGAAGGAACATAAAACTATCGCCTTTGCCAGCCGGACGTTGCTAGCCGCTGAGCGCAACTACACTACCACAGAAAAGGAGCTCCTCAGTATAGTGTTCGCCGTGAGGAAGTTCCGAACGTATCTGCTGGGTAACAGGACCATCATCAGGACGGACCATAAAGCGCTATCGTTCCTCAATACTTGTAAACTCACACACAGCCGGATTACCAGGTGGGTGTTAGCTCTTCAAGAGTATAATTTTTCTTGGGAATATATTAAGGGTGTAGAGAACAGGGTGCCCGACACACTATCACGAGTAGACACAGATAGAAATAGAACAGGTAGAGATATCAAAGAGATAGAAATTTATAGACTATCCCGGGAAGATAAACTTTTTGGGGAGGAATTGAAAGATATAAATGTAATGCAAAGAGCTGATAATAAATTAAATAAAATAATTACTAGTATAGAATCAGATGTAGATGAGTTTGGGTATAAACAATATTTTCAAGTGTTTAAAGGGAGTTTGTTTAAAAAAGTAGAGGGGAGAGAGAGAGATTGGAGATTAGTCATACCTGAAGGGTTGATAGAGAAAATAGTGTGGGACTGTCATTTTAGATACGGGCATTTTGGGGCACGGAAGTGTGTGAATGTATTACAGGAATCTTGTTTATTTAAGAACATGGAGAAACGAGTCCGAAGAATACTTAGAGTTTGTGAGTTATGTCAGAAATCCAAAGTTGTAAATTATAGGTTAGAGGGAGAACTAAATTATATTAAAGTAGAAAAACCATTCGATTTAGTAGCTGTAGATTTGTACGGCCCATTGCCGAAAGGTAGGGGTGGAGTGATGCATATTTTTGTTGTACTTGATACTTTTTCTAAATATGTCAGGCTATATAGTGTAAAGCGAGCCACAAGTAAGGTGCTGAGCGAGAAAATCACACGCGACTATATGATCAACGTGGGAAAGCCGAAGGTGATATTATCCGACCACGGTCCGCAGTTCATCAGCGGAAGATGGCGCCAGACTCTTGGATGGGAAGGTATTATCCCAAAGCACACTGCCGTATATCATCCACAGTCGAATCAAGCGGAGAGAGTCATGAGGGAGTTGGGCAGAATTTTTCGAACATACTGCCATGCCAAACATAGTGAGTGGCCACTCTATGTGCAGAAGATTGAAAACTGGCTAAACTGCACCACCCACGAGTCGACGGGGTTCACGCCTTACGAGTTGATACGAGGAAAGCGCCCACAGCGGATTTTGGAACAATTAATTGAATATCCACCGGAAACCAACACTATTAGCAACGATGTTAAACTTAGACTAGCGAATGAGAGTTTGTTGACGAAGGGAGAGCGGAGAAAACAGCGCCATGATAGGAAAGGTAAGTGGACGAAGTATGAGATTGGACAGCTGGTATTGGTACGACGACACGATTTATCAAGTGCACAAGATAAGGAGATCAAGAAGTTTTTCTTATTGTACGAGGGGCCGTACGAGGTAGTGGAAATAAAAATGAAAAATTCATATGTGTTACAGAATAGAGAAACCAGGGAGATAGTGGGTACGCACAACGCTACAAATTTGAAATTATTTTGGTCAGCATAAGTATTTTGTTAATTTGTAAAGGTATGAATGTTATTTAATTATTCTTTTATGTTTTTAGAGGGGCTCCTCCCCCATTTTCGGGCGGCCACGATCTTACCAGTCCTGGCCGTGGAATTCGGAACTCGGAGGCGGGCCATGGTTGGCAGGATCTTCCTTCGGGCAGTGAAAACAACGATGGTCCGGCTCCACCAAAATTGGTACAAAATAGAAATTTAACCATACATATTTGAACGGGGAGGGGGACCCCAACAGGTACGTGACTCGACTTAAAATTTTTTAATACACTCATGGTGCAGCGGTTTTGGTGTGCCTGTCACGTGCCTGCACTGCCTTAGAGTGTTTGTATATAATGGAGGCTGCATTAAATAAAAGGCAGTGCATTCAAATTAAATTTTTTGGTGTCCAGGGCAAAATTAAATTGGAGCCTTTGACAATATTTTCTGATTGGCCTGAAACGACGAGTTTTGGGGCAAGACGTTTCGGAGCACGGTAGAAAGCGGGGTAGAAGAAATGCTAGGAGAGGGGAGTAGTGTGTTTCAGAGGGGGGACGTGAATTCACGTAGTATATCTACCTGGTCCCGATGCGTTTTGCAGCAAGACCCGGCATTTCAGGCGATGTGTCGCGTCAGCAAATTATATTACGACAATAGAGTCAGCCTCCTATGTAAATATATATAAAAAAAAAAAAAAAAAAAAAAAAAAAAAAAATACCAAAACAATTTTGGATGTGTATAATTTTAAATTTAAGATATAAATTTTTTCTTCTAAATTTTTTAGCATTAGGTGACCAAATATAATTGTTGGATTTTAGTAGTAGTGGGTATAAGAACGTTTTGAAGAAATGTGGTAATATAAGAACTTGTTATCAATACAAGATGTGGGGATAATTTTGGGGGGGTAGTTTGGTGCTCAATGAAGGGACATAACAGTGTAGTGTGGAACTGCTATGGTGGAAAGTTGTAGATTTTGTATTAATTATTTTATGTTAATAATGGTTAAGTTTCCATATAAAGTGGGTTAAAACCCCATCTCAATTAAGATTGTCATTTAAATTTTAATTTAATATTACGAAAGATATTTTACTTGTGATTCCCCAAATTTTCGGGCGGTCACGGCCTCACCGAACCCTGACCGTGGAATTGGTTTAGCTTTAACAGCTATGGTTGGGGCACATTACGATTACGCGCTGACCATAACTGGCCATAGCTGTTATCGTTGTAAAGGTGCATTTTGAAATTGATGGGGGGTAATAAAAAGGGGAATCACCAAACTATGGAACAGCGGCTGCCACTCTGTTCGAGAAGGAACAGCAGAGCCAGGTGGTAGATCCGTTTAAGGGTGCATGATTATTAACGAGAACATGATGATGTTCACCAATGTTAAAACTTAACAGCGGAAGCAGAGACACGGAGAGGTGAAACCCTGCTCCAAAATATACAGTCTCTGTGGAAGCGAAAGGGCGAAACAGTCCTCCATAATCTGAAATAGAGTGTGTGGCTGGGAGGTGACGTAAAGGAGTCACGAATTTAAAATTTTATGACGTAAAAGTTTTGCTTATTCAAAGTAATCCAATCAAAAATGCTTGTGCTCTGTCCACATAATTATATGCTCAGACTCGTAAAATAAGGTTCATACTATAATTTTAAAGGTATCATTTTATTGTTGTGTGTTAGATATAGTTGTTGATAAAATGTATTTTCATTAGGTGTGTAATTTTTTTTCTAAGCTAATCATTAGACGCCTGGCAGGCAATCAACATAATAGAAGTAAGTGTTGATAATGTATTACATGTAATTGTCCAATTTTGAATGGTATTCATGGTGTTTTTATTATGTTAGGATATCAGCTGATCAGCAATACCATGTCACTGGTATAGTGGTTTGTAAATGTTACAAGTAATTAATGTTTAGTGTACTACAGGTATTTTAAAGGAAAGATAAAAAGAGTATGCAAATTAATAAAAGATAATTCATGGGTGATAAATGTTTTATGGGACATGCAGACCGGTCCAAGTTGAATTAAAAGTTGAATGTGAAATGACGGAGATGAATATAATGTAATGTTGTTTTGAGTTGATGTGATATAACAGAGTTGGTGAAGTATTAATGTTGACACAGTAGTTGCGGAGAATTTATGTAGAGTTTTGAATGATATATATTTATGTTTATAATTAATGAGGTTATTTTGTGTATCTGTAGTGAGGTAATGAGATGGAGATTTTTTGGGGATGGCAATGTTGTATTAGGGGGTAGTGTATTTGGGGAGTCCGCAACAAGGGTTGGGACGGGATAGGGACCGATTGGCGCCGGAAAGGGTTACCTAGGGAGGGTCCAGGAACCAACATAAGGGGATGAGTTTTGGGAAGGAAACACGTATCCTATGTACAAAGGGTTAGAGAGTATTTTTTTTATATATGGGGAGAAGGTGGCGTATTGTGTTAAATGATAAGTTGGGGTTTAGAATGTCCTGATTAGTAGATATTTTGATAGAGATGGGTGTCATGATAGTTGAGTTGATGAATATTAGAGTCAAAGGGGTAAAGATTATATAGGTAGACAGAATAAATGAGAGTAAATAATTTACATCACCCCCAGTAAGGTAGAATTAACTGTTAACTAAGGAGAGGAATTTATAATAAAGAATGTACAATTGTTTTTTCAACCAGTGACAGAATTTTGATAAAATTTGAAAATAATGTAAAGTCAAGAAGTGTTTAATTTAAATGATTTAAATGCCAATTTGATTATTATTTGTATTAATATTTTGTTTATTTTAAATATTTTATGTTATTATGTTTTGTATTTCAAGTTAGGATATTACAGATATTTAAAGTGTTTTCAGAAATTATACATAACATATGTAGGTCAAGGGTTTTGTACTTGACCTAGTTAGGATCAGCTGATGAGTTCATACACCTACTAAGCTTGTAGAGTAGGAATTTAATTTTAATTTGTTTGTTTGATTAATTCAAACTAATCTTTGAATAATTTTAATAAATGTTATTTAATAAATAAATTTAATAAATATTTAATGAATAATTTTTTTGAATTTTAAAATTTTGAAAATTTTAAATTTTTTTGAAAAAAAAAAAAAAAAAACTTGATTTGTCGCCTGCCAGCGAGTGAATATGTTGAGTAATGATTATTTTATTGTGTATGTATTAATGATGTTCCTTTTGTTGTATTGCTTTGTATGGGTAGGCTATAAATTGTTCTCATGCTAGAGTAAGGATGTACTTGTATTAATAGGAATGTTTAGGTTAAATCATTGAAACAAAAATCAGAAAAAAGAGGAAGAGAATTTTTTGATAAACGATTTTTTTTTGAATATTGAATTTTTTGAATTTATAATAAATTTTAAAAGGAAGTTTTTATTTTAATGTGTTATGATAATATGTAATGTTAATGTGTGTGAGCCCAGTATCTGCTAAAGGCAGCCCAGCTTGCAAAAAGGGGAAACATATCGGCGGAGGAGCTGGAGTAATTTTAGCCAGGGATTGAGGATTTTGGGGGTAGCATGTTAGAAGGCGAGGTGTGCCGTGGTGCGAGTCTGATCAATTTCTCGGTGTTGGGATCTCTTACGGAGAAGTCCAGTGATCTCGTTCAGATGAGTCCATGGTCGCTGAGCCAGGGGGGTCGTGTACCCATGAGGTTAAGAACCAGGGGGTTGTTGGCACCAGTTCCTCACCGGTCCTCTTCGGGGTTTATCGATGAGATTTCTTCTGTCATGGGCAGCAGAATTCTCATCGAGGGGGTATTGTAGCGGGTCAAATTTTGGGTGTTTTATTTTAACCGTTTGGGACATTATTTATATTTTTATTTATTTCATTCTGGGCGGATTATCATTGTGCAACGTATTTGTCAGTATAACAGTCAATGTAACAGAACAGTGAAACAACGTAAGACGCAGTTGTTGTCGAGGAATGCGGCAGAGTATCTGCACCTCCACAAAATTCTGAGAACTTTGTACCTGTGTGTGGCAGCGCACATACGCAACTGCTCAATCACGCTCCAAGTGACGCTCTGGCAAAAAACTAAGATGGCCAGAGAGAGAAATTTTCATCCTTCATTTGGTTTCACTACGGAAATGCGGTGTTAAGTCCCACCCACTTTTATGACATTAGCCAGTGCCTATTTGAAATCGTCTGCTATCGTCACTCCAACAACTACGTGACTAGTATGATTCGAAATTGGGACGACTAACTGGAAGGCATTGATGTCCGTCGTCTTGACTAAAATGCTCCCGGAGTGGGGAACGGAGAGACGTCGGCAGTTCGTTGTCGACTCCAGCCTGCGCAGGCCGCCCGTCAACCGGGCTCGTCACAAATTTATATATTTTAACAGTAAAAAGTTTAATAGGAGAAAAGTTTATGTGACCGCGGTCGAGTAGAAAAGGGTAAAGAAATTAACTGTATAATTTTCGGACAGTAAACAACAAGAAATTAACAGAAGATGAGTGCGCGCGCGAACCACGTTGCCGGCGGTTTAAGTGTAAGGGCTGGGGGCTTTATTAGAAAATGTTAAGGGGTTCATAATTTAGTGTGTTTGAGTGAGTGTGAAAAATTTGCAGGCTGGGCTCTGTCTGTATGTCTGTTTTATATAGTGATCAGTAAGGTAAGAGATTAGCGTAAGTTAGTATGTAGAAGACGCCAACAGAAAAAAGAAACATGTAACGTAATCTGTAAAATGCTGAGAAAAATTTTGAACAAGATTTTCAAATGAGTCTGATTAAAGAAAAATATTAATTCTCTTCCAAAATGAGTTGTGTCAGTACTTTGCGTAACCCATAGACCATGTTTGTATCTAGGTACATGTGATCGAATCCTGTGACCCTGTAAGAGCTATCGTACGGTAAGTAACAATTAATCTGAAATTTGATAATTATAATAATAATATGTGATTGATTAGCAAGTCACAACAGATGAAGGGATGTAATCCTAATACTGAAGGTAAAGTTAGTTATGCTATGAATAAAATTGAAAATAATGACCATAAAATAAGTGAAATAGAGAATAGTTGTAAGATTGAATTTAAAACAATACACAATACAATAAGTGATCTTGAATCTGATAATAACAATAAATTTATAAACGTTGAAAAGAGTATCGTGAATGTAAAAAATGAATTGAGTATGGCCATCAGCCAACAAGTAAACACTGTTACCGAACGAGTAATTATGACTCGCGACGTAAGCAGTGACGTTGAATTAGAGTCATTTAGTTGTGACAATAAAAGAGTGCATCCTATGCAATTCATAAATAGAGTGAGGGAGTTTAATAAATTTAATACCAGTAGCTGGGAGGTACAATTATTAAAAATCTTAACATTTAGCGAAGCAAAATATTCAGAACCGCCAATGCCGTTCAGATCTTTTGTTAGACACATAAGTAAACACTTACCAAAGGAAGTACAGATATCAGTAATGACGCGGGAGATAGCAAATATTAGTGAATTGGAGAGTATTTTAGATGTGTTTCAGAACATCAGTGACCAAGAAATGAGTCGTCGTCACAACCAACCGAATATGAACAATGGAGGGGACCGCCACATGGACAGGCATACCCCAGACGAGAACAAAATAATCGAGGCCCAATGTGGAGTTGTCCGGCGTGTTCGCAGGAAAATTATGCATCACAAAATTTTTGTTTTAGATGTAGGAGAGAGAGACCTGGCCAGCGACAGGGAACACAACCCAAGCAGAACAACCAGGCATACCAGAGAAGGGGAGAGGGCCAAGGAGGAGCGCCGAGAGGTAACGAACATGGAAAACAGGTGAACCGGAGCGAAGGTGGATACAACCCAGGGGTGGCAAGCACGTCTGCGGTAAACTAAGAGAGACAATGGAGAACCGGACCCGACTGTTGTTGACTGAGGATTCTGGGGTCCAAATAAATGACAGTTATCAAAACAACATCATCATAACCGATTTGTCTGAGGAGTTAATGGAGGAAGACGACGTCGAAGCAGTTAGACGGGAGAATGGACTGAAAGAGGTGAAAATCAACATTGAAGGTGAGGAGATAAAAACTTTAATAGATACAGGTAGTGAAATCTCTGTTATTTCCGAACACATACTAGATGAATTGAAAGAATTAAATAAAAATATTCCATCTTTGCCAGTTGCGGGAGTGACTATTGTAGGTATTACGGGCGTTAGGAGTAAAAGTCACTAAACAAGTACATTTAAATATGATAATTAACGGGGTAGGGTACGATAATACATTTCTAGTCGTACGTGGATTAAATCTTGAGGTTATATTGGGGAATGATTTTCTGATTAAACATAAGGCGGTGATTGATTTTCAGGAACGGGTCTTAGAATTAAACAATGTAATAGAACCAGTTCGGATTAATTTTGAGCGGGTAGTAGATGCGGTAAGAATTTCAGGTGTAAGGGTGATACATAATCGGGTTAATGAACAAGAAGCGGAAATTAGTATGAATGTATGTAGTGAGAGTAAAAGAGAGGGTGATGAAAGTGTAGAGCAAATATGGGCCTAGAGGGCACTTAAATTTTGTAGTGAGGGTGGCGTAATAGGGAGTTCTCAACGTGAATCGTTGTGGCGGGTAGTAGAGGATTTTAGAGGAGTGTTTGCCGATGTACCAGGGAGGGCAAGAAACTATGAATGTGAATTAAAGGTAAGGGAACATGCGCCCTACATACAAAGAAGTTATCCGGTGCCGTATTCAAAGCGAAGAGCGGTTCAGATTGAGTTAGATAAAATGTTAGAGGGGGATATAATTGAGCGATCCGTATCACCATATTCTAACCCTTTGGTAGTAGTGATTAAAAAAGATGGGAGAGTCAGGTTATGTTTAGATGCCCGCAAAATTAATCAAATAATTATTCCAGACCGGGAATCACCCGAAGCTATTGAGGAAATTTTCCAGAAATTTAGTGGCGTAAGATATATGACCTCATTAGACCTAACCGCAGGATATTGGCAAGTCCCGTTAGCAGCGAATAGTAGAAAATATACAGCTTTCTTGTTTAACGGAAAAAATTATCAATTCAAACGGTTACCGTTCGGACTTAACACCAGCGTTGCTAGCTTCATTAAATGCTTAGACGAGATATTACAACCCAAAAATTTATATTTTTTAACTATTTATGTAGACGATATTTTAATAGCATCAAGAACTTTTGAAGAACATATAGAGCACATAGAATATGTTTTGAATAAATTGTATCAAGGTGGGTTGACGGTGAATTGGGAGAAGTCAAGTTTTTTGCAGAAGGAAATACATTTTTGGGGGTTTATTATTACACCTGAGGGGATTCAAGCCAATCCAGATAAGGTAGAGTCTATACTGAAGTTCCCAGAACCAAGAAATATTAAACAATTACAGAGTTTTTTAGGTTTATGTAATTTTTATCGAAAATTTCAGCGTAATTATGCACACATAACCACAAAGTTGAGTAGAGTGTTACAGAAAAATAAACAATGGAAATGGAGTGAAACCGAGAGGGATGCTTTTAACGAGATAAAGGAGAAATTTGTGAGTATGGTAATGATGAATCACCCTAATTTTGAACGTAAATTTTACTTGCAGACCGACGCTAGTAACATCGCATTGGGTGCAGAGCTGTACCAGGAGGACAACGAAAAGGAGCATCACACCATCGCTTTTGCCAGCTATACCTTATTAGCAGCTGAAAGGAATTATACTACAACAGAAAACGAGCTGCTCAGTATCGTCTTCGCGGTCATGAAATTCAGAACATACCTGCTGGGAAACACCACAATCATCAGGACTGACCACAAGGCATTGTTGTTCCTAAACACCTGTAAACTCACGCACAGCAGACTAACAAGGTGGGTACTAGCTCTACAAGAATATAATTTCTCTTGGGAGTATATAAAAGGGGTAGAGAACAGGGTACCTGACACATTATCACGGGTAGATACAGAGGGGAATAGAACGGGTAGAGACATAAAAGAAATTGAAATTTACCGGTTATCAAGGGAGGATAGACTGTTTGGGGAGGAACTAAAAAATATTAATATAATGCAAAGGGCAGATGCTAAATTAAATAAGATAATAACTAGCGTAGAGTCAGAGTTCGATGCGTTGGGTTATAGGCAGTATTTTCACGTTTTCAAGGGGTTTGTTTAAAAAAGTAGAGGGGAGAGAAAGGGATTGGAGGTTATACCTGAAGGGTTGATAGATAAAACAGTATGGGACTATTGCCATTTTGGAGCCACGAAATGTGTGTGTTTACTGAAGGAGTCTTGTATATTAAGAATATGGAGAGAAGAGTAAGAAAAATATTGAAAAGTTGTGAACCGTGTCAGAAATCTAAAGTAGTAAATTATCGATTGGAAGGGGAATTAAATTATATCAAAGTAGAAAAACCATTTGACTTAGTACCAGTAGATCTGTATGGCCCTTTGCCAAAGGGTAGGGGAGGAGTAATGTATATTTTTGTAGTGCTAGATACATTTTTCAAATATGTCAGGCTATATAGTGTGAAGCGAGCGACAAGCAAGGTGCTGAGCGAAAAGATCACACGCGACTACATGATCAATGTGGGAAAGCCGAAGGTGGTACTATCCGACCATGGACCGCAGTTCATCAGTGGAAAGTGGTGCCAGACTCTTGGATGGGAAGGAATCATCCCAAAGCACATCGCCGTCTATCATCCACAATCCAACCAGGCAGAGAGAGTCATGAGAGAAATAGGCCGGATCTTAAGGGCATACTGTCAAGCAAAATACAGCAAGTGCCCACTATATGTTCAGAAGATTGAAGACTGGCTAAACAGCACCACCCACAAGTTGACGGGGTTCACACCTTACGAGTTAATACACGGGACGCGTCCACCAAGGATTTTGGAGCAACTATTTGAATATCCACCAGAAACCAATATTATTGATCGTGATGTAAAACTTAGGCTGGCAAATGAAAGTTTATTAACGAAGGGAGAGAAGCGAAAACGGAGGCATGATATGAAAGGTAAATGGATGAAGTATGAAATAGGACAGTTGGTATTAGTATGGCGACATGATTTGTCGAGTGCTCAGGACAAGGAGATCAAGAAGTTCTTCTTACTCTACGAAGGGCCTTATGAGGTAATAGAAGTTAAGATGAAGAATTCATATGTATTACAGAATCAAGAGACATGGGAGATAGTAGGAACACACAATGCTACAAATTTGAAGTTGTATTGGTCATCGTAGGAGTTTTAACAATTTATTAATGTATGTATGAAATTTAATTTGATGTTTTATGTTTCCAGAAGGGACTCTCCCCCATTTTCGGGCGGTCACGACCTTACCAGTCCTGGCCGTGGGTTTCGGCACTTGGAGGTGGACCATGGTTGGCGGAACTTCCTTCGGGCGGTGAAACGACGATGGTCCGGCTCCACCAAAATTGGTAAAGAGTAGAAATTTCACCACATTATTGAACGAGGAAGGGGACCCTAAAGGTACGTGATATAAAATATTTTACACTCAAGGTCCAGCGGTTAGGTGTACCATATCACGTACCGGCACTGCCTTAGAGTGTATGTAAATAGTTTAATGGAGGCTATATTTTGACAAGGCAGTGCGTTCACATAAATTTTCTAGTTTAATTGGTAAAAGTAAGTTTCACCGGTGAGAGCAGTTACCGTCTATGTAAAAAGATGAGTTTTGTTGGGAGAGAGGCTGGGGGAAGAAATAGACGGCGGGTTTGCATAAGTGGTAGAAAAGGGAGTAGATTTGGGATAAAAGGGGAACAGGAATTCACGTAGTGGATCTATTTTGTCCCCAAGTTTCCCTCGCGGCAAAACCCCCATCTTTTCAGGCGATTACAGAATTATTAGCAATAAGGATAAAAATGTTGCCTCCAATGTAAATACTTATCAATATATAATTTGGAATGTTTATAATTTTAAATTTATGTCAGTAGCTATAGTTTATTTTAGTAAAAAAGTGACCATATATAATTATGAAATTTGTAGTACGAATTAAAGAAAGTGAAATGTTGGATGTATAAAAGTCAAAAATGCATATGAATCTAAAAGATGTTAAACATAAAATCTAATTAATAAATAACCAAACATATAAGAGTTGACCTTCCGTGAATTGTAGTAGCGGTGTCAGTGTAAGCCTTATATGTCTTTTGGTAGTTTCCCCACATTTCGGGCAGTCACGGTTTCACCAGGCCCTGGCCGTGGAATTATGTAAGTAGATACAAAATTGGTGAATTTTGAAATTGAACCGGAGGGTAACACAGGGGAAACTACATAACTATGGAACAGCGGCTATCGTCGAAGGTGTCGATAGTGCCGTGATAAGGGTGGGTGAATCATTTTAGTAGGATTACTGGTGTCCTCGGACATCAGTAATACCGAATTTTTATATAACGCTGAACCAAGAACGGTATAGGCAGCGCCTATACCTTATATATGTAAACTTCAGTTCTTGGGGATGCAAATGGACGCCACAGTCCACCAGCACGAAACAATAGTGTGTGTGGAACAGGAGCTGGCAATTACAAGCCAGGGGTGTAAGGGGGGATTTTAAGTAATTGATGTAGTAGGAGTGTAACTGAAAATTCAGTGAGAGGGTGACGACATCTGTAAACAGCGGGCGGTCAACTTATAACACAACTCTATAGGGAGAGTTGGGGGTTGACAATCCAAAGAGCTGTTCAGTAACTGTTGCTATAACTATGACTCAATGAGTAGCGACGTATGTCCCTATGAGAGCAAACAAGATTTTAAGTACTAGATTTAATGGTAAGGATTCTAAATCCAACAATGTTTTATGATGACTGTATAATTTTGTGCATTTGTATTAATTGTATGCCATGTGTTAGGGGTAAGGATTGTAAACATGTGTAATCTGTATAATTTTGAAAGGTAGTTATAGAAAGTTTATTCATATGATGATGAGACATCAGCTGACTGCTGGGGTTATATATGTAATATGTCACTTAAAAATGATTTGCAGATTTACAATATAATTACTGTTTGAATAATAGATTTTCAATGTGGTTAAAAGATTTTAATTTAAATGATGAGATGTATTTGAGATAGTTTTGAATTTTCAATGGCTAATGTAATGTAAAATGTGGTAAAAGGTAGAAGTTGGGTGATTATTATTTCATTAGGACATTTAAATCAGTCCAAGTTAAGTTTAAAGGAGCGTTGAACAAAATAAGATTGTGGGAGTAAAATAATGCAGAATTTGAGAAGTAATAGTGACACAGTAGTTATGGGGAAAATATGTACAGTAATGAGTGATATACTGAGGTAATAAATGAATGGAGATATTTTGTAGGTGAAAGGGAGGTAATGGGAGAGTAATTAGTTGATGGGGATTTTGTAAGGGGGGTGGTGTGATAAGGAGTCCTCAACGAAAAGCGTTGTGGCGGGAGGGGAACCGATAGGCGCCGGAAACAGTTACCTAGGGAGGGTCCAGGAACCAAATAAGGGAATGAGCATTGGGAAGGGAACACCCGTCCTTGATACAAAGGGGTAGAGAGTATTTTGTTATAAGGGTAGAATGATGCGAAATGAATTAGAGTAGTAAGTTAGAGGTAGCGAATGGGTGGTAGATGTTTTGATAGATGGGTGTCAGACTAGGTAAAGCTGTTAAGTGAGTATTAGAGTCAGAAGGCGGGTAAGAGTATATATAAATGCCAAGTTGTAAATTGAAATGTTGTGAATAAACAAGAGTCACCCAAACTAACTGAGAATGAAAATATTCATAAGACAGTCATAGTCAAAATGTAATAAGAATTGAAACAAGTAACAGATTGTAATAGAATTTGAAAATAATTAAAGCTGTAAAGTGTGTAACTTTGGTCAGTTTAAATGTAAATTTTATTGTTTATTGCAAGATAATAATAACCATGTTAATTTTGAATGTTCTATTTTAGTATGTTGTATTATATTTGAAGGTAAAGAATTTTAAAGATGTTTCATGTATTTTACAGTGTAGCTTTGTGTAGTGTATATATGTCAAGGTCGTTCACTTGACGCAGAGAGATCAGCTGATGACTGATGTTAGAGCCAGAACCAATTTCTAATAATTAATTCATACCATGATGTTCCTGAATTGAATTAAATGATTTTATTTTTTTTTTTTTGAGATTGATAAAAAAGATATTTTGGTAAATTAAAATTTTTTTTGAACCAAAAAAAAATTATTTTTTATGCCTGCCGTATAGATGAGGTTGAGAGTTTCAAGTATATTATTGTTTACTTGTATTCCTAGTGTGCTTATTGAATTATATTGTTTAGTATATATGGGTTATAAACAGATATTAGAATAAGTGAGTTTATGATTTAATAAGATGTTCAATTTGTGTTTTTTTTTATTGTTAGTAATAGTGAAGAAGATGTAGAGTCATGTAAAAAATTTTGGTATTTTAACAAAAGTAATGGTAATGTAAAAGCTTGAGTTTGAACATAGATGAATTTTTAACAAAATTTAATTGGTTTGCTATATTTTGATTTGGAAAAATGACGTTGATTTGGAAAAAGAAATCAAACTATGATATTTTAAAATATTTTAGGGAGTTGTTTAGAATGCATTAATAAGTATGTGTACGCGCCCAGTACTCGCCAAAGGCGACCCAGTATGCATGTAAGGGGGAACATATCGGTTGAGGATTTGGTATGGTATAAGGCCAGGGTTTTGATCTGGGGGTGGAATGTTAGAAGGTTAGGTGTGCTATGGTGAGTATCTGTCCGAGTTTATGGTGTTGGGATCTCGGATAGAGAAGTCCAGTAATCTCGTTCAGGGGCAGCCATAGTCGCCGAACGAGGGGGGTAGTTTACCCATGAGGTGTTAAGAATTGATGGTGGGTTGTTGGCACCACATCCTCACCGATCCTCTTAGGGGTTTAGCAATGAGAGTTCTTCTGTTCCAGCAGAAGATCTCTCATTGGGGGGGGGGGTATTGTAACGGGGCTAAAAGGAGAGGGTTTTATTTTATTAAAATAAATATAAATTTGTTTTCCATCTGCATGGCCAGTCCCATGTTAAATAAAATTGTCGTCGAACAAAGGAACAGTGATGTGAAGTTTTGAACGTAGTCGGGGCAATGGAATGCGATGTCGGGTGTAACTCCAAGGTAATTAAGCATTAAGTCATGTACAGACTACGCGCAATACCAACGTGCGCGCAGTTTATGCGCCTCAGAGACCGAACCAACGCTGCCGAAAAATGGCGATACGACGAACGTTTTGTGCCATGCGGTCTGAGCTGATGGAAGTCTGAAAAAATCACACCCACTTGAGTGGCGTGACAAAAGGCAGTGCAATTTCGTCAATGCCTAACCCACATGGTTAACCCAGACTATGTGTAAGTCGACTAACGTTTCGTCACAAGCAGGCAGTGGATTCCCGTTTTGAATAACAGTGGAGAGGGGCACACGAGTAACCTTCTGCCCAGTTAATCTCACCTACCGGCCGCATGCGGTCCGTTTAAATTTTAATACGAGTAATTTTAGTGTCGGCCGACCTAACCACTGAGACCCAATAAAAGTTATATCAAAAAGTGAAACGGTATATTAGAATGAAGACAGTGCAGTGAACAATTCGAAATTAAAATGTGGGGAACTGGACAAAACTTTCTGATATCTATATAGCACAGCCGGTGGATACGAGAGGAACGCCGACGGTTGGGTAATCCACAACCAATATCAGTAATTTCATTTTAAAAGGGGTTATAATCAAATTATGGGGTTTTAAAAGTGTGTGAATGAGAGAATGAGTAAGATACTGGGTCGCCTTCTTATAATATAATTAGTTTTTACATTAAGGTCTAGAAGTAGTTCTTAGAATGTTTACCATGCTCAAGTAGCCCAAATGTTGGTTTTGTAATTTTCCAAAGAAAAGATAATTAACATGAACAGAAACCGTTTGAGATGAAAATGAATACTAAGTAAAGTTAAAAGAAAATTAAAACAAATGTTGCAATTGAATAATAAATAGAGCTGATTTATATAGTCAAAGAGCGTTGTTATTATGTAACGAAACCATTAGCTCCTTTTACAGATGGTGAGTTCGCATAAAAGGATCCTGGACCTCTTCAATGGTAAGAATTGCTGTTAAAACTTTTATTCTGTGTCTTTTATTAGTTGGTATTAATATGTAATTACACAGATGGCGCCCGAGTAATTTGTAATAATGTAGTAAATGGACCTTTAAATATAACTACTTTTATAATAAATAATAAATACGATAATTAATAAAACGTAATTATACACAACTTATCCAAAAAAGACGCCAGCTGTAATTAAATTCATACATGATGGAAGACTGATGACTGAATAGATCCGACCTAACGAAAAACTGAATAACGCTTCACCCTAATTCAACAGATTTGATAAGTATTGCTGAATTACCCGAATTTATGGAATAAATTGTTATTAACTTTTTCTCACAACACTTTTAACTCTCACTATGAACTGATAATCTAATTTCTTTCAAGGATTAATTAAAAATAAAACACTAAAATTGTTTGAAACCAGAAAATAACCTGGGCATAAATTACGAACTTTTAACACACACTTTTTAATACTTCAGGAACGAATTGTAATTAAACCTAATAGTATATAAGTACCATTAATGTAAGGTAGTGTACTTTATTGTAATCATATTAATATTTTTTCGTAACCACAAGAACTCGGGTTTATTGAACGAAAGAAGAATAAACTTTTGTTGACACCATGTCTAACTAAATCGTTCTGAATCGTCCTTAGTAGTCGTTGATCGTTGATCGTTCCACCATACCTCAATAGTCCTATTTTTTAATTGTCTTCAGTTTAAACTATTTGGCGCCACCCGGGAATTATAACTACATTGTAAAGGACAGGTAAGGTTCACACTCGCGAGTACTGGTAATTCGTGAGATCGCGACGGACATCGTCAGCATAAACGTAAAGTAACGATTACAACGTGTGTGGCGAACACACAAAACACATTTTTACAGAGCACAGACAGAGCTACTCGTTACAAATTAATGACCACAATGTGTGGCTTAAAAGAGGCATACACAACTAAACGTTACAATATTCATTGGGAAGTCCAACATATAGATCGCCAATTATGCTAGTCCAACCCATTAAAAAATTCACCAATCAAGTGCTTCACCATTGTATTTTATGCAGAAAAGTCCCCCCCAACAATGAGTCTAGTTCCTTTTTTATACCTGACACAATTAAGCCATAAAAAAGAGAGAGAGGGGGGAGTACTGGGAGGCAGAGAAGTCTGCCAGTCTAGTCAAAGGCTCCATCTACAAATTTCACTCTGCTGTAGTTGAATTTGTAGTACAAGTGTTTTCACCATCTGGGTTTCACAAGGAAAAGTGGCACACAAAACCAGTAACTAAATTTTCAAACAAAAAAGTAGTTTAGACTAATTTGGTAACCTGTAAGAGGAGGTGGCAATAAGTCTTGCATGACTGGTGGTGGTGGAGGATTGGCAGCTGTATTATTTGATGTCCGTCGCTTCTTCTTTGATGGTGGTGGTTCTGGATTGGACATCATTGGTGGTTTGAACTCATTCATTCCACCCATCCTGCAATAAATTGATTTACAATATATTATTATCACTTCCAACATCACTACAACAGCTACCACTACAGTATTATCTCTATATACCGGTACATTTACAATTTTTATTGAAACTACGGTTACATGGAATGTAACTTCCATTTAGGTACTAAAAACACTAAAGTTATAAAAATATACCATATAAAACCTCAACGTTAAGCTTCTTTTATGCTGTTACTATAACGAATTAAGTCATTTGTAATATTGTTTTATAAGTTTTTCTGAAAATTACGCTGTCACACAGATGTGAGACAGCGTAAAACTGTCTCAGTTTTTGAGTCACCCTTTCACACTTGATGTTTATATCCTTCAACCATGTCTCACCCATAATTGCTTCATGAAAGCACGATCAAGATCATTGCTTGTCACATAGTAAAAGAAATGTTAAAGCTTAGCATGTTTTCTATTCTATTCTTATTCTGAAAACAATCTGAATACTTTCTTGTTCCCCAGCAAATCCTGTATAAGAAAATGCCTTGGAGATTGGTAATCAAGTCTTTATGTAAAAGCAAATTCTTACAGCATACCCACATACTGTAAAATATTGTTATTAATGCATAAAGATTACAAAAAAATCTTCAATTTCTGTAAATACAATTTCACATAAATTTTTCAAAAATAAATCTAATGACACTTACCCACAATTCATTTTATCGTCAGGGAAACATGGTCCACGCTGCATGTGAGGGGGTGGCTCCCCTCCTGGGCACTGGGAATAGTACATTTGGTTTCGCCCCCTTGGCATACTGAAACAAATAAATATCACAGATACCCTGAGTAATTATATATTTAACTAATATACATTCATATTATGAAAATACTCATACATATATTCATATACAATCTGAAAATATATTTAAAATAAAATCTGTCAGAACAAACAACAGCCCCAATCTAACAGGACAAAACTCTGTATTTATGATACATACAATTGCAGTAAACATACTTAATTATTTAACTTTTTAAATTTTTAAAGTGACAAAAGACTGGAAAATATTTAGGGATGTCTTTAGCCACCACTCAGGAAATAGGGACGCTACTGCAAAAGACCTTTTTCATATTGCACATTTTCTTCTTCATTGTCAAGAAGATGATGACAATGATGATACATACAACATTAACTGTTATATACAAGTAATGCCTCTGACCAAAACAAAATGTGAAAATGGAGAAAATCATTTCTTTTTAAACTTTAGAACCTATTTTTGCAAACAATTTTAAATTCTTGGATTTCGTTGTCCATGATGTGTCCGTTAATTAACTAATTATAATTAAATCATTACCGACTCGGAACACAAAGTTTTTTATGGGTAAAAACGTAAAAGTTTTACCTTATAGCCTGAACCAGTTTTCGCTTTTAAAAAGCTTCTTCAGAGGCTGTCGTTGGGAGCACTGTCCGTATTGTTCTTGGCGACGGTATCGACTTTTGAAGGATCCTTGTTGTGTGTGGGGTGTGATATGTTCGAATAAAGCGTGTGATTTGAATTGTGTCTGTTCGTTTAGGATGTCATTTTTATGTGTTTTCGTGTGTTTGTATATTTTACAAAGCATAAAACAATAGCAATCTTTCTTTCTCACTTCATTCATTTTTTTACAAAGGTGTTTTACATTGTTTTACAAAGCACAACAATAGCATAAAAACGGCAGCTTCTGAAGAAGCCCTTTAAAAGCGAAAACTGGTTCAGGCTATAAGGTAAAACTTTTACGTTTTTACCCATAAAAAACTTTGTGTTCCAAGTCGGTAGTGATTTAATTATACTTAACAATTTTAATTTTAGCAATGGATAAAAATACTGCCTTTCAATGCCTCTTCAATTTTAGAAACAATCCAAAGTCAAATGGTTTCAAATCTGGACTATAAAAAGGTGTGATGAAGTGTTAATTTCACGCTTGCCACTATTTCTACAATTTCTTGCCTGCAATGTGGGCTTGTGTTATTGTGACGTAAAAGAAAAATCCTTCTTTCGTGCCTGATTCTGCAAATATGTAGCCTGGGCTCACATAAAGTTTTACAGCGCCTTCTGGAATGAATCAATCTTCCCTTAGGCTGAAATTCCATGTAAATTATGCCTCTTGATCCCAAAACATTATGACCTGAAGAAACTGTTAGCATTTCTTTACACTTAAGAGAATCTGAGTGGCACATAGATTGGCCTTCATTTTCTGAGCTATAATGATAAACACAGGACTTGTCTCTAGTGAACGTATTCATAAGGAAGAAAATTATGCCCTTTGAGAAGATACTGGTTGAGTAGTTATATATAAACAGTTTTCCTTCAAGCCACTCGTTCTTGACAACTGTCCAGCTTTAAATTAATGTTCACTTGTTAAATTCTGAAATTCTTTAATCATGTATCTACTCTGCATTGATTTTACATCATGTGTCTCTCAAATACACCATTCTGAAACGGCCAGCTACACAGTGCGAGCACAAATGTTCCTACCTCAACTACTACTAACAATACCCCACGGAGGAGGCTTATCAATCAACCCTTATAGAATTTCTTCTTCAGTACACTTTAAAATATATGTCACTCTCTTTATAAAAGATACATCTCTATAAATATATCTCTTTTGTTGGTAACATAATTGGCCTGAACCCCTCCCTTCTAATCTATGATCCAAACATACAACAAACTCAGAGGAATGGTGAAGAAAGGAGACAACGTTGCAGTACTCATAACATTACAATACGCAACATAGTTTTGAACTTGAAACCATAGTCACCACCACTATCTTATCAGAGAGAAAAATTAGATAATCAACAGAAATAGAAGAACTCGTAGGCCACCTCAACAAAGAGAAGGCAATTAGAATCTTTATATAAAATTCAAACAAATATTTGGAGCTCACATCGTTATATTACAGTACAGCAATGACGAGAACCAAGTCAGCGGCAGCATTCGCAGTGAGCCAATCATAAACATTAACTACAGTGTACCGCCAAACATAGATATCTTCAACAACAGGAAAAAGAAAAGAGACAGACGCACTTCTGAGGAAGACATCAGAGCAGATGGTATCATTTTGTTGTTAATTTCAAGGACCAGACCTTGCAACCTTTAGGTTCTTGCAAGAATTAAGGTTCTGGCTCCATAACCCACTCTTTTCCCTGACAGCCGACACTGCTTCTTCCAAAAGATACCTCTGGCAACCTGTAATCTGTCATTCTTAATGCATGATCAGTTACATCAGTTGCAATAAACATAAACTCGCTCAACTAAGGAGAAAATGCAAAGCTCCTTCCGAACAACATTATTCCTAAGTTGATCTCATTTAGTTCAACCCTTAAGATATCAGCGGAACTTCATTTCTACTGACAACACTGATTTCACCCATGTCTCACATGCATATCACAATGCTGGTGCCACCACCATCTTAAGAAATTTCAGTTGTTTATACTTCCTGTAAACCCTGTCCAGAGTCCTCCTTATTGTGATGCACATTCTATATATCTACCTTATTTCTAATATCCCTATCAAACCCATAAGTAACATCACAACCTAGGTACTTGAAGTGATTTACTTGTTCCAGCCAAACTCCATCCAAGCAAATCTTGGATTCACAAATTTAACATCTGTAGTCTTTTGATATCAGGTAGAACTGGTGTACTACTCTCTGTAGCTCATATGCACTAGACACAAGTACAATCTAACCTTCAGCAAGTAACAATGTATAAACTGCCACCTTCTACTGGAGCACATTCCTCCAAATATTCTGGCTTTCCAAAGTTTGAGAATATTGCCAAGGTACCAGCTGAACAAAATGAGGGGGTGTAAACTACAACCTTACCTTACTCTTTGATTTATCAGAATTGGTTTAATAATCTCATAATCACAGGCAATTTCTACAGCGATATCCCTATATATGCTTTTAACTTAAAATATATCTACTCTAGGAAACTCCTTTTTACACATACTGTCCACAAATTACATCTAACAACTCTGTTAAAGGCTCTAATATAGTCAAAAAGCCATATGGGCCTCTTGTTTATATTCTCAATTCCTTTAGATTATTTGGTGTAATGTGAATATAGGATCTATCATCAGCCAACACTCTGAAAAAATTTTGTTCTTCCAAGAGAGTTCTTTCAATGATCTGTATTCATGCTGCTTATACCTTAGCATATAAATTGTAACCAATGTTTAATAGGCTTATCCCTCTATAATTGTTGACTTCTAATATCTTACCTTTTTTGTACAGAGACATTACCTTCACCACTGACCACTCCATTGACCCCAACACATATTTACTGAAAGCAAGAGTCTAAATACTGCACTTCCATATTTCAAAAATTCCACACTTATGCTATACGTGCTATCAGCTTTCTATTCCCCATTTTCCTAAGGCCTCTTCCAATTCATAAAGAGTGATATCGTCCACATATTTCCACTCACTCAACATTATTGTTGCTGTCTTATTTTTACCCCTTATTTCTGGATCAAACCAAAGCGCCTTATTATAATAGACCAGATGGTGAGAAAGGTGACACAAAAAATTCAACAGGTTACAGAATTCTATAAAAGTCCACACGCGCGCGTGCGCACACACACAGGAGATGGGGGAGGGAGAGATGCTCTTAAAATGTTTCCTTATTATTGCCAGCATTAATATATGATTAAAGCAAAATTAAAAAATGCTTTAGTCTGAAATAACTACACGCTACTAATACTGTCACGAAAATGTTTGCCTACCTGTCATAATCTAGATCTCAAACTGAATATAATAGTTTACAAGATTTATCAGAAAGTTCATACAATATTTGTTTATTTGAAACATTATATCTCTACTCATCTACACCGACCCCTTCAAAGTAACCTTCACCGTAAATAACATACTTATGACAGTTTTTCAGTCTTAAAAATATTTCAAGAATTCAGTTTTTGGAATAACCTTAATATCACTCAATGATTTTGTTTTATGTCATCAACAGTCCCAATACAACTGTAACTGACACCACTGACGCAAAAAAGCTGATGTGGTATGATCATACGTATTGTATTTAATAACAGAAGATGGCTGAAGAAGATCAAGAACAGGGTTCTGCCACAAAAAGAAAAAAAGAGGTCGGCTACAATTAAGATGGATGGATGGCGTAAGAGACACAATGACGCAGAAGAATTTGCAAGATTAGGACTGACAGGACCACAGAGACTGGAAGATTGAATGCTATAAACAACCCAGTGTGATGGTAAAAAAGTTGCAAAATACTAACGTTTCATGTTTAGTATTGCAAAAATTGCATGTTTTTTTTCATTCTTCAGACGAGGAAAGATCAAAAGATCACATGGAAACATATCACACAGCTATGGTGGCTGCAGTCTCATTAGGATGTGTATTGGCCTAAAATTCTTGAAAAAGCAATGTCATGTGTACTGGTACATTACCATGGTAAATGTTGTCATAAATCTCAACATTTCCTATGGATACCTTCTTGCACGGGACACAAAATGCCTAAAAATACTCTTCCTTGACCATAGCAACTTTGCATTAGTCTTGATCTTCAACTCATTCCCAATTGACTTTGAACCTTTTTTGTACAAATTGAAAACCACTTGTCACCCATATCAGATTCACCAAAATCCTTCTGTAACGTTTCCCAAATATCAATGAAGTTTGTTTTTCTACACAACCAAATTTAATCCAAATGTCAATATTGTATTGTTGACTGTCAACACTTTACTTGTCATGCCCATATGCCATACGTGCGCTTCGTTTTCATGTCTTTAAACGCATTTATCCATATGATGTCCAGTCAAAGTCTGGAGCATGAGGCTAATTCATACGTTGCATACCCTGCTGTTACAATTTAGTTCAATATTTTACCAGTAGATGTCTCCTGTAAACAAGTAAAGCAATCAGTGTTTACGGTCAGCTACTTCATGATTGAACGAGAATCTGCTTTAATGGTGCCAACTGATAAGAATTACGTGTATTTAGAATTCAACTGTTTTTTGATAGGGATAAATGAAATTAGCTATTAGAATGTACATACAATGCCATAAATTTAAATAATGAAGATTCAAAAACAATTTTTTTGTGATGCAAGAGTATGCTTAAAACTAATTTGGTAAAACTTATATATATGTAATGAAATATTAAGACTGTACATCAAATCTGCATAAAAGGAGCTTAAAAATAATATCAGTATTATCTGGTTAAAAGATAAATTTGCTACAATTTTTTTAAATAACACTAAAAATGGTGGTTCAACAGGGAATGTCACAAGAAAAACGGTGGTGTTCAAAGTGTAAAAAAATTGCTTAATACACCAAAACACAAAATTCAATTCAGAACAGTTTGAAAACACTCAATTTATTGTCAAACCAGCCATCCAATATGGCTACAAACTTAAAACAACTGTTACAAACAGGTGTACCAACATCACAAAAAAAACTGAATTAGACATTTTCAACATGTGAATTTTAGAAGTTGCAGAAACTTTTTGATCATTGCAGAAACTTTTCTTTTAACACTCAGGATTCAGTGTTTAAACCTCAATAAAATATGCTCTTCTTCTGGTCTGTACATCATTCTACTGGGAGTTTTTTGTAAACAAAAAGAAGGTAATTCAGAAAATGAAATCACAATGTCAGAAAAATACAATGAAGAAAGTCAATGTAATCCTGTTTAAAATGATATTGTTGTAGTTCCTCTATCAAAATTTTGAAAAAATAAAAACAATAAGGAAGAACACGAAAATGAAAGAATTTATTCAGTTATGGCCAGCGATCTCTAATAAAATTCTTCATACGTTGGCATTGTGTAGAAGAAATGTTCAAGTGGAAAACCAAAGATATTCATTCAAAGAGCTTTACCAAGTGCAGAAAAACTATATGCATCTTTTAAATTTTATGGAGAAACATAAGTAATTTTATTACAATTTAATAAATGTACCGTTATATTAAAGCACTTGAAATTGCTTAGTTTCATTTAAAGTTCAACTCAAGTACGTTATCATCTTTAATGTTTACACATAAAGAGTATACATGTTTGTATGTATATTTAAAATTGTTTATTTTTACTAGCAAGGAGAAGGGCAATATGTTTGTTGTCCCTTGTAACTTCACTTTGACAAATACGGCTCAACTGATTCTTCTCATCAATGCAAGTGACCTATGTTATAGTGCCTTGAAAAAAGAAAACATAAAATGGATGTTACACCCATATATCCACACACAAAATTAAAAATTTTAATATTCAATAAGAAAGAAATATTTTGGGTTTATAAGTGACCTTGGGTACAATGACATATGAGTAGTATGTTATTAATCAATGTTATATAAATTCAACTGAAATTTTTTTGTCATTCTTGGTCAGCAATTATTTGTCTCTATACGGTGGAAGGTTATGCTTGGACACTTTGTGTGTTTGTGCTTCTGCAACCCACAAAACTATTGCATGGATTTCAATAAATAAGAGTCATTTATTTTTGGAAATATATGTTTATATATTGTCAGTAGTACAATATTTCAGACAACTGAGAATAGTTGATTCCACATGAGACTGTTGAAAACTAAAAACTTTTTTTCGTACCAGAGCTTTTAGAAGTTATTCAAATCACTGCAATGTCAAACAACTATTCCATTGTTGTTTTTCATGCTACGGCATGAATGTTTATCCTGCTATAGCATGCTTTGGCTTCCAGAATTGGGTTTCAGTTTATCTATTGCAGGTTACAGTTTTTCTCCAGTTGGGTTTTCATTTTTTGTTTCCATAACTGTTTAATTAAACTTGTCCAATTATTATTCAGTTTAAAGTGCTTCCAATATATTAGTGTAATAAACAATATTAATATACTTATATTTATTCATATATATACTTGTTAATCCAGTACGTCATAGTTAAACAATGCACAATACATATTTGCAATGATAAAGTATATATAATGATAATGTATTTTTAAAATAAATATTAGTCAATGAGCTTCATCTATAATACCACCTTTGTAAAAAAGAATACTGCAGCCACACATTATTACAAAAAAAAATCAAATACCATACAACACATCTTACAGCAAATGATATTATATTACTCTACCTACTGTACTTCATTGTCTCTATGTCAATGAGTTAGTCAACTACAAATAAATTAGTTTATGAAATCTCAACCTGATTCTAATAAGACACACTTATTGCAACACACACACACACACACACACACACACAATAAATTAATGCTACATAGTACTTTCTGTAATGCACAGCACAACCCAATTCCACACCAAGCTGTCTACAAGTGTTGACAACTATTATTATCTATAACAAACACCTGTACACATCAAACATTACACAATTGCAAAAACATGTAAGATGTGTTAATTCACGCAGCAGCACAAACACGTGTCAACTAACTCGTTTTTATGGTTTGGTTTATTATTACATTGTATTCTGCGGCAATGCAATAAAAGTTGTACTTATCATTTTTCAAAACCATAATTTACAGCTGCAAACACTATTAACTATAACCATTAACCACTATAAATCCAATAAATCTACATATACATTCATTTTTTTTCATATGAAATAAACAATGATGTAAAATGTATGTACAGGGAAATATTCTATTTAATTCAAAAAGTAATGAACACAATTTTGGCAACAACTTTTCTTTAAATCTTACTCTTTTTATAGTTTATAAAATTCAAAATGATTTAGCACCATTTAGAACATTTGTGTGTGCGTGTACACACATGCATAATCACAACATATCCGTGAATGGAATATTTCTCTGAAAACTAAAACTATATTTCTTCACTGGTGTCTGTTCATAACAGTTTACAGCACTTATCAGAAAAATATTAAATTCAATATAAATGAAATCGTTGAAGCTTTACCATGTGTTTTGGCTGTTTAATCTGTTTCAAATCAGTACATTTGAAAAAGATTAAGTAGTAACTCGGTAAAAAGTTTAACAACTGAAACATGTCATCAAGGTGTACGAGGTTTGATCAAAAAGTTCGTGCTATTTTTGTTTATTTGAAAAATTATGTCTTGATTTATATCGTTTACATTTATCACTTCAAAATGTTAGTAGGATATAACACAATTATTCCAATATTAACATTGTCCTCAGGCTTTCACGCCCGGTGTCAGTTGTATGATTTAAGTTATCCAGGCTGTTTGGCCGTGGTCCATGGTTTATTTCCAAACCAAACGTTTCAGCAGCTCCAATGGCTGCCATCATCAGTGGAATAATAAAAATCCTGAATGTAGGGTGTTCACGTCAGGCCCACAGTACTGTGGTATAGGAGCTGAAACGTTTGGTTTGGAAATAAACCATGGACCACAGCCAAACAGCCCGGATAACTTAAATCATACAATATTCCAATATTATTTTCAGTCTTTAAACCATTTCTTGAATATGTTTTTTGGTACAGCCTGAGCACGCTCAGTTGATTTTGTTTTAAATCTTCAACGGTTATATAAATGGTAACATAACAGTTTCTTTCATGGTACTCTTCATTACTGGGAAGAGGAAAGATAGCATTTGAACATACTAGCCAAATACAATGATTACAATGCCATTACTACATATTTTTTTTTTTTACCTAAAATACTTGAACAAACAATGACTTATATCCTAGTCCATTACCAGGGTGCAACTTCCACAAATTATCCTTCTATAAATCTGACAGTTTTGTATGAATAACTTTACGTAAGTGGCATAAAATGTCTGAATAATACTCTTTTATTTTCTGTTGCACCTAGTAATGAAAATCCATGGAACACTAAACTACAATTTGTACATGACTGTTAAACTTCGTACTTATAATATCTGCAATGCGGTGTGCGTGCAGTGACGTCATTCTCCCCCGCCAAACTGCTGCCAGCCTGTCTTGCAAGCTCGCATCAGTCCAGCTAGTTAGTCAATTGCAAAACTCCGAACGGGCAACAAGCCTTCAGTTCGCCAGCCGCGGCTATATAATTATTTTCAATTCAGAATATTACATTTCAATTTTTTAGCATGATCTTCATGCACTAATACTTAGGCGATCTTGGCCTCGATTCACTACCATGACTTTCAATATTTAATTCAACTTTATTTCTCAGGCAATGTATGCCGCGCTACACTGCACGCGCCATGCAATTATTTTCTTTCAACATTCAATAAACAATTAACTCAAAGAATATATACAGTCCACTACTTTATTTCATTTCTTACCAGCCAACTCATCACCTAACATTGTAAGACCAACTCAAGATTATTCGAGAGCGTCTAAGACGTGACATTTTTGGTCCTCCGGGCCGGATCCGGATTAAGATTCTCATCTATATTTCATTGTAATGGGCCCAAACAATGTTTTGTTCAAGCCCGAATATTCTCAAACTTAAGATTGCTGGCCGTAGCATACCTTCATTGTTTTCAAAAAACTTCATACTTGACATTACAAGATTCTGCAGGACATCATCTCTAACAGCAAGACATTACAATTAATCATCATTTGCCGTACAGCAGCGAAAAATTAGAACTTCAAGCTTAAACGGAGAGCTACAGCTTCAAGCATTACCCGACCAGCGGAAACAAGATTTGCGCAACCATCCAAGGCCTGCCAAACAGGATCACCAACCAAACAACAGGCAACGGAGCCATCTTGAACACGCCGGGGACTCATAATCCACGTGACTATGAACTTGTATTTCTTATAGTTTTTCACTTATAATTTTATGTACAGTAAAGTCAGTAATATTTTAACACATATAGTTAATAGCATTTGATATAAAATCATTTAATAATTTTTATATAAACAGAAATTAGTGTCCAGTAACCACAGACTTGTATTTTCACATAAATTTTCATTTATGCAATTTTACAATAATTCAGTCAGAAACTTAAGTAATGTGATGAAGCTATATGTATATTTTCACTTTGAATGAGGCATATTTTCAAATAATTTCCATATAACTATTTTTTTAAGAAAATAAGTACCCATTATAATAAGTAATAGATTAAGTTGCATACCGATCACTGGCTCCCACATTATATCAGGATTTAGTAAAGTATTCAAATTACATCAATTGTTCACCTGCTCTGTATTTATCTATCTGTTTCGAATCAGCTTGCATTTCAATCATGACTGATGTGAAAATGTTAATTAAGAAACGTGGCACAATTAAGGCCTCTATATCCCATGTAAATACATTCGCTGACAATTTCGATCCTGACGTGAACAACCGCCATGCTTTAAAAATTAAACTCCGCCACTTGAAGGAGTTGTCCGCGAAGTATGATGAAATTCAGACCCAAATTGAGGCTGATGAGTCTGATTTCACATCAGTAAGTGACAGGGTTCAGACAGAGGATGATCTCTGTACTATTGAGTGCAAGCTGCACAGTTTATTGGAACGGGTAGAAGAGGTGAACAAAAAACCACTGATTCAAGCTGAAGTTACACCAATTAAAACCTCCCCTATTCAGTTAGAGCCAATTAAATTGCCCTGCTTCTCAGGCAACATTATTGATTGGCAGCATTATTACAACATGTTTTTGGAGTTAGTACACGTCAGAACTGACCTGACGGACATTCAGAAATTGGACTATTTACATTCTTCACTAAGGGACGAGGCTTTAAATGTAATAAAATCTCTCCCAATCACCCATGATAATTATGCAGTAGCCATTGATCTATTGAGGGCCAGGTATGATAGCAAATTAATTGTCTCAGCGTATCATATAGGGAATGTCTTGGGCATGAAGTCCATTCAGCAAGAGTCCATGGTTGGCATTTCAAAATTTATTGACGAAATCACTGCAAATATAAATGCTTTAAATTCATTAAGTTTACCAGTAAATACCTTTGAAATTATTTTCGTTCAATATTTAACCCAGAAGCTCGATAACCAGACATGCCGACTACGGAAGGAAAGCCTATCCGACGAGCAATTCCCTAATTTCAACAATTTTATTAAATTGTTAAATGGTAGAAGGCAATTAATGCAAAACGTCGGCGCCTCGACCAGTTCAGTAAATAGAATACAAGTTAGCGATAAGACTCCCTATCGCAAAACTATTAAACCCGTTGATCTCACTAGGTCAACATTCCATACTCATATCAGCAATACCATTTGTCAGCTGTGTCGAGGTAAACATAGACTCTCTGAATGCCCACAATTCGTGGCTATATCTCCCTTGGAGCAAAAAAAAACATTTTAATCAAACATAAACTTTGCTTAAATTGTATACGTCCAGGCCATGATCTCTCACACTGTCCTTCCAAATTTGCTTGTAGGACTTGTTCTAAACGACATCATACAATGATCCACATATCTGGCAGTAACACTTCAAGTACGGGCAACAATCAATTCTCACTGAAACTGCAAACAAACAAATCTATTTTATTATCCACCGCTGTCTGCATGACAACGGACCATGCCGGTAGGAAGCATCCAGTAAGGATTTTATTAGACTCAGGATCTCAGGCAAACTTCTGTACCATGAGTTTCGCGCGTCGCATGGGTCTAAAATTAACCAAGTCTCAATTACCCATCACTGGTATAAACAATTCCTTATGTCAAGCTGACTTTAGTACAAGGGTAAGGCTATATTCTCGTTACAAGGATTTTAATTTGAACGTGCATTGCGCTGTGCTTCCCAGTATTACGAATAATCTTCCTGCAGAGTCGTTTGATATCTAATCCCTAAATATACCAAAGGGCATATTCCTAGCTGACCCGCAACTGAACTTTTCTTCACAAATTGACATATTACTTGGTGTCTAGTACTATTTACAATTGATTGAACCTGTCAAATTCATCCGCAGCCCACACTTTCCCATAATATAAGGAGAGAAAATTGGGATTCACAGGAGAGAAAATTGGGATTCATCCTCGCGAGGAACCTGCCCTTTAATGTCGACATGACAAAATCTGTCTCGTCATTCATAGCATGCGAAGATAATAATGCCATTTCATCGCAATTAAAAGACTTCTGGCAATTGGAGGATGTTGCTGCTCGTGCTCCCTCCGTTGAGGACTCAGAATGCGAAAGTCATTTTGTCGCTAACACTTTCCGCAATAATAGTGGTAGATTTGTGGTGTCCCTACCTCACAGGGTATACAATTCTCATTTGGGCGATTCTCTTCCCGGAACTATTCACGGATTTCAATCACTGGAACTCAAGTTCAAGCAGAACCCTGCCGACATTGTATCGCGTGGTTGTCTACCTCGTTTTTTACACGGTCACCCACAATGGTGGTATGGTCCATCCTGATTGTCCCATGAGTCATCATCATGGCCCACCAGCACTTTCGATGCCCATTCAACCTGCACTCATCCCGATCTTGAGCAAGAACAACGTAAGCAAGTCCAAACCTCACTGGTTGGCGCTTCATCTACGCCTAGTTACTCTGAAAACTACTCTTCGCTTTGAAAACTCCTTCGATTCATTCGGAACTCGAGGCTTCCCATAGCTGATAGAAACATTTCTTTTCTAACTTCCCATGAGTTACATGGTACACTTTTGATTTTTATTCGCCAGTCCCAGCGATTGCACTTTAGCATCAAAATCAAGGAACTTGAGGCACAACGCTCTATCCCTAATAATAGTAAAATTCTTTCACTTAACCCCTTTCTGGACAATGCGGGGATATTACGCGTGGGCGGACGCCTTCAACACTCCCAGCTTACCTATGATAGCAAACACCAAATCATACTCCACCCGCATTCTCATCTCAGTAAACTAACCATAGAAGGCGAGCATCTTTGTCTACTACATGCTGGGGTACAATTGATCAGTACTCTCTACGGCAGAAATACTGGATAATTAATGATAAATCATACATACGATCAGTAATACACAAATGTATCACTTGCTTTCAATTCCGTGCTAGGGGCTCAAGCCAATTATTAGGACAACTGCCCTCTTCCCGAGTTACTCCTGCCAAGCCATTTTCTCAATCTGCAGTCGACTATGCTGGTCCTGTATTTATACGTCATGGCGGGCAGCGTTCCAAATCGACGTCAAAGGCTTATATTGCTCTATTTATATGCCTGGCCACTAAGGCCATTCATCTTGAATTAGTTTCAGATCTCACCTCAGACGCTTTCATAGCAGCCTTAAAACGGTTTATAGCTCGTAGAGGTATCCCTTCACAGATATTCTCCGACAATGGTACAAATTTTCGTCGTGCTAGCAGTACACTTCACGACTTATACAAACTTCTCCAATCTAATGGATTTGAACAGACTACCCAGGATTTTACCAGTGCCCAAGGAATCAAATGGTCCTTCATTCCCCCGTCAGCACCTCATTTTGGTGGCCTGTGGGAGAGTGGAGTCAAGAGCATCAAGTTTTATTTGCGGCGCGTTGTCGGCAGAACCATTCTTACGTTTGAAGAGTATTACACTACTCTAACTCAAATAGAGTCCTGCCTTAACTCACGCCCCTTGTTCGCCATCTCAAATGACTCTAGGGATCCAGAGCCTTTAACTCCAGCGCACTTCTTGGTTGGTTCTCCACTCACTTCACTCCCGGAACCTGACTATTCCGAAGTTAAAATTGGTCGTTTGGGCAGATGGCAGCTGCTCCAAAGATTCATCCACTCTATATGGAAGAGGTGGTCGAAGAATTATTTGCACCAGTTGCAACAACGCAACAGATGGCACATCCAGTCAAAAAATTTGGCTCCCGGACAACTCGTCCTTATTTTGGAAGATAATTCCCCCCCCCCACTGCAGTGGAAACGCGGGGTAGTCACTCAGGTCCATTTGGGTCAGGATTCACTAGTGCGCGTAGCAGATGATCGCACCGCAAACGGTATCCTACGTCGGCCCATTCACAAATTACGTCCACTTCCAGTGGCCTCAGATTAATTACATGAGCGTTCATGCGACATGTATCATTGATTTGAACTTTATCGCATTTTTCGTAGAAGAAAAAGACAAGTAAGTTCACAAGAGAAAGTTTCATTATTATATAAAGTGTAGTGCTGTGAAAAAAGATGATGAACAAACAAGACAACTTTATCGCATTATCGTGTTTCATGCCCGGGACATATCCCGGGCAATCGCATGCTTTCCATTTGCTTTCTTATTATATTATTATTATGTCTTTGTATTGTCATATTGTTATATATTATTGAATTTTTTGGGATCATTATTCTATTATTATGTACTGTCAATTACTATGTCTTTCGGATTATTATAATATTATGTATCATTAGCATGTTATTATGTGTTATTGAATTTTTGGGATCATTATTCTAATATTATACATGTAAATTATTATGCCTTTTATTATTGTATTATCCTATCATTATGTATTATGTATCCTTACATCAATTGGGTATGTCAATCATATTGTTATGTACTATTGAATTTTTTGGTGTCATTGCTCTATTGTTATGCATGTCAATTATTATGCCTTTTAGTATTGTATTATCATTTGTTATGTATTATTGAATTTTGGTGTCATTATTCTATGTTTATGTAATGTCAATTATTATGTACTATTCACACAATGACTTAAGCTGCAAAATCGGCCGATTTTGTGCGGGCAGTATGTTAAACTTTGTACTTATAATATCTGCAATGCGGTGTGCATGCAGTGACGTCATTCTCCCCCGCCAAACTGCTGCCAGCCTGTCTTGCAAGCTCGCATCAGTCCAGCTAGTTAGTCAATTGCAAAACTCCGAACGGGCAACAAGCCTTCAGTTCGCCAGCTGCAGCTATATAATTATTTTCAATTCAGAATATTACATTTCAATTTTTTAGCATGATCTTCATGCATTAATACTTAGGCGATCTCGGCCTCGATTCACTACCATGACTTTCAATATTTAATTCAACTTTATTTCTCAGGCAATGTATGCCGCGCCACACTGCACGCGCCATGCAATTATTTTCTTTCAACATTCAATAAACAATTAACTCAAAGAATATATACAGTCCACTACTTTATTTCATTTCTTACCAGCCAACTCATCACCGAACGTTGTAAGACCAACTCAAGATTATTCGAGAGCGTCTAACACATGACAATGACTATCACAGACTTCAACTCATTCACAACAGAGTGTGAAGCCTTTGTACCATTAGTAAACCATTGCATCCCAGGTTCACCAGATGTCTTTTGCAATACTCACCACAATAGAACAGTTTATCTGGTCCTTTATACAAAACAGAATCCATGATCTTTAATCTTGCATTGATAATGTTAAAAAAAAATCACCTAATACACTGAAATAGAACTCATTCAATTAACTGTCAAATCTAAACTGTACATCCAGTATAGCTAAAATTTTAGACAATTGTCACTAAGATGTCTACCAACATCACACAAAACCAGTTTTTTTATCGGTCACTTGTAGTGTGGGAAATAGAAAAACTGCACAAACTTTATGATCAAACTTCATATAACAGCTAACACAGAAACTGATAATCTTCATTGCAAACTATCAATAATCTGAACGCCACAATATGTAGATTTTCTAATACCATGTCTACACAACAGAGTCTTTTATTTTAAACACAGGTGTTTGATTTTACAGAATTGGCTGAATCTGCAGATACCACTGAATAGTATACAATTTGTTTCTCCATGCCTATAAGTAAGTATAATAGTCCACTGTTGTCACACTATGTGGACTGTTAAAATGTGTTCTGGTAAAACATCTAACAGTCCACAAAGTTGACCTGCAGTGATTGACAATGACAATCCCACTGGCAAAGGCTTCTCATTCATGTTTACTCTCAATGCAAAGCTGGCCTCAGATTGGTAGCAGCACTGACTACTCAAAGTGTTACTTCACTATATTGGCTCTGGTATTCCAGTATTTTGTAAAGTTGGGAACCAGGTTTTTTTAAAAAAAAGACTCCTCTTTTTATCTGAACAAACTGTAGTTGTATTTGTGTTGGTATTCCTACCTATATTTTCATTCCTAGACAAATTGAAGGTATAAAGATACAGTTCCAATACTAAAGTGACAAGAGACACAAGAAGACAACAAGAAGTGGAAGTCCTCAAAAGAATAGAAAACCCATTAAAACCGTATCATACCATAAATAAAAATGTTGGAAATAATAAAGAGATCTCATGAAAAACAAATATGGCTATTTAAGGTAATACTGGTTATTTCTGATATTTGGCTGTGAATCCTAGGCAATGGGAAACTAAATTAGAATATTTGTTGTTGAGATGAAGTACCTGATAAGTGATAGAAAAGTTACAAAGAAAAAATGAGAACAGCAAAGAATACAGAAGAAAAGCAACTGAACTGGTATGGATGTGTACAAAGAACTGAATAAACAAGAGGATATAAAGAAGAATGCTACAAACAAAAACCGAGAAACATAAGAAACAGGAAGACCTAAACAAACCCAGGATAAAGCAGTTACAAGAATTTTAGAAAGATACAGGAACACATGGAAATGACATGAAAAGACTGGCAAATATCAGAAAAAAGTAAAAGAAATTTATGCATGGGTGAAGCTTAGTTATTTAATTGACTTCAACTTTCAAACTCTCCTAACCCAACACGGTTAGAAAAATTTAAACTGGTGTCTATCTCATTCAATTAACAATACTCTTGACAGACTAGTTTTAGCAATATCTTTTTCTTCTACTGCTCTTCCAAGATTAGGTATATTAGCGTATTCTGGCTTCACCATCTTATCCTCTTCTCAACACCATCACCATCTCTCAACACTTCTCTTGTACATTAAAGCCATCTGCAGAAATTTACACAATACCTGTACATTGCTTAGTCTCCCCATCTATCCCTGTATAATCCGCCTACAAATCTGAGGCAAAAGGGTCCACAATCTTCCCTTCATTAGTCAGCCACTTATGCCCCTTCCATTTCACTGATAGATTAGCATTCCAGTACTTGTCTCACTACTTTGCTACTTACAGACATACAGTGCGCAATAATAACTACAATACTGTCAATTCATTGTCTTATTTGTAACATGTTAATTTCGAAAATATATTATATTACATTTTATAATACAGGAGGTCCTCTACTTCTGGACAATCAACTTGCGCAGATTTCGCTCTTTCAGACCATTTATTCAAGTTTCATACTACAGCTTCAGACTTTCAAACACTGATGGAGGTGTGAGGAAGTGAATAAGCATTAAGGCCAGTGCACATATTCGTTATTATTCCTGCTACTCCAGAGGTCACTGGCATCGACAATGTATACTGTACTATACCTTGTACTATACCACATAACAACTCCCCAACCCAACACTCACTTGATCTTGACTCATTCTCAGTGTGTAAAATACTGTACTCTGTGTGTGTGTGTGTGTGTGTGTGTGTGTGTGTGTGTGTGTATGTGTGTGTGTGTGTGTGTGTGTGTGTGTGTGTGTGTGTGTGTGTGTGTGTGTGTGTGTGTGTGTGTGTGTGTGTGTGTGTGTGTGTGTGTGTGTGTGTGTGTGTGTGTGTGTGTGTGTGTGTGTGTGTGTGTGTGTGTGTGTGTGTGTGTGTGTGAGAGAGAGAGAGAGAGAGAGAGAGAGAGATTGTTCATATTCTCCTCTATGCATTATATATCATTATACAGTATTCATGTAGTATTTAACCTATCAAACCGACTGGAGAAAAAGCTAGTAATGATGAAGATAGATGATTTCTGCCACCAAATACAACAAGCTTAATCCAGCCCATAGACCAGGCTGTAATTGGTATGTTCAAGCAACATTATCTAACGAACACCATGATTCAAGCTATTAGAGCAACTATTAAAGAAGACGGGATAACTTTAGTAGAATTTTTAAAAAATTATGTTTTAAATGTTATAAATAACATCAGCGATTCCTGGGACAAAGTTAAACATTTGACAATCAGTAGTTTTAGGGAAAACTTATATCCAGAAGTAAGCAACTTTAATGGCAATAATTTTGAGTCACTACCAGATAATCTTGGAACCATTACAAATGAATAATCTAAATCTTGATATAAATTTAAATCATGTCTTTACCATCATTTCATGTGTGCTTTAATCTTGTGCACTCTTCTACTGCTTTAAGAAATTTTATCTCGGATTATTCTATTTTTTTGAAAAACTGCTTTCCCTGGTACCCATGATTCAGGACTGTCATCCTAGTATAGTAGAGGGTGGACTGTCATCACTTTGTAAAATTTTATAAGAGTACACATCATAGGTTTCACTTTCAGAGTTTATCTTACAGTCTCATTCATTCTTTGAGGAAGTTATTTTACTGAGAATATCTTGCCCCTTCAAAACTAACTTATTATAAGCAAAATTAAGTATGCTATCTAATCTTAATTTGATAATCAATTGTTGCTCTCACAAATGCAACTGAACGAGCAACTGCAGATTTTTTTACTATTCTAAATTATAACCTGAACATCTGAAACACCAAAGTATTTCAAAATGCATGTGGACTCATTTGTATGGTTTAGGAACAATGTGTACACAACACATGAATGAGTTATTTCAGAAGCAGAATAAATCATTGTTTTGCTCATTTATATTAACAAATCTGTAGGAGGAAAGAAGTTTGGCTGCACTAATCTCAGAAACTACTGGGACAATCTGAATGGAACTTTGACACTTTGACAATCTGAAGGTGGTGGGATTTTTTACTAGAATGATCTGAATGATAGTGGCTTACTTTCTTTCTTTTTGATATCTCAAGAAGGAACTGAGTTAGATAAAATAGACAAATCATGTGTCTCAGCAGAAATGGTCATGAGTTTAAGTCCCAGCAAGACATTCAGTACCGTATTGTTAATATACAATCATGTGAATTGTTTACATAGGCCTATGCAAACCAATCTATGCCACATTTTTTATTCTCTATCCCATTCTTACCATTACACCAGTTGTTAGGAGTAGTGGATACTTTATTACAACTGAAAGGGAGATTAGTGCTGGAGAGGAATGCTGATTTTAATGTTTACTCTCTCTCAAAGTATTTCTTATTC
The DNA here is from genome assembly GCA_034769895.1 of Magicicada septendecula. Lineage (NCBI taxonomy): Eukaryota > Metazoa > Arthropoda > Insecta > Hemiptera > Cicadidae > Magicicada > Magicicada septendecula. Next base: position 116,571,027 of record CM068375.1, on the reverse strand, counting down.
ATTTGATGTATAAATATTTTGCTTTTCATAACTTTCTTGTCAGTGGTGTTCATTGGTTAGTCAACTAATGTTTGAAATAATAACGTACAAGACTGATTAATGTGTTTGCGACAATTATTTTGATCTTCAGTTATTCATACTTCACAATGCCAAAGAGAAAATCATCTCTAGGAAGGTTGAGGATAAGTGCAAAGATTTTCCATAACATCAGAAATGCAACAAGACCGTAATGAAAGCCTTACAGCTCAACGAAGTAGGCAAACAAATGTTAAAGAGTTACTGCAAGGGCTGAACAAAATTCTTTGTAATGGAAAAAATTAAGTAAATAGTGGTTTTAATTAGGTATAATCCACTCATCACCTATGGGAATGAAACCAATTAATATTGTTTGTCCTCACTGTAAAGCTTTGAAGTAGAAGGCGAATTGGCCAGTTTTTGTTTCTCTTCCGGTGAAGTAGGAATAGATCCCATACTTGCACCTCCAGAACCTTTAACATCATTACTGAAAGGAGAACATCCTTTAACAAAGCAGTTTTTTTAATTTACACCATTAGGAGTCAAAGAAACAGTCGAATAAAATTTCATACCTACTTTTAAAATTAAAGGACAAGTATATCATGTCATGGGGTCATTACCAGTAAACAACAACGTTCATAAATTTTTAAAGCAGATTATTCCCAAATGTTGTCGCAGATTATTTGTAACAGGCTCAAATGAGAATGGATCATATTAGTAACTTAGATTGAAGATTAGTAACAGAGCTTCAAATTTTCTTCATGGAGTAAACCCATATGTTTGTAAACTGAAAAGTGGTTTTGAATTTGTAACCTCTTTGAAAGATAATGAACTTAATATTGTAAGTCATGCTGATCGCAAACTATTCAACTACGGGATGACAAACTACATCAAACTGCAGAAACAAACCAGGCTTACAATGCTTTGAAATACCTTTTAATGTTTGTCGAGGAGAAGATAGGTAACACTTTACACTGAAACTAAGAGATTCTAATACTGGAAAAGAAACAAATAAGAAAGTTTTAGCTTCACAATTTTATTCGTATAGGCTCATGTCAGAAAAAATTAGTATTGAAATGCTGGAACCATCTCAAACAGCCGAGATTGTCCACCACCCATCCCCCCCCCCCAGTCGGGCTGGTGTAAATGTGATGCAGCCATTTACTGCTGGTGTCCAAGATAAGTAACTAAAACAGTAAGTGTTATGAATGGGAAGACACTCGAATAGTCGGATGCCCTAGTCACAAAGTCAGCGTCTGGTTGGGCAAGTCATAAAGTGCGCGCTAAAAGATTGTGACAAAAAAGAAGAGCAAGAAACAGAGACCCAACGAGCAGCGCCACAGAATAAAGTAAGAAAGGATGGAAGACCGAAATGTTATTGAGGTGGGAAACCTAGACATCTACAAGAGATTGTCGGGTTAGAGTTCAGCAGCAGGGAAACGAAAGTAGTCAGTACAACGGGGCATGTGCTAACTGGAGGAACAAAGCCCCTAGACAATACACAATTTCTATACTTCAGAAAAATAGCGGCAGCTTGGTGGTTATCGGATTCGTTCAAGAAAGGCAAACTCGATTACAGTTGACACAGGCCCAACAGTTTCCATTATGCGCCCCAATGTGATGAAAAATCTCAAGCCAATCTGGTACTCTTGCAGCTTGCATATAGCTACTGGATGGCCTGCAAAAGTGATTGGAAAAGTGGAGATACACCTACATCTCAGTCGATTTGAGTTTGATCATCAAGTACTTGTTGCAGACATTGTGGATGGGCAATTCTTGGTGTGGACATTATGATTTATAGTCAACTTCAACAGCAATGTTTTGAGAATCGGAAAAGGAGAGATAATGCTCTCCACAATAAATACATCAGAAAAATATTGATGGACATGATAAATCAAGTGGCCATAACTGTTCCGCCAAACTCCGAAAAGATCATCATGGTTAGAACTGAGATAGATACTCTATCTCTGAGATAGGTGCTCTATATTCGAACCCCAGGTAGTCAGCACACCAGGCATATTATTACCAGAAGTTTAGTAAAACCTGATGAAACTGGAAATGGACCTATTAGAGTGGCGAATATTTTGGATCAAGCTGTCACTTTGCAAAGCAATACGCCCCTAGGTATAATGTCTCCTGTGGCCTGGGTAGCCAGAATGACGCAATGAAGATCCAGTGCTTCAGACACTTCAAAATTAACAGAGGAACTACACGAACTGTTGGACAGATCTTCTAACAATCTCTCAAGTGCTCAGGTAAAAGAACTTGGACAGTCTGTACATGAATTTAAAGATTCTTTTGCAGTTCAGGGCCAGTAGTTGGGAAGAACCTCTCTTGTACAACCTCGTATCAATACCGGGGACACAACACCGATACGCCAACCTCCTCGAAGGCCTCTATTAGCTAAGCAAGAGGAAATGTCTCAGTTAGTACAGGACATGTTGACAGAGGGAATAATCGAGCCTCGTCCAGTGCTTGGTCTTCTCTGGTAGTGCTGGTAGTGAAGAAGGGCAGTGGACTACATTTATGCGTAGACTACCGGAGGCTGAATGATATGACAAAGAAAGACTGCTATCCATTACCTCGTGTTGACGATACACTCAACACGCTGTCTGGAGCACAGTGGTTTTCCACACTGGACCTGAAGAGTGGATACTGGCAAGTGGGTCTTCATCAAGAAGATGAGGAAAAGTCATCAAGAAGACTTTCAAAGACCATTTAGAAAACCTTAAGGAGGGTCTAACTAGAATTCACGGTGCCCAACTGAAGCTGAGCCCGAAGACGTGTTCTCTATTCCAGAAGGAAATACAGTATCTGGGCCATCTGGTTTCAGCAGTGAGTGTTAGCATGGATCCAAATAAAGTAGACACTGTAAGAGATTAGCCAGTTCTCTGTTTACTCCGTTAAGAGTAAACATGAAGTTCGGAGTTTCCTGCGGTTATGCTCATATTACAGATGTTTTGTAAAAGGTTTCGCTAATATTGCTAAACCACTACACGAGCTAATGGAAAACAAACGAAACTTCCAGTGGTCGAGAAAGTGTGATCAAGCATTCAGGACTTTAACATTGCATTATGTTTGCAGCATATTCTTCCCTTCCCAGCTTCCGAAGGAAAGTACATTGTATACACAGATGCAAGCAATACTGGTCTAGGAGCAGTTTTGTCTCAAAGTGCGAAACAGTGAAGAATGAGTAATAACATATTACAGTAAGAGGCTTTCTAAATCAGAGAGAAATTATTGCGTTACAAGGAGAGAGTTGGTGGCAATCATCCGAGCCTTGGAGCACTTCCAGAAGTACATCTATGGGAGAGAGTTTCACTATGCACCAACCATGCCACGGTTGCATGGCTCCTGAGATTTAAAAATCTGGAAGGGCAGCGAGGAAGGTGGCTCCAACATCTCCAACAGTACAACTTCAAAGTACAACATAGGCGGGGGCGCCTGCATGGTAATGTAGATAGCTTATCTCGAAGACCGTACCCACAAGACTGCCGACATTGCCACAGGAAGGAAGAACAGAATGCAAGCAAACATGTTCAAGCCATCACTATAGATTTCCTGGCAGATGGCTTGACGACACAAGAATTTCGAACAGATGACTGATGAAGACATTGGACCGATCTTGACAGCAAAAGAGGAAGGTCGCCGCCCGGATGGCAAGTTATCTGCCATTGTTCGGAAGTGATGAGGGGCTACTGCGCACAATGGGAATCTCTTACCTTGGAGAATGAATTGCTGAAAAGGACTTGGGAAAGTGCAGATGGACGAGACATGGTCATGCAGCTGATAGTTCCCCAAAGTAAAGTGCAGTCTGTTTTGAAAGAGATGCATGATGGAAAGTCTGGAGATCATCTTGACGTTAACAAAATCTTTGACAAAATATGAAAGCAATTCTATTGGCATCACCTTCACCACGACGTAGAGGAATGGTGTCGGACATGTGAAATATGTGCTGCAAGCAAGGGCCCACAAAGCAGAAGCAGGGAGAAAATTAGGTAGTATAATGTTGGTCTGCCTTTTGAGACCATTGCCATAGACATTGCTGGACATTTCCTAATTACTGACAATGGAAACCGGTACATCATGGTTATAGGTGACTATTTTACTAAGGGGGTGGAAGCTTCCAAAATTCCAAGAGGTTACCACTGTGGCAAAGGCGTTAGTTCACAACTTCTGTTGCCATTATGGAGTCGCTATGGAAAACCATATGGACCAAGAGAGGAATTTTGAATCAGGAGTGTTTAAAGAATTATGCCGTTTACTCGGAATTTAAAAGACCAGGACAACACACATCCATCCTCAGCAGACGGAATGGTTGAGAGGTTCAATAGGATGCTTGAGCAGCATCTTTAGAAATTTGTTGACGAGAACCAAACAGACTCTATATTCCAACATATACCACTATCCTCATGGCATATAGGTCATCAGTACACGACACAACCAGCATGACTCCATCAAAATTGGCGTTTGGGCGGGAGGCCGTCTTCCTGGAGACTTGATGTTCGGATCACCTGAGACTCAGTGCTGTGAGCCACAGAACTATTCCTCGCAATCAGAAAACCAATTGCAAGAAATGAATCGCTTGATAAGAGGATGGCTGAAGATAGCCAGTGATAAAAGAAAACTTGATATGACATTCGCAGCAATAGTGTGGGTTTCCAAGGAGGATATTAGGTTTGCTTATTCAACCCAAAGCGCCTTCGTGGTCACTCACATAAACGTCAGGCTAACTGGGAAGGATCTTACACTGTGAAAAAGAGAATCAACGATGTTGTCTATCAGATTCAACAGGAAGGACAGCGAAAATTCAAGTTGTCCACCTAGATCGCCCGGCCAAGTATTACTTCAGAGACAGTTTGCTAGGTCAGGACGAACACGCTTAAGGAGGAGGCAGTAAAACGCTGAATGCTGGAACCATCTCGAACAGCTGAGATTCTCCTCCACCCGTCCCCCTAAAGTTGGGCAGGTGTAGCCTCAGTCAAGGCCGTGCTCAAGTACGTTCCAGAGTACTCTGAAAAACACTTGGATTATGCATTAAGTGGCATGTAGTTAAGGATGGATTCTAGAACTCTGCGTGATCTATAAAAGCAGAGCATCTGGCTTAGTCAGTTTGTTGAGCAATTTTTTCTTAGTGCGGATCGAATAGTGATTGAAGTATTGTGGCGAAGTGTTATTGTGTTATAATTAGTGTGGAATTCTATTATTTGACATTATTATTGTGTGTGAACAAGTTTAACTTGGTTTATTGCACAAGTTGATTATAAACTGTTATTTTTCATTAATTAAAGCTGGTTATTAGTGACTTCACTGGTGTCTGTAATTTTGTTTTCCACTGTACCATACAACGATGAGGGAGATCATCGTAACAGTATAATCATTTTATTTATTTCAAGTAAGATTTTAATCAGAAATAAATATTGTAGACATGGAGCTAATAGAAATGAAAAGACTCATATTGGTTCGTATCAATCAAACTAAGTTAAGAACTGAAATTACATGTATTTGTACGATGTGTTGAGAAATGATGAAGGCAATGAGAACTTGGACCATTTGGTTATTCTACTGTCGAGCTTTACTGGTGGCCCACAATATATGCACAAACTAAAAAAGACGCTTTTTGCTATGTTTGCAAGTATTCCTGATGAGTTACAAAATTCATAACCATAGGGGTTACAGAAACAAGGATGGAATATTTCATCCAAATCTAAAATATGCAGTATTTTGTTGTTTGATGAAATGTTGTTTGTTCTAAACTGAGACAAGATAGAACAAAAAATTACTATGCTTTATAAAGAAAATGTAAAATAAGGCCTGACAATAAACTTGGATACAAACACAATGTTTAACAACCTTGCATTTGTTGTAAACTAAAATTGACCATGTAGATCCAACATCTGTGAATTAATTAACATATATGGGTAAAATAATAACAAACAATGAAGATGAAATGCACAAATGTTTGACAAATCAAATGGAAATATATAGTACATATACACTATTTACATCCCATCTACCTATGACTAAAAACTGTATATTAACTGTAATACTCTATATTAATTGTTATACTGTAATAATGCTTATGTATCTATCAATATTTTAACTGTTATAATAAAACTAACATAGACCATAGTTAGACATTTCACATAGGCCTACTTATTTCAAACACATGGAAATTAAAAAGGCATTACCTCACAAAGGGTGCCATTCCTCCAATGTTATGGCTCATTTCCCTACTGTCTCATCATCCAGTTAAGTTGACAAACTCTTATCTGACGTCATAGAGAACACAGAACAACGTCCTAAACACATCACACAAACACGTAAGTATACTTATCAAAAAATAATGACAATTATATAGTTTCTAGCTATCGATGATATTCGCATCCAATTATAATTAAATATAATATTATATATTATCATATTATAATTACTTCTGCAAATAATTGATCTTATTTTTTATTGTTTCTAATAAACCTAAAACAATAAAAAAATAAGACCAACTACTTGCAGAAGTAATTATAATTTGATAATATATAATGTTATACAATAATACTGTGTGTGTGTGTGTGTGTGTGTGTGTGTGTGTGTGTGTGTGTGTGTGTGTGTGTGTGTGTGTGTGTGTGTGTGTGTGTGTGTGTGTGTGTGTGTGTGTGTGTGTGTGTGTGTGTTAACAATTCAGAGTATGTCATCATTAAAATATAAAATTTATCATATGTTCAAGTATATAATTATTTTAACAACAAACAGTTATTATTTTTTAAATGTATGTATATATATCTATGTATGTACGTGTGTACAACTGAAAAATTATAACTATGGACTCCATATCCAACTAAAAAAATAGTGCTATTAGGTACATATAACTATCATTAACAAGTTGGTAGTTATCCGTACTGACAGCAGTTAAATTAAAATATGACTTTTCTATGTATGTACAAGAAATAAAATGTAAACACTGAGTATTTTGACACTAACAGCAATTGAAAATAGTAAACATTAATGAGATATATAATGCAATACACAAATACCCCAAAACTACTGCTACTACATTATTATTGCAAAGTTTGACCCCTAATCACCAATTATTTATACAAAACATAGCAAATAATATTTTAAATACAGAAAATTATTAAAGTTTGCAATAAACAAATGGTATTTACATACACCTATCTACAGGTTATATTTTGTCAATGTCAATATACTCCCTTTAAGTATAAAAAAACATCTCAAACAATTGTTAAAAAGCATTCCTATCTTTAAAACATTCAATGCAGGTCTACGTAACCAATTAACTGGCTATAAAGCATTCCAACTTCTTAATCCATACATCAGGTGATAACTATTAATTTCAAGATCGTCATGGTTATTTACATACTATTAGACTGTTTTTTTTTTTTTTATTATTTAAACTGCACTATATTGAAATGAAAACACACACAACAGTTAGTTGAAGTTTACTATTTTGAAACGGTCTGTGCTACAACCAACTTCCTAACATATAACCTCATATCATTTCATAGTCATCCTCACATCCATTAAATAATTCATTATAACAGTTCACTGTTACTACTTAGCAGTCACAACTTTACTAACCTACCTGTGGATCTAATTTCTGTTTCTACATTTCTGTGCACACTATGGATCTAAAAATCACGTGGTCACAAAAAACTGCTATTGTGAAAAACTTCAAAATAAATTACAAAAAAACTTGCAAATCATAACTTACATATTTCAAACTAGGCCTACTATGATCTGATTTTTGTACAGTTTCTTTGCAAAGGGGGTTTTTCCCTTAAAAACAATTTTAAAATTTATAACACACTTGCCTAATCTTGTTCTACAGGCTTGATGTTTTGTAAATTAGTTGTCTGTAAAACTGGACTAAAATTCTGAATAACTACTCAACTCAACTTTACCTAACCTTTTTCACTTTTTGTAAACTAGTAACTGAAGAGAAATTCTGAACACTGGGACTGAAATTTGCATAACTAGCAACTAACTTATTTTTCTGTACTTTTAGAGGTAACCTAGCAAATAAACGAATTATTCATAATGAAATTATTTGATAATTTAATGTACATTGAATATAGATAATTAAATACAGAGTAAAGTAGTTTTTGAAATAATTTAATGTTAACATTTTCTAACAGTGAAAATGTTTTAATAAATGTGTGCACATTTAAACAATGCAACATTAAACAATGGCTGTTTGTGATCAGGTAGGTAGTAACAGCAAACCATCACTCATCACGAGAACTGTCACACTAATTAAATCCTCCGTCACTAAAGAAAGATTGTATTAAATACAGGTGTAATTTGTTACTGACAGTGTCTTGCGCAAACTCTTTAATTTACTTTTATTTTGTTGACAAACAATTACAGCAATAATTATAACTTCATGGTCTCTATACACATAAATATACCAAACTAACCACAATATTTTTACATTAACACAAAGTAAACATATAAGTTTACATATAAAAGCTTGCACAACAGTTTACATAAAACTTTGAAATTCTATGAAGCATCATTTATTAAATTAGTAATTACTGAATACGTATTACAACTTATAGCAGAGTAACGATTATCAAATAACAGCATTTTGATAATCCAATAACAGCACAAGTGTACACAGGTAATTCAAAATTTTAAAAAGTAGAGCTAATACTGTAACCTTAAAACCTCCTTAAAGTGTTCTTTTATAAACCAAATAAAATCTTGTACATAGTTTTATTATGATAAAATAACACTTATTTAGGTTGCAAAACATACAACACTAAATGGGCAACACGTTATTACTAGTTGTGAATATGTGATGGTAGGCTAGTAATAGTTGGCCATAACCCAAACATTACAGTATAATGGTTTGCCAACAAAGAAAACACTCACATAACAAATACAAATTATGTTGGGGCATTTCTGAGGGAGGGCTAACCTACGCTGAACAGTCACATTCCATAACTGGCCTTGCCTTCAGTTTAAACCTGCATTTCCAGACCTAACTTAAATGACATGTTGTCCTTCCCAGTTCATAGAACTCATACACACACATGATGGTACGTTAACTCACAAATATTAAACTACTGCACATCGAATAACCGATCATTAAATTATTAAATCCATCAGTATTAAATACGGCAAGACGAATGTATTATATTAGTTGCTCCATTCGACTTCGCTTCACTTAAAACTATTAAAAAAAATGTAAAATAGCTCTCCTCGCCGCTTGATATTTTTGACTATAAACAGCACCATAGAGAAATTCCTGTGCATTGAAGTATTATACAGGCTTCACGAACATATTTCAATCTCCTTGTAAAATCTTGGTTTTGGGGTAATTATGTCTTTATCTTTAAAGTATGAACAACATCGTTATATAAGTTCCACAAAAATGTTAAAATACATACAATATAAGTGGCAAAATATTTTTTGTAGTATTTGCATGTTAATTTATATTTAAAATTAGTGATATTACATTAAATTTCGATAATAACTAACGGATAAACTCGATTGAAAAATTCATAAAGAAACTAACCTAACCCAAATACTGTTATAAAATATAAGAATTTAACTGTTTACTTAAAACGTGACTACTTTATGCGAATATTACATTTTAGGTAACCATTTGTTCAACTGCTGTTGATTGTTAACATATGACGTCTCATTTATTAATGTTACTGTCTTAATGGCAGTGGCTGTTAACGCCTACGAGTACGAGTTAATGGTGTGAATGTGATTAAAAAAAAACAAAATAAATGCAATATTTCTTGTAAGCTGCTATATCTCGTATTTTTGCTCGTCTGCCAACATAGCACTTCCATCTACTGCGAGGTCCTATGAGAAAAAAAAAAAGGTTATCATTGGACCAATTCACCCCTGAATTATGGAAGAGTGGGGAACAAGATCGACAGTTTATAACCCTAACCTTACTTTTAACATGCGATTACTGCCGTTGATAAGTATCAATAACCCGTGTATTTTCCTTGTTTTTATAACCTGTCGTATTATATTCGTGTACAGTAGCCAGGGAGTTGCGCAGATCGCCGCAACGACGAAGTGTGCAAACGTTCCGACTCACAGAAGACTACTGCCATGTTAACTATTATTTATTTATTTTCGTTATATATTAGGGGGAAAAAGGGTCAACCGACCCGTGATTAGTGGTCCGACATTAACAAAACCTGGTTGCTTCCAAGATTCACTTGACTTTGGAAGATATAATTGCCGAGAGAATTGGTAGTAGTACGAATTGCCTGTGCTTAGAATAAACACGCCAAGCGTCTCAGGGTATCATCAAGAGAGCGACACCTATTCCTCTTTGGAATGCACGTGAAGAGAACCGGGTGAAGATTTTAATAGCAAACTTCAGTCTCCTGTCAAGTACGGTTTTTTAACGATTATATTTTTCACACGGGACAGGAAAAACATAATTGTTCCAAGCATGGGAGTCATTGTGGGTTCGAAAGTGCGGACTATAATTTATAGAGTTGAGCCGCAGCGCGTTGTTGGGTCGTCTCTGGATGGATGCGCTAGATGAACCTCGAATCCGCGAATCCAGATGGAATGCGACATTTTACGCTTTTGAGTGTACGGGGCCGCTAGCGGAAGTGGATCGGAGATTCTCCGTGCGAGGAGGGTTCTTTCCCGGCTTTTGATTCACGATCAAGTTTAAACCTTCCATTACGGAGCAAGTTAGTCAGCCCTGACAGACGTTGAACCAACCAAGAACAGCCTTCCCCGTTCCGGAAGACGCCGGAGGGGGGTATTGGAAACGCTATCCGGGCCAAATGCTTTTCGGGGCTCCAGTTCAACAATCTGATCAGCGACATCTTCCCGTGAAATAGGTTCGGACTCGGCAGTGATTGGAAGCGACAAAAAGCGCTCTACATCAACGCACATCTGGTCAACGAAGGCCTGGTCTTAGATGGGTTAGAAGCGACCGTCCATCTTTGCTACAGTCAGTTCCCAGCAGCGTTTATAGAATGCCAGCATGCATGTCATGACACAACTTGGTGGTCACTCTGCTAAATGCAGTCATGTAAGCTGGGTCACTGATCCACTGCCAGTGGCTCTGAAGTCAATTTCTCTCATGAGCGAGAAGAGTCACCTTAGTGGGTATTGTGCTAGTATCGGACATGAGCCCAGGGAGACATCTGTGCTGTCTAGGTACCGTAACTTTTTTTTGAATGTTCATCCTCTTCATTCACAGCACTTAATGAATATTAATTGCTAAACTTTCACTTGTGAAAACTTACTTTGTTTTTTCTTTCGTACGCGTTCCGGCATGATGTTCGCCTTCCTCAGCGAGGTGCGATACAGAATGTCCGGAACTTGTAACAGTTTTTTCTCTAGTTGGTAGGTTGTGTGGGGGTGGAAGGGAGTTGGCGCGGGATTCCGAATTATTGTATGTTTTGTGTATGATTGTGTCAAAGATCACATGTGTTAAATCACACGCACTCTTTGACACAATCATACACAAAACACAATAATTTGGAATCCCGCGCCAACTCCCTTCCACCCCTACATAATCTACCAAATAGAGAAAAAACTGTTACAAGTTCCGGACATTCTGTATCACACCTCGCTGAGGAAGGCGAACATCACGCCAAAACACGTACGAGAGAAAAAACAAAGTAAGTTTTCACAAGTGAAAGTTTAGCAATTAATATTCAGTACCGTAACTACTTCATTGAATCTGTTGTTCATAATGTAATGCAATTCCATTATTTTGAATTACAAGAGACATAATGTACCACTGTAGCGTTTCATCAATGGAAGTGTTGGAAGGACTGCTTCCTGTTTTAAAAAGCCTCTATAAAAAATAATTAAATAATAGTTCTCATTCAACTATCTGATGAAAAATCAGAGGACACAAATGAAAATGTTATTGTTATTTTGAATGTTCATCCTCTTCATTCACAGCACTTAATGAATATTAATTACTACACTTTCACATGATGTTCGCTGAGGAAGGCGAACATCACGCTGAAACGTCGTACGAGGAAAATAAACAAAGTAAGTTTCACATGTGAAAGTGTAGTAATTAATATTCAGAAAATGTTATGTATAGCTCAGCTGGCTGTGTAATAACTGCATCCATCTCAGGCACTGATGCAACATAAGATCCAACTTATTATTCACCAACTGATATCAGTACTGGCTCTATGCTTACTTACATACCTGAATCATTGTAAAGAAGTGAATACCATCAACACTGTTAAGCTGTTATGCTCTGCTCTTGTTTGTATTTTGAATTCTGTTATGAAGTTTACAAATTTGTATTATCCTTTACTTATATAGAGAATTAAATAGTGTAATAACAAATATTTCATGTAATGTTTAACTTTATAACTGAAATAACCTAAGGCATTGAGTCACTCAATAAGTATGCATAATTTGCAAGAATAGCTGAACAGCAGTCAGCTGACTAATCCCCACAATCGCTACTCAAGCTCCAATGAACCCTGACTAAAGCCCCGTTCCCACGACCCGTGGCTTGGCAAGTCTCGAGTGGCTCGGGGTTCGTACTTGGTGAATATGTGGTCAGTAGAATTATGAGTCAAATCGTTCCCACGACACGTGGCTTGGCAAGTCTCGAGCGGCTGGTGGTTCCGTCGGGACACATAATCCAACTCAATACTGTAGTGGGACATGAGTTGTTTAGTTTGTTGTTTGGTTAATCGAAATAATTTTTAAAAATGAATAAAGTTTATGAATCAGACAGTGACGAGAGCATTGAGTGCGCCACAACGAGTTATGTAGTGTTAAGTGGTGATTTTTTGAAGAGGAAAATGTTGAACCATTCTGGCTTGTACACTTCATGAGTTGCACTCCCAGTTTTTTAACTTTCATCGCCAACTTCCTATAAATAGCCATCAGTTTTCTTTCTTCTTCTTTAGCTCTTTCAAAGAACACTCAATACTTATGTTAGTATGGATTCGTTTCCAAGCATCATACACCTGGTTCCTATCTTTATGGTGTTCGTTTTGGGGATTCCATATGACAGGTTCTCCCTTGTACAGATCCAAAAACTTCATAATCACTTCATTACTCCACTCCATAATGAAAAACAGTACACTTCACAAACGAAAACTGCTCAAAACTGCACTTGACAAGCTTGTTGGAACGGTGCCCGAGCCGTACTGAGGTCGTCCGTCGACCCACAAGCCTTTGATGTTGGGAGCATTTACCGAAATTGAACGGAAAAGGCTGAGCCAGCTCGTTTTTACTCGAGCCTGCACAGATCTAGCTGTTTACACGGTGCATGATATGGCAAACTTCAGAGCAGACTCGTCAAGTCATGTACTGTGGGAACGGGGCTTAAGATGAGCGCTTTGTCAGTTTCTTCAGTCTGTTTTTGCATAAATCTGTTTCCCAGATTGGACATCTGTAGCTTGGTAGCCAAATAGTGATGGTTGTTAAGTGGAACCAGGTTTATTCTGGTTGCTCCAGAATATTAAAATGAACATAATTACTGTAAATTAATTATTGTTTTACATTTATAAATACTGAATAACACAAAGCCTTCAGTCATACTTCATTATAAATAAGATATGACACATACTGATAAGAGGGAAGAAAAAGAAACAAATTTGTAAAAGAAACACGAAGTACCTCTTCATAATGATATGTGACGTCTACTATGTGTACTTTCTCACTTGTTCTAGCCACTTGACATAACCATTAGGTATTATGTATTTTAATCCCATAAACTTTATGCAAAGTTCAGACTTGATGGATATAATCAGAAGGAATTTGTCTAACATACCAGAGGACCTATTTATAAAACACTTGATGTTCTGTTTGTAGAAAAACTAAAAATGTTGCACTTGACTTTAAAAAGGTTGTAATATATCTTCTGGATATGTATTTTAAACAAAATATGTATGGTAAGAAAAACAAATAACACAAAGTAGACAGAGGCCACAATACTATGATGTTTACAAGAATTTTTAGAAATGGATCATCACTTTTTAAGCTTTTTTTTTTACAATTAAGTCCCCAACATTCTCCTGTTAGTGCTCTCAAGAAGGGATCTGTGTAGTCAGATGAAAAAGTTCAGTATAGTTAGTTACACAGAGTACTGACCAGTGGCGAAGTTACATGGAGGCAATTGAGGCAATGGCTACCCTAAAAAATTCTGTAGAATAAAAATTATAAATACGTATGAAGTATGTAACGTAAAGATTATACATTGTTACTGTAATTGTCGAATTTACTAATTACATGCTTTACTCAGCGACCGCTAGACAGTGACAAGTGACAGCAGACATAGTTAGTTTAAAGCGAATGAGGCAACGTGAACCTGCCTCAGCGTTTTTTGTATACATCGTATGTAAGCAATGTGTTGGCCAAGACTGGGCAGTGCGGGGAGCGGGGGATTGACCAGCGCTCCACACACTGTAGCGTTGAGGCATGTCTCACTGCTGTTGTGCGAGTTTTAAAGCGCGCAGTGTTGTTTATAATTGTGTTTATTTTGTGCGGTTATTAAAAGTGTGCCTATGATTCTGGTGAACTAATAGACGATCAACACTGTCATTTAAATTATTTGTGACATTAAACATATATATAGAAACTAATCAAGTTATAAATTTGGAAGTTCAATTTGTTATATTGTGTATGAATATAAGTGTGTCGCCCGAAATGAGTGAACGCGGTCCTTTTAATACTTTGTCAAGTCTTTTAAACTTATTAAAGTAAGCCGTTTTCTTCTTGGAGTTACGAAGAAAAATGTGGTGTTCAAAACAAGATATTTACGCCTAATTTAGAAATTAAACATTTTGATGGTAAAGTATCCAGAAAATTTCAGTTTTCTTGGTACGAGCGATATTCGTGGTTGACAGGCTATTCCAAAACCAACAGACTTTTTTGTTATACATGTATCTTGTTTTCTGGTGAAAAAGAATGGATTTTGTATGGAGTGACGGTAACAAAAAACTTTCTTAGAAAGGCAGACAAACACCAGAATTCAAATAAACATATTCAAAATGAAGAGCAGTACCGTTTGCTGGGACGCGTGAGGATTGAACATACTTTCTCTGAAGGGGCTAGAATTCAAACTGTTAAACATAATGAAGTCGTGAAACAAAATAGGCTTGTTGTTGAAAGACTTGTTGATATTGTGTGTTTTCTCGGGAAACAGGAGCTTGGATTTCGAGGTAATTTCTAAGGGGAAGACTCAGTCAACCGGGGTAATTATCTAGAATTGTTAGATCTTCTTTCTAAGCAGGAGCGGTACATTCGAGATCATCTCCAGTCTACGTCAGGATTTAAAGGTACATCAAACGATATTCAGAATGAATTAGTTGAATCTGTAACTGATATAATTCAAGAGAAGATTAAGGCGGAGTTAGATTCTTGCGATTTTATTGGAATTCAGGCAGATGAAACTTTAGACGTATCAAGTAGATCTCAAGTCAGCATAATTTTTAGATTTTGTTCAAAAGAAGGTCCAATAGAAAGGTTCATTGGGTTTTATGATGTTTCAGTAGATAAGACTGCATCAGGCTTATCAGAATTAATTGTTGACGTTTTAAAAAAGTGGGGTGTAACAGAGAAGGTAGTCTGTCAAACGTATGATGGAGCCTCTGTAATGGCTGGAAACCATGGAGGTGTTCAGCACTTTGTAAAACAGACTTGCCCAAGAGCACTATTTCTACATTGCTATGCTCACAAGTTAAACCTCGTACTTCTTCATTGCACTAAAACAATAAAATCGGTTAGGCTCTTCATTCACAATCTGACAGCATTTCACACATTTTTTTGTAGATCCTCAAAGAGATCACAGCTTTTAGAATCTAGAGGATTTAAACTCCACAAGCATCCACTACCTGTTGGAACTTTCATTCCAGAGCAGTTCATACCATCTTTTCCCACTATGGTGATTTGAGACAAATTTTTGAGGACATTACAGGGAATGATGAAGGATGGGATAGTGATTCGTACAATTCTGCTGTTGGATTGCTTAACATACTCAAAAAGCATGTTTTTTTATATATTTTACAAAACCTTTATACTCAAAAAGGCCCATTTCATTTACTAACTTTGTTTTTATAGGGAAATATTCGTTTATACTGACCATCTCCTTTCTCTACTGCAACACAAAACTATCTCCGATATAATTCTGTGCAACACTGAAATTAAGAAAACTACTGCTATCCTCAAGGACATGAGATCAGAAAACACCGTATCGTCTTGTATTGAAAAATGTCACCAAATAAGCAGCGAGGTAAATATAGATGACAGTAACAGGAAACTGCTGAAAACGTTAACTTATGAAGTTCTTGACACTTTGATTATGCAGCTGGAGGTACGGTTTAGTGATTTCGAAAGTATCCAGTTTGTTGAGTTGTTGGATCCAAATCACTTCATTTCTTACAAAGAGAGTTTTCCTTCTACTAAACTGAACAGCCTTATAAATAAATACCCTTTTTTCAATAGTGAAAGACTGGAAAGTGAATTAAAAGACATTTACTCAGATATTGGAAAACATTTGTTCCCTCAAAGACTTTTACATTTTATAATTCTTAATGACTTAGAACCAGTGTACGCGGAAGTTTCAAAATTAATTCGTTTGATTTTAACGTTTCCTGTTACCACGGCTTCTTCAGAAAAGAATATGAGTACTTTGAAAAGAATAAAAAACTACTTGCGCAATACAATGACTAATGAAAGACTTAACTCTCTTAGCACCATTGCTATTGAAAAAAATTTGTGAAGGAATTGATGAATGACCAGTTGTTCAAAGACCGTGTAGTTGACAATTTTGCAAGCAAGAAAACTCGCCGTGTTGAACTACTCTACAAAAAAATTTAAGGTAAGACTTCTGCCTACCCATTCATTAACTACTAGCTTCGCCACTGGTACTGACCCAATTATCAGAAAATTAGTAGTTCGCAGATATGATAGGTGTGTAAAAAATGAGAAAGGTTAGCTAATTTTGTAGAAGTTTGATTATAAAGTGCATTAAATTGTGGTGGGCAGATAAAAGTCACAAAACATGGCAGTTGGACAAGCATGCATAAAACAAGTTATCAAACATGAACAGTACTAATAACAAAACTAATGTAAACTGGACTTCCCAATAAAAACAACTGTCTGGTATACTGTATATATGTGGACAGACATAAAAGCAATACTGTACTTACACCACTTGAAAGAATGGTGAATGTCTGTCACTTGAATTCTGTCCAACTGATAAAGTTATGTTTTAACTACCTATGTCCATGAAATTTTTATTCTGCCTAATGACAATTGAAGATGGTTTCACAGCTAAAATGTCACTTTAAAAAGTAACATGATGGCCAGAATATGATTACAAGTATACGGTACTGTTTACAAATCCCTAATATCTTTTAAAGATCAACTACTTAATATTTTTAAAACAAGTATTTGTGTTATTCAGTGTTTATACATATAAAACAATAATTAATTTATGGTAATTATGTTCGTTTTAATATTCTGGAGTAACCAGAATATATCTGGTTCCACTTAACAACCATCATTATTTGGCTTCCAAGCTACAGATGTGCAATCTGGAAACGAGATTTATACAAAAACAGACTGAAAAACCTGACAAACCGCCCATTTCAGTCAGGGTTCATTGGAGCTTGAGTAGCGATTATGGGGATCAGTCAGCTGACTGCTGTTCAGCTATGCTTGCAAATTATGCATACTTACCTCCACTTTGTTACAGTTGCTATGGGCGAGAGAGGCTAAATGCACAAACAATTTTTTTCAAGGGTTGTTTTAAAGTTGTCAGGCTAATCAAGGTTTATCTCCCCATCAGTAGTAGACGTAAGAGAAATGTACACCTCTGCAGTTATAGTATACATATAACCTTCTGTATTACCACTACACACTTCTTATTCTTTATATTAGCTGATATATATTTTTTTTATTAATGGAAACTATGTCACTGAGGTTTAGAACAAATCTTCAGGTCAATTTTAGTCAGATAACTTGTTTTCATGAGTTTTTGGAGTTTAAAATACCCCAAAATTTTCCATTCAGCTAAAAAATTATAATATTGTAGCCTTTTATGGCAAGTCTAAATATCATTAACAATAAGCAGCATTCTCTGTATTTACAGAAATGTTAGGAAATGGGTATCCGTATCCCGTCCACTTTCCTAACTTCCCCAAATGAAATTCTGCATGCTTGTGTAGTTTTATGCAAACAATTTAACAACAGATTATGTATTTAAGTGTATGTTATGTTTGAAGAAGTAGCTGGTTAAACAGGTACTTTTTGATTATTATTATTATTGTTTTATATGCTTTATATTGTTTTATACGGACTCAACTTCTGCACCATTGTAGGCTGAACGTATTAACAAATAATGACTTTGTATTTAAAGTAAACATTTTTTGATGACTATAATGTTTGTCTATATAATAACCAGTTTTGATGAACACATTGACAAAGATGTTTATACTTATTAGAACTATTATTAATAACATTAAAAAAGTTTTAATGAGTCATCTTGTTTACTTTTTATTCCTATTAGTTCTTATTTTGTAAATAAAAAAAGGGTCTTTCAAAAAATGAAAGAGACAAATACTTGCAGTTAAAAAATATTATAATACAGAGTATAATATTTTCAGAGTCATACATTGCCATTCCCATCATCAGTTTAAAACAACTGACAACTATTTTAATATACATAATATTAATTAATTATTCAACCATAGCAAGTCCTCTTACAAAGTTCACTTTTGAAAACAAATTATGGTTTCAAATCATCTGTAATTTATTCCTGGATGCTCAAGCAATTATGTAAATCTGTACGAGTCATCTTGATATTCAGAGGCAACTGAATGCTTCAAAAGTTGGAAAAAAATATAAAGAATGTCCCAATAAAACCAAGGAAATGGCATCCAGTTGATGGGATGCTAAAAATCCAATTTCTGCGATCGTTTGGAAGTGCAGTGTATTACAGAGCACTGCTACTAAAATATCGGTATGGAGAACCATACATGACTTCCATATTCTAAGATTTATTTTTAAAATCATTTTGGAAATGAAATATTACCATAGAAACTACTTCTTTCTACTTACTGCTTCAGCCTTAACCACAGTACTGTGGTCACTAACATATACCACCTAACGTTATCGCACTCGATTTTTACTGATGATGGAAGTCAATGGCATTGCCGAAACGTCTGGTTTTGTAGAAAACATTGGACTACGGCCAAATATCCCGGGAAGGAATTTTAACAAAAACTACTTCTTTGTTGCCGATAACGTTGTACACATATATATAAAAAATATGCATAAAATTAATGGCTTGTATAAGTTAATGATTGATCTCCATTAAGTAGTGCTCAAGTTTCAAAAGTTTTAATATTATGATGTCCGTAATTAAAACATCAGAGCAGGTTTAGTGTGTATGAGGGTTCACCGTGGACAAAAATTTTCAACATTTCCTACTGAGCGTTGCTTAGAATAAATCTGCGAATCTACAGTGTACGTTTCACAGAACAAACACGCGGAAAAGAAGGAGCGCTCCGAAGTCACTCATGGACCCTCAGCATCTTGCAGAGGGTTCATTCCCTAAAGACGAAAAGTCTGTCTATGAATCGTTCCTCTGTAAACACGTGCAGTTACACTGCCCAGCGATCCACAGGAAGCAAATCGCTATCCACGCTGGACACTTTTTCGGCTTGCATGCGTTATGTTGGTATGGGTTCGGCACTTTCCATTTAAAAACCGTGCAAATGTAAGAAAATAAACATGAATGAGGCCAGAAATAACGCGAATTGTGTGTGTGTGTGTGTCTTCCCTGTCTTTTTATTGCGGTAGTGATAATAATAAAATGGAAACGTAAACAGTACATAACTGAGATATGCTTGCCTGCCACGCACGATATATTTTCTCTTATACATGACTAGCAGAATACCTGTGCTTCGCTACGGAGTTTCACGTTGTACGTAATGAAAATGTTAGTTTAATTAATAAAGTTTAATTAAAGTAGGCTTCTTAAAAATAAATAGCTGTTGCCCACAACTTCGTTCGCGTGGTCTTCAATTTAATGCGATAATATATTTAGAACAGAATCTATTCTATTGGGTTGCCATAGTAACCAGATCTAATAGTTTTTTAAGACCGCAAAGGACCCCCCAAGAGGATCGTATCGAAAAAACACCTGTCCTATGTTGGTTCTCCCGTTGACACATATTTGTGTCAAGTTTGGTTGAAATCGGTCCAATGGTTTAGGTGGAGACGTGGAAGACCCCAAAGGATCGTATCGAAAAAAACACTTGTCCTATGTTGGTTCTCCCTTTGCGTAAAATATTTGTGCCAAGTTTGGTTGAAATCGGTCCAGTGGTTTAGGAGGCGATGTGGAAGACCCCAAAGAACCCCCAAAAGGACCCCATCGAAAAAACACCTATCCTATGTTGGTTCTCCCGTTGCGTAAAATATTTGTTCCAAGTTTGGTTGAAATCGGTACAGTGGTTTAGGAGGAGATGTGGAAGAAACCTTCGCGGACGTGCGCACAACAACTCACCGAAGTTTCATCGCAATCGGATGAATGGTATAGGAACGCATACGGGACAAACAAAGAAACATTCATTTTTATATATAAGATGTAAACTATACCACTTACTTGACATAAACCGTGATAGCTAAGCTAATGTACTACATATATGTATTAATTATACACATAAATGATCCTCGATATACACTCTATCTATTGGCGAAAACTTGAATAAAATCCGTTCAGTACATCCTGAGATTAGCGATTTCAAACACAGAGAGAAAACGGACCGACTTTACTTTATACTATGTACAGATTTACATTAAAATGAAAAAAATATCGGTATGGAGAACCATACATGACTTCCATATTCTAAGATTTATATTTAAATCTTAATATCGCCTGCCAAGCGCGATATATTTTCTCTTATACATGATTTACATTAAAATGAAAAAATTTTAATTTTATTGCCTGGCAACAAAACTATTTTATTTTTAACAATTACCATTGTTTGAAAAAGTTTAAATAAATTTTCAAGTACTTTACTCTTGTTAAAACGTAAAAGGTTGCAGGTAAACTACCACTTCCCCTTAACCGATCTTCACCAAAATCAAAAGGCCTTGAGACCTCTACAATTCAGGGACGTATGCAAAAAATTATTTGATTCTGTTTGAATTTGCGGCAGTTATTGTTTGCCATAGAAAATACGCTTGATAAAAAAACGTTGCAGGTAAACTACCCCTTCCCCTTAACCGATCTTCACCAAAAACAATAGGTCTTGAGTACTCTACAAATCAGGGCTGTATGCAAAACATTATTTGATTCTGTTTGAATTTGCGGCTGTTATCGTTTGCCATAGAAAATACCCTTGTTAAAAAAACGTTGCAAGTAAACTACCCCTTTCCCTCAACCGATCTTCACCAAAAACAATAGGTCTTGAGAACTCTATAATTTAGGGCTGTATGCAAATAATCTTTTGATTCTGTTTGAATTTGCGGCTGTTATCGTTTGCCATAGGAAATACCCTTGTTAAAACATAAAACGTTACAGGTAAACTACCCCTTTCCCTTAACCGATCTTCACCAAAAACAATAGGTCTTGAGAACTCTACAATTCCGGGCTGTATACGAAACATTATTTGATTCTGTTTGAATTTGCGGCTGTTATCGTTTGCCAAAAAAAAAATTTCCCTTGATAAAAAAAAACCGTTGCAGGTAAACTACCCCTTTCCCTCAACCGATCTTCACCAAAAACAATAGGTCGCGAGTACTCTACAAATCAGGACTGTATGCAAAAAATTATTTGATTCTGTTTGAATTTGCGGCAGTTATCGTTTGCCATAGAAAAAAAATCCACAGACACACACACACAGACACTTTTCGGAAAACGACTTTTTTTCATGTTTTGAGTGTAGTAGAATCAGAATCTGCAATAATCTCGAACACGATTTTTTTGCCATCACCATACTTCCATTCCTTAAGGAATATGGAAGTAATTATAATTTTATTGCCTGGCAACAAAATTATTTTATTTTTAACAATTACCATTGTTCCAAAAGTTTAAATGAATTTTCAAGTACTTTACTCTTGTTAAAACGTAAAAGGTTGCAGGTAAACTACCCCTTTCCCTCAACCGATCTTCACCAAAAACAATAGGTCGCGAGTACTCTACAAATCAGGGCTGTATGCAAAAAATTATTTGATTCTGTTTGAATTTGCGGCAGTTATCGTTTGCCATAGAAAAAAATCTACACACAGACAGACACACACACAGACACTTTTCGGAAAACGACTTTTTTCATGTTTTGAGTGTAGTACAATCAGAATCTGCAATAATCTCGAACACGATTTTTTTTGCCATCACCATACTTCCATTCCTTAAGGAATATGGAAGTAAAAGTGTAGCCTGTGATATTGAAAAAGCCATGCTTACACAGAGAAGAGTGTTTGTTTCTTTAATATTATGTTTGTCTTCGTTAGGGTAAATGTACAATTAATGCTGAAACCACAGAAAATTAAGATGACAAGTTATAAATATCGGTATGAAGAACCATACATGACTTCCATGTTGTAAGATTTATATTTAAAATCATTTTCGAAAATGGAATATTTCCATAGAACCTACTTCTTTCTTCAGCCTTAACCACAGTCCTGTGGTCACTAATGTAGGCTATACCACCTCACGTTAGTGCACTCGATTTTCACTGATGATGGCACTGCCAAAACGTCTGGTTTTGCAGAAAACATTGGACCACGGCCTAACAGCGCGGCAAGGAATTTTAACAACAAACTACTTCTTTGTTGCCAATAACGAACGTAGTACACATATAAAAAAAAAAATGTTTCGTGATAAATAAAACATTGGAAAATACAATATTGGACCTTGGCCAAACAGCCGGGGAAGGAATTTTAACAACAAACTACTTCTTTGTTGCCAATAATGTAGTACACATATAAATATCGGTATGGAGAACCATACATGACTTCCATATTCTAAGATTTATATTTAAAATCATTTTCAGCCAAACAGCCAGGCTGTGTCTTACCTGCCTTTTTATTGCTGTATTAAATGAAAAATATTATATTACATTAAAATGAAAAAATTATAATTTTATTGCCTGGCAACAAAATTATTTTATTTTTAACAATTACCATTGTTTCAAAAAGTTTAAATAAATTTTCAAGTACTTTACTCTTGTTAAAACGTAAAAGGTTGCAGGTAAACTACCCCTTCCCCTTAACCGATCTTCACCAAAATCGAAAGTTGTTGAGACCTCTACAATTCAGGGACGTATGCAAAAAATTATTTGATTCTGTTTGAATTTGCGGCTATCGTTTGCCATAGAAAATACGCTTGATAAAAAAACGTTGCAGGTAAACTACCCCTTCCCCTTAACCGATCTTTACCAAAAACAATAGGTCTTGAGTACTCTACAAATCAGGGCTGTATGCAAAACATTATTTGATTCTGTTTGAATTTGCGGCTGTTATCGTTTGCCATAGAAAATACCCTTGTTTAAAAAACGTTGCAGGTAAACTACCCCTTTGCCTCAACCGATCTTCACCAAAAACAATAGGTCTTGAGAACTCTACAATTTAGGGCTGTATGCAAATAATCTTTTGATTCTGTTTGAATTTGCGGCTGTTATCGTTTGCCATAGGAAATACCCTTGTTAAAACATAAAACGTTACAGGTAAACTACCCCTTTCCCTTAACAGATCTTCACCAAAATCAACAGATCTTGAGAACTCTACAATTCAGGGCAGTATGCGAAACATTATTTGATTCTGTTTGAATTTGCGGCTGATATCGTTTGCCAAACAAACAAAATTACCCTTGCTAAAAAAAAACCGTTGCAGGTAAACTACCCCTTTCCCTCAACCGATCGTCACCGAAAACAATAGGTCTCGAGTACTCTGCAAATAAGGGCTGTATGCAAAAAATTATTTGATTCTGTTTGAATTTGCGGCAGTTATCGTTTGCCATAGAAAAAAAATCTACAGACACACAGACAGACAGACAGACAGATAGACACACAGACACTTTTCGGAAAACGACTTTTTTTCATGTTTTGAGTGTAGTAGAATCAGAATCTGCAATAATCTCGAACACGATTTTTTTTGCCATCACCATACTTTCATTCCTTAAGGAATATGGAAGTAAAAATATGCATAAAATTAATGGCTTGTATAAGTTAATATTTGATCTCCATTAAGTAGTGCTCAAGTTTCCAAAATTTTAATATTATGATGTCCGTAATTAAAACATCAGAGCAGGTTTAGTGTGTATGAGGGTACACCGTGGACAAAAATGTTCAACATTCCCTATTGAGCGTTGCTCAGAGTAAAGCTGCGAATCTAAAGTGTACGTTTCACGGAACAAACACGCGTAAAAGAAGCAGCGCTCCGAAGTCACTCGTGGAACCTGAGCATCTTGCAGAGGGTTCATTCCAGTGGCGGTTTCTTATTGTGGCGCGCCCCCTTGACAGAGAACATTAAAAAAAAATTAAATCACATTACCATAGTTAACTGTTTGTCCTTTGTCTCATGTTTATTTTAAAGATAAAGGATGAGCAATGTTTTTTAAGCGTTGATTTAGATTAGAATGGAAGTATTTATCTGTCTTGTGTGTAGTAGGTAGGGCATCGAAGAGACTTGCAGCCTGGTTGCCATGACTACGTGACATGCTGTGTGACATCATAGCGAATATCACCGTTTAATAAACCATGTGTTTGGGCCGCTACTTTTCAGCGGCCTGTGCCAGTTTTTAACAGAGGTGTCGGTGTGCTGTTCGTTGATCGTAAGTTTACTTTTATCATACGTGTTTTTGTGTTTTGTGTTTTGTGTCACGTGTCGGGGAGTCAGTGTCTTAATAAAAACAAATTTTACTGGACTTTCTTTAGAGGATAAAATAAATATTAAAAAATTAGGCCGGCCATTACCTGATCTAAATTTAACACAGACCAGTGAAAAGAAAGCCCAAAATAGGACATTTACTCGGCGTTTCTCAAGAGACATTTATAATCGAAATAATTGGATATGTGGGTGTGAAGTTTCGAATTTGTTGTACTGTTTTCCATGTGTACTATTTTTCAACCCTGCAGGAATAGAAACAGATGCAAATTGGGCCAGAAAGGGCATAAAAGATTTGCATCATCTTCCTACTAAAATAAAAAAACATGAATCATCTCGAAGCCATATTAATGTATGCACACAACTGGCTTTACTAGGCGAAGTAAATATTTTGACACAGCTTAATTCAGCTTATTGGACACATGTTCTTGAACATAATGAACAGTTTAGAAAGAACCGTTATATTTGGAACGTATTATTTGTTGCATAAAATTTTGCAGTGCTTTTGAGTTGGCACTTAGAGGTCACCGTGAGAATGAAGAATCGGTAAATCGTGGAATATTTAGAGAATTAGTTGATTTTTCTGCGGAACTTGATGTTGTGTTGCGAGAACATCTGCAGAACGCTACAGTGTTTAAGGGGACTTCTAAAAGTATACAGAACGATATTTTAGATAGCATGTTGGCTGTGTGCAAAGAAAAAATTTATAATCAAATTAAAAATTCCGATTTCTTGGCTATTCAATGTGACGAAACTACAGATGTTATGAATTGGTGCCAAATGGTACTAATATTTAGATACGTTTTTGATGGAACTGTTTGTGAGGGTTTTTGGTGCTTTAGGAGAGTCAAGGATAAATCAGCAGAAGGGATACAAAAATGTATAGAAGATGAAATTGATCCTATAATTATGGAAACACCACAAAAGTTAATCGCTCAAACATACGATGGGGCAAATGTAATAAGTGGTGGTACAGGTGGTGTTCAAAGTTTTATTAAGAAGAAATATCCTTACGCTCATTACATACATTGTTATACTCACCAGCTTAATCTCTTGATCCAAAATACAGCATCACAGCATGCTAAAGCGCGAGTGTTTTTAATAATTTATCAGCAATTCCCACCTTTTTTTCAAATTCTTCAAATAGGTGCGATATGTTAGAAGAAATAGTCAAGCACAGGTTACCAAAAGTAGCAACAACCAGATGGAACTATAACATTAGGACAGTCAATACTGTGTTTGAGAATCGAGAGAAGCTCATAGAAGTGTTTGAAGAGATTGAAGATAAGTGCCTAAGAAACGCTACTTCTAATGAAGCTTCTGGTCTCAGACGAGCTCTAGAAGACCCAGAATTTTTGATTTGGCTCACATTTTTCACAAACTTTTGCCTCATGTTGACATTCTTTATAATCAAATCCAGTCAAGAAATAAGGATAGTATCCAACTTCAAAGTGATATTCAAAATTTTGAGATTTGTGTTAAAAACATTAGAAACGAGACTGACACTATTCAAAGCAATATTGAAGAAAATTTTCATTCAATAAAGAGGAGGAGAAAAGAAGATAATTTACCAAGAAGTGCGTATGCCAAAGAAGTGTGTGATGTAATTATTTTACAGATGAAAGACAGATTCTCATATCGTGGCCATCTGCAAGCAGCTCAGTTGTTTAATTCAGAATCAATAGCAAAATATTCAAAAGAATTTCCAGCGGGCATTTTGGATACAGTGTGTTCTTCATATCCATTTCTAGACCAGACTCGTTTAAAAACAGAATTAGAAGTTATTTACTCACTACAGGACTTTAGTCAAATAACTGGAGCCACAAACTTCCTTACATTACTGCTGCAACATAATGTTACTGATATTTTCCCAGAAACTATAAAAATACTAAAAATAATTTTAACAACGCCAATGACAACTGCAGAATCAGAGCGTTGTTTTTCAACTCTTAAAAGAGTCAAGACATTTTTGCAAAATACTATGGGTAATGATCGTTTAAATGCATTGGCGATGATGTCCATAAATAAAAATTTAGTGCAAGATATTGACAGTTACGATGACAAAGTGTTGGAAAAGTTCATATCTATAAAAAATAGAAGGGCGGAATTTACTTTTAAGAAATAATTGGCTTCATTCAATCCTCTTTCCATTTCAGGTAAGATTTTACACTGTTAAAATTTTTTATGACTGCGCCCCTCCGGGTGAAAAGTCACCAGCTGCCACTGGTTCATTCCCTAAAGACGAAAAGACTGTCTATGAACTGTTCCTCTGTAAACACGTGCAGTTACACTGCCCAGCGATCCACAGGAAGCAAATCGCTATCCACGCTGGACACTTTTTCGGCTTGCATGCATTGTGTTGGTGTGGGTTTCGGCACTTTCCATTTAAAAAGCGTGCAAACGTAAGAAAATAAACATGAGCGAGGCCAGAAATAACGCGAAGTGTGTGTGTCTTGCCTGCCGTTTTATTGCGGTAATCATAATAATAAAATCAAAATGTAAACATTACATAATTGAGATATGCTTGCCTGCCACGAACAATATATTTTCATACGTGATTTCAATTAAAATGAAAAAATATAGAATTTTGTTAAAGTTAAATGAAATGTTACCATAGAAACTACTTCTTTGTTGTCAATAACGTAGTACACATATTGTAACAAGATACAAGATGTGAGATAGTATTTAAGTGTGTTTCGATTGTGTTGCTTGTAGATACGCACCGGTATCCACAATAATGTTGTATAATAAAATGTTCAAATTATAATTATTATTATCAGTCTGATTGTGATTGATAAATATGTGGGTATCGCTGGTTAACTCTTTTAATTTAAAAGTATTTCTCGCACTCCTCTAGTGACCTCCCCCACTTACCATATGTGGATATTGTTGTTCTGTTAGGTGACTGCTCAGCTGTAACATACACACTACATATACAAGTAGATATTCTGTTTGAATATCAAACGTGACTAGCATGCACAATAATAATAATATAACAGCTAAATAAAGTTCTGAGTTATCAGGAATATTTGAATTCTTCCGCCACCTTTTGGTAGAACTAGCTATGAAAAAATGAACTATTTTAAGTTTTGAAATTAAACTCTCTTTCCACTGGTAACAAAATATAGAGGTTTATTAACAGTTATGAATGCTATAAAATCTTTTAAAAATTAACAATCAGTCATTAATAATTTTACTGATAATAATTACAATGAACAAAATTAAAATGAAACTCTCCTTAGCCTCAAGGCTGGTAACCCTGTAGGTTATACAATAGTTTTTATTTTGAGAGGTTATGTCCTCTTACATAAGTTAATTACAAGTTAGTGTGGTTCTTTTAAGTAACATGATGCCAGATACAAGATGTGGCGTTTTATAATGATATTAAATGAACAATTGATAAAAAACGAACAAACAAATATTAAAATAGAAAATTGGTACCATATAATAGATAATTATGGTATTATCGTACGCGGGAATTCGTATGCAGTATACAGTAGTTGCTTGACAATAAACAAGTGCGTTGGTTTGCACTGCTAAAATGTATTATTATATTTTCATAATTCACTGTGGGAATTATTTATTTACAAGAGAAAAAGTTATCAAAAAAAACTCTTGTTATAGTTTTCATCTGGTTTGGATTATATGAGAACAGACTTGTGACAAAAAGGTGGCAAATTGCGGTTATGATTTTAAGGTTATCTCATAACGTGAATTGTTATTAGAGTTAATTATATTAAGCATTAATTTCTTCTTAACCTAAACATACATATATTATTTATAATATTTCTGATGCATAACTATCAGTAGCATAGAATATTCTTTCGCATAAAAATTAAAATATTTATCTTCAATAGTAAAAAATCAAAAAAACAACGTTAGTCAATTGAGCGACTATTTACTGTGCTCGTATTTTGTAATAAGTACATTAATCGTGATTCTTTTAATTATGAAAAATAATTAAAATATTTATTTATCATGTTAAAAGTTGCGAAATAATTCTTTCGTCAATTCTGATAAATTTCATCAGCATTATTATACTTCGCTATTATTGATTAGCGTAGTATCTAAACAATCGGTATTTACAGAAATTTTTATTTCTGTTTTATTGTTAATTAATGAAAAATATTGTACTCCCTGGTTTATTTTTTGCACAACACTCGCAAATACGATCGATATTGTACACTGATCGTATTTAAATCTTATTCACTCCGCACTGTACACACGTTAATGCTTGTGTTGTATTTAGGTTAGGTGTATGTTGGTTACTGATGATTACGTGTCGCGCACAATTCAAAAATAAACTTCTTCATATATCTGGTTCGCCGAGTGACACGTCCTGTCTAGTTGATGATTGATAGATGACTGTGACGCTCCTTCGGAACGTCTCCGGCTTGTCTGCCGATTTCCATTCATTCGATTGGCTGAAATGTTTGAACTCTCCGACCCAAAGTACCTTGGCTTATTAAAATTTTTAATTTTTTACCAATTTTGCGTTTGGGTTTGAGATTAACATGACGTCAGCACTGGTGCAAAAAATAATTAAAAAGTTTAAAATCGTAATAACTTTCTTAATATTTGTCTTATCGTTAAACGGTTAGTGTCAATAAATCGCGGACATCCTGAGCTTTAAATAAAGTCCAAACAAGATTATAATCCGTCCATTATTTAAATCACTATAACGATTTTATCGATTTTTATGGTGCATCTTATATTTAATAAGTTTATTACACCAAACTTAACTAATTACACTAAAACACTTTTGATTAAATGATCTGAGTCTATTTCTCAACTTGTTTAATACAAAATTTGGGAATAATTGTTACCCAAACAATGTCTGATCATGGCGTCTTTAGCGTCCATATTCGATTATTCACAATTGTCCTTAAAACTATTTTTCCTTATCTAATAACATTGATATTGTAATCTAACAATAATATAAACGTCTATTTACATGAATTTGTACTTTAGTATATGTACAGGGCTGTGTTTCATATACTATTAGCATTGTTTCAGTACCCTCCTATCTCTTTTCTTAAAATTGTCACTTTATTTATAGTTTTTCTATATAAGGTATTTTATTTTATAAATGCAACTAGTGTACAATTATAGTACCTAATTCATTTCATATATTTGTTAGCTTTTAGCTATCTGGGAACCCTTCAATTTCTAGTAATGGGTTTGTTTACATTAGGTCATGGCATGGTAGTCAGTTATTTTTTGATAGATCAATAACTAAATTGTTATTGTTATACTTGACATAGATTCTCAAAGTAGTATTAGACATTCTTCTGATCATTGATAACATTTTTATCTACTTTTAAACAAGTTTGTATGTTGCATTTTGCATAAATAACTTGCTACCTACTGTTTGTTTACATTCTGATTCCACCATCATGGTCATTTAGTTTTTATTAATTTATCTATAAAATGACTATTCTCATGGTTATGGTCTGTTCTCATAGTAGTGTTAGGTGTCCCTCTTACTACTGGTAACACTCTCATTAATCTTTGTTTAAGTTTTAATAAAGTATCTTGCTTAACTAGTTGGTTACATTGCCTCTGCTTACTTCTGGCTATGCATTCATGGTCAGCTAGTTTACAATATTTTGGTCACAAAACTATTGTCATTATACTTATAATCTGTCCTCATAGTAGTACCAGATGTTCATCTAACTACTGGTAATACTTTCATTAATCTTGGTACATGTTTTAACACTGTATTTTGTTTAACTAATTTGGCATATTAGGTTCCATTTCTTCTAGCTTTGTGCCATCATATTTGGTCTACTTTATTTGTAGTGTATTTCAATATAATACACTGTTTACTAGGGTGTATCATTACTTATAATGAATCTTTGATTGACACAATTGTTAATGGTTATTTGGTTAAACTAACATGTATGATTTTTTGTTTCATAGGTGCCTTTCCTATGGGGTTATGTACCAATGTACAACATATTTTAATGCAGCATGTTGCTACTACTAACATGACTTCAGTATGGTATTCTATTACAATATCTTAATTGTTTTAATACACATGTTTACACTACTTCTTCTTAAACAATAATACATATATTCTTGAACTAATGATAATATCTTTCTTGTCATGGTTTGTAACTAATTTCTGTCACATTTGTTTGATATTTAACAACTACTTTGTTTGTTATAGTTCTTTCTCTGGCCTTTCTTTGTATTGTATTCTGTTTTGCCGTGGCATTCAGTTACATTTCTTTTGAAATTTACAAAGGTTTTTATTGTCCAGTTCTATGAACAATAATATAACTGTTCTATTTTACATTGTTTGGTGGTCTTATGATTATCTATTTGGATTACAATCTTCATTAAACTAGTCACACTAACTGTCTGTGTATTTCTGACTATTTAATTCTTGATGTTTCCACTATGAAAGTAACACATTTTCTTCCACTATAAACCTTATCACTGGAATTGTTTGTGGGGTTTATTAGGTTAAAATTAGTTAACTGGTCACAGGTTTTCACACTTATATTAAGTACTCACTATAATTGCTTGTGATTTCTTAAATGTTAAACACTGTTTCTTCATAGTTGACAATCACTATTCTTTTAGTTACTAGTATTGTCTCTAGTACACTTGATGAATGATTATTCCTTGTATGGTCTATCCATTTTCTTCTCTCTTCATGTCATGTTTCCTTGTCCTTCTTCTTCCCTTCTTCTTTAGGTTTGAACGTCTTCTTCAATGTTTTCATTGTAGTAGTCGTTGTTCCATAATATTTATATTTGTCAATACATCGGTTTGTCTGCCATCATTGTGGTTGCTCTTGAGTTGTTTCTTCCTTTATTTGGCATAGTTATTTTTGTTGGTTCCCCTCACTGTTGGAATCCTGTTGTCTTCTTTTACACTTTTATTATAGTCATTTTCTTCATTTGTTCCCCTCACTGTTGGGATCTATTGTAGTCATTTTGATGATTCCCATCACTGTTGGAATCTATTTGTAGTCATTTTGTTTTACACTTTCATTATCTATTATCTTTGTTGGTTCCCCTCACTGTTGGAATCTATTGGGCCTGGTTACTAACATTTTATTTTGGCTCAGGGTTATTTTTTTTCTTCATCGTGTATGATGCTGCTATGTTACATTTTCTTCTTCATAGTCGGAACTTTACACTAATATATCTGTAGATACACACTTTTTGTTCACATAGTTTTATTTATCTAGAAATACTTTCATGCTTTCCCGTCACTTGACATTATAGTTGCTTACTTTATGTAACTACCATATTTGGTAACGTTACATATGCCTTCCTATAAGAATTGATTAATTCTGAATCAGTATATTTATTTTTCATTGAAGAATTCATCAATTGTTGTACGTTTCCATGTTGATTCATATGCTTTTTACATATATCCCTTCACTTTCTTCTATTTGAATCATAATTATTTCTTCTCTATGTAATTATCTCCCTTGTTTATTTAGTTCCCTAATTCCCTAACATAAGCTTAGCTGGGGCAGTTCAGAGCGGCTCACTTTGGCTATTCAACTCCACTGGCCATACTAACTTCAATAAATACGGAGGCACATCATCTCCTTCAATAATAATAAATGATTGCTGGCATTATTCATCAGTCAATTCATCTCAAATAATCAAAAAAAATAATAATAGTGGTCGTTCTTCCGACAAATAATAAATATCCTTGGGATTAACTCACGCATCTGCGGTTTATACATTGTTATACTCTCTTTTTCTTGATTCAACTCAACTAAATTCTTCACATATTATAGGGATAGTTTGTTTTACATTTCATCACTGGTATACTCTCATGATTGTCTTCGTTAGTATATTACTTTTCATTCTTCTTCATCATCGATTAATCTCTTCTCTTTGTATCACATTAAACGTCCTCTCGTCATATTCTTCATTTTAGGGTTTACTCATCTAGATATAATTCATGAATATATTTATTTTTTCTCTTTTCTCATGGTTTCAGTTGAGATATAGTACATGTGGTATTGGCTTTCTTCTAGTAAAAAACACTAGAAAACAATGTGGTTGTGTGTGGTTTCTCGTCTACATTAATACATTTCTTTGGGTTTGTTCCTCCAACTTCTTATCTTCTTCTTCTCTCTTCATTAGTAGTACGGGTGTGATGGTAATTTACTTGTTGACTTGGCTCTTGGAAATATGGTGCATTATACATACATTGGTGCCAAAGTTGGAATTTGTCGATCTCGTATAGTACTTCTTTTCTTTAGTAGTACGGGTAGGATGTTCATTTACTAGTTGACTTGGCTCTTGGAATTTTGTGCCAAAGATGGAGTTTGTCAGTCTCGTATTGTACTTCTTCTCTTTTTTATAGTACGGGTAAGATGTTGAATTACTGGTTGACTTGGCTCTAGGAACTAGTTGTGCCAGGGATGGAGTTTGTCAGTCTTGTATTGTACTTCTTCTCTTTTTTATAGTACGGGTAAGATGTTGAATTACTGGTTGACTTGGCTCTAGGAACTAGTTGTGCCAGGGATGGAGTTTGTCAGTCTCGTATTGTACTTCTTCTCTTTTTTATAGTACGGGTACTATTATTTGCAAATACAATTTTCTGAATCCTTTACATAACTTCTTTGGGAACATATTTTTTCACATTATAAAATTACAATATAGTCAACGTTCATTTCATAGTTATACAGTTACTTCTTATTTAATATAAACACATAATAATCTTCATAGCAATATTCCATCCTTTCTTCTTTAGTCAACATTTATTTTCATAATTATATCTTCATTTTTCACTTTTTAATAAACAATAATCTTCATCGCCACATTTCACTTTTTACCTTTATATAGTTAACAGTTATATTCACAAGTATATTTTCATCTTTCATTTAATATCCATAACAAATAATTTTCATCGCTATATTTCACTTTTTATCTTTATATTTTTTAATCGCCGATATATCGTTTCATTGAAGCTTGGTTGTATGTGCCCTTTATCTTTTTGGTTATTGGGTCTTGCAATTCATAAGTATTATTGAGGTTGTTTTTGGTTACAGTATATGGGCCTGTGAATAGCAGTAGCAGTTTTTTCGCAATACCCTCAACTGTACTTGGGAGTTCTCTGTTTTTTATCTGTCTCCCACTTCATACTTTATAACTTTGGGTTGCGATTTTTTGTATTTGAGCCTAAGTTTGTCAGCTCGTTCAACTGCGTTATTGTAAAATTTTGTTCTATTGAATTTGACCTCTTTTTCTATTGGAAAGTTAATGATTTCTGTAATTTCCCGGGGTGGTCTTCGCTCATACATAGCCATATAAGGTGTCTCATCTGTTGATTGATGATAGGCTAGGTTTAGGAAGTCTTCAGCCGGGGATAGATACTCCTCCCATTTCCTCTGCTGGCTGTGACAGTAGGTTCTTAAGATCCTTCCTACTTCTCTCAACACTCTCTCAGCAGGGTTGCTGTTGGGGTGATACACAGATGTTTTGTAGGTCTTTATGCCCTGATGGATTAATGTTTCCCGCCACTTTCGTCCTCGGAACTGTGTC
Source organism: Magicicada septendecula (assembly GCA_034769895.1). NCBI lineage: Eukaryota > Metazoa > Arthropoda > Insecta > Hemiptera > Cicadidae > Magicicada > Magicicada septendecula. The sequence goes on along the minus strand of CM068375.1, from coordinate 116,536,654 downwards.
CCATGGTCTGTAATTATTGATAACGGTTTTCCCACTTCGGGTATATATTTGGATATCACTATGTCCAGTATTTTGTTTGTTGTAGCTCGATTTATTGGGTAAAGTTTGATGAATTTTGTGTAGTGGTCGAATATGATTACTATGTATTTATACTGATGCCTTCCACCACTTCGTGGAAATGGTCCACAAATGTCTAAAAATATTTTCTCCAATTTTGCTGTCGATGTTATAGGTATCATTACCCCTTCTCGTCTTTCATTACTACACTTTACCAACTGGCAAATATGACAATTTTGGATATACTTTCTAACTATTCTATTCATGTCTTTGAAGTGTACATGTTCTTGTAATGCTTTCACGACCTTGATTGCGCCCATATGACCGTAGCGTATATGGTAATCAATGGTTAGTTCTTTTTCCATGGTTTTTGGTATAACCACCTTCCAATGTTCACCATCTTTGTTATGTTTAGTGAATAGTAATCGGTTATGAGTACAGTAGAATTGTTTGATTTTTTCATCATCGTTTGCCAATCTTTGAATGATTAGTGAGATTTTGGGATCCTGGTTTTGATGAGTATTTATATCTGATAGGATGTTGGTTAGTTCAGATCTGTTTTTTAGTAGGTGGTAGACTTTTGCGATGGTTTCTTTCTCTCCCTCGAATGTCTGGGCAGTGATGTTCACTCGGGACAACACGTCTGCAGCTATGTTGCTCTTCCCTGGTATATATTCCCATTGGATGTTATATTCCTGGAGTGTAAGAGTCCACCTTGTTAATCTACCATGTTTCAGTCTGCAATTCTTGAGAAAGGAAATAGATTTGTGGTCTGTTCTCACTGTAATAGGATATCCCAATATGAAAGTTCTGAACTTCTCACAGGCAAACACTATACTCAGCAATTCTTTCTCAGTTGTGTGGTAGTTTCGCTCACATTTATTTAAAGTTCTGCTTGCGAAACTGATTACTTGGTGATTACCTTCTTGGTCCTCTTGGTATAACACTGAACCAAGGCTTAGATCGCTAGCATCACAGTTCATAAAAAATTGTCTCTCAAAGTTAGGATGGTGTAGCATGACGGTGTCGAGAAATTTTTCCTTAATTAACTCAAAGGTAGAGTCTTGGTCAGACCCCCACTTCCACTTTTCCTTTGAGGATAATTGTGACGAAAATCGAGCCGTTAATTCAGATACAGATTCCGAGGAACGACTGTAACTGCTTTTTATTTTTTGGTACTGGGAAACGCTGGATTGCTTCCATCTTTTCTTGGGATGGTGTGATTCCAAATTCTGATAAGTTGAACCCCAAAAATTGTACTTCCTTGGCTATCAACTGTGATTTGTCCAGTTTGAGCGTGATATGGTTGTCTTCTAACTTCTTTAACACTTGTGCCACCCGGTTACAGTGCTCTTCCCAATTATTTGATGCGATTAATAGGTCATCGACATATACTGTCGTAAATTGTAAAGTGTTGTGGCCTAATATTTCATCCATGCACTTGACAAAGATGGCCACAGAGTTCACTAGGCCGAAGGGTAATCTTTTAAAATGATAATTACGGCCTTCGAAAATAAATGCTGTGAACTTTCTGCTATTCGGGTGCAATTCAACCTGCCAATAACCGCAGACAGTATCCCATATACTGTAATATCTGGTGCCATAAAATCTCTTTAATATCTCGTCGATTTCGCCAGGCGACATCCTGTCATTTATTATGGACTTATTAATTTCCCGTGCATCCAAGCAAATTCTCACTGCACCATTTTTCTTGGGTACAGCTACAATGGGATTAGTGTACGGAGAATTGCTAACTTCAATGATATCGTTCTCAATCAATCTTTGGATTTCCTCACGAACGGCTTCCTTAAGTGAAAAAGCGATTGGATAGGACTTTCTCTTGAATTCAGTTTGGTCCTTAAATTTTAGTTCACACTGAAAATTTTTGATCTTACCAGGTGTATCGGAGAATACATGACGGTATCGATAGTATATTTGTATTAGTTTGTCACGCTGTTCATGAGTCAACTCATGGTTAATATTGTTTGTCTGGAATTCTCTAATTTCGTTAATTTTTTCTAACCATAATGCTTCTTCTGGATTGCTGCGAATTTCTTGGTCTTTTCTGATGTTCATGGCCTTCCCGTATATAATATATAACATGTTCTGAGGGTGCCTTCCTATATTCTATTAAATTTGCAGTCCATTCAATTTCCTCTGCCTTCAGTAATACAGTATTTTCGTCCATATTAATTATGGCTGTATACCTACGCAGTATGTCGCAGCCGATGAGTAATGCGAATGGTAGTCCACTAGCTACGAGGAACACCATTGGAATTGTTTTTCCATTACTTGACACTTCCAGTTGCACTTGTTGGCGAATAGTTTCATTTTGTCGCCCAGTGGCTCCAATAAGTATTATATTATTGATGGGTAGGGTTGGTATAGTAGTCTTATTTTCTGACTGTATCCGGTTCAATTCCAATCTGTCAATTAACGATACATTAGCTCCTGTATCTACCATTGCTGTGGCATTTATTCCGTTGACTCTTACAGATATATATGCGATTTCGCTGTTAGTCGTGTCTCCGATATTGTCTTCTTTCTCCTCCATTAGGTCCTTCCTAATGTTCTTAAGATAATTGTTATGGTATGTTTTATGATAAGTCAAATGTGTTGCCAAAATGTCAGACCCAATAGTCCGGTTCAGTGAGGGTGTGGTTAATCTTTTCACTGCCGGTTCCCATTTAAAGGCAGGTCACTGTTTGTGTGCCTGTCTTGCGAAGTAGATGCGATGGGTTCCTGGGCTCCTGGCCCGTGTCCGTTGTGATAGGTTTCCGTTGTCTGTGTGACTGGTCTGTTGCCTTCACTACTGTCGCTTCTATTGGACCTGTAACCTGACTCTCGGTCTTCTCGGTCGCTGTGGCTGGAGTTACTATGGTGGTTCGGAAAACTCCTCCGTCCTTGATAATAATTCCGTCTGTACCCACCTCTGCCTGCGTGGGCGTAGTTCACCCTCCAGAACTGATTATTGTTTTGGCTCCCATTGCCATGTCGCTGTTGATTGTTGGGGGATTGGTTGTTGTATGGTCTATAGTAATTGTTGCCCCTCTGATAATGTAAGTCCCGTTGGTATCCACTTGGTCGGGGGTTGTTAAAATTTCCTCTGTCCACATGGTTGCCACCTCCATTTTGGCGTGGTCCTTGTTGGTTTTGGAACCGTGGGGTATTGTTGAAATTCCTTCCAGGACTGGTTCTGTCATTGTGATTTGTAGGGTTGATATTTCCGGGCCCTCCCCAATCATACACCTGACTAGGTCCTTGGCGGTTTCGCTGGTAATACCTCTCTCGTTCATGACTCTCTAGTAGATCACACATTCCCTGGATAGTCTTGATTTGCGAGTTCAGCCTCCCTTGTGAAATCCCTTGGTTAAAATGATATGCTAATTTAGTTACCAAGCATTCTTCTGGAATAGCTGGCTCCAAATTTCTGGCCAGACATATCTTGCCTAGGAAATATGTAGTCATTGACTGTCTGCCATTTACATCAAATTTCCCGTTCGTTATGTCATCTCTAATTATGTTTTGGGTTGTTTCAGACCAGTATTTCTGTTTAAAGGCTGTCTTAAAGGTATCGTAACTTCCTACTTCATGACGGGTCGCCGTCCACCAATTATCGAAAGTGTTCTTGAAGGATTCGTCCAGCATTCCCTTGATAATGGACCACCTGCTTTCTCGATTCCGGTTTATGACCTCTTCTATTCTTTCCAAGAATTCTAACGGATTTTTAACATATGTACGGAATTCAATTTGGTCCCTACCTTCCAGGTGATTTAGTCCTGATAGAATGTTTGGGATGGTTCGTAGACGGTGCATCTCGTCTCTAATATCATTTAACTCTCTCTGCTGTTGTTCCGTTAACTGGTCTTTGTCATTACTCACTTGTTGTTTAATGGCATCCACCTTCACAGAAACTTCCTCACATTTTTCACTCAGTGTCGATTGCGCTATCTTCATCTCAGTTTGTTCCCACGCTACAATTCCTATTTGGGTGCTGTATGTCTTCTCAACATCACTGATATGACGGTTGACGTCTACTTCTGTCTGTATTAATTTTTGACTAGTGCTTTCTCCCTCCTTCCGTATTTCAGAGATTTCTACATCAATTTCGGCTGTTAATGTGGCCATCCGTTCTTCTGTTTCCTTTAAATTTTCTCCTAATCTTCTTTCGACCATCTCGATCGTATTTCTGGCAGCTTCTTCCACCTTGTCACTGTGATTATCTATTTGTTGCCATATTCTTTCGTTGTTGTTTTGCATGAGTTCAATGTCTCGACTAATTTTGGCATTAATCTCATCGATTTTCTGGTTGGTTTGGTCGATTTTAATCCCCAACTCTGCAGATAAGTCTTCCTTCATGATAGCCATCTTCTTCTCCAATAGCTCTTCCGTCTTTTTCTGTCCGTCTTCCATCCTCCTGTTAGTTTCATTTATCTTGTTATTTAACTCCTCCTTCAGGGATCCTATGGTTTTACTCAACTCCTCCTTCAACGTTCGATTGTCCTCTTTAGTGGACTGGCTGGTTTCATCCATCTTCTTATTCATTATTTCCATCTTCTGGTCTGTGGATTTCAGGCCTTCTTTCAGTGATTGATTGTCCTCTTTGGATGATTTCTGGCCATCTCCTCTATTCTCCTGTCCATTGACCGGTAATCTTCTTCCATTCTCTTCAACATTTTATACATTTCCTGTATAATATCTGTGCTTCCTAGTTGTTCCGGTTGTTCAGGTCATCTTATTTCTGGTTGAACTTCTTGAGGTATGACTTCCGGCTCCTCATCAGGTTGTTGAACCTCCTCCGCCGGTTCAAGTGGTTTGTCCTCTATTTCCAATAGAATTTCTTCAACGTCTTCCGTTGATGTTGCCTCCTTCTCTTCCAGTCTGGCCTCCCTTTCTGCCTCTGCTGCTCTCTTTTTTGAGGTTGATCTCCTTGTGTACATCTTGTCGCTGGCAATGTACTTGCAGTCTCTCGACGGATTGGGTTATTAAATTATTGATTAAACTGTCCGTTTTTTCCCTAATCTGCGCTCAGACATTGGGCGCCAATCTTGTAACAAGATACAAGATGTGAGATAGTATTTAAGTGTGTTTCGATTGTGTTGCTTGTAGATACGCACCGGTATCCACAATAATGTTGTATAATAAAATGTTCAAATTATAATTATTATTATCAGTCTGATTGTGATTGATAAATATGTGGGTATCGCTGGTTAACTCTTTTAATTTAAAAGTATTTCTCGCACTCCGCTAGTGACCTCCCCCACTTACCATATGTGGATATTGTTGTTCTGTTAGGTGACTGCTCAGCTGTAACATACACACTACATATACAAGTAGATATTCTGTTTGAATATCAAACGTGACTAGCATGCACAATAATAATAATATAACAGCTAAATAAAGTTCTGAGTTATCAGGAATATTTGAATTCTTCCGCCACCTTTTGGTAGAACTAGCTATGAAAAAATGAACTATTTTAAGTTTTGAAATTAAACTCTCTTTCCACTGGTAACAAAATATAGAGGTTTATTAACAGTTATGAATGCTATAAAATCTTTTAAAAATTAACAATCAGTCATTAATAATTTTACTGATAATAATTACAATGAACAAAATTAAAATGAAACTCTCCTTAGCCTCAAGGCTGGTAACCCTGTAGGTTATACAATAGTTTTTATTTTGAGAGGTTATGTCCTCTTACATAAGTTAATTACCAAGTTCGTGTGGTTCTTTTAAGTAACATGATGCCAGATACAAGATGTGGCGTTTTATAATGATATTAAATGAACAATTGATAAAAAACGAACAAACAAATATTAAAATAGAAAATTGGTACCATATAATAGATAATTATGGTATTATCGTACGCGGGAATTCGTACGCAGTATACAGTAGTTGCTTGACAATAAACAAGTGCGTTGGTTTGCACTGCTAAAATGTATTATTATATTTTCATAATTCACTGTGGGAATTATTTATTTACAAGAGAAAAAGTTATAAAAAAAAAACTCTTGTTATAGTTTTCATGTGGTTTGGATTATATGAGAACAGACTTGTGACAAAAAGGTGGCAAATTGCGGTTATGATTTTAAGGTTATCTCATAACGTGAATTGTTATTAGAGTTAATTATATTAAGCATTAATTTCTTCTTAATCTAAACATACATATATTATTTATAATATTTCTGATGCATAACTATCAGTAGCATAGAATATTCTTTCGCATAAAAATTAAAATATTTATCTTCAATAGTAAAAAATCGAAAAAACAACGTTAGTCAATTGAGCGACTATTTACTGTGCTCGTATTTTGTAATAAGTACATTAATCGTGATTCTTTTAATTATGAAAAATAATTAAAATATTTATTTATCATGTTAAAAATTGCGAAATAATTCTTTCGTCAATTCTGATAAATTTCATCAGCATTATTATACTTCGCTATTATTGATTAGCGTAGTATCTAAACAATCGGTATTTACAGAAATTTTTATTTCTGTTTTATTGTTAATTAATGAAAAATATTGTACTCCCTGGTTTATTTTTCGCACAACACTCGCAAATACGATCGATATTGTACACTGATCGTATTTAAATCTTATTCACTCCGCACTGTACACACGTTAATGCTTGTGTTGTATTTAGGTTAGGTGTATGTTGGTTACTGATGATTACGTGTCGCGCACAATTCAAAAATAAACTTCTTCATATATCTGGTTCACCGAGTGACACGTCCTGTCTAGTTGATGATTGATAGATGACTGTGACGCTCCTTCGGAACGTCTCCGGCTTGTCTGCCGATTTCCATTCATTCGATTGGCTGAAATGTTTGAACTCTCCGACCCAAAGTACCTTGGCTTATTAAAATTTTTAATTTTTTACCAATTTTGTGTTTGGGTTTGAGATTAACATGACGTCAGCACTGGTGCAAAAAATAATTAAAAAGTTTAAAATCGTAATAACTTTCTTAATATTTGTCTTATCGTTAAACGGTTAGTGTCAATAAATTGCGGACATCCTGAGCTTTAAATAAAGTCCAAACAAGATTATAATCCGTCCATTATTTAAATCACTATAACGATTTTATCGATTTTTATGGTGCATCTTATATTTAATAAGTTTATTACACCAAACTTAACTAATTACACTAAAACACTTTTGATTAAACGATCTGAGTCTATTTCTCAACTTGTTTAATACAAAATTTGGGAATAATTGTTACCCAAACAATGTCTGATCATGGCGTCTTTAGCGTCCATATTCGATTATTCACAATTGTCCTTAAAACTATTTTTCCTTATCTAATAACATTGATATTGTACTCTAACAATAATATAAACGTCTATTTACATGAATTTGTACTTTAGTATATGTACAGGGCTGTGTTTCATATACTATTAGCATTGTTTCAGTACCCTCCTATCTCTTTTCTTAAAATTGTCACTTTATTTATGGTTTTTCTATATAAGGTATTTTATTTTATAAATGCAACTAGTGTACAATTATAGTACCTAATTCATTTCATATATTTGTTAGCTTTTAGCTATCTGGGAACCCTTCAATTTCTAGTAATGGGTTTGTTTACATTAGGTCATGGCATGGTAGTCAGTTATTTTTTGATAGATCAATAACTAAATTGTTATTGTTATACTTGACATAGATTCTCAAAGTAGTATCAGACATTCTTCTGATCACTGGTAACATTTTTATCTACTTTTAAACAAGTTTGTATGTTGCATTTTGCATCAATAACTTGCTACCTACCGTTTGTTTACATTCTGATTCCACCATCATGGTCATTTAGTTTTTATTAATTTATCTATAAAATGACTATTCTCATGGTTATGGTCTGTTCTCATAGTAGTGTTAGGTGTCCCTCTTACTACTGGTAACACTCTCATTAATCTTTGTTTAAGTTTTAATAAAGTATCTTGCTTAACTAGTTGGTTACATTGCCTCTGCTTACTTCTGGCTATGCATTCATGGTCAGCTAGTTTACAATATTTTGGTCACAAAACTATTGTCATTATACTTATAATCTGTCCTCATAGTAGTACCAGATGTTCATCTAACTACTGGTAATACTTTCATTAATATTGGTACATGTTTTAACACTATATTTTGTTTAACTAATTTGGCATATTAGGTTCCATTTCTTCTAGCTTTGTGCCATCATATTTGGTCTACTTTATTTGTAGTGTATTTCAATATAATACACTGTTTACTAGGGTGTATCATTACTTATAATGAATCTTTGATTGACACAATTGTTAATGGTTATTTGGTTAAACTAACATGTATGATTTTTTGTTTCATAGGTGCCTTTCCTATGGGGTTATGTACCAATGTACAACATATTTTAATGCAGCATGTTGCTACTACTAACATGACTTCAGTATGGTATTCTATTACAATATCTTAATTGTTTTAATACACATGTTTACACTACTTCTTCTTAAACAATAATACATATATTCTTGAACTAATGATAATATCTTTCTTGTCATGGTTTGTAACTAATTTCTGTCACATTTGTTTGATATTTAACAACTACTTTGTTTGTTATAGTTCTTTCTCTGGCCTTTCTTTGTATTGTATTCTGTTTTGCCGTGGCATTCAGTTACATTTCTTTTGAAATTTACAAAGGTTTTTATTGTCCAGTTCTATGAACAATAATATAACTGTTCTATTTTACATTGTTTGGTGGTCTTATGATTATCTATTTGGATCACAATCTTCATTAAACTAGTCACACTAACTGTCTGTGTATTTCTGACTATTTAATTCTTGATGTTTCCACTATGAAAGTAACACATTTTCTTCCACAATAAACCTTATCACTGGAATTGTTTGTGGGGTTTATTAGGTTAAAATTAGTTAACTGGTCACAGGTTTTCACACTTATATTAAGTACTCACTATAATTGTTTGTGATTTCTTAAATGTTAAACACTGTTTCTTCATAGTTGACAATCACTATTCTTTTAGTTACTAGTATTGTCTCTAGTACACTTGATGAATGATTATTCCTTGTATGGTCTATCCATTTTCTTCTCTCTTCATGTCATGTTTCCTTGTCCTTCTTCTTCCCTTCTTCTTTAGGTTTGAACGTCTTCTTCAATGTTTTCATTGTAGTAGTCGTTGTTCCATAATATTTATATTTGTCAATACATCGGTTTGTCTGCCATCATTGTGGTTGCTCTTGAGTTGTTTCTTCCTTTATTTGGCATAGTTATTTTTGTTGGTTCCCCTCACTGTTGGAATCCTGTTGTCTTCTTTTACACTTTTATTATAGTCATTTTCTTCATTTGTTCCCCTCACTGTTGGGATCTATTGTAGTCATTTTGATGATTCCCCTCACTGTTGGAATCTATTTGTAGTCATTTTGTTTTACACTTTCATTATCTATTATCTTTGTTGGTTCCCCTCACTGTTGGAATCTATTGGGCCTGGTTACTAACATTTTATTTTGGCTCAGGGTTATTTTCTTTCTTCATCGTGTATGATGCTGCTATGTTACATTTTCTTCTTCATAGTTGGAACTTTACACTAATATATCTGTAGATACACACTTTTTGTTCACATAGTTTTATTTATCTAGAAATACTTTCATGCTTTCCCGTAACTTGACGTTATAGTTGCTTACTTTATGTAACTACCATATTTGGTAACGTTACAATATAAAACTTATACAAATTTACCTCCTCCATCATCAACTACCATTTTAATTTATTAAAAAAATTACCCTCTCCCCCTTCAACTACCCTTTTCATTTATAGATATTTCATCTACCTTTCTACAGTGGATTATTATGAAATTCTTTTCAGGATACTTTATTTATCAAAATTAAGCACTTTACTCTTGTTAAAACGTAAAACGTTGCAGGTAAACTACCCCTTTCCCTTAACCGATCTTCACCAAAAACAATAGGCCTTGAGTCCTCTACAATTCATGGCTCTATGCAAAAAATTATTTGATTCTGTTTGAGTTTGCGGCTGTTATCGTTTGCCATAGAAAAAATTCTACACAGACACTTTTCGAAAAATGAGTTTTTCATGTTTTGATGGTAATACAATCAGAATCTGCCGTTATCTCGAACACGATTTTTTTTGGCATGACCATACTTCCATTTCCTTATGGAACATGGAAGTAAAAAATCGGTATGGAGAACCATACATGACTTCCATATTCTAAGATTTATATTTAAAATCATTTCCGAAATGAAATATTACCATAGAAACTACTTCTTTCTACTTACTGCTTCAGCCTTAACCACAGTACTGTGGTCACTAACATATACCACCTCACGTTATCGCACTCGATTTTCACTGATGATGGAAGTCGATGGCATTGCCGAAACGTCTGGTTTTGTAGAAAACATTGGACTACGGCCAAATATTCCGGGAAGGAATTTTAACAAAAACTACTTCTTTGTTGCCGATAACGTTGTACACATATATATAAAAAATATGCATAAAATTAATGGCTTGTATAAGTTAATGATTGATCTCCATTAAGTAGTGCTCAAGTTTCCAAAGTTTTAATATTATGATGTCCGTAATTAAAACATCAGAGCAGGTTTAGTGTGTATGAGGGTACACCGTGGACAAAAATTTTCAACATTTCCTATTGAGCGTTGCTTAGAATAAAGCTGTGAATCTACAGTGTACGTTTCACAGAACAAACACGCGGAAAAGAAGGAGCGCTCCGAAGTCACTCATGGACCCTCAGCATCTTGCAGAGGGTTCATTCCCTAAAGACGAAAAGTCTGTCTATGAATCGTTCCTCTGTAAACACGTGCAGTTACACTGCCCAGCGATCCACAGGAAGCAAATCGCTATCCACGCTGGACACTTTTTTGGCTTGCATGCGTTATGTTGGTATGGGTTCGGCACTTTCCATTTAAAAACCTTGCAAATGTAAGAAAAAAAACACGAATGAGGCCAGAAATAACGCGAACTGTGTGTGTGTGTGTGTCTTCCCTGCCTTTTCATTGCGGTAGTCATAATAATAAAATGGAAACGTAAACAGTACATAACTGAGAAAAAATACATAAATGAAAAAACTATAATTTTATTGCCTGGCAACAAAATTATTTTATTTTTAACAATTACCATTGTTTGAAAAAGTTTAAATGAATTTTCAAGTACTTACTCTTGTTAAAACGTAAAAGGTTGCAGGTAAACTACCCCTTCCCCTTAACCGATCTTCACCAAAATCAAAATTCCTAGAGTCCTCTACAATTCTGGGACGTATGCAAAAAATTATTTGATTCTGTTTGAATTTGCGGCTGTTATCGTTTGCCATAGAAAATACGCTTGATAAAAAAACGTTGCACGTAAACTACCCCTTCCCCTTAACCGATCTTCACCAAAAACAATAGGTCTTGAGTACTCTATAAATCAGGGCTGTATGCAAAAAATTATTTGATTCTGTTTGAATTTGCGGCTGTTATCGTTTGCCATATAAAATACCCTTGTTAAAAAAACGTTGCAGGTAAACTACCCCTTTCCCTTAACCGATCTTCACCAAAAACAATAGGCCTTGAGAACTCTACAATTTAGGGCTGTATGCAAATAATCTTTTGATTCTGTTTGAATTTGCGGCTGTTATCGTTTGTGATAGTAAATACCCTTGTTAAAACATAAAACGTTACAGGTAAACTACCCCTTTCCCTTAACCGATCTTCACCAAAAACAATAGGTCTTGAGAACTCTACAATTCAGGGCTGTATACAAAACATTATTTGATTCTGTTTGAATTTGCGGCTGTTATCGTTTGCAAAAAAAAATTTTTCCCTTGATAAAAAAAAACCGTTGCAGGTAAACTACCCCTTTCCCTCAACCGATCTTCACCAAAAACAATAGGTCATGAGTACTCTACAAATCAGGACTGTATGCAAAAAATTATTTGATTCTGTTTGAATTTGCGGCAGTTATTGTTTGCCATAGAAAAAAAATCTACACAAAGACAGACAGACAGACAGACAGACACTTTTCGGAAAACGACTTTTTTTCATGTTTTGAGTGTAGTAGAATCAGAATCTGCAATAATCTCGAACACGATTTTTTTTGCCATCACCATACTTCCATTCCTTAAGGAATATGGAAGTAAAATTATAATTTTATTGCCTGGCAACAAAATTATTTTATTTTTAACAATTACCATACATCAGGGATGTATGAAAAAAATTATTTGATTCTGTTTGAATATGCGGCAGTCATAGAAAAATTTACCCTTGTTAAAACATAAAATGTTGCAGGTAAACTACCCCTTTCCCTTAACCGATCTTCACCAAAAACAACAGGCCTTGAGTACTCAACAATTCAGGGCTGTATGCAAAAAATTATTTGATTCTGTTTGAATTTGCGGCTGTTATCGTTTGCCATAGAAAAAATTCTACACACACACAGACAGACAGACAGACACACAGACACTTTTTGAAAAATGACTATTCTTCATGTTTTGAGGGTAGTACAATCAGAATCAGCCCTTATCTCGAACACGATTTTTTTTTGCCATGACCATACTTCCATTTCCTTATGGAACATGGAAGTAAATATCGGTATGGAGAACCATACATGACTTCCATATTCTAAGATTTATTTTTAAAATCATTTTCGAAATGAAATATTACCATAGAAACTACTTCTTTCTACTTACTGCTTCAACCTTAACCACAGTACTGTGGTCACTAACATATACCACCTCATGTTATCACACTCGATTTTCACTGATGATGGAAGTCAATGGCATTGCCGAAACGTCTGGTTTTGTAGAAAACATTGGACTACGGCCAAATATCCAGACAAGGAATTTTAACAAAAACTACTTCTTTGTTGCCGATAACGTTGTACACATATATATAAAAAATATGCATAAAATTAATGGCTTGTATAAGTTAATGATTGATCTCCATTAAATAGTGCTCAAGTTTCAAAAGTTTTAATATTATGATGTCCGTAATTAAAACATCAGAGCAGGTTTAGTGTGTATGAGGGTTCACCGTGGACAAAAATTTTCAACATTTCCTATTGAGCGTTGCTTAGAATAAATCTGCGAATCTACAGTGTACGTTTCACAGAACAAACACGCGGAAAAGAAGGAGCGCTCCGAAGTCACTCATGGACCCTCAGCATCTTGCAGAGGGTTCATTCCCTAAAGACGAAAAGTCTGTCTATGAATCATTCCTCTGTAAACACGTGCAGTTACACTGCCCAGCGATCCACAGGAAGCAAATCGCTATCCACGCTGGACACTTTTTCGGCTTGCATGCGTTATGTTGGTGTGGGTTCGGCACTTTCCATTTAAAAACCGTGCAAATGTAAGAAAATAAACATGAATGAGGCCAGAAATAACGCGAATTGTGTGTGTGTGTGTGTGTGTGTGTCTTCCCTGCCTTTTTATTGCGGTAGTGATAATAATAAAATGGAAACGTAAACAGTACATAACTGAGATATGCTTGCCTGGCACGCACGATATATTGTCTCTTATACATGACTAGCAGAATATCCGTGCTTCGCTACGGAGTTTCACGTTGTACGTAATGAAAATGTTAGTTTAATTAATAAAGTTTAATTAAAGTAGGCTTCTTAAAAATAAATAGCTGTTCCCCACAACTTCGTTCGCGTGGTCTTCAATTTAATGCGATAATATATTTAGAACAGAATCTATTCTATTGGGTTGCCATAGTAACCAGATCTAATAGTTTTTTAAGACCGCAAAGGACCCCCCAGAGGATCGTATCGAAAAAAACACCTGTCCTATGTTGGTTCTCCCGTTGCGTAAAATATTTGTGCCAAGTTTGGTTGCAATCGGTCCAATGGTTTAGGTGGAGACGTGGAAGACCCCAAAGGATCGTATCGAAAAAAACACTTGTCCTATGTTGGTTCTCCCTTTGTGTAAAATATTTGTGCCAAGTTTGGTTGAAATCGGTCCAGTGGTTTAGGAGGCGAAGTGGAAGGCCCCAAAGAACCCCCAAAAGGACCCCATCGAAAAAACACCTATCCTATGTTGGTTCTCCCGTTGCGTAAAATATTTGTGCCAAGTTTGGTTGAAATCGGTACAGTGGTTTAGGAGGAGATGTGGAAGAAACCTTCGCGGATGTGCGCACAACTCACCGAAGTTTCATCGCAATCGGATGAATGGTATAGGAACGCATACGGGACAAACAAAGAAACATTCATTTTTATATATAAGATGTAAACTATACCACTTACTTGACATAAACCGTGATAGCTAAGCTAATGTACAACATATATGCATTAATTATACACATAAATGTTCCTCGATAGACAGTCTATCTATTGGCGAAAACTTGAATAAAATCCGTTCAGTACTTCCTGAGATTAGCGATTTCAAACACAGAGAGAAAACGCACCGACTTTACTTTATACTATGTACAGATTTACATTAAAATGAAAAAATTATAATTTTATTGCCTGGCAACAAAATTATTTTATTTTAACAATTACCATTGTTTGAAAAAGTTTAAATGAATTTTCATGTACTTTACTCTTGTTAAAACGTAAAAGGTTGCAGGTAAACTACCCCTTCCCCTTAACCGATCTTCACCAAAGTCAAAAGGCCTTGAGTCCTCTACAATTCAGTGACGTATGCAAACAATTATTTGATTCTGTTTGAATATGCGGCAGTTACCGTTCGTCATAGAAAATACGCTTGATAAAAAAACGTTGCAGGTAAACTACCCCTTCCCCTTAACTGATCTTCACCAAAAACAATAGGTCTTGAGTACTCTACAAATCACGGCTGTATGCAAAAAATTATTTGATTCTGTTTGAATTTGCGGCTGTTATCGTTTGCCATAGAAAATACCCTTGATAAAAAAACGCTGCAGGTAAACTACCCCTTTCCCTTAACCGATCTTCACCAAAAACAATAGGTCTTGAGAACTCTGCAATTTAGGGCTGTATACAAATAATCTTTTGATTCTGTTTGAATTTGCGTCTGTTATCGTTTGCCATAGAAAATACCCTTGTTAAAACATAAAACGTTGCAGGTAAACTACCCCTTTCCCTTAACCGATCTTCACCAAAAACCATAGGTCTTGAGAACTCTACAATTCAGGGCTGTATACGAAACATTATTTAATTTTGTTTGAATTTGCGGCTGTTATCGTTTGCAAAAAAAAATTTTCCCTTGATAAAAAAAAACCGTTGCAGGTAAACTACCCCTTTCCCTCAACCGATCTTCACCAAAAACAATAGGTCGTGAGTACTCTACAAATCAGGGCTGTATGCAAAAAATTATTTGATTCTGTTTGAATTTGTGGCAGTTATCGTTTGCCATAGAAAAAAAATCTACAGACACAGACAGACAGACAGACACACACACAGACACTTTTCGGAAAACGACTTTTTTACTTCCATATTCCTTAAGGAATGGAAGTATGGTGATGGCAAAAAAAAATCGTGTTCGAGATTATTGCAGATTCTGATTCTACTACACTCAAAACATGAAAAAAAGTCGTTTTCCGAAAAGTGTCTGTGTGTCTATCTGTCTATCTGTGTGTCTGTCTGTCTATCTGTAGATTTTTTTTCTATGGCAAACGATAACTGCCGCAAATTCAAACAGAATCAAATAATTTTTTGCATGCAGCCCTGATTTGCAGAGTACTCGCGACCTATTGTTTTTGGTGAAGATCGGTTAAGGGAAAGGGGTAGTTTACATGCAACGGTTTTTTTTTAGCAAGGGTAATTTTGTTTGTTTGGCAAAAGATAACAGCCGCAAATTCAAACAGAATCAAATAATGTTTCGCATACGGCCCTGAATTGTAGAGTTCTCAAGATATGTTGATTTTGGTGAAGATCGGTTAAGGGAAAGGGGTAGTTTACCTGTAACGTTTTATGTTTTAACAAGGGTATTTCCTATGGCAAACGATAACAGCCGCAAATTCAAACAGAATCAAAAGATTATTTGCATACAGCCCTAAATTGTAGAGTTCTCAAGACCTATTGTTTTTGGTGAAGATCGGTTGAGGGAAAGGGGTAGTTTACCTGCAACGTTTTTTTAACAAGGGTATTTTCTATGGCAAACGATAACAGCCGCAAATTCAAACAGAATCAAATAATGTTTTGCATACAGCCCTGATTTGTAGAGTACTCAAGACCTATTGTTTTTGGTGAAGATCGGTTAAGGGAAAGGGGTAGTTTACCTGTAACGTTTTATGTTTTAACAAGGGTATTTCCTATGGCAAACGATAACAGCCGCAAATTCAAACAGAATCAAAAGATTATTTGCATACAGCCCTAAAATGTAGAGTTCTCAAGTCCTATTGTTTTTGGTGAAGATCGGTTGAGGGAAAGGGGTAGTTTACCTGCAACGTTTTTTTAACGAGGGTATTTTCTATGGCAAACGATAACAGCCGCAAATTCAAACAGAATCAAATAATGTTTTGCATACAGCCCTGATTTGTAGAGTACTCAAGACCTATTGTTTTTGGTGAAGATCGGTTAAGCGGAAAGGGGTAGTTTACCTGCAACGTTTTTTTATCAAGCGTATTTTCTATGGCAAACGATAACAGCCGCAAATTCAAACAGAATCAAATAATGTTTTGCATACGTCCCTGAATTGTAGAGGTCTCAATGACTTTCGATAATGGTGAAGATCGGTTAAGGGAAAGGGGTAGTTTACCTGTAACGTTTTATGTTTTTACAAGGGTATTTACTATGGCAAATGACAACAGCCGCAAATTCAAACAGAATCAAAAGATTATTTGCATACAGCCCTAAATTGTAGAGTTCTCAAGACCTGTTGTTTTTGGTGAAGATCGGTTGAGGTAAAGGGGTAGTTTACCTGCAACGTTTTTTTAACAAGGGTATTTTCTATGGCAAACGATAACAGCCGCAAATTCAAACAGAATCAAATAATGTTTTGCATGCAACCCTGATTTGTAGAGTACTCAAGACCTATTGTTTTTGGTGAAGATCGGTTAAGGGGAAGGGGTAGTTTACCTGCAACCTTTTACGTTTTAACAAGAGTAAAGTACTTGAAAATTTATTTAAACTTTTTGAAACAATGGTAATTGTTAAAAATAAAATAATTTTGTTGCCAGGCAATAAAATTATAATTTTTTCATTTTAATGTAATATAATATTTTTCATTTAATACAGCAATAAAAAGGCAGGTAAGACACAGCCTGGCTGTTTGGCTGAAAATGATTTTAAATATAAATCTTAGAATATGGAAGTCATGTATGGTTCTCCATACCGATATTTCATGTTTTGAGTGTAGTAGAATCAGAATCTGCAATAATCTCGAACACGATTTTTTTTGCCATCACCATACTTCCATTCCTTAAGGAATATGGAAGTAAAAAGAATTAAAATTATTTATTGAATAGTTTTAAAACAGTAATGATTTATTCTACTTAGTAAAGCGATCTTAGTAGATGGAGACTGGATTCAATTTAAAACTTCTGTCTAGCTGTGATCCCTTCCCAGATGTTTTAGTTACAGGTATGGTACGCATTTTCATTGCTGTAACAGTCTGCATTCCAAACCTGACCTCTAATGACTGAAAACACAGTATCCTAAGACACTAAAATATCTTGGATTTTGTTGTCCATGACATATCCGTTACTTAACTAAATACAACTATTACATTAACGACTTGGAACACAAAGTTTTTTATAAGTAAAAACATAAAGTTTTACCTTACAACCTGAACCTGTTTTCACCTTGTAAAATGTTTTTACTTATACAAAAATTTGTGTTCCGAGTCGTTAATGTAATAGTTGTATTTACTAAAATATCAATTTAAATATGCTGTTCTTACTGACATTTTGGGACCTGGACCATTATGATAATGCAGCTGTAATATGAACATCTGATAAGTACAGCTGAAGACCAAGGCTCTACAATTCAGAAAGTTTTCATTTTTACTTCAACTATCTCAGGCCATCAAAGTCAGTATATTTTGATGGACATAAAAATGTATGCGGGTGATCAGTTATTATCCACAATATAGATGCATTTGTTTTCTATTCACAACAAATGATGTTTTTGTACAGTAAAATTGAAAGTTAAGGGTTTATGCGCAGAAACCAATTTATGGATGGACGAGTCCACTTTGAAATTGTGAATGGCGGGAGGGTAACGGAGAATCAGCTGCTTTACAAGTGAAAGTGTTGCCAACTTGCGTGTGATGTTTTAGTTACCAGTACATTGTCAGTTACTGTTTTACGCGCTATCTCACTCTTGCATTTGTTATTATTATTTCAATTTATTAATAATTGTATCATTGTTTTACAGTCACTCATTTTTATTAGTTATTTAATGTTTTAGTTTATTTCTATTGGTGGTTCTTATTCTGTAATTATGTATTATCGTAATTATTTGTGTTATCATCCAGTAACGAGATTGGTTAAAATCGATACTTCTCCTTCAACTAGCAAAGACAGGGAAGTTATTCATAGTCAAGCATGAGAAGTAATAATAAACAGTTTTTTTGTTGTCCAGGAGTAAAAAGATTCTTGCAATTAAATTAATACGAAGAACGCGTTCCTTTATGTAATGATAAACTGTAGAGATAGTTGAGTGTAATTAAGGAGTGGAAGTGTACATTTTGCACATTCCATTGCGATAAGTACGGTCAGAAAGGCTGTAGTTTTTTACATCTCAGCAGTACACAATGACAGAACCGAACAACACTCAGATATGTTTATAAAACATTCTGATATGTAACAGCAACAAATTCTGATACGTGTGAACAGTACATATCATTTGCTTGATTTGTATAGCAATACAGTTACAATATTATTATTTGATGTACGTTGGAAACAATAAACGTATAATTCTCTTTTTAAAGCCAGCTGCGCGCACGCACACACACACACACACACACACACACACACACACACACACACACACACACACACACACACACACACACACATATTTGTGGTGATACATTTACAAACAAACCTTAACAGTCGGGGGTTTTTATTACTATTAGAAATTATATTCATACATTGGCTGCACCTTCGCTGATAATAACAATTCTCTTCTCACATCTCACAGGGACTCCCCCCATGTCACCTTTCCCCTCTGACCATAAGCGTTTTGCGCATTTCCATGCCCTTAACTTTCAATTTTGCTATATGTATCACTAGTTTGATGAAGTGGGTAACATTACTGCACAGTCTTCAACTTTCAATACTTCTATAGTCATTGCCACAACTTTCTGTCTTCACAAAGAAGAGCACAATTCAGTGATAGAATGTTGTACTTTTATAGAAAAATAATTCTTCTATCACACTTATTTTAAATATTAAAAATTAAATATTTTAAGTATTAAATAACTAAATAATATGTTTTATATTTTTAATATTTTAATCACCCTTAATTCAATACTTTGTGTTGGCTTTTGAGTGGTTTAAAATAATTGTGTATGTAATAAAACTTGGGATAGTTTAGCTGTCTCTGGTGTGTTTTATTATACCACAATAAATATCACAATCCACAAAACAATACCCAATGTTAAAACACTAAACACATGTTTGCAGTACATTATAAATATATTTTTATTGAAAAATTTGATTTTTTCTAAATCATAAATACATAATTATATAAACATTTTAATTCGAGCGAAACTATACATATATGTACATAGTAAATTAAAATATAATCTACAATTTTCTCCATAAAAAATTGAGCAAAGAACAAAATCAATGGAAAGAAGATCGCTGTTCAAGATCATGTAGTTTTACTGTATTGGATAAATGCCGGACAATATGCGTTTTAGTAGCTTTTGAGCCTAAAATCACTGGCCACTCTGCTATGTCTGGAACATCAGGTCTTGTTGTTATGGACGCTTCATTACACAGAATCTCAAAGTCTGAAATAGAACTGCACTTCTCAACTGCATTCTTTGATGAAACGGAAGTATTCTGACTTTTGCTACCTGCAGCCTTGGTAATGTGCCAGCGGTCATGATGTATATCAGTTTTACCATACACACCTACAACATTATATAATATTATGATATTATTTAATATAGTTTCTTCTGTAAGTTGTATATTACGTTTTTGTCGTTTCAATACCTGACACACATTTCACTGAAACGCATCAGCACCATCAGAGGTTTGTAAATAAAATAAAAACATCTTGAACAATATAACTGAAAGTAAACTATTTGATAAATTAGCATGGTTGTAAGCAGCAGCTGAACATTTTAATATATGAATTTTGCATTAATTAGCTGATATTTAGTTATATTAAATATAAATAATTAATGTGAACTTGTAGAGACTTTCACATGCAGTGTTACACTGATTAAAATTTAAATTTCCAGGATATATATTGTCAAGCAGGTGAAGACTTGGACTTTATCAGGTCTGAAACTAATAATGACTATTGCAGCTGTAGTTTAAACATTTGAAATAACAACATTAATGGGGCTGCAGTTCAAATAAGACAGTTTTTCGTATAGTTTTACTTGTGAAATATTTGTTACAGGTACTTTCACCATTTGCATATAAATGGATTTACAAAATTTGTATGGGTTACTTTACACCCCCTAAGCTTAAGAGGGCGCCAAGGTTGGCCAGCCAGGCGCTCGCAGTAGAGTACGCTTTTAACATGGGATAACTGTTTAAATTTACGTTTTTAATATAAGAACGTCATAAATAAAATAAAACTTCACTAACATGTCATAGAACTAATTGACCTGTTACTAATAAACCTAGGCCAATGTGATTTCCGCTAAAAAATAATTTTTTATAATTAAATTTAAAAAGTTAATTTCCCATAAGGAATATTTATTTTATACTGATTTTGCCTAAGCGATTAAAATTTATCGTGACTGTCAATAACGTTGGAAGTTATACCATTTTAAAGTATATTTTGTGTAGAACGATTCTGTAGTGATATAATATGTAATTTTTTCTCAGTTCTTTATACAAACGGTTTTTCTACAAGTTTACATTTTATAATTCAGGGCCGCTGCTCGCTGCCGCGCTGGAAGTTCGCCGGTTCGCCTACAGGTCGCATTAGTGCAGTGTCGGTAAAGTAGTACCACTCGCTATGGTAGTACAGTAATGACGCGTCATGTGGGAGTTTATAGAATTATTTATTAGTCGTAGTTTTCATGGTAAGTTGGCTGGACGTAATTCTTTGTCACTGTGATTTTTTAACTATAACACAAATACATGTGCCCATTGTTTTCGACGGTATTTCTTTGAATGTTGTGATTTATTTGTACAGTTTTTTTATATCGCTGCATGTGTATTGTTATTCATATTTTTTAATTTTGTTCAAAATATGGGGAAATCTCGCCTTGCACTTTCTGCATATCGGAAAAAAAGAAGACTAAACCCTGTGCTTGAACGATACAACGAAAAAAGAAGGTAAGCTGTAATTAATTTGGGTTAGACCTTCGATTTATGTATTACCACATGTGGTATCAGTTTGAAGACGATACTAAAAAAAACAATTGTCTTTATTATTATATTTTTTATTATATAGGAACATGAAGGCGGAAGCAGAGTTGAGGCAGCAGCAGGAGCCGGACGCAGGCCCAGCGGTTCCTCTGGGGCAACTACAAGAATTAGTGACTGGAACGACACAGCAACCTTCACGTGACTCACTGAAACTAACTGGAAGAAGAATTGTAAATATTGTGGATCTTTTCCAGCAAATAAAAGAGTTAGACAAACGTAGTCCAGTTGGTTGTACATTTTCAAATATGGAAGTAATATCCGAAAAAAGACAAGGATTAAGAAGTGCTTTTGTTTTTTGGTGTGAAATGTGCCATTTGAAAACCACCGTTTGGTCTGAAACACCCCGTAATAACATAATGGATGTCAATACTGCCGGTGTTTGCGGTACATTTACGACAGGAGGTGGGCACGCTCAAATGGAGGAGTTCCTTGGTGTACTTGACATTCCTCCTATGGGCCAAGGAACATACAAGAAATATGAAGAAAAGGTATCAGAAGGATGGGCGGCGGCGGCGGCAGCAGAGATGGAGGAAGCAGCAGCGGAGGAGTCGAGGCTGGCGCGGGAGCACGGAGAGGTGGACAAGGACGGCGTTCCGCTCATCACGGTGGTTGCTGACGGTGCCTGGTGCAAGAGATCTTATCGCACCAACTACTCCTCTTTATCTGGCGTGGTAAGTGTAATCCATATTTTAAACTTTGATTTGGGGGGTAGTTATAGCCCAAAAACCCCCCCAAAATTGACAAATAACATACTTTTCTCACAAACTTACCATCGGATTTTACTGAAACTTACTCAAAACATAGATGAGACAAAGCTAAATAATATGCCGAAAACCGCGTCTTTTTATCTTTATTAGTTTAGGAGTAGTAAGCTTTTATAGCCCAAAAACTATTTTGGGAGAGGGTAGAGGGGCCTTAGCCTAGCGGCAAATATACCACTATACGTTTTATAGAATACGAATAGTTGAGCATAACAGAGGGTAATGACCCTCAACCATTGATGTTTGGTGTGTTTTGAGGGATGAAGTGTGACGTTCCTGTTGGAGAGAGTTGTGAACAGAGTGAAAGTGATGGGTGAAAGTGAAATCTCATGTAATGAAATTAGCCTCTTATTGTCAACTATTGTGTAATGATGGTTTAAATGAGAAGTAATTGTAAAAATGGAAAACTCGTGTAACGGGCCAGTTTTCTAAAATTATTTTGATAACAATGTAATACCAATCTTCGATTTCACTATAAAACGCTAGTTGCAAACTACATTTCTACAACTTTTTAATTGTAAATTTATATTCCCCTAGTCTAGAAACGCAAACCATCAATGATAACATTTAAATTGATGGAAATGTTATTACTTCCATATTCCTTAAGGAATGGAAGTATGGTGATGGCAAAAAAAATCGTTTTCGAGATTATTGCAGATTCTGATTCTACTACACTCAAAACATGAAAAAAGTCGTTTTCCGAAAAGTGTCTGTGTGTGTA
Source organism: Magicicada septendecula (assembly GCA_034769895.1). Classification (NCBI taxonomy): domain Eukaryota; kingdom Metazoa; phylum Arthropoda; class Insecta; order Hemiptera; family Cicadidae; genus Magicicada; species Magicicada septendecula. Next base: position 116,513,656 of record CM068375.1, on the reverse strand, counting down.
GATTTTTTTTCTATGGCAAACGATAACTGCCGCAAATTGAAACAGAATCAAATAATTTTTTGCATACAGCCCTGATTTGTAGAGTACTCACGACCTATTGTTTTTGGTGAAGATCGGTTGAGGGAAAGGGGTAGTTTACCTCCAACGGTTTTTTTTTATCAAGGGAAATTTTTTTTTGGCAAACGATAACAGCCGCAAATTCAAACAGAATTAAATAATGTTTCGTATACAGCCATGAATTGTAGAGTTCTCAAGATCTGTGGGTTTTGGTGAAGATCGGTTAAGGGAAAGGGGTAGTTTACCTGCAACGTTTTATGTTTTAACAAGGGTATTTTCTATGGCAAACGATAACAGCCGCAAATTCAAACAGAATCAAATAATGTTTTGCATACAGCCCTGATTTGTAGAGTACTCAAGACCTGTTGTTTTTGGTGAAGATCAGTTAAAGGAAAGGGGTAGTTTACCTGCAACGGTTTTTTTTATCAAGGGTAATTTTGTTTGTTTAGCAAACGATAACAGCCGCAAATTCAAACAGAATCAAATAATGTTTCGAATACAGCCCTGAATTGTAGAGTTCCCAAGATCTGCTGATTGTGGTGAAGATCGGTTAAGGGAAAGGGGTAGTTTACCTGCAACGTTTTATGTTTTAACAAGGGTATTTTCTATGGCAAACGATAACAGCCGCAAATTCAAACATAATCAAATAATGTTTTGCATACTGCCCTTAATTTTAGAGTTCTCACGACCTTTTGTTTTTGGTGAAGATCGGTTAAGGGAAAGGGGTAGTTTACCTGCAACGTTTTATGTTTTAAAAGGGTATTTTCTATGGCAAACGATAAGAGCCGCAAATTCAAACAGAATCAAACAAGTTTTTGCATACAGCCCTGATTTGTTGAGTACTAAAGACCTATTGTTTTTGGTGAAGATCGGTTAAGGGAAAGGGGTAGTTTACCTGCAACATTTTATGTTGTAACAAGTGTACTACGTTATCGGCAACAAAGAAGTAGTTTTTTGGTAAAATTGCTTCCCGGGCTGTTTAGCCGTAGTCCAATTTTTTCTGCAAAACCAGACTTTTCGACAGTGCCATCGACTGCCATCACCAGTGAAAATCGAGTGCGAAAATGTGAGGTGGTATATGTTAGTGACGACAGTACTGTGGTTAATGCTGAAGCAATAAGTAGAAAGACATAGTTTCTATGGAAATATTTCATTTAGAATATGATCTTAAATATAAATCTTAGAACATGGAAGTCATGTATGGTTCTCCATACCGATATTTCATTGTGTCATCGATAGCTGTCAAACGGTTGTTCGCAAGGAGTTTAAATTTAATATGCACATTTGTATTGTTAAAACAGAGGCTAAGTTCGTTATTCAGCCTCTCACGTGATTAAATAACCTGTCACATGATTGTATAATATAATGAATATAAGCAGCACATTATGAATTCGAATCATCTGTCATTAATGAATCGAATAAACAAAGTGAAAGTCATTATTGTATAACAAACTTACACACTTGCCTAAAATTACAGCAGAAACACGTAAAATATAGTGTTTTTAAACATACTAAACATCCACAGCAAAAATAAAACTTATGAAATGTGCAACATCGAAATTTCTATTTCATTATGAATACGGACATACAAAACACATACCGCCATTACCTTGGGGAACTCCCGATTTAATTTCATAGTCAACCGATGTTGCATTTTTGAATTTTATTTATGTGAAAGGGAGAAAATAAATAAATAAAAAAACTAAACTAAACTAAACTAAACTGAACTAAAAAAAGAAAAATGTATGGAATAAACCAAACAAATTAAAGTAAACCGGTCATGTCATATATAAAATTAAAGGTCTAAGTAAGCAGACCACAATGGTGAAACCAGTTTTCCAACGTAATGTTTGTAAGCTTAGAGTATAGGATTTTTAAATAAAGGTGATTTTCAATATTATATTTAGTCATTATATTTTCAGGCAGCCATTGTTGGTTATCGGACGAGAAAGGTGCTGTTCATCGGCTTGAAAAACAAGTACTGTACAACCTGCGCTCGAGCCGAGACAAAGAGTGAGACGGCAAAAACACATACTTGCTACAAGAACTGGGGTATGAAACAGAGTTCAACTAGCATGGAAGCAGCAATTATCTGCGAAGGTTTCGAGAAAAGTGAGGACATGTATAAATTAAGGTATGCTAAGCTCATTGCCGATGGCGACAGTAGTGTATATAAAAAAATCCTTGAACGTCGGCCGTATAAGTATTTGACAGTTGAAAAGGTGGAGTGTAAAAACCATCTCCTACGGAACATGTGCACTCGCTTGAAAAATATTGCTGGTTCTAAAACCCAAAAGCCTTCAATAGTGTTAAGGAAAAAAATTGGGGACAATTTGTTTCGCTGCAGAATGGCAGTAACCAAAGCCACAGATCACAGAAAAGGAGAAGAAGGACCTACAAGCAAAAAGATAGAAAATCTTCGGCAAGATATCTTGAATATCCCTAGCCACGTGTTCGGTGAACACAAGAGTTGTGCAAAGCTGGGATACTTTTGCAAGCTCGACTCGTCATCTGCCCCAGCAGATTCTAACCTTGTACCCAACCTTGTGTCAGTCAGCCTATACCCCTTGATTATGGATGTGTTCCGTGACCTAAGTCGTCACAGCAGGAGCTTGCTTGCTGATGTGAGAAGCAACTATGTCGAACACTACAATTCCATAGTCGCCAAATTTATCGGCGGTAAGAGAATTAATTTTGCAACAAGTGGGTCGTACAAGGGTCGATGTTCTGCGGCTGTTGTTCATCACAACACCGGACTTGCGCACTACAAACTCCACAAGAACATGTACAATTCCAGCCCGGGAAAATTTTCCAAGAGTACCGAAATAAAGAGAAAAAAAAATCAGATAACCGCAGAAAAAATAAAAGATGTCGTAGGTCTTTATTTATTAGAAACGGTACTGAAAAGCAGGACTACGGTCTAGCAGCTCAACGACCAGACATAGACGAGGACATGATGGTACAGCAATCCAATGAATTTTTGAATAGTCTTCATAAATCAGATGAGGAGTTTGATAGAATTGAGCGACAGACAGTACTGCAAAGGGACTGCAGTGAATGGCTGGAACTTCGCCGAAACATCCTGACTGCATCAAACTTTGGGCGGGTCTGCAAGATGAGACCAACCACTGGCTGCGAGTCCCTTGTCAAGCAGATTCTCTACACTGCGTTCGATTGCGAGGCAATGGAGTATGGCCGGAACAACGAGGAGTTAGCTTGTGAAGACCTTGCTTCTAGGATTGGAGAAAAAATCACAAAATGTGGGATTTTTATTGATAGAAATAATCCTTTCTTAGGGGCAAGTCCTGACGGCCTTGTAAAGGATGATTCCATTGTAGAGATAAAATGTCCATCGTCAGCAAGGGAACTGTCTCCAGACGATGCAGTCAAGAAACGGAAGTGCACGTTCTGGACAGTTACCAAAGAAGGAGAAATTGGGGATATCCAAACAAATCATAATTTCTACTACCAGGTACAGGGCCAGCTACAAGTCACTAAAAGAAAATACTGCATTTTTGCACTGTGGACTCCCAAGGGCCTCAAAACCACAACAATTGAACGGAATGAAGTCTTTTGGCGTGATCGAATGTTTCCGAAACTCAAAAGGTTTTACATGGACTGCCTCCTACCTGAAATAATTGATCCTCAGCACAACCGCTACATGCCAATAAGAAATCCCCTTTACATACTAGAGGCCCAAATTACGTCCCGAGAGAAAAAGCAAACTCTCAACAATAACTTTTAAAAATATATGACATCTGTACATAGCACATCCATAGTTTCCATTAGAACAATTTATCCTTCAATTGTATTTATTTAGTTATAAAAATTCTATTCATTAAAAAATAATGCTTTTGTATGTGTGACTTTTTAGGTATTGTTTTATTGTTTGTTAATGTAATTGGTTTAATTTAAGTTGTGTATTGCTTTAATTTATATATTTTTATTATATATAGTGTTTATTATCTCTCTTACTATTTATGTATGTAGGCTATAGTTCGTATATTGTCAAAGGAAAATATATAATATAATATCTATTTCATGTGAATTTACAAAGTACGGAGTACACTTGTTTTACTTTTGCTAAATATATAAACACCATGTTTGTATTGTAATGTAACCTTTAATGGTTGTTTATATTTTCTTTTTTTCGTTGAATATATAGTTACTCAAAACATGTTTAGCATCAATAATTGTGTAGAGTACCCCGTTTTTACTAGATTGTCTTTGAATAGCATTTCCGCCATTCATGTATCTGTATCATCTATGAGTAATTTAATTGGACAGCATGACAGTTTCTCTAAGAATAAATTAAAATCTAGGATTCTCCTTCACCATTATGTATAAATTCCATCTACTATGTTCTATATTTGTAGAACATTTCCATGATGTAAAAAAAGTGATAGAAAATAAAGAATAGCATTTTTTTGTAAAAACGGATCTGTTAATTTGTTTGTTCCCTAACCCTAGTAGTGGCAGACCGCAACATTTGTTGCTGCGCCAGAAAACGCAAGTCAAGTGGCAAGTTGCAACATATGTTGCCGTTCCGACATGCCTCTTGGTTTTTGCAAAAAGCATGTATTATATATTCTCTAAATGTATTGATATTTATACCATTGTAAAGAAGACATTCTGAGCTACCAATTTCATGTATAATACTTTATATTTAGCGGAAATTGTGAATTATATAAACAATACTATAAAAAGCGAGTAAAATCCGCTCCACTGAAATTATCGTCAAACATCCCGGTCGCTCCACGACTTTCACTTTTTAATGGTGTTTAATACATTTTTAGAATATGGTATAAAAACTTATATTAACTATTTTAAAATTGTTTATTAGACCCGTGAAAAATATTGTTGAATAACAATTTGTAATGAGAATAACGATATACGGTAATAACGATATATATCTAGCAATGCGCAAGTAGTTATACGAAAGTTACAGGTCTAATGTAAAGATAAGCTAATACGGTCCGTGGGTGCTAAACGACATAACACAGTCGGCACTCAGGAGGGCCATACGACGAAGTGCCGTGGTAAGTTCACGGCACTGCCACGCGAGTAAAGTTGGTTGAATTTGAATGGAGTGTTGTGCAAATAGCGGCAACACTGCACGTATCGCTGCTTGCCCTTGCGAAGTGACAACACCGCGCCGCTGACTTATGTGACTCATGAAAGTGGATAGTACGTTTGCATGTTGCCTAGCTGCAAGAGCAGGCGTCGCGATGACAGCGCTTGGTGGCCACCCCGTAAACTAAAATGCGATTCTCGGGCCAACCTTGGCGCCCTCTTAATGCACCACTTTGACCCAAGCAGTGGTGCTGGATTTAGTTCACTCTCTCACAAAAAACTGAAATGCTGATATAGAAACACAAATGATAATCAAATGGAAAACAAATGCTAAAGACAGAATGAGGATGCGAATCAAATGTACTGACTGAAGCAGCGGTGACAGAAGGCCAATAGACACCTACAATCATGCTGACTTAATACATTCCTTTTGTTTTGATTTTTCTGGATTTAGGACAAAGGCCACTATTGAATGTTTCCCAGTTGGACTTTCTGGCTTATTGTTCTTCCTGGCTTTCAGTGCTTTTGTTGGACTTCCTATACTTTTATACTGATGAACTCTTACATTTTTAGAGCTGGCACCAATCAATTTTTAGGGTTTAGTTGCTTACATTCATTTTAACCAACTTCTGGCCTTAAACCCCAGAAAAATCAAAATGTAGCAGAGATTAAACTATGGCCATAGTGAGATCTCTATTAAATTTAATGAATATATCACTATCAATTAAACTACACCTATTTACTTACTCATTTCTATAGATGGTTCAATTACAGTTCCTTTAACTAACTGTGCATTTTTCAAAGGATCTGAGATCTTTCCCTACAAACAAATGCAGAAGATTTTGAGTGTTTATTGTACATAAGCAGTATATAATAGAAAAGTAACAATAAAGCATGAGGTATGTCTAAAAGAAACCAAACTTTGAAACAATGCACCGAAGTATCTAGATCTGCTATTCTGATAGTGGCATTGCGTAGTGGGATTCTTTAAAAATAATAGTCTTTCTTTTTGTGTCACACTATTTCAATTAAAATGTCCAAGTTTTAAAACTTAGGCTGTGTTTTGCACTTGCAATAAAAAAAGCAAATGTTCTTGATGAGCAATGCACTTATATAAAATTTTGGTTCTGTGATGAACTGTAGTTGCAAGGTGTTACTGGGAAGGATGCACAAGCTACATACAGTATTTTCATTAGTACTAGCATTTCAAATCAGGTAGAACATCCATTGAAGTGACGCAAAATCTAGGTCACTTTTAACATAATTTGTGATGTTTGTGTTAGGGAAATGTGCACTACAGAGCAAGAAATTATTGGCTGATCATCCACAAAATAGCAGAATAAATGATGCAGTGTTTGAGTAAGGCAGTGAGAAAGAAGATGCCTGAAGTATGAGCAAACAAACAAATTACACATTCTGTGCTCCTTATTCAAGAGTTTTTGGCAATTCTATAAATATAACTGTATATAACCCTCCCTTTTCTGGTCTGGCACCAGCAGTGTTCTTTCTGATTCCAAGAGTGAAAACCACCCCAAAGAGTGGTGTTTCCAGACTGTATAAATGATTAAAGAACACCTGGTTTTGTGGAAAGGTTATTCCACAAAATATGTATAAGAATGTATTCAAATAAAAAAATAAATACTGCAGTAGTGTATTAACAATAAAAGGAATTGCTTTGAAGTGGCTGAATAATACTAATTAATATGATATTAATTAATGCTAACTACAACTACTAGTAATTAATTAATAATAGGATAATATTAATTAATTTTGAAAAAGTTTGATTTCATTTTGGACATACTTTGTACTTAAAGCTTCATTATTAAAATAAAAAATGCTATCATGTTAAAATGAACTATTCCTATATGACATAGAATACAATACACAAAAGAATTACAATCAGAGTAAAAGGAATGAAGTACGAGGGCGGATTGAAAAGTTCGCGGCCTGCCATAGAAACGAATGTGTGGCGTTTCTGTTTTTTACCGCATCGTGGCGCCATGTTCGCCCCACGAACAGCTGTAAGCATCAAGTCATTACCCCATCACTTAGCCCATTGAGGAAGTCAGATTCTTCTAGGTCCTTAAAATAACCGTTTACTGCTGCCCCCAGCTTGTCATCTGAGGAAAATTGCTTCCCTCCCGAACATTTTTGAGGTTTGGAATACATGAAAGTCAGATGGCGCTAAATCAGGTGAATAAGGAGCATGGTGCAATAGATCATACTTCAACTCGGCAATTTTTGCCATAGACACAACGCATATGTGAGGGCATGCATTATCCTGATGGAAAATGATCTTCTTCTTTGGTAAACCTGGTCTTTCTTCTCGAGTGTTTACATTTAATTGGCCCAAAAGGTTAGCGTAATACTCTCCATTTATTGTTTGACCCTTTTTCAAGGCAATTGAGTAACAATATTCCCTTAGCATCCCAGAAAAATGGATCCGTACACTTTCCAGCTGACAAAATTGATTTTACCGTTTTTGGAGGCAGCGAATCACTATGCATCCACTGTTTCAACTGTTGTTTTGTTTCTGGAGTGAAGTAATGGACCCAAGTTTCATCAGTTACTACAAATCTATGAATAAAATCTTTCTGATTTTTCTTAAAACGGTCCAAACATTCCTGATAAGCTTGCATTTGTATGCGTTTTTGGTCACTTGTCAACAAAAACGCGGCACCCATCTTGCAGACAGCTTTTTCATACCTAATTCCTCAGTAAGAATGTGATGTACCCTTTCACTGAGATGCCCACAGTCTTAACAATTTCAGACACCTTCAAACGGTGATCTTCCAAAACAATATCGTGCATTCTTGGATTTCGTTGTCCATGACGTGACCGTTACTTAACTAGATATAACTATTTCACTACCGACTCGGAACACAAAGATTTTTATAGGTAAAAACGTAAAAGTTTTACCTTACAGTCTGAACTGGTTTTCGCTTTTGAAAAACTTTTTAAAAGCGAAAACTGGTTCAGGCTGTAAGGTAAAACTTTTATTTTTTTACCCATAAAAAACTTTGTGTTCCGAGTCGGTAGTGAAATAGTTATATCTAATATCGTGCACTTTATTGATGATTTCTGGTGTAGTGGCATTTTTTGGACGCCCAGTATTTGGGTCATCTTCCAAACTTGCATGACCACATTTAAATTCAGTAGCCCATTTTTTCACTGTAGTAAATGAAGGTCCAGCATTACCCAACACATTCTTCATCTCATTACAAATTTCTGTTGGTGTTAAACCTTTCATAACAAAAAATTTGATGTTCAGTTTTCTCCATTTTCAGCGTTGCTATTAGATAACCTTATTTATACTGCTGTTTCTCTGCAACAATGACTTGACGCTTCACAGCTGTTTGTGAGGCAAACATGGCGCCTCAATGCGGTACAGAACAGAAATGCCACTCATTCGTTTATATGGTAGGCCGCGAACTTTTCAATCCGCCCTCGTATAAAACCATGAAATACTATTTGATCTATAATACATATCTAGAAAATGGCATTCTAATACCCAGTGTTTGTACTGTAGGTATACAACAGTATATTCAAAACAACAAATAAGTTTGCATGACATTTCATTGTGTTTATTAGTAAGAAAGACTACCTAGTTTGTGCTAAACATCCACATTCCCTGTTTGCTCAGAATAAAATTACAAACAAACAAAAAACAACTGTACTAGACCATGCAATTATGTATCTGAGTATAAAAATATAACATTACACATCATAATTATCATACACACCTGACTGCGTCTGGCACCTATGGTTATGGGAGGTGGTGCTTTAGGATGACAAATGGCTGACGGTACAGGCACAGGGGGCTCTTTAAATGGTGTATTGTCTTTTGAAGTTTTCTTCAAATCATCTTCCTTTACATGTTTATTTTCCACTTTTAAGAGGTTGACATTTCTACCTTTGATGTTGGCAGTCTTCTTCATAACTGTACACATCTTAAAACAAAACTGCTCAATGGCAAAATTACAGATGTAGTTATCACAGTGATATAAAATAGTGAAATTAACCATAAATACTGATTAACTAGACTCAATTAATTATCTGGTATGCTTGAGAAAGACTTATGGCTGGGAAATGAAGCAGTCTACGAATCCATCGTCTAGTTCCCAGAAAATTGTCTAATGAATTTTATACAATTGTAGTGGATATGGTAGTGGTTTTGAATGTTGTCTCAAAAGAATTATTTGATGTTCCAAAAAATACACAGGTAGTTTCTACTACACTGCTTCCCTTATCCAAGCCCTTCTTACTTGTAAATATAAAGTGTCGGCTGCAAAAAGAGATTGAGTAATCCTGTAGTGATAAATGTTATAAATAACTCTTTGTAATCCCCTGACTTAATCGCTATATTGAAACACACACACACAGACACACACCAAGCATTTCTGCACAATATGCACATTTATAATTTGACAGTAGCAGTTATTACTGTGTTGGTTGGTAAGACAGAAGTAGTTTCAGAAAACAATAATTAAATTGCTGTTCTTTCTTGGTGAGTTCCATAACAAATTGTAATACTGAAGTTATTATCAAAGAAGCCAAAAATAAAGTGTGTATCCTGTAAGTTCTTCTTTTTCCCCTTCAAACATTAACCCCATTGCCTGTTAAATCTTCTGACCATATTCCACCACAGTCAGAGAGAAACCAGCTAGCTATTAACCACGTATGGCAGATAACAATGCTTCATCAGCTATCCCCTATAATAGGGGTGGGCAGGCAGACCAGATCATGACCTGGACTTGATCCCACAACCTCAGCACAGCTGTTGTGACTATTCTTCTTCTGATAGTTCCTATCCGTTTCGGATGTTGGATATCATACAGACTATTTTAACTTTCTGTACTGCTGCATAGAATAAGTCAGTTGTATTCATGCCAAACCAGGTCCTTAAATTTCTCAACCATAAGATTCTCGGTCGCCAAACAAATTCTCTTTCCAAATACTTTTCCCTGTAGTATGGACTGCAATAAGTAAAATCTCTGTTCATTTCTCATATAAGATGTCTCAGATACTGATGCTTTCTTATCTTTACTGTGTTAATAACTTCCCTTTCTTTCTTCATCTTTCTAAGAACTTCAACATTAGTTATATGTGCTGTCCATGAAATACTCAGTATTCTACGGTAAAGCCACATTTCAAAAGACTTCAATTTTTTAGTTGTGGCTTCAGTCAAAGTCCAAGTTTCTACACCGTAGGAGAGGACCAAGAATACGCAGGAGTGCAAAAGTCTCGTCTTTGTGTTTATTGTTAAATTGTGGCTTTTGAATAAACTGCTCATTCTAGTGTACACTGCTCTTGCCTTTTCAATTCTGCTCTTTATTTCTTGAGAGTGTGTAACGGTACAGAATTGGGAGGCAGAGAATGTTAGTAAAATTGTCAATTCATACAAGGTACAACCTTTTGGGAACCCCTGCTTTCACAAAGCTCCACAATGTTATTGCAGACTGTTATGTCTAGACAGCCCGGCTAGACGTATTATGTAACCACTGGCAAGCCAGTCTCTCTGTGAATTACAGAAAGGATGAATAATTGCCACAAGCCAGTTTTTTCATCAGGATGTCACAGGCAGTCGTTGACTAACAGCAGAGCGGAAAGCAGCCTTACAACAGAGCGCTAGTAAGCCAACGGTGGCCTCGGGCGTGTAAGATGGGCCGAAAGCATCGTCGGCCTATCCAGTAAAGTGACTATTAATCTGTGCAAACAATACAGCGATCAATTAATTAAAACACAATCAGTGCTCGCAAGCAAGTTACGTCGGCCGACAAAATGTTATCAAAGAAAATATAATCAACAACAGTAAACTACTAAATACAGTTTGTACAACTACATATTACGGAGTGTGAAAAATGTATAAACGTGTGAAACACTGAAGTGCGAAGTGCTCGAGGAAATGGTAATTAACACGTGGTGGTGGTGAAATCAACTAGAACTTCTCTGGATTTGGTTAAGTAGGCCTACCAAGAACAAACTATTCGTTAAAGATAAGCATATCAAGCAAATCATTTAATATTGCATAATAAAAGATCTAAACAGCTCTATAAATGGGGTAAAAAATGGAATTAGAAAAGTATTGGTTCATTAAACATATAAATCACTTGTTATAGTTAAGTAAGAATTATTCATTTTGTTAATTTTATGTTTGATGTACAAGAAAAAATAAGAATTTGGATTGTCACTTAATAGTGACGAAAAGTAATCAGTTTATGTAATAAACAAAAAGTAGTTGGTTATAGTCAGCATATACTGTGTTACTATCATTTCGTAATCAAACCCAAATAATCCTTCTGCAGCTGTTTTTTTCATCTGTAGAATCCTGGAAGTTAACCCAAAGGTAAGAAAAAGAACTAAAACGTTTAGAAAGATAATAAGATTTATTATAATTGAGATAAATTTGTAGTGTTTCAGTGGTGCCCAAAATAGGGACTCAATTTTATATTATATTTGCGATAAATTTGTATTGTTTCAGTGGCACCCGAACAGGGACAGTGAGTATAATTTATTAATTATACAAACCAGACCTAATTGAGTTGCAGAAAAGGGTTATTTGGGAGTGAGGGCGGTTTTGTAGGGTAGAAAGGAGTAAAGTAAAACTATAAGTTGAAGTCAAAGTGTGTATAATTGTATGTGTAAGCCATAATAATATAAAAATGGAGAATACAGAGAATCAAATAAATGTAACTGGCGTTAATGAGTCAGAAATCCAAGCATTGACAGAATCAACGATCATGGGCGGATTGGAGGTTCATTCAACTCCGATCGTAGTCCAAAACAGAGGATTAAATGAATCAGCTGCTACAGATGACTCTGGAATTCAATTAACACCAATTTCAATTAATAAAAATAATCAACCTGATAGTAATGATATAATGAGTATTTTACTCATTATATCATAATGAGTAAAATCGAGGGATATTAATGAAGTAAAAAATGATTTCACTGAAGTAAATGTTAAATTTGATGTACAAAATGCAAAATTTAACGAAATAAGCAGTAGTGTCAATGAAGTAAATATTAAGTTAAATGAACAGAAAACAAAATGTGAAAGTAGTTTTAACAAATTATTTAAACGTATTGACGAAAGTAACAAGAAGTGGGAAAGAGATAGATATAAATTAAAAGAAAATAAAGAAAGTGACCTAAACCAGGTGAGTGGGTCTGATAGTGTAGGTAGTAATGATGATACTTTTGCAAACAATAATGCTAGTTTAAGTGCAGTGGAGATAAAAAACGAGGTAAGTGAGGTCAATACAAATGATAATCAGAAAGAGGTTAGTTTAAATGTAAAACAGGTGGCAGTAAACAAGGTGAGTAATAATGTTAATTACGATGAGGGAATAATTAACAAAGGTAAAATAATGGTGAATAACAATAACAAAGTAGGTGATAATGAGGTATTCATGCATGATATGGTAAACAGTAGAAATAATGATGAGAGTAGAAAATTATTTGGGGTTAGTAACAGAGTAGCATTTAATGTTTATGAGTTAGAAAGGGGGTATGAAGATAGTTTAAATATAGAGTATGAACAGAGGGCAAAATTTTCCCGTGATGTGGGTGAAGCAGAGACTTCACGAATGTTTTTAGAGAACGAAAGTTCCTCGATAGTTTTTGTAGAAGACAAAAGGTCTTCAAAATGTCCCTTGGTGGTTAGTGTAGTGGTAAAGCCAGATGGTGTTTAGATAATTTTGCTGTATTGACCTCCAAGTGGAGTGAAAATGTGAAATTGGGTTGGGAGAGTGATTATAAAGAGAGCAATAGAATGATAGAGGTGTTTAATGTAAAGAAAGGTTATAGAGAATTTATAGAGAGAATTAGTAATATTAAATGTAAATGTTACTTCATACCTTATGAAGTAAATAGTGTAGTAGTAAATAACGATTATGATATCAATATTGATGATAAATATGTAACTGTTGGGAGATTTAGTGTACTTGTAGTAGCATATAATTGTGATAATGATGTAACTCACCTGGGTGTAACAATAAATACTAATGGAGACTGGACAAAAAATAATAATGCAGATTATATAATAATGAAACTTTCAACTTGTGAAACTTACTTGTCTTTTCCTCTCATACGCGTTTCAGCGTGGTGTTCGCCTTCGTCATGTAAAGTAATTTACTTCCATAACAATAACAAGATATACACACAAACAGATGGTCTCCCGATGGGATCCCCCATATCTGGAATACTGGCAGAAATATATATACACAACATAGAACAGAACCACATAATAAACAACAACAGATACACCAACAAAATCATTTACTGGCACAGGTTCAAAGGCAACACAAGACAGGTTGAAAACTTCCACAAATACATAAACACAATACACCAGAAACTAAAATTTACACTGGAAATTGAACAAAACAATAGTATAAATTTTCTGGACCTAACAATTAACAAAACTAACAATACACACACGTACAAAATATAGAGAAAACTAACCACAACCGACATGGTTATACACAACACATCAAACCACCCAACACAACATAAACATGCGGCCTTCAACCATATGCTCCATAGACTAACTATAATACCATTAAGTAAACAAGACTATACTGACGAACTCAACACAATCAAATACATAGCAATGAAAAACGGATACAACCCTAATTTAATAAACAAACTACACAAACACGTCATAAACAAAAACAACAAAACACAAAATACCAACAACACACTACAAACTAAATACATCACACTCACATACCATAACTCCAACACACACAAAATCGCCAACACATTCAGAAAACACAAGTAGAAAATAGCATACAGAACAAACAATACCATAAAAAAACACATCAATGATACAAACACAGACATAGACAAATACAGCAAAACAGGTGTTTACAAATTAAATTGTAATAACTGCAATAGTGTCTACATAGGCCAGACGGGAAGATCTTTTTCATCCCGTTACTCTGAACACCTAAAAGCTTTATCCAACAACAATATACATTCCGCATTTGCCACACACATACACACAAAAAACCACAGCTACACCAACATAGATACTAATCTTGAAATATTACACTACTTACTCAAAGGTCGAAAACTTAACACAGCAGAACAATATGACATATACAAACACCACACAACACACCCAAACAACATACTTAACAACCAATTACAGTATAAATCACATACACTTTTTGACACAATTATACAAAAAGCTAACAATAATTTGGATCCCCGCGCCAATCCCCTTCCTCCACACACCACCCCCACTATACCTTCCAAATAGAAACCATTACAAATTAATGGCAGTCTGTCTCAAAGCTGACGAAGGCGAACACCACGCCGAAACGTGTACAAGAGGAAAAGACAAGTAAGTTTCACAAGTTGAAAGTTTCATTATTATATAAAGTGTAGTGCTGTGAAAAAAGATGATGAACAATCAAAACAACAATAATGCAGACTTGGCTTATGATAAAATAACAATAGGGGATAACCCTGAGAAAAGGAAATTATTATGGTACAAAGGAAAAAACAAATTCATATGGTCATTATATTAACAATAGTAATATAATGAATTTAAATAAAACTGAATTGTGTGTATTCAACATAAGACTAATTTTCGATGATGGTGGTTAGATAAATAGTGAATGAACATTTAATTATTTGAGTTAACGGTATAATTACTTGGCTGATTTAGATAATGAAGTGTGGTAAATAATAACTGGATATGACGAAAATTTGTAAATAAATATGTTGGTGTTAAATTTATTGTGTCAAGGTTATATTATTAGAAGGTATACTACAGTTTATGTAACACATGTCTGTAGTAAGGATGTATGTTATTATATATGTTATTTAAATTAAATTATAATAGTATTTTATTTGACCAAATAATTAACAGGAGATAATAATGAATTTTGATGAATTGAAAGTGTTTATTTAAATCAAAAGTGTTTTGAATAATGTAATTAAAGTTAAATTGTTTTGATTGGAGTTGGAATTAAAGTAATTTGAAAGGTGAATTTTATTAATGAAGTTAAATTCATTTGGATTTGAATTTTGACTGGAATCGTAAAATCAATGTTAACTGATTGAAACATAAAGACTAAAATATTTATTTAAATTGAAAACTGAAGGAAATGTTTGTGTTGATGCTGAGGTAGTATTTGTAAAACAAGTTGTGTATACAACTGATGATGTAAACAGGTATAAATAATAAACCTGTGTTATATGTTTAACAGTAGATTCCCCACCTAAGTGCGGTCATGACCTCACCGGATCATGACCGTGAAAGTAGTTAATTATAGCAAATCATAAATTTTAATTGTTATAACCGGCTTATGGTTTGTTTTTGTTTTGTTAACCCGGTGGTTTGTTAAATTTAGTTGGGGGTTATTTTTAGGGGAATCTACCAATTTTTGGAACAGGGCTATTTTCACCCATATAGGGGTGGTAGTCCATTAGGGGTATATTCATCATGATTAGTAAGTAATAAATACTGAATTTTTATTGTAACACCGAAGCAAGGATGGGGTGGAATAAAAGAAAAAAATGTCCACCTCTTCTGCATCAGTCCTTGTGGAGGGAAATGGGCGCTACAGTCCAGGGGGGTCATAGTGAGTGTGGACGGGGGGTGACCAAGTTACAGGCCACGAGGGAGATGTGGTTTACGGCTAGAATGAGGCCGGCGATGGCCAAGAAGCCTAGTGCAGAACACAGTAAATTGTAACGGGTATCAGGAGTTAAGGAATTTGGGGGGTGGGGGGTGAAAATTTTTTTTTTGTTTTAGCGTAATTTTGAGTTGTGAGTTGGTGATAAAGTATTCTTGAGGGTGTAAGCTATATTTTAGAGTAAGGTGGTTATGATTTCTTTGTATTTTATGTAATCAATTTGTAATTTTGGTGGGGAACCGTGCTTTATTAGGTACAAAATATACCACTTGTATGGGATTTTTATGTATTAGATGTAAGTAGGCCGTAAGTTTATGTTGCCATGTAAACATTGTATTTTCTATAGTCACGCTACAGGTTTAAGAGCTATGAATGTAGAACAGAGGTATTTGTACGAAACCAGTACTCTGCTAACAATGAACCAGTATGACTAAGAGGAAACGAATCAGTGTGGGATATGGAGCAATGGAAGGCTGTTTGTTGATATATTAATTGAATGTTTCAGAGTCAGGTGATACTGTGGTGACGTGCTTGTCTGATCTTATGGTGTTGGTATCTCGTGCGAGAAGTCCAGTAAGGTCGGATAGGTGCAGCCACAGCCACCGGACTAGGGGGGGGTAAGTACCCATAATTTTAGTAAAGCACTAAGGGGGGTTGTGACGCCATATCTTCGCTGATCCTCTTAGGTTTTAGGCAATGAGTGTTTTTATGCTTCGGCATAAAACCTCTCATTGGGAGGTTATTGTAACGGTACAGAATTGGGAGGCAGAGAATGTTAGTAAAATTGTCAATTCATACAAGGTACAACCTTTTGGGAACCCCTGCTTTCACAAAGCTGCACAATGTTATTGAAGACTGTTATGTCTAGACAGCCCGGCTAGACGTATTACGTAACCGCTGGCAAGCCAGTCTCTCTGTGAATTACAGAAAGGATGAGTAATTGCCACAAGCCAGTTTTTTCATCAGGATGTCACAGGCAGTCGTTGACTAACAGCAGAGTGGAAAGCAGCCTTACAACAGAGCGCTAGCAAGCCAACGGTGGCCTCGGGCATGTAAGATGGGCCGAAAGCATCGTCGGCCTATCTAGTAAAGTGACTATTAATCTGTGCACACAATATAGCGATAAACTAATTAAAACACAATCAGTGCTCGCGAGCAAGTTATGTTGGCCGATAAAATGTTATCAAAGAAAATATAATCAACAATAGTAAACTACTAAATACAGTTTGTACAACTACATAATACGGAGTGTGAAAAACGTATAAACGTGTGAAACACCGAAGTGCGAAGTGCTCGAGGAAATGGTAATTAACACGTGGTGGTGGTGAAATCAACTAGAACTTCTCCGGATTTGGTTAAGTAGGCCTACCAAGAACTAACTATTAGTTAAAGATAAGCATATCAAGCAAATCATTTAATGTTGCATAATAAAAGATCTAAACAGCTCTATAAATGGGGTAAAAAATGGAATTAGAAAAGTACTGGTTCATTAAACATATAAATCACTTGTTATAGTTAAGTAAGCATTATTCATTTTGTTAATTTTATGTTTGATTTACAAGAAAAAATAAGAATTTGGATTGTCACTTAATAGTGACGAAAAGTAATCAGTTTATGTAATAAACAAAAAGTAGTTGGTTATAGTCAGCATTTACTGTGTTACTATCATTTCATAATCAAACCCAAATAATCCTTCTGCAGCTGTTTTTTTCGTCTGTAGAATCCTGGAAGTTAACCCGAAGGTAAGAAAAAGAACTAAAACGTTTAGAAAGATAATGAGATTTATTATAATTGAGATAAATTTGTAGTGTTTCAGTGGCGCCCGAAATAGGGACTCGATTTTATATTATATTTGCGATAAATTTGTATTGTTTCAAGTGGTCCCATTGTTCATTGACTATAGTACCAAGATATGTAAATTTGCTTATACGTTCAACTAGCCTTTGGTTTATATTAAGGGTACAGTTTGTGAAGTTCTTCTTAGATACAATCATTAGCTTCGTTTTATTAACATTGATATCTAGACCATATCTATGGCTGCTTTCTCTCACTCTTTGTGACTATTAATCGCCAATATTATCACCATGCTAACCTGTGTCACATCGTCTAATTCATGCAATAATATTAATCTTTTGTCTTCTCAAATAAGTACTATACTTTACTTTCATTACAGACTTGAACTGTACACGTGATAGAAAAAAACAGTTATCTTTTAGACAATTTTTTTATTACAAACAAAATTTTGTTGAATAACATAAGTAAGGAAATACTGTCTTTCTACTAAATCATGGTTGTCCCAATGCAACAGTGGAGAACTATCATCTTGCTTTATTTGAATGTTTGGTTTGAACTAAACAGTAAGCAATGAATTTAATCAGCAACAAATAAAACAAGGACACAACAGAATCACGCCCAAGAAAGAAAGGATGAAAGACTGATGTACTTATAGTGTTGGAAAGAAGGGCATTTACAAAGATTCAGTGCAGAGTGAATTCACCCCTGCAGAATGGACAAAAGCAGTAGTCAGTACAGTGGGGGACATGCTGATTAACTGGAGAAATGATACCCATGAGACTTCATATCTAGACACCAAAAAAATACCAGGTACTCTGGATTAATGACAGATATGTTCACGAAAATCCAATCCAATCACGTCTGACATCGTGTGCTCTCCTGTAGTAAACAGCCTCAAACTTGTTTCGTGTTGTTGTATCTTACAAACTCCTACTGAAGTTCTGGAAAGTGTTTGGAAAAATCAAGGTTGACTCAACAAGTGCTTACTGAAGAAACTGTGGGTGATACCATTCCTTGTGTGGATATTATGAATAGGTATGGGTATTATATTAAGACAACACCCTATGAGTAACATTCACTACAGAAAATGCATCAGAAACTTCAATGGACATGACAAATAAAGTAGCTATAACAATAATGCCAAACTCTGAAAAAAGCATCGTGGCTCATCTGGCCAATAAGTGCTGCATATTCAAACTACAATTAGTCAGCACGCTGGACATGATAAACAACACAAGCCTCCTAGTGAGACCAGATGTGAACATAAGTGTTCAGATACGTTGGCAAATATAAAATATTTAATACATTTATAAATATAATATGCTATAGTAACTGTAAATCAGTCTGCTATTTTATAGAGCACCACACACCTATATAAATTTCTCCTCTGGCTGGATAGCAGGAATGGTACATTAAAAGAACCATATTAACAGTTCAAAATTACCAAAATAACTTCAGAAGTTGTTAAACAAAAAGACTAATGCTCTTTCAAAGATTAAAGATTTCAGATAAAGACTTATATTAAAGATTTCATTAAAAAAAAGACTGTTAATAACTAACAGGTTTGACCCTCTTAATGCCAGTGATGGAAAACTTGTCTTGTACACTTAGATGATGTAATAACTAACAGTTGAGTTTTAAGAACCATTTGTGAAACCTTTAGGAAGTTGTTGCCAGAATTCACAATAATAAACTGAGGCCAAGTTCAAAGAAGCCTGAATATTTATTTTAGCAATTTCAAATATTTCCTGTTAATTAAATATCAGTTTAGTTTTCAAATTTGAGAATATAATATAAAATTTATATTAGAAAATAAGTTACAAATATATTTATAAATTTAAAACTAATATAAATTTATACCATATAAAACAAACTGTAATCCTAGCTTGGAAGTTGTAAAAAGAACCATAATAATATGATATTATAGAATATGTTGTTTACAATATACGTCAAACACAGCGTATCTCACAAATACATGTGTCACCATGACAGGATATTTACACTTTGTTATCTACACTTGATGTACTAAAATACTGAAAGCTAACTAATATTTTTTACCATAAAAAAGTACCTGGTCAATAACTCTATAACTGCGAACCAACTTATCCCTTTGGGCCATTCCAGCAATCCTTTCATTTTCTTCAGATTCAACTATCGGCGTGGGTTCAAAAGAACTACTGTTATCTGACTTTTTCTGTAACAAACATGTAAAATGAATCAAAACTTCTGGAGAGTGAACCTAAATGTTCCCAGAGTCTTCTGAGTAGATTAGATACAATCTAGATCTTGACTGCATATAGTACAGGGTAAGCTTAAGGTTTTCCACCACATTTCAAAAATTTGTTATATCAAAATATTTAGAGTACAAATACATTATTTACAAGTATAAAAAAAAATTGAAAAGTTTGTTTCTATACACTAATAAACTTCTACATAAGCCCTATTTGTTGCTCAGAGACAGTTCAGTTGTAACGGGGCATTTTTTGGGCATAATTTTGGGGCAGTTTGTATTTTTTTTTTATAAAACAAATAACATTTTTTTGATAATAGGGACAAACGCAAACAAAGGTAAATTCAGTGGAAGCGACGAAAGCGACGGTGGTAGCACTGCTCTGTGATAATTATTCAGTAATATTTTATAAAACGAGTCAACGAGCTGGAATTGTGCCAAGGTCAACCTATGACACACAAACAGCATAAACAAGTTATGTAACGGAACATCAGACCATATTACGTCAGAGACGATCCCCGTTGTGGAATGCAGTTATGTAACAAAAAACAGTCTGCTGGCGTAGGAATACAAACTTTAAAACAATGAGAATTGGTCATACAACCACGGCGACTTTAAAAAATAGTGCTGGTGGCCGAGTCCCAGTCTATTTTCAACACTCGCGCGAGTGATACGTAAAAGTTCCGGAACATGAATTGCGGGCCCGCATACAACAAAAATGTGAATCTTTATATATATATTCCAAAGTGAAAACAGTATTTGGCTAAATATTCATCAATAACAGTAATTAATTGACAGTTCGGCAGTAATACGTTAAAATGTAACAGTGAAAACAGCAGAACAATGCATGCCACGAGGCGATGTCCCGTGTGGTGAAATTCTACGCATCATAATCAAGGGAAGTAGACATTTCAACAATACGTATACCATTTCAACATTTTAAAATAATGGCTTTTTCATAAATTATAAACTATGAGCTCATAAGGGAAATTTAAATATGTATCGTGAGAGAGTAAATGGGCGGGTGTAGATAAATAATCATGTAATAAAATTAAGAGGCGCTGGTTTGTGATAAAATGGGGTATAACTATTTCTATGTTATTTCAAATATGTCTATTGTAACCAAGGTAATACTAGTATATACGAATAAGTAATCATGATAATTTTTGTCTAAAATGATATCAAAATTTAAAGTGAGAAGGGATATTTCATTCATGATGGGGTTGTAACAGCATCTAAAATTTTCTGTTGTTTATTTAAATGCAATTGAATTGTTTTAAGAGAATAAAGAAAAAGATGAGTATAAGAGTAACAAATATGTTTAATTTCAAATAACCAGTTCTGCACTTCCCGGTTCGCTGATTCGAACCTTGGTAAGTTTGCCTTACAGTTGGCAATACAGCATGGCGCCCGAAGAAAGTAAATGAGTCGAAAGTGAATTCCCTTAGGTCCCTTAGGTATTTTTATTTATATATTTATTATATCAATAAATATCAAACAGTACAATTGGCTTGTGAACAGGAACAATTTATATAAATACAATTATATAAATACAGCCTACTGGGAGAGCAGAACGGTTGTTTGAGGTAAAGATAAAATTACGTAGAATAGACGTAGATATGGGTTATGTTTTGCTAAAGGTAAAATATTGATGTTGATGTTTTGTAGCAGATAAGATGATTGCATTTAAGTAAAATAAAAAGGGTATTATATAAATAATTTTTGAAATGAATGAAGTATAAATAAGGCGCATAGGAGGTTACGTGGAGTAACGTAAAGCGTTATGTAAGTAGAATACATTGTTGTGTGGAAAGTAGATGTTATATATTAGTATTTTTATTTAAAGTAATAATTTTACTATCACAAAATGGAGAATCAAGAATTACATTTAGAAAGCACTCTTACAGAGTCAATGTTAACTGAAAATGTATCGGCACAATCTACTCCAGTGACGACACGAATTACAGAAGTGTCAATGGAAGATATGTGTAATTTTATGAAAACAATATCTGATAACTTGAGTAGTTTTAACATGAAATTTGATGAACACAAAAACGAAATTCAAGAATTTAAAAGTAATGTAAATGAGAAATTAGATATACAGAATGACAAGTTTGATGCAATTGACAAAAAATTTGAGAGTCGTTTTGATGAACTTAAAACAGAAATTAATAAAGTACAAATTAATTGTGAGAGTAATTATAACAAAGTGAAATATGAATTAAATGAAACGTTGAGTCATGCAGTACAAATTATGAATAACAGAGTTGACAAAATAGAGAGTAATGTGGGGGAAAAATTTGATGAACAAAGACAAAAGGTAATTGAAAATTTTGAATGTAAAACAGAGGATAATTATAATGATATGTGTAAAAACGTAGTAGTAGAGAGTAAGATAATAAATAATAATGATGTTGTTGAAAATAATGAGAATAATAATATAATTGAAAATGTCATATCAGAGAGTACTGATGAGTTTGTGGAATGTGATTATGAGATGTTAAGGTGTATTGATGAAGTAGAGAGAAAGTGGAAAGAGAGAGTAGATAAGTATGTGGGGCAGAGGGTAAATTTTCCCCTTATTTATGATGAACCAAGGTGTTCACAAATGCTGTTTTTGACGGGTAAGAGACCCGTATTAGTAGATGAATTGAAGTGTATATTGATGTTGTATAACGTTGTACCCTCTGTCTGTAATAATTGTGAGAGTGTGATGTGGTGTTATAAAGAGAGAGAGTTGTGTATTGAGAGAGAGATAGAATTATATAAGTTAAAAAGAAATTATGATGAATTGAGAAAAAGATTAGAAGGGGTGAAGATGAACGATATAAAATACTTACCTGTCGAAAGAGAGATAGAGAATTATTTTGATAATATTTTTGTAAACGATAATGACTTACCTGACGTAATGGTAGAGGAATATAAAAATGATGAAACAACTTACCTGACGTTGACCAATAATACTGATGGAGACTGGACAATAATAACTTATGTTGACAAGGTTTATGAAATATTAATAGGGAATAACCCTATAAATTATAATGGCATAATGAATGAAATAAAGTTGATGGATTATTATAATAATAATAATAACAACTTGTGTGTGGATAACAATGATGCATGTTACAAATATATTAGATATCTATATGACGATGGAGGCTGAACTAAAAAATCAGTGAATGGACATTGTTAAATATTGTAAATTTTGGTAATGACCTTGCAGATTTGGACATATGAAGTGTGAAACAATTGAACAGTTATTGACGAATGATTTGTAAATAAGGTAGTGAATTCAAGTGTGTGTATTATGAAATGTTAGGTATATATGTAGTAGAAAAATGTTGTGATAATAATAGTAATATTATTAATAGTTTGCAGTCTAAATAAATAATAAAATAATTATGAAGACAATAATTGATGATTTGTAAATTTTTGATAATGATTGAAATATGTTGTGTTTTAATAATAAATTGAAGTAAATAATTTGAGATGTTTAAATATTGTGATTGAATGTTATACGTTTGAATTTTTATAATGAATTTAAATTGTTTGATGAGATTTCAATTTAATAACAATTAATGAATAAATAAATGTTAAATGGTTTAGTTTGTGGAATAGCATAATGGTTAAAAATATAGATTAATAATAAATTTGAAAATTTTGAGGAACCTAATTGCAGCACAGGATAAATAATGAAATGATGATAAATAAAAAAGTTAATGAAAAATTTTAAGCAAGAATGTTTATAAGTTTTTCTATAAATTATTTAAAAGAGAATTGTTTGTTTAATGTATGCTAATAATCAAGGTTAATTTCTCTTTGTTTATTATGTTATGTTAAGATGTGTGGGTAAATTTTGGGGGGTAGATTGGTGCTCAAGGAAGTGATAGAACAGTGGAGTGTGGAACGGCAATGGTAGAAAGTTTAGTTGTCAATTTTAATTAATTAGTTAGTAAGTTGCTGTTGCTGGGGTGGCATGTGCCCCAGTAGATAGCGGAAAGTGTTGGGGGTAGCAGAGAGTGTTACCTCCATCGGAGGCCAACATGGCGAAAATGCACGGCACACCCTTTTGTACAATTTTAAATTGTAACTTGATAAATTGCCGTGCCGTGCAAATTAATGACGATGAGTACATGCTTGAAGGAAGAGATGATTTCCCCGACTTTTCGGCGATTACTGCCTTACCAGCACTAATCGTGGTTTTGCTAGCGGTCAGCTATGGCCATATCAAGTCCCTTGACCATAGCTGGCTTGAAATTGGTCTATAATAGAAATTAATGGGGGGAGACACTAGGGGAAATCCCCCGGAACTATGGAACAGCGGCTGCCACTCTGTTCGAGGAGGAACAGCAGAGCCAGGTGGTAGACCCGCATTAAGGGTGTATAACTATAGACAAAGATATGTTGATATCTGAATTTTTCAAATGTAACGCAGAAGCAAGGACACGGAGATGTCAAATTCCTCCAAAATTTCAGTCCTTGTGGAAGCAACTGGACGCCACAGTCCAGGGGGGGTCATAGTGTGTGTGGCAGGGAGGTTATCCAGGGGGGTAACGAATTAGAAATTTGTTGTATTTTAATAATGATGATTCGCTACTCAATAATTTTGTTTTGATTTGAAAAATAGATGCACTACATACTTCCTATATTGTGTTTATTATATCTTATTGTGTTAATTGCATGTAGTATATTAGGAATTAAGGATTATAAAATATAATAATAGGTTTTCAATGTGTTTATAGATTTTAAATAAGAATGAAATAAATTTGTGATAGTTAAAATTTTCAATGGGTTGCAAAAGATAGAAGTTGGGTGATGAATATTTGTGGGACATATAGATCTGTCCAAGTTGAAGTCAAAGTTAAAGAAATAGTAGAGATGAAAATAATGTAATGTTGTTTTGAGTTAATGTATGTTATAGAATTTTGAGAAGTATTGAGGTTGACACAGTAGTAATGGAGAATAATTGTAGAGTTTTGATTGATATATTGTTGTTTATAATTGATGATGTTATTTTGTTGAAGTTGTAGTGAGGTAATGAGATTGAGATTTTGGGGATGGCAATTTTGTAATAGGGGGCAGTGTAATGTGGGAGTCCGCAACATAATGATAAGTTGGGACGGGATTAGGTACCGATTTAGTGGGGAAGGGGTTGCCTTAGGTAGAATCCAGGAACCAGATAAGGGAATTGAGTTTATTTTGGGGGGGGGGGGAACACGTATCCTATGTACAAAGGGTTAGAGAGTATTTTTTTTTATATATAGAGAGAAGGTGGCGAATTGGTTAAAGTAGTAAGTAGTTAGAGGTAGAGAAGGGTTAGTAGATTTTTTTGATAGTGGGGTGTCATACTAGTTAAAGATTTTGTAGGGGAGCGTTAGAGTAATAAAAGGGGTAAGATTATGAGTAAATGCCGAGTTGATAAAGTGAATTATGATGAATAACTGAGCATCACCCAAATGAATGAAATGGGATGATAATTGCAATGTCAAAAAAAAAAAAAAAAAAAAAAAAAAAAAAAAATTTTGAGAAACGAATTAATAAAAGTCAATTGAGATTAAAAGGTAATTTTATGATTTTATATGCAAATTTAATGATGTTAAGTGTGTAACATTTTAAATACAAATTGTTTATTTTAAGATAATAATAATAATGTGAATTATGAATGTACTATGTTTTCTTATGTTATGTTATGTTGTTAGGTATTCTGATATGTTAGAAATAAGTAAAAAACAAAACCAGTGCTTCTTAGCGC
The DNA here is from genome assembly GCA_034769895.1 of Magicicada septendecula. NCBI lineage: Eukaryota > Metazoa > Arthropoda > Insecta > Hemiptera > Cicadidae > Magicicada > Magicicada septendecula. Next base: position 116,488,101 of record CM068375.1, on the reverse strand, counting down.
AAACCAGCACCGCTAGGGGGAAACAGATCAGCTGGGGATATGGTGTTGTATAAGGCCACTAGTTGATATTTTAATTTGTTGTTTCAGTGTTGGGTGATGCTGTGGCGGCGGACCTGAGCTGGCCAGCGCGTCAGAGCAGGGGCGTTAAGTATCTGTCTGACTCTACGGTGTTGGTATCTCGAGAGAGAAGTCCAGTATTGTCATTCAGGTGCGGTCACAGTCACCGGACCAAGGGTGAGTTGATTATATTTTTTGTAAACTATACAGGGGGTTGTGGCGACATATCCTGGCTGATCCCTTTAGCAAGTATGAATGTGTCAATGAGATTTTTTATGCTTCGGCATAAAATATCTCATTGAGGGGGTATTGTAACGGGGCATTTTTTGGGCATAATTTTGGGGCAGTTTGTATTTTTTTTTTTATAAAACAAATAACATTTTTTTGATAATAGGGACAAACGCAAACAAAGGTAAATTCAGTGGAAGCGACGAAAGCGACGGTGGTAGCACTGCTCTGTGATAATTATTCAGTAATATTTTATAAAAAACGAGTCAACGAGCTGGAATTGTGCCAAGGTCAACCTATGACACACAAACAGCATAAACAAGTTATATAACGGAACATCAGACCAGATTACGTCAGAGACGATCCCCGTTGTGGAATGCAGTTATGTAACAAAAAACAGTCTGCTGGCGTAGGAATACAAACTTTAAAACAATGAGAATTGGTCATACAACCACGGCGACTTTAAAAAATAGTGCCGGTGGCCGAGTCCCAGTCTATTTTCAACACTCGCGCGAGTGATACGTAAAAGTTCCGGAACGTGAATTGCGGGCCCGCATACAACAAAAATGTGAATCTTTATATATATATTCCAAAGTGAAAACAGTATTTGGCTAAATATTCATCAATAACAGTAATTAATTGACAGTTTGGCAGTAATACGTTAAAATGTAACAGTGAAAACAGCAGAACAATGCATGCCATGAGGAGACGTCCCGTGTGGTGAAATTCTACGCATCATAATCAAGGGAAGTAGACATTTCAACAATACGTATACCATTTCAACATTTTAAAATAATGGCTTTTTCATAAATTATAAACTATGAGCTCATAAGGGAAATTTAAATATGTATCGTGAGAGAGTAAATGGGCGGGTGTAGATAAATAATCATGTAATAAAATTAAGAGGCGCTGGTTTGTGATAAAATGGGGTATAACTATTTCTATGTTATTTCAAATATGTCTATTGTAATCAAGGTAATACTAGTATATACGAATAAGTAATCATGATAATTTTTGTCTAAAATGATATCAAAATTTAAAGTGAGAAGGGATATTTCATTCATGATGGGGTTGTAACAGCATCTAAAATTTTCTGTTGTTTATTTAAATGCAATTGAATTGTTTTAAGAGAATAAAGAAAAAGATGAGTATAAGAGTAACAAATATGTTTAATTTCAAATAACCAGTTCTGCACTTCCCAGTTCGCTGATTCGAACCTTGGTAAGTTTGCCTTACAGTTGGCAATACAGCATGGCGCCCGAAGAAAGTAAATGAGTCGAAAGTGAATTCCCTTAGGTCCCTTAGGTATTTTTATTTATATATTTATTATATCAATAAATATCAAACAGTACACAGTCTGTACTTTGTAGCGGGTCAAATTTTGGGTGTTTTATTTTAATCGTTTGGGGCATTTATATATTTGTATTCATTTCATTTTCGGTCGGGAGCCTTATAAAATATGTCGAAAAAACGGTATTATTGTGCAACGTATAACAGTCAGTGTAACAGAACAGTGAAACAAAGCAATAAGACGCAGGTTGTTGTTGAGTAATGCGGCAGAGGAATTCGCAACTCCACCAAAATTCTAAGAACTCTGTACATGGGTGTCAACGCTCAAGCGCAACTACACCCGCACGCGCTCAGAAGGACGCTCTCGACTAAAACTCAAGATGGCCAGAGCGTAAAATCTTCGTCGTCTTCTCTAAGACCTTCCGGAAGTCGCATTAAACTCCGCCTACTGTTGGTGACATCATCAGAGCCAAGTCCAATATTAAGCTCTGGTCACACACATATATCAGCTCCATTCCATATATAAAATGGTTACACAACAGCATATAAGCATGAGCGACGACGAAAACATCGTGGCAGTAGAGAACCAGCTTCCCTCCAGAAACAGGTACATGTACCTGTTACGTTCACCGTGACGGAACAGTCGACTTTAAGTAGAGACGCCATACAGTCAACAGGACGCCAACTCCAGTAACAGACATCTAAAGTTTCGGTTTGGGCCCGGTTGGTCGAGTTTTCGTAAATGTATTTAACTCAATAAGACCGACCGGGACCCAAGGAGATACTCAACGCATCTCAGTTACAAAATTGTTGCAAGTGCGAATCGCAAAAGAGTTAAATTACGGACATTGGAATCGAATCGGGACAAAACACGTGTTCGGCCGGCAACGCGTTTAGTGAACAGTTGTAAAACAATAAAGGAGTTTGTAAAATATAATAAATAAGGGTAAAGTATGGAGTGAATGAGAGCGTGTAAGCAAAGCTGGGCTGGTTTTTGTGTGTGTTTTTTTTTTAATTGTGTTCCTTATTTGTATAGATCAAATTGTGTAAGTATCAAACATAAGGTAAGCCATAGTTGCAGATGAGCATGAGTAAAATGCAATAAGTAGTATAACATTGTTTCTATATGTAAATGTAACTGACATAATCCAAAGTAAAATCTCAATTCTCTTCATATAAATGTGTTGTGCAAATTATTCTCACAACCTTAAGAAATTACGTCTGCATCCCAAACATACGTATGACGCAACCTTGAAGCCACGCAATGGTAAGTAGGAGTGTATTCACATTGATTTTAAATTATTACGACATCATTTAATATAGAACGTTTCATTGGCGCCACGAAAGGGACGAATTTAAAAAAATAAATTCCATACCTATAAATGGGATGCAATCGTAATTTGGAGGTTGTGTGAGAATACGCAAAAGGTACTTATGTAAAGTTAAATTACGCTAAGTAAGTAAAGAATATTTAAAATATAAATATATATTTAAAATATATATTATTTATATTGTAAACAGAATAAATACCTAAAAATAATAATAATGGAAAATACAACAGAGAACGGAGTCGATTTATCCGACTCGACTGTGACAAGTGAAACAGCTGAAGTTGACGAATGAGTAGTCCTGAAATACATTCAACACCGAATGTAGGTCAAGACGATAAAAATATGAATGTGAATAACACAAATGAAAAAGATAATACAGAGGATTCAGGGATTCAAGCAACCCCGACCTCAACAAAATACAATAAGGTGAATGACGATCTAATGAGTACTATACTTAATCAATTAGAAAAAATGAATAATAAATTATTTGAAAAAATGAATAATAAATTAGATAGTCGCTTTGACAATAATGACATAAAATTAGATAAATTTGATAGTCGTTTTGACAGTAATGACATAAAATTAGATAGACAAAGTAGGGAGATTAATGAGCTGAAACATGAAATACAAGAAATTAATAAACATCTAGAAAGCACTAACGAGACAATAATGACCAGTTTAAATAAGTTAGAACAGAAGTTTGAGAAATTAGGTGACAATGTTTTAAATATGACAAAATGTAAAAATGACGAAATAGTAGACAATTCTGAGAGTATAGTGGGGGTGAAGAATAATGTAGAAGCAAATGATGAAAATATAATAACAAATAGTACTGATGAAGTTTTAGAATGCGATAATGAAATGTTAATGAGTGTTTATGAAGTAGAGAGAGAGTGGAAAAATAATGTTGTAGTCGAATGGGGACAGAGGGCAAATTTTCCCCTTATTGTTTATAATGATGATGATGATTTAATGTGGTTTTTTCAGGGCAAGAGACCCTTATGGTTAAATGAAGTAATGTTGTATAATGTTGTACCCTCTGTCCGTAATAATTGTGAGAGTGGGATGTGGTGCTATGAAGAAAGAGAGTTATGTATTGAGAGTGAAATAGAACTATATAAGTTAGAAAGAAAGTATAATGAATTGAGAAAAATATTAGAAGGGGTGTTGATGATGGATCATGTGAAATACGTACCCGTTGAAAGAGAGATAGAGAATAATTTTGATAATGTCTTACCTGACTATGATGATTTACCTGACGTAGTAGTTGAGGAATACAAAAATGAGAAAACGATTTACCTGACGTTAACAAATAACACTGATATAGACGGGACAATCCTAACTGATGTTGACATGATGTATAATGGTATAATGGATGAAATAGAATTGATGGATTATTATGATAGTAATGATAGCAAATTGTATGTTGATAAAAATGATGAATGTTACAAATACACTAGATATATTTTTGACGATGGTGGGTGAGCTAAAAGGTCAGTGTTGGGACATTTTTAAATATTGTAAATTATTGGGAATGACCTTGCTGATTTGGACATCTGAAGTGAGATACACTTGAACAGTTTTGACGCATATTTTGTAAATAATATTGAATTCATTTGGGTATATTGTGAAATGTTAGAAAAGTAATGTGTATATGTTTTAGAAAATGTTGTGTTAATAATAATAATATTAATATTTTGCATTCTAATTAAATAATAAAATAATTATGAAGACAATAGTTAATGATTTGTAGGATGTTGATAATAATTGAAATATGTTATTTTAATAATCAAATAAATATTTAATTTTAATAATTAATTTAATTAAAATAATTTGAAATGTTTTAAATGTTTTGATTAATTCAAAGATTATATAATTGAATTTTCTGATGAATTTAAATGGTTTAACGAGAAGTGAAGTTGGTCATTAAATGATGAATTGTTGATTTGAAATAACTTTTTGTTAAATGTTTCAGAGGTTACTTGGAGTAGTGGTGTATGGTGTATATAGTTGTGTATGTCGGTATATGAATTATGGACTGTAAGTATAAAATTTTTATGATACAAGTCAAAGATAATAAAATGTACACAGATATTTAACTTAAGGGAACGAATTTTAACTTCAATAATGAAAATAATTTGAGATAATGATTTAAAGGGTAATAATAACTGAGATATGATGATAAATAAATATGTATATTCCATGTAATTTGTTCAATTATGAGATGTGTTTTAATTATGTTAATAGGATCAGCTGATCAGCAATACCATGTCACTGGTAGGTTAGTAAATGTTACAAGTAATTAATGTTTAATGTACTACAGATATTTTGAAGTAAGGATAAAAAGAATATGAGAAATAAAATAAAAGATAATTCATGGGTGATAAATGTTTTATGGGACACATACATCTGTCCAAGTTAAATGCTAAGTTGAATTTGAAATGATAGAGATGAATATGATGTAATGTTGTTTTTGAATATGATGTAATGTAATAGAATCTTGAGAAGTATTGATGTTGACACGGTAGTTGTGGAGAATAATGGTAGAGTTCTGAATGATATATTTATGTTTATAATTAATGAGGTTCTTTTGTTGTATTTGTAGTAAGGTTAGGAGATTGAGATTTTTGGGGATGGCAATTTTGTATTAGGGGGTAGTGTCATGTAGGAGTCCGCAACAAGGGTTGGGACGGGATAGGAATAGATTTTAGTGGGGAAGGGGCCGCCTTAGGTAGAATCCGGGCCGCCAAATAAGGGAATTGAGTTTTTTGGGTAGGGGAAACACGTATCCTATGTACAAAGGGTTAGAGAGTATTTTATATGTAGAGAAGGTGGCGAATTGTGTTAAATGATAAGTTGGGGCTTAGAGTGTTTTGATTGGTAGAGATAATGATAGAGATGGGTGTCATGATAATTGAAGTTGATTAATATTAGAGCCATAGGGAGAGGTAAAGAATATATATGCATACAGATCTAATACAGAAAAATGAGAATAAATAATTTACATCACCCACAGTATATTAAAGTAAGATTGTTGAAAAGAAAGAGAGATTCATGATAAAGAATATACAATTGTTTATTTTTTTGCCAGTGACAAAATTTTGATAGAATTGAAAATAATGTAAAGTCCAGAATTGTTTGTTTTAAATAATTTAAATGCCAATTTGATTATCATTAATATTAATATTTTGTAATTTTAAATATTTTATGTTACTATGTTTTGTATTTCAAGTTAGGATATTATAGATGTTCAGTGTATTTTCAGAAAGTATACATAACATGTGTAGGTCAAGGATCTTGGACTTGACCTAATTACGATCAGCTGATGAGGTCATACACCTACTAAGCTTGTATAGTAGGAATCCAATTTTAATTTGTTTGTTTGATTAATTCAAACCAATATTTGAATAATTTTAATAAATGTTATTTAATAAATAAATTTAATAAAATTTTGAAAATTTTAAATTTTTTTGAAAAAAAAAAAAAAAAAAAAGATTTTTCGCCTGCCAGCGAGTGAATATTTTAGATAATGATTTTTTTTTTATGTGTGCATTAACCATGTTTCTTTTATTGTATTGCATTATATTGGTAGACTATAAGTGGTTCTCATGTTAGAGTAAGGAAATGTGTTTAGATTAGTAGAAATGTCTAGGTTAATTCATTTGAAACAAAAATTTAGAAAAACAAGGAAGAGAATTTTTTGATAAAATATTATGTTTTTTTTTAAATTTCGGATTTTTAAAATTTTTAATAAATCTTAAAAGAAATTTTTTATTTTAATGTGTTATGGTAACATGTAATGTTAGTATGTGTGAGCCCAGTATTTGCTAAAGGCAGCCCAGCTTGCAAAAAAGGGGAACCATATCGGCGGAGGAGCTGGAATAATTCTAGCCAGGGATTGAGGATTTTTGGGGGTAGCATGTTAAAAGGCGAGGTGCGCCGGGGTGCGAGTCTGTTCGATTTCTCGGTGTTGGGATCTCTTACGGAGAAGTCCAGTGATCTCGTTCAGATGAGTCCATGGTCGCTGAGCCAGGGGGGTCTTGTACCCATGAGATTAAGAACAAGGGGTTGTTGGCACCAGTTCCTCACCGGTCCTCTTCGGGGTTATCGATGAGATTTCTTCTGTCGTGAACAGTAGAATTCTCATCGAGGGGGTATTGTAGCGGGTCAAATTTTGGGTGTTTTATTTTAATCGTTTGGGGCATTTATATATTTGTATTCATTTCATTTTCGGTCGGGAGCCTTATAAAATATGTCGAAAAAACGGTATTATTGTGCAACGTATAACAGTCAGTGTAACAGAACAGTGAAACAAAGCAATAAGACGCAGGTTGTTGTTGAGTAATGCGGCAGAGGAATTCGCAACTCCACCAAAATTCTAAGAACTCTGTACATGGGTGTCAACGCTCAAGCGCAACTACACCCGCACGCGCTCAGAAGGACGCTCTCGACTAAAACTCAAGATGGCCAGAGCGTAAAATCTTCGTCGTCTTCTCTAAGACCTTCCGGAAGTCGCATTAAACTCCGCCTACTGTTGGTGACATCATCAGAGCCAAGTCCAATTTTAAGCTCTGGTCACACACATATATCAGCTCCATTCCATATATAAAATGGTTACACAACAGCATATAAGCATGAGCGACGACGAAAACATCGTGGCAGTAGAGAACCAGCTTCCCTCCAGAAACAGGTACATGTACCTGTTACGTTCACCGTGACGGAACAGTCGACTTTAAGTAGAGACGCCATACAGTCAACAGGACGCCAACTCCAGTAACAGACATCTAAAGTTTCGGTTTGGGCCCGGTTGGTCGAGTTTTCGTAAATGTATTTAACTCAATAAGACCGACCGGGACCCAAGGAGATACTCAACGCATCTCAGTTACAAAATTGTTGCAAGTGCGAATCGCAAACAGTTAAATTACGGACATTGGAATCGAATCGGGACAAAACACGTGTTCGGCCGGCAACGCGTTTAGTGAACAGTTGTAAAACAATAAAGGAGTTTGTAAAATATAATAAATAAGGGTAAAGTATGGAGTGAATGAGAGCGTGTAAGCAAAGCTGGGCTGGTTTTTGTGTGTGTTTTTTTTTTAATTGTGTTCCTTATTTGTATAGATCAAATTGTGTAAGTATCAAACATAAGGTAAGCCATAGTTGCAGATGAGCATGAGTAAAATGCAATAAGTAGTATAACATTGTTTCTATATGTAAATGTAACTGACATAATCCAAAGTAAAATCTCAATTCTCTTCATATAAATGTGTTGTGCAAATTATTCTCACAACCTTAAGAAATTACGTCTGCATCCCAAACATACGTATGACGCAACCTTGAAGCCACGCAATGGTAAGTAGGAGTGTATTCACATTGATTTTAAATTATTACGACATCATTTAATATAGAACGTTTCAACTTGATTTCTCTTCAAGTTGCAGCCAACATTTCTCTAGTCACTGTCGTTACAGTATCCCTCATCCTTGTCTTCAATGAGCCTATATCTTGGACAGACTTAGAGTAAAACCCATAAAAAAAGTCAAAGGGGTAATGTCTGGTGATCAGGGTGGTCCATCTCCAAATGTAGTGATCACACTAAAACTTTTTAAGTTTATGCCACCATAAGCCAAATATGGAACTCAAAATACTGAAAACATTGTACAATTCTATGTGGACCACCAAATTATCAGGGATTCTATTCAAAATACAAACTTGGTATCTTTATTAATTAAATAAAATTAATATCTGTTAACATCCACAAAAAAAGTATTAAATATAAGCACACGTGTGTGCAGCGCATGCATACACACACACACAAACTTAAAAGTTGGGACTAAATTATTTATCATTCAAGTGTCATTGTTATAAATTTAACTAAAAAAAACCAATGCAGTAGTTTGGTTTTTTGTGTGTTTATTGTGTGACTGCCTGCTTTACAATTATTGTTATTTTATTACTAAAATAATAGTGATACAATGCTCTCAAGGATCGTCATATTGTACAGTGGAAACAAGACAGAGACACCAATTAAGTCATTAACAACCAGTTTTAATTAAACACAAATAAAGATTCGTAATCAACTCGTACAGCAATTCAACTTAAATTTGTCCACATGCAATAATAATGTCAACTATAAAGAATTATGGACTAATTATAACACACAGCCACTTGATATCACTTCACAAATCGCCCAACATAAACTGACTGTTAAGCAGCATCTGTTGCCTATTTATAGTCTGCAGATGTTCCATAATATGCATTCTTAACAAGCACTCGAAAACTGTACAACGTACTTTATGCGGTCTTGAAGAAACGCGCACCTGCTGGGCTAAGAAGATACTTGTACAACAACATTCTCCATTGTATGAGAACATTCCGTATTGTGTAAAACTGCCCCCGCCTTAAGCCTGTTTATCCCGAACTGGCAAACCATCTCTGAAGTAATACTTGGCAGACGATCTAGGTCGGCGACCTTGACCTTTCACTGTCCTTCCTGTTGAATCTGATTAACAACAATGTTGATTCCCTTTTTCACAGCGTAAGGTCCTTCCCAGTTAGTCTAAAGCTTAGGTGAGCGACCACGATGGTGCTTTGGGTTGAACACCAAGCCTGATCTCCTTGGAAACCCACACTATTGCAGTGAACATCATACCGAGTTTTCATTTTATCACTGGCTATCTTCAGCTGTCCTCTTATCAAGCTATCCATTTCTCGCAGCTGGTTGTCTAATTGGAACATCAAATTCCCAGGAAGACGAATCTTCCTCTCAACCACTAGTTTTGCTGAAATCACTTCTGTTTCATTGTGTACTGATGACCTACATGCCTATAGCTGATCCAAGTCTGATTGGTTCTCGTCAAAAACCTCTTGCATAATTTCATCTTCACCAACTTTTCCCCCGGGTGCTTCCATTAACTCAGGAAGAAGCAAGAGAGCCTTTCCTGGGCAGTCATAGTTGGCTTTCCAATCACTTCTTTTGTCGTTATACATATTGGTACTTCCTGTGTTAGTTCTTCTTCCATTTCCAACTGCAATAGGAAGGGGCCCCCTTGACCACACCTGTTGACTTCTTCTTCAGCCAATGCCACTCGCTTGATCAAATGGTTGGCGGACCATGTCATTTTAGCCATGTTAAACATTATCTTGGCAGACCCTGTCATTTTAGCCATGCAAAACTTTATCTTCTCTTGGCCAACCATCAGGACATTCTCTCTTAAGTCCATAATGAATCCGTAGGCATTATTAATGTCTGTGCCAAGAATCACTTCATCGACAATGTCTGCAATGATCATTTGGTGGCTAAACTCAAAGAGACCCAGGCGTACACATACGTCTACTTGATCTAATACTTTGACGGAGCTTCCAGTGACAGTCTGTATTGTACAAGAGCTAAATTGCGGCTGTCGGTTGTTGACTAAGTCAGGGCGCACAATAGACACTGTAGTGCCCGTGTCAGCTGTAAATGCTGCAGGTTTGTCTTTAATTAATCCTTTGACAATCAGATTACCTGTTGTTTTATTTAGCATGAAGACTGTGTAGAGTTCCGTATTTTTACATCTGCAATTGGGACATTCACGCTCTTCTCTCCAATTTTTCATATGCCAACAATCTGCTTGAAGATGGCCACTTTCTCACAATTGTAACACTTAGGTATTTTGTCTTTATCCTTTGGTTCAAAAGATTGTTGTGGCCCTACTGACTTCTTAAACTGTTGTTCTTGTATTGTCTTTTTATTCAGTCCGTTATGACAATACTGTAATATTGGATTAGTTTGGTTACAACGCGGTGGCATACTTTGATTAATGTAGGTCACCGACTAGGCAGCTTCAAGACAGAGAGCATGGTCTGAGCTATTATGATGCCGTGCCATTGTTAACACTTGTTGTAATTTACTATCTCTGATACTGTCAATAAACACAATGTGAGCAATCCACGATCGGAAGTCCTCCGATTCTTCGGGATAAGCTAATCTCATCAGTTGGTCGACATCTGCTTCAAATTTTTGAAGTTTCTCCCCTGAATGCTGTCACCTCACTTTAAGTTGAACGTGGTACACTTTCCACAAATGCTGGTCACTGTACCATAATTCCAGAGCTTTTGTTAATATGGCATAGATGTTCCGGCTGTCAGATGGCACTTTCTGTATCAGCTCTGCGGCAGGTCCTTTTAATGCAAGAATGAGTGAAAGGTCTTTTTCTTCTTCTGTCCATTTATTGATGTGAGCGGCAGCTTCACACTGGCAAAGATATGTTGCCCAGTGAGTGCTTCTACCAACGTTGGGGCCTTTGCGTAAACTGGTCCTACTACCGATAATGGCACTGTTTTGTTACTCTTAGTTTTTGGATCTTCTTCAGTGTTTTATTAAGGGTTTTTATTTATCAACTATTTCTTTCACTAAATGTTTGACTTCCTTTTTAATTTGTTTTATTGAATTTGTAACAGATCTTCTAAACTTGACATGCTTGTTTTCATAGTTGACACAGATTTTTCTATTTCAGATATTCTGTCAACTTGTTTGTTCAGCTCACGTCGTAACAGGACGAATTTTGCAGTGGTAACCTCTTGTACAAATGCCTTAATGTCATCTGCTTGATGACTAAATTCTACTTTTTTCTGTCTCTCTGGTGTTTTATTTTCATGCTTATGTTTTTCGTCATGTCGTCTTACTGCTTCTTCTGATTCCTGTCAGCGCTTTTTCTCTGTTTATTCTCTTTTCTGTATTCATTCTTCTTTTTGTTGTTCCTGTGTTTGCTGTAGCATTGCTCGGAATGCTTCTATCATCAGACTGGTATCCATTCTTTTTTTTTTAATTACCACTCACACTACTCTTCTACGAAGTCTGCTCTGATTCCACTGTTAAAGATTCTATCCCACTTCTGACACCACAGTCTCAAAGATTGTCGTATTGTACAGTAGAAACAAGATACAGACACCAATGAAGTCACTGATATCCAGCTTTAATTAAACACAAATAAATATTCGTAATCAACTCATACAGTAATTCAACTTAAATTTGTCCACACGCAATAATAATGTCTACTGTAAAGAATTCCACACTAATTAAAACATACAACCACTTGATATCACTTGAAAAATCGCCAAATACTGTAACGTCACAAAACGTTCCATAATATTAAAACCACTAGAAGAGTGAATGATACCAAAATAAATATAAGTAAGAACCAAGTATAGGTAACTAGGAAGAAGGTAATAGTTAAAATAATAAACCATTAAAGAATGAAAGGAGATAAGACCTTCAAGTGAACAGTAGTAAATCTACTATCTGTATAATATGACACTACAACATACACAGACAATTTGACAGAGACGAATTGACAAGAGAAGTTTCCCAAATAGACTGTTAAGTGAGCTTAAATAAGCCTTTAATAAACGAAGTCAAATAGAATAAATAAAATAAAAGATGACAAGAATGATATTTGTAACATGTAGTATTATTAGAAACAGCACATTAGCTGAATAATGTCAAAGTACTGATTTGAAGGACAAATATAAAGAAAGATATTATTGTTAATCATGAGCTATGAAAGATGATAAGAGAACCAATTGTATATATTATAATAATGAGATGATCTAAATAGAACCATCAAAGTAATAACCAAATGTAATTAAATAATATTATAAGAATGTCAAATGTGTAAAAAGATGTATTATTAGTCAAGGAACAAAACCTTAAAATGAAATAGGTAGACCAAAAGAATGGCTTAAGATGAATTGAAATTACTCAATGAGTATTAACTAATATAAATAAAAACTCTAAGTAAAGACACACAACTTAGGTGAAGTCTATAATGCAGAGAAAGTTGAAATAATAACAAACAAATGATGACCCAAACAAACCATGAAAATAAGAATCATGTAGAACCCTACAAAACATAGGGAGATATAATAATATTACTAGGGCCCGGATTTTTTATGTAGCAAAAAATGGCAAAATATGTAGGAAAAATAAGGAAAATATGTAGCTAAATATGTAATATTTAAGAAATATGTAGTATTAAAATACTTTCACGTCAACAATGTAATTTACATTTTTACGAGAACATAACAGTGCCCTCTTTGAAAGGCTTTGAAAATAATAGGTGCTTCGTTTGAAACTTTTTAAAATCACTTTCAAAACATGCAAATATATTTTGAGCAAAGTCAATGTAATCCATAAAATACTAATCAAGTTCGGGGCTGACACTAATCACCAGTTAGATTACCACTTCTGTTACAGAAATTAAGTTAACCCTCAGAATACACAGTATCTGAAAGTTCAACTCTTTGTTGAAGAGTTTACAATACGACAGCATGCATAAGAAATGAATTACTTTTCAATTGTTTATTGTACTTTAGAAAATTTATGAAAACATATTTTAGAAAACAGAATTAAAAAAGAAATCTTGATATTATAAAATTAACAAAAAAAAAATTTTTACCTATGGATTTCTGTAGTATAGGACATGAATATAAAGTAAAAAATTGAGAATTATTAACTATTTAACAAAGTATTTTACTAGGAGAGTTGAAATTACTATAAACTTAAAGGTAGATTTTTGACTTGAAAATCTATATTGTATATATATAACTCTACTATAATTCTGCATAAGAATAAAGTGTCCACGTAAGTTTTTTTTACCACTGTTTAGTTGCACAATTAATTATTAAATACTTTTCTATATTGTCTGTTGACATGGACTGTCTTCGGTCTGAGAGTATGTGTATATATATATATATATATATATATATATATATATATATATATATATAAAAGGATCTTTCGACATCACATGTTGTCACCGGTGCATATTTATACAGAGGAATCGTACTTGGAAGAATATTCTCAATCGATTCTACAGTTTCGCCGTTACATATGCGATAAATGGTATGTAAAGTTGAGTAACCAGGGTTTCTATTCAGCACAGCATTTAACTTGTTAACTGCCTCTTCAACTATTCCTATGGCTTCTTGGAGAGTCAGACTTGCAGTCTTCAGTTTCTTGATACTATTGGGAAGCCAACCGAAATGCGTTTTGATGTACGAAACTGAACATATCACCTTAGAGTTGTTGAATGCAGACAAGGATTCGCTCACTGACACTGCAGAATCGGGAGATAATGTTTCCACCACAGACTTCACAGCTTCAAAGTTGTCACTGTAGAAATTTACGGCTTCGATCCACGTTCCTCATTTTGTAATTACGGGTTCTGGAAGCAGAGGTGTGTCAGGTAGCCTTTGTTTGTAGCACTGGATACGGTAAGGAGCTTTCAAGAACACCTTTTTTGTTGCTGATATTAATGTATTTACTTCGGGGAAAAGGTCTCTGACAGTTTCAGCTACTCGATGCAATTCATGAGCCAGCCATGTAACATGTAGTAGGTTGGGGTAAAACACATTTAGAGAATTCCCTGCTTTCAACATGTATGCTGCTGCATCTGTATAAAACAGTAGTACCTTCTCTTCTTTAACACCATTTGCCCATAACACTTTCAGTCCATCATTAATAAATCGAGCTACTGTTGAGTGATTTGTTTGCTCCAGGGGCTTACAGTAAATCAAGTAGGGCTTGGCTGGATTCTCGGAATCTAACTTACCCACAATAAGATTTGTGATGTAACGACCTACAGCGTCCGTTGTCTCGTCAACACCTATCCATATATAAGAATCACTGATGTCGGCTCTGATTTTTTCCAAAGTCTCAATATAGCAAACGTTCAAGTAATTTTTTCTGAGTGTAGATTCGTCTGGAATATTACGTTTGAAGTATTTCTCTAAGAAAGACTTAAATTGAGGCACTTGAAGTTTGTACCAAGGCACATTAGCAGCAATCATTGCTAAAGCCATGTCTTTATAAAACTCACTATTAGATGATGAAGATTGCTGCTGCATCTTTGTAAGTAGTACCTGTTTCGATGAAGAAGATCGTTCTTTATTTCTAGTATGTAAATTACTTCGCAAATGTTGTTCCAGTTGAGACTTCATGGAACAGCCAATATTTTTATCACAAACTTGGCAAAATACAGCTTTACCGTCAGTTGTAAAAGCACTGTCAATCTGTACCCATGATTTTAACTTAGATGACAAAGATGATGCGGTTGGTGCCATGATAAAACAAGGATATTTGTATTTAAACCTCTTAAGAACTTGCGTTGAACAATACCGCACAATATATTATTTAAGACGTCTTTTGTCCAACAACGAGAATCCGCCAAGGCAAGAAACAAGCAAGCGCAGAAGTGTAGGCGAAAGACAAAACACTGACTTGACAATAACTTCAACACACCACACTGCACACCAGATTGTTATTTACGTGTAGGCTTACACTCCGAGAGTGTCGATAATACTGGCGTCAAAAATCACGTTGTGCCCTACAATAGCATAGAGTTATATAGATATTTGTTTGTTTAGGTAGATGGAATCCGTTGCGAGAATTGCAAGATCTGTGAAGAGTATTTATTTACCGCGGACAGCACGTTCTTTCCCCACCGAGTCTGTTGAACGTGCGAACGAAACGTAAATAAGGAGTGGGCCAAGCATACCATTCTCATCTAACATCCCGTGCGAAATGCCTTACTTGTCGCTTGAGTTCGTAAAAAATTTTACTTCTTGAAAGTAGAATCTATGCGTGCAATTGCAACAGATGCAATATTTTGCCTTTTCTTGCAATAAATTTAATTGCACCTGATTCTGATTAATTGCACATTTGCGCATCTGAGTAATGTTGTTATAGGCCTAACTATTTTTTGCCATTTCAATTTTCAAATTGAAGTAAAGTATAGTAAAATAGCTAAAATATGTAGAAATATGTGAGATGGAGTGAAATATGTAATATGAACAAAATATGTAAAATTAAACTCGCGGATAAGACACCTATTGGTATGATTCGCCGATATCTGGCTTTTCCGTGTAAGTATGCACTCAGCATTCAAATATGTAATTACATAAAAATCCGGGCCTTATTAATAACAATAAAGGTGTAAATCACCATAGAATGAGTAATAGTTGTTGTTGTTTTCTAATGGCAGGACACTGAATCATTCCATTTGTCTTCTGGCATCCCAATAGAGTTTTGGTAGATTCCCTGTCTCTTGATAAGAGTGATCCAATCCCGAACACACAAGAAGATGGTCTCTGTTCATCACTGTATTCAGCTGCTTACAAATTGTGCAGTGGTGGGATTCGTAGATCTTAATACGATTATTAAGATTAATATGATTAATATTGCTACAACACAAATAAGCCAACCCAATACCAGGGATGAACAAGCTAATATTGAATCTAAAATAATACATCATATTAAATAAAATACTTAATTTAAATAAAATATAAAAACTATGACTCGATAAACGACGACATGACCTAACCCAAGTGATTGACCCAACAAAAGGAAACAGAAGAAGAAGGGAACCACAAAAAACAAACAAGAATAAAACCAAAGAAGAGAAGAAGGTGATTAACAAAACCAAAAGAAGAAGGGAAAAAGCCAAAACCCAAACAAAATGAAACAAGTTCATGGAATTAAATGACTCAATGTAACACGTTAAAATGAACCCAAAGGAGAAGGTGGAAAAAACCAAGGTATTAACCAAATACAATGAAAATGAAGAAGGAGGGAAATAGATAAAAATGAAAACCAATAATGATACACAAACAAGTAATAAAGAATATGAGCAGGAGAAATAATGCACTCAAAAGTAATATTGGAACCAAGACCAATAATTAACCTATGAAAAAGTAAAAAGTAAATGTCATTATCCATTAATGGACAATAATAATCTAGGGAAGAAACCCTATTAAAATATGTTAAAGATAAATATAAAAAAGCAAACTAACCCACAATTTAGAGTTAGATGTAATAATAGAAATGTAAGGACATAAAATTGTTAATAGTATTAAGGAAATATTGTAATGAAAGAGATGATACGGTAGTGAGATAGTAATTAGAGGGATTACCCATTCAGAAACACTTAAGAAACAAAAACATTTGTGAAGTGCACAATGAAAGTGTAAAAACCCCAAAGTGTAGTAATAAAGAAAGCACACTAATTAAATTATAATTAACTATAAATAATTTAAAAGTGAAGGTGAGGTATAAATAAGAATAATGTATAATAAAGAATGTTAATATTAGGAAAAATAGTGAAGAAAATAAACACTTGATAAATCTATAAAGAACACTAAAGGTTTAACAGTGAAAAATAATAGTGAGTAAAAATGTTGTGAAAAATAGTATTAAATATAAACTATAAAGTAAGATATATTGAACACTGGAAAGTGATAATCACAATAGTAATTAAAAAAAAAAATTATCAATAAGTTTAAAAATATGTAATCATATTTAAAAGGGAGAATCCCAGGAGAGAGTAAATAGAAAGTGTTAACATGGAGGGAAAGTAAAGATTGTTTAAAAAGTTAAGGAGTTAGAAACAAATCAAAAAACACCTATGTTATAAGGGATCGTTATAAGTTCATAAAAGTGATGTTGTTTATCACACTAAAAAATAATATAAAATAAGATAAATGGTAAACAAAGATTAGCAAATAATAGTTAAATAATTATTCAATCAAGTTTATGAATTGGATATGGCTGTGAGAATTATACAGACCATAGGCCTAATTATTATATGTAATAAGATAAAAAAGTAGTAAATAATAGCCACATTGTTATTATTGGCAAAGGAAATAAGTATAAAAGTTAAGAAATGTATGAATAGAAAACGTGGAAACCAAATAGTAAACAATTATGTATAAAATAATAGTGACAAGATAATAACACATAAACAGACCCAAAACACAACACAACCAATTATAATAACAAAATAAAGCCCATTAGGCTGAAGTGAAATGTAATTTAAATGAAATAAATCAAATACCATAATGGCTACTTAGGCCTATGAAAATGACTAACTGTCAGAAACAAACAACTACAAATTATAACAAATTAACAAAGAAATTAGCAAATCTGAGGTGAAAGATTCACCAAGAATAAATTGTAAATCATTTGTAAAACAAAATATTATAATAAGCATTTGTATACAAAAAGAAATGTAATTAACAAGTATTAACATAATTGTAAAAACATAAAATCTAAAATAACCCAAACTTGTGGGGTATCAAAATAATCTATGAAAGGAAATACATAATATAGTGACAATATTTAGTAACCAGGAAGGAAGATAGAGGAATAACAGCAGTCAGAAGATATACGAAGATTTTGAAAGGAATTCGAATTTTGATAACAATGGATTTATATCAACCTCAGCCAATCAGAATTTTTTCGTTACCATAGAAACGACGGTTGAAGATAGAATTACCGTTGAATACCATTACTCGTAAAGGCGTCAGTCAAGCAGTACAGAAGCCAAAGTTTGGAAGACCAATTTATCAATAAAATAATGTGAAACAGTAAGCGAAGTTCATAACCATGACTGTATAAGAAGCAGACGACCTATTATAGCAGTCCATTCAAGATCCACGATAATAAAACTGAAAATTAACAGAAAATTATGACCAGATACTCTATGAAAAGGACGCCCGACCTAATGAAGTCCAAAAATTAAAGAAATTAAAACTTATTGCAGCCCAATCTTATTCCGAACCAATGAATGGTCATGTGTTAAGTACCATTAAATTACCTTATTTTCAAAACCAAATCACTCTAAATTTTACTACAAGTAAATTGATCTCACTATAAACCGAATATTTCTCTTTCAAAGATTATTTAAGTAAAATAAATACACTGAAAATTTGTTAACATAAAATCTAACGTAATGTTTATACACGAACTTTTGAAACACATTTAACAACACTACAGAACAGATTGTAACATCACACCATATAATTTATGTATACTTAGAATAAGGTAAAATATTTTAATTGTAACCATAGGAATTCTTTATCTCATAATCAAAAGAATCCATGATTTTGGAACGAATTTAATTGTAATAACAAAACGTTCCGCTGCCATGCGGATGCGAGCACATCGTTCCTTAATCGATTTTCGTCAGCCTTGAGAAGGAAGTGTTTCACGTAAAAAGTCGGTGCAAAATATTATAATCTAATTGTGAAACAGAACATTATAATAATCACCCATTAAAAATAACTATTACAGGGAGTAACCGTTGTTATTATTTCATAGGGAGTGCATTACATTATTTGTGTTTATTTATGAAGACTAGGTTTGATGAGCAGCGCTCATGTCGTCATTTGCACAGCTGTCTATACAATCCAGATGGCGGTACGAGCGGGAATTATTTGAACACTCCGACCGTCACCGTTGAAAACACTTTATTCAGTAATTTTAGTTGTTTTAATAAACAATTTGGCACCACCCGGGATTAACACACCCCTATAATTATAAACAGGTAAGGTTACTGCCGTATTATACTGGTGATTACCGCAACGCTACAGACATCGTTAGCAGCAACCATTGATGTAATGACCCCAGTGCGAGACGAACGCACTAACACTTTACACACATATAAAACTGGTTCACATTTTACAGATACGCACCAGTCTATTCGTTACAGATTGGCAACCAACCGGTGAGGCTAGAAAAGGACGACTAGCGGCGATTATGAGACATTCGATGGTTACAATACAAAGATGAAAAAATATGAAACAGAAAGATATGACACAACAACAAACGAAAATGCCCAAACAACAGAAACAATGGAGTTATGCAGAGTGGATAACAGAGTTATTTAAAAAGTTCAGTAAGGAGATGGAATACATCGAGAAGAATACCACGGATTATGAACGAGCACAGACGAGTCGTGCGAATGCAGTGGGATCACCAAACGACAAAATGTCACTGAGAGATATTTATGATGAAATGTGGAAGCTGGACACCAAGTATAATGAAGAAGAGACTATTGGGACAGCCCACGAAAAACGTGATAACCATGTGGAAAGAATGACTGAAAAAGATTGGGATAGATGGAGTGACAATGAAAAACAAATGAAAAATGAAAGAACGGGAGTATACGCACAGGTGACAGAGGAATTTACACAGGAGGTGTATGAACAATGGAGACAGTCAATAAGACAACCGGAACAACCAATACAAACGGAAAATGCAGAATTAAGAGAATGGATAAGGGTTATGTTTGAACTATCCAGAGAAGATATTTGTAATTGGAGGAAGGTACATAATCAAGTAGAAGAGTTCAAGGAAATGCCAAAACCAAAAACCCAAATAAAAAAAGAAGTAGTCAAGGATGTCAAAGTGAAGCAACAGAAGAAAATGCCAGGACAACCACAGAAAGTGACCCTGCAGGACGTAATGAATTTACTGGTTGAAATCAATAGATTTTGAGAAGATTGGTTGAAATGGATGAAGATTTTAAGAAGAGATGGGGTGAAACAAATTATCCAGAAGATCAACTTAATGAAACATTAAATAGTGATTTCAAACCATCGAATGAAACACCAGACACCACTTCTGAAGGTAGCAAGGAGATAGAATTTAAAGAAGACCAAAGTGTAGTATTACCTGAAAATAATATCAACGAAACAAGTGATGAATACGTGGAAATGAAGACTGAGAAAAGGCATCAAAGAAAACTACTAAAAACAAGAGAAGAAGTGGAGATGATGAAGAACGGACTAATCGTTATGTTTAATGTACCAATGACCAACCATACCGAAAGAATGAATTTTATGGAGTTGCAGGAGAACTCTAAAAGAAATTCTAGAAGGGGTGAACTACCGACCAGCGAGAAGAAACTGCGAGAAAAGCCATACCTGAATGGAAGATACCCAAAATAAAAAGAAATCACAACCAACCAGTGAATGAAAAATTCAGCAAACCTATGCTTAGATGGAAGATGCCAGAAATAGAAGGGACTGACAACAAACGTGTCTAACAAATTAAGGAGGTCCCTGAAACACTGGAGCACACCAGAAATGGAAATACAGAATAAAGGATCAATAATAACAAAGGAGGTACAATTAACAAATTCTCTGATTAATCAAAATGTAGTGAATGAAGCAGTCAGGGAGGCAAACGAACATATGATAGTAGAGGAATTGTGGTACAAGACAGAAGAAACCTATATTACACGAACGAAGATAGTTCTACACACTAAGGTCTTCCGAACCACAAGCGCAGATGAAATGATGGACCATGGGTAAACTAAGCGAAGATACCACACACCAAGAAAAGGGACTGATCTTCGAATTACTGACCAAGCAAACCAAGGGAGAGGAAGGAGCATTAAATTGACAAAACCAATTTAGAATCACCAAAACAAGAATCGACAAGAAACGACTAAGACGAATTAAAAGAGAACTAATAAACCATAATAAATAAACTTAAAAAATTATCCAGAATAAATGCTCAAACATCTAACATTTGAAGGAGTAGAGAAGAAAGACA
This sequence comes from Magicicada septendecula, assembly GCA_034769895.1. Lineage (NCBI taxonomy): Eukaryota > Metazoa > Arthropoda > Insecta > Hemiptera > Cicadidae > Magicicada > Magicicada septendecula. Next base: position 116,466,819 of record CM068375.1, on the reverse strand, counting down.
ACAAAGAGTGTAATATACAAGAGAAGGCAATAATAATGAAAGAAAAGGAGAAGATCACCTTACAAAAAGGTATAAATAACAAGGTCCAATGTATAATAATATGCATCACCATATGTCATCACCAAAGATAATGGAAACAATACTTATGAAATAAGTAATATAACCACCAAGAAAATAAAAGGAGTTTACAATCAAGCTTCAATCAAAAAGTTTTATGAAGAAAAATAAATTACAATAAATAAAATAAACAAATGCCAAAATTCAAAAATTATGTGAGCACAACTTACTACATTATTTCGATGACTTATGAGGCCTAATATAAAATGTTAAAAAAGGAATAAGTTACACAAATTCCTATAAAAGTAAGATCAACTTACAGTCAAATAAAGTTGATATATGAAGTACAAAATAAAAAATTATAATAAGGGAATAAGTTACAAAAATTCCTATAAAGAAGTAAGAACCACAAACTTACGACAATATTTAAATAAAAAATACCAAAAAAGGAATACGTTACAAAAATTCCTATTAAGTAAGAAAAACTAACTTACAAAAAATTATTTAACATAATGGTTAAAACAAAATAAAATAAACAAAAATAAAATCAAGCAAAAACTGCTGAGATAAATAACTAAAATTATAATGAATTTAATGTATTAAAAAAAAAAAAACAACTGGTACAAGGAAGAAAAAAAAATTATGTATAAAACAAATATACAAAAAATGGCTAAAGCAGAATATTGCTAAACAACCAAGAAAAAGAATAAAGATGTCTAAGATAATTAAAATGATCACAAGAAGAATAGAAAACAAAATAATGAAAAGTTAGATATAATGAAATTAACATATGAATAAATAAAAAACAATCAACTGTATGAGTAGATGACAGTATATAGCAAAGGTACAGCGGAAGGAAGAATGAGTAAAAGGCCAAAGTGATCTAAAAACAAACCACAAGGTGGACAATCCCAAAATATATTATTATTATTAATTTAAGTCACAAGTTGACAAAAAAGGTATTTAAGATTGACTGCTGAAAAAGTCCAGCAATTAAAATAAACTGAGCAGAGATGATGTTCCTCTGGTCTCAGAAAAAAAATGAGTACTAATGGAAGAAACCAGCTACTAAAAAGTTAGGAAAAAACTATATAAAAGGGAGAACACACTAATGGAAATAAATAAAAAACCAGATCCAAATAAAATGGAATGAATCAAGTAAGAAGAGAAATAAGAATGGAGAAACAAACAAGAAAGAAAAGGAAAAAGATTATATACAATTGATAATTTCATAAAAAACTATACTAGTGTTTTATCAAAATGATCAATTTTGAAGGAGAGGCATTATGTTACAACACAAATAAGCCAACCCAATACCAGGGATGAACAAGATAATTTTGAATCTAAAATAATACTTCATATTAAATAAAATACTTAATTTAAATAAAATATAAAAACTATGACTCGATAAACAATGACATGACCTAACCCAAGTGATTGACCCAACAAAAGGAAACAGAAGAAGAAGGGAACCACAAAAAACAAACAAGAATAAAACCAAAGAAGAGAAGAAGGTGATTAACAAAACCAAAAGAAGAAGGGAAAAAGCCAAAACCCAAACAAAATGAAACAAGTTCATGGAATTAAATGACTCAATGTAACATGTTAAAATGAACCCAAAGGAGAAGGTGGAAAAAACCAAGGTATTAACCAAATACAATGAAAATGAAGAAGGAGGGAAATAGATAAAAATGAAAACCAATAATGATACACAAACAAGTAATAAAGAATATGAGCAGGAGAAATAATGCACTCAAAAGTAATATTGGAACCAAGACCAATAATTAACCTATGAAAAAGTAAAAAGTAAATGTCATTATCCATTAATGGACAATAATAATCTAGGGAAGAAACCCTATTAAAATATGTTAAAGATAAATATAAAAAAGCAAACTAACCCACAATTTAGAGTTAGATGTAATAATAGAAATGTAAGGACATAAAATTGTTGATAGTATTAAGGAAATATTGTAATGAAAGAGATAATACGGTAGTGAGATAGTAATTAGAGGGATTACCCATTCAGAAACACTTAAGAAACAAAAACATTTGTGAAGTGCACAATGAAAGTGTAAAAACCCCAAAGTGTAGTAATAAAGAAAGAACACTAATTAAATTATAATTAACTATAAATAATTTAAAAGTGAAGGTGAGGTATAAATAAGAATAATGTATAATAAAGAATGTTAATATTATGAAAAATAGTGAAGGATAAAGAAAATAAACACTTGATAAATCTATAAAGAACACTAAAGGTTTAACAGTGAAAAATAATAGTGAGTAAAAATGTTGTGAAAAATAGTATTAAATATAAACTATAAAGTAAGATATATTGAACACTGGAAAGTGATAATCACAATAGTGATTAAAAAAAAAAAAAATTATCAATAAGTTTAAAAATATGTAATCATATTTAAAAGGGAGAATCCCAGGAAAGAGTAAACAGAAAGTGTTAACATGGAGGGAAAGTAAAGATTGTTTAAAAAGTTAAGGAGTTAGAAACAAATCAAAAAACACCTATGTTATAAGGGATCGTTATAAGTTCATAAAAGTGATGTTGTTTATCACACTAAAAAATAATATAAAATAAGATAAATGGTAAACAAAGATTAGCAAATAATAGTTAAATAATTATTCAATCAAGTTTATGAATTGGATATGGCTGTGAGAATTATACAGACCATAGGCCTAATTATTATATATAATAAGATAAAAAAGTAGTAAATAATAGCCACATTGTTATTATTGGCAAAGGAAATAAGTATAAAAGTTAAGAAATGTATGAATAGAAAACGTGGAAACCAAATAGTAAACAATTATGTATAAAATAATAGTGACAAGATAATAACACATAAACAGACCCAAAACACAACACAACCAATTATAATAACAAAATAAAGCCCATTAGGCTGAAGTGAAATATAATTTAAATGAAATAAATCAAATACCATAATGGCTACTTAGGCCTATGAAAATGACTAACTGTCAGAAACAAACAACTACAAATTATAACAAATTAACAAAGAAATTAGCAAATCTGAGGTGAAAGATTCACCAAGAATAAATTGTAAATCATTTGTAAAACAAAATATTATAATAAGCATTTGTATACAAAAAGAAATGTAATTAACAAGTATTAACATAATTGTAAAAACATAAAATCTAAAATAACCCAAACTTGTGGGGTATCAAAATAATCTATGAAAGGAAATACATAATATAGTGACAATATTTAATAACCAGGAAGGAAGATAGAGGAATAACAGCAGTCAGAAGATATACGAAGATTTTGAAAGGAATTCGAATTTTGATAACAATGGATTTATATCAACCTCAGCCAATCAGAATTTTTTCGTTACCATAGAAACGACGGTTGAAAATAGAATTACCGTTGAATACCGTTACTCGTAAAGCGTCAGTCAAGCAGTACAGAAGCCAAAGTTTGGAAGACCAATTTATCAATAAAATAATGTGAAACAGTAAGCGAAGTTCATAACCATGACTGTATAAGAAGCAGACGACCTATTATAGCAGTCCATTCAAGATCCACGATAATAAAACTGAAAATTAACAGAAAATTATGACCAGATACTCTATGAAAAGGACGCCCGACCTAATGAAGTCCAAAAATTAAAGAAATTAGAACTTATTGCAGCCCAATCTTATTCCGAACCAATGAATGAAAACGTCATGTGTTAAGTACCATTAAATTACCTTATTTTCAAAACCAAATCACTCTAAATTTTACTACAAGTAAATTGATCTCACTATAAACCGAATATTTCTCTTTCAAAGATTATTTAAGTAAAATAAATACACTGAAAATTTGTTAACATAAAATCTAACCTAATGTTTAAACACGAACTTTTGAAACACATTTAACAACACTACAGAACAGATTGTAACATCACACCATATAATTTATGTACACTTAGAATAAGGTAAAATATTTTAATTGTAACCATAGGCATTCTTTATCTCATAATCAAAAGAATCCACGATTTTGGAACAAATTTAATTGTAATAACAAAATGTTCCGCTGCCATGCGGATGCGAGCACATCGTTCCTTAATCGATTTTCGTCAGCCTTGAGAAGGAAGTGTTTCATGTAAAAAGTCGGTGCAAAATATTATAATCTAATTGTGAAATACAACATTATAATAATCACCCATTAAAAATAACTATTACAGGGAGTAACCATTGTTATTATTTCATAGGGAGTGCATTACACTATTTGTGTTTATTTATGAAGACTAGGTTTGATGAGCAGCGCTCAAGTCGTCATTTGCACAGCTGTCTATACAATCCAGATGGCGGTACGAGCGGGAATTATTTGAACACTCCGACCATCACCGTTGAAAACACTTTATTCAGTAATTTTAATTGTTTTAATAAACAATTTGGCGCCACCCGGGATTAACACACCCCTATAATTATAAACAGGTAAGGTTACTGCCGTGTTATACTGGTGATTACCGCAACGCTACAGACATCGTTAGCAGCAACCATTGATGTAACGACCCCAGAGCGAGACGAATGCACTAACACTTTACACACATATAAAACTGGTTCACATTTTACAGATACGCACCAGTCTATTCGTTACAATATGAGTAATAGTATAAGTATAGGAAATAAGAAAAAATGTTGAAATAAGAATAGTCAAGTAAAGAAGTTTATAATCGATAATCAACCAATGTGTGCTAATAATTAATATTGTTCAGCTAGATACAGCATTATGTTCATTTCAATCAAATAATTATGTTCAGAAGAGAAATTAAGGATAGTTAAATAAATATTAAGAAAAAAGTTAAAAGTCGGATCTGCAACGTTAGCAAACGATGCCTGTAAACAATGCATTATTTAGAATAGGCTATTATTAAAATAGAAATTGTTAATGAAAAATATAACCAAACTGGCATCAAGTCATGTCAAAATAACGAGAAAGAAACAAGCTATACAATGCTAATAGTAGAACCTAATTTGTACTTAAAATAACTGAGATATAAACGTTAGCATCATAAATTTTGTGAATTTTGAATAAATACAAGAAATAATATTAACAACGAAAGTGACGCGTTGAATACAATTATGCAATGGCTAAAAATAGAATGACATCATCATGACATTTTCAACCAATCAGGAAGTACCTTACAAAGCAGTTAACACAGCCTAGCAGGGATCTAAGAAAAGTATATATACAAACGCATGAGTAAACAAAACACCTTTTTGTCAATTTCCACTCAACCAGCAACAACGACTCCAGACCAAATTATCATCAAAATTTATTAATCAACAAGTGAAGAAGTTTAAATATAGTAAAGTGCATCGAAACCAGTAGTGATATCTTTACCAGAAGTGTGATTTAAAAGAACGAGGTTAGGTGCAATACCTAACCAAGTAATTAAATATTCAAGAAGAAATATAATCGTTCATATGCGTAAACAATGCAGTGAAATCACGATCAGTGTACCAGATCGTGAAGTGTGTTAATAAATAATCCATGAGATTATGATTCACGGAGTACTGTGCCATATATTTACATTGTTTATCAGTAAGATGTTAGTGGTATAAAACATAATAAACCTGTACACTAACGCAAAAACAATAATACCATAAGTACTAAGCACTGTCTTTATTTTATTTAGAGGAATTATACTATTTCGAACCTAAGAATTCATGTATTAGCATTACCGTAATTAACCTCAAACTTGTCAAGAGTAAACGAACTTTTCGTCAATAGATTTAAATGATTAAAGGTGTCTAACCTATTAATTTCAATTATTATAACAGCTTGTATCACTAGGTATTGGCGTTTTATCCTATAATTTAAAAGAAACCACCCTTGAGGTATGAAATATTTGTAAACAATTAATCGATTATTATTAGAGTTATCATTGCAAACCCACTGGGTTAAAATCGTTAAAAGCCGGATGATTTGTAATCCGTTAGCATTATTAATTTGAATGTATTAAATTGAAACAAGTAAATAGTGAGCAATAAACAAATGAATTGTGAACTAACAAGCATTGTCAGTAATTATTTAAACAGTGATTAATTCTTTTTTACTAATTAAACGAGTTGTGAATTCAAAGCAAGCAACCAGTTAAGTTGGCTATTTGGACGAGTGAACCGCCAACAATTAAAGTCAAATAAATAGGTAGGAAGGAAATTAAGTCATGATATTATTTTAATCACTCAATCAACAAATAATTTAAAATTCAGTCAAAATAAATTATTTTTATGGAATATTAACACGAAATTCCATATGGCACCCAGGTAAAATTCAAATGTGCTCACTTAATAACAAACAGTGCAGACATACTGTTTTCTGAAAACTTAACAGTTTACAGACAAACTGAGACCAACTGAACTTCCAGTATGACACTAAAGGTACATGAAGGTTTGAATTATTTAAATAACTTTGTCAAAACTACACATTAACATACACAGACGATATAATTCAACGGAAGTGCTGATGAACTTCGAGAGGTCTTCAAAGCGTTTACATTCAACTAACAGGGATTACAGCCATTAATTAATCAAATATAATTAAAAATTAATTAAACAAGAACATCATAACTGAATCAAACCAATTAAATTAAATCAAGTGAACTGAATTAAATAAAAAAGTAAAAAATTATTTAACGAAACAGTGTTAAATTCAAGGTCGAGCAAAGTGAGATTAAAAATAAATTTTAAAAGAGATACGTACAGATTAAATTGTATTAATACTGATTGCTAAATGGCACCTGTTGCCTATTTATAGTCCGCAGATGTCCCATAATATGCACCCTTAACAAGCACTCAAAAACTGTAGAGTGTGTTTGATGTGGTCTTTATGAAACACGCACCAGCTGGGCTAAGCGAGATACTTGTAGAGTGTTCTCCACAGTACAGTATTAACAATTGGAATACACATATTCACTTCTTTCGTTTATACATAATATTTTATAAACCTTACTGAATTTTTAAAAGTAATTATTGAACGCTTCCTAATTAATGCATCAGATTTATCTCAGAATTAAACATGACTGTATACAGGAGTACAAAATACATGGACAAAAAATTTACAGGCATTGCACAAATGCAATGCACAGAGAAGGGTATAACGCTAAAAAAAAAAAAAAACTATCTGTCCGCGCTTGAAATGACATTGATGTATGGAGAGAAACTAGGACAGGAAGTTCGTACAAAAGGGTACAAATTCTTCAACGTCGACATGCATGTATATGGACGTATCATAAATCTAACAAGCAGCTGGACACTAAGGGTTTGTTCTGGCTTAAAGGCATATAAAAACGGCAGGAAGATTTATGATTCTGAGATCGGACATACCACGGCAGAGGTGGCTGAACCAAGAGTAAGAAATAAAGACGGAACGGACTTGACCTATCAGAAAACAGCTTTGGAGCCAGGCGGGTTTCCAGGAGTGAAATCCCTAGAATAAGAGAAACAAGGACCAATTAAAACTGAGCAAAGTGAAAATTAGGAAACTAGTGGGGAATTATGTGTATTGAATATATACAATTAACTGTGGCGCAATCAGGGAGTCTGTGGTAAACTTTCGGGGAGTCTATGGTAAATTTTCGGAGAGTCCACGTTAAAAGTTCAGAGAGTTTTACTAAAACTTTCCGTAGAGTCAACATGAGTAAATAGTTTGTGTAACGTAGTTAAATATCGAAAGAGTGAGAACTAGAGTTTTATTAGTTTGTAACTCATAAAAACAAAAATTGGATCGTATCATGTGTTACTAACGATATAAACTATTGAAACAGAACAAGTCGTTTGCGAAATGTAAATTAACGTAACGAGAGTAACCGTTGTAAACCAGTGAACAGTACTTACACTAAAGAAAATATCGGATGAAGGCGGATATACTTAGCTAGAGTGAAGTGATTAAAGTGTTAACGAATCAATCACTACGAGAGCGAACCACACTATGATTCATCCAAATAATCCTGTATTCAAAGAAGCCGGGAGAGAATCTACATCTACTAAGCGGACCTAAGGAGCCGGAGATGACATCACTGTACATCAGCCCACCGTAGACAGGAATATGCATACCAACAGTAAAAATTTTATGTACTAATACTATTTTACGATACACCTGTCTGTCCTTCTAAAAGAACTTACGTATGAATTACACATTAAAACTTAAAGTCATATGATTAGAATATAAAAGCAAACTACTTATTTATATATATATATATCCATCATTTTCTATATAAGTAACTCGATGTTTCTTGCAGTAATTATATAATTTGTGATGATTTGTTCAATTTGTTTCTTCTGCAAGTAGATAAAATTGTATATTCTTTTTATTTATTTATCTACTTGCAGAAGAAACAAATTGAACAAATCATCACAAATTATATATATATATATATATATAGTAACGTACTGCTTTTTGATATAGGAGAGTTATATTATATGCCCTACGTTGTTATGCGCTAATCTGTAATGTAGCGGTTTGTGTAGAGGTATTAGCGAAAACTTTGTATGTGGCTTATTGGGTGTTCGTCTTATTTAATTAAGCTCCCAATGTTGTTATGCGCCAATCTTGTAACGTCGCGGTTTGAGATATTAAAGTTTCCGCCTCTCCGCAGTCGCCACTTATGAATTATAATAACTGACGTTTTAAAAAATAAATAAAGGATTTTTTAATGTTACTCAATCTAAACAGAAATCGAGAGTATGTGATTTGGGGTCAAGGAGGGAAGTTGTTCAGCCTTATGAGCAAGAGAGAGTAAGTACCAATTATTTACACTCGGTTTAGACGATTTCTGATTTTTCAAATTGTTCGCTGTGATTTAAATCAGCTGATGGTGAGACAAGTTTCTACGCCTAGTTCAACCAGCCTACACTATAGCAAAATCTGATCCGATGTGTTGATCTCTTCTGTTTTTGTGCTGAAATCTATTACAACTACCCACTACAAAAATTATAACACACTTTATTATTCAATATCATTTTTCAATAATATTATTTATTTATATTATTGGTTTTTGTTTCCTGCCACCAAAATACAAGTATCACAATTGATCTTTCCTTACATAAAACATAATATCGACTTCATCGAGTAAACATGGAATTGTCTAAAGAAAAAAACATATATGGTTTTGTTTACCAAATTTTACACTATTTTCAAAACATCAATTAATATATAATTCTTAATAATTCCCCAGGGTTAAGGGTAAGTTCTTTTTGTTATGAGATGGTCAGAAATGGATAATTACTAAGCTTTACAAATACCGAAAAAATATTAAATAAATTTGTTTATTTTTTGTTTAGTATGTAGTTCCAGGAATGTCCGTAAGAGAGCAGCATGCGTTTGTTTACTTTAAAAATGTGATTAAATTTGACTAGTTTCGTGTTCTATACCAACATTCGGAATGCGTTTTCTTCGTTAACTATTACACGAAATGTTTATATTACCTCTCTTCGTATGGTTCTTACTGGAATGAAACTTTTTCTCTGGTGAGGTCCGTCTTGAGTTATAATTTCATTGCCGTCTGGCTCATATTCTATCGTCAACTTGAACTATGGCGAAACTAGGTTGAATCATCAGAAGGTTTTCTTTCACTGTTTTTTAAGGAGTATAACCATTTAATTTTGATAAATAATGGATGATTATATAGTGGTCATGTTGCTTGTTAATTTTGTACTAATTTTCACTCCTCCAAAGTTCCAGAAAGGTTATTTTATTAGAATTGTAGTAGCATCATTTTGTCAACTCTATGGTTTTATTCCAAATTTATTATTATTAACAATACTTGTTATTTCCGTCACTCTTAGTAACCCATAGTATTTTTATTATACAGGCAGTTTGTAATTATTATAAATTTATATTTTATTTACCGAAAAATAATTCTTTTCCATTCCGGTTTCTTTATCAATTTGGTTTACATAATAAGTTTTTGTTCATTTTCTTATGACCTTGTATATAAGTATTTGATAATTTTATTATCTTTAAATAAATTTATATATTATTTATTAGTTTTTCATAGTATTCCTACACTGCACTACTTCCTCCTGCCATTTCCCTCATATAGTATTATTTTAATTTTTTATTATCCTTTGACATTTAAACTTTTTATGTTTTTTAAAACGAACCCTGGGTTATCTTATATTCTAACACAAATATTTAAAAAATATAAAATTAACTTAGGTATTACAATTGGTTGGCTACACAATATAAATATTACAATAAATAAATAAAATACAGAATCAATTAGTAGCATTATAGTCTACTCTCATAGTTTTATAATTCCCAAACCTACAGCACAAATTCTGTAAGAAGTTCATTCACTTTCACTTTTACCTCCATGGGTACACTATAACTCACTTTGCACCGTATATCACGCGAATTGTTTATCATGTTTAGTGATATACTTTAATTTAGAGCTAGTTATAGGTTACTCATTTCTGACCTTTATGTTCTTACATGATTTAATTTATTGGGACCGGGTTATGTAACGTTACATAAAGCCCCCCCACTAGAACAAATTTATTTTGGTTTACTCATTTATTAAAATAAATTGTTGATCGTTTCAATTCTCCTAATAGTCTTGGCTTTATCTTCATAATAGTGTTTCATTTCAAACTGGTTATAAACTCTGGTAATTCAGACTGGTGGTAATTGCTGTTTTCTTACTCAACTCTCTCTCTCTTGGAGGCAAATTCATCAATTATTTATTTCTCTGGGTAGTGGCACTTCCACATTTTATTTGATAAGGACTGGTCACACTAATTATATTAAACTTGTTTTAACACTCGTTTCTATTTACTTCTATAAATTATCTTTATCAATTAAGCTTCGGTCTGCTATCTTCCTTCTATTTTCTTCATCTATACGTCTGGAATCTAATATCACTCTTTTCAGCTATTTTATAATTATTATCCCTTAAATATTCAATTTCCCTAACATTTTTCCCTATCTTGTGCAGTGGTACCAGTCGGGTGGCCACTCTGGGTCCATAACTCCGCTGTCCATCCTTACACCTTCTGAGACCAGGGGAACATCATCCCTGCTCATAAAAATTATTGCCGGAACATTTCTACGGTCAATACATAAAAAATAAAAAACTTATAAGTAGTAGTCAATTAGCGACTAGTACTAAACACTTTTGGGATTCTTCATACTGTAGCTGTTTGCATTTATTTATATATTTCTTCTTCTCCTTGATTCCTTCTTCTTTTCCATTAACTAATAGCATATAACATTATTGATAGGTCTTTATGTTAAAATTCTTTTGACTTTACTTCTTGTGACATATTTCTCCGTATCATTTCTTCTTATCTAATCTTCAATTCCGAGAAATTCTAATTATTGTATTAATTATCATCCTTCTTCAGTTTCATTGGAGTCATTACATTATTCTTTATTCTTCTTATCTGAGCACATTACCATCAATTGTTTTTGTTCATTTAATTTTTCTTCTGTTTGTTACCATTAAAAATATTACTTTTTCCTGTTATTTCATTTTAAATCAATTCTTTATAATCTTATTCACTAATCAGTTCTTATTTTTTTTTTAAATTAAATGGTTTCAAAATAACTTGAGTAAGATGTTCTTACATGCTTTTAGAATTTTGGGGTTTTTATTCTCTTTATTTTAAATTATATTGTTCCGAAATAATTATTGAGTAAGTTGTTCTTACAGTTTCTTTAGAATTTTGGGTTTTAGTCCCTTCACTTTAAATTATATGATTTCAAAATAACTTGAGTAAGATGTCCTTACATAGTTTTTATTAAATCGTCTTGTTCCTAGATAAATTGTTGAGTAAGTTGTTCTTACATTTTTCGGAATTTTGGGGTTTTAGTCTCTTCACTTTAAATTATATGGTTTCAAAATAACTTGAGTAAGATGTCCTTACATGCTTTTAGAATTTTGGGGTATTTATTCTCTTCACTTTAAATTATATGGTTTCAAAATAACTTGAGTAAGATGTCCTTACATGCTTTTAGAATTTTGGGGTTTTATCCGCTATTCAATGGGTTGCTGGGTCGGTTTTCAGAATTTCAGTCCCCTTTTCTGGTTTGTGATCACATAGGTCAACCATGGTCCATTAACTCAGTTATTTCTCTTCCTCGGATTACTGGGGTGTTCGGAATTACTTCTCTCCTCGATAATCTCCTTATCATCCGGCTCTCCCACTTTGCTGCTACGAAACCTTTAATTAAGTATCGGTCTCCCGTCATAGTTCGTTCCTTTTTAACTAACAAGTATTGTACCTCCTCTAACATAACATAGTTGCTCATATTTAATCTCATTTCATTCCCTTTTACCTCTGGATTATTTGCCAAATATTTGAACGTTATATTCCGTCTTGAAGATATGACTGATATTGTCTGATACACTTCAATCATCGACCTATTTAATTGAGATCTAAACTTAATTAACTCCCTTTGTTCATTAATTGGAAGGTTAAATATATTAATTAATCCATCTGTAATCATCTCCCATTCTTCCTTGGTATTTATTATTCTCTTTCTACATGTTTTTATTATTTTCTTGGTCTTCTTTTCCACGGTTTGAACATCCTTTTTGTTGTGGCTATTTTTATTTTCAGATTGTATTACACCTTGGTATTCTGTAATTTCTATTTCCTTCCTCCTCTCTTCTGTATTCAGACTTACTTTAATACCTTCTGAAGTGCTGTCTGATGTTTCATCCAAATTCTTGACACTATGGTCCATTTGTTTATTAATCTCCTCCTTGTATGTATCTGCTTTTTGGATACGCGTATTAACATTTTCAAACTTCTCTCCGTAAGTTTCCCATATCTCCTTATTGAACTTCTCCATCTTACCCTCAAATTGTTTTAAATTTTCTTCGTTTATTTTCTCAATTTGTTTTAAACTATCCCTCAAAGTTTCATTTTGCTTCCTAGAGTTCTCTTCCTGTTTCTTAAAATTCTCATCTATTTTGTCAAATTTTTCGCTCAAGGTTTCATTTTGTTTCCTTGAGTTCTCATCTATTTTATCAAATTTCTCGCTCAAGGTTTCATTTTGTTTCCTTGAGTTCTCCTCTATTTTATCAAATTTTTCCTCCTGTCTTCTAAAATTTTCTTTATTTTCCTCATTGGTTCGCTTATTATCTTCCTGGATCTTGTTATTCCCTTCCATTATAATTCTTAACATCTCCTGTATGCTTATATCTTCTTTTTGGTTGGATTTATCTTGTTGATCCCCTTGGGCATCCTCTTCAACTTTTCCTTGTCCGTATGTGTGATTACTTCGGTTTCTTCTTTATCACCCATTGGTTGTTCCATTTCGCTGTCCGTGACTACTCTATTTCTTGTTCCTGTCCACCTTCTTCAATCTCCTTTTCTTCTGCCCTCTTCTTCGATTTGCCTCGAGTATTATGCATTTCTTGTTTTCTCATAACTGCCGACGACAATTAGATTTTTTGGTATATATTTTTATTAAAAATATCAAAATTCTTTTCTAATTACAGCCCTTTTACGTTGAGCGCCAATCTTGTAACATACTGCTTTTTGATATAGGAGAGTTATATTATATGCCCTACGTTGTTATGCGCTAATCTGTAACGTAGCAGTTTGTGTAGAGGTATTAGCGAAAACTTTGTATGTGGCTTATTGGGTGTTCGTCTTATTTAATTAAGCTCCCAATGTTGTTATGCGCCAATCTTGTAATGTCGCGGTTTGAGATATTAAAGTTTCCGCCTCTCCGCAGTTGCCACTTATGAATTATAATAACTGACGTTTTAAAAAATAAATAAAGGATTTTTTAATGTTACTCAATCTAAACAGAAATCGAGAGTGTGTGATTTGGGGTCAAGGAGGGAAGTTGTTCAGCCTTATGAGGAAGAGAGAGTAAGTACCAATTATTTACACTCGGTTTAGACGATTTCTGATTTTTCAAATTGTTCGCTGTGATTTAAATCAGCTGATGGTGAGACAAGTTTCTACACCTAGTTCAACCAGCCTACACTATAGCAAAATCTGATCCGATGTGTTGATCTCTTCTGTTTTTGTGCTGAAATCTATTACAACTACCCACTACAAAAATTATAACACACTTTATTATTCAATATCATTTTTCAATAATATTATTTATTTATATTATTGGTTTTTGTTTCCTGCCACCAAAATACAAGTATCACAATTGATCTTTCCTTACATAAAACATAATATCGACTTCATCGAGTAAACATGGAATTGTCTAAAGAAAAAAACATATATGGTTTTGTTTACCAAATTTTACACTATTTTCAAAACATCAATTAATATATAATTCTTAATAATTCCCCAGGGTTAAGGGTAAGTTCTTTTTGTTATGAGATGGTCAGAAATGGATAATTACTAAGCTTTACAAATACCGAAAAAATATTAAATAAATTTGTTTATTTTGTTTAGTATGTAGTTCCAGGAATGTCCGTAAGAGAGCAGCGTGCGTTTGTTTACTTTAAAAACATGTGATTAAATTTGACTAGTTTCGTGTTCTATACCAACATTCGGAATGCGTTTTCTTCGTTAACTATTAAACGAAATGTTTATATTACCTCTCTTCGTATGGTTCTTACTGGAATGAAGCTTTTTCTCTGGTGAGGTCCGTCTTGAGTTATAATTTCATTGCCGTCTGGCTCATATTCTATCGTCAACTTGAACTATGGCGAAACTAGGTTGAATCATCAGAAGGTTTTCTTTCACTGTTTTTTAAGGAGTATAACCATTTAATTTTGATAAATAATGGATGATTATATAGTGGTCATGTTGCTTGTTAATTTTGTACTAATTTTCACTCCTCCAAAGTTCCAGAAAGGTTATTTTATTAGAATTGTAGTAGCATCATTTTGTCAACTCTATGGTTTTATTCCAAATTTATTATTATTAACAATACTTGTTATTTCCGTCACTCTTAGTAACCCATAGTATTTTTATTATACAGGCAGTTTGTAATTATTATAAATTTATATTTTATTTACCGAAAAATAATTCTTTTCCATTCCGGTTTCTTTATCAATTTGGTTTACATAATAAGTTTTTGTTCATTTTCTTATGACCTTGTATATAAGTATTTGATAATTTTATTATCTTTAAATAAATTTATATATTATTTATTAGTTTTTCATAGTATTCCTACACTGCACTACTTCCTCCTGCCATTTCCCTCATATAGTATTATTTTAATTTTTTATTATCCTTTGACATTTAAACTTTTTATGTTTTTTAAAACGAACCCTGGGTTATCTTATATTCTAACACAAATATTTAAAAAATATAAAATTAACTTAGGTATTACAATTGGTTGGCTACACAATATAAATATTACAATAAATAAATAAAATACAGAATCAATTAGTAGCATTATAGTCTACTCTCATAGTTTTATAATTCCCAAACCTACAGCACAAATTCTGTAAGAAGTTCATTCACTTTCACTTTTACCTCCATGGGTACACTATAACTCACTTTGCACCGTATATCACGCGAATTGTTTATCATGTTTAGTGATATACTTTAATTTAGAGCTAGTTATAGGTTACTCATTTCTGACCTTTATGTTCTTACATGATTTAATTTATTGGGACCGGGTTATGTAACGTTACATAAAGCCCCCCCACTAGAACAAATTTATTTTGGTTTACTCATTTATTAAAATAAATTGTTGATCGTTTCAATTCTCCTAATAGTCTTGGCTTTATCTTCATAATAGTGTTTCATTTCAAACTGGTTATAAACTCTGGTAATTCAGACTGGTGGTAATTGCTGTTTTCTTACTCAACTCTCTCTCTCTTGGAGGCAAATTCATCAATTATTTATTTCTCTGGGTAGTGGCACTTCCACATTGTATTTGATAAGGACTGGTCACACTAATTATATTAAACTTGTTTTAACACTCGTTTCTATTTACTTCTATAAATTATCTTTATCAATTAAGCTTCGGTCTGCTATCTTCCTTCTATTTTCTTCATCTATACGTCTGGAATCTAATATCACTCTTTTCAGCTATTTTATAATTATTATCCCTTAAATATTCAATTTCCCTAACATTTTTCCCTATCTTGTGCAGTGGTACCAGTCGGGTGGCCACTCTGGGTCCATAACTCCGCTGTCCATCCTTACACCTTCTGAGACCAGGGGAACATCATCCCTGCTCATAAAAATTATTGCCGGAACATTTCTACGGTCAATACATAAAAAATAAAAAACTTATAAGTAGTAGTCAATTAGCGACTAGTACTAAACACTTTTGGGATTCTTCATACTGTAGCTGTTTGCATTTATTTATATATTTCTTCTTCTCCTTGATTCCTTCTTCTTTTCCATTAACTAATAGCATATAACATTATTGATAGGTCTTTATGTTAAAATTCTTTTGACTTTACTTCTTGTGACATATTTCTCCGTATATTTCTTCTTATCTAATCTTCAATTCCGAGAAATTCTAATTATTGTATTAATTACCATCCTTCTTCAGTTTCATTGGAGTCATTACATTATTCTTTATTCTTCTTATCTGAGCACATTACCATCAATTGTTTTTGTTCATTTAATTTTTTTTCTGTTTGTTACCATTAAAAATATTACTTTTTCCTGTTATTTCATTTTAAATCAATTCTTTTTTGTAATCTTATTCACTAATCAGTTCTTATTTTTTTGTTAAATTAAATGGTTTCAAAATAACTTGAGTAAGATGTTCTTACATGCTTTTAGAATTTTGGGGTTTTTATTCTCTTTATTTTAAATTATATTGTTCCGAAATAATTATTGAGTAAGTTGTTCTTACAGTTTCTTTAGAATTTTGGGTTTTAGTCCCTTCACTTTAAATTATATGATTTCAAAATAACTTGAGTAAGATGTCCTTACATAGTTTTTATTAAATCGTCTTGTTCCTAGATAAATTGTTGAGTAAGTTGTTCTTACATTTTTCGGAATTTTGGGGTTTTAGTCTCTTCACTTTAAATTATATGGTTTCAAAATAACTTGAGTAAGATGTCCTTACATGCTTTTAGAATTTTGGGGTATTTATTCTCTTCACTTTAAATTATATGGTTTCAAAATAACTTGAGTAAGATGTCCTTACATGCTTTTAGAATTTTGGGGTTTTAGTCTCTTCATTCTAAATTATATGGTTTCAAAATAACTTGAGTAAGATGTCCTTACATGCTTTTAGAATTTTGGGGTTTTATCCGCTATTCAATGGGTTGCTGGGTCGGTTTTCAGAATTTCAGTCCCCTTTTCTGGTTTGTGATCACATAGGTTAACCATGGTCCATTAACTCAGTTATTCCTCTTCCTCGGATTACTGGGGTGTTCGGAATTACTTCTCTCCTCGATAATCTCCTTATCATCTGGCTCTCCCACTTTGCTGCTACGAAACCTTTAATTAAGTATCGGTCTCCCGTCATAGTTCGTTCCTTTTTAACTAACAAGTATTGTACCTCCTCTAACATAACATAGTTGCTCATATTTAATCTCATTTCATTCCCTTTTACCTCTGGATTATTTGCCAAATATTTGAACGTTATATTCCGTCTTGAAGATATGACTGATATTGTCTGATACACTTCAATCATCGACCTATTTAATTGAGATCTAAACTTAATTAACTCCCTTTGTTCATTAATTGGAAGGTTAAATATATTAATTAATCCATCTGTAATCATCTGCCATTCTTCCTTGGTATTTATTATTCTCTTTCTACATGTTTTTATTATTTTCTTGGTCTTCTTTTCCACGGTTTGAACATCCTTTTTGTTGTGGCTATTTTTATTTTCAGATGGCATTACACCTTGGTATTCTGTAATTTCTATTTCCTTCCTCCTCTCTTCTGTATTCAGACTTACTTTAATACCTTCTGAAGTGCTGTCTGATGTTTCATCCAAATTCTTGACACTATGGTCCATTTGTTTATTAATCTCCTCCTTGTATGTATCTGCTTTTTGGATACGCGTATTAACATTTTCAAACTTCTCTCCGAAAGTTTCCCATATCTCCTTATTGAACTTCTCCATCTTACCCTCAAATTGTTTTAAATTTTCTTCGTTTATTTTCTCAATTTGTTTTAAACTATCCCTCAAAGTTTCATTTTGCTTCCTAGAGTTCTCTTCCTGTTGCTTAGAATTCTCATCTATTTTGTCAAATTTTTCGCTCAAGGTTTCATTTTGTTTCCTTGAGTTCTCATCTATTTTATCAAATTTCTCGCTCAAGGTTTCATTTTGTTTCCTTGAGTTCTCCTCTATTTTATCAAATTTTTCCTCCTGTCTCCTAAAATTTTCTTTATTTTCCTCAATGGTTCGCTTATTATCTTCCTGGATCTTGTTATTCCCTTCCATTATAATTCTTAACATCTCCTGTATGCTTATATCTTCTTTTTGGTTGGATTTATCTGGTTGATCCCCTTGGGCATCCTCTTCAACTTTTCCTTGTCCGTATCTGTGATTACTTCGGTTTCTTCTTTATCACCCATTGGTTGTTCCATTTCGCTGTCCGTGACTACTCTATTTCTTGTTCCTGTCCACCTTCTTCAATCTCCTTTTCTTCTGCCCTCTTCTTCGATTTGCCTCGAGTATTATGCATTTCTTGTTTTCTCATAACTGCCGACGATAATTAGATTTTTTGGTATATATTTTTATTAAAAATATCAAAATTCTTTTCTAATTACAGCCCTTTTACGTTGAGCGCCAATCTTGTAACATACTGCTTTTTGATATAGGAGAGTTATATTATATGCCCTACGTTGTTATGCGCTAATCTGTAACGTAGCGGTTTGTGTAGAGGTATTAGCAAAAACTTTGTATGTGGCTTATTGGGTGTTCGTCTTATTTAATTAAGCTCCCAATGTTGTTATGCGCCAATCTTGTAACGTCGCGGTTTGAGATATTAAAGTTTCCGCCTCTCCGCAGTCGCCACTTATGAATTATAATAACTGACGTTTTAAAAAATAAATAAAGGATTTTTTAATGTTACTCAATCTAAACAGAAATCGAGAGTGTGTGATTTGGGGTCAAGGAGGGAAGTTGTTCAGCCTTATGAGGAAGAGAGAGTAAGTACCAATTATTTACACTCGGTTTAGACGATTTCTGATTTTTCAAATTGTTCGCTGTGATTTAAATCAGCTGATGGTGAGACAAGTTTCTACACCTAGTTCAACCAGCCTACACTATAGCAAAATCTGATCCGATGTGTTGATCTCTTCTGTTTTTGTGCTGAAATCTATTACAACTACCCACTACAAAAATTATAACACACTTTATTATTCAATATCATTTTTCAATAATATTATTTATTTATATTATTGGTTTTTGTTTCCTGCCACCAAAATACAAGTATCACAATTGATCTTTCCTTACATAAAACATAATATCGACTTCATCGAGTAAACATGGAATTGTCTAAAGAAAAAAACATATATGGTTTTGTTTACCAAATTTTACACTATTTTCAAAACATCAATTAATATATAATTCTTAATAATTCCCCAGGGTTAAGGGTAAGTTCTTTTTGTTATGAGATGGTCAGAAATGGATAATTACTAAGCTTTACAAATACCGAAAAAATATTAAATAAATTTGTTTATTTTGTTTAGTATGTAGTTCCAGGAATGTCCGTAAGAGAGCAGCGTGCGTTTGTTTACTTTAAAAACATGTGATTAAATTTGACTAGTTTCGTGTTCTATACCAACATTCGGAATGCGTTTTCTTTGTTACTATTAAACGAAATGTTTATATTACCTCGCTCCGTATGGTTCTTACTGGAATGAAGCTTTTTCGCTGGTGAGGTCCGTCTTGCGTTATAATTTCCTTACCGTATGGTGCATTTTTCGATCGTCAACTCGGACTATGGCGGAACCAGGTTGAATCATCAGAAGGTTTTCTTTCACTGTTTAGTAAGGAGGATAACCATTTAATTTTGATAAATCATGGATGATTATACAGTGGTCATGTTGCTTGTTAATTTAGTATTAATTTTCACTCCTCCAAAGTTCCAAAAAGGTTATTTTTATTATAATTGTAGTAGCATCATTTCTTCAACTCTATGGTTTTTCCAAAAATTATTATTCTTAACAATACTTGTTATTTCCGTCACTCTTAGTAACCCATAGTATTTTTATTATACAGGCAGTTTGTAATTATTATAAATTTATATTTTATTTACCGAAAAATAATTCTTTTCCATTCCGGTTTCTTTATTAATTTGTTTTACATAATAAGTTTGTGTTCATTTTCTTATGACCTTGTATATAAATATTTGATAATTTTATTATCTTTAAATAAACTTATATATATTTTTGTTATTAGTCTCTCATAGTATTCCTACACTGCACTACTTCCTGCTGCCATCTCCCTCATAGTATTATTTTAATTTTTTATTATCCTTTGATATTTTAAAAGTTTTTATGTTTTTTAAAACTAACCCTGGGTTATCCTAATATTATAACACAAATATTTAAACAAATATAACATTAACTTATGTATAACAATTGGTTGTCCATACAATATAAATATTACAATAAATAAATAAAAATACAAAATCAGTTAATAGTATTATAGCCTACTCTCATAGTTTTATAATTTCCAAACCTACAGCACAGTTCTGTAATAAGTTACCTTCACTTTTATTTTTTACCTCAATGGGTACACTATAACTCACTTTGCACCGTATATCACTCGAATTGTTTATCATTTTTAATGATATACTTTAATTTAGAGCTAGTTATAGGTTACCCATTTCTGACCTTTATGTTCTTACATGATTTAATTTATTGGGACCGGGTTATGTAACGTTAGAATATTGTAGCATGACAGAAAATCCATCTTATTATAAGTCAAAAAATAAGCAAGAATAGAATAAAAAACTGAACTGACAAAAAAGAAAAGTACCATAATAATTAAACAAGAACAAAAGTAAACTGAAATCATAAATTCAAAGAAGTCAAATTCATTAACACCAACTTAAGTGATAGTCCAACTTATATAATAAATATACCCAGGTAGAATAGGAGCAGTTAAGAAAAAACCACATATAAACAAAACCACCGAATAAAGAAATAACTAGAAAAAAAAACAGTACCAAATAAAAAATAAAAACCCCAAAAAGGGTATAACATAGGAAAGGTACAATACAGTAGAATAAAAACTATGTAAATTAAATATAAGTAAAAATATTAGATATATGATGGAAGGTGTACAAAGATAATTTTTTTTGAGTGTGAAAAAGTGACTAACAATAATCCCATGTAAGTGATGTTCCTTATTCCCCAATGACTAGATAAACTGACTAGAAATCAGATTTGGGAATATAGTGAATAATGAGGGAAACCAGGATAAATCCCTAAATTAAAACAAAAACAGCAAAGGACTGAATAAAAATTAATTTTAAGAAAATATTTAAATAAAAATAGATTTGTTGTTGTGTTAGCAGTTCATTGAACTCATAGCTTTGAATGCTTGAGATTGGATTTATTTTTCAATTGATATCTTTTATTATGTTTTAATGGTATCAGTTAATCAAAAACCATATTGTAATTGAGTAATATTGTAATTTAGTTGATCAGATTTTATTAGAATTGTATGTCAGAAAGGGTATTAGCAAGCTGAAAGAATAATAAACTTTGTAAATGAACTAACATAAAAATATAGGCCAAATTGTAAATCTCAACATTATAAATTAAAAGTAAATAAGAATGAAACTAATTAAATGAATGAAATTAGTTGAATGTAAATCAATAACCATTTATAATAAATGTAACAACACTTGGTGAAAAGAATGAAGGAATGTATAGGATATTATTAGGAAAAATGAAAGTGTAATGACACTGGAGTCTAAAGAAAAGCCTAAATTGAAGATAGTATTTAAATTAGATAAGTAAATCATAAAATTACTAAGAATTAGAGAAACCAAATAATAAGAATTCAACCAATAATCTTATTTAATACTAATGGGAATATAACATATATTGTAAACCATTTAATGTGAGAGAAGGTAAATTAATTAAGGCCTACAACCAAATATACTGCAAATGTGACTTTTGAGTTAAAAGATACTATAAAATATATCATGTATTGTCTTAAATTATTCAGAATCAAATAAGGAATTTGATTAAGTAATTGGAATTATATAATAATGTATAATAATTATAAACAAAATGTAATTAATAATATAATATAAAATTCAATTCTTTTGTACAAAACCCAAACTTGAGGCTTCAATCAGCTGACTGAAACAATGTAAATTTACTAATAAATCAGCAAGGACCTTTTGTATGATGAAGAAAAAAACTGGGAGTTAATTGTTAAACATTGAGGTGAACACATCAGAACAAGAGAGCTCAAAAAAGATAAAAAATATAATTTGACATGAACTAAACCTATAAAAAAAAAGAAATTTAAAAATAGGATTTATTAACACTAAGGTCAAATAAAGAAATCCAACCATTACATGTAGGAAGATTGGAAATAGTAATCAAGATATCAGAACAATCCAGGCACTAATTCAGAATTTGCCGATGTGAATATTACCATTACAAAACGGTATGAGATATTTGAACAAGGACACTTCTACACACTTATTGCCGAACCAAACAACGGATCATTAATACGGAATCATCACTCTAAGACGAAGAAAACTGATCACTACTACTATGATGAAGGACACATAAAGAATCAACATTTATTTGAAGGAGAATCGACTGGGAATCTTGGTGTAACTTCGCAGCAAGAAGGCGGCCATCTTGGTTCCTATACCTCGAGCATCAGCTGTGATGACGTCAGCCTAGGCATTGTAAGTATTATACCTTTCAGCATTACCCTTTCTCTGACTTTTGATAACAGTTAAAAGAACCAATGAATAATTAAATGTTAATAGTTTACATCAGATAAACCGAATGCCCTGAGATAGAGTTTTCGAGCTGTGAAACAGTACTTCGACTCAAAGTCGATTAATCACAACAAAGTTAATAAATTCATTTAAACACTCCATTTTTTGAGTTTTATTTCTTTGTGGACATATATTTAGAAGAATTTCAGGTAGAACTTGAAACCTGGACTTCAAGGAAGAAGAGAATAACATCGTAAAGGAGTACGATCACCAAACATCCAAATACCACTAATCGATTATTATATTTCATAAACTATTTAACGCGTGAAACAAATTTTTAATAAACAACCACTGAAAATAAAATAAGCAAGGAATTAATATAATAACGAGGGATAATCTAATAAAAAATAAACTGATAAAAAAAAATTATTTAATTTAAACAACATTTTTACACATTCATAATTATAATTTTTGTAACACCAAGAATACAGGATATGTTACAAAATTGGTGCTCCAACTTAAGGGGCTGAAATTAGGAATTGATAGGCCAAAAGAAATAAAAATAATCTGCCTAATTTCTAATTTTAGCTGGCAACTGTTACAAGCTCAGAAGGGTAATAAAAATGACAAGAGAGCAACATCAAAGAAAAGGGCGGCAGAAGCCGAGAAAGAGATTGATATGGACGACAAAGAGGCAACTCCGGTTGAAGATGTAGAAGGAAGGTTACCTCCGGCTGAACCAACCAAACCTGTGTTGCAGGAGAAACAACCTAAAAACCCCACACCAACGGAGAGCATGAGCTTACAAGACCTGATAAAACTTATAAGGGAGGACAACCAATCCTTAAGTAAGAAGATGGAAGAAAACAGTAAGAAGATGGAAGAAAACAGTAAGAAAATGGATGAGAATAATAGAACAATAAGAGAAGAATTAAGGGAGAACAATCAATCCACAAAAGAAGAATTGAGTAAGAAAATGGATGAGTACAACCAATCCACAAAGGAAGAATTGGGAGAATTAAGTAACAAAATTTAAAATACCAATAGGAAAATAGATGAAAATAGCAAGAAGATGAAGATGGAAGAAAAGATGGGAGAAAACAATAAGAAGATTGAAGAGTAGATGGGGAGAAATTGGAAGAATTGAAAGATGACAACCAAATGTTAAAGGCAGAGTTGAGTAAGAAAATAGATGAGAATAACCAACTATTAAGAGAAGAATTAAGGGAGGTGAACCAGAAAAATATTGACAAGTTAGACGAAAGGATAGAGTTGTTAAAAGAAGAGTTGAACCAGAAGATAAACAATAATAGTGAGTCGGCAAACAAGAAATTACAAGAAGAGACAACTGCAATAAAACAACAAATTACCGAAGCTGACAAGAAGTGGAGTCAGACTAATCAAGAAGTACAGGATTTTAAGGAAGAAGTACACACCAAAATTACTAACATCGAAGAAAACAATCGGAATAAAATGGAAGAAAACCAAAGGGAAACTCAGGAAGAATTGGGAAAGGTACGGAGCCAATTCATGGAAAAGTGTGACGGTATTAAAGTGGCCATGACCAATATAACTGGTCAAGTACGTCAGAACCAGGAAGAGATAGAATTCATTCGGAATCGACCAACTAACATTACTAATATCCCTACTACTGAAAGTCGAGAACGGCTAAATGTTAGACAATATAAAAGGAAAATAATCAAAACACGGGAAGAGTTGGAGATGATGAACAATGGTCTAATTAACGTACTTAATATCCCAATTACCGACGATAAAGAAATCATGAATTTCAAAGATTATAGGAGAAGGTCACAAGAAATTTCAGTAATGACTTACAATAAAACAGTCTGTTACAACTTAAAAAGGACTATAGATAAATGGAATACACTCGAAATAGAAATATATGATAAAATGTCAGTGATATCATTAATCATGGAAGTACCAGTGACATTTGGATTTAGTAAACTATATGATAGAGTGATTGAAATAAGCCTTGAAACAAGTGAAAAAATAACAACCAAAAAAATTAAATACAAGGGAGAAGCGAGAGATGTCACAAGAACAGAAATATTTATGAAGACAATGGTAGTCCGGACAATAAGGGCAACTGAGTTTATGGACCATGGATAAACTAAATACCATACACCATCAAGAAAAGGGACGGATGTTATGATAACCGACTACAGCAAAAGCATGTAAAAGAGAAGGAAAACAATGATAATTAAGAAAAAATAATAGGAATAAAGAATAAAGAAACAAAACCGAGATTTAGGTAAGAATATTATTCGAGAAAACGAACAATACAAATGAAGATATGAGGAACTGAGCGATATTATGAAAATCACCAAAAGATCATCAATACTGGGTTTGGAAGAGCATATAACAGTTAAGAACTGTAATAAGGGAATAAAATATTATAATTATAAAAATTCTAAAAGAAAAGTAAGGTCAACTTACACCAATTATTTACAGGACTTAATTTTGAATTGAAATATATTTTAAAAATTCTAAAAGAAAAGTAAGGTCAACTTACACCAATTATTTATAGGAACTAATTTTGAATTGAAGTATAAATTATAAAAATTCTAATAGAAAAGTAAGATCAACTTACATCAATAATTTACAGGAATTAATTTTGAAGTAAAAATAAATTAACAAAATTCTAAAGGAAAAATAAGAACAACTTACATCAATAATGTGAATAAACTAGTTTTGGAAAGGAAATATTAAAACATTTACAAAATGCAAAAATGGAATAAAGACCACTTAAATAATATAATGTTAATGAAATAATTTGGATGAAAACAAGAGCGAAATAATAATTTTTGCAGAAAAAAAGACTATAATCACTACTTTAATTTTAATAAACTTAATTATAATAAGAACCATTGAAAGAATTACTGTCATAACATAAAACCAGTAGAACAATTAATTAGAACCAAGATGAAAAACAAGAAAAAAAAATATGCTATTAATATTGGTAACCAGAAGAAGATTGTGCGAACAACAGAAGAAATAAAGAGAATTCAGACGGAAAATTTACACACCATAACTAGCAATAAATTATATCAACAGAGCTTCCAACCACGAGAAGAATAAATATATCAGCAGAGCTATAAAACTTAAGAAGAATAAATGAGATAGAAAGTATTAGCAAATCTGAGCAACCACGAAGTGAGGAATCCAAGGGTGTTTTTTATTAGTTGAGAAATAGACTATTTTTTAATAATTTTTATTTAATGACTGTATGTAGATGTATTCCAGCAGTCTTATATTTGAGCAGAGATGATGTTCCTCTGATCTCAAAAAAGTGTAGTATGGCCAACAGAGTATTGTAGCCACAAGTGCCGCTCTGGACTGCCCCAGCTCACGTGTTAGGGAATGAATATCCCATGGATGAAGCACCAAGTAAAAGAAAAAAAAAATATATAGAATAATAATGATATATCTCAGATTACAGTAACTATCTAATAAGAATAAATTCAATGAAAAGAAAAAAAAACTAAAGCTTAACTATGAAGAAGAAGATATAGAAGTGGGTAGGAAGACAAGGAATATAATAAACAATAAATATAATAAGGAATTATTTCATACTGCAATAGAACATTGCAGTAAGGGAAGTGTAGCCAGGACTACATGCTGTTATAACAGGTTATGACATTATAGACATGTTAAAATTTGATTTTTGTCTGAATATGTAAATTAGATGTATGTATTGAAATAAGAATTGGGTAAAAGACTATTATGTATTAAAATGCCCATAAATGTATTTGTGATCATGTCATGTGCGAGTTAAAGGTGCGAGTGCGCGTGTCAGTCGTATTTTTTATGAATAGCTCAAGTATAAATGAACGTACCGAACTGAGATTTGGACAGTGCACGCATTACAAGAAAATAAGCTATTTAATATTGTTAAACAGTGCTAGTATCGTGTGAGTCAAGATTTCCGCATAGGGAAGGTTTATCCATCCGGGATACTCCTATGAGATCGCAAGGACACCTCAAGACGCGGGAAGGTGCATGCTTAAAGCACCAAAAATAAGTAAGATTAAATTAATACCCAATTTGTGGCCTGAGATAAGATTAGACTGATTACCGGTGTGCACGCGTACAAGAGGAGCTCCAGTGAGGCGGGAGAGTGCAGAAAGGAGGAGACGAGAGAGGAGCAGATTGTGGCGATTCATAGGACTGGCAGTAAGACGAATCAACCCACGAAAACAACATCCAAGTAACAAATTGACGTTTCTTTTAAAAATCAGATCAATCTGATTTCAGAGACAATTTTGCAATAAAATAAATATTTTATTAACTACAAACCATATAAAATTGTGTCTTAAAATATACAACCTTGCTCCAGATAACTGACTATGTTGTTCCATTATTACTATGCCTAACATATGTTTTGTCGCAATACATACTAAACGTATGATCCGAATTAATCACTTCTGGAGGAGAGCAATCTGTAGCATGACAGAAAATCCATCTTATTATAAGTCAAAAAATAAGCAAGAATAGAATAAAAAACTAAACTGACAAAAAAGAAAAGTACCATAATAATTAAACAAGAACAAAAGTAAACTGAAATCATAAATTCAAAGAAGTCAAATTCATTAACACCAACTTAAGTGATAGTCCAACTTATATAATAAATATACCCAGGTAGAATAGGAGCAGTTAAGAAAAAACCACATATAAACAAAACCACCGAATAAAGAAATAACTAGAAAAAAAAACAGTACCAAATAAAAAATAAAAACCCCAAAAAGGGTATAACATAGGAAAGGTACAATACAGTAGAATAAAAACTATGTAAATTAAATATAAGTAAAAATATTAGATATATGATGGAAGGTGTACAAAGATAATTTTTTTTGAGTGTGAAAAAGTGACTAACAATAATCCCATGTAAGTGATGTTCCTTATTCCCCAATGACTAGATAAACTGACTAGAAATCAGATTTGGGAATATAGTGAATAATGAGGGAAACCAGGATAAATCCCTAAATTAAAACAAAAACAGCAAAGGACTGAATAAAAATTAATTTTAAGAAAATATTTAAATAAAAATAGATTTGTTGTTGTGTTAGCAGTTCATTGAACTCATAGCTTTGAATGCTTGAGATTGGATTTATTTTTCAATTGATATCTTTTATTATGTTTTAATGGTATCAGTTAATCAAAAACCATATTGTAATTGAGTAATATTGTAATTTAGTTGATCAGATTTTATTAGAATTGTATGTCAGAAAGGGTATTAGCAAGCTGAAAGAATAATAAACTTTGTAAATGAACTAACATAAAAATATAGGCCAAATTGTAAATCTCAACATTATAAATTAAAAGTAAATAAGAATGAAACTAATTAAATGAATGAAATTAGTTGAATGTAAATCAATAACCATTTATAATAAATGTAACAACACTTGGTGAAAAGAATGAAGGAATGTATAGGATATTATTAGGAAAAATGAAAGTGTAATGACACTGGAGTCTAAAGAAAAGCCTAAATTGAAGATAGTATTTAAATTAGATAAGTAAATCATAAAATTACTAAGAATTAGAGAAACCAAATAATAAGAATTCAACCAGTAATCTTATTTAATACTAATGGGAATATAACATATATTGTAAACCATTTAATGTGAGAGAAGGTAAATTAATTAAGGCCTACAACCAAATATACTGCAAATGTGACTTTTGAGTTAAAAGATACTATAAAATATATCATGTATTGTCTTAAATTATTCAGAATCAAATAAGGAATTTGATTAAGTAATTGGAATTATATAATAATGTATAATAATTATAAACAAAATGTAATTAATAATATAATATAAAATTCAATTCTTTTGTACAAAACCCAAACTTGAGGCTTCAATCAGCTGACTGAAACAATGTAAATTTACTAATAAATCAGCAAGGACCTTTTGTATGATGAAGAAAAAAACTGGGAGTTAATTGTTAAACATTGAGGTGAACACATCAGAACAAGAGAGCTCAAAAAAGATAAAAAATATAATTTGACATGAACTAAACCTATAAAAAAAAAGAAATTTAAAAATAGGATTTATTAACACTAAGGTCAAATAAAGAAATCCAACCATTACATGTAGGAAGATTGGAAATAGTAATCAAGATATCAGAACAATCCAGGCACTAATTCAGAATTTGCCGATGTGAATATTACCATTACAAAACGGTATGAGATATTTGAACAAGGACACTTCTACACACTTATTGCCGAACCAAACAACGGATCATTAATACGGAATCATCACTCTAAGACGAAGAAAACTGATCACTACTACTATGATGAAGGACACATAAAGAATCAACATTTATTTGAAGGAGAATCGACTGGGAATCTTGGTGTAACTTCGCAGCAAGAAGGCGGCCATCTTGGTTCCTATACCTCGAGCATCAGCTGTGATGAAGTCAGCCTAGGCATTGTAAGTATTATACCTTTCAGCATTACCCTTTCTCTGACTTTTGATAACAGTTAAAAGAACCAATGAATAATTAAATGTTAATAGTTTACATCAGATAAACCGAATGCCCTGAGATAGAGTTTTCGAGCTGTGAAACAGTACTTCGACTCAAAGTCGATTAATCACAACAAAGTTAATAAATTCATTTAAACACTCCATTTTTTGAGTTTTATTTCTTTGTGGACATATATTTAGAAGAATTTCAGGTAGAACTTGAAACCTGGACTTCAAGGAAGAAGAGAATAACATCGTAAAGGAGTACGATCACCAAACATCCAAATACCACTAATCGATTATTATATTTCATAAACTATTTAACGCGTGAAACAAATTTTTAATAAACAACCACTGAAAATAAAATAAGCAAGGAATTAATATAATAACGAGGGATAATCTAATAAAAAATAAACTGATAAAAAAAAATTATTTAATTTAAACAACATTTTTACACATTCATAATTATAATTTTTGTAACACCAAGAATACAGGATATGTTACAAAATTGGTGCTCCAACTTAAGGGGCTGAAATTAGGAATTGATAGGCCAAAAGAAATAAAAATAATCTGCCTAATTTCTAATTTTAGCTGGCAACTGTTACAAGCTCAGAAGGGTAATAAAAATGACAAGAGAGCAACATCAAAGAAAAGGGCGGCAGAAGCCGAGAAAGAGATTGATATGGACGACAAAGAGGCAACTCCGGTTGAAGATGTAGAAGGAAGGTTACCTCCGGCTGAACCAACCAAACCTGTGTTGCAGGAGAAACAACCTAAAAACCCCACACCAACGGAGAGCATGAGCTTACAAGACCTGATAAAACTTATAAGGGAGGACAACCAATCCTTAAGTAAGAAGATGGAAGAAAACAGTAAGAAGATGGAAGAAAACAGTAAGAAAATGGATGAGAATAATAGAACAATAAGAGAAGAATTAAGGGAGAACAACCAATCCACAAAAGAAGAATTGAGTAAGAAAATGGATGAGTACAACCAATCCACAAAGGAAGAATTGGGAGAATTAAGTAACAAAATTTAAAATACCAATAGGAAAATAGATGAAAATAGCAAGAAGATGAAGATGGAAGAAAAGATGGGAGAAAACAATAAGAAGATTGAAGAGTAGATGGGGAGAAATTGGAAGAATTGAAAGATGACAACCAAATGTTAAAGGCAGAGTTGAGTAAGAAAATAGATGAGAATAACCAACTATTAAGAGAAGAATTAAGGGAGGTGAACCAGAAAAATATTGACAAGTTAGACGAAAGGATAGAGTTGTTAAAAGAAGAGTTGAACCAGAAGATAAACAATAATAGTGAGTCGGCAAACAAGAAATTACAAGAAGAGACAACTGCAATAAAACAACAAATTACCGAAGCTGACAAGAAGTGGAGTCAGACTAATCAAGAAGTACAGGATTTTAAGGAAGAAGTACACACCAAAATTACTAACATCGAAGAAAACAATCGGAATAAAATGGAAGAAAACCAAAGGGAAACTCAGGAAGAATTGGGAAAGGTACGGAGCCAATTCATGGAAAAGTGTGACGGTATTAAAGTGGCCATGACCAATATAACTGGTCAAGTACGTCAGAACCAGGAAGAGATAGAATTCATTCGGAATCGACCAACTAACATTACTAATATCCCTACTACTGAAAGTCGAGAACGGCTAAATGTTAGACAATATAAAAGGAAAATAATCAAAACACGGGAAGAGTTGGAGATGATGAACAATGGTCTAATTAACGTACTTAATATCCCAATTACCGACGATAAAGAAATCATGAATTTCAAAGATTATAGGAGAAGGTCACAAGAAATTTCAGTAATGACTTACAATAAAACAGTCTGTTACAACTTAAAAAGGACTATAGATAAATGGAATACACTCGAAATAGAAATATATGATAAAATGTCAGTGATATCATTAATCATGGAAGTACCAGTGACATTTGGATTTAGTAAACTATATGATAGAGTGATTGAAATAAGCCTTGAAACAAGTGAAAAAATAACAACCAAAAAAATTAAATACAAGGGAGAAGCGAGAGATGTCACAAGAACAGAAATATTTATGAAGACAATGGTAGTCCGGACAATAAGGGCAACTGAGTTTATGGACCATGGATAAACTAAATACCATACACCATCAAGAAAAGGGACGGATGTTATGATAACCGACTACAGCAAAAGCATGTAAAAGAGAAGGAAAACAATGATAATTAAGAAAAAATAATAGGAATAAAGAATAAAGAAACAAAACCGAGATTTAGGTAAGAATATTATTCGAGAAAACGAACAACACAAATGAAGATATGAGGAACTGAGCGATATTATGAAAACCACCAAAAGATCATCAATACTGGGTTTGGAAGAGCATATAACAGTTAAGAACTGTAATAAGGGAATAAAATATTATAATTATAAAAATTCTAAAAGAAAAGTAAGGTCAACTTACACCAATTATTTACAGGACTTAATTTTGAATTGAAATATATTTTAAAAATTCTAAAAGAAAAGTAAGGTCAACTTACACCAATTATTTATAGGAACTAATTTTGAATTGAAGTATAAATTATAAAAATTCTAACAGAAAAGTAAGATCAACTTACATCAATAATTTACAGGAATTAATTTTGAAGTAAAAATAAATTAACAAAATTCTAAAGGAAAAATAAGAACAACTTACATCAATAATGTGAATAAACTAGTTTTGGAAAGGAAATATTAAAACATTTACAAAATGCAAAAATGGAATAAAGACCACTTAAATAATATAATGTTAATGAAATAATTTGGATGAAAACAAGAGCGAAATAATAATTTTTGCAGAAAAAAAGACTATAATCACTACTTTAATTTTAATAAACTTAATTATAATAAGAACCATTGAAAGAATTACTGTCATAACATAAAACCAGTAGAACAATTAATTAGAACCAAGATGAAAAACAAGAAAAAAAAATATGCTATTAATATTGGTAACCAGAAGAAGATTGTGCGAACAACAGAAGAAATAAAGAGAATTCAGACGGAAAATTTACACACCATAACTAGCAATAAATTATATCAACAGAGCTTCCAACCACGAGAAGAATAAATATATCAGCAGAGCTATAAAACTTAAGAAGAATAAATGAGATAGAAAGTATTAGCAAATCTGAGCAACCACGAAGTGAGGAATCCAAGGGTGTTTTTTATTAGTCGAGAAATAGACTATTTTTTAATAATTTTTATTTAATGACTGTATGTAGATGTATTCCAGCAGTCTTATATTTGAGCAGAGATGATGTTCCTCTGATCTCAAAAAAGTGTAGTATGGCCAACAGAGTATTGTAGCCACAAGTGCCGCTCTGGACTGCCCCAGCTCACGTGTTAGGGAATGAATATCCCATGGATGAAGCACCAAGTAAAAGAAAAAAAAATATATAGAATAATAATGATATATCTCAGATTACAGTAACTATCTAATAAGAATAAATTCAATGAAAAGAAAAAAAAACTAAAGCTTAACTATGAAGAAGAAGATATAGAAGTGGGTAGGAAGACAAGGAATATAATAAACAATAAATATAATAAGGAATTATTTCATACTGCAATAGAACATTGCAGTAAGGGAAGTGTAGCCAGGACTACATGCTGTTATAACAGGTTATGACATTATAGACATGTTAAAATTTGATTTTTGTCTGAATATGTAAATTAGATGTATGTATTGAAATAAGAATTGGGTAAAAGACTATTATGTATTAAAATGCCCATAAATGTATTTGTGATCATGTCATGTGCGAGTTAAAGGTGCGAGTGCGCGTGTCAGTCGTATTTTTTATGAATAGCTCAAGTATAAATGAACGTACCGAACTGAGATTTGGACAGTGCACGCATTACAAGAAAATAAGCTATTTAATATTGTTAAACAGTGCTAGTATCGTGTGAGTCAAGATTTCCGCATAGGGAAGGTTTATCCATCCGGGATACTCCTATGAGATCGCAAGGACACCTCAAGACGCGGGAAGGTGCATGCTTAAAGCACCAAAAATAAGTAAGATTAAATTAATACCCAATTTGTGCCCTGAGATAAGATTAGACTGATTACCGGTGTGCACGCGTACAAGAGGAGCTCCAGTGAGGCGGGAGAGTGCAGAAAGGAGGAGACGAGAGAGGAGCAGATTGTGGCGATTCATAGGACTGGCAGTAAGACGAATCAACCCACGAAAACAACATCCAAGTAACAAATTGACGTTTCTTTTAAAAATCAGATCAATCTGATTTCAGAGACAATTTTGCAATAAAATAAATATTTTATTAACTACAAACCATATAAAATTGTGTCTTAAAATATACAACCTTGCTCCAGATAACTGACTATGTTGTTCCATTATTACTATGCCTAACATATGTTTTGTCGCAATACATACTAAACGTATGATCCGAATTAATCACTTCTGGAGGAGAGCAATCTGTAGCATGACAGAAAATCCATCTTATTATAAGTCAAAAAATAAGCAAGAATAGAATAAAAAACTAAACTGACAAAAAAGAAAAGTACCATAATAATTAAACAAGAACAAAAGTAAACTGAAATCATAAATTCAAAGAAGTCAAATTCATTAACACCAACTTAAGTGATAGTCCAACTTATATAATAAATATACCCAGGTAGAATAGGAGCAGTTAAGAAAAAACCACATATAAACAAAACCACCGAATAAAGAAATAACTAGAAAAAAAAACAGTACCAAATAAAAAATAAAAACCCCAAAAAGGGTATAACATAGGAAAGGTACAATACAGTAGAATAAAAACTATGTAAATTAAATATAAGTAAAAATATTAGATATATGATGGAAGGTGTACAAAGATAATTTTTTTTGAGTGTGAAAAAGTGACTAACAATAATCCCATGTAAGTGATGTTCCTTATTCCCCAATGACTAGATAAACTGACTAGAAATCAGATTTGGGAATATAGTGAATAATGAGGGAAACCAGGATAAATCCCTAAATTAAAACAAAAACAGCAAAGGACTGAATAAAAATTAATTTTAAGAAAATATTTAAATAAAAATAGATTTGTTGTTGTGTTAGCAGTTCATTGAACTCATAGCTTTGAATGCTTGAGATTGGATTTATTTTTCAATTGATATCTTTTATTATGTTTTAATGGTATCAGTTAATCAAAAACCATATTGTAATTGAGTAATATTGTAATTTAGTTGATCAGATTTTATTAGAATTGTATGTCAGAAAGGGTATTAGCAAGCTGAAAGAATAATAAACTTTGTAAATGAACTAACATAAAAATATAGGCCAAATTGTAAATCTCAACATTATAAATTAAAAGTAAATAAGAATGAAACTAATTAAATGAATGAAATTAGTTGAATGTAAATCAATAACCATTTATAATAAATGTAACAACACTTGGTGAAAAGAATGAAGGAATGTATAGGATATTATTAGGAAAAATGAAAGTGTAATGACACTGGAGTCTAAAGAAAAGCCTAAATTGAAGATAGTATTTAAATTAGATAAGTAAATCATAAAATTACTAAGAATTAGAGAAACCAAATAATAAGAATTCAACCAATAATCTTATTTAATACTAATGGGAATATAACATATATTGTAAACCATTTAATGTGAGAGAAGGTAAATTAATTAAGGCCTACAACCAAATATACTGCAAATGTGACTTTTGAGTTAAAAGATACTATAAAATAAATCATGTATTGTCTTAAATTATTCAGAATCAAATAAGGAATTTGATTAAGTAATTGGAATTATATAATAATGTATAATAATTATAAACAAAATGTAATTAATAATATAATATAAAATTCAATTCTTTTGTACAAAACCCAAACTTGAGGCTTCAATCAGCTGACTGAAACAATGTAAATTTACTAATAAATCAGCAAGGACCTTTTGTATGATGAAGAAAAAAACTGGGAGTTAATTGTTAAACATTGAGGTGAACACATCAGAACAAGAGAGCTCAAAAAAGATAAAAAATATAATTTGACATGAACTAAACCTATAAAAAAAAATAAATTTAAAAATAGGATTTATTAACACTAAGGTCAAATAAAGAAATCCAACCATTACATGTAGGAAGATTGGAAATAGTAATCAAGATATCAGAACAATCCAGGCACTAATTCAGAATTTGCCGATGTGAATATTACCATTACAAAACGGTATGAGATATTTGAACGAGGACACTTCTACACACTTATTGCCGAACCAAACAACGGATCATTAATACGGAATCATCACTCTAAGACGAAGAAAACTGATCACTACTACTATGATGAAGGACACATAAAGAATCAACATTTATTTGAAGGAGAATCGACTGGGAATCTTGGTGTAACTTCGCAGCAAGAAGGCGGCCATCTTGGTTCCTATACCTCGAGCATCAGCTGTGATGACGTCAGCCTACGCATTGTAAGTATTATACCTTTCAGCATTACCCTTTCTCTGACTTTTGATAACAGTTAAAAGAACCAATGAATAATTAAATGTTAATAGTTTAAATCAGATAAACCGAATGCCCTGAGATAGAGTTTTCGAGCTGTGAAACAGTACTTCGACTCAAAGTCGATTAATCACAACAAAGTTAATAAATTCATTTAAACACTCCATTTTTTGAGTTTTATTTCTTTGTGGACATATATTTAGAAGAATTTCAGGTAGAACTTGAAACCTGGACTTCAAGGAAGAAGAGAATAACATCGTAAAGGAGTACGATCACCAAACATCCAAATACCACTAATCGATTATTATATTTCATAAACTATTTAACGCGTGAAACAAATTTTTAATAAACAACCACTGAAAATAAAATAAGCAAGGAATTAATATAATAACGAGGGATAATCTAATAAAAAATAAACTGATAAAAAAAAATTATTTAATTTAAACAACATTTTTACACATTCATAATTATAATTTTTGTAACACCAAGAATACAGGATATGTTACAAAATTGGTGCTCCAACTTAAGGGGCTGAAATTAGGAATTGATAGGCCAAAAGAAATAAAAATAATCTGCCTAATTTCTAATTTTAGCTGGCAACTGTTACAAGCTCAGAAGGGTAATAAAAATGACAAGAGAGCAACATCAAAGAAAAGGGCGGCAGAAGCCGAGAAAGAGATTGATATGGACGACAAAGAGGCAACTCCGGTTGAAGATGTAGAAGGAAGGTTACCTCCGGCTGAACCAACCAAACCTGTGTTGCAGGAGAAACAACCTAAAAACCCCACACCAATGGAGAGCATGAGCTTACAAGACCTGATAAAACTTATAAGGGAGGACAACCAATCCTTAAGTAAGAAGATGGAAGAAAACAGTAAGAAGATGGAAGAAAACAGTAAGAAAATGGATGAGAATAATAGAACAATAAGAGAAGAATTAAGGGAGAACAACCAATCCACAAAAGAAGAATTGAGTAAGAAAATGGATGAGTACAACCAATCCACAAAGGAAGAATTGGGAGAATTAAGTAACAAAATTTAAAATACCAATAGGAAAATAGATGAAAATAGCAAGAAGATGAAGATGGAAGAAAAGATGGGAGAAAACAATAAGAAGATTGAAGAGTAGATGGGGAGAAATTGGAAGAATTGAAAGATGACAACCAAATGTTAAAGGCAGAGTTGAGTAAGAAAATAGATGAGAATAACCAACTATTAAGAGAAGAATTAAGGGAGGTGAACCAGAAAAATATTGACAAGTTAGACGAAAGGATAGAGTTGTTAAAAGAAGAGTTGAACCAGAGATAAACAATAATAGTGAGTCGGCAAACAAGAAATTACAAGAAGAGACAACTGCAATAAAACAACAAATTACCGAAGCTGACAAGAAGTGGAGTCAGACTAATCAAGAAGTACAGGATTTTAAGGAAGAAGTACACACCAAAATTACTAACATCGAAGAAAACAATCGGAATAAAATGGAAGAAAACCAAAGGGAAACTCAGGAAAAAGTGGGAAAGGTACGGAGCCAATTCATGGAAAAGTGTGACGGTATTAAAGTGGCCATGACCAATATAACTGGTCAAGTACGTCAGAACCAGGAAGAGATAGAATTAATTCGGAATCGACCAACTAACATTACTAATATCCCTACTACTGAAAGTCGAGAACGGCTAAATGTTAGACAATATAAAAGGAAAATAATCAAAACACGGGAAGAGTTGGAGATGATGAACAATGGTCTAATTAACGTACTTAATATCCCAATTACCGACGATAAAGAAATCATGAATTTCAAAGATTATAGGAGAAGGTCACAAGAAATTTCAGTAATGACTTACAATAAAACAAAACCGAGATTTAGGTAAGAATATTATTCGAGAAAACGAACAATACAAATGAAGATATGAGGAACTGAGCGATATTATGAAAATCACCAAAAGATCATCAATACTGGGTTTGGAAGAGCATATAACAGTTAAGAACTGTAATAAGGGAATAAAATATTATAATTATAAAAATTCTAAAAGAAAAGTAAGGTCAACTTACACCAATTATTTACAGGACTTAATTTTGAATTGAAATATATTTTAAAAATTCTAAAAGAAAAGTAAGGTCAACTTACACCAATTATTTATAGGAACTAATTTTGAATTGAAGTATAAATTATAAAAATTCTAACAGAAAAGTAAGATCAACTTACATCAATAATTTACAGGAATTAATTTTGAAGTAAAAATAAATTAACAAAATTCTAAAGGAAAAATAAGAACAACTTACATCAATAATGTGAATAAACTAGTTTTGGAAAGGAAATATTAAAACATTTACAAAATGCAAAAATGGAATAAAGACCACTTAAATAATATAATGTTAATGAAATAATTTGGATGAAAACAAGAGCGAAATAATAATTTTTGCAGAAAAAAAGACTATAATCACTACTTTAATTTTAATAAACTTAATTATAATAAGAACCATTGAAAGAATTACTGTCATAACATAAAACCAGTAGAACAATTAATTAGAACCAAGATGAAAAACAAGAAAAAAAAATATGCTATTAATATTGGTAACCAGAAGAAGATTGTGCGAACAACAGAAGAAATAAAGAGAATTCAGACGGAAAATTTACACACCATAACTAGCAATAAATTATATCAACAGAGCTTCCAACCACGAGAAGAATAAATATATCAGCAGAGCTATAAAACTTAAGAAGAATAAATGAGATAGAAAGTATTAGCAAATCTGAGCAACCACGAAGTGAGGAATCCAAGGGTGTTTTTTATTAGTTGAGAAATAGACTATTTTTTAATAATTTTTATTTAATGACTGTATGTAGATGTATTCCAGCAGTCTTATATTTGAGCAGAGATGATGTTCCTCTGATCTCAAAAAAGTGTAGTATGGCCAACAGAGTATTGTAGCCACAAGTGCCGCTCTGGACTGCCCCAGCTCACGTGTTAGGGAATGAATATCCCATGGATGAAGCACCAAGTAAAAGAAAAAAAAATATATAGAATAATAATGATATATCTCAGATTACAGTAACTATCTAATAAGAATAAATTCAATGAAAAGAAAAAAAAACTAAAGCTTAACTATGAAGAAGAAGATATAGAAGTGGGTAGGAAGACAAGGAATATAATAAACAATAAATATAATAAGGAATTATTTCATACTGCAATAGAACATTGCAGTAAGGGAAGTGTAGCCAGGACTACATGCTGTTATAACAGGTTATGACATTATAGACATGTTAAAATTTGATTTTTGTCTGAATATGTAAATTAGATGTATGTATTGAAATAAGAATTGGGTAAAAGACTATTATGTATTAAAATGCCCATAAATGTATTTGTGATCATGTCATGTGCGAGTTAAAGGTGCGAGTGCGCGTGTCAGTCGTATTTTTTATGAATAGCTCAAGTATAAATGAACGTACCGAACTGAGATTTGGACAGTGCACGCATTACAAGAAAATAAGCTATTTAATATTGTTAAACAGTGCTAGTATCGTGTGAGTCAAGATTTCCGCATAGGGAAGGTTTATCCATCCGGGATACTCCTATGAGATCGCAAGGACACCTCAAGACGCGGGAAGGTGCATGCTTAAAGCACCAAAAATAAGTAAGATTAAATTAATACCCAATTTGTGCCCTGAGATAAGATTAGACTGATTACCGGTGTGCACGCGTACAAGAGGAGCTCCAGTGAGGCGGGAGAGTGCAGAAAGGAGGAGACGAGAGAGGAGCAGATTGTGGCGATTCATAGGACTGGCAGTAAGACGAATCAACCCACGAAAACAACATCCAAGTAACAAATTGACGTTTCTTTTAAAAATCAGATCAATCTGATTTCAGAGACAATTTTGAAATAAAATAAATATTTTATTAACTACAAACCATATAAAATTGTGTCTTAAAATATACAACCTTGCTCCAGATAACTGACTATGTTGTTCCATTATTACTATGCCTAACATATGTTTTGTCGCAATACATACTAAACGTATGATCCGAATTAATCACTTCTGGAGGAGAGCAATCTGTAGCATGACAGAAAATCCATCTTATTATAAGTCAAAAAATAAGCAAGAATAGAATAAAAAACTAAACTGACAAAAAAGAAAAGTACCATAATAATTAAACAAGAACAAAAGTAAACTGAAATCATAAATTCAAAGAAGTCAAATTCATTAACACCAACTTAAGTGATAGTCCAACTTATATAATAAATATACCCAGGTAGAATAGGAGCAGTTAAGAAAAAACCACATATAAACAAAACCACCGAATAAAGAAATAACTAGAAAAAAAAACAGTACCAAATAAAAAATAAAAACCCCAAAAAGGGTATAACATAGGAAAGGTACAATACAGTAGAATAAAAACTATGTAAATTAAATATAAGTAAAAATATTAGATATATGATGGAAGGTGTACAAAGATAATTTTTTTTGAGTGTGAAAAAGTGACTAACAATAATCCCATGTAAGTGATGTTCCTTATTCCCCAATGACTAGATAAACTGACTAGAAATCAGATTTGGGAATATAGTGAATAATGAGGGAAACCAGGATAAATCCCTAAATTAAAACAAAAACAGCAAAG
The DNA here is from genome assembly GCA_034769895.1 of Magicicada septendecula. Classification (NCBI taxonomy): domain Eukaryota; kingdom Metazoa; phylum Arthropoda; class Insecta; order Hemiptera; family Cicadidae; genus Magicicada; species Magicicada septendecula. The sequence goes on along the minus strand of CM068375.1, from coordinate 116,426,393 downwards.
GACTGAATAAAAATTAATTTTAAGAAAATATTTAAATAAAAATAGATTTGTTGTTGTGTTAGCAGTTCATTGAACTCATAGCTTTGAATGCTTGAGATTGGATTTATTTTTCAATTGATATCTTTTATTATGTTTTAATGGTATCAGTTAATCAAAAACCATATTGTAATTGAGTAATATTGTAATTTAGTTGATCAGATTTTATTAGAATTGTATGTCAGAAAGGGTATTAGCAAGCTGAAAGAATAATAAACTTTGTAAATGAACTAACATAAAAATATAGGCCAAATTGTAAATCTCAACATTATAAATTAAAAGTAAATAAGAATGAAACTAATTAAATGAATGAAATTAGTTGAATGTAAATCAATAACCATTTATAATAAATGTAACAACACTTGGTGAAAAGAATGAAGGAATGTATAGGATATTATTAGGAAAAATGAAAGTGTAATGACACTGGAGTCTAAAGAAAAGCCTAAATTGAAGATAGTATTTAAATTAGATAAGTAAATCATAAAATTACTAAGAATTAGAGAAACCAAATAATAAGAATTCAACCAGTAATCTTATTTAATACTAATGGGAATATAACATATATTGTAAACCATTTAATGTGAGAGAAGGTAAATTAATTAAGGCCTACAACCAAATATACTGCAAATGTGACTTTTGAGTTAAAAGATACTATAAAATATATCATGTATTGTCTTAAATTATTCAGAATCAAATAAGGAATTTGATTAAGTAATTGGAATTATATAATAATGTATAATAATTATAAACAAAATGTAATTAATAATATAATATAAAATTCAATTCTTTTGTACAAAACCCAAACTTGAGGCTTCAATCAGCTGACTGAAACAATGTAAATTTACTAATAAATCAGCAAGGACCTTTTGTATGATGAAGAAAAAAACTGGGAGTTAATTGTTAAACGTTGAGGTGAACACATCAGAACAAGAGAGCTCAAAAAAGATAAAAAATATAATTTGACATGAACTAAACCTATAAAAAAAAATAAATTTAAAAATAGGATTTATTAACACTAAGGGCAAATAAAGAAATCCAACCATTACATGTAGGAAGATTGGAAATAGTAATCAAGATATCAGAACAATCCAGGCACTAATTCAGAATTTGCCGATGTGAATATTACCATTACAAAACGGTATGAGATATTTGAACAAGGACACTTCTACACACTTATTGCCGAACCAAACAACGGATCATTAATACGGAATCATCACTCTAAGACGAAGAAAACTGATCACTACTACTATGATGAAGGACACATAAAGAATCAACATTTATTTGAAGGAGAATCGACTGGGAATCTTGGTGTAACTTCGCAGCAAGAAGGCGGCCATCTTGGTTCCTATACCTCGAGCATCAGCTGTGATGACGTCAGCCTACGCATTGTAAGTATTATACCTTTCAGCATTACCCTTTCTCTGACTTTTGATAACAGTTAAAAGAACCAATGAATAATTAAATGTTAATAGTTTAAATCAGATAAACCGAATGCCCTGAGATAGAGTTTTCGAGCTGTGAAACAGTACTTCGACTCAAAGTCGATTAATCACAACAAAGTTAATAAATTCATTTAAACACTCCATTTTTTGAGTTTTATTTCTTTGTGGACATATATTTAGAAGAATTTCAGGTAGAACTTGAAACCTGGACTTCAAGGAAGAAGAGAATAACATCGTAAAGGAGTACGATCACCAAACATCCAAATACCACTAATCGATTATTATATTTCATAAACTATTTAACGCGTGAAACAAATTTTTAATAAACAACCACTGAAAATAAAATAAGCAAGGAATTAATATAATAACGAGGGATAATCTAATAAAAAATAAACTGATAAAAAAAAATTATTTAATTTAAACAACATTTTTACACATTCATAATTATAATTTTTGTAACACCAAGAATACAGGATATGTTACAAAATTGGTGCTCCAACTTAAGGGGCTGAAATTAGGAATTGATAGGCCAAAAGAAATAAAAATAATCTGCCTAATTTCTAATTTTAGCTGGCAACTGTTACAAGCTCAGAAGGGTAATAAAAATGACAAGAGAGCAACATCAAAGAAAAGGGCGGCAGAAGCCGAGAAAGAGATTGATATGGACGACAAAGAGGCAACTCCGGTTGAAGATGTAGAAGGAAGGTTACCTCCGGCTGAACCAACCAAACCTGTGTTGCAGGAGAAACAACCTAAAAACCCCACACCAACGGAGAGCATGAGCTTACAAGACCTGATAAAACTTATAAGGGAGGACAACCAATCCTTAAGTAAGAAGATGGAAGAAAACAGTAAGAAGATGGAAGAAAACAGTAAGAAAATGGATGAGAATAATAGAACAATAAGAGAAGAATTAAGGGAGAACAACCAATCCACAAAAGAAGAATTGAGTAAGAAAATGGATGAGTACAACCAATCCACAAAGGAAGAATTGGGAGAATTAAGTAACAAAATTTAAAATACCAATAGGAAAATAGATGAAAATAGCAAGAAGATGAAGATGGAAGAAAAGATGGGAGAAAACAATAAGAAGATTGAAGAGTAGATGGGGAGAAATTGGAAGAATTGAAAGATGACAACCAAATGTTAAAGGCAGAGTTGAGTAAGAAAATAGATGAGAATAACCAACTATTAAGAGAAGAATTAAGGGAGGTGAACCAGAAAAATATTGACAAGTTAGACGAAAGGATAGAGTTGTTAAAAGAAGAGTTGAACCAGAAGATAAACAATAATAGTGAGTCGGCAAACAAGAAATTACAAGAAGAGACAACTGCAATAAAACAACAAATTACCGAAGCTGACAAGAAGTGGAGTCAGACTAATCAAGAAGTACAGGATTTTAAGGAAGAAGTACACACCAAAATTACTAACATCGAAGAAAACAATCGGAATAAAATGGAAGAAAACCAAAGGGAAACTCAGGAAGAATTGGGAAAGGTACGGAGCCAATTCATGGAAAAGTGTGACGGTATTAAAGTGGCCATGACCAATATAACTGGTCAAGTACGTCAGAACCAGGAAGAGATAGAATTCATTCGGAATCGACCAACTAACATTACTAATATCCCTACTACTGAAAGTCGAGAACGGCTAAATGTTAGACAATATAAAAGGAAAATAATCAAAACACGGGAAGAGTTGGAGATGATGAACAATGGTCTAATTAACGTACTTAATATCCCAATTACCGACGATAAAGAAATCATGAATTTCAAAGATTATAGGAGAAGGTCACAAGAAATTTCAGTAATGACTTACAATAAAACAGTCTGTTACAACTTAAAAAGGACTATAGATAAATGGAATACACTCGAAATAGAAATATATGATAAAATGTCAGTGATATCATTAATCATGGAAGTACCAGTGACATTTGGATTTAGTAAACTATATGATAGAGTGATTGAAATAAGCCTTGAAACAAGTGAAAAAATAACAACCAAAAAAATTAAATACAAGGGAGAAGCGAGAGATGTCACAAGAACAGAAATATTTATGAAGACAATGGTAGTCCGGACAATAAGGGCAACTGAGTTTATGGACCATGGATAAACTAAATACCATACACCATCAAGAAAAGGGACGGATGTTATGATAACCGACTACAGCAAAAGCATGTAAAAGAGAAGGAAAACAATGATAATTAAGAAAAAATAATAGGAATAAAGAATAAAGAAACAAAACCGAGATTTAGGTAAGAATATTATTCGAGAAAACGAACAATACAAATGAAGATATGAGGAACTGAGCGATATTATGAAAATCACCAAAAGATCATCAATACTGGGTTTGGAAGAGCATATAACAGTTAAGAACTGTAATAAGGGAATAAAATATTATAATTATAAAAATTCTAAAAGAAAAGTAAGGTCAACTTACACCAATTATTTACAGGACTTAATTTTGAATTGAAATATATTTTAAAAATTCTAAAAGAAAAGTAAGGTCAACTTACACCAATTATTTATAGGAACTAATTTTGAATTGAAGTATAAATTATAAAAATTCTAACAGAAAAGTAAGATCAACTTACATCAATAATTTACAGGAATTAATTTTGAAGTAAAAATAAATTAACAAAATTCTAAAGGAAAAATAAGAACAACTTACATCAATAATGTGAATAAACTAGTTTTGGAAAGGAAATATTAAAACATTTACAAAATGCAAAAATGGAATAAAGACCACTTAAATAATATAATGTTAATGAAATAATTTGGATGAAAACAAGAGCGAAATAATAATTTTTGCAGAAAAAAAGACTATAATCACTACTTTAATTTTAATAAACTTAATTATAATAAGAACCATTGAAAGAATTACTGTCATAACATAAAACCAGTAGAACAATTAATTAGAACCAAGATGAAAAACAAGAAAAAAAAATATGCTATTAATATTGGTAACCAGAAGAAGATTGTGCGAACAACAGAAGAAATAAAGAGAATTCAGACGGAAAATTTACACACCATAACTAGCAATAAATTATATCAACAGAGCTTCCAACCACGAGAAGAATAAATATATCAGCAGAGCTATAAAACTTAAGAAGAATAACTGAGATAGAAAGTATTAGCAAATCTGAGCAACCACGAAGTGAGGAATCCAAGGGTGTTTTTTATTAGTCGAGAAATAGACTATTTTTTAATAATTTTTATTTAATGACTGTATGTAGATGTATTCCAGCAGTCTTATATTTGAGCAGAGATGATGTTCCTCTGATCTCAAAAAAGTGTAGTATGGCCAACAGAGTATTGTAGCCACAAGTGCCGCTCTGGACTGCCCCAGCTCACGTGTTAGGGAATGAATATCCCATGGATGAAGCACCAAGTAAAAGAAAAAAAAATATATAGAATAATAATGATATATCTCAGATTACAGTAACTATCTAATAAGAATAAATTCAATGAAAAGAAAAAAAAACTAAAGCTTAACTATGAAGAAGAAGATATAGAAGTGGGTAGGAAGACAAGGAATATAATAAACAATAAATATAATAAGGAATTATTTCATACTGCAATAGAACATTGCAGTAAGGGAAGTGTAGCCAGGACTACATGCTGTTATAACAGGTTATGACATTATAGACATGTTAAAATTTGATTTTTGTCTGAATATGTAAATTAGATGTATGTATTGAAATAAGAATTGTGTAAAAGACTATTATGTATTAAAATGCCCATAAATGTATTTGTGATCATGTCATGTGCGAGTTAAAGGTGCGAGTGCGCGTGTCAGTCGTATTTTTTATGAATAGCTCAAGTATAAATGAACGTACCGAACTGAGATTTGGACAGTGCACGCATTACAAGAAAATAAGCTATTTAATATTGTTAAACAGTGCTAGTATCGTGTGAGTCAAGATTTCCGCATAGGGAAGGTTTATCCATCCGGGATACTCCTATGAGATCGCAAGGACACCTCAAGACGCGGGAAGGTGCATGCTTAAAGCACCAAAAATAAGTAAGATTAAATTAATACCCAATTTGTGCCCTGAGATAAGATTAGACTGATTACCGGTGTGCACGCGTACAAGAGGAGCTCCAGTGAGGCGGGAGAGTGCAGAAAGGAGGAGACGAGAGAGGAGCAGATTGTGGCGATTCATAGGACTGGCAGTAAGACGAATCAACCCACGAAAACAACATCCAAGTAACAAATTGACGTTTCTTTTAAAAATCAGATCAATCTGATTTCAGAGACAATTTTGCAATAAAATAAATATTTTATTAACTACAAACCATATAAAATTGTGTCTTAAAATATACAACCTTGCTCCAGATAACTGACTATGTTGTTCCATTATTACTATGCCTAACATATGTTTTGTCGCAATACATACTAAACGTATGATCCGAATTAATCACTTCTGGAGGAGAGCAATCTGTAGCATGACAGAAAATCCATCTTATTATAAGTCAAAAAATAAGCAAGAATAGAATAAAAAACTAAACTGACAAAAAAGAAAAGTACCATAATAATTAAACAAGAACAAAAGTAAACTGAAATCATAAATTCAAAGAAGTCAAATTCATTAACACCAACTTAAGTGATAGTCCAACTTATATAATAAATATACCCAGGTAGAATAGGAGCAGTTAAGAAAAAACCACATATAAACAAAACCACCGAATAAAGAAATAACTAGAAAAAAAAACAGTACCAAATAAAAAATAAAAACCCCAAAAAGGGTATAACATAGGAAAGGTACAATACAGTAGAATAAAAACTATGTAAATTAAATATAAGTAAAAATATTAGATATATGATGGAAGGTGTACAAAGATAATTTTTTTTGAGTGTGAAAAAGTGACTAACAATAATCCCATGTAAGTGATGTTCCTTATTCCCCAATGACTAGATAAACTGACTAGAAATCAGATTTGGGAATATAGTGAATAATGAGGGAAACCAGGATAAATCCCTAAATTAAAACAAAAACAGCAAAGGACTGAATAAAAATTAATTTTAAGAAAATATTTAAATAAAAATAGATTTGTTGTTGTGTTAGCAGTTCATTGAACTCATAGCTTTGAATGCTTGAGATTGGATTTATTTTTCAATTGATATCTTTTATTATGTTTTAATGGTATCAGTTAATCAAAAACCATATTGTAATTGAGTAATATTGTAATTTAGTTGATCAGATTTTATTAGAATTGTATGTCAGAAAGGGTATTAGCAAGCTGAAAGAATAATAAACTTTGTAAATGAACTAACATAAAAATATAGGCCAAATTGTAAATCTCAACATTATAAATTAAAAGTAAATAAGAATGAAACTAATTAAATGAATGAAATTAGTTGAATGTAAATCAATAACCATTTATAATAAATGTAACAACACTTGGTGAAAAGAATGAAGGAATGTATAGGATATTATTAGGAAAAATGAAAGTGTAATGACACTGGAGTCTAAAGAAAAGCCTAAATTGAAGATAGTATTTAAATTAGATAAGTAAATCATAAAATTACTAAGAATTAGAGAAACCAAATAATAAGAATGCAACCAATAATCTTATTTAATACTAATGGGAATATAACATATATTGTAAACCATTTAATGTGAGAGAAGGTAAATTAATTAAGGCCTACAACCAAATATACTGCAAATGTGACTTTTGAGTTAAAAGATACTATAAAATATATCATGTATTGTCTTAATTCATTCAGAATCAAATAAGGAATGTGATTAAGTAATTGGAATTATATAATAATGTATAATAATTATAAACAAAATGTAATTAATAATATAATATAAAATTCAATTCTTTTGTACAAAACCCAAACTTGAGGCTTCAATCAGCTGACTGAAACAATGTAAATTTACTAATAAATCAGCAAGGACCTTTTGTATGATGAAGAAAAAAACTGGGAGTTAATTGTTAAACATTGAGGTGAACACATCAGAACAAGAGAGCTCAAAAAAGATAAAAAATATAATTTGACATGAACTAAACCTATAAAAAAAAAGAAATTTAAAAATAGGATTTATTAACACTAAGGTCAAATAAAGAAATCCAACCATTACATGTAGGAAGATTGGAAATAGTAATCAAGATATCAGAACAATCCAGGCACTAATTCAGAATTTGCCGATGTGAATATTACCATTACAAAACGGTATGAGATATTTGAACGAGGACACTTCTACACACTTATTGCCGAACCAAACAACGGATCATTAATACGGAATCATCACTCTAAGACGAAGAAAACTGATCACTACTACTATGATGAAGGACACATAAAGAATCAACATTTATTTGGAGGAGAATCGACTGGGAATCTTGGTGTAACTTCGCAGCAAGAAGGCGGCCATCTTGGTTCCTATACCTCGAGCATCAGCTGTGATGACGTCAGCCTACGCATTGTAAGTATTATACCTTTCAGCATTACCCTTTCTCTGACTTTTGATAACAGTTAAAAGAACCAATGAATAATTAAATGTTAATAGTTTAAATCAGATAAACCGAATGCCCTGAGATAGAGTTTTCGAGCTGTGAAACAGTACTTCGACTCAAAGTCGATTAATCGCAACAAAGTTAATAAATTCATTTAAACACTCCATTTTTTGAGTTTTATTTCTTTGTGGACATATATTTAGAAGAATTTCAGGTAGAACTTGAAACCTGGACTTCAAGGAAGAAGAGAATAACATCGTAAAGGAGTACGATCACCAAACATCCAAATACCACTAATCGATTATTATATTTCATAAACTATTTAACGCATGAAACAAATTTTTAATAAACAACCACTGAAAATAAAATAAGCAAGGAATTAATATAATAACGAGGGATAATCTAATAAAAAATAAACTGATAAAAAAAATTATTTAATTTAAACAACATTTTTACACATTCATAATTATAATTTTTGTAACATCAAGAATACAGGATATGTTACAAAATTGGTGCTCCAACTTAAGGGGCTGAAATTAGGAATTGATAGGCCAAAAGAAATAAAAATAATCTGCCTAATTTCTAATTTTAGCTGGCAACTGTTACAAGCTCAGAAGGGTAATAAAAATGTCCAAGAGAGCAACATCAAAGAAAAGGGCGGCAGAAGCCGAGAAAGAGATTGATATGGACGACAAAGAGGCAACTCCGGTTGAAGATGTAGAAGGAAGGTTACCTCCGGCTGAACCAACCAAACCTGTGTTGCAGGAGAAACAACCTAAAAACCCCACACCAACGGAGAGCATGAGCTTACAAGACCTGATAAACTTATAAGGGAGGACAACCAATCCTTAAGTAAGAAGATGGAAGAAAACAGTAAGAAGATGGAAGAAAACAGTAAGAAGATGGAAGAAAACAGTAAGAAAATGGATGAGAATAATAGAACAATAAGAGAAGAATTAAGGGAGAACAACCAATCCACAAAAGAAGAATTGAGTAAGAAAATGGATGAGTACAACCAATCCACAAAGGAAGAATTGGGAGAATTAAGTAACAAAATTTAAAATACCAATAGGAAAATAGATGAAAATAGCAAGAAGATGAAGATGGAAGAAAAGATGGGAGAAAACAATAAGAAGATTGAAGAGTAGATGGGGAGAAATTGGAAGAATTGAAAGATGACAACCAAATGTTAAAGGCAGAGTTGAGTAAGAAAATAGATGAGAATAACCAACTATTAAGAGAAGAATTAAGGGAGGTGAACCAGAAAAATATTGACAAGTTAGACGAAAGGATAGAGTTGTTAAAAGAAGAGTTGAACCAGAAGATAAACAATAATAGTGAGTCGGCAAACAAGAAATTACAAGAAGAGACAACTGCAATAAAACAACAAATTACCGAAGCTGACAAGAAGTGGAGTCAGACTAATCAAGAAGTACAGGATTTTAAGGAAGAAGTACACACCAAAATTACTAACATCGAAGAAAACAATCGGAATAAAATGGAAGAAAACCAAAGGGAAACTCAGGAAGAATTGGGAAAGGTACGGAGCCAATTCATGGAAAAGTGTGACGGTACTAAAGTGGCCATGACCAATATAACTGGTCAAGTACGTCAGAACCAGGAAGAGATAGAATTCATTCGGAATCGACCAACTAACATTACTAATATCCCTACTACTGAAAGTCGAGAACGGCTAAATGTTAGACAATATAAAAGGAAAATAATCAAAACACGGGAAGAGTTGGAGATGATGAACAATGGTCTAATTAACGTACTTAATATCCCAATTACCGACGATAAAGAAATCATGAATTTCAAAGATTATAGGAGAAGGTCACAAGAAATTTCAGTAATGACTTACAATAAAACAGTCTGTTACAACTTAAAAAGGACTATAGATAAATGGAATACACTCGAAATAGAAATATATGATAAAATGTCAGTGATATCATTAATCATGGAAGTACCAGTGACATTTGGATTTAGTAAACTATATGATAGAGTGATTGAAATAAGCCTTGAAACAAGTGAAAAAATAACAACCAAAAAAATTAAATACAAGGGAGAAGCGAGAGATGTCACAAGAACAGAAATATTTATGAAGACAATGGTAGTCCGGACAATAAGGGCAACTGAGTTTATGGACCATGGATAAACTAAATACCATACACCATCAAGAAAAGGGACGGATGTTATGATAACCGACTACAGCAAAAGCATGTAAAAGAGAAGGAAAACAATGATAATTAAGAAAAAATAATAGGAATAAAGAATAAAGAAACAAAACCGAGATTTAGGTAAGAATATTATTCGAGAAAACGAACAATACAAATGAAGATATGAGGAACTGAGCGATATTATGAAAATCACCAAAAGATCATCAATACTGGGTTTGGAAGAGCATATAACAGTTAAGAACTGTAATAAGGGAATAAAATATTATAATTATAAAAATTCTAAAAGAAAAGTAAGGTCAACTTACACCAATTATTTACAGGACTTAATTTTGAATTGAAATATATTTTAAAAATTCTAAAAGAAAAGTAAGGTCAACTTACACCAATTATTTATAGGAACTAATTTTGAATTGAAGTATAAATTATAAAAATTCTAACAGAAAAGTAAGATCAACTTACATCAATAATTTACAGGAATTAATTTTGAAGTAAAAATAAATTAACAAAATTCTAAAGGAAAAATAAGAACAACTTACATCAATAATGTGAATAAACTAGCTTTGGAAAGGAAATATTAAAACATTTACAAAATGCAAAAATGGAAAAACAAGAGCGAAATAATAATTTTTGCAGAAAAAAAGACTATAATCACTACTTTAATTTTAATAAACTTAATTATAATAAGAACCATTGAAAGAATTACTGTCATAACATAAAACCAGTAGAACAATTAATTAGAACCAAGATGAAAAACAAGAAAAAAAAATATGCTATTAATATTGGTAACCAGAAGAAGATTGTGCGAACAACAGAAGAAATAAAGAGAATTCAGACGGAAAATTTACACACCATAACTAGCAATAAATTATATCAACAGAGCTTCCAACCACGAGAAGAATAAATATATCAGCAGAGCTATAAAACTTAAGAAGAATAAATGAGATAGAAAGTATTAGCAAATCTGAGCAACCACGAAGTGAGGAATCCAAGGGTGTTTTTTATTAGTCGAGAAATAGACTATTTTTTAATAATTTTTATTTAATGACTGTATGTAGATGTATTCCAGCAGTCTTATATTTGAGCAGAGATGATGTTCCTCTGATCTCAAAAAAGTGTAGTATGGCCAACAGAGTATTGTAGCCACAAGTGCCGCTCTGGACTGCCCCAGCTCACGTGTTAGGGAATGAATATCCCATGGATGAAGCACCAAGTAAAAGAAAAAAAAATATATAGAATAATAATGATATATCTCAGATTACAGTAACTATCTAATAAGAATAAATTCAATGAAAAGAAAAAAAACTAAAGCTTAACTATGAAGAAGAAGATATAGAAGTGGGTAGGAAGACAAGGAATATAATAAACAATAAATATAATAAGGAATTATTTCATACTGCAATAGAACATTGCAGTAAGGGAAGTGTAGCCAGGACTACATGCTGTTATAACAGGTTATGACATTATAGACATGTTAAAATTTTATTTTTGTCTGAATATGTAAATTAGATGTAAGTATTGAAATAAGAATTGGGTAAAAGACTATTATGTATTAAAATGCCCATAAATGTATTTGTGATCATGTCATGTGCGAGTTAAAGGTGCGAGTGCGCGTGTCAGTCGTATTTTTTATGAATAGCTCAAGTATAAATGAACGTACCGAACTGAGATTTGGACAGTGCACGCATTACAAGAAAATAAGCTATTTAATATTGTTAAACAGTGCTAGTATCGTGTGAGTCAAGATTTCCGCATAGGGAAGGTTTATCCATCCGGGATACTCCTATGAGATCGCAAGGACACCTCAAGACGCGGGAAGGTGCATGCTTAAAGCACCAAAAATAAGTAAGATTAAATTAATACCCAATTTGTGCCCTGAGATAAGATTAGAATGATTACCGGTGTGCACGCGTACAAGAGGAGCTCCAGTGAGGCGGGAGAGTGCAGAAAGGAGGAGACGAGAGAGGAGCAGATTGTGGCGATTCATAGGACTGGCAGTAAGACGAATCAACCCACGAAAACAACATCCAAGTAACAAATTGACGTTTCTTTTAAAAATCAGATCAATCTGATTTCAGAGACAATTTTGCAATAAAATAAATATTTTATTAACTACAAACCATATAAAATTGTGTCTTAAAATATACAACCTTGCTCCAGATAACTGACTATGTTGTTCCATTATTACTATGCCTAACATATGTTTTGTCGCAATACATACTAAACGTATGATCCGAATTAATCACTTCTGGAGGAGAGCAATCTGTAGCATGACAGAAAATCCATCTTATTATAAGTCAAAAAATAAGCAAGAATAGAATAAAAAACTAAACTGACAAAAAAGAAAAGTACCATAATAATTAAACAAGAACAAAAGTAAACTGAAATCATAAATTCAAAGAAGTCAAATTCATTAACACCAACTTAAGTGATAGTCCAACTTATATAATAAATATACCCAGGTAGAATAGGAGCAGTTAAGAAAAAACCACATATAAACAAAACCACCGAATAAAGAAATAACTAGAAAAAAAAAACAGTACCAAATAAAAAATAAAAACCCCAAAAAGGGTATAACATAGGAAAGGTACAATACAGTAGAATAAAAACTATGTAAATTAAATATAAGTAAAAATATTAGATATATGTTTTAGTGGATGGTTAGTGAGGATCGGTCAATAATACAACTTTAGTTATTTTGCGTCGACGTTTCGACAATATTTATTGTCATCTTCAGGACCTGTGTTTGAAATACAATAGAAATATCAAACATAACGAAACAATTAAATATTTGGGTGAACGTGTTGGTGATGTGAGTGTGTGCGTGCGTATGTATGTATCATTTTTTATGTGAAGACTTATGATAGTTTGTTTACATCTTCAAATTATCTTTAAGAAAGCGAGCAAATTATAGTATGAAAGAACTTAATTTATACAGTATTACAATTTAAATTACTAAATATAATGTTATTTTAATTAATTAAACAAACAGTAACCAACAATTGGATATTACAGTAGATTGGTACATAAATTGTTTATACCTACAACAGTCAACATATAGTAAATTAATATATTACCTATAACTAAAACAGATTAGGGGATGTTCACTACGTAATTATTAAAAGTTATTTTTACCATGTTTCACACCCTACTGGTGTTAGCAAACAATCATAATTTAGACACATACAATTTACACAATATTGTAAAACATTACGACTTCAATCAGATAGTTGACAAAGGTTACAAACAAAAGTTTCTGGTAAATTTTACTAACAGGTAAACTTGGATAATACGGTAATTGTAATCATATTGTAAAATATAGTCAAGAGTACTATAGAATAATGTAATTTATGTATGTGTCCACAATCACCCTTCTCTTTCACCCATGCTCCCCCCGCCAGTTCTCACAGCCTCTCACTCTAACCTGAAATCGATCTATCACTCACTATCACCCCACTCACTCACTCTTTCTCTCTCTCTCTCTCTCTCTCTCTTCTACATCTCACTCACTGTCTCCCTTCTTCCCTCTCTCACTCTTCCACCCTTCGCTCTCGCACTCTCTCACTCCCTCTCATTATCTCTTTTCATTCACTCTCTCTCTCTCTCTCTCTCTATCTCTCATTCACTCTCTCTCCCTCTCTCTCGGTCTCTCTCTCTCTCCCTCTCATTTGTCATTGTCCACGATTGGCACTCTAAAACACTCACCATTTTTATTACACTATCATCCTCATATAAATAGAGAATTTATGGACACGATAACAGAAATGATTTACCAACTTGTATTAAAGGGTTACAGACTTTATAACACAACATTATAGATAACAGATCTATTATATGACAATGGTTATTACTTAATATTTACATTTTGGTCAATGTTATTTACCTGGAACTTGGTCTATACAGAGTACCATAGTCAATGTAGTTCAAATATATGTCGGTCATAATCTCTCTCTCTCTCTCTCTCTCTCACTCTATTCTAAACAGATATATACCACATCTAACACGTAGACGTGTACATACACACACGCTAGAATTACATATGAACACACACACACACACACACACACACACACACACACACACAAGAACCTCACAAGTCAACTACACATTCGAGAATCCATACATAAAAATAACACTATTTTATTCACTTATTTTTATCATCTAAGTGTAAATTATGCACAACGGAGATGCCCACTGTACTGAGTTTAAAACTGATCGACTATGTGTCTATAAGAAATGTTATATGTTTCTTAGCTAATACTAAATAATATGATCAGTGAGACACTTACAATTGTTGCTGACGCCAAACACACAACTGTAAATTTTCCCTAACCAACACCTTATTATAAAGCAGAACAGATGACCCTTGTACATTTGTAGGAAATTAAGTAACATGTGTTCGGAAGACAGTTGAGAAAGATTTGCACTAGGGGGGAGTGTGACACTAATTAATATCTAACGACAAGCTGGCCACTAATGACCAACACATCCTGTAGGGAGACTACTGATTATTTCTTCAAATTTCATGTTTTGACGGTGTGTATAAGTTGAGCATAACTGGACGAGAGGTTTTGAGTATCAGTCCGAAAATTAATGGAGTGAGGGTCACTTTTAATTTGAATCATTTCTAGTATGCACCTTTTGAAATAATTATTTTCGTAATATTTAATTTGGGTGTTGTTGAAGTCAAATTCATGACCGGTGTTTAAATGGTGAGATACTAAAGCGTTGGGGTTATCATTATGGGTTTTTTTATGGCAATCATACCTATGTTGATAAATTCTCTTATGTAAATATTGGGACATAATACCAGTGTATGTGGCTGGACAGTCATTGCATTGGATAGTGTATACGACATTAGATCGTTTATCTTTGGATGTTGGGTCTTTGAGGCTTGAGAAGAGAGATCGAACAGTGTGTTGGTTTTTGAATGCTAAAGTTTTTTGAATTTTTGATAGGCATTTTTTAAGTTTTTCAGAAAGCCCTTTAACATAAGTTGTAGAAAACTTCGAGCCAGCGTTGGGGTCAGGTGTATTAGATTGGGCACATGTAAGATTGGGGCTCAGCTGATTTGCGCGATGTTTATGAATTACCTGTTTGATTATGTGGTCTGGGTAACCATTGTTTTTGAAAATCTTAAATACTAATTCCGTGTTTTTTTGATGAAATGATTGATCACTTAGACCGGTGGCTCTCTTATATACCGAGTGGATTAAGTTATTGAAATGTAATAAAAAAAAACTAAAGTTGTATTATTGACCGATCCTCACTAACCATCCACTAAAACATTCACTGATTGACGGTCACTAAAAAAAAAAAAAAATTAAGGATTTAATTAAAAACTGAGGTTATTCAACAACAAACATGGGATTCTACAGAGAAATATCGGACACATACGGACAACCAGCTTGCCGACTCCTAAAATTATGGGCCAGTGATAACAGGAAACTCGCTTCTCTCATTAACCAACGTCTTTTTCTGCTGAAGTGTCGACAGTTCAAAGTATTTCCTGCGCATGTAGAAGCAATGTTCAACTTTAAACGTCGCACCATGGAACAACAAATGTACAATAGTGTTGTGAACAGTGCAAATAGATTTAAAAGAGACTATCTTAATAGTGAAATTAAAAATTCCATAAAAAATCTTAATTACACAAAAAAATAGGATACATCAAACCAAACTCAATAGTTATCAACACTTACCAGCTTCCATAATAAACGAATTTTCAAATAAACAAAACAGTGCGTTTCAACACATGGTAGAAAAAATTCGAAACAAGCAAATCGCGAAACTAAACCGGATAAAACAACAAAAGGACAACCTTCCAAAATTCAATCCGGACTGGCTGATAAATCTCACTGACATCGACATTCCTCTCGATATAAAAACATTACTTTCCCTAGGACCAAAATTTGCTCTCCCGGATAATGATAATCGCATCCCCACCGAGAAAATTATCACCGAAGTAGAACACGTTCTTCACAACCTACCTGAAGATAAAAATCCAGAAATTGTCAGGAGCGAATGTATTAATATTATTACTAATCACATTAACAAAAATAAATCAAATAAAAATAAAAAACACCAAAACAACCAGCTGGCTACTGTTTGTAAAGCCACCAAACACTTCTTATCAGACAATAAAGACATTTTAGTACTGCAAGCAGATAAATCTAACAAGACAGTTATCATGTATAAAACTGAGTATTTCAATAGAATGAATTCATTAGTAGGTGATTGTGAAACATATGTTAAGCTTAATAGGGACCCCACTACTTCTTTAAACAACTCAACTGTGACATTACTCAAAGAGGCTTTCAAAAACGGACAAATTGACAACAATACCTATAAACGCTTAGTTCCCCATGCCCCAACTCCACCTAAAATTTACGGCTTAGTAAAAACTCATAAACCTGACAACCCTCTTAGACCTATTATCTCATTTATAAACTCCCCTACATATGAAACATCAAAATGGCTAGCAAATATTCTAAAAAATGCGTCTTCTGAAAAGTACAACATTAGTGATAGCTTTACCTTTGTTGAAACTATAAAGAAACACACAATCCCTCCCAATCATGTTTTAATTTCACTAGACGTTTCCTCCTTATTCACTAATGTAAATATCCAAACAGTGATCAACATTTTAAACAAAAATTGGAACTGCATCTCCACACATACAACATTAGATAAGGATAGTTTCCTTAAACTTCTGTCGCATTGTTGCAATAATGGTTATTTCACATTTCAGGGACAATTTTTTAAACAAACTTACGGTACTGCTATGGGTAGCAGTCTCGGGCCCATCTTAGCTGACATTACCATGAACCAGTTTCTTGACATAGTTATCCCTACGCTACCATTTAATCTCCCCTTCCTATATAAATACGTGGACGATATTATAACATGTATTCCATATGACCAACACGACACAATCTTATCTCTGTTCAATTCCAAACTAATGGGCTTTGAACGAATACAGTTCTCAATAGAGCACAAACAGAATAGTTCCATTTCATTTCTTGATACCAAGGTTATTAGACAGACAGATGGTACTATAGTCACTGATTGGTTCATAAAACCCACCAACTCCGGTAGATATCTGCATTTTAATTCCAACCATCCCATACATCTAAAAACTAACTTAATCCACTCGGTATATAAGAGAGCCACCGGTCTAAGTGATCAATCATTTCATCAAAAAAACACGGAATTAGTATTTAAGATTTTCAAAAACAATGGTTACCCAGACCACATAATCAAACAGGTAATTCATAAACATCGCGCAAATCAGCTGAGCCCCAATCTTACATGTGCCCAATCTAATACACCTGACCCCAACGCTGGCTCGAAGTTTTCTACAACTTATGTTAAAGGGCTTTCTGAAAAACTTAAAAAATGCCTATCAAAAATTCAAAAAACTTTAGCATTCAAAAACCAACACACTGTTCGATCTCTCTTCTCAAGCCTCAAAGACCCGACATCCAAAGATAAACGATCTAATGTCGTATACACTATCCAATGCAATGACTGTCCAGCCACATACACTGGTATTACGTCCCAATATTTACATAAGAGAATTTATCAACATAGGTATGATTGCCATAAAAAAACCCATAATGATAACCCCAACGCTTTAGTATCTCACCATTTAAACACCGGTCATGAATTTGACTTCAACAACACCCAAATTAAATATTACGAAAATAATTATTTCAAAAAGGTGCGTACTAGAAATGATTCAAATTAAAAGTGACCCTCACTCCATTAATTTTCGGACTGATACTCAAAACCTCTCGTCCAGTTATGCTCAACTTATACACACCGTCAAAACATGAAATTTGAAGAAATAATCAGTAGTCTCCCTACAGGATGTGTTGGTCATTAGTGGCCAGCTTGTCGTTAGATATTAATTAGTGTCACACTCCCCCCTAGTGCAAATCTTTCTCAACTGTCTTCCGAACACATGTTACTTAATTTCCTACAAATGTACAAGGGTCATCTGTTCTGCTTTATAATAAGGTGTTGGTTAGGGAAAATTTACAGTTGTGTGTTTGGCGTCAGCAACAATTGTAAGTGTCTCACTGATCATATTATTTAGTATTAGCTAAGAAACATATAACATTTCTTATAGACACATAGTCGATCAGTTTTAAACTCAGTACAGTGGGCATCTCCGTTGTGCATAATTTACACTTAGATGATAAAAATAAGTGAATAAAATAGTGTTATTTTTATGTATGGATTCTCGAATGTGTAGTTGACTTGTGAGGTTCTTGTGTGTGTGTGTGTGTTCATATGTAATTCTAGCGTGTGTGTATGTACACGTCTACGTGTTAGATGTGGTATATATCTGTTTAGAATAGAGTGAGAGAGAGAGAGAGAGAGAGAGAGAGAGAGAGAGAGATTATGACCGACATATATTTGAACTACATTGACTATGGTACTCTGTATAGACCAAGTTCCAGGTAAATAACATTGACCAAAATGTAAATATTAAGTAATACCCATTGTCATATAATAGATCTGTTATCTATAATGTTGTGTTATAAAGTCTGTAACCCTTTAATACAAGTTGGTAAATCATTTCTGTTATCGTGTGCATAAATTCTCTATTTATATGAGGATGATAGTGTAATAAAAATGGTGAGTGTTTTAGAGTGCCAATTGTGGACAATGACAAATGAGAGGGAGAGAGAGAGAGACCGAGAGAGAGGGAGAGAGAGTGAATGAGAGAGAGAGAGAGAGAGAGAGAGAGAGAGAGAGAGAGAGAGAGAGAGAGAGAGAGAGAGAGAGAGAGAGAGAGAGAGAGAGAGAGAGAGTGAATGAAGAGAGATAATGAGAGGGAGTGAGAGAGTGCGAGAGCGAAGGGTGGAAGAGTGAGAGAGGGAAGAAGGGAGACAGTGAGTGAGATGTAGAAGAGAGAGAGAGAGAGAGAGAGAAAGAGTGAGTGAGTGGGGTGATAGTGAGTGATAGATCGATTTCAGGTTAGAGTGAGAGGCTGTGAGAACTGGCGGGGGGAGCATGGGTGAAAGAGAAGGGTGATTGTGGACACATACATAAATTACATTATTCTATAGTACTCTTGACTATATTTTACAATATGATTACAATTACCGTATTATCCAAGTTTACCTGTTAGTAAAATTTACCAGAAACTTTTGTTTGTAACCTTTGTCAACTATCTGATTGAAGTCGTAATGTTTTACAATATTGTGTAAATTGTATGTTTCTAAATTATGATTGTTTGCTAACACCAGTAGGGTGTGAAACATGGTAAAAATAACTTTTAATAATTACGTAGTGAACATCCCCTAATCTGTTTTAGTTATAGGTAATATATTACTTTACTATATGTTGACTGTTGTAGGTATAAACAATTTATGTACCAATCTACTGTAATATCCAATTGTTGGTTACTGTTTGTTTAATTAATTAAAATAACATTATATTTAGTAATTTAAATTGTAATACTGTACAAATTAAGTTCTTTCATACTATAATTTGCTCGCTTTCTTAAAGATAATTTGAAGATGTAAACAAACTATCATAAGTCTTCACATAAAAAATGATACATACATACGCATGCACACACTCACATCACCAACACGTTCATCCAAATATTTAATTGTTTCGTTATGTTTGATATTTCTATTGTATTTCAAACACAGGTCCTGAAGATGACAATAAATATTGTCGAAACGTCGACGCAAAATAACTAAAGTTGTATTATTGACCGATCCTCACTAACCATCCACTAAAACATTCACTGATCGACGGTCACTAAAAAAAAAAAAAAAAAAAAAAAAAAAAAAATTTAAGGATTAGATATATGATGGAAGGTGTACAAAGATAATTTATTTTGAGTGTGAAAAAGTGACTAACAATAATCCCATTTAAGTGATGTTCCTTATTCCCCAATGACTAGATAAACTGACTAGAAATCAGATTTGGGAATATAGTGAATAATGAGGGAAACCAGGATAAATCCCTAAATTAAAACAAAAACAGCAAAGGACTGAATAAAAATTAATTTTAAGAAAATATTTAAATAAAAATAGATTTGTTGTTGTGTTAGCAGTTCATTGAACTCATAGCTTTGAATGCTTGAGATTGGATTTATTTTTCAATTGATATCTTTTATTATGTTTTAATGGTATCAGTTAATCAAAAACCATATTGTAATTGAGTAATATTGTAATTTAGTTGATCAGATTTTATTAGAATTGTATGTCAGAAAGGGTATTAGCAAGCTGAAAGAATAATAAACTTTGTAAATGAACTAACATAAAAATATAGGCCAAATTGTAAATCTCAACATTATAAATTAAAAGTAAATAAGAATGAAACTAATTAAATGAATGAAATTAGTTGAATGTAAATCAATAACCATTTATAATAAATGTAACAACACTTGGTGAAAAGAATGAAGGAATGTATAGGATATTATTAGGAAAAATGAAAGTGTAATGACACTGGAGTCTAAAGAAAAGCCTAAATTGAAGATAGTATTTAAATTAGATAAGTAAATCATAAAATTACTACGAATTAGAGAAACCAAATAATAAGAATTCAACCAATAATCTTATTTAATACTAATGGGAATATAACATATATTGTAAACCATTTAATGTGAGAGAAGGTAAATTAATTAAGGCCTACAACCAAATATACTGCAAATGTGATTTTTGAGTTAAAAGATACTATAAAATATATCATGTATTGTCTTAAATTATTCAGAATCAAATAAGGAATTTGATTAAGTAATTGGAATTATATAATAATGTATAATAATTATAAACAAAATGTAATTAATAATATAATATAAAATTAAATTCTTTTGTACAAAACCCAAACTTGAGGCTTCAATCAGCTGACTGAAACAATGTAAATTTACTAATAAATCAGCCAGGACCTTTTGTATGATGAAGAAAAAAACTGGGAGTTAATTGTTAAACGTTGAGGTGAACACATCAGAACGAGAGAGCTCAAAAAAGATAAAAAATATAATTTGACATGAACTAAACCTATAAAAAAAAAAGAAATTTAAAAATAGGATTTATTAACACTAAGGTCAAATAAAGAAATCCAACCATTACATGTAGGAAGATTGGAAATAGTAATCAAGATATTAGAACAATCGAGGCACTAATTCAGAAATAAAACTTATAGTTTTACCATATTTCCTTTCCATCTTGCGACTTCGTTATATGTCATACACGACATGTTTCGGGAAACATGTTCCCATCTTCAGGTTTAAAAACTTTTCGTTCTCACATGAAGAACTTGTCAACGTAAATAAAAACTTTTACTAACATCATTAAAAACAAACTACATTAATAACGTACCGCGCGAAGAATCAGTGCGCACTGTTCGGGTTCATAATCGGAACTGTTGATTTCTCATTTGTCTATAATCTGATAAACATGTTGTAATGCAGTATCATACAAGCTGTTCGACTTAAATGACAATTGATCGTTGAGCACTAGGTTTTTTTGTGTTCTCGATGCTTTGTAGATTTCGAATTCTTCTAAAGCGCTCATAATTCGCCCTTTGTTGCAAATATGTAACGGTTTCAAATTTTTGGCGCAACTAGTGTATCCGTGGTTATTATTAATCAAATGTAACGCGAAGTTGGAGGTAGTATATCTAATGCTGCCTTTCGGTATGTGTTCACTAAATCTATCTTTAAATTTTCTCCCTGTCTGGCCAATGTAAAACATGTCACAATCATCGCACACAATTTTATACACACCCGAGTTATTTTCAAGTTCTGAATGTTTATTATGTCTGAAGAAATTCCGCAAGTTATTCGTGGTTTTAAAAAATACATTAATGTTTAGTTTTTTAAATATGTTTTTTATAATGTGTGGAAGAAGATTAGTATATTCAGTCGCGATGAAAGCATTCTCTGTATTATTAGATTTAATCACTTTATTTGCTTTGGATTTGTGTTTACAAATTAGTTTGTCTATAATTGTGTCTTTATATCCATTCCTTACAGCAATGAATTTGACAGTGTTTATCTCTTCCTTCAGGTCTTCTTGGCTTAGTGGGAATGACAATAATCTGTGTACGAAAGCATTGAAGGAAGCCAATTTTTGTGTAATGGGTGATATGAATCTGCATGAATAACCATGTCTGTAGTTGTGGGTTTTCTGTATATCCCAAATTTAAAAGAATCGGTGCATTTCTTGATGCATACGTCCATAAAATTTAAGCTATTATATGTCTCTGTTTCCATAGTAAATTTAATGTTACCGTTTATGTTGTTCATGTGTTTGAGCATTATATCGATTTGTCTATTTGTGCTGTTGAATATTATAAAGGTGTCCTCAACGTATCGGGTGTATGAAATGATAAGTTCGTGCAATTTGTTATGATTGGCTTTCAAAAATTGGCTTCCTTCAATGCTTTCGTACACAGATTATTGTCATTCCCACTAAGCCAAGAAGACCTGAAGGAAGAGATAAACACTGTCAAATTCATTGCTGTAAGGAATGGATATAAAGACACAATTATAGACAAACTAATTTGTAAACACAAATCCAAAGCAAATAAAGTGATTAAATCTAATAATACAGAGAACGCTTTCATCGCGACTGAATATACTAATCTTCTTCCACACATTATAAAAAACATATTTAAAAAACTAAACATTAATGTATTTTTTAAAACCACGAATAACTTGCGGAATTTCTTCAGACATAATAAACATTCAGAACTTGAAAATAACTCGGGTGTGTATAAAATTGTGTGCGATGATTGTGACATGTTTTACATTGGCCAGACAGGGAGAAAATTTAAAGATAGATTTAGTGAACACATACCGAAAGGCAGCATTAGATATACTACCTCCAACTTCGCGTTACATTTGATTAATAATAACCACAGATACACTAGTTGCGCCAAAAATTTTAAACCGTTACATATTTGCAACAAAGGGCGAATTATGAGTGCTTTAGAAGAATTAAAAATTTACAAAGCATCGAGAACACAAAAAAACCTAGTGCTCAACGATCAATTGTCGTTTAACTCGAACAGCTTGTACGATACTGCGTTACAACATGTTTATCATTTTATAGACAAATGAGAAATCAACAGTTCCGATTATGAACCCGAACAGTGCGCACTGATTCTTCGCACGTTATGTTATTAATGTAGTGTGTTTTTAATGATGTTAGTACAAGTTTTTATTTACGTTGACAAGTTCTTCATGTGAGAACGAAAAGTTTTTAAACCTGAAGATGGGAACATGTTTCCCGAAACATGTCGTGTATGACATATAACGAAGTCGCAAGATGGAAAGGAAATAAGGTAAAACTATAAGTTTTATTTCAATAACGCGACTTGGAGACCATAAATCACAAATTATGACTAATTCAGAATTTGCCGATGTGAATATTACCATTACAAAACTGTACAAGATATTTGAATGAGGACACTTCTACACACTTATTGCCGAACCAAACAACGGATCATTAATACGGAATCATCACTCTAAGATGAAGAAAACTGATCACTACTACTATGATGAAGGACACATAAAGAATCAACATTTATTTGGAGGAGAATCGACTGGGAATCTTGGTGTAACTTCGTAGCAAGAAGGTGGCCATCTTGAATCCTATACCTCGAGCATCAGCTGTGATGACGTCAGCCTATGCAGAGCTGTTGGTTTGAATAATTTAATTTTGAATAACATTTTTATAATAAATATTATTTCTATTTTGTCATTAAGAACTTTTTAATTGTAAGTATTATACCTTTCAGCATTACCCTTTCTCTGACTTTTGATAACAGTTAAAAGAACCAATGAATAATTTAATGTTAATAGTTTAAAAACATAACCTGTTAAGTGCTAAACAATTTGGCTTTCTCAAGAAGGAAGGTACAGATGATGCTATAGCCCTACTTAGCAAATTTATTTATGAAAATCTAAGTCTTAGCATACCAACTGTTGTAACTTTTTTGGACTACTCCAAAGCTTTTGACACTGTCGATCATGGCATACTTATATCCAAATTACAGAATATGGGAATAAGCTTACCCCTGATAGCCAGTTATTTACATGACAGGACACAAGTTGTAAAGGTGAATGAGACTAGAAGTCAGCCTATTAAAACAAATGTTGGAGTGCCCCAGGGCTCTATATTAGGACCAGGACCTTTATTGTTTATTTTGTATATCAATGACTTACTAGTGTTACAAGATGTATTAATAGCATATGCTGATGATACAGCAGTACCAATGAAAGCAAAAAGATGGCCTGAACTTGCAACAGATATGTCAACTAAATTAGATATTATATACTCTTGGCTCTATCACAATAATCTAGTACTCAACATAAACAAGTCTGTCTTTATCACCTTTGGAAATTATAGAGACTCTGTTCCGCATGACTTAGAAATCAACATAAATGGTCAAAAATTGAAAAGAGTTAAAACTAGTAAATATCTAGGAATAACATATGACTTTAACATGAAGTGGGATGTACATGTGGCTAACATTTAAAAAAAACCTAAATACTTAGTCTACATTTTTTACAGACTTAAACAAATATTATCAAAAAAGCAACTACTACAAATATACTATGGACTATTCCATAGTGTGGCAGGGTATGCTATCATAGGCTGGGGGGGGGGGGTCTATATAAATGATCTCTAGACGCATTGGATCGGCTGCAAAAGTGTATTCTTAAAATTATAGGAGTCAATGAACAAGATTCGGATAAACCATTAAATATTAAACAAGTGTTTGTAGTGAATTCTATAGTTTGTCAATACAATGATCTAAAAAGTGAGTTTTTACAAAATCAAATCAACACACAGTATAAAAGTATTATATTGCCGCGACACCTTTTAAGTATTGGGCAAAGAAGCTATGTGTATTATGCCATAAAATATTTGAATGAATTACCTAATGAACTGAAAAATCTAAGTGTAAATATAAAAGTGCTAAAAAA
This sequence comes from Magicicada septendecula, assembly GCA_034769895.1. NCBI lineage: Eukaryota > Metazoa > Arthropoda > Insecta > Hemiptera > Cicadidae > Magicicada > Magicicada septendecula. The sequence continues at coordinate 116,401,315 of CM068375.1, read as the reverse complement.
AAATCAAAGAAAAAATTAGGAACATTGTTATTGATTAATTAAAAAAACAGTCTATTATGATATGGACCTTTTTTCTCTTTTTTTTCATTTATTTATTGAATAGTATTACAATACAAACTAAAATTTTGTTGAAATTCAAAAATACTTTATTTTTAATATATTACTATGGTCGGTGAGGTAAAACTCACAATTAGTATTAAGTATATAAATATTAATTCTAAGGACCAACCTATGAACGGGCATTTATGTCCCCTATAGGTCCTTTTTTTGTATAATTTTTATTATATGTAAAGGAAAATTGGCAATAAATATTATATTAAAATCAGATAAACTGAATGCCCTGAGATAGAGTTTTCGAGCTGTGAAACAGTACTTCGACTCAAAGTCGATTAATCGCAACAAAGTTAATAAATTCATTTAAACACTCCATTTTTTGAGTTTTATTTCTTTGTGGGCATATATTTAGAAGAATTTCAGGTAGCACTTGAAACCTGGACTTCAAGGAAGAAGAGAATAACATCGCAAAGGAGTATGATCACCAAACATCCAAATACCACTAATCGATTATTATATTTCATAAACTATTTAACGCGTGAAACAAAATTTTAATAAACAACCACCGAAAATAAAATAAGCAAGGAATTAATATAATAACGAGGATAATCTAATAAAAAATAAACTGATAAAAAAAAATTATTCAATTTAAACAAAATTTTTACACAGTCATAATTATAATTTCTGTAACACCAAGAATAAAGGATACATTACAAAAAAATATATATATATTGTTACGACGGTCTACTCGATCGTCGTAGGTACAGTGGAAACAAAATAAGTACAAGACACCAATCAAGTCACTAATCACACCTTTAATTGTTCTAGTAAAACAGTTCGTAATTAACAACACAGTGTCTACAACAAATCAAATGAAATTGTTCATACGCAATAAAATGTCCACTAATATAAAACTCAACTGTATTACAATTATACCGTCCGAATATAAAACGCAACACTTCACTAATAACTACTTGAACGTACACCGTAATAACCCGAACCGCTCTGTAAATATATCGCACTAATACTCTCGAACCGCACAGTCAAAAATCTCGCATTGCACTGAAAAACTAAGGCCGCGACGCGATGTATTTATAGTTAGCTAACACACACCAGAAGCTTCCAAACTGCGTCTTATCTCTCGCGAATACGTAATTGCTGCGGCCTTGACACAGTCCGAGCGCCCGAGCGAAGGCTGGCAAAGTCGAGAAATTTCTCGCAACATGCGTTTAGTAGCACGTACACCACACGCTTACGTCGAGATCTTTCTGGGACATTCGATAAACGCCTAGATTGTTCTACGCTGTCGTAGCACTTCCCCCTCCTTAAGCCTGTTCGTCCCGAACTGGCAAAGCGTCTCTAAATTTGTATTTAGCCAGGCGATCTAGGTGGACGACCTTGAACTTTCGCTGTCCTTCCTGTTGAATCCGATAAACAACATCGTTAATCCTTTTTTTTACAGTGTAGGGTCCTTCCCAGTTAGACTGAAGCTTAGGTGAGCGACCACGACGGCGCTTTGGATTGAACAACCAGACCTGATCTCCTTCTTGGAAACCCACACTATTGCTGTGAATGTCATACCGAGTTTTCATTTTATCACTGGCAATCTTGAGCCGTCCTCTTCCCAAGCGATTCATTTCTCGCAGTTGGTTTTCTAATTGCGAGGAATAGTTCTTTGGCTCTTGGGACTGAGTCTCAGGTGATCCAAACATCAAGTCCCCAGGAAGACGAATCTCCCGCCCAAACACCAATTTTGCTGGAGTCATGCCGGTTGTGTCATGTACTGATGATCTATACGCCATAAGGAATAGTGGTATACGTTGGTCCCAGTCTGTTTGGTTCTCGTCAACAACTTTCGAAAGATGCTGCTCAAGTGTCCTGTTGAATCTCTCAACCATCCCGTCCGACTGAGGATGCAGAGGCGTTGTCCTGGTCTTTCGAATTCCAAGTAGACGGCATAATTCTTTAAACACTCCTGATTCGAAATTTCTCCCCTGATCCGTATGGATTTCCATAGGGGCTCCATAACGGCAACAGAAGTTGTGAACTAACTGCTTTGCCACAGTGGTAACCTCCTGATTTGGAATTGCGTAGGCTTCCACCCACTTAGTAAAGTAGTCACCTACAACCATGATGTACCGGTTTCCATCGTCAGTAACTGGGAATGGTCCAGCAATGTCTATGGCAATTCTCTCGAAAGGTTGTCCAACGTTATACTGTCTCATTTTTCCCCTGCTTCTGGTTTGTGGGCCCTTGCTTGCAGCACATATTTTACACGTCCGAACCCATTCCTCTACGTCGTGGCGAAGATGAAGCCAATAGAATCGCTTCCGTATTTTGTCAAGGGTTTTGTTAACGCCAAGATGGCCTCCAGATGTTCCATCATGCATCTCCTTCAAAACAGACTGCACTTTACTTCGGGGAACTATCAACTGCATGACCACGTCTCGTCCATCTGCACTTTCCCAAGCCCTTTTCAGCAATCCGTTTTCTAAGGTGAGAGATTCCCATTGTGCCCAGTAGCCCTTCAGCACTTCGGAACCATGGCAGATATCTTGCCAATCCGGGCGGTGACCTTCCTCTTTTGCTGTCAAGATCGGTCCAATGTCTTCATCAGTCATCTGTTCTTGTCGACAGTCTTGTGTTGTCCAGCCATCAGCCAGGAAATCTACAGTGATGACTTGAACATGTTCACTTGAGTTTTGTTCTTCCTTTCTGTGGCAATGTCGGCAGTCTTCCGGGCATGGTCTTCGTGATAAGCCATCTGCATTACCGTGCAGGCGCCCCCGCCGATGTTGTACCTTGAAGTTGTACTCTTGCAGATGTTCGAGCCACCTTGCCAACTGTCCTTCCGGATTTTTAAATCTCAAGAGCCAAGCAAGTGCAGCATGGTCGGTACGTAGTGAAAACTCTCTCCCATAGAGGTATTTATGGAAGTGCTCCAAAGCTCTGACAATTGCCAACAACTCTCTTCTTGTAACACAATAATTTCTCTCTGGTTTAGAAAGCGTCTTGCTGTAATACGCTATTACTCGTTCTTCACCGTTCTGCACTTGAGACAAAACTGCTCCTAGACCAGTATTGCTTGCGTCTGTGTCTACGATGTACTTCCCTTCGGAAGCTGGAAAAGCGAGAATTGGCTGCGAACATAATGCAATCTTCAACGTTCTAAATGCTTGTTCACACTCTCTCGACCATTGGAAGTTTCGTTTATTTTCCGTTAGCTCATGTAGTGGTTTAGCAATAGTAGCGAAGCCTTTCACAAAACGTCGGTAATATGAGCATAACCCCAGGAAACTCCGAACTTCGTGTTTATTCTTCGGAACTGGCCAGTCTCTTACGGTGTCTACTTTATTAGGATCCATGCTAACGCCCGCTGCCGAAACCAGATGGCCCAAATACTGTACTTCCTTCTGGAATAGAGAACACTTCTTCGGGCTCAGCTTCAGTTGTGCACCGTGAATTGTAGTTAGAACTTCCTTAAGGTTTTCCAAATGATCTTCGAAAGTCTTCCCGATCACTATGACATCGTCTAAGTAAACAAGGCAAGTTTTCCACGTCAGGCCTCGGAGTATCAGGTCCATCAATCTCTCAAATGTTGCCGGTGCATTACAGAGTCCAAATGGCATGACATTAAATTGGAATAAGCCACTTGGGGTCGAGAAAGCGGTCTTTTCCTTGTCTTCTTGATGAAGACCCACTTGCCAATATCCACTCTTCAGGTCCAATGTGGAAAACCACTGTGCTCCGGACAACGTGTCGAGTGTATCGTCAACGCGAGGTAATGGATAGCAGTCTTTCTTTGTAACATCATTTAACCTCCGGTAGTCTACGCAGAAACGCAATCCACCATCCTTCTTCGCTACCAGCACTACAGGGGAAGACCAAGCACTTGACGAAGGTTCAATTACTCCCTCTGTCAACATGTCCTGTACTAACCGAGACATCTCCTCTTGTTTAGATAATGGAGGCCTTCGAGGAGGTTGGCGTATCGGTGTTGTGTCCCCAGTATTGATGCGATGTTGCACAAGAGAGGTTCTTCCCAGTGACTGTCCCCGAACTGCAAAACAATCTTTGAATTCGTGTAAAAACTGTCCGAGTTCTTTTAACTCACCACTTGAGAGGTCGTTAGAAGATCTGTTCAATAATTCTTGCAGTTCCTCTGGTAATTTAGAAGTATCCGAAGAACTGGGTCTTCGTTGCGTTATTCCGGCTACCCAGGCCACAGGAGTCAATTTGCCTAGGAGCGTATTGCTTTGTAAAGTGATAGCTTGATCCAAAATATTCGCCACTCTAATAGGCACATTTCCGGTTTCGTCAGGTTTTACTAAACTTCTGGCAATTAGTATGCCCGGTGTGCTGACTACCTGGGGTTCGAATATAGAGCACTGATTGCCCCTAGTATCTACCGCAGTTCTAACCATGATGATCTTTTCGGAGTTTGGCGGAACAGTTACGGCCACTTGGTTTATGACGTCCATCGATTTTTCTGCTGTCGTCATTGTTGATAGCATTACCTCTTCGCCTCCGATTCTCAAGACATTGTTTTTGAAGTCGACTATAAATCCGTGTGCGTTCATAACGTCCACACCAAGAATTGCTTCATCCACAATGTCTGCAACAAGTACTTGATGATTAAACTCAAGTCTACCGAGGCGTAGGTGTATCTCCACTTTTCCATACACTTTTACAGGCCGTCCAGTAGCTGTTCGCAAGCTGCAAGAGCACCAGATTGGCTTGAGATCTTTCACCACGTCGGGGCGCACAATAGAAACTGTTGCGCCTGTGTCAACTGTAATCGAGGTTGGCCTTTCTTGAACAAATCCGGTAACTACCAAGCTCCCGGTGTTTTTCTGAAGCGTAGAAATTGTGTATTCTCTAGGGGCTTCGTTCCTCCAGTTAGTCAGCACACGCCCCGTTGCACCGACTATTGCTCGTTTCCCTGCTGCTGAATTCTAACCCGACAATCTCGTTGTAGATGTCCAGGTTTCCCACATCGATAACACTTCGGTCTTCCATCCTTTCTTATTTTATTCTGTGGCGCCGACCGTCGAGTCTCTGTTCCTTGTTCTTCCTCCTCCTCGTCTGTGCCGTCGCGATCTTTTAGCTCGCGCACTTTATGACTTGTCCAACCAGACGCTGATTTGGCGGCCTCAAATTGCAAAGCATGTACCAGGGCGTCCGCACTGTTCTGGTGTCTTGCCATTCGTAACACTTGCTGTAGTTCGTTATCTCGGACACCGGCAGTAAATGTCTGCATCGCAAAACGCGTTCGAAAATCTTCTGGCGCTTCAGGATAGGCCAGTCTAATTAGTCTGTCGATACTTGCTTCAAACTCTTGAAGACTTTCCCCGGAATGTTGTCGCCTTGCTCTCAACTGGGTGCAGTACACATCTCGCAAATGTTTATCACCATACCGTAATTCCAGAGCTTTTATCAACTCGGCATAGGTGTTCTGGCTGTCAGGTGGCACTTTCTGTAGTAGTTCTGCCGCGGGTCCTTTTAATGCAAGAACAAGCGAAACAGCCTTGTCTTTTTCTGTCCAATTATTTGCGCATGCAGCAGCTTCAAATTGGCGGAGGTACGTTGCCCAGTGAGTGCTTCCGTCAAAGGTTGGAGCTTTGACATGAACTGTCCCTACTGCAGGCAAAGTGACTTTCTCTGTTAACTTATTTTCTGTCTTGATCACTGGTACAGTCTGTTCAGAAATTTGTTTTGGTTGAATCTTCATGCACTGTTCAACTTCAGTTTTAATTTGTTCTCTTATGTTTGCCATTGAGTTTTCTACTGCACATATTTTATTTGACACAGATTCTTCTATAACAGATATTTTTGTAGACATCGATTCCTCCACAGTCAAGACAGATTTTTCTACTTCAGCTATTTTTAATGTCATTGATTCTTGTACCTCCGATATTTTAGTTACTTGCTTATTAAGCTCACCTCGTAGGAGACCCAACTCTGCAGCGGTTTGTTCTTGTGTCTGCTTTTGCTGCTGTATTAACTCCTTGATGTCATCTGCTTCCTGCTTCCGTTTTTCATCCTGTCGTCTTTCTGTTTCTTCTCTTTCTTGTATTCGTTCTTCTTTTTGTCGTCTTTCTGCTTCTTCTCTTTCTTGTATTCGTTCTTCTTTTTGTCGTCTTTCTGCTTCCTCCGCCTCCTGTCTGCGTTTCTCGTCCTGTCGTTTTTCTGTCTGCAACAGCAGCGCCTGTAAATTTTCCATCATCTGACTGGCATCCATTGTTTATCGATTAATTACGAATCACACTCGTCTTGTACAAAGCGTCCACTGTTTCCACTGTTAACCGTTCTATCCCACTTCTGACACCACTGTTACGACGGTCTACTCGATCGTCGTAGGTACAGTGGAAACAAAATAAGTACAAGACACCAATCAAGTCACTAATCACACCTTTAATTGTTCTAGTAAAACAGTTCGTAATTAACAACACAGTGTCTACAACAAATCAAATGAAATTGTTCATACGCAATAAAATGTCCACTAATATAAAACTCAACTGTATTACAATTATACCGTCCGAATATAAAACGCAACACTTCACTAATAACTACTTGAACGTACACCGTAATAACCCGAACCGCTCTGTAAATATATCGCACTAATACTCTCGAACCGCACAGTCAAAAATCTCGCATTGCACTGAAAAACTAAGGCCGCGACGCGATGTATTTATAGTTAGCTAACACACACCAGAAGCTTCCAAACTGCGTCTTATCTCTCGCAAATACGTAATTGCTGCGGCCTTGACACAGTCCGAGCGCCCGAGTGAAGGCTGGCAAAGTCGAGAAATTTCTCGCAACATGCGTTTAGTAGCACGTACACCACACGCTTATGTCGAGATCTTTCTGGGACATTCGATAAACGCCTAGATTGTTCTACGCTGTCGTAGCAATATAAAATATAACACTTCAATTAAGTATATTTATTCATATCTTAAAATGAATCCATTTGGAATATATATTTTGTAATATCATAAGTAACTAGATGCAAGTGTTATTCATGCTTATATACAAAATCGAAGGAACCCTGAGATATAGAGATATTAGCATATAAATTGTCTATTGGTAAAAATCATGTTTAAAATAATTAATGATAATAATATGTTAAAAGGCATAGAAAGCTGGTATTAATGACAGTTAATATAAATATAATAAATTTGTTGGTTAGACTGATAAATGTGTCTTGTTTTTCATTTATTAAAGATCAACCTTATGGATATTATATGACACTGTTACTTGAAATAATTTTCCTTAACACCAACAATCAATTAAAGAATTAGTATTAATCACTTCTTATTAAACAGTTAATACTTGAGTTTCACACTACTAATTTTCACAACTACCAATAAGAGTTTAAAATGTTAAACTGGCACCCACAACTAGGGTGTATTAATTTGTAATGCTAAACTGGGGCCCAACAACAAAGGGGGCGTATTATTTAAAGTTAAACTGGCGCCCAACAACTTGGAGCGTATTATTTAAAGTTAAAAGGCCATTGAAAATGCTTCAATAAATCTAATATATATATATATATATATATATATTGTAGCGTGACAGAAAATCCACTACTTATTAATTCATATAAAATAATAAAAATTAATTACACCACATATGTTAATATAAAATCGAATGAAATTGAATGAATTCAAAGGAATAAACAACAATAAAATAAAAATTCTCAGTACATTATATAAAAACCACTGTTAAAAATCAAAGAAATTATTAAAAGCAACTCATATTATAAAATCAGGAATTTACCTAGGAAATTAGGAGCAGTAAACAAATTAGATTACACAATATCATGAAGAAAGAATCAGTTTGAGAGTGGTGAAACACCAAAATACCCCAAAGACAAGAAGAAGGAAGAATAAAATTTGTGATCAGGAAGTAAACAATACCCTGAAACCTTTAGCGAAGAGCAAAGTCAGTGTCAGTAAATAAATTCGAGGCTCCAAACTAAACATCAGTCGAGATAACACGAAGTACCTTGGTTTACCCAAGAGTGAAGAATGAAGACAGGAAGACAAGAAGACAAGAAGAAGGAGGACCAGAAGAAAGACAAGAGTGAAGACAAGAAAGAAGATAAGAAGAAAGACAATAAAGAAAACAAGAAGAGAGGAAGAAACAGTATGAAAGAAACACCGTTATAAAACCTATTATTAAATACCATCAACCCCAAACCCATAGAGACAATTAAAAAGAAAGTATAATATCCCAAGATCCTATAAAAATGTAATTATTGAGAAATCAAAAGTGTTGTCTAGTATAATACGAAGTGAACCAACTAAAGCTATTGTGTGATAAAGAAAATAAACAAGTCTTAACAGTCCATGATTACTAAAGGTCTGGTCTGAGATAATAAGACTCAAAATATCAGAACCACCAGTGAAAGTGAACTTGTGCAAGTGTTTTTTGGAAATACAATAAACTTAAAGTTAGTGATACTATGACTTATCAATATGCTATATAACAACTTTTATATTCAATAATACACATCATCATAAAATAATAAAATGGAAGATTTCCAATATTTTATTATTTTAATGTAACTCTGTTATTACAAGACATTTGTAAAAATGATAATAACTAGAGTATGGGTGGACATGTTTACTGATGAAGGGGATAATAGATAATAATGGTTTAGACCAGAAAGGACTGGCATTAATTTATGTTCATAGGTTTAAATTATTTTTAATGGCTATTTGTTCACAGCCATGAACTCAATAGGTTTATAAGAATTTTTAGTAAATAAGATTTATATGTGTTTAAAATGAATTATGTTTGCCAAATAACAGCATGCATACCATTAATAATGTTTCAGTAGGTATGCTGTATTAATTCAAAAAGAAGTAAATGTATGTTTTCAAACCATGTCAGCAATATGTTCAATTGTACAGAATGCTAAATATTGTTCAATATTATTTTTTGTATAACAGTAGTATTAATCAGATACTACACTTCACAATGGGTTTGTAAAACGTTTTATTTTCATGTAATAATAACTATGTAAAGTCAGGGGAGGAGTAGGATTAAATTTATTTGAGAAAGACAGAAATGTAAAATTCTAAACTCTAGGCCATGTGGTGAATTCACAGAAGCCATATAAACCAGTTAATTCACTTATAATTCCTGTAAACTAGCAAGATTTATGTAAGGTAAATCAGTTAACCACTACTGTGAATGATCCTATGAGTTAAAGTGATAATAAGGAAATATACCTTAAAAAATTGTAAATTTTCAAAATATATAAATTAATTAATTTTAAAGAGCAATGTCAAATTCAGAGATTAACACAAAAAACCAGTTCAAAGGTTCAATTATATGTATTTAAGGAAAGGAAGAGAAATATGACTAATTAAAATTTATTATGATAGTATTAATAACAATTAAAATGGCAGAAAAATTTATATGAAGGCGGAAACCAATTTCTGAGCCTAGATTTCCAAAAAGAGAGAAATTTGGTAATTTCCACAAAATGTCAACAGATATGGACTATAATACATCAATTTAAAAGGAATGAAATGATTAAACCAATGATAAGGTTCATAATTCATGAAGGTGACGAATAAAATAAATAAATTCCATATATAATGTAATTTTGTATCATGTGTATGGGAAATCAAAATATTTTAACAATACTTTTTCAAAGATTAACTGGGCCAGATTTTGACTAACATGAAGGAAGTGAGTTTAGTCTTTTGTTGAATATCAAGCTGAATAGTTGTGTAATATAACGTTCCTTAAAACCGTGTAGAAAATGGTACTACGGTTACCTTCTAATATCAGTGTAACGAGAGTTAAATAAATTAAACATTTTTTTAACTAAAACTACAGAAATTTTAGCGACAATAGTGAAAACTAACACCAAACTTCATTATACTAGTGATTTAAAACAGTAGAACAATATATTTGTGATAATTAACGCTACAAATCATAACCACTTTTTGAGCAGTTAACCCACAGAAGTGAACACATATCAATAACATAATTAACACAAGTATACACGGAACACTTCTTCAGAACACACCAAACAACCTATTAGACAGATTACACCAGTGCGGGGACATTTCAAACATTTCTGAAGGTAATTTTGCTGTGAGATTTTAACACGACGACATTCCCAGTAACCTCGCCATATCTAGGAGCGGCCATCTTTGAAAATACGAATCTCTGCCTTCCTCATCGAGTGACGTCAGAAGCTACATATGGTTTGACGATTCAACTTTTTTTAAACATTATATCAGAATTATTTAAATATTGTTAGATGATAATTATGGAACTACTTTAATTGTTAATGTTATACTTTCTCGTTACCCTTCTCTGACTATTAATATAATCGCTCCAAGAACCTTTTTTATATAATACTTGTAATAATTTTTTCCACTGTATGAACGAATCGATTATTCCCTGAGACGGAGTCGATAATTGCTCCCAATCGATTAAAAATCAATTATTTATTAAATTTGTTAATAAATCCATTTATTTCAATTGTTTGTATCTATTATTATTTCACATGCTAATTTAAGGTTTATTTATTAATGCAACGAGACTTCAAAAAGAAGAAAATATTAATTTACAGCGAGATATTGGACCAGCACTAAACAACATAAATCGATTGCTGACCGGAGTTAATCTGATTAACTCCAGACTTGGTTCAGATCTTCCAGAAGTGCTCAATAATTAATAAATACCTTCTTAATTATTAAAATTTTTAACAGAACATTAAAACAGGATTATTTCACAATTACAGACGTTAAATAAAACATAAACAAAATTTTTTTTTATTTGAAAATTTTTTTTTTGAAATAAAATTTTCTCTTTATTATTTTTTTTTTGTAAAGACCGCATACAGTGTTGCCTTACAAAGTGGCGTCCAACTTAGAGGGCTTGATAAGTTAAGCCTGGCAGCGATTACATTATAGAAACAGAAGAAAATGCAAAGACGAGCTACTTCGAAAAAGAGGGCGGCAGAGGCCGAAAAAAAAGTTGAAATGGGTGATAAGGAGGCAACACCCGTGGAGGATCGGGAAGAGTCACTACCCCCGGTGGAACATAAACAACCTGAACCACCAGAGGAACAACTAGAAGTACCAACGCAGACAGTGGAAGTCAATGTCCCAGAGAAGAAGAAAACTAAAACAATGGAAGAGAAGATAATGGAAATGCTCCAGAACATGGAGTCTAAATTGGAAGGAGTCAATAAAAATATAGAATCCACTAACAAGAAAATGGACTCTACTAAAGAAGAAAACAGTAAGGAAAGAAGGGAAGACAAACAAGCTTTGAAGGAAGATTTGGGTGGAATAAATAAAAGCACTGAAAATACAGTGGAACCCCTCAAATCCGAACTAATTGGGGCTGTAGCCTGTTCGGATTTGGAAAAGTTCGGATTAGCCGAAAAATCTGCATACATAGTACTCAACACTAGTTACGGTGTACGCGCCGCCCGGTAATGTTGCGTAGGGGTGAGATGAAGCCGCCGGAGGTTGCTGACCTTGACTGCCCGTGAATCACTGTTGCTGTCGGGCGGAAGTGCGCTAAAAATAGCCCAGTCCTACTACAATAGGTACAGAAATCTTTGTATTCCAGTTAGTTCCTCTGGCGTTTGTTGTCCTGTGCGTGTTTGTCTGCTGTTACTGTTTCCATCCAGTGTACATAGTTTGTTCGAGTTTTCGTTTAAGGTTTATTGTTTTCGCATTTGAAGTGAGCAGTGTAGATCGGGTTTTTTAATTTTCTTAAATTATGGCAAGCAAACGAAAACATAGTTTTTGTAATTTAAAAGAAAAACTCGAAGTGTTAATGCGACTAGACAAAGGGGAAAGTTTGACGAAGTTGGCTGTTGAATTTGGTGTTGGTAAGGCAACAATCAGTGACTGGAAAAAGAAGCGTGCGTAAATTGAACAGTTTTGCAGTGCAACAAGTGAAAAAACTTTGAAACAACGCCATCATACAAAAGTTTCTGTAAATGAAGAAATTGACGGAGCAGTGTTTTTATGGTTTACACAAGAGAGGCAGAAAGGAGTTCCTATTAGTGGTCCAATAATTCAAGAAAAGGCATTGCGTCTGAACAAACTAATGAACGGAGATTTGGCATTTACTGCTAGCAATGGGTGGCTGGATCAATGGAAGAGAAGGCATGGAATCAGACAACTGACGATAAGCGGAGAGAAGTTATCAGCTGCTAATACTGCTGCAAAAGAATATTTAGATGAATTCGCCGATTTGATTTCGTCGGAAAATTACTCGCCCCAGCAAGTGTATAATGCGGACGAGACTGGATTGAATTTTAAAGCACTTCGCAATAAAAGTCTTGCTTCTAAAGAGGAATCTTCTGCGCCAGGCTTTAAAATGATCAAACAGCGTCTCACAGTTTTGGCCTGCAGTAACGCCGCGGGAACAAACAAGCTACCATTAATGGTGATTGGAAAATCTGCCAAGCCACGAGCCCTTAGAAATATGAACATGAATTCTCTACCTGTTTATTACAGAAATCAGACTAAGGCGTGGATGACTGGTAATCTTTTTAAGGAGTGGTTTGAAATGAAATTTGTTCCTTCGGTAACAAGATTTAATGAAGAAAATGGACTGCCACCTCTAGCTCTACTTTTGATAGACAACGCTTCGTCACATCCTTCAGACATGCAGCTGGTGTGCAAAGCCATAAAAGCAATTTTTCTACCACCTAACGTGACATCGCTGCTGCAGCCTATGGATCAAGGTGTGCTACAGAACATAAAACTAAGCTACAGAAAAATGCTTCTGCAAACTCTTATTGAAGAAGATTGTTCTCTTTCTATTCTTGAGAAGCTAAAGAAGATAACAATAAAAGATGAGATTTACTGGGTTGCAGAATCCTGGAACGATACCAGTAAAAATTTACTGCAGAGTTCTTGGACGAAGCTTTGGCCCAGCCACGAATTTGTGGAAACACCACTTACAACACGAGATGATGAAACTGAGCTCCTTCATCTCTTTCAAAAAGTACCAGGATATGAGGATGCTGAAAAGGGTTGTCTGGAGGAGTGGGTAGCACTAGACGACAATGAAGAATGCACCGAGCATGACATAGTTTCTGTGGTCCAGGATCAACATGACAATGTATCAGGTAGCGATAGCGAGGGAGAAGATGCCTGAACAAACGTGACTCATTCTGACGCTGCCGTCGCTCTCGACATCGCGTTGCGCAACGTAGAACAACACACAGCTGCTACACCCAATGATGTCATGTTTATGCGACGCTGGCGCAACATCGCATCCTCGGGAAGGTTTATGTCACTTCGCCAGATGAAGATCACTGATTTTAAGTGAAAAAATGTAGTGTAGTGTTTGTGTGTGTTTCTTTTGTGTTTTTCCTTGGCCATTCAGCTCTGACGTTAATGAAATGCTGTATGACGTTGTTGTTTTTATACAGTTTAATTCCAATATTTTTTACATTTCAATCCTGTTTTACGTAAGTAGCAATACTTGTACATTCTTTATTAATTTTTCAATGATTCTTTACGTAAAATTAGGTTATATGATACTTTTATGTAATAATAAATGTGTTTCTTATGTCTTTATGTGTTTTTTTCAAATGTTGTTTTTCTTCAAAACCATGTTCGGATTTCCCGGGATTTCGGATTTCTGTGGTTCGGATTTGAGAGGTTCTACTGTACTAACAGAAGGATTGAGGAAACCAGTAAGAATTTGAATAACAAGATGGAAGATCTGAAAGAAGACAATCAATCTTTGAGTAAGAAGATGGAAGAGAAAATGGAGGAAACAAGTAGGAAAATGGAAAGCGACAATCAGCAACTGAGAGAAAAGTTGGAGGAAAATAATCAGAAAATGGAGGAGAAGATGGACAAGAATAATCAAAGGTTAAGAGAAGAACTGAGGGAAGTTAACCAGGAGAGCATGAATAGGGTAGACGAGAGAATAGAATTGGCAAAAGAAGAGTTAAATAAAAGGATAACAGAGACGAAGAAATCCATCGTAAAGAAGTTAGAACAGGAAGTCGTGGTTGTTAACCAGCAGATCAGGGAAGTAGACGAAAGATGTCGTCAGACAGAAAACGAAGTGCTGGAAGTCCGGGAGGTAATACATAAAGAGATTACACATGTCAAGGAACAACAGGAAACGAAACTGGAAGAAAACAAGAAATTTGCCCTGGAAGAAATGAATAAAGTGCGGACACATGTAACCGAAAGATGCGACGGCGTGGAAGCCGCTATGACGAACATCACAGGACAAGTGCGTCAGAGCCAGGAGGAGATAGAATTGATAAGGAACAGACCAACTGGTTACCATCATTTCCCAATGTCAGAAAACAGAGGGTGGCTTAATTTCTGGCAGTATAAACGGAAGCCCATGGAGTTCTTGGCACGCATAGAGGAATACCTAGAAAAACACAGAGGGAACCGGTGGGTCCAGAACCGGGAAATCCTAGACAAGTCATTTCGGGAGGTGAATGACCATTGGTGGATGGCCAACCGGAGTGACATCGAAAATTATCAGCAATTTAAGAGCCTCTTCAAGGCGAAATACTGGTTGGAGAGGACTCAAAACTTGATAAGAGATAATATATGCCACGGCCACTACAAACCACAAGTCGGTGGTTCGATGACAGCATATTTCCTCGGCAAGGTATGTATGGCCAAGCATTTAGAACCGGCCATACCTGAGGAGTGCCTAATAAATAAATTGTCATACCACTATGACGAGGAAGTCATACGAGCGAGGAGAGGCAGCCAAATAAAAACAATCCAGGCAATGACCGAACTCCTCGAAAACTTCGAAAACGAAGACTACTACCGACAGAGCCGGAGAAGAAATGATGGGCCCGAACCAAGGACGTATCCGAGCAACAACCAGGGTACGAACAACACCAACACTGGGTACCAAGGAGGCCGTGCATACCCGCAGAATAATAGTTTTAATAATAATAATAACGTTAACAATTCTAATTACAATAATAATAATAATACAGGTCCAAACCATGTGAACCCGAGTCGACCCTCTAATGGTTATCAGGGTAACAGAAATCCCTACCCTCATAACACAAATAGTCAGAGAAGCCCCAATGATGGTAATGATCGTTACCATAATAATAATAATCGTGCGGGTCTAAATAATAGTAACCCCGTTAATAATAGGTTTCACCACCCACGAGTGAATTTCATACGAGCCACAGATGATCGTCACCGAAGATACAACAACAATCGAAGAAACAGCTACCGTGGATATGAAGACAGGTGGAGGAGCCTAGAACGGGACCAACCAAGGTACTATCCGGCGAGAAGGAGTACTAGTTTAGACGATGCTGAACGGAGGTCTAACCACGAACGACCGGAAGACCATAGGACAGATCGACAGGGGCCCACTCTAAGCATCCCAAATGATGCTTCAACTAGTATGGCACAAAGGAACAACGATGTCGAGCCTTTAAACGGGCACAGGCAGTAATAAATCGCCGGAACCCGTAACTGCTCCTAAATACTGGGTATCTTAATAATGAGTGTAATAGTATAAATAATAATAATCGTATCACAGTCATAGGATGCAACTACCTAAAGGACATCAGACATGAGTTATTGGAAGAGGATAACAGTAATCCCTCCAATAACTTTAATAACGAAATAATACATGTCAACGCAGAGGAGAGAAGGAAAAGAATTTAGAAACCCTCAAAATTCTAAAAATAATGTAATACCAAATTACATACAATTATTTAAAAGAAACATTTTGGAAAGAGAAGGAAAAGAATTTAGAAACCCTCAAAATTCGAAAAATAATGTAATACCAAATTACATACAATTATTTAAAAGAAACATTTTGGAAAGAGAAGGAAAAGAATTTAGAAACCCTCAAAATTCTAAAAATAATGTAATACCAAATTAAATACAATTATTTAAAAGAAACATTTTGGAAAGAGAAGAAAAAGAATTTAGAAATCAACTAAATTCAAAAATAAGGTAATACCACATTACATACAATTATTTTAAGAAAAACTATTTGGAAAGATATAAGAAGAAGAATTTGGACTCATCCAAATTTTAAAACAATGTAAGACCACATTACTAACCAAGTATTTGAGAAAAACCATTTTGCAGAAATATAAAAAGAATTTTGAATTGAAAACAACTAAATTTAAAAAGAAAGCAAGCCCACCTTACATACAAATTATTTGAGAAAACTTTATGGAATAATATAAGAAGAATGAATTTTGAATTGTGTATAAATCAAGTTTCCAAACCAAGAGTAAGTACAACTTACCGACCAATTATTAATAAAACACTTGGGTGAAATAAACAGAAAAGATTTAATACCATATTTATGGTAAGCATAAAATATATTTACCATGTTTAAAAAGGATCGTAATGGGGTGAATAAAGGAAACAGACTTTAGAATTAAAACAAATAATTCTGGAGAAATATGATCATGTCTAATTTCAAAATAAAGTGTGAAAAACTTTCCATAAAGGGATACGAAAGGAAATAAACCGTGTGATACGATTTGAGTGATTGAATATAATAAAATACAAAAACTTATGTGGAATTATGAGATAATAAAAGTTTGAAGTGGTATGAGGAGAAATTATGACCTCATTATAAAATTAATAAAAAACATTCATTCGAAAGGATAATAACCATGACAGGAATAATGTGAGAATAATATCAAAGATATATGTAATTAAACGAATTAATATAAAATGATTTATGAATTAAATGTCAATTGTGATAATGACCGTTATAGAAAGTTCTAGAAAATAGAACAAGTGGAAATAATAAAAACAGAGCAATAAAATAAAAATGTCATAAAGATATGCTACTATAAACAATGCAGATTATAATAAAAAAAAACAGAAGGTAATAAAGAATTTATAACCAAAAGCTTTATATGATAAGGAAAGTTGAAGAATGTAATAATAGAAGTGTGTTATCTCATTTTATTACATTTAATTATTAAACTTTTATTCATTTTAAAACTCACCTCTTAAGCCAAAGTCCGTTGCACGAAACTGCGAAATATAAATATGACCTTCAGGTTATCTGAATAACGTACTCGACTCGCTTTTCACTTGAAACAAATCTAATTTAATTGCATTTTTTTTTCTTTCTTTAAATACACACTCTCTACTCATCATTCTTCAAATCACATATTACAGCTCATTTTCTACTTTTAAAAGACAGACACATTACATACATTTGCGTAATCATTTCTTATTCTAATATAGTTGTAAACCTATTAAAAGCGACCCAGCTTACCCATTCACTCATTCATACGAAACCCCTTTTACATATAATTACTTTAAAAACCACCTTTTTACATGATTGTAATAATTTTGTGTTGGATACAATTAGTTACCCTGGCGTCCTCCTGTAACCGCATGGCACGTCACACACTCGATTTCTTTCAAAAAAAATATGTTACCGTTTCATTGATTTTAAAGTTCCACTTCACCACTTGTCTATACTCTTGAACTTTGATTTACACTTTCTTATTCATGCATACTGTTATAGTCGGCCGACCTTTAATACGCTCGAGCTAAGATTTTATGACCGCACGGTCTGAAGGTGTTATTAGACTGGGTAATTGCTCGCACACACTGGTTACTGGAACCGCGCGCTACTTTACTGACCCGCGCAGCTCTGTAGTTTCTCGTCGACTGGGGTGAACTTTTTTGTGACGATGTTACATGTGGTCCGACATCACTGCCTTGCCTGCTAACAAATTTCATCGCCGTTTACAGCCTTTGCTGCCCAAATTTTAGTAGCTGTACATTTGGCACACAGGATTTACATGTGCTGTGCGACGACGATATTTCACAGCCTTTACTTTCGTTTAGCGTGGATTAGGCGCTTCGCAGATGCAGGTGCTTGTGCATAGGTGAGTGGACGTCACACAGACGCAAAGTTCTAGGAATCGTATTATCGTCAACAGCACGACATTCCTTTATATTGTTACATCACCCCGTTGCAGTGTACCGTTTCTTTGTTTAGGCTGCGAGTTAGATTCAAACTGGTGACTAGCCACATATATGAAATGATTTGAAGTATTTTGAAAGATGAAAACCAAAATTACTAAAAAATAAAAAACCTTCTAATTCGCCCCATTACAATACCCCCCCCCCAATGAGAAATCTTCTGTCGAAACAGAAGAAATCTCATTGCTAAAATCCCTAAGAGGACCGGTGAGGATATGGTGCCAACAAACCCCCATTTATTCTTATACCTCATGGGTAAACAACCCCCCTGGCTCGGCGACTATGGACGCATCTGAACGAGATCACTGGACTTCTCTGTAAGAGATCCCAACACCGAAAAATCGAACAGACAAGCACCACAGCGCGCCTCACCTTCTAACATGTTTCCCCAAAAAATCCAAATCCCTGGCTTATATCATGCCAGATCCTCCACCGATATGTTCCCCCTTATCATGCACACTGGGTCGCCTTTGGCAAATACTGGGCGCATACATACACCTATAATTTTTTCTATATAAACTCATCATTTAAAATCACAAAATATTCATCTTTAAATTCACTATTCTTATAAGTTCCAATCAGATTGTATCAACA
The DNA here is from genome assembly GCA_034769895.1 of Magicicada septendecula. Lineage (NCBI taxonomy): Eukaryota > Metazoa > Arthropoda > Insecta > Hemiptera > Cicadidae > Magicicada > Magicicada septendecula. The sequence continues at coordinate 116,382,680 of CM068375.1, read as the reverse complement.
CAAAAAATCTCTTATCTGAATAGATTAATTCTCTTTGTTATTATTACTGATAAAAACAAATAAATTGAATATTTAATTAAAACATGGACTGCCTTATCCTAACATTTGATTATACATATATCCTAAACAATATAATTCAATAACACTATTGATACACATAAACAATAATACAACCAAAAATGCAAAACATCAATTTAATGGCAGGCACCAAAAATATATACAAATATATATATATATATATATTTTTCTCTACTACCCCCCTTTTTAATCCCTTTTACAGCATTTACCCAAAATTTCCTTCAGTTTCCCATTTAAGTAAAGTACATATTTCATTTATTTTACAATTACATTTGGAGTTTGAATCAGAATAAATTTAAATTTATTATTAAAATCATCTTTCCAATTAATTCAATTACCAAATTAATTTAATTGTATTTAACTTCTCAAACTCTAAGTTACAATAATTACCTCATTATTTCAATCTTATTTGTTCGAGACAACTTTATTTATTTAAATAAAATTTTACAAAGGGCCAAAAAAAATATTATCTACATTCCATCACATCAGATGTTTCTTTTGTTTCATAATAAAATCTGCTCTTGGCATTGATTCATCAAACTGCAACAGTTGGCAGCTTCAACACCTGGCTATGCACATTAGTCAAAACATTCAACACACCTGTTTACATCAACACGTGTCTGCAAGACTTGTTTTGTAAGCACTGTTATAAACACTCACATAGTCTAAACATTCTGGTTACGTCATGTACTGACACATATACTCCCTTCAAATTTTTTGGTTTCTATAAATCTTTTAGTTAATATATTGTTACGACGGTCTACTCGATCGTCGTAGGTACAGTGGAAACAAAATAAGTACAAGACACCAATTAAGTCACTAGTCACACCTTTAATTGTTATAGTAAAACAGTTTGTAATTAACAACACAGTGTCTACAACAAATCAAATGAAATTGTTCATACGCAATAAAATGTCCACTAATATTACGACTCAACTGTATTACAATTATACCGTCCGAATATAAAACGCAACACTTCACTAATAACTACTTGAACGTACACTGTAATAACTCGAACCGCTCTGTAAATATATCGCACTAAGACTCTCGAACCGCACAGTCAAAAATTTCGCATTGAACTGAAAACTAAGGCCGCGACGCGATGTATTTATAGTTACGCTCACACACCAGAAGCTTCCAAACTGCGTCTTATCTCTCGCGAACTACGTAATTGCTGCGGCATTGACACAGTCCGAGCGCCCGAGCGAAGGCTGGCAAAGTCGAGAAAATTCTCGCAACATGCGTTTAGTAGCACGTACACCACACGCTTACGTCGAGATCTTTCTGGCACATTCGATAAACGCGTAGATTGTTCTGTGCTGTCGTAGCACAGCCCCCTCCTTAAGCCTGTTCGTCCCGAACTGGCAAAGCGTCTCTAAATTTGTATTTAGCCAGGCGATCTAGGTGGACGACCTTGAACTTTCGCTGTCCTTCCTGTTGAATCCGATAAACAACATCGTTAATCCTTTTTTTTACAGTGTAGGGTCCTTCCCAGTTAGACTGAAGCTTAGGTGAGCGACCACGACGGCGCTTTGGATTGAACAACCAGACCTGATCTCCTTCTTGGAAACCCACACTATTGCTGTGAATGTCATACCGAGTTTTCATTTTATCACTGGCAATCTTGAGCCGTCCTCTTCCCAAGCGATTCATTTCTCGCAGTTGGTTTTCTAATTGCGAGGAATAGTTCTTTGGCTCTTGGGACTGAGTCTCAGGTGATCCAAACATCAAGTCCCCAGGAAGACGAATCTCCCGCCCAAACACCAATTTTGCTGGAGTCATGCCGGTTGTGTCATGTACTGATGATCTATACGCCATAAGGAATAGTGGTATACGTTGGTCCCAGTCTGTTTGGTTCTCGTCAACAACTTTCGAAAGATGCTGCTCAAGTGTCCTGTTGAATCTCTCAACCATCCCGTCCGACTGAGGATGCAGAGGCGTTGTCCTGGTCTTTCGAATTCCGAGTAGACGGCATAATTCTTTAAACACTCCTGATTCGAAATTTCTCCCTTGATCCGTATGGATTTCCATAGGGGCTCCATAACGGCAACAGAAGTTGTGAACTAACTGCTTTGCCACAGTGGTAACCTCCTGATTTGGAATTGCATAGGCTTCCACCCACTTAGTAAAGTAGTCACCTACAACCATGATGTACCAGTTTCCATCGTCAGTAACTGGGAATGGTCCAGCACTGTTTATGGCAATTCTCTCGAAAGGTTGTCCAACGTTATACTGTCTCATTTTTCCCCTGCTTCTGGTTTGTGGGCCCTTGCTTGCAGCACATATTTCACACGTCCGAACCCATTCCTCTACGTCGTGGCGAAGATGAAGCCAATAGAATCGCTTCCGTATTTCATCAAGGGTTTTGTTAACGCCAAGATGGCCTCCAGATGTTCCATCATGCATCTCCTTCAAAACAGACTGCACTTTACTTCGGGGAACTATCAACTGCATGACCACGTCTCGTCCATCTGCACTTTCCCAAGCCCTTTTCAGCAATCCGTTTTCTAAGGTGAGAGATTCCCATTGTGCCCAGTAGCCCTTCAGCACTTCGGAACCATGGCAGATATCTTGCCAATCCGGGCGGCGACCTTCCTCTTTTGCTGTCAAGATCGGTCCAATGTCTTCATCAGTCATCTGTTCTTGTCGACAGTCTTGTGTTGTCCAGCCATCAGCCAGGAAATCTACAGTGATGGCTTGAACATGTTCGCTTGAGTTTTGTTCTTCCTTTCTGTGGCAATGTCGGCAGTCTTCCGGGCATGGTCTTCGTGATAAGCCATCTGCATTACCGTGCAGGCGCCCCCGCCGATGTTGTACCTTGAAGTTGTACTCTTGCAGACGTTCGAGCCACCTTGCCAACTGTCCTTCCGGATTTTTAAATCTCAAGAGCCATGCAAGTGCAGCATGGTCGGTACGTAGTGAAAACTCTCTCCCATAGAGGTATTTATGGAAGTGCTCCAAAGCTCTGACAATTGCCAACAACTCTCTTCTTGTAACACAATAATTTCTCTCTGGTTTAGAAAGCGTCTTGCTGTAATACGCTATTACTTGTTCTTCACCGTTCTGCACTTGAGACAAAACTGCTCCTAGACCAGTATTGCTTGCGTCTGTGTCTACGATGTAATTCCCTTCGGAAGCTGGAAAAGCGAGAATTGGCTGCGAACATAACGCAATCTTCAACGTTCTAAATGCTTGTTCACACTCTCTCGACCATTGGAAGTTTCGTTTATTTTCCGTTAACTCATGTAGTGGTTTAGCAATAGTAGCGAAGCCTTTCACAAAACGTCGGTAATATGAGCATAACCCCAGGAAACTCCGAACTTCGTGTTTATTCTTCGGAACTGGCCAGTCTCTTACGGTGTATACTTTATTAGGATCCATGCTAACGCCCGCTGCCGAAACCAGATGGCCCAAATACTGTACTTCCTTCTGGAATAGAGAACACTTCTTCGGGCTCAGCTTCAGTTGTGCACCGTGAATTCTAGTGAGAACTTCCTTAAGGTTTTCCAAATGATCTTTGAAATTCTTCCCGATCACTATGACATCGTCTAAGTAAACAAGGCAAGTTTTCCACGTCAGGCCTCGGAGTATCAGGTCCATCAATCTCTCAAATGTTGCCGGTGCATTACAGAGTCCAAATGGCATGACGTTAAATTGGAATAAGCCACTTGGGGTCGAGAAAGCGGTCTTTTCCTTGTCTTCTTGATGAAGACCCACTTGCCAATATCCACTCTTCAGGTCCAATGTGGAAAACCACTGTGCTCTGGACAACGTGTCGAGTGTATCGTCAACGCGAGGTAATGGATAGCAGTCTTTCTTTGTAACGTCATTTAACCTCCGGTAGTCTACGCAGAAACGCAATCCACCATCCTTCTTCGCTACCAGCACTACAGGGGAAGACCAAGCACTTGACGAAGGTTCAATTACTCCCTCTGTCAACATGTCCTGTACTAACTGAGACATCTCCTCTTGTTTAGATAATGGAGGCCTTCGAGGAGGTTGGCGTATCAGTGTTGTGTCCCCAGTATTGATGCGATGTTGCACAAGAGAGGTTCTTCCCAGTGACTGTCCCCGAACTGCAAAACAATCTTTGAATTCGTGTAAAAACTGTCCGAGTTCTTTTACCTCACCACTTGAGAGGTCGTTAGAAGATCTGTTCAATAATTCTTGCAGTTCCTCTGGTAATTTAGAAGTATCCGAAGAACTGGGTCTTCGTTGCGTTATTCCGGCTACCCAGGCCACAGGAGTCAAATTGCCTAGGAGCGTATTGCTTTGTAAAGTGATAGCTTGATCCAAAATATTCGCCACTCTAATAGGTACATTTCCGGTTTCGTCAGGTTTTACTAAACTTCTGGCAATTAGTATGCCCGGTGTGCTGACTACCTGGGGTTCGAATATAGAGCACTGATTGCCCCTAGTATCTACCGCAGTTCTAACCATGATGATCTTTTCAGAGTTTGGCGGAACAGTTACGGCCACTTGGTTTATGACGTCCATCGATTTTTCTGCTGTTGTCATTGTTGATAGCATTACCTCTTCGCCTCCGATTCTCAAGACATTGTTTTTGAAGTCGACTATAAATCCGTATGCGTTCATAACGTCCACACCAAGAATTGCTTCATCCACAATGTCTGCAACAAGTACTTGATGATTAAACTCAAGTCTACCGAGGCGTAGGTGTATCTCCACTTTTCCATACACTTTTACAGGCCGTCCAGTAGCTGTTCGCAAGCTGCAAGAGCACCAGATTGGCTTGAGATCTTTCACCACGTCGGGGCGCACAATAGAAACTGTTGCGCCTGTGTCAACTGTAATCGAGGTTGGCCTTTCTTGAAGAAATCCGGTAACTACCAAGCTCCCGGTGTTTTTCTGAAGCATAGAAATTGCATATTCTCTAGGGGCTTCGTTCCTCCAGTTAGTCAGCACACGCCCCGTTGCACCAACTATTGCTCGTTTCCCTGCTGCTGAATTCTAACCCGACAATCTCGTTGTAGATGTCCAGGTTTCCCACATCGATAACACTTCGGTCTTCCATCCTTTCTTATTTTATTCTGTGGCGCCGACCATCGAGTCTCTGTTCCTTGTTCTTCCTCCTCATCGTCTGTGCCGTCGCGATCTTTTAGCTCGCGCACTTTATGACTTGTCCAACCAGACGCTGATTTGGCGGCCTCAAATTGCAAAGCATGTACCAGGGCGTCCGCACTGTTCTGGTGTCTTGCCATTCGTAACACTTGCTGTAGTTCGTTATCTCGGACACCGGCAGTAAATGTCTGCATCGCAAAACGCGTTCGAAAATCTTCTGGCGCTTCAGGATAGGCCAGTCTAATTAGTCTGTCGATACTTGCTTCAAACTCTTGAAGACTTTCCCCGGAATGTTGTCGCCTTGCTCTCAACTGGGTGCAGTACACATCTCGCAAATGTTTATCACCATACCGTAATTCCAGAGCTTTTATCAACTCGGCATAGGTGTTCTGGCTGTCAGGTGGCACTTTCTGTAGTAGTTCTGCCGCGGGTCCTTTTAATGCAAGAACAAGCGAAACAGCCTTGTCTTTTTCTGTCCAATTATTTGCGCATGCAGCAGCTTCAAATTGGCGGAGGTACGTTGCCCAGTGAGTGCTTCCGTCAAAGGTTGGAGCTTTGACATGAACTGTCCCTACTGCAGGCAAAGTGACTTTCTCTGTTAACTTATTTTCTGTCTTGATCACTGGTACAGTCTGTTCAGAAATTTGTTTTGGTTGAATCTTCATGCACTGTTCAACTTCAGTTTTAATTTGTTCTCTTATGTTTGCCATTGAGTTTTCTACTGCACATATTTTATTTGACACAGATTCTTCTATAACAGATATTTTTGTAGACATCGATTCCTCCACAGTCAAGACAGATTTTTCTACTTCAGCTATTTTTAATGTCATTGATTCTTGTACCTCCGATATTTTAGTTACTTGCTTATTAAGCTCACCTCGTAGGAGACCCAACTCTGCAGCAGTTTGTTCTTGTGTCTGCTTTTGCTGCTGTATCAACTCCTTGATGTTCCTCTGCCTCCTGCTTGCGTTTTTCATCCTGTCGTTTTTCTGTCTGCAGCAGCAGCGCCTGTAAATTTTCCATCATCTGACTGGCATCCATTGTTTATCGATTAATTACGAATCACACTCGTCTTGTACAAAGCGTCCACTGTTTCCACTGTTAACCGTTCTATCCCACTTCTGACACCACTGTTACGACGGTCTACTCGATCGTCGTAGGTACAGTGGAAACAAAATAAGTACAAGACACCAATTAAGTCACTAATCACACCTTTAATTGTTATAGTAAAACAGTTCGTAATTAACAACACAGCGTCTACAACAAATCAAATGAAATTGTTCATACGCAATAAAATGTCCACTAATATTACGACTCAACTGTATTACAATTATACCGTCCGAATATAAAACGCAACACTTCACTAATAACTACTTGAACGTACACCGTAATAACTCGAACCGCTCTGTAAATATATCGCACTAATACTCTCGAACCGCACAGTCAAAAATTTCGCATTGAACTGAAAACTAAGGCCGCGACGCGATGTATTTATAGTTACGCTCACACACCAGAAGCTTCCAAACTGCGTCTTATCTCTCGCGAACTACGTAATTGCTGCGGCCTTGACACAGTCTGAGCGCCCGAGCGAAGGCTGGCAAAGTCGAGAACTCGCAACATGCGTTTAGTAGCACGTACACCACACGCTTACGTCGAGATCTTTCTGGCACATTCGATAAACGCGTAGATTGTTCTGTGCTGTCGTAGCAATATTTATCAAAGTCTATTTATTACAGTCCAAACCAAATATAATTTTAATTCACCTTTCAGTTATTATTACTTTTTAATTACCGTTTCTATTTAATACCATTATCTCAATTCATTTTTATTATTGAATTAAAATTTTTTCACACCTGTAAGCATTTTATTCTATCTGATTGGTATTATGATCTTTATACTTACAGTACATTATCCACCTATGGACCTGAACACAAAATACACACCACACACACACACCAATATCTCCACGTAACCTCTGAAACATTTAACAACAATGTTATTTCATACAAACAATTTAACATTTATTTATTAATATCAAATCTCATCAAACAATTTAAATCCATTGGAAAATTCGATTATACAACCTTTAAATTAATCAGAATATTTAAACATCTCAAATTATTTGATTAAATCAATTATTGAAAACACAACATTTTAATTACTTTCACCCATTGCAATAACTACAACTCATTCATTATCTTCTTCCAAATTATTTTTGTTATTTATTTAAGCTGCAAAATATTAATATTATTATTATCATCACAACAATTTCTACTACATACATACATTGTTTATCTAACATTTTATAATACATACAATTAATTTCACTAAACATGTATTTACAATTCTTCAGCAGTAATTATTCAGTTATATCACAGTTCATTGTCCAAATCTGCCAGGTCAAAACCAATAAACAATATATTTAAAATTGTCCATTTGTGAATTTAAGGCTCAACCTCCATCGTCAAAATTTAGTCTGGGTTTCAAATAACAATTTTCAATTTTATTTGCATTCCACATACGGTTATCTTGTGTATAGTGACCATGAAATTTCAGTTTATTCATTTTACCATAATAATCATATACCAGGTCAACATTATTTGTTTCTGTCCAGTCTCCATTAGTAGTTATATTCATTGTCAAGTCAGTTCTTTTTTCATCGTAAGGTAAATTATTATTATTTAAACATGCATCATCAAAATAATCTTCACTCTCAATTTTAACAGGTAAGTGCTTCAAATCATTTAATATCTCTTTCAACTCATTACAATCTCTCTTTAGTTTATATAATTCTATCTCTTTATCAACACACAACTCTCCATCTAAATCTTTCTCATCATAACACCATATCACACTTTCAACATCATTCCACACAGAGGGTACAACCTTATACAAAAAAGGGAAATAATTCAAATCTTTCACTAATAAGGGTCTCTTGCCCTCCGATAATAACATTTTTGAACACCTTGGTTCATCACAAATAAGGGGAAAATTTACCCTCTGCCCTACACATTCAGCTACTCTCTCTCTCCATTCTTTTTCTAATTCATCAACACTACTTACTACTTCGTTACAACATATCACACTCTCTCTCTCTCTCACTATTTCACTATCTATTTTCAACGTATCACTCTCTGATACCACCCTTTCAATCACATTACCACTTTCAATATCATTGTTAACATTTGTTATCTTACTCTCTACTACCACATTTTTAATTATATTCTCATTTTCAACATTATTGTCATCATTTGTTAATTTTTTATTATCATTATTATTTTTACTTTTCCTCTGTTCTCCTACTGACTCTACTATTCTCTCAATGTCTTGTTTCAATTCGTTACAACTACTTTCGCATATCATTTTTATCTCCTTAATGTCACTTCTGAGTTCGTCAAATTTACAGTTAAATTCACTTGTCATTTCGTTATTGTCAAAACGATTAATTAATTCGTTAAATATGTTATTCTGTACTTCTAATTTACAGTTAAAGTCCCTTTTCATTTCATTCAATGTTATGTCGTTACTGTCAAAACGTTTACTTATAAGGTTAAAGAAGTCACTCACGGACATCTCTTTTTCTTGTGTTTTAATTGTTACGGGAGTGGAAATCGCTCCCGGCGTACTAATTCCAAATTTTTCTACATTACGGTCATCTATTGATAGTGACTCTGTTTGAATACCTGAGTCAGCATTTGTTTGACTCTCTGTTTGACTGTCGGAGAAGCTGACTTCATTATTGTCTGCCATTTTTATATTATAAATTTACTACTTTTAATTTACATATACTGCTCTTGGACTTATATTTACTCTAACCTTAACTCATTGTCTTGCGTACTTTACATAATTTTTTCCGTATCGTTATTCAACCTTCAACCATACTTGTATTCGCTTTTAGGTGCCGATTTATAATTATTTTACAAATCGAGTTCCTGTTCGGGCGCCAATGTGTTATCTCATTTTATTACATTTAATTATTAAACTTTTATTCATTTTAAAACTCACCTCTTAAGCCAAAGTCCGTTGCACGAAACTGCGAAATACAAATATGACCTTCAGGTTATCTGAATAACGTACTCGACTCGCTTTTCACTTGAAACAAATCTAATTTAATTGCATTTTTTTTTCTTTCTTTAAATACACACTCTCTACTCATCATTCTTCAAATCACATATTACAGCTCATTTTCTACTTTTAAAAGACAGACACATTACATACATTTGCGTAATCATTTCTTATTCTAATATAGTTGTAAACCTATTAAAAGCGACCCAGCTTACCCATTCACTCATTCATATGAAACCCCTTTTACATATAATTACTTTAAAAACCACCTTTTTACATGATTGTAATAATTTTGTGTTGGATACAATTAGTTACCCTGGCGTCCTCCTGTAACCGCATGGCACGTCACACACTCGATTTCTTTTCAAAAAAAATATGTTACCGTTTCATTGATTTTAAAGTTCCACTTCACCACTTGTCTATACTCTTGAACTTTGATTTACACTTTCTTATTCATGCATACTGTTATAGTCGGCTGACCTTTAATACGCTCGAGCTAAGATTTTATGACCGCGCGGTCTGAAGGTGTTATTAGACTGGATGATTACTCGCACACACTGGTTACTGGAACCGCGCGCTACTTTACTGACCCGCGCGGCTCTGTAGTTTCTCGTCGACTGGGGTGAACTTTTTTGTGACGATGTTACATGTGGTCAGGCATCACTGCCTTGCCTGCTAACAAATTTCATCGCCGTTCATTCACAGCCTTTGCTGTCCAAATTTTAGTAGCTGTACATTTGGCACACAGGATTTACGTGTGCTGTGCGACGACGATATTTCACAGCCTTTACTTTCGTTTAGCGTGGATTAGGCGCTTCACAGATGCAGGTGCTCGTGCATAGGTGAGTGGACGTCACACAGATGCAAAGTTCTAGGAATCGTATTATCGTCAACAGCACGACATTCCTTTATATTGTTACATCACCCCGTTGCAGTGTACCGTTTCTTTGTTTAGGCTGCGAGTTAGATTCAAACTGGTGACTAGCCACATATATGAAATGATTTGAAGTATTTTGAAAGATGAAAACCAAAATTACTAAAAAATAAAAAACCTTCTAATTCGCCCCATTACAGAAGTGCTTCCTACCATAATATCAAATGAATGAAACATCAAGTTCAAGAGTCAGAAGAACAACTGAGATAGGAATATTAAAATCTCTGAGAAATATAATAAGTAATAAGTGAAGTATCCCAAAGATTTTTTTTTTTTAATAGTAACAAATGTGTACTATTCTGAATAATTTTTTAATCTGTCTGTAGATAATTCCAGCAGTATTAATATGTTTTTTGAGCAGAGATGATTTGCCTCTGTACTCAAATATGTGTGAAGTATTGGACAGCAGAGGAAGTAGCGTACAGTGCCTCTCTGAACTGAACCAGCTCACAAAGTAGGGAACAATAGGGAGGAAATATCCCAAGGAGAAAAGACTAAGAAGAAATATGAAAATTGTAATATAACTTTTTTATCAATTTTATTTAATAACATATTACACTTTGTTTACTTTTACACTTTTACACTTGCGGCTAGTTCAATCGCCATGTTGTATGGCACCAACATGAAATTAATGAAATTATACTTACTAGGGTCCAGGATTGTATAGACGAGCTGAGAAACAAAAGGGTTGCATTGAAATAATAGGCTAGACTTTAATTTCATTAGTAGTTTTAAACTCGTATTTATTAATTATCTGAGTATTATATTGAGAACAAAACAAAATGTAATCCTTCTCCTTCTACAAATTCCAACATGGCTGCGATACATTTTCTTTACATCAAACTTTATTCAGGGTATATTTACGCAATATATTTAGAATTCAAATTACCCTTGTTACACATTAAAATGACTACAGAAAATTACTACGGTGTTAATAATTCAAATTACTTAATTATATATGTCACTTAACGTAAACCAATGCTTTTATGTTATATTAAGATAGGTACCTACGCACACTCACGCATACCCACACACATACGATTTCATACGGTACATTTTTATTTATTGAGCTCAATTGTAAAAAAGAATTTAGTATTTTACATAATTTGAAAAATGTCTACTTTCCTGCTGTTGCGGCGAATTTGACGCCATAGATATCAACTCGTGGCTTATGGTTTGTTGGTTCTCGTATTTCTCATTTTTATGGCCGAACTGTTAATTTATTTCCAATTTCACTCACTGTCTCTACTGTGTTGTTGTAAAAGACTGTTTAAATACCGAAATATATAAAAAAATTTACATTTTTGTTGTTCTGCGGGCCCGCATATTACGTTCCGGAACTTTTACGTACCACTCGCGCGAGTGTTGAATTTAGACTGGGAATAGGCCAACGGCACTAATTTGTGTTGTCGCCGTAGTTGTATGACCAAGTCTCATGTTTTTTTTTGTTTGTATCACTACGCCAGCAGACTGTTTTGTTACATAACTGCATTCCACCGTTAGGCTAGGCTCTGACGTAACCTCGCCTGACGATCCGTTACATAATTTGTTTACGCTGTTTGTGTGTCACTGGTTGACCTTGGCACAATTCCAGCTCATTTACTCGTTTTATAAAATATTACTGAATAATTATCACAGAGCAGTGCTACCACCGTCGCTTTCGTCGCAACCACTGAATTTACCTTTGTTTACGTTTGTCCCTATTATTCGAAAAATGTTATTTGTTTTATAAAAAAAAATACAAACTGCCCCAAAATTAGGACCAAAAATGCCCCGTTACAAAATGAAATAATAAATATGAAACTCAGATGACTATTACTATCAAGGAAGATCGAGTGAGAATGAGAAGGATATAAACTCAAATATAAATAGGAGAATTTTTAAAATGGAAGGAAGTCAAGAATAATAACAAAACTACAATAATTATCATAAGCAACTGTTTCAGACAAAGCAAGTATAGTCTGAAAAAATCACTTCTGGAGAAGGGCATTCTGTAGCGTGACAGAGAATCCACTACTTATTAATTCATATAAAATAATAAAAATTAATTACACCACATATGTTAATATAAAATCGAATGAAATTGAATGAATTCAAAGGAATAAACAACAATAAAATAAAAATTCTCATTACATTATATAAAAACCACTGTTAAAAATCAAAGAAATTATTAAAAGCAACTCATATTATAAAATCAGGAATTTACCTAGGAAATTAGGAGCAGTAAACAAATTAGATTACACAATATCATGAAGAAAGAATCAGTTTGAGAGTGGTGAAACACCAAAATACCCCAAAGACAAGAAGAAGGAAGAATAAAATTTGTGATCAGGAAGTAAACAATACCCTGAAACCTTTAGCGAAGAGCAAAGTCAGTGTCAGTAAATAAATTCGAGGCTCCAAACTAAACATCAGTCGAGATAACACGAAGTACCTTGGTTTACCCAAGAGTGAAGAATGAAGACAGGAAGACAAGAAGACAAGAAGAAGGAGGACCAGAAGAAAGACAAGAGTGAAGACAAGAAAGAAGATAAGAAGAAAGACAATAAAGAAAACAAGAAGAGAGGAAGAAACAGTATGAAAGAAACACCGTTATAAAACCTATTATTAAATACCATCAACCCCAAACCCATAGAGACAATTAAAAAGAAAGTATAATATCCCAAGATCCTATAAAAATGTAATTATTGAGAAATCAAAAGTGTTGTCTAGTATAATACGAAGTGAACCAACTAAAGCTATTGTGTGATAAAGAAAATAAACAAGTCTTAACAGTCCATGATTACTAAAGGTCTGGTCTGAGATAATAAGACTCAAAATATCAGAACCACCAGTGAAAGTGAACTTGTGCAAGTGTTTTTTGGAAATACAATAAACTTAAAGTTAGTGATACTATGACTTATCAATATGCTATATAACAACTTTTATATTCAATAATACACATCATCATAAAATAATAAAATGGAAGATTTCCAATATTTTATTATTTTAATGTAACTCTGTTATTACAAGACATTTGTAAAAATGATAATAACTAGAGTATGGGTGGACATGTTTACTGATGAAGGGGATAATAGATAATAATGGTTTAGACCAGAAAGGACTGGCATTAATTTATGTTCATAGGTTTAAATTATTTTTAATGGCTATTTGTTCACAGCCATGAACTCAATAGGTTTATAAGAATTTTTAGTAAATAAGATTTATATGTGTTTAAAATGAATTATGTTTGCCAAATAACAGCATGCATACCATTAATAATGTTTCAGTAGGTATGCTGTATTAATTCAAAAAGAAGTAAATGTATGTTTTCACACCATGTCAGCAATATGTTCAATTGTACAGAATGCTAAATATTGTTCAATATTATTTTTTGTATAACAGTAGTATTAATCAGATACTACACTTCACAATGGGTTTGTAAAACGTTTTATTTTCATGTAATAATAACTATGTAAAGTCAGGGGAGGAGTAGGATTAACTTTATTTGAGAAAGACAGAAATGTAAAATTCTAAACTCTAGGCCATGTGGTGAATTCACAGAAGCCATATAAACCAGTTAATTCACTTATAATTCCTGTAAACTAGCAAGATTTAGGTAAGGTAAATCAGTTAACCACTACTGTGAATGATCCTATGAGTTAAAGTGATAATAAGGAAATATACCTTAAAAAATTGTAAATTTTCAAAATATATAAATTAATTAATTTTAAAGAGCAATGTCAAATTCAGAGATTAACACAAAAAACCAGTTCAGAGGTTCAATTATATGTATTTAAGGAAAGGAAGAGAAATATGACTAATTAAAATTTATTATGATAGTATTAATAACAATTAAAATGGCAGAAAAATTTATATGAAGGCGGAAACCAATTTCTGAGCCTAGATTTCCAAAAAGAGAGAAATTTGGTAATTTCCACAAAATGTCAACAGATATGAACTATAATACATCAATTTAAAAGGAATGAGATGATTAAACCAATGATAAGGTTCATAATTCATGAAGGTGATGAATAAAATAAATAAATTCCATATATAATGTAATTTTGTATCATGTGTATGGGAAATCAAAATATTTTAACAATACTTTTTCAAAGAGTAACTGGGCCAGATTTTGACTAACATGAAGGAAGTGAGTTTAGTCTTTTGTTGAATATCAAGCTGAATAGTTGTGTAATATAACGTTCCTTAAAACCGTGTAGAAAATGGTACTACGGTTACCTTCTAATATCAGTGTAACAAGAGTTAAATAAATTAAACATTTTTCTAACTAAAACTACAGAAATTTTAGCGACAATAGTGAAAACTAACACCAAACTTCATTATACTAGTGATTTAAAACAGTAGAACAATATATTTGTGATAATTAACGCTACAAATCATAACCACTTTTTGAGCAGTTAACCCACAGAAGTGAACACATATCAAATAACATAATTAACACAAGTATACACGGAACACTTCTTCAGAATACACCAAACAACCTATTAGACAGATTACACCAGTGCGGGGACATTTCAAACATTTCTGAAGGTAATTTTGCTGTGAGATTTTAACACGACGACATTCCCAGTAACCTCGCCATATCTAGGAGCGGCCATCTTTGAAAATACGAATCTCTGCCTTCCTCATCGAGTGACGTCAGAAGCTACATATGGTTTGACGATTCAACTTTTTTTAAACATTATATCAGAATTATTTAAATATTGTTAGATGATAATTATGGAACTACTTTAATTGTTAATGTTATACTTTCTCGTTACCCTTCTCTGACTATTAATATAATCGCTCCAAGAACCTTTTTTATATAATACTTGTAATAATTTTTTCCACTGTATGAACGAATCGATTATTCCCTGAGACGGAGTCGATAATTGCTCCCAATCGATTAAAAATCAATTATTTATTAAATTTGTTAATAAATCCATTTATTTCAACTGTTTGTATCTATTATTATTTCACATGCTAATTTAAGGTTTATTTATTAATGCAACGAGACTTCAAGAAGAAGAAAATATTAATTTACAGCGAGATATTGGACCAGCACTAAACAACATAAATCGATTGCTGACCGGAGTTAATCTGATTAACTCCAGACTTGGTTCAGATCTTCCAGAAGTGCTCAATAATTAATAAATACCTTCTTAAGTATTAAAATTTTTAACAGAACATTAAAACAGGATTATTTCACAATTACAGACGTTAAATAAAACATAAACAAAATTTTTTTTATTTGAAAATTTTTTTTTTTGAAATAAAATTTTCTCTTTATTATCTTTTTTTTGTAAAGACCGCATACAGGGTTGCCTTACAATATATATATATATATATATATATATATATATATATATATATATTTATGTTCATTCACCAATCAATGAATTAATTCTTCATTTACCAATCAATGAAGTCATTCTTCATTCACCAATCAATGAATTCATTCTTCATTTACCAATGTACAGATTATAAGTTAAATGTAGTCGCATTCATAAGAGAAGTTTTATATGTGTACTACATTATTGACAACAAAGTAGTTTCTATGGAAACTCACCGGTTCCCATTTTCGATCACGCACCAGCGATCGGCCGCAAATGTGCGACACGTCCTTATAAACATTTTCAATGTTAAAAAGCTAATGGCACTATAAATTATTTCAAATACTTGTTAAGATTGTTATAATATTCAAAATAGATTCTTCTGCAAGTAGTGTACTGCATTTTTGTGTTGTTTCAACACCTGATGCAGGTTTCACTGAAAAATATCAACATCATCAGAGGTTTGTAAGTAAATCAATAACAATTGAAATAATTTTATGTTAATATACGTAAAATTATTAACTAACAAATGATCAAATTTGATACATAAATAAAAAAATATATAATTAATATCCCGTCGCCAACAACAAGACGAACAGCGCTACCTACGACAGCCTCTGATGAAGCCTTCTATAGGTGAAAGCCGGTTTAGGCTGTAAGTTAAAACTTTACGTTTTTACTTATAAAAAACTTTAGTGTTCCGAGTCGTCAATACTATAGTGATATTTAGTATAATTAATAAGTACTTATTAAGTAATAAAAAGAATCTGTGTGTGTGTATGCATGCATGCACATACACACAAGTACATAACAAACAAAAATTACATTGATAATGAAACTAACCATATCTGAACATGGTTTTGAAGGATCAGTTTTCAATGATCTGAATGATGACACTATATGGCGACTATTTTTCAGCTTCTCACTCATCCGTAAAGCTGCCTCACCACGGTGTTTTACCTATAAAAAACAAGGCATGTTTTCATACCAGTCGTGTTCATTACAGTAGTACCTGTTAGAGTTTAAAAAAGTAACAAATAATTTTGAATTTTATTGTTGTAAGAAAGGCCATATCTTGAACTACCTTTTTTATTCATCACTGTTAAGAAACTTGCAGGTGAATTCACCTGTGACAGACGAATTCTGTATACTCATTATAAATGAAGCTGCCTATGAAGACAGCTTTTTGATACTACCATTGTGCATAATTCTGACTATACATTGTACATAATCTCTTCAGATACAGGAACACAGGAAAGTCGCTTGGTACTAAGTCTGGGCTGGATGGGGTATGATCATTTGTTTCTAGGAAAATGGTGTGATAAGATGGTGTGGCTCGAGAGCAATGTTTGGTCAAGCACTGTCATAAAACAACATAACACTGCTTTTGAGCCTTCTATTCTGGAAGATGTTATACAACTTCCTCAACATCTCACAACAAATGCAGTGCCTAAAGTTAAAGTGCCATTGTGCCTAAAATTAAAACAATCAACAAGCAAAATATCCAACAGCCCTCCACACATAATGAGGCCTTTCTATTTAAAAAAATTGTTCACATGATCTTGTGGGCTCAAAAAATTACTGGCAGTTTGAATTTGGTTATTCTCAGTAATGTATCCTCACTCCACATACTGCTGTTTGATTATTGTATTGTTATGACAGTCTACTTGGTCATCGTAGGTATAGTGGAAACAAAATTACAAGACACCAATTAAGTCACTAATCACCAGCTTTAATTTTTACAGTTAAACAGTTCGTAGTTAACAACACAGTCTCTACAAAAAATCAAATAAAAATTGTTCACACGCAAATAAAATGTCATTAATATTAAACACAATGGTATTACAATATACCGTCCAATTATAAAATGCAACACTTCACTAATAACTACTTGACGTACACAGTAATAACTCAAACCGCTCTGTAAATATATCGCACTAATACTGAAACTTAAGGCCGCTGCCACCATGTATTTATACCTGCGCTCACAGGCCAGAATGTTCCTAATTGCATCTTAGCGCTCGTGTGAACTACGTAATTACTGTCTCTGAAGTAGTACTTAGCCAGGCGATCTAGGTGGACGACCTTGAAAGTTCGCTGCCCTTAATGTTGAATCTGATAAACAACATCGTTGATTCTTTTTTCACAGTGTAGGGTCCTTCCCAGTTAGACTGAAGCTTAGGTGAGTGACCACGATGGCGCTTTGGGTTGAACAACCAGACCTGATCTCCTTCTTGGAAACCCACACTATTGTTGCGAATGTCATACCGAGTTTTCATTTTATCACTGGCAATTTTCAGCCGTCCTCTTACCAAGCGATTCATTTCTCGCAGTTGGTTTTCTAATTGCGAGGAATAGTTCTGTGGTTCTTGGGACTGAGTCTCAGTTGATCTGAACATTAAGTCCCCAGGAAGACGAATCTCCCTCCCAAACACCAATTTTGCAGGAGTCATGCCGGTTGTGTCGTGTACTGATGATCTATACGCCATGAGGAATAGTGGTATACGTTGGTCCCAGTCTGTTTCGTTCTCGTCAACAACCTTTGAAAGATGTTACTCAAGTGTCCTATTGAATCTCTCAACCATCCCGTCCGACTGAGGATGCAGAGGCGTTGTCCTGGTCTTTCGAATTCCAAGTACACGACATAATTCTTTAAACACTCCTGACTCAAAATTTCTCCCTTGATCCGTATTGATTTCCATAGGGGCTCCATACCGGCAACAGAAGTTGTGAACTAACTCTGACACAGTGGTAACCTCCTGATTTGGAATTGCGTTGGCTTCCACCCACTTAGTAAAGTA
Source organism: Magicicada septendecula (assembly GCA_034769895.1). Classification (NCBI taxonomy): domain Eukaryota; kingdom Metazoa; phylum Arthropoda; class Insecta; order Hemiptera; family Cicadidae; genus Magicicada; species Magicicada septendecula. Next base: position 116,364,405 of record CM068375.1, on the reverse strand, counting down.
GTCACCTACAACCATGATGTACCGGTTTCCGTCGTCAGTAACTGGGAATGGTCCAGTAATGTCTATGGCAATTCTCTCGAAAGGCAGTCCAACATTATATTGTCTCATTTTTCCCCTGCTTTTGGTTTGTGGGCCCTTGCTTGCAGCACACATTTCACACGTCCGAACCCATTCCTCTACGTCGTGGTGAAGATGAAGCCAATAGAATCGCTTCCGTATTTCATCAAGGGTTTTGTTAACGCCAAGATGGCCTCCAGATGTTCCACCATGTTCCTTCAAAACAAACTGCACTTTACTTCGGGGAACTATCAACTGCATGACCACATCTCGTCCATCTGCACTTTCCCAAGCCCTTTTCAGCAATCCGTTTTCTAAGGTGAGAGATTGCCATTGTGCCCAGTAGCCATTCAGCACTTCGGAACCATGGCAGATATCTTGCCAATCCAGGCGGCGACCTTCCTCTTTTGCTGTCAAGATCGGTCCAATGTCTTCATCACTCATCTCTTTTTGTCGACAGTCTTGTGTTGTCCAGCCGTCAGACAGGAAATCTACAGTGATGGCTTGAACATGTTCGCTTGAGTTTTGTTCTTCCTTTCTGTGGCAATGTCGGCAGTCTTCCGGGACGGTCTTCGTGATAAGCCATCTGCATTACCATGCAGGCGCCCCGTCGATATTGTACCTTGAAGTGTACTCTTGCAGACGTTCAAGCCACCATGCCAACTGTCCTTCCGGATTTTTAAATCTCAAGAGCCATGCAAGCGCGGCATAGTCGGTACGTAGTGAAACCTCTCTTCCATAGAGGTATTTATGGAAGTCCTCCAACACTCGGACGATTGCCAGCAACTCTCTCCTTGTGACGCAATAATTTCTCTCCGGTTTAGAAAGTGTCTTGCTGTAATATGCTATTACTCTTTCTTCACCGTTTTGAACTTGAGACAAAACTACTCCTATACCAGCATTGCTTGCATCTGTGTCCACAATGTAATTCCCTTCGGAATCTGGGAAAGCAAGAATTGGCTGCGAAAATAATGCAATTTTCAAAGTCCTAAATGCTTGATCACACTCCCTCGACCACTGGAAGTTTCGTTTATTTTCTGTTAGCTCATGTAGTGGTTTAGCAATAGTAGCGAAGCCTTTCACAAAACGTCTGTAATATGAACATAACCCCAGGAAACTCCGAACTTCGTGTTTACTCTTCGGAACTGGCCAGTCTCTTACGGTGTCTACTTTATTAGGATCTTTAAAGCGGTCTTTTCCTTGTCTTCTTGATGAAGACCCACTTGCCAATATCCACTCTTCAGGTCCAATGTGGAAAACCACTGTGCTCCGGACAATGTGTCGAGTGTATCGTCAACGTGAGCTAATGGATAGCAGTCTTTCTTTGTAACGTCATTTAACCTCCCGCCGGTAGTCTACGCAATCCACCATCCTTCTTCACTACCAGCACTACCGGAGAAGACCAAGCACTTGACGAAGGCTCGATTACTCCCTCTGTCAACATGTCCTGTACTAACCCAGACATCTCCTCTTGTTTAGATAATAGGTGTTGTGTCCCCGGATTTGATGCGATGTTGCACAAGAGAGGTTTTTCCTAGTGACTGTCTCCGAACTGCAAAACAATCTTTGAATTCGTGTAAAAACTGTCCGAGTTTTTTTACGTGAGAGGTCGTTAGAAGATCTGTTCAATAATTCTTGCATTTCCTCTGGTAATTTGGAATTATCCGAAGCACTGGATCTTCGTTGCGTCATTCCGGCTACCCAGGCCACAGGAGTCAATTTGCCTAGGAGCATATTGCTTTGTAAAGTGATGGCTTGATCCAAAATATTCGCCACTCTAATAGGTACATTTCCGGTTTCGTCAGGTTTTACTAAACTTCTGGCAATTAGTATGCCTGGTGTGCTGACTACCTGGGGTTCGAATATAGAGCACTGCTTGCCCCTATTATCTACCTCGGTTCTAACCATGATGAACTTTTCGGAGTTTGGCGGAACAGTTACGGCCACTTGGTTTATGACATCCATCGATTTTTCTGCTGTCGCCATCGAAAATGCGTCGAGAAGCACGTACACCACACGCATTACATCAAGATTCTTCTGGCACATTTTCGACAAACACGTAGATTGTTTTGTGATGTCGTAACAGTATAATATGAAACATTTGTGTTATATTGTTGAAGATATGTTAGATCATCTAGATGTTAACAGCAAATTCCTCACTTTATTCGGTCAGACAGGTCAAAATCAAGTCACTTCGTTTCAAGTATCACAATGAGTGTGTTTGCAACTCAGTAAAAGTATAACTTCTGAAAGTAAAAATGATGTTTCACAATTCACAGAAGACAGTACTTGAAAATTGTCTTTTAAAATTGAAGCAAATAAATCATACATTGTCTCTCTTCATGACTTCTGTTGTCAACGGCAAGCATCAAATCAATAGTAAATGCTGATGGCTGCCCTTATGAGTTTTACTATACATATTTTTTAACCACTCAATCACTTACAGTATTTTTACCAGACTTCATAAATATGGCAAAGAAACTGAGCTGGCCATATGATATTTCATGTGTTACAAAAATGGATAACAGACAGTACTATCTTTCACAATTCATGGGCTTCCTGAAGTACAGTATGTTTTAGTGAATATGTTTGGAAGGTTTTGTCTGTGGTGTTTGGGGCCACATTGTGCAACACCATGTATGACAAATGCAAAAGGTATTTGAGTATGTCACTTGGGCAAAGGAAATCTGGTAAAATGATGACAGGGTAGTAGAGGAAGGATTGACAAAACTATTGGTAAATTCTTTGAGCAGGAATATGCAGATGTTTACTCCATGCTATGAAACGACTCTACAGTAGTGATAGTAGGATAAAATTCACAACATTATGCATACATTTTTACATAATAGTGTTTTTAAATAGTGTTTAGTCTGTTGAGAGTTACTTTCTGTTAGAATGACCCGTGTATAAAACAATACAGTCTTCTACCAAATCTGTCCATCAGATTACTCAGAATATCTAATACAAAACTGCAACATTAGCAAGTAATTATGAAACATACAGTGATCTGAAATATCTTACCATTATAATAGCAGGGGCATGAAATGTCAAAAACAAAATATTCCATCAGGAGCAAAGAAAGGGTTAATGGCAAACTTATTAAAACTGATAAAGTATTGTAACAGGGCAAACTAAGGGGTTTTGTAATTTCATAATTTTCTTGTAACAATTTGTAACCAACCATGCTAGGCAACACTTTAAGATCACCAAATGTGTGACTTTTGTGAACACCCGGTAGTCAGTTCGGTGCCATGCTGTGCAAGGTACAAAAGAAATTATAACATTGGAATGCGTAAGAGCGTGTGTGCCGCCTTTTGCGACGTAAAATCCACGCACATGATCTCCTTACCGCCTTTCACGAGATGTCGAGAAAGGCGTGAGACATTCATCAGCCAATCAGGGAGCAAGTTGATGCCAACGTGAGCTACACAGTAGGTCCACCGAGCGTATTCTCGCCATTTTGGACGCTAGCAGTCGGCATCCAACTTCAGAACCGCGTGGATGTGGTAACGCGCAGTTCGCTAAAAACGTGCTCGCGAGTAAATTAAGTCGGCCGATAATATTACTTAAATTGTTTTAAAATCAGTACAAGAGTGTAATGTGAACCGACATTCAACAACATCAGTTTTAAACAGTTCAGAACATATTTCGGAGTGTCTTGTGAAAGTAATGAATCTGCAGCGGTGGTGAAATAATTGGACAATGGCTACCGCAAGGATGAGTACCATTTAAAACTTTTAAACCTTTAAACATATAAATAAATTAAACAACAGCCTATTAAAACATTTGCAAAACTAAAAGAGCTCAGTAAACGGGGGTTATGACTATGTAAAAGAAAATAAGAAGGGATTAAAGTACTGGCTTGCCTTTGTTAACATGTAATCTAGTTAGATAAGGTAATATTTTGTTTTTGATAAGTGTTCCATAGTTAACTGCTAAAAAGAAAGAGTAAGGTAAAGAAAAGTAAAGGAGAACTAGAAATTTTGAAAGAGTAATAAATGAGATGGTTATTTAATGAAAACCATGTGTTAGCGTAATTATTTCGCCAGTCAAACCCAATGAATCACTTCTATAGTTCACAGGTTCGTCCATAGAACCCTGGGTATCAACAAGGTAAGTGAGAGAACGAGATATTGGAAGTGTTTCTTTTGTTAAAATAATTCAAATAGTTACAATTGGCGCCTCGAACTGGGACGGCCTATATAAACTTATTTTATATAGACTGGCCTTACATGTCAACGTGGAAGACATAAAATAATGAGTTCAATTTAAAATTTTCTATATTTGTATATGTAAACTGTATAATTAAAAAAAAAATAATAATGGAAAATACAGAGAACAAAGTAAATGTGACGGACGTAACCGTCATTGATGAATCTGAAAGTAAGTCAATGTTTGTAAACAAAGAAAATGTGTCAACCGAGTCAGCTGATATGAACGATTCGGGAATCCAGACAGCTGTAATAGTAACAAATGAAAACAACTTGACAGATTCAATTACAATTAGTAATGCGGGAGCGAAATCTACTCCCATAACAACAAAAATAAAAGAAAAAGAATGGTCAATGGCCGGTATGATTGAATTAATGAGAGCAATGTCTGATGATATTAAGCATAGTATGAATGTTAAGTTAGAAAGTAGCTTCAATGAACAAAAGAATGAATTCAATGAAGTAAATATTAAATTAAATGAACAAAATAATAAAGGATACTCCCCATTAACATAGGTAAAATGCCACTACAAAAAAATCCTTTGTGTAAGTTTATAAATGTATAATACACCTCAAAATATTACACTGCAGATAGTTCTTACCCCCTATCCCTCTTCACCTAGGGGTGGGGGTAAAATTGCTGTATTTATTGCTGTATTTTTTTCTGTATTTATTTTTTTCTCGATTTCTGTTAATCAAGACGTTTCGGAAACAAATGGATTGCATTTTTTAGGTTCAAATGACCATATAAAAAAATTACCATCTACCCTACTGAATATTTCCTTGCGTTATTCCATGTGGAAAGTTCAAAAACCGTCATATTTCTGACCGGTAGAGTGGTACAAAAATTTTTTTGCATAGATAGTTGTATTTTGATACATATTTGATGCCCTAATTTTTTCAGAATTTTTGAAGTGGTGGGCCATAGCAAAAAATACAAAAAACTGAATTTTTAGGTTAGTTTTCCAAGTTTTTGATTATTTAAATTTTTGTGTGACTATACCTACCTTAAAAAACACTTTAATTTTATATTTCTCTAAAAATTATACAATATTTGATTGTCAGCAAGGGCAAAAATTACACTAAAGACTAAAAAAAGAACCTTTCCAGGCCATTTTTAGCAATGTTGGGTAATTTTTCAAAGTTTTTAATAATTTTATTTTTTCTGGGACTCTAAACACCGTAAAAAGTGCTTAAATGTTATATTTCTCTATAAAGTATGTAATATTCAATCAATAGCAAGGGCAAAATTATAAGAAAAACTGCATTTTCCAACGATTTTATCATTTTTTTAGCTTGTTTACTAGTTCGCAGAACATCAGAATTCTTAAAAATCTTTATAAGACATACAATATTTAATCAATTTTGCTAATATACACTATAAAACTGAATAATTCACATAAAGTAATGTTTCCTTTACCAGTGCATAATTTTATTATGCATTCTAAAGCATGACTTTTCTTAAAATAATGTAAACACATTTGTATGATAAAGAATATTAAATTTTTTATAATTTAAATTTTTTGGGACTCTAAATCCCATGTTTTTGTGTGTTATAACCACACGTATTTATTCCTTATCAATCTCTTTTCTAAACCCCACTGCTGGGTTCGCTAATTTATTACCCTTCAGGAATTACAGGTTCTTTATGCCTCACCTTGGATGTGTCAAATTACAACAAGACGGGTTTTAAAATAAGTTATCCCTCTCTTTGTGTACATCAATTAGTAACACTTGTTAATTCTAGTTCTATACAAATAAAAACACATGGAATGGTATCTGGTAATAATAATAATAATAATAATATTGTATTTTTATTCAAAAAAATTGCTATAGTCTATTTAGTATAACTATTAATATAATTTAGAAATCTCAGGGTTGATTCTCTTCTCTTTGTTTATATTATTTTTAGGTTCTTTTGGCTGATATAAAGGTTCAGTAATTATAAAGAAAAAACAAATATATAAAGTACATTACAAACAATAATAATAATGAATAAAATAAATTGAGTATTAATTATAATAATATATATATGTTACACAATGTTTATCAGTTCAGTTTGGTTTCACACAGCCTCCTGGTCACAGTGATGAAAAATTCCAATGTTAGTTTGTTTATGTTGTCAAAATGAAGGAATCCACTTCTTTTGGTGTTCAATAAATGTTAACTCTTGTCACTTTCGTGGTCCGAAGCCTTCTGTTGGAATATTGTGATTGAAGTCCAGTGTCTTGTTATTAATTCAATCCAAGTGTAGTTGCTCTTCTGTTTGTGTCATCAGTAAGATTTAAAGGCTGGTTTGTTAAGCTGTTTCTTTTTTTACTTGAATCTTATTTCTGTTATAGTTTGATATAAGGTTTTTTTTTACTTTCTATTATATTATTTTTTAATAATATTCATATGTTTATTGTATAAATATTTAGCTTGTTTTCAAAAATTACACTCAACTCTCCTTCTTGGCTTATTATTTCTTAATAATAATCAACAACATTCTTTTTCTCTCTTTTGGTTTCCTGGATACACATAAATACTCTGGTCATATCTGTTCAAATTGAGATTTAGTTGTCATAGGATATTATTTTTATATAATACATTATTTTACCTTCTACATACAAGTTGCTTTTAGTTATTACATCATAATACTTAATACAATTTACATATTATTTTACCTGACAAAACTATTAACAATTTTAATATCAAATATTATAGTTATTTGTAATTTGACAAATATTTTTGAATAATTTATTATTTACTGAACATAATCATCTAGGCCTATGTTGACTGATTATATTTTTATATTGGAAGACTCATAATCGATCCTGCTTACACTTGTTTTATATTAATTAATTTTTTTAAATATAAAAAACTATTAATTAACAATTATATTTTAATTACTATAATTCCCTTCAGGGCTTAACTGAATGCACACTTTTAAACCATTGTCTGTGTGATTAATATCTATTAAACTTATATAACTCAACACTAATAAAGAAAAAACTAAATGTTAATGCCAGTATCTTCTGCTACTATGGATTAGTAAGTCATTTCATTAAATAATTGTTTATAATTACTATCCACTCACAGTTATTCTTAATTGACTACCACTGTATCTCACATCCTCTTACCAATTAATTACACTTGTTTTATATTATATTTGTAGCACATCTTAATTACATTTTACATTTACTTCTAAATTTGTATTGTACCTTATATGACTTTCTAATTGATTCATTCATTATTCATTAAATTTATTATCATTATTTATTTGTTTATGGACTACTCCAAATCTAACTGGGTACTGTCTATATAGTATATTAATCTGTCATAGTACTGTCTGTTGTAGGACTTTTGGTTTTTATATAGGTTCACACTCTTATTTATTATTGTTACTTCTTTTAAATTATTTTGATTTCGATTTGTTTAGATAACTTGTTGTTATTGCTTGCTGATGTCTTCAACAGTTGAAGTGTATGATATTATGGTATTAATATTGCTTGGTGATAAGATTGACATTTATTAAACAAATTCTTCATTATTATAGGCAAATTGAAACCTACTTTTCTTGTCAATACCAATTATTTTCTTCTTTATCTCTGGAGTTTGTTTATTTATATGGGTGGCTTTAACGAATTGTAATTCTTGAGTTTTCTCTTGGTTCATTGTGTATTCTATTTATATATTCCATTCTTTTATTCACATTGATTCCATACTAATGTTAAATGATTCCCCCTATATTAAAATATGGTATTATGAATGAATATCGGCGTTGAGTGGCCCTTTTACGTCCAATTGCTCATCCGAACATTCACATACCTGGTACAGTGCACTTTGGCTGCTGCCCATAAAATAATTCTAGAGTGGTGCCTTAGCTTTCTACACTCTATAAATAAAAATAATTAAAAATCTTATCATTATACACATCCTTGGAATCTTTTATCTTCTGAATATTTTTTCTTATTCTACCTTGCCTCCCAATAACTCCATTTATTTATTTATTATATTCAATATTACTGTTGGTATATTTCTTAAGTAGATTTCTTTCTCTTTTATATAACTTCACCTCAGAGTTCAATGATTTATTAGCCTTAATGTCATTCACCTTTGTGATTCAATACCTCTTGTAATATATCCTCTTGTGGTTTTATTTATACTTATATTATTCTATCTGTTTTTATACTGCAACTCTTCTTCAGCAAGTTCATTTTCTAATTAGTTTATTAAATTTCTCTTAGGCTTTTGTCATTAATATTGTGCTCCATTATTATTATTATATTACTATATATATTATTTATGCTTGATTTAAATAGATGCGCTTATTTCTTTTAGAATTTTGGTGTCATTACAGTGTGTATAAACACATACATACATATACTGTAACATGACATTTTGGCCTACCTGGTATAATAGCGCAATTTGTATTTCTTTTATAAAATAAAACAATAGTATTTTTCCAACAATAGGGACAAAAATGTATAAACGAGAGGTAAATTTACCACTTGGAGCGATCGCGAGGGTGGCTGCACTGCCGTTGACTTTACGATACAAAATAATTAAATAATATTTTGCGGACAGATGTAACGGATAGCAAATTGTGCCAAAGTCAGTTCAAGGACACAACACAACTGTAAACAAGTTATATAACTAACATCATGCGATGTTACGCCAGCGCATTACATAATGCTGGAATGTGGGTACGGCAGCGCCACTAGTTTTCGTCGCACCCACAGAACAAAGAGTCAGTCGGGACACAACGTTTACGGACGGACGCATAAAAACTATCGCGTTCGCCGACTGTCCGGCTGTGCGTAATTTGCGGGCCCGCAAAGCAACAAAAATGTGAATAACAATTTTTAAAGTTGACGTCAATTTGAAATTACACTTAAATAACGGAAAATGAACAGTTTTCGGCAATTAACAGTTAAAATAAAGAATGTGCGTGGCTAGAGCCAAGTGGCGTCTTCTGGACTCAAAAGTATAACAGCTAAGTAATCTACAAGAACGTACATAAAAACAAGCTTTCAATTTTTTGGCCAAAATATACAAAAGTTTAATGTTTTCATACTCAATATGAGCTCGTAAAATCTACAGTAACTCGGTGTGTGTGTGTGTGCGCGTGAGTAAATATATTTAAACAGAAGTGCTGGTTGCGCAATTATATAGTAGTTAAGTTTATTTGATGTCTTGTTTTCATATAAGTTTACAATTAATTAAATAATGAGTTGGTTTTTTTTAAATTGAGCCTCGTGGCCAAAATATAATCACAATATTATAATGAAATGGGAGTTTGGCAAATAAAATGAAAAGCGTTCGTTAACCATAAATGTGTGTTGATAATTTGCGTTAACCTGTTTCTCTCTGCTAATGAGTACACCTGACGAGATCCTGGAATTTCACGAAAAGTTTAAACAATCAAATTACACAGTAATAAATTTAATTAAAGCTAGTATCACTTCAATGGCGCCCGAACAGGGACTTTGTGAATTAAAGAATTAAAGTAATTTACAAACAGGTCGAAAAAATGGCAGAGGGAAATATGAACGCAGATTTAGGTAGAGATAGCGTAGAAGAATCAATTTTAAATGTCACGCAAGATCATATGATAACAACCCATGATTTTGTTGGTGAAAGTGTTGAAACAAATGTAGACGAAACTGTAGCAGCGGGGAGTAGTAGAGACGAGGGGGTAAATATATTTAACCAATTAGCATTGATGATGGAGATGATGTCAGGAATGAAAACTGAGATTAAATCAGAAGTAAATTCTATAAATGTTAAACTAACTGATTTAAATAACGAGTTTATAAATGTGAGGAGCGAACTGAGAGCGAGTGCAATAAATATGAACAACCGTTTGGAAAGTATGAATGAGGTTATTGTTGGAGTGAAAGATGAACTGATTAGTGTTATAAATAATGTACAAGACGAAATGAGAAATGATAGAAAAATAATTAACGAAAAACAAAAAGAAAAAATGTTAGAGACAAATAAAAAATTTGACACATTGACAAGTAAATATAATGATGAATTCAGAAGTAACTTTGAACCAGTTGATACAATTAAAATTAATGTAACTAGTTTAAAAAATAAACAAGTAGAGCATGAACGTGAAATAATTAAAGTCAGAAAAGACTTCAATGTAACCATTAATCAGATATTAACTAATGTGAGTGAGAGAGATTTATATAGAGAGTTGTATGCAGATAGAGAAATAGAATTATACAAGTTAAAGAGAAATTATTATGAGTTAGAGAGAATAGAGTATGTGGGGCGGAGGGTAAATTTTCCTATTCCTTTTTCTGAACCAAGGTGTTCACAAGTGTTGTTTAAGAAGGGAAAGAGTCCCGTATTGAAGTTGTATAATGTTGTACCCTCTGTCTGTAATAATGATGTTGAAAGTATGATTTGGTATTGTGGTGAGAGAGATATAAGTGGAGAATGGTATGTTAATAAAGTAACAGAATTATATAATGTGAATCGAAAGTATGACGCATGGAGAGAAAGTTTAAAAGTATACTTGAAGAATAATGAATATAATGATCTGACAAAAGTAATTAAACCGATCATGAATGTATTTACCGATGGAGACTGGACAATAATAACTTATGTTGACAAGTTGTATGAAATATTAATAGGAATAACCCTATCAATTATAATGACATAGTGAATGGAATAAAGGTAATGGATGATTATTATAATGATAGTAATAACAAATTGAGTGTGTATAACGATGATGCATGTTACAAATACATTAGATATATATATAATGATGGAGGATGAACTAAAATATCAGTGTATAGACATTAGTAAATATTGTAAATTATGGTAATGACCTTGCAGATTTGGACATATGAAGTGTGAAACAATTGAACAGTTATTGACGAATGATTTGTAAATAATTTGTGAATTCATTTGTGTAGATATATTATTAATATTTTGCAGTTTACATAAATAATTATGAAGACAATAATTGATGCTTTGTAAGTTTTGATAATAATTGAAATATGTTGTGTTTAATAATCAATTGAAGTGAATATTTTGAGATAGTTAAATATTGTGATTTAATGTTGTATGAATGAATTTTTATGAGATATATAAATTATATTAGGAGATTTCAAGTGAATAACAATTAATGAATAAATAAATCTTAAATAGTTTAGTTTTTGGAATAACATAAAGGTTTAAAAAATAAATGTTAATAATAATTTTGAAATTAAGAAATTCTTTCTATTGTATAACAGTCCATATGAGGTTAGCCAAGTGAAAATGGAGAATGCTTATGTTTTAGTAGATTTGCAAACCCGAGAAATAAAAGGAACTTATAATGTGACCCAATTAAAAAAGTATTATCTAGCTGAGTGATGATGGATGTATTTGTAAATATTAAAATTTTCATACATAAACAGACATTTTTATATTCTATTATTATAAACTATTCTTATTATTTATACACACATTATGTATTTTATGTAAATGAACATCAAGGTAGAGAGAGTTAAGAAAGAAATGTATTAGTTAAAACACCACCAAGACTAGAAATGTCATGTAATATAAATTATTAATTTTAATTTTAAAAAAACATATTATACTTGTGATTCCCCAACTTTTCGGGCGGTCACGGCCTCACCGAACCTTGACCGTGGAATTGGTTTAGCTTTAACAGCTATGGTTGGGGCACATTACGATTACGCGCTGACCATAACTGGCCATAGCTGTTATCGTTGTAAAGGTGTACTTTGAAATTGATGGGGGGTAAAATTAAGGGGAATCACCAAATTATGGAACAGCGGCTGCCACTCTGCCCGCTTGGGGGTAGCAAGACAGGTGGTAGAACCGTTTAAGGGCGCATATTTATATAACACAGATATTATGATATCTATACCTTTTCAAATGTAACGCAGAAGCAAGGACACGGAGATGTCACATTCCTCCAAAACTACAGTCCTTGTGGACGCAACTGGACGCCACAGTCCAGGGGGGGTCATAGTGTGTGTGGCTGGGAGGTTACCCAAGGTGGGTAACGATTTAAAAGATTTTTGTTGCATTTGAGTAATGATGACTCGCTATTAAATACTTTTATTAAAATTTGAAAAAATAGATGCACTAGATATTCTATATATTGTGTTTATTATTATTATGTCTTATTGTGTTGATTGTATGTAGTATGTTAGGAATAAGGATTATAAAAATATAATAATAAGTTTTCTGTGTTTAAAGATTCTTGCTAAAAATGAAATAAATTTTCGATAAGTAAAAAAAAAAAAAAAAAAAAAAAAAAAAAAAAAAAAAAAAAATTTTGAGAAACGAATTAATAAAAGTAAATTGAGATTAAAAGGTAATTTTCTGATTTTATATGCCAATTTAATGATGCTAAGTGTGTAACATTTTAAATACAAGTTGTTTATTTTAAGATAATGATAACAATGTGAATTATTAATGTAATATGTTTTCTTATGTTATATTGTGTTTGTTAGTTTAAGAGAATTTTATGATTTTAAATATTTAAATGCATTTTAATTTGGGGATGAGAGAAATGTTTATGAGTCGATCGTCTGTTTATTTAAATTCTGATGGGAATCAGGGCAATGATTTTAAATTTTGGGATAAAGTTAACAAGAGAAAGTAGATAGCCTGGGAGTATGGAATTTTAAGTTGGGTATTATGTTGTTCTTAGGTATTCTGATATATATGTTAGTAATATGTAAAAAAACAAAACCAGTGCTTCTTAGCGCAAACCAGCACCGCTAGGGGGAAACAGATCAGTTGGGGATATGGTGTTGTATAAGGCCACCATTTGATATTTGATTTGTTGTTTCAGTGTTTGGTGATGCTGTGGCGGCGGACCTGAGCTGGCCTGCGCGTCAGAGCAGGGGCGTTGAGTATCTGTCTGACTCTACGGTGTTGGGATCTCGAGAGAGAAGTCCAGTATGGTCATTCAGATGCGGTCACAGTCACCGGACCAAGGGTGAGGTGATTATATTTTTTTTTGTAAACCATAAAGGGGTTTGTGGCGACATATCCTGGCTGATCCCTTTAGGGTTTACCCGTGAGGTTATTTACCAAATTGTAACAGGGTTAGGGGGGGATATTATAAAATGATGTGCAAGGAGGAGTATAACTGAGTAGTCAGTTATGGATTATGATGTGATCATAATCACAGTGAAGTTGGAGTTGATTTGTTCTGATTATATATGTGGTTATTGTATTGACTCACTTGCTGTTTTGTAATGATTATGCTTTATGTTGTACAAAAAATAACAGAAGTAGTCTGTCTTATAATGGAGATATTAACTGTAAATCTTAATGGAAATGGAAGAGGGAAATATTGATAAATTGAACTCATAGTTGAACTGTTGAATTAATTTTTTGTGTTTGAGTTCTATCTTGTAAAAGTATCATTATATATAGTTTCAATCAAATGTACCATGTTAGATTAAGGGTACACAGTAAACCAAGTATTTATGTATTAGTGGATAAATAAGATGAGCAACCAGTACTTTGCAAAGGACAAACCACTACGGGCTAAGAGGAAACCAAATCAGTTGGGGATATGACATTGTGAAAGACCAGTTATTAATGTTTTTGTTTAATTGTTATAGAGTCGGGTTGTAGCGGGTCAATTATAGGTCCTTTTATTTTCTTATAATATGGGGCATTTGTATTTCTATTTATTTCGTTTTTGTGCGGGATGACATAAAATTATTGTGCAACGTTATGTCCATTACTCCAGAACTCATGGCCAGTAGAACCGTTTGAAACAAAGCAGTAAGACGCAGTTGTTGTCGAGGAATGCGGCAAAGAATTCGCGCCACCCTAAAAATTCGCCGAACTCTGTACATGTGTGGCAATGCACACACGCCACTACTCACGCAGGCGCTCCAAGGGACGCCGAGTTTGGTTTAAAGCAAGATGGCTTGAGCAGATTTAATTCAGCAATGTGCGTTTGGGCGGCAGGAAATCATGGCCCTTTTGTGACATTAGCCAGTGCCTAGTTGAATTCGTCTGCTATCGTCACTCCAAAACTACATGCATAGCATAGGACGAAACTGTGACGACTAACTGTAAGGCATTGATGTCCGTCGTCTCGACTAAAAATCATCAAGGAGTGGGGAACTGAGAGACGCTGGCAGTCTTTTGTCGACTCTCGCCTGCGCAGGCCGCCCGACAAACCGGGCTCAGAAACAAAATTGTTTTTTAACTAATATACCAGTGAGACTCATGTGACCGCGGTCGGAATAAAACGGAGAACACGTATATCGATTTTTTCGGACACTAACAACAAAAACTTTAAAAAAGAAAAGGGAGTAATAATGACCAACCGAAAACCACGTTGCCGACAGGGGGGGGAGATATTATTAAAAATGTTTAAGGGATAAATAAATTTTCTGTGTGTTTGTGAGGGTGTAAAAAATTGCAGGCTGGGCTCTGTCTGTATATATATGTATTAAAATGTGATCAGTAAGGTAAGATGTTAGAATAAGTTAATATGTAGTAGCTGATAAACCGAACAAAGAAAACTGTAGTTGAATCTATAAAACAATGAGCAAAATTTTGGAACAAAATTTTAAATAATTCTGAATAATTAAAATCATTCATTCTCTTCATTCAAAATGTGTATTCATATTTATTTCGTAACCTCACACTGTTTCTGATCTCGCTTATAGGAGAACTCTGGGGGGACCCTTAGGAATAACGGTAAGTACAAGTGAATTAAATGTATAAATAAGTATAGTTTTTATACAGGGTGATACTGTGGGGGCGGGCCTGTCTGACTTTATGGTTGGGATATCGACAAGGGAAGTCCAGTAAGGTCATGCAGGTGCAGCCGCAGTCACCGGACTAGGGGGGTAAGTTACCCATGATTTTAATAAGAAATTACGGGGGGTCATGGCGCCATATTCTTGCAGGTCCTCTTGGCTTTTAGGCAATGAGAGTTTTTCTGTTTCAGCAGACAACCTCTCATTGGGGGGGGGTATTGTAACGGGGCAAACTAAGGGGTTTTGTAATTTCATAATTTTCTTGTAACAATTTGTAACCAACCATGCTAGGCAACACTTTAAGATCACCAAATGTGTGACTTTTGTGAACACCCGGTAGTCAGTTCGGTGCCATGCTGTGCAAGGTACAAAAGAAATTATAACATTGGAATGTGTAAGAGCGCGCGTGTGCCGCCTTTTGCGACATAAAATGCGCGCACATGGTCTCCTTACTGCCTTTCACGAGATGTCAGAAAGGCGCGAGACATTCATCAGCCAATCAGGGAGCAAGTTGATGCCGACGTGAGCTACACAGGAGGTCCACTGAGCGTATTCTCGCCATTTTGGACGCTAGCAGTCGGCATCCAACTTCAGAACCACGCGGATGTGGTAACGCGCGGTTCGCTAAAAACGTGCTCGCGAGTAAATTAAGTCGGCCGATAATATTACTTAAATTGTTTTAAAATCAGTACAAGAGTGTAATATGAACCGACATTCAACAACATCAGTTTTAAACAGTTCAGAACATATTTCGGAGTGTCTTGTGAAAGTAATGAATCTGCAGTGGTGGTGAAATAATTGGACATTGGCTACCGCAAGGATGAGTACCATTTAAAACTTTTAAAACTTTAAACATATAAATAAATTAAACAAAAGCCTATTAAAACATTTGCAAAACTAAAAGAGCTCAGTAAACGGAGGTTATGAGTATGTAAAAGAAAACAAGAAGGGGTTACAGTACTGGCTTGCCTTTGTTAACATGTAATCTAGTTTGATAAGTAATTTTTTGTTTTTGATAAAATTTTGAAAGAGTAATAAATGAGATGGTTATTTAATGAAAACCATGTGTTAGCATAATTATTTGCCAGTCAAACCCAATGAATCACTTCTATAGTTCACAGGTTCGTCCATAGAACCCTGGGTAATCAACAAGGTAAGTGAGAGAACGAGATATTGGAAGTGTTTCTTTTGTTAAAATAATTCGAATAGTTACAGTATTACTTTACCTCCAATTCCTCTCTCTGTAGTCGTAGAGCTTCCTCTCTAGCTCTTGATGCAAATGTATCTTGAAATAGGGTGCTCTGGGTCTGATTGAAGAATGGCTCATATATTTCTGTGTTTCCTGCTGGATAGATTAACCTAAAATTACCAAGATGATTTTCTTCCCACTTGATCTGTGCTTTCATTGCATCTTGAGATATGTTTGTCTCACTGTATAAAACACATAACAATGTAACAAACTATTAAAAAAGTTTAACTGCTAATTTCGTAATATACTGAGTACAGGTTAATAATAAATGTTATAATAAAACAGTTAAAATAAAAAAATAATACACTCCTTTTGTACAATCTAAGATGATGTAAGTTGTAGAAGATATAGCTGGTTATATAGCTATGTAGCATTCAAGGGAGACAGTGTAATCACTACTATGATGCACATATTTATTAGAATCCCATGTATCATTCTATGTACTCATTATACTAGATGATTGGAAATTATTAACTCTATGCTGGTTAATAAGAACATCATTTCATCATCATCATCATCTTCTTCAAGGATTAAACCAAGGATGGTTTGTTCCGGTCTCAAACAGGCAAAGATTAGAGTTGGTCACTCCAGCGCTTCCTCGGGCGTCCCACACCTCTCCATCCCCTCGGCTTATAGTTCCATAGTTGTTTGGGGTTGTGGCAGTCATCCATTTGGCAAAGATGTTCCCACCAATTCAGCCGAAACTGGGTGATCCTTTTGAGTATACTCATAATATTCAGTTCCTGCCGTATATCTGTATTTCTTCTATGATCATGGAGAGTATACCCTGCCACGTGCCTGAGAAATCTCATTTCAGCCGCTTGGATGCGACTGGCCTGGCCTTTCGTTAAGTCCAATTCTCAGATCCATAAAGAAGTGTGGGAAGAGCTATCACCTTCTAGAATTTTAGGCATGTTCCTTTACTTGCTGACTTAAGGGTTCACCTAATGGTCCCGCACATAAGGTTGAACTTATGCAACTTATTTACAATGTCGTTGCTTGCATTATAAGACACACTGTAGCCCAGGTATTCAAAACTGCTAACTTGTTCCAGGACAGTACCATCTATAACAATTTTTGCCCATATGGGATCAGTTCCACGAAAAGCCATCACCTTGGTCTTAAATGTCATTTCATCTGTCCTTTATTTCTGGAGATACAAATGGTAAAAAAAGTCTATCTTGGAATCGTATGACAGGAGATCCATAATATAGGTATCAGAAAATTATTATTTAGTTCTCCTTGTCCAAGCTCCATTACAAAGATCTACTTGGACAACAGATCCTATAGTGGTATGGGTACAATCAACAGACAGCATTACATAGGCAGCCCAAGGGAATGTACAACAGCAAGCACCCAGAAACAGAAAAAGAGATAGGCCATTATTGGATTGACAAACATACATGACAAGACTGATGGAAGAAAAACAATCTCAAGCTGAACACTGGGAAGACCCCACATTATGAACACTGAAGACGGTTAACTCCTAAGGGGGCAAACTGAGGACAATCAAGTACAGAAACATGAAAAAGAAGAAAGAGGAAAGACAGAGGAGGAAGAAGGAGCAGCAGACGGAAAACAAAAGAAGATACTGTATATATTAGGTTCATATTGTCTTTCCCTAAACTTCATACATTATATACTGCAACGTTACAAGTATTTTAAAATTAATACACTTCTGTCCAAGTATCCAACGCAACCGTATAGTGTTAAACACTGGCTAGGTCATAGAATTTTTGTGTGTTCATTGCGTTCAGTATATGTGGTTACACAATAATCTTGTTTTTAAATAGAGGAGTGAGACATTGATGACATGAAATAATTAATTAAAACATTGTAAAATAATCAATCAATGGTTTAAATACGGCAAAGAAAATTAATTGACTATTAAAATTTGAAACTAGAAAATTCAAAATATTCTCTTTTATAAGGTTACACTCTGAAAACATAACATATCTTTGCTATTCAGCACACATTAATAACATATAGTCATATATATCTAAACATACATGACGAGCAAATTATAAAATTCTTTTATATTGCTTGGTGACTGACTTTGAAACATTATTAAAATTTTAAATCATAGCCAATCATCTATAAAAATAGTACTAACTTTAGTGCCATTCCAAATTTAGATTGTAAATTTTCCTGGCCATATTTCGCGCCGACAATGCCGACCGAATGTCAGTACCAAAGGTTATGCGCGGGCTAGGCAAGAGCACGGCTATATAGCTCAGCCTTGACCATTATATCGCGATAGCTTGGGGCAACGTAATCAAGTCCGCGGCGACACGTCAGCTGTTTTGTACAAGTTTTTCGATACTCGTGGTCGGCCGGCAGGAACCGCTACTCCTTCTCATTTTAATTTTTGCTCTCTGACGGGACGCTTGGTCTGGCGGCATGGTACATTGTGGTCCATCTTTACGAAATGAGTTCGTAATATTTTTCAAGTGCTTCAGGGTTCCCGCATAGTCGGGAGGAGAAAGGGTTTCGAGGATGGAGACAGACCATCAATCTTCATCTGCAGAGCATCGCAATAAGCTCCCCAACGCCGTCAGACCCGGAGAAATCCCAACTACACCAGCCTGAACAACTGCCCAGAAAATGAAGCATACGATTTGGAGCTCAAACTCACCAGTTGTCTCAACATAGTCATCATCATCTCTAATTCCGGATAACATGTAATCTTCCAAGTACAGGTGGGAGTATTCCTTATATTAAACCACACACACAGCATTTCATTGGATTTAACGTATAAAACGAAAGACACCTTCATAAACAGTAAATGCAGATATTCAATGATTAAAGTTCTATTATAGCATGCCCTGGAGACATGTTGTGAATTGTGTGATTAACTGTATTAAAGAATCTTCCTGTTAATATATGTCCATTGCCATACTGTATTATATAAAACACTAATTGTCTTTTTGCTGTGTGTAATTGGCAAAGAAATTTTTAAAACTGTTGGTTGGTCAGTGTTAATACATTGTATCTGCTAACTTGCTCACGCGCAATCAGCCCACGCACTTACGTCATTCGTCGCAGTACTGCACGCGTCACCAGCTGCTGCGATCAGTTTAGTTAAGACTCAACCTTTCATCTGTGCACTGCACTCTTCCTTTTTGTTAGCCGCGGCAATGTAAATTTGTTAATGTAACTTCTCATACAATCATTTCTCGCTTCTAGACATTAGGGGACGTCCATTAATTACGTGAGCTCAAAATGGGGGGAGGGGTCCGGCAAAATCTCACCAAATCTCATTTAAAGGGAGGGGGGCCAATGAAAATCTCATGTCAACTTTTTAATTCAGAGAATATACATTATTATAACGGATAACATTTTGTTTTATAAAATTAATCCCGAGCATAGACAATATTAAAGTGCCCATCAATCTTTATGGCCTCTCTGACCTGAACTGGATGCTTAATACACGTGTGTATGCCCGGGATTCCCCGATTTGAAACAAAGAGCCGCAAAAGTGTCAGCTTTCATTCGGGGAGTTCCCTGCCGCGCCGGTCGAAATCACTGCATGTCAGTCAGTGAGTCAGTCATGATATTCTGCAACGCATATAAAGCCGATGTTATTGTGTTCAACATGAATTTGTATCAAAACTTTTACAATGCGTATGTTAAGCGGCATGCAGACAAGTCGAAACAAACGTGCCAGCAAGAAGTTAATCGTTTACGGAAGGAAGCTAAGCTGAAGTTCACCGACAAGAATTCTCTTAGTGATCATATAAATCAAGAGATTGAAATTCTACGTAATCATACGGTTCAAAGGAAGGTACAAACAATGTTGTCTTTCATCTGCAAAGTAAGTAAAGGTTCAATGACATTTAATGTATATAATATATCAATAAAAGGTCAATTTTTTAGGGATCCGTCAAAATGGTTAAAAATACTATTTTTGCGGAGCCTTTTTGTCCGTCTGTCTTTGTCTGTCTGTCTGTCCGTCCGAATACTACGCGAGCACCTGTGGTCAGGGTTCGACCAACGTGTGTGGTCACCCGTCGGGCTGAGGAGCTGCTGTGCGCCGTGGACAATAGGCTGGAGTGGCTGCATGAGGAGGATGTAGATACGTCTAATGACTGTCTCCTTGTACTACCAAAACACATGGATGTCATGTGTCCAATCATTACAATAGAGGAAGCACATGAATGCCCATGGAGTGAGTGAAGAATTAGGGAAGGTGGTGTCGCAGCCTATTTTGTATTTGCTTATTTGCGAAAATTATTTGCAAAAACCATGATATGTAGAGAGCCATTTGGCAGCTTTCAAGACAATTAATTTAATTAAACTCGTTATAGTGCACCTTAAACGTAGTTATCATTTTCACCTCTAATTTCACAGAAAAAATGTAGTACATAGAAGATATGCTTTAGGTATTTTTAGTGGTATGAAGCAAAAACATGAACATACCAAATAAATTTAATTATTTAAAAATTATAGGGTAAACCTCACGTGAGGGGGAGGGGGTCCCACCACATCTCACCAAGGGGGGAGGGGGTCCAAATTAAAAAAAAAAACCTCACGTAATTAATGGACGTCCCCTTATGCATCTTGGCAATTTACGCCACACGTATTTGTATTTTGGCTATGTACGCCTTACGTAATTGCGTGGGCCTGCGCTTCTTCATAATATTGCAATAAACGCTACTTAACTCAGATCATACAGTTCACTTATTTATTCAAAAACATATGCCGACTCCTATACCAGCATCACTTAGCTTGCCATACTAACTCTAGAAAATTTCGAGAGCGTTAAGCAAACATCACATTGGTCCTCCGAACCCGGATATTATTTGAGCCTTACAGGCAACATTTTTGGTCCACAAGCGACCGCCATTCTTTGTCCACAAGCGACAACATTTCTGGCCCGCAAGCAACCGCACTTTTGTCCAGCGACAGCATTTTCGTCCACAGCGATGTCATGTGGTCCTCCGGGCCGCGGATATAATTCATTTTATGGATGTACAATCCACACACAATGTATTTCACGGATGTGACTCATTTCATGGGCAATTCGTTTCATGGATCAGTTTATTAAGCAGGCCTATCAGCATTTTTTCTTCATGATTTAAGTCAACAACTCCTTAATTACCACTACAATTGGAGCTCGTATTGCACGACTTGGGGAAGTCATATTTCGCAGAACATAGCATTTGAAGCATCATTACAGCAGTTGAGCACCATCAGCACGTGGCATTCAGCATGTGGGAAAATCCAGAGCAGCCTATCTAGACAGGATTCGACCGCATCGGATATCACCTGACAGGCAGCGACCGTATCTGCATCATCAATTCATGGGTACCTGACAGGACTACCAAGGTTTTGACAAGCTTCGATGCCTTCTAGAACATGCCGATAAGTACCATCTCAAGTGACTATAAACTCATGTTTCATATTAGTTTGCAATTTGCATGACTTGCATATTTTTCAATGTTATTAAAGTAAAGGAAGCAGTATTAAAAATAATAATATAATTTTTCCTTTTAAATCAGTTTCATTTGAATATGAACTTGTAATTTTTTTGTGAACTCAACAAGCAATTTTTAATTGTAAGACATACCTTTCAAATAGCATTCACATCATTAGTGATTATACTGCTATATTGTTTGTACTGCCTAGATCAGTATTTATTACCACATAGAACTAGTTTAAGATGTGTTAAGTAAGGGTTACCGTGTCGTTGGGTGACTTTATAATTTGGATTTCCTGCCTGGTCTTGCTCATCGCTTTGCATTCACTTGGCTTCTTTCGTATTATCATTTAATTTTTTCTCATACCCAATCATGACGTATATGAAGGCGCTGATCAAGAAACGTGGCACGATCAAGGCCTCTATATCTCGCATAAATACATACGCAGACAATTTCGATCAAGATACGCATGACCATCATGCACTAAAAATAAAGCTTCGCCACCTTACGGAGCTATCAGCCAAATATGATGAAATTCAAACACAAATTGAGTCTGAGGACTCCGACTTTGCATCCGCGAGCGATAGGGTTCAGACCAAGGATGATTTATGCAGCATAGAATGCAAGCTGCAAAATTTAATAGACCATGCCGAGGAGATGAGCAGGAAGGCAGCAAGTCAATCCGAAGTAGTCACATTCAGCACACCTCCCATTCAGTTGCAACCGATTAAGCTACCCTGTTTCGCAGGTGATATAATTGAATGGCAACATTTTTACAGTATGTTTTTGGAGTTAGTTCATGTCCGAACGGACCTGACTGGCATCCAAAAACTGCATTACTTGCACTTATCATTAAGGGATGAGGCACTGAATGTCATAAAATCGCTCCCTATCACGCACGAAAATTACACGGTGGCCATTGACTTGTTAAAGAGCCGGTTTGACAGCAAATTGATTGTTACCACGTATCATGCGGCTAATGTCTTGGGCATGAGGCACATGCAATGGGAGTCCGTGCTCAGCATTTCTAAATTTATAGATGAGCTCACCGCTAATATAAATGCGCTGAACTCATTGAACCTATCAGTAAACACATTTGAACTCATTTTTGTACATTTTCTCGCCCATAAGCTTGACGAGCGTACGTGCAGATTGTGGAAGGAAACTTTAGATGAAAAACAGCTTCCGATTTACGATAATTTTATTAGATTTTTAAATGCAAGACGTCAGCTGTTGCAAAACGTAAATGCTCCGACTGGTTCGTCTGGTGGCAGACAGGTTAGCGATAATGTTTCTTATCACAAATCAACTAAACGCGCGGAGTTCACTGGGTCACTAATACACACTCAAACAAACAATAAATTTTGTCAGCTGTGTCGTGGTAATCACAAATTGCTCGAATGCCCACAATTCATAGCTTTACAACCTACGCAACGTAGAGAGATTTTAATAAGTAACAAACTCTGCCTGAATTGCACACGTTCGGGCCATGAAAGCTCGCGTTGCCCTTCTAAATTTTCCTGCAAAGCATGCTCGAAAAGGCATCACACCATGATCCATGCTTCAATAAATAACTCGACCAACAGGAGCAATAAGCAATGCTCCCTGAAGCTACAAACTAACAAGTCGATTTTATTGTCCACCGCCGTATGCATCACCACCGATCATGCCGGTAACAAGCGCCCGGTAAGAATCCTGCTGGATTCAGGGTCGCAAGCGAATTTTTGTACAATGGGTTTCGCCCGCCGCATAGGCTTAAAACTAAACAAATCCGAGCTGCCTATCACGGGCATAAATAACTCACTATGTCAAGCCAATTTTAGCACACGGGTGCGCCTAAACTCACGCTATAAGGATTTCACTTTAAATGTCCACTGCGCTGTTCTGCCCAGAATCACAAATAACCTCCCAACAGAGTCCTTTGACATGGCATCGTTGAAAATTCCAAAGGGGATATTTTTAGCTGACCCGCAACTTAATCATTCGTCACAAATTGACATTTTACTAGGGGCACAGTATTTTTTGCAGTTGATTGAACCGACTAAATTTGTTCGCAGTCCGCACTTTCCGATAATCCAGGAAATAAAGCTAGGGTTTATACTCGCCGGGAATTTACCCTTCAACGTAGACATGACTAAGCCGGTCTCTTCGTTCATAGCACGCGACAACAATAATGCTATCTCATCGCAATTGAAAACCTTTTGCCAGTGGGAGGATGTTTCGTGCCGTACTCCCTCAGCTTAGGACACGGAGTGTGAAGATCATTTTCTTGCAAACACCTATCGTAACGATAGTGGTAGGTTCGTTGTGTCGCTGCCCCGCAGTACAGAGTGCCTCGGCGATTCTCTTCCCGGAGCGGTTCGTAGGTTTCAAACCCTTGAACTCAAGTTTAGGCAAAACCAGTCTTTGCACAAAGAGTATACTAGTTTTATGCAAGAATATTTAATTCTTGGCAAACATTATTAACAAGTCAAACTTTTTTTATTTACCTCACCATGCTGTCTTTAAGACTACTAGCACAACCACCAAACTTCGCGTTGTTTTTGATGGTTCGGCCAAAATGTCCAACGATTTGTCGTTAAACGACACCCTTATAATTGGCCCAACGATCCAGCAGGATCTTTTCGCCATTATGGCCAGATTTAGAACCCATCGTTACGCTTTTATTGCTGACATCGAGAAAATGTATCGCCAAATTTTGGTATCCCCGAGGGATTCTAACTTACAAAGAATTGTTTGGCGTGACGCTCCCCACAAGGAACTCAAACACTATGCTCTGAGAACAGTCACATACGGGACTGCCAGCGCATCATTTCTAGCCACTAGATGTTTAAAACAAATCGCCCAGGAAAATAGTACTCAGTACCCCCTGGCCTGCTTGGTCATTGCTAACAATTTTTACGTCGACGATCTCCTTACCGGTTCCGATAGCTCACACATCCTAACCCAACTCAACACTGACATTTCTGAGTTGTTAAGCCATTACGGCTTCACTCTCCACAAATGGTCTTCTAATGACCGGAATATAACATCCTCACATACCAACTCGCCCCTGGACTTCAACAAGGACCAAACCGTCCGCACTTTAGGTATTCAGTGGGACGTTCATGCTGACAGCTTTGTATACAATATCCAAAGAAATTTTAAAATTAATGTATTCAACAAAAGAAAGGTATTATCGGTCATCGCTGGAATCTACGACCCATTGGGTCTGATTGGGCCTATTACGTTTTGGTGCAAGCACTTTATGCAAACGCTTTGGTCTTCGGGTACAAACTGGGACGACCTGCTTGCTGACTCATTATCAGTTACATGGGCCGAGCTTTACGCTCAATTGATTTCAGACACTCATTTTAGGATCCCGAGAGCTATAAAAGATTCATGTAATTCGTCAATCATTTCCTTTCAATTACACGGGTTTGCCGACGCGTCAGTAAAAGGTTATGCATGCTGTATTTATGTGCGCACGGTGTATTCCGACAACAGTATTTCATCTCACTTATTGTGTTCTAAATCAAGAGTCGCCCCTTTAAAGCAGATATCTTTACCTCGCCTTGAACTTTGCGCCTGTTTATTATTAGCGCAGCTGGTTTATAAGGTTGTCCACGCTGTGACCTACAATTTCAGCGAGCTGTATTTTTATTCTGATTCCACGATCGCCCTACACTGCATTCACCAACAGTCGTCGAGGTGGAAGGTATTTGTAGCCAACCGCGTTTCGGAGATTCAGCAGCTCACTACCAAGGGCAATTGGTGTCATGTCTCGTCGCATGATAATCCCGCGGACATTTTATCCCGCGGCTGTTTACCCCGTTTGTTACACGGCCACCAGCAATGGTGGCATGGTCCTTACTGGTTGCTAAAGGAGTCTTCAGCCTGGCCCATACGTCCTTTTGATTCCAATTCCTCCTACGCTCATCCGGATTTGGACAAGGAAGAACGTAAACAGGCTCTACTCGCTCTGGCTGCTGCTTCGTACTCTTCGAGCTACGTTGAAGATTACTCTTCTCTCTCCAGGCTTCTCCGCGTCTTTGCTTACTGCCTGCGTTTCATTCGGAATGCTAAGTCTCCCGCTTCTAATAGAAACACTTCCTTTTTGACTGCCCAAGAGCTACACAGCGCGCTTTTGGTTTTTATACGCCAAGCCCAGTTTTCGCATTTCAATATCGAAATTAAAGAACTCCAGGCACATCGCCCTGTACCTACTAATAGTAAAACCTTTTCACTCAATCCATTTATAGACAACGCTGGTATACTACGTGTAGGCGGATGCCTTCAACAGTCTCAGCTAAACTACAATAATAAGCACCAAATCATACTTCACCCTCAGGCTCACCTTACTAGACTAATTATCGAATATGAACATATTCGACTACTCCACGCTGGAGTACAACTAACGCAGTGCTCTCTGCGCCAAAGGTATTGGATTATAAACGACAAATCTTACATACGCTCAGTGATTCACAAATGTATCACTTGTTTTCGATTTCACGCAACTGGTTCAAGCCAACTTTTAGGTCAATTACCTGCGCCCAGGGTCACTCCCTCCAAGCCATTTTCACAATGCGCCGTCGACTACGCCGGTCCTATGTTTCTACGTCAGGGCGGGCAGCGGTCCAAATCTTTTACAAAGGCGTATATTTCTCTTTTCATTTGCATGTCCACCAAGGCAATTCACCTTGAATTGGTTTCAGATTTGTCTCCAGACGCCTTTTTGGCTGCCTTGAAACATTTCATATCCCGCAGGGGCATCCCCGCACAAATATTTTCCGATAACGGTACCAATTTCCGTCGTGCTGGCACTATATTACACGAACAGTACAAGCTCTTTCAGCAGGACGAATTCCAAAAAGCCGCTCAAGACTTCGCCAGTCCATGTGGAATTAAGTGGTCTTTCATACCTCTGTCAGCGCCTCACTTCGGCGGCTTGTGGGAGAGTGTGTCAAAAGCGTTAGGTTCCAATTGCGGCGCGTTATAGGCAGTACGCCCCTCAACTTCGAAGAGTTTTCCACTGTTTTGGCTCAAGTTGAAGCTTGTTTGAATTCGCGTCCCTTGTTCACCATGTCAAATGATGCTGGGGATCCCGAGCCTTTGACTCCAGCGCATTTTTTGGTTGGTTCCCCCCTTACCGAGCTCCCGGAACCCGATTACTCGGATGCAAATATGGGTCGCTTGGGGAGATGGCAGCTTTTGCAGAGATTTACCTGCTCTATATGGAAGAGTTGGTCTAGAGACTATCTGCATCAGCTGCAGCAGAGAAATAAATGGAAAAGGCATTCTAAAAATTTGTCTACAGGACAGCTAGTCCTCATTTTAGAAGACAATACACCACCATTGCAGTGGAAACGTGGTATTGTCACGCAGACATATGTAGGGCAGGATTCGTTAGTACGCGTTGCGGACGTCCGTACTGCTCACGGTATCCTGCATAGACCTATTCACAAGCTGTGCCCACTTCCGGTGGCATCAGACTAATTGACATTTCGGTGCTTCATGCCCGGGACATTTCCGGACGAGCACATGCTCTACTTTTACTAAGTACAATGTTAAATATACTTATTTATGCATTTGTATTTATTTGTAACAATTAATGTACGCTATGTATCTGTGCATTAATAAACATTTAAACGTTTCTCTTTTTTCGTAAGTGTGATGTCAGTTATTGTGTACTGTTTGGTGCAGTGTCTATTATTATAGGAAATTTTTTGGGTATATTTCCAGTGTCTATTATTACAGTAAATTTTTTGGGTATATTTCCAGTGTCTATTATTATAGTAAATTTTTGGGGTATATTTCTATTGTTTATTATTATAATGAATTTTTTAGGTACATTGCCGTTTGTATTATTATGTAATACTGCTTATTATGCACTAAGTGTCACGCTGTTATTGTTAAATTTGTTGGATTTCTTTAATTATTGTACGATGCTACTTACGATGTCCTTATTGCCATGTATTATTGTTATTATTCTTATTATGTTTTGTCACACATTCAAGCCTTTGGACTATTATTATATATCATTCAGTGAACATTAATTAATAATGTATTTACATTAGGTTATATTGTATTTGCATTTATGCCAATGTTCATGTATTATCACATCTTTCCGATTTGCAACTTATTAATGTATACTTGTATGTTTTTGAGCAACCTTGTTTTTACTGTAAACTATGTCAAAATCGCCTGATTTTGGGCAGGCAGTATGTTAATACATTGTATCTGCTTACTTGCTCACGCACAATCAGCCCACTCACTTACGTCATTCGTCGCAGTACTGCACGCGTCACCAGCTGCTGCAATCAGTTTAGTTAAGACTCAACCTTTCATCTGTGCACTGCACTCTTCCTTTTTGTTAGCCGCGGCAATGTAAATTTGTTAATGTAACTTCTCATACAATCGTTTCTCGCTTCTAGACATTATGTATCTTGGCAATTTACGCCACACGTATTTGTATTTTGGCTATGTACGCCTTACATAATTGCGTGGGCCTGCGCTTCTTCATAATATTGAAATAAACGCTACTTAACTCAGATCATACAGTCCACTTATTTATTCAAAAACATATGCAGACTCCTATGCCAGCATCACTTAGCTTGCCATACTAACTCTAGAAAATTTCGAGAGCGTTAAGCAAACAACAGTCAGTTTTTATTATACAGTTTCTCGTGAATGTAAAATGTCAGTAACAACATTATGCATAAAGTAATGGTAAATTATTATGGGCTAGCTTTTCTAAATCTTCTTTGTGAGAAACAGTACATTATCATGATCTATTATAAAACCTGGGTAAGAATAAGTTTTGAAGTATCAGAACTTTATGGGACAATTTTTTCTGAGCAACTGGTGCATATAAGAATATTATGGTAGTGTCAGAATATATATATATATATATTTTGTAATTAGACGTTTATATCGTGTAATGTTATTATGAGAGAAAGTGTTTGTATTTGTGGGCTAGTGCTTTTGAATTTTCCCGCACTTCTGGTTGACACGGTGATCGGCTCTAATCGTATGTTGGCAGTTGTAGGTTAGTTTATTTTTTGTTGTCGGCAAGGTTATATTCGCCTTACGTACCTGCTCGCACCCACTAATACCAGTGAACAAACTCTTATTCTACTTGCACGCATGAAATGACAACTCTGTTATTGGTAATCATTGATTTGTTTTATTATTTTTCAGCTTATTGGTTAAACAAAATAAATGGTTCGGTCTTGGATCGACCTTAACAGTTCAGTATCAATTCGTATTTGAATCCGATCTTCAATGATTTGCAAATAATTATAATATAAATTAAATATCTCAGGGCTAGGGTTCTTTAGGCCAGTTAAGAAGTCAGAAATGTTTTTAAAAAAGGAGTACAACACATTACAATTACATATAAAATAATAATTCTTAATTATTAGTGTTTACAAGTATGAACGTAATGTTTTTAACCAACTACGTCAATGAACTTTGTCTGCATTGGCGAACGAATTGAGAAAACAAGATGGCCGCACTGGTCAATTAACCAAGCTTCATGTGCCTCTTATGTGTTTTTGTTTAAATAAAATGTTATTATCGTTAACCACCGTATTAATGTGCAGTGGTTATTCCAATTATCACTGTAGATAGTTTATTTAGTGTAGTGAAGTTGATCTATGTGTAGTGTAGTTATGGAAATACTTCGGAGTTATATTTACGTTCCTTGTATACTGCAATCAGCCCCCTCGCTATGATTTTTTGGTGTTTGTGTAGAATTAAGCTTCCATCGGTTAGTATTAATTCTTTTATCTTCTTTATAAGTTTTCTGGTGTGTTTACTGCTTCTATGGTTTCATTTGGAACATTAATTGAGTATAATATTGATTGTTTTATCTTCACTCAAAGCGTCAGCTATTCGACTTTTGATCTTTTCTGCTTGGCATTTAACAATACAATCCTGCCTTCTTCTCATCTTGGTAACGGTTTTTTGACCAGTAAACTCCGTTTTTGATTGGTCAGTTTGCATGAACTTGAGGTCAAGCGGCATATAGTACCGAAAATTATATCCTTGCTTTACCAGTCAAAAAATACTCCTTTGTTGATTTTTGTTTAAATTAAAATTAGTTTACATAGTTTTGTTCCTTGTATAAAGGTCTACATTTTGACATATAATTTTATATGTGTTAACTTTATATTAGGTGTCTTTCCACTTTTACAAAAATTATAAATCTGGACTATAATATTGCCCTGCTTTTACTATACAATACTTAATTTTTGTTAGATTAATTTAATCTGATTCACTATTATTCTAAAACTTGTCCCTTATTAAATTTTAGTCCTATTTTGTTATTATTTTATTATATTGATTTTGTAATTTAATCATTTCTGACACTACCTTATTTTATCTTTCATGTTCGGCCTAGGCCTAAGAGTTGACTTCATTATCATTTTCTAATTCACATTAAATATTAAATGGTTTTTTGTTTTGAACCCTTTTGCCTGATTACATTTGCTTAAAGATTATTACATGATTTTTTCCCTTAACATATTCTAACAATATTTATTAATTAACACAAAATTCCTTAACATACTAACTAAAATTGTTGCCTTCATGGCCAAGATTACATTCATTTTTTGACGAATGATAACATAAAATATTTAGTTTACTATAATACCCATTACATTTCCATACTATTAAGCTCTACTAATGGACCATTAATATTGTTTATATGAGACCTCTATTTAAGTATTTTTGGGTATTATGTTGTAACATATACCTTCTATTCTGCCTATAGGCTTAATACACTCCTTATAATCCTTTACATATGATTTATTAATGATAACAATTATTGGCATTGGCCTAAATAAAAAGAAAAATAAACATGGTTAAGCACGGCTAAGCCTTCTACTTTAACAACCAACAACATGGGATAAACAATTATAAAACCTTTCAATGAATAATGCTACATCACTACAATTGTTTGTTTACACTCTAACATTTTGTATGTCTGTCACTTTATAATGCTTTTAAGAGTTGTGTCTCTTGTATTAACCTATTTGGTTTTTTTTTTACACTTAACATAATTAGAGGGATCATTGATCTTTACAGTCTTATCTGTGTGATTAATGATCACCCTTGTTTTCCACTTTTCACTTTTGCACTTTTCACAAGTTTTGTCTTATTATCTACAGTACATGGCTTCTTATTTATCACACTATTGTGTTGTACTTTATTTTGCATTATCAAATATTAGAGTTCAGTTATTCTGACTTTTTTATTATCATTTGGACTATTTTGGTTAATTATTTGGGGCTCCCATTATGTCACATTACATAATTGCTCCCCCCCCAAGACATGGTTATTTTTTCGAAACCGGGGTTTAGGAAAAAATAAGCTGTTATTTTTTTTCATTCGTGGTATTTTTTCATTTCAGTGATGTTATATGTCCCTTTTATCTTCTTGGTATTTGGGCTCACAAGCACGTATGTGTTGTTGTTATTGTCTCTGCTTATTAGGAATGGTCCATTATATAATAGCAGCAACTTCTTCATTATGCCTTCTGCCCCGATCGGCTGTTGTTATTCCTGATTAATACTTTCTCTCCAACCTCAAACTTGATTTCATGTGTTCCCTTTTTATCCCGTCTTCTCTTCTTTAATTCCATTTTATGTAATATCCGGTTGTACACTCGGGTTACATCTACTCCTTTGCTCGGCATCTCTGGAAAATTGATGATTTCAGTTATTTGTCGGGGTGGTGGTTTGTTGAACATCATCTGGTACGGACTGATTCCCAGGGTGTCGTGGCATGCTAAATTCAATTACATTTCTGTGTTAGGGATATATTCACTCCACAGTCTATGGTTCTTGTGGCAGTACGTCCTGAGGATTCTACCCACTTCTCGTAGTACTCTTTCGGCAGGATTGCTCGAAGGGTGGTAGATAGAGGTTTTGTAAGTTTTAATATTTTTATTTAGCAATTCCTCTCTCCACTTCCTACCTTTGAACTGAGTTCCATGGTCAGTTATGATGGTTTCTGGGGTTCCAACATCAATTACAGTAGAACCTTGTTATAACGGACCCCGTTACTACGGACTTCTTTTACAACGGACACGTCTTTTACATCGTACCCCCACCCCCTACTAACTAAGTCAATGCACCGGAATGACTCACGTCCGCCCGCCAGTGCCGAATGACAGTTTTCAGAGACAAACACCCTTGTCAGGTATAAATCGTTGAAAGTTAAAACCCAACCCCAATCCACCATTAAATTAACTGGTTTGAGAATTAACTGTTGAGATAATAACAGCAAATACAGGAAACTGTTTGTTTGAATGGTAAGGGAAAGGGTGTTGAAAACAAAGAAAGGTTAACACCTTAGCAAGGTATATTTTCACTCCCACCACTACTGGTCAGTATTGTTCAGTTGTTTGTCGCGCACAGTCACACGTCCTGCCTATAACTTTTTTTAATTTATTCAAATCATGTCGTTAAGTAAGCCAAGTGTAGGACAGAAACGGAAGCGTAAGGTGCTCAGTCTTCAAGATAAACTCTCCATTATAGAAAAATTAGAAAAAGGAGCGTCTGTTTCTAGCATTTGTCGTGAGTATGAAATCGCAAAACAAACCGTACTGGACATCAAAAAATCAAAAAATGACATTCGTAACTTTGTTCTCAAGTTCAATGTAGAAAAGGAGAAGAGTGCAGCTAAGCGTATGCGGCTGCTTCTATGGCAACACTGGATGATGCAGTCTACAAGTGGTTCTCTCAGCTTCGTTCATGTGGAATGGCTGTTAGAGGAATTGAAATTCAAGCGGCTGCCGAAAGACTCTCCAAACAGGTGGGACTTGAACAGTTTAAAGTGAGCTCTGGTTGGCTATTTAGGTTTCGTCGACATCACAGCATTTCAAACAAGAAGATTAGTGGGGAAATTCTTAGCGCAGACTTTGAAGCTGTTGAGGCTTTTATAAAAGAATTAGAAGATTTGATTAAAAAAGAAGTTATCAATTGAGCCAAATTTATAACTTTGATGAGACAGGTTTGTTTTGGAGAACTCTACCTGACAACACACAAGCTTCAAAAGCCGAAAAAACTATGCCTGGTAGAAAAGTCAGCAAGGAGCATGTGTCAGTTTTGTTGAGTGCAAATGCAGACGGCACTCATATGCTTAAACTTGCTATCGTTGGTAAAAGCAAAAAAACCAAGGGCACTTAAAAATATGATAGACAATTAACCAGTTCATTATTATAGTTCCCGAAATGGGTGGTTTACAACTGAAATAACAAGTGATTGGTTTTATAGAAAAGCTGTGCCAGCAATTATAAACCACCACATAGAAATTTTGAATATTCCAAAAGAAAAAAATAAAAGCTTTGGTTCTTTTGGATAACGCACCAACCCACCCTGATGTTGACAAACTCTGCAGTCGAGACAAGAAGATAAAGTGTAAGTTCCAGACTCCAAACACAACATCCGTGTTTCAGCCCATGGACCAAGGAGTAATTTATACTGCCAAGCGGCTTTATAGAAAAAAATTTCTCAATGAAATCTTAGAAGTTGATGAGCCATCCGCTGCTGAAGAAGATAGAAGGGGCCAAAAGACTTCAAAACTTGAAGGCCTACAACATTAGATCTATGATTCACAACTTTGCTGATGCTGTAAAAGAAATTAAACCAACTACTTTGGTGAACTCATGGAAAAAACTGTTAAAGAATGAAGAAGCATGTTTAGAAATAGAAAATTGTGAGACAGAAGATTTCCGTAAAACTTTGCAAAGAGGAGGGGAGGAAGAAGTTTTATTGGAAGATGTGGAGACCTGGCATGAAGAAGAAGATGACCCTGGATTCCACTTGTTGACGGAAGAGGCGATTGTTGGCAGTGTCACTGAGAAAGAACTCTTTGGAGGACGAGGAGGAAGACTTACAAGAGGAAGATAATACTCAGGGAACAATAAAAGTGAGTGAAGTGAAAGATCATTTAAATTTTGTCACTGAATATGTTGAACAATCAAAAAATGAAAATGTGTTTGCTTACTATGAACACTTGCGGCATCTTCGTCAGTTACTGACCAATGAAATAAATAACAAACAAACACACCAAAAAATCAATACTTTTTTCAAACCAGTTAATGTTAGTAGTAATAACCTAATGAATAATAATGAACCAGGCCCTTCTTGTTCAAGAGAATAAAACAACAGAATGTATATAAAGTTTCAATTCTGGTCTATAATGTAAATATGAACAGTATGATCTCATTTGTCATGTATGCTATGTAAAATGATGTCAAGTAAAAATAAACATTTTTTTATACTAATTTACCGAGTTTTATTTATGTAAATACGACCTAACAAGACTTATTTGTTATATAACGGACTTTCATTACAACAGACAACTTTTAGCCCCAATTAGTCCATTATAATGAGGTCCTACTATACATATTTCTCATTTATTATTTTAATAATGACGTTTGTTGATGCTTTACTGATTGGGTATAACTTCGTGTACTTGGAAAAGTGATCCCACACTATTACTATATACTTATACTGATGCCTACCTCCACTTCGGGGAAATGGCCCGCAGATGTCAAGAAATATTTTCTCCAGCTTCCTGCTTGAAGTGATTGTTATTAGCGCTCCTTCCTCCCTGGAATTGTTTATTTTAACCTTTTGGCAAATGACACATTTTCTTACAATTTGCTGAACTCTTTTATTTATTCCTTTTATAAACACGTGTTCTTCTAGGGTGCTGACCACTTTTGCGGGTCCCATATGGCCGTACATGTGATGATAATTCTCAATCAGTCCCTGGTTCCAATGATTTTGGGATACATAATTTCCACTGATTATTTTTAGTATTGGGTTTATTAAACAATAGTTCTTTATGTATTTGGTAATATGGTGTTATCTTTGAGTCATTATTTAGGATGCGTTCTCTGATCTGAGCTAATTTCTGGTCTGTGACTTGTTCTTCTTGGATCTTACCCAGTATATCTGCAAGTTCTTTTTTATTTATTACTGTGTAGTATACCTTCCCGATGTCTTCTCTATCCACCTCAAAAATGCCCTTTTCCAAATTCACTGTCGATAGAGCGTCAGCAACTGTGTTCTTTTTTTCCGGGTATATATTCCCACGTGATGTGGTATTCTTGTAATGCCAAGATCCAGCGAGTCACCCTCCCACGACTTGCATCTTTGCAGGAAGGAAATAGATTTGTGGTCGGACCTTACCATGATGGGATATCCTAATATATAAGTTCGGAACTTATTGCAAGCGAAGACTACACTCAGTAGCTCCTTCTCTGTGACGTTGTAATTATGTTCGCTCTGGTTAAGCACCCGACTGGCGAAGCTGATAACTAGGTGGCCTCCCTCATTACTCTCTTGATAGAGCTCTGCTCCTAGACTTACGTCGCTCGCGTCGCAATTGATAAAGAATCTTCGGTTGAAGTCTGGATGGTGAAGCATGACCTTCTCTAGAAATTTTTCTTTAATTGTTTTGAATGTTTGATCGTCTTCTTCGCCCCACTTCCACTTGTACTTCGAGGATAATAAATGCTTAAAACGGGATGTTAATTCAGAATAATCTTTTTGGAACTTTCGGTAGTAGTTACCAATCCCCAAGAATGACTGTAACTGTCTTACATTTCTTGGTCGTGGGAAATTTTGGATTGCCTCTACATTTTCCGGAGATGTTGTTATCCCTGTTTCAGTGAGTACGAAACCGAGGAAATTCAATTTATTTGTAAGCAGTTGAGACTTTTCTAACTTGAGTGTGATATTATTCTCTGCTAATCTATGTAATACCATCTCTATCCATTTGCAATGTTCTTCCCAAGTTTTGGATGTTATAAGTAAGTCATCCACGTGTACTGTGGCAAACTCCAACACCTCCCTGTCTAAAACTTGATCCATCACCTTTACAAATACAGCTACTGAATTTATTAGCCCAAATGGGAGTCTTTTGAAGTGATAATTTCGGCCCTCGAAGATGAAAGAGACATATTTCCTGCTGTGTGGGTGCAGTTCGACCTGCCAGTATCCACATACTGCGTCTAAGATGGTCATATATTTGCAGTCCTTAAACTTCTTCATAATCTCGTCGATCTCACCCGGTGACGTCCTGTCGTTAACAATGTATTTATTAATTTGTCGTGCATCTAGGCACAAACGTACCGTCCCATCTTTTTTTTGCACTGCGACAATTGAACTTGTGAATGGCGATGAACTACTTTCAATTATATCTTGGTCAATCATCCGTTGTATCTCCTTCCTTACTGCTGGTTTCAAAGACTGTGCAATAGGGTATGATTTTTTATTAAAGTTTATCGGGTGACTGAAAGTCAATTCAGTTATAAAGTTTTTTACTTTACCGGGCAAATTTGAAAAAACTTTTCTGTACTTATCATATATTGCTACCAGTTGATCTTTCTGTTCTGTATTTACCGTCTTTGTATCTGTAACTTGCAAATCATATATCTCCTGTAACTTCTGGGTCCATACCTCTTCTTCTGGATAGTCTGATTCCTGGTTCCATTTCTTCTTGTCCTCCCTATCATTATATACCAAGGTGAATGTTTGCCGATCATGAGTGGCACTATTTCGGCCTACAATCTCACTCGACCATTGACCTTGTTCATGGCACAGTGTTACCTTCCCACTGCCCATATCAATAACAGCTGAGTGCCGCCGTAGCGTATCACACCCAATCATAACTTTGAATGGTAGCCCTTGAGCTACTAAGAACACCATTGGAATCATTTTACTTTTACTGGATACTTCTATTTGTACCTGTTTCTTGATGGACTTATTTGCTTTCCCAGTTGCTCCCATGATTATCATATTATTAACTGGTAGTGTAGGTATGTTTTCTTTACATGTATCTTTGATTCTGTTAAATTCTGTTTGGTCTATCAGTGATATATTTGCCCCGGTATCAATCATTATTTCCGTCATTACCCCTTGCAACTCAGCAGTGATGAATATAATTTGAGTGTTGTTGTTGTTTGTAGAGGATGACACTTCTTCCATTAAATCGTCTCTAATGTTCTTTAAGTAGTTATTTTTCATATAGATTGGTTCGTTAATAGTACACCCATCCAATTCTCACAGTGATGGGCCGGTCTCTGTTCTCACTGCCGCATCTAGTTTTCCGCCCTGTCCTGAGGTGGGTTGCCCTGGACAGTCTCTTCTTGGTTTCTAGGATGTCGGTCTTCTACACTCCTGTTCCTAGGTTGGTTTCTTCTGTCATTATTTTGGTATCTTCTACCATTGTCAAAATTTCTTCTACCTTCCCTATACCTATTATTATTATTATTACCGTTTCGGTTGTAATTATCATTATTATTATTATTATTATTGTGATAGTTACGGTTGTGATAGGTATTATTATTATTATTATTGTTATTACGTTGATCGTGGTCATTCCTGTTTGCATAGTTTGTCCTATGGTGCTGATCACGATTTTGTTCTTCCCTGTGAAATGTCATTCTTTCATATTGTCTTCTCGACCTCCTGTAATACTCCTGCTGGTCATAATCACCTAACAGTGCTTCCATTGCTGATATGGTCTTGATCTGACCGCAAAGTCTCGCTTGGATGATTCCTTCATCAAAATGATAGGCCATTTTATTTACCAGACATTCTTCATAGATGTGTGGTTCCAATTTGCGAGCTACACACACTTTACCCAAGAAATAGGCTGTTGGTGACTGGCCTACGTTGGGATTATATTTTCTGTTACTGAGATTATCTCTCACTATATTTTGTATGGATTCAGACCAGTATTGGACTGAAAAGCTCTTTTAAATTCTTCATAGGTGTTTACCTCATTTCTCACTGCTGACCACCAATTGTCAGTTATTCCTTTGAAACCGTCGTCCAACAAGGTCTTAGTTATGCTCCATCTGTTTTCTTTCATTCGACTTAGTTTCTCATTTATGCGTTCCAGGAATTCAATGGTGGTTTTCCTGTAATCTTTGAAATTCACGCTGTCCCTGTTCTCTAGTGTGGTGTGGTAAGTACATGCAGTCAGTCTGATGTTTAGTCGATCCACTTCTTCCTGTATGTTTAGTTGAATGTGTTGCATACTTTCTATTTTTTCTTTGTTGGCGTTCACTTGACTCTTCACTTGGTCTACTTCGTCACTTATTTTTGTCATTCTGGCGGACATATTACCTTGGATCTCATCCAACTTCTCCTGCGTTTCTTGCTGTGTCGCAATTATCCTGACTTGATTATTGGTTTCTACCCGTTCTATCTTGGTATCCACTTCTATTCCGAACTGTACTATGGTTTCTTCGGTTTTCTCCAGCCTTTCCTTGGTCTCTGCTATTTGTTGTTTCACTTCCTCCTTGTATTCGTCCACCCTCTGGCTAAGTGTTTCGGTGACGTTTTCGATTCTTTCATTTATAAGTTCCCTTAATTCTCCCTTAATACTTTCATTGGTGCTGTCTATCTTTTCATTGATTTTCTCAATTTTATTTTCCAAATTCTCGTTCATTTGTCTATTATCTTCCTTGATCTGTCTTAAACTCTCATTAGTACTTTCTTTAGTACTATCTATTTTTTCGTTTATTTGTCTAAAATTTTCTTTAGTACTTTCATTTGTACTGTCTATTTTTTCATTTATCTGTTTCATCAAGTTCTCTTCATTCCTATCAAATTTTTCATGCATTTGTTTTAACAAGTTCTCATTAGTTTGTTTATTTTGTTCGGTTATTTTTTCCTCCTGTTTCTTAAAATTGTCATTCATTTCTTCCTTCATTTGTTTATTACTTTCCTCCATTTTTTTTATTAAATTTGCACTCATTTGTTCCATGAATTTCAGTAAATTTGCATCTCCTCTGCCCTCTTCTTTATCGCCCGCCTGTTGTTCCATCTCAATGTCTGTGACTGCTTCTGTCTCTTCTTCCTGTCTGCCTTCTTCCGTTTTTTGGTCCTTTGCCAACCTTTTCGATACTCCTCTTGTATGCATCTCCGAACTTATAATGGCCGCCTACTAAAATTAGGTTGACTGTATTTTTTTATTTTTTAAATAGTGATACTACAGTCCATAATTTTTTCCTAATTCAGCCTCACTGGTTGGACGCCAACTTTGTAGTTAGACGTTTATATCATGTAATGTTATTATGAGAGAACGTATTTGTATTTGTGGGCTAGTGCTTTTGAATTTTCCCGCACTTCTGGTTGACACGGCGATCAGCTCTAACCGTATGTTGGCAGTTGCAGGTTAGTTTATTTTTTGTTGTCAGCAAGGTTATATTCGCCTTACGTACCTGCTCGCTCCCACTAATACCTGTGAACAAACTCTTATTCTACTTGCACGCATGAAATGACAACTCTGTTATTGGTAATCATTGATTTGTTTTATTATTTTTCAGCTTATTGGTTAAACAAAATAAATGGTTCGGTCTTGGATCGACCTTAACAGTTCAGTATCAATTCGTATTTGAATCCGATCTTCAATGATTTGCAAATAATTATAATATAAATTAAATATCTCACGGCTAGGGTTCTTTGGGCCAGTTAAGAAGTCAGAAATGTTTTTAAAAAAGGAGTACAACACATTACAATTACATATAAAATAATAAATCTTAATTATTAGTGTTTACAAGTATGAACGTAATGTTTTTAACCAACTACGTCAATGAACTTTGTCTGCATTGGCGAACGAATTGAGAAAACAAGATGGCCACACTGGTCAATTAACCAAGCTTCATGTGCCTCTTATGTGTTTTTGTTTAAATAAAATGCTATTATCGTTAACCACCGTATTAATGTGCAGTGGTTATTCCAATTATCACTGTAGATAGTTTATTTAGTGTAGTGAAGTTGATCTATGTGTAGTGTTGTTATGGAAATACTTCGGAGTTATATTTACGTTCCTTGTATACTGCAATCAGCCCCCTCGCTATGATTTTTTGGTGTTTGTGTAGAATTAAGCTTCCATCGGTTAGTATTAATTCTTTTATCTTCTTTATAAGTTTTCTGGTGTGTTTACTGCTTCTATGGTTTCATTTGGAACATTAATTGAGTATAATATTGATTGTTTTATCTTCACTCAAAGCGTCAGCTATTCGACTTTTGATCTTTTCTGCTTGGCGTTTAACAATACAATCCTGCCTTCTTCTCGTCTTAGTAACGGTTTTTTGACCAGTAAACTCCGTTTTTGATTGGTCAGTTTGCATGAACTTGAGGTCAAGCGGTATATAGTACCGAAAATTATATCCTTGCTTTACCAGTCAAAAAATACTCCTTTGTTGATTTTTGTTTAAATTAAAATTAGTTTACATAGTTTTGTTCCTTGTATAAAGGTCTACATTTTGACATATAATTTTATATGTGTTAACTTTATATTAGGTGTCTTTTCACTTTTACAAAAATTATAAATCTGGACTATAATATTGCCCTGCTTTTACTATACAATACTTAATTTTTGTTAGATTAATTTAATCTGATTCACTATTATTCTAAAACTTGTCCCTTACTAAATTTTAGTCCTATTTTGTTATTATTTTATTATATTGATTTTGTAATTTAATCATTTCTGACACTACCTTATTTTATCTTTCATGTTCGGCCTAGGCCTAAGAGTTGACTTCATTATCATTTTCTAATTCACATTAAATATTAAATGGTTTTTTGTTTTGAAACCTTTTGCCTGATTACATTTGTTTAAAGATTATTACATGATTTTCCCTTAACATATTCTAACAATATTTATTAATTAACACAAAATTCCTTAACATACTATCTAAAATTGTTGCCTTCATGGCCAAGATTACATTCATTTTTTGACAAATGATAACATAAAATATTTAGTTTACTATAATACCCATTACATTTCCATACTATTAAGCTCTACTAATGGACCATTAATATTGTTTATATGAGACCTCTAAGTATTTTTGGGTATTATGTTGTAACATATACCTTCTATTCTGCCTATAGGCTTAATACACCTCCTTATAATCCTTTACATATGATTTATTAATGATAACAATTATTGGCATTAGCCTAAATAAAAAGAAAAATAAACATGGTTAAGCACGGCTATGCCTTCTACTTTAACAACCAACAACATGGTATAAACATTATAAAACCTTTCAATGAATAATGCTACATCACTGC
The DNA here is from genome assembly GCA_034769895.1 of Magicicada septendecula. Taxonomy (NCBI): domain Eukaryota; kingdom Metazoa; phylum Arthropoda; class Insecta; order Hemiptera; family Cicadidae; genus Magicicada; species Magicicada septendecula. Next base: position 116,323,629 of record CM068375.1, on the reverse strand, counting down.
AATTGTTTGTTTACACTCTAACATTTAGTATGTCTGTCACTTTATAATGCTTTTAAGAGTTGTGTCTCTTGTATTGACCTTTGTTTTTTTTTTTACACTTAACATAATTAGAGGGATCATTGATCTTTACAGTCTTATCTGTGTGATTAATGATCACCCTTGTTTTCCACTTTTCACTTTTGCACTTATGCACTTTTCACAAGTTTTGTCTTATTATCTACAGTACATGGCTTCTTATTTATCACACTATTGTGTTGTACTTTATTTTGCATTATTATATATTAGAGTTCAGTTATTCTGACTTTTTTATTATCATTTGGACTATTTTGGTTAATTATTTGGGGCTCCCATTATGTCATATTACAATATATATGTGTGTATTTTTCTTTTAATGCAAAATTTTTTTTTAATTTCATTTATCAGATATAAACCGACATACTACATGTTTCTTGTCAGTGATGATGTATTAAATAAAATAGCATAAATTGAATTAATAAGGTACCTATAGAATTGTTATTTAGCAACTTTAGTTAAACTGTGATTTAGAAAATGCCATTTGAATAAATGTTAATATATAGAAATGTCGGCTTATGTTGGAACAGTGTACTTAAATGTGTTGAATAATTTGTTGTTTGTTAATAATATTGCCAATTGTGATTAATACTACTTGATAGACACTTGTCTATGAAATGAACATTGAGAATTCAATTGTGTACAGTGGATTAAAAATGTTATCATGATAATATGAACACTAATAAAACGCTGTTATCGTTAGGCAAGTGTTTTATTGCAAGTCCTGTCACGATGGGCTGAACACAATTTTTCTTCCATCTAGACCATGAGTCTAGTTTTAAGAATTAAGTAACAACCCCTGATAAAAAAAAATATATATATATATATAAAAATTCAGAGGGGCGTTTCACTGGTAGCAGAGTGTGGTTGAGATCTATGAGCTGAAAGGTGACAGGACTTGCAATGTAATTTGGGGAGTTCAAATAGATTCTGGGTCAGTAACGGAGAGTGCAATAATATATATTGTTACGATACCAAAAGCAGCCCCAATACCAGAGAAGAAATATAAAATAAAAAGGCATGAAAATAAGAATTAACAATTTTAAATCAAGAAAAATAAAAGACTATAACGTATACAAGACAAATGACAATGACCCAACCCAAGTGATTGGCTCAATGACGAAAGAAACAATGAAAAAAGAAATGAAATGAACACATCAATTCCAAGTAAAGATTATTAAATGTACCATTAATCATGGAAAGTACAAGTCCAAAGAAAATATTGTATTAACAATTAAGTAAATATTGAATGATAAAAAAATGAACAAACAATAAAACACACAAACCATGATACAAAGAACAAATGTGAAATTTAATAAATAATATAATACTAACCAAACTAGAATAACCAAAGTGCATGATAGGAGTAGGAAGTGATTTACCAATTAACAATATAATAAGGGTGAGTACACCAAAGTGAATTGAGGTAAAGGAATAAAATAATATAGAATACCCACTGAAAACACTAAATAGTACTGTGAAAACGTTACAAAGTGCCAGTGTAACCCAACGATAGACATACATAGTTACTTATAAGCAAGAACTCATCTAGAAGTGAGAGTGCATAAAGAAAGTGGATAAGTAAAATTATAAACCACAAAAATATATATAAAAACACTCAAAGAAGTGAATAATTAAATGAGTTTAGTGGTAAAAAAGGAACTAATATCATTAAATTAGATTGTTAGTCAATAGAAAAAACCAAGTAATGTTAATCAAAATAATATTGTTTTTTAGTTAGAAGTAAGGATTAAAAAGAACTAAGCCAAACTTTACACCAATAACATGGTATAAAGGAAGGGTAGATCAAAAAAGAGAAATGAATGTTTAAGTGCTAAAGTTATATGTTAAATGTTTAAAGTTATTGTAATGATGTTATAAGGAAATGCAGAGAAGATGATAGGGATCGTAGAATTGTTCAAATGTTATAATTGTTGAATTAGTATTAAGAATAAGTTGTATTAATGATGATAAAAGCATAAGGAACAAATCATGTTAAAATTATAAAATTAGTTACAGAAAGCAGTAAAATGTCAGAGAAGCTATAATAGCCATATACTAAAGAATGTAAATCAATGATTAATGTAAACTACCCAAAACAAAATGATAAAAAACTAGTATTAAGAGTAAAATTAAAATAAAAACATTGTAATAAGGATAGGTAAGGGTAGGCCTCAAACTATGTGAACCAAAATTGTAAAATATCCACAAATAACAGTAAACAGTGAGAGAAAAAGATAAGTAAATATAAAATAACAAACCAAGAAACAATATAAATACAAAATAATTGCATAAAACAACATAATAATGAAATTAAGTAAAAAGAATAATAATAGCCAAATGTTAAAATAGGCCAGAGATAACAAAACATAATCATCTTTGATGTCTAAATAAACTACATCAGAAAAGCTATTCAATGATAATAATAATAATCAGATTGGTAAGAAGACAAGGAAAATATCTTAGTTAGAAAATATTTATTCATTCTGAACAAAAACTCAAGCTTTATAACAATGAGTACAAAATGCTTTCAGCCAATAGAGAGTAGTCTGGTTACTATGACAACAAAACATTATTATACAAAAACCATTAAAAAACAAATTAACAGTCCATTTTTAGCATCAGAAGAGGGCAGATGATAAAATTGTCGATCCATAGACATTAGTAAAAATAAACCAAATAGATGAAAGAAAATACTTAATAACAATGAAGAGATAAGATTGACAGAACATTTCAACAAAATTAATCCAAAATAAATCAGAATTACAAGAAATAAAACCCATATTAGAGAAGGACGACTTGAACACCAGAACTGATGAAAATTATCCAGCAAACATCAATGAACTTGTAAAGTATATAGATAGTAAATTTTCCTGGCCATATTTCACGCCGACAATGCCGACTGAATGTCAGTACCAAAGGTTACATGCGGGCTAGGCAAGAGCACGGCTATATAGCTCGGCCTTGACTGTTATATCACGATAGCTTGGGGCAACGTAATCAAGTCCGCGGCGACACGTCAGCTGTTTTGTACAAGTTTTTCGATACTCGTGGTCGACCGGCAGGAACCGATACTCCTTCTCATTTTAATTTTTGCTCTCTGACGGGACGCTTGGTCTGGCGGCGTGGTACATTGTGGCCCATCTTTACAAAATGAGTTCATAATATTTTTAAGTGCTTCAGGGTTCCCGCATAGTCGGGAGGAGAAAGGGTTTCGAGGATGGAGACAGACCATCAATCTTCATCTGCAGAGCATCGCAATAAGCTCCCCAACGCCGTCAGACCCGGAGAAATCCCAACTACACCAGCCTGAACAACTGCCCAGAAAATGAAGCATACGATTCGGAGCTCAAACTCACCAGTTGTCTCAACATAGCCATCATCATCTCTAATTCCGGATAAAATGTAATCTTCCGAGTACAGGTGGGAATATTCCTTATATTAAACCACACACACAGCATTTCATTGGATATAACGTATAAAACGAAAGACACCTTCATAAACAGTAAATGCAGATATTCAATGATTAAAGTTCTATTATAGCATGCCCTGGAGACATGTTGTGAATTGTGTGATTACCTGTATTAAAGAATCTTCCTGTTAATATATGTCCATTACCATACTGTATTATATAAAACACTAATTGTCTTTTTGCTGTGTGTAAGTGGCAAAGAAAAATTTAAAACTGTTGGTTGGTCAGTTTTTATTATACAGTTTCTGGTGAATGTAAAATGTTAGTAACAACGTTATGCATAAAGTAATGGTAAATTATTATGGGCTAGCTTTTCTAAATCTTCTTTGTGAGAAACAGTACATTATCATGATCTATTATAAAACCTGGGTAAGAATAAGTTTTGAAGTATCAGAACTTTATGGGACAATTTTTTCTGAGCAACTGGTGCATATAAGAATATTATGGTAGTGTCAGAATATATATATATGTGTGTGTGTGTGTGTATTTTGTAACGGTACAATAGGTCCGTATAGGGATTTTGGGTAAATAACAGGGATAATTTTATTGTAAATTAAATATTAAAATGTGTGAGGGTAAAGTTTTCCAAACGTGTGAAACAACGCGGTAAGCAATGAAGGGTTTGGTTTGCGTCAAGGTCAGTGGCGTACGTGCGAAATGGCAGCGACTTTGCCAAAACAACCTGCCGATCTTATGTAAACGTCACTCAAGGAATGCCATACGTAATTGCTGCACCTTAAAAAACCAAGACGTCATCACCAAGAACAATATAATTGATGACGCGACAACCCTTCCACTTCAATAATAAGCGCCATATTGTCATTCTCAGTCGACTCGTATTCTTCGTGTGAACTGCACGTTGTCAAAATTGCTGGCCAGCAAATCTTTAAAAGTAACAACAAAATGTAACAAAAAGTGAATTTAAAACTAGTTGAGATCAAAAGTATAAAATGTAGAGACAGTGAGTGCAGTTACTAAGAGAAAATCTAGTAGTTCGGCAGCATAACAACATGAATATGAGTGACGCCTGACTTGATCTTCATCCAGCAAAAGCAGGAAAGTAGAAATTTCCCACATTTTAAACCACCAACACTTTTTAATGTTTGAGCTCAAGTAATAGAAAATGTACCGTTTTAATTAGTATGTGTGAGAGCATGTGTGCATGTGTACCGGTACCTAGAAATCACAAAGCAATGGTTCACGTTATGTGATTCATATAACTTAATAACTTAAAGTATTAAAACTGCAGTAATGGTCTAGATTCACTTAAATATGTAACCAGAGTATTTGAAGTCAAAATATATAGATTGCATAAATGTATCATGTATAAAGGCTGAGGAGAGGAAAAGTAGCACAGCCATTTTGTATTTGGATTTTGTAAAAGGAGAAAGATTCCATTCTTTTTTTTGTTATTGAAATATAAAATTTCCGATGCTAAATAAACACAAGTTTAACTAATGCCATCTGAGTATGTTATTTCTCAACAAACATTGTGTTTTCTGCGCTCGTCTAAGCACCCTGGGACCCGTAAATAAAGTATATTATGTTGGCAACAACAAAACATGGCGGCTGAACAGGCCATAGTGTGCCGATTGAATAATATCGGCGCTTATACAAAAAACTCTTATACTGCATTTAACGAATACGCTAAAGAAAAATACCGTACTGTATTTAGCGGTTAGCACACAATCTACAGGAGGTAATTATGCGGCGCCGATTGGTGCTGCACCCTGGCGGTCGCCGCTGATCATGAGTTGAATAATGCCAGAATAAACGTTTCTAATCTTGTCTGATTTGCTGCTTGAACCAAACACCACGCCTCGCTCTCTGACAGGGAATTTTTTTAATTGTACCATCTTCCACCTATGGCAGGCTAAATTAAAACAGATCTGCGGTAAGTAAGTGCAGTATACTTATATATATTAAATTGAAGTAATGTAAAAGGAGTTTTGTTTAATAAGTACAGGAATGAATGAAATTGGTTAACCTATTACACTTACGCCACGTGGCGAATTAGAGTATGCAAAATGAGTTAATTGTATAACAGTAATTGAAGTCTTAACTAAGGCCCCGTAATTGAATAATGTTAACGCAAAATAACATGTATTTTAGCCAAACTTAATGTTTCAAAGATAGGGCCACATGCCCGTATAACATGTTGTAGAGTGTGTCAAACTTTCATTTCAAGTAGGCCTAAAGCAGTGTTTAATATTATAAATGGATTTTGGTGCGTGTGAGGGTCCTGGGGGAATAAGTGTCGGAGCTTCTCGCTGATAATATTTGTATGCTTAGGGCCCCTCGCTTCACGTCGAGGAACAGCCCCAACCTGAACAAATGAACATCCAAGACTCTCAACTTCATCTGCCGGAGGAGAACAGCGAGGACAGGCCACACCAACACTAAAATGATTTAGACCAGGACGTCAAACTTCACACCAGGGATTATATCAGGTGACACCAACCCAATATTACTTTTCACACAAGGGAATGCAACCCACTAGAACTCGTGGGCATATAGCTACACACCCTACAATGACTTTAAACTTTACACATTTTAATTGAGTCCCTGGTTAACGGGACAGAATAGTGCGCGGACTTGGGGGGGAATCTTTTGTACATTTTGTAACACTGTTTATATTAAATGTGAGCCCAGAGGTTGGCATGTATCTGTGGCTGATTACCATTCAGGCATGTAAATTTCTTTCTAGTTTTCAGTAAAAGGGTTACCTTAGTGCTAGTAATTCTATCATTCATCATGTAAGTTCACAGGTTAAATTTAGTTTTCAATTGATTCATTAATTTCACATATTTATATTCAGTTTTGGTCCTATAATGGATAGGAGTTTCTTTTGTTAGTTTCAGTCGGGTCCCCAGTTTAATCCTGTATAGGCGGATTTTCATGCAGACTTGAACATGCTCCTGGGACAGGTTTAGTTATGCACGATCTTGCCTAGGAACATGTCGGCCTTTGGGCCAAATTAATTCTTAAAGGTTATAAAGCATCATGACACATTACTGTTTTTAATATTTCACAACATTTATCATGCTTAAATTCTTTTTAATTTATTATGGTCACTTGTATTTTGACTGAATTATAATTATATTTACTCCAAGTCTAAGTGCTCAGTGTGGGAGCACTTTATAGTAGTATCAGGCATTATGCCAACCCCTGAATTTTAGTATGCCCTGGGGGCACTGGTGTTACACACATATATATATATTGCAACGAATCACAGGATCATGATAGGCGGGGCAAGTCATATATTACACAGACAATGGACATTCATATTATATTGGTAGATGGTTAAGTTGGTTGTTATCAATTGTATTTAGTAAGGTTAAGGGTTTAGTTTAGAAAAACTGTGCATTATTAGTTATGGTGATTCATGTACTGTGTTAGTGGAAATGTGCGCGCGTGTGCGTGTGGAAAACGTTTCCCGGGCGGTGCGTGAAGTATTATCGTTGTTTTGACATTAGCTGAACTGAGACATGTGTATCGCTACAATCCCTATACCTGTCGGAATATTGTTTACGTTCTTGTAAATTATTAGTATGTAGTCAGCATGCATGAGATACGAGTAGTCTGATTACCGCTATGCATGCTGTTTCAAAGTAAATGCACTCTACTGCATGAAAAGTGCTTGGTCACTTTACTAACCATGTGACTTCCATCCACCAATAGAATGCTGACTGGTGGTTGGAAATTTTCTTATGCCTGTCGTTACACAGGCAGTTCTTCTACGCCATCTACCGCGAACGGGTCGTGCACTCCTTGTACAAGAATTCTACCGCTTGCAAGGTGTTGTAAAGACTATTCGTCGTTAGTGACACGGGAAGACTCAGAACTGTGTGTGTAGTACATTTGCACACATCAGTGTTTTAACGCATTGTGCGTAAAATTACAAGCAGTTCTTCACTGCTGCTACCGCGAACGGTACATACAATCCTTGTACAAGACTCTACCGCTTGCAAGGATCTGTTAAGACTTTTCGGGGATAGTAATGCGTGTGACGCATAACAATTGATTTTATATCTTTACACACGATATTAATATTGTAGTCTTACGTGTGTAAGAAGTGAGTGTAACTGTATCACTGTGCGAGATTTTCCGCAGTGACAGTAGTATTAATTGTTACGCAATAGTTCCATCAAGACGTTTCCGTGCTAGTGCAAGATTTCCTCATAGGGTGGTCTGCTGATCGCGGTAGACCTTGTTACTCGCGAGAACACTTGAAGAAGCCGGAGAGGTATAAGCTCAATATACCGTTATTAGATTAACTCACTGTCACCTGAGATATTACTTGGTCTTAAACTCTATATAAGTTTTGCGAGTGTTAAGATCCGTAGTACCGTTGTTTGTGTGAAGTGTCGGATTCATCGTGGGAATTGCAGGACATCAGCCCAGCTGTTACAGGACATCAGCCCAGCTGTTACAGGACATCAGCCCAGCTGTTACAGGACATCAGCCCAGCTGTCATAGGACCAGCCCAGCTGTTACAGGACATCAGCCAAGCTGTTACAGGACGCCAGCCCAGCTGTAAACGTTTCTGGGAAAACGTCTGTCATTTGTAAGCCACACCTGACGAACCAACTACACCGCAAAGACCGGCCCTTCTATTCAACAACATCATCGGGGGAGTCTTCTTATGTAACGTATCACGTCTTGCGTTTGAACATTATTTAACATTTTAAAAGAAAGACTCTATATCAAACATTACATTCTGTACATTTCAAATATACCATATAAACTATAACTTGTGTTTGTACAATAAATAATCTTAAACCCTCCAATATAGACTTGTAATTTGAATTACACATACTATCATATCCTATGCGCCAATAGTTTAGTAATTTGTGTTGTCGCAATATATATATATGGGTTATTATGTATTAAGATCTTGCAATAGGTGTTGCTTGCAATAATATTTATGAATTGTAAATTATGTACCTCCTGGGGTGAAAGAGGTGTGGCAAGATATTAATGTTGAAAGTTGTAATTGTCCTGTGATGTGGAACGTGTGTATGTGTTGTAGTTGTAGACATATATATGTTTATATGTCCATTTATATGTGTTGTATATTCATGTGTATTTTTGGGGGTTAGGTATAGGGCTAAGTGGAGAAAAGTAACCCCAATTGGAAAAGAAAATCCTTATATTTATTTCATTTATATTTTGTAATTATTTTTTTTTTAGTAAAACTTTAAAGCAAAAACATTTTTTAAGGAGAATACAATGATTTTGTTGGGAGATAGATATTTAAGGTTTGGTTATAATAAAAATTTATTGGTTGTTAATTTTGGAGTTTTAATTGCAAGTCCCGTCTCACTGGATCCAGCGCATTTTTGGCTTCTCTAGGCTTTTGGCCTAGTTTTAATTATCTTTTGGCCCCTCTTTAGAAAAAAAAAATTTTTTTATAAGTCAATAAAACACTTAAAGAGGGGTTACAATAGTAAACAAGTGAAATGTTAATGAAAATTATAAAAGGTAAGTCAAAAAAGGTTTGTTTGTTAACAAATGGCGCCCGAACAGGGACAATTTAATAATTTCAGTAAATTATTTGTTAACAAATGGCGCCCTTACGGTGGGACATTATATAAATAAAATTTATATAAAATAGACCTGCATACAGAAACAGGATGGTTGCTGAGAATGGGTATGTAAATAATATACGTAAATAGTAAGGTTAGTTTGGAACCATATGTGATAGTAGTAAACAGATATCTTGTTAGATAATAAGTATATGTTAGATATATGGTAATATTTTGAAAAGAAATATATTTACAAATTTTTTTTGAGATGGCAGATAATAACGAGAATGTCAGCCTAACTGACATTGAAAACGAAAGCCAAATGAATGTTGAACTGAGCGAAACTGAATCGAAAATTATGGATGAAGTAATTCATTCAACGCCAGTCCCAATTAAAAAATCTGAGGATAATGAGCTGATGAAAATGATGCAATTGCTTTTCAATGAACAGAGTGTAAAGTTAAACAAATTTGATGAAAAGTTTGATGAAGTAAAAGATGAAATTAAGAAACAAAATTTTAATTTTAATAAACAAATAAACGAAATGAATGCACGTTATGAGAATATGCAAGAACAAATCATAGAATCAGTCAGTCAGAAGTTTGATAAACAAAATGCAAGAGTAGATGACATAATTAATAACTTTAAAATGAATAAAGTAGATGATAATTGTGAGAGTAAAATGGGGGTAGAAGGTAGTAAAGAGACCGATCAATTAAATGAAAATAAAGACATTAACATATAAAGACCGTTAACATATAAAGACGATAAGGTAAGTGGTGTTGAGAATTACGATGATATAATTAAAAATAGTGGTGACAAAATTTTAGAGGAGGTAGAATGTAATAATGTAATGTTAGTGTATGTTAATGAGTCAGAGAGAAAGTGGAGAGAGAGTATAGAGGTAGAGGGGTTGCAGGGGGTAATTTTTTCCCGTGGTGTTGTTGGAGGTGAAGAAGGGTCTTCACGAGTATATTTGGTACATGAAAGATCTACAAATAATTGTCCTTTGAATTGTAGTGATGTTCCTGGAAGGACCAGGAGGTGTTTTTATGATTTATTGTCCCCTGCATATATTGAGAGAGAGAGTGTGACTTGGTGTTATAATGAGGGATATTTTGAGAGAGAGAGAGAGAGAGAGAGAGAGGTATGGTGATAGGAAGATAGAGTTGTTTGAGGTTGGGAGGAGTTATACAGAATTAAGAGAGAGAGAGAGTGAATAGAGAGAGAATTGATAATTATAGTAAGTACTTACCTTATGTTGAAACGGATGTAGCAGCAGTAGTTGATGATAATGGAACTTACCTGACTTTAACAGAAAATACTAAGAGCGAACTTAACATACCCAATGTCGACAGGAATTTTGAAATAATAGTCTGCAATAATATTTGTAGTCACTATATTGATATAATGGAAAAAAGCAATGATGATGATTGTTATAATTATAATAATAAAAATGTGTTTGTAATTGTAAATGAATGGTGTAGCCGTAAGATCAGGTTATTATTTGATGATGGAGGGTAGATATTGTGTTCATATTCATGAACATTTAATTATTTTAGTTTATTGTGATGACCTTGCTAACTTATGAAATGAGGTGTGGTAAACAGAAAAATAATGACAAATATTGTAAATAAATTTATAGTGAAATTAATTGTGTTTGTGTTGTGAAATGTATTTTATGTAACCAATGTGTGCATGTAGTAGAAATTGATTCAATAATAATAATAATAATATTTTAGCAGACTAAATGAATAATGAGAGTTTGTAATAAATGAATTGTAATTGTTTTGGAAGAAGGTAATTAAATTAAGGTTGTTTTAAATAATTGATTGAATTAAAATAAATTGTAGACGAATTAATTGATTTAAATGTGGTAAAAGTTGGAGTTTGGGTGATGGTTATTTAATAAGGCATTTTGAGTAGATCAGAGTTAATTTTAATGGGAGTTAGAGAAAATAAGAATTTTGGGGAATACAAATAATATAGCAACAGGGTAGTAGTAGGGACACAGTAGTGGGAGTGCATATATGTAGAGAAAGTGAATAATGTAATTAGGGAGTAAATAGTTAATGGTGATATTTTGTAGTGAGGGTGAGGTGGTAAGGAGTGATCAACGTGCGTCGTTGGGCAGGTAATTGTGAAGGGTCGAAGAGTGTTTGCCGAGATTATGGGAAGGGCAAAAGGATATGAATGGAATTGCCAGGTTTGGGAACACATCCTAGTTACTAAAAAGGTATTAGGTATTTTATTCTAAGAGGAGAATAAATTGAGGTAAGTGGAATTAGTGTTGAAGGGGGTTATTATTGAGAGATTGGTGTCACCCTATGTAAATCTGTTAGCGGTTGTTAGAAGGAAAGAAGGTGAGTAAGGTTATAGGTATAAATGCCCATATAAATCAAATCACTGTGAATGAATGAGAATCACCCAAACTAATTAATGATGCAAATGTGAAAATGTTAAATAGAAAATTCATAGTGGAAAGGTAATAATCAATGAAAGGTGATGTAACATGAATGTTAATAATAAATTTGAATTTGTAGAGAATTTAATGGCACAATCAATGTTAAATAACTAAAGTTTGATATAAAAGAGTTAATGGAAAGTTCAAGGTGTAATGTTATAACATTAATTTGTCTAACATTCCATTTTCTAGACAAATTATGTAAAGGTGAATTGTTTATTGAAATGTAGCAATGTCAATGTTCAAGGTTAACGTTTTATTATGTTGTATGGTCACAGTATGTGTGGGAGTGAAATAAGAGAAGGATACATCTATAATAAATCTTGTTTTCATCTATGTATTAGAGGTATTAGGAGTTAAGTAAAAAACCAATGCTTATTAACGTAAACCAATACGCAGCTAAGGGGAAACAGATCAGTTAAGGATATGGTATGATACAAGGCCACTATTTGATTTTTTATTCGATGTTTCAGAGTTTGGTGATGCTGTGACGGCGGTCCTGAGCTGGCCAGCGCGTCAAGTGCCTGACTGGCCTTGCGGTGTTGGGATCTCAAAAGAGAAGTCCAGTAAGGTCATGCAGGTGCTGTCACAATCACTGGACCAAGGGGTAAGTTATCTATATTCTTTTTATATAAACAATACAGGGGGTTGTGGTGACATATCCTAGCTGACCCCTTTAGGAAGTATGAATGTGTCAATGAGAGTTTTTATGCTTCGTCATAAAAACTCTCATTGAGGCGGTTTTGTAACGGTACAATAGGTCCGTATAGGGATTTTGGGTAAATAACAGGGATAATTTTATTGTAAATTAAATATTAAAATGTGTGAGGGTAAAGTTTTCCAAACGTGTAAAACAACGCAGTAAGCAATGAAGGGTTTTGTTTGCATCAAGGTCAGTGGCGTATGTGCGAAATGGCAGCGACTTTGCCAAAACAACCTGCCGATCTTATGTAAACGTCACTCAAGGAATGCCATACGTAATTGCTGCACCTTAAAAAACCAAGACGTCATCACCAAGAACAATATAATTGATGACGCGACAACCCTTCCACTTCAATAATAAGCGCCATATTGTCATTCTCAGTCGACTCGTATTCTTCGTGCGAACTGCACGTTGTCAAAATTGCTGGCCAGCAAATCTTTAAAAGTAACTACAAAATGTAACAAAAAGTGAATTTAAAACTAGTTGAGATCAAAAGTATAAAATGTAGAGACAGTGAGTGCAGTTACTAAGAGAAAATCTAGTAGTTCGGCAGCATAACAACATGAACATGAGTGATGCCTGACTTGATCTTCATCCAGCAAAAGCAGGAAAGTAGAAATTTCCCACATTTTAAACCACCAACACTTTTTAATGTTTGAGCTCAAGTGATAGAAAATGTACCGTTTTAATTAGTATGTGTGAGAGCATGTGTGCATGTGTACCGGTACCTAGAAATCACAAAGCATTGGTTCACGTTATGTGATTCATATAACTTAATAACTTAAAGTATTAAAACTGCAGTAATGGTCTAGATTCACTTAAATATGTAACCAGAGTATTTGAAGTAAAAATATATAGATTGCATAAATGTATCATGTATAAAGGCTGAGGAGAGGAAAAGTAGCACAGCCATTTTGTATTTGGATTTTGTAAAAGGAGAAAGACTCCATTTTTTTGTTTGTTATTGAAATATAAAATTTCCGATGCTAAATAAACACAAGTTTAACTAATGCCATCTGAGTATATTATTTCTCAACAAACATTGTGTTTTCTGCGCTCGTCTAAGAACCCTGGGACCCACAAATAAAGTATATTATGTTGGCAACAACATGTAACTAAACTTAAATGTCACTTTTCGGGTCATCATTTGTAACTTGACATTCATCTACGAGAAGATTTTTTTTTAAGTGGCTTACCTTTTGAAATCTGGTTAACACTTACTTTGTTTACATACTGGTTCAGGCGCCATTGTTGTGTTACCAACATTACATAATTTGTGTTCGGGGTCCAAGGTTCTTAAGCGAAGCTGAGAAATAGAATGGTTATTGGAAATAATAACTCGGATAACATTTGGTTAGAAAAGACTTGCGTTTAATGATCTGAATATTTTGAATATTTGAAAAAACAAAACAAGATGGAGTCTTGATCAAATACAAAACAAAATGGCGGCGAAGTATTTTCGCTGCATTAGCTCTGAGTACATCACAATTACATACATATTTTTTATCTTCAATTTCCTAATTTATTATCAAATGAAGTCAGAAACATACTGCAGTCTAATATTTATATTGTTACATAAACTGGATCACGTAACATGAACCAAAGCCTCGTGATTCTCTATATGTGTCGGCACATGCACACACACTCACATGCTTCCCATAAATTATTTTAATGATACATTCTTTTAATAAATTTGTTTGAGCTCAAATTAATGGGTTGTAGTTACAATTTTGAAAAGGTTTACTTTCCTGAGTTCGTATACTTGAAGATCGAATCAGACGTGCCTCATTGTCCAGCAGGTGTTCGGCAGGATTATTTACTGTTTTCATTTATACTGCACCACTGACTCTAATTTATATTTTTTACATTGTTAGTTTCCACTGATTTACTGTTCACATTTGTTATTACATTTTAAACACTTTTGATTACTTTTGCTGGCAATTGCTGGCCAGCCAGTTAAGTAGCGTGCTGTTCGCAGGGAAGGTATTTGGTGACTGAGAGAGACAAAATGGCGTGTATTACCCTAGTGGAAGGGTTAATACGTCATGTTCTATTGTTTTGTGGCGATGACGGCATTGTTATATGGTGCAGTTATTACGTTTTACATTATTTTGATGACGTTTTTTAAGAGTGTCCGGTTGCTGCTGTGTCTGACTTGCTGCCGATCGGCACGTAGGCCACCTGACCTTGACGCCAACTCTTCCGTTACTTATTGCGTTGTTTTATATTTGGGAAATTTCACCCTCACATATTTGATTACATTTGATTTACAATAAAATTATTGATTATGTACCTAAATTCCTTTACGGACCTAATGTACTGTTACAAAACCCCCCTCAATGAGAGTATTTATGACAAGGCATAAAGACTCTCATTGACTCATTCATACTTCCTAAAGGGATCAGATAGGTCACCACAACCCCCTGTAGTGTTTATATAAAAGATATAGATAACTTACCCATGGTCCAGTGATCGTGACCGCACCTGCCTGACCTTACTGGACTTCTCTTTCGAGATCCCAACACCGCAAGGCCATTCAGGCACTTGACGTTACTGCTCTGACGCGCTGGCCAGCTCAGGACCGCCGCCACAGCATCACCAAACGCTGAAACATCCAAATAAAAATCAAATAGTGGCCTTGTATAATGCCATATCCACAACTGATCTATCTCCCCTTAGCTGCATTGGTTTACGTTAATAGGCATTGGTTTTTTTCTTAATTCCTAATATCTTTAATAGAGATATAAAACAAGATTTACAATAGATGTCTCTTTCTCTTTTCTCATTCCTACATTTTTATCAAAATTTCAACTCCAGTCAATAATATTTTACTCTTTTCCAACACAAGAAGAAATATACTCTTATACTAATGCAATAATATGTCAAATAATTAATCAAATTCACCAAAATCAACAAACCATTTATCTATATATTGATTATATAGCACCAAATCACAAATTCATTATTGCAAAACAATCTATCCATTCAAAATTCATTGATCAGTTTTCCTGATACTAATACTTCTTTAAAGCAAATCATAATTATTTTTTATGCTCAACATCATTATCAACATTATATACTTAATATTTAACATTCATTTAACTATACTACCCCCTGTAGTAACCTCCTTACCTACACACACTATGGCCATACAACATAATAAAATATAATAAAACATTAATCTTGAACATTAACATTAAATAAACAATTCACATTTAAATAATTTGTATAAAATTTATAAACATTATAACTTGAACTTTCTCTTAACTCTGTTTGTATCAAACTTTAATTTATTTAACATATATCGCACCATTATTCTCCAAAAAAAATTTAAATTTATTATTGACATTCATGTTACATCACATTTCATTTATCATTCCATTTCTACTATGAATTTTCTACTTAACATTTTCCTCTTTAATTAGTTTGGATGACTCTATTATTCACAATGATTCTATTTACTGAATAGGCATTAATATCTATAACCTTACTCACCTTTTTTCCTTCTACAACCACTAACAGATTTACATAGGGTGACACCAGTCTCTCAATAATAACCCCCTTCAACACTAATTTCACTTATATCATTCTCCTCTTTTATAATCAAATATCTAATACCCTCTTTGTATCTAGGATGTGTGTTCCCGACCTTGGCAATTCCATTCATCACATTTTGCCCTTCCCAATAATCTCGGCAATCACTCCTCGACCCTTCGTACTGTACCTGCCCAACGACGCACATTGATCACTCCTTACCACCTCACCCTCATCTACAAAATATCACCAGCAACTATTTACTCTCTAATTACATTACCCTCTCTTTCTACATATAACCACTACCACTACTGTGTCCCTGGTACTAACCCTGTTTCTGCCTTATTTTTACTTCAAAATTCTTATCTTCTCTAACACCCATTAGAGTTACCTTTGATTGACTCAATATGCCTTATTTAAATAATCATTACCCAAACTCTATTTTTTTCCACCTTTTACCTCAATATGATCATTGACAATTACCCTAGGAAATTCATCACTTACCTCTTAATAACAATGTAACTCAATTTTCACACATATTATCTGTTTAATCATATACTATTCTTTATAGCATCTAAATCTCAGAAATTATTTAAATTCATCATCATAACATTCATTTTAATTAATTATTTAATTATTCTTCAATCATTTAATTAAATTAACTTAAAAAATTTCACAATTACTTTCATCTGAGAACAAAAAAATGTTATAAGTATTATTAAAGCAATTCCTATTACCTACATGGTTTACATAAATATACATATAATACACAACATAATGTAATACACAAATACATTTAACATTAACATACAAAAATATACAATCCAACTTATTATTTGTTATCATTGACCATAAATCACTCCATAAGACAATCCATTTCAAAACCACACTATTCACATAATTAAATGTTCATAAACAATAAAACACTTATCCACCATCATCAAATAACAATCTAACCTTAGGTCTATACAAATCATTTTTTATTGAATACCTTATATTATGATTATCAATGTAAAGATTATTCAATTTTTTATAATTTTCCACAATACTATTATAATCAATATGATCACTCCATATCATTATCTCATATAATTTGTCACGATTGAGTATGGTCCTGTCGCCTTTAGTATTATCTGTTACAACCAGGTAAGTTATAAAGTCATTATTATCGTCATCATAGTTATCTACTACTACACCCATTACACCATAAGGTAAGCCTTTTATATAATCAACTCTCTCGTTATTTATTTTCTCTATTAACTCTTTATAATTCCTCCCAACCTCAAACAACTCTATTTTCCTATCACCATACCTCTCTCTCTCAAAATATCCCTTATCATAACACCAAGTCACACTCTCTTTCTCAATATAATATGCAGGGGACACTACAACTTTATTGCTACACCACCTATCAGATGCACAAAAATTCAAGGGATAACTATTTGCAGACCATATGTCTCCCAAATACACCAGTGAAGCCTTTTTTTCACCCCAACTACAACATCACGGGAAAAATTTACCCCCTGCAACCCCTCTACCTGTATACTCTCTCTCCACTTTCTCTCTGACTCATCAACACACACTAACGTTCCATTATTACATTCTACTCCCTCTAAAATTTCAGCAGTACTCTCTATATTCACACCATTATTCTCTAACACCATATTTTTACTTATATTGTCATAATTCTCACCCCTACTTACCTCATTATATGTCATCTGACCGTCTTTATTTACGTCTAATTTATCTGTTTCTCCACTATTCTCTACCCCCATTTTAATCTCATAATTGTCATCAACACCTTACAACCACTTACCTTATTTGATTCACCTGTATCCTCCTTTAATCGATATCTATCTCCTTCCCACTTCTCGTCTTGTTTATCAAGGACATCCTTTAGTTTATTAAAATCCTTATCTATCATTTCCTTCCTTTCATCTACTACTGTTTTTAACTCGTCAAAATGTTTATTCATCATATCAAAACCCTTATTCATCATTTCCGCCCTTTCATCTAATTTTTTACCAAGTTCGTCAAATTTACTATTTATTTTTAACAGCAACTGCATCATTGCAGTAATCTCATCGGTTTCAATGTCAGTTAAGCTGACATCTATACTTTATCTGCCATTTTGAAAAAGATTTGTTTAAATGTATTTCTTTCAAACTATTGCTCTATATATCTAACATAACAAAACATAACATAACAATTATAACATAACCTTCTTACTTATGTATTTGTTACCTACTCATTTCCAATAACCATTCTGTCTCTTTAGCAGGCTTATTTATATAAAATCTATTTACATAAAGTCACTTGTTCGGGCAGCCATTTGTGACTTAATAGTCACTTTTTGGGTCGTCATTTGTGACTTGACATTCATCTAAGAGAAGATTTTTTTTTTAAGTGGCTTACCTTTTGAAATCTGGTTAACACTTACTTTGTTTACATACTGGTTCAGGCGCCATTGTTGTGTTACCAACATTACGTATTTTGTGTTCGGGTCCAAGGTTCTTAAGCGAAGCTGAGAAATAGAATGGTTATTGGAAATAATAACTCGGATAACATTTGGTTAGAAAAGACTTGTGTTTAATGATCTGAATATTTTGAATATTTGAAAAACAAAACAAGATGGAATCTTGATCAAATACAAAACAAAATGGCGGCAAAGTATTTTCGCTGCATTAGCTCTGAGTACATCACAATTACATACATATTTTTTATCTTCAATTTCCTAATTTATTATCAAATGAAGTCAGAAACATACTGCAGTCTAATATTTATATTGTTACGTAAACTGGATCACGTAACGTGAACCAATGCCTCGTGATTCTCTATATGTGTCGGCACATGCACACACACTCACATGCTTCCCATAAATTATTTTAACGGTACATTCTTTTAATAAATTTGTTTGAGCTCAAATTAATGGGTTGTAGTTACAATTTTGAAAAGGTTTACTTTCCTGAGTTCGTATACTTGAAGATCGAATCAGACGTGCCTCCTTGTCCAGCAGGTGTTCGGCCGGATTATTTACTGTTTTCTTTTATACTGCACCACTGACTCTAATTTACATTTTTTTATATTGTTAGTTTCCACTGATTTACTGTTCACATTTGTTATTACATTTTAAACACTTTTGATTACTTTTGCTGGCAATTGCTGGCCAGCCAGTTAAGTAGCGTGCTGTTCGCAGGGAAGGTATTTGGCGACTGAGAGAGACAAAATGGTGTGTATTACCCAAATGGAAGGGTTAATGCGTCATCATTCTATTGTTTTGTGGCGATGACGGCATTGTTATATGGTGCAGTTATTACGTTTTACATTATTTTGATGACGTTTTTTAGGAGTGTCCGGTTGCTGCTGTGTCTGACTTGCTGCCGATCGGCACGTAGGCCACCTGACCTTGACGCCAACTCTTCCGTTACTTATTGCGTTGTTTTATATTTGGGAAATTTCACCCTCACATATTTGATTACATTTGATTTACAATAAAATTATTGGTTATGTACCTAAATTCCTTTACGGACCTAATGTATCGTTACAAACACAACATGGCGGCTGAACAGGCCATAGTAAACAAGTGAAATGTTAACGAAAATTATAAAAGGTAAGTCAAAAAAGGTTTGTTTGTTAACAATTTTTCTTTTAATGCAATTTTTTTTTTAAATTTCATTTATCAGATATAAACCGACATACTACATGTTTCTTGTCAGTGATGATGTATTATTGTGTGAGCATAAATTGAATTAATAAGGTACCTATAGAACTGTTATTTAGCAACTTTAGTTAAACTGTGATTTAGAAAATGCCATTTGAATAAATGTTAATATATAGAAATGTCGGCTTATGTTGGAACAGTGTACTTAAATGTGTTGAATAATTTGTTGTTTGTTAATAATATTGCCAACTGTGATTAATACTACTTGATAGACACTTGTCTATGAAATGAACATTGAGAATTCAATTGTGTACAGTGGATTAAAAATGTTATCATGATAATATGAACACTAATAAAACGCTGTTATCATTAGGCAAGTGTTTTATTGCAAGTCCTGTCATGATGGGCTCAACACAATTTTTCTTCCGTCTAGACCATAAGTCTAGTTTTAAGAATTAAGTAACGACCCCTGATAAAAAAAAAAAATAAATAAATAAAAAAATTATAAAAATTCAGGGGGACATTTCACTTATCAAATAAAAAGTGAACGTTTGGTATTAATATTTTAATAAAAATAATATTTACTTTAAGAATGATTATGATTTATAATGACACATCCAATTTTTAAATTCAACAGAATAAAATTACAATTACATCTTTTACTCTGAATATTTACCCTATTTACATTTAAGTATTTGTATTACTTTATCTCATATTCTGTTCTTTATGAGTTTCTTGTTTAACACAAAAATATAATTCTTCATTTGTCACCTGTATATTGTTGATGTTACTGTTGCATGTATACGTGTGTGTGGGTCTCCTGAATGATGACAATGACGATGATGATGCTGATGCTTCCTCAGTGTTCTATAGCCTGATGCTGATGGTGGTCCTGTGCTCCTCCATCAATCGTGGTGTGTTGCAGATGATGGTAATGATGAGTTCAAGTCTGCTTTCTGTCGATTAGCAAATGGACAAAGTGTCCCCATGTGAAACTTCTTGGCATCTGTTCTTCGTCCAAAATTGCTGGAGGAATTTATAATACACAGCAAGCTGACACGTCAGATATTGTTTCTGACATGTACAAGATTGTTCACTCGTGTGTAGCATCCCTTTTTAACTGATCACTTTTTAGTCTGTTTTCGCGATAACCAAACACTTGATTGTTAGGAGAGTGGTTGCATTGTCTTCGTAATTTTTCACTTGTCATTTACATACAACACAATCATTAATTAATAGCTAATTGTGGTAATAATTAAGTTTAATTTATATGACGTCTTTATTATTACACTTTTCTGCAATAATTTTGCATCACCATACGCATTTAAATGTCCTTATTCTATTTCTAGATATGAACTGGATATGGCATTACTAATCTCTATTTCACACACACACACACACACACACACACACACACACACACACACACACACACACACACACACACACACACACACACACACACACACACACACACACTTTAATTAAAATTGTTAACCATTTAAAGTGGATAACCAAATTGAAAATACTGCCAAGTGTGAAAGTTAAAGTGTAAGTTGTGCATGCAGTAGTGTGTCTGTAAGCAGGTCTGAATACTTACACCTGAGCAAATGCCTTTGTCTGAATATTTTGTGTCAGCCTGTCTCGAACACGTTGTTTGTCTTCCTCTATTACCTTCCTCTTATCAAACCGGTTGAGATTTAGTATTACAAAAGTGTCTCTTAGCAAACTCTCCTTGACATCTTTATCTAATTCTGCATCTGTATGGAAACTTGGTGAGTGGTTTACCTTAAAAAGAAAGAATGTTTATAAAACGTACTTACATTGAACAACTGTAATCTTTTATTAATTATCTTAATATTTTTAAAAAAACATGTGACGATTATAAATAACAAGAAAAATTTGACTGTACAGAACAATTAATAATATTTAAAGAAACATACACAATATGAAAGAAAGAGAGTAATATTAAAATTCACAATAGGAAAAGTTGTGAAAAACACAAATTCTCATTACATACCATCCAGCTCTGCTATGATGCCAGAAAGATAGGGATTATAATTCAACAATCAGCAATGTCTTAAATTGTATTACACTCAAGTTATCTATTCAACATGGTTTTGAGCCCTTATTTGCATACCTACCATCAAAACTTTTAATGTTAGAAATACATTAGATAATTAAATAAAGTATCTAATTTAAGATAATTAAAACAGATAGTTAATTAAAAAAAATTAAATAATTAGACTTAATTATTTAAATTACAGACAAATTTATTCTGTTCAAAAAACAGCATAAAAATGCAGGAAATTAGAATATGTGTAGAAAATGAAACTCATGGCAAGTAGGACTGCTTGGATGCACTTGATTACATCCAAGGCCAAGGCACTTGCTTACATAGAAAACAAGGACACTCTGGATGAATACAATTTCTGTAGCTTCAATGATACAATACGAACATATATAAGAATTTATCAATATCTATTACAAAAATCACAAGTATTACTTCTCAAACATTACAACAACTAACAAGCACACAAATGAAATAGACTTATGAAGAGACAGGCAGGAGTCAAATGGGAGTGTAGACAGAATACCCTAAATATTACCTGCAATACCTATGTCAAACCTATTATGAAATAAGGAAGCGAAGCTGGGAGCATAGCCAATAACACAGAACTGGACATCCTAGAAAGAACACAGTCTAATGTACTGAAAGTAATATGTGGGGCAACAAAGACAACACCAGTCATTGCGCTTCAGAAATATACCCAAAACCTCCCAATCAGGCATGAAATACAAAAATTAGTAACCAGCAATACACCCAAAACCTCTCAGTCAGGCAAGAAATACAAAAATTAGTAGCAACGAGCCTTGTCAAGATGAAAGTTTCACTAAAAACCAGCTGGATTCACCAAGCAAACCACAGCCAAATTCTTAAAACTCAAGAAATGCCACTCTCTTTATGCAGAAAGATCCTAGAGTTGCCGTCATGGAAATAGTCTCCTCCAAGCCCCTTGTCCTACTGTGTTGCCGGCTACTACATTGCGTAGCATTTCAGCAGTGACATGTAAACAAATTTCATATATCCACTTCATATGACTCATTTAAAATGTATTTATGTGTACTGCGTAAATGAATTTTTTTATCAGGAATAATTAGTTGTGGATAACATAACTCAGTTAAATGCTGGGCGCCAATAACTTGAACTATAAAAAATTTCTCTGAGTCGGTAGCATATTTTTTGTTGTCGCGTAAATGTTTACAGAATTTCTATCTTTGCATTTCACCTCTTTCTTTGGCTTCTTTTGTTACGATTTGGGCTTCTGTGAAACAACGATTTATAATGCGCTGATTTTTCTTATGTTAGACTCTAAAGCTTTTAGCAATTCGTCAGTTACTTTATTTTTTTTTCGTACTGTGAACTTACTTATTAGAAGTTTTACTGTTTTCTTCATGATGGTTATCCTACAAACTGTCAGTTGTCTGAGAACGCTGACGCTGTGTGCTGATGTCCTGTTAATGTTTTTCATACTTATGGTCTTTTCCTTTTTGTATAACATTTAATCCTGTTTTTGTTCTCTGTAAGGTCATTCCTAAACCATATGGTTCGGAAGTTCTGTTAGGTATGTGTGCACTATTGGAATGCAAACTGCATTTACCCTGCCGGCGTGTCTTTTCAACAAATATTACTGTCTGACACTTCATGAAGCCTTTGTCAATTTTATACTTCCCTCAAAACTGTGTATGTTTAATGGCCATGCTACTACCTTTTTTCCATTGCACAAAGATAAATACAATTGACCAATTTCAGTAAACAAAATTGTTGCTATTGTGGCAAATGCCAATCCTATTTCAGTTACAGTATCCCATTCCAAGTAGGTTGGGTGGACGAGGTAAGGAAGGGACAAATTACCAAAAAAGAAATCCAATTCTTTTTCACATTTCTACATACTATTAGTTTTATGCCGCTTGTGTATGTAACATCTTATCATATATTGCTGACTTTTTACTTAATTATTAATGATAGTAGTGGAGGAAATAAAAATAGAATATTTTGCAGAGTCACAAGTAGTGTAGTGCAGTGTTTCCTCAATAAGTAAATGGAGCAAGCATAAGATACAGTATGCATACGAAAATTCGTTCAACAAACTATAGCTGGCATGTCGCATAGAATGTTACGTATAAGTTATGGACAGTGTTACTAATGTATCACTTTTAAAATGTTATGTAAAAATACAGTAAAACACAAGTAAACCAGCAAAAATAACTTACATTACCACTATCTTAAAAAATCAGAATAACTGTGCATACTCGTAAGGTTTTTACATGTGTTTTTACTTTAAATAACATTAAATTTTATCTATAAAATATCTGCTGCAGTCATCTATGAACCTTCAAAATGTGTCATTGTTTTTCTGTCCTCTTTTGTCACCCATTTTAGAATTTTCAACAGTTTAAAGTACAAAAAATAATTTTAATTGTGATTTTAATGGAAACCTCATTGACAACAACACAGTAAATACAAACAGAATTATCACTGTTGCACACCACTATAGAAAAATTATTCCAATTAGTGCTTTCAAGCTTCTCAGCTCGTCAGATCGGAATTCCAATCTGACGATGAGCTGAGAAGCTTGAAAGTGCTAATCGGAATAATTTTTTATAGTGGTGTGCAACAGTGATAATTCTGTTTGTGATTATAACCACTAACACAACTTTCTTTATTAAACAAAGTAAATATTTAATTTAAAAAATATATTGTTATATTCTTTACATTAAGTACTTACTAATATTTAGCATTTTTTGGGATTTATTTACGAAAGTGAAACTGATGCTTAGTGGCAACGCTGTAGTAAGCGGTGTGACCTTATCAGACTAATTCCATGACGGCAACTACAGCAGAGTTGAATATTCCAAGAAAAGTGGAGTTCATTGGAGATCTTCCTAACCTTCTAGACTTTACCTCAATAAAACCACCTGTCTCTCCCACATAATTCCACAAAAAACAACACTCTTGAAATGCTCAGCTCTTAAGATGATATATAAAAATACCTGAAGAATAATGGCTAAGACTATACACACATGGATTCAAAATTGAAGAAACTGGAATAGGTGTATTGTCATGTTTTCACATTATCTGCCAGTGAGCAATTATAAAACAAACTTCAATGAGAGAAATTGATGCAATACATTTGGCCCTACAACAGCAAATCTAACATCGCACCACCTTTCAAAAAGTGACCCTTACAGTATCTTCAAATAAACAACCACAGTCAGTAAAAATACACACCGTCACACAAATTCTAAAACACTTTAAATCTCTCAACAAAACTACCATGCTCCAGTGGATCCCAGTCCATGTAGGGGTCGAGGGAAATTAAACTGCTGATAAGTTGGCCACAAAGTCCATCTGGAGGAGAAGCCTTTCGAAGTGAGCTCTGTCAAGAAATTGTATTGTGCTAAATTCATGGAATGTATAGAAAATAACAGGCAAAAGGGGAAAATGGGAAAACATTTGCAAACAATGAGAAAACAATAAGAAAAAACCCAGAAAGAAAGGTGTGGCAACTTTCAGATTAACAACCAGCCATGACTATCTTGCATCATATCTTTCACGAATAAAGACCCACCAGACAAGCAAATGCACCATTTGGCTGGCCCAAATTCTACCACTGACAATGACCATCTCCTGCACTGTACTGGCCTCAACAATGCCTCTCAACAAAAGGCCAATCTAATTGGATTTTAATGGGACGCCAGGAGGAAGATGATAAATCTTTCCATACAGCCACAGGAACAACAACTTCCCAAACAAGTATGGATGTACAATCCACCATGAACACAGAAGAAAAGATAGAGACTGAAGAATACAGTCAGAGAATGCATGCTGCCTGTACCAAGTAATGAATGATTACAGTGATCAACAAAGAAGAATCTTTATGTAACTTTACATGGTATACCAGAGTGTAAATTATTAAGGCACGTGTTGACCATTGCACGTGTTAACCAAGGCACTCTCAAAATTTGTTTCATTATCACCATACCCTTCCTTTATTTATCTATGAATTTCTACAGGGATAACTTTTCTTTACATTTAAAAACCAGAACACACTTTAAACTCCACATTTGGTGGGATTTACAGTTTTGTCAATCACTTTGCCTTTTGGAGACACAATAATATATTTATCATTATAAAACTAGCCACAGACCGAGCTAAGACATTAGTGAACAAAATACACCTTACAAGTGGTGGAGAATTACTTGACCAAGTTATGTGCACAAACATAATCACTTTCTGGGTACACAACACTATGCAGCGTACGCAGTTAGCAACAGTTTTTAACACCAAACTGACATTTTCCTCATTCTACTATAAGCATTAGTCTGAGCTATAACCATTGAAGTAAGCCCATACACTAACTGTCCATCAAATTAGTGGTGAAGTTTTTAATGAAATGAAAGATCTTGAAGAACAACATACACATGTTGTATGCTCATGCGTGCAAGCATGTGTGTGATTTGCTTGTAACCTTGGCAAAACCTTTACAAAGACATTTCAATTGCTTAAATGAGCATATGAGGAGGACTGAATGTGCTGAACATAGTAATATTGTTACGACATTACAGAACAGTCAACATGTTTGTCGAATGTTCCAGAAGAATCTCATGCTAATGTGTGTGGCATAATGATTCTCGGCACATTTGCTAGACTGTGCCAGAATTCGCGTGGGCACACGGACTGTGTCAAGGCTGCAACTAATTACGTCGTACACACTGGCACTATCACACATTATGGAATAATCTAGTAATTTGGGGGGATATAAATACCAGTACTCAACGACGTTGAGTTTCAGTTATATTCACGATATATAAAGTGTGGTTCAAGTTTATTGTCGGGTGATTACAAGTGATTATTCTGTCCGTTCAAATGGTTATTAGTTAAGTGTTGTGTTTTATAATCGGATGGTATATTGTAATACAATTGTGCTTTAATATTAGCTGACATTTTATTGCGTGTGAACAATTTTTATTTGATTTGTTGTAGGAGGCTGTGTTGTTAATTACGAACTGTTTAACTGTGAAAATTGAAGCTGGTAATTAGAGACTTAATTGGTGTCTTGTATTTTGTTTTCCTCTGCACCTACGATGATCAAGTAGACCGTCGTAACAGTGGTGTCAGAAGTGGGATCGAACCGTTAAAAGTGGACACTTTGTACAAGACGAGTGTAATTTGTAATTAATCGGTAAACAATGAATGCCACTCAGATGATGGACAATTTCCAGGCGCTGTTGTTGCAGACAGGAAATGACAGGCGATGATGACAGGAGATGGAAGAAGCAGAAAGATGACAAAAAGAAGAACAAAGACAAGAAAGAGAAGAAGCAGAAAAACGACAGGATGAGAAACGCAGACAGGAAAGAGAAGAGGCTGAGAAACGTCAGAAAGCACTAATGATAGAGTCAGAGGAACGACAATGACAGGAGGCAGAGGAACGGAAGCATGAAACAGAAGAAATCAAAGCATTAATACAGGAGCAGAAACAGATGCAAGAACATAGTACCGCAGAATTGAGTCTCCTACGAAGTGACCTTAATAAACAAGTTACTCAAATATCGGAGGTACAAGAATCAATGACATTAAAAATAGCTGAAGTAGTAAAATCTGACTCAAGTGTTGAAGAATCGATGTCTACAAAAATATCTGAAGTAGAAAAATCTGTCTTGACTGTGGAAGAAGCCATGTCAACAAAAATATCTGCAGTAAAAAATTCAATGGCAAACATAAGAGAACAAATTAAAAGTGAAGTTGAACAGTGCATGAAGATTCAACCACAACAAATTTCTGAACAGACTGTACCAATGATAAAGACAGAAAAAGACACAGAAAATAAGTTAATAGAGAAAGTCACTTTGCCTGCAGTAGGGACAGTTCATGTCAAAGCTCCAACCTTTGACGGAAGCAGCACTGGGCAATGTACCTCAGCCAATTTGAAGCTGCTGCATACACAAATAATTGGACAGAGAAAGATAAGGCTGTTTCACTCATTCTTGCATTAAAAGGACCTGAGGCAGAATTACTACAGAAAGTGCCACCTGACAGCCAAAACACCTATGCCGAATTGATAAAAGCTCTGGAATTACAGTATGGTGATAAACATTTGCGAGATGTGTACTGCACACAGTTGAGAGCAAGGCGACAGCATTCTGGGGAAAGCCTTCAAGAGTTTGAAGCAAGTATCGACAGACTAATTAGACTGGCCTATCCTGAAGCGGCAGAAGATTTTCAAACAAGTTTTGCGATGCAGACATTTACTGCCGGTGTCCGAGATAACAAACTACAGCAATTGTTACAAAGGGCAAGACACCAGAACAGTGCGGACGCCCTGGTACATGCTTTGCAATTTGAGGTCACCAAATCAGCGTCTGGTTGGACAAATCATAAAGTGCATGCACTAAAAGATCGCGATGGCACAGACGATGAGGAAGAAGAACAAGGAACAGAGAATCGACAGTTGGCGCCCCAGAATAATGTAAGAAAGGATGGAAGACCGAAGTGTTATCGATGTGGGAAACCTGGATATCTACAACGGGATTGTCGGGTTAGAGTTCTGCAGCAGGGAAATGAGTAATAGTCGGTACAACGGGGCATGTTCTGGAGGAACGAAGCCCCTACACAATACGCAATTTCTACACTTCAGAAAAACAGCGGGAGCTTGGTGGTTACCGGATTTGTTCAAGAAAGGCCAACCTTGATTACAGTTGACACATGTGCAACAGTTTCCACTGTGCGGCCCGACGTGGTGAAAGATCTCAAGGCAATTTGGTGCTCTTGCAGCTTGCGAACAGCTACTGGACGGCCTGTAAAAGTGTTTGGGAAAGTGGAGATACACCTACGCCTCGGTCGACTTGAGTTTAATCATCAGTGTGGATAATACAAGAGAAAATAACGGAGATACAAGTGATAAGAATAATGGTGTTAGTTTAAATGCAAAACCGGTGGCAGTAGACAAGGTAAGTAATCATGATAATTATAGTAATGAGTTAACAAGTAATAGCAAAATAAAAAGTGATAACAACGAGATAATTAAAAATGTGTTAGAAAATAAAGTGAATAATAATAGTAGAGATGAAGTTTTAGTGGAAATAGAGAGTAGTAATAAGATAGTGGTTGAAGAGAGGTTGGGTTTACAAAGGGCAAATTTTCCCCGTGATTTAAATGGAGTAAAGACTCCAATAGTGAGTTATGAGGACAGAGTTTCCTCCCGCGGTTATAGAGACAAGGTGTCTCTAAGTAGGTCCCCTTTTGTGTATCATGAGTTCCTTGGAAAAGCCAAGATGTCTCATGATAACGTTGTGTTACCCTTTGCATGGAATGATACAGACAAAGATTATGTATGTTATGATGAGAAGTATTTTGAGAGAGAGAGAATAATAGAGATGTTTATGTTAAGTAGAAGCTATAAGGAGTTAAAAGAGAAGTTAAAATTTGATAAATAGATGACATGAAAGACTTACCTTGTTATGAAGATAGTGCAGAAATAAATAATGATAATGTTGATAATTTTATTGAATGCTTACCTATGCATACACGTGGAGTATTAATAGTAGATGCTTCTGAAATTGAGAGGTTAAAATGCTTAAGGGTGATAGATAATAATACGGACGGTGACAAGACCAAAACTAATGATGTAGACAGGTTATATGATTTAATAATAATGTGGGATAGTCCAGTAGATTATTATGTGGGTTTTGCGGAACAACTGAAATATTAAAGAATTATTATATAAATAATAATAATGAAATGAGTGTGAGTAAAGATGAGAATGGTTATGTGAAATTAAGGCTAATTTACGATGATGGGGGTTAGAAACAGTGAATGAACATTTTAGTATTTTAGTTTATGGTGATGACCTAGCTAACTTATGAAATGAGGTGTGGTAAACAGAAAATCAATGACGAAGAATTGTAAATAAATTTACAGTGAAATTAATTGTGTTTGTATGGTAAAGTGTATTTTGTGTAAACATTGTACGTATGTAGTAGAAATTGATTAAATAAATAATGAGAGTTTGTAATAAATGAATTGTAATTGTTTTGGAGTAAGGTAATTAACATAACTTGTGTTTTAAATAATTGATTGAAGTAAAATAAATTGTAGATGAATTAATTGATTTAAATGTGGTAGAAATAAATTTTGATAATGACTTTAAATGATTTTTATAAGATTTGAACTTGATAGTAAATCGTAAATGAATAAATGTAAAATGTGTTTAGTTGTGGAGTCATATGGTTGTTAAAATGTTTCAGAAGGTACACACAGTTGTACAGGATATTTGTGGTGATGAATTGTTTATATTTGGAATTAATGACATTAATCATGTATTTATTAGATGGAGTGATTGACCATATGTAAGTATGAATTTGATAATGACCTTGAAGTAAAGTAAAAGAGTCTTATAATGGCATAAATGAGTTTGAAAGAAGCTAACTTAGGTAAAATATTATTGTGAAATGTTATGCAAAATGAAGGTTGATAATAGATTTGAATTTGTGGAGAATTTAATGGTACAATAAATGATAAATAATTAAAGGTTGATACAAAAAGAGTTAATAGAAGGTTCAAGTTGCAATGTGTAATTAATGTAATCATGTTAATGGTCAATTTGAGTGTCAATTAGGTTGTATATTATTATGTATTATGTTAATGTGTAGGAATCTTAAACATGAATTATATGTTGTTTTTTTAAGTGATTCCCCATTTTCAGGCGGTCACGACCTCACCGAACCCTGACCGTGGAATTGGCTCAGCTGTGACTAGCTATGGTCAGGGCTCATTGCGTCTCGTTCTGCCTAAACTGGCCATAGCTGTTATCGTTGTAAGAGGTGAATTTAGAAATTAACGGGGGGGGGGGTAAATCAGAGGAATCACCAGAACTATGGAACAGCGGCTATCCATCGAATGGTATGGTAGACCGTTTAAGGGTATATACCTAAGTTTAGTAGGATTACTGGTGTCCTCGGACATCAGTAATACCAAATGTTTTGTAAGGCCGAAGCAAGAACGGGGTAGGCAGCGTCTACCCCCAAAAAACTTCCGTTCTTGTGACGCAACTGGGCGCTACAGTCCAGGGGGGGCCATAGTGTGTGTGGGAAGGAGGTTACTCAGGGGAGTAACGCATTAGTAAATATTAAAATGAATTATGCAGATAAGCTGATTAAATGATGTTATTTTGAGTCAACAGATACTATGGAAAAGGCAGATGATTAACGTTTTCAAGTAAATAATTTGTTCAGAGGTAGTTGATTTAAATATGTTATTCTCTATATGATAATTTTATAAATGACTTTAAAGATTAATTCTAGGAGAGGAGGTGTTTATTATGTTTCATAATGGTACTATGTTAGAGTGTAAGAATTATAAACATGTGTTATGCATTTTACATTGTATTATTTGTATGTAGTGTGCCTAAGGAAAGGTCATTCATCTGTTAGTAAGACATCAGCTGATGACTGGTGTAAACTGTATAATGTTCTTTTAACAATCAATGTAATTTTATTCTGTAACTATTAATTATCAGAATATATGTTTAATAAAATATTATTACATTTTATTGCATTTAAAAAAACAAATTTTTTTTGATTTGTTTTGAGGTAGGCTACAATTTGTTGTGTTTTCATGTTCAAGATATATTGCTAATTGTGGGTAGTAATAATGTAGTAAGTGATTCGTAGTATTCATATTATATGTTTGTAAACAGATGTAATTATAGGGGCATTTATAATAGAAAGAAGTTGTTTGTTTTTGTTTGTTAGTATCTAGATAAGCGGAGATATAAAATAAATTCATTTGAAGAATTTTGGAGTTTTAAGAATTATGATTAAATTAATTAATTGAAGAAGATAATATGAATTATCATAAAAGGGAATTTTTGATAAGGGATTTGGGTTTATTGCATTATTTGAACAAAAATTAAATACTTTAATTTGATTGGAAATAATAACGTACGGTAAACCATTAAAAGTTGAAAAATGGAATTGGATTTAAAATATAAAATATTTCTGTGAATTTGAGATCAAGAAGTAGGATGTAGATGTTGTGTGTAATACAATAATGAGTATGTGTACGCACCCAGTACTTGCTAAAGGCAACCCAGTATGTATGTAAGGGGAGATATATCGGTTGAGGATCTGGTATGGTATAAGGCCAGTTTTGGAATTTTATTCAGAATGTTACAAGGTTAGGTGGTACTGTGGTGAGTAACTGTCCGACTTTACGGTGTTGGGATCTCGCACAGAGAAGTCCAGTGATGTCGTTCAGATGCAGCCATAGTCGCCGAGCTAGGGGGTAGTTTACCCATGATGTGTTAAGAATTAAAGGGGGGTTGTTGGCGCCATATCCTTGCTGATCCTCTTAGGGTTTAGCAATGAGAGTTTTTCTGTTTCGGCAGAAAACCTCTCATTGGGGGGTATTGTAACGGTACAAACCTGTGGGTATTTATAATTTTAATCTTTTCAATTTTATTCCATCAAAGAATATGGAGTATAGCATTTTATTTAGTATAGAATTTTATTTATGGTGAATGGAGTATAGCATTGAGACTGGTACGGCTCGTTACAGGAATGTAAAATTGTCAGCAAGGGTGCGAATTCGCTCACAAGTGCGCGCACAGGCAGCCAACGTTCTCAGGCGTCTGGTCACGTTCGAATGCATTCCTCAGAGCTGTGTGCGCAGAGAACAAGGCAGTCGACTACAAAAACACCCATCCAGCCAGATGAACACAAAGGCTCGCGAGCCGAAAATTTATTAACAGTATATAAATGTGATTTAAGCTTTAAACTAAATGGATCTAAAGTGGTGAAGCATCAAATAATCTTTAGTGACCAAAATTTTAACCGTGAGAACGTAATTCGGACAACAAGTGACTAAAAAGTACGGAGTGCAACACGTGGGCTGCAGGGACATCGCCAAAAAAGTAACAGTATAATAAACAAAATTAATCATGAAAATTTTATAGTAAAGAGCTCTCTAAAATAAAAGGGGGGGGGGTGTAGATTGGATGACTGTGTGAGTGAGCAAACTGGGCTGCCTTAGGTAGTATAATTCAGAATAAGTAAATAATGTATAATTCACTATCATATATCAGAATAAGTAAATAATGTTGTTATAATCCTATCAGTCGTATTTTCTAATATGTTCAAGAAATGTTCGTAGTATTGATGTAGAGTAAAGAGAGTGAAAAATAGCGGAAACAGTGGAGAGTAAATTCTATAACTAAGAATATAACAAAGAATGTTACCTTACCGTAAAATAAAATAACATCTGATTTCACTGGTTATATGTGTGTTAGAATAATCATTTCAAACACCTAACTTTATTTTTTGTGCTGATAAATTCGCTATACGAAAGAGGGTTTACACCACTAGACGATCTGGCAAGTAAGTTAACAAATTAAAGTTAAGTGGGAGTTTGATTATTTAATAGTTTTTATAAAAATATAAAACACAACACTATATTTCATATTTCAAACGTACATCCACGTGCTGTGTAATAAACCTGTTTGTATATTTAAAAAAGAGTTAATAATATATTAGTGTACTCAGCTGAAAAAATAATAAAATAGCCTAAAAATTAAGAGATTAACAAAATACAGCAGCTTACAACTCCCAGAACCTTGACCTTAATGCCCAGAAAACCAAAACAAAGTAATGACTACTAAGAATTTCTTTTAATTTTTCTGTACAATTTTCAGAATATGTTTTTTCCTGTGAACGAATCAATGCTCATGGTTGAACTAGAAATTTCAGTAACCAAAGTAAACCAAATTTGTTTCAAAAACAGAATAGGTAAATCTCTGGAAGATATTTAGACACACTTTAATAATTTCTCTTTCATAAGTTAGCAATCTGTATGAAGAGACCTCACAGATTTGATGTTGGTGTTTTTCTTGCCAGAACTGAATTGCAATAATTTGCAAAGACTCTTTTACTTCCATTTGGATCGATCATAGGAGCATTCTTCGTTCTTCCCTTGTCTCTGGCCACTCATTACTTTTTCCAAGTCATTTACAACTTTCTTCAACTCCCTCTTTCTCCATATGTTAGCTGGTCACAATTTACTCCTTGCCCAAGAGCATTCATTTATTCAAATAATTTCTTGTGATAACTCCTTCTGGTTCCATAATCAATCTAACCACATTTCCTTTTTTCATATCTTCCTCAATATGAATTTGATTCATTCTTTCCCTTAGTTCAATATTTGTTTGCCCATAAGACGTGTGCAATTATTATGGAGCATTGTGCAAATAGGGAGTCTGTATGTGGTCATTTTGTCTCAGCCATGAATTCAATCAGCTTATTCACCAAAAGGACAAAATTTTATTTAACTTGAATACGACCCATTCAATACAATTATATAAAAATTGGTATGGAGAACCATACATGACTTCCATGTCCTAAAATGTATATTTAAAATCATTTAAATATTAACTAAGAGGATGCTTGAGTTCTGAAGAAATGACGTATCAGCTAAAATGGTACCCCCATGTCAGGTGGGTGAAGACTATCCTCAACCTTCGTGAGGAAGGACTGTACTTTTGAATAAAATGTTTGTAGGTCGAACGAAGAGCTGGCCAAAGGGAGCTGCGATCAGATTCCTGTAATGAACTTAGGCTCTCGCTCCGAGTTATCAGCCGAGGGTGAATGATGTCTATAGTGTTATCAAAATCTTTCCTATTAATACAAACTAGTCATTTTTTTTTTTTAAATCGAGTCTTTCTTTCTTTCTATTCGTCTTCTCAATTCCAGAACGATGATTCTGTTTACCCGTATAATTATAAATTTCTCAGCAAAACATTTCTTCCTTAATACGTTTGTGTCTTCTATTTAACACCTACCATTCTGATCCATGTCATAACACTATATTCCACAAAGGCTAGTAAATAACTAGTCATCAGGGAGAGGAGAAAAATATTTATATATTTTTCATACATATACACATGCACATATTAGTTTGTAATTCTTATATTATAACAGAAATAAGTACACAGATTGTATTAATTTATTAATACGCATAAAATTAATGGCTTGTAAAAGTTAATGTTTGATCTCCATTAAGTAGTGCTCAAGTTTCCAAAGTTTTAATATTATTATGTCCGTAATCAAAACATCAGAGCAGGTTTTAGTGTGTACGAGGATACACCGTGGAAAAATTGCTCAGAGTAAAGCTGCGAATCTACAGTGTACATTTCACAGAACAAACACGCGGAAAAGAAGAATCACTCCAAAGTCTCTCATGGACGCTAAGCATCTTGCAGAAGGTTCATTTCGTAAAGACGAAAAGTTTGTCTATGAACCGTTCCTCTGTAAACACGTGCAGTTACACTGGTGAGCAATCCACAGGAAGCAAATCGCTGTCCATGCTGGACACCTTTTCAGCTTGCACAAGTTGTGTTGATGTGGGTTTCGGCACTTTCCATTTAAAAAGCGTGCAAACGTAAGGAAATAAAAATGACTGAGGCCAGAAATAACGTGAATTGTGTGTGTGTGTATGTCCTGCCTGCCTTTTTATTGCAGTAATGACAATAATAAAACTTTGGGGACGTAAACATTACATAATTGAGATATGCTTGCCTGCCAGGAACGATATGTTTTCACTCATAATACATGATTTAAATTAAAATGAAAAAATATAGAATTTTGTTAAAGTTAAATGAACTGTTTCCATAGAAACTACTTATTTGTTGTCAATAATGTAGTACACATATAAAACTTATAAAAATTTACTTACTCCATCAACAACCATTTTAATTTATAAAAAAAATTACCTCCTCCCCCGCTTCAACTACCCTTTTCATTTATAGATATTTCATCTACCTTTCTACAGTGGATTATTATGACCTTCTTTTCAGGATACTTTATTTATCAAAATTAAGCACTTTACTCTTGTTAGAACGTAAAACATTGCAGGTAAACTACCCTTTTCCCTTAACCGATCTTCACCAACATCAATAGGCCTTGAGTCCTCTACAATTCAGGGCTGTATGCAAAAAATTATTAGATTCTGTTTGAATTCGCGGCTGTTATTGTTTGCCATAGAAAAAATGCTACAGACAGACACACACATACAGACAGACACTTTTCGAAAAATGACTTTTTTTCATGTTTTGATGGTAGTACATTCAGAATCTGCCATTATCTTGAACACGATTTTTTCGGCATGACCATACTTCCATTTCCTTATGGAACATGGAAGTAAAAATGAATGTTATATTATAAATATTCTATAATTACTCTTTGGATGCATAACTAATTTAACTGAAATTATTCTTATCATCTATAGACAAGAAAATGTTAAACAAATTTTAACTATAAATTATAAAATTTCAAATCCTGTATAAGCTTGAAAACAACAAGAGTATGGCATTAAAAAATATATATACACTGAAAATTATGTAATAAATAATAACAACTAAAGTAGTGTTTACCTCAAGAAGATATGGTTTGAGCTTATAATCCAAAAGAATGTCAAATCCAAGAAGTTCAAAACATGCAACTGTGATATCATGACAAGGAAAACATGCATGATATGAATGTTTGAGAGTTGGGTACGCAGATATAATTGTTTTTATGATAATGTCATCAACCCCAGCCCAAATATTCGACACGTTGTACTGTCTACGTTGCAACCAGTTGTTCACTGTAGAAATTCGGCTGAAAGTCAATAAGTTAATATAACCAATTTAATAATGACCAGTTTATTTTAACTTTTAACAAGGTTAAAGCATAAATTATTTAATATGAGTATTATTTCTCAACTGTGTTAATTATAGTACTATTATTGTGGATATTGAGTTCCAGTCTTAAATAAAACACAGTTTCTTCACAAAGTTTTGATATTCATTTTATCTCATATCTCAAGCCTTCAGCAATAAAATATAAGTATAATTTTAATTCCGCAAATTACCAATCAGAATTTAAGTTTGTGACAATGGTCTTGCGTTATATTAGATTAAACTTATGATACTTAAATGTATTATTGTGAGTCATGACTCATTTAAAAACAGATCAAGAATTTATAGATTATAATTATACCTATACTTTATCATATAAGAACGACTATGAGTTAAAATATATCTTGAAATACTGTGAAGGAACTGTGTTTTATTTAAGAGACATGAACTCAATTTCTACAAGACTAGTACTAAATTATTTAATATTTTAATGTAACTTATTGTTTTTAACATTTATATGATAAAATCATTTCATTCTCTAAAAATGCATTCTTAATGTAAATTATAAAATCTAGAGTGAAGTATAAATTTTAGTGGTGTCTGATACCATGCAGAAGTCCAGTGGTTTGTAATTACTTAAGATGCATTTAAATCTGAGCAACTGCTGCAGCGACTTCACTAGAGGCTAGTCAACCTGCATGAATCCCAAGGAGCCTGCACCCTGATTGCACAACTTGGTTATATAAGAAAATCTCAATAACATCTTACTTATAACAGGATGTAAAATAAAATTTAACTGATTTCTTGTTACAGGAATAATTGTAGAACTCAGTGTCATTGTCCATAAGATAGTTTCTAATTAACTTGTAATGGTACCCTTCTTCATTATCTCCTTTGTACATTTTATTAGTTTTCTTCCTTTTGTATGTTTTTTACTTCATTCTGATAATATACTCCTTCTTTCTTCTTGTTGTTACATCTACAAACAAATCTGTTTCTTAATGACTGGTGTAGCTCTGCCTAGCACTGTTAGATGTTTCTACTGTGTAAACAAAACTTACCCATACTCATTCATTGATCACACACTCATCCTGTGCCACGACTGCTCAAATGAAATTGCACCTTTGTCCAGTGAAGTACAACATTAAAATATTTTCATATTTCTGCAGATACGAGGTTTCATCATATTACAAGCTAATCTTTTAATTTTCCAATCTAGTAATGTCCAAATAAAAAAATATGTAATTTTGATGTGCAAAAATTTTGTTTGTGGTGTTAGTAAATCCATCTAAATGGATTTGTGATGTTGGTAACAACTCTCTATATTTGTGGTCATACTGGATTCATAGATCAGATTGGACATCTACTTGAGTAAGTTGTGTTTTGGTGTATTAGGCTTTTTCTTCAATATTTCACAATGCAAGATTGAACTAGTATGAACTTGTATTAAATTCATTATAAAGAATGAGACAAAGTGCTCTAACATGGTTAAAATGTTATAAAAGACTTTTTGTGAGTTTCATGCGAGCTATGTTAAAAAATGGCACACTTCTAAGCAGAGGCCAATGCAGCAAACAATTTTGGGGGTGGGAAATTATGACAAGTTTGACCATCCTTATAGATGTAAAGTATAAATCATAGGATAAAAATACTGTGTGTTAATTATCAGCACAGTGAGTTTATAAATTAACAAGTATAAGATCATATTTCAGTTTGTCAGTTCGTTGTTCTTTTAGCAATATTCACTTTCAGTTTAAATATTCATTTATGGTAGGCTATGTATCAAACAAAAATTAACATACTGGGAAGGTAGAGTTACAATTTTTTAGTAATTTTAGAATAAAAGCATGATCTTCATAAAATGATATGGATTTTGTGTAATATTCACAATCACTAAACCACAAAAAATTCATTTGAAGTGACCATTTCCCTCCCCACCATAGATCTTAGCCTGCTTCTAAGGTGGTTGTGAATCTTAGGTTTGACGACATAAACCATTAGAATTCTTAGGTTGTACATTCACGAGACATTTCTACATGTAACTCTTTCCTCTTCTTGAGAAGAAAAAAAAACATCAAATACTAATGGTTTATGACTTTTGCAGAGACAAAACATAAATGAATTCAAAACTATACAAGAAAGTGATTTCCAGAAATGTTTTGAACACTGGCATACTTAAAATCTTTATTTAAATATTACACTGTATGTGCTATCAGTCTTTCATGTAATAGTCCAGAGGACTGTTTTCGGCACAATCCCATATGCCACCTTCTGGTTCAATCCTGCTCAGGAGTCCCTGGTGGTCTGAAGCCACAGGTACTGGTTGTCTATTTATAGATGACATGAACAGGACTGATAGGTTTCTATTGGTTTGCTGGGTCCTGTGGTGAACTCCAGAGGCTGTTGGTTAGTCATCTGCACCACTTATAGGTATAGCAATTAGTCTACCAATACTGCAATACTATTAGTATTTTGTGAATGTGATACAGCACCCCTATTACTGGATAATAGCTCTCCGGTCTTAGCTCAAGTGAAGTCCATAACCATTTTTGTTCAGAAAGTCTGTAATTGATTTTGATAATATAAAAATATAACTTTAATTAAAATCAAACAACAGTTAGAAATAAACAAAGACACTCTTAATTCTGGAAGTTAAAATTTGTCCAACACAAAACAAATGTCACCTTATTATACTTCTGCACTAACACAGTTGTACTTAAACCACAAGTCACACAATAACAATCATTCCAAACTGCACTGTGAAGTTGCTGGTTACAAACTGAAGTTGGCCGCTTTAAAATCCAGTACTTATACCCCGGCCATGTGGGATTGTAGTGCCACAGCAGGACTGGATGCTAGTGGAATAGTAAAAAAATTGCATAGTTACAGCAGGTTTGGAACTCGCTAGAAACTGTGTCAATGACCCATCTTGAACAATGTGGTAGAGTAATCACCAAACATATGGAACACACGTCTCAAAACACCTTGAGTGTGTGTAACGGGGCTAAAGGGAAGGGTTTTCATTTTATTAAAGTTATAAAATTATTTTCCATCTGCACGGTCAGCCACACGTTAAATAAAAGCTTTGTCCAACAAAGGAACAATGAAGTGAAATTGTGAACGGCGAGGTGGCAATGGAATGCGATGCCGAGACTAAAAACACGGTAATTAAGCATTGAGGCACGTACAAAGACATGAACATGAACATACGCGCATAGACATCGCACATCAGACTCCAAAAGGACGCCACGAAAAATGGTGAGAGACGAAGACTTTTGTTCCATGCGGTCCATTGCTGCCGGATACACTTAGAGGCCATGCCTTCCACAGCCTCAATATTTTCGCCAGTCAGCAACGTCAACACCAGTGCACAATGCCAAACCATGCTACCTAAACGGTAACGAAATACTTTGTAATCTAAGGGGCCGTGTATGTAACGGAAGCAGTCAGCCAAAGTGGGGTTTTAGTTAGTCGTCGTTTCATCAGTTGACGACACACTCCCTCCGGCCGGGGTTCATAAAATAGTTCGTGCATGAAGAAAAATTTTCTAACATATACATAAAGAGTGAAAATGTACTTTAAAACAACCTCTCGACTCGAAATGCGTACCGTGGAGACCGGAAAGTGAAAAATGTGAAAAACTTTCGAACAAATCTGTAGTGCGGCACGTGGTTATCAGAGGCGCCAAGATTTAAGCAATCGACGAGCTATTTCCCGATTTAATTAATTTTACTAATTCAACGAGCGCTCTAAAAATATGGGTATGTAAAACTTTGTGTGAATGTAATGAATGGGCAAACTGGGTCGTCTTCCTAGACTGTAAGTAAATTTTGAAACTAGTTATTAAGGTGTCTATCAGCTTAAAAATTATAACAATGTAGTTCAAAAGTTAAAAATCATGTGAAAAGATTAATATTTTTGATATTTCATACATGGAAGGGAGTGGGAAGAAGAGCTGTTTATTAATCGTAAATAAAATGTTATCTGCTAAGTGATATACTTTGTTAAATCATTTCAAACACCTTATTTCATTTGCTGCACTGATCAGTTCATCGTACGAGCGGGGTTAGTTCACCACTAGAAATCCGGCCAGATCACATAAGAATTAAAAGGTAGGTGGAAGTTTCAGACTTAAGTTAATATAATAAATAAATAATAAAGTTACAATGGTGCCGTGACTGCAGGATGTAATATAGTTTCCTCCAGTAATTATATGAGAGACAAGGTGTCTCGAAGTAGGTCCCCTTTTTTGTATCATGAGTTCCCTGAAAGAATCAGGATGGGTTATGATAATGTTATGTTGCCTTTTGTGTGGAGTGATAGAAACAAAATGAGATGGTGTCAGGATGAGTGGTTTTGTGAGAGAGTGGTAGAATTGTTCACATTTAGAGAAAGAGAGATAATATTATTTGATGTTGTCAGAAGTTATGAAGAGCTACTAGAGAAAATAAAGAGAGAGAGAATTAGTAATATTGTTGACTTACCTGGTCATGAAGATAGTGCAGAAATAAATAATAATAACGATAATTATATTGAATGCTTACCTGTGCTTAGACGTGGAGTATTAGTAGTAAATGATTTTGAAATTGAGAGATTAAAATACTCAAGGGTGATAGGTAATAATACAGATGGTGACCAGACCAAAATCAATGATGTAGACAGGTTTTATGATTTGATAATAATGTGGGATAATCCAGTAAATTATTACGTGGGTTTTACGGAACAACTTGAAATATTAGAGAACTATTATATAAATAATAATAATAAATTGAGTGTGAGTAAGAATGAGAAGTGTTATAAAAAAATAAGACTATTATACAACGATGGCGGTTAGATAAGATATCAATAAAGGGACATTTTAAATATATTAAATATTTTAATTTATGGTTATGACCCTGCTGAATTAGGAAATGAAGTGTGGTAAAATTGAACAAATAATGACAAAGATTTGTAAATAAATTTTAGTGAAATTAATTGTGGTTGTATGGTAACAAGTATGTAATGTAAACAATGTGTGAAGGTAGTAGAATTTATTTAATAATAATAATAATATTTTGACAGATTAAATAAATGAGGAGAGTAATTTTGAAGATGATGAGAAATGAATTATGATTGTGTTGAAGTAAGGTAATTGAAATATGTTGCGTTTTTAATAATTGATTGAAGTAAATAATTTGAGATGATTAAATATTTTTTGTTGGATTTAAAATGTTATACAATTGAGTTGTGATAATGAAGTTAAATTATTTTATGAGATTTCAATTTGATGAAAATTAATAAATAAATAAATGTTAAATTGTTTAGTTTGTGGAATAACATGATTGTTAAAATATATGGGTTAATAATAAATTTGAAAATTTTGAGGAATCTAATTGCAGCAAAGGATAAATAATTAAATGATGATATATAAAGGAGTTGATGAAGATTTCAGATTGTACTGTTTATAATTTTCTATAAAAATTATTTAAATGAGAATTGTTTAGTAATGTAAAAATGTCAATGTTCAAGGTAAATGTGTATTATGTTTATTATATTTTGGTTATTATGTCTTAGTGTGTTATTATTTTATTATGTTAGAGGTAAGGATTATGAACATGTATAGTTTGTATAAATTTTGAAATGTATTTAGAGAAAGGTCAGTCACCTGACCTAGAACATCAGCTGACTGCTGGAGTCATATATGTGGTATGTCATTTATAAATAATTTGTAGAGTTTACAATAACTAAATGTTTCAGTACTAAACTTGTGTTGTTTTAAATCAATAATGGGAATAATTTTAGATAGTTAAGAATATTAATTGGTCTGTGAAAGATAGAACTGGGGTGATTATTATGGCGTTAGGACATTTAAATCAGTCCAAGTTAAGTTTAAAAGGGGAGTTGAACAAAGTAAGATTGTTATGAATAAAAGTAAGGTGGAATTTGAGATGTAATAGTGACACAGTAGCTATGGGGAAAATATGTAGAGTAATGATTGATATATTGAGTTAATAAATAAGTGGAGATATTTTGTAGATGAAAGTGATGTATTGGGAGAGTAAATAGTTGATGGGTAATTTTGTAAGGTGGGTGGTGTGATAAGGAGTCCTCAACGAAAAGCGTTGTGGCGGGAAGGGACCGATTAGCGCCGGTAAGGGTTACCTAGGGGGAGTCCAGGAACCAACATAAGAGAGTGAGCAGTGGGAAGGGAACACACATCCTGAGTACAAAGGGGTAGAGAGTATTTTTTATTATAAGGGTAGAATGATGCGATATGAGTTGAGTAGTAATTCGGGGTTAGAGAATGGGGTAGATGTTTTTGATAGAGGGGTGTCATATTAGTTAAAGCTGTTAATGAGTATTAGAGTCAGAGGGGGGTAAGATTATATATAAATGCCAAGTGAATAAATCAAGTGTTATGAATAATTCAATCACCCAAACTTATTGAGAAGGAAAATGAAAGAAAGAAAGTCATAGCATAAATATAAAATTAATTGAAACAAGTGACAGATTTTAATAGAAGTTGAAAATCATTCAAGCAAAAATGTGTAAATGTTGGTCAATTTAAATGTAAATTTTATTGTTTGTAGTAAGAGGAAAATAACCATGTTAATTTTAAATGTCTTATTGTATTATGTTTGAAGATAAGAAATTTTAAAGATGTTTTATGTACTTTATGATGTAGCTCTGTGTATAACATTTGTATGTCAAGGTCGTTGACTTGACCCAGAGAGATCAGCTGATGGTTGATGTTATAGACAAGACCAGTTTCTGGCAATTGATTGATGCAATTTGGTCGCTTAATTGAATTAAATGGTTTTGATTTTTTCCGAAATTGGTAAAAAAATTTTTTGAAAAAAAAAAATATTTTTTATGCCTGGCGTATAGATGGTGTTTGGAGATTCAGAATATTAATGAATTATATATTAATGTGTTAAATGATTTATGTTATGCATATTGTATGTGTGGTAAACAACGATAATAATAAGTCTGTATATGCACCCAGTGTTTGCCAAAGACAACCCAGTATGC
The DNA here is from genome assembly GCA_034769895.1 of Magicicada septendecula. Classification (NCBI taxonomy): domain Eukaryota; kingdom Metazoa; phylum Arthropoda; class Insecta; order Hemiptera; family Cicadidae; genus Magicicada; species Magicicada septendecula. The sequence continues at coordinate 116,280,451 of CM068375.1, read as the reverse complement.
ATGGAAGGGGGAACATATCGGTTGAGGATTTGGTATGGTGAAAGGCCAGGTTTGGAATTTTGGGGGTTGGAATGATAGAAGGTTAGGTGGGTTATGGTGCGTATCTGTTCGATTTTATGGTGTTGGGATCTCGACTAGAGAAGTCCAGTAATTTCGTTCAGGTGCAGCCATAGTTGCCGAGCTAGGGGGGTAGTTTACCCATGATGTGTAAGAACTAATGGGGGGTTGCTGGCACCATATCCTCACCGATCCTCTTAGGGGTTCAGCAATGAGATTTCTTCTGCTTCGGCAGAAGATATCTCATTGGGGGGGGGGTATTGTAACGGGGCTAAAGGGAAGGGTTTTCATTTTATTAAAGTTATAAAATTATTTTCCATCTGCATGGTCAGCCACACGTTAAATAAAAGCTTTGTCCAACAAAGGAACAATGAAGTGAAATTGTGAACGGTGAGGTGGCAATGGAATGCGATGCCGAGTCTAAACACATGGTAATTAAGCATTGAGGCACGTACAAAGACGCACAACATGAACATGCGCGCATAGACGACGCACATCAGACTCCAAAAGGACGCCACGAAAAATGGCGCGAGACGAAGACTTTTGTTCCATGCGGTCCGTTGCTGCCGGATACACTTAGAGGCCACGCCTTCCACAACCTCAATATTTTCGCCAGTCAGCAATGTCAACACCAGTGCACAATGCCAAACCATGCTACCTAAACGGTAACGAAAAACTTTGTGTAATCTAAAGGGGCGTGTATGTTACCGGAAGCAGTCAAACAAAGTGGGGTTTTAGTTAGTCGTCGTTTCATCAGTTGACGACACACTCCCCCTGGCCGGGGTTCATAAAATAGTTCGTGCATGAAGAAAAATTTTCTAACATATACATAAAGAGTGAAAATGTACTTTAAAACAACCTCTCGACTCGAAATGCGTACCGTGGAGGCCGGAAAGTGAAAAATGTGAAAAACTTTCAAACAAATCTGTAGTGCGGCGCGTGGTTATCAGAGGCGCCAAGAGTTAAGCAATCGACGAGCTATTTCCCTATTTAATTAATTTTACTAATTCAACGAGCGCTCTAAAAATATGGGTATGTAAAAATTTGTGTGAATGTAATGAATGGGCAAACTGGGTCGTCTTCCTAGACTGTAAGTAAATTTTGAAACTAGTTATTAAGGTGTCTATCAGGTTAAAAATTATAACAATGTAGTTCAAAAGTTAAAAATCATGTGAAAAGATTAATATTTTTGATATTTCATACATGGAAGGGAGTGGGAAGAAGAGATGTTTATTAATCGTAAATAAAATGTTATCTGCTAAGTGATATACTTTGTTAAATAAATCATTTCAAACACCTTATTTCATCTGCTGCACTGATCAGTTCGTCGTTCGAGCGGGGTTAGTTCACCACTAGAGATCCGGCCAGATCACGTAAAAGAAATAAAGGTAGGTGGAAGTTTGAAACTTAAGTTAATATAATAAATAAATAAACAAAGTTACATGTAGCGTAATCAATGTGTGTAAAACGTTCGCTACTTATCTTTCATCTCAAGTAGCAATACTTTGAATTTTTGAAAATTTTTTTTTAATATTGTTATTTATGCCACCTGGCTACTAATCAAGAAGTCTCGGGTTCGATTCCCGGGCCTGCACCATAAAGTCAAGGTGCGTTTTTCAGCCCCCAGGTCGACTCAGCCTGTTGAAAATGAGTACATGGGATAACATCCTGGGGATAATAATGGGCGGCTGAAGCGTAGTGCTGGCCACACTGCCTTCCTTGTATCCCGTATGGCTCGCATAAGGCAGTCTACCCTGCCTACTCCTAAGCTACTTTGGTGGTACAAATGGGAGCCATTGTTTATGTTATTTATGCAAATTTTTTTTTTTAAACTTGCTTGATCATATTATATATACATAATCTGAGTAAATAAATTTTGATGTTACATACACTGTTCAGAAAATTTTTAAATTAAAATCTTGTTTATTATTAGTTGTGATTGTTAGCTCTTTTTCTGCAAATTAGTTATAATTATGCATTATGCATAAGTGCATTCAGTATGTATTTTTAAATGTATTTTAATTTAAATATAATTGTATATTTTTAAATAACTTATTACAAGCAAATAAAGAATAAGTGTATTTGTTGTACAAACAACTGATTACTAAGCATAAAATAATATTTCTACATTTTTTGATCCCAGTTTTCACGGATGGTTAACACGAGTGTCGAGAATGTTTTGGTGGTTCATGAGGGGGGCATTTGAGAAACACTGGTTTATAGTATGGTATAGTTTGTGATGAATTTAGACATTTACTGTAATCTGTCATTATTTGTATAATGAAATTTATAAAAATTAGTTTCTAAAATTAATGTAATAAGAAACTTCTGATTTTAACTTATAAAGTGAATGGCCTGTTCTAGAGGAACAGTTCATGACAAAGACTGATCCTAAAGTAACGGTTTGTGAAGGAACTGTAACCCCGGGTCACCACTCACACTTGACAGATGGCATAAGAGAACCGTATCATAATCCCAACTAATAACAGACATGCTAAAAATGACTAACGCTTTTTAACTTATAAAACTCTCCACATTCTCCTCTAAATTCTCTACTTACGTCATACAAAACATAAAAATCTTTATCCCCAAAACACCACAGTTACACCAACATTTTAATATTTTTATACTAATGTACTGTAACATTTAAAGAATCTTTATTTTCTCCCCTCCCCCTCTCTCTGACACACACACACACACACAACTTTTGTTTGAAATATTTCTTTTCTCAAATGCCCAATATATTTTTGCTTAGTTTTATGACTATACCTGTTCTATTTTTTCTTATAACCACAAATTTAAATTTAATTGCTGTCGGTAACAGATGTCCCTCTCCCTCTTTGGTGCAGCTGTTCCCGGTGATGTCACTTCTATCTCTCTCTTTCTCTCACTCTCTCTCATTGGGCAAACTCACTCTCCCCCCCCCTGAAATCTGTTTAGTTTCTACAATGCTCTGTACGGACTTCACATCTGTTGTTTGATTTAATGTTCCCTAATTCAATTCAAACTTGTACAATGCTGCCACGTGGTCGCAAAACGACACCACAATTTTTTATATATTATTGACTATTTCCGACATGCACCACTTCCATTTATTATTTCTTTTGTATCTTGTTACCAACTATGTGCTTTCAATTGAACTCACATGCAGTATCCACATTTCAAGCTTATTGCAGCTCTATCTTGTACACAAGCGTACTCACAACCACGCCATTGTTCTGAGAGCTACTGTTGAATGCTTTCATGGCATCATCATACGCAGCATGATCTTTTTCGATGGCTCATTTCAGCTTGTGGACTTGACTAAAAATCTGTTTAAAATAGCTTTATTATAAACATAGCTTTATTGCTATAGATATCTGTCTAAGTTTTAACCCAATAACTGCCCACGATCTTGCCTTGTTCTGGAAGAACTGTCCTGCACTATTTGTGCTATGTCACTGCCCCTGGTCACATGGCGTTGGCGTTGCTTGCATTTTCATCCAAAATTATCACAAAAAAACATTGTCCATCGAAATAAATTTCCTTTGTTATTTTTTAATTTTATTTAATAACATTTTTCTTTTTTATTTTCTGTTTTCTTTTCTCACGCGCACAAACTCACACCACTGCCTGCTTAATATACATTTTCCGTGACCTTTTTGGCACAGAATTTTGAATTTATAGTGTATACAGGTCATGTACTATTACAGGTTCACTCAAAAGAACAATTCTGTCCATCTCTAGCCATTACTGACACACGCAAAATGGCGAAGGTTATATTAGCTCCATGGGGATGTCATAGATAACAGCATATTCAGAACAGTTAATAACAGTTTATTTTAGATCAAATTGTAACGGGGCAAAATTTGTATAACTGTCCTTATAATTTTCAATGTTATAATAATTTATAATAAAAATCATAGAAACGTATCTGGTTGGAAGTGTGGACGGAGGGGGCATATGGTGATAATTTCAATCCGTAACTGGTGAATCACAGAAAAAGCACGTGGCTTACAACACAATATTCAACGGATGTAGGTAATGTAACCAAGAGTAGGTGATTCACATCGCAATGCAAGGCAACCAGATAATTACCATATAAGGCAAGGAATGTTGCTAATTACCGTCATGTCACCTGTGAATCATACAAGCACCACGTGTTTCCAATGACACAGCGAGTTTCCAGTGACGAACAACAACAAAAAGTTTCCAGGCTCCAGGACAGGACGCAAGTAGTGAACCGGCTGAAACCAGTTTTTCAAAGGCACAAAAAACACGGAATGAGCGTCCCCAAGCATTGAGATAGCCCAGTTTCGTACTCGCCATCAGATCGTACGGACGTTATAACAGTGGCCTTGGGCAGTTACGGTAGGCCGAAGCGATTACAGTAGCCTAGACCTACCAAACCTTATTAAAAAGTGTATAAACAGAGTAAAATGAAGAAAGAGAGAGACAAAAAACGAATACGTTAATTTGTACAGTTAGAACGGTTCTTTGTGATGTGGCGAATGTGAAAGTGAACTACGAGTGATAGAGTAACAACTGGACCACGTGTCAGCTAAGTAACAAATATATATATTATAAAAGTGACTCCTGAACAATCTGATATCAGTAAAAAGCTATGAAAATTTAGATTTATAAAATAATTAATGAGAACACGATAAAGGTGGGTAATTAGAGAGAGAGAGAGAGAGAGAGAGAGAGAGAGAGAGAGAGAGAGAGAGAGAGAGAGAGAGAGAGAGAGAGAGAGAGAGAGAGAGAGAGAGAGAGAGAGAGAGAGAGAGTGCAAAGTACTGGTTTGCATCAAAATTTTTTTACATTATATATTTTGTTATCCCATAAATATGGTTGTAATAATATTCACAACATAAGAAGAAATTAAGATTATGTTAATAAAATAAAATATGATTTGCTCATGAAGCTTTGCGTATAGAATTTTTGTGTTTTATAACTTTTTGTAGTGTCATATAAAAAGAAAAAAGAAAGAAATTAATAGTTTTTTGGTTAAAATAAAACAAGATTGTGTCATCATTATTGTGTTAGACTAATTATTACACCGGAACCTTAACCTATATTTCTGTACCAAGGGCTCGTCTAAACGAACCTGTGAGAGTTTTTTATATAAGGTGATTTAGTTATTTACTAAATTATTTCTTTTGGGGAAAGTGTAATTGGTTACTGCATTTGAACCACAAGATGTAGTGGCAGCCCTGGCTTTATGGTGTAGGAACTTTTCTAATAAGGTAAGTCGAAGTAAGATCGTAAAAAAGGGGGGTAAGTAAGTAAAAGTAGTATTCTTTTATTTTATTTGTAAAGTTACAATTAGCGACCCCGCCAGGATGGTCGTATAAATTTTTTTATGAGTTAGGCCTTCTTGAGGTACAGAAATAGGTTTTGGGTAATGGCGTTGTTTTTTGTATTGTTCGTATAAGTTACGAAGTGTGTATAGGTTATGCCTATAGGTTATGGGATATGGTTGGTAATGTAAAACATTTAGTTAAATTCTAAAATTTTTTATAATTGTGTATTCAAGTTATATAATTCAAAAATAGAAAATAAAGAAGGTGAAAGTAGTTTAATTGAATCAGCTATAATGAGTGACTCTGGGGCGCAGTCAACCCCAGTGTCAACAAAAGAAAGTAGTAGACCGGATAATGAAATAATGAATTTTTTGCGAGCCATGTCTGCTGATTTAAGGGGCAAAATGAAAGAAATAAAGGGGGAAGTGAAACAACACAAAGAACAAAATGTTAAATTTGGAAATAGTATTAATGAGTAAATGAACGATTCACAAAAACGTTTTGATACTAAATTTGATGAAATTAAAGAACAAAATACTAGTTTAAGGAGTGATATTAAAAAATAAAAGAACAAAATGTTAAGTTCAAAAAATATTTTAACGAACTAAATGAAAAATGAGCGAGAATACCAGTGTAGTTAAACAGATTGATAAAAGTTTTGATAAGGTAATTGAGTCACAAAAGCAAATTGTTGAGAAAATGAAAGAGTGGAAATGAGATACAGGTAAATGTAATGAGAATAAAAATAACCATTTAATAGAGAATGAGGTAAGTGATAGTGAGAATAATAGAGATAACTATAATAATGATATAACAAGTAATAATGATGATGTAATTGAAAATGTGGTAGCAGAGAGTAAAGCAATGAATAATGATAGTGATGATGAGATTTTAATGAGAGTAGAGGATAGTGGTGAGGTGACAGTTGTTGATGAGAATGACAGAGTGTGTGAAGATAGGTTAAGTGAGAGTTTAGATGAGTATGTAGGGCAGAGGGCAAATTTTTCCTGTGGTATAAGTGGAGTAAAGACTCCAAAAGTGGTTTTTGAGGACGAAGGTTCCTCCAGAGGTTATGTGGGAGACATGGTGTCTCCAAATGGTCCCTTAAGTTTTTGTTGTGATGTACCTGGTAAAGCCAGAACATGTTTTAATGATTTTGTGTTGCCCTTTGCATGGAGTGAGATAGTTCAGGGGGGTTGTGAGAGGTATTGTGATGAGAGAGAGAGATAGAGATTTTTAAAGTTAATAGAGGTTATGAAAGGTTAGTGCAGAGTTTAGATATTGAGAGAGGTGAGAAAATTGACTTACCTTGTGATGTAATTAGTGCAGCAGTAAATGATGATAATGTTGATGATATTGAGCACTTACCTTGTGATGAAACTGGTGTAGTAGCAGATGATAATAATGATGATATTGTAACTTACCTGACTGTGACAAATAATACTAAGGGTGACTTGACTATAAACAATGGTGACAAGATATATGATATAATAATATGGAATAATCCTGTTGATTATTATGGTAGTGTGGTAGAATATGAGAGTTTAAATGATGATTCTATTGATAGAGGCAATATAATGGACTTAATTAAAAACGAAAGGTGCATGGGTAATATAAGACTAATTTTTGACGATGGAGGTTAGACATACCGTATGTTTTTGATGGACATTTAATTATTTGAGCTTATTGGTGTTAATACTTGGCCTGATAATGTAATGATTTTTGGAGAACAATGACATTTTATGTGAAGTAGATTGTATATAATTTTGTATTGGTGTTAGATGTATTGTGTATTAGGTTATGTTATTGCTATGGTAGGGTATCTGAGGATACATCATGTATGTACATTGTATTTTGTGTAGCAATTGTAACTATATGCTTTTTGCGAGCAAATAAATTGTTATACCAGTTTTTTTTAAATTACAAGTTTATAAAATGTATTACTTTCCTTACCTTAGGGTTCACCTCCAGGGTTCTATAGATGAAACTGTTGCAGAGATGATTATTTAGGTTTGACTGACGAAATAATTTTGCTGACAGTTTTCTAATTTTAACAAACTATTTTTCTTTTATTAAACCAAATCGCGTTTTTCTCTCAACCTCTCTCACAACTCCTCACATTCTACTCGTTTCTTGTTACAAGCTATTACATCGGTGTCAGACCCAAATTTATGAATTACAGTTACAATTATAAATGAACAATTCTTACAAAACTACAAAAGAATAGTTAATATAGTTAACGACCCAGTACTTTTCTTTTTTGTCACATGCTCTATCTCATTCTTTTACATTTTTCTATATATATCCCCTGTTTATATTATTATACTCTATATTTCTTGTTTTTTTTTTATAATTTTAAAATTTGTAGCAAAGTTTTAAAAGTTTAATCAATTGGTTATATTAGGTACTCTGTAAAGATACTTCTCTTTTGTCATTTATTAAAATAATACGCTACTAATATAATACTCACCGCTGCCAGAATTTTACTTACCGTCATCGTCCCCGTTAAACTTACCTTAAAAGAAACTGCCCAGGTCGCCACGATGTTTTAAGGTTATACATCGAAACCTTCTACATTCTTGCCCTTATAAAAATCCCGCTATCTGACCACCCTTAAAACTCAGAAAACCCCCTAGAACGTTAGACAAGGTTGTCAGCACAGAATACTAGGAAGTGGTTATGGCGCAATAACTAGACTAACACATGGTTATATGATGACATAAATAGGTTTACTGTTCAGCTTTCTGTAAATTACACAAAATAGATAAAACGAAAAATTTTATACCAAAAAACAACCTAGAAGAAATACAATCAATCATTGCTGTGTATTGATAATATACAGATTTATTTGTAAAGGCCGCCCAGTATTTACGTACACACACACTGCATTCACACATTTAAATTGTCCCCTTACTTAAGAGCGCTCTTTTGCATTTAGATAATTATAACAAAATAGTTCGTCGCCTACTTAACTTTCACCTCGTGCCGCGCTGTGTACACAACCGAAGGTTCTGTCTGTTCGCCACTTTTTCAATTACTTTCTAGCACTCCACTTACTTCATTGTGCGATATGGTTCACTATTTTTTGAATATTTAAGTTTTTACAATTGAATAATTTCTTTGGGGCAACTGAGTCTTAGCGTGCGTCCAGCCGACGCAGCGGCTGAAGGTCGACTACTGTTTTTTTTTTCATGCAGGCGGACATCACTGCCTTTCTGCTTCTAAATTTCGTCGCTGTTCATAGCCTTCATGTGTCAAATTGTTACCAGTGGCACCGGGAACATGGTTTGTGAGTGTTCCCAAAGCGTTGACGAAATTCCACTGCCACTGGTTACGTCACGCGAATGGGCGGGATCTCGTCAAGACATCTGTCGCCTCCCAACAGCATTGCAAACAGATTTTACAGAAAAGCCATCTTGTTCTCAGCGTCTCAGCGTCGTTTGTGCGCCCCGCCAGTGTTCGTGCGTTGCGTACATCACCCAGCACTACAGTTCTTAGAATTGTATTGCGTTGTCGCACACCGGACGCATTCCATTGTGGCTGGATGTTAGCTACAAGGTTTTTTTACTCTTCTCCCCAACGGAAAGCACAGGCATGTGCGCACTGGAATTCTGTGAATTTACTGTTGTTGACCACGCTGCATCCAACGCACTGAACCGTTTTATGTAGGTGACTCGCTGTTTTGGGCCCGTATAAATTGAATAAAACAGAATAATATTACAACAAAATATAATACCCCTTTCTGCCCCGTTACAACTCATCCATTTCATCTGCGCCTCGGTGAGTTGCACCACCACTGTTATTCACACTCCGAAGTTTCACGGTCACTCTGATAATTTCCCACTATTATTGTTGGTAGTTCATTATATTTAATTATACTGCACTATTGACTTCATATTTTTATCAGGCGAACTGACTTTTTGCTCGTGAGCACTGATTTACGGAACCGCACGGTTCTGGAGTAGAAAGTCCACTGGGCCCCCAAAACTCGCATTGGGGCGCACATTACGTTGTGTGTGACCGGTCACGTGATCACAAATCCGACCTCTGATTGGTTGGTTTAAAATGTTCTGGAAGCAAATTCTACACTTTCTTGCCGCCTGGTGAAATTAACGTGTTACCTTCGCATTTTCTGTAATTCACAGATGGCACAAACTGTAGGTAGTTGCATAATGCGTCTAGCCAGACTGACGCCAGGCATCAACACAGACTGATGTTTCATCACAATTGTAAGCATTTAGATTAAAAAAGAGGTTCCCCTGAGGTTGACCACTGATTGAATTAACATTTTTATTAAAATTATTTATCCCCCTAATCTGTCCAGTCTGTCCAGTTACAATACCCCCCCCATGAGAGGTTTTATGCCGAGGCATAAAAGTCTCATTGCCTAAACCTAAGAGGATCAGCGAGGATATAGCACCACGACCCCCCTTAAATCCTTACTAACATCATGGGTTACTTACCCCCCTAGTCTGGTGGCTGTGGCTAGACGTATCTGACTTTACTGGACTTCCCTCTCGAGATCCCAACACCATAAAATCAGACAGGCACGTCCCCACAGCATCAACCGACTCTGAAACATTCAATCAAAATATCAATAAATGGCGTGTCACTATACCATATCTGTGACTGATTTGTTTCCTCTTAGTTGTACTGGTTGGTCGTTAACAAAGTACTAGTTCAATTTTTTAATACGCTTTACATGTTACCCAACTATACATAGTTACATCCTACACAAATAAACTTTTACATTTCCCGAACTTAGACTCAAAATACATTAATAACCGCAGGTTAACATACAACATTTTATCTCTGAGTTTGAGGAAAATCTACTAACATTACACAAATTTTAATTTCAATTCTCAAATTAAATCTACCATTGATTATTCAATTCGAATCTCAACCAAAAATTTAAATTCATTGTCCAAAATTCAACTTACCCTTTCCTAACAAATTAATTAAATCATCACAACTTGATTTAATTCCCTTTTTGCAAATAATTGAAATTAATTACCTTAAATTAATTTAATTATATAATTTACAACAATTTAAACTACTTCCATTGCATTATAAAATCGCAATAATGTCAATTATTTCATCAAAATAAACTATGGTTGTTGTTATCAACTCACTCCAAACTGTAAACATTGCTTACCCCAACTGCCATGTATGTACACAACACTGTAACTACTTTGATTATAATATCTTTACCATTTATTATACAATTCCATTCCAAATAAATTTCTCAAATTTATTACCCAAAGTTTCACATCTCTTAGATTAATTTACCCATCTCAAATTAATTTAATTCCCTCATCTTTCAAAGCATTGTGAGTTACTTTAATTACACTATCACAACAATTTCAATTCATCATAGTCTAGTCAAATTGACTACCAAGATTTCTATCTTTTAAACATTTTACATTAATTTCTAACAACCCTGTAAATTGACTACATAAAATACAATGTCCACATAACAACATAACCTTACTGTATACTTACATCTAATACATATAAATCCCATACAAATTATATACTGTTAATTTTCTCCCCTAACAAGACGCTATTCCTCACCAAAATAACAAATTGATTACATACAATACAAAGGAAATAATATCAACATAATCTAACTACAGAATACATATTACATATGACACTAACACACTTTATATGCAATATACAAGTAAATATTTTTTTTTTATATTCCCAACCCCCTTTTTCCCTTAACCCCTGATACCCCGTTACAATTGTGCAAATGACATCACGGGGATACCGGTTCTTGCCCATTCACACGCACTGACATCACATCAATGCCCTGGCTTGTAACATGGCCAGCATCCTTCCACACACTCTATAACTCCCCGCTGGACTGTAGTGCCCAGTTGCCTCCACAAGGACTGAGGCGGAAGGGGTGAACATTTTTTTTCTTTTATTTGACCCCATCCTTGCTTTGTGGCGTTACAATAAAATTTGGTATGACTGGTCTACTTAGCACCAGTAATCCTACTACAGTAATTATTCGTAAGCCCTTAAGCGGTCTATCACCTCTTTCAGTGTATAGCCTTTGATACAAAATTTTAGTAGATTCCCCTAAACTACCCCCCAATAATGTTTCACGATACATCGGGTTGACAAAAGGCAAACCATGATCCGGTTACAATATTTCTATTCATGGCTTGCTATAGATTAACTACATCCACGGTCAGGGTTCGGTGAGGCCGTGACCGCATTTAAATGGGGAATCTACAGTTAAACACATAATATAGGTTTTTCCCTTTTACCTATTTACATCATCAGTTACATAAACAGCTTGTTTCGCAAGTACTACATTACAATAGACTTCTCCATTCTGACCTTTGTAACTTTATTATTTATTTATTATATTAACTTAAGTCTGAAACTTCCACCTACCTTTTAATTCTTATGTGATCTGGCCGGATCTCTAGTGGTGAACTAACCCCGCTCGTACGACGAACTGATCAGTGCAGCAAATGAAATAAGGCGTTTGAAATGATTTATTTAACAAAGTATATCATTTAGCAGATAACATTTTATTTACAATTAATAAACATCTCCTCTTCCCACTCCCTTCCATGTATGAAATATCAAAAATATTAATCTTTTCACATGAATTTTTGAACTACATGGTTATAATTTTTAACATGATAGACACATTAATAACTAGTTTCAAAATTTACTTACAGTCTAGGAAGACAACCCAGTTTGCCCATTCACTACATTCACACAAATTTACATACCCATACTTTTTAGAGCGCTCGTTGAATTAGTAAAATTAATTAAATCGGGAAATAGCTCGTCGATTGCTGAACTCTTGGCGCCTCTGATGACCACGCGCCGCACTATATATTTGTTCGAAAGTTTGTCACATTTTTCACTTTCCGGTCTACACGGTACGCATTTCGAGCTGAGAGGTTGTTTTAAGTTACATTTTCACTCTCTCTCTCTCTCTCTCTCTCTCTATATATATATATATATATATATATATATATATATATTAGAACATTTTTTCTTCGTGCACGAACTATTTTATGAACTCCGGCCGGGGGGAGCGTGTCGTCAACTGATGAAACGACGACTAACTAAATCCCCACTTTGTCTGACTGCTTCCGGTAACATACACGGCCCCTTAGATTACAAGTTTTTTGTCACCGTTTAGGTAGCATGGTTTGGCATTGTGCACTGGTGTTGACGATGCTAACTGGCGAAAATATTGAGGCTGTGGAAGGCGTGGCCTCTAAGTGTATCCGGCAGCAACGGACCGCATGGAACAAAAGTCTTCGTCTCTCGCCATTTTTCGTGGCGTCCTTTTGGAGTCTGATGTGCGTCGTCTATGCGCGCATGTTCATGTTGCACGTCTTTGTACGTGCCTCAATGCTTAATTACCGTGTGTTTAGACTCGGCATCGCATTCCATTGCCACCTCGCCGTTCACAATTTCACTTCACTGTTCCTTTGACGACAATTTTATTTCACATTGGGACTGACCGTGCAGATGGAAAATAATTTTATAACTTCAATAAAATGAAAACCCTTCCCTTTAGCCCCGTTACAATACCCCCCCCCAATGAGATATCTTCTGCCGAAGCAGAAGAAATCTCATTGCTGAACCCGTAAGAGGATCGGTGGGGATATGGTGCCAACAACCCCCATTTGTTCTTACACCTCATGGGTAAACTACCCACCTGGCTCGGCAACTATGGCTGCACCTGAACGAGATTACTGGACTTCTCTATTCGAGATCCCAACACTATAAAATCGTACAGATACGCACCATAACCCACCTAACCTTCTATCATTCCAACCCCCAAAATTCCAAACCTGGCCTTTCACCATACCAGATCCTCAACCGATATGTTCCCCCCTCCATGCATACTGGGTTGTCTTTGGCAAACACTGGGTGCACATACAGACTTATTATTATCGTTGTTTACAACACATACAATATGCATAACATAAATCATTTAACACATTACTATATAATCCATAAACATTCTGAATCTCCAAACACCATCTATACGCCAGGCATAAAAAACAAAAAAAATTTATTTTTCATCAAATATCATTTTTTCCAATTTCGGAAAAAATCAAAACCATTTAATTCAATTAAGCGACCAAATTGCATCAATCAATTGCCAGAAACTGGTCTTGTCTATAACATCAACCATCAGCTGATCTCTCTGGGTCAAGTCAACGACCTTGACATACAAATGTTATACACAGAGCTACATCATAAAGTACATAAAACATCTTTAAAATTTCTTATCTTCAAACATAATACAATAAGACATTTAAAATTAACATGGTTATTATTACAATTAACAATAAAATTGACCAAAAATTACACATTTTATAGCTTTAATTATTTTCAACTTCTATTAAAATCTGTCACTTGTTTCAATCAATTTTATATTTATGCTATGACTTTCTTTCTATTTTCCTTCTCAATAAGTTTGGGTGATTTAATTATTCATAACACTTGATTTATTCACTTGGCATTTATATATAATCTTACCCCCCTCTGACTCTAATATTCATTAACAGCTTTAACTAATATGACACCCCTCTATCAAAAACATCTACTCCATTCTCTAACCCCGAATTACTACTCAACTCATATCGCATCATTTTACCCTTATAATAAAAAATACTCTCTACCCCTTTGTACTCAGGATGTGTGTTCCCTTCCCACTGCTCACTCTCTTATGTTGGTTCCTGGACTCCCCCTAGGTAACCCTTACCGGCGCTAATCGGTCCCTTCCCGCCACAACGCTTTTCGTTGAGGACTCCTTATCACACCACCCACCTTACAAAATTACCCATCAACTATTTACTCTCCCAATACATCACTTTCATCTACAAAATATCTCCACTTATTTATTAACTCAATATATCAATCATTACTCTACATATTTTCCCCATAGCTACTGTGTCACTATTACATCTCAAATTCTACCTTACTTTTATTCATAACAATCTTACTTTGTTCAACTCCCCTTTTAAACTTAACTTGGACTGATTTAAATGTCCTAACGCCATAATAATCACCCCAATTCTATCTTTCACAGACCAATTAATATTCTTAACTATTTAAAATTACTCCCATTATTGATTTAAAACAACACAAGTTTAGTACTGAAGCTTTTAGTTATTGTAAACTCTGCAAATTATTTATAAATGACATACCACATATATGACTCCAGCAGTCAGCTGATGTTCTAGGCCAGGTGACTGACCTTTCTCTAAATACATTTCAAAATTTATACAAACTATACATGTTCATAATCCTTACCTCCAACATAATAAAATAATAACACACTAAGACATAATAACCAAAATATAATAAACATAATACACATTTACCTTGAACATTGACATTTTTACATTACTAAACAATTCTCATTTAAATAATTTTTATAGAAAATTATAAACAGTACAATCTGAAATCTTCATCAACTCCTTTATATATCATCATTTAATTATTTATCCTTTGCTGCAATTAGATTCCTCAAAATTTTCAAATTTATTATTAACCCATATATTTTAACAATCATGTTATTCCACAAACTAAACAATTTAACATTTATTTATTTATTAATTTTCATCAAATTGAAATCTCATAAAATAATTTAACTTCATTATCACAACTCAATTGTATAACATTTTAAATCCAACAAAAAATATTTAATCATCTCAAATTATTTACTTCAATCAATTATTAAAAACGCAACATATTTCAATTACCTTACTTCAAAACAATCATAATTCATTTCTCATCATCTTCAAAATTACTCTCCTCATTTATTTAATCTGTCAAAATATTATTATTATTATTAAATAAATTCTACTACCTTCACACATGTTTACATTACATACTTGTTACCATACAACCACAATTAATTTCACTAAAATTTATTTACAAATCTTTGTCATTATTTGTTCAATTTTACCACACTTCATTTCCTAATTCAGCAGGGTCATAACCATAAATTAAAATATTTAATATATTTAAAATGTCCCTTTATTGATATCTTATCTAACCGCCATCGTTGTATAATAGTCTTATTTTTTTATAACACTTCTCATTTTTACTCACACTCAATTTATTATTATTATTTATATAATAGTTCTCTAATATTTCAAATTGTTCCGTAAAACCCACATAATAATTTACTGGATTATCCCACATTATTATCAAATCATAAAACCTGTCTACATCATTGATTTTGGTCTGGTCACTGTCTGTATTATTACCTATCACCCTTGAGTATTTTAATCTCTCAATTTCAAAATCATTTACTACTAATACTCCGCGTCTAAGCACAGGTAAGCATTCAATATAATTATTGTTATTATTATTTATTTCTGCACTATCTTCATGACCAGGTAAGTCAACAATATTACTAATTCTCTCTCTCTTTATTTTCTCTAGTAGCTCTTCATAACTTCTGACAACATCAAATAATATTATCTCTCTTTCTCTAAATGTGAACAATTCTACCACTCTCTCACAAAACCACTCATCCTGACACCATCTCATTTTGTTTCTATCACTCCACACAAAAGGCAACATAACATTATCATAACCCATCCTGATTCTTTCAGGGAACTCATGATACAAAAAGGGGACCTACTTCGAGACACCTTGTCTCTCATATAATTACTGGAGGAAACTCTGTCCTCATAACTCATTATTGGAGTTTTTTCTCCATTTAAATCACAGGAAAAATTTCCCCTTTGTAAACCCAACCTCTCTTTAACCACTATCTTATTACTACTCTCTCTTTCCACTAAAACTGTATCTCCACTATTATCGTTCACTTTACTTTCTAACACATTTTTAATTATCTCGTTTTCATTTGTTAACTCATTACTATAATTATCATGATTACTCACCTTGTTATCAATCATTTCTTCACTAGTTACATTCCCACTACACTTACCGGTATTTCTTGTAACATTGTCATCATCTTTTATTCATTTTATAGCTATCTGGAAACGTTCATCAATACGTTTACGTTTACATAATTCATTACTCATAGAATCAAACTTTACACTTATGTTCTGCTCAAATTTAATCTTTTGTTCTTTAAGTTCTTTAAAATTAATATCATTTTTAATATTTTGTTGTTCACATTTTATTTTCTGTTCTTTAATGTCGTTACTCAATTGGTCAAATTTGGTCTCAAATTTTTCGTCATTTGCATCAAAACGTTTATTAAAATCATTACTTTGTTTATTGAAATTACTATTTACTTTACTGAAATTGACTTTCATAAAATCAAATATGTCATCTAATGACAATTCTTTTCTTTTACATTTGTTTTTATCACTACAGGAATAGATTGTGCTTCTGCGTTATTGATTATAATTGACCCGGTTAGGTCAGCGTTAGTTACGGATTGAACGCTCAAATCAGCTGTTGGCATTGACTGACTTACTTCGCTCACATTTGGTGACGGGTCCATTGACCCAAGGCCACTCTCACTCACAACTGAATCTATCAAATTGTTCTCTTTTTCGTTTTCAGACATTTTATACTGGTTTATTACTTGTTCTAACTACAATAAATTCAAAATATTATGCTATAGCATACATAAAATAACTCCTATCATAACTACGTGACTTTTACGTAAATTAATTTTCCTTTCATAACCGTATTTCACTTTCTGCACTGTCAAAATAGGCCGGTGTAATACAACTTTTTATTATATTACATCCTGCAGTCACGGCACCATTGTAACTTTATTATTTATTTATTATATTAACTTAAGTCTGAAACTTCCACCTACCTTTTAATTCTTATGTGATCTGGCCATTTCTAGTGGTGAACTAACCCCACTCGTACGACGAACTGATCAGTGCAGCAAATGAAATAAGGTGTTTGAAATGATTTATTTAACAAAGTATATCATTTAGCAGATAACATTTTATTTACAATTAATAAACATCTCCTCTTCCCACTCCCTTCCATGTATGAAATATCAAAAATATTAATCTTTTCACACGAATTTTTGAACTACATGGTTATAATTTTTAACATGATAGACACCTTAATAACTAGTTTCAAAATTTACTTACAGTCTAGGAAGACGACCCAGTTTGCCCATTCACTACATTCACACAAATTTATATACCCATACTTTTTAGAGCCCTCGTTGAATTAGTAAAATTAATTAAATCGGGAAATAGCTCGTCGATTGGTTAACTCTTGGCGCCTCTGATGACCACGCGCCGCACTATATATTTGTTCGAAAGTTTGTCACATTTTTCACTTTCCTGTCTACACGGTACGCATTTCGAGCTGAGAGGTTGTTTTAAGTTACATTTTCACTCTCTCTCTCTCTCTCTCTCTCTCTCTCTCTATATATATATATATATATATATATATATATATATATATATATATATTAGAACATTTTTTCTTCGTGCACGAACTATTTTATGAACCCCGGCCGGGGGGAGTGTGTCGTCAACTGATGAAACGACGACTAACTAAATCCCCACTTTGTCTGACTGCTTCCGGTAACATACATGGCCCCTTAGATTACAAAGTTTTTCGTCACCGTTTAGGTAGCATGGTTTGGCATTGTGCACTGGTGTTGACGACGCTAACTGGCGAAAATATTGAGGCTGTGGAAGGCGTGGCCTCTAAGTGTACCCGGCAGCAACGGACCGCATGGAACAAAAGTCTTCGTCTCTCGCCATTTTTCGTGGCGTCCTTTTGGAGTCTGATGTGCGTCGTCTATGCGCGCATGTTCATGTTGCATGTCTTTGTACGTGCCTCAATGCTTAATTACCGTGTGTTTAGACTCGGCATCGCATTCCATTGCCACCTCGCCATTCACAATTTCACTTCACTGTTCCTTTGACGACAATTTTATTTCATATTGGGACTGACCGTGCAGATAGAAAATAATTTTATAACTTTAATAAAATGAAAACCCTTCCCTTTAGCCCCGTTACACCTTGAATAAAATTTAACATTACAAACGTTCCCACTTTACTTTCACTTTTGTATTGATTAACCATTTTAAACATCTTGATCATCAGACTTCAATTATTATTACATTATTCAATCATCTATTATACAATTCAAAACAAAATAAATTTAAGTTCATTACCAAAATTCACATTTTAAATTAATTTAATTCCAACTCAAATTTAATTCAATTTCCTCATTTTTTCAAAACAATTTCAATTACTTTAATTACATTATTCAAAATGATTTCAATTCATCTAATTTATTTAGTTTCACCTTACCTTATTTAATTTCATAATAAAATTCATTTATGGCAATTGTTCCTGCACAATAAAATATTATTGTTATCAATTCCCTCATAACTGTAAACATTGATCATACAAAATACGATGTTCATGTCAACAACCTGTCAGCTGATGCACTACCAGAATATCAACATAACCTTAACACAATACATTTAACACCAATACAAATTTATTTACAAATTCTTGTCATCCTGTTATTGTTTACCACACCTCATTATAAAGGGTGTGTCCCATAAAGTACACAAGATTTAATAATGTTGTAAAAACTTTTATTTATTGAAAAATATCAGATGTTTTAATGTTAATACAAAGTACACTTACTGCGGTTAAATGTGGAACACAATATCAGACAAATGTCCCCCGTGACTCTGCTGGCACACTGTTGTCCGTCGATCGACCTTCTTGCACAATTCCGGCTCAATCTCACCAATAACTCGTTGAATCTGTTCCTTGAGTTGAAAAATTGTTCGTGGATTGCGGACATAAGTGCGTGATTTCACATATCCCCAAAGGAAGAAGTCGCATGGTGTTACATCACAAGACTTCGGTGGCCAGTTCTGATTGCCGTTGCATGAAATAAGACATGCAGGAAACTTTTCAGATAACAAAGCAATTGTTTCGTGGGCAGTATGACTGGTTGCGCCGTCCTGCTGAAACCACATATCTTCGAATTCCATACCTTCCAGTTGAGGCCACAAAAACTCCATTATCATGTTTTGGTAACGTTCGCCAGTCACTGTTACTGCATCTCCAGCCTCATTCTCAAAGAAATACGGCCCAATGATGCCACCAGCCCAAAACCCGCACCAAACAGTTGCTCTTTGTGTATGCAAAGGCTTCTCGTGAATGATACGAGGGTTCTCTGTACCCCAAAGCCGACTATTTTGTTTATTTACGTACCCATTGAGGTGGAAGTGTGCCTCATCGCTAAAGACGATTTTGTGGGAAAAATCACAGTCTGTTTCACGTTTACCCAATATCCAACTGACGAATTCTCGGTGCTTCAAATGGTCACACGGTTTGAGTTCTTGTGTTAGTTGGATTTTGTAGGCATTCAGATGAAGATCGTCTTTTAGAATTCGCTGCATTATGCTTCTTGGAATGGCCAGTTGTTGTGATCAACGGCGAATTGATTTCCCTGGACTCACATCGACACTATCTCTCACTACCGCGACGTTTTCAATAGAACGGGTAGCGTGAGGATGTCCAGACGATTTAACATCTAATAACGAAGCTGTTTCTTCGAATTTCTTAATCAATCTCTGCACAGTTGACAGATTAGGTGCTTTTCGTCGTCCAAAAATTCCACGCAATTTACGAACGTTTCCGCATAACATTCACCGTTCTTATAATGTGTCTTCACAATAACAACGCGCTGTTCTTTCATGTAACGCTCCATGACGACTAATGGCGAGTAAACGGCAACAACAATACAACAGTTGCAGTGCTACCAACCTAACAAGACGACAGTGGCCCGTAATTCAAATATTGCATACATTATGGGACACCCTTTATAAGTAAGCCAAGTAATTATACCATTAACTCAAATAATTAAATGTTCATTAGTAATAAATATCTAGCCACCATTGTCAAAAATTAGTCTAATGCCCACATTACAAATTTAATTTTTCTTTACATACATTGTATGATTACCATTAATATAATAACCATTTACATCCCTTTTATCCATTTTACCATAATAATAATTCCCAGGGTTATCCCCCATTATTATTTTATCATATGCCATGTCTATATCGGGTATAGTTAAGTCTCCTTCGGTATCATTTGTCACAATTAAATAGTTTATATTTTCAGCATCATAGCCATCATCTGTTACTAGTATGCTAGTTCTCACAACAGGTAAGTGTTTATCATCATCAACATCAATATAGTCATCATTTACTACTGCACAAGATAAGTCATCAATATCATCATTGTTATCATCATCAGTTACCTCAGTCTCATTACTAGGTAAATTAATTTTATCCCCTCCTTCTCTGGTTAAAATCTCCACTAACTCTTTATAAACTCTCTTTACCTTGAATAACTCTATCACTCTCTCCTTATCAAAATAATCACTTTCCCAATCCCATTTCACATTCTCACTCCACGCAGAGGCCAACACTCTAACATTAATACACCATCTGGCCTTACCAGATACACTAAAAACCAAGGGACATTTTGAAGACCTTTTGTCTTCTGCAAAAACTATCGAGGAACTCTCGTCCTCCAAAAACACTTGTGAAGTCTCTGTTTCACCAACATTACAGCAAAAATTTGCCCTCTGTTCCCACTTTGCATTTAAACTCGCTTCATACTCCCTTTCTAACTCAATAACACTCACTAACACTCCATAACTAATCTCTACAGATTTTGCACTCTCATTCTCACTACCACTATTTACCGTATCATTCTTAGATACCCCATTTTCAACTACTTTGTTAACATAATTCACAATTATTTCACCCTTGTTAATTATTTCATCATCATGATTAACATTATTACTCACCTTGTCTACTGCCACCTGTTTTGCATTTAAACTACCACCATTATCATTTATATTTTCGTTATTTTCACTTACCTTGTTGACTGTTGCTTCATTGTTTATATTCTCATTAGCGCTTAACTTACCCTCATCATGATTACCACTTATAGTCTCACTGTCTTCATTATCAGAACCGATTAATTTATTCTCTAATGTCTCATTACTATTATTTTCAATACTAAAACCCCTTATCCCGTTTATTTTACTTTCTAAATTCTCACTGATTTTGTTAATTTTTTCATTGTTCATTCACTAACTCTATCACTTTATTATTATTATCGCTAATACGATTATCTAATTGTGCATTAATGACACGTATGTGCTCATCGAGCTGTTGTATTAACTTAATATTCATTTCATTTAATTTACCATCGATATTTTTTTGTGACTCAATTACTTTTTCGTTTAATTCATTAATATTAATATTAATATTTTGTTGTTTCATTTCCCCCTTTATTTTGTTAATCTTAACCTCATTTATGTCGAAACGTTCATTAATATCACCCCTTAATTTATTAAACTTTTCATCATTAATATCAAAACGTTTATTGATGTCGCTACTTATTACATTAAATTTAGTATCAAATCTTTCATCGCTATTGTCAAAACGATTATTTAATGCATCAAATTTCTTATTCTGTTGCTCTAAAAGCAACTGCATCATACTCACCATATCAGTATTGTCAAATTGTTTATTTTTATTAATAGAGGTTGGGGTTAACTGAATCCCAGAGTCATCAACAGCTGACTCGTTTAATTCTCTGTCTTGAACTACGATTGGAGTCGAATGAACCTCCAGCCCGCTGATAATGGCTGACTCGTTCATTGACTGAATTTCTGACTCATTAATGCCAGTTACATTTATTTGATTCTCTGTATTTTCCATTTTTTATATTATTATGGCTTACATATACAATTTTACACACTTTAACTTTAATTTCTAGTTTTACTTTACCGCTTTCTAATCACAATCTATAATCATTTATCACAATGCCATCACTCCAAAATAATCCGTCTCTGCAACTAAAATTAGGTCTAGTTTATTTTTTATATAAACCGTCCCTAAGTTCGTGGCGCCATTTGTAACTATACGCTTTTTGCGAGCAAATAAATTGTTATACCAGTTTTTTAAAAATTACAAGTTTATAAAATTTATTACTTTCCTTACCTTAGGGTTCACCTCCAGGGTTCTATAGACGAAACTGTTGCAGAGATGATTATTTAGGTTTGACTGACGAAATAATTTTGCTGACACAGTTTTCTAATTTTAACAAACTATTTTTCTTTTATTAAACCAAATCACGTTTTTCTCTCAATCTCTCTCACAACTCCTCACATTCTACTCCATTTCTTGTTACAAGCTATTACATCGGTGTCAGACCCAAATTTATGAATTACAATTACAATTATAAATGAACAATTCTTACAAAACTACAAAAGAATAGTTAATATAGTTAACAACCCAGTACTTTTCTTTTTTGTCACACGCTCTCTCTCATTCTTTTACATTTTTCTATATATATCCCCTGTTTATAGAGCTCTCTATTTCTTGTTTTTTTTTTTATAATTTTAAAATTTGTAGCAAAGTTTTAAAAGGTTAATCAACTGGTTATATTAGGTACTCATCCATTTCATCTGCGCCTCGGTGAGTTGCACCACCACATGTTATTCACACTCCGAAGTTTCACGGTCACTCTGTTAATTTCCCACCATTATTGTTGGTAGTTCATTATATTTAATTATACTGCACTATTGACTTCATTTTTTTATCAGCCGAACTGACTTTTTGCTCGCAAGCACTGATTTACGGAACCGCATGGTTCTGGAGTAGAAAGTCCACTGGGCCCCCAAAACTCGCGTTGGGGCGCACATTACGTTGTGTGTGACTGGTCACGTGATCACAAATCCGACCCCTGATTGGTTGGTTTAAAATGTTCTGGAAGCAAATTCTACACTTTCTTGCCGCCTGGTGAAATTAATGTGTTACCTTCGCATTTTCTGTAATTCACAGATGGCACAAACTGTAGGTAGTTGCATAACGCGTCTAGCCAGACTGACGCCAGGCATCAACACAGACTGATGTTTCATCACAATTGTAAGCATGTAGGTTAAAAAAGAGGTTCCCCTGAGGTTGACCACTGATTGAATTAACATTTATTAAAATTATTTATCCCCCTAATCTGTCCCATTACACAATGTTTATAATTTTATTTGATTGAATAATTGACATTTATGTAATTAGGAATTTTATTATGGAATTAAATTAATTTGGAATGTTTTAAAAAGTTTATATGGTAATAAATTTGAAAAAAAATTTTTAGATTTGAATGTTATAATGAATGGTAAATTTTGGCAATAAATTCGGAATTTTTTTTGATTTGAGAATTTTATAATGAATTATAAATGATTAAAATTTGATGATTAAAGTATTTAATAGAAAATCAGAGTTGAAGTTGTAACGGTACAGAATTGTATGAAAAACAAAATTTTGAATCAAGTGTATTTCCTATGTAGCCAGCGTTCACCTTTTTGGAACCTCGATTTAGTCAACCACGTATGCAGTGTTTATTACAAAACAATGCGTCTGTGTTTTGTCTTTGGACTCAGACGGGCCGGACACATTACGCAACTACATACAGTTTTGTGTCAGCCATGAATCACGGAAGAAAATAACGTCGTCATGTATTTCACCAGGCGGCAAAATGTTGCCAAACCCTATGCCTGTCTTATAGCGCCTTTTAAAAAGCACCAATTGGAGTGCAGACTGATGATCACGTGACCAGACTGAAATCCGTATATTACCGCCTTAGCGCAGTAATGAGTTAGTTCCATTGCAACTCATGGCCGCGCGGCCAAAAAAGTAACCGTCCAAGTGCTCGAGCGAAGTTATGTCAGCCGACTATAAATTATAATGTGTATATACGTTAAACCAACTTAACAAAAAAGGTGATAAAAAACAAACAACAATTAAACTCAATATAAACTAGTGTCGGAGTGCGTCAAAAGGAAGAAAGTGGTTAACACGAGGCGGTGCAACAACATATGAACACGTGGCGGATGGGTAACTAAACGCACAGAATATTAATACTTAAACCAATTTTAAACAAGTGTTGATTATCCATTATAAAATGAAAATTTAAAACATAAACACATAAATAGAGATCTCTAAGGGAAAGAGGGCTTATAAAAGAAAGAGGGAGGGGAGAAGATATAAAGAATACTGGTTCGTCTAGTAAAAATGTAATTAAGATGTAGTTAAGGAAAGTTTTTTTTTATATATCATTGTTTTCTCTTGGTAATTATTATTAGAGTATGTAAGCGGTTCGTATGAAATCATATGCTTTTTATGTAATATAAGAGTTGTATTTGGAATAGCAAGAAAAAGTAGAGCCAGTAAAGATACATTAATATGTTATGTTATTTCTCAACCAAGTAAGTAGAGAAGGTTTTGCTTAATAAATAAGAAATAACTTGTTAGAATCAGAAAAACAGTGTTAGCGTAATTATTTCGCACCCAAACCTCAAATAACCCATCTGCAGCTGTTTTCGTCTGTAGGACTCTGGAAAAGAACCCTAAGGTAAGAGTTTATTATTAATTTGGCGGAATTTATATTGTTTTAAAGTCAGAATGTGACAATTGGAATGTTCAATACAAAATTAGAACTAAAGTTGTGTAATGTTTGTAATTTTTATTCAAATTCAAATTTGAAAGGTTTATTTTAATGTGATGTTGGTAATGTTTATTTGAAGATGATGTATTTATGAGATGTACTACATGGTTTTAAAAAACTTTTATAATATGGTTTGTAATGGGGAATTGAAATATAATAAAAGTAAACTGGAAGTATTAGAAAGTTGAATTTCTAACTGAATTTGAGAATTTTATGATGAATTATAAATAGAGTTTGATAATTGAACTATTTAAGAGAAAATCAGAACTGAAGTTATAATGTGAAATTTGGATTTGTAATGGTTATTTTAATATGATGTATTTGTGAGTAGTTGTGAAACAAGTGTTATATGGTTTGTAATGGAGTATTTGAGTACATACTTTTGTTGTCTATGTATTTTTGTATAATTATATTTTGTATTGAGTAAAGATAACACTGGTAATCTGAATTGGTAACTGAAGTTGAGTATATTTGAGTGAGATAATTGGAATCTTTAAAATTAAGTTCATAGAGAATTCTATTTGTAATGAAATTTAAGAAAAATTTGTTTTTGACATGAGTTACAAGTATGTTTGGATGTATGATCATATGTTTATGTATGTTAATATGTTATGTGGTTTAAATTAAATGTGTTATGATAGCAATAAGGCTACCTCTTGTTGAAGAGTTATATATTCTTTATGTATTAAAATATTTAAGATAACAAATCAGTACTTTGAGAAATGCAAATCAGTACTGCTAGGAGGAACACAAATCAGTTAAGGATATGAAATAGTGAAGGGCCATTTGCTAATGTTTTTGACTGGTTGTTACAGAATCTGGGTGGTACTGTGGAGGCGAACCTGTGCTGGCCAACGCGTCAGGGCAGGGTTGCCAAGTGCCTGTCTGGCTTTATGGTGTTGGGATCCTGAGGAAGGAACTCCAGTAAAGTCATGCAGGTGCGGCCATAGCCACCGGATTAGGGGGGTAAGTACCCAAATTTTAATAAGGAATTAAGGGGGGTCATGGCGCCATATCCTTACTAATCCTCTTAGGTTTAGGCAATGAGAGTTTTTATGTTTTTACAATGGGTCTTGTAATGGGGAAAAATTTGTATAACCGTCCTTTATAATAATTTTCAATGTTATAATAATTTATAATAAAAATCAGAGAACTGTATCTGGTTGGAAGTGTGGGCAGAGGGGGCATCCAACAAAAAGTTTCCAGGCTCCAGGACAGGACGCAAGCAGTGAACCAGCTGAAACCAGTTTTTTCAAAGGCGCAAAAAACACGGAATGAGTGTCCCCAAGCGTTGAGATAGCCCAGTTTCATACTCGCCATCAGATCGTACGGACGTTATAACAGTGGCCTCGGGCAGTTACGGTAGGCTTAAGCGATTACAGTAGCCTAGGCCTACCAAACCTTATTAAAAAGTGTATAAACAGAGTAAAATGAAGAAAGAGATAGAGACAAAAACGAAAAACGAATACGTTAATTTGTACAGTTAGAACGGTTCTTTGTGATGTGGCGAATGTGAAAGTGAACTACGAGTGATAGGGTAACAACTGGACCACGTGTCAGCTAAGTAACAAATATATATATAAAAGTGACTCCTGAACAATCTGATATCAGTAAAAAGCTATGCAAATTTAGATTTATAAAATAATTAATGAGAACATGATAAAGGGGGGTAATTAGAGATAAAGAGAGAGAGAGAGAGAGAGAGAGAGAGAGAGAGAGAGAGAGAGAGAGAGCAAAGTACTGGTTTGCATCCAAATTTTTTTACATTATATATTTTGTTATCTCATAAATATGGTTGTAATAATATTCACAACGATAAGAAGAAATTAAGATTATGTTTAATAAAACAAAATATGATTTGCTCATGAAGCTTTGCGTATAGTATTTTTGTGTTTTATAACTTTTTTTAGTGTTAAAAAAAGAAAAAAAGAAAGAAATTAATAGTTTTTTGGTTACAATAAAACAAGATTGTGTCATCATGATAATGTGTTAAGACTAATTATTACGCCGGAACCTTAACCTATATTTCTGTACCAAGGGCTCGTCTAAACGAACCTGTGAGTTTTTTATATAAGGGGATTTAATTATTTACTAAATTATTTCTTTTGGGGAGAGTGTAATTGGTTTCTGGATTTGAACCACAAGATGCAGTGGCGGCCCTGGCTTTATGGTGTTGGAAATTTTCTAATAAGGTAAGTCGAAATAAGATCACAGTAAACGGGGTAAGTAAGTAAAGTATATTCTTTATCTCTCATTTATTTGTAAAGTTACAATATAAACAAATTTTATTATTTTTCTAAAATGAAAGAATAATAATATATATATGAAAAAAAACAATAAAGTCTCATTTTTAACACTCAAAAACATTACTGTAACTTTAAAAATGTAGTTGACAGAGGAAAACAAATTTGGAAGTTTCATGTAAAAATGCACATAAAAAACCTATTTAAATTGTGAGGACAGATCATATGTTGTGGAGTGTAATTTACCAACACATGCCATAAATAAAGAAAATCAGTTTATATATAATAATACCATGATACTCATAGAATATGTACCTTATAATGGGATTATAATGACCATTTGGGAAAACACACACACACAAGACTCTTCAGGTAGTACATACAGAAATTTATACCAATACATCAATAACTTTCTAAAATACTTTTATTGAAAATATTCACAAAGGTAAATATTCACCATAACCAACACAGCAACCCTCAGCCCCAATACCTTCCAACAGAACTAACTAAATACTATAAATACAAAGGATAAATATTTTACCAGAAATTGGATCAACATGGCTTACAATAAACGTTCGTCATAATGTTTGACACATGCTTCACGTAAATTAATACATCTTTTAATGTGTTAGCATGCCATGATAAGGGACTATTTTGAATGTTACATACAAGCTACAATTCCTTTTCTTGATGTATTGATAAATTAATTTTATATTCTTGGGTTTTCTTGCCCCTGATATATCTGAATTTCACTATTGATTTGCAGACACTTTTATAACATGGGACACTAGTATTTAGATAAAAATTCTAAAAAGTCTTTACCTTATTACCAGCACCTGGCTCACTCCCAGCTTCATCAGAGGCTGGTACTAGGAGTGCTATCAGCCTATTAATTTCAAATGAATGTATACTCAGGGAGGCTTACTTGAGGCATGTTTCAAGCAGAGTATTCAAGCAGTTAAATCAATTCAATATTGCTGTCAATGAGCATACTTTTGTCTCAAATATGCCAAAAATAACTTGATTATACTCTTATATGTTGCTTATTAATTTCACACACACACACACACACACACACACACACACACACACACACACACACAATTAATTATTGTAACTCATACATTTCTTCCAATCGTAATACAATTTAATTATTATTTTATTATATGATTAAATATTTTATGCATATAATATTCCACAAATTTTATAAATGTTAAGATTTTTATATAACAAAAATTAATTTTTTTATTATTTTACACAGAAACACAACATACACTTATTTCTTTAAGTGTACGTTATGTACGTTAAAAAAGTGCTGTTTTGTAATACAGAAAGCAGATCAGAAGATATTCATACTGTAAAACTAATTTTGTGTGTGTGACTCACTATACTTTTAATTACTGAATATACTGCAAATATTTGAAGTTCATCATTTCAAGTATGGCTTCACTCAACTTCAACTGTACCCTCTTGAAACGATCTGAGGGAATCTGATTTCAAACAGCACAACACACATGTACGCACGTGTGTGTTTGTATGTTCACATACTCTAGTCTCAACTAACCACACATTTGAAGTACGTGGAATAAATTAGAGCTTAAAAAAAAAAATAATTGTGAAGCACTCACCGTTTACTGCCAATCTGGTCGTCTATGATAAATGTTCGACTGTGTTTATTGACAGAATAATTAGTAAGGTGCATATACATGTTATTGGCATTGCACATGTCTGGTTGGCAGTAACGGCTTGTGGCAAATCTGCAATACAATTATCACTGTACTATAATTATATCAAAACATATCGCACATAAGTTGTTCTACAAGAGTCTGACAACAGTTTTCAGCATTTTTCTGAGTGCAGTTACTACTTTATAAACTTAAAATCAGAATAACACACATTCTATGGCAGGCTATATGTATTTTAAGAGAAGCAAATGTATGGGATACCACAAAAACTCTTGAGACTGATACAAGTGCAAAGAGGGAGAGGAAGGTGTAAATAATAACATTAGATGAGATGACAGAACCAGTTTTAACAGGAAAGAGTGTTCAACAATATGATGATGTAACGCCTGGGACAATGGTTCTGAGACTTATAAAAATAATAAAAATGTTTTTAGTAAAATGTTAATTATGACTACATACAAAATAGGCATATGTAACTAAATATAATTAAATCATTACTGACTCGGAACACAAAGTTTTTTATAGGTAAAAACGTAAAAATTTACCTTATAGCCTGAACCAGTTTTCACTTTTAAAAAGCTTCTTCAGAGGCTGCTGCTGGGAGCACTGTCCGTCTTGTTCTTGGTGGCGGTATCGACTTTTGAAGGTCGATGTTGTGTGTGTGGGGTATGATATGTTCGAATACTGCGTGTGATTTAAATTGTGTCTGTTCGTTTAGGATGTCGTTTTTATGTGTTTGTCTATTTCCAATTGTTTAAGAGTGTCTAGTTTATGGCCTTTTGTGTGCAAGTGTAGAAAAAAGGCCGTAAACTAGACATTCTTGAAAATTGGATATATACAAACACATGAAAACACATAAAAACGACAACCTAAACGAACAGACACAATTCAAATCACACGCATTATTCGAACATATCACACCCCACACACACAACATTGATCCTTCAAAAGTCGATACCGTCGCCAAGAACAAGACGGACAGTGCTCCCACCGGCAGCCTCTGAAGAAGCTTTTTAAAAGCGAAAACTGGTTCAGGTTATAAGGTAAAACTTTTACGTTTTTACCCATAAAAAACTTTGTGTTCCGAGTCAGTAGTGATTTAATTATATTTAGTTAAATTAACAGACACGTCATGGACAACGAAATCCAAGAATAGGCATATGTGTCAAATGTTTTACTAATGTCATCAACCTTAGACAACTACATTATCTTAACATAAACTGCAGTAGTTACAATGTTTAATCAATAACTGCACCAATATTATAATTCAATAAGAAATATGGGCTTGTTTACCCTTGCACATCTATTTAATATGGGGAGGCTTCAGAGACAAAAACAATGGTCTCATTTCTTACCTGAATGTTAGCTAATGAGGACAATACCTTTGCACAATTAGTTATTTCAAGCCAGTAAAATTAAAATTAGTCTACTGTAAGTGGTTGCAATTTCCTTAAATTATTTCTGCCTTTACAACCTTTCATCTGACCAGTTACAGTAGTGTGAATCAGAGCACACTAAAATACGATTTTCCCTTAAAAATTTGATGTACAATCAAATGTCTGCTGGATGGTATGTAATTATTTATTCCAATCTACACAACACAATCTCTTCATCTTAAGTCAGTACAAGCAACTATCCACTTTCTCTCTCCTTGGAATTGCTTCTGTATACATTCACTATCCTATGTTATTGTTACTGTACATGTAAACTTCACTGGAGATGTGTGTTGACTGGTTTATATATATTCCACTGTGGTTTGAGGCTGGTAAAGATTGACCTATTGGCACACTGGGCTGTCACCTACTGTCCAAATATGCTGCAATATTCCACACATTGAAACAGTGTGCTATGTGCCAAAACAGGTTTATACCCTCTACTCTACAAACCAGGAAAGATATAAGTTAGGACATTCTAGTTCAAAAAGCAGAGTCTCTATTAAATTTAGGCACAGTGGTGGATGGGAGAATAAGAGAAGGATGGTAACTGACCAACAAAATAAAGCTAGATACAGAGCCTATGTTAACTATGAAAAGCTACTTAAGGATAGAGATAAACTATAAAACATGGATCTACAGTAGGCCAGTGATCCAATAAGCCAGTAGTGACACAGGAGGGTAGTTTGAAAAGTTCTTGGACTTACACAGAGATAACACCATAAGTAAATGGCTATGATTGGTTACAAGTTAAAACTATCAGATGGTGTTCTATAATGTTTAAATCAGCTGTTCTTAGTAGCTTGATTCTTGTGATAAAATAAAATACACATGCATTCATCTCAGGATGACTTCCACATCTGAAGTGCCATTTCTACACATTTAGGAGCACGAAATTCACTGGAGGTTAAACCTAGCAAGAACAGTGTGAGTGGCAGAAATTTTTTGCAGAATTGCAAACGTGCACTGTTTGATGGATAAACATTTTTCTCTTTGCTAAATGTAGACTTTTGCCTTAACAGTTTTGTTCCAATGCTTCAGCAATGCGGCCTGATGGTTTTGCCTTTTTCTCAATAGTCTATGAGTACCTCACCCTGTGAATACCCCCAAAACAGATGCTATCACTTCTACAGCTGATGGAACAGTTTCCACTTTTCTGCAGCACTTCTCCATGCTTCCACATGTCTGTACTACTGTTTTGTCTCTGGTATGTAGTGGTGAATCCATGTTTCATTAACAGTGATAAGCCATTGCAGAAACTTGAATGATTACATTTAAACACAGCAAAGCACTCTTGAGAAAATTAATTCAAATGCATTTCTGACCGACCATTAGGAAATTGCTCCCATCAAACTGAAAGCTTTTTTTCACATACACATAGCATGTAATACTTTATGGACATCTACTGAGATGTCCTCACATGTTCACAATGTCAGTTAGCTCATGCATTATTTCAATTAATACAGAATTGTGGATTTTTCAGTGTTTTTATAAGCTGCAGCAGTTTTTGGGTGAGCTACACATTCATCGTCTCAAATAGATGAACAACCACTTCTGAATTTAGCAACTTACTTTTACACTATTGAAAATGATGCAAAGAGTCTCCAAAAGTAAATCCAAGTTGCTTTTTATTTTATAACAGCAACTAAACTAATAAATACAACTGTTCTAAATGTTATGGTACACTATCTGATGGTTCAAACTTGTGAACAATCATAGCCATTTGACACTCCTGGTGCTCTCTGTAAAACTGAGAACTTTTTGAACAGCTCTTATTAAACAAAATTAGGGAGCCCCACAAATAAGGAAGATAATAACTGATAGAAGATTTGCAGAAAATAATAAGAGGAAACTGTGACCCAAGGAAAGTTGGTTAAGAACACAAAAATTAAATAAATTAAGGAATACACCAAATATTACCAGGAGATAAAAATGTTAAGACAAAGGCTAAGATGGCTTACTGATGAACAGATGTAAGAAGTTTACAAACATTACAGGGTGAAAATCAGAAAGAGGACATAGGAGCAATAGACCAATGATAAGATGCAAATACCAAGTTAGTTTTCATGAGTTTTTTTTATTGCTATAATTTAAATTGTTGTTTTGGAAGTGTTGTTCGGTTAATTTTTTGTTTTGTTTTTGCAGATTTAACCATATTGTTAATTGTTCCATATTAACCATAATGATTGATGGTTAAATATTAACCATATGGTTAATTGATTTAACCATATTCTAATTTATTCGATTTTATATTCTACTTCCATATTTTGTTTAACTGTTTAAGTTCACTAAATAAAAACTATTCTGTAAAAGAAAAATCAGAACTTATTGTTTCAGGCAGGTTAATCTAAAAGTAGTTTATTCTGGAAATTTAGTGTAACTAAATGTACATGTCTCCTGATTGGATGAAAGAAAAAGATATTAATTGATCGAATGGATAATAAAAGTCAGACTTGATAAAAAAAGGTTTGATTCGTTGATGTAAGTGTTACACATAACTGCCTGTATCACTTGTTTCTGCAAAAGCATAGTGAATATGCACACCACTGGGTCCAATTTTCATGGCAGCACAGGTGAAATGTGATATACTGAAGGAGAATCTCATTTAGTTGTAACAGGACAGAATTGGGGGATTGGTTTTATTTCAATTGTAAATGCGACGAAGGGGAGTTACCCACACGGGGCCTCAGTTTTAACAATCGACATTCACTTTCGGGACACCCAGTTGCATGTTTGGTCTGTCCGCCAACAGTTTGTTACAATTCCTGATGCTGAGGAATGTGAACGAGTGCGCGCCTGCTTGCCCGAACATCATATTTGTCACGAACTTTTTGCGAGCCCCAAAACACAGGTTAATGTTATACAGACTCGCATCACAGAAGATATCACGTGACGCCTGATCAGCCTATGAGATTGAAAGTTGCCACGGACCGTACAAATTTTGGCCATCTTGAAACGGTGTCATCTTACAGCTGCGGCTCCGGCCGGTTCAGCGTAAAAGGCTCGTGAGCCGAAAATTTATTAAAACTTGCAAAAATGTGATCTAAACTACAATTCAAAGTGGTAAAAACGGTGAGACATCTAAATTAAACTGGGAGAACAAATTTTGGACAAATCAGTGACTGAAAATATACGGAGTGCGACGGGGTCGGTAATAACAGCGTCAGTTAAGTAACAGTGGAACTTAAAATTAATTATAAAAATTTTAAAAAGAAAGCGCTTTAAACGTAAAGGGTAAAAAAATGTGAGTGTGAAAGAACGAAAGAATGAGCAAAACTGGGTTGCCTTATGTAGTATATTTAAACTAATCAGAATAAGTAAATAACATGTTGTTATAATTACATAAGTTGTATTTCCAAATATGTTCAAATAACGTCCGTAGCAGGGCTGAAAAGTAAAGAAATAGAAGTATGTAGAGGAAAGAGGGGAGAGTAAATTATGTAATTGAGAGTATAACAAAGAGTGTCACACTACAGTATAATAAAATAATATTTTATTTCAACTTGCTATATGCGTGTTAGAATAATCATTTCAACCACCTAACTTCATTTTCTGTGCTGGTAAATTCGCTATACGAAAAAGGGTTTACACCACTAGATGATCTGGCCAAGCAAGTTAACAAATTAAAGGTAAGTGGGAGTTTGTGGTTATTTAATAGTTTGTGGGCACATACATATATTACATTATTCTATAGTACTCTTGACTATATTTTATAATATGATTACAATTATTATCCAAGTTTACCTGTTAGTAAAATTTACCAGAAACTTTTGTTTGTAACCTTTGTTAACTATCTAATTTAAGTCGTAATGTTTTACAGTATTGTGTAAATTGTATGTTTCTAAATTATGATTGTTTGTTAACACCAGAAGGGAGTGAAACATGGTAAAAATAACTTTTAATAATTATGTAGTGAACATCCCCTAATCTGTTTTAGTTATACGTAATATATTACTTTGCTATATGTTGACTGTTGTAGGTATAAACAATTTATGTACCAATCTAATATCCAATTGTTGATTACTGTTTGTTTAATTAATTAAAATAACATTACATTTAGTAAGTTAATTTGTAATACTGTATAAATTAAGTTCTCTCATACTATAATTTGCTCGTTTTCTTAAAGATAATTTTGAAGATGTAAACAAACTATCATAAGTCTTCACATATAAAATGATACATACATACACACGCACACACTCACATCACCCAAATATTTAATTGTTTCGTTATGTTTGATATTTCTATTGTATTTCATAAACAGGTCCTGAAGATGACAATAAATATTGTCGAAATGCCGACGCAAAATATCTAAAATTTGTATTATTGACCAATCCTCACTAACCATCCACTAAAACATTCATTGATTGACGGTCACTAAAAATTTAAGGAGTTATTTAATAGATTTATAAATTTAGAAAAGTTACAAATGGTGCCGTGACCAGGATTTGGAATAAATATTGTATTTATTCCAAATTGGCCTATTTTAAAGCACAGAGAATGGAATAGGGTTGGCGGAAATCGAGAATAACTTACGTAAAAATTTACGTAAAATATGCATAATAAGGTTTTGTGAGGTAAAGTTTACGACATGTTGATAAATTGTGCATGTTAGATTACACGTAAGATTTAATAATTAATTAGTAAACCAGTAAATAAGAACAATAAAAATGTCTGAGAACGAAAAAGAAATTAATTTGATAGACTCGGCTATGAGTGATAGTGGCCTTGGGTCAATGAACCCGTCACTGAGTGTAAGTGAATTAGGTCAGCCAATGCAAACAGCTGACTCAAGCATTCAATCAGTAACTAACAATAACCTAACCGAGTCAATTATAATAAATAATGCAGAAGCGAATTCAACTCCTGTAGTTACAAAAATAAGAGAACCGTCATTGGCCGATATAATGTATGTTATGAATAAACGTTTTGATGCCATTGATGCCAATGATGAGTGTTTCCGTAAACGTTTTGATGCCAATGATGAAAAGTTCGATAGAATAAATAGTCGTTTCGATGTTAATGATACCAAATTTGATAAATTAAGTAATGATATTAACGAACAAAGAATAAAATGCGAAAGTAGTTTCAATGAAATTAAGAATAATTTTGATGAAAAGTTTGATAAGATAAATAATCGTTTTGATACAAACGAAAGCAATTTTGATGAGATTAGAAATGAAATAAAACAAAATAATAAACGTTTTGAAATAACCAATGATATATTTGAAACTAAATGTAACAATTTAGAACAAAGTATAGAGGGTATGGGAGTGTGGAGAATAAATACAGGTAAGTGCAGTATAAACGGAAATAACGAAGTAACAGATGATATGGGTGTGGATGAGATGGTGGGTGGGATGATATGGGTGAGATGGGTGGGTGGATGATATGGGTGGGTATAGGTGTCAATAAAAGTGAGTTAACAAATAGTGGTGATGAAAATATAGTAGTAGTTGAAAAGGTAAGTGAGAATAACAGCGATATAATTAAAAATGTGTTAGAAAATAAAGTGAATAATAATGGTGTAGATGAAGTTTTAGCAGAAACAGAGAGTAGTAATAAGATAGTGGTTGAAGAGAGGTTAGGTTTACAAAGGGCAAATTTTCCCAGTGATTTAAAGGGAGTAAAGACTACATTAATGAGTTATGAGGACAGAGTTTCCTCCCGTGATTATAGAGACAAGGTGTCTCTAAGTAGGCCCCCTAGTTCTCATGAGTTCCCTGGAAGAATCAGGATGTGTCATGATGTAACGGTACAGAATTGTGTGCTAAGAAATAATAATTTAAATCAGGCTGAATTCAAAGCAGTCAATGTTCACCTTTAGGGTACCTCGTCTTAATCAACTACACATGCAACATTATTGCAAAACACCACGTCTGTGTTTTGCTTTGAGTCAACTAGTCTAGACGTATTATGCAACCGCTAGCAACTCATGCAGCCGTGAATTACTGAAAACGTCCGTTACAACAGGCAGTAAAGAATATCAGAATTCCCGGGCTGAACGCTTGGACATACCGGGAAATCAGAGACGGCGAAATCAAAAATACATACTTTGGCGCGCGCTGCTTGGCCACCACCTAACGTCATCAGTCACTGACTAAGAGCAAAGCGGAATAGCAGTCTTCAACCAAAGCGGTCGTACGTTAACGATGGCCTAGGGTGCAAGATAGGCCGAAAATACTATAATCGGCCTATCTAGTAAAGTGCGCAATACAACAGTAATACAACTAACTACAGTGCCGGTTAAACGAAAAGTTTTAAAAGCGAACTTTGGTGTCGGAGTAAAAAGACGTAATCGCAGCATGTGAACCAAGTGAAGATAAGGAGCAGTGAAAACAGTCCATCTAATAATAATCCATCATTTATTTTTTTAGAAGGTGTACACCAATAAAGAATGATATCACAAACAGTGGGGGTAATTAAAGAGAATGAGAGAGCGAGTGTGTAAAAGAAAAGGGGAAAATAGTCAAAGACTGGTTGGCTAT
The DNA here is from genome assembly GCA_034769895.1 of Magicicada septendecula. Lineage (NCBI taxonomy): Eukaryota > Metazoa > Arthropoda > Insecta > Hemiptera > Cicadidae > Magicicada > Magicicada septendecula. The sequence goes on along the minus strand of CM068375.1, from coordinate 116,243,743 downwards.
AGTATAATTTGTGTCCGAATATTGTTGATTTTCATCAGGTCTATATTATTACTATAACTATAATAACCAATAACTATTTGACTTAAAAATAAACTCAGATTTTGTATGATGATAACCATGCGTAGAGAGTAGTTATTACGCCCGTTTAATATAACCTGTCCTGTATGGAAAATCTCGCCTAAACGAACCTGGTAAGTAAGTAAAGTAAAAAGGGGGAAAATGTATTAAGGTTTCCATATTTGTCCTTTTGTTTAAAAATATTGGTGGCGACCTATAAGTATTTTGGAATCTTCTGTTTTCAGTACGTCAGGGCGAGTGCGTAAAAAGATCGCACAAGGTAAGTAAAAGTTTATGAGGGGGGAAAAGTAATAAAAACGTAACAATGGCGACCCTGCCAGGATGACTCATATGGAATCTTCTGATATAGGTTTAGGCCTGATTGGAAGTACGAGACAGGTTGTGGTAACGGCGTATGTGTGAAGAATTATTGTATATAATTACGTTGTGTAAATTAGGTTATGTTTTGATAGCGTCAACGTGGGGTTTACTTTCACGTAATGCTAACTGTTTTATGGGTAGGGTATTTTGAGTTCAGTTGAATGATTAGGGTGTAAGAGAACGGTTATTTGGGAGTGAGAGTAAGCATATTTGTGTAGTTTAGTAAGCATAATTGTATATGTAAACAATAATATAAAACAAAAATGGAGAGTAATAGTGACAAAGTCAACAGCATTGACTTGAATAGTACCAGTACAGACAATCAAGTAAATACAATAGTAACCGAAACGGTAATAAACGAAATAAGCCTAACCGAGTCGGTGACAATGGAAGGCGCTAAGATTCATTCAACACCTATCCAAAACAAACAATGTGACAATAACGTTATACTGAACATGATACAACTAATGTTCGAAGAGCACAACACAATGTTATGTAATAAATTTGATGAACGAAGTAATAAACTCGAAACCAAGTTTAATGAACTAAGGGGTGCGATTAATGAAATAAAGGGGGATATTAATTAAACTAAATGAACAAAATAAGAAATTTGAGAATAGTACAGATGTAAAATGTGATGAATTAATTAAACAGTGTGACGAGATAAAAAACGACAAGGTAGGTGATGTTAATACAAGTGATAATCAGAAATCTGATAGTTTAAATGCAAATCAGGCGACAGTAGACAAGGTGAGTAATAATGTTAATTATGAGGAGGAAATAATTAACAAGGGTAAAATAATGGTGAATAATAATAACAAAGTAGTTGATAATGAGGTATTTATGCATGATACATTAAGAAATAATAGTGGTGTAAAATCAGCTGAGGTTAGAGGAGTATTAGTGAGTGTTATTGAGATGGAGAAAGAATGGAGTGATAGTTTAAATATAGAGCATGAACAGAGGGCAAATTTTTCTTGTGGTCTATGTGAAGGAAAGGCTTCACCAATGTTGTTGGAGGACAAAGGTTCCTCAAGAGTTTTTGTGGGAGACAAATGGTCTCCAAAATGTCCCTTAATTTTTTGTGGTTTATCTGGTACGTCCAGATGGAATTATAATAAAGTGGTATTGTCCTCTGTGTGGAGTGAGATTGTGAAATGGGGCTGGGAAAATGATCATAAAGAGAGAGAGAGTGATAGAGGTATTTAAGTTGACTAGGGGTTATAAAGGGTTAGCTGAGAGTTTAAATAATGAGAAAAGTATTATAAACAATAAAGACTCACCTTGTGAAGTAGTAGACGATTATAACCCTTATTTATTTGAGAGTAGTGTACTTGTAGTAGCAGATAATTGTGATAATGATGTAACTCACCTGGCTTTAACCATAAATACCAATGGAGACTGGACAAAAAATACTGATGTAGACTTGGCTTATGATAAAATAATAATGGGGGGTAACCCTAGGGATTGTTATTATGGTAAAATGAATAACAAAGATTTAAATGGTTATTACACAAATGATGGCCATGTGAGATATGTAAATAAAAATGAAAAATGTTATATGATAATAAGACTAATTTTCGACGACGGGGGTTAGATAAATCATGAATGAACACTTAATTATGTGAGTTAATGGTAATTACTTGGCTTATTTAGGCAATGAAGTGTGGTAAATAATAAAAGGATATGACAAAAACTTGTAAATAAATGTGTTAGTGTTAAATGTATTGGTCAAGGTTATATTGTTGGAATGTATACTATAGCTTGTGTAAACCATGTTTGTGGTAAGGATGAATGGTATAATAATAAAAATAATAATATTCTATTTTACTAAATAATTAACAGGAGGTACTGATGAATTTTATTTTGAATTGTTTTTAAATCAAAAGTGTTTTAAAAAATGTAATTGAAGTTAAATTGTTCTAATTTGAGTTGAAATGAAACCAATTTAAAAATGCGAATTTTAGTAATGAATTCAAATATACTGTGATTGGAATTGTAAAATCAATGGTAACTGATTACAATATCTATATAAAGTGTAAATTACAGGAAATGTTTGTGTTAGGGTGATTTTAATATTTTGGTAGTGCATCAGCTGATATGTTGTTGACATGTACTTTGTATTTTGTGTAACTAATGTTCAGTTATCATGGAAGTAACAACAATAATATTTTATATTGAGGAATAATTTAAATTTTATTATGAAATGGAGTTAACTGTTTGTGAATGTAGTCAACATTTTATGTGAGAGGATTTTGTTAATGTAGAATCATTTTGTACAATGTAATTAGAGTAATGGAAATTGTTTTGAAAAAATGAGGTAATGAAATTAAATTTGAGTTGGCCTTGGATTAACTTAAAAATGTGAATGTTAGGATGTTTAAATTTGAATTTATTTTGAATTGAATTCTGATCATTATTGTAAAATAAATGGTAAGGGACTAAAACGTAATGATTGAAATATTTATTTAAATTGAAAATTGAAGGAAATATTAGTGTTGATGTAAACCTGTATAAATAGTCAATCTATGTTTTATGTTTAACTGTAGATTCCCCACCTAAGTGCGGCCATGACCTCACCGGATCATGAACGTGAAAGTAGTTAATTATAGCAAATCATAAATTTTAATTGTTATAACCAGCTTGTGGTTTGTTTTTGTTTTGTCAACCCGGTGGTTTGTTAAAATTAGTTGGGGGGCTATTTTTAGGGGAATCTACCAATTTTTGGAACAGGGCTATTTTCACCCATATAGGGGTGGTAGTCCATTAGGGGTGTATTCATAACTGTTAGTAAGTATGTTATACTGAATTTTTATTGTAACACCGAAGCAAGGATGGGGGTGGAATAAAAGAAAAAATGTCCACCCCTTCCGCATCAGTCCTTGTGGAAGCAACTGGGTGCTACAGTCCAGGGGGGTAATAGTGAGTGTGGATGGGGGGTGACCAAGTTACAGGCCACGAGGGAGATGTGGTTTATGGCTAGGATGAGGCCGGCGATGGTCAAGAAGCCTAGTGCAGAACACAATAAATTGTAACGGGTATCAGGGGTTAAGGGATTTAAAGGGGGGTTGTAAAAAAAAAAAATTAGCATTGAGTTCACGATTGAGTTGTGAAGTATTCTTGGAGGGTGTAACCTGTATTTTACAGTGAGATTGTGATGATTTATTTGTATTTTATGTGATAAATCTGTAATTTTGGTGGGTAATAGTGTTTCGTGAACATTATACAATTTGTAGGGGATTTATATGTTTTAGATGTAGGTATGCAGCAATTTTATATTGCCATTAGCAAATTAAATAAGCAACCAGTACTTTGAGATAAGTCAACCAGGACTTTGAAAATAGCTACCCAGTGCAACTAAGAGGGGACAAATCATTGGGGGATATGGAGTAATGGAAGGCCATTTATTGATATTTTGCTTGAATGTTTCAGAGTCAGGTGATACTGTGCCAGGTGCCTAACTGATTTTATGGCGTTGGGATCTCTAGTAGAAAAGTCCAGTAAGGTCGGATGGGTGCAGCCACAGCCACCGGACTAGGGGGGGTAAGTACCCATGATTTTAGTAAGGACTTAAGGGGGGTGGTGGCGCCATATCCTCGTTGATCCTTTTAGGTTTTAGCAATGAGAGTTTTTATGCTTCGACATAAAACCTCTCATTGAGGGGGTAGTAAGTAACGTCATCAGTCACTGACTAAGAGCAGAGCGGAATAGCAGTCTTCAACCAGAGCGGTCGTAAGTTAACGGTGGCCTCGGGTGCAAGATAGGCCGAAAATACTATAATCGGCCTATCTAGTAAAGTGCGCAATACAACAAACTACAGTGCCAGTTAAATGAAAAGTTTTAAAAGCGAACTTTGGTGTCGGAGTAAAAAGACGTAATCGCAGCATGTGAACCAAGTGTAGATAAGGAGCAGTGAAAACAGTCCATCTAATAATAATCCATCATTTATTTTTTTAGAAGGTGTACACTAATAAAGAATGAGATCTCAAACAGTGGGGTAATTAAAGAGAGTGAGAGAGCGAGTGTGTAAAAGAAAAGGGGAAAATAGTCAAAGACTGGTTAGCTATAGTATAATTTGTGTCTGAATATTGTTGATTTTCATCAGGTCTGTATTATTACTATAACTATAATAACCAATAACTATTTGACTTAAAAATAAACTCAGATTTTGTATGATGATAACCATGTGTAGAGAGTAGTTATTACGCCTGTTTAACATAACCTGTCCTGTATAGAAAATCTCGCCTAAACGAACCTGGTAAGTAAGTAAAGTAAAAAGGGGGAAAATGTATTAAGGTTTCCATATTTGTCCTTTTGTTTAAAAATATTGGTGGCGACCTATAAGTATTTTGAAATCTTCTGTTTTCGGTAAGTCAGGGCGAGTGCATAAAAAGATCGCACAAGGTAAGTAAAAGTTTATGAGGGGGGAAAAGTAATAAAAATGTAACAATGATAACGTTATGTTGCCTTTTGTGTGGATTGAGAGAGAAAAAGTGAGATAGTGTTATGATGAGAGGTATTGTGAGAGAGTGGTAGAATTATTCACATTGAGAGAGAGAGAGAGAGAGAGAGAGAGAGAGAGAGAGAGAGAGAGAGAGAGAGAGAGAGAGAGAGAGAGAGAGAGAGAGGTAATATTGTTTGATGTCATTAGAAGTTATAAAGAGTTAAGAGAGAGGTTAAACGTTGATAAAATAGACGATATGAAGGACTTACCTTGTGCAGTACATGTTGATGATTATTTTGATGATCCCACGGTAGATGATGAGCACTTACCTTGCGATGTAGTTGATATAGTAGACGAATATGATGAAATGACTTACATGGGAATAACGAATAATATTAAGGGAGACTGGACAAAAATAACTAATGATGACAAGGTATATGAAATAATAAAAAGGGTTAAACCTATAAATTATTATGGTATAACAAATGACATAGAGTTAACGGGTTATTATATAAATAATAAAAATGTAATGGGTGTTAGTAAAGATGATAATTGTTATGTAAAAGTAAGACTAATTTACGATGATGGTGGTTAAACAAACAGTGAATGAACATTTAATTACTTTAGTTTATGGTGATGACCTGGCTAACTTATGAAATGAGGTGTGGTAAACAGAAAAATAATGACAAAAAATTGTAAATACATTTGTAGTGAGGTTAATTATGTTTATGTAATAGGTTATGTTGCACTTTGTAGGTAAGGTAAACAATGTATGTATGCAATACGAATGGATTTAATAATAATAATATTATTAAACTAAACAAATAAAGAGAATAATTATGAAGGTGATAATAAATGAATTGTAATTGTTTTGACTATGGTAATTAAAGTAACTTGGTGTTTAAAAAAAAAAAACTGATTGAGCTAAATGATTTGAGATGAATTAATGAATTAATTTGAAATGTTGTATAGATAAAATTTTGATAATTAATTTAAATAATGTTCCTGAGATTTGAACGGTAGAATAAATAGCAAATGAGTAAACGTAGAATGTGTCTAGTTGTGGAGTCATATGGTTGTTATAATGTTTCAGAAGGTACATATGGTTTTGTACGTTATATTTGTGGTGAGAATTGTTTATAGTTTGAGTCTATGACAAGTGATGATGTGTTCATTTGATGGAGTGATTAACCATATGTAAGTATGAATTTGATAATAACTTTGAAGTAAGTAAAAGAGTCTTATAATGGCATTAAATGGGTTTGAAAGAAGTTAATTTAGGTAAAATGTTATTTTGAAAAGATATCTTAAAATCTGATTTTCAAATGTTATGTAAAATGAATGTTAATAATACATTTGTATTTTGTGAAGAATTTAATGGTACAACAAATGATAAATAATTAAAGGTTCAATTAAAATTAAAACTGAAATGTTTGTAAATTGTGTTCTAATGCAAATGAGATGTTTATTTCAAATGGAATGTTTATGTTGTATTATATTAGTGGGTAGGAATCTTAAATATGGAAAACATATATTATTTACTTGTGATTCCCCACTTTCGGGCAGTCACGGAGTCACCGAACCCTGACCGTGGATTTGGATTATTGGTAGCAAGTGTGGTTAGGCAGATTGTATCCTCGCCATACTTGTTATTATTTTCAAAATTGGTGAATTAGAAATTAACCGGGGGGTAAATTAAGGGGAATCACCACAACTATGGAACAGCGGCTACCTTCGTAGGGGTTGGTTGTGCCGTGTTAAGGGTGTATAAATAATATTTAGTAGGATTACTGGTGTCCTTGGACATCAGTAATGCCGACTTTTTTATAACGCTGAAGCAAGAACGGGGTAGGCAGCGTCTACACCCTAATTAAACTGCAGTTCTTGTGGATGCAAATGGCGCTACAGTCCACCATCAGGAAAAAATAGTGTGTGTGGAAAAGGAGCTGGCCGTTACAAGCCAGGGGCATACACAATAGAGTGTTTATGCAACCAGGTAAATACTTGATCCGGTTTACCCGGCAGGTTATTTACCTAATTGTAACTGGGTTAAAGGGGGGAATTAATAAAATGATGAAGTAGGAGGAGTAGCTGAGAAATCAGTGAGAGGTAACGACCACTGTAACAGCGGGACAATCAAGTTTACTTACTCTAAAGAGAGAGTTGGTGGTTGATGACCCAGTTACTGTTCAGTAATGTTTACTATAAGTTATGATTCAATGATTAGTGATGAATATTCACTTATGAGAACAAATGATTTTAAGTAATAGACTCTATGTCGTAATGATTGTATAATAATCAAGGACATATTATGAGTTAAATTGAATAATGTTGTGTATTTGTGTTATTTGTATTCAATGTGTCTATAGAAAGGTCATTCACCTGACAATGAGGCATCAGCTGATGACTGGTGTGGACTGTATAATGTTTAATGTAATCAATTCATATGTTCTTTTATTAATTAATTCAATTTGGTAATTTTATTTCTTTTATTAATTGTCAGAATATGTATTTCTGAAAGTTAAATTTATTAAAAAAAAAAATTTAATTTTTCTTTGAAAGTAAAGATTATGTATGTTGATGAGGTATCAGCTGAGTAATAGTGTTTATATGGTATGTTTTGTAACCAAATGTACTGGTAAGGGAGTTGATGATAGAGATAAGAAGTTTATTTTATTTTGTTTATTATGATTGTTAGCATCTAGTTATGAGGATTTATAAAGAAAAGTAAATTCATTTAAGATTTTGGAATTTTGAAAATTGCAATTAAAATAATTAATTGAAAGAGATGATGTAAATTAACTTAAACGTGAATCTTTGATAATGGACTTAGATTTATTTCACTACTTTACTTAAATGAAATTTAAATAATTTAATTTGATTTGAAATAATAATGCCAAGCAAACAATTAAAGGTTGAGAAATGGGAGTAAATTTTATTTAAAGGTAAATGAAATGTTTATGTGAATGTTACATTAATAATGAATATTTGGAAATAGTGTGTTTAATTTAGTAATGAATATGTGTACGCACCCAGTACTTTGCTAAAGGCAATCCAGTATATATGTAAGGGGAGATATATTGGTTGAGGATTTGGTTTGGTACAAGGCCAGTTGTTGATTTTTTGCTGAAAAATTACACGGTTAGGTGAGACTGTGGTGAGTACCTGTCTGATTTTACGGTGTTGGGATCTCGAACAGAGAAGCCCAGTAGTGTCGTTCAGGTGCAGCCTGTGACAGTACAGAAATACCTATTACCATAATAATAGGATTCAGGAATCTTTTATTGTAAATTTTATTCTGATCATGAATGTTAACAAGGGCTAGGTTAGTTTTGCCAAAGTCCCAATAAATACGCAGACTCAACAAGAGGGGAGCCAAGTCAAGGTCATCATGGTACGAGCAGAGTTTAACATGTGTAATGGCGGCATAAGTGAAACGAACTAATAATACGAATTTTTCATTGGTCCACAAAGCCAGATCGTCATAAATAAACAATGACGGCATGAAAACAAATACGTATTAACCGGGGCGGTGGCTATAAAACAATGAACAATGACGTCAGACGCACGACCACTTACATAACAATTGCGTCTGATTCGCCCCCAGTCTCCAGAGCATCGTCATGGCGATAACACGTTAAAAATTTTCTGGCCTAAAGTAGTCAGCTAAAGTGTTTTATTTGAATCAACAAAATGTAATCACAAGTAAATAGTGTTAATAAGTAATTAGAACCACCATGTAAATTCAGTGCACTTAAACAAAACAGTAAAAGTTCGGCCGAACACCTGCCAATCAACATGGGAGTCTACCGAGGATAATCAGCGCCGCATCATTTCAGGAAAGCCCTTCAAATTTCTTTTCTAAATTTTAAACATAGAATGAGCTCTAATCAGAATAGATAATAAATGTGTTCAATATTACAGTATGATTGGTTTGAGCGAGAGAGTGAAAGTGATCGTTGGCCAACCTTAAATAAGCTATATCTGAGGCGTTGGTTTGTGATGAATGGTAGCGTAATTATTCAAGTCAGAGAAATAAATAACAATTTTAAAAGTAACTGCAATACAGAAGTTGATAAAAGAATTAATTGAAAGCAAACAAGCGCATATGCATATAGAATTAAAAGCATGGTAAAGGCGGAAATAATACAGCCGCCATGTTGGAATTTAATAGTCGTTGATGACTCTTATTGTTTATAATATTTAGATGTTGATATCAATAAAACATTAATCTGTTTGCCACATGTTATTTGGATGTTATTTCGAAACCCTGACTGCCTCTGTCTTTTTCACTTCACGTAATCTTGGACCCGAAAAGCCTAATGCATGTAAATGAGCTGAGCACATGTTCGCACCGGATGTGTGGTTTAAATTATGCAAAACACATAATACATAATTATCATACAATTATTATTAGTAATTATTATGCAAAAAGTATGTAGATTAACAGATGGTGCACGCACTGTGGACTTTATATAAAATTAAAATTATATAAAGAAGCCAAAAGCAGAGGTAGACGGGTGGTGGAATACACGTAACAATAGAGGTTATCTATGTAGGTTATGTATGGTAAGAACAGAATTATATGACAATTAAGACAGAATTTACTACTATCAGTATAATAAAAATGGCAGATAACAATGAAAGTATTAATATAGAAAACACAGCAACAGAATCATTGGTGTTAAACGAACCACAGGCGAACTCAACGCCTATTATAAACAATAAAGTTTCGTTAGAAGATCTTTTTCAGTTAATGAAAATACAGAATGGTCAATTAAATAATAAATTAAATCAATTTGATAAGCAATTTAACGATATTAAAAAAGAAATTAAGAACCAAAGCTGTCATTATGATAAAAGATTAAGTGAAATAGAGACACGGTTAGACAAAATAGAATTAGAAAATAAGAAAGAATTAGACAAATTAGAATTGAACAAAGATGAGAAGGTAAGTAGTAGTGGAAATGATGATAAAATAAATAAAAATATAGTAATAGGAGATAATAGTGTGGAGGTTGGTAGTAATAATGAGGTTTTATGGGGAATAGAATATAATAAGAATGGAATGATAGTGTGTTCTGAAGGGTTAAAGAGAGAGAGATGGTGTAATAGTGAGAGATATATTGATAGAGAGAAGTGTTGTTGGGAGAGTTATTATGAGAGATATTTTAAAAGAGAGAGATGTTTTGAAGGTGAGAGAAAAAGAGAAATAGAAATTTTTAAGATAAGTAGAGATTATGAAGAATTTATGGAAAGGTTAGGTGTAGAGATGATATATAATAAATATAATAAGTACTTACCTTGGATTGAAGCTGATATAGCAGCAGTGGGAGATGATGTTGATAAAGATGACTTTATAACTTACCTGATTGTAACAGACTATACCAAAGGCGACATGACCATACTCGATCGTGACAAATTATATGAGATAGTAATATGGAATAAGCATATTAATTCAAATAGTATTGTGGAAATATATGAAGAATTAGATAAGTATTATATTGATAGTAATAATATAAGACATTCAATATTAAACCATGTATATAGTTTGAAGGTAAGACTATTATTTGACGACGGAGGGTAAACATTTTATTGTGTTTATAAACATTTAATTATGTGGACAGTGTTTTTTAAGATGGACTGTTTATGACTGATTTATGGTAAATGGTTAAATGATAATTGTGGATTGTATATTTTTGTGTATATTAATGTCTATGTATTTGTGTATTTTTGCTGTTGTGTATTTTATGTATTGTTTATGTAAACCAGGTACAGTAGAATTTTAAATAATTGAAGGAAGTTTAATAATGATTTTGAAATAATTATGGAATTCAGAGTCTAATGGTTAGTAAATGATTAAGCAGGTAATATATTTGGATGTTGAGAGGTACTGTTGTTAGTAGATAAGTGATGAATTTTCTAGTGGTATATTAAGGTGAAATGTTGTAAAAGAGGTTTGGGTAATAATGATAAATAAGGGCATTGGAGTTAGTTAAATACAGTTAATGGGAGTTAGTGGAAATAAGAATGTTGAGATACAGATAATATATAAAGAGGTGTTAGATATTTTAGGGACACAGTGGTTAGTGATTATATGTAGAGGTGAGTAATGTGAATGGTATATATAGTTGTTGTTGATGATATTTTGTAGTAAGGATCCGGTGTAAGGAGTGATCAGCGTGCGATGTGGCAAGGGACCAGCGTGCAGCGTTGTGGCAGGCGGAGCAATTTTGGGTGAGAGTGTTTGCCGATATTTGGTGGAGGGCAAATGGTTAGGAATGGATATGGCCAGGTAGGTAACATACATCCTTGTACAAAAAATGAGCGGTGCCAGAGGTTTTAAATGGGATTAGTGAAGGGGGTTATTATAGAGATATTGGTGTCATCTTATATTAGTGGTTAGAAGCGGTTGTTAGTAGAAAAAAGAGGTGAGTAAGGTTAGATTGACAAATGCCAAAATAAGATAGAGAATAGTGAATAATAGAGAGTCACCCAAACTAATAAGGATAAAAGGGTTAGAAAAGGAAAATTCATAGTAGAAAGGTGAGGTAAATGAAAGGTAATGTAACAGAGGGATTGATGATAAATTTGAAATTTTTTGTTTGTATAGAATCTGATATAAATGAATGTTAACTAATTTAAAAGTTAATAGAGAATTGATAATAAAAATTTTGTAAAGTTTTGCTACAAGTTACGTAAATGTGAATTAAGTAATGTGAATTGTTCAATGTTAGTGTTTAATGTTTATTGTACAATGTTTTATTATGTTTTTATTATGTTGATGGTACAATAGGCTAGGAGGTTACTACAAGGATAGTAACGGTAATAATGTTAAATTTTATGTTGGTTATCAAATCTATGGTAATGATTCTGTTATAAAAGAAAATTAACGTAAAGAAAGTTGAGTAAAGAAAATTAAATAGTTTTGAAGAGTTTGCCATAATAGTTATATATGCTGATGTTATTTGAGACAAATTAGTAGAAATAGTAGTTGTTGTTTGAGAGTAGAATTTGTTTTATGTTTAGTATAAGGGTATATTTTATTATGATGAGAGAAGTAAGTTGATATTGACTGGAGTCAGAGAATTTGATAAATAAAAAATATATGTAGGAGTGTTGAAAAGTAGGAGGATTATCTGTCTAAATCTTGTTATAATTTTTGTGTTATTTGGAATTTTATGAACAAAGAAAACCAACGCCTCAAAACACAAACCAATGCATCTAAGGGGAGACATATCAGTTGCGGATATGTAGATAAATAAGGCCACTATGTTAAAATTTTATGTTACATGTTTCAGAGTTTTGTGGTGTTGTGACCGCGGTCCTGCGCTGGCCGGAGCGTCAGAACAGGAGCGTTCAGTGCCTCATGGCCTTATGGTGTAGGGATCTCTCCGGAGAAGTCCAGTAAGGTCAGACAGGTACGATCAGCACTATAGGACCAAGGGTAAGTGATTGAAATTTTTTATATATTAACACTACAGGGGGTTGTGGCAACATATCTGGACTGATCCTTTTAGAAACGTATGAATGAGTCAATGAAAGTTTTTGTGTCTCGACACCAAACCTTTCATTGAGGGGGTTTTGTGACAGTACAGAAATACCTATTACCATAATAATGGGATTCAGGAATCTTTTATTGTAAATTTATTCTGATCATGAATGTTAACAAGGGCTAGGTTAGTTTTGCCAAATTCCCAATAAATACGCAGACTCAACAAGAGGGGAGCCAAGTCAAGGTCATCATGGTACGAGCAGAGTTTAACATGTGTAATGGCGGCATAAGTGAAACGAACTAATAATACGAATTTTTCATTGGTCCACAAAGCCAGATCGTCATAAATAAACAATGACGGCATGAAAACAAATACGTATTAACCGGGGTGGTGGCTATAAAACAATGAACAATGACGTCAGATGCACGACCACTTACATAACAATTGCGTCTGATTCGCCCCCAGTCTCCAGAGCATCATCATGGCGATAACACGTTAAAATTTTTCTGGCCTAAAGTAGTCAGCTAAAGTGTTTTATTTGAATCAACAAAATGTAATCACAAGTAAATAGTGTTAATAAGTAATTAGAACCACCATGTAAATTCAGTGCACTTAAACAAAACAGTAAAAGTTCGGCCGAACACCTGCCAATCAACATGGGAGTCTACCGAGGATAATCAGCGCCGCATCATTTCAGGAAAGCCCTTCAAATTTCTTTTCTAAATTTTAAACATAGAATGAGCTCTAATCAGAATAGATAATAAATGTGTTCAATATTACAATATGATTGGTTTGAGTGAGAGAGTGAAAGTGATCGTTGGCCAACCTTAAATAAGCTATATCTGAGGCGTTGGTTTGTGATGAATGGTAGCGTAATTATTCAAGTCAGAGAAATAAATAACAATTTTAAAAGTAACTGCAGTACAGAAGTTGATAAAAGAATTAATTGAAAGCAAACAAGCGCATATGCATATAGAATTAAAAGCATGGTAAAGGCGGAAATAATATAGCCGCCATGTTGGAATTTAATAGTCGTTGATGACTCTTATTGTTTATAATATTTAGATGTTGATATCAATAAAACATTAATCTGTTTGCCACATGTTATTTGGATGTTATTTCGAAACCCTGACTGCCTCTGTCTTTTTCGCTTCACGCAATCTTGGACCCGAAAAGCCTAATGCATGTAAATGAGCTGAGCACATGTTCGCACCGGATGTGTGGTTTAAATTATGCAAAACACATAATACATAATTATCATACAATTATTATTAGTAATTATTATGCAAAAACTATGTAGATTAACAAGCCATAGTCGCCGAGCTAGGGGGTAGTTTACCCATGATGTATTAAGGAATAAAGGGGGGTTGTTGGCGCCATATCCTCGCTGATCCTCTTAGGGTTTAGCAATGAGAGTTTTTCTGTTTCGGCAGAAAACCTCTCATTGGGGGGGGGGGGTATTGTAACGGGACAGAATTGGGGGATTGGTTTTATTTCAATTGTAAATGCGACGAAGGGGAGTTACCCACACAGGGCCTCAGTTTTAACAATCGACATTCACTTTCGGGGCACCCAGTTGCATGTTTGGTCTGTCCGCCCTCAGTTTGTTACAATTCCTGATGCTGAGGATTGTGAACGAGTGCGCGCCTGCTTGCCCAAACATCACATTTGTCACGAACTTTTTGCGAGCCCCAAAACGCAGGTTAATGTTATTCAGACTCGCAATACAGAAGATATCACATGACGCCTGATCAGCCTATGAGATTGCAAGTTGCCACGGACCGTACAAATTTTGGCCATCTTGAAACGGTCTGTCATCTTACAGCTGCGGCTCCGGCCGGTTCAGCGTAAAAGGCTCGCGAGCCAAAAATTTATTAAAACTTGCAAAAATGTGATCTAAACTACAATTCAAAGTGGTAAAAACGGTGAGACATCTAAATTAAACTGGGAGAACAAATTTTGGACAAATCAGTGACTGAAAATATACGGAGTGCGACGGGGTCGGTAGTAACAGGTAAGTGGGAGTTTGTGGTTATTTAATAGATTTATAAATTTAGAAAAGTTACATAGTTAATACCATAGCAGCCATAAACTTTTCAGAAATTTTATAGGTAGTTATAGACATGAATAAATACAGACATGAACAGTTGTACAACTCAACTATGATGAATCTGCTTTGTATTACACATTTATACTCACAAAAATTAAATAAGATCGGTATGAAATGAATAAAGAAGGAAACATTTCCGTTGTATACTAACAAATCAGGGAATCATAAGCTAATTCGATTGGCAAGTGAGAAAGACCTTTGTTGCTTCAAACATCAATATGAAATGACTAATAGTAGTTTAGAAAAATAATTAAAATGGCAGCAATTTTTTAGTGTAACAGCCCTAAAACAGCATAACAGTATTGGTCAACAGCATATGATGGGCAATGATGTACAGTGGAGAAGGCCTTGGCACTTTGGAGAAGGCATTCTATTAATACATTGAATCCCGCACCTCAGTCTGGTTTGTTCATAAGAACTCCCAAGCTACGCCAGCGATTGAGATGGTACATTGGATGCATTATTTTCTAATGGAAATATTCAGGTGGAGTGTATCTAATGTAAAGGTTTGGAATGCTAATTACAATGTAGTGCAATCTAATGGTCAATTTACAAAATAAAGCCTATTATAATAAAAGTTTATTGATAACATACATTAATCATGTGGGTATTTTACAAGTTACAAACACAAAAAAGGCAGCATAAGTTTTAGTACCTATGCTAATATTTAGGTACTAAATCTATTATTGTTTTTGGTAATAACCATATCGTTGGTAACATATTTGACAAAAAGTGTGAAAAATAGGTAGCTCTGTTGGACATATCCAGGACTTTATTCAGCCTTGAATGTGCTTTCAGAAGGTGTTTCAGGAAGTAATTTCTGCAAGATCTATGAATAAGTAACGAGATCAATGATTTTTAGAAACAGAATCATTCCTTCTTAAGCAAAATTAAACACACAGATAACATATATCAATTTAGCATAGAGTGCACAAAATTTTTAACATTACAATAAAAACACCTTAAGTAATCATTTTTTATTTTTCATTTTTATTAAAAACTTTACACTTGTGTTATATTGTAGATAGTTAAACAAATGTTTACCTCGCTAAACCATCATTGTAAACAAATATCCGTAACGGGTCACAGGACGTTATTAACGCGTAGATCCTCATGTCAAACTTGAATCCATCTACAAGAAGTGGCTGTAACAAAAACATAATTTTTCCATAAAAACACAGGAAATCAAAAAACTTATGATATTGTAATCTAATTATGCACTCCTGCAAGTTCAATACTTTAATAATAATTAAAAATATTATTTCAATAATAATTATTAAGGGGTGATGGGAGGGGGAGGGGAGGAGGAGGAGGAGGAGGAGGAACAATGATAATAATAATAACACAAGCTGCTTTTTTTAAACCATTGAAGTACAGATTGGGCTGTAAGTTGCTAAACAAAAATTCCTTTTTTTAAACTTCTATAGATGAAAAGTTTTGTGAACTTCATTCATTGACTATACACAATTTTAAAACATCTGTGTTGACATTTTGAGAAAATCTGTTTTCGTCATCAAGATCTGTACAATAGCAATACAGTATACAAGTAGGCATTTACAGCCTATTTATAGAATATTATATCATTTTAAAACAATGATAACTCAGAAAATTATATAAAACATGTAGTTAAGAGTTAGATATACAAGGCAACATATACAATATGCTACAGCTGCCCATTATTACTGCAAGATGTTAATAACGTACCAGTGGTTACTTCCACAGGCTACGTCAAATCACAGGATAAAATGTTCCTTGATTTTATAGTGTGACCGGGAGTCAAACCTGCGACTTTCAGATTAGTAAATAGATACCATACCAACTCATTATTATTTTAACAAAAATGTATATAATTGTTTCCAAACAGTGTGAGGGTGCTATTGATAAGGTTGGCTATAGACCAATATTCCCTTTGCTTTGATGGACGGAGTTCCTGGAAGAGGCATAATAGATTATTAACAAGTTGCTCCATACTGTTATTAATAATTCTGAATATGAGTCATAGCCTACACATAAGGTCAAGGTTCATTTACTCAAATGCAGTGAAACATATACAGTATATAACACTGTGTTAGCAGCATAAATTAAATTTTATGTACTGGTAACACTGATGGAACAGGTTGGCCCACCAGCATAAACTGCTCTCATGGACACCTGATATTCATTTATCTGCATCCAGATAGCACAGAGGAAAGAAGCATTTTATCATCGCAGAAGAGGACCAGCCTTACTTTCAATCTGCTCAACATGAAGAGGCAATCTACATCTATGGTGCCTGGGAAAGAGAAGAAGCCGCAGACAGAACAACAGCAGCAACAACCGGACAACACTGAAATGGTCAACCAGCCTTGCAGCCACCAAGCGAACCATGACTGGGATATATGCTACACAGTGCAGGTAAGTCGAATAGGTATTGCTGCCCAGCGGAATCTGGGGAGCCTGAGAGTAGGACTAACAAACAGAGACACCAAAACCGTTGCCACTGTGGCATTTTCACAGTTCAGACCCAGGACACCCGCTGGGCAAAGAGCAGAATTAGATAGCATTAGTCCAGCTAGCAGCATCCCCAAAGCACTATGAAGCACCGACAAGTCCCCCAGTCATCCACTTGGGGCTGCCGAGAACCTTCCGACTTGCGCAGGCAGCCCTGCTCAACCCGCGCAAAATTGTGATTGGTCGGTGTTAGGGCCAAGATCGGCCACAAGGTCTGGACCCACTAGCTGCACGGCCGCTAGCCGGCCACCAGTCAGCTCGATACCTCCACAGGAGTCAGATCCCCTGGCCACGGAGACTTCGGCTTCCACCGAATAGATGGTAGTAGGACATGGTGGGAAGCCGGTAAGGTTTCCATCTAACACCTCACTGAATTCGATTCCGAATTCGGTGGAACCTCAAGTCTCCACTGGGGTTGTGCCTAGTCGCACGTCCGAAGGTCAGGTTCCGCCGATATTTATAACAAATGTCGGCAATGTGATTGGCTTTTCGTGCCGACTCGGAAAGTCCACTGCGCTGGCAGAGAACGCATCAGTCAAGGTCGAGCCAAGAGAGACCGTCTACGTGACCTGCCGCAGCTCATCAGAACACTTTGGAGTGGTCCAGTGGCTGGAATAGGAAAAGTCCTAGTTCCACACTTACTCGTTAAAACCTGCAGCCCTCGTTTTACGGCAACTGGACATCCAAGCCTATCAGCAGGTTGTCCTTGACGAAGTGCATGATGAGGGCTACAAGGTTGTGGCAGCCTCCCCGCTCAACACAACCTTTGGCACTTGTAAGCCACTGCCCTACATCAGACTCCTTGTGGAAAAGGGCAAGTCCTGTTAGAGCTTAAATGCCTGTTCGGGCTCTGTGTCAGCGTAGAGCCTGCCATCAGACCGGTCGGATTTCTCAATGCTACCGGTGTCACTGCTTTGGCCACAGTAGCTTTGTGCTGTCGACATGCGCTGGGCTCTGTTAGATGCGACTGTGCCAATTGATGCAGGCCTGTGCACCGACAACCACAGGTACTGTATCAACTGTGATGGCTCTCACACAGCCAACAATAGGCGCTGTCCTATTTATAAAGAGCAGCTAGACAAACTGTCTAAACTGGTCCAGCCTAAGCCTCAACACCACCCTGCACATCCAACTTCATCGGCCAAACCCTCTGTGCCAGCGGCACAAAAACTAAAGCAGTAGTGTGCTCCAGTTCTGAAGCCCCCAAGTGCAATGATCCCGAGTAAATCTGAGCAGGCTGAACCAGAGATCGCACCCTCAGAACTGGAATGTGAGCCCGTGCCCGTGCATTTGGTCCCTCTGCCACAGGACGAGGATTTCAATCCTCCCCTGCCGCCACCACCCAAACCTAGGTTTTCCTGAAAAGGCAAGTCTAAGAAAGGTTCGGTGTTCTAAAGAAAGTAACAAGGGCATGGGAAGAAAAACTTGAAATGAAACTGCATTCCAGCACGAGGTCAGATTGTGGTCGACATTCAAACGGGTAGGTATAAACTGTTTAGTCTTCATTGACGATATTGTAACCTTCTCTGATAGTGTAGAGACAACATCTGAACAAATAAATCTTTTGAAAGAAGTCGAAGAGACAGTTGGATTTCAAGTCTCTTTAGAGAAGACCAAATTCGTGACCAAGATAAGAAACCTACCTGAAGTGTTTATAACAGAATATGGTAGTATCAACTAGGTTGACACATTTAAATACCAAGGTGGAATATTTCAAATAAATGTATTAGACAAGAAGCCAACAGCAAAAAAAAAAAATGGAACTAGAATACCAACTAATTAAAAATATCTATAACAAGAAGAACAAACTTAGACACTACAGTACTTAATCAAGCCAGAAAGTCTCTAAGCTTCAGAATTCATGTTCTCCATGAAATCAGAAGAATAGAAGAGATAGAGAAGAAGGAGAGAAAAACTGTGCAAAAAATCTGGGAACCACTAACCCAAAGGAAGGTAAGTTCAGAAACAGGAAGAATGAAGGAAGCGAAAATATATCAGATACAATATAGATGAGAAGAGTTAGGTTCTTCATGCACATCATGAGAATAGACAACAACAGACTCACAAAACGAATTTTCAACCATGTTCACAAAATAACAATGGCACCCACTGGGTACAAGTAATAAAGAAGGACATAATTAATGCTTGATGCCTTTACTTGGTGAAAATCCATTGTAAATTATAGTAAAAAATAAAACCATAAAATAGTTTTTGTGATTTCCACTCGTCAATTTATTAAAATTATAAAACCATGACAGCTGTTTCGGCAACACAGTGCCTTCATCAGATGGTATAAGCTGACTAATTTTCGTACAAACAATACAGAATATAAAATATAATACAAGTGCTGTTGTATAGAGAGCGATAGTAATCTCGTGTCAATAAGATTTATACACATTACACAAATATATAACATAACATATACCAAGTCTATTTATACAAATTAAGCAGAGGCGAGCTATTTAGATCTAACTGATCATTTAATAATACATTTAAATATTTGTGTTTATTAATTTCAAGGGTTTCTAATAAATCAAGCTTTGGACCTTTATCAGATAAATGTAAAATTTCAAAATTGTCATTATAACTATGGTCTTTTTCTAACAAGTGATTTGCATAATTTGATTTGCCATCATTATATCTAAAACTATAATTGTGACCATACATTCTTTTTTCGAAAGATCTACCTGTCTGTCCGATATACACTTTATTACAAGACCCACAGGATAATTTCTGGTGTATGTCTGGTGTATACAAATTATCCTGTGGGTCTTGTAATAAAGTGTATATCGGACAGACAGGTAGATCTTTCAAAAAAAGAATGTATGGTCACAATTATAGTTTTAGATATAATGATGGCAAATCAAATTATGCAAATCACTTGTTAGAAAAAGACCATAGTTATAATGACAATTTTGAAATTTTACATTTATCTGATAAAGGTCCAAAGCTTGATTTATTAGAAACCCTTGAAATTAATAAACACAAATATTTAAATGTATTATTAAATGATCAGTTAGATCTAAATAGCTCGCCTCTGCTTAATTTGTATAAATAGACTTGGTATATGTTATGTTATATATTTGTGTAATGTGTATAAATCTTATTGACACGAGATTACTATCGCTCTCTATACAACAGCACTTGTATTATATTTTATATTCTGTATTGTTTGTACGAAAATTAGTCAGCTTATACCATCTGATGAAGGCACTGTGTTGCCGAAACAGCTGTCATGGTTTTATAATTTTAATAAATTGACGAGTGGAAATCACAAAAACTATTTTATGGTTTTATTTTTTACTATAATCTATAAAGAAGGACATGATAAAGATGGGGATCACGAAGGAGATATAATACAGGTTAAGACAACTTTTATTGAACTGGCACAAAACTTCAATGATTTCAAAGAAAAAGACAAGAAGAAAATAAATAACATCTGGATGGAAGAAAGAAAGGAAAGGCAAATCGACAGAATGAAGTGTTACTAGAAAGCAGGAAAAGGAGCGCGATGCACCGGGTTACCTTATGTGTCCTTAGATGGTCAAAATAAAAAAAAGTTGACAATGCTGTTGAGAATTTACTAGAAAACTCTACATTCAATTTTAAGTAAGTATACCTGTTATTGTAGAGTGAAAGTTTGTATTGTGCGGTGGGAGGTCTAGCTACCTGTGCGGGGCCTCAGCCCACACACATGCTTGTTTACTGTGAGAAGTCTACAAAAGTAATGTTCTGGTAGTTTTAAATAAAAGGAAAAATCTGGAAGCTTTTTTTCTATATAAACAGAGATGCACTCGACCAGTTAAGTTCAGTTTTAAATCTGCTTTTGTAATGTGTATTTCGTGTGTCCGTTTTATGTATACTTGCTACTAAACTGTTCTTCAATAAAGTGTGTGTTTGCTCCTGTACTTAAATTATTAATTATTTTTAACCATACCTCAACAGGTTATGGGCCCAGTGGCATTTTAAAATCGGAGTGCAGTGTGTAATTGGAGTGCAAGTATAAAATATTTGTGCAAAAATGGAACCGAATATAAAAATTGAAAAACTTCGAGACAAAGATAATTGGCATCAATGGCGCTTCGTAGTACGCATGTTGATGGAAGAGGATGATGATGTGCTGGATGTTTTCGAAGGAAGATTAGCCGAGCCAGCTGCAGGTGCAGAAGATCGTGACATGTGGTTGGAAAAGTTCAAGAAGGCGGACAAAATTGCCAGAAAGTTAATTGTTACAACAGTGGAGAGAAAGCCTCTCGAACTTATAATGGGTTGTTCTACTGCCAAGGAGATGTGGGACAAATTGAATACAGCATATGATCTAAAATCTGATGAAAATCTGTCGATGATTCAAAAACAATTTTTTGAGTTTAAGTGGACAGAGAGTGAAAGTGTTACGTATAATATTTCAAAAATAGAACAGTTGGCTAGAAAAATGAAAAATCTCGGGGGAAAAATTGAAAAGACTATGGTGATGACTCGTGTTTTAACATCTTTGCCACAAAAGTTTAATCATTTTCACAGTGCTTGGGATTCGGTATCTGACGATAAGAAGAATCTCGAAAATTTGACTGAGCGCTTGATGGCAGAAGAATTTAGATTACAAGAGCAAAAGGAAGTACACGAAGAGACGACAGCGTTGCTAGTTAATCTGAAAATCGGTCATAAAGAACAGAAGAATGACTCTTATAAATATGAGAAGAATAATTTGAAACAAGAGCAGTATTATAATTGTGGAAGACAAGGTCATTTAAAAAGGGACTGCTTCAGGTGTTATACGTGCAAAAGAAAAGGTCATAAAAGTAACAATTGCTTCATGAATAAGAATAATGGACAGCGAAGATGGTCGAATAATCAAGAAAGAAGTAACTCGTCTTCTGGACAGAAGAAATCAACATCGAGGATAGCACTAATAGGTGACAAAGGCAGCTGTGGCAATCGGGATGATCTCTGGATTGTGGATTCGGGTGCGACGGATCATATGTCGAAGCATCGAGAATGGTTTTCAACGTTTGAAGAATATACAAAACCAGTCAGTGTAAGAATGGGCAACGGTATGACAATGTCTGCATATGGTAAAGGTAATATTGACTTTGAAACTTATAAAAATAGTGAACGAGTAGAAGGTACTATCTATAATGTATTATATGTTCCTGATTCAATGTATAATCTGTTTTCTGTTAAATATGCGGGTAAAAGGGGTATAGATTATGAAATAACACATAATGCTACGAGATGTACTTTAAAGCATGGTAATGAAATTCTTGTAACTGGTTCCGAATATGAGCCTGGTAGTTTGCTAAAATTAGACATTCAAACTTTAATTCCAAAAGAATGTAACGTGGTAGAACAAAAGAGTAGATCGAGCATTGCCAACGGTAATGTTTTACAATTATGGCACGAAAGACTTTGCCATCAAAATGTAAAACATGTGAAGAATTTTTTTGAAAAATCTAAATATAAAATTTACGGATGAAAATTTCTTTTGTGAAGGTTGCGCTTATGGCACAAATCATAGATTGCCTTTTCACAAAAAGATCGATCGTGCCACTAAAACTCGCGAAATAATTTATACTGACGTTTGTGGTCCTATGGAAGTAGAGTCTCTCGGTAGAAAGTTATATTTTGTTTCTTTTAAAGACGATTTTTCAAGTTATAGAGAAATTCATTTTATTCAAGAAAAATCTGAAGTAATAGAAAAACTAAAATCATTTTGTATCGGGGTTGAGAATCAATTTGCAACAAATATTAAAGAAATTCATTTTGATGGTGGTAAAGAATACGATAATAAAGCTGTGATCTCTTTTTTAAATAGTAAAGGTATAAAATATTCGATTAATGTTCCATATACGCCCGAACAAAATTCAATTGCAGAGCGCGATAACCGAATCATTGTAGAGGCTGCTCGATCAATGTTATATTCAAATTCAAACTTACCTCTATTCTTATGGGCAGATGCAATGAATACTGCTGTACATGTAATTAATAGAACAGGCCCAACAAAACAAAATAATAAAACTCCTTATGAGTTATGGAATGGAAAAACAGCTACTGTTGATAGATTTAAAATATTTGGAACCATGTGTTATGTACATTTATCAAAAGAAAAGCGTAAGAAACTTGATAAAAAATCGATGAGAGGTTATCTGGTCGGATATCATGAGGATTGTAAAGGTTATCGTGTATATGTTCCAGAAGTGCGAGATGTCATTATAAGTAGAGATGTACTTTTTAAACCTGAAAGAGTATTAGCTGATTCAATTATTTTGAATTCTTTGAACAATAATAATAAAGAACTGAAGAAAATGAAATTATAACTCCTAAAATTAATGAACTTTTACTTAAAAATGAATCAAATGAGTTTGAAGAAAGAGAACCTTTACAATCTTCAAATAGCGATAACAATCAAACTGAACGACAATTGCGCGATAGAACAAAATTAAAACCTACAGAATATTATGGATGTCCGATCACGTTTATTGCTGAAAAGTTACCATCCAATTATAACGAAGCAATTACAAGTAAAGAAAAAGATAGTTGGCAAGCTGCAATGTAGGACGAAATAAACTCTTTGTATGAAAATAAGACATGGGTATTAGTGGAAAAGCCAAAAGATAAAAAGGTGATTAACAATCGTTGGGTTTTTGTGAAGAAGCTCAATCCAGATGGTACAGAACGTTATAAAGCGCGGTTGGTTATTAAAGGTTATTCGCAACAGAAAGATATAGATTATAAAGAAACTTTTAGTCCGGTTGTTCGCTTTGATACAATAAGATTGATACTTAGTATTTCTGCTCGTGAAAATTTACATATCGGTAAATTTGATATAAAAACGGCTTTTTTATACGGTGACTTAAAGGAAGATATATATATGAAACAACCTGAAGGTTTTGATGATGGAAGCTCACGCGTATATAAATTAATGAAAAGTTTATACGGCTTAAAACAAGCACCAAGATGCTGGACTGAGCACTTCACTAATTTTCTTGTAAATTTAGATTTTTGTCAAAGTACAGGTGACCCATGTTTATACATATATAACAATAATAATAATAAGATCTTGTTAGCAATTTATGTTGATGACGGACTTATTGCAGCTTCAAATAAAAGTTTGATTGATAAATTGTTGAATGATTTGAGTAAAAAATTTAAAATTACTAGTACTAAAGAAGTTACTAATTATCTTGGAATGGAAATTTGTAGATTGAATGATGGGTCTGTTTTCATTCATCAAAGTACTTATATTAACAAAATCTTAGAAAAGTTTAATATGTCAGAAGCTAATATTGTATCCACGCCAATTGATTGTAATCATGATGAATATTTATCAAAAACTATTGTAAGTAATGTACCTTATCGTGAAGCTGTCGGCAATTTGATGTTTTTGCAAATTGTAAGTCGTCCGGACATAAGTTTTGCTGTAAATGTTGTATCTAGAGTTTTAGACAAACCAAGTGTAGCTCATTGGTCAATTGTTAAACGAATTTTACGTTATCTAAAAGGTACGATTGATTTTGGATTACTATATTGTAAGGATGGCAACTTTAAAGCTTATAGCGATGCTGATTATGCTAGCGATACAGTTACACATAAATCAACTTCTGGCGTAGCTTGTATGTATGCAAATGCTGCAATTATTTGGCGAAGTAAGAAGCAACAATCTGTATCATTATCAACAACCGAGTCAGAATTTGTAAGTGCAGCATTAGCAACAACTGAAATAATGTGGTTAAAGAAGCTATTTAATGAATGCGATTGTAAGACTGATAAATATGATTTATATATAGATAATATGAGTGCATTAAAACTTATAAGTAATCCTGAATTCCATCAAAGGACAAAACATATTGATGTGAAATATAATTATGTACGTGATTGTTTTCAAAATGGAGAAATTGATGTACATTATGTTAAAAGTGATGAACAAGTTGCTGATATACTTACGAAAGCTTTGTCAAAACCAAAATTTGTTTATTTAAGATCTAAACTTGGACTTAAGAGAAAAAATGAATTTTTTTTAAATTAATGTGATTGCGAGAATGTAGAGTTTTAGGGAGGGTGTTGAGAATTTACTAGAAAACTCTACATTCAATTTTAAGTAAGTATACCTGTTATTGTAGAGTGAAAGTTTGTATTGTGCGGTGGGAGGTCTAGCTACCTGGGCGGGGCCTCAGCCCACACACATGCTTGTTTACTGTGAGAAGTCTACAAAAGTAATGTTCTGGTAGTTTTAAATAAAAGGAAAAATCTGGAAGCTTTTTTTCTATATAAACAGAGATGCACTCGACCAGTTAAGTTCAGTTTTAAATCTGCTTTTGTAATGTGTATTTCGTGTGTCCGTTTTATGTATACTTGCTACTAAACTGTTCTTAATATTTTCTAACATTTACATGAATCCATTAAATACGAGTAATTCTGAAAATGTGTCGACCAAGCCACATTTGGGTATACATGTATGCAACATAGCCTAATTATATTTCTTTTTACAGAATAATGAAAATAAAATAATCAAATATTATTTTTACAGGGTTAACTGGGATAATGGTTTTTAGTCAAACATTTTGTGTTTGTGTGTGTCTATGACACTGACTGTAGTTGTATTATAATGGGATTATAAACAACTGAACAGTTCAAACTGAGCAGTCTGTGGGGAATATCACATCACCAGCAAAAAAAAAAAGCTATTTTAGGTAGAACTGCCTTATATATGTAGCACTACTGTCACTATTATTCCCAAGGTAGACAGTTGCTGGATCACAATAATTGCTCTCTTTGCCAGACCAATAATATGTCTTTGTGCAAATTTGTCAGAGAAAATCTGCCACTGGAACCAAGCCTGATCTCCAAAAGCCCGAGCGACCACCCACTTCAGGACCTGCTCTAAAGCCTTCCACCGTCTTGCCCCGCCGCAGCTGCAGCCAAGCCCCCCCCCCTATGATGACCTCATCACAGTACAGACTTTCTTGCAAGCTACAACTTACAGAAAGTAGCTTCGACTTTCTGATCCATCCGTGAGTTCCTGGGCACTGCCTCTCCCCAAGATAAATTCCTCCTGGTGGAATCCTGCCGTGTTATCGGTCTGTTACAGACAAACACGGCAATCCCTTAAACGAGACGAGACCGCGAAATTGTGGCGTGCAACACAAAGGGTCTCGCCTCCGGGAAGTCTGAACTCCTGCCACAAAGCCAACAAACTTCTGTGTGAAACGCACCTGACCCCGCATCATCAATTCCGGCTACCCAACTACACGTGATACTGGGACAGCTGACGGGTTCGCGCAGGAGGTGGCATGGCCATTGGGGTGAAGGTGTCTATTCGCTACCACCCCGTTGCACTGCCACAGTGGCAGAACCACGAGCCAATCGCGATTGAGCTCCATTGAGCTCTCGGCAGTCTACTCGTGGTTTCCGCTTACAAGCTTCCACAACCGGAGCTTCTGTCTAGCGATCTGGAGGTCATCTCCAGTACACACAGGAGGGCAGTCCTGGTGGGTGACCTGAACTGTAAGCACGCCGATTGGGGGGAGCAGATTGGCGAACCGAAACAGGGACTGCTTACATAGGTACGCTGATACTGTTCAGGTAATGGTCATGGGCCCAACTGAGGCTACCTATCTGGAGACGCTGGCAGAGGACCTGTGACCCAACCGACAAGGCTACATTAAACAGAGCGTCCAGCAAGTTATGTCGTGACATGCTGGCATTCCGTAAGACGCAGCTGGGACCTGGCTGTAGCATAGATGGATGGCCCTGCCGAGGACCGTAACGTCTGGTGGATTCCCAGTGCTCTAACGAGTAAACGCAAACGCGCGCCGCTCCCTGCACTGGAAAAATCCGGTGGTCAACCCCTCCCCGCCACCCAAGAAATCAGAGTTCTTGGGTGACTGTTTCCAGCAACAGTTTGCGCCTAACCCATCCAAGAACTCGTCCTTCACTGAGCACACCAGCCATGAGGTAGACCACTTTCTTTGGGGGATATCATTGACAAGCCGGAGCCCATCTCGTCGAAGGAAATCACTGAGAAAATCGTCCATCTCAAGACCCGGACGGTATTACGAATACCGCACTCCAGTCCGGAGCATGGAACTCACTTCCCGATGGGCTGTTTAACGCTTACTCAGGCTGACCTACTTTCTGGCAAAATGGAAAACAGTCACAGTAATCGTGATATCCAAGCTGGGAAAGAATTCTTCTCGTGCAGAGAACCTCAGCCCGATCAGTTTCTTTTCTATGACGTCAAAGGTTTTCGAGCGATTGATCCAGCGTTAGATCCATGACCACCTAGAAAAACTGGACGGCTGCTCCCCTAACAGTTCGGCTTTCATAAGATGCACTCCTCCACTCAACTGTTGAGATCCGAGGAGAGCATAACTAAAGCTGGGTGCCAGGGACAGACAATGGCATTCTTTCTAGACATAGAGAAAGCCTTCTTCGACTGCCGTGTGGCACGAAGATGTCCTGTACACTCACAAAAGTCCTTCTCGTATCTTCTGAATGGGAGTAGAGTACGTTCTCTCTTTGGAGTGGCATATTACCGTTTGTGTCCATCAGGGCAGTGTCCTTGGGTCTCTCCTGTTCTCGGTCTTCGTCAATGACACGCCACAGATGGCTGGAATAAGGCTGTCCCTGTTTACCGACAACACCGCGGCTTTTGCTACGGAGACTAACGCAAACTTTGCGGCCAACAAGCTGCGCCAACTCGACGCGTATGTCAGGTGGGCTGAGAACTGGAGAGTTGCTATTAACGCTACTAAGAGCGAAGTGGTAATATTCTCGCGACATCGCAAGCGCAAGTGGCCTTGGCCGCTTACCATAGGCCAAGTGTAAGTGCTCTGGAGAACCCAAGTCGAGTGCTCTCGACTCATCTGGAGAACCCATGCACAGAAAATCAGACAACGCGCCTTGGTGCAACTCAGTAGAGCCTGGCCAGTCCTTTCAAGTTCGGCAATTACCCTCCCCCCCTGGCTAGGTAAGCTCATCGTCAACACATACATGATGCCTTTTTTTACCTACACCTGTTCCATATGGGGTTATCTTGCATGCTGTCATAGATCAGGACTCCAGAGCGATCTCGACCGGGGACTTAAGCTTGTATGTAAAGTCCCCTAGGTTCTCTTCTCGAGCGTTGAGAAGAAGCCTAGATGTCCACTCCGTGGATGACACCTTGAGACACCTGATGCATAGAGTCTGTGGTCGGGCTGCTCATGTGATCCACAATCCCCTAATCTCCGGACTCAATAAATACACTCCAAGGCTAGGAGTCTTGGAAGCGACCCCGTTTATTAGGCCTGGTGGAATAATCCACTAATCGAGGGTCACTTCACACCCTCCCACAATTAGAAATTAAAATAATACATCTCAAACTGACCCAGTAGCAGAAGTCCACTTGGAGACTCGAGACACTGCACAACTCACGTCTTGCACCTCGTGCGATTTGTGCAACCCCTTGTCATTAACTGCTCTTAGGCCCTTCGTCCACGGAAACAACCGAACTGCAATGCAACTGGAAAAAAACACTGCATTCTAGTAGTATGATAGGTGGTTTCACGTATGTATATCTAACATCTTCCACTGGCGCGACTGCAACGTGCTCTGATTCAAACTCTATTACGACTGACTCCTTTGCAACTGGCTTGGCCAGTCAGAAAGCAACTTTGATGCAACAAAAACGTGAATTGAGCTCTTTTTTCGTTGTATTTTCATTTTTTATTTTGCCGTTTTTTTTAAGTTGTGTTTGTACTGTTTAAATTCATTTGTGCTTATAAAAAAATTTTGAAATTGGATTCAAAAAAGGCCTATGTAATGTCTGATCAAGAGTTTTGCATTAAACTTGTTGAGGCAGTGGAGAAATATTCACGTTTGTTCAATTATAAATTACCAGATTATTCCAATAAGCATGTGACAGACAAAGCATGGGAAAATGTTGCAAAAGAAGTTAATAACGAAGATGGTAAGTTGATAACCGTGTTATTTTAAAAAAGGGACCAAGAGGTACTCATTCTTTTCTCATCTGTTTGAAGTTCTTTAGCTGCTATAAATGCTGATCTGCCAATATTTTTACTAATGAAAAGATGGACTCAAAATTTACGTTTTTTTTATTTTTATCGCCTACACCAATACGCGATTACAACAGCATCCTCCTCACTCGACATTGTCATACAAACTGAAATAGTTGAGTCATAAATGAGTTGCGCTAGTGGACGAATAATCCCATTACAATCAGTTTGCGACAGCTGTCAGAGAGTTGAATCATAATCATATTGCAGTTGCGTTGGAGCAGTGGACGAGGGGCCTGCTGCTTGGAACGCAACTGTACCTATTTAATGAAAAGAAGATTTCATCACTTATGGGCCTTTATAGTTGATTAAAAAAAAAAGAATTATTAATTCTGTCCCTTTTGTTTAACAAAATCTTTTCTGTGTGCTTTTTTACAAAACAAAA
The DNA here is from genome assembly GCA_034769895.1 of Magicicada septendecula. Lineage (NCBI taxonomy): Eukaryota > Metazoa > Arthropoda > Insecta > Hemiptera > Cicadidae > Magicicada > Magicicada septendecula. Next base: position 116,214,327 of record CM068375.1, on the reverse strand, counting down.
ATCTGATTTTTTATATTTCTGTGGGTATTATGGACCTAAATTAGCTACAGTTATTAAAAATGTGTCATTTTACAATGCTTTATTACTTCAAAGAATAGAGTCTTTTTGCAATGCACAATAAGAACAACAAATTTTTAAATTTGTGACTCATTGGAACTAGGATTCACATCGAAGAATTACTTATACATCAAACTTGAAGTTCTATAACTGATAAGATGCCTATCACCTTGATGAATTGGTTTCAATACTTCTTGTAACTAACCAATACTACCACTCATTTCCAATAATTTGTTTTGAATTCTCTTATAATTTATTATTGCTTTGGAACCTGGTAAGTTTTAGTAGGGCTACCAACAAGTAATGACCAGTTATTTTTCCCAAATACTGGGAAATACTGGGAAAACCAAATACTTGGTTTTATATAGTCTTATAAAATTTGGCAACAGTCACACTATTCTATCAGTTGATGATTCATTCATATTTCAATTGGTTAGTGGATCCCATATAGTTATATGAACTGTTACAATTAAGAAAAATTGTATACTATCACTTACCTTACATATGTACACCTGACAAATCATATGGTCATAAGGTTTCAATTCTTTGAGATTTTTTGTAATAAATATGCCTTTCCCTCGGCAGCCAAGATCTGGTTTTAAAATGAAAGTTTTATTACGGTTGGCTCTGGAGTATGCTAGAGCTTCACCTAAACTGACAAAATACCTCCAACTAATCTCATGTCATTTATTATACATATATTATACATGTCACTCTAAATAATCAAGATTTTTTACAGCTGAAATAAATTAGCAGCTGTGCACAATGGTATGTTTTCATTGTATTATTAAATGAATAATTATTCTCATTTTGTTTAAATGAAACTTGGTTTTACCATAGTTCAGTATGCACCAAAACAAACAGTATAGAAATTCATACATCTATGACACACATGTGCACTGTTTGATCACTTCAGTGATTATAACCATTAAAATGTATCATTGTTTATTCTAGTTTAAGCTTTTAGAGTTTAAAATGGTCCTAAAAGAGAGCGCAAAGTTTTTATTGTTGAACATTATTTTCACTCGTACTAAATTGAAAGCTCAAATGGGCAAGTTTGCTACACATGGCAAGTGAATTTTGTGAACAGTTTTGTAAATCAGTAACATTGTTATCTTTACACCCATATTTACTGAACAAAGCATTTGACATAATAGAATGGCTGCATTGCCTATCCATTTATTCAACTAACAAATGTGAATTTTAGAGCAAGTGTGACAGTCTTCAGAGAACATATTTGAAATTAAGTATTATTTTAACTTTGCACTGAGCTTAATATCTTCAATAAGAATGTTCATGCAAACTGGTGTTTTGGTTTTAAGAGACTAACTGGACAACATCTGAGAAATACAAACAAGGAAGAAAGAATCATGTGGTTTGATGATAGCAATTTTGTACAATGATCCACAGTTTATGTCAAATGTACCATTTTCTGTTAAAAACTGTACTCATCCGAACATATTTATTAATTTACCAGTCTTTTTGTTTTTTTTTAATGGCCACACATCATTGTGGAGAAACCCCTCCACATTTCAGCATGTGATGTCTGCAAACGGTCTTATTTTGTTGAGAATAACCGTCAAAATTACGTTATTGTAAACCAATAGGGAAAAAATTACTGCACTGTTTCTGAAGGATCTGAAAAGATTTTTCCATGCAAGATACCTGCCTCTTTATACATAAATGGTTCTAGCAGGATGGTATTATTTGCCACAAAGTGAGGAACTCGCTTCATTTGCTTTAAGCCATTTTAGGAACCATGAAAATTCCTGTAAAACAGACTTTCCATATCCTTTCCATTCACCAGAACTTGACTGTTAAAATTTGAGTATACAAAAAAAAGTCATTTTCGGGTGAGGCCATCAGCAACCATGAATTATATGAAATGTGCAAGAGAAATGAATCAACCTCTCTTCACGACCATGTTTGAGAACACATGTGAGAATTATGGGTACTACCTATAACAGAAAGCATATCAAAGATGTTTTGTTTCTTAGACAACATGAGAACTGACTTTCATGTGAGAATTATGGGTACTACCTATAACAGAAAGCATATCAAAGATGTTCTGTTTCTTACACAACATGAGAACTGACTTTCATGTATTGTATTAGTGTTTGTAGTCACAGCTTCATTATTAAATATGATTTCCGTACTGTTTGTTTTGGCATGTACTATACTTGTAATTAATTTTATCTGCTTTAGAAAGATTATGATGAGCTACTAAGTCTACAATTTGTGTCTATAAAAATAATTATAGTTATACTTAACTTCAACTAAACATAAATATTTTAAAATGAAATTAATCATTTTGATTTATTTTTCTATTTTGTTAATTAATTCTGGTAGCAAAAATGGCCAGCAAGAATGGTCCATCTTGTTTGAAATGTGAATCCTCCTCCACTGGGAAATGTCAGTAAGGATCATGTGCTAAGCAATAGTGACAGTTTCTTTATGCTGTCACTGTGTGGAGAGGGGATGTGCAATTTCCGTTTTTCTAATTAGAGAATCCATCACATAATAGTGTGTATTTTATGTGTTGATTAGTTGTTTACACACATTACAATGATAATATTTGCATCACCAAAATATTATATCTGCTCTTACCATTATTATCAAGTTATTTTGCAGATACTTTATTTATTAATTAGTCTTATTTATTACGGTATTATCATGGTACAATGCTATACAATATTGGACTTTTTTTTGGTTTTAAAATTAGTCAACTTTTGGATTTTTTTCTCTGTGCACCACTCAGATCACACCATGCATCAATCAGATTGCTCTGTTAGTAAGATGATGTTACTGTTTTGAGTCCACGTTGCCACAATTAGTATCAACCACAGCTTATTGCCTTCAATTAAAAATGACCTATTTATGTGCAGGAACATGTCAACAATGTATTTTTTTAATAACTAGATTGATGGGAGAAAAAAATAATTACCACTGAAACAGCTGCTTTGACGCTGATAGGTAACACTTTAAATGAGAGAGCTATACTGTATTTAAACGTGAATAGCATTAGGAGGTAATAACTTGCATTAATTATGCAATATTACATTTGCAGTGGAACATCCTACAAAGTTTTCCTACAAAATATATACAGAAGGGGCCTGGAAATGATATTTCCATCGATATACGTCCATCGTCTTTGAACAAACAATAGTAATAGCTGACTTTATTGTCACTCATAATATTATCATCATAAATTTCAGTGAGTTGTTATTGTTGCAGTGTTCATTTATGCAAGCAACAAATGTATTGCAGCACAAACTTCATAACTGATGGGACTATTTACTTCAGCATTTATTAAAAATCACTCATATTCAGCATAACACAATAACATGACCAAAACATAATGCACTGCAAACGACTCACACTACACTACAGAGAATGCACATCATCACTCTTCTATCTCAACATAAGTAATAATGAAATTACCTTATTTTATAGACATCCATTGAACATTAAAAAATACCTGTCTGAGAACAGGGAACTAGCTCAGTATTTATTATATATCCTTGTTATGTACACTAGTAGTACATGTATGAATAATTGCATTATTACTTCCAGAGGGGAAACAATATATTGGTTTGCTGAGGTATCAATTACTTAATGTATGTTTTACTGGTAATGTTCACACATGACAATATAATTATTTTTAACTGATTACATGTATATAACTGATTTCATGTAACATACGTAAACAAAGAGCTGACAACTTAATGATAATATAAAACAACCTAAACAGCATTAGTTTTTTTTACTTCCATGTTCCTTAAGAAAATGCCATGGTGATGGAAAAAAAAATCATGTTCGAGAGTATTGCAGATTCTGATTGTACTACACTCAAAACATGAAAAAAAGTCGTTTTTCGAAAAGTGTCTGTGTGTGTGTCTGTCTGTAGATTTTTTTCTATGGCAAACGATAACAGCCGCAAATTCAAACAGAATCAAATAATTTTTTGCATACAGCCCTGATTTGTAGAGTACTCACAACCTATTGTTTTTGGTGAAGATCGGTTGAGGAAAAGGGCTAGTTTACATGCAACGGTTTTATTTTATCAAGGGTAATTTTTTTTTTTTGCAAACGATAACAGCCGCAAATTCGAACAGAATTAAATAATGTTTCGCATACAGCCCTGAATTGTAGAGTTCTCAAGACCTATTGATTTTAGTGAAGATCGGTTAAGGGAAAGGGGTAGTTTACCTGCAACGTTTTATGTTTTAACAACAGTAAAGTACTTGAAAATTCATTGAAAGTGTCTGTGTGTGTGTCTGTCTGTAGATTTTTTTCTATGGCAAACGATAACAGCCGCAAATTCAAACAGAATCAAATAATTTTTTGCATACAGCCCTGATTTGTAGAGTTCTCAAGACCTATTGTTTTTGGTGATGATCGGTTAAGGGGAAGGGGTAGTTTACCTGCAACGTTTTTTTATCAAGGGTAATTTTCTATGGCAAATGATAACAGCCGCAAATTCTAACAGAATTAAATAATTTTTTGCATACGTCCCTGAATTGTAGAGATCTCAAGGAATTTCGATTTTGGTAAAGATCGGTTAAGGGGAAGGGGTAGTTTACCTGCAACCTTTTATGTTTTAACAACAGTAAAGTACTTGAAAATTCATTTAAACTTTTTGAAACAATGGTAATTGTTAAAAATAAAATAATTTTGTTGCCAGGCAATAAAATTATAATTTTTTCATTTTAATGTAAATTATGTATGAGTTAATATACATGTATAAAATAATATATCGTTCGTGGCAGGCAAGCATATCTCAGTTATGTAATGTTTACGTTTCCATTTTATTATTATGACTACCGCAATAAAAAGGCAGGGAAGACACACACACACACACACACACAAAATTCGCGTTATTTCTGGCCTCACTCATGTTTATTTTCTTACATTTGCACGCTTTTTAAATGGTAAGTGCCGAAACCCATACCAACATAACGCGTGCAAGCCGAAAAAGTGTCCAGCGTGGATTGCGATTTGCTTCCTGTGGATCGGTGGGCAGTGTAACTGCACGTGTTTACAGAGGAACGATTCATAGACAGACTTTTCGTCTTTAGGGAATGAACCCTCTGCAAGATGCTGAGGGTCCATGAGTGACTTCGGAGCGCTCCTTCCTTTTCGCGTGTTTGTTCTGTGAAACATACACTGTAGATTCGCAGCTTGATAGGAACGCTGCAACTAGGAACACTGTAGCAACGCTCAATAGGAAATGTTGAAAATTTTTGTCCACGGTGTGCCCTCATACACACTAAACCTGCTCTGATGTTTTAATTACGGACATCATAATATTAAAACTTTGGAAACTTGAGCACTACTTAATGGAGATCAAACATTAACTTATACAAGCCATTAATTTTATACAATTTTTTATATATATTGTACAACGTTATTGGCAACAAAGAAGTAGTTTTTGTTAAAATTCCTTCCCGGGATGTTTGGCCATAGTCCAATGTTTTCTACAAAACCAGACGTTTCGGCAATGCCATCGACTTCCATCATCAGTGAAAATCGAGTGCGATAACATGAGGTGGTATACGTTAGTGACCACAGTACTGTGGTTAAGGCTGAAGCAGTAAGTAGAAAGAAGTAGTTTCTATAGTAATATTTCATTTCAAAAATGATTTTAAATATAAATCTTAGAACATGGAAGTCATGTATGGTTCTCCATACTGATATTTTAACTACAGTTCAACAAATGCTTGGTTATTTGAAGTAGTTAACAACTACAGCAGTTTACTTAAAATTACAGTTAATATAATTACATCAGTACCTCGCAGTTGTAAACAGTTTGCACTTACTAAACCAAGGTCGCCTTTCATTCACATATACTGGATTACAGGCATGTCCCCATCTAAGTCAATACAAAACTTTCTAGAATCTAATTTAATGATTTAGTTTTCAAGGACTCTTGTATCAGCAAATGTTAGAAATATTTCTGCTGGGAAGTTATAAAAGCCTTAATCTTATCTTTAACATACTGTAAATACTGTTACGACAGTCCAACTGATCGTCATATGGTACAGTGGAAAACAAAATTACAGACACCAATCAAGTTACTAATCAGCAGCTGTAATTAATCACAAATACAGTTTATAATCAAGTTGTATAATAATCCGAGCAAAATTTGTCCACACGCAATAATAATGTCAACTAATAGAGTCCCGCACAATTATAACACAATAACACTTCACCACAATACTTCAAACCTCACTTGAATAAATCGTTACTTTAACTGACTTCTAACTGGCAGTTACTGTTGTTTAAATAGATAGCACATGTGTTCCAGAATAATCCACAATACATGTCCACACTACTCGAAAACACTAAAGCGTAATTGACTGCAGCCTTGAACACAGTGTGTCAGGAACGGTGAAGTCTGGAACAGCCTCGATTGTTGACACAATTAAGTGTCATGTAATTGTCTTTCTTCTCAAAGTACCAATATGTACGCACACAAACATTACAGCTGGGCTCTGCTGGGATAGCCGAGAAACATGTAGAACATTCTGTAATGGCGTAACACTGCCCCCTCCTTAAGCCTGTTCGTCCCAAACTGCCAAACCATCTCTAAGTAATACTTGGCCAGGATCTACATAGCTGGTCTACTTGCAAAAGATAATTCTCTGGCTCTTCAAATTCAGTCTTGTATGATCCTAGCATCAAGTTCCCAAGAATATGAGTCTTCTGCTCAACCGCTAGTTTTGCTGGAAACACTCTTCCTGTGTTATGTACTGATGATCTATATTCCAATAGCTGGCCCAAGTCTGATTGGTTCTCATCAACAACGTCTTGCATAACTTCATCTTCAGGAATGTTTCCCCCGGCCACTTCTGTTAACTCAGGAACAAGCAAGAGTCTTTTCTCGACGGCCATAGTTGTTTTTCCATTCATTTCTTTTGTCGTGTTGCACATTCGTTCTTTCTTCTTCTCTGTTCATTCTTCTTCCATTTCCACTTGCATTTCCTCTTGATCACACCTGTTGACTTCTTTTTCACACCACGCCACTTGCTTGACGAATGGTTGGTGGACACTGCCATTTTAGCCATCCAAAGCTTTATCTTCTCTTGGCCAACCCTCAGGACATTCTCTCTTAAGTCCACAACAAATCCATAGGAATTCATAATGTCCGTGCCAATAATCACTACATTGACAATGTCTGCAACAAGCATTTGGTGGCTAAACTTGAGAAGATCTAGGCGTATACGTACGTCTATCTTTCCTAACACTTTGATGGGGCTTCCAGTCTCAGTCTGTATTGTACACAATCTAATTTGAGGCTGTCGGTTCCTGATTAAGTCAGGGCACACAATGGACACTGTTGCGCCCATGTCAACTGTAAATGATTTTGGTTTACTTCCTGCAAATCCATAAACGATCAAGTTTTTACTGGTCCTATGTAGCGTGGAAACTGTGTGCTGTTTTGGAGCTTTATTTCTCCAACTGGTGTAATCACTCCCTTCTCTCGGTATTTTATTCTTCCAACAGTCTACCTGTAGATGACCACGTTTCCCACAGTTGTAACACTTCGGTCTTCTATCTTTATCCTTTGGTTCGAAAGATCATTGTGGCGTTGCTGACTTCTTAAATTGTTGTTCTTGAATTGTCTCTTTATTCCGTCTGTTATGACGATATTGTGATATTAGATCCGTTTGGCTACAACATGATGGCATACTTTGATTAATGTATCCACAATTATAATACAATAACACTTCGCCACAATACTTCAAACATCACTTGAATAAAACGTCACTTAAACTGACTCCTAAGCGCAGTTATCAACATTAATTTCCTTACATGAAAAAAATAAAATGAAAATAAACACAGAAAATCTATTGGTAGAATATGATTTGAGATTGAAATTAGTTTTTTAATACTAATACGAGGGCTGTCCAGAAAGTAACTTACGTTTCAGTGTGGGCGGCAATCCCGCGAGCTGTGAAGTGCGCTCAGTAATACGATTTCTCCAAGCAGAAAACTGCAGACCGGTGGACATTCATCGGCGACTGTGTGAGGTGTATGGGAAGAATGTAATGAGTGAGGGAGGAGTAAGGCAGTGGTGTGTTCTGTTTAAAAATGGCCGCTCCAATGTGCACGATGATGAGCGGAGTGGCCGGCCGAATGTTCTTACTGAAAAATTGGTGGAGAAAATCAATAAAAAAATCCGTGAAAATCGCCACTTTATGATTACTGAGTTTCTTCAAATTTCACGTAGTTTGCTTCATGAAGTTGTCACGATAAAGCTTGATTACCATAAGTTTTGTGCGTGATGGGTCCCGAAAATGCTTACAGAAATGCACAAAAACCAGCGGATGGCATCAGCATTGTCATTTCTTAATGCCTACGACAAGGATGGTGATTCTCTACTGGACCGTATTGTAACGGGGGATGAAACCTGGGTTAGGTACGTTAATTGTGAAACAAAAAATCAATCTATGGAATGGGGCCATACTCGCTCGCCCAAAAACCGAGGAAGTGTGTGCAGACCTTGTCAGCAAGGAAAATGATGGTGACAGTTTTTTGGGACAGAAAAGGGGGTTCTCCTGGTAGAATTTATGGATCGGGGTACCACAATCAACTCCGAGGTTTACTGTGAAACCTTAAAAAAGCTGCAGAGAGCAATCCAAAACAAGCGACGCAGTAAGTTGAACTCCGGGGTATTGATCTTCCACGACAATGCCCGACCGCATACAGCATCACGAACGCAAGAACTTCTGGGAAAGTTTGGATGGGAGCTTTTCAATCAACCCCCATACAGCCCTGATCTGGCACCGAGCGATTATCACCTGTTCATGCGTATGAAAAAGTGGCTGGCAACACAGCGCTTTGAAGACGACGAAGAGCTGAAGGCAGGCGTTAATGAATGGCTGAAATCACAGGCAGCAGATTTTTATGATAGGGGGTTTAACTTGAATGGCGACTATGTGGAAAAATAGTCTAAGAATGTAGTTTTCAACTGTGTAAATAAAAAATGTTTCTTTCATTATTTTATTTATTTATTCTAAAACGTAAGTTACTTTCTGGACAGCCCTCGTACTTATAGTTTTATATATTGTTAAAATTTAAATAGTCCGATACATCCAATTGGCATTTTGTGTCATTTTAAATAGAAGAATTATGCATGAAAAATATTTTCAGAATCCAATGATCACTCAAGCTTTTTAAACATATTTCAATAACAAGCTGTAGCGGGTCATTTTTGGGTGTTTTTATTTTTAACCGTTTGGGGCATTATTATATTGTTACTTATTTCGTTTTCGGGCGGACTGGTATAATAAATTTGAAAAAACTGTAATTGTATTGTGCAACGTTATTTAACAAGCAACAGCACGAGGTTGAGAAACAGAGTTTGGAACAAAAGCGACACGCAATTTCAGTGGTGTAACGGCAGAAGAATTTACCTCCACCAAAATTCTAAGAACTCTGTGCATGTGTTTTGACGCCCGTATGCAACTCAGCCGGGCGGGGATCGGCACTGACGCCGTGAGTGACAACGCAGTTGAGACCAACATGGCGCTGGGACGAGAAGTTATTAGTTCTAAGTGACCGGCTACCGGAAAACAGCGTCAAACTCCGCCTACTGTGAGCGACATCAGCAGAGCAGATGCCAATATCAGCCTCTGGACACACACACATGCCAGTTATAATCCATGCATAAAATGGTTACACGACAGCAGAGGAACAAGGAGCGACGACGAAAACATCGTGGCATTGAAGAGCAACTTCCATGCAGGAACAGGTAGATGTACCTGTTACGTTCACAACCACACAGTCGACATTAAGCAGAGACACCATATAGTCAGCTAGAGCCGCACCCAGTTAGAGACGCTTACAACTCTGTCGGCGTCCCGGTCGGTGTTGTTTTATACGATGTGATGTGAAACAACAATATCGTTAATACCGACCGGGACTCGTGAAATCAACGACGTAATAAACTAGTGTAGCGAAAGTGCGAAACGCCAAAAGTGAAATCGGACATTAAAACACGTGTTCGGTCGGCATCAGGACAGTTAGTGAATGTAACGAAACAGGAATGTATAAAGGCTAACTATTTTCTATATTGACTATAATATTTAAAAGGGGTTTAATTGGTGTGATAGAGTGTGTGTGCAAAGCTGGGCTGCTTTCTTTTGTAATACATAGTATGTAAGGTAAGGTCGATGTAACCAGTAATTAATGTGTTACCGTATTCTTTTGTGTTGTGTATAAGGAATTTACGTCTTTATGAGAGTAAGTAAAGTGTTCATTTAATAACCATGTGTTAGTTTAAGTTATTTCGTCATTGCCATTTCCTCATTTCTGTGTTAAAAATTCGTCTAACGTTCCGGAATCTTTCTGAGTTATTAATTGGGTGGGTCAGATTGCTAAATTGTCCGTTTTATTTAGGGTGGAGTGTAAAGGTTTTCGATATTTTATCCTATAAAAAATAATCGTGGCGACCTTGGTCTTCTGGTAAAATTTCAATAACAGGTAAGTGTTGTAATTGCGTGCAGGTAAGTCCTGGTAGTGATTTTATTTATTTTATATATTTCGGCCTCTTTTTTATTGTTACAAATGTCGACGCGCTGCCAGGATTTTCGTTTAATTATAATTTTATACGAGATAGACCTATTTTAATACACAGAAAATAGGATGTGGTAATGACGAATGTATAAAAATTGTATTGCACATATTCACAGTAGTGATTAGGCGTTTTGAGTATAGAAAAATAGTAGTTTTATATATGAGTGTTATACAAACGAACTTTAAAAAATGTCTATAATACAAAGTAACGATAGTGATTTTGCATGGGATGAGTGGGAGAATGAATTTCGAGGTGTTGTGGGTGAGATGACAGAGGAGGAAAGGGGTAATTTAGACTATAGGTTAACACGAATGGAAGAACAAGAGGAAGGAATATTTGCGGAAATCAATAAACATAGTGAGAGGACCAATGTTAAAGTTAAGATAACTGAAGTAACAGTAGTAGAAAATAAGACAGAAAATAGGCCTAATGACAACGATAGTGTAGGGGTGGTCGAAAAAGAGTATTCATGGGATGATGTGATGAATTTTTTAATAGAAATGGACAAAAAATGGGATAAACGTTTAGAAAAGTGGGATAAACGAGATGAGAAGCGGGAGGAGAATAGAGGTCAGTTAAAAGAGAATACAGAAGATGAGTTAACACAGGTAAGTGGTAATAATGTCTCTGATAATAGCGAAGAAATAATTAACAAGGTAAGTTACAGTTGTAAAACTGAATTAATAAATAATAGTGATAAAATAGTTGAAAACGAGCTATTTAAGAATGATGTGGTGAAAACAAATAGTGATGATGAAGTTTGTGGTGAAGTAGAACTTAATAACAACATGTTAGCGAGTGTTGATGAAATTGAGAGAGAGTGTGATGAAAGGTTAGGGTGTCAAAGGGCAAATTTTCCCCGTGATGTAAGTGGAGTAAGGACTCCGCTAGTAGTGAATTTTGAGGACAGAGTTTCCTCCGTTAATTATGTGGAAGACAAGGTGTCTTCAAGCAGTCCCCTAAATTTTTGTAAACCTGGAAAAGCCAGGAAGTGGTATAGTAGGTTTGTTGTGCCCTTTGCATGGAGTGAAGTAGGTCAGTGGTGTTGTGACAGGTATTGTGATGAAAGTGATTATGAGAGAGAGAAAGAGTTAGAGTGGTTCAAGGTAAATAGAGGTTATGCAGAGCTGATAGAGAAGATGAAGATTAAGAGAATTATGATAAATAATGTAGACATACCTGGTGTAGTAGTAGACAATGATTATATTGATGATAAATGTGTACCTGTAGGAAGAGTTAGTGTACTTGTAGTGGAGGAATATGATGAGAAAATAAATTACCTGGGTGTAACAACAAATATTCACGGAGGCTGGATAAAAACGAATAATAGTGACAAGTCTTATGAAATAATAAAAGGGAAAATGAATGACATAGAGGTAATGGTTTATGATAAAAATAATTATAATAAATTGGATGTAAATAAAAACCATTTAGTCTATAAATATGTAAGATACCTTTTTGACGATGGAGGGTAGACTGTAAAACAATAAAAGACAATTAAACATTATGTTTTATGGTTGTTCGACATGGTAGATTTGGACAGAAGTGTGGAAAAAATGGAATATAATTAACAAGAGTTGTAGATAAAATATAGTGAATTTATATGTGTGTATGTAAGATGATTGTTGTGATAATAATATTGAAATACTTGCAATTTAAATAAATAACCCAAATTAATTTTGAAAACAAGTAATCAGAGAATTATATTTGTTTGGATGGTAATGAATTCTATATTGTTAATAATTAATTTAATTAAAATAATTTGATATATTTTAAATATTTTAATTGATTATGTAAATGTTGTATAATTAATTTTTTTTTGTAAACTCAGTCGTTTTACGAGATGGAAATTTGGTAATGAATGATTAATTATTTAATTGAAGCTAATAAATTTTGTGAAATGTTTCAGAGAGGATGGTGATTATGTTTTGTGTGTATAGAGGAATTGTAAGTAGAAAAATTTTATAATCATGTATAATAAAAAATGTTTACAGGTGTGATTGAGGTGTTAATGCAATAGTGAAATTTTAATGCAATCATTGTGTTGAATAAATATGATAATTAAAAAATTTTTTATAATAAATGAAAAATGATATATAATGATTATTAAATAATAAATTTTGAAAATTTCAAGAAAGTTAAACGGTAAAAGGTTATGAATGGGTTAAATGAGTGTTGATATAAATATTATATGATAATGTATACAAAAATTCTAATTAGTTTTCAATTGTAATTAGATTATGTGGCTATTGTGGGGGTGGCCTGTGCTCTCACAAGTAGCGAAATGGGTTGGGGGTAGCAGTGAGTGTTACCTCCATCGGAGGCCGAGCTGGCGATAAATGTGCGGCACACCTTATACGTGTAAAATAAAAATTTTACACACCATATTAAATGACCGTGTCGCACATAATGGTATTGATAAAACAGGCAGTGAAATTAGAGTTAGATTTCCTCGACTTTTCGGGCGGTTACTGCCTTACCAGCACTAACCGTGGTTTTGGCTAGCGGCCAGCTAGGGTCATACCAAGTCCCTTGACCATAGCTGACTTGAAATTGGTATATATTTGAAATTCAATGGGGGGTGAAATTAGAGGAAATCTCCGGAACTAGGGAACAGCGGCTGCCACTCTGTTCGAGTAGGAACAGCAGAGCCAGGTGGCAGATCCGTTTTTAAGGGTGCATGATTTTATAACAAGAACATGATGATGTTCACAAATTTTAAACTTAACAGCGGAAGCAGAGACACGGAGAGGTAAAACCCTGCTCCAAAATGTACAGTCTCTGTGGAAGCGAAAGGGCGAGACAGTCCTCCATAATCTGAAATAGTGTGTGTGGCTGGGAGGTGACGTAAAGGAGTCACGAATTTAAAATTTTATGACAAAAGTTTTTGCTTATTCAAAGTTGAATTCAATCAAAAATGCTTGTGCTCTGTCCACATAATTATATGCTCAGACTCGTAATATAAGATTCATACTATAATTTTCAAGGTATCATTTTGTTGTTGTGTGTTAGATATAGTTGTTGACAAAATGTATTTTTATTATGTGTATTTTTTTTCTCGAAGCCAATAATTAGCCGCCTGGCAGGCAAGCAACATAATAGGAGTACGTGTTGATAATGTATTACATGTAATTGTCCAATTTTGAATGGTATTCATGGTGTTTTTATTATGTTAGGATATCAGCTGATCAGCAATACCATGTCACTGGTATAGTGGTTTGTAAATGTTACAAGTAATTAATGTTTAGTGTACTACAGATATTTTGAAGTAAAGATAAAAGGAATATGAGAAATGAAATAATAATAATTTATGCAAATTAATAAAAGATAATTCATGGGTGATAAATGTTTTATGGGACATGCAGACCTGTCCAAGTTGAATGAAAAGTTGAATTTGAAATGATGGAGATGAATATAATGTAATGTTGTTTTTGAGTTGATGTGATATAACAGAATTTTGTGAAATATAGATGTTGACACAGTGGTAATGGAGACTTGATGTAGAGTTTTGAATGATATATATTTATGTTTATAATTAATGAGGTTATTTTGTGTATTTGTAGTAATGTAATGAGATTGAGATTTTTGGGGATGGCAATTTTGTATTAGGGGGTAGTGTAGTTGGGGAGTCCGCAACAAGGGTTGGGACGGGAATTGGAATAGATTTAGGTGAGTAGGGGTCGACTTAGGTAAAATCCGGGGGCCAAATAAGGGAAATGAGTTTTTTGGGGGCGGGGAAACACGTATCCTATGTACAAAGGGTTGGAGAATATTTTATATGTAGAGAAGGTAGCGATTTGTGTTAAATGGTAAGTTGGGGTTTAGAGTGTCCTGATTAGTAGATATTTTGATAGAGATGGGTGTCATGATAATTGAGTTGATTAATATTAGAGTCAGAGGGAGAAAGTTTATATATGTATAGAGATCTAATACAGAAAAATGAGAATAAATAATTTATATCACCCATGGTAAAGTGTAGCGAGATTGTTATATGAAGAGTAGGATTGTTAAACTGTTAACTAAAGAGAGGAATTTATAATCAAGATTATACCATTGTTTATTTTTTTTAACCAGTGACAGAATTTTGATAAAATTCGAAAATAATGTAAAGTCAAGAATTGTTTGTTTTAAATAATTTAAATGTCAACTTGATTATTATATTAATGTTTTGTAATTTTAAATATTTTGTTTATTATGTTTTGTATTTCAAGGTAGGATATTGAAAATGTTCAAGGTGTTTTCAGAAATCATACATAACATATGTAGGTCAAGGGTTTTGGACTTGACCTAGTTATGATCAGCTGATGAGTTCATACACCTACTAAGCTTGTGTATAGCAGGAAGCCAATTGTGATTTGTTTGTTTAATTAATTCAAACCAATATGTGAATAGTTTTAATAAATATTTAATAAATAAATTTAATAAAAAAATTTAATGAATAAATTTAAATTTTTTTTGAATTTTAAAATTTTTGGAAATTTTAAATTTTTTTTTGAAGAAAAAAAAAAAAAAAAACTAGATTTTTCGCCTGCCAGCGAATGACTATTTTAGATAATGAGTTTTTATTATGTGTGTATTAACCATGTTGCTTTTATTGTATTGCATTATATTGGTAGACTATAAGGGATTCTCATGCTAGAGTAAGGATGTATTTGTATTATTAGAAATGTTTAGGTTAAGTCATTGAAACAAAAATTAGAAAAAAGAGGAAGAGAATTTTTTGATAAACGATTATTTTTTGAATTTTGAATTTTTTAAATTTTTGAAAAATTTTAAAAGAAAGTTTTATTCTTATGTGTTATGGTAATATGTAATGTTAGAGTGTGTGAGCCCAGTATTTGCCAAAGGCAGCCCAGCTTGCAAAAAGGGGATCCATATCGGCGGAGGAGCTGGAATGATTTTAGCCAGGGATTGAGTATTTTTGGGGGTAGTATGTTGAAGGGCGAGGTGGGCTATGGTGCGAGTCTGATCGATTTCTCGGTGTTGGGATCTCTTACGGAGAAGTCCAGTGATCTCGTTCAGATGAGTCCATGGTCGCTGAGCCAGGGGGGTCGTGTACCCATGAGAGTAAGAACCAGGGGGTTGTTGGCACCAGTTCCTCACCGGTCCTCTTCGGGTTTATTGATGAGATTTCTTCTGTCATGGACAGCAGAATTCTCATCGAGGGGGTATTGTAGCGGGTCATTTTTGGGTGTTTTTATTTTTAACCGTTTGGGGCATTATTATATTGTTACTTATTTCGTTTTCGGGCGGACTGGTATAATAAATTTGAAAAAACTGTAATTGTATTGTGCAACGTTATTTAACAAGCAACAGCACGAGGTTGAGAAACAGAGTTTGGAACAAAAGCGACACGCAATTTCAGTGGTGTAACGGCAGAAGAATTTACCTCCACCAAAATTCTAAGAACTCTGTGCATGTGTTTTGACGCCCGTATGCAACTCAGCCAGGCGGGGATCGGCACTGACGCCGTGAGTGACAACGCAGTTGAGACCAACATGGCGCTGGGACGAGAAGTTATTAGTTCTAAGTGACCGGCTACCGGAAAACAGCGTCAAACTCCGCCTACTGTGAGCGACATCAGCAGAGCAGATGCCAATATCAGCCTCTGGACACACACACATGCCAGTTATAATCCATGCATAAAATGGTTACACGACAGCAGAGGAACAAGGAGCGACGACGAAAACATCGTGGCATTGAAGAGCAACTTCCATGCAGGAACAGGTAGATGTACCTGTTACGTTCACAACCACACAGTCGACATTAAGCAGAGACACCATATAGTCAGCTAGAGCCGCACCCAGTTAGAGACGCTTACAACTCTGTCGGCGTCCCGGTCGGTGTTGTTTTATACGATGTGATGTGAAACAACAATATCGTTAATACCGACCGGGACTCGTGAAATCAACGACGTAATAAACTAGTGTAGCGAAAGTGCGAAACGCCAAAAGTGAAATCGGACATTAAAACACGTGTTCGGTCGGCATCAGGACAGTTAGTGAATGTAACGAAACAGGAATGTATAAAGGCTAACTATTTTCTATATTGACTATAATATTTAAAAGGGGTTTAATTGGTGTGATAGAGTGTGTGTGCAAAGCTGGGCTGCTTTCTTTTGTAATACATAGTATGTAAGGTAAGGTCGATGTAACCAGTAATTAATGTGTTACCGTATTCTTTTGTGTTGTGTATAAGGAATTTACGTCTTTATGAGAGTAAGTAAAGTGTTCATTTAATAACCATGTGTTAGTTTAAGTTATTTCGTCATTGCCATTTCCTCATTTCTGTGTTAAAAATTCGTCTAACGTTCCGGAATCTTTCTGAGTTATTAATTGGGTGGGTCAGATTGCTAAATTGTCCGTTTTATTTAGGGTGGAGTGTAAAGGTTTTCGATATTTTATCCTATAAAAAATAATCGTGGCGACCTTGGTCTTCTGGTAAAATTTCAATAACAGGTAAGTGTTGTAATTGCGTGCAGGTAAGTCCTGGTAGTGATTTTATTTATTTTATATATTTCGGCCTCTTTTTTATTGTTACAAAGCATTTTGGAATAATAGTTGGGTTCCAAAATGTTATTTCATGCACTGAAACTGAAAATTATAACATGAAAAATTTATGACGTAGGTGCATAATATGTTTTATTTGTCTCATAATAATATTCACTGACATTGTATTATCATCTTTAATCTATGTTTTCCTTCTATTAATAAAAGGTTTTATTTGGATTCTAAAGGCATTGTTACAAAGGCAGTGGTTACACCACTAAATTATGAAATAACAATTCTACATGAAAATAGCTATTCTTATGTGAAATAAACACATCTTACATGGATCACAAACACATTTCAAAACTACTACTGAGTTTCACATCATTGAAATTCAAGATACTACTTTATCTACCTTCAGAATAAAACATTTCTGCCTCTGTGAGATTAATTTAACACATAGCAGTTAGTAGAAACAAAAAAAGCACCAGTTCCAATAATACTAACATGATTAATACTACAAATTAGGCCAGTACATGCCAACACTACAATACAGCTGATACTTCATCCGTTTTAATATGTGTTACCAACATTACAATATAATATTACAATAATATGTGTCAGTGAAAACACCAAAGCATCAGTAACTATAAGAAACAAGCAACTAAAAAATTAAAATCATCAACCCGGCTAATTAATATTACATACTTATATACGCCAATATAATTCAAAATATAATTCATTATTGAAAATTGTTACGAACACTACAAATTTTCTAATATCATTAAACGCAAACTTGATATTTGTACTTACATTATTAACATTAATGCTTCAATATTACTTAGTATAAAAGAAATACATTTAAGAAAATATATATAAAGTGTTACCAACAAAGGTGCCAATAATAATTTGCAAAAAAGGAATGTGCTAATGAAGGAATTTTAAAGGTACAGGAATCAAGCACTTACTCTGCTGGAAGACACCATGTTTTAGGGAAGAAGTTATAGTCTTTTGGAAAGAATTTGAGCATGCGATTGAGATTTCGTGCTAATAAGTCTTTACGGCAAATCTCTGACATACCAGGGAAGTGGTTCACTTTCTGTAACAGTTGAAAATAGTATATTGAATTGTGCCTACTGATATGTACATTATATTTATTTCTGTTAGGTTTATCAAGTAAAACTGTAACATGTCTTGTGTTTCAACCTTTTATATGCATTACTGCTCAATAACTCATTTGCCTTGACCACAGGCAGCATTGTTAGCAGCAACATACTGTGTTCAGAATCGAATATCTTGTGTATTCTTGGATTTTGTTCTCCATGACGTGTCAGTTGATTCACTAAATATAAGTACATCACTACTGACTTGGAACACAAAGTTTTTTTCTGGTTAGCCTGAACCAGTTTTCGCTTATTACAAGCTTTGTCAGAGGTTGCCACTGGGAGCGCTGTCCGTCTTGTTCTTGGCGACAGCTCCGTCATTTGAAGGATCGATGTTGTGTGTGTGGGATGTGATATGTTCAAATAATATGTGTGATCTGAATTGTGTTTGTTCGTTTAGGATGTCGATTTTATATGTTTTTGTGAGTGTCTAGTTTTCAGCCTTTTGTGTGTACGTGTAGAATATCCATGTTGTTGTCAATGTTTGGGTATGTGTGGTTTGCTTCAATGAGGTGGTTTGCAAACGAAGGTGGCAGCCCCTGACGAAGCTTATAATAAGCAAAAACTGGTTCTTGTGTAATTAAATATGTGAAATGTCACATTTTATTAATTAGTATTCATCATACAGATATTTATAGTACATGAGATTTCTGATTTTTCTTTAATGCACAAAATTCAACATCATCTACTATCGGAGAAAAAAGTATGTAGACTCGAGTTTAAAGTCCTAAATCTCGAGAACAGCTTATCCGATTCTGTTCAAATAAACGTTAAACTAAACCTTGTTTATATATATTTTTTGTGGTATCGTTAAAAAAAATTTTATTATCGTCAAAAAATATCTATGACGTAAAATGTAGAAAAAGTACTGGTTTTTTCACAGTTTCCAACTAAAAGTGAAGTTCAAACAGTTGTTATAAAAAAACGGCTCATTCGATTGTTTTCAAATTTTTACACAGTACAGATAGGAGCTTTGTAAATATAATCCTAAATTTTCAGAATTTTATTATGTTTATTTTATTAGTTGCTGTTAATTTTCAAAACCCTTACAAAAATCGTAATTTGAGGTGGAAAAAATCCGTTCAAAGCGATACTAACATCTTAAAGACATGAAGAGAACGAATGGAATAAAGCCAAATATTTGTATACATTTAGTACACATAAACAAAATTTTATTTGTACAAAAGTATTTGTCCCTACCGTTGGCAGTACAAATATTTACAAATATCACTTAGTTTAAAATTACTAAACCTGCACATGTTAAAAGTAATAAGACAATTTTAATATTTACATATTAATGGTGCTATAGGTTGAACTGCCCCAACTTCAGTCAAAGTGACTTTCTCAATTGTCTCATTTTCTGTCTTTACCACTGGCATAGTCTATTCAGCAATTTGTTTTGAAACTCATGGTTGTATTTTTATGAACGGCTCGATTTCACTTTTAATTTGTTCTTTTATGTTTGCAATTGAGTTTTCTACTTCAGATATTTTATTTAAGATGGATTCTTCTACGACAGATATTTTTGCAGAGATAGCTTCTTCCACACTCGAGACAGATTTTTCTACTTCAGCTATTTTTACTGATTCTTGTACCTCCGATATTCTAGTAACTTGTTTATTTAGCTCCCCTCATAATGGACCCAGCTCTGCAGCGGTATGTTCTTGCATCTGCTTCTGCTCCTGTATCAACGCTTTGATGTCATCTGTTTTACACTTACAATCTTCTTTTCGTTGTTCTTCCGTTTCCAGCATTAGTGCTTTTTCCTTTCTTCTGCCACTTCTCTTTCCTGTCTGAATTCTTCTTTTGTTGTCTTTCTGTTTCTTCCACCTCCTGTCTGTGTTCCTCATCCTGTCGTTTCTCTGACTGCAAAAGCAGTGCCTAGAAATTTTCCATCATCTGACTGGCATCCATGTTTATAATAATGTCAACTACTAAGAGTTTGGCACTAATTATAACTCAGTAACCACTTTCCTCAACAACCACTTGGTCCGCGGTCTACAATGTCGCCAGGTGTAACTAACTACGTAAACTGGCCACTGTTGCTTATATATAGCATGCAGATGTTGCAGAATAATTTTCAATTCATTTGGCAGCTGGCAGCATAATTGGCATAGTTACAAGTGCTCTCAAACAGTCTGGAAGGTGCTATGTGTGGCCTTGACTAAGCAACTACTCAGCTAGCCGAGAAATGTGTAGAAATTGTATGTATTTGCGCCTGCTGACAGATAGGAGAGCATTATGTACAGTAATTGTAACAATATTAATATATGTCTCCTGGATAAGCTTGATGAAAAACTTGGTTTAGCAAAGGAAAAAAACGTTTAATCACAATAATAAACACAAATCTATTCTCAAGATGGAGAAATAAGGAATTTACAAAATGGTATAACATTATGCCCCATTCAACAGAATTGGCTCCTTTAGGCTTCCATCCCCTCCCAAAACACCAAGAAATTTTTAAGTGGAAATCATTTCCCATCAAATAAAGAACTATTTATGTAGCAGCTTAAGTATTCTGCTTCAAGATTATAGTCTTTGGAGTATCAGTGAAATATACACATCGATGCTACATGAAATTATATTCAAAAAATAAATAAGTTACAAACCCAACTTTTTATTGTCAGGCTACAGGGCCTGATAATGTATTGAATGTATGCAAGTAAGTATTACAGAATCAAATACACAAACTTTACGCATATGCTTTTTCAAACTACTAAACACAATAACAGTGAGTGGTGTCTAGTATAGTTACTGATGCAAAGAGCCTTATCACATATTAAAACTTTCAGTATTACCTTCCAATTCAAAACAAATTGTATTAGTTTTCAGCTGACAACACGCAAGATAGTGACAATTAATTCTGTTAACATAAACCAATTCCAGTCACATAGGAAGTATTACCTTTAACCACAATAATGGTTCTCCTCCTTCTGTCAGTTCAATCATTCTGTACTTCATAACACTTCCAACAACAGTTTGCTTAAAAACTTTTCAAAATATGAAAAATGTTATTGTATTTATAATTTTGGTACTTTATTATTTACTGCATCCCTATCTTTGTAGCGGGTCGTTTTTGGGTATTTTTTTATTTTAACCGTATGGGGCATTTATATATTTTTACTTATTTCGTTTTCGGGCGGGCTTGTATAAAATATTGTAAAACTGTATTATTGTGCAACGTATTTGTCAGTATACCAGAACCGTGTTAAGCAACAATTTGAAACAAAGGCAGAGGCGCAGTTGTTGTTGAGTAATGCGGCGAAGAATTTACCACCCCAATTTTTCGCAGAACTTTGCGTGTGTGTGATCACGCCCATATGCAACATTGATGGGCGGCGCGCCGGAGTGACGCTTGGAAAACACAACCCACGCTGTGAAACATGGCGATGTAGCAAACCGTTTGGCGCAGCTATCAGCTCAATACCGGAAACAGCATTTCAAACTCCGCCTACTGTTGGTGACATCAGCAGAGCCAAAACCAAAATTGTACTTTGGTACATCGAATATAACCTCAATATTCCATATATAAAATGGTTACCCAACAGCAAATGAGCAGTGAGCGACGAAAAATAGTGGCAGTGGACAACCACAGTTTCCCGCCAGAGAAAGGAAGATGTAACTGTTACGTTACCAGTTCCAGGCAGTCTACAAGTAGCAGTCTCGGTGCCAGGCTGGTCTCACGTAGGCTCGCCAACAAAGTTTTAATTTATCAGGAGAAAAAGTGGTAATTACCGCAAATGTTTATGTGACCGTGCTTAATCCAACTTGAAGTAGTGAAACCAGTATTTTTTCGGAAAGATAACAATCAACTTACTCTTAAAATTATGAGTGCGGGTATGAACCGTGTGGCAACGGTTTACGTGATGGCTGGGGTGGGCTTCATGTAAAAAATGTTAAGGGGTTTTTAATTTCGTATGAATGTGGGTGTGGCAAAGCTGGGCTGTGTTTTTTGTTTATGTGTGTATAATTATGAAGTTGTAAAATTGTCCATTACAAGGTAAGCTATAGTCAATAAGGTATAATAATTGCGTAACATGTCGCACGAAGATTTGTAATGTCAATAATTCAGACGAATTAAAGAAAAATCTAATTTCTCTTCCACAAAATTGCGAGTTAAAATTCTTTCAAAACCTTAGTTCGTTTTATGTGCTGTCATAGTTCGTCGAACGAAATGGGTTTACCTCCACTACGAGATCCGGCCAGATCCAAGTCGTAAGGTAAGTGGAAGTTGTTAAATTAATTTGAATAAATAATTTAACGAAAAATAAAAGTTACAATGGTGCCGTGACCAGGATCTAATATAACAAAAAAGTTATTATGCCGGCCTACATGTGACAGTACATTGAACGGAGTACGGTTGTGAAAGCAAATCGATTTTGTAAAATATCAGTTTTGAAATAAAATCATTAATTGACAGTTGTTACGTAAGAAAAAAATAGACAAAGTAAAAAATGTCCGAGAAGACAGAAAAAAGTAGTATAATAAATTCAATTATGAATGAAAGTGGCCTTGAGTCGCAATCGCTGGAGGAAAGTGGTATGTTGAGGGAGGAGATGGGTGCTGCTACAGAAACAGCTGTCGGCAGTAATGTAATAGTTCATTCCACTCCGATTGCGTCTCAACCACAAGTAAACGAAACAGATGTTGACTCTGGCATTCAGTTGACACCAGTTTCAACTAAGATAAATAAACAATCAGAGGAAACAAATATGATGAGTGTTATGCTCAGTCAATTCGAGAGAATGAATAGTAATTTCAATGTAATAAATAGTCGTTTTGATGATAATGATAAACGCTTGGATAACAATGAAATAATTTTAAATAAGATGAAAAGTGATATTAACTATAAATTAGACCAATTAACTAATGATTTTAATGAACAGAAAATAAAATGCGAGCAGCAAAATATTCAAAACGAGATCAATTTTAAAGAAATTAAAGACCAGAATACTCAGTTTCAGCAGAGTATTAATGTACAATTCGATAACCTGAGTAGGGTACTAGACAAACATATTGATGAACGTTGTGAAAGTATGAAATCACAATTGTCTGAGTCCATAAATGAGCAATTAGAGTGCCGTGTTTCTGATATTACCAATAATATAACTAATAAAGTAGAGAAACAGATCACGGAGCAATATAGCATAATGAATACAATTTTTGAGAAACAAATAAGTGAATGTAACACTAATACTGAAGGTAAGATTGATTATGTTATGAGTCAGATTGAAAATAATAATAGTAAAGTAAGAGAAATTGATAATAACTGTAAGATTGAATTTAAGACCATACATGATACAATAAGTGACCTTGAATGTGATAATAACATTAAATTAATGAATGTTAAACATGAATTGAGCAAGGCCATCAGCCAACAAGTTAACACTGTTACCGAGCGAGTAATCATGACTCGTGACGTAAGCAGTGAAGTTGAGTTAGAGACATTCAGTTGTGATAACAAAAAAGTACACCCTATGCAGTTCATAAGCAGAGTGAGAGAGTTCAATAAGTTTAGCACTAATAACTGGGAAGTCCAATTATTAAAAATTTTAAAATGCTTCAAAGGTAGTTCGGAGATATGGGCCGAAGTACATAAAACGGAATGGGAGTGTTTTGAAAATTTTGAGTCTGCATTTATGAATAAATATTGGTCTGAAGAAGATCAAGAAGTGTTACGAAGTAGAATCATGGGAACAGGGAATTTCGGGGTGCCCAATAATAATATAACAGGGTATGTGATGAAAATATTTAACGAGGCGAAATACTTAGAACCGCCATTGCCATTTAGATCCTTTGTGAGGCATATAAGCAAGCATTTGCCAAGGGAAGTGCAAATAACACTTATGACGCGGGAGGTAGCGAATATTAGCGAACTAGAAAATATTTTAGATGTGTTTCAGAATATTCGGGACCAAGAATTGAGTCGCCGTCAGAACCAGCAGAATGGAAATAATGTAGGTAATCAGGGACAGCCGAGGGGACCTACAAATGGACCGGCCTACCCTAGATGAGAACAAAATAATCGAGGACCCATGTGGACTTGTCCAGCATGTTCACAAGAGAATTATGCGACACAAAATTTTTGTTTTAGATGCAGGAGAGAGAGACCGGGTCAGCGACAGGGACCACCACCCGCACAGAACCAGCATGCATACCAGCGAAGGGGAGAGGGCCCAGGAGGAGCACAGAGAGGCCAAACTCATGAACCGCGAGGAAACCAGCACGAACGAGGATACAACCATGCAGTGGCGGGCACCTCTGCGGGAAACTAAGAGGGACAATGGAACACCGGACCCGACCGTTGTCGCCGGAAGTTTCTGGGGTCCAAATGGATGATAGATACCAAAACAACGTTGTGATTACAGATTTGTCTGAGGAATTATTGGAGGAGGAAGACTTCGAAACAGTGAGACGGGAGAATGGACTGACTGAGGTGAAAATCAACATAGAAGGTAAGGAGATTAAAACTTTAATCGATACGGGTAGCGAAATCTCTGTTATTTCGGAACATGTATTAGATGAATTAAAAGAAATAAATAAAAATATTCCGTCTTTACCAGTAGCTGGGGTGACGATTGTAGGTATTACGGGAGTTAGAAGTAAAAGTGTCACAAAACAAGTACATTTAAACATGATAATTAACGGGGTAGGGTATGATAATACATTTCTAGTTGTATGGGGACTAAATCTTGAGGTTATACTTGGAAATGATTTTCTGATTAAACATAAGGCGGTGATTGATTTTCATAAACGGGTGTTAGAATTAAATAGTGAAGGGGAACCAATCCGTATTAATTTTGAACGGGTGTTAGATGCGGTAAGAATTTCAGGGGTAAGGGTGATACATAATCGGAATAATAAACAAGACATGGAAATTAGTATGAATGTGTGTAGTGAGAGTAAGATAGAGTATGAGGAGAATGTGGATCACTTATGGAATGAGAGAGCACTTAAAATTTGTAGTGAGGGTGGCGTGATAGGGAGTTCTCAACGTGAATCGTTGTGGCGGGTAGTAGAGAATTTTAGAGAAGTGTTTGCCGATGTACCAGGGAGGGCAAGAAACTATGAATGCGAGTTAAAGGTAAGGGAACACGCACCCTATGTGCAAAGAAGTTATCCGGTGCCATATGCGAAGAGAAGAGCGGTTCAGCTTGAGTTAGAGAAAATGTTAGATGGAGATATAATTGAGCGATCTGTATCACCATATTCCAACCCCTTAGTTGTAGTGATTAAAAAAGATGGTAGAGTGAGGTTATGTTTAGATGCCCGCAAAATCAATCAAATAATTATTCCAGACAGGGAGTCACCTGAAGCTATTGAAGAAATATTTCAGAAGTTTAGCGGCGTACAATATATGACCTCTTTAGACCTAACCGCCGGGTATTGGCAGGTTCCATTAGCAGCAAATAGTAGAAAATATACAGCTTTTTTATTCAATGGAAAGAATTATCAATTTAAGAGACTACCGTTCGGTTTGAACACAAGTGTAGCTAGCTTTATCAAGTGTCTTGACGAAATTTTGCAACCACATAACTTAGTTTTTTTAACTATTTACGTCGATGATATTTTGATAGCGTCCAGAACTTTTGAAGAACATGTAGAGCATTTGGAATATGTATTGGAGAAGTTATATCAGGGAGGTCTGACAGTGAATTGGGACAAATCGAAATTTTTGCAAACCGAAATACATTTTTTAGGTTTTATAATAACACCTACAGGAATACGGGCTAACCCGGATAAAGTAGCATCCATCCTGACGTTCCCGGAGCCTAAAAAGATAAAACAATTGCAGAGTTTTCTTGGTCTGTGTAATTTTTACAGGAAGTTCCAGCGGAATTACGCCCAGACGACGGCCCGACTCAGCGCAGTGCTGCAAAAGAATAAGCAATGGAGATGGGGCGATAACGAAAGAGCGGCGTTTAATGACATCAAAATTAAGTTCGCAGACATGATACTAATGAATCATCCCAATTTTAATGACAAATTTTATTTACAGACAGACGCTAGTAATATAGCACTGGGAGCAGAACTTTACCAAGAGGACGAGGAGAAGGAACATAAAACCATCGCCTTCGCCAGCCGGACGTTGCTAGCCGCAGAGCGCAACTATACTACCACAGAGAAGGAGCTCCTCAGTATAGTGTTCGCAGTGAGGAAGTTCCGCACGTACCTGCTGGGTAATAGAACCATCATCAGGACGGACCATAAAGCGCTGTTGTTCCTGAATACTTGCAAACTCACACACAGCCGGATAACCAGCTGGGTGTTAGCTCTTCAAGAGTACAATTTTTCTTGGGAATACATCAAGGGTGTAGAGAACAGGGTGCCAGACACACTATCACGGGTAGACACTGACAGAAATAGAACAGGTAGAGATATTAAAGAGATAGAAATTTATAGACTATCCCGGGAAGATAAACTTTTTGGGGAAGAATTAAAGGATATAAATGTAATGCAAAGAGCTGACAGTAAATTACATAAAATAATTACTAGTATAGAATCAGATGTAGATGAATTGGGGTATAAACAATATTTTCAAGTGTTTAAAGGGAGTTTGTTTAAAAAAGTAGAGGGGAGAGAGAGGGATTGGAGGTTAGTTATACCTGAAGGGTTGATAGAGAAAATAGTGTGGGACTGTCACTTAGATACGGGCATTTTGGGGCACGGAAGTGTGTGAATGTGTTAAAGGAATCTTGTTTATTTAAGAATATGGAGAAACGCGTCCGAAGAATACTTAGAGTTTGCGAGTTATGTCAGAAATCCAAAGTTGTCAATTATAGGTTAGAGGGAGAACTAAATTATATTAAAGTAGAAAAGCCATTCGATTTAGTAGCTGTAGATTTGTACGGCCCATTGCTGAAGGGTAGGGGTGGAGTGATGCACATTTTTGTTGTACTGGATACTTTTTCCAAATATGTCAGGCTATATAGTGTAAAGCGAGCAACAAGTAAGGTGCTGAGCGAGAAGATCACACGCGACTACATGATCAACGTGGGAAAGCCGAAAGTGATATTATCTGACCATGGGCCGCAGTTCATTAGCGGAAGATGGCGCCAGACTCTTGGATGGGAAGGTATCATCCCAAAACACACCGCAGTATATCACCCGCAGTCCAATCAGGCGGAGAGAGTCATGAGGGAGTTGGGCAGAATTTTTCGAACATACTGCCACGCCAAACATAGCGAGTGGCCACTTTATGTGCAGAAGATTGAAAACTGGCTAAACTGCACCACCCACGAGTCGACGGGGTTCACGCCTTACGAGTTAATAAGAGGGAAGCGCCCACAGAGGATCCTGGAACAATTAATTGAATATCCACCGGAGACCAACACTATTGGTAACGATGTTAAACTTAGACTAGCGAATGAAAGTTTGTTGACGAAGGGAGAGAGGAGAAAACAGCGACATGATATGAAAGGTAAGTGGACGCAGTATGAGGTTGGACAGCTGGTATTGATACGACGACATGACTTATCGAGTGCACAAGACAAGGAGATCAAGAAGTTTTTCTTATTGTACGAGGGGCCGTACGAGATAGTAGAAATAAAAATGAAAAATTCGTATGTGTTACAGAATAGAGAAACCAGGGAGATAGTGGGTACGCACAACGCTACGAATTTGAAATTATTTTGGTCAGCATAAGTATTTTGTTAAACTGTAGAGGTATGAATGTTATTTAATTAATTTTTTTGTTTCTAGAAGGGATCCTCCCCCATTTTCGGGCGGCCACGATCTTACCAGTCCTGGCCATGGAATTCGGAACTCGGAGGCGGGCCATGGTTGGCAGGATCTTCCTTCGGGCAGTGAAAACAACGATGGTCCGGCTCCACCAAAATTGGTCAAAATTTGAAAACTTCCATCATATTTGAACGGGGAGGGGGACACCAAACAGGTACGTGACGAATTAAAATTTTTTATACACTCTAGGTGCAACAATATTGATGTACCTGTCACATGCCTGCACTGCCTTAGAGTGCTGTAAATAAAGGAGGCTACACCTAAATAACAAGGCAGTGCATACAAAGCTAAATATTTTCAGTGTCGGTGGCGAAGAAATTTCAACTGAGCCATTGGCAATAGTTTTGCTTACACCGAAATGAAGAGTTTTGCTGGGAGGCACATTTGATGAAGGTTCAGACGGTGGGTCTGGAAAGATGAGAGTCAGAGAGAGAGAAGTAGGAAGTAAAGGGGGGAGTAATTTCACAAAGCAGATCTGAGTCTTCATCAAAACTGTGCCTCATGGCAAAACACCCCCGTTTCAGGCGGGGATACTGACCACTTAGTTATAAATTATAAATTTAAAATGTAAATAAATTTTAGAGTTAAGTGACCAAAAACAATTGTCAAGTTTAGTATCAGTGAGTATGGGAACGTTTTAAAAAATGTGTAACAAAATAAAAACTTGGTATCAATACAAGAAGTGGGGATGATTTTGGGGGGTAGATTGGTGCTCAATGAAGTGATAGAACAATGGAGTGTGGAACTGCAAATGTAGAAAGATTAGTTTCATTTGTTAATTAATTAGTTAGTTATTAAGTGGCTATTGAGGGGGTGGCCTGTGCTCTCTTAGATAGCGAAATGGGTTGGGGGTAACAGGGAGTGTTACCTCCATCGGAGGCCAAACTGGCGATAAATGTGCGGCACACCTTATCCGTGTAAAGTAAAAATTTTACACACATTACTAAATGACAGTGTCGCACATAATAGTATTGATGTATAACAGGCAGTGAAATGAAAGTTTAGATTTCCTCGACTTTTCGGGCGGTTACTGCCTTACCAGCACTAACCGTGGTTTTGGCTAGCGGCCAGCTAGGGTCATACCAAGTCCCTTGACCATAGCTGACTTGAAATTGGTATATATTTGAAATTCATTGGGGGGTGACATTAGAGGAAATCTCCGGTACTATGGAACAGCGGCTGCCACTCTGCCCGCCTTGGGGTAGCATAGACAGGTGGTAGAACCGTTTTAAGGGTGTATTATTTTATGTACGAGAACATGACGATGTTCAATACTTTAAAACTTAATAGCGGAAGCAGAGACACGGAGAGGTAAAACCTGCTCCAAAATATACAGTCTCTGTGGAAGCGAATGGGCGCCACAGTCCACCGTAATCTGAAATAGTGTGTGTGGCTGGGAGGTGACGCAAAGGAGTCACGAATTTAAAATTTTATGACACTAAAGTTTTTGCTTATTCAAAGTTTAATCCAATCAAAAATGCTTGTGCTCTGTCCACATAATTATATGCTCAGACTCGTAATATAAGGTTCATACTATAATTTTAAAGGTATCGTTTTATTGTTGTGTGTTAGATATAGTTGTTGATAAAATGTATTTTCATTATGTGGGTATTTTTTTTCTAAGCCAATAAGTAGATGCCTGGCAGGCAATCAACACAATAGAAGTAAGTATTGATAATATATTACATGTAATTGTTCAATTTTGAAAGGTATTCATGGTATTTTCATTATGTTAGGTATCAGCTGATCAGCAATAATACGTCACTGGTATATTAGTTATAATTGTTACAAGTAATTACAGTTCAATGTAATGTTTTGATGTATTACCGATGTTGTGGAGTAGTGATAACACTAATGATAATAAGAAATAAAGTAATAATTGATGCAAATTAATAAAAGATAATTCGTGGGTGATAAATATGTTGTGGGGCATATATATCTGTCCAAGTTAAAATCAAAGATGAATTTGAAATAGTAGAGATGATATAATGTAATATTGTTTTGAAGTAATGGAAGTTTGAGAAGTATTAATGTTGACACAGCAGTTTTGGAGAATAATTGTAGATTTTGAGTGATATATATTTATGTTTATGATTAATAATATTATTTTGTTGTATTTGTAGTGAGGCAATGAGATTGAGATTTTTGGGGATGGTAATTTTGTATTAGGGGGTAGTGTCATGTAAGAGTTCACAACAAAATATGTTGGGATGGGAATTGGTATCGATTTTAGTAAGTAGGGGCCGCCTTAGGTAGAATCCGGGCCGCCAAATAAGGGAATTGAGTTTTGGGTAGGGGAAACACGTATCCTATGTACAAAGGGATAGAGTATATTTTTTTTATATGTAGAGAAGGTGGCGATTTGTGTTAAATGGTAAGTTGGGGTTTAGAGTGTTTTGGGATTAGTGTCTAATTGGTGATTAGTTTTGGGTGTCATGGTAATTGAAGTTGATTAATATTAGAGTCAGAGGGAGAAAGTTCATATATGTATAGAGATCTAATACAGTAAATGAGAATAAATGAGTTATAACACCCACAGTAATGTAGAATTAAACTGTTAACTAAAGAGAGGAATTTATAATAAAGAATATACAATTGTTTATTTTGTTCAACCAGTGACAGAATTTTGATAAAATGTGAAAATAATGTAAAGTCAAGAATTGTTTATTTTAAATAATTTAAATGCCAATTTGATTATTATTTATAATAATATTTTGTTTGTTTTAAATATTTTGTTTTGTTATGTTTTGTATTTCAAGGTAGGGTATTACAGATGTTCAGTGTATTTTCATAAAGCATACATAACATATGTAGGTCAAGGGTTTTGGACTTGACCTAGTTACGATCAGCTGATGAGTTCATACACCTACTAAGCTTGTATAGTAGGAAGTAAATTTTGATTTGTTTAGTTAATTGATTCAAACCAATTTAAACAATTTTAAATATGAGGGAAACATTTAAATAAATTTAAATTTTTTTTTGAATTTTAAAATTTTTTGGAAATTTAATTTTTTTGAAAAAAAAAAAAAAAAAAAACGTGCTTTTTTGCCTGCCAGCATATGAATATTTTAGATAATGATTCTTTTATTTATGTGTGCATTTACCATGTTTAGTTTACTGATTTATTGTGCTGCACTGTATTGTTAGACTAAGACATGTTAGGTTAAGGATTTGTTCAAGTAGAAGAAACGCTTAATTTAAGTCATTTTAAAGAAAAAAAAATAAAATAAAAAAGAGGAAGAGAATTTTTTGATAAAGATTATTTTTTTGAATTTTGAATTTTTTAAATTTTTAATAAATTTTACAAGACATTTTTATTTTATTTTTTTGTGTTATGGAAACATGTAATGTTAGTATGTGTGAGCCCAGTATTTGCTAAAGGCAGCCCAGCTTGCAAAAAGGGGAACCATATCGGCGGAGGAGCTGGAATAATTTTAGCCAGGGATTGAGGATTTTTGGGGGTAGCATGTTAAAAGGCGAGGTGCGCCGTGGTACGAGTCTGCTCGATTTCTCGGTGTTGGGATCTCTTACGGAGAAGTCCAGTGATCTCGTTCAGATGAGTCCATAGGCGCTGAGCCAGGGTGGTCGGGTACCCATGCAGATTAAGAACCAGGGGGTTGTTGGCACCAGTTCCTCACCGGTCCTCTTCGGGGTTATCGATGAGATTTCTTCTGTCATGAACAGCAGAATTCTCATCGAGGGGGTATTGTAGCGGGTCGTTTTTGGGTATTTTTTTATTTTAACCATATGGGGCATTTATATATTTTTACTTATTTCGTTTTCGGGCGGGCTTGTATAAAATATTGTAAAACTGTATTATTGTGCAACGTATTTGTCAGTATACCAGAACCGTGTTAAGCAACAATTTGAAACAAAGGCAGAGGCGCAGTTGTTGTTGAGTAATGCGGCGAAGAATTTACCACCCCAATTTTTCGCAGAACTTTGCGTGTGTGTGATCACGCCCGTATGCAACATTGATGGGTGGCGCGCCGGAGTGACGCTTGGAAAACACAACCCACGCTGTGAAACATGGCGATGTAGCAAACCGTTTGGCGCAGCTATCAGCTCAATACCGGAAACAGCATTAAACTCCGCCTACTGTTGGTGACATCAGCAGAGCCAAAACCAAAATTGTACTTTGGTACATGGAATATAACCTCAATATTCCATATATAAAATGGTTACCCAACAGCAAATGAGCAGTGAGCGACGAAAAATAGTGGCAGTGGACAACCACAGTTTCCCGCCAGAGAAAGGAAGATGTAACTGTTACGTTACCAGTTCCAGGCAGTCTACAAGTAGCAGTCTCGGCGCCAGGCTGGTCTCACGTAGGCTCGCCAACAAAGTTTTAATTTATCAGGAGAAAAAGTGGTAATTACCGCAAATGTTTATGTGACCGTGCTTAATCCAACTTGAAGTAGTGAAACCAGTATTTTTTCGGAAAGATAACAATCAACTTACTCTTAAAATTATGAGTGCGGGTATGAACCGCGTGGCAACGGTTTACGTGATGGCTGGGGTGGGCTTCATGTAAAAAATGTTAAGGGGTTTTTAATTTCGTATGAATGTGGGTGTGGCAAAGCTGGGCTGTGTTTTTTGTTTATGTGTGTATAATTATGAAGTTGTAAAATTGTCCATTACAAGGTAAGCTATAGTCAATAAGGTATAATAATTGCGTAACATGTCGCACGAAGATTTGTAATGTCAATAATTCAGACGAATTAAAGAAAAATCTAATTTCTCTTCCACAAAATTGCGAGTTAAAATTCTTTCAAAACCTTAGTTCGTTTTATGTGCTGTCATAGTTCGTCGAACGAAATGGGTTTACCTCCACTACGAGATCCGGCCAGATCCAAGTCGTAAGGTAAGTGGAAGTTGTTAAATTAATTTGAATAAATAATTTAACGAAAAATAAAAGTTACATCTTATAAAAAAAAATTAACTGCAAAAACAAAATTCTATTGCTGCTTTTTTGCATGACAGTTTGTTTATTTATTAATATTGGTACAGTTTCGCATATTAATACATAATAAATATTGGAAAATACATGGAAATTTTTCTGATAGTAACAGAAAAATGGCCTAGTTTGTGGGCCATTTCCAAGCTGATCATAAAGACAGGAACAAGAAAGAGACAGCTTGGGTAAAAATTTGCAATCTTTTTCTTAACTATAACAAGTACCCTGAACAAGAAAGGAATTGTGTGGATAAATAGTGTACATTATTATAAATTAACTTTTACATTAACACAAGGTACTGATAAGTTAAGTGATTACCATAAAATTCCAAAAGTTATTTAAATATTTCAAAAGGTTAACAGTACATCTGTTAATTTTAGAAATATTTGTACTCTTGAACTATAATAAAAAAAGTTGTGACAACTATTTAAAGATTAATTAAGGACAGAAAGAACCGTCTTTAATCTGATAAAACCTGACTGAAATAATAAAAATAACTAGATTTTTCACCAACTTTGTAACTACTTATTGCCACACTGCTAAATACTTCGTTCTTGATGAGGCTTTTTGGTGTCTCCACCATCTTCAGGTCTTAAATGACCTGAAGTGTATCGTTTAAGACCTGAAGATGGTGGAGACACCGACAGGCCTCGTCAAGAATGAAGTATTTAGGAGTTTGGCAATAAGTAGTGACAAAGTTGGTGGTGTTAAGATGGCTGCTAATAAAAAACTAACAAAACTGGAACTAGATTTTTTTAAATACTTTTTTCTGTCTGTATTATAATAGAATTTAAACACTTACCTGGCTGAGCGATTCTGGGTCTGTCCATCCATCACGTCTGGCCATTTTCACACATTTTTATATGGTACATAATCAACAATATACTTATAAGTAATTCAAGCTTTATTTTTATGTAAATTCAAGTATTCTCTAAAACACTATATAAAAGTGAAACTTGTATTTTAAATAACATTTTCTCTATATCATTATAAAGTTGTCATATTTTTGGAAATAATAAAAGGTGAAATATTATTACAATTAGGCTACAACACAACATATTGTCACAAAACTACTGAAACTTGTCTTCCAAAATTCACTAATATTGTTAGAGTACACTATATATACAACTTTGTTTACATTCATTAAACATTTTTTTGTAGTATGGTATGTTTTGAAGCACTTACGCATTCGACTACAAAACCATGTGGTAGAACACAAAGCATAGTGAATAGAAATGTACATACTTCTGCGATCTAGGTGCAAAATTGTGAACTATTAATGTCAGTCTTTTTAGTTACATGATTACACATCATTGAAAAGCATAAATCGATGGCTTCTGTCATGTAAAACAGTACTATACCCAAAGACGTACACTTACGTCTTTCGTCAGAACACGGACGTTATGTAAGCCGTACACGGACGTCTTTCACCAGCAAAGTGTTAAAAAAGCCATGCTTATTAGGTTGTGATAAACAATAAGACTAGCGAATCACTTGTTGTTATTTTAACTTTATTTTTGTATATAACACGCTGTAATTCTGAA
Source organism: Magicicada septendecula (assembly GCA_034769895.1). NCBI lineage: Eukaryota > Metazoa > Arthropoda > Insecta > Hemiptera > Cicadidae > Magicicada > Magicicada septendecula. Next base: position 116,179,795 of record CM068375.1, on the reverse strand, counting down.
CATAAAATACTTCACTTGCACACTTACTTAACACGACATTTCCATTGGATAATACTTAATTTAAATTGTTATACTTAACACTTATTTTAAAGCACTGGTTATTCTTAAATCCTTTTAAGTCTGTTTTAAACTGGAGTTCAAATTCCACTGTAGTTTATCAGAATCACTGACGAAATAATCAGCTGGAATATACCTTGTTTATATTGCTGATCTGCTTTTCCTTCTTGTGTCAAATTTGTCCACACATTTTCAAGCAATCAATTACTAATGTATCGTCTTTATTTCTAAATCCACCCCCTTATGCTCATACAGACTATTCTAAGTTATAAATTCATATAACTTATACATAGGTCACCTCCTCAATGTAATTGACAGCATTTCAGTTGGAGAAATACACTTCAGCAAACTTTTGTAGACTTCATTTTCTCTTTAAACTTCTGTATTATTTTAACTGTTTTAAATTCTTCTAATTTTAGTTAATTGCAAAATATCATTTACAAATACTCAGTAGCATGAATACTCATTAGTTCTAATATACTATCAGGAGAAAACAAATTTTTTATTTTGAATAATACGAGGATTGTTCAATAGAAACATTGTTCAATAAGACTTTGTCGCCATGGCAATGGAATTCATTTGTTTATATTGTCAGTTTAAGTACTAGTGATGCGTCTGTCAAAAATATTTGCAGTTAACTATTTTCTAAGCATTGTAACTGGGTTGAAAAATGGCACCTATGATAGAAAATCTGTCCAAAGATAATCTGCATGCCGTTATTCAGTTTTTGGCAGCTGAGGGGCGTCAGCCAATGGGAATTTATACAAGAATGAAAGCTGAATATGGTGACTATAGTTATTCTCATACGGCAGTGGTTGAATGGTGCAATAAATTTTGACAAGGAAGAGAATCCACATTTGGCCCGTCCCGGACCTGCACGTGTTGCAGCAACAGATGAAAATGTGAGCAGCTGGAAACTGCTTTACACGCAAATAGGCACATCAAAGTTAAAGAACTTCTCAAATGTTAAGCATCAGTGTGGGAACTGTTCACTCCATCATTCACAGTCTTGGCTATCACAAAGTTGCTGCTTAGTGGATTCCATGACTGCTTACTGATGAGCAGCAAAATTTGCGTTTGGCCTTATCATTACAGCCTTTGATGCACTATCAACAAGGTAATGCCTTTCTACACCAAACTGTTGCCAGTGATGAGTCTTGGTGGATATGTGCCAGAATCCAAACGTCAGAGTATGCAGTGGAAGCATACACAATCTCTGAAGGCAAAAAATGTTGGTCCCAACCTTCGACAGGAAAAGTAATGAAGATTTTTTTTTATTATCAGGGTGTGCTGCTCTTAGATTTTAAAGAACCTGGTGTCAACATCAACACTGAGCGATATGGTGCAGCTTAAAACCCTTACGGGTCAGCGTCAAGAATAAATGTCCCAGGAAGCTCACAAATGGTGTCATTCTTCTGCATGATAATGCTCGACCCCATGTAGCCCAGACGATTCAAGATCTGCTTGGTCGTATGAAGTGGGAAGTCTTACAGCAACCTTACAGTCCAGACTTGTCCCTGTGTGATTATCATGTTTTTGGCCCATTACAGGAATCACTAAAAGGACGGCGGTTCAAATCGGACGCTGAGGTAGAGTTTGCTGTTAGCGAATGGTTCCACAAACAGCCACAAGAATTTACTAGCAGGGAATCTAAAGATTAGTGCAACAGTGGGACTCACGCCTTAATATTAATGAAGACTTCTTTTAAAATCACTGAATAAAAATGCTTTACAGCCTCTAAACATGTTTCTATTGAACAATCCTCATACCTTTAAACTAAAACTAATACTAAGTTTATTTTCTTAGTTATTGTTTTATACCAAAATCTATTTTTATTATACTAGTTAAAAACATACAAAACTAAATGTATTAAACACGTATTTTAAAAGACTACGGTTCTACAAACTTGTGGTTTATAACATACACCATCAACCTACACTTGATTATTTAGTAGTTGCCATACAAGAATAGCATTATTAAAGTTACAAGATATTAAGTACGAGGCTTGTAAATCATAAAATATGTTTTCTTTATGGTAGAGATTAGAGCAGGCCAATGAAGGTAACGCAAACAACGTGGATTATATTTAATTAAAGAAACAAAACAAGTTAAAGTTTCATGCCTTAAATGAAACACAACTTTAAACTGCACAATCCATATTCAAAATCCCTGAACCATTCATTTCTAAAACGGAAATACAATGCAGTGTTGTGCAAAGATGAAGTCTGAAGAATTATATATTATAAACACATTCATCTACTGCATAATCGAATATACATCAACATAAATATTTAAATCTTCACCTCCGAGTCATTTGATCTTACTCTTGCTGAACCATGATCCATTATTAATAATACCAAACACTAACACTTCTGCTGGGAAAATCATCTTCAATGGTATGCTCTTTGTCTTGATTAGTAAATTTTTCTTTCACTATCTAAAGATGACTTCTGCTGATGTAGTCAAAACGTCCTGTAGTATAAATGGTAGACCATGGCTCACTAGCCTCACAAGTTAACATCAAAATATGCTCCAATGAATTCTACAATACTATTACCTCGAGCAATACCTTATGAACCAAGACTTTCCACACAACTATGTAAAAGCTGCAGTTGTTACTTTAACTCAGAAACAACTCTATTAAACCAACCACCTGCAAGATACTAGACAATGAACCATACAAGCCCAAAACTACTTACCTGATATCGCTTCATTTCTTTAGCTCTTTCAACTGATATAAAACAATCAGTCCAAAACAGATTCCAGTTGTCTTTTTCTCCAACTTCACGCATGCCAAAACTACCTGCAATCCTGCGAACGACATCATACCTGCAGTGGGTTGTACAGATTGTTGTGACCCTGGAAAGTTATAACAATAAAGTTTATAAAAATAATCACTGTACGAAGAGCAACATTGCCCTCTATTAATAAGGCAAAATCAAGTGTTTTTTAACTGATTTGCGTTACCAGTCGAAAACTAATAGTTGTTATTCTGCTTCCTATAAATGTGGAATCTTGACAGCACATTTTGTTTGTTAAATGATTCTGGTGTCATTTCTGAATATTGACCTACACATAACTGGCTTTTGTAATCTACTCCTACCATCTACTCTCTCAATTACCCATTCCAGTGAAACTTAAACAAGCGAAAATAATAGTTATTAATTCAAAGTTTTTGTTTATAAAAGCTTAGGCTTCTCAACCTATACTGATTATTTCTGCTACTACATAATTTCTTAGGCATCTCTTAGACTTATTTTGCTCTTAGAAACATAGACAAAATTTAGGAATATAATCAAAAAGCCTATGTGGCTGTTACGTACGAAGTCTAAGTTTACTTTTATCACGCTGCCTTTGGAATTCTAGCGTTTTGTATTCCATCAAGATGTGCCTCAATTACCCATGGTCATTATCCTGGTTATAAATCCTGTTCTGATGAAGTCTCTAAGTATTTGAGTACCATAACCTTTTTGGATTATTTCATAGGCTATCAACCCATCATTACAGCCCCCAAACTGGGGGAGTAATCTTTTATTAAGGTTTTCTTCTTCTAGACTAGTTGCCTTCCTAGGGCCCACTGTGGGCCTATTGTTGATAAAAATAGTTAAAAAACTTGTAAGCAAATTAAATTAATAAATTTTAATTTGGTAAGCTGTGAGTAAAGTTCTTCATACATATGATTCTCCGTGTTACCCAAGAAACACCAGACAAAGTAACCACACATCATTTCTTATAGTTTACTTTTTTTAATTTTTTTTTTAATTTTATGTAAAACACACGCACACAGACACACAAGAAGAGGTTACAAATTCTTCTTTTGTGCAAATGCTTAGCATCAAAGTTTATTACTTATACAAAATCTTATGGTGTTTTAATGGATTGCGGTTGTCTTACAGATGCTTCATACAGTACAAACATTTCACAATGTTTTCAACATTACAACTCCCATCTTTGGCAAATGGTATCTTTTAAAGTTTAAAAAAATTCTAAGCAAACATTACATTCTCATTTGGGTTCAAATTCGCTTTAGTCTGATAACTCTGAATAGATTTTTACTGTTTTTTTTTTCAAATTTTTATCTGTTTTTTGGAACTTGGTGTCATAAATTTCCAAAACAGAATGCTATATTTCAAATTTTTGTTAAAAATCTCTTTATTTTGATATCCCACATGGATCTGGAGATTTTTTTTTCAATTTTTAACCATCTTGTTCTTTCCTCCTATATTCTTACTTTTGAGAGAATTGATCTCAAAAACATTTAGTGGGTTGTAAGTTGATTTGTTAGTGGATTAAAAGTATAGACAGATATACCACGTTTTACAAAAATCAGTTGATCCATCAAAAGCTGTCATAAGACATCCCCCAAGCAGGCAGACAGACACACACATGCCAAACAGTTAAGTTAAGACTGAGAACTTGCTTCACTAATTCAGTTAAAACATATTTATAAAATGATGATAGATTCTGTCATTACTAAGGTGATATAAGGATGATGACAGATGTTAGAAGTATTATAAGAAAGGTTTTTAATATTATCTTCTTCTAATAAAAGTAGTTTATACACTTCTTCAACAAACTGACCATCTTCCTCGATCTTTACCACTTCTTGAAGAAATTAATCTAGGATTCAACTGGTCACTATCTGTATTTCTTTGTCTAAACACTATAGCATCTGCTACTGCATTAACCAATTTATTATTTATTATAATATAGTCTATGAGAGATCTTAGAACTTTGCACTCCATATCATCTTAAGAATATTCTTTTTTTTCTCAAATTTAACTAGTTGTTTTTAACCAATTTGTTGTGACAAACTGTCACAATCCCTCACCAGTCCTATTCAATATATGCCCTCCAAATGTTCCAACCACTCCTAGAATAGTGTTGTACCTACTCATACATTCAGATTTCAACATATGACAGAGGTGATCATCTTTATCACACTTTAAATATATGCCATAATGATGTACTATATTGTTATGCCATTACAGAACGGTCTACATGTTTCTCGGCTATCCCAGCAGACCCCAGCTGTAATGTTTGTGTGCATACGTGACACTTTATATGCGAGGCAGTGTTATGTAATACGGAACATTCTCGTACATTCAATAGTGTTGTTTGACAAGCTTCTCAACTAGCCCAATGGTGGGGGTTTCTGCCAAGGTCACACTGAAGTATCCTCTATAGTGCAGAGTTCTTTATAGTTGACATTATTATTTGTGTGGACAGATTTGCTCGAATCATTGTACGAGTATAATCTTGTTGAATAACTTGTTGATTTCAAACTGGTACTTGAGATTAATTAAAGCTGATGATTAGGGACTTAATTCGTGTCTTGTATTTTGTTTCCACTGTACGATACGACAATCAGTGAGACAGTCATAACAATATATATGATATTTGGTCTTATGGTGAATGTTAACCAGCATCTTAAAAAGTATGGACGCTTGTACACGTTCTTGTAATGTATGGTAATAATCACATAAAATTTGTAAAGAGTCTACGAATACGATGGCTAGGTCACCTAGAACAAATAGATGATTAGCATATGCTAAAGAAAATCCTGAGGACGCAAGTCTATAAAAGCAGAGGGGTCGATCTACAATAAGATGGTTGGGTGATGTGCTGGAAGATCCAAGGAGAATCGATGTGACAGGTTACGCTGAGATGGCAATGACTAGGTGACACTGGAGAAGATTGGTGTTGGAAACCTGGGTTTATTTAGTGGGTGCTGGAATAGGACTGATATAAATATCAGCAAACTAAATATATGCTAACTTCTGGAACAGAAAGGAGAATAAATCTATATAATTTATACATAGAGGATAATTCATTTGATGTAGTTAATAAGTTCGATACCTGGGTAACATTATAGATAATGACGGGTCCAATACATGACAAGGAAGTAGGAAATAGGCCTTATTATGCCAACAATGTACTATTGAGAAGCAAACTCATTAGTCATATCACAAAAATAAAAATATATAAGACACTTATCACACCGGTTGTTACTTATGGAGGCGAGACATGGACATTGCCAAAAAAGGAACAAGAAACACTAAGAAGGTTTGAACGACAGATTGTAAGACATATTTATGCTCCAGTTAAAGGAGATGGCGAATAGAGGTACTGAAGCATGAGGACATTGTAAGATTCATAAAGGCTCAACAAATGCAATGGCTATATCATCTAGAGCAGATGGATCATCAGCGTATGCGAAAGAATATTCTGAGGGTGCAAGTCTATAAAAGCAGAAAGAGGGGTCGACCTAGGATAAGATGGTTAGATGATGAACTGGAAGATCTAAGAAGAATGGATGTGAGGGGTTACACTGAGATGGCAATGGAGACGAGACAATGGAGGAGACTGATGTTGGAAGCCAGGGCTCACATTGGGCTGTTGTGATAAAGAAGAAAATATATTTACTTTAATGTTTAATTTAATTTTTTGTTATTACCATGTTTGTTCACATGTAACCAACTAACAGAGAGGAAGCAACTAAGATAGGGCTCTTCATAAATACAGAAAAATTGAGGACAGGGATTTGTTATAAGGAAAAATATACATTGAAACCTACAACAGCTGCAGCTTCCATCATCTTCTAGGGAAGTGTGATAGGTATGAAAGATGGAATATAAGAAAATATTTGATGCAGATGTCAAAACCAAGATAAGCACATGAAATGTTAACTAATTTACGGAAACTTACACAAATATTTAAAAACTGTGATAACACGTAGTCAGGGTAATGTAAAAGTCTCCTATTATACAGATGTGAAACATGCATTTCCTAGAGTTAAAAACAGAGTTTACAAATATTTCTTAACGGGTGTTTAACAAAAACTTGAAAAATATACTGGTCAATCATAATAACTATGTGGCGGTAAAGGAAGTATGTGACCCCAATACCTACCTTCTGTACAACCCCGAAAAACCAGGGTTGCCACTCAAGCTTCTTGAAGGCAGTACATGAGAACCGCTTCACCGATTCCATTAAAACAATCCAAAATGGAGACACTAATTTCCCCCCAGGTCCGTTAAAAGACAAACCCATCAAACACAGGTCAGGTTAAGGTCATTATATGTATGCAGTCATTTATATGTATGCTTATTATGCTTATACTTAGAAAAATTCAATTCTGATTACATTTGGTGTTGGCATCTATTCTGCCGGACTGTTCTTATGCAATTTTGAAGTTGTGTCAATTTACAATTGATTTAAAAAAAAATTTTAATTTTTTAAATTTATTAATTTTATTTTTGATGATGATAGCTGAATATTATTGAAACATTGTAATTCACAAAATAAAAAAATATATTTTTGTAAAAAGTTTACAAGACTGTCAAAAGCACATATGAATAAATCATCAAATTGTACAAAAGAATATTTCCTTACCATGAAAACTTGCACAGCTTGGCTCCACATTATACTTATACAAAAAACTATCAATTCTCGCACAAAAATAACACTCATGCTAAATGTATTGATACAACTAATAATTAATTAAGAACAAATAAAGTAATATTAAGAAAAAAGTAAAATGAAGGAGAAGTTGGGTATTCACATTTTATGGAAACTGGAGTCACGTATCATATGAGAGGACTTGAATAATTGGACACCCAAGGACAAAGACATGGAGGATCACCAGCTAATGGCACATGGAGAATGCTAATTCAGGGAGAGATGAGGAAGAATAACTTGGGAAGAAGTAACCAACTAGACAAAAACAAGGGAGAATGGTCATGGTTTGTGGAGACTCTATGCTCTATGTGGAAGTGCTCCTAGTAAGTTGTAAAAAGCACAGTTCTTAAACTCAGTTTTGCCTCTTAAGGTCAAGCCAATGTTGCCTACTCTAATAAAAAATATATTAATAAAACTGGATTTAAACAGATCATACAAACTGATGATATGCCAATGCTTTATTTTGTTTTAAAAGAAACTTTAACTGGAGCATATTTCTAATTTTAAAAGTAACCTACCTTTTTCTCTTCTTCTTCCTCTTTACAATATTACTTGATGACGGTATATTCAGACCAACCTGTGCTAAGCTTGTATCCTTAGTGCCTGCAAAAGTACATTAAAAAACAATTAAAACTACTAAAATTTTACTATAATACCAAAGGATAATATTGATTTTTAAAACCTAAAAGGCAATACAGTGATATTGCAAAGAGGTATACATATTATAGACTTTGAAGGTTACAGATATGCACAAATTTGTTTTCTATTTTTATAATTGACCATGTTCAGGTTCCTTGCTCCCATTACTTCTTCACAAGTTACAACTTGGTCTTCCCCTATCCTTCTTTTCCATTTTGGGTTCCATTCCAAACATCTTTACGGTTTATAATTACATAACGCTTCCGGGCTGAAAGGCCGTAGTCGAATGCTTGCTGTTATAGTGCTAGACGTTTCGGCCACACCACCGGTGGCCATCTTCAGTAGCAAAGAAAAGTTCGTGATAGATGGAATGCCGAACAATTCGCCCAGTGAAATGGGACAAGCAACAATGAGAGACGGCTACGCTGTTTCTATTTATAACGTTTTGGCCTCTTTAGGTGTATAACGCAAACCAATCAGAAGCCAGCTAATCATTCTCCACTCTGATTGGCCGTGGAAAATAAACCATGCCAGACACTATTTAAGGAGATGCTTTCACCTCGGCGGTTCATAGCGACTCGAGAGAATAAGTAACAATTATGCATTCTACTTCCAGATTCTGTAGGAAAATAAACAAGTATATGAGTTATGTCTATAAACATGACCATTTTTTGAAACCTCTTACCAAAAACTGTGTCATTTAATTTGGATTCAAAGCATACAATTTTTTCAAAAATAATGCAATTTTATAAAAAAACTGATCCAGAACTTTATAAAATTACCCTTACCTTCCCCGCTACAACAGCACTCATTATAACAGTCTTCAGTGGCAACGGCATTGGCAGTCATACAGTTACTATAATCTACACTTGTAGACAATGACGATGACAAACTAAGTTCTGATTGGCAGCTAACTCTAACATCACAATTCATTTTTCAGTTTTGTTAAAGTCTTTTAGTTTCTCCATAGTTGAAGTCTTACTGAAACAAAGCCACCAAAATGTTAGTTGCACCATATTATACTCTAAAATTAACATTAACCTTGAACAAAATCATGCTGAAAATCATATTAAACATATCAGCTACATTAGCTGATACAAACTTTAATTTAAAAAACTCCTAGTGTAATAGCCCTAAACAAACTAAGCTTGACAAATGTTTTTTCATAGGGGATAGGAAAGTGAGTTTGGATTCTCCAGCTGTATTTCTGGCCTGCTCTACTGTCAGGCATTGCATATAACATTTACATATTTAGCTTTGTGATGCTCCATGGCCACCATACGAAAATGCCATAAGACTTACCTACCATTACTTGCATTAGCTGCATGAACATCAGTTTCTAGGCATCAGCGGCAACTTTTGAAAATGCTGAAATACAGTTACTCATAAAATCACAGATTATGGCATACGTAAGGAATCTCTGTTTCTTTAACATTTAGGTGCTAATCTATGCAACCAGATCATCCTTGTCCACGACTGTGATGACCTGGAATATATGACAAAAAGCTTACACTGGAATATTCAGAATTAGGAACAGGAAGTAAGTAATTATGCAAATAAAAAATTGATTATACTTCTGCAAGTTTATGATAACAAGCTTTACCTCTTGCAGGTAAAATTATTATTATATGTTGCACCAAATGCAAATATCTTAAACAATAAAATAATAAATGATGATGCGCTAGATAAAGTAACTGGCTATGTACAAAGAACAGTTATAAAGAAGACAAACCATTCTTTCTTGTTGTTTTCAATACATTCTGTACAACACGAATATATCGAAATCAAATAAATACTATTATGTGTGAAACTGTCTTAAAAAATACTATTTTACTTGGAAGCACAGTATGTCGAATCAGAACTCAAAAGATTACTTAATACTGTTACGACATTACAGACAGTCTACGTGTTTGTCGAATGTGCCAGAAGAATCTCGCTCTAATGTATGTGGCTTACGTGACTCTAGACACATTTGCGAGAGTTTTCTCGAAGCCGCCAGCCATGCAGACTGAGTCAAGGCCGCAATTAATTACGTAGTACACACTGGCGCTAAGACGTAGTTTGGAACGTTCTGGTCTGTGAACGGAGGTATAAATACATGGCGGCAGCGGCCTTAGTTTCAGCGGCCTTAGTTTTCAGTATTAGTTGTGATATATTTACAGTGCGGTTCAAGTTTATTGTCGGGTGATTACAAGTGATTATCTGGCGATATTACTGTGCGCGTTCAAGTGGTTATTAGTTAAGTGTTGTGTTTTATAACTGGACGGTATATTGTAATACAATTGTGTTTTAATATTAGTTGACATTTATTTGATTTTTTATAAGAGACTATGCTGTTAATTACGAACTGTTTAACTGTGAAAATTAAAGCTGGTGATTAGTGACTTAATTGGTGTCTTGTATTTTGTTTCCACTGTACCTACGACGATCAAGTAGACCGTCGTAACAATACACTGGGAACAGATTTTTGGCAGAGTTGAAGGAAAATTACAAATTGAGGAAATACCAAATATCAGAATTCCAGAAGCAAGAATCTTCACAACGCAATAAAAAAATGAAATAAGAGTTACAACTAAGGTGGTACAACCATACAAAGAATAGGGAAAGAAAACATGTACTGAAAAGAAACTTGAACAACTGGAAATATACAAACACACAAAAAACATTTTAAACAAATGGACACCATTTTAATTGCATACAGTATTTAAACACATTAGGCTACATAACCATACACACAACAATGCTCTGTCAACCATTTCAAACAAAAGCGCCATCTCCAAAAACAGAATCAACAGCGCTCCTAGTAACCAGCTCTGATGAAGCTCACAAGCAGAAGCTGCCTCAATAAATAAGGTAACAATTTATTAAAATTTCTATCTAAACTACTAGTGTTTCATGTTGGAATAGTGTTTATAAATCATTATTGATATCGAGATACGTCAAAGACAAAAAACAGGAATTTACTGAAGTAGATTATACATAGGAAACACAACACAAAAGAGAAAATAGGTCAGACCAAGAAACAGGTGACTAGAAGGTATTACAAATGAGTTACAAAAATGAGGGCTTAAATAAGATTAGTGGCTGAATAGAAAAACTGGAGACTAGACAACAAAGGCACTAAAGGATGTTATTGAATTGAAATTAAAAAAAAAAATTATTTCTTTTTATCTATTATAAAGGAATAAGTACACAGACAGCAAACATCTGTAAAAATATAGGCGATATAATAATGCATACAATAATATGGGTATCAACTGGGATTAATGGCCCTGGCTCATAGAAACAAGATTCTTTAATTATTTATAATGAAATTTATAATATGTTATAATTTCGTTTAATAATTCAATATTAAAACTTTGTAATTGTCTTTAATTAATAAGAAATGTATGGTAATATGTGAAATGTTGTGGAAAAGTACCAGATTAAAGGTGGCATGTACACACCCAAGACTGGCGCCTGTTGTCTACCACAAAGTTCTATAAACTGTACTAGCATAACTTTTAACTCTATAGGGACAAAATAAAAATTAATAAATTATTTTTACCTACCCTATTTCATACACATTAATAAACAAGTAAACACTTTAAGTTCATAGTATTATGTATTCTGTAATAGGTCATTACTCCTCAAGTACAATATGCATTTGTGGTTAAAAAAAGAGCCTGAAGCTGGACTTTGAAAATACATGAGCGAGATGAAGACAAAACCCTTTGTTGTCATAGATATGACAAAGTGATGATATGGGACTGGCAAATATATCTGACTCAATTTTATATAAAAACTTATATGTTCAAAATGTGACCAATAAGAGAACCTAAAGTTGAAGCTGGTCACTCTCTGTATCACCATCAGTCATATAATGGAATTAGGATATTATCTTTAATGACACTCAGACATTCAGCAGGAACAACTATGAAAACAAAGCAGGAAAATTTTCTGCACCTGCATCTACATACAAAAATAAGTGTTAACAAAACATTCAGAGAAATTCAGAACTAAATAGGAAGTGAATAAGAGAGAGAGCGTGTTTTACTCAACACTAATTTATCAGAGGTGGTTATTCTAACTGGAACACAAACTTTTTTTAAGTGTAACTGTTGGTACGTGGATGAAAAAATGCTAATTAGTTTTCATTTGGTGCCTATTTTGGACTTACCTGAGTTTTCCTCTGTAAAAAGTGATGTTATGAAGGATTTTTTTTCTCTTTCTTTCATGTCAAAGGAGCAATGTCAAATCTTACTTTTAGTTATAATTAACAATTTGAATATACTATTCAAAAATAAAGATTATTAGATTATTGGTTTTAAAAATTATGTTACAGCTTTAAATTTGATCTCTTATGAATTTACCAAAATGAACTTTCCCCCCTCCTGTGGTCTCTATACATGTGTGTGTGTGTGTGCAAGGACACACACACGCACCTGTAAACTGTGGTAGATTACAATACACATGAACAAATAGCCTATAACCAGCTTTATGACACTATCAATTATTTTTTGCAATTTTTAATTGTGATTATGACAAAAACCAAAAATGTTAACGTCGTCAGTAGTGAAATTATGAAAACCATTATCAATGACGTGTTTAATATATTTTTATTAATTTGTGTCCAGTAGGCCTACTCCAAAGCATAATGGAGGGCTGGTGCTACTACCACTTTTACAATTTTTAATATTTGGTTACAAACTCGTTCCTTAAAAATATTAGCCTATTATTTTGCCACAAATTCTTAAAAGAACACATACATGTAACTGTCTACGCGTAAGTGTATTTTCAAGTTTTTTACTGTCAAAAAGTATAAAGTTTTTCGAAAAAGATCACAAAAAATGCATAATTTAAAATAATAACTTACAATTTGCTTTCTTGATAATAATCAAATACCAAAATACATATTACATTAACTAGACAATTACCATTTCCTGTCCTGTCTGGTTATACAAATTACCAAAATATTAATGAAACATTACACAACTATGACATACAGACGTTTACTATATAGGGAGATTTTACTTGATACGGTTGAATCATATGAATGAAATTTTCAATGTTTAATCATCTGTTCATTAAACAATTTTGGGGAGGGCAGAAACTAACCAATAAATCCACAAATAATTCTATATTAATTTACAGTTTAACATAAATATAAAAACATTACTAATAATAATTTTGATTAAAACTTACAAAGTATGATAAACAATGGCAAAAGAACATTTTTAAATTTATTCTCTAAACATATGATAAACAAAAACTTCTTTCAAAACGGTTGCCCATAGCTACCCACACAGTTCACAGCCACTCAAATAATGTATTTTTACACTTTATGACTTCAAGATTTATTCACGCTATATTCTATGAACACGAAATGTTACCTAGAATTTAAACGTCTATTCGTTTTAAAATAGTCTATTTATTTACCAGATATTATTAACAAAAACTGTTAAGATCGTCAGGTATGTTATTAATTTGAAATGCAACTTACAATCGCAGTCTGTGATTGTAACTTGAATAGGCATTTGTACCGAATAAAACGTTATTGTAAAATGTAGTTATAGCTGGATTGTGTTGTCCATGATGTGTCCGTTGTTTAATTAATTATAAGTATATCACTACTGACTTGGAACACTAAGTTTTTATTGGTAAAAATGTTAAGCTTTTACATTGTAGCCTGAACTAGACTAGTTTCGCTTAATACAAGCTTCGTGAGCCTCTGAAATAAGGTGACCATATTTTTAAAACAAGAAAACACTAAGCTTTGTCTCAACGAAAAAAGGGACAAAAGAGGACGCTAAAAATTGTTTTGTCATAAATACTTAGGTTTGTAAACTAATAATAAATAAATAAATACTGTGTACCTTACATGATGTAGTAGTAGGCTATTCAGTTCACTCCAACCAAACAATCCTTTAGAATTATTACTGCAGCATTCATTGATATTTTGCTGATGAATGGATTTTCTTTAGTAAGTCCTTTTTATCACTCCGCATTTTGTAAAAATTTACACAAGTGTGATTAAAGTTCACCTTATTAATCAACATAGCTTTTAAAGTTTGTACTGAAAGAGCGTTCTTGTCACTTGTCCACATTCATGTAAGAAAACACTCGTTCAGTGGGGGGCGTTAATTCCAGGTAAACAAAGAAGAAATTCCAATATTTTAAGAAAATTGGAATAAGGCACATTGTTCACATTAAAATGTGAAATAATTTCTACCCAACAGTCGCTAGGTGGTGTTCTTTCCAGCTTCCATTTTTTCAATATGTTCGGTGATATGTATTGTTTAATATACACATACTCATCATACAGACCGGTACCATCTATTATAGATGAAGGAGCCACTTCGCGAATGAAATCTTCAGTCTTGTATATCCTTCCACTGGGGTATCCTTGCCTTAAGTGTTACCCAACTGTAGTCCCGCAAACTCTCAATGGGTACAATCCATTTATTTAAATATTCAGGTGCAGTTTGATAAAATATATGGACATACTGTTTACATTTTGCAATCTCTGATGACAAAACCCTCCTTTTCCAATTTACCAAGAATTGATCTGACAGCTGATGTTATGAAGCAATCTTCACCCTTGGAAACTAAATTAGCTTTTAAATCATTTAACACAGAAATGACCTCAAAAACTGTAATTGTTTGACCCTCTACTCTTTGAACTGCAGAGTGAAAAGTTGATGCTTGGTTGTGAAGAAAATACAGCCATGCTTCTGATAAAGGATTTTCAAAGAATGATTTGATAAGAAATGGGCATTCATTTTGAGATTCAAAATATGATTTCAGAGGAACAAATATAGAAGACGTTCGACCGCAGGGAGTAAAGCAAGCCATCTTGTTTTGCTATACCTTAATCTACAAATTCACAAAATTCTTTAAGACTTTCAATCCTTACAGTAGGCCTATACACATAGAAATAAGAATATATCTTAGAAATAATGCCTTCAATATCAATAGGAAGGACATCAGCAGCCATCTGGATAGTAGGCCTATTGTGAATTATATGAGCAGAACACCCAACCCCAAGTAAGTTATGCCCTAAATTTCCTTTCAGTTTTGTGAAGACGTTGTTGACGCCCTTTCTAGATACACCTCCAAAATTGCAGTTCGTATTATCTGCACAAAGAGCGATTGTTTTTTCTTTTAAGTTAGTATTTTCCAAACACTCACTCAAAAACGTAGCAATGGTTTCTGAAGTTTCTCCAGGCAAAGATTTAAGATCCAGCATTTTAACTTGAATCCCCTCAGTAGGATTAAAGTAAAAATACCTGACAAGCAATGGAAATATTTTTACGTCCTTGTGATTCGATGCATCCGTAATTATTAAAATAAAATTAGCTTTCTGTAAATCAAATTCTAGTTCAGAAATGGCAAATGGGGTTAAAACATTTAGTACAATTGCCTCGGCTTTACTACGGTAACACGTAAATTTTGGTTCAAAAGTACATTGGATAAGTTTAGAAGTACAGTCCATGAATCTGAAAGATTGGTTGTGCTGGACAGTACGATAAGCGAACGCTCCTTCAACAGCTGATAATTTCATACCTTTATCACCAAAACTTCCACTTTATAGCGAGAAAAATTTTGAAAATTTCTCAAACGTCAGGGACACGTCGAGGCAGTTAATTTCTGGCGAGTAAAGCAATAAATAAGGGGTGAGCATCAACTGACAGCCAAATAATACTGGTGTACGAAAGGGCGGAAAGGCGACGACTTCGTTCAGTTGAGACAATTGATCAGAAAGTTGAAACGTCAGAAGAGGATTTACGTGGAGTTATTGCTTCATAACTAGGCTGGCCATACGTCCCGTTTTGAACGGGACGGTCCCGTTTTCGTGAGGTTTTAAAAGCGTCCTGTCGGTTTGCCTGTTTGTCCCGTTTTTCGGATTTTCCCCACTTCAAGAAACTTTTTACGTTAAAATACGTGATTTAGTGCTTCAAATAACAGTGGTGAAATAAATAGCGTTGTTAAATTCAATAACAATAATACAGTATTTGTATTCTGCTTGATGCAGACAAAAATAGCTCAGTTCATCACTCGTCGGTCTTCGCCGCCGTCAGTTGTTTGTTGCCATTCGTCAGGTACACAAGCGCTACACCGACCATTACAGCCCTAAGTTAGTGAAAGTGAAGTTGTGTGTGTTTGATTTATATCCGAACAAAATACAAATGTAAATCACAGAATAGTGCTTAATTCTTCAATGGAAAAGTTTTCCAGAAATATTTATAAAAACTTCAGTTAATTTTAAGTGAAGTGGGATTGTTTTGAGGTTACTTTAGTACATGTTTAGATTGTTACTAATGGCCAAATCACAGAAACGTTCCTGCGTATTTAATGAAGACCTTCAAAGGGAATTTAAATTTATTAAAACGGACCCATCAACTTCAGAGAAATCACGTGTTCTTTGCAAGACATGTGGGGTCCATTTCTCTGTTGCACATGGAGGAAGAAGTGACATTGCGCAACACACCAGATCTCAGAAACATAAAGACGCTGAAAAATCCAAGAGTAGTTCATCCAATCTGGAAACTTTTTTTACAAAGAAGGAAGATAATGATAAAGTGTCAGCCCAAGAAGGGTTATTTGCTTACCACTCTATTGCACACGGGCATAGTTTTAGATCAAATAATTGCTTATCTAAACTTATAAAAAAACTGTATGAGCCTAAATATTCTTCAGGCAAAACTAAAAGTGAAGCGATTGTGTGTAGTGTTTTGGCACCATTTTCCTTAAGTGAAGTAGAAGCGGACTTAAAACAATGCAGTAGCGTCTCTTTAAGCTTAGATGCATCTAATAGGAAGGCAGAAAAATTATTTCCCATTCTGGTCCGCTACTTTTTACCGCTTTCTGGTGTTCATGTCAAAATGATTCAGTTCACATCTTTGCCAGGGGAAACTTCCGAAATTCAGAGCAACATGCTTGAGGAATTAATCAGAAAAAAAAAATTAGGAGAAAAGGTGGTAGCACTGTGCGCCGATAATACTAACACTAACTTTGGGGGTGTTAAAAGAAGAGGACAAAATAATGTTTGGCGTCGTATGCAAGCAAGCCTTGGGAAAGAAATAATTGGCATCGGGTGTGGGGCACATATTGTGCATAACTGTTTACAAACTGCTGTAGACTGTCTTCCCTTTGACATCGAGAGTTTTGATGTGAAAGTGTACAAGTACTTTCATATTTACACCGTGAGGACGGAAGAGCTGAAGGACTTCTACGAATTTGCTGGTGTGGAATATGCCAAATTGTTGGAACATAGAAACACCCGTTTTTTGTCTCTTGGTCCAGCAATTGACCGAATTCTAAAGATATTTGGTGGCCTTAAGTCTTACTTTTCATCACAAGAAAAGTGTCCTGCTGTGCTAAAACAGTTATTCGAGGATCCGTGTTTTGAGTTATGGCTGATGTTTTCCTCAGCACAGATTCAGACCTTTGAAGAGGTCATTCTGAAAACTGAGAAAGACAACATCTCCGCAACTGAAGTGGCATGGCGTATTGACTCCCTGAAGAAACTGCTGTTGCAAGGAAGGCAAACTGAGGGCTTTATCCCTACTGTTGTCAAAGAGAAACTGTTTAGTTTACAAGAAAGTGGAGAAGTCACACAAGAACATTTTATTGTTACAGTGAAAACCTTTTTTAAAAACTGTGTAGACTATCTTAAAAATTGGGAAACCAGCTGTGGTGGAGCTGAAAAACTTCAATGGGTTTTGCTGCAAACAATTCCGTCATGGAATGAGGTTCAAAATAGCCTAGGTTCGTTTTCGGCTAGTCAAATCAAACAGATTACAGAAAACCCCATTGAAGAAACCAAGCTGTTTGACCAGTGGCAGTGTGTAAAAGAAATAGTTTCTGAGAACCTACCAGAGTGTAATCGGGTCGCAGTTGACAAGACAAACGTACCAGTTGAAGAAAGATGGAAACAGATTTTCCACAAGATGCACAGCCAGAACATTCAATTTGACGTTATTTTGAAGGTTGTAGAATTCACTACGTGCCTACCTGGAACATCAGCTCCAGTGGAACGAGTTTTTTCAATAATGAACAACATGTGGTCAACAGAAAAATCTCGGCTCCATATTTCAACTCTAAGTCCAATGTTGATGGTAAAAATAAACTTTGACCACTCATGTGAAAAGTTTTATCAAATGTTATTGAAAATCAAAAATATTCTACAAAAGATAATCAGTTCCCAAAAGTATTTCTGGTATGAGGAGGCGTCAACGTCATCGTCATCAATTGCAGGACCATCAAAACCATAAATATTTGTTAAAATACATATAGTACAACTGAAAAAGAACTTATGTTAATTTGAGCAAGCCATTCACTATACATGTTACATTTGATTAAAAATATGATGTTTACGTTTACTGTGTATTAAAATGTGTTTATTACAAATAAAAAAAATATAGGTAGTAAACATTTTCTGCTAATTGTACATAATGTATGATTACTACATGTTTCATAAATAAAAAAAAAATAATGAAAGAGTGTTTTACTTTTATTTCATCATTTTAAACTTCTTAAATGAAAAAAGTGCACTTTCATGAAGTTGATTTCTAAATATTTATGGGACCACCACCCCCCACCGGTTAAGTCACGGCTGTCCCGTTTTGGGCAAACTAAATTATGGCCAGCCTATTCATAACATAAGAACAAAGCAGTCGCTACTCCATTCACACAGTTACGACGAAACGAGGCGAATGACACACGCGTTACATCACACCCTACGTGAAATGACAAAACATACTCGGACACAAAAGGGTTTACGACAGTAACTCACAGGAACAACAAAGCAGATACGAAGGTGAATAGTAGACGGCGATGTAACACAGCAGGACTGCTCGTTTAGGAGACATATACGATTTACGAGGAGAGAGCTAGAGAAACTTTACTAGAAGACGTCTGTCAAAGAATTATTAATTGGTACGAAAGGGGAAGGTTAAGTAAACAATGCGACGGTTCGTTACGCCAGCAACATAGAAATCTTGGGGTGACAAGACATCCATTAGCGAGACGAATCTAGGACAAAGAAGATGATTGGCAGGCGAGGGATGACAACTTTTCTTAGAACACAGGGTAATGACACCGGCGTATATACCGGGGATGTTAGACGACCTATCAGAAGACAGAATTCAGCTAGGAACCGAGTCTTGGGGAGAGCTCCCATAGCAACGAAAGACAGAAGCAAATCAGAAGAGATTCACAAGGAGAAATCTAGATGGTGGGTGGATTCTTCGAAGACATCGGGTAGTCTGACCAATGATGAGCAGGACGAAGTTGTGGAAGGAATCTGACGAGGAAATCTGGTAGGGGTGGAGTTAATAAAACTATCTACTTGCCACGCGGACGAGGTAAGGCAGTCAAACTTAAAATTTTACTCAATTATTTTGGACGTGCGGACGCGCCCATTTGATCAATCAGTATCAATCAATCAGTGTTGTTATTATCGAAGAGTAAGTCGGTAACTCTGTGAAATTTTGCTTGTCGATTTCAAAAGTGAACGGTTACATAAATGTGATACTCAGACTATTTCAAATTATCTTAGAACGTTGATCAGTGTTAGTAACGATGATAAATGACCATAATACAAGTGACAGTTAAGGTCAGAGCGCGTCAATCAGCGATTATAGTGATGTAACACTCGATAGACATTTCGAATCACTCATAAATATAATTCGAGTTCACTAACATAAACATTCACTCACAATACAAAGTATAACTGTAACTATAATGTTTTCGAACTCTTGCATCGAACACTTGTAGTCAATTCACATTGTGGCTCGAAGCACATATTCATTATAGCGAAGATGATCTCACCCAGACAAATAAACGGACACACATAAATCTTCACACAGGAAATCGATACTTGATATATACATTTACACGAACAATCACATCAG
This sequence comes from Magicicada septendecula, assembly GCA_034769895.1. Taxonomy (NCBI): domain Eukaryota; kingdom Metazoa; phylum Arthropoda; class Insecta; order Hemiptera; family Cicadidae; genus Magicicada; species Magicicada septendecula. The sequence continues at coordinate 116,159,741 of CM068375.1, read as the reverse complement.
TCAAAACCAGCGGTACGCCTACACGGAAGTTTAGTAGTGTTTTTGTGAAAGTGAATATCATCATCTGTGAACAACATGCGAAGTTACGACCACGTCGTTGGACACTGGGAACCACGGGACGTTGCAGCCAAATGAAATGGATAACTCACACCAAGTAATGTAAAATATTTATATATTGATAATCACTACTACTGAACCTGTTTCTCACAAAGACCCCACTCCTTGAGATAATTACGAACGTAAATTTCAAGATAATCATGAACCATAAATTAAAAGTTATGAATAGATATTGCCATCTGGAACTATGAACGCATTATAGATATAACATTTGTTGAATGTAATAATTAATTCATATATGTTTGCAGTTGTAGGCTAGTAATGATATTGTCATTGTATGTCATATATGTTGTATTTGTGATTTTATTTCAGGAACGACGAAATGTTAGCTATAATTGTAATTTAAGAATTGTTTAATAAACGATAAGTTGTTATTCTAATCCAGATGTGCTTCAGCGTTCGTTATTACTATTGCCCTATGATGATTATGATCACAAGAATGTTATAACGCCAAGCTATGTCTTGTTAACTTCATTGTTAATACCAATACGTGAGGTTTACCTTTCACAGATGTGACTTGTACTAATTAACAAATTAATTAATTACCTATAATTATTTACCATATAACATTGGCTCTCAAACACGGGACAAAAACAAAGTAAACAAACAAAAATTTATTATACACATTTATTGTTTATTAATTAAATAATTAATGTAATTAACAAAATAACACTGTAACTTTTAAAAAAATTTGTCAATGCGATGCTAGAAGACGCACTTGCGCGCACCATCCTTTTATGTTTTTCATTGTTTATATGTTGTGATATATCCGATCGCCCCCATGGCTTACACTGAAAGTAGATGAACACTTATTGCATCGAACATCTGAATCAGAAATTGTTTTTTTAATGTATGGATATTCTTTCTGTAGGTCACTATTAAAAACACACTTCCTTTTCAGCGGTGACATATTATTTGCACGTGTTTTAGCACTCGCAGTTTACAAAAGTACACTGTATGTGAGTAGAGGAGATGGTGGGAATATGGAATATGGTGTTAATATGGAATTCGTATCTAGCGGTTGCGGTATTAGAGCGACGCCACTCGGATGTCGGTTAAACTACAGCTGCTAGCGCTACAAGAGGCTTGCACGTGAATGAAAGAATTTGTTGCGAGTTTGTCTTGGAGGAGAGAGGTTATATTGTTCAGCGTGCTACAAAAACTTTTGCAGTTCGTCATATCGTATTTTTTCTAAGCTTCCCCGGAAGTTCAAGGTAAGCTATCTACTGTGGTTCGACTGAGTAGCATATCAATGTAAGTTATTATTATAGAGCATATGCAATAGATTATGTCAAACTCGAGACGATATATGAAAGCGTAAATTCAAATATGGTGATGGTGGTAATATGGAATATCAAGAGTGGTGTTAATATGGAATACTAGTATAGGTATTCTATAATACCACCAATTTAGGAAACAAAGTATAACATAATTTTTTTATCTTTTAGATGGGTCGAACTAAACTAAATCGTCCGAATCGTGGAATTAGAAAGCAGTGGAAGGAGGATGACATGGTGACGGCACTACAAGCAGTTCGCAAAGGCGAAATGGGATACAAAAAGGCTGCCATGGTGTTCTCTGTTCCGAGAACCACATTGTTTCGTCTGTCAAACAAGAAAACGGTCGATCCTAATGCAGCTGCGACAACAAAACTGGGAAGGAAGCCTATACTACCCGCTCAAATAGAAGAAGAACTGGTTAAATATGCATTGGTGATGGAAGCTAAATTCTACGGGCTCACGAGGCAAGATTTAAGAAACATGGCGTACCAACTTGCCGTAAGGAATGGTATAAAACACCCGTTCGGCAACAATGAAACGGCAGGTAGAGCTTGGCTGGACCATTTCTTGTTCCGTCACAGAGATAAGATCTCTGTACGTAAGCCCACTGGAACGTCATTTGCTCGTGCAATGGGATTCACGAGAGAAAATGTCAGCAAATTTTTTGATATTCTGGAAGCTGAATTTGATAAAAACGCTCGGTTGGCGTTTGTCATCCATCTGGTTGGGTACAAACTAATTTATTCAGCCAGTGGTTTGTACACTTCATTAAATTCTCCAAACCTTCGGAAGAATCTCCAATTTTACTAATTTTGTGACGATCACAATACCCATACAAGAAACTTGGAGGTAATCGAAAAGGCACGAGAGAATCACGTCACAATTGTAAGCTTACCCCCTCATTCCACGCACAAGCTACAGCCGTTGGACAAATCATTCATGGGGGCACTGAAAACTCACTACAGTGAGGAAATCCGCAAATGGATTAGGCACAACAACCGAGCTCTCACCCCCTTCGATACTGTTGAGCTGTTTGGCATTGCCTACTTGAAGGTTCAAACAGGGGAAATAGCTGCAAAAGGCTTTCGGAAAACTGGGATTTACCCCTTAGATAGGATTCAGTGACGCAGACTTCATCGCTGCCGAAGCCGAAGCTGCCAAGAGAGGAGAAACGTCAGTTGAAATCCCTATCAACGAATCTACCAACAACAGTTCTGCCTTTCAGCAAGACCATTCAAATGAAGTTAGCGGAATCAAAAAACCCACATCAGTACAAAATGAGATAGTTTCACCCTTCCATCTCTCACCTGTGCCAGTTAGCAAGAAGGCTGTGTCTAGAAGGGGTAGCAAATCCAGATCAGCAGATGTAATAACATCCTCTCCTTACAAAAAGGGCTTGGAGTCATCCCTAGAAAATCATCCTTCGACATCAGCAGGAAAGTCAAAAATCAAACCAAAACCAAAAAGTAAGAACTCCGCTAAAGGAAGGAACAGTAACATACCAAAAGCCAAAAGAAGCATGAAAGTATCCGAATGTTCATCGTCTGAGAGCGAGGAAGATGTTGTTTGTGTTCCAGACGACGACACCGACTTGGAGGAACTAGGCACAAATCCTGATGATGGAGATGCTTTGTGTCTATTTTGCGAAGCAAAATTTTCCGAAGATAGGAGTGGTGAAACCTGGATTAAATGTGTTTTGTGTAGCATGTGGGAACATGTAGAATGTGCAGGTGCTGAAAAAGATTATTACGTGTGTGATTTCTGCAAATGAAAGAACTTTATTTTTAGTGATACGGGTATTCCATAATACCACCCTATTTTCAATGGACCAAGAAGTGCATCTTTTCAGAGGATATAATTTGTTGATGTGGTATTAGCATTATATATAATTTCAATGTTGTCAGCAGATGTAGCATTAAATGAAACACCAGTCTATATTAATAAATGTGTGAAAATTTAACCCAGAAAAATTTTTTTAGTAAATACAAAATGGTATTCCATATTCCCACCATCTCCTCTATTTCACAAGTTCAGAACACAATACTGTTAACTGTCTTCTACCAGAGTCACAACTGTAATGAATTTCTTTCGACTGAAGCATATGCCGTGTTTGCAGTTTTCAATATTGTTGGCGGCATTCATATGAAACAGAGTGATTACGATTAGTTAGTGGGCATCGTCTTACCATAGCGAGCGCAGAACGGCGCAGTTCAATCGTCGAGTCGGCTACATCAATCGTTTACTGTACTTCCCCAAGCCTCACCCCACATTATTGCAGGTGTATACCGATAATATAAATAGAGCTCTATAGGAATAGGTATTCGCACCCGCCATCTTTGCTCCGAGACTTTTAAGTTTAATATGGCGGCAGCAATGTAAGCACACTGTGCGTTGCATTATTTAATGTAAATTAAATATGAATAATGTAAATATGAATATTTTTACATATCAGGGTTATAACCTTAGTGTACTAATTTGATTTATGAATTACACATGAATATGTATAATAATCATCTCATCTTGTCAGTGAAAACAAGGTTACAATCAGTCTCTCGCGTTGAGAGTAATATGTCAGTTTCGTCAGATGCAACTGTTTTGTCCCAACCTGAATCCAGTATACAAACGTTATCATTTGATAATTTGTGTGGTATATTCGAACATGCAAATGTGTACAATGCTAACGCGACATTTTACATTGCGGGAAGTACCACTCGAGTCGTAAAAAAACATGCATGTTCTGAATGCTTAGAGTTTCTTTCCAACGATAATTTGCCCAAGACCGAATTTATTAAAAAAGCAAAATGTTTAGCATTGTAGCACATGATTTATAAATTAATTACATGTATATTTTAATTAATAAATATGCATTTTTGCAAATTGTTGCAATTAATATTACGGTATTTAAAACGTGATGTAAAAACTGTCATTCAGACCATTTATAATTCTGGAATTCTCAATCAATATTGTTTTTCTCCAAATAATCAGCAACGTCAGGGATGAAACTCAAAATTTGAAAATATCGTGCCATTTGATTTGAAAATTGATTTGATTACGAGAATACTAACCCTTTTTTTCTCCACTCAATGAATTATTTTTGAATTCTCCAGACATTGTTGCTTTCACAATATACTGTAAAGAATAATGTTCGTAATATTACAACCTGCATTTTACACGAATTATTCATTTTTCGTCAGAAATTAATAAAACAATTACCGTATGTATACAATCCCAGAGATAACCTCGCGCACTAACTTGTAAAGTGCAGCCACCAGCGTCTATATCTTTTTGTGCATATATAATTAAAATTAATATGCTTCACTGATAATTTCACACTTTGAAATTATATTTTTGGCACGAAAAACTATAATAGTTTATGTAATATCGAAAACAAACTTATACTGCATCACATGTATACACAAGCGTCACCATAATATTATGTCAGTCTCGGAACAAAGATGGCGGGTGCGAATACTCTCATTTATAGATCCTTAATATAAACAGCGCTGTTGTGTTGTCAATTGTCAGTAATCTTTAAATTTTCCATCAAACTGATACAAAGCCAAAGGAGTACATTATGATAAATTAAATACTGTTGACGGCATTTTATGCCGATAAGTCATTGCCACAAAAAAGGGACATTTTGGCATCTCGTTTTCCCTTCAAAAAAAGACGGGACAGAGACTCAAAAAAGGGACTGTCCCGGCTAATACGGGACGTCTGGTCACCTTACTCTGAAAGCGAAAACTAGTTCAGGCTACAAGGTAAAATCTTAACATTTTTACCAATAAAAAATTAGTCTTCCTGGGTCAGTAGTGATATATTTATAATTAGATCTAGTAGTTACAGCTGAAGCATAGCGAGTAGAAGAGAAAGTGAGATCACTCTGGGCGCGCTATAGTCGTGAATAGCGGTGAACACGTTAAACTTCGGCGCTGCGATCGCTTGTTGTAGTTGAGACGTTGAATCTATTAGCCACGTACAAAAAGAGCCGTGTTTTATGTGTTGTTAAAAGTGTGTTTGTGCGTCTTATTACTTAGGTATATCGTTTTCAGTTGCAATTAATTATATGTTTGAGTGATTTATAAGTAATAAACGTGTGATAATATATAATAAAAATGCTCAGAATGTATGAATGATTATAGTTATTTGTGTGTGTTATTTTTCATATACGGGTAGCATTCAGTTTCAGTTAACAGTGCGTGTGAAAAATGTATGTAGTAGTGCAGTTACATAGAAGTTGTATGTTAAAATACATAATAGAATATAATTCAATCACTACCGACTCGGAACACAAAGTTTTTATGGGTAAAAACGTAAACGTTTTACCGTATAGCCTTTTACGTTTTTACCCATAAAAACTTTGTGTTCCGAGTCGGTAGTGATTTAATTATATTTAGTTAATCAACGGACACGTCATGGACAACGAAATCCAAGAACATAATAGAAATGCTGTCCTGTTTTGTACCTGGTTGTAGGAATGGATATAGTAAATATTCCTACAAAGGAAATCATTTCTTCAGACCTCCCAGGGACGAAGATCAGTTTACAAAGTGGGTGAAGGAAATTCCCAGGAAAGACAAATGTCTTACACATAAATCTTATATCTCTCAAGTACATTTTTCTGATGACTTGATTTGAAAGTAGATTCATTTGTTGTAAATAATAAAAAGGTCGAAATTCCAAGACTGAGATGGAGCTTAAAGCTTGGCGCGGTACCTCATATCTTTCCGAATTTGCGTACATATTTGACAAATCCTCTAAAACTCCGAAAGTCACTTGCAAGAAGGCAGATAGCCTACAACGAGTACAAATAGCCCAAGAAAAAAGCAATTCGACAAACTATTCTGTGACAAAAACCGTGAGTTCAGACCACCCCCAGACTAGAACACACCAAGACGATCAACTGGATGAACAAAACCAAATCATGTTGCTGAAACGGAAAATACAAAATCTAACTCGTACTTTGATACAAACTAAGAATAAACTGCGTTGTGAGAAAGCAAAAGTTGTTTTACTAGAAAAGAAACTTGCCAGGAAGGAATGTGACTCATATGATAGAGGGATGAAGAATTTAAGTAAAAAACAGAACATGATTGTAGATGCTAAAAAGTCTAATTTGTGAAATACCAAAGGAATGAGGTACTGTAATGAGCTAATACTGGGATGTTTGCTGCTTAAAATCAAATTCCCAAAGAGATACAGACATGCTTCCAACATGATTTATTGCCACTTCTGTCGAAAATCCACCTGAAAAGACTGTGTAAAGGTTTGAGATACCCATACGGGGTAAACACTAACGCTGTAAATGTCATGTCACAGTTTCTGCGAGAAGAAACTGGTGAAAATAGACGTCTCGGAGTAGTAATATTCGACAAAGTGAAGCTAAGGGAGGAAGTTCAGTTCAATGCAATCTCTTTAAACGTTAATGGTTTTGTAGACTTTGGTGATTATACACCTATGGACATGAAAACTTTTCTGGCGAACCATGCCCTAGTATTCATGTTTGTGCATTTGTTATTCAACTGGGTACAGCCTGTAGCAGTGTACTCAAGCAGGAATGCAACCCCAGGTGATATTCTGGCGAAAATTCTGATACAGGTTATCTTGCAGTTAGAGCAACGAGGTGTAAGAATAATTGGATTTACAACAGATGGTTATCAATCTAATAAAAAGGCGTGGGCGAACTTAGGCATCTGTGGGAAAAGAGGTAAGATTAAAGGTAGTATTCCGAATCCATCGGACGAAGACAGGAGGATTTGGGCATTCTCAGATGTAATAAAATGTGTGAGAAATTTTCCATGACAAAGTGTCAGTATTGTACATTGTCAGCTACATTTTTTAGAATAGTTTACAAACTGGACATTTCTGCTGAAAACACAAGACTTAGGACATGCCCTGAAGTGACAGCTCAATCCTACGTCATCCCAACGTATGAATGCAAGGTTGGCGTTCCAGTTATTTAGTAACATCATAGCCAATACAATTAAATTTTATCGTGACACGAACTGTGAAGGGTTCGTAGATAGTGAGAAAACAGAAAGCTTCAGCAGAGACATAAATGACTTGAATTTGTTGTCCATGACGTGTCTGTTGATTAACTAAATATAATTATGTCACTACCGACTCGGAACACAAAGTTTGTATTGGTAAAAACGTAAATGTTTTACCTTATAGCCTGAACCAGTTTTCGCTCACAAATTCAAAAATAGCCCACAAAATTCAAACAGGATACTGTTACGACATTACAGAACAGTCTACGTATGTGTTTCTCTAATGTTCCAGTGGGATCTGGCTGTAATGTTGTGTGCTACGTGATTTCAACATGAGCTCGCGAGACTTTTCTAGACGTCGCCAGCCGTGTGCACTGTGTTAGGGGCGCAATCAATTACGTCCTAGTGTAGGGCTAATGGATAGTATGTAGAATGTTCTGGTGTGTGAGCGGGGTATAAATACGAGGCGTCAGCGAGCTTAGTTTCAGTTATTGTCAGGCGATTACTCTGTGCGTTCAAGTGGTTACTAGTGACAAGTAATTGTGGCGAAGTGTTATGTGTTTTATAATCGTGCGGGACAATTGTGTTTTAGGCTATATTATAGACATTTTTATTGCGTATGAACAGTTTTTATTTGATTTGGGGTAAGAGACTATCTTGTTGATTACAAACTGTTTAATTGTGATAATTAAAGCTGGTGATTAGTGACGTAACTGATGTTTTGTATTTTGTTTTCCTCTGTACCATACGACGATCAGTAGACCGTCGTAACAGTGGTGTCACAAGTGGGATAGAACCGTTAACAGTGGAAATAGTGGACACTTTGTACAAGATTAATGTAATTCGTAATTAATCGGAAAACAATGGATGCCAGTCAGATGATGGAAAATTTCCAGGCGCTGCTGTTGCAGACAGAGGATCGACGACGACAGGATGCAGAGGAAGCAGAGAAAACATGCCGACCGGAGGTGGAAGAAGCAGAAACATGACAAAAAGAACAAAGACAAGAAAGAGAAGAAGCAGAAAAACGACATGATGAGAAACGTAAGCAGGAAGCAGATACAACAGAAGCTCTTTTTGAAGCTATGCAAGAACAGTTGTAACAACATACTACTGCAGAGTTGGGTCCCTTACGTTGTGACTTGAGCGAATTGCACAGTGATCTGAATGGTCAAGTGGTAAGATTGTCTACAGTAGAAAAAATCTGTATCAAATATAGAACAAACAATGTCTACAAAAATATCTGCAGTGGAAGACTCAGTGGCAAATATAAAAGAACAAATTATAAATGCAGTTGAGCAGTTCATGAAGACACAACCAAAACAAACTTTTGAACAGACTGTACCAATGACAAAGATACAAAAAATAAGTCAGTAGAGAAAGTCACTTTGCCTCCAGTTCATGTCAAAGCTCCAACCTTCGACGGAAGCAATTACTGGGCAACGTACCTCCGCCAATTTGAAGCTGCTGCATGCGCAAATAATTGGACAGAGAAAGACAAGGCAGTTTCACTCGTTCTCGCATTAAAAGGACCTGCGGCTGAACTACTACAGAAAGTGACACCTGACAGCCAGAACATCAATGACGAATTGATTAAAGCTCTAGAATTACAGTACGGTGATAAACATTTGCAAGATGTGTAGGGTACTATGCTCAGTTGAGAACAAGACAACGCACCAGTGAGAGTCTTCAAGAGTTTGAATCAAGTAACGACAGACTGATTAGATTGGCCTATCCTGAAGTACCAGAAGATTTTCGAATATAGTTTTCAGTGCAGATATTTATTGATGACATCGTATATTGTGAACTTCAGCAAGTGTTACAAATGGCAAGACACTGAAATACCTCAGAAGCTCTTGTTCACGCCCTAGAGTTTGAAGCTGCCAAGTCAGCGTCCCGCTACATTAATGGGTTTATGCCATCACATTATAGTCAGAAGATCCCTGTATCACATTGTCATTACGATGGGTGCAGAAAAACAATGTTGTTGAACAAACAATTCAGAAGTTGAAGAGCGCCGCAACGATTTGAACGATGGGAAAAAGACAGAAGGCCGAAGTGTGGAAAACATGGTCATCTACAGGTAGACTGTTGGGAGAAGCAAATACCAAGAGAAGAGAGTGATCGCACCAATTGGTGAAGTAAAGCCCAGAACAGCACACAGTTTCCACGGTACATAAGACCAATGGAAACTTGATCGTTAATGGATTTGCGAAAGGTAAACGAACATCATTTACAGTTGATACGGGTGCAATGTGTCCACTGCGTGCCCTGACTTAGTCAGCAACCGCCAGCCTCTAATTAGCTCTTGTACAATACAGACTGTCACTGGAAGCCCCATCAAGGTGCTAGGAAAGGTACGCGTACGCCTGGGTCTTCTCGAATTTAGCCACCAAATGCTCGTTGCAGACATTTTCGAGGAAGTGGTTCTTGGCACGGACATTACGAATGCCTACGGATTTGTTGTGGACTTAAGAGAGCATGTCCTGAGGGTTGGCCAAGAGAAGATAAAGCTTTGCATGGCTAAAATGACAGGGTCTACCAACCATTCGATTAAGAAAGTGGCATTGGCCGAAGGAAAAGTGTTATGACATTACAGAACAGTCTGTGTTTCTCTAATGTTCCAGTGGGATCTGGCTGTAGTGTTGTGTGCTACGTGATTTCAACATGCGCTCGCGAGACTTTTCTAGACGTCGGCAGCCGTGTGCACTGTGTCAAGGCCGCAATCAATTATGTCCTAGTGTAGCGCTAATGGATAGTATGTGGAATGTTCTGGTGTGTGAGCGGGATATAAATACAAGGCGTCAGCAGGCTTAGTTTCAGTTATTGTCAGGCGATTACTCTGTGCATTCAAATGGTTACTAGTGACAAGTAATTGTGGCGAAGTGTTACGTGTTTTATAATTGTGTGGGACAATTATAATACAATTGTGTTTTAGGCTATATTATAGATATTTTTATTGCGTGTGAACAGTTTTTATTTGATTTGGTGTAAGAAACTATCTTGTTGATTACAAACTGTTTAATTGTGATAACTAAAGCTGGTATTAGTGACGTAACTGGTGTCTTTTATTTTGTTTTCCACTATACCATACGACGATCAGTAGACCGTCGTAACAATACAGAATCACATACAAAACTACAAACAAAACAGAACACACACAAAGCACAAAACAAATTTGATCTACTCTGGTGTTTACAAACTAAATTGCTCAGATTGCAACAAATTCTACATACGCCAGACAGGATGTTGCTTCAAACAAAGATACATTGAACACTTAAAGGCACTACACTCCATTACCGAATCCACCTTTGCAAACCACCTCATTGAAGCAAACCACACATACACAAATACATGGATATTCTACACACGTACACACAAAAGGTCGAAAACTAGACATTCTTGAATAATTGGAAATATGCAAACACACAAAAACAACATCCAGCAGACACATTTCAAATCACACGTATTATTCGAACATATCACACACACACACACACACACACACACACACACACACACACACACACACACACACACACACACACACACACACACACACACACACACACACACACACACACACACACACACACACACACACACACAACATTGATCCTTCAAAAGTCAACACCATCACCAAAAACAAGATGGACAGCACTCCCAGTGGCAACCTCTGACGAAGCTTATAATAAGCGAAAACTGGTTCAGGTTATAGGGTAAAACTTTTACGTTTTTATCAATAAAAAAAAACTTTGTGTTCAGAATCAGTAGTGACATAATTATATTTACATAAATGACCTTGTCGATGCATTAAATTTATCAATTCCTTCAAAGGGACTTTACAATGGATCAGCTTCTTATCATATATTATTGAAAGTTCTATTAATTCAGAAAGCAACACTTTCGCCTCAGAGAGAACTCTAGAATCATTCAGGGTTATTCTAAAAAGTACTCTGGAGGCATCCGAATATTTGTGGATCAAGAAATTTATTATGTACTTACTGCAAAATTCAATCAGGATCCTCTAGAACACCATTTCGGGATTCTCCGCTCTTTGGCATGCGATGACCATCTAGAATTACTGACTGTGCTCTTACACTGAGGAAGGATTGTCCTCCTAATCTATCTGCTGCTGTTTGGATAAAAGATTACGGAACTATCGAAGAAACATCTCATTTAACACACCCTTAAAATGGTGTTTATCATATACAGTTGCAAGCAGAAAGAACTGTTACAATAAAACTTAGTCCACCAAACAGTATGTGGGAGGATATTTTTTTATGAATGTTTGGATGAAATCAAATAAATTAATGTGCCCGGAGGGGACAGCGTAGGGTGTTGCCGTGAACACACACTAGACATTGTAGGAAGGCTAATTTTCAAATATATCCAGTGCCAATTCTTTTTCCGTATGAAAGAAATACGTAGAGAAATTACCAGTACAAATTTGGCAAAATCCTCTCGGAAATTTTCGAAGGTTTCCAACAGCTGACATCCTTGGGTGAGTACATTGTTTAAATCTTATATCCTTTTGTATTTGTACGAATTTCAGTGTATCGTAAATATCATTTTAATTGCTATAACATGTAAAAACAACATTTCACGACAGTTTCAATTAAGTAGAATTGTGTTTGTATTAAAAATTACCTGCGTGCTTCACGCTCGCTCACACAACAACTGGCGATGCTAGCGCCACGCTGTGGTGAACCACAGTAACTAGCTAAGTGATCTCATTACTCTTCTACTCGCTATGGCTTAAGTATCCAAAGGGTTGGATCGTTTGCACAACTTTTGTGGTGATTTTGAACTCTTAGATGACTTCATTTCTCATCTGATGTCTCGTCACTTTTAGAGAATTAGAATTGAAATGTACTTTTTCTCGTAACATCACCTCATCAAATATAACAATCCCATTATGGCTATTCTCATCCTTACTAAAGAAATAATTTGAATTGGCACCAACTGTATGTTTGTTGATTCCATAGCAACATTTTATCACTTTTACTTATTTTCTTAAGTGAGATATCGTGGGAAGAGACGGTAAATTGTGCCGTAAACAGTGCTTATATACCTTCACTGATTTAATTTCAAAAGCACATAATTTAAAAGAAATTCATCATCGTATCTTACACCTGTTTTGAATTTTTTCTTTTTAGATTTTTTCCCGCAAGTTATCTATTAAAGTTTTAGTTTCTTACTCAAACATTACAGCCGTTAGGACCAAGCAGTTTACAGTTTCACAATAAATTGTGGTCCCGTACTCTGACACAGCATGAGTTCAACATTTTTTGACTGCTATTAGGGGACCGCAAGGTAATTTATCTGAAAGAATCAACAGAGAATTAGGTAGGTTGTTCCGTGTATACTGTCATGAATGGCATAATAGTTAGCCGGAGGATATTATACAAATCTTCAGACAATCACTTAATGAGAATTATAAAACTGTCACCGATTATACACCGATGGAGTTGGATTCTGGGAAACAACTGAGTAGATTTTGGGATGGGCACGCATTAAGTGTGTAAGTACTGTACTGCCAATCTACCTGTTCCGATGTAGATAAAGATATTGCAAGTGAACGAACGTATTCGGAAGGTAGAAAATAAAAGTACTGAGGAGTTCAACACTACGCACAAGCTACAAACACCCCGAGTTGGAGAATTAGTATTGCTGAAAGCCCACAATGTTCGAAACGGAGGACAGTACAGCGACGAAATTCTTTCGACTCTATAATGGACCATTTACCTTATGCAAGCAAACAGGTGGAAACACATTATTTATTGTAGCAGACGAACAAAGAAATGAAATTATCGATACGTTTCACGCATCCTCCCTTAGGAAATATCAGCAACAAAATATAGAAATTAATAATAAATAATCTAAAATAATTAAAAATAAAAAAGATGTAACATAAATGTAGTAATCGAATGAATGAAAGCTTAACTGATCAGCTGGTAAGATAAATAATGTATTGGAAAACCTGTTTTGGCAATAAGAAGCATGATCAACATAATAATGCATGACAAACATAATCAACTTATTAGAAATATGACAGATGAGAAAGTTGTTATTTATGTTATTGTTTTGGTATTTTTAGTTATATTTTATGGAAAAACTGACTTAATGAAAAACAATTTTTTTTTCAGATAATTTTTTTTACCCATTCGGGGTGTATTTGCAATACACGTTGTAATTGAATATGGAATGTGACAGAGAATAAAGCACATGATAGCCATACAAAGACTCTATACGAATAAGTGGAGCTTACATGTTTGTACATTGTAAATTGGTTGATAAGGAACATTGTGAAAAATGTTAGTTTCAAGTATTTTTATATTTATGAAACAACTTTAAGTGCAGTGAAATGATAGTAAGGATACTTAGCCGAGTGTGTAGTACTCGTCTTCGAGAGTATATAATGATTTTATGGGATATTCATAAAAAACACGTTAATGTAAATAACTTTAGATATGTGGGAAATTTTGAGATGGGACTTACATCAGAATGTTCGTAATAAAAAGACCTACCTGATGACAGTAGTTATATTAAAAATTAGTAACTGAATGTACGCTTTTTTTAAGTAAAGAGGTTTCATAACCCATAAAATTGGTCATCAATATTTCAGGTTTTTTCAATATGAATTATTCTGTTCCGAGGCCTTATACAGGAAACCTATTATTGGTAGGAAGATCAGAAGAAGGGGTTACCGAAGATCCAATCAGATTACGAGAAATTCAGTTGAAGAAAATGACTATGAACATATAGATCAGCCTCTCCTCAGAATTGATATCGAGTAAACACCGTTCTGGTCCATGACGATTGGTCTGCCATTTGTGACGAACACAAGTTAGAAAATTCCTGTTGAGTTACTGCGATAATTATTATAACTGGGTCCTATCCGCGAAAGTTCAAGGTATTCTGTTTAGGGTATATAGACATCTGAATCTTACTGGAGAGGTGTAAGCTTAACACACCAGTTATGCAGTAACAGTATCGGTTCGTGGTGTGAAATTGCATGTAACCGTGGTCAGGAGAAATATCTACAAGCCCGAAAGTGACCTTTAAGCTGGACAGAATAAATTAACACACGTATTCATCCAGATAGGATCAGCCCGTCGCCTGAAGGATCTGCAGTTGACATTAAAGTGAACTGAACTTATATTATTTACACACACTAATTTAAAAAAAAGACTATCGAATCATTAAAGACTTTATAGTTTAAATAAGACAAAAAGAACTTTTTAAATACGAGGGACGTTCATGTCAATCCGGGACTTTTGTTAGGCTAGAGTGTAAATGGAGATTCCTGCGCATTCTATTGCTCGTACATATAAAGTACAAGTGTCAGCTATTACCGTATGGTATGGCGCGCTGTACTGTTTACACGTTAAACAATAACAACAGTCAGTCGTAGAGAACACGGCGTCCAATTCACATGTGGAATAGCGTGTTGCAATTAAATTTCTCGTGAATGAAAGCATAAAACCCAGTGAGATTTATTTGCGACTCCTTGCGCAATACGGTGATGAGACTCTTAGTTGCAGTAAAACATTTGAGTGGTGCTAACGTTTTAAAGAAGGCCGTACATCAGTGAGTGATGATCCTGGTCGAGATGGTTCGGAGCCTACTGTAGTCATTCCCATGAACATTAAGGGAGTGGAAGAACTGATCCTTGATAACCGATGGATAACGTATCAGCAAATTGCAAAGGAAATAAATGTGTCTATGGGAACTGTAAACAAAATCATTTATGAACATCTGAAGTTCAGTAAGGTTAGTGCATGTTGGGTACCAAGACAACTTTCTGCTTTCGACAGGGAAAGAAGATTGCAAATCTGCAAGGAGATAAAGCAACGTTTTGACAAAGAAGGCCAGCTTTTTCTCGATCAAATTGTTACCTGCAATGAAACGTGGGTCCATCATTTCACCCCGGAATCAAACCGTGGATCAAAGAAGTGGAAGCATGTGGACTCTCCACCTCCCAAAAAATTTTGAACAATTGCTTCTGCAAGCAAAGTTATGGCCTCAATGTTTGGGATACAAATGGCATCAGTCATGTCGATTGTTTACCCCGTGGAGTCAATATTAACAGTGAGTACTACTGCAAAGTTCTTCAAGATGTGCACAATGCTCTCAAGAAAAAACGGCGAATGGTACGATCACTAAAGCCGTTCTGTTTCTGCAGGACAATGCACGCCCGCATACCGCCCACCGCACGCTACAAGATCTTGGCTGGGAGTTATTGCCACACACCCCTCACAGTCCGGACCTCGCTCCCAGGGATTTTCACCTGTTCGGGTCCTTGAAGTTGTTCCTGGGAGGCCAGAATTCCAACAGCGATGATGAGGTGAAGCAGTCAGTCCTATCTTGGTTTCGACGTAACGACAAATCTTTCTACACTGCAGGTGTCCAGACGCTAGTGAAACGCTGGGATAAATGTATAAATGTAACAGGGGATTACATCGAGAAATAAACAAGTATTTTTTACTATCATAAATGTGTTCTGTATTTATTAAAAGTTAGTAGTCCCGGATTGACGTGAACATCCCTCGTATTATTTTATTACATTGTAGAATGATGCTCTTGTCTTTTCGGGAAGGTTCCGTAATTGTCGTTGTAATATACCTATATTGCAATGAGACAAACATTCACACTATGTGAATATATGGGGACATATTTACAATAAGCCTTAGTTGGTGTCATGTGCAAAGGGGCGCGAATGTGTTAAAGACGCTATTGTTGTTAGAATAAGTAGGCCTACTGCATGCTAACGTAGTTCAGGAAGATAATAAACAACAAAAAACACCACTGGAGTATAGAGTGAAAGTGAATAAGTGTTGTGCACGTAACAAATTATGTGAATATGTGAGCAGTGAATTAACAGTAAGGCAATTAACAAACACACTATAAGCTTGGTAGAAGCTGAATAAAAGCATATTTTGTGCGCCGTAGTAGAGTGGACTGATGCCAAAGCTTAGCGTGTTATTCAGTCGCATATCGGGATTAGTACGCAGCGGACGTAAAAGAATCACGTCTCATCCACAAAGTTCGGACCGTGGTGAGAAACTTGCCTCCTCAGACCACAGAAGCAGGTTAGGATAGGTGACGGAAAGGTTTTGTACTGATTTTATATATTATAATGTGTCGTATTCTCATATGAAAATTTGTGGTTATGTTTTGTAGATGTACTAATTATAAGTATAATACTACTGACTCGGAACAGTAGGTTTTTAATGGTAAAAATGTAAAATTTTTACGTTAAATCCTGAACCAGTTTTCGCTTATTACAAGCTTCGTCAGAGGCTGCCACTAGGAGTGCTGTCCGTCTTGTTCTTGGTGACGGTGCCGTCGTTTTGAACGACGATCGATGCTGTGTGATATGTTCGAACAGTAGGCCTACGTGTGATTTGAATTGTGTCTGTTCGTTTAGGATGTCGTTTTTGTGTGTTTGTATATTTCTAGTTGTTCAAGAGTGTCTAGTTTTCGGCCGTTTGTGTGTACGTATAGAATATCCTTGTTGCCTTTTATCCTTGCGTATGTGTGGTTTGCAAAGATGGATTCGGTGGTGAAGTGTAGTGCCTTTATGTGTTCAATGTTTGAAGCAACGTCCTGTCTGGCCTATGTAGAATTTGTTACAGTCTGAACAGTTTAGTTTGTAAACACCAGGTAAATCAAATTTTCAAATTTCTTTCGTTCTTCGTGTGTTTTTTTGATAGTGTGTGTTCTGTTTTGTTGCGATTCTTTTTTTAAATTTGTGGGCTATTTTTTCAGTGTGGTTATTCATGTACGTTAGTGTTTAATTGATGTATGAACTTGTTGTTTTCTGCCTTTGTCTGTTGTTTGTTTTGTGTAGGAGTTTATTGATATTGTTCTGTTGTATCCGTTGGATTCTGCTATAGATATATAGATATAGATATCGTGTTTAGTTCGTCTTTGTAGTCTTTTTCATCTAGTGCGATGTTGTTTAGTCTGTGTATCATGGTTCTGAAAGCAGCTAGTTTGTGTTGTTTTGGGCGATTGGAGGAGTTGTGTATTAGTGTGTCAGTTGTAGTGGGTTTTCTGTATATACTGAATTTGTGTCTGTGTTCTAAATTTTGTGATGGTAAGGTCTAGGAAGTTTATGCTATTGTTGTGCTCGTATTCAGCAGTGAAGGTTATGTTTTTGTGTATTGTGTTTATGCGGGTTAGTAGCTGTCTGCTGTTCGCATTGTCTTCTGTTTCCTTTGTATAGAATTATGATATTGTCAACGTATCTGTGCCAATATAGTATTGTTACATCACAGAACAATCTACGTGTTTATCGAACGTTCTAGAGGGATTCAGAATGTAATGCGGTGGGTACGTGACTCTTGACGCATTCGCGAGACTTTTCTCGAAGCCGCCAGCCGCGCAAACTGTGTCAAGGCCGCAATTAATTACATACTGGGGCTAAGACGTAGTTTGGAACGTTCTGGTCTGTGAGCGGATGTATGAATACATGGCGGCAGCGGCCTTAGTTTTCAGTATAGTTGCGATATATTTACAGTACGGTTCGAGTTTATTGTCGGGCGATTACAAGTGATTTCTGTGTACGTTCAAGTGGTTATTAATGAAGTGCTGCGTTTTACAATCGGGCGGTATATTGTAATACAATTGTGTTTTAATATTAGTTGACATTTTATTACGTGTGAACAATTTTTATTTGATTTGTTGTAAGAGACTGTGTTGTTAATTACGAACTGTTTAACTGTAAAAATTAAAGCTGGTGATTAGTGACTTAATTGGTGTCTTGTATTTTGTTTCCACTGTACCTACGACGATCAAGTAGACCGTCGTAACAGTGGTGTCAGAACTGGGATAGAACGGTTAACAGTGGAAACAATGGACACTTTGTACAAGACAAGTGTAATTCGTAATTAATCGGAAAACAATGGATGCCAGTCAGATGATGGAAAATTTACAGGCGCTGCTGTTACAGACGGAGAAACGACAGGATGAGAAACGCAGGCAGGAGGCGAAAGAAGCAGAAAAACGACAGGATAAAAAACGCAGGCAGGCAAGAGAAGAGGCTGAGGAACGTCAGAAAGCACTAATGCTAGGAAACAGAAGAAAGAAAAAAGAAGAACGAAAACAATAAAGGGAAGAAACAGAGGAACGAAGTAAACGTGAAACAGAAGACATCAAGGAGTTAATACAAGAGCAAAAGCAGACACAAGAACAAACCGCTGCAGAGTTGGGTCTCCTACGAGGTGAGCTTAATAAGCAAGTTACTAAAATATCGGAGGTACAACAATCAATGACATTAAAAATAGCTGAAGTAGAAAATCTGTCTCGATTGTTGAAGAATCGATGTCTACAAATATATCTGTCATAGAAGAATCTGTGTCAAATAAAATATCTGCAGTAGAAAACTCAATGGCAAACATAAGAGACCAAATTAAAAGTGAAGTTGAGCAGTGCCTGAAGATGCAACCAAAACAATTTTCCGAACAGACTGTACCAATGATAAAGACAGAAAATAAGTTAACAGAGAAAATCACTTTGCCTGCAGTAGGGACAGTTCATGTCAAAGCTCCAACCTTTGACGGAAGCAGTACCTCCGTCAATTTGAAGCTGCTGCATGCGCAAATAAATGGATGGAGAAAGACAAGGCAGTTTCACTCGTCTCTCATTAAAAGGACCCGCGGCAGAACTACTACAGAAAGTGCCACCTGACAGCCAAAAAACCTATGCCGAATTGATAAAAGCTCTGGAATTACGGTATGGTGATAAACATTTGCGAGATGTGTAATGCACCCAGTTGAGAGCAAGGCGGCAACATTCCGGGAAGAGCCTTCAAGAGTTTGAAGCAAGTATCGACAGACTAATTAGAGTGGCCTATCCTGAAGCGCCAGAAGATTTTCGAACGAGTTTTGCGATGGAGGCATTTACTGCCGGTTTCCGAGATAACGAACAACAGCAAGTGTTACGAATGGCAAGACACCAGAACAGTGCGGACGCCCTGGTACATGCTTTGCAATTTGAGGCCGCCAAATCAGCGTCTGGTTGGACAAGTCATAAAGTGCGCGCGCTAAAAGATCGCGACGGCACAGACGATGAGGAAGAAGAACAAGGAACAGAGACTCGACGGTCGGCGCTACAGAATAAAGTAAGAAAGGACGGAAGACCGAAGTGTTATAGATGTGGGAAACCTGGACATCTACAACGAGATTGTCGGGTTAGAATTCAGCAGCAGGGAAACAAGCAGTACAACGGGGCGTGTGCTGACTAACTGGAGGAACGAAGTCCCTAGACAATACGCAATTTCTACACTTCAGAAAAACAGCGGGGGCTTGGTGGTCACCGGATTTGTTCAAGAAAGGCCAACCTCAATTACAGTTGACACAGGCGCAACAGTTTCTATTGTGCGCCCCGACGTGGTGAAAGATCTCAAGCCAATCTGGTGCTCTTGCAGCTTGCGAACAGCTACTGGACGGCCTGTAAAAGTGTACAGAAAAGTGGAGATACACCTATGCCTCGGTCGACTTGAGTTTCATCATCAAGTACTTGTTGCAGACATTGTGGATGAAGCAATTCTAGGTGTGGACGTTATGAACGCATACGGATTCATAGTCGACTTCAAAAACAATGTCTCCAGAATCGGAGGAGAAGAGGTAATGCTCTCCACAATGACGACATCAGAAAAATCGATGGACGTCATAAACCAAGTGGCCGTAACTGTTCCGCCAAACTCCGAAAAGATCATCATGGTTAGAACCGAGGTAGATACTAGGGGCAACCAGTGCTCTATATTCGAGCCACAGGTAGTCAGCACACCGGGCATACTAATAGCCAGAAGTTTAGTAAAACCTGACGAAACAGGAAATGTACCTATTAGAGTGGCGAATATTTTGGATCGAGCTGTCACTTTACAAAGCAATACGCTCCTAGGCAAATTGACTCTAGTGGCTTGGGTAGCCGGAATGACGCAACGAAGATCCAGTGCTTCGGATAATTCCAAATTCCCAGAGGAACTGCAAGAATTATTGAACAGATCTTCTAACGACCTCTCAAGAGGTGAGGTAAAAGAACTCAGATGGTTTTTACATGAATTCAAAGATTGTTTTGCAGTTCGGGGACAGTCACTAAGAACCTCTCTTGTGCAACATCACATCAATACCGGAGACACAACACCGATACGTCAACCTCCTCGAAGGCCTCCATTACCTAAGCAAGAGGAAATGTCTCGGTTAGTACAGGACATGTTGACAGAGGGAGTAATCGAACCTTCGTCAAGTGCTTGGTCTTCTCCTGTAGTGCTGGTAGCAAATGATGGTGGATTGCGTTTCTGCGTAGACTACCGGAGGTTAAATGACGTTACAAAGAAAGACTGCTATCCATTACCTCGCGTTGACGATACACTCGACACGTTGTCCGGAGCACAGTGGTTTTCCACATTGGACCTGAAGAGTGGATATTGGCAAGTGGGTCTTCATCAAGAAGACAAGGAAAAGACCGCTTTCTCGACCCCAAGTGGCTTATTCCAATTTGTCATGCCATTTGGACTCTGTAATGCACTGGCAACATTTGAAAGATTAATGGACCTGGTACTCCGAGGCCTGACATGGAAAACTTGCCTTGTTTATTTAGACGATGTCATAGTCATCGGGAAGACTTTCAAAGACCATTTGGAAAACCGTAAGGAGGTTCTAACTAGAATTCACGGTGCCCAACTGAAGCTAAGACCGGAGAACTGTTCTCTATTCCAGAAGAAAGTACAGTTTCTGGGCCATCTGGTTTCGGCAGCGGGTGTTAGCTGGATCCTAATAAAGTAGACACCGTAAGAGACTGGCCAGTTCCGAAGAGTAAACACGAAGTTCGAAGTTCCCTGGGGTTATGCTCATATTACAGACGTTTTGTGAAAGGCTTCGCTATTATTGCTAAACCACTACATGAGCTAACGGAAAACAAACGAAACTTCCAGTGGTCGAGGGAGTGTGATCGAGCATTTAGGACTTTGAAGATTGTATTATGTTCGCAGCCAATTCTCGCTTTCCCAGCTTCCGAAGGGAAGTACATTGTGGACACGGACGCAAGCAATACTGGTCTAGGAACAGTTTTGTCTCAAGTGCAAAACGGTGAAGAACGAGTAATAGCGTATTACAGCAAGACACTTTCTAAACCGGAGAGAAATTATTGCGTTACAAGGAGAGAGTTGCTGGCGATCGTCCGAGCGTTGGGGCACTTCCATAAATACCTCTATGGAAGAGAGTTTTCACTACGTACCGACCATGCCGCGCTTGCATGGCTCTTGAGATTTAAAAATCCGGAAGGACAGTTGGCAAGGTGGCTTGAACGTCTGCAAAAGTACAACTTCAAGGTACAACATCGACGGGGCGCCTGCATGGTAATGCAGATGGCTTATCACGAAGAACGTGCCCGGAAGACTGCCGACAATGCCACAGAAAGGAAGAACAAAACTCGAGCGAACAGGTTCAAGCCATCACTGTAGATTTCCTGGCAGACGGCTGGACAACACAAGACTGTCGACAATAACAGATGACTGATGAAGACACTGGACCGATCTTGACAGCAAAAGAGGAAGGTCACCGCCCGGATTAGCAAGATATCTGTCATGGTTCCGAAGTGCTGAAGGGCTACTGGGCACAATGGGAATCTCTTACCTTAGAAAACGGATTGTTGAAAAGGGCTTGGGAAAGTGCAGATGGACGACACGTGGTCATGCAGTTGATAGTTCCCCGAAGTAAAGTGCAGTCTGTTTTGAAGGAGATGCATGGTGGAACATCTTGGCGTTAACAAAACCCTTAACAAAATACGGAAGCGATTCTATTGGCTTCATCTTCGCAGCGACGTAGAGGAATGGGTTCGGACGTGTGAAATATGTGCTGCAAGCAAGGGCCCACAAACCAGAACCAGGGGAAAAATAAGACAGTATAACGTTGGACTGCCTTTCGAGAGAATTGCCATAGACATTGCTGGACCATTCCCAGTTACTGACGATGGAAACCAGTACATCATGGTTGTAGGTGACTACTTTACTAAGTCGGTGGAAGCCTACGCAATTCCAAATCAGGAGGTTACCACTGTGGCAAAGCAGTTAGTTCACAACTTCTGTTGCCATTATGGAGCCCCTATTGAAATCCATACGGATCAAGGGAGAAATTTCGAATCAGGAGTGTTTACAGGATTATCCCGTCTACTCGGAATTCGAAAGACCAGGACAATGCCTCTGCATCATCAGTCGGACGGGATGGTTGAGAGATTCAATAGGAAACTTGAGCAGCATCAAGGTTGTCGACGAGAACCAAACAGACTGGGACCAACGTATACCACTATTCCTCATGGCGTATAGATCATCAGTACACGACACAACCGGCATGACTCCAGCAAAATTGGTGTTTGGGCGGGTGATTCGTCTTCCTGGGGACTTAATGTTCGGATCACCTGAGACTCGGTTCCGAGAGCCACGGAACTATTCCTCGCAATTAGAAAAACAACTGCGAGAAATGAATCGCTTGATAAGAGGACGGGTGAAGATTGCCAGTGATAGATGAAAACTCGGGTATGACATTCGCAGCAATAGTGTGGGTTTCCAAGAAGGAGATCGGGTCTGGTTGTTCAACCAAAAGCGCCGTCGTGGTCGCTCACCTAAGCTTCAGTCTAACTGGGAAGGACCCTGCACTGTGAAAAAAAGAATCAACGATATTGCTTATCTGATTCAGCAGGAAGGACAGCGGAACTTCAAGGTCGTCCACCTAGATCGCCTGGCTAAGTACTACTTCAGAGACGGGTTGCCAGTTTGGGACGAACAGGCTTAAGGAGGGGCCAGTGTTACGACATCACAGAACAATCTACGTGTTTCTCTAACGTTCTAGAGGGATCCAGAATGTAATGCGGCGGGTAGGTGATTCTTGACGCATTCGCGAGACTTCTCGAAGCCGCCAGCCGCGCAAACTGTGTCAAGGCCGCACTTAATTACTTAGTACACACTGGCGATAAGACGTAGTTTGGAACGTTCTGGTCTGTGAGCGGAGGTATAAATACATGGCGGCAGTGGCCTTAGTTTTCAGTATAGTTGCGATATATTTACAGTACGGTTCGAGTTTATTGTCGGGCGATTTCAAGTGATTACTGTGTACGTTCAAGTGGTTATTAGTGAAGTGTTGCGTTTTATAATCGGGCGGTATACTGTAATACATTGTGTTTTAATATTAGTTGACATTTTATTACGTGTGAACAATATTTATTTGATTTGTTGTACTGTGTTGTTAATTACGAACTGTTTAACTGTAAAAATTAAAGCTGGTGATTAGTGACTTAATTGGTGTCTTGTATTTTGTTTCCACTGTACCTATGATGATCAAGTAGACCGTCGTAACAGTATTTTATGTGAGTGTCTGCCATTGTTTGTGAGGATTCTTGTTTTTGCTAAGTGTTGTAAGAAGACTTCTACTAATATGCTGAATATGGGTGAGCCCATGGGCAGTCCGTCATTCTTTGTGTAGAATTTACTGTTATATGTTAAGTAGTTTTGTTTTGTGATTATGTTGAGAGTCTGTTATTTCTGTGATTAGTTCTTCAGGTGTGATGTTCTGTTTGAGTTTGTTTTGTAGGATGGTGATTGTTTCAGAGATAGGGATGTTTGTGTATAGGTTTTTAATGTCGAAAGAGACTAGTGTGGCATTATGGGGGATGTGTATGTCTTTTATTTTTGTTACAAGGTCTCTGTAGTTTTTAATGCAATGTTGTCGTCTAGTTGTGTGTGCTGTCTGATGATTTTGTCTAAATGTTTTGCAAGTTTGTATGCAGGGGTATTCTGGTAGTTGATATTATATTCCGAGTCAGTAGTGTGTTGGAGAGAATACGGAGCCAGTGGAGGTGATGATGTCACGATCCTGACCTACCTCAACAGCCAGTGACGTCACAGGAACAACAATGGGGGCACTGTTCTACTACCCCTCCCCCCCGGTCAACTGGCTCCAGATTCTCTCCATGTTGTACCGAGAGGGTGTGGCACGTCATTGTTTCAGTAGCGCCTACTGTTTCAGTAGCGTCTATTGTTTTAGTATCGTCTATTGTTTCAATGTCAACATTGGCTGTTGAGGTAGGTCATGATCGCGAGGTCACCACCACCACTCTCCCGGTCAACTGGCTCCGGATTCTCTCCAAGTTGTACCGGGCGGGCGTGGCGGGGTGTTTGCGAATTTTTCGCAATATATTTCGCACTCGTTCATTTCGATCTATCTCTCGTTCATTTCACTCCCTATCTCGTTCATTTCGGTCTAGCTCTCGTTAATTTCAATCTCGTTCATTTCGGTCTCGGTCGCGGACATCTCGGGGTCGATGCCGTGGTCTAGTTCGAGCTCTGGACGATGCCTCGCTCGCGACTGTCGAGACAAAGACTGAACGGTATAGCGAACGAGTTTGGTTTATATAGACGGACAATCCCCCTCTTGTTCTACTAATGAGCGTAATTACACAGCACGTATTGCATCATACCTGTTTCATGGCCGATACGAAATATAAAAATGTAATGAATAATTATGGACAATATAAAAGTAATAGGATATATATAAAATCCAAAAATCGAATGTTAATCAATGTAAATAGGTAAGCCTTTAAAAAAGTATAATTAAGAAAAATAATTGTAGATAGTACAAAAATAACATACACAAAAAATACAAAAAGTAATGACTAAAAAGTTAGTTTCATATAACCATAAACAAAGTAAATGACCAACCATGTATAATTAAAAAGACGAAAAATATATAAACATGAGCGAGCGTACGCCTCTTGTGGAAGTAGGAAATACCGTTCACCCTTCTTTTTGACACGCGACAAGGAAAAAAAACACCCTTCACCGACAGAGCGAGGCCTGGTCAAACTCACTCACGCGTAGGGCTGACGAGGGGAGAATTGTTAGCGCTATAGTGTGTGCGTGTGTGTGTATGTATGTACAGTCACACAGCTGGCTTAAAAAAAAGAATTATACGTTTATTGTTTCTGACGTAAATCAAATAATAATAATATTGTAATTGTATTACTATACAAATCAATCAAAAGGCATGTACTGTTCACACGTATCGGAATTTGTTGTTGTTATATTATCAGAATGTTTATAAATATATCTGAGTGTTGTGTGGTTCAGTCATTGTGTACTGCTGAGACGTAAAAACCTACAGCCTTCCTGACCGTTCTTATCGCAATGGAATTTGCAAACTGTACACTTCCACTCCTTAATTGCACTCTACTCACCAAAAAGTGGTTCTGTACTCGTAGTACATGTGTACTTGTTTATTCGTTAGTTGTCTAGGGGAGGGGTCTCGCGACTTGGAACGGCGAGTAATCGGAACAGGTATTTCAACTTTTCAGTCACTGTTATATCCGTTCAATAAAATATCGTTCCAAAATACCTGTTATAGGTATATCAGCGCACCTCTAATACCGATGAAATGGTGTTACTGCAGAGTCGGACATTCAGTACTTGTTACCAGCCACCGCGCCAGTAAATTAACTACATTCTACATCGCCCCAACGGCGTCATAAACTCTCTTAAAAATTGAAAATTACGTAAGTCGTTCTTACTCCCCACAGGTGACTCTCATCACGCGCGCGCGCACACATGTTTAGAAGCGAAACAATTTAATACTTAACTGTAACCAAAACGCTATGTGTTGTATTATTTGGTTATAATGTCATCTTTACGCGGTGGTGACTCCTCTGACATGCATATTAAACCTCCGAGAATTGCAGTCAGTTCCGCCATATACAGTGGAGTCACAATTAACCGAGGTAATGTGGACCGAGACCTCATCTGACAATCAAAATCTCGGAAAAAAATTGAATGTTCAAAGAACAATTGCATTATTATAAGCTCTTTTCTTCTACTGCACCTTTTTTGCTGTAATACACCTAATTGCTTCTTATTGTAAGTGATACTTTGCCACAAAAACATTTAATAATTTGAAAATAGGAAAAATAAGAAACTGAGCTGATTCTATGACTTACGTAATCTTTCACTAATTACACTAAGCGGTAAAAACAGTAATTGTACAGCTCAGATCTAATGAAAATCTTAACGTACTCATCGAAGCAATAACAAGTACTGAAGGCATACATGCTTGTGGCTCAGCGCAAGATCTGATCACCCACCGGAGTATTCAAACGTTCTGAGGACTGAGCGAGAGTTCGATCTCGTGTGATCCACACTCTTGTCGATGTCAAAAGAAACACATGGCCCTAATTTCGTGAGAAGGTTGAACGAATAATATAAACAATTATGCAACACCACCATGTAAATGACCTCTCGCTGAGCGTACCCTTTGGTCTCAACCAGAACAGGCAAATGACCTTTCGCCCTAACGGAAGTGAACACATATTACCCTCACTCTCTCTCTTTCTCTACATACGATTCCTGGTCATGTATTTAGCTGTCTCTTCTCCTCCATTACTACACGTCTGCTTAGGCATGCTATTATTTGTACAAATATCTATCATTAATGCTGGACGGTGTATTCGCGAAATGCAGTGGCATTCCTACGCTTCAAATATCACTATGATTTATCCTTTCTTTGTACCAAGAGAGAGCGAGAGAGACTGCTCTCTGTAGAAATTATAAAGCTGGACTTAACCACAAAAAAGACACATTGCAGAGATGCACGAAACGTGATTTGCTCGATACCTACAAGCGAAATGATCATACACACGTTTAGAAGCGAAACAACTTGAATTTTGTATGTCTACGGAAAACAGTTAAAGTAATCTTTTATAAAAAAGAAATGTAAAATTTTGATAAATAAAATGAAAGTAACATCAGCCAGTTGTGTGTTTGTTCGACTTACCGAATCCGGCCGATGTTTGTGAAACTCCTGTAGAAGCCGACAAATGTAGGGTAACAACACACGCGCAAATCACAACCGTACGCAACGAAGGAAGAACACGTACTGAAGGCATACAGTGTTGTGCTGCATTATAAGTACATTACAGTCCTCCAGACGGTTGTTGATGTTTGAAATAAGACATGTTGATGTTTGGCCTTAATTTCGTAGAAATGAGAATGAATAAATATAAACAAATGTGCGATAGGTCGGTGTAATTGACCTCTCTCACAGAGAACCCTTTATTCTCAGACGAACGTAGAAAGGACTTTCTCACGATGTAAACCGGAAGTGAATTCAAAGCCTTGTATAAGGTTGTGCAATAATATGCTCGTGTCCTAGGCTATATATTGTACAGATTTACTGCTTAGACCTCAGTTAGTAGCTGGACACACTGCTGAACAGAGCTACTATATTTCTGTTGGTGATATTAACTGTGTTTGTTACAAAGTGCTCGTAGACATTGACGAAAAACTAGTACGTGTTTAACCTAAAAAAAGTGTGCTTTATTCGAACAAAATCTAGTACGTGTTTAACATAAAAAAGTCTGCTTTATTCTTACGAAAACTAGTGCGTGTTTAACCTAAAAAAAGGCGTGTTTAATCGTTATACTTTACTGTCTTTACACTCCCGTTAAGCGCGATTGTACGAGTTGCGTACAGAACCATGGCAGTACTTATACGCAACTCGTACAATCGCGCTTAACGGGAGTGTAAAGACAATAAAGTATAACGATTTTGAAGACGGCGTGGACACGGTTTCCGTATTGTTGGAGAGAAGGGCGGACAGTATTCCGGAAGACATGCGCGCGCAATCACGCGATATGGGGGACAGTTTCAAGTGGTACTCGGCCGTGCGCGTCATATTAAAAAAACTCGTATCCGATCACGAACTGGAGCAGACGGGAGTGTTTCGTTCGCGTACGCAACTCGTTTTAGCCGCGGACGCGGAAGACGTGAACGATCAGTACAAGGAGTGCGTGGAAAAAGTACTGGAATCGGTGTCTAAGTTTACTCGTGAAGGTAGCGAGTGGGTCGAGAACGGGATCGTAGCCGTCAAAGTGAACTTGTTAAAATATCGTCCTCTCGCCGGATCCAGTTACATACCAACACAGAAGAAATTATTAAGGAAGGAAGCGTTAGTGAACGTGCAGAATCTATACGACGAGAAATGCTTCCTCTGGTCTATTCTGGCCGGTTTACATCCGATCGGTTCTCACCCGTACCGCGTGTCTCGCTACAGACAGTACGAAAACGAGCTGAATATGGAGGGGATCGACTATCCGGTGCCGGTGACTCAAATTAAAACATTCGGAAAACAAAACGCGAATATTTCGGTGAACGTGTTCGGTTACGAAAGCGACAGTAACGAGTTCGGATACAGAAAAGACGAAGTGTACCCTATTCGGATAACCGAGCACAAAGACAGGACGCACGTGAATCTTCTATTACTGGTCAACGACGAAGGGCTCAAACATTATTGTGTTATTAGAAACTTGTCTCGTTTGCTGCACACCACAACGAGTGCTAACAATCCGGCTTTCTTCTGTAATTACTGTTTGCAACGGTTTCGCGATAAAACGGATCCGGAGGAAGCGCGGAAACGGATGAAAGAGCACGAGGTACTCTGCACGCCGCACGGAGCGAAACAAGTCGAACTCCCGACCGGAAAACACGGCCACATGTATTTTAAGGAATACAGAAAGTGTCACAGAATACCGTACACGGTTTACGCGGACTTTGAATCTTTTCTTCGCCCCGTGTCCGGATGTACGCGCGAAGAGGACAGATCGCACTCGCAGGACATCGCGCATCACGTACCGTGAAGTTTCTGCTACATGATCATCGATTGGACGGGGAAAGTCGTGAAAGAACCTGTCTTGTACCGCAGCGACGGCGGTAATGACGTGGTGGAGACGTTTCCCTGAACTCTTCGTGAAGACGTGAATCGACTCGAACGCGATTTCAACAGATCCCTCCGCATGACCGAAGACAACGAACGCCAGTTTCAAAACTCCATCGCGTGCCATCTGTGTAAGAAGAGTATCGAGCGCGGCAGTGACGACAAAGTGCGAAACCACGATCACGTGACGGGCGAGTGCCTGGGAGCCGGGCATAACGCGTGTAATTTAAACTATAACGTGGCGCAACACGTTCCCGTGTTCTTCCACAACCTGCGCGGTTACGATTGCCACCATCTCATCCAAGCGTTCGGGAAATTCAAACATGACGAAATCAAGTGTATAGCCACGACCAGCGAGCGGTACGTGTCCGTGTCTCTCGGTCCTCTCCGGTTTCTCGATTCCGCGCAGTTTATGAACGCGTAGTTGGAAAAGCTAGTGAAGAACATGCGGAAAGATAAATTAAAAATATTACGACAGTGCATGCGACCGGACGGAAACGAACAAGAACAAGAAGAACGCGTAGAAATGTTGGTCAGGAAGGGGGTCTACCCGTACGAGTACGTGACGGACGAAAGTAAGTTCGAGGACGTTTCTCTGCCCGCGCCGGAACACGTTTACAACCGCCTAGCCGAGACGCCCGTGTCGGACGAAGATTACGCGCACGCGCAAAACGTTTGGACGGCTTTCAGGATGCGAACGTTAGGCGATTATCATGACCTCTACCTGAAAACCGACGTGTTGCTGTTGGTCGACGTATTCGATAACTTTCGTGAAACCAACCTGCAGTATTACGAGATCGATCCGTGTAAAGTATAATCCGCGCCGAGACTCGCGTTGAACGCGATGTTGAAAATGACGGGAATTCGACTCGAACTACTTCAAGATATAGACATGCACCTTTTCGCAGACAGCGGGGTAAGAGGGGGTACCGTGATGGTGCCAACCAGATAGGCCAAGGCCAGTAACCCTTACGTATCGGACTACGATCGCGAACGGGAAAACAATTACCTCCTCAGTAGGGGGAAAATGGGGGTTCTAACGCACAAAGGATGCCGCCTTTCCCACGGTCCAAGATTTTTTCCCACGCTCTCCCCACCACCACTGGACCTGCCGCATCCGCGAATTTCCGCGAATAAAATTTTTTATTTGATTTTTTATTTTTTAATTAAATTGATTTGCATATCAAGGGGTGGGTGGGGGGGTGAGGTTCAATGGACCACCCGCATCCGCGAATATAATTTTTTATTTTTTTAATAAAGCTGATTTGCATATCATGGGTGGGTGGTGGGTGGGAGGTTCCGACTTGATGCATTATAGTGTATATATTAAAATATATGACCGCGAATATAATTTTTTATTTTTTAATAAAGCTGATTTGCATATCAGGGGTGGGCGGTGGGTATATATATATAAAACTCTCTCTCTCTCACTCTCTCTCTCTCTCTCTCTGTGTTTATGTGACATCTCTCTCTCTCGCTCTCTCTCACACACTCTCTCTCTCTCTCTCTCTCTCTCTCTCTCTCTCTCTCTCTCTCTCTCTCTCTCTCTGTGTTTATGTGACATCTCTCTCTTTCTCTTTAGCTCTCTCTCTCTCTCTTTATGTCATCGGTTTTACATAAGCGTCAGTAAGTCGTGCTACTTATGGGTTATTGTAATTAGCGATACTAAAATGTAATCACCAGGAAATATATTTATCGCCTACCTCGTTGCGTTCTACTTCTAATTTTGGCACATGACGGTCATTGACTGCGATTTAGAAATTAATATACACAACATATGTGCTAGCACTCTCTCTCTCTTTATGTCATCGGTTTTACAGTGATATATCATCTCTCTCTCTCTCGCTCGCAGACGTCGGAAGAAATTCCTAGTTTATAATGTAATTACCTGTGTGTGTGCTGTTACAGATGACAAATCCATACGTTAACGGCTTCACAGTAAATGTTAGCCTATTGTGTGTGTGCTATGTAAATTGTTTGTACATCAATGAATAATATAATCGTGATAGTTTTAATGTAATGTGTATTGTGTATTGCTGCTGCTGCTGCAAACGTCGGTAGAAATTCCTACATACAAATAGTTGACAGCACCAATAAGGTATGATTTGAATCTTTCGGTGTAGCATTTCACATTTTTTAATGTACTTTACAAATAGAGGTTTACAACGAAATAAATTAAAATAAACTATAATTTGTTTTAAATGATTAAATATATATATTTACACCACTGTATACAAACTTAAAATGTAGTTTACAGACTGTTATAATACAATTATTCAAAAATACATTTTACATTGATTAAATATATATATATATATATATCACAAACAAACATTGTTATATAAAATAAATACAATATTAATAATAATAATATTGTTTTAAATGATTAAATATATATTTACAGCACTGTACACAAACTTAAAATATAGTTTACAAAAGGACAGTACAATGTGATAGTGGTGGTGGTGGTGGTAACGTCGTCATCAGAAAAGTCTGTGTCCCACTTTCATTTACAGCTTTGCATGTATGAACATGTCCCAGAGACAAAATTAGAGACACCAAAAATATAACAATGTCATTAGGAAAGTCTACATTCCACTTTCATAAGGAAATAGTCACCGCTTACAGCTATGCATGTATGCACATGTCCACAACAGAATTAGAGAGATATAAATGTCATCATTCGCTGTGACCTACTTTCTAAATTTGTTACATTAAAAATGTTTGTTTAAAGCAAAAATCATGAATCATCCATTCCCGAATAGCATGCACCTTATAGTTGGCACATCGGTCAGAAGAATTGAAATGTCTAAGACATTCTGTTCCATGAAATAGATACGGTATGTTTTTAGGGCAACCAAAGTCATCGAGATTGATGATATTATTGTGTATTATCTTTGATTGTAAAAAACGTTTTTTCTCAAAACCCTTCACAAACACATATTTATATATACGTGTATGTGATGTTAACAATGAAACAAGATTGTCGTACGGTGTCTCTCCTTCGCTCCATCTAAGTCTATGATAATTTGACGTTAACCAGTGGTTTGTCCTAACGTATTTTGGATTCGTAACGGATGTAGCAGGCGGAGTCAAAATCCAATGTCTACCAGCAAATCTCAGAATGTCCATGATTGACAGTTCCTTCACAATATATTTTCCGTTGTCATCGAAAAAGCACTGGAAGTCAATTATAACTGCAGTGTTATCCATAATACTGTAAGACAAAGAAACCACACATTACAAACTCTATATATATATTGCAACACATCTTTTTATGATTTCTTTCATTATGGATTATGAGTTTTACATGGACCTGGTTAGGGTATACCATGCCAACACTTACCTGCAGTATATGGTACTTTTCTGCTTTGCCGGCTATTAGGTGTGGGATTTGGGCTTATAGGTATCAGGTAACGAGTTGGGACGATGTGTTTTCAAAAGAATTATTTTAGGAAGCTGAGTTGTATAAATTGTGAATAAATGAAAACTACCTTTTTAGTCTATCATTCCAATGATTATAATTGTCACCCTCAAGGTGCTTATCTTTAAACAAATCATAATAATAATAAGAATTTCAAATATTTAACACAATTTACGGCGGGTTCCATCAATTTATATTCTTTCTTGAATATTACTTTACACATATTTTCTCTAGTGATATATTGTTATAATGCTTACGTCTAACAATCACATATTAAAATCATATATCTTAGTACATAATTTATAGGTTCCTGAAAATAAGACATACAATACACAGTATATACACAAAACATATAACATGGAAATATACACACATATATGGGCAGTTTCACACTGTCTGCCTGTAATTATAATTCATTTATAAAAATCATTTTGTTATATTGAATTTAATTATTTAATAAAATGGAAATACTGATTTGATTTCATTCTATGAAATCCGTAACCCTGTTCTTTATACATGAGAAAATAAAATACGAACTTTTTAAATGAATATAACAAGGGTTATATTTATCGTTATCTCTATGGTAATTATTATTAATCTAAACATTTTTATTAAGGGTAACTCCCTTTTAATTATTCTACTCTTCAGCCTGCTTGGCTATCAACAATAATTAATATGAAACAATAAAATTTGTGACATCTAATATCTTGATAACACTCTTAGAGCTTCTCTGCACTCTCCCTTAATTTATCACATTTAATTTATCAAATATAATTCTTTATACAGTGCACAATCTCATGAAAACATTTGCTTAGAGTCTTTCTGCACTCTTATTAACATATTATTATAATAATCACACATTATCTAAATGTTCTGTCTTTTTGAATAAATGTCTCTATATGATATACAGTACAACATTTAAAAGTGTCTTTAGGCTTTAGTCATACCGCCTATATAAAAAAAAGGTTTATCAATTATTTAAAACTGTTCAATTTCGCTTATAGCGGCTTTTCATTTACTTGTTGTGTTTTACAACATTATTATGAACCCTGAACCATATCAGGTCACCTGTTTTGATGATTTCATGTTACACAGATGTACACGGGTCTCAGGCGTCGGCGTTGAGTACAGCTATTCCTCTCGAAACCTCCGTCAGCGTCGCTTAGCGGTGTATGAACAGCTAGGCTAGGCGTCGTTCCTTTATCGTCATGGACACAGCGTCTCTGGCCTCGGGTATAGTCTGATGTCCGTAGTACGTAGTTGTAGTAACTCAGGTGTCTGCCGGTCTCATTGAAGCGTCTTCTGCAGCGTATCGTTCCGTGTGTACGACTCAACGAATACTTTATGACTGAATGAATGAGTTTCTATCGGCGAATATCTCAACAATCCTTTATTTATTTAGGTAACAAAGTTGTTTGTTAGACGTGTCTTGAACACAGTTATTAGCTATGTATACACGCGATCTTTAATTAGCACCGCGAAAGGTGTGAAATAGTAAAACGCTTATAGTTCACGACACTCTCACTATATCGTTATGTGTTTGGTGTCTAAATAAAGCTACATTTCCGCACTATTCACTGGTCAACCTAGTTCTTCTTAATCTTTTGTCATTTTTTTATTATTTAAGTTTTAAAACACTTCTGACATGTGCCGACAAAATTATACATATTTATGCAGGTGGACTGTTATCTGTTTTGTTTGCTATATAAAATCTTATCTGTACCCTTCTAAATGTACAATTGTAGCAGATAACGCTTATTATGCGTACTCCAGTTAGAACGATAAACATTGATAACAATGTTTCGTTATAACACTCCCCCACTTGCTTTAAAAAAAAAAAAAAAAAAATTGTTTGTGCTTTACAGAACAACAATATTTTTTTTTTTTTTTTTTTTTTTTTTTTTATCTATGTTTAGTACATACACAGTCAGTTATATTACATGTTTATTAGAAAGAATATAAAATCTTATCTTAAAGTAACAATCACATACGGGTATTATTGGATATAATGACGCAGAGATGACGCATGGTACTTTCCGACGTCCTTTTGCTTCACTGGGTCATATACCATGTAGGTGTGTGGTCCTAGACGACTCCTTAGTTCATATGGGCCACAGAATAATCTGAAGAATTTCTTGGAAGTGTTTAATATACTACTTCCCACAGGATTTGTCTTTATCAATACCTTATCACCAATCTGGAATCTTGTCAATCGGTGAGTTCTATTATACCGGTCTCTCCTTTTACCTGCTTGATGATATAACTGTCGTTCAGCTCTGTTTATTTTTATTTGAATTGGCAAATCTACATTATAATTTTCCGGTTTATTAATCATGTTGTGCCAGAATCTTTTAGGTATTTTATTCTCACTTAATTCTAACGGTGTGTATCCTGTAGCTTCACTATAATTGTGATTCATTGCATCTTCGAAAAATTGTAGATAGTCAGGCCATTTACTCTGTTGATTGTAGCAATATAACCTCATGTACTTGCCTAACTCTCTATTTATTCTTTCAGCTAGATTAGTTTGTGGATGCCTTATGGATGTAAGTACAGGTTTTATACCTTGTCTTGTCAATGCGTCCTTCCATAATTTATTACCAAACTGCTTACCTTGATCTGTCAACACTTTATCCATTTTTCCATACTTTGGTATATACTTCTGGGTGACGTTCAGAACAGATTTCATGGTGGGTCTTCGTACAGCATATAACTTTACTAGCTTGGTAAACACATCTACCGTCACAATTATATGGCGGTACCCACGACTTGATCGCGGGAGTGGTCCAAGGAAATCAAGGGCAACTATATCCCCCTTCTTCTTAGTTCTGATACTCCCCATTTCAACGCAAGTGTTTAAATTCGGATGTTTGGCTGTTTGACAATCATGGCATTTCCTAACAATTATTTTAATTTTTCTGAACATATTATTACAGGTGAAGGCTTCTTTCATAGTTAAATAGCACTTCAATGGAGATGCATGAGCTAGACTACGATGACATGGCATAATTAATTGCTGTAACATGTCATGAGATAGCACAACTTTCCAATCATAATTAATAAGCTTAAATAAAATTCCATCTTTCACACAATAATTTATAGGTAACGGATTATTTTTTATATTCTGTAATCGCTGATCTTTATCTTGCTCTCTAGCGAGATTACGTAGTAATTCTTGTACTTCTCTCTCGGGTTTGTATGTTATGTTGCTAAGTACCCTGACATCTTGTGGTTTAGCTTCATGTGTTTCTTCTTTTTCTTCTATATAACGGCTTAAGGTATCAGCTACTTCATTGTCTTTGCCTTTGCAGTATTTAATGGTGAAAGAATACTCCCCAATGGCAAGTATCCATCGCATCAACCTCGCACTCTTTACCTTACATGTTAATAGGAAAGATAAAGCCTGATGATCTGTATGAATTTCAAAATGAGTTCCGCATAGATAGAATCGGAACTGGGATAATGCATATACAATAGCTAGTACTTCCTTTTCTGTAGTGCAGTACTCTATCTCCGCTCCTCGGAATACACGACTGGCATAGGCGATGACCCTTAAGTCTCCTTTTGAGTCTTTTTGATACAATACACTTCCCATTGCATATTGACTTGCGTCTGCATATAGCACATAATCGCCGTCTTTCTTCGGATGGTGTAGCATTAAATTTTGTTTAAACAATGTTTTGACTCGATCCACTGCTTCAGTGTGATGCTGCTCCCATCTCCATTTTCTCTTCTTTTGTGTTAACTCCAGCAGAGATTTTACTGTTGCTGCATAGTCAGATGAGAAGCGTCGATAATAACCAGTCAATCCTAGGAAAGCTCTTACTCCTTTTACATTTTTAGGAATAGGAAAATTTAGGATACTTTGGATCTTGATAGGATCAGGTTTGATAATACCTCGTTCGGATATAATATGACCAAGGAACTTGATATTGGTTTTTAGGAATTCACATTTTTTATAATTGAGGGAAATTTTGGCGACTCTAAATTTCTCAAAAATAACTCATAATTGATTTACATGTTCCTGAATAGTTTTCGACACGACGAGTATGTCATCTACAAATACCATTGTGTAATGTGACACCTCCTCTCCAAGTGCATTTTCTAGACATCGTACAATAGCAGACAAGCTAGTGCTTAATCCAAACGGTACTACGTTGTATTCATAGGTCTTGTTTTTGTAGAGGAACGCCGTATACTTGCGGTCACTCTCTCGTATTGGTATCTGCCAGAAACTAGAAGTAAGGTCTAATTTTGTTAAATATCTAGCTCCTTCACATTTAGCAAATAACTCTTCAGCATTTGGAGCGCAGTCGTACATCTTTTCAACAACGTTGTTAAGGTTACGCATATCCATACACAGTCTAATCGCATCATCTTTTTTCTTGATTACTACAAGTGGATTCAGGTAATTGCTATGTGATCTGCGGATGACATTGTTATCTAACATACGCTGAATTTCTTGATCTACCTGCTCCTCGTATTTCACTGGAATCGTATATGTGCGTCTGACGAACTTGGACGGGTCAGTTACCTTAATTCGATGCTGGTAGACGTGAGTTTGAGTTGGTACTTCGCTAAAGATGTCCTCATATTCTTCTAACAGATCATTTATGTGTTGTTCTCCTGGCTGATCTTCTACTTCTTCTGGATGTGTCCGTTCTTCGGCTAATGTGATCTTGGGTCTACTAATTTTAAGTATTTCCGGTTGTGGAGGATTCTGTTCTTTAACAGGTGCTCTTAAATCTATAGTTTTACATATATTATTAACTGTACATGTCATTTGTCCATCTTTCATATTGATAACAGCATTGAGTCGGTCTAGCGCATCCACTCCCAGAATGCAGTCATATATTAGCTTATCAACTATCAGTACAGGTAATTCTATCTCTAATCCTTGACAGGTAATACTAACATACATCTGATGGTTTACTTTTTCCATCGATTTATTTGCTGTAGTTATTTGTATCTCCCGTGTAGGCAACTTCGGTACATTTTTAAAATGAGCATTATGAATTTTTACCCATGCACTATTGATAATTGTGACCTCACTCCCTGTATCAACTAATGCGTTAACAGGTACATTATTAACATACAGTTTTATTTGTGGACATACAGTATTATTTATTGGATTAATTTTATCGGTCATATATAATTCTTCCCTAAGATCAGGTGGGAATATACCTCCTATACAGACTCCAGAATGTAGTCATTGATTTTCAGTCTTCGATGTGGACGGTTTATTACGTTCATCAGTGTTTCTCGGTGTCTCTTTCTGTTTTTTCTCAACGGTAATCGCCTGCGTATTTGCATTCCTATCGGATGTCCATGGTTTCGAAAATCGTTTCGACGAATTCGGCCATCGGTAACCTCCTTTGTAATTACCTCTTTCATTATTTTGCTCCTGCTTCTCATATGTTCGTCCATCTTCATGGCGTCTATCATATGATACATTTTTGTTTTTCGGATATTTTTCATCGTCTGTACGTCTATCTTCTCTGCCTTTATCTTCTTGGCGATATCTTTGCGAATACCACGTACCTCTATCTTGATTTTGGTTCCGGTTATCTCGCTGAACTCCTCTTGGTGGGTCTCGTTCACGGATTACACCCTCCATCTGTGTTAAAAGTATTAATAGATCTTCAATGGTAGCTATACCCTGAACATGTATAGCTAGTTGGATGTTCCTGCTGAAATGATTAGCAAGCTTAATGACTAATTCTTTTTGTGTTAAAGCGGGACGTAAATGTTTACTCCTCTCTACTAACATAATGACGTATTCATCTTCAGACAGCTTACCTGGATTATATTTACCAAATTCCAGTGTATTTCGTATTCTCATTTGTATGTATTCATTCCAATACCTCCGTTCGAATGCTAGTTTAAATTCTTCATACGTTTTTAAATCGTCATTCACCATCGTGAACCAACTGGCTGCTGCATCTTTTAAGTAACGGCTTACAAAGTCTATTTTATCTTTGTCACTGAGAATAGATCCAATACTATCCATTTCTTTCTCACATTTGATACGAAATTCAATGGGATTTTCCCCTCTGGATCCTCTAAAATAGTTAATGGGTCTCTCTTCTCTAGGTACGGTCGAGTATACTAACGCTTGTGTTGGTAGTCTTCTCACTTCTCGTGTAAGTCGGTCTACTTCACCTTTTAACTTGACTTCCAGCTGATCTACCCTGTTGTCATGGTGTTGGATAGATTTCTTGATGGTGTCGTCTGCTGCGGCGAGACTTTTTGCTTCTTCTTCAATTTTCATGGTCTTCCTGACATTACTCTGCACCAACTCGCTGATGACTTGTATCTTGGTATCTTGTCGATGCGTAATTTTTTCGAGTTTCTGGTCCAGTGTGTCGGCCATAGATTTAAAATTTTGTTGTAGTCTTTTTCGCTGCTCTTCGAAATTTTCATTCATCACCACCGCTTGTTGTTTTAGAGACTCTTTAACTTTACCTTCTAAGGTCTCCATTCGTTCCATAATTTCTACCTTACTTTCAGCATTATACGCGTATAGTTTCTGAATTTCTGACGTGCTTGCTTCCAATCTTCTCATAGTTTCAGCACCACTAGTTTTTATTTCTTCAAACCTTTTTACGTTTTCAGCGTTGCTGGCTTCTAACTTCTTCATTATGTCGGCTAAACTGACCTCTTGTTTATGTGCCATGTTTAATTTTAATTTGGTGAACCGATTTTAAAATATTTATTATTAATTTGTATATTATTAATTATTTGGATTATTATTAAATATTGGTAGTCATTTATTCATCAACATACAACCGTTATCTTGGGCGCCTGTAGTATCAGTTTCTGATAACCACAATATTTATCTAAGCTCCCCTTTGTTTACTCTACTGATAACGCTAACTGTACGTTCTTATCAGCTACATTCAACATATAAATGCACGTTTTATAATAATTACACATCAACTCTAAATATTTGTTCTACGTGAATTTATATTTATTTAACTTCTTACTAATTTTTAATTTTTTCGTATTATGTTTTTTTTTTTTTATTTATTTAATCGTGCCCCACGTTGGAAGCGACATTTTCTTTTGCAACACATCTTTTTATGATTTCTTTCATTATGGATTATGAGTTTTACATGGACCTGGTTAGGGTATACCATGCCAACACTTATCTGCAGTATATGGTACTTTTCTGCTTTGCCGGCTATTAGGTGTGGGATTTGGGCTTATAGGTATCAGGTAACGAGTTGGGACGATGTGTTTTCAAAAGAATTATTTTAGGAAGCTGAGTTGTATAAATTGTGAATAAATGAAAACTACCTTTTTAGTCTATCATTCCAAAGATTATAATTGTCACCCTCAAGGTGCTTATCTTTAAACAAATCATAATAATAATAAGAATTTCAAATATTTAACACAATTTACGGCGGGTTCCACCATTTATATTCTTTCTTGAATATTACTTTACACATATTTTCTCTAGTGATATATTGTTATAATGCTTACGTCTAACAATCACATATTAAAATCATATATCTTAGTACATAATTTATAAGTTCCTGAAAATAAGACATACAATACACAGTATATACACAAAACATATAACATGGAAATATACACACATATATGGGCAGTTTCACACTGTCTGCCTGTAATTATAATTCATTTATAAAAATCATTTTGTTATATTGAATTTAATTATTTAATAAAATGGAAATACTGAATTGATTTCATTCTATGAAATCCGTAACCCTGTTCTTTATACATGAGAAAATAAAATACGAACTTTTTAAATGAATATAACAAGGGTTATATTTATCGTTATCTCTATGGTAATTATTATTAATCTAAACATTTTTATTAAGGGTAACTCCCTTTTAATTATTCTACTCTTCAGCCTGCTTGGCTATCAACAATAATTAATATGAAACAATAAAATTTGTGACATCTAATATCTTGATAACACTCTTAGAGCTCCTCTGCACTCTCCCTTAATTTATCACATTTAATTTATCAAATATAATTCTTTATACAGTGCACAATCTCAT
The DNA here is from genome assembly GCA_034769895.1 of Magicicada septendecula. Taxonomy (NCBI): domain Eukaryota; kingdom Metazoa; phylum Arthropoda; class Insecta; order Hemiptera; family Cicadidae; genus Magicicada; species Magicicada septendecula. The sequence goes on along the minus strand of CM068375.1, from coordinate 116,119,142 downwards.
GAAAACATTTGCTTAGAGTCTTTCTGCACTCTTATTAACATATTATTATAATAATCACACATTATCTAAATGTTCTGTCTTTTTGAATAAATGTCTCTATATGATATACAGTACAACATTTAAAAGTGTCTTTAGGCTTTAGTCATACCGCCTATATAAAAAAAAGGTTTATCAATTATTTAAAACTGTTCAATTTCGCTTATAGCGGCTTTTCATTTACTTGTTGTGTTTTACAACATTATTATGAACCCTGAACCATATCAGGTCACCTGTTTTGATGATTTCATGTTACACAGATGTACACGGGTCTCAGGCGTCGGCGTTGAGTACAGCTATTCCTCTCGAAACCTCCGTCAGCGTCGCTTAGCGGTGTATGAACAGCTAGGCTAGGCGTCGTTCCTTTATCGTCATGGACACAGCGTCTCTGGCCTCGGGTATAGTCTGATGTCCGTAGTACGTAGTTGTAGTAACTCAGGTGTCTGCCGGTCTCATTGAAGCGTCTTCTGCAGCGTATCGTTCCGTGTGTACGACTCAACGAATACTTTATGACTGAATGAATGAGTTTCTATCGGCGAATATCTCAACAATCCTTTATTTATTTAGGTAACAAAGTTGTTTGTTAGACGTGTCTTGAACACAGTTATTAGCTATGTATACACGCGATCTTTAATTAGCACCGCGAAAGGTGTGAAATAGTAAAACGCTTATAGTTCACGACACTCTCATTATATCGTTATGTGTTTGGTGTCTAAATAAAGCTACATTTCCGCACTATTCACTGGTCAACCTAGTTCTTCTTAATCTTTTGTCATTTTTTTATTATTTAAGTTTTAAAACACTTCTGACATGTGCCGACAAAATTATACATATTTATGCAGGTGGACTGTTATCTGTTTTGTTTGCTATATAAAATCTTATCTGTACCCTTCTAAATGTACAATTGTAGCAGATAACGCTTATTATGCGTACTCCAGTTAGAACGATAAACATTGATAACAATGTTTCGTTATAATATATATATATATATTGTGTTTAAACACACAAATATCGTTGCGATATTAATATGTGAACTTACGTTTACAGACGTCTGGACTGAAGCACCGAGAGACATCAACTGACGAAAGAAACAAGTGTTGAGGGGGTACTATACATGGAGACGAATTTTTTTAGCAGGTGGGGAGGTGTCGTCATCATCGTTCTCCATGTTGATGCGTCGTATTCGATAATGACCGTATGCAAGCGTATCACGACCATTGTCTAGTATATAGCGCTTATCATCATACGGTGACAACGCTTGCTTATTTACGCGCATCGTGTACAGCGTATGATGATCGCTACGTAAACAAAGCGCACTGGTAGAAAACTGACAATGATCAGTGTGAAACTTGCGATACATATCGTGTCGTAGACTCCTCTTAATCGCAACTCGAGGTACACCTTTACATACATGTTTTTGACACTCTTTGGTAGGATCTTCGTGGGCCACAAGGAACGAATAACATTTCGCTCTGAGACCCACGAATTCTCTAATAGGACGACCACACGTTTCATCCTTGAACAGTCCAACAACCTTTTTGTTCTTAAGGCTATAACAAGGATGAGACGTAGGGTAATCCGATGTGTCAAAAACGTGTAGGTCCTTCTTCATATCTGCATACAAGTCTGATGTTTGAATACTATACATCAGACTGTCTGTATCAGTCATTAACAATTTAACGTTGCGACCGTACTTGGCGACAGCATAACGATAATGAAAGTCGTACATTATTGTTTTGCTAACGTCAAGCACCGTGAAGCCGACATACACGGGACGGGAAAGAACAATGGATTTTTTACGGAGTGAGAGCCCCACCAAATCGTTCGTATAACGAATCATACGTTTTAGCCTAGGTGTGGAAACTAGTTTTTGAAGCCGTCGTTCATCTGAGACTAGTTCAAAGTCTATATGTTTCCGTACGTTCTCCAGCGACTTACCGTATACGGCGTTGTTCATCAGTTTGAAAAGGTCTTTTTCAAAGCTGTTGACGGCTGCTTGCCTCTTGCGGGTGTTGAAATCGATAAACGGTTTCAACCAAGCGCTTTGCTTAAAACACAACACCCTATGAGTCGCTTTCAGCTCTAAACCAAGACTTAAATACAATTTCAAATTTCGATAATGGAGAACGTAATTTTGTTTGTCCTCCAAAGTTGTTAACAACTTCTCTACGGATGACCCTGATTCGTTATACGATGATCTGTATATACTCTCGTGTAACCGTTTGGAAAAGGGAGAAAAGATATCGGGTGTTACGCGCTGGCGCACAGGTGCAAGCGGGTAGTCGGAATGCAGGTCGTGTAAGGTATTAGGATAGTGTAGGTCGACTTCAAGGATGTACCCGATGTCAGAATCATCACTCACATTACGTACGTCCAAGGACTCGATTTCGTTACGATCGAGCCATCGGAAGTCTGCGTAAGGGAGTGGTTGCGACATGGCTGCACCGTATAAATTGTTACAGTCCGTATACAGAATGAAGGAGGTCGGTTTCGAAACATCGTACTGATCTGGAATCAAGGGTTGTTAGCGACTGCATGACGGTTGGATATCATCGCGCAGCCTCCGCGGACCCCAGACTCGACGAACAGATGTTGATTTATCTCTGTCAACAGCTCTAATTCGACCCCTGTAATTTTTAGCATCGCGTTCCAAGCGAGTCCGGGAAGCGAGTAAAAATGACATGGGTCCAAGCAGTAATCGCGTAAGGCCATGTCTCGAAAACTTTCAAAGACATCGGCCAGCAGCATTACGTCTGTCAACAAATACAAATCATGGTAATCTTCAAACGTACGCAGATTGAATGCACTCCACACGTTTTGTGCGTGCTCGTAATCTGCGTCCGAAATAGACGATTCCATCAACCGGTTATCAAAGTGTTCACGAGCGGGTAGACTTGTTTCGTTGAACCGATCAATGCTGTCAACGTACTCGTAAGGATATACCCCCTTGCGTACGAGCAGATTGGTCTGTTCGTCGAAACCCCGTCTAAGCATTTCCTCTCTGAGCAAAGGAAATTGGCTCCCGGACGTGGACAGATTGGTAACGAGTGTGTCCAGAGAGCGATTAAGAAATTGAAAAGAGTCTACGAAACGCAAGGGACCCAGGGAGAACGATACGTAACGCTCACTAGATGTTGCAATGCAGGATATGTGTTGGTCCTTATATTTTCCTAAACCCAGCATTAAATGGTGACAGTCGTAGCCACGAAGGTTGTGAAAGAAGACGGGGATATGACGAGGCATCTTTTAGCTCAGATTACAGCTATTGTGGGCTGCTCCCAAGAATTTCCCCGTAAGATGACAATGATTGCGTACCTTGTCATCGTCTGTCAAAGGGCGCTCACACAAATGACAAACAGTGGCGTTAGTGAACGCAACATTGTCATCATCGGACATAATTAATTGTACGTTATGTCGTACTACCTTCATCATATCCTCGGCGTCTTTCATGAGCCACGAGAAGAAAGTGTCTACGACGTTTTCACCCCGATAAACTTTAGCCTCTCTCCAGAGGCTGTGCGTGTGATCAACGATAGCATAGGAGAAACCTGACGGAATATGCATCGCTTCGTATGATGTGGACGATACAGGAGGAGAAGTTATTTTCTGACGGGCACCGCTGCTATCAACTGAGTAGAATTCACCTAACTCTTTCACTGTCGTCGGGACGTTGTTACCAGGTGAACACGATTGAATGGGGGTGATGAGGGACTCAAAGTCGGCGTAGACGGTAAAGGGTACTTTGAGACAGTGTGCGTAATTTTTAAATGACATAAACTTCTCCTCCTCTGTGGGCATTTTGGTTTTCTGTTCACCATAAGGTGTACAGTAGGGGAGATGATCGGACAGACCATGTTCTGTGGAGAAACGATGCAGGCAGTAGTCGCAGTAAAATGATTGAGTTCGGTGTTTTGTAAGGGATGATAACAATCTACTCATGTTACTGATAAGACAGTAATGTTTTCGGCTATTTGTATCGGACAGAAGTAAAAGATTAACATGATGTAATCTGTCCTTATTGGGGGTAATTCTGAATGGATAAACCTCATTTTTTTATTCGTTTCTGATATTGTCTTCTATCTCATAGCCGAAAACGTTTATAGAAATGTTGGGAGTCTGTGTTTCAAATTTAGAAAGTGAGTTTATAGAAACAGGGTACTCGATACCGGACATATTTATTGTGTTTTTGAATAAGAGGTATTTTGAAACACGTTCTTTATCTCTTACTTGAGGGTGTATGTGGGCTAGAACAGACCATAGAAAACACATTTCATCTTGGGAGTTCTTGATGTTGACTACTGCCCTGGTGACTGCAAGTTTTCGCGGGGTTGGAAGGTAGGAGGACGCTGCTAGAGGCCGGTACCGTCCAACAACCAGTTCCAGCTTCAGTACAGCATCCACCAACCATCCGCTCCCGTCACGGGTAAAATTGGATATGCTATTCATGATTTTATCGTAGGGTTCATCTAGTAGACAGTTCAACTCGTCGTTGTCGTCCGTGAGCAACGTACGACAACGTCCGTGGAAGACGGCGTCTTTGGTTACCTCTTTTTCTTCGCCGCTGTCACCATCTAACACAGTTTTAGTGAAACGTATCCTGCACGCAATATGCCATTTGATACTGCGTAAACGTGCTTGTTCTGCCAGAATATCCTTGCACAATAAAGGTCGCACCTCAGTCATTATCGGTAATATATCTTGATCTCCTGTGTCCGTGTACACGGGCAGGTAATTAAATGTTGTGAGGGATCCTCTAATACTAGTGTTTCGCACGATATAAAATCGTGTCATAACTGAAACAATAGAAACACATGTATTAGCTAATAGGAATGATGAATAACACACACACACACACACACACACACACACACACACACACACACACACACACACACACACACACACACACACACACACACACACACAAATTCATGTTTGTAGTAAATAAATAGATAGTACACGTTAGTAATACGTCAGTTTATTGCAAACTGTGAAGATGGCAGCTACTCCTGATTTTAGCATTGAAAGTGAAAGAAGAAAATCGTTCAAGTATTGGGAAGTGACGTTTGTTAGCCCCGACGAGTTAGCGTTTGCCGGGTTTTACTACTATCCGCTAAATTATGATGTTTGTGGACATAGTATGTCATTCATAGACGATAGAGTTAAATGCTTTTGTTGCGGAATTGAATTAGTTCATTGGAGAGAAGGTGACATACCTATGGTGGAACATGAAAAATTTTCTCCGTCATGTCAATTTCTAAACGATGTCAAGAGACAATACATTGGGGAGAAGGTGACAAACCTATGTCAGAACATAAAACATTTTCTCCGCCATATCAATTTCTAAACAACGTCAAGAGACTATCTTATACGTGTTAGACAGAGGTGAATCATATGTTAATTCATATCAAACAAATTTGGTTTGCTACATAATTATAGAGAGAGGCAATTGGTATTTAAAAAATTTTTTTTTACCTTGTTGAGGATGTTCCTGTTCCTGCTGATGTTGTTGTTCTGGATTCTGCTGAAGGTCGGACATGATGATGATATTCAGACGAGAGAGTGAATACTGAAAAACAAAGAAACTGTTATAGATATATATAGTATTTGAACGCTGGTATTATGTTAGTGTATCTTAAACCATGAACAACGCACGCAAGACTATAGCTCTAGAGCTACACAGAGCAGCGAGAAGGAATTTCGTTAGGCGCGCGGTTGAATTGAAGGTCTACACGACTTGTACCAGGCGGATCTTGTGGAGATGATACCATACGCTCGAGTGAACAAAGGGTACAAGTACATGATGACAGTGATCAATGCGTTTAGCAAGTAGGCGTACGCTGTACCATTGAAAACAAAGACAGGAAAAGAAGTAAAGCACGCACTAGAGCCTATACTAACTGCTAATCGAATGAAATATTTATAGACGGACAACGGGAAGGAGTATTACAACAGCACAGTACAAGCGTTGCTAAAAAAGTATAATGTGAAACATTACTCAACCTATAGTGAGAAAAAAGCTTCCATAGTGGAACGTTTTAATCGCACACTAAAGACACACATGTATCGTGCTTTCAGCGAACAAGGACACTACCGCTGGTTGGATCTACTACCTATATTACTGAAATCGTACAACAATACAACACACAGAACCATTGGTATGAAACCGAGTGAAGTGAATGACGCCAACGAACATATAGTGTTGGAACGAATAAGGAAGAATACAGCGCCTAAAATCAGTCCAGCGAAACCACCCAAATTTAAAGTCGGTGACCGTGTTCGTATAAGTAAGCACAAAATGACGTTCGCCAAAGGTTATACACCAAATTGGACTAATGAAATATTCACTGTGGATAAAGTACAATCCACTACCATCCCCGTCACTTATCTGCTAAAAGATCATCTAAACAAAGTGTTGAAAGGTGGTTTTTACGAGCACGAGATTAGTAAGTCCAAAGTCGGTGACGTATACCTAGTGGAAAAGGTGTTACAACGCAAAGGTGACAGAGTGCGTGTTCGTTGGCTCGGTTTCGATGGTAAACACGATGCATGGATACATAAGAAAGATCTAATATAAAAAAGGTGACAGCACATGCTGAAAACAGTATGCTTTCGGTATTCACAAAGATGAAGATTGTACAGCAAGCAAACAAATTACCAATAAAGGATATGGACTTTTTGGCTGGTGACGAAGGCAGTGCTAAACGTAAACATGGCCCGCTATTACCGAACAGTATTCGCTGTATCGTTACAGGTCCAAGTTCCTGTGGGAAATCCAATGTGCTATTCAACCTACTGTTTGATGCCAACGGACTACGTTTCCGCAACGTATACGTGTTTTCAAAATCATTATTTCAACCAAAATACAGAATGCTAGAAACAGTGATGAAATCACTCGCTGATGAAGGTTTAGGTTATCATGCATACAGCGAGAACGAAGAAGTCTCACTACCGAGTGAAATCGCTGGTCTCGACTCTGTTATCGTATTCGATGACGTATCGTGTGAAAGACAAAACAATATTCGAAAGTATTTTGCTATGGGGAGACATAGCAGTGTGGACACATTCTATCTATGCCAGACATATAGCCAGATACCGAAACAATTGGTACGTGACAACGCTAACTTGTTGATATTGTTCAAACAAAACGATCTAAATTTACGACATGCATACACTGATCATGTTAACACGGATATGAAATATGATGCTTTCAAAGACGTCTGCACGGAAGCGTGGAAGGATCGTTATGGATTTCTAGTCATAGACAAAGACTCGTCAATAAATGAAGGTAGATATAGAATCGGCTTTGATCGATTCATAATTGTTTCCGGCGAAGTATAAAAGTGGTTGCACTGTAGTAATGTAATCAGTCCTCTTGCTAACACGTGATGGCGATGAATAAGGAGGAACGACTTGCGTATGATATAGATACGATAAGCGACAACATAAGGAAAAAATATCATGCATTACAACACGGTATCAGAGAAAGCGACGAGAAGTTTAGAAAAAATTACAGAGCGATTCTGGAACCGTTAGAAGCTATTTCACGAAAGTTAAGTGGTGATATAATGGAGGAGGAGGAGGAGGAGGATGAGGAGAAGAAGCAGCAGCAGATAAAACAAGAAGAGCCTACACAACATGTAATAACAGAAAACGAAAGTGACATGCAAAGTCATAACGCTTCTCATTTCAGTGACGAGGACGCCTGGAACCCTAACACTTCACATTTCAGTGACGATTCATTAACAAACAAATATATGCGTTTGTGCGAATCGGCGGACTGAAAACGGATTATAGATCGTATGTATGGTGTTCGATACGAAGGTGGTAAATTTATGATAGGTGATTCAAATGTAAAAATCGATGATAACGACAACTTTCATGTCAAAGGAAAAATTTACGAGGGTACGCCTGGTCTGTATGAACTTTTGTTTATGAAACTACCGAAAAAATACAATAAGGACGATATGAGGAAATATAAGTCCATACTACTAGCAACCAACGGACACAAACAAAAATATAAACACAATACACGAATAAACAGTAACAGTGGCGTCAAGTACCGACTAGTAATATCTAAATTGTTTGCATCGAGTGCACGAAAACGTACAGGGAGTGGCTATATGGAGATGAAACCAAACACTGCAATCGATTACGTGCATTGGGATGATCCTAACGAGTTGGTTAATAGATTGAGACTGTTAATGGCGTCTCAAAGTAGTGGCCATACTGGTCATAGGAATGAAATCGTTTCGATATTGGAAGAATTACGTGAAGCCGGCATTATCATATAAAAGCAGACGCACTGTTCTATAACCACCAGTTCTTCATAAATATGAGTGTAGACAAGTTCGGTAGACACGACAGCACTGTAAGAGTGCGAAAAGAAACTCATCGAAGTCTGCGTGAGGATATCGGTTTAGGAGTGACTAACGACGGTCACTTTGATGTGAAAAACAAAAAGATACGCAACTTGGGTGATCCTGAAGAGCTGCACGACGTTGTTTCTTTACAGTACGTAAAGGACGCATGCTTACAGTACAAGAACGACGACGCTACCGTAGACGCAAAAGATCATCGAATAATAATGCTAAACGATCCGCTTAAATCAAGAGATGCAGCCACAAAACGATACGTAGACGAGAAGAGTTTGAAAAAAGATCGTGCAGGTAACGTAATCGTTAATGACTGTCGACTAACGCGTGTGCAAGCGCCTGTTGACATCAAAGACGCAGTGAATTTGGAATTTTTACACGCACACACAATCAGTTTGCAAAGCGATGCTTTCTACGCTGCCGGAAGAAAAATTACGAATATAGCGAACGGTGTCAATGACAAAGACGCAGTCACTGTACGACAAATGCACGAATTAAAATTACATATAAAGACCTAATTGTACAAGGTCACTCAGGTATTTCACGCTCATATAATCAATCTAATAAAGTTTGTCTATAAATATTAAGACAGCGCGACACAGCGTTCAGTTCTGGCTGAATATATTGAAGAGGTGGGACGTTTAATAGACGTTTTCGATACGGAAACGGAAATCAAGGATTGGAGATTTGTTTACAAGAATGCACGTACTTCGTAAGAAAAGAATGGGGCGTGGTGTAATTGGAAAAATACTTAAAAACACTGTGCCCGCTATCGTTTCGTCAGTACCTACTTTGATTAATCGAGCGGTGGACGCATTACCAGTAGAATTACACCTACCCGGCTATCGATTCTGTGGACCCGGAACAAAACTCAAAGAGAGATTGGCACGTGGCGAGCGCGGAATCAACGAGCTGGACGAAGCCTGTCGCGAACACGATATCGCCTACGCAAGGTACAAAGACAACAGTCGAAGACGTATAGCTGATCGCGTTCTTGCTGACAAAGCGTGGGAACGAGTGAAAGGTTGGAATTCCGGTGTTAGTGAAAGAGTGTATGCTGCAGCTGTAGCCGCCGCAATGAAAGCGAAATCAGCAGTGGGTGGAGGGACCTCGCGTAGTGGTTGCAGAAAAAAGAAGAAGAAGAAGGGTTCAGGAATTAAACGTCAATCCGCGGACAAACGCAAAACGACCTGCAAACGCAAAACAGTCTCAAGGCATAAACGTAACAATAAAAAAATAGCGTCAGGTCTATACCTACGTCCTTACAGACAAAAAAACTAATTTGCATACCAGTGCGTGCATTGTCCGACAGTGATTTGTATGTGTACGCAAAACTTTTGAAAATACCTTATTTCAGAGGAGTTTTTATGCGTAACACTTTACCACACACACGACCATGGAAGAATGAGAGTGAAAAGTGCAGAAGGACCTGGAGGTTAATCTGGACAGTGCAGAAGGACCTGGTACGCACTGGGTTTGCTACAAGAAGCGAAACAAACAAGTTTACTACTATGATGCGTATGGTAATATGCAGCCACCTCTTGAGCTGACACAGTATTTTGGAACCGACACTGACATTTACTACAATTACGAGCGTGAACAGCCACCACACACAGTCATCTGTGGGCATTTATGTTTGGACTTCTTAACGCGTGAGTGATCAGTAAGCGACAAGATGTCTTCGCTGTCGGTCACCTTAACAGGTACAAATGCTGCTGCTCTTGTACGTGACTTTTTCCCGCCTCTCAAACTAACAAACGCCGAATGGTATGTAGGTCTATTGGACTTTACTACATACAACAGTATACCGAACGTGATTGAGGGAAAAAACAATGTGTTTCCAGTACTACGGGACGGAACAACGTGGGACTTGATAACTTTACCTACAGGTGCTTATGAAATCGGTGACATAGAAGCCTTCCTCAAAAAGCAGTTAGGAGACTCGAAGATTAGTCTACGTCCTAACAACAATACACTGAAATGTGAACTGATTTGTGCACTGGATATTGACTTTCAACAAACAGTGTGCGGTATCGGTGATATGTTGGGTTTCAAGGAAAAGCGTCTGCTTGAAGCGAATAAAACTCACACGTCTGACGCCACAGTTAACATTATAAAAGTGAACAGTATACTGATAAGGTGTAATATAGAGAACGCAAGGATCATATAAGAACGGTAAAAACGAGCACACGCTGCACTCATTCTATCCGTCAGTCGAACCAGGATTCAAAATAATTGAATCACCTACAAACGTCATATACCTACCTGTGAATGTGAGTCGTTTGGACAACATAACATTATCTTTACACGATCAGGACGGTGACGTAATAGATTTTCGCGGAGAAGTCATCACTGTGCGTTTACATCTAAAACGACTATAGACATGGGCTTGTACTTTGTTTCTTCGCCACCGCTGCTACCACAGTCGTCAGTAATAAAAGAAGAAGAAAGATCAGTTAGGAAACGCATCAGTACTCGTTCGAAACTGAAACGATTAACATCAGTTAACCGTCGTTTTCTGATTTCACTGGGTTTTGTTGTAAACAAGTAACATGGCGAGTGGAATATTATCTGTGGAGCAGCAACCGTTCTTTGAAGACAGTATCACACACTTTTCATTTCACTCACACGCACCGTACGCAACAACAAGATATGGAAACAATGATGAAATACGTGTGCCAATACAACAACAGAACGTCTTTACACTGCCGTCAGAAAGTTTCCTCTACATCGAAGGCAAGTTGGTTAAAAACCCTAGTGTGGCTGCAGATACTGCGCTGAATGTGGAACTGGTGAACAATGCTATAGCATTTCTCTTTGAAGAGATTCGTTACGAGTTGGCCGGAGTGGTAGTGGACCATACCAGAAACGTCGGTGTTACGTCAACTATTAAAACTTTTCTATCACTCAACAACAACACACGTGACGCAATGGAAAACGCAGGTTGGGTGGCGCCGACCACAAACGTATTAAAAGTGAATGATGACGGTGAATTCAACTTTTGTATACCACTGAAAATGCTAATGGGATTCGCAGAAGACTATACACGCATCATGCTGAACGTGAAACAAGAACTTATACTCCTACGCACATCTACCGACATAAACGCTATGGTTTTAGCAAGCGAACAAACGACTGCTAATTGTGTTCTTGAACTAGATAAAGTTTACTGGAAAATGCCTTATGTACATGTAGCTAATGCGTACAGATTACCACTGTTACGACTCATAGAGAAAGACCACCCGATAACTATGCCTTTTAGGACCTGGGAGTTGCACGAGTATCCTGCCTTACCACAGACTAAAAGGCAGAATTGGATTGTCAAGACCTCGAGTCAGCTAGAAAAACCACGCTTTGTTGTGTTAGCGTTTCAGACAGCAAGAAAGAATGTACTGACAGCACACGCCGATGAATTTGATCATTGTAATGTGATCAATGCGAGACTGTTTCTAAACGACAAGTATTATCCTTACGATAATTTAAACTTGGATATTGGGAAAGACCGTTTTGCATTATTGTACAATATGTACGCCAGTTTTCAAAGTTCATATTACCACCGTTTAGACGTCAGCCCAGTACTGACACCAGAATTATTCAAATCAAAAGCCCCGCTGTTTGTATTCGATTGTAGCAGACAAGACGATGCGCTTAAGTCTTCAGCAGTTGATGTACGTTTAGAATTTGAATCGTCAATGAATTTTCCTACACAGACGACTGCCTACTGTATGATACTACATGATTCGCTTGTAGAAAGACGCCATTGTCCAACACAGTACATAGACGTGTTTAAGTCTTATTTTATACACATTTTGTAAATACTAGTTTTAAATATATATATTTTCATATTAACATTATAATATTGGAGCTGTGTGTGTATGTATTTTAATTGTAAAACTAGTTTAGATATATTTTAATACTTGTAACAATATAATCTTGGAACTGTGTATGTTTTTTTTAAAAATTGTAAATACTAGTTTAGATATATTTTCATACTTGTAACAATATAATAGTTTAGATATATTTTCATACTTGTAACAATATAATCTTGGAGCTGTGTATGTATTTTTTAATTGTAAAAACTGTTTAATATAATCTTGGAGCTGTGTATGTATTTTAATAAATGTATATAGTACACACTTTATTATTATTTGTATAACCCACTCCATAATGTATACTTACTTGCAGCAAACTAGCGAGCGTTGTCCACACACACGTACCCTTAAATGACGGACGTTGTATGCACACTGAAGGCTTGCACGCTTAAAATTCAGCTATACCTAAAATATATCTTCAATTAGAAGTGTAATATAAAAAGTACAGTAAGAATATATTTTCAGAAATTGTAATTTGATCACACACACACACACATACACTTATTTGAATGAGTCATGTATTAAATTCAATAAATAATGCACTTGATAATGTTTTAATGCGAATAATTTTTACGTTTAAATAAAATCTGTACATACAATAAAATTAATATAAAAATACGGTAAGAATATATTTCAGAAAATTGTAACAGACATAATAATTTGATCATACACACACGTACACACACACACACACACACACATGTATTAAATTCAATAAATAATGCGCTTGATAATGTTTTAATGCAAATAATTTTTACGTTTAAATAAAATCTGTACATACAATAAAAATTATGCTCAGTTATTAACGTATTCAAAATGTTTCATGTACACTTACTTATTTGAATGAGTCGTGTATTAAATTCAATAAATAATGCACTTGATAATGTTTTAATGTGAATAATTTTTACGTTTAAATAAAATCTGTACATACAATAAAATTAATATAAAAATACGGTAAGAATATATTTCAGAAAATTGTAACAGGCATAATAATTTGATCATACACACACACACATGTATTAAATTCAATAAATAATGCGCTTGATAATTTTTACGTTTAAATAAAATCTGTACACTTACCAAACTAGTATGTGTGTGTTGTCTACACACCCTTAATGATGGAAGTTGTGTATACTGAAGACTCGTAAGACGTACAATAATACAAACAGTCTTTCAACTATTAAAAATGCAGTGATAGATTTCACGATGTATCAGCACACGCAGGCGGTCAAATGAGAAATTGCCACTATAAAAATACGGTAAGAATAAATTTCAGAAAATTGTAACAGACATAATAATTTGATCATACACACACGTACACACACACACACACACACACACACACATGTATTAAATTCAATAAATAATGCGCTTGATAATGTTTTAATGCAAATAATGTTTACGTTTAAATAAAATCTGTACATACAATAAAAATTATGCTCAGTTATTAACGTATTCAAAATGTTTCATGTACACTTACTTATTTGAATGAGTCATGTATTAAATTCAATAAATAATGCACTTGATAATGTTTTAATGTGAATAATTTTTACGTTTAAATAAAATCTGTACATACAATAAAATTAATATAAAAATACGGTAAGAATATATTTCATAAAATTGTAACAGACATAATAATTTGATCATACACATACACGCATACACACACACATGTATTAAATTCAATAAATAATGCGCTTGATAATGTTTTAATGCAAATAATTTTTACTTTTAAATAAAATCTGTACACTTACCAAACTAGTATGTGTGTGTTGTCTACACACCCTTAATGATGGAAGTTGTGTATACTGAAGACTCGTAAGACGTACAATAATACAAACAGTCTTTCAACTATTAAAAATGCAGCGATAGATTTCACGATGTATCAGCACACGCAGACGGTCAAATGAGAAATTGCCATTAATTTTCTTCGCGTATATATTGTACACTGGTAGTGGGGAAAGCTTGTGTGTCCGTTTTTAGAGTAAATACTTTCTAATCCATAATTAATCCTAATTACTGTCAGCGCTGCTAATGATTGTCAGGTGTCAAATTAGAAAGTAGGTCACAGCGAATGAACATTTATATCTCTAATTATGTTGTGGACATGTACATACATGCATAGCTGTAAGCGGTGACTATTTCCTTATGAAAGTGGAATGTGGACTTTCCTAATGACATTGTTATATTTTTGGTGTCTCTAATTTCGTCTGGGTGGGGACATGTTCATACATGCAAAGCATTACAACGGTTTGTAAACTATATTTTAAGTTTGTATACAGTGGTGTAAATATACATATTTAATCATTTAAAACAAATTATAATTTATTTTAATTTATTTCGTTGTAAACCTCTATTTGTAAAGTACATTAAATTATGTGAAATGCTACACCGAAAGATTCAAATCATACCTTATTGGTGCTGTCAACTATTTGTATGTAGGAATTTCTACCGACGTTTGCAGCAGCAGCAGCAATACACAATACACATTACATTAAAACTATCACGATTATATTATTCATTGATGTACAAACAATTTACATAGCACACACACACACAATAGGCTAACATTTACTGTGAAGCCGTTAACGTATGGATTTGTCATCTGTAACAGCACACACACAGGTAATTACATTATAAACTAGGAATTTCTTCCGACGTCTGCGAGCGAGAGAGAGAGAGCGAGAGATGTTGTACAACAGATTTTGAGGAGTCATCTGTAACAGCACACACACAGGTAATTACATTATAAACTAGGAATTTCTTCCGACGTCTGCGAGCGAGAGAGAGAGAGATGATATATCACTGTAAAACCGATGACATAAAGAGAGAGAGAGAGTGCTAGCACATATGTTGTGTATATTAATTTCTAAATCGCAGTCAATGACCGTCATGTGCCAAAATTAGAAGTAGAACGCAACGAGGTAGGCGATAAATATATTTCCTGGTGATTACATTTTAGTATCGCTAATTACAATAATCCATAAGTAGCACGACTTACTGACGCTTATGTAAAACCGATGACATAAAGAGAGAGAGAGAGGGAGAGAGAGAGAGAGCTAACGAGAGAGAGAGAGAGCGAGAGAGAGAGATGTCACATAAACACAGAGAGAGAGAGAGAGAGTGTGAGAGAGAGAGCGAGAGAGAGAGAGAGATGTCACATAAACACAGAGAGAGAGAGAGAGAGTGTGAGATAGAGAGAGTTTTATATATATATATACCCACCGCCCGCCCCTGATATGCAAATCAGCTTTATTAAAAAATAAAAAATTATATTCGCGGTCATATATTTTAATATATACAGTATAATGCATCAAGTCGGAACCTACCACCCACCACCCACCCCTGATATGCAAATCAGCTTTATTAAAAAATAAAAAATTATATTCGCGGATGCGGGTGCCTCACCCCCCCACCCTCCCCTTGATATGCAAATCAATTTAATTAAAAAATAAAAAAATCAAATAAAAAATTTTATTCGCGGAAATTCGCGGATGCTGCAGGTCCAGCGGTGGTGGGGAGAGCGTGGGAAATAATCTTGGACCGTGGGAAAGGCGGCATCCTTTGTGCGTTAGAACCCCCATTTTCCCCATACTCTCCTCTACCTGAACTGTACAAACCTGTACGTCACCGCGATGAGACAGCCGTTACCTCACTCCGGATTCCGATGGCTGGAACGTGAAGAAATCGACGCGTAAGATTTGAGTACGGTAGGCGCGGAAGACAAAATCGGTTACATTCTCGACGTCGATCTAGGTTATCCCCGCCGTCTACACGACCTACAATCGGACTACCGCTGGCGCCGGAACGCAGAATAGTCGGTGAGCACGAGTTGTCCGCGTATAGCAAACGTTTCAAGTATCTGAAGAATTTCCATTTGCCCGCCACCGGCACTGTTGAAAAACTGATCACCAGCCTCGAGGATAAGACACACTATATCGTACATTACAGAACGCTGCAGCTGTACCTGAAACTCGGGATGGAACTGAAAGCCGTTAATCGCGTATTAGCGTTCCGTCAGACCGCGTGGATGAAGCCGTTCATAGACTTTAACACGGAGAAACGGAAAGCCGCGGCGAAAGATTTCGGAAAGGACTTCTTTAAACTGATGATCAACGCGGTGTACGGCAAATCGTTAGAAAGCGTCTGGAATAGAAGCGTCTGAAAACGTATAGATTTCCGGTTAGTCTCCAACAAACGCGAAATGATAAAACTGATTGCGATACCGAGATTCGTGCATGCAAACGTGTACAACAAAGACTTGGTAGGCGTGATGATGAAAATGAGAACCGTGTATCTCAACTGTCCGCTGTACGTAGGATGCACCGTGTTGGACATTAGTAAACACGTGATGTACAGTTTCCACTACGAGTTTATTGTCGCGAAGTACGGACCGCGTGTGCGATTGTGTATGATCGATACGGACTCTTTGCTGTACGATATACGCACCGATAACGTGTACGACGACATTAAGGAGATCCTACATGTATTCGATACATCAGAATATTCCACGACCCATCCCTGTTACAGCGCGGTAAATGAAAAACGTTTGGGAACGTTCAAGGACGAGAGGCACGCGAAAGCTATCGTCGAATTCGTCGGGTTGCGCGCGAAATTGTATTCGCTGCTGGTGTTGCAGGACGACGGTGAGAAAAAGGAGAAGCGCATATCGAAAGGAGTACCGCGAATGGCTATACAAAACCGATTGATTCACGCGGATTACAAACGCTGTTTGCTGTCACCGACGACGACAGCGTCGACTAACCGACAAACGTACACGTCCACGCAGATCATACGCAGCGAAGACCATCGACTCTACACGCGCCAGATACTGAAACTGTCGTTATC
Source organism: Magicicada septendecula (assembly GCA_034769895.1). Classification (NCBI taxonomy): domain Eukaryota; kingdom Metazoa; phylum Arthropoda; class Insecta; order Hemiptera; family Cicadidae; genus Magicicada; species Magicicada septendecula. The sequence goes on along the minus strand of CM068375.1, from coordinate 116,102,011 downwards.
GCCGTACGACGACAAGAGATACGTCTTGGACGACGGGCAAAGAACTCTAGCCTACGGTTATTACAGAATTCGCGAGATGGAAGAGGGACGTACGACGGGCCAGCGTGATACGGACCGCGATCCGTGAAAGCGTGATTTGGTACACGTGAAGAGCGTTAGTGGCGGAGGAGGAGGAGGGGAAGAAGATATAAATATATGTATATATATAGATAGGAAGCGATTAAGTGTATGACTATACTAAACAATGCGATGTAGTTTATTATAAGTACGTGTAGAGTAGTTAAGTATATACGTTTGTGTATCGGACAGGATATCGAGGCGCATTGTCCGAGATTGTTCACGTTTTGCGCGCGTGAGAGAGATAAACGATTGCAACCGGCTATGTCACTGTCACGGTAGAAATACTCATAAACGTGGTCAGGTTGTCCGAGACGAGTCACTGGCACGGTGGAAACACTTGTAAACTCGTCTCGATTTAACAAAATCTTTGTGTATGTGATACGTGAATAAAAGATGCTTCTCGATATTCCAACCGTATACCGAACTATTAGTTTAAGTGAAAAAAAAAAAAAAAAATTTTTATAATTAGCTTTAGTCAGCATTATGTAGTGTACGTTTGACTTTTTTACCCAACACTGTAGACATTAAAAGTTCTGAGTTCTTAGCGTGTTAGGTGTTTGGTTACGCTGAAGTAGGGCTGTTTCGTATGTCCACGAAACGGGGAAACCACGTAAAAAAAGCGAAGCATATCTTGTCTCACCTCATGGGTCGCTTAGAATGGACGACAGTACATACCGTTGTTTTAATTATACGTAATTACCATAACGATATGTATGGCCCTAATTATAAAATTCACTACAAAAAATGTATGTCAGTGTATTTCACAATACTCAACCGGCTCGTCCGGCGATAGAAGTAGTTGGATTGAGTCCTCTGGTAGTACGATTTTTGTTAACAAGACTGAACACTACTGTTAACAAGGCTGAACACTACTGTTAACAAGACTGAACACTACTGTTAACAAGCCTGAACACCTGTTCACGTTTCATGCCCACCTGTTCACGTTTGGTGCACACCTGGTCACGGTTGGTGCCCACCTGTTTACGTTGGTACCCATCTGTTCACGATTCATGTCTACCTGTTCACGTTTCATGCCCACCTCCCAGTTATGTTTGCTGCCCACCTGCTTACGTTTCGTTCGCATCTGTTCACGTTTGCTGCACACTTGGTCACGGTTGGTGCCCACCTGTTGTAAAATAGCAGTTTTGGTGACGAGTTATGTCAAGCTTTATTTGCGTCAATTCGTAACGGAAACGTGTAAGTCCCGTATCTGTCCTTTTATTTTAAGCCCCACTGTTGGGATCGTCACTTTGTAATCAGACGGTTTGCCTGTGTATTTAATTAGTATTGACGTTAAAATTTATTTAATAGTGTGTAGCTGGGCGTTTTATACCTCGTCTCAATACTTACTAGTCAACCGTATCTCTCGTCGCTCGGTTCAAATTTTCCGCCTCGCCACCTGATTGGCTCTCGCTGTTTGGCCTAGTCGACTTCGTTCACTGCAGTAATTTTATTTGTTAATTTTCAAACCACGCGCTCTGACGGAACGCTAATACGCGATTAACGGCTGTCAGTTCCATCCCGAGTTTCAGGTACAGCTGCAGCGTTCTGTAATGTACGATATAGTTTGTCTTATCCTCGAGGCTGGTGATCAGTTCTTCAACAGTGCCGGTGGCGGGCAAATGGAAATTCTTCAGATACTTGAAACGTTTGCTGTACGCGGACAACTCGTGCTCACCGACTATTCTGCGTTCCGGCGCCAGCGGGTAGTCCGAATATAGGTCGTGTAGACGGCGGGGATAACCTAGATCGACGTCGAGAATGTAACCGATTTTGTCTTCCGCGCCTACCGTACTCAATCTAACGCGTCGATTTCTTCACGTTCCAACCATCGTAATCCGGAGTGAGGTAACGGCTGTCTCATCGCGGTGCCGTACAGGTTTGTACAGTTCAGGTAGAGGAGGTAATTGTTTTCCCGTTCGCGATCGTAGTCCGATACGTAAGGGTTATTGGTTTTGGCGTATCTGGTGGGCACCATCACGGTACCCCCTCTTACCCCGCTGTCTGCGAAAAGGTACATGTCTATATCTTGAAGTAGTTCGAATCGAATTCCCGTCATTTTCAACATCGCGTTCCACGCTAGCCTCGGCACGGATTATACGTTACACGGATCGATCTCGTAATACTGCAGGTTGGTTTCGCGAAAGTTATCGAATACATCGGCCAACAGCAACACGTCGGTTTTCAGGTAGAGGTCATGATAATCGCCTAACGTTCGCATCCTGAAAGCCGTCCAAACGTTTTGCGCGTGCGCGTAATCTTCGTCCGACACGGGCGTCTCGGCTAGGCGGTTGTAAACGTGTTCCGGCGCAGGCAGAGAAACGTCCTCGAACTTACTTTCGTCCGTCACGTACTCGTACGGGTAGACCCCCTTCCTGACCAACATTTCTACGCGTTCTTCTTGTTCTTGTTCGTTTCCGTCCGGTCGCATGCACTGTCGTAATATTTTTAATTTGTCTTTCCGCATGTTCTTCACTAGCTTTTCCAACTACGCGTTCATAAACTGCGCGGAATTAGAAACTGGAGGGGACCGAGGGACACAGACACGTACCGCTCGCTGGTCATGGCTATACACTTGATTTCTTCGTGTTTGATTTTCCCGAACGCTTGGATGAGATGGTGGCAATCGTACCCGCGCAGGTTGTGGAAGAACACGGGAACGTGTTGCGGCACGTTATAGTTTAAATTACACGCGTTGTGCGCGGCTCCCAGGTACTCGCCCGTCACGTGATCGTGGTTTCGCACTTTGTCGTCACCGCGCTCGATACTCTACTTACACAGACGGCACGCGGTGGAGTTTTGAAACTGGCGTTCGTTGTCTTCGGTCATGCGGAGGGATCTGTTGAAATCGCGTTCGAGTCGATTCACGTCTTCACGAAGAGTTCAGGGAAACGTCTCCACCACGTCATTACCGCCGTCGCTGCGGTACAAGACAGGTTATTTCACGACTTTCCCCGTCCAATCGATGATCATGTAGCAGAAACTGCACGGTACGTGATGCGCGATGTCCTGTGAGTGCGATCTGTCCTCTTCGCGCGTACATCCGGACACGGGGCGAAGAAAAGATTCAAAGTCCGCGTAAACCGTCTATGGTATTCTGTGACACTTTCTGTATTCCTTAAAATACATGTGGCCGTGTTTTACGGTCGGGAGTTCGACTTGTTACGCTCCGTGCGGCGTGCAGAGTACCTCGTGCTCTTTCATCCGTTTCCGCGCTTCCTCCGGATCCGTTTTATCGCGAAACCGTTGCAAACAGTAATTACAGAAGAAAGCCGGATTGTTAGCACTCGTTGTGGTGTGCAGCAAACGAGACAAGTTTTTAATAACACAATAATGTTTGAGCCCTTCGTCGTTGACCAGTAATAGAAGATTCACGTGCGTCCTGTCTTTGTGCTCGGTTATCCGAATAGGGTACACTTCGTCTTTTCTGTATCCGAACTCGTTACTGTCGCTTTCGTAACCGAACACGTTCACCGAAATATTCGCGTTTTATTTTTCGAATGTTTTAATTTGAGTCACCGGCACCGGATAGTCGACCCCCACCATATTCAGCTCGTTTTCGTACTGTCTGTAGCGAGACACGCGGTACGGGTGAGAACCGATCGGATGTAAACCGGCCAGAATAGACCAGAGGAAGCATTTCTCGTCGTACAGATTCTGCACGTTCACTAACGCTTTCTTCCTTAATAATTTCTTCTGTGTTGGTATGTAACTGGATCCGGCGAGAGGACGATATTTTAACAAGTTCACTTCGACAGCTACGATCCCGTTCGAGACCCACCCGCTACCTTCACGAGTAAACGTTGACACCGATTCCAGTATTTTTTCCACGCACTCCTTGTACTGATCGCTCACGTCTTCCGCGTCCGCGGCTAAAACGAGTTGCGTACGCGAACGAAACACTCCCGTCTGCTCCAGTTCGTGATCGGATGCGAGTTTTTTTACTATGACGCGCACGGCCAAGTACCACTTGAAACTGTCCCCCATATCGCGTGATTCCGCGCGCACGTCTTCCGGAATACTTTCCGCCCTTCTCTCCAACAATACGGATACCGTGTCCACGCCGTCTTCAAAATCGTTTTGATTTCACTTCCGGTTTACATCGTGAGAAAGTCCTTTCTACGTTCGTCTGAGAATAAAGGGTTCTCTGTGAGAGAGGTCAATTACACCGACCTATCGCACATTTGTTTATATTTATTCATTCTCATTTCTACGAAATTAAGGCCAAACATCAACATGTCTTATTTCAAACATCAACAACCGTCTGGAGGACTGTAATGTACTTATAATGCAGCACAACACTGTATGCCTTCAGTACGTGTTCTTCCTTCGTTGCGTACGGTTGTGATTTGCGCGTGTGTTGTTACCCTACATTTGTCGGCTTCTACAGGAGTTTCACAAACATCGGCCGGATTCGGTAAGTCGAACAAACACACAACTGGCTGATGTTACTTTCATTTTATTTATCAAAATTTTACATTTCTTTTTTATAAAAGATTACTTTAACTGTTTTCCGTAGACATACAAAATTCAAGTTGTTTCGCTTCTAAACGTGTGTATGATCATTTCGCTTGTAGGTATCGAGCAAATCACGTTTCGTGCATCTCTGCAATGTGTCTTTTTTGTGGTTAAGTCCAGCTTTATAATTTCTACAGAGAGCAGTCTCTCTCGCTCTCTCTTGGTACAAAGAAAGGATAAATCATAGTGATATTTGAAGCGTAGGAATGCCACTGCATTTCGCGAATACACCGTCCAGCATTAATGATAGATATTTGTACAAATAATAGCATGCCTAAGCAGACGTGTAGTAATGGAGGAGAAGAGACAGCTAAATACATGACCAGGAATCGTATGTAGAGAAAGAGAGAGAGTGAGGGTAATATGTGTTCACTTCCGTTAGGGCGAAAGGTCATTTGCCTGTTCTGGTTGAGACCAAAGGGTACGCTCAGCGAGAGGTCATTTACATCGTGGTGTTGCATAATTGTTTATATTATTAGTTCAACCTTCTCACGAAATTAGGGCCATGTGTTTCTTTGGACATCGACAAGAGTGTGGATCACACGAGATCGAACTCTCGCTCAGTCCTCAGAACGTTTGAATACTCCGGTGGGTGATCAGATCTTGCGCTGAGCCACAAGCATGTATGCCTTCAGTACGTGTTATTGCTTCGATGAGTACGTTAAGATTTTCATTAGATCTGAGCTGTACAATTACTGTTTTTACCGCTTAGTGTAATTAGTGAAGGATTACGTAAGTCATAGAATCAGCTCAGTTTCTTATTTTTCCTATTTTCAAATTATTAAATGTTTTTGTGGCAAAGTATCACTTACAATAAGAAGCAATTAGGTGTACTACAGCAAAAAAGTGCAGTAGAAGAAAAGAGCTTATAATAATGCAATTGTTCTTTGAACATTCAAATTTTTTTTCCGAGATTTTGATTGTCCGATGAGGTCTCGGTCCACGTTACCTCGGTTAATTGTGACTCCACTGTATATGGCGGAACTGACTGCAATTCTCGGAGGTTTAATATGCATGTCAGAGGAGTCACCACCGCGTAAAGATGACATTATAACCAAATAATACAACACATAGCGTTTTGATTACAGTTAAGTATTAAATTGTTTCGCTTCTAAACATATGCGCGCGCGCGCGCGTGATGAGAGTCACCTGTGGGGGTAACGTAATTTTCAATTTTTAAGAGAGTTTATGACGCCGTTGGGGCGATGTAGAATGTAGTTAATTTACTGGCGCGGTGGCTGGTAACAAGTACTGAATGTCCGACTCTGCAGTAACACCATTTCATCGGTATTAGAGGTGCGCTGATATACCTATAACAGGTATTTTGGAACGATATTTTGTGGAACGGATATAACAGTGACTGAAAAGTTGAAATACCTGTTCCGATTACTCGCGGTTCCAAGTCGCGAGACCCCTTGCGATAAGAACGGTCAGAAAGGCTGTAGTTTTTTACGTCTCAGCAATACACAATGACTGAACCACACAACACTCAGATATGTTTAAAACATTCTGATAATATAACAACAAATTCCGATACGTGTGAACAGTACATGCCTTTTGATTGATTTGTATAGTAATACAATTACAATATTATTATTATTAGATTTACATCAGAAACAATAAACGTATAATTCTTTTTTTAAGCCAGCTGTGACTGTAGCTACATACACACACACACACACACACACACACACACACACACACACACACACACACACACACACGCACACACACCATAGCGCTAACAATTCTCCCCCCGTCAGCCCTACGCGTGAATGAGTTTGACCAGGCCTCGGTCTGTCGGTGAAGGGTGTGTTTTTTTCCTTGTCGCGTGCCAAAAAGAAGGGTGAACGGTATTTCCTACTTCCACAAGGGGCGTACGCTCGCTCATGTTTATATATTTTTCGTCTTTTTAATTATACATGGTTGGTCATTTACTTTGTGGTTATATGAAACTAACTTTTTACTCATTACATTTTGTATTTTTTGTGTAGGGCCTATATTATTTTTGTACTATCTACGATTATTTTCTTAATTATACTTTTTTAAAGGCTTACCACCTTTTACATTGATTAACATTCGATTTTTGGATTTTGTATATAGCCTATTACTTTTATATTGTCTAGATTTATTCATTACATTTTTATATTTCGTATCGCCCATGAAATAGGTAAGGTGCAATATGCGCTGTGTAATTACGCTCATTAGTAGAACAAGAGGGGGATTGTCCGTCTATATAAACGAGGCTCGTTCGCTATACCGTTCAGTCTTCTCTACAAACTGGCCCACTCCCCCCTCCCTGCCTCATTCGTTCATTTTCTCCGATCGTACTTGTGCGATCGTATCTTTAGGGTATGCGTCGAAGGGTCGTACTCATCCGTCCGACCAGTCGCCGCAGGCGTACCTCAGGGATCTGTCCTTGGCCCCGTTCTGTACCTCGTGTACACGAACGACCTGCCTGTTCAGCCTGGAGTCACTCTCTCGCTCTATGCGGATGACGCTATGTACCACGCCAGCTCAGCGAGTCTTGATTTCGCAGCTGGCCTGGTGCAACGTCAGCTCGCCGTACTTCCGGACTGGCTAAGGAAGTGGAGGATGGCGGTCAATGCGGAGAAATCCGAGGCGATCGCCTTTTCTCGTAAATTAACTTCCCGCTGCCAGTCCCTCTCCCTTGAAGGGAGCCCAATCGAGTGGAAACGGACTGTAAAGTACTTGGGCGTCACTCTTGACCGACGCCTAAGCTTTGCACCTCATGTCTCTCTGAGTCTCCAGCGCGCCAGAGGCGTCAGAGCCAAACTATTTCCCTTTCTCTCTCATCGGGGTTCAGTGCCTGTGCGCACTAAACTCACCATCTACTTGCTCTTTCTTAGGACAATCCTGACTTACGCAGCCCCCGCCTTTTGGGTACTACTCAGCCCATCCGTTGTCGCCCGTTTGGAAGCTTTCCAATCCCGAACCCTCCGCTACATCTCCAACTCTCCCTGGTTTGTCAGAAATGATGCCATCAGGCGAGGGTTGAAGGTTCCTTCACTTACCGAATTCGTTCGGTCCCTAGCCCTCAAACTATTCTCCCGAGCCTATGTCTCGACCCATCCTCACATCCGTCGACTAAGCACAGATGTCGGCCCACCACCTAGACGACACAAACGCCCCCGAGCGTTGCTCGACGACCCTCCATAAGCACTTACAGAACATCTGCCCAATCCCCCCGACCTTAAGTATTTTCACGCTCCTCCTCCTTCCTTCTTTCTCTTGTCCGTGCTGGCGCTCGGCGACAGACTAGAGGGGGGTCTGCGCTCGCCCTAGATGTGCCTAGTGCCACCTCTGGTGGACGCTGCCTCCTCCTATGCTCTCTCCCGTGCGCCGACATTGCCGCCTGGCAGCCCTCGGCGACTTTTCCTGAGCGGCTAGGGGCGCCCTACCCGTTGTGGGAGGGTCATTCCTGCTTCTCACGCGAAAGGTCTTCGAGGTCTCCCCCATTCTGCCGTCACGGGTCTCTTCGAGGTCCCAGGGTCCAAGTAAAATCGTAACATCCTGTCCCTCCAAAATAAAATTGATGGAGGTCCCATTCCTTTCAAAGCGCGAGCTCGCTAGTCAAGGTAACAGCAAGGCAACATGCAGTCATCGGGTATCACCCGGACACTGCGACCACCGGAGCACGACTAGCTGCTGCTCCGTTCAACTCTGGACTCTGGACTCTGGACTATACCGTTCAGTCTTGTCTCGACAGTCGCGAGCGACCATCGTCCAGAGCTCGAGCTGGACCATGGCATCGGCCCTGAGATGTCCGCGACCGAGACCGAAATGAACGAGTGTGAAATATTTTGCGAAAAATTCGCACACACCCCGCCACGCCCGCCCGGTACAACATGGAGAGAATCCGGAGCCAGTCGACCGGGAGGGTGGTGGTGGTGACATCGCGATCATGACCTACCTCAACAGCCAGTGTTGTCATTGAAACAATAGACGATACTAAAACAATAGGCGCTACTGAAACAATGACGTGCCACGCCCTCTCGGTACAACATGGAGAGAATCCGGAGCCAATTGACCGGGGTGGTGGTGGTAGGAGAACAATGCCCCCATTGTTGTTCCTGTGACGTCACTGGCTGTTGAGGTAGGTCAGGATCATGACGTCATCACCTCCACCACCGCCCCCTGTCCACCACTGTCTCCGTATTCTCTCCCAACACACTACTCGAGTCAGTAGTATTATACTTATAATTAGTTAGTCAACAAACACATCGTAGACAACAAAATGCAAGTATACATGATGTACTTGTGGGATTTCTATTTGTTTATTTTCGTAAATATACAGAAATTGTATATACATATATATGTTTTGTTATATATGTACAACGGTAATGCATATAATTTGAAATGGCAGATAAAAATGAAAGTAGTTTGATGGATACTGCCATAATGAATGACTCTAGGGTACACTCTACCCCAGTGTCTACCGCTAGTATCAACTTTTTGTGTACCATGCTGAGTAATATCAATGAAAAAGTTAGTGAACTGAGTAATTCACAAAAACAACTGAACAATTCACAAAAACAATTTGATAAGCATTTAGCTAATTTAAGTGATTTACAAAAAGAGTTGAATAGTTCACAGAAACAATTTGATGTGTGGTTGAGAGCTACTGACAAACAATTAGACAGCCGTATTAGTACCATAAATAAACAAATGTTAGATAATATAAGTGAGCAGGTAGGTAAGCAAATTAATGAGTTTAAGGAACATATAGATGCTAAATGTAATGAGAACAAAGAAGTTAAACTAGACCAGGTTATGGATACTAAGGTAGGTGATTTTGGTAGTGAAAGTAAGATGGTGATTAAGAATGATAACCTTATTGAAAATGTAGTATTAGAGGTTAGCATAATAAATAATAGTGATGATGAAATTTCAAGGGGTTAGAGCCTAGTGGAGAGGTAGAGTTTGATGATGATGAGTGTGAAAGAGTATAAAGTGAGGTTATATGATAGTGTGAGGCAATTAGCACATTTTCCCAGTGGTTCAAGTGGAGTAAGGGCTCCACTTGTGTTTTTTTTTAGGACAAGGGGTCCTCCAGTGGTGTGAGGCAGACATGGTGTCTCAGAGTATTAGTGGTCTCATAGAATTTATTAGTGTTGTACCTGGTAAAGCTAGGAGGCGTTAAATGAGTGTTTTGTGCCCTTTATAAGGAATGAGGTAGTTCTGAGGGGGGGGGGTTGAATAGGTACTATGATGAGGGGTGGAGAAAGGCAGAAATAGCAATTTTCGATGTTAATAGAGGTTACAAGGGGATATTGGATACTTAACATATTTAGAGAATAGATCAAAATGATGACTTACCTTGTGATGAGACCGATGTAACTGGTGTAGTTGATGGCAATGATGATGATCTGGTGACTTACCTGATTTTGACTAATAATCCTGAGGGAAACTTGAACCTTCATGATGTCGACAAGGTATATGATTTTGGTTTTTACAGGTTATTATTGACTAATACTAATTTTGGTTGTTGTAGATATTTGACGCTGTATTACGATTATATTAAGGTTTATACTAATAAAGGTAATGTGATGGGATTGAACAACAGGGGGGGGGTATAATTATGTATACTTATTTATAATATTTATAAGTATAATATTTATAATTTATTTATAAGTATAATTATAAATGTACTATAATTATGGCATTTGATTAATGAGTTTCATGGTTTTGATAATTTGTTTCCTGAGATAATGATTTGGGATATCACGATGACTGTACATTTGTTGTATATAAATCTGTATTTGGTAAATGTAATTGTGTATTAGATTGGGTGTGTTGTTACTGTGGGGTATGTTGAGTAGATATGCTGGTTGTACTTGTATCAGATTTTGGAATTTTCTGATAAGGGGACGTTTGATAATTTTAAATTGTTTTAATGGGGACAATGATGCAGTTTCCACATTCCGCCTGTAAAAATATGGTGGCGTACAGGGCTTTTGGGTTTTTTATAAATCTTCTGAGTTGAGGTAAGTGCTAGATGGGGCCTTCTTATTTGTACAATTACAACTTGAGAGTGCTTACGATAATAATATTCCTCCTAATTTATGTACATTTTGCACTACTGCTCTTTCTTGTACTATTATTCTTTAAATAAGTCGGTACAAGTTGGTTACGTCGGCCTACTTGATCATCGTAGGTACAGTGGAAAACAAAATCAGTACAAGACACCAATTAAGTCACTAGTTACCAGCTTTAATTTTCACAGTTAAACAGTTCGTAACACACAGTCTCTTACAAATCAAATAAAAATTGTTCACACGCAATAAAATGTCACTAATATTAAAGCACAATTGTATTACAATATACCGTCCGATTATAAATCACAACACTTAACTAATAACCATTTGAACGTACAGAATAATCACTTTAATCGCCCGACAATAACTCTTGAACCGCACTGTAAATATATCGCCACTATACTGAAAACTAAGGCCGCTGCCGCCTTGTATTTATACAACGCTCACAGACCAGACCATTCCTAATTGCGTCTTAGTGCCTGTGTGAACTACATAATTAACTGCGGCCTTGACACAGTCCGCACGGCTGGCGGCTTCGAGAAAACTCTCGCGAATGCATTGCCAGTCACGTATGCCACACACATTAGAGCGAGATTCTTCTGGCATATTCGACAAACACGTAGACTCTTCTGTAATGTCATAACACAGCCTTCTCCTTAAGCCTGTTCGTCCCGAACTGGCAAACCATCTCTGAAGTAATACTTAGCTAGGCGATCTAGGTGGATGACCTTGAACATTCGCTGTCCTTCCTGTTGAATCCGATACATATCGTTTCTTCTTTTTTTCACAGTGTAGGGTCCTTCCCAGTTAGTCTGAAGCTTACTTGAGCGACCACGACGGCGCTTTGGGTTGAACAAGCAGACCCGATCTCCTTCTTGGAAGCCCACACTATTGCTGCGAATGTCATACCGAGTTTTCATTTTATCACTGGCAATCTTCAGCCGTCCTCTTATCAAGCGATTCATTTCTCACAGTTGGTTGTTTTCTAATTGCGAGCAATAGTTCTGTGGCTCTTGGGACTGAATCTCAGGTGAGCCGAACATCAAGTGTCCAGGAATGCGAGTCTTCCGCTCAACCACTAGTTTTACTGGAATCACTCCCGTTGCGTCATGTACTGATGACCTAAACACCACTGGCTGATCCAAGTTTGTTTGGTTCTCGTCAACAACCTCTTGCATAACCTCACCTTCAGCCACTTTTTCCTCGGGCGCTTCTATCAGCTCAGGAACAAGCAAGAGTTTTGTCTTGACACCCATAGTTGGTTTTCCAATCACTTCTTTTGTCATTACACTTATTTGTATTTCCTCTGCTAGTTCTTCCTCCATTTCCGCTTGCAATAGGGAGGATTCCTCTTGACCAGACCTGTTGACTTTTTCTTCGACTAATGCCACCTGCCTGCGTTTCTCATCCTGTTGTTTCTCCATCTGTAACAGCAGCGCCTGTAAATTTTCCATCATCTGACTGGCATCCATTGTTTTCTGCTTAATTACAAATTACACTCGTCTTGTGCAAAGTGTCCACTGTTAACCGTTCTATCCCAGTTCTGACACCACTGTTACCACGACGGTCTACTTGATCGTTGTAGGTACAGTGGAAACAAAATCAGTACAAGACACCAATTAAGTCACTAGTTACCAGCTTTAATTTTCACAGTTAAACAGTTTGTAACACACAGTCTCTTACAACAAATCAGATAAAAATTGTTCACACGCAATAAAATGTCGCTAATATTAAACCACAATTGTATTACAATATAGTGTCCAATTATAAAACACAGCACTTAACTAAAAACCATTTGAACGCACAGAATAATCGCTTGTAATCGCCCGACAATAACTCTCGGACCACACTGTAAATATATCGCCACTATACTGAAAACTAAGGCCGCCGCCGCCGCCGCCGCCGCCTTGTATTTATACAACGCTCACAGGACAGAACGTTCCTAATTGCGTCTTAGCACCCGTGTGAACTACGTAATTAACTGCGGCCTTGACACAATCTGTGCGGCTGGCGGCTTCGAGAAAACTCTTGTGAATGCATTGACAGTCATGTATGCCACACATATTAGAGCGAGATTCTTCTGGCACATTTGACAAACTCATAGACTGTTCTGTAATGTCATAACAGTATGCTAATTGAAATTACAAATTTATTTTAAAGCATGACTACATATCAGGGCAAGCAGCACCAAAGATTATAATTTACAAACATATTAACTTTTTTAAATTTTACTGACATCAATAAAAAATATTTCTGCTCTAGTTTAAACTTGATTACTTTAAATTTATTTTATTTATTTTTTTTTTAATTATTGCTAGACTCTGGAGCATGAAGGAAGGCGATGAGGGTCAGCTGCGTGCCAGCAACACAGTATCACATGATCGTGTGAGCCAATAGGCGTCAGTCATTCGTTTCTGCTGTGTGAGTGCACTTCATGCCGCGTTAGTGATATTTTTTTTATTGTTGTATTGGAGTGTTAGTGGTCTCAAATATTTCTACTAGTAATTTTGTACAAACCACTACGTTGTCTTTGGTATTGGCAAGCGCCTTCGGCAGTCAAGCCATCTTCAGGTCATTTACCAACCAGTTACCAACCGAACGCGCTCGTCAATACCAAAGACAACATACATAGTGGTTAGTACAAAATTACTAGTAGAAATTAGTGATATTTGTTGACGATTTTTTTTTTAATGTTGTGAGTTTCGTTAGTTAGTTTATTGATAGATGTGGCCGGCACAGAGAAAACACGCGAAGTGTTGTACAAACAAGCTCAGGAAATTGTATTTGATGTGTATCAGTTCTTCAAGCGAGGGGCACAGTCAGAAACTGGAGCTTGTTCCAGCGTTGCTGAATGCCAGGCGAGAAGCGCCTAGTGGTAGAAGAAAGTGACAGTTGACACAAACATTGCAGTAAATTGCTGTCTCTCTCTGTGCAGTAAGATCTCTGTCTGTCGCCTTTGTTCATGCCCCGAGTCTAGTTCAAACTCATGCCACTATACCAATACAGTAGTGTCCACTTAGTTCCACCATTGAACAACAAACCTGGCTGACCTCTTAAATATAGGGGAGATTTATGTTGTGTGTCACATGTTACATTTATATACTGTATTTACAAAGATATCAAATAAATGTATCTTATCTTATCTTATGTATTTGTAAAGATTATCTTATACATGTATTTTAGTGGTTATATACTGTCATAATTCTTACTTATATATAATATACATCTTTTGGAGCATACTGGCTAATGGGTAACTGTGTTCATTATATAATGTGACGATTTAATTGGTAATAAAAATTTAATAAAAAAAAATTAGAAAGCAAATAAGTATTTTTTTTAAATCGCACAATTAAACCAAATACAAGTAGATTGGAATGAGAGACAGATGGTCGACACCATTTTAGTAGAATTGTCACCAGAAGAAAGATCTCGTTTAGCGTTGATAAATCGACCCAGCACCTTTGCGGATCTAGAACAATGCAGTATCCACTCTTCGAATGTATGGTACTCAGATCAGAATAGACATGCGATGAAATCAACCGAAGGGAATAGAAATGAATTGCAAGCCCTAGTGCCCGATGTAACTACCCAGCGTGAAAGGCGAGTATTCAATAGACCTCACAATTTGCACAGCCCTGGTAAGTCAAATGAAACACAACCTAAAACGGAAACTAGGTACCCTCCTCGTAATAAAACATGTGTTATAATTGCGGTAGATATGGACACATAAGTAGAAAATGTAACAGCAAGCAATACGAACGCAAACACCCTAATAAAAAAAAACATGTAAGGCAGGGAGACCCGAAATCCTGTGTCTTCCGCAGCAACTTGAGATCCGGTGAACCCAAAGAAATGTACAAAAAAAAAGAAGGAAAAGAAACACTAAAGAAATAGATCCCTATGTTAGAAAGTTTATTGAAAAATGTAACGCGATAACTAAATGTAACTGGACTAAAAGTCTATTGCCCTTAATACAAATTGACCTAGGTGTTACCTCCACAATCGCATTAATCGATTCGGGATCTACCAGAACCTTAATCAGTCAAAAGTTAGCAGATAAATTATTCGAGCACAACCTAGTGAAACGGAGTCAAGCGGTGAATATAAAATGTGCTACAGCCAATAAACAGAATATAGTGATAAAACTTAGCATCACCATTAAAGTAAAAATCAAGAACCTAACGTGGTTTTTTACTAAGTTAGTATGTAATGATTTAGGACCCGACTTAATATTGGGAGCAGACTTCATAAGTAAAACGGGAATGATTCTTGACATCCATGAGCAGAAATATTATTTTCGATTCGACCGTACACGGAAGTATAATTTTGATTGTAATACTAACAAACAAGAAAGTACTAAATCATTGACTGCACACGTAGTACACCAAGAGTCTGAATTATCTCATCTAGAAAATAGAGATAGGCTGAGAATGCAGAAATTAATAAAAGAATTTTCCACCGTTCTTACACCTAAGCTAGGACTTACGAAACTAATAGAATATAAGATCAATCTGAGCTATCAGAAAGTAATACGCCTACCCCCATACAAGTTGTCGCCTCCCAAGATGGAAGTGATGAGAAACCATATCAACAAGTTGTTAGAACAAGGAGTCATTGAACCCTCTACGTCTCCATATTCATCACCCTCCTTTTTAGTACCGAAAAGTCACGATAAACATAGACTAGTTGTGGACTACCGACAATTAAATAAACGAATAGAATTTGAGTCTATCCCGCTTCCAGACATCCATAGTGCTTTTCATTACTTCACAAAAGCGAAAGTCTTTACGGTAATGGATCTGAATCAAGCATTTCACCAAATACCCCTTTCGGAAGAATCCAAACGTCTAACCGCGTTTGCCGTTCCTTTTAACCTGTACCAATTTACTAGAGTACCCTTTGGAATATCTCAAGGAAGTTCCGTATGTAGTAGATTATTAGAAAGTATATTTCATGATATTAAATTTAAATATGTGTATCACTACTTGGACGACATCGTAATCTATAGCGAATCGATGGAACAACATCTTAAACATCTACGTGAAGTGTTATCTCGGTTACAAAAAGCAGGATTAACAGTTAACCCCAAGAAGGTAAACTTTGCAGTTCCACAATTTTCGTTTTTAGGCCACATCGTGAAAGCCAACGGAAAAGTAAGCATTGACCCCGAACGAACCCGTGCAATCAGAGAATTTTCACCCCCGCGAGATGCAAAAGGTATAGCCCGATTTTTGGGAATGGTAAATTATTTCCACAAGTATATTCCCCATCTTGCCGAAATAGCAGCACCGCTGAATTCCTTAAGAAAGAAGGGAGCGAAGTTTGAATGGACTGCACAACACCAAAATGCGTTTGAACAACTCAAAGAAAGCATCATATCTCCCCCAGTATTGCAACTAGCAGATTTCACGAAACCTTTCGTAGTTCAGACCGACAGTTCAAGTGTAGCTTTAGGTGCAGACATCTATCAGGAAATAGAAAACAGTAGACTACCTATTAGTTATGCATCACGAACCTTGAGCGACCAAGAAAAAAAAATATTCCGCATATGAATTGGAGTGTTTAGCCATTGTTTTTGCGTTTGAGAAGTTTAACCCTTTCTAGAACATAAAGAATTCCTTTTGGAAACTGATAATCAAGCATTATCTTGGTTACTGAATCACCCTAAGCAGTTAGGACGTATTGGAAGATGGGTATTGAGGTTAAACTGTTACAACTTCAAAGTGCAGCATATTAAAAGTACACAAAACGTAGTCGCTGATACCCTGTCCCGTATGTTCCAGCCGCCCACTAATACTCACGAAAACAAGGAGAGTCCGGAAACACCCATTGTTAACACCGTAATTACTGAATTCCCCCTTGCTTTTACCAACATTGCTAAATATCAACAACAAGACTCTCTTCTGAAACCGATTATAGAACAACTTGAGCAAGGAATTAAATCCGAGAAATATGTATTAAGTAAAAGAATTTTATGCCTCAAAATAAGAAATGGAAAGGAATTAAGGATAATTGGCCCTGATGTGATTAAGCCCATGCTGATGGAGTACTTCCATTCATCCACCATTGGAGCCCATACGGGAATCAATAAAACAATACACCGCATTCGAAAGGAATATCATTGGAACAATATGAACAGCGAAATAGCTAGTTTTGTAAAAAAGTGTAATTTATGCGCTCTCAGTAAACCGGCAAGAAACAGTCAGGTAAGCCAATTAATTTCAGAAATCCCTACTACCCCTTTCTCTAAACTTTATTTAGACTTTTCAGGTCCCTACCCGCGATCTAAATCAGGTAATACTATGCTACTCATCTGTGTAGATTCGTTCACCAAATTTGTTTGGATGTATCCCATGCGGCGAGCGTTAGCGTCGACGACTGTAAAAATATTACAGGAGAGATTATTTAAAGATTATGGTACACCTGTACGTATAGTGTCAGATAACGGACCACAATTTAAGGCGAAAGAATTTAAGAATATGTGTTTCAAGTTAGGAATAGACCATATTACCACGACGGAGTATCGACCGCAAGGCAATATTGCTGAAAGGTATCTACGAAACCTCAAATCTGCATTAATCGCCTACCATGCGAACGATCATACGTCTTGGGACCAGAACCTATCCTGGATACAATACGCCTTTAATTCAGCTTATCACGAAGGACATAAGTCGACCCCGTTTGAGTTACTGTATAAATACAAAACCAAACCACCCCTTGTCCACTAAATGGAAAATACATGACTTGCTACCTCCGCAAATAAAGGATAAGCAGATTAAACAAATATGGAATAAAGCTCGCGCTAATTTAAGAGCAAACTTAGAGAAATTCAGAAAATACCACGAGAGAAATATTCATAACAATAACAATTTAGTTAGGTACCAAGTCGGTGACTTAGTAATGTACAAGACGCACCCGACTAGTAGTGCAATTGATAAGACCACCTCTAAACTATCATACCGATGGTGTGGTCCTTACCAAATCCAGAAGTACTTAACCCCAGTTACTGTAGCCCTGTACGAACCTGCGACTCTAGAATATGTACGAAGAACACATATTTCGCAAATAAAATTGTATAAGAGGAAAAGAGAAAATAGCATCGCCAAAAATAGAAAAGGTAATACTAGGTAGACAAGTTATCTTATACCTCAGTAACCATGCTAAGTGTTAATCGTAGAATTTGGAAATGAGGCCTGATCAACCTTAGATCCTGTTCAGCGAAAGATAAGCAAAATGAGTACTCAATGACCACTAAACTGACCTCTAAATAACAAAATATTTAGAAAATTACTCTATGAAGAGAGTAACTAAAACCCAAAGAAAAAACTGGTAGTAGATTTAAGCAGTAGAAATAAGAAGAAGTTTTGTGTTTTAAAATGTAGACCTTAAGTGTGAATTTTATGTAATGAAAAAGGTAGTTTGTAAGAAAATATATATGTATATTGTTTTATTATAGAGAAGAAATAAATGTGTATAACACATGCCAATAACAAGGTGAAAGAAAAAGAAAAAGGGGGAGAGAAATTCCACACATTAACGCCGAGCATACTCCCAGTACCCCACTTTCGAATTTTCCTTACTAAAATTCCCAATGTCGATTTTAAGCGGCGGAGTATGTGACGATTTAATTGGTAATAAAAATTTAATAAAAAAAAAAAATTAGAAAGCAAGTATTTTTTTTAAATCGCACAATTAAACCAAATACCCCTGTACTAACTCAGAATAAGTATGAGATTTAAATAGAGAAAATCTAACTAAACAAGTAATAAAAAATCGTAAGGTAAAAGTTAAGAATAATACAGTTAACCCTTTAGTAAATCATCATGCGTTGACCTGTTTAATTCCGGACACAACGTGCATAGCGAACCGTCTGTAACTTAGATATATCTGAAAATCGTAATGTAAGTAATTAATAATTTGAAGGCACAAGTAGTAGTTAAAATAATTCCTGTAAACTAAATAAGTCTAAATAATTTGTTTCGTCTTGCTATAAGAATGTCTATTTAAATTAAAAGTTGGAACTATATTATGGCGGAGTACTCGCTCCGCTTTGTTGTAATGTACCTGTCGTATCAATGCAAGAGTTACGATGCGGCGTTCAGACAGTACACACCTCCAAGCGAGGGCTCTTCAAAAATGTTTTATTTAAACTTTCAAATAATGGTTAGCTACCACTAAAAAACGTGGGAAGCTAGTGCTAGTTATATGTATAAGATGTAGTAAAAGGTTTTTTAAAGAAATGTGGTAATATAAAAACAATTAAGAACTCGTAAACAAGGTGACGTCGCAAGTTAAGATGCAAACTCCAGTACAACTCAACCAGTGAATATGTGACGTGCCCAACCGCATATACGGACGTCTACAACCCATACAACACTGACCAGGACCTGCGAGGATCAACCCGACTTCATGCAGCATTACGTCAATCTCCACACTAATACAGCTATAAGATATTCACCAGAGACACGACCCAGATGACTACCCCGACTACCAGAGTTCCGAAGAGTCACGCCCCAGGACGAGGACAGCAAAAGCTTATTTGAGAGGTGACTCGGTAGCTTGCCTACCGAGAATTAAGTACATTTAAAACATAACTTTTCATACATGGCAGAGACTTTTCAAAAGACAATAATTTTCTCTAAGCAATAAATAAAACAAAAGAAATGTAAACTGTAATATCGAAAATCATACGTTGTAACATTAATCTTGAAATGTAAGTTATAATCCCTTAATTAAATAATACTTTTCTTCAAATGGTTTATGTAATCATGTAAGCTCCTTGATTAGCAAAGTATAATTCAGACGTCTTTACTAGATTTAAAGAGACTCGGATCCGAGGTAAATTACATGATCAATATAATCCCTTGTTTGACAGAAAACCCTTTTTAAAATATTTCAGTATAAATTTTTATGTTATGGGATCTATTTATATAATTTGTTAATAAAGAGATGTCATCTTATTACAGATTGAAGTGAGTGCATAAATCAGTGAAATACCTTCCCCTTGTGTCCTAATAATTAGAGTAAATATTATTGTTCTATGTGTTGAGTTTAATTTCAGTTTGTTACAACGTAGGCAGCCTGTATAATTGGCTAGCGTCAATTATCACGGGTTCCCTGGATTTGTAACATAGCCCGGAACGTTACAATAACTACAACATTTTTCACTAATGAAATGTTTACTAGGTGTACGACAAGTATATAATGATAACCATATAATTATGATAAATAAATTAAATTAATTTAATATACTTTTGATTATAATAGGATCATAATTGAAATAAACTGTTATAACAGCTGAAACAATACACAGTTCTCATTTTATCTTTTAACTTTATAGGGCATTATGGTAAACAATACAGTGAAACTTTGATTAACCGTCACTCTTTTAACCGTCAGTTTCTATTAACTGTCAGTCCGTACTCTATGTACAGTAACCAGATTGCCGCGAAAAATCATCCTCGCTTTACTGCTGAGCGGCTGAGGCGCCGGAGTGGCGCACTATTGTTCTATTGATGAGTCACGTTCTTGGCCCGCCTAGCTATCGCAGACGTGGTCAGTTTCAGTTGTGGCTGAGAAGCTGTTGTGCTCAGTGCTGTACGTTATTTGTTGCATAATGGCTTAATTGTTTCAGCATACGATAGTGACATTCACACCAGTAAGTTTTGTTGTTAAGGTTTATTTTCTTTTTTGTTTTTGTGCAACAGCTAAAAAATGGCTGAAAAGCGTAAACGGGTCGTGTTAGATCTCAACCAGAAAATTGAGATTATTAAACGTTTGAAAAAAGGTGAAACTCCCACCAGTATTGCTCTCATTTACGGCGTTGGAAGAACCACAGTGAATGACATTAAACGTGATGCTGAAAAAATAGAACATGTTTTAAGAATGCAAAACATCGATAGAGATTCTAAGACTCGTAAAACCATGAAATCAGCAAAATATGTCCAACTGGACACTGTTATGTATCAATGGTTTATACAAGCACGGAGTAAAGGAATCCCACTTTCAGGCCCCGTAATAATGGCCAAGGCGGTTGAAATGAACAAAAAACTTGACGGAGATCCTAATTTTAAAGCAAGCATAGGATGTCTCGATAAGTTTAAGTGTTGTTATGGCATTCGAAAACTAGACATTAGTGGTGAAAATCTTAGTGCAAATAGCGCAGTTATTGCCGAGTACAGAGAACAATTTAAAGAGAAAGTGGCCAAATTAAACCTTGTTAGGGAACAAGTGTACAATTGCGACGAAACCGGGCTCAATTGGAAAGCTTTACCACAAAAGACATTGGCATCACTTTCGGAGACATCAGCCCCGGGTTTTAAAGTCCAAAAAGAACGAATCAGTTTAATGGTTTGTGGAAGTGACACCGGGAATCACAGGTTACCCATGCTTGTAATTGGAAAAACAAAAACACCTCGTGCATTCAAAAATTTTAATTTGAACGCATTGCCTGGTACCTATTATGCTCAAAAGAGTGCTTGGATATCTCAAGATATTTTTTCCGATTGGTTCCACGAAGTGTTTGTGCCACAAGTTAGAGCTCATTTGGCTGAAGTGCAGTTACCACAGGAAGCATTGCTGCTAATGGACAATGGTCCAGCACATCCCACTTGTGGAATTAAAAGTGATGGCAAAATAACATGCCTCTTCCTTCCGGCAAACACAACACCACTAATCCAGCCTATGGACCAGGGCATACTCGAAAACATGAAACGTCGTTATAAGAAAGCTTTTATTGGAAGTTTGATTTCATCTGATGATGAAATGTCTGTAAAAGAGTTTTGGAAAACGTACAACATAAAAGATGCAATTTGCAATGTTGCTGCTGCATTGGATGATCTTCAAGTGTTAAATCTTAAAAATGGGTGGAATAAACTCTGGCCTGAAGCTAATGATAACGAACCTAAGGAAACTGGGAATGTTAGTATAGACGAAATTGTGCAATTATGTACCGAATGCTGAAGACATAACGCCAGCAGAAGTAACAGAGTGGTTGGGATGTGACAAATTGGACGGAGGCTTTGACATTTTGAACGACGATGAAATTGTTTCCAGTGTGATTGACAACGAAGAAGAAATTGACGAATACGAGTGTTATATTTTAAATGAAAAAACTACGTTAAGCCATACAGAAGCAGAAACAATGTTATCAAAATGCATTGAGTGTTTTGAGGGGCAAGAAGAGCCAAACGCAATCCAGATACTTCTCCTACGTAAAGTACGGAACATTGCCGCTCAGAAAGCACGAGCCCTGAAGAAACAATAGTACTGCAGATAGGTGAAATAATTGTGCCTTTAATGATAGAAGCGTAAAACTTGGGGCACATATACTACATATATGAAGATTTAATTTTGGATATGAGGCCATCTCAGATTTCGCCTATTGCAGTAATGGCGGACATTCAAAATGGCGGCTTCTGAATATTTTTTATGTGCTCCTTTTAAATGTTATTTGATGATGTTAAATGACAGCTATTAAAGCAATGGCAAGTAATTGTTGTTTTGTGCATGTAGTTTGCTATTTTTAATAATATATACCATATTTTATTTATATTCTTTTTATAACAAATGTTGATGGATTATTTAATGGAAATACTATTACTGCTTTGTCTGTATTGTATAGAATTCTGAGATAAATACATAATAGATTAGATTATACATAATAGATTAGATTCAAAATCTGATATCACTCAGTACAAAGAGCACCACAAACACAAAAACGGTACACTGTAGGGCAGCCTTCCTACATTGACACTGTCGTGTGCAGCCTTTCTTGCAGCCACATCGTATGAGTTCCCTGCATGCTTGCGAAGCCTCTGGTAGGGTTGTCCAAGATATTTCCCATCCACCTTCAACCTTCTTCTTCCAACCCCAATCACCTGGTGACGGGAGCACTGGGGTTGCGACCATCATTTGAGCCCAGCAGTAACCAGCCTGGTAGACAGCTCTCTTTGTATGCTGAATGAGAGCATCTTGCGAAGTAGGCAGATTGTCAATTGCTCTACCTTTCTGAGTAAACAGGTGTTTTCTTGCATCATTAACACATTTGTCGCTGCTAGTACGGTCATATAGCAAAACTATAAATCTCTCCAATGGTTTCAGCATATCTTGTACAGTCTGCTGAGTAGGTCTGTCAGCCAATGCACAAAAAGTAGCGGTGATATCTTGATATGCATTCCAGATGTCCCATGCGGTCCTTTTGCCTCTTCCTCCAAAGAAGGATAGTGTCACACCCAGTTATTGTGTGAAACAATGGTAAGGCAGTACAACGATCACGACCCAAAGATCTTGCTAAGTCATGTGCGGCGAAGATCTGGTAGTTCTTTCCCACTCCAAAAGCAACCCACAGTTTAGACATTGTGCTGATAAGATGGCAAGAACTAAAACATCGGTGTCCACAGTGCGTATTTCGGCTTTGGTATATCCTTGCTGCACAGCATCACATAAATGAAGTAGGATTCGAGTGTCAGCTTCTTCATGTGTGCATGGAGCCAGTCCTAAGACATCTTGACGATTTATAGTAAGAACATCGCTACCAATTGTGGTAATCACCTGCTTGTCCGTGGAAATAGCTGCTAATGTTGTAGCCAAGAAAGGGAACAATTCAGTCTTATTTTCATCAACCTGGAGAAACTCCTCCCAGTTTTTAGGGAGTGAACTTCTTGGTTCAACACGGTTTCGAACACCTTTTCCCCTTTTGCTGCGTGTGTCACCCTTCAAGCTGTCAGGCATGTACACGTGTCAGATGATATCTATCCTTCTTACATGTTGAAGCTGAGCTTTGATGTAGGGTATGAATACAGTATTGGCATAATCTTCAAATGTTTTTGCCGATCCTGGTAGCAGCATGTTGACAATTGTAGCACCGTCAATGATTGTAATTTTTGCTGTTGGTTTGGTAGTGCTAGTAGGTGCGAGTCCTTCAAGACAAGTCAATAAATCTGAGTTTGTTCCGGTTCTTAGACTCCCCAACTTCGACAGTGCTGGAGGATAAGCTTGGTTCTCGTGTCTAAAGAACTCATCCAAATCTCCATTACGTATCTGTGATGCAATGTACAATCTAGAGAACAACGAGCAGTCATTCTTCAGTGATGTCAACTTTAACTGTTTATTAGACTTTTCACGAACTGGAGGACGGCTGAAGAGGTGTAGGTTATTCTGATTAATAGGATCTGATATAGCCTACATTTAGTTTTATTAATAAGCCTCTCGCTGACATATAACTCATACTGTTCAATTCCAATTTTTTCAATATTTAACAATGTGTCTGCAACTGCCGTATTTACAATATTTCTGCTGTCAAGTACCAGAAGATCAGAGCTGTTTTCACTGAATGGGTTTCCCAGATCTTGCATTACATGAGTCAGAGACTTGACATCTTTTGAAAAAAACCATCTGTGAATGCTTGTTAGCTTCGTGGTGACGCTCATCTTTTTCCCATCTCTCTGTCTTGGTAGAATTAAATTCTTCAACTAAGCGGGCCATCTCAGGTCCAGACACCATCCAACGAAGCAGAGCTTTTGAGTTTTCTGTTAGGCCTACAGCTCCTCCATCATCTTTGACTGATGCGTTATTTTGTTCATGGGCCTGATCAATAGCAATAGCAGAGAATGCCCTACTTGATTTTTTGGTGATAAACTTTCCTTTCATGAATTCTTCATAGGTGGCAAGGTGATTCTGTTTAAGTGAAATCATGTCATGTAAGTGGACAGGAATCCATCTCGCATAGTGAGTATGGTCAAGAGAAAAGAACCAGGGAACAATACTGGATAGCGCCTCTACATAGAGCTGAAAATCTCCTTCTCGTATTGCTCTAACATGTGACAGTACGAAAATCCTGATGTCGGATTTATGGTATGAGTGGTAGCAAATTATTGTATTTTATTGTTTTACACACACATACATGGGTAGGACGATTTCCCTTTGTAGAAAGACTACGACGCAGATTTCAGCAGAGCGAAATGATTCCAAGGTCAGGAGCAGACGTGTGAAGCCGAACATATACAATGGCGGTATAAGTGAAGACAGACTCTCAATATTCATTTTCATTGGTCCATAAGATGGGACGTCATTAAAAATAAAAAGATGACAACAACAATGACATGACAACAGGGCGTGAGCCATATTGAAACACAAGACCATGACGTGATGCGCTAACACATACGCAAAAATGTGCTTTGCATCCCCCCAGTCAGCATCAGACCATCAAGGCGTCAACACGCTGTGAAATTCGCCGGCAGCTTTTGCCAGCGAAAGTGTTTTCTTTGTCAAATTATCAATGTGTTGTAACTACTAACTTAATTCTTATTAATAATTAATTCTTACCTTCGGGTTTTGTTTCCAGAGTTGTACAGACGAAACTGCTGCAGAAAGGATTATTCGAGATACAAGGGGTAAAGATCAAATACACAGTTTGTGCTAAAACAAATTGCCTCTGGTTTATTATGCAAAATAACTACTTCGTCTCTCTTTCATGACATTTAAATTTCTTATTTCTTTTCGTTAGATTAAATACTTGTTGAATGAGTAACAATTTGTAAAAATCAAACAAAGTAACCAAATGAATATTTCTTAATTAACTAGCTTATGACAACTATGGTATACCACAACTATTTATTTTTAGCAATGAACCAATACGTGATTTAGCCACACACATTCGTTCTTTGACTTTGTCGTTCTATTTAAACCCCACTTTGAGATCTCAGATGTACATTTAAGATTTACAATTTATTGATGTTGAATTATACTCTGGAGAAAAAGGTAAAATGATATTGGTTAAAACTCAGTTAATACTTAACGTCTGAAGAACTCCGCTGTTTTGCACCTCTGCTGTGAATGCACTGGTTTTTTTTTTCTTTGGTTAACACACCATAAATTAGTTTTGACCCTGTTTAACCGCGGTACTGTTATTGATTATTTCGTATTAGGTTGATGCGCCACTATTATTTTAATCCACTTTAGAATAACATTTCTTTTTATTTTGTCGGCCGACATAATTTTTCAAACACTTAGCTCGTTTAGGTTGGCCGCGCGGCCATGGGTTGCAAATGGAACTGGCATTAGTTCGCTAAAGTTGAGCATACAGGGTTTTCTGGTCACGTGATCTTGAGTCTGCGCTCCCATTGGTGTGGTTAAAAGAGCGCTATAACTTAGGCGTAAGATTTAGCAATATTTTGCCGCCTGGCGCAATATGAAGTTACATGACTTTCTTCCGTGATTCACGGCTGATGCGAAGTTAGGTGTTATTTCACAATCGGTCTACGCTGCTTGAATGCGGAGACAAAACATAGACGTTTTGTTCTGTAATAAACACAGCCTATCTGGTTGACTAACTCGGGGTTCTACAAGGGTGAACAATGACTGCATGGAAAATATAATTTTTAAAATGTTATCTTGGCCCTACAATTTCGTACCGTTACAATACCCCCCCAATAAGAGATTGAAGGCCGAAGCGTATAGGGGTGTATAAATCAAGAATAGTAGGTGTAATACCGAATTTTATTGTAACGCCGAAGCAAGGATGGGGGTGGAATAAAAGAAAAAATTGTCCACCCCTTCCGCATCAGTCCTTGTGAAAGCAACTGGACGCTACAGTCCAGGGGGGGAAATAGTGAGTGTGGATGGGCGGTGACCTAGTTACAGGTCACGAGGGAGATGTGGTTTACGGCTAGGATGAGGCTGGAAAAGGCCAAGAAGCCTAGCGCAGAACACATTAATATGTAACGTGTATCAGGGGTTAAAAGGGGGGTAGTAGATGGAAAAAAAATTTGTTTATTCTATATAAATATGGGCAGGCAAGTAAGGACATAATTTGTATTTTAGGTACGATTACTGTGAGTTAATGTTATCCTGTATAATTAATGTGTCATTTTGGCTGGGCAATATTGTACGGGGAATACTATTCAATTTGCCTGGAATTTATGTGTACTACTGTAAACCTATATTGTTTTATTAACACTATTTTCTAGGGTTTATAATATAAAATGAGCCAGTACGTTGTTAATGAACCAGTACGGCTAAGAGGAAACAAATCAGTTGTGGGATATGGAGTGATGGAAGGCCGTTTGTCGATTTTTTAATTGAATGTTTCAAAGTCAGGCGATACTGGGGCGGGCATCTGTCAGAGCTTATGGTGGTGGGATCTCGAATAGAGAAGTCCCGTAAGATCGGATGGGTGCTGCCACAGCCGCCAGACTAGGGGGGTAAGAACCCATGATTTTAGTAGAGTGCTCAGGGGGGTTGCGGCGCCATATCCTCACTGATCCTCTTAGGTTTTAGGCAATAAGAGTTTGAACGCTTCGGCCTTCAACCTCTTATTGGGGAGGGGGGGTATTGTAACGGTACAGAATTGTGAGCCACACCAGTTTAATTTTATATTAATTCAAATCATCAATTCAATCACTTTCCAAATTGCCAGACTTCACCTGTAAGGAGCCCCAGTACAGCAATGCACACAGTTAGTCTAAACAACAGTCTAGACGCATTGCGTAACTGTCCCAGCAGCAGGCTTTTTGTGAATTACAGTAGGCAGTCTATCACCAGTTGTTGCATCAGCCAGTAGCAGATAGCAGTCTTCAACCAGAGCGGTCGTAAGTTAAATTGTGGCCTCGGGCGCAAGATAGGCCGAAAATAATCTAATCGGCCTATCAAGTAAAGTGTTAACGCGCAGTTTGCCAAAAAATGTGCTTGCGAACAATGTAAGCCGACCGGTTGAAAAGAATAGTGATGTTATTTGTGAAACAGCCTTAAAATTTGTGATTGAGAAAATAATCCAAGTTAAACAGTATAAAATCAGTTTTCGGAGTGTTCTACAAACAAAAAGTGCGTAACACGTGGTGGCGGATAACATTTTTGATGGCGTTCACCCAACATTTCCTTCAAGTTCCCATTTAAATAAAGTACATATTTCATTTATTTCACAATTACATTTGAAAGTTGAGTCAGAATAAATTTAACTTTCTTATTAAAATCATTTTTCCAATTAATTTAATTACCAAGTTAATTTAATTTTTCCTTAATTTCTCAAACTCTAAATTACAGTAATTACCTCATTATTAATTTTTTTTTCTGAAAAAAATTAACTTCAATTCTTTTATGTCACAATAAGATTTTGCTCAAGATACTGATTCAGCAGACTACCACAGTTATCAGCTTCCACACATGGCTATGCACATTAGTCAAAACATTCAACACACCTGTTTACATAAACAGTCGTCTGCCAGACTGGTGTTATAAACACTCTCAGTTTCAACATTCATGGTTACACCATACTAATACCTGTACTGCACTTTTCAAAATTTTTTATAAATCTTTTAATGTTAACATATTTATCAGCTGGTACCAATTCAGATCAGATTTAATTTTGCTACATTAATAAAATTGGCCCTTTTAAATTATTTGTTTACTTGAAAATTCTTTAATAATCTCCACTCCAACAGTTTAAAGTGTTAACGCGCAGTTTGCCAAAAAATGTGCTTGCGAACAATGTAAGCCGACCGATTGAATAGAATAGTGATGTTATTTGTGAAACAGCCTTAAAATTTGTGATTGAGAAAATAATCCAAGTTAAACAGTATAAAATCAGTTTTCGGAATGTTCTACAAACAAAAAGTGCGTAACACGTGGTGGCGGAAATTGTGGATTGCATTGACCAGATGAGTAGCAACCTAAAGAACATAATCAATTGAATAAAATTAAACACCATTTTTAGTAATTTCCTTTGTTATGTATAACGTATTAAATTTCAAATGAGATCTCTAAGGGAAAAATTTACTACTGGTTCATAATAGTTTGTCATAGGCTAGTTGATTAAGAAATGTTTATTTTATTAATTCATAAAATTTCACCTTAAAATAAATTCAGATTTTATTTAATATAAAGTATGTGTTAGAGTAAGTTATTACGCCATAACCATTTCCTATTCTGTGCTGAAAACCTCGTCTAACGATCTTTCGGATTTTCTGAGTTTTAAGGATGGTCAGATAGCGGGATTTTATAAGGGCTAGAGTGTAGAAGGTTTCGATATTTAACCTTTAGTAAAAAATATCGTGGCGACCTAGGCAGTTTCAAAAAGCAAGTTTTACGGGGACCATGACGGTAAGTGAAATTCTGGCAGCGGTAAGTATTATTTTATGATGAGAGTATTATTTAGTTAAAAGGGTAAAAGGCGAGGACCTTTACCCCATTTTCAGCTATATAATCATTATTCTTATTTAATGTTATTTCATCATTATAAATACTTGTATTACTCCCACTTACCTCAGAATTGTAATCACCATCATTATATTCACTAGTCAACACTATCTCTCCCACTATTTTGTCACTGTTATTTATTAATTCATTATTAGAATTATCGTTATCACTCACCTGGTTAATTATTCCCTCACTATCATTAACAACATTACTATCACTTACCTGTTTTGATTCAACTTCTGTACTCTCTTTTAATTGATATCCATCTCCCTCCAACTTCTCGTCTTGTTTATTCATTATTGTGTTTGACTCGACAAAACGTTTATCCATCATATCAAAACCCTTGTTCAAAATTTCCGCCCTCTCATCTAATTTTTTATCAATCATTCGCAACATATTCATTACATTTAAAAAATAATCAGATTCACTCATATCATCGTTTTCCTTATTATCTGCCACCTGATCGCCTGTACTAGTGCTAAATAAGTCAGTGTTGTTGATTCTGTCACTATTATTTTCCATTTTTGTTTTATATTATTTTTTACATCGCTATCAAAACATAACCTAATTTACACAACGTAATTATATGATTAATTTTACAAATACGCCGTTACCAAATCTACTCAGTCAGTAGAGCATTAGGCTTTTAACCTAACGGTCCAGGGTTCGAGTCCCTGTTCGGGCGCCAATGTAACTACTAACTTAATTCTTATTAATAATTAATTCTTACCTTCGGGTTTTGTTTCCAGAGTCGTACAGACGAAACTGCTGCAGAAAGGATTATTCGAGATACAAGGGGTAAAGATCAAATACACAGTTTGTGCTAAAACAAATTGCCTCTGGTTTATTATGCAAAATAACTACTTCATCTCTCTTTCAAGACATTTAAATTTATTTCTTTTCGTTAGATTAAATACTTGTTGAATGAGTAACAATTTGTAAAAATCAAACAAAGTAACCAAATGAATATTTCTTAATTAACTAGCTTATGACAACTATGGTATACCACAACTATTTATTTTTAGCAATGAACCAATATGTGATTTAGCCACACACTCACACACATTCGTTCTTTGACTTTGTCGTTCTATTTAAACCCCACTTTGAGATCTCTGATGTACATTTAAGATTTACAATTTATTGATGTTGAATTATACTCTGGAGAAAAAGGTAAAATGATATTGGTTAAAACTCAGTTAATACTTAACGTCTGAAGAACTCCGCTGTTTTGCACCTCTGCTGTGAATGCACTGGTTTTTTTTTCTTTGGTTAACACACCATAAATTAGTTTTGACCCTGTTTAACCGCGGTACTGTTATTGATTATTTCGTATTAGGTTGATGCACCACTATTATTTTAATCCACTTTAGAATAACATTTCTTTTTATTTTGTCGGCCGACATAATTTTTCAAACACTTAGCTCGTTTAGGTTGGCCGCGCGGCCATGGGTTGCAAATGGAACTGGCATTAGTTCGCTAAAGTTGAGCATACAGGGTTTTCTGGTCACGTGATCTTGAGTCTGCGCTCCCATTGGTGTGGTTAAAAGAGCGCTATAACTTAGGCGTAAGATTTAGCAATATTTTGCCGCCTGGCGCAATATGAAGTTACATGACTTTCTTCCGTGATTCACGGCTGATGCGAAGTTAGGTGTTATTTCACAATCGGTCTACGCTGCTTGAATGCGGAGACAAAACATAGACGTTTTGTTCTGTAATAAACACAGCCTATCTGGTTGACTAACTCGGGGTTCTACAAGGGTGAACAATGACTGCATGGAAAATATAATTTTTAAAATGTTATCTTGGCCCTACAATTTCGTACCGTTACAGTGTTAACATGAAATAGTAACTATTACACAGAAATAATTACATAACTATTCAAAACGTAAGCTAAAGTCAGTGTAACCAAGAAGACACATGGGACGTTCGGCCGGACACCTGCCTGACCATGATCGACATCTGAGGACAGCTTAAACTCTACAACGCATATACAGGAAAGTTAAATTATATATTCCAGTCTTTCTTATCTAAATTGAGCTCAAAAAACCCAAAATTCAAATGTATGAGTAAATCGCTATTGGCGAAATGAGAGTGTGTGTCAGACCGTACCAGTACATTTAAGTAATATTTTTATGAGACGTTGGTTTGTGTCATTTTAGATGTAAGAAATTATCAATCTGAAAATAATAATTGCAATTTCTTTCAAAGTTACATTTATTATAAATTTCATAATGAAGTTAACCCATGAATAATGGAAAATAACATAATAGTAATATAGCGGAACTTGTGGCCGCCATTTTGTTAATTTGAGTATAAGTATTCCATTTTGTTTTGTTGATTTTGATGTCGATCTTGATTTTCCATGTCATTAAAAAGCAACTATATATATAATACGCTGTTTGATGTAATTATTCCGAACAATTGTCCTGTCTCTGATGATCGCTTAATCGAATCATGGGATCCTTACGTAAAATTATCGAATCATGAGGTTGGTACTACAAGATGGCCGCCGAATTAGTATGACATATACGATAAATATGGTACCGAAAGGTAAGATATCAAAACAAACAAAAATACAGAATTATTATTATTATAAAAAACAAGAGAATGAAAGTTAACAAATGCCGCCCGAACTGGTGACTTGATATAAATAAAAGTTTTATACAATAAGCCGGAGTCAGAGACGGAGGGTTGTCGGAAAAAAGGAAGTGATACATAAGATACACCTGGTACGTAGATAATAAGTTATACCATGATTATAGGTTATGTGGTGATATTAGATATATATAGAGCTAGTATAAATTGAAACAAAGATAGTTAAACAAGAATTTTTTTTTAATTTTTTGTGCTCTTTTCTCTTCTCAATATGGCAAACCGTAGTGAAATAAGCATTACTGAATCGGAAATTATGAGCGAAGGCGATCAATCAACACCAATCGTAAATAGAAAAACCGAAGAAAATGAGATTGTAAAGATTATGCAAACACTTTTTGAAATACAAAATAATAAATTTGATGAGAAATTTAACGAATTGAAAGAACAAAATAGCGATTTAAAAAATGACATTAATGAAATTAAGAAACAAAATTGTAATATTGACAAAAGATTAAATGAGATACATACACGGTTAGACGAGATAGAGTTAGGAAATAAGAGGGGAGTAGACAAATTAGATATAAACAAAGACAAGGTAAGTGGGGGAGAGAATTATGACAAAATAAATAAAAGTATGATATTAGAAAATGATTATGTAAACAGGGGTAGTGATAATGAAATTTTATGGGGAATAGAATATGATAATGATGGAATGATAGTGTGTGTTGAAGGGTTAAAGAGAGTGTGTAAAGAGAGTATAATTGTAAAAGAGTTGCAGGGGGTAAAATTTTCCCTTAATGATGGAGTAGGGGGTGAAGCCCAGGTGTTGAGGAAGGACGAGAGTGCCTTCGATGTATATTTGGGAGACATATGGTCTACAAATAAAGTTGTCCTTGGTTTTTTTAGTGCACTTCACAGGTGGTGCAATAGTTGTGAATTAGTGTCCCCTGCAAATGTAGAAAGAGAGAATGTAGCTTGGTGTGATAGAGAGAGATATATTAAAAGAGAGAGATGTTTCGAAAGTGAGAGGTATTGTGAGAGAAAAAGAGAAATAGAGATTTTTAAGGTAAGTAGAGACTATGAAGAATTTATGGAAAGGTTAGGAGTAGAGATGATATATAATAAATATAGTAAATACTTGCCTTGTAATAAAACTGAAGTAGTAGGAGATAATGAAAATAATGACTTTGCAAATTACCTAATTATGACTGATTATACTGAAGGTGACAGAACCATACCCGATCATGAATTATATGAGTTTGAGGATAATGATAAAAAGTTGAATGGTATATGTATTTATGATGTAAGTATAAGAGAGTCAATATTAAGCAATGTGTATAGATATAAGATAAGATTATTGTTCGACGATGGAGGTTAATTATTTTATTGTGTTTATGAACATTTAATTATGTGGACAGTGTTTTTCAAGATGGACTGCTTTATGACTGATTTATGGTAAACGATTAATTGGTAATGTGGATTGTATATTTTTGTGTATATTAATGTGAATGTATTTGTGTATTTTGCTGTTGCGTATTTATGTATTTTTTATGTAAACCATGTACTGTAGAATTTTAAATATTCAAGAATAAGTAATTAGGAGGAATTTGAATAATTATGAGATTTAGATTCTAATGAATAGTAAAGGATTACGCATATGATATATTTGGATATTGAGTTGTTTTAGGATTGTGAGATAAGTGATGAATTTTCTAGTGGTATATTAAGGTGAAATGTTGTAAAAGAGTTTGGGTAATAATGATAAATAAGGGCATTGGAGTTAGTTAAACAGAGTTAATGGGAGTTAGTGAAAATAAGAATGTTGAGATACTGATAATATATAAAGAGGTGTTAGATATTTTAGGGACACAGTAGTTAGTGATTATATGTGGAGAGGTGAGTAATGTGAATGGTAATTATATTTGTTGATGATATTTTGTAGTAAGGATCCGGTGTAAGGAGTGATCAGCGTGCGACATGGCAAGTGATCAACGTGCAGCGTTGTGGCAGGCGGAGCAATTTTGGGTTAGAGTGTTTGCTGATATTTGGTGGAGGGCAAATGGTTAGGAATGGATATGGCCAGGTAGGAAACACACATCCTAGTACCAAAAAAAAAAAAAAAAAGAGCGGTGCCAGAGGATTTAAATGGGATTAGTGAAGGGGTTGTTATTGAGATATTGGTGTCATAATATGTTAATGGTTAGAAGTGGTTGTTAAAAAGAAAAAAGAGGGGTAGTAAGGTTAGATTGACAAATGCCAAAATAAGATATAGAGAATAGTGAATAATAGAGAGTCACTCAAACTAGATAAGGATTAATAAAAGGGTTAGAAAAGGAGAAAATTCATGGTAGAAAGGTGATGTAACAGGAAGGTAAATGATAAATTTGAAAAATTTTTTGTAGAATATAAGGATATAACAAATGTTAAATAATAAAAGTAATAGAGAATTGATAGTAATAATGTTATAAAGTGTTGATACCAGTTATTTAAATGTAAATTGTTTAATGTAAATGTAATAATGTTAATGTTTAATGTACAATGTTTTATTATGTTGATGGTACAATAGTGTGTGTGGTTAGGAGGTCGTTACGGGGGTAGCGACGGTAAAAAATGCTAATGTGTTAAAAAGATGCAGATAACGATGGTTTCGAACAAAATAAATGATTTCGTTCTGTTGTAAAGAAATATAAAAATAAAGAAAAAATGAGTAAAGAAAATATAAAGAGTTTTGAAGTTGTTTGCCATGATAGATATATGTTTCAATGTTATATGGAGTAAAATAGTAGAGTTAGTGGTTGTTGCTTAGAAAATTGGAATTTGTTTTATGCTTAGGATAAGAATATATTTTCATGTGGTAAAGAGAATGAATATGATCGACTGGAGTCAGAAAGTTTTGCTAAATGCAGGGGTGTTAAAAGGAGAAGGGGATCTTCTATCCTAAATCTTGCTATTTTGTTTGAGAATTGTAAGTTAAACAAGCCAATGTCTCAAAACACAAACCAATGCATCTTAAGGGGAGACATATCAGTTGTGAATATGGAGATAGATAAGGCTACTATTTTAAAATTTGGTATTGCATGTTTCAGAGTTTGATGGTGTTGTGACCACGGTCCTGAGCTGGCCGGTGCGTCAGAACAGGAGCGTTAAGTGCCTAATGGCCTTATGGTGTTGGGATCTCTCCTGAGAAGTCCAGTAAGGTCAGATGGTACGATCATCATCATTGGACCAAGGGTAAGTGATTGTATTTCTTTTATATTAACATTAAGGGGGTTATGGCGACATATCTGAACTGATCCTTTTAGAAAAGTGTGAATCAGTCAATGAAAGTTTTTATGTTTCGACATAAAACCTTTCATTGAGGGGGTTTTGTGACAGTACGAAAATCCTGATGTCGGATTTATGGTATGAGTGGTAGCAAATTATTGTATTTTGTTTTACACACACATACATGGGTAGGACGATTTCCCTTTGTGGAAAGACGCAGATTTCAGCAGAGCGAAACGATTCCAAGGTCAGGAGCAGACGTGTGAAGCCGAACATATACAATGGCGGTATAAGTGAAGACAGACTCTCAATATTCATTTTCATTGGTCCATAAGGTGGGACGTCATTAAAAATAAAAAGATGACATAACAACAATGACATGACAACAGGGCGTGAGCCATATTGAAACACAAGACAATGACGTGGATGCGCTAACACATACGCAAAAATGTGCTTTGCATCCCCCCAGTCAGTATCAGACCATCAAGGCGTCAACACGCTGTGAAATTCGCCGGCAGCTTTTGCCAGCGAAAGTGTTTGCTTTGTCAAATTATCAATGTGTTAACATGAAATAGTAACCATTAGACAGAAATAATTACATAACTATTCAAAATGTAAGCTAGTCAGTGTAACCAAGAAGACACATGGGACGTTCGGCCGAACACCTGCCTGACCATGATCGACATCTGAGGACAGCTTAAACTCTACAACGCATATCCAGGAAAGTTAAATTATATATTCCAGTCTTTCTTATCTAAATTGAGCTCAAAAAACCCAAAATTCAAATGTATGAGTAAATCGCTATTGGCGAAATGAGAGTGTGTGTCAGACCGTACCAGTACATTTAAGTAATATTTTTATGAGACGTTGGTTTGTGTCATTTTAGATGTAAGAAATTATCAATCTGAAAATAATAATTGCAATTTCTTTCAAAGTTACATTTATTATAAATTTCATAATGAAGTTAACCCATGAATAATGGAAAATAACATAATAGTAATATAGCGGAACTTGTGGCCGCCATTTTGTTAATTTGAGTATAAGTATTCCATTTTGTTTTGTTGATTTTGATGTCGATCTTGATTTTCCATGTCATTAAAAAGCAACTATATATATATATATATATATATATATATATATATATATATATAATACGCTGTTTGATTTAATTATTCCGAAAATCGTCCTGTCTCTGATGATCGCTTAATCGAATCCTGGGACCCTTACGTAAAATTATCGAATCATGAGGTTGGTACTACAAGATGGCCGCCGAATTAGTATGACATATACGATAAATATGGTACTGAAAGGTAAGATATCAAAACAAACAAAAATACAGAATTATTATTATTATAAAAAACAAGAGAATGAAAGTTAACAAACAAAAGTCAACAAAAGGAGTTCTAGTTTTACAACGATAAACCAGAATCTAAATTGGGGACATACATCAACTCTTTCTTTACACCACTCTTCAAATGACTTAACTTGACTGCTATGCTCTATGTGTTGGCTGTAGTCAATGTAAGCCTGCTGCATAAGTAAATATAGGCTACTGGCTGTGATTTTATGAGCCCTGCGGGTACGAGTTACATGGGAACCCTTTACAAATGAATCTGCTTTTCCAGCTGTTGTAGTATCAGCCTGAACAAGTGCTTCAGTCCATCCACTTTCATCCAAGAGATTTCCAAGAACCTTGAGAACTGCCATCTCGATATGAAGCCCACCAAACAATATAACAAATTGACCTTCACCATGAGTTGTTGGCCAGTTCCACTGGATTTGTTTTGCCAATGCGTAGAGTGGCTGGTCAAATGCAATGATAGGAATCTGCTCCGGATTAAGCCGATCTATTCTGTCTTAACAATATCCATTGAATGGCGAATCATGGCCACTGATGTAGCATGATCTGGAAATAGAGGAAGCAATGAAGAAATTGTTAAATAACATTCTTTAGGTTTATTGACTTGTTGACTACCGTTGTATGCTGCCCAGGTGATTATTTCATCCCCTTGTAGGTTGTCAGCAGCCAAAACAGTTTTTACATGCTTCAGCCAGGTGTATTCTTTAACCATATCTTTCGACGACAGTTGGTAGTCAACAAAGTTTTCTTGTACTGTTGGCAAAGGACAGTCAGTTCTAACAGCAGGAACAGGGGTAACACTTGTGTAGCTTTCAGGAAGATGTTTGGTTGCCTTCACGATAAAAGGACTTGAAGTCCTAGTTCGATCAGTCCCTCTGGAATTACCATCTGGATGTTGAAATAGGGATATTCCTGTACCATGGAAAGAATCATGAGCTGTAGTAGAACTTGGATTGTGGTCAATATTATCAACCGCACTAGTTGTGAAAAGCCCTCCTTTTAACTGAAGAGGAACGACAGCATTTTCCATGTGATACAGATAACATATTTCATTTCCAAGTTCTGATGAAATGTCTAGCACTCAGTCATATGATATGCTTAATCCGAGCTCATGAAGGTCTTCAACTAGTTCACGCTTGCGAGTTTTTGTATGAATTAAAATATCTAAGTATATAGGCAAAGGTGTTTCCCGTCCTCGATTGTGCTTGTAGACTGTTCCAGAATTACACTCCCGACGTCTCACCAAACTGTTATACATTAGTAACTGTGCAACAGTAAGGATAGGTTGTGGTACTGTTGAAACACTTGACTGTGCTTTAATATTTGGACCATTCATAACCATAGCAACCAGTGCTAACAGAGATGCTGGTACGGAGTCTTCCTGACAGGTTTTTCCAAATGATCCATTGAAGGGGTTTTTCATTTTAAAGATGTCTCTTCTAACTATATTTGCTGCTTTAGCAAGATGAATAGCGTCACTATCTGCATCGTATTCATAAGCTTTCTTCAGAGCTAATCCAACATCATTATTAAATATTAACATCACATCTCGACCTTGCTTATGTACTTCCATGTCAGGAAAGTATGCAAGTACTCTGTTTTTTAGTTTTGTGGAATGTGATGACATGCACACATATTTATAGCATCAATTCATGTAAAATCACATATAATACGCTATTAATATTATCAAATAACAATAAAAAAGGAGCACATAAAATATATTCAGAGGCCGCCATTTTGAATGTCCGCCATTACTGTAATAGGGGAAATCTGCGATGGCCTCATATCCAAATTAAACCTTTATATATTTAGTATATGTGCCCCAAGTTGAATGCTTCTATCATTAAAGGCACAATTCTTACAATTATTTCACCTATCTGCAGTACTACAAAAGAAAATGACAGACTATTTTAAAATTTGAATATGTATGTACGTCTAGAGCGTAAGTTCATGTAACAATATGTACAGTACATATGTTGTACTACATATACTGTACTTAATGTAAATTGTTTGTTTCTGTAAAATAAAATACATGTATGTACAGTGTATTTCCAGTTCATAAACGTGCATTTTTTATCATTCGTTCGTATGCAATGGATGGGGGTGGGTTATTGTTTAAGGTTTTTCTGTTATCCGTCTATTCGATTAACCGTCACGGTCCCGGTCCCGACCCTGACGGTTAATCGAAGTTTCACTGTACTGTTATGATGGTCTACTAGTCATCATATGGTACAGTGGAAAGCCAAATACAAGACACCAATTAAGTCACTAATCACCAGCTTTAATTATTACAAACAGTTTGTAATCAACAAAATAGTCTCTTACAATAAATCAAATAAAAAATGTTCACACGCAATAAAGTGGCAACTAATATAAAACACAATTGTATTACAATTGTCCCGCATGATTATAAAACACAATAACACTTCACCACAATAATTACTTTTCACTAATAACCACTTGAACACACAGAGTAATCGCCCGACAATAACTGAAAACTAAGCAGCAGGTATGGGCTACTTATTGTCTGCAGGTTTCCATAACATGCGTCCTTAACAAGCCATTGAAAATTCTAGAGGACACAGACCTTCGCAGAAACACACACCATTGGGCTAACTGAGAAACTTCTCGAACAACGCTATCAAATGTTCGAGATTGTTCCGATTATGTAACCTGCCTCGCGTGTCAAGTGTCATGTACGCATTACAGCTCCAAGAATAGAGTACAACATTCTCCAATGTATCAGAACGTTCCGTAATGGCATAACACTTTTTCTGCATTACGTAACAATACATATAAAAAGTAAATATAAGCACTTATTGTTTACATTTATGAATAGGAGTTAAATAAATTAATCAATAATATGTGGGGTGAGTAAAAAAAAGGCTCTAATTATTGTTTATTAACAAAATACAAATACATATAAATTAAAATGACAACTTTGTCGAATTTTGTTGCTTCTCTACTATCTACACTTTTCCCTCGAACGAGGCCTTTCGGTTTTACAACCATTATCAAGTTCTTCCTACGAAACCGATAATGGTTGCAAAACCAAAAGGCCTCATTTGAGGGAAAAGTGTATATAGCAGAGAAGCAACAAAATTCGACAAAGTTGTTATGAAGACTGCTAACAGAGAAAATAACTGATAAATTAAAATGGTTCACCACTTCTCAACATAACTCTCCATGTTCAATGCATGTGTCAGTACTTTGAGTCTGGAAGAGGAATATTCTTTTGGTTAACTTTGCAGCCACTGCT
This sequence comes from Magicicada septendecula, assembly GCA_034769895.1. NCBI lineage: Eukaryota > Metazoa > Arthropoda > Insecta > Hemiptera > Cicadidae > Magicicada > Magicicada septendecula. The sequence goes on along the minus strand of CM068375.1, from coordinate 116,062,644 downwards.
CTTTTTATCTCATCATCAATACTGAGCCGCCTCATTACCCCTTCTCAAAGTTCTGAGATTTTTTTTTTTTTTTGAAAGGGGAAGGCGACCCGTAACTTTTTAGGACTAGCCAGATGGCCTAGATGAAGCATAAAATATACCGAGCCCGTTGTGACAGGACTTGCAAATAAAAGTCAGGATTAACATAACAACATTTATTTGCCTTAGATCTTATAGCAACAGTATTTCAATAATGTTATACAGCTTAAACATTCACGAGGCCCTCGGTAATTCAGCATCATAAATCAAATTACAATATTATAACAGCCAACCAAATTATTCACTCTTAAGTGACAGAACGAGAGCCCAGCAATGATTAATCATTCTGTTTGTTGCTTTACGGGGACTCAGAATACTGAACATAACCAGCACCCATACCAAGCCAATGCATGCCTTGAAAACCCTTTTTAGGTGACTTTAAACCTTCAATAATTATCACTCCTTTTTAAATTATAGCAACCACTCCATGTAATGATTAATCATCACTAAATTAAATTGGCATAATGCCTACTGACAAATAATAATAATCTCACTAAGACCCAACGGATATGCTAACAATTAGTGCAGGTAAGTTCTTATAGGCATTCTCAATACTAATCGCTATTATATATAAATATACTATCATCTTCATGAAATTCTCAAACAATCACAACAGCTCGAGTTTCGCCCAGGCTGCAAGCATGCACATCCCGATTGGACTGAAAACTAGAAAACGCTTAAACGAAACTAAATAAAACATGAGAAAAGAAAGGCAGCAAGGTAACACGCGAATTTACTATAGCAAATGACTTCCAGTTGAATATGGCCGACAGCGTGAGCTGCCCTGGCGTGATAATTCATGAACCCGTACAAACAGTTAATCCGACGAAATTAAAGAATTTGAATAAATAGAAAACGGAATGAAACAATCGCTCTGTACATGCCTGCTAGTCCGGCATACAATTATTGACTTATTAATAATTTACAGATTAGTACCACTGAATTATAAACGTGCACATAATGAACAGACATGTTCAGTTTTTCTCATCTACTGTTTAACTGCAATTTAACTAAAAAAAAAAACGGAATGTAACTTCTCTATTCTTTTATATTTCACTGCAACAGTGTGGCAAAATGTGTCGCGAGGTCGACTTTACATAATCTGAATTGTTTCACCTGGTGTAAGGCTGTTACCACGTGCTGAGGTAGATGGTTAGCTCATGTCTCGATGTGTAGCGAGTTGCTGGTTCAGGATCCGGGAGATTTATCCTGTATTTATTGCGGGTCCCATCCCTAACATCCGGCGATGAACGGAGAGTTATGCCGCAATGCTCAGCTAATGGTGACAGGAGTAGTCATCGCCATTGGTTCTGTCTCAAGCCCCTGGCTTGCTCGGGAACCCTATAAGCACATGTATTTTATAGAAAAAGTCACTAATAATAATTCACAACAGACAACTTGACGCTAGTGTTGCACTTACACACCATACTTCAGATACAACAAGTCACTCGCACCGAGTATTAACAATTGAACCAATTACATTTTACTAATTAACTGTGCCACAGTATAAGCCATAATCATTACTTACTCAAAGAGTTAAGGCTAGTACTTTATAATATCCAAAGCTTTCATCTAAAGAATTCACCACGTGGCCTCAATTACACAAAGTTAATCTCGATTGATCGGTGGTTATTTTAATATTCCACTGACACTAATACTTCAAATTTAGTAATTAACAAATGTAATTAGTTTACAAATATATATTTTTAATCAGTTTAAGGCAGTTATAAAATAATTCGCCACGTGGCTTCTATTACGCTAAGTCCTTCGATAGATTACCAGTTTGTGAATATATCAGTGGCACCTTTACGCTACAATCAATAAGTATCAAATATAATCAATCATACTGAAGCTGTTTTATTAATTTCAAAGCAGTTATAAAAGATTTTGTCATATGGCTTCACCATGTTCGTACCAGACCAGAAACATGCACACACCTTGATCCAATTCCATCTGAATTATAAATATATTTACGCACATTTTCATTTTACTTAATAACAAAGTACAATCAAAAGGAACTCACCAGAGGTCCTTAATAAATTTACTCGCCCATGGCAGAAAGTAGAAGGACAGACAGAAATCTTTTTCGTCGCCGGCGCTGATGATAATTGTTTGAGGTATGAAAGGCAACTGAGCGCTTCCCAACGTGGAACCCCCGTTTGAGGGAGACGTAGTTATGGCGACTAATCAACAGATTGTGCGACAATGCAAAACCAAACGGCTTGCTACCGAAACTATGTCCAGGCGAAATATAGACATAAAATTAAAATAATTACAACTCGCAGCGATGTTATTTTACTAGTCGCGGCACAATACAACATTCTTTGCCATGAAGAACTTCCTTAACACTTACCTGGCTGAGCGATTCTGGGTCTGTCCATCCATCACATCTGGCCATTTTTTCATACTTTTGACATAGTACATAATCAACAATATACTTAAAAGTAATTCAAGCTTTTTTTTTTGTAAATTTAACTATTCTCTAGAACACTATATAAAAGTGAAACTTGTATTTTAAATAACATTTTCTCTATATCATTATAAAGTTGTCATATTTTTGCAAATAAAAAAAGTATAAATATTATTTTAACACATAACACGACATACTGTCACAAAACTATTGAAACTTGTCTTCTGAACATTCACTAATATTGTCAGTATACACTATATACACATCTTTGTTTACACTGACTAAAATTTGTTTTGTATGGTATGTTTTGAAGCACTTGCGCATTCGAATATAAAAACCATGTGGCAGAACACAAAGCATACATGAACAGAAATGTATATACTTATAAGCTCTAGGTGCAGAATTGTGAACTACTAATGTCAGTCTTTATAGTTACATGATTACATATTGTCGAAAAGCATAAATCAGCAGCTTTCGTTGTGTAAAACAGTGCTATATGGGAAGACGTACACTTACGTCTCTTGTCAAAACTCGGAAGTTACGTAAGCCGTACATAGACGTCTTTCGCCAGCAAAGTGTTAAGCAGTTCACAGATATATTAACTGAATGCAAGGTTAGATAAGTAAGGAGGATGTGGACATTGGAAATGGATAGCCAAGATCGTTTTGATCATTGCACAAGATGTGTGTGGCGATGTATTATCATGCTATATAAGCATTCCAGAACTGAAGAAAGCTTGGACCATATTCCAGGTTTCACATATTCTGAAGGAGATCACAATGTGACTCATTCACTGTTTATCATCTGAGCATATAGCATTCCAGAATTTCCCTTCTGATCCCAAAAAAGTACGAGATCTTTCCCACTGACAAAGCTGTGCAAAGTTTTTGCTTTGGTGATGTTGCATGTCACCATTTGTTGCTTGTTTGCTTAGTTTCTGGTTGAAAATAAACAACACACAATTCTTAATCACTAATTATGTATTGCAGAAATTTGTTTCCTTGAATTTCATACTACTGCAACAACTCCAGATCTCGCTAATGGTGTAACCAACTGAATCTTGCCTACCTGACACTATTTCATCCACTCTGTTTATTGTCACCTGCCTTTCTTCTCTGATAACTCAGCTACAATGTCAGGTGTATTTGCTGTTCGAGGCCAACTGGAACAAGCTGCACTGATCACAACAAGCTGCTTTTGAATTCCCTGTGCCACTCATACACTTGTAATAAGCAATTTTCTTCATAATCTTTCTGCACTCTTTGATGGGATAGTAACTGGTTTTTCACTTTCTACTTACTTACTTCCCTGCTGCTACAACCCTTGAGGGATCATGGGCTCCTTCAATACTGATTGCCATCTCACTCTATCTAGAATGCTACTGTCTGCCAGTCAAGCACAACCAAGTTTTCCACCTTCACTTCTTAAAAAATGTATTATAAAATACTCACCTTTGGAGCATGCCTGTAAAGGTACTGACACCTTTGTTGTTGTCTGCTGATGTTTTCAACAGAGCGCACTGGTTGTGTATGGTTCAAGACACAACACATCAGCACAGTGGAGTGGCATGGGTACATAACACCTGTTGCCGTTGCGATAGGCCTAAAATTAATTCGAATTTTTTCTTGTACCAAGTGTTCTTGTTAGAGCATTTTCTATCATTTTCTGGGAGAAGAAGAGGATTCCAGTTCAACAGGATCTGACTCTCATTATACTTGCACAGAATAAAAATAATCGAATTAAAAATAATAATGACAAACAGAGAAACACATGACTAAATGAACAATACACAAATAAGTATTTAGTATATGCTGCACGTCAGTTCTGAAAATGAACATGGCTGATAACTGAGCGTTTTGCTGGTTTATACAGCGACAACACATTGGACGGACGAGTCCCCCACCACCACCTCAGTTTGTACAGTGACAACTAGTACGAGGTCAATGACCATATGCAGTAAAACATTGCTGATGTCTGAGCCGACAACACAAGACCATGCAAGTGCCAAGCAGTTCGAAAGGAATGCTACGATTTTATTTAAGTTTCCCTACAAATATTGTTCAAATTTCAAATTATTCAATAACTAAAGTATTTATTCTGAAATATAATTAATATTATTTTCTCTTATTTCCAGTAATGATGCTGCTGGCAACAGCGGTTACATGGACACCACCCTACTGCATCAGCATCAATGTAGATTATATAATTAAACATTTTATGATCACATTAAGGTAAGGTTACTTTTCAAGTCAGCCTCATAAATAAATAGTAAAAGGATCTGAATTTGTTGCTGTTGCATATCACTACGTTTGGGAAATCAACGCAATTATTATATCACCAATGTTTCACTTCTACTTTGTAAAAATGGAATGTGAATAGTTTGCACTTCCGTACCTGAATTACTACAACTGATTACTTAGAACCACATTTTTATTGTTATAAAAAGGGAAAGATGGTTTGAATGAGCGGTTCATATTAGTATATATATGTAATTACTTCAATCATACAGAACAGAATATTTGTTCTCTAAAAAAACTTTCATTATAAATAAAGTAATATTACATTTTCATTTCAATATTGTGTCATTTCATTATTACTTCATACATGAGTACCAAAAAATGACAATTGTTAAACCACAAATTGCTGTATTAACAAAAATAAGATGTCAAATTTGTCTATATCTATCTTTGGCTAAGCCTGCCATTTTTTTTTCTTTTAAACTGACCTACTTCTACTTATTATACTCCTTTGCAATACGCAATAAGGCGCAACATGACAACACTATTGCCATACTATCATGTTCAACAATACTTTTAATTGATTTTTCCTTCTACCACTTTTTTCTCATAAATTGTAAAACATTAAAAATAATTGCACATCCTTCATTGTGAACAGTTTTCACTTCTTTCCTAGTAAAGCTCCAACAACAAATAACTACTTTAACAAAACAACTAGGGTTAATGGATCATGAAATAATAATTATAAAAACATGTAATAACAAAATTAAAATGACAATAGAAATGAACTAACTATAAATTAAATAATCACTCAAATAATTACTATAATATAAAAATATAATCATGATAGTGGCACAACGTTTACTTCATAGGATTCATATAACAGCTGAATCTTCATTGCCCTCATGCCACTCAGAATATCAAAGTGGACTTTTCCATATGTAAACAGGGTCTAGACACTGCCTTCAGCTTTTTATACCATTATATTTATAATGTTTCTACAAATTAATATTCTATTAGTAACTGTAATTTCTCATTTTGCTATTTGAGCAACCTCTAAGAATATTTCTGTTCACTATTAATTTTGTATTGTTTTACACACAAACATTCAACTCAAATCTTGACACGAAACAATCCTTTAGTCCAAATAAAAATGAAAATTCAGTATCCACTTCACAGATATTACAAGAATACTATTCAAATCATCCGTGAGTCACTTTATGTTTAAATAAAGATTTAGGGTGAGCGAAAGCTTTATTACACATATCACACTGATATTTTCTAATGCCAGTATGTGTTAATTTGTGTTTAGTTAGATTACATTTATCAGTGAAACATTTACTACAAATATCACACTGATACTTTTTAATACCACTGTGAATTAATTTATGGACTGCCAAATAACTTGAGGAAGCACAACTTTTATTGCATATATCACAATTATACTTTTTTATACCACTGTGAATTAATTTATGTCTTGATAAATTGCTTGAATCAAAAAATGATTTTGAACACACGTCACATCTATATTGTGGAACGCTACTATGTGAGTAAGCTTTATGACTTGACAAATGACTAGACTGTGTAAAACTTTTATTACAAAGATCACACCGATGTTTTTTAATACCACTATGAATTAATTTGTGAACTGATAAACAACTTTTACTATAAAATGCTTTACTGCATACACCACACTGATACTTTCTATTACTATGAACTAATTGATGATTGGACAATCTGGCCGATTGAGTGAAAGCTTTACCGCCGATGTCACACTGATATCTTTTAATGCCAGTGTTAATATTTTGATGTGCTGAAAAGTGAGTTGATTTAGGGAAGATTTCACTGTCTGGAATAATTTCTTCATTTGATACAGCACCATTGTTGTGTGACAAGGAATGCTGAAAATAACAAATATCTATAATTTTTAAATGAAATATATACATCTGGTAAGATTTTAACACTTCTAACTACACATATTTAAATAAGCAATACTACGCCATAGGTCTATTTAAGTAAAAACATGTTTGAAATCTATTAACAGCAAGGTCAGAAGATCACTAACACTATTAATCTTCAATGTCAACTTTTACCCAACTTGAATTATTACTATATTAAAAACTATTTTTATTAAAAAGTGTTTATTATATAAATGTACAGAAGGATAAAATGGTATTATACATGCAGGAATATACCTAAAATCATTTAAAATTGTGTATAAATTATTCTTACAGATGCTTGAGTTTAGAGACATTAAAAATTCACAAAAACAGCTCAACAGATTTGCGGCTGAAGAATATTTAAATAGGCCACAAAATGCTGAACTTTTTCCCAAGTTAATGTTTTAATTTTACCCATTTAAGTTAACATGTGTGAAAATAATCATATAGTCAAATATTCATAGTCTTTTTATAAAGAATGTAAGTTCATCCTAATCATATCACATCATTTCCCAATACAATGCTGTTGTGGACACATTTATCTGTCTAGTTGAACACCCCTTTTACTGATATATATGTGCCTAATTTTTATATTGTTATGTTTGCTGAGATGAAAGACAATTGTGTAATGCTCTGGAATGTTTGCAATTTAGCCCAGTGTGTGCTGCGTTTGTGTCAAGGTCATGCACTGACCTTGTCTCCAGATTGTTTGAGCACTGTAACTATGAAAATTATATCGGTGAACTGCCCAGAGAGAGGAAAATTATTCTGGAACCTCTGTGGGATATATATAAGAATCAGTGGCCGGCTTATCAGTTATTTTCACCAGGCAATCCTGTAGAGTGAGGTTCAAAGTTATTGTGGTGGTTTTGTAAACGTATTAATAAATGCAAACTGTAATAAGGTACACTTCTGTGTGTTGTACAAATTTAACTTCAATTATTGTATAAGAGTGTTTTGTTGATTTATAACTCCTGTTTGCGACTAATTAAAGTTTGTAATTAGTGACTTCATTGGTGTCTATTATTTTGTTTCTACTGAACATTGGAATAAGCATTGTAACAATATACTTGTCAGTATATATGTGGCTAGCACTTACCTGAAAGATAGATAATTTATTTTTAATACTGTGTAAAACTATTTTTGTTTGCAAATGTATCTATTTTTGGAACACTATTTGTAATTAGTTTTAAAATGTAACTAAAGACAGAACAAATGTACTCCAAGCATGTGCAAAATTGGCAACATTAAGTTTAATGAAGAATTTTATAATTAAATATCTTCTAAAAACTATAAAAGAGAATTAGAACAACCAAAGTGTTTCGGATAAAAAGATCTGACATGTATACTTACAGCACAAATTTATTTACTTTAACAGTGAATAATACAAAATATAATGTAGTCCATAAGCAAATATCATATAAACATATGTGCAACCTTTAAATAATTATTGAATTATATATGTTATTGAATAACATTAGTGTCAGAAGTGGACAAAACTTTTAACAGTGGAAACAGAGGGTGCTTCATAGAGAGTAGTGTGAGTGGTAATTAATTTGCAATAATCATGAAAAAATTTGCAAACATTTGTAAGATGATGTGTGACGGTACAACACGGGTAGGTTTTATTCCTTGTATTTAAAATCTGTAGACGACCTTTGAGGTAACCCTTTTTATTTACCCAGTGTTACTTTTGGTCACTGACTGTAGCGCCGTGTGAGGTACGGACCAGTACAGGAATGTCCATTATCAGCTAAGTGCGTAGTTGTGTGGAAGAGCGCGCGTGTGTGCCACCTTCTGCGACATGTGCTCAGAGGACACGAAAGAGCATAAGAAAATATGTAGTCTCCGAACCAAAATGTATCACAGAAGTAAGGCGGATTATTTCCGCTAACCGCATTTGAACCAATCAGCGAACGCAAAACGAGCAAGGCTCCCTGGTGACCACAGGGCGAAAAGGCAGCAAGTCCTTTTAGCCATTTTGGACATTTTCAGTCCACTAAAATCCTTCAGACCACGCGGTCAGAAAAAGTAGTGCTCGCGAGCAAAGTTACGGTCGACCGACAAAGAATGTATATTAACTAATGTAAAACAATATGTGATCAGAAACAATCTACAGTAGTATTGAAGTTTAAACAGTTTCAAAACCTAATTTTGGAACACTAAATAAAAAGTGAATCAAGTGGTGGTGAAACAGCGGGGAGACATCTACAAAATGGCTAAGTACCATTTATAATCTAATGACTAAACTTCAGAAATCGTTCATTTGGGCGTTTAAAGGCAAAATGCATATTTAACACAATAATAAAGAAATCTCTTAGAGCAGGGGGGTGTAAAGTATGTATAAAGAATGGAAGTGTGAGCAAATGAGCAAATACTGGTTTGTCAAATAAAAATAAAAGGTGATTTAGTAATTTAGTTGATTTAGTAAATTTTGTTTTCTTGAATGTTTAACGTATAATATTATAGAGAGTTTGATAAAGCAGAGAATTTGATGAACTGTTAAGAGTTACAAACAGAGAGTAATTAACTTCTAAAATGAATGTAAATAAAATGGGTTACCATTTGCGTAACCATGCGTTAAGTCAATTATTACGCCTAATTATCATCATCTGTCCTGTATGGAAAATCTCGCCTAAAACGAACCTGGTACTTAAAGTCAAAAAGGGGAAAGTGTATTAAGGTTTCCATATTTATCCTTTTAAAAATATTGGTGGCGACCTGTAAGTAATCTTGGAGTCTTCTGTTTTGGTAAGTCAGGGTAAAGTGGAATCAGGGCCAGTGCGTAAAAAGATCGCACGAGGTAAGTAGAAGTCACGTGGGGGGATTTGAAAAACGTAATAATGTTACAGATGGAAGCTTTCCACGTGCTTCTATGGTAAACAGAGGAATGACGAAAATAAGAATGCCAAAGGGAAGCAGAAAACTGACAAGGTGAGAAACATACGCACGATGCAGAGAAATGGAAGTGTGAATAAAAGCACTGGTACAGACAGAAACAAAAACAGATTCAAGAACACAGCTCTCCAGAGTTGGGCCTATTAAGAGGTGAACTTAGTACCCAAATTACTAGAATATCTAATGTAGACGAATCCATGTTGAATAAAATATCTGAAGTAGAGGAGTCTGTAGCAATTATGCAATATTCAGTTTCAATTATAAAAGAGTCAATTATAAGAGAATAAATTAAAAGTAAAGTTGAGCAGTTAATGCAAATACAACCATATGTTTCAAAACAAATTACAAATAGTTGAACAGACTGTACCAATGGTAAAGACAGGAAAAAGATACAGAAAATAAGACAACAGAGAAAGTCACTCCACCTGCAGTTGGGTCAGTTCATGTCAGGCTCCAACATTTAATGGAAACACTCACTGGATGACACATGTCAGCAATACAAAGCCACTGCATGCGCTAATAACTGGATGGAGCAAGACAAAGCAGTTTCACTCATTCTTGCTTTACAGAAAGTGTCACCTGATAACCAGAACACCCACACCAAATTGATAAAAGCTCTAGAATTATGGTATGGTGATTTACATTTGCATGATGCTTGTCAGTTGAGAGTAAGATAACAGCATTCAAGGGAGAGTCTTCAAGCAAGCAGGGATGAGTCTGAAGTTAGGGATCTCCTGGTTAGTTTGGTTTTCTCCTTTTGTAGCACTGACTATAATTTTGTATTTTTAAAACTGTTAATCACTGATTTCAAGTCATGTTTGTAATTACTGTTGCTTTATAATTTACATTTTTTATGTTTCAAATCACTTTTGCTGGCATTAGTTGCCGGCGAATTTCTATAGTGTGTTGACGCCTTGGCTGTATTATGAAGACTGGGGTGGATGCTATGCACATTTTGCACAAGTGTGTGTGCATCGACGTCACTGTCTTTTGTCTCAAAGTAGGAAACGCCCTGGTTTATGCGTTATTGTTGTTACATCATTCATATTTTTAATGACACCTCGCATTGTTGACCAATGAAAATTATATTAAGAGCCTGTGTTAACTCATGCAACCATCGAATGTGTGTTCTCTCGCACGTACGCCCTTGGCCTTGGAATCCCCCCGTATAGATATAACTGCATCGTTGTTGTTAAACAAAGGGAAAATTGTCCTACCCATACACATGTGTGCACAATACCATAAAATACAATAAATAAGACCCCTTGTACCATAAATCTGAAAACAGGCCTTTTGTCCTGTTACAAAACCCCCTCAATGAAAGGTTTTATGCCGAAGCATAAAAACTTTCATTGACCCATTCACACTTCCTAAAGGTATCAGCCCAGATATGTCGCCACAACCCCCTAGAGTTTTTATATAGAGAAAGAAAAAAAATTATAATCACTTACCCTGGGTCCAATGATGATGATCGTACCATCTGACCTTACTGGACTTCTCAGGAGAGATCCCAACACCATAAGGCCATTAGGCACTTAACGTTCCTGCTCTGACGCGTAGGCCAGCTCAGGACCGCTGTCACAACACCACCAAACTCTGAAACATGCAATACAAAATTAATATAGTGGCCTCATCTATTCCCATATCCACAACTGATATGTCTCCCCTTAGTTGCATTGGTTTGCGTTTTGAGGCATTGGTTTGCTTAACTTGAAATCCTCTAATAACAAATAACCAAGATTTAAGACAGAATATCCACTTCTCCTTTTTAACATTCCCGCATTTATTAAAACTTTCTGACTCCAGTCAATATTATTTATCCCCTTTACCACAAGAAAACATATTCTTATACTAGACATAACACATAGAACAAAATTTTAATTCCCAAAAGCAACAACTACTAATCATCTATCATTTTATAAAAATAAAAAATATAACTATTATGGCAAACACTTCAAATACTTTAAATTTTCTTTACTTCGCTTTCTTTATACTTATATTTCTTTGCAACAGAATTAAACTATATTTTTGTTCAAAACCATTTCTAACCTTATCTATTCAACATGTTAACATTTGTTACCGTCGCTACCCCTGTAACGACCTCCTAACCACACACACTATTACCATCAACATAATAAAAACATAATAAAACATTGACCATCAAACATTAACATTGTTACATTTACCTTACATAGTTCACATTTAAATTACTTGTACAAAATTTGATAACATTTTTATTCTCAACTCTCTATTCAACTTTTATTATTTAACATTTGTTATATCCTTAGATTCTATAAATAAATTCAAACTTATTATTCACCTTTTCAGTTACATCACCTTTCTACTATGATTTTCCTTTTCTAACCTTTTCATCAATCCTTATCTAGTTTGGGTGACTCTATTATTCACTATTATCTATATCTTATTTTGGCACTTATCTATCTAACCTTACTACCCCTTTTTTCTAACAACCACTACTAACAACCATTAATATATAATATGACACCAATCTCTCTCTAATAATAACCCCCTTCACAAATTCCACTTACCTCTGGCACCGCTTGTCTTTGTACTAGGATGTGTGTTCCCTACCTGGCCATATACATACCTAACCATTTGCCCTCCACCAAATATCGGCAAACACTCTAACCCAAATTGCTCCGCCTGCCACAACGCCGCACGCTGGTCTCTTGCCACGCCGTACGCTGATCACTCCTTACACCACTACCCTTACTACAAAATATCATCATCAATAATATATTTACCATTCACTTTACTCACCTCTCTACATATAATCACTACTACTGTGTCCCTAAAATATCTAACACCCTCTTTGTGTATTATCTGTATTTTCACCTCTTATTCTCTCTAACACCCACTAAAATCAACTCTGATTAACTCACCTGCCTTATTTATCATTATCACCCAAATTCTATCCCCTTTTTAACATTTTACATTTCTGTGATCATTTACAATTGCATTAGAAAATTCATCCCTCACCTACTAATAACAATACATCTCAATATCCAAATATATATTACATGCTTAATCATTTATTATTCATTAGAATCTAAATCTCATAATTATTCAAAATCATCATCATACTTAATTATTCTTGAATATTAAAATTCTACAGTACATGGTTTACATAAAATATACAACAAGAATACACAAATACATTGACATTAATACACAAAAAAATATACAATCCAAATTATCATTTAATCGTTTACCATAACTCAGTTCATAAACAGTCCATCTTGCAAAAACACTGTCCATATAATTAAATGTTCATAACACAATACAATTATCTATCCTCCATCGTCAAACAATAATCTAATCTTAGTTCTATACAACTTATTTATTATTGGATACTTTATATTATCATTATAAATGTACCAACTATTCAAATTTTTATTATTTTCCGCAAACTCATATAACTCATGATTGGGTATGGTTCTGTCACCTTCTGTATAATTAGTCACAATCAGGTAATTTATCAAGTCATTATTTTCATTATCTTCTCCTACTTCAGTTTCACTACAAGGTAAGTTTTTACTTTTATTATACATCATCTCTACTCCTAACTTTTCCATAAATTCTTCATACTTTCTACTTATCTTAAAAATCTCTATTTCTCTCTTTCTCTCACAATGTTTCTCCCAATACCTCTCTACATTCTCTCTCTCAATATTTGCAGGGGACACTAATTCAAAACTACTGCACCACCTGTGAAGTGCACTAAAAAAACCAGGGACAACTTTATTTGTAGACCACATGTCTCCCAAATATACATTGAAGGCACTCTCATCCTTCCTCAACACATGTACTTCACCCCCAACTACACCATTAAGGGAAAAATTTACCCCCTGCAATCCCCTTACAATTATATTTTCTCTCCACTTTCTATCTAACTCATCACACACAAACATCTCATTATTATCATATTCTACTCCCTCTAGCTTATTTTGTAAAACATTAGTTTTAATTTCTATCTGTTTATTTACTTCACATTTAGTTCTACTCTCTATCTGCTCATTAACTGTGGTTAAACATTTATTCTCTCTCTCTCTATTTTGTGTTTCTATTTGGTTTTGAACTGTCTCATTGATTTGATTAATTTTATCATCTAAATTACTTATTTTGGTATGGAATTGCTCATTAATGGTTTCTGTTTGTTTTTGAATACTGCCACAATGTATTTCTATCTCATTTATTCTTTGTCAACATTAACATTTTGTCATTATATTTCTTTATTCACTTCATCGAATTTTACATCAAACATAATACTCTGTTCGTTAAATTTTTCATCAAAAAGTAATCTCATAATTTTTATCACATCATTTTCCTCAACTCTTTTTGTTGGGATTGGTGTCGAGTGAATACCTTCACTCATTATTTCTGATTCTGTTACGCTTATTTCACTATTGTTTGCCATTGTTAAATAAAATTTTAACGAACTGTTGTTTTCTACAGACATCACAACATAACCTACAATTGTACTACCCCTCACTTCAATACCCACTCCGTCTCTATATTTGGGCTTATTATATAAAAATATTAAAAAAAATATTTTTATATAGTCCCTGTTCGGGCGCCAATTGTTCTTATACAGATTTATTAATTATTTTTGTGTCTTTATTTATTATGGTAAATCATACCATAATTACCGTACTTACCATAATTTTCTGAGCACATGTCTGCGCAATCATATTTGTTTATTGTGGGTCCAGAGTCAGCATTAAGCGCAAATAGAGACTGAGTTGGGTCTTGAAATGAAAGTACCAACATCACTATGCTTGAAAATCAACTTACTTTTTATTATTTCTAATTTGCAAATGTAAATTGTAATACATGACAATGGCCGCCTCACCACGACCAAAACAAAATGGCGGTCACTTCCTTACATTTATATTCATTATTCATGACTTTCAAATTTTGTTATATTTTTAATCAACTAGATAATTTTATTATGCTGCAGCTATAGACTTACTTAAATGTTTTCATTTAACTTATACAGTTATAATTGACGCAAACCAATGCCTCAGTTTGAATGCCGGCATTGTTTCATACACGCTTTCTCTCTCACCCGCTCTCTCTCATTACAAAATTATTCGAGGTACATTTTTGTTTTAAATATTGTTAGTTTTGAGCTCAACTGTTTTAAAACGAATTTAATTGCAATTTTGACTTTCCTGAATATAGGTAGACTTGAAGTTCTGGTCGAGAGTCCGCATTTGTTGATCGATGTTTGGCCTAGATCTCCTGGTTAGTTTGGTTTTCTCCTTTTGTAGCACTGACTCTAATTTTGTATTTTTAAAACTGTTAATCACTGATTTCAAGTCATGTTTGTAATTACTGTTGCTTTATAATTTACATTTTTTGTTTCAAATCACTTTTGCTGGCATTAGTTGCCGGCGAATTGCGAATTTCTATAGCGTGTTGACGCCTTGGCTGTATTATGAAGACTGGAGTGGATGCTATGCACATTTTGCACAAGTGTGTGTGCATCGACGTCACTGTCTTTTGTCTCAAAGTAGGAAACGCCCTGGTTTATGCGTTATTGTTGTTACATCATTCATATTTTTAATGACGCCTCGCATTGTTGACCAATGAAAAGTATATTAAGAGCCTGTGTTAACTCATGCAACCATCGAATGTGTTCTCTCGCATGTACGCCCTTGGCCTTGGAATCCCCCCGTACAGATGTAACCGCGTCATTGTTGTTAAACAAAGGGAAAATTGTCCTACCCATACACATGTGTGCACAATACCATAAAATACAATAAATACGACCCCTTGTACCATAAATCTGAAAACAGGCCTTTTGTCCCGTTACAAGATGTAATCAGTGTGATCAGTGAGCAGTTAAAATAAAATGTAAAGTAACTTCAGTGTAATAAAAGGAACAGACATGGAACAGTAAAAGTGCGGCGGACACTGGCCGGCGAAGGTAGAACGTCTGAAGAGAAACTGCTACATCTCAAAATTCAGGAAAGTCCAAAATTTATATCAACCTTTTAGTAAATTTGAGCTCAAAATTTAATACAAAATGTACCAGTAAATCAATGTATGGGGCGAAAGAGAGAGTGTGCGAGCGAATGAATGCTGGCATCAAAAGGCAAAGCCATGAGGCATTGGTTTGTGTTTCAATCTAATTAAAAACGTAATGCGTAAATTCAAAGATAACTGCAGTTAAATAAAAATGCACTTGTTGCAAATTAAATACAAGAAGGGAATAATTAAAATTGATGTGCAATTAGTTGTGGCAGAAGTACATAGCCGCCATTTTGTTTTGTGCGTATACGACGCCATTTTGGGTTTTGTAAATGTTAATAATGGCAATTCAGAAATATTAAACCAAAAGTTTTATTTCACCATAAATGTTGTTAAGACTTATTATTTCGAACTCCCACACTGTTTCTGTGCTCGCTTAACAACGAACCTTGGACCCGAGTAAGCAAAGTAATGGTGGTTATAACGCCACGTGTGCAGACCGGATGTTTGTATTGAATTACCCGGTAAGTAAAACTATTATTAATAATAAAAGTAAAAATGGTAAAATAAAGTTACATTATTAATAAAGTATATGTTAACAAACAAAGTGGATAAGGACAAATAGAGAATTCGATATCGCTAGCTCTTTATCATTATATTACAATATATATCTTCAAATAAATACACTGCAAGTAGGTTTATTTTTACCTGACGCACGTTTCACAGAAATTATTCTGTATCTTCAGAGGTTTGTTTGAATTGTAACTGAATGTTACAAAAAGGAGAAATAGCGCTGGTACATGTTGGTAAAAGAAAAGAGTTCAAGTAATGTAAGTCTGGTACCTAGAAAATCCTTGTGCACAAATTGTTATACAAAGATTTTTTCTCACAAGGTTGGTGAAACTAGTTAACATAATGAACAAAAAGGAGTGTACACCTCTCCTCAGGAAAATATTCAACAACTGGATGCTGCATGCAGTATTTTAGGATTGATTCCTCCTTTGAAATGAAGAAAAAGTAGTAATTAAAAAATACCAGTTGCAATATAAACCAAGTTAAAAAAGTTTCCAATACACTTATGTTTCCTCAGAACTACATTTCGAGGCTAAAAATCTCTGATTATGAGGATTGTTCCACTCAGTCTTTAAAGTACAGATTATGAGGTGCTCTTAAACATAAACTTAAAGAGACGTATGCCATTTCTTCAAAGGAAGAAAAAGTAAACATTCTGAGAGTGCTTCTCAATCTTGGCAAAAATTTGAATTTAATGTGTCAGATCGTTTAGTAAAACTAACTAAGGAGTTAGTTAAAGAACAGGGGATTTTGCCTGATTGAAGAAAAGAAATGGTGGGTGGTGTTAGTCAAGAAACAGTAAATAAAGTTATTGAATTTTATGATGATGACATTAGTACGCAATGTCCTGACGAAAAGGACTGTGTAAACACTTGCCACTGATGGAGTAAAAACAGAAAATCAAAAATACCTTGTTCTCACAAACTTAAATAAACTATATGTTACACTCAAAGCATTGAACAAACTGAATGTAAAATTGGAGAATCAAAGTTTTGTGTGGTTCTATCCCAAGTTGTATCCACTTTACAGCAGGAGCTTCTGGGACTCACACAGTATGTGTATGTCCACATCACTAAAACAGTAAATTAATGATTGATGGTCCAAAACTAAATATTTATTATAATGGTTTGATAGAAATCACTCTCTGCAGTCTTGATAATATGACTATGATTAATGTGTTGTGACGGCAGATAGGCAAACGTCTGCTCTCCAGTACCAGGGCAGGAACACCTGGCGGCGCGTGACACCTGACGTGTTTGCAGCGAGCCAATCAGGGATCCCGGTCACGGCATACAAAGAGCGCCGCTAGAATTTTTTGGTGCACTCCATCGCCACGCTAACAGACGCACTTCATCTCCTCTCCTCTATCGGACGACATCGACGCGGAGCCAGCCGGAAGGAACAGCTGAAGAGTAGAATGGACATTCGTTGCATTCTTCGCCCTGTGATGAGCCAGCGATGGATTTTGCTGCGTCGGCAGCAGACTCTACAAACTGATGTCGAAAGAAGAGGAGGACTGCAGTACACCACTAACAGCGGGCGCAGCCGCCAAACATCTCAGCACGGCCCGGCCGGAATATACATCTCAGCATTCTCGCCACACAGCCTTTTTTAGGGTCACTAAAATAACAAAGAAGTGTACGATTGGCGCCATTTGTCATGTGACAAACCTTTTGTCCAGTGACAAGTGGTGCCCAACGTGGGGCCACGATCATCTTGCGGATGCACGATACGGTCACGCCAGCGAGCTACCAGCTGGCCCACAAACCAACATGGCACCCAACAGACACCGCTACAACATCTGGAGAAGAGCAGTAGGCTGGCTACCGGAGAGCAAGCAAGACCCGGGGGAGTTGTGATGGCAGAGAAACAAACGTCTGCTCTCCGGTACCAGCGCACGAACACCTGGCAGCGCGTGACACCTGATGAATACGGAGCGAGCCAATCAGGGATCCTGGTCAGGGCATAAAAAGAGCGCCGCTAGAATATTTCGGTGCACTCCACTGCCACGCCATCGGACGCACTTCATCTCCTCTCCTCTATCGGACATCGATGCGGAGCCAGCTGGAAGGAACACCCAAAGAGTAGAACGGACGTTCTTTGCATTCTTTGCCCTGTGATGAGCCAGTGATGGATTTTGCTGGGCCGGCAGCGGACTCTACAAACCGATGCCGAAAGAAGAGGAGGACTGTAGTATGGCACTAACAGCAGGCGCAGCCACCGAACATCTCAGCGCACCCCAGGCGGAATAGACATCTCAGCATTCTTGCCACACGGCCCTTTTTAGGGTCACCAAAGAATGAAGAGTTGTACGTGTGGCGCCATTTGTCATGTGACAAGCCTTCTGTCCGGTGACAGTGTGTACAGACTGCCCTGGCAAAGAGGCTTTGTTAGATACAATTTATTCTTCAGATGAATATAATTTACTTCCTAATTCTATAACATATAAAAGGTGGGTTACAGCTGACATAGCCGACATAATCCGTTAGGTCAAGAAAAAAAAAATTATTTTAAAAATCAGCTGAAAATGCTGAACAATTAGACACCACTATGTGTCAAAAATCCAAGCCCAATTTTTCAAAGAAAATAAAAACAAACCAGCACAAAGAAGAATGTTTAGTTTTTGCTAATTTTGCTGAAAACTTTACTTTTTTCATGCAAAATGAAATTCAGAGTTTTAATAGGGTTTAATAAATTAAAATTTTGGGTTTAATAGGCAAGTGACAGTACACCAATTTGTGTATTACTATAGAGAAAACGGAAAAGTACAACATAAAAATCTTTGTGTGACCATCTGAATCAAGACACAGCCACTTTTCACTACTTCCAAATGCTCGTATTTGACAGAAGGTATTACAGAAAATTTGCCTAATGTCAAAAAAGTTATACACTTCACAGATGGAGCAGCAAGTCAATGCAAGAAGAACAAGAATTTTGCCAATCTCTGCATCCACAAAAAGGACTTTGGCTTGGATGCTGCATGGCACATTTTTGGATCAGCACAAGGTAAAAATGCATGTGTTGGCATAGGAGGAATTACTAAATGTCAAGTGGCCGAGATAAGCCTTCAAAGACCACTTAGTAACCAAATCTTAACAGTCCAAGAATTGTTTTAATTTTATAATGAACACTTAGGAGAAATCAAATATGTGTTGGTTATAGCAGAATAAATAACCAGACTTGGAATAACAATTTAAAAAATTAACAATTAAATTAATTGTTAACAAAAATTTGTGTTAACTCGATCGTTAAAATTTGAAATGTTTAACTTTAATAAATAATCGTTTGATTTTTTAACAATTAAAAAATTAACGAGTTAATTTTTTTGGGTGCCCAAGAGATAGAGTAGCCAAAATAGTTGTTGAAGTCAATGTTGGAGAAAGTTTGTTGTAGGTATTCCTAATCCGTTGGCAGACAATGGACTGGTTCCCCCACCCCCTAGCACCATTAGGTCTCCTTTTCTCTTTGTTGTCAACGTCCGCGTAGCAAGGATGGTTTTCTGTCTTTTGTTGCATTATTCGCATGACTACCCCAGACAAGTAGACAACAAACAACTTCTGTTTTGACACCTGAACTAGTGGGAATATAGTGTTGCTAACATATGTTTTAATAACATGATAAGATCTAAAACGAAATTGCGTTGCATGCGCTAAATATTGCATATGGTGACACGAACCAGCAGCATTTGTGTGCTGCTAGGCGAGCACGTCACAAAAGTTACCAATGATTGGCTAGTTCAAAGAACACCAAATTCCACTCCTCCTATCACCCAGATATCACAAAGAAGGTTAATTTAAACAGATTTTCAATTCCACCAATTTATTGTTCACTGTCCGTTCTCATGTGCTTGTCGTCATTTTTATATTAGTGCAGTCAGGGTTTGTGTGTTTCATTGTTGTGTTTCTACAGTTTCGTGTTAATAGTTTTGTAAATACAGTAGTTTTTTCACGTACTTTCGTTTTTTCAAGAATTGATTTCTGTTCCGCATTATTTTTATATTAACATGGCACCATCACCTTGGCCTCAGATTTCTAGATTTTATGAACATACAGAGACAGTCTCAACCTAACTTACGAGTGCTTGATGTGTGTGCCCAGCACAAACATATTAAAACATCACTGATTTCAGTGTCTAATTTGTGGACACGTAAAGGTAAGCAGATTAATAGATTATAAAAGTAATCAATATAGAGCAGCCTAAATATTGTCTGTTCTATTAAGTCATTTAATACTACATTGTCCTCCAGGCACAATACAATATCAGTAGTCAGTACTGTGAACTGAAAAATGCAATAGACAAATAATATTTAACTACCTGCTGTAATTTAAAATAATGTTAATATAATTTAATGATTAAAATAAAAAAGTCTATGAGTTTAAATTATTTAATTATTAATAATTGAATTTTGTAATGCTAAATATTTATGTTTTCTGCATCGGAAATTTTAATTAATTTTTTTGAAAAAGCTTAATTTGTGGGTTTATTTAACATGATTTTAATATTAGTGATAAATTGTAACTTTCCTTGAAGAAGGTGAACAGCACACCGAAACATACGAGGACATTAAGAAATGTAAGTGTTCACAAGGAAAGTTACAATTTATCACTAATATTAAGTGCGTGAATGAAGAGGATGAACTATCAAAACCAATGATTTTAATTATTTCACCAGCTAAAGGAGCTTGCTCAACAAAAAAAGAAAACAAATTTTTAACTTTTAATCAGTTAATTTCATTTTAACTTTAACTTTATCAGTTACTTTTTTTGCACACTTTAACTTTAACTTAGTTAATTTTGGGGGGCACTAACTTTAACTGTAATCAGTCAAAAGTTTATTAACAGTTTTTATTAACTTTCCCAAGTCTGGAAATAACATGCTGATGATCTTAACAGTTGACTTGAATCCTGTCAAATGATAACTGGAACTACAAGTTTTCACAAATACAGCCCCCTGACGGAAGGCATACTGAGATGCTATTTCATCTCAAAGTCAGATGAATCTGAAGACCACCCTATGTCCAAAATTGTTTCCTTATTACTTACAGAAATAGACTTGGCTGCTTGTGTGCGTGTGATAATCAGTGGTGGGTTGGTGAGGTGAGAGATATAAGTCTTGAGAATGAAGATGTACTCATTACCATCCAGCTGGTCCACGAAAATCATTCAAACAATCAAGAGAAGACAAAGAGCAGGTCCCAGTTTGTAATGTTTTAAGGAACTTGACTTCATTGGATCTTACACAGTAACTGGTAACTCCCATGTAATCTCTCAAAAATTGTGTGAAGAAATTTCAATTCTTTTAGTTGATCACCTACCTAAGAGTTTTCTCAGTCATCTCGAGTGAATTAAAATGAACAAATATTAAGACTATTAGTGGGGTTTTCTTAAAAATCTAAGTGTTAAAAAAAGAAACTTGTCTGAAGAGTGTTAATCAAAATAAAACTTATTCACGTATAATAAAAGTGTTTAAATTAGCAATTAGCAAATTTTTTAGTTAAAACTTATACACCTTACTTTTGAAAAAACAGAAACTGCCAGCTATATTAAGCTCGTAATATGACATAGTAAACAAGTTACTCATTGGAATCAAAAGTTGTTTTCATGTCAACCTCAACTTCGGTGAGCAGAAATGTTTTATATTGATTAATTGTTAAATAAATATAACTTTCTTAGATAATTGTATTTGATGAAGTTAAGACTTAATATAGGCAAAACCATATTAAATTTGTTTGGGGTTTCCCTTATACTCATTAGTAAAATGAGTGAAGAAGATGCGCTGACCATTATATGCTTTCTTGCCATATTGGAGATGCTATAACTCTTAAGTACCTCCAATACATAAGACTATTTTTATAAATATAATTAGTTCACTACCAACTCGGAACACAAAGTTTTTTACGGGTAAAAACATAAAAGTTTTACCTTATAGCCTGAACCGGTTTTTGCTTTTAAAAAGCTTCTTCAGAGGCGTGTGGTGTGATATGTTTGAATAATGTGTGATTTGAATTCTGTATCCTTCTTTTTACAGAATCACATACAAAACTACTAACAAAACAGAACACACTATCAACACACACACACACACACACACACACACACACACACACACACACACACACACACACACACACACACACACACACACACACACACACACACACACACACACACACACACACACACACACACACACACACATCACAAAACAAATTCGATCTACCTGGTGTTTTTTTTTTTATTGTTGTATTGGAGTGTTAGTGGTCTCAAATATTTCTACTATTAATTTTGTACAAACCACTATGTTGTCTTTGGTATTGACGAGCGCTTTTGGCAGTCAAGCCATCTTCAGGTCATTTACTCTGTTTCATATTTCTCTGTTGGTAAATGACCTGAAGATGGCTTGACTGCCGAAAGCGCTCGTCAATACCAAAGACAACATAGTGGTTTGTACAAAATTAATAGTAGAAATACCTGGTGTTTACAAACTAAATTGCTCAGATTGCAACAAATTCTACATAGGCCAGACAGGACGTTCAAACAAAGATACATTGAACACACAAAGGCACTACACTCTACTATAGAATCCACCTTTGCAAACCACCTCATTGAAGCAAACCACACATACAAAAACAATGACAATAACATTGACATTCTACACATACATACAAAATGCTGAAAACTAGATACTCTAGAACAACTGGAAATATACAAACACACAAAAACACATACAAACAACATCCTAAACAAACAAACACAATTCAAATCACACGCATTACTCGAACATATCACACCCCACACACACAATATCGATCTTTCAAAAGTCGATACCGTCGCCAACAACAAGACGGCAGTGCTCCCAGCGGCAGCCTCTGAAGAAGCTTTTTAAAAGCGAAAACCGGTTCAGGCTATAAGGTAAGACTTTTACGTTTTTACCCATAAAAAATTTTGTGTTCTGAGTCGGTAGTGAACTAATTATATTTAGTTAAGTAACGGACACGTCATGGACAACAAAATCCATAAACAATTTTCATGTTAACACTAACCTAGTATCAAATCTTTATCTTATGGGATTTTCAAATCTTTATCTCTCCCCCACCAGAGATACTGATACTAACAATCGCAAAAATCAAAATTTCAAGTTTTTATTTATTGTAATTTAAAGACGGAAGACGTGGAAAAGCTGATATTGTTCTGTTTAACCCTTTAAATTCATAGTTATCACATGCAACAATAAAAACCTCAAATATAAATTTTCTTTGTGTAAAAAATTGCCAAAAGTGAGTGTTTGGTCATTTTTGTTGATAAACTCTGTTTGGATTTCAGTCATAGGCGTGTGCAGGACTTCAGTAGTGGTGGTGCCAAGAATGGCTTCCGGGGGGGGGTCCTTCCCCGGAAGAATTTTGAAAATTTATTGCTTAAAAACGTGTTTTAATGCTATCTCGAGGCCATAAAAAACATTTTGAAAAGCGAGGTTTTTTGAGGGCCTTCAAATAAATTTTTACTTTTTAAGGAACTCAACTCTTTGCACTTACCGGACCGATCAAAAGTTGACAACACACACATGTTTAACAAAGTAGATTTAGAAATATCAATTTAGACGAATTTTGTCTTTTAATGAATGATCCAGTTAGCCTATCTGGTTAATTTTTATAACAAAACGGAAACAACTTTGATTTTTAGAATATTTATTTATATCCAGTGTACAATATTAGTGAAAGAAACACAGAATTGAAAAATTGATTAATTTGTACTGTAGACAAATAAAGCTGCAACAGGTTCAAGTTTAGTATTTAATAGTTAGTAGTGTCCAGAACAAAATATAAAAGTAAGGAAATATTTTACATTACATTACAGGGTCATCCGACGGTCGAATGCAACACTGTTTTTGAAGTTGTCAATTACATTGTTAATGTTTTCGTAAGAATTGATTCTTTGCTTGTTACATGATCACCACTATTATTCTAACTTATACTAATGCTTACCTTATTTTATTTACTCACACACACACACAAAGACTGCCCAGCCTGCAATTTTGCACGCACACAAACACACAGAAAATTTACTCAACCCTTAACATTTTTTATAATAATATTCCCCCCCGCCGGCCACGCGGTCTTCGCGCACACTCATTTTTCTGGTATACTTCTTTTTAGTGTCCGAAAAAATCTCTGAATATGTTCTGCACTTTTACCTGACCGCGTTCATACAAATTTTTATTGTTATAGCACTTTATTACCGGTAAAAAATAAAAAATTTTGTAGAGAGCCTAACTTGGCCCTGTGCCGGCCGACACGAACAGAGTAAGACTGGGGAGCGTCCTTTGTTGAGCAGTAGGAAGTTCATGACCACTGCCCGTTTGATTTTGTCGTCGTTCACCGTTAAGTTGCTGTAGTTTACCGACTCTATTCATGATACATGGTGGTTGTATCAGTAATGTGTGTTGACGATCTCTAGGCACTGCTGGCTTGATGTCACAAAAAGGAGGCGGTCCTTAGCTACGTTTCCTGCAGGTCGGCTGGTTGGTCTCACCCAACATCGTTTCTGCGCCATTTTTTACCGCGTCTGTTGGTTTTTCTTGGCGTCCCAACAGCGCGCATACTTGAGTCGTTGCGTACAAGCACATGACCACACACAAGCAGAGTTCTGAGAAATAGAGGGTGGTGCATACCTCGGTACTAATTTCACAACGGAATATTACGTCTTGCCTTTGTTCTAACTGTTATCGTCTCCATGTGTTCTTTCACAATGGAATTAACTTGCACAATATTTTGTATAAAAATCCCAAAATGAAATAAAATGAAATACAAATACCCCAGAAATGCAATAAATACAATTACCCAATTTTGACACGTTACAACATCACATGTTCTTGCGTTAGCAGCCAGTTCTTGTTCCACAAACGGAATCATCAAGTTTTCCAAACGATCTTGACACATCGTAGATCTGAGCTTGGATTTTATGATACTCAGCTTTGAGAAGGTTCTTTCACTTGTACAGCTAGTTATAGGCATCGTGGAAAATTTATTAATAACAGCACTAAAGTTTTCAAAGGTTGAACTTCGCTGGAACTTCGATAACCAGTTAATCCAGTCCGGAACACTTTTAGGCGGAAAGTTTGAATCAGTTTCTCCACGCTTCTTTGATTTCAACAGCTTAAATTCTGCCTCTAGTTCTGCAGCATTGACATTGAATTGTTTTGTGAGAATTTCGAAGTCCTTATTTTCACACTTGTAACAATCATTAAGATTCAATCCCATCAGTTTCCCTGTGGCAGAGATAACGTTTTTTGTTTCTTGAGCAAATCAAGAATTTAGATTTTCCACAAGGCGGTCCAAAACAGGATTGTTAAGTGAACAGTTTCAATTCCTCTTTTTTTTTTGTGTCTGCGTAGAAAGCAGAAGAAGGGCAACTAGTGTCTTCTAAGAGGACTGATACTTTCCTTTTCCGAACATTAGGGTTTTGAACATCTAATGTACTACACATTTCCTTTGTTTTGATAAAAATATCCTCAAACTCTTCACTATTTCTACCAAAGCAAGAGCTAGGCTTTCAACATATTCAACTGCTTGGCAAAGGTCTATTTTAGAACTTTGCAGAGCTTTGCTCACTTTCACCACAAGTTGAAGTACGGGATGCATAATTTGCAAAGATGCAATAAAATTAAAAGATTTTACTTGTAGCGAAATACCTTTACCTTGGGCCCGAACTTTTGAATCGGAAGTAGATTCCGTACACTCTTCATGGCTTTTACAATTTCGTTTAATTGAACATAAATAACAGACACCGCTTCTGAACGGCAGGCCCATCTAGTGTCTGAAAGGGATTATAGAGTCTTTAGTTTCATTGTAATTTGTTTGACAATATCCTCAAAGACTGCATGCCTCTTTGGACTATCTTCGATTAAGTTAAAAACTAGCTGGACTATTCCAAAGAAGTCGAAAATAATTAGATTTTCCTTGTGACTTGTGCAGGCACTTACCAAGGCAAGGTTCAAACAATGTGCATAACAGTGCACATACATTATGGATGGATTGATTCTTTACATCTGGCCTGTACTCCGGTAAATTCATTGGCCATTGCCGAAGCCCCGTCAAAACACGCACAAACTACAGCTCTCCACAGCACACCTACTTCAGACAGCACACAGTTTATTGCCTTAAATATGCTTTCCGCATCAGTAGACTTCAATCGCTGTAAGGACACCAATCTCTCTACAGGATAAGCATTTACTTTCGGTATGTAGCGAAACACGACTGCTAATTGCTCGTCATGGCTCACGTCAGATGTTTCATCCCCAATAACTGCAAAGGGCTGTCCCTTGATTTCATCACTTATAGTTTTCAGTATCACTGCTCTAAGTGACGATAAGATGTCATTTTGAATGAGGTTGCTAAGATAAGTACAGTTCATAGGAGCATTTTTTAAGTAGTTTTGAAAAAAGGGTCATATTTTTGCAAGATAGCAATGATTTCCAGGAAAAGACCTTTCTCTGTACTATCCTCGCTCTCGTCATGTCCTCTAAGAGGTTATCCATCTTTAGCCAACAAACAGACAATATCGAAAAGCCACGACATGTACTCACGATTTTCTAGGCGTTTTTTCTCCTTCTCTTTTAGTTTAGCTTCCTTAGCATCATCCAACATTACATCAACTGGTTTGCTAGTAACATAATTTTCCCAGCCAACCATACTCGATACATGGCATCTACTTTTTTCACGGGCTCTAAACATTTCATTAACTTTATGCCAAAAACTAAACCCTGTTGTTGTAAACGCATTTTCAACTAACCCAGAAAGTGAACTGTCATTTAAAGCAAAACAACGACAGGCAAAACAATAAACAGCATCTTTTTCCACGCTGTACTCCAGCCATTTGTAATTTTCGAACCATTTGGGTTTAAACGATCTTTTCCTAGAATTTTTCCCCTTACCAACTTCTTTTGTAGGGTAGTTTGAAATTCGTGGTTGGTATGGTCCACGAAAAATCCTAGCTGACTTTCTTGCCTGTTCTTTGGCAAGTCTTGACAAGGATCATTGAGCTCAGCTGCTCTCTTCACTGGCTCACCGACATCATCCTTTTTTTCATCATCATTACAAATAATTTCCGAACTGGGACCAGCAACAGCATCTGAAAAGGGAACATACACTTAGGCTTAGGACTAATTTTATCGCTTTAAATTATACTATGCTGTACAATTTACTATAGCCTACAAATCGTTTTCCCTCTTGACGCTTCGTAATATGTGGATGGCCATTTATTGTAAATATAAACAAAACTGCATGTTAGGGGCACGTGAGTAATAGTGTACAATAAATTGTACACTATTATTCACTCACATACAAAAAAGTTAGTAGATTAATTTTAATTTTGGATTAATTTAGCAAAAACAAAATTAATAATCAAAATATTTAAGCAAGAAGAAAGTAACACATTACAAGACAGACATGGCTGTAAGAAGTATATTACAAAATATAGTGAAAATAACTTACCGGTTTGTGGGTGAATGTCCAAATCCTTGGTGGGCTCGTGTTTTTTAATCAGCCATTTATACATCATAAAAATAAGCTTATTCAACAATTAAATAACATAATGAACAGTACCCTCTTGTGTCCAAACTGAACGCCACTGGCCGACTGAGTCTCTCGTCTCAGTTTGACTGGCACCAGCACCGCGATAGCTGGCGCCGCCACCCTGGCGCTGAGTAAGGCCTAAAAACATGGCAACTACACTATTCATGAAGCCACTTCCCGACGCGACGGCCGACGCCAGATTATGTGACAAAAGCTATACGAAATTAAAGTTGATTCGATTCATATATTTATCGGTTTGATAGGAGTGCTGTCACAGAAATTATGCAGTTTCTACGTAAAAACATATTCTGCACGTAAAAAAAACAAAAACAAAAAAATTCTGAATCTAGTGGTGGTGCCACGGCACCGGTGGCACCTTCGTTGGACACGCCTATGATTTCAGTTATGGGGTATCAGACAATAACAACAATTATAAGCTTGCAAGATATCCCAAAATGAGCCTAACAATATGGTTTTACTTCAACTCTCTATGTCAAACCTGAAATGAGATTTGCATTCGCTGTAAACACTTACAAACATGAAAAACGGCTGCGACCGTGATACAAAAATGGCACCCATTTTAAAAAGGTGTGAAATTAAATTAAAATAAGGGTAGTTCAGGACTCTTCTCCTGGATCACTTGAAATAGATTGCTCTTTAGTGTTTAAAATAAGGCATGTTTGAACCTATAAGACTCAGGAGTGAATAGATATATATAGATATTTGTGAAACATGATTTTCAATTTTAATTAATTTTCATTAAATTTAAATGACTATTTAATGGAAATAATGATTTAATTAATTATACATAATTATATACATTATACATTTTATACTGTTTCAAAGAGGAAACATTTCATCACTCTGATGTTTAAATTATTACCAATGGAAAAAAAAAAGATTAAAGCAATTATTAGTTTCCAAACTTAAAAATGTCCAGTTTTCTGGTATTAATAGTCCTTTAATAGGCTGGCACCGAAAGTGTTAATAAATAATTGTCAGTATTAATAATGTTAATCTACACTATTCCAAGACAAAATCATGTATACCTCTTGTGCATCTTCACATGGGCAGTTTGGTACTACATACTCTTCTTTTATTAGGGTTTGTTTGTCAGGTGTCACAGCTTCTGATTCTTCTTGGATGCTTTCAACCTTTACCACATTTTCTGGAAGTGAATTGGACTGAAAAATAAAATAAGTAAGTCAATATTTTGTAAAGTGTGCACTACTAAACTAGAATCTACACAATTACAAGACTTTCATACAGTTCACTGAAACCAGTGCTTCACATTATGCTGCCAATCAGTATGGGAGTACAATATTGTTGAGACTCAATAAAATGAAGACTTTTTTATATTTGAGGACTTTCCTCTCTTATTCTTATCTTGAAATTATAAATGGTTTCAAAAGAAGAAGAAATTTCCCAGTGGCGGAGAGGACAGAAGAGTCTAGAAGTCCAAATGAGTCTAGAAGTCTGGGTCTCCCAGAGCATGTTCAGATGCTTCAAGGTCGCAGCCCCACCACTGGCCCCATCTTGTACAGGGCTCGAGACACAGCCAGGGGAATTATGTTTCTGGCAAGATTCTAAAAAACCTTGGATTGGACTGGTTTTAATTAATCAATTACCCAGAGCATCTTTAAACATAAGAGAATTGGAATAGTGGAATACTTTTGCTACTTGGAACGTTAAGGGACTGGGCAAAAATGAAATGGAATTGGATAAAATTCTTAAACAGATGAATTTATAACAGCAATCGTAGAAACCAAGTAGAAATCAAAAGGAACAAAAAATTTAGAAAATTACATTCTGATTTAAATTACATTTAGGGCTACTTGATGATGTACACTTGTCAAGATTAGCTCCAGGTGGAATTTGAGTAATGTAGACAGATTGTGGAAGTTTAAGATAGTATCTTATGCTCGTACCAATGAAAAAGCACAATGGGTTCATTTTAAAATAGATAGAGGGTTGTAGCTAACTATGCTCCAGAGAAAAGAAGAGTTGGTACATTAGAATAGTCTATGAAGATCTGCAAAAGCTGGTAAACAGGTTTAACAACAGAGCTGATCATTGGTGGTTATAGGAGATCTACATGCTAGAAGGTAATCAAGCCATACAAAATTCTGTTGATATTTTTACAAAAACCATATAAATGAAAATGGATGTTGCCTGAGGCATTTTTATTAATACAGAATATTGAACTTTCACTTGTGAAACTTACTTGTTTTCTCCCGTACGCGTTTCGGCGTGGTGTGCGCCTTCATCAGCGGTATGAGACAGACTGCCAGTAACTCGTAATGGTTTTATTTGGTAGGTTGAGTGGGGGTGGTGTGTGGTGGAAGGGGATTGGTGCGGGTATCCGAATTATTGTTTGTTTTATGTATAATTGTGTCAAAAAGTGTATGTGATTTATAGTGTAATTGGTCGTTAAGTATGCTGTTTGGTTGTGTTGTGTAGTGTTTGTATATTTCATATTGTTCTGCTGTGTTAAGTTTCGACTTTTGGGTAAGTAGTGTAATATCTCAAGATTAGTATCTATGTTGGTGTAGCTGTGGTTTTTTGTGTGTATGTGTGGCAAACGCGGAATGTATATTGTTGTTGGATAAAGCTTTTAGGTGTTCAGAGTAACGAGATGAAAAAGATCTTCCCGTCTGGCCTATATAGAAACTATTGCAATCATTACAGTTTAATTTGTAAACACCTGTTTTGTTGTATTTGTCTATGTCCATGTTTGTATCATTGATGTGTTTTTTGATGGTATTGTTTCTTCTGTATGCTATTTTGTATTTGTGTTTCCTGAATGTGTTGGCGATTTTGTGTGTGTTGGAGTTATAATCAGAATGATCACTGTTGCACACTACTATATAAAAATTATTCCGATTAGCGCTTTCAAGCTTCACAGCTCATCGTCAGATCAGGAATAGTTCCAAATAATACCATAAAACCTCCTATTCCCGATCTGACGATGAGCTGTGAAGCTTGAAAGCGCTAATCGGAATAATTTTTATATAGTGGTGTGCAACAGTGATCATTCTGATTGTGATTTCAACCACTAACACAAATTTCTTCATTAAACGTCTGTTGGAGTTATGGTATGTGAGTGTGATGTATTTAGTTTGTTGTGTGTTGTTGGTATTAGTGTTTTGTTGTTTTTGTTTATGATGTGTTTGTGTAGTTTGTTTATTAAATTAGGGTTTTAGCCGTTTTTTATTGCTATATATTTGATTGTGTTGAGTTCATCGTTATAATCCTGATTAGAGGCATTTTTCTACATTCAATGATTTGAAGAATACTAAGTCTTTCATTAAGAAAAAAATATATATTGTAACGTAATGAAAATATGGTCCCCTACGTTACATAAAAAAGTTTATAATTATTAAACTTAAAATAAAAATAATAATTGTCCATAATAATAAAAGGTCAGAAACATAACCCATTATGTAGCCAAAAAGTGCCTCTCTGGACTGTCCCAGCTCACACGTTAGGGAATGTTAGGGAAATTGAATATTTAAGGGATAATAAAACAGCTGCGAAGATTGACATCAGATTCCAAAAGTATGAAGGAAGAAAACAGAAAGAAGATAGCTGACAGAAGATCAATTGAGAACACATTTATAGAAGTAAATAGAAATATGATAGTGTTAAAACTAGTTTTTACTGATTATTGTGACCAATCATTGTCAAGTAATGTTTGAAAAAACAAAGCAAGAGAATTAATATCATTAATGAATTTTCATCCAATAAAGAGAATTGAGTATTAGTCAAAAATGTTACATTCGGAAATCAAATCAATTACCATTAACCAAAGGGTACTACGAAAGAAAAAAAAAATCTTTTTATACGAATTACCATTAAACCGCTACAATGAATAAAAGGAAAATATTCCAAGGCATGAAAAAAAATATAAGTTTATTTTGACCCAAATCATATTCAGGTAAACTAAACTTCTTTTGGAGGGGAAGCATATGTAACGTAACAAAAATACGGTCCCTTACGTTACATAATAAAGTTTATAATTATTAAATTTAAAATAAAAATAATAATTGCCCATAATAATAAAAGGTCAGAAACATAGCCTATTATTAAATAAATGAATAATCCCACAATAAGAATACAAGGTAAAAAGGAAAAATTAAGAATGTTTATAAATACAAACTTCAGTGTTCAGTGAAAAGGGTAAACGATAGACATTGACAAGTGATGTAAAACCTAACTTAGACAGTTTTATAATGACTGATGAATTAAATGAGAGGAGAATAATTGATTAGTGCATGATTTATTTTATAAAAATGTACATGTTATTATGTTTTATCATGTTGTGTTATTATCATGATATTTATGTTGTTTTTTGTATGTAGCAAGTGAGGTAATTGTTTTAAGAGAATATCAATTAATGATGTTAATTTCATTTTTATATTATCAAATATATCACTACAGAACTGGTGTTAGACTTTATAAAGTTAAATGTTTTGTATACATGTACTTAGTTAGTATACAGATTATAATAGTAAACTTGGCCAGATAGGCAATAATTGTTAATGATATACAAAAGGTTTTATTGAATTATATAATAAACAAATGAAGGATTCTATAATAATGTAGGTAATAACAAATTTAAATCAGAAGGAGATAAAAATGTAATGATAGGCCACAAACCAGTAACATTGTATAGTAAGTCAGGTCAGAAAGGTTAGGTAACGAAATTTGTAAAAAAATACTAAGTAGAATATAATGAGTTAGGAGAAGTCAATAATAATTACTGATAGCAGATAAGTAAATTCAATTTAAATAAAATCTCAAAATGTAATAGTGCAATGATACCAAAAGGTAATATTTTGTAACAGGAAAATAATACTTATTAGAGTAAGTAGATTAAGAGGAAACGACAGCAAAATGTATATAATTTAGTGACAAACAATATGTAAAGGTATAATATGATATAATGTAAATTTAGTAAGGGAGTATTTTAATAAGTGCAAGAACACTGTATGATTATGGTTATAGGACTATAAATAATATCCAATAAGAGAAGACAGAATGGTTGTCAAGGACGACAAAATGGAATAAAATTTGTTGATTCGATTATTGAATTGTTACCCATGAACGAGAACAGTTTAGTTTTGATGCACTTAGAAAAAACGATAAAATTAAATTAAATAAATCAATGAGTGAACAAAATTAAGTAATAAATAACCATAGGAAAGTTCACTGACTTTTGAAGGTCACATATAACCGAATACTAATAAACCTTTAAATCAAAATTGATGAAAATCTAAGGGAAGAACTCTACCACTTTACCGATAAAAATCAGTATAATGAGTAATCCTTAAACTTAATTAATAAACCAATGAAGAGAAATAACTACCTGAATAGAATAATATAATCCAGTATTCTAAACAACGAAAGCAGAACTCAAAATTGTACGCGAATCTCACTTTCCACGATTCGATGGAGAAAGCATATTTTGACCTAAAATACATTGAAACCCGTAACCACAAGAATTGGACATTGGTAAACAGTAAGGAGCGGCATTTCTGCGTCATCCCAGGACCAAGACATCAACTTTTATTTCGAACTTGGAGTGAAGACTGGCGAGGATTTATTCATCTGTATTCTGTTGTTGATCAAACACATCGAACGAGGTTAGCTGTGCACTGCCACCACAAGTAACGATGCCAATCGGACGGTAAACTCCACTTATTTTAAATAATAATTAATAAGAAATTAGTAATACAATGTAATACCTTGTAATCCTATTTATGCATTTTCTGACCTTACTAATAGTTGAAAGAACCTTCACACCCTGTGTTTAAAGAAAAACAATAATAATTAAAAAATAATATATAACCCTGAATCCGATAATTAATCGATTAATTCCAGTACGATCGATATTTGTATCCTCGTAAAGGAAGAACTTTGTTGTCAAGAAATAAAAAATCAAAAATAAAGAATCATTTTTGAAATTGACGATATCTTATCATTTGTATAATATTTAGTGCAGTATGAACAAGTTGTAATTTCTGTAGAGAGTGTAACATGGGAATTATTGTGCGCGGACAACTAACCTACAATACTCAGCTGACTGTGAACAACAGCGCTAGCTCGCGGACCGCTGTTGAATTACAGAGAACGAGAAACAGATATAAGGAGTTCCTCTCCTCTCTCAAAATGCGGACTAGGCTTGAATGAGAACATTAGAATTACACACTATATTAACTGGTATTGAACGCTATTATTACAGAAAGCACTAAATTAATACAGAATATTGAGATATTCTTAATATTTGATCAAGATCACCCTTTAGAGAATATTATTTCTTCATAAATAATCGAACATTGCGGTTTTTAAGAGAAACCACTTAACACTTAGTAAATAATTTAAATCACCACAACACATATATTCCTTGAAGAGTGAAACAGTACTACTATAAATTAACGCTCAACTAGTGGGGCATAACAGTACTACTACAAATTGGCACTCACAACAGTGGGGCTTTAGAAGATATTGATACGGGAGAATCCGTACTACTACAAATTGACGCATCCAACGTGAGGCAAATAACACGGGAGCTACACAGAGTAGTACTACGAATTGGCGCTCAACTTGTTAGGGCTTAAGTTAAGTAAAACGTTGTTCCATAACTATTACTTAATATGAGCAGGCAACTATTAGAGACAATAAATGCATAATACCAGAGGTAGATCAAAGAAGAGAGCAGAAGACACGGAGAAGGAAGAAATTGGACAGGAACAAGAAATAGAAGTAGTCAGAGATAGTGAAATGGAACAACAGACAGGCGATAAAGAAGAAACTGAAGTAATTATGGACACGGAAAATGAAATAGTTGAAGAGGATGCCCAAGGGGATTGTAACGTGTCCAAAATTGGGTTATTTTATTTCTTACAGTAGGGGGCATTTGCATTTTTATTTATTTCATTTTGTGTGGGATTGTATAAATTTATTGTGAAAGTTTTATTTCCCGGCGAACATTATTTCCATTACAACAGAACACATGGCAAGTAGAACAGTTTGAGACAAAGGCGAGGCGCAATCTCTATTGTGTAACACGGCAAGGAATTCGCGCCACCCTAATTTTCTCGGAACTCTGTATATGTGTGGCGACGCCCACACTTAACATCTCAGGACGGCGCGCTGTTAGTGACGCCGTGAAAACTCCAACGAAGCTGTAAAAC
Source organism: Magicicada septendecula (assembly GCA_034769895.1). Classification (NCBI taxonomy): domain Eukaryota; kingdom Metazoa; phylum Arthropoda; class Insecta; order Hemiptera; family Cicadidae; genus Magicicada; species Magicicada septendecula. The sequence goes on along the minus strand of CM068375.1, from coordinate 116,027,746 downwards.
ATGGCGCTGGAGTGAACGATTTGGGACCGCAACCAGCCAGCTACAGGAAATGTATTTAAGCCACGCCCGCTGCTAGTGACATCAGTATAGCAGAGGCAAATATCGTCCCCGGTGACCACACAAATAACGACTATGTTCCATGCATAGAATGAATACGATACAGCAAATCAACATTATACGATGACGAAAATCTGTTGGCAGTGAATACGCATTTCCTCCCGCTCAACCAAGCACACTTCCCAGTCCTACTCTGTACGTGTCGGCCGACACCAGAGCTAAGTATGCTCTAATAAATTTCATCAGTTTTTTGATACAAAAGTGAAGTAATCTTTTTAAACAAGTGACAGTGATGGAGGAAGAGTTGCAGAACATTCACATCTAAATTTGCTGATACAGTCTTTGTTTTTCCGGGACGTTTACGACTTACCGCGGTGTGGCCACGAGGTCACTGAAGAACGCGTTGCCGGCGGGGACTTTATATCATGTATTAATTCGAGTAATCAGGGTAAAGGGGTTTTATAATAGAATGTGAGTAGTGAGTGAAAGGCAGGCTGGGCTATCTTGAGTAAGTAATTAGTATTAGTTATATATGTAAAAGTAAAATGTAGGAAACAAAGTTGCACAACATTTGACGACATGTAAATGTATTTGGTAAACAATAATTTCAATAGTTGATCATTAAAACCAATTATTTCTATTCATAACGATGTGTAGAGTTAGTTATTTCGATAACCCATGAAACACATGTTTGTATCTAGCGTTCGCACGAAAGAATCCTGGCCCCAGAGAAACGAAACTTTGAAGGTAGGTGGGAGTTGTATTTATGTATTTTATATATTTTAAAGTGTATTTGAGCGTCACAAGTGGCGCCCGAACAGGGACAGTTTTTATTAATTAAAAAACTACATTAGTAAAAACCGTACCTACAGAAAAGATACAAACATGTTTTTGGGGTTAGCGGAATGAAACAAAAGTGCGTTATTAACGAAAAATTGGTTATATAATACATTATATTGATTATATTATAGTTACACAAGTATCAAGTATAAAATAAGAAATGGCAGATAACAATGAAGTCAGCTTATCTGACAGTCAGACCGAGAGTCAAGTAAATGCTGACTCCGGTATTCAAACAGAATTAACGTCAATAAATGAGTATAACGTAGAAGCATCTGTACTTAGCACACCGGGAGCGATATCAACTCCCGTAACAAGTAAAGCGAAAGAGTTGTCATTGGACGATCTATTTAATTTCATGAGAACCATGTCTAGTGACATGAGAACCATGTCTAGTGATATTAACGTAAAATTTGATATACAGAATGACAAGTTTGATGCAATTGACAAAAAATTTGAGACTCGTTTTAATATTAATGACGAGAAATTTGAGATTTTAAGTAACGAATTCAAAGAACAGAAAATAAAATGCGAACAGCAGAATGTTAAAAATGATATTATTTTTAATGAAATTAAAGAACAGAATATTCAGTTTCAGCAGAATATAAATATAAAATTTGACAATCTGAGTCGTATACTAGATAAGCATATTGATGAACGTTGTGAAAGTATGAAATCACAGTTGTCAGAGTCCATAAATGAGCAATTAGAGTGCCGTGTTTCTGATATTACCAATAATATAACTAATAAAGTAGAGAAACAGATCACGGAACAATATAGCATAATAAATACAATTGTAGAGAAACAAATTAGTGAATGTAACACCAATACTGAATGTAAGGTCGGTTATGCTATGAGTCAGATGGAAAATAATAATAGTAAAATAAGTGAAATAGAAAATAATTGTAAGATTGCATTCAAGACTATACACGATACAATAAGTGACCTTGAATCTGATAGTAACCTTAAGTTAATGAATGTTAAAAATGAATTGAGCATGGCCATCAGCCAACAAGTAAACACGGTTACCGAACGAGTAATTATGACTCGTGACGTAAGCAGTGAAGTTGAGTTAGAGACATTCAGTTGTGACAACAAAAGAGTACATCCTATGCAGTTCATAAATAGAGTGAGAGAGTTCAATAAGTTTAGTACTAATAACTGGGAAGTTCAATTATTAAAAATTTTAAAATGCTTCAAGGGTAGTTCGGAAATATGGGCCGAGGTACACAAAACGGAATGGGGGTGTTTTGAAAGTTTTGAGTCCGCATTCAGAAATAAATACTGGTCCGAAGAAGATCAAGAAGTGTTACGCAGTAGAATTATGGGAACCGGGAATTTTGGGGGGCCCAATAATAATATAACCGGGTATGTGATGAGAATATTTAATGAGGCGAAATACTTAGAACCGCCATTGCCATTTAGATCCTTCGTGAGGCATATAAGCAAGCATTTGCCAAGGGAAGTACAAATAACACTTATGAGCGGGAGGTAGCTAATATTAGCGAACTAGAAAATATTTTAGATGTGTTTCAGAATATCTGGGACCAAGAATTGAGTCGCCGTCAGAACCAGCAGAATATGCATAATGGAGGTAACCAGGGACCGCCGAGGGGGCCTACAAATGGACCGGCATACCCCAGACGAGAACAAAATAATCGAGGCCCAAAATGGAATTGTCCAGCATGTTCACAGGAGAATTATGCTTCACAGAATTTTTGTTTTAGATGCAGGAGAGAGTGACCGGGTCAGCGACAGGGACCACAACCTGCACAGAACCAGCATGCATACCAACGAAGGGGAGAGGGCCAAGGAGGAGCGCCGAGAGGCCACGGTAACGAACAGCGAGGAAATCAGCACGAACGAGGATACAACCCTGCAGTGGCGAGCACATTTGTGGGAAACTAAGAGGGACAATGGAACACCGGACCCGACCGTTGTCGCCGGAAGTTTCTGGGGTCCAAAGGGAGGACAGATATCGAAACAACGTTGTTATTACAGATTTATCTGAGGAATTATTGGAGGAGGAAGATTTCGAAGCAGGGAGACAGGAGAATGGACTGACTGAGGTGAAAATCAACATAGAAGGTAAGGAGATTAAAACTTTAATAGATACAGGTAGCGAAATCTCTGTTATTTCTGAACACGTACTAGATGAGTTAAAAGAAATAAATAATAATATTCCATCTTTGCCAGTAGCGGGGGTGACGATTGTAGGTATTACGGGAGTTAGAAGTAAAAGAGTCACGAAACAAGTACATTTAAACATGATAATTAACGGGGTAGGGTACGATAATACATTTCTAGTCGTACGGGGATTAAATCTTGAGGTTATATTGGGAAATGATTTTCTGATCAAACATAAGGCGGTAATTGATTTTAATAAACGGATGTTAGAATTAAATAGTGAAGGGGAACCAGTAAGTATTAAATTTGAGAGGGTGTTAGATGCAGTAAGAATTTCGGGAGTAAGGGTGATACATAATCGGGTTAATAAACAAGAAATGGAAGTTAGTATGAATGTTTGTAGTGAAAGTAACACAGAATGTGAGGGGAATGTAGATCACTTATGGAATGAGAGAGCACTTAAATTTTGTAGTGAGGGTTGCGTAATAGGGAGTTCTCAACGTGCATCGTTGTGGCGGGTAGTAGAAAATTTTAGAGAAGTGTTTGCCGATATACCAGGGAGGGCAAGAAAATATGAATGCGAGTTAAGGGTAAGGGAACACGCGCCCTATGTGCAAAGAAGTTATCCGGTGCCATATGCGAAGAGAAGAGCGGTTCAGATTGAGTTAGAGAAAATGTTAGAGGGAGATATAATTGAGCGATCCGTATCACCGTATTCTAACCCCTTAGTAGTAGTGATTAAAAAAGATGGTAGAGTTAGGTTATGTTTAGATGCCCGCAAAATCAATCAAATAATCATTCCCGACCGGGAGTCACCTGAAGCGATAGAAGAAATTTTTCAGAAGTTCAGCGGCGTACAATATATGACCTCTTTAGACCTAACCGCCGGGTATTGGCAAGTTCCGTTGGCAGCGAATAGTAGAAAATATACTGCTTTCTTATTCAATGGAAAAAACTATCAATTCAAAAGACTACCGTTTGGATTGAACACCAGTGTAGCTAGCTTTATTAAGTGTCTTGATGAGATTTTGCAACCCCATAACTTAGATTTTTTAACCATATACGTTGATGATATTCTGATAGCTTCGAGAACATTTGAAGAGCATGTAGAACACTTAGAATATGTATTGGAGAAGTTATACCAGGGAGGTCTGACGGTGAATTGGGACAAATCAAAATTTTTGCAAACTGAGATACATTTTTTGGGTTTCATCATAACACCTACAGGGATACGTGCCAATCCGGATAAAGTAGAATCCATCCTGACATTCCCGGAGCCCAAAAATATAAAGCAATTGCAAAGTTTTCTTGGTCTCTGTAATTTTTACAGGAAGTACCAGCGGAACTACGCCCAGACGACGGCCCGACTCAGCGCAGTGCTGCAAAAGAATAAACAATGGAGGTGGGGAGATAACGAAAGAGCAGCGTTCAACGAAATCAAAAATAAGTTCGCTGATATGATATTGATGAACCATCCGAATTTTAACGATAAATTTTACTTACAGACAGATGCCAGCAATATAGCACTTGGAGCGGAACTGTACCAAGAGGACGAGGCGAAAGAACACAAAACCATTGCCTTCGCCAGCCGGACGTGCTAGCCGCTGAGCGTAACTATACTACCACCAAGAAGGAGCTCCTTAGTATAGTGTTCGCCATGAAGAAGTTCCGTACATACCTGCTGGGTAACCAAACCATCATCAGGACGGACCATAAAGCGCTGTCGTTCCTGAATACTTGTAAACTCACACACAGCCGGATAACCAGGTGGGTGTTAGCTCTTCAAGAGTATAATTTTTCTTGGGAATACATTAAGGGTGTAGAGAACAGGGTGCCAGACACACTATCACGAGTAGACACAGACAGAAATAGAACGGGTAGAGATATTAAAGAAATAGAGATTTATAGACTATCCCGGGAAGATAAACTTTTTGGGGAAGAATTAAAGGATATCAATGTAATGCAAAGAGCTGATAGTAAATAAAATAAAATAATTACTAGTGTAGAATCAGATGTAGATGAGTTTGGTTATAAACAATATTTTCAAGTGTTTAAAGGGAGTTTGTTTAAAAAAGTAGAGGGGAGAGAGAGGGATTGGAGGTTAGTTATACCTGAGGGGTTGATAGAGAAAATAGTGTGGGACTGTCACCTTAGATACGGGCATTTCGGGGCACGGAAGTGTGTGAATGTGTTGAAGGAATCTTGTCTATTTAAAAATATGGAGAAACGCGTCCGAAAAATACTTAAGAGTTTGCGAGATATGTCAGAAATCTAAAGTTGTGAATTATAGGTTGGAAGGAGAACTAAATTACATTAAAGTAGGAAAACCATTTGATTTAGTAGCTGTAGATTTGTACGGCCCACTGCCAAAGGGTAGGGGCGGAGTGATGCATATTTTTGTTGTACTTGACACATTTTCCGAATATGTAAGGTTATATAGCGTGAAGCGAGCCACAAGTAAGGTGCTGAGTGAGAAGATCACACGCGACTACATGATCAACGTGGGAAAGCCGAAGGTGATATTATCTGACCACGGACCGCAGTTCATCAGCGGGAGATGGCGCCAGACTCTCGGATGGGAAGGTATCATCCCAAAGCACACCGCAGTATATCACCCGCAGTCCAATCAGGCGGAGCGCGTCATGAGGGAGTTGGGCAGAATTTTTCGAACATACTGCCACGCCAAACACAGCGAGTGGCCACTCTATGTCCAGAAGATTGAAAATTGGCTTAACTGCACCACCCACGAGTCGACAGGGTTCACACCTTATGAGTTAGTAAGAGGTAAGCGTCCACAGAATTTTGGAACAATTAATTGAGTATCCACCAGAAACCAACACTGTTGGTCACGATGTTAAACTTAGGCTAGCGAATGAAAGCTTGTTGACGAAGGGGGAGAAGAGAAAACAGAGACATGACATGAAAGGTAAGTGGACGCAGTACGAGGTTGGACAGCTGGTATTGGTACGACGACATGATTTATCGAGCGCTCAAGATAAGGAGATCAAGAAATTCTTCTTATTGTACGAGGGGCCGTACGAGATAATAGAGGTAAAAATGAAGAATTCATACGTGTTACAGAATAGAGAAACGAGGGAGATAGTTGGAACGCACAACGCTACAAATTTGAAATTATTTTGGTCAGCATAAGGATTTGTATCAATGATTAAATGTATGAATGTAATTTAATTGTTTTTTCTATATGTTTCTAGAAGGGATCCTCCCCCATTTTCGGGCGGTCACGATCTTACCAGTCCTGGCCGTGGAATTCGGAAATCGGAGGCGGGCCATGGTTGGCGGATCTTCCTTCGGGCGGTGAAAACAACGATGGTCCGGCTCCACCAAAATTGGTATAAACTAGAAATTTAACTACACATTTGAACGGGGAGGGGGACCCCAACAGGTACGTGACACGAATTAAATTTTTTAATACACTCCAGGTGCAGCGGTCTCGGTGTACCTGTCACGTGCCTGCACTGCCTTAGAGTGTTGTACATAATGGAGGCTGCACCTAAATAAAAGGCAGTGTGTACAAACTTAAATATTTTTAGTGTCAATGGCAAAATTAAAGTCGAGCCATTGACAATAGTTTTGCTTAAGCCAGAAACGAAGAGTTTTGCGGAGAAAGATGGGGAATTTTGGCTCAGACGACGGGGTAGTAGAGATGAGAAGATTTGGTAGTACAATTTGCATAGAAGGGGAACTAACTGCACAAAGTAGATCTGAGTGGAAATTTCTGTATCTTTCATCGCAAACACCCCCATTTCAGGCGGTCACGATCTTACTAGTTATGGTTAAGGATAGATAGAGTCAGCCTTCAATGTAAATAGGAGTTTTGAAAAAAAAAAAAAAAAAAAAATACCAAAGTAATTTTGGATGTGCATAATTTTAAATTTAAATAAATTTTAGAATTAAGTGACCAAATATAATTGTCAAGTTTTAGTATCAGTGAGCATGGGAACGTTTTGAAAAGATGTGTAATAAAATAAAAAACTTGTTATCAATACAAGAAGTGGGGATGATTTTGGGGGGTAGATTGGTGCTCAATGAAGTGATAGAACAGTGGAGTGTGGAACTGCAAAGGTTGAAAGTTTTAGTTTATCAATGTTAAGTAATTAGTTATTAAGTTGCTATTGCGGGGGTGGCCTGTGCCCTCGTAGATAGCGAAATGGGTTGGGGGTAACAGAGAGTGTTACCTCCATCGGAGGCCAAAATGGCGAAAATGTGCGACACACCTTTTTCGTGTAAATTAAATTTGCACACTGATAGACGACCGTGTCGCACATAATAATGATGAGTGTAACAGGCACTGAAATGAAGTTAGATTTCCCCGACTTTTCGGGCGATTACTGCCTTACCAGCACTAATCGTGGATTTGGCTAGCGGCCAGCTATGGTCATACCAAGTCCCTTGACCATAGCTGACTTGAAATTGGTATATAGTAGAAATTCAATGGGGGGTGACAATTAGGGGAAATCCCGGCACTATGGAACAGCGGCTACCACTCTGCCAGCTTGGGGGCAGCAAAGCCAGGTGGTAGACCCGTTTAAGGGCGTGTAATTATAGACCAGAACATGTTGATGTTCATAACCTTTTTAAATGTAATAGCGGAAGCAAAGACACGGAGAGGTCTACCTACTCCAAAATATGCCGTCTTTGTGAAAGCGAGGGGGCGCCACAGCCTTACATAACTTGAAATAGTGTGTGTGGACAGGAGGTGGCTCAGATGAGTCACGAATTTAAATTTTACCACATAAAAATTTTTTTTTGCTAATTCAAATTTTGATCCAATCAAAAACGCTTGTGCTCTGTTAAATAATTAGATGCTCAGACACTCAATATAAGGTGTTCATGCTATAATTTTAAATGTATTATTTCATTATCGTAGGTTAAATATAAGCATTGATAATAATATGTGTCTTCAATATGTGTGTATTTTAAACTAAGCAGATAATTAAACTGACTGGCGGGCAGTTAACGTAATAGAAGTGAGTACTGATAAATATATATTTTTCATGTAATTTGATCAATTTTGAGATGTGTTTTCATTGTGTTAGGGATATCAGCTGATCAGCAATAACATGTCACTGGTAAAATGGTCTATAAATGTTCCAAGTAAATAAGGTTCAATGTAATGTTGTAATGTATTACAGATGTTTTAAAGTAATGGAAAAAAAATAAATAATTTGATAAAGTGAGAAGTAAAGTAATAATTTATGCAAGGTAACAAGAGATAGTTTTTGGGTGATGAATATTTTATGGGACATATAGATCTGTCCAAGTTGAAGTTAGAGTTGAAGTAGTAAAGATCGAAATATTGTTTTGAAGTAATGTAATGTTGTTTTGAGTTAATGTAATGTTATAGAGTTTTGAGAAGTATTGATGTTGACACCGTAGTAATGGAGAATAATTGTAGAGTTTTGAGTGATATATTGATGTTTATAATTAATGATGTTATTTTGTTGTAGTTGTAGGAAGGTAATGAGATTGAGATTTTGGGGATGGCAATTTTGTAGTAGGGGGTAGTGTAATGTGGGAGTCCGCAACATAATGATAAGTTGGGATGGGATAGGGATCGATTTTAGTCAGGAGGGGCCGCCTTAGGTAGAATCCAGGGGCCAAATAAGGGAATTGAGTTTTTTTTTGGGGGGAACACGTATCCTATGTACAAAGGGTTAGAGAGTATTTTTTATATATATAGAGAGAAGGTGGCGAATTGAGTCTAATGATAAGTTGGGGTTAGAGTGTTTTGGGAGATGTTTTTAATAGAGAGGGGTGTCATGGGAGTTGAAGTTGTTAGTGATTAGAGTCATAGGGGAGAAAGATTATATATATATAAAGATCGAGTAGTAAATTAAAGGAGAATAAATAATTTAAATCAACCACAGTAATGGAGAATAAGATTATTAAGTAAAGAGAGAGATTTATAATAAAGATATAAAATTTTTATTTTGAAACCAGTGACCAAACTTTGATAAAAATTGGAAATGTAAAATTAAGAGTTGTTTATTTTGAATAATTTAAATATCAATTTGATTATTTATATTAATATTTTGTTTATTTTAAATGTTTTATTTTATTGTTTTGTGTTTCAAATTAGATTGTTATAGACGTCAAATGTATTTTCAGAAAAGTATACATAACGTATGTAGGTCAGGGGTCTTGGACTTGACCTAGTTTCGATCAGCTGATGAGGTCATATGCATACTAAGCTTGTTTCATATGGAAGTCAATTCAACTTGTGTTTTTTTTTTTAATCAATTTAATCAAGTTTTAATTAATGTCTAAATGTATAGGAAACATTTTAATAAATTTAAATTTTTTTTGAATTTAAAAATTTTTTTGGAAGATTATTTTTTGAAAAAAAAAAAAAAAAAAAAAATCTTGATTTTTCGCCTGCCAGTTGTAAGAAGACCCTATATGTGGCTGTAATCAAATCAAGTCCCACTGTTTGGGCTAGCCACTTGGTCACCAGACCGCTGTATGCCGGTCGTTACAAAAGAATAAAATGTATACGGAAAATTCACTAATTATAGAATTTTCAAATAATAAAATAATTTTGTTTATGTTTATAGAGGTATGTATAAGAGATAAATCTGTTTTTTAAAAGGTTCTGGTAAAATTTTAATAACAGGTAGGTATTTATTGACCGTCGAGCACTTCTTGAAGATTTGCACCAAGTCTGGAGTTAAATAGATTAACTCCGGGTAATAATCGATTGGTGACTTTTCTGACTGGTCCTATATCTTGTTCAAAATAGAATATATTCTTCTCACTTAAGTCCTTCAGCCTTATAAATACCCTTAAATTACCCTGTGAAATAAGTGCAGATACAAAATAATGGAAATATAAAGATTTATTGACAATTTTAAATAAATAATCGATATTTTATCGATGGAGAGCAATTATCGACTCTGTCTCGGGAATTATCGATTGTGTCATACAGAACAAACTTTATGATATTTAATATATTATAAGACAGGTTCTTTGAGCGATTAGAATTAATAGTCAGAGAAGGGTGACGAGAAAGTATAACATTAACAATTAACACAAATACAAACAATAATTATTATTCAATAAAATTTAAATAATTCTAATATGTAATGTGTATGATCGTTGTCGTACCATACGCAGACGATGACGTCACTGCCGGATAAAGAAGGCCGGCTCTGTAGAATTAAAAGATGGCCGCTACTAGTTCTGGCGTAGTTAATGTGAACTCGGCATGTCCCAAAATCACGACAAAATTACCTTCGTCAAGGTCTAAAATATCCCCGCACTGGTGTAATATGTCTGTTAATCTATTTGGTGTATTCTGGTGAAGTGTTCTGTGTAAACTTGCGTTAGTTAGTTTATTTTCTATGTGTTCAACTTCTACGGTTAAGTTCTCAAATTATTGGTTAGGATTTGCAGAATAAATCAGTTGAAATATAGTGTTTTACTTGTTTCTATCACTCGTATTATGTAGTTAAGTATTTGTTTTCACTATTGTCGTGAATGTATGAACTGCTTTAGCTTTAAAAAGTGTCTAAACCGCTTAACTCTCGTTCACTGATTTCAATGGCTAAACGCTAGTACCATCTTTCTCGATTTTTTAAAGAAACGTTCTTTTACACAACTGTCCAGCTTGATATTCAACAAAAGACTAATTAACTTGGTCATAAATCTTGCCCAGTTAATCCTTGAAAAAGTATTGTTAACATTTTTCGACTTCCCATACATATGATAAAATATTACATTATGTATGGAATTTATCTATTTTATTACTCACTTTTATGAATTATTAACCTTATTATTGGTTTAATTATCTCATTCCCTTTAAATTGATGTATTATAGTCTATATCTGTAGGTATTTTGTGGAAATTAACAAATTTCTTTACTTTATGGAAATATAGGCTCAAAATTGGATTTCCGTCTTTATACAAAATCCCCTCCATTTAAATATTATTAATACTATTATAATAAATTTTAATTAGTCATATTCCTCTTCCTTTCCTTAAATACATATAAATTACACCTTTGAACTGGTTTTTTGTGTTAATCTGTAAATTTGACATTGCTCTTTAAAATTAATTAATTTATATATTTTGACAATTTACAAAATGTTAAGGTATATTTCCTTATTATCATTTTAATTCATAGGATCATTCCTAGTAGTGGTTAATTGTGTTATCTTATATAAATCTTGGTAGTTTACAGGATTTATAAGTGAGTTATACTATTTTATATTGGTTCTCTGATTTCACCAAATGGCCTAGATTTTAGAATTTTATATTTCTTTCTTTCTCAAATAATTTAAACTTAATTCCTCCTCTGACTTTACATAATTACAATTATATGGAAATAACATGATTTATAACTTATTGTGTTGTGTAGTAGTTAATTAACACTACATATTTAAAATAAATAATTATGAACATGGTTTAGCAATCTGCACAATTGAACATATTGCAGATATGGTTTGAACATATATCTTTTAACTATTTTTGAGCTAACATAGCATACCTATTAGAACATTATTACTGGTATGTAGGTTATTATTTATCAAACATAATTCTTTTTAAAACACATAACATAAATCTTATTTGCTAATAAACCTTACAAATACATTTATTTAACACATTGATTTTAGGACTGTGAAATAACAGTGTATTTAAACATGTTACACTTATTCATACTATATTAGTACCAGTCCTTTCTGGTTTAAACCATTATTATTGTGATCCCCTACATAAGTAAACATTAACTCCCATACTCTATTTATTATCATTTTTTACCAATGTCTTGTAAATAAAGATTTACATTAAAATAATAAAATACTGGAAACCTTCCATTTTATTATTTTATTATGCTGTTTATTATTAGATTTTAAAGTTGTGATATAGCATACTACTAAGTTATAGTATCACCAACTTTAAGTTTATTGCATTTTTTTAAAAAACAACACTTACTCAAATTCACTTTCACTGTTGGTTCTGATATTTTGAGTCTTATTATCTCAGACCAGACCTTTAGTAATCATGGACCGTTAAGACTAGTTTATTTTCTTTATTACACAATAGCTTCAGCCGGTGCACTTCTTATAACGCTATACAGCACTTTAGTTTTCTCAATAATTACATTTTATAAGATTTTGGGTATGTTATACTTTCTTTTGCATAGTTTTTGCGGGTTTGGGATTGATAGTAGTTTATATAATAATAGGTTTTACTACGGTGTTTCTTTCATACTATTTCTTCCTCTCCTCCTGTCTTCCTTCTTGTCCTTCTTCGTATCTTCCTTCTGGTATTCATTCTTGTCCCTCTTCTAGTCTTCATTCTTGTCCCTCATCTAGTCTTCACTCTTCTGTTCTTCCTTCCTCATTCTTGGGTAAACCAAGGTACTTGGTGTTATCACGACTGAGGTTTAGTTTGGAGTATTTAATTTATTCACTGAACTGACTTTATTCTTCTATACAGGTTTCAGGGTATTGTTTTCTTCCTGTTCACAAACTTTATTCTTCCCTCTTCTTGTTTTTGGGGTATTTTGGTATTCACCACTCTTTAATTGAGTCTCTTTTTTCTTTGATATGGTCTTATATAACTGGTTTACTGCTCTGAGCTTCCTGGGTAACTTACTGATATTATACTATGAGTTGATGAGTTGCTTCGATACTTTCTTTGGTTTTTTAAAACAGTGGTTTTTATATATAATGTAGTGAGGATTTTTATTTTATTGTGGTTCATTCCTCTGATTTATTTAAATGTCATTCAATATTATTATAACATTTGTTGGTGTAATTAAACTTTATGATTTCATATGACTTAAAATGTAGTGGATTTTCTGTCACGCTACAGAATGCCCTTCTCCAGAAGTAATTTTTTCAGATTATACTTGCTTTGTCTGAAACAATTGCTTATGATAATTATTCTAAGTTTGTTATTATTTTGGACTTCCTTCCATTTTAAAATTTTCTTATTTATATTTGAGTTTATATCATTCTCACTTGATCTTCCTTGATAGTAATAGTCTTCTGAGTTTCATATTTATTATTTCATTTTTATATTTCTTCTTAGTATTTTCTCCTTGGGATATTTTCTCCCTATCATTCCCTACTTTGTGAGCTGGTTCAGTTCAGAGAGGCACTGTACGCTACTTTCCTCTGCTGTCCAATACTTCACACATATTTGAGTACAGAGGCAAATCATCTCTGCTCAAAAAACATATTAATCCTGCTGGAATTATCATCAGACAGATTTAAAAAAATTATTCAGAATAGTACACATTTGTTACTATTTAAAAAATATCTTTGGGATACTTCACTTATTACTTATTATACTTCTCAGAGATTTTAATATTTCTATCTCAGTTGTTCATCTGACTTATTATCTGGATGTTTCTTTCATTTGATATTATGGTAGGAAGCTCTTCTATTATTACATTTTTCAACTTTTATTATCATATAAATCTTTGGTTATAAATTCTTTATTACCTTCTGGTTTTTTCATTATAATCTGCATTATTTATAGTAGCATATCTTTATGACATTTTTAGACTGTTTCATCGTTCTTAAAATTTCCACTTGTTCTATTTTCTAGAATTTTTTATAACTGTCATTATCATAATTGTCATTTAATTCATAAATCATTTTATATTAATTCGTTTAATTACATAAATTTTTGACATTATTTTCACATTATTCCGGTCATTGCTATTATACTTGCAAATGATGTTTTTTTTTTTTATTAATTTCATTATGAGGTCATATTTTCTCCTCATACCACTTAAAGTTTCATTCTCTCATAATTCCAAAGAAGTTTTTGTACTTTATTGTATTCAATCACTCAAATCGTATTAAAGAAATTTTCTTTTTTATTTCCTTCAACACCATTTTACGGAAAGGTTTTTACTCTTCATATTGAACTTAGACATGATTATACTGTCTAGAATTATTTGTTTTAATTCTAAATCTGTTTCCTCTTATTCATCCCATTATGATCCTTTGTTACCATGGTAATTATCTTCTATGCTTACCATAAATATGGTAGGAAATCTCATCAGTTTATTTCACCATATTGTTTTATTTATAATTGGTTGGTAAGTTGTACTTATACTTGGTTTGGGAAACTTGATTTATTCATAATTCAAAATTCACTCTTCTTATATTATTCTGTGAAGTTTTCTCAAATAATTTGTATGTAAGGTGGGCTTACATGTGTTTTGGCTGGTTTTATTTCTCTAAACTCTCTTGGTATTATTGTCAAAATGTTTCTCTTCAAATAAATATTTAGTAATCTGTCCTTACTTGTTTTTGACCTTAGATGGTTTTATTTCTAAATTCTCTCCTTCTTTATTATTATATTATAGCCATAAAGTTTTTCTTCAAATATTTGTTATGTAAAGTGGGCTTACATTTGTTTTTAGAATTTGGTTGGTTTACATTCAAAATTCTGTTTTATATATCTTCTTCCAAAATGTTCCTTCTCAAACAAATTGTATGTAATTGGCTTACATTGTTTTTAGAATTTAGGGGTTTTTAAATTCTAATTCTTCTTCTATTATTGCCATAAAATTTTCTAATAATTGTAGATAATATGTGCTTATATTTCTTTTTAGAATTTGGCTGTTTATTTCAAAATTCTTCTTGTTATTCTTCCTTCAAAATATGTTTCTCTTCAAATAAATTGTATGTAATTGGCTTACATTATGTTTAGAATTTAGGGGTTTTAAATTCTAATTCTTCTTCTATCATTGCCATAAAATTTTCTAATAATTGTAGATAATATGTGCTTATATTTCTTTTTTGAATTTGGATTTATTTCAAAATTCTTCTTGTTATTCTTCCTTCAAAATATGTTTCTCTTCAAATAAATTGTATGTAATTGGCTTACATTATGTTTAGAAATTTGAGGTTTTTAACATTCGAAATTCTTCTTCTATCATTGCCATAAAATTTTCCTTCAAATATATTTTTTATTTTATGTAAGATGGGCTTACCTTTGTTTTTAGTATTTAGTTATTTATTTTAACTTCTTCTTATGCATATCTTCTTTTCAAATAATTTCCTTCAAATAATCTTTATGTAAGATTGGCTTACATGTATTTTAGAATTTTGGGGTTTTAATTCTAATTCTTCTGTATTCTTGCCATAAAATTTTCTAATAATTGTAGATAATATGTGCTTATATTTCTTTTTAGAATTTGGATGTTTATTTCAAAATTCTTCTTATATTCTTCTTCTTTTCAAATAATTTCTTTCAAATAATCTTTATGTAAGATTGGCTTACATGTATTTTAGAATTTTGGGGATTTAATTTCTATATTATATATCTTCTATCCATAAAATTTTCTGATAATTGTAGATAATATGTGCTTATATTTCTTTTTAGAATTTGGAGGTTTTTAATCATAAAATTTCTTCATGGATGCCTGGTTAAAGACACCCTTGACTTTACTTGAACTTATTTCTTTGATTTCGTAGGTGTTGTTATTTTCTTTTGAGACGATATAGGGACCAGTATACAGGAGCAATAACTTTTTTGTTATCCCCTCTAAGGAACTGGGTAATTCCCTATTCTTCAACAACACCTTCTCTCCAACGGTATAATGAATAACCTTACCCATGCATTTATTGTATTTGTTCCGCCGTTTCTCCTGATCTTCGGCTACCTTATTACAAAATTGAATTTTATCAAATCTATATTTATGTTCTCTGGGGAACTCCAAGATATCTGCAATCTCTCTAGGGGGTTGTCCAGGATGGTAGGCCAGGTTGAGGAATTCTTCAGTGGCCTCCAAGTATTCTTGCCACCTTCTCTGCTGATCATGGCAATATGTTCTTAATAGGCGCCCCACCTCTCGCAAGACTCTTTCGGCCGGGTTACTGCTTGGGTGGTATACGGATGTCTTGTATGTGTGAACCCCCATGGACAGCAGTGTATCCCGCCATCTCCTCCCCTTGAATTGCGTTCCGTGGTCGGTTATGATCGATACCGGTTTTCCGACGGTTGGGAAGTACTGGTCGATCAGGATATTAAGAACTTTCTTCGTAGTCGCCCGATTTGCTGGGTATAGCTTAACGAACTTAGTGTAATGGTCCATAATGATGACGATATATCTGTATCGGTGGCGGCCTCCACTGCGGGGAAATGGCCCGCAGATATCCAGGAATACCTTCTCAAGTTTAGACTGCGATGTTATTGGAATCATCTGCCCTTCTCTTTTCTCGTTATTAGTTTTTACGAGTTGGCAAATGCGACAGTTTCTAATATACCTCCGTACCTTCCGATTGATGTCCTTTATATAGCAGTTTTCTTCCAGGGCCTTTACCACCTTTAAAGCGCCCATATGCCCATATCGAACATGATAACTGATCACTATCTCTTTCTCGATATGGGTTGGAATTATTACCTTCCACTCCACCTTAAATAATGATGGTTTGGAAAACAGGATTCCCTTATGTATAGTGTAATATCGGGAGATGGTCTCATCTCCTGCTTCCAATTTTGAGATAATAGTAATTAATTTCGGGTCAGCTTGTTGGTGTGTGCTTAGTTGTTCTAGAACTGATCGTAGACCGGCGCTGCTGCTGAGAATATGGTACACCTTCAGAATACTCTCCTTCTCCCCCTCGAACGTTTGCTTGTCAATGTCAACTCTAGACAATACGTCCGCGACGACATTCTTCCTTCCGGGGATATACTCCCACTTAAGGTCGTATTCTTGCAGCAATAGTATCCACCGCGTTAACCTTCCATGGCTCAGCTTACATCTCTTAAGGAACGAGATAGATTTATGGTCTGTCCGGACGGTGACGGGATAACCAAGAATATATGTACGGAACTTTCCGCACGCGAACACGACACTCAATAACTCCTTTTCTGTCACATGATAGTTTTTCTCACTCTGGTTCAGAGCTCTGCTGGCAAAACAGATTACAAGATGCTCGCCCTCCTCATCCTCTTGATATAAAGTAGTGCCAAGGCTGATGTCACTGGCATCGCAATTAAGAAAGAAAGGCTTGTTAAAATCTGGATGACGGAGTATAACGTGTTTAAGGAATTTTTGTTTTATGAGATTCAATATGTTTTGTTGTTCATTACCCCAGATCCATTTATTTTTAGATGACAGTTGCGGCTGGAATCTGGCAGTCAGTTCGGAATACTTTTCCTGGAACTTGCGGTAGTAGTTACAGAGTCCCAGGAACGACTGTAACTGCCTTCGATTCTTTGGTGTAGGAAAGTTCTGAATTGCTTCGACTTTTTCAGCCGACGGTGAGATTCCCTTATCATTTAATATGAAGCCCAAGAATTGTATCTCTTTAGCAATAAAATGAGACTTTGCTAACTTCAGAGTAATATTGTTTGCTGCTAGCTTCTGTAAGACGTGTTCCACACGGTAGCAGTGTTCTTCCCAAGTTTCTGAGGACACTAGCAAGTCGTCGACATATACGGTGGTGAATTTTAGTGCTTCTTGGCCAAGTATCTGATCCATGCAGTGCACAAAGACTGCGACTGAGTTTACCAGTCCGAAGGGCAACCTCTTAAACTGGTAGTTCCGCCCTTCGAATATAAAGGCCAGATACTGGCGACTCTGTGGATGTAATTCCACCTGCCAGTATCCGCACACCGTATCCCAGGTAGTGAAGTATTTGGTACCGTGGAACCGTTTTAAGATCTCCTCAATCTCACCGGGCGAAGTCCTGTCATTTATGATCATCTTATTTATTTCGCGCGCATCTAAACATAAACGGACTTGTCCGTTTTTCTTAGGAATAGCCACGATAGGACTTGTGTAAGGGGAATGGCTACTCTCTATAATGTCACGGTTAATCATTTGCTCTATTTCAGCTCTTACTGCTTGCTTTCGTGATTGCGCAATGGGGTAAGACTTCCGGTTAAAGTCTACAGTGTCTCGGAATTGTAGAGTACACTGGAAATTCTTCACTTTACCGGGCTCATCAGAAAAGACTGATTTATATTTATTGTAGATGTCTATTAATTTGTTCGCTTGGTTTGTTGTTAAACCTTCGCCAGTTATACCGCTCCGGAAATCCCTGATCTGGATTTTTTGCGACCATAAATCTTTATTGGAGGTGTCGTCTATTTTCTGTTCAATTATGGATGTTGGTTGGATGTAATTAATTTTTCGGATTTGCTGATGGATACTATCGGGAACGACTTGGTCACTATTCACCAAGTTCGCCGTCCAAGTATGTCCGCTAGAAAACAAGAAAACAACGATAAGGTTTCAGTTCTTAGATCTATGATGGCGGAATTCCTCCTAAGCACATCACACCCGACCAGTATATTAAATGGCAGACCGCTCGCCACCAAGAATTCCATGTCAATCGCTATACCACAGCTCATCACACTGGCGGAGACTTGTCTACGTTGTAACATCACAAGATGTCACCTAACCTAAGTGTATGTTATTAGATTTCATAAAACAGAATAACCATGTAAATGGGTATAGAATAGTCAAAAGAAACAAGAAAGAAGAAACCAAGAGAGAAGAATAAAGCAGAAGTGCCATGGGAAACAGTAACCCAATAGCTGTTTGACACTACAACTAGACTGAGACTAAAACGAACTAATGGACAGAATAGATTTAAATTCAACTGTCAATTCAGTAAATGGTTAATGTAAACCGAATGTCATTTATAAACAAAAAACAAACGAATTAGCAGTTAAATACTGTGAAAGCAAAATCAGCATTTTTCTGATAATAAATGTGACTATGAACAGTAGATAATGAATGCCAAAACCAATGTTAACAATGGCTATATTGTAGGAACTAAGATGTATTTCTGCATCAAATATACATGTCAGAAAAGAGAGCTAACTATATAAGAGAATCTTATACCAATAAGATGTCTCCATAATTTACCGAATTGAGAACCAATAGGCATTATAAAGGCCAAATTTCAGTGTAGGCGATATTCTACACTTAACAAACTTAGACCAAACATTAGTCAATAAAATGACTATCAATAATTATCACCAGTGCAAAATAAAATGCACCAGAACAATGGTTATGCATTAACATAACGAAAAATGATATTAAAACGATAGGTTTAGCCACGATTTTATTTGTAAATAGTAGCTTAAAACTAACTAACGGTAAACAAAATGTCATTAGTCAGTAGGATCATTTATTACTATGTATAGAATTAAGGTGTAAAAGTAAAGTTCAGTGAAAAAAACGTCAGTACAGTATTAATGGAGTCCGCACATAAACATTTGATTAATAAAATGTTATGTGGATACGAGAAAGGTTAACAAAAAGTGTAAAATCGGCGACTCATGAAGAGCAGACGACAGTAAGAATAGTGTACCCGAACATTGCTTTTCTAACAATGTCGGTTAAAGTGAAGGTAATCCGAGATCGAGTGATATCAATTTAAAGGAAACAAAACAATCTTTAATTTGATAATAATATCAACTCAATCGTGACGGTATTAAGCGTATGACAACTGTTAGCATCATTTTATAAATGTATATCAGGAATCTGAGTACAAATAATAATAACAATGACAACAGAAGCGACCTGTCAATCATCTCAACACTTGACAGTTAGAAAAACCGTTTCCAACCGCCAAAAAGTGATACGTCATCTTCGTCTCACCTGTCTGGACCAATAGGAAAATTAGTTATAAAATGATAATTTTTCCTAAGCCCGATCCAAAAGGTGGGTATAAAAAGACAGACCGGCGAATTTTGAGGAGACCTTTACTAACTAACGAGCTGAACAGACGTACGCTCGTCTCCGCCACGTTTTTCTTATAACACATAGCGTCAGCTACATTACACTCCAGAACCAATAGTTAACAACGAGAAACTTTACTTCAAGTGCATCATCAATCAACTACAGTGTTCAAGTGCAGTTTATTTTATTTTTGTGCGGGAATGACGAACAGAAAATAATTTATTGTCAGTATTCACGATCCATTTTTATCAGAAGGGGATCGAATTTCTGTTCTTGTGCGAATTAGTGCTGAAAGAAAGTAATCTCTATAATCCGATTACTTAAGTGATAAAAGGTTTTAATTAAAATAATTAAAACTACGAAGGTAAAAGTGCAATTATTATTATTCTTGATCTGAGCGCAATAACTTGTATTTTGCTACCATAACCTGTACTGACGCAAAACACAAAAACAGTATTTAAGATTACACCACGTTTCGATTTATTATTCAAATTTGTTATTAGTAAGTAAGCTATATGTTAGTTGTAAGGGCTCTCAATTGAATAATATTGTCATTAAAAAAGCAAGCGTTGATGAAACGCACGATCTTACAATAGATCGTTTTTTTATTTTAATTACTTGGTAAAAGTAACTTCAAATTTTTTGATCAATTGTATCATTGGATACTGTGTAGGCATAATTGTTTTCTTTCGTGTCTCAAAGAATTCACAACTGAGATAATAATAATGATAATAATAACAATAATACTAATATTAATAATTGTAATAATTTTATATTACAATAAATAGTATCTGGACTTAACCAGATTTATAACTCATGTTCTGAGCAAGCCGTATGAGGCATATAATAATTAACTTTTCATTGTACAACTTTGTATGTTACATTATGTGTATTTTTTGAATTCACTATAAGGGTGCAAATAAACCCATTATTAACAGCATCACCTGATTTGATTTATTTTATTTTTTCTGAATAATTAAATAGTTTCTTTTAATAAACTTAAACAACCTTCTGTTGTGTTTGACATATTGGAATAGCATTGCCAAAAAGTGGTACTCAACTATTTTAAATTTTCAATTCATCTATTAATTTTTATGAACGGGTTTTACACGGGATTTTCCCTGAATAAATCCGTGTGGCGCCCATTAATTTAATAAACAAGGTGACATAACCTTGCAACCAAAGGGAGTTGATGAATGTAAGCTGAGTTGACAGTTTAGTGAACTTCAAGTAAACGCAATCAGGTACGTAAAAGTATATGTTTGTTTATAATATTGTCCAGACTTTACGGGACTTGACTTACTCAGACTACCTGTAATCAGAAGAAGTTTCCACTACCAGTTTCAACCAGACGAGATCTACTATCAAACAATCAACTGCCATACTCCATGTTTTAATTTAAAATAATCTAACATTTAAATATAATCAACTTTATTATTTTTTGTTTAATACAAGGGAATTCTTTAAAAAACAAGAGTATTTAAACCATTGTAAACACTGTGAGTAACTTGAATGTGGTAGGGTAAAATACTTTACTACATTGGTCACCTTCAAGTAGAAACAACCATTATCAACATTGAGTTATTTCCAAGGAACACTTCACCCATAG
This sequence comes from Magicicada septendecula, assembly GCA_034769895.1. Taxonomy (NCBI): domain Eukaryota; kingdom Metazoa; phylum Arthropoda; class Insecta; order Hemiptera; family Cicadidae; genus Magicicada; species Magicicada septendecula. Next base: position 116,006,426 of record CM068375.1, on the reverse strand, counting down.
ATGAATTTTGTTTTAATGAGACTTTTAATACTTTAACCACAAATTTAAATTTAAACAACAACCACTCTTTTATTTTTGTTTCAAGTTAATTTAAACGTAACGTAAATTCGATTATAAATTTGACATTAACATTTAAATAAAAAAAAAACAACCCCTAACAAAGAGTTCGGTCATTATAAATTGGCGCCCAACGTGGGGCTTAAAAAATATTAAATAAATATATTTTTTATATTTTATATTAGCCCGGTAGACACGAAAAAATTAACATGCCACGCACACGTCGATACAACACAAAATATAGAGCGAAAAGAGAGAGAGAAATGGACTATTATAACCAGGAAACAGACTGGGACCAAATATACAGAATATTGAAAATCGATGGCGAAGAATTAAATCGCAAAATGGAAGAGGAGAAAAGATGGATAAAAGAGGAGTCAGACCAATTAAGAAGGAAGAGGGAAGAAGGATTTGCAAGACTCCACGAATGGGAAATCCCGCAACCAAGGAGGGACCGGAATACAAGATGGTATAATAACCAACCAACATGGCGAAACGAAGAGTAGAGGAATTACCATTACCAGAGATGGGAAGATGAGCGTAGTAGAAGAGAAGCAGCCGAAAGAGAACTAAGAGCCAATAAGATAAGACAAAATGAAGAGTTGTTCTATAGTCGAGCTGCACAGCAGGAGGAAGAGGAGATAAGACGCCAGAATGAGAGACGAGAAGAAGAGCGTAAACGGAGGGAAGCATTCGAAGAAGAATTGAGGAATGCCAAGAAATTAAGAAACGAACAGAGACAGATAGGTGAAGACTTAATGAAGAATGGGAAAAATACCAACGACAAAATCGAAGAAGACCATAACCAGAAGGAATCCCAGGAACCACCACAAGAAAATATGACTAAAAACGTCCCAGAACAAGACGTCAATGATGGTGTAAAAGAGGAGGAAATATTAATAGATGACCTAGAGACCGAAACAATAACAAGTAAGGACCAGACTGAGCTATATGAATCTCCAAGTGAACCCAGTGAAATAACTAACGAGGAAATAAAAACCCCCCACCAAGAAGAGGGTAAAGATAATGACACGACGGAAGAGAATGATGAAGCAGTCCAAGGGATGGTAAGCGATGACGCACCGACCGTGAGCGTCGAATATACAAATATAATCAAAAAACCAGAAGATAGAGAAGTAATGGCAAGTGACACCATGAAAAGCCAACCTAAGGAAATAGCATCGACAGAGCTGTTGAGTTTCCAAAGGATGATGATGGAATGTAGGGAGAAACAGTTCCCCCACCACGTAGAGAATAGCTTTGAGAAGGCAAGGGAGGAAATGATGAACGATATCAGATCATGGAGAGAAGAAATCATCCAACAATGGAGGGAAGAAATGGAAACTAATGATAAACCAACAAGAAAACAGCAGGACATAAATACATTAGTATCTGAAAACGAACTGGACGGACAACAGGGAGGTATTCAGTATAAGGAGATCGGTACCGAGAGAATTGAGAACACTCGGGTAATTGAAGAAACGGAAGAGTTAGTAGCAGAGAATGAGGAATTAGGACAAAATAATTTACCAATGTATGACGATCACGTGGAGACAAGGGAATTACCCGGAAATACAGCTACCAAACAGATGAATTCGAAAATTAATATTCCGGAAAAAAGGAACAAAATAATTAGGAAAACGAAAGAAAAGGAGGGGAAGACAAGAAGGATACTACGCCCAAAGAAGACTAGGGTGACCAAAGAATTAACCGAAATGACTCAAAGTGGTCTAGTTAATATGGTTCATGTCCCAGGCAACGACCATGGAGGAGGAGTCTACAGAAAGGCGTATCAAAGGGGCATCATGGGAGTGACCAAAGAGCAGAAATGTGTTACCACCAAGAAAATTAGGACCAGCAAAGAACTTAAAGCAGATATTCTTAAAAGGAAACGAAGGTGTTCCAAGAAAAGAAAAAGGTACCAGGAACAACTGGACCAGCTCATTGAAGGGTACCCCCAAAGAATAAGGGAAATGCGGAAGAAGAGGGACCAAGCAATGGAAGAGTCCAACCAGGAGAACAAAGATCAACCCGGATTAGAAGATGGGACAGACATCAATAATAGCCAAGGCCCGGAATATAATGAACACAATAATACCAAAGATGATGAGAGGAAGAAAGCAAGGAAACGGGGAGCCAATGACTATCTGGTAGCCGCTAAGTGGAAGAACCGCTTGATAGTAAGGTATCTCCAAAACCACTAGTACGGAACATATGTCAGATATCCCAATTATAGACCCAATAGAGTGGAAGAGCACAAATAACCCCATGAATATCGACGAATAAGAAATGATGAATATTAAGGAGAGATAATATGCAATAGGAAGCAATATTCCTCACCCATACGTTTAGGTTATAAAAAAGTAAAATATATATATTGGAAAGGACCACCACTATAAACAAACTCATTTGTGGTTAAACTACCAAAAATATTGAAGGTGACTAATTAGCTATAACTAGTCAATCTGCCTTATCAAGTTACAAAAGTGTATAGATTTAAGATGTAAACCAAACCATTTGTTAATGATGAAAATGTACCAGACCTATTACCCTAGGGGATAGAATATTAGATAAGGTCAATCAAATGATTTAATAAGAAAATGCAATTACTGTACTATACCTAGAAAAAAATATGTATCCAGATGAATATTCTATATGACATAATGTTTATAAAATGATTATAGTATACCTCTCATAAAACTCAAATGTTAAAATAAAATCGTCCAGAATAAAGGTTCACCCAACTAACCTTTGAAGGAGTAGAGAGGCAGTATAACAAAGTGTGTAAAATAAAAAGAAGGACATTATTATGGAATGAAAGGAAAGAGAAATTAATATTTGTGAAACAAACCATGAAAACCCCAAGAATGTCTATGAAATAGATATTAGTATATTGTTAAATGAAATTGTAATTACAGTATAGTATATAGTGTATAAAATCATCCAGAATAAGTGAAAACCACCATCACTTGAAGGAGTAGAGAAGAAAAATAACAAAGAGTATTAATTGTAAGAATAACTATTGTTATAATGAAATGAAAGGAAAGAACAATGTTTGTCAATTACCAAATATTATACATCATAAGAATATGTCAGAGAACATCAGAAAAAAAAAGAAAACCATTTAGTATACAAACAATGTAAGCCTGATAGTTCAGGAGGAATATAACTCGTTAAGAAAGATTTAATAGACTATAGTGAAGACAGAAATATATTGTGAACTCTAGATAGAACAAACAAATGCATAAGTACTATAAGCATCAAAACCAGTGTATAATCTTAAAAATATTTAAATGAACCACAACAAATTGTTAACTAGTAAATAAGTAACTATATAGCTGATAAAAGCATAACTAAAAAACATCAAGTCTAAAGGAAGTAATTACCTGTAAGAAAGAAAGTATGTTAGCAAGTATAAAGATAGAAATGTGATCTAAATAAAAACCTCTGATACCTTGTATATTATAGTGAATATATTATATTATTGAATACGAATGATATGTGATATTTTTTTTGAGTTGTGATAGTGCAACTATTGCCAGGTGCAATGTTTATTTTTACTCAGACAGAGAAGAGTAATGCCTCTGAATCTGAGAATGTGTAGGGAGGAACGGCAGAGGATGTTAGCCATAGTGAGCCACCCTGATTCCAAAACCTCTACTACAGTTAGGGAATTATATTGTTTTATTATATCAAGGAATATTATGAAAGAATCTGTGAGGTATAAATTATAATAACCATCCAAATGATCACGAATGCAAAGATATGTAGTGAGAAAGTAGAATGTAAATAAAACAGGGAATAATTAACTTGAGAAACAAGATCCATTATAGTTAAATGATTTAGAGAGTAAGCAGCTTGAAATTACTAGTAAATTAAGAATTGTACCATTGTATAAAAAGCCAACCTAGAGTAATACACCAATAATATGTTTAAAAAATCTAGGAATACAAGAGAAAATTGTTATTGAAGTATACTAAGAAACTGACATGAATTGATAATTTTACAAAATATAAATTTTTCAAATGATCAATTTTAAAGAGGGTGTATTATGTAACATCACAAGATGTCACCTAACCTAAGTGTATGTTATTAGATTTCATAAAACAGAATAACCATGTAAATGGGTATAGAATAGTCAAAAGAAACAAGAAAGAAGAAACCAAGAGAGAAGAATAAAGCAGAAGTGCCATGGGAAACAGTAACCCAATAGCTGTTTGACACTACAACTAGACTGAGACTAAAACGAACTAATGGACAGAATAGATTTAAATTCAACTGTCAATTCAGTAAATGGTTAATGTAAACCGAATGTCATTTATAAACAAAAAACAAACGAATTAGCAGTTAAATACTGTGAAAGCAAAATCAGCATTTTTCTGATAATAAATGTGACTATGAACAGTAGATAATGAATGCCAAAACCAATGTTAACAATGGCTATATTGTAGGAACTAAGATGTATTTCTGCATCAAATGTACATGTCAGAAAAGAGAGCTAACTATATAAGAGAATCTTATACCAATAAGATGTCTCCATAATTTACCGAATTGAGAACCAATAGGCATTATAAAGGCCAAATTTCAGTGTAGGCGATATTCTACACTTAACAAACTTAGACCAAACATTAGTCAATAAAATGACTATCAATAATTATCACCAGTGCAAAATAAAATGCACCAGAACAATGGTTATGCATTAACATAACGAAAAATGATATTAAAACGATAGGTTTAGCCACGATTTTATTTGTAAATAGTAGCTTAAAACTAACTAACGGTAAACAAAATGTCATTAGTCAGTAGGATCATTTATTACTATGTATAGAATTAAGGTGTAAAAGTAAAGTTCAGTGAAAAAAACGTCAGTACAGTATTAATGGAGTCCGCACATAAACATTTGATTAATAAAATGTTATGTGGATACGAGAAAGGTTAACAAAAAGTGTAAAATCGGCGACTCATGAAGAGCAGACGACAGTAAGAATAGTGTACCCGAACATTGCTTTTCTAACAATGTCGGTTAAAGTGAAGGTAATCCGAGATCGAGTGATATCAATTTAAAGGAAACAAAACAATCTTTAATTTGATAATAATATCAACTCAATCGTGACGGTATTAAGCGCATGACAACTGTTAGCATCATTTTATAAATGTATATCAGGAATCTGAGTACAAATAATAATAACAATGACAACAGAAGCGACCTGTCAATCATCTCAACACTTGACAGTTAGAAAAACCGTTTCCAACCGCCAAAAAGTGATACGTCATCTTCGTCTCACCTGTCTGGACCAATAGGAAAATTAGTTATAAAATGATAATTTTTCCTAAGCCCGATCCAAAAGGTGGGTATAAAAAGACAGACCGGCGATTTTGAGGAGACCTTTACTAACTAACGAGCTGAACAGACGTACGCTCGTCTCCACCACGTTTTTCTTATAACACATAGCGTCAGCTACCTTACACTCCGGAACCAATAGTTAACAACGAGAAACTTTACTTCAAGTGCATCATCAATCAACTACAGTGTTCAAGTGCAGTTTATTTTATTTTTGTGCGGGAATGACGAACAGAAAATAATTTATTGTCAGTATTCACGATCCATTTTTATCAGAAGAGGATCGAATTTCTGTTCTTGTGTGAATTAGTGCTGAAAGAAAGTAATCTCTATAATCCGATTACTTAAGTGATAAAAGGTTTTAATTAAAATAATTAAAACTACGAAGGTAAAAGTGCAATTATTATTATTCTTGATCTGAGCGCAATAACTTGTATTTTGCTACCATAACCTGTACTGACGCAAAACACAAAAACAGTATTTAAGATTACACCATGTTTCGATTTATTATTCAAATTTGTTATTAGTAAGTAAGCTATATGTTAGTTGTAAGGGCTCTCAATTGAATAATATTGTCATTAAAAAAGCAAGCGTTGATGAAACGCACGATCTTACAATAGATCGTTTTTTTATTTTAATTACTTGGTAAAAGTAACTTCAAATTTTTTGATCAATTGTATCATTGGATACTGTGTAGGCATAATTGTTTTCTTTCGTGTCTCAAAGAATTCACAACTGAGATAATAATAACGATAATAATAACAATAATACTAATATTAATAATTGTAATAATTTTATATTACAATAAATAGTATCTGGACTTAACCAGATTTATAACTCATGTTTTGAGCAAGCCGTATGAGGCATATAATAATTAACTTTTCATTGTACAACTTTGTATGTTACATTATGTGTATTTTTTGAATTCACTATAAGGGTGCAAATAAACCCATTATTAACAGCATCACCTGATTTGATTTATTTTATTTTTTCTGAATAATTAAATAGTTTCTTTTAATAAACTTAAACAACCTTCTGTTGTGTTTGACATATTGGAATAGCATTGCCAAAAAGTGGTACTCAACTATTTTAAATTTTCAATTCATCTATTAATTTTTATGAACGGGTTTTACACGGGATTTTCCCTGAATAAATCCGTGTGGCGCCCATTAATTTAATAAACAAGGTGACATAACCTTGCAACCAAAGGGAGTTGATGAATGTAAGCTGAGTTGACAGTTTAGTGAACTTCAAGTAAACGCAATCAGGTACGTAAAAGTATATGTTTGTTTATAATATTGTCCAGACTTTACGGGACTTGACTTACTCAGACTACCTGTAATCAGAAGAAGTTTCCACTACCAGTTTCAACCAGACGAGATCTACTATCAAACAATCAACTGCCATACTCCATGTTTTAATTTAAAATAATCTAACATTTAAATATAATCAACTTTATTATTTTTTGTTTAATACAAGGGAATTATTTAAAAAACAAGAGTATTTAAACCATTGTAAACACTGTGAGTAACTTGAATGTGGTAGGGTAAAATACTTTACTACATTGGTCACCTTCAAGTAGAAACAACCATTATCAACATTGAGTTATTTCCAAGGAACACTTCACCCATAGATGAATTTTGTTTTAATGAGACTTTTAATACTTTAACCACAAATTTAAATTTAAACAACAACCACTCTTTTATTTTTGTTTCAAGTTAATTTAAACGTAACGTAAATTCGATTATAAATTTGACATTAACATTTAAATAAAAAAAAAACAACCCCTAACAAAGAGTTCGGTCGTTATAAATTGGCGCCCAATGTGGGGCTTAAAAAATATTAAATAAATATATTTTTTATATTTTATATTAGCCCGGTAGACACGAAAAAATTAACATGCCACGCACACGTCGATACAACACAAAATATAGAGCGAAAAGAGAGAGAGAAATGGACTATTATAACCAGGAAACAGACTGGGACCAAATATACAGAATATTGAAAATCGATGGCGAAGAATTAAATCGCAAAATGGAAGAGGAGAAAAGATGGATAAAAGAGGAGTCAGACCAATTAAGAAGGAAGAGGGAAGAAGGATTTGCAAGACTCCACGAATGGGAAATCCCGCAACCAAGGAGGGACCGGAATACAAGATGGTATAATAACCAACCAACATGGCGAAACGAAGAGTAGAGGAATTACCATTACCAGAGATGGGAAGATGAGCGTAGTAGAAGAGAAGCAGCCGAAAGAGAACTAAGAGCCAATAAGATAAGACAAAATGAAGAGTTGTTCTATAGTCGAGCTGCACAGCAGGAGGAAGAGGAGATAAGACGCCAGAATGAGAGACGAGAAGAAGAGCGTAAACGGAGGGAAGCATTCGAAGAAGAATTGAGGAATGCCAAGAAATTAAGAAACGAACAGAGACAGATAGGTGAAGACTTAATGAAGAATGGGAAAAATACCAACGACAAAATCGAAGAAGACCATAACCAGAAGGAATCCCAGGAACCACCACAAGAAAATATGACTAAAAACGTCCCAGAACAAGACGTCAATGATGGTGTAAAAGAGGAGGAAATATTAATAGATGACCTAGAGACCGAAACAATAACAAGTAAGGACCAGACTGAGCTATATGAATCTCCAAGTGAACCCAGTGAAATAACTAACGAGGAAATAAAAACCCCCCACCAAGAAGAGGGTAAAGATAATGACACGACGGAAGAGAATGATGAAGCAGTCCAAGGGATGGTAAGCGATGACGCACCGACCGTGAGCGTCGAATATACAAATATAATCAAAAAACCAGAAGATAGAGAAGTAATGGCAAGTGACACCATGAAAAGCCAACCTAAGGAAATAGCATCGACAGAGCTGTTGAGTTTCCAAAGGATGATGATGGAATGTAGGGAGAAACAGTTCCCCCACCACGTAGAGAATAGCTTTGAGAAGGCAAGGGAGGAAATGATGAACGATATCAGATCATGGAGAGAAGAAATCATCCAACAATGGAGGGAAGAAATGGAAACTAATGATAAACCAACAAGAAAACAGCAGGACATAAATACATTAGTATCTGAAAACGAACTGGACGGACAACAGGGAGGTATTCAGTATAAGGAGATCGGTACCGAGAGAATTGAGAACACTCGGGTAATTGAAGAAACGGAAGAGTTAGTAGCAGAGAATGAGGAATTAGGGCAAAATAATTTACCAATGTATGACGATCACGTGGAGACAAGGGAATTACCCGGAAATACAGCTACCAAACAGATGAATTCGAAAATTAATATTCCGGAAAAAAGGAACAAAATAATTAGGAAAACGAAAGAAAAGGAGGGGAAGACAAGAAGGATACTACGCCCAAAGAAGACTAGGGTGACCAAAGAATTAACCGAAATGACTCAAAGTGGTCTAGTTAATATGGTTCATGTCCCAGGCAACGACCATGGAGGAGGAGTCTACAGAAAGGCGTATCGAAGGGGCATCATGGGAGTGACCAAAGAGCAGAAATGTGTTACCACCAAGAAAATTAGGACCAGCAAAGAACTTAAAGCAGATATTCTTAAAAGGAAACGAAGGTGTTCCAAGAAAAGAAAAAGGTACCAGGAACAACTGGACCAGCTCATTGAAGGGTACCCCCAAAGAATAAGGGAAATGCGGAAGAAGAGGGACCAAGCAATGGAAGAGTCCAACCAGGAGAACAAAGATCAACCCGGATTAGAAGATGGGACAGACATCAATAATAGCCAAGGCCCGGAATATAATGAACACAATAATACCAAAGATGATGAGAGGAAGAAAGCAAGGAAACGGGGAGCCAATGACTATCTGGTATCCGCTAAGTGGAAGAACCGCTTGATAGTAAGGTATCTCCAAAACCACTAGTACGGAACATATGTCAGATATCCCAATTATAGACCCAATAGAGTGGAAGAGCACAAATAACCCCATGAATATCGACGAATAAGAAATGATGAATATTAAGGAGAGATAATATGCAATAGGAAGCAATATTCCTCACCCATACGTTTAGGTTATAAAAAAGTAAAATATATATATTGGAAAGGACCACCACTATAAACAAACTCATTTGTGGTTAAACTACCAAAAATATTGAAGGTGACTAATTAGCTATAACTAGTCAATCTGCCTTATCAAGTTACAAAAGTGTATAGATTTAAGATGTAAACCAAACCATTTGTTAATGATGAAAATGTACCAGACCTATTACCCTAGGGGATAGAATATTAGATAAGGTCAATCAAATGATTTAATAAGAAAATGCAATTACTGTACTATACCTAGAAAAAAATATGTATCCAGATGAATATTCTATATGACATAATGTTTATAAAATGATTATAGTATACCTCTCATAAAACTCAAATGTTAAAATAAAATCGTCCAGAATAAAGGTTCACCCAACTAACCTTTGAAGGAGTAGAGAGGCAGTATAACAAAGTGTGTAAAATAAAAAGAAGGACATTATTATGGAATGAAAGGAAAGAGAAATTAATATTTGTGAAACAAACCATGAAAACCCCAAGAATGTCTATGAAATAGATATTAGTATATTGTTAAATGAAATTGTAATTACAGTATAGTATATAGTGTATAAAATCATCCAGAATAAGTGAAAACCACCATCACTTGAAGGAGTAGAGAAGAAAAATAACAAAGAGTATTAATTGTAAGAATAACTATTGTTATAATGAAATGAAAGGAAAGAACAATGTTTGTCAATTACCAAATATTATACATCATAAGAATATGTCAGAGAACATCAGAAAAAAAAAAAGAAAACCATTTAGTATACAAACAATGTAAGCCTGATAGTTCAGGAGGAATATAACTCGTTAAGAAAGATTTAATAGACTATAGTGAAGACAGAAATATATTGTGAACTCTAGATAGAACAAACAAATGCATAAGTACTATAAGCATCAAAACCAGTGTATAATCTTAAAAATATTTAAATGAACCACAACAAATTGTTAACTAGTAAATAAGTAACTATATAGCTGATAAAAGCATAACTAAAAAACATCAAGTCTAAAGGAAGTAATTACCTGTAAGAAAGAAAGTATGTTAGCAAGTATAAAGATAGAAATGTGATCTAAATAAAAACCTCTGATACCTTGTATATTATAGTGAATATATTATATTATTGAATACGAATGATATGTGATATTTTTTTTGAGTTGTGATAGTGCAACTATTGCCAGGTGCAATGTTTATTTTTACTCAGACAGAGAAGAGTAATGCCTCTGAATCTGAGAATGTGTAGGGAGGAACGGCAGAGGATGTTAGCCATAGTGAGCCACCCTGATTCCAAAACCTCTACTACAGTTAGGGAATTATATTGTTTTATTATATCAAGGAATATTATGAAAGAATCTGTGAGGTATAAATTATAATAACCATCCAAATGATCACGAATGCAAAGATATGTAGTGAGAAAGTAGAATGTAAATAAAACAGGGAATAATTAACTTGAGAAACAAGATCCATTATAGTTAAATGATTTAGAGAGTAAGCAGCTTGAAATTACTAGTAAATTAAGAATTGTACCATTGTATAAAAAGCCAACCTAGAGTAATACACCAATAATATGTTTAAAAAATCTAGGAATACAAGAGAAAATTGTTATTGAAGTATACTAAGAAACTGACATGAATTGATAATTTTACAAAATATAAATTTTTCAAATGATCAATTTTAAAGAGGGTGTATTATGTAACATCACAAGATGTCACCTAACCTAAGTGTATGTTATTAGATTTCATAAAACAGAATAACCATGTAAATGGGTATAGAATAGTCAAAAGAAACAAGAAAGAAGAAACCAAGAGAGAAGAATAAAGCAGAAGTGCCATGGGAAACAGTAACCCAATAGCTGTTTGACACTACAACTAGACTGAGACTAAAACGAACTAATGGACAGAATAGATTTAAATTCAACTGTCAATTCAGTAAATGGTTAATGTAAACCGAATGTCATTTATAAACAAAAAACAAACGAATTAGCAGTTAAATACTGTGAAAGCAAAATCAGCATTTTTCTGATAATAAATGTGACTATGAACAGTAGATAATGAATGCCAAAACCAATGTTAACAATGGCTATATTGTAGGAACTAAGATGTATTTCTGCATCAAATGTACATGTCAGAAAAGAGAGCTAACTATATAAGAGAATCTTATACCAATAAGATGTCTCCATAATTTACCGAATTGAGAACCAATAGGCATTATAAAGGCCAAATTTCAGTGTAGGCGATATTCTACACTTAACAAACTTAGACCAAACATTAGTCAATAAAATGACTATCAATAATTATCACCAGTGCAAAATAAAATGCACCAGAACAATGGTTATGCATTAACATAACGAAAAATGATATTAAAACGATAGGTTTAGCCACGATTTTATTTGTAAATAGTAGCTTAAAACTAACTAACGGTAAACAAAATGTCATTAGTCAGTAGGATCATTTATTACTATGTATAGAATTAAGGTGTAAAAGTAAAGTTCAGTGAAAAAAACGTCAGTACAGTATTAATGGAGTCCGCACATAAACATTTGATTAATAAAATGTTATGTGGATACGAGAAAGGTTAACAAAAAGTGTAAAATCGGCGACTCATGAAGAGCAGACGACAGTAAGAATAGTGTACCCGAACATTGCTTTTCTAACAATGTCGGTTAAAGTGAAGGTAATCCGAGATCGAGTGATATCAATTTAAAGGAAACAAAACAATCTTTAATTTGATAATAATATCAACTCAATCGTGACGGTATTAAGCGCATGACAACTGTTAGCATCATTTTATAAATGTATATCAGGAATCTGAGTACAAATAATAATAACAATGACAACAGAAGCGACCTGTCAATCATCTCAACACTTGACAGTTAGAAAAACCGTTTCCAACCGCCAAAAAGTGATACGTCATCTTCGTCTCACCTGTCTGGACCAATAGGAAAATTAGTTATAAAATGATAATTTTTCCTAAGCCCGATCCAAAAGGTGGGTATAAAAAGACAGACCGGCGATTTTGAGGAGACCTTTACTAACTAACGAGCTGAACAGACGTACGCTCGTCTCCACCACGTTTTTCTTATAACACATAGCGTCAGCTACCTTACACTCCGGAACCAATAGTTAACAACGAGAAACTTTACTTCAAGTGCATCATCAATCAACTACAGTGTTCAAGTGCAGTTTATTTTATTTTTGTGCGGGAATGACGAACAGAAAATAATTTATTGTCAGTATTCACGATCCATTTTTATCAGAAGAGGATCGAATTTCTGTTCTTGTGCGAATTAGTGCTGAAATAAAGTAATCTCTATAATCCGATTACTTAAGTGATAAAAGGTTTTAATTAAAATAATTAAAACTACGAAGGTAAAAGTGCAATTATTATTATTCTTGATCTGAGCGCAATAACTTGTATTTTGCTACCATAACCTGTACTGACGCAAAACACAAAAACAGTATTTAAGATTACACCATGTTTCGATTTATTATTCAAATTTGTTATTAGTAAGTAAGCTATATGTTAGTTGTAAGGGCTCTCAATTGAATAATATTGTCATTAAAAAAGCAAGCGTTGATGAAACGCACGATCTTACAATAGATCGTTTTTTTATTTTAATTACTTGGTAAAAGTAACTTCAAATTTTTTGATCAATTGTATCATTGGATACTGTGTAGGCATAATTGTTTTCTTTCGTGTCTCAAAGAATTCACAACTGAGATAATAATAACGATAATAATAACAATAATACTAATATTAATAATTGTAATAATTTTATATTACAATAAATAGTATCTGGACTTAACCAGATTTATAACTCATGTTCTGAGCAAGCCGTATGAGGCATATAATAATTAACTTTTCATTGTACAACTTTGTATGTTACATTATGTGTATTTTTTGAATTCACTATAAGGGTGCAAATAAACCCATTATTAACAGCATCACCTGATTTGATTTATTTTATTTTTTCTGAATAATTAAATAGTTTCTTTTAATAAACTTAAACAACCTTCTGTTGTGTTTGACATATTGGAATAGCATTGCCAAAAAGTGGTACTCAACTATTTTAAATTTTCAATTCATCTATTAATTTTTATGAACGGGTTTTACACGGGATTTTCCCTGAATAAATCCGTGTGGCGCCCATTAATTTAATAAACAAGGTGACATAACCTTGCAACCAAAGGGAGTTGATGAATGTAAGCTGAGTTGACAGTTTAGTGAACTTCAAGTAAACGCAATCAGGTACGTAAAAGTATATGTTTGTTTATAATATTGTCCAGACTTTACGGGACTTGACTTACTCAGACTACCTGTAATCAGAAGAAGTTTCCACTACCAGTTTCAACCAGACGAGATCTACTATCAAACAATCAACTGCCATACTCCATGTTTTAATTTAAAATAATCTAACATTTAAATATAATCAACTTTATTATATTTTGTTTAATACAAGGGAATTCTTTAAAAAACAAGAGTATTTAAACCATTGTAAACACTGTGAGTAACTTGAATGTGGTAGGGTAAAATACTTTACTACATTGGTCACCTTCAAGTAGAAACAACCATTATCAACATTGAGTTATTTCCAAGGAACACTTCACCCATAGATGAATTTTGTTTTAATGAGACTTTTAATACTTTAACCACAAATTTAAATTTAAACAACAACCACTCTTTTATTTTTGTTTCAAGTTAATTTAAACGTAACGTAAATTCGATTATAAATTTGACATTAACATTTAAATAAAAAAAAACAACCCCTAACAAAGAGTTCGGTCGTTATAACGTATAGTTTTGTTTTGTCGGCCGGTTGCTCCCAACAAAACAATATTATTCAACGGCAATGTTGGTAAAGTTCTCCCGCACTCTTGCTGTATCCTCTCCAGTTCCGTCGTACTTATTATTGATACGTTTGACCCAGTATCGATCATTAACTTGGCTGGGATGCCTTCTACCTTGGCGTCAACATGTATAATTTCATTATTGAAGTTATTGGTGGGACTCCTGTTATCCTCTTCCAATAACTCCTGTCTGATGTCCTTCAGGTAGTTGCACCCGATGATTGTAATACGATTGTGATTATTCTCGAAATTGCACTCATTCTCATTATCATACCCAGTAGTCAGAAGCAGTAATGGGTTCTGTCGATTTCTTACTGCCTGTGCCCGTTTAAAGGCTCGGCATCATTGTTTCTTTGAGCCATATTATTCGATGCCTCATTCGGGATGCTCAGAGTGGTTACTTGCCGATCTGTTCTATGGTCTTCCGGTCGTTCATGGTGCGACCTCTGTTCAGTGTTGTCCAAACTATTACTCCTACGCGCCGGATAGTACCTCGGTTGGTCCCGTTCTAGGCTCCTCCGCCTTTCTTCGTATCTTCGGTAACTGCTTCATCGATTGTGGTTGAATCCTCGCTGTATTCCTTCTGCGGCTTGTATGAAGTTCACTCTAGGGCGAGGATACCTATTATTATTAAAATTACTATTATTGGGACCCGCACGATTAGCATTATTAGGGTAAGGACGATTACCATAATTGGGGCTTCTCTGACTATTTACGTTATCAGGGTAGGGATTGCGGTTACCCTCATAACAATTAGAGGGTCGATTCGGGTTTTGCTGGTTTGGACCCGTATTATTATTGTCATTGTAATTGGTATTATTTACATTATTTCCATTATTATAATTGTTATTTCGCGGGTATGCCCGACCTCCTTGGTACCCAGTATTTACGTGGTTCGTACCCTGGTTATTATTCTGGTACGTCCTTGGTTCGGGCCCATCATTTCTCCTACGACTCTGCCTGTAGTAATCTTCGTTTTCATAATTCTCTAGGAGTTCTGTCATTGCCTGGATGGTTTTTATCTGGCTGCCCCTCCTAGCACGAATCACCTCCTCATCATAATGGTAAGACAGCTTGTTTATTAGGCATTCCTCCGGTATGGCTGGTTCTAAGTGCTTGGCCATACATACTTTGCCGAGGAAATAAGCCGTCATTGAGCTGCCGACTTGTGGTTTGTAGCGGCCGTGGCATATATTATCTCTTATGAGATTTTGCGCGGTCTCTGACCAGTACTTGGCCTTGAACAGGCTCTTGAATTGTTCGTAATTGTCGATGTCGCTCCGGTTGGCCATCCACCAATGGTCATTCACCTCCCGAAACGACTCGTCAAGGATCTCTCTGTTCTGGACCCATCGGTTCCCTCGGTGTTTCTCGAGGTACTCCTCTATTCGTGCCAAGAACTCCATAGGCTTCCGTTTGTATTGCCGGAAATTGAGCCATTCTCTGTTCTCTGACATGGGGAAACTGTGATATCCTGATGGTCTGTTTCTTATTGACTCTATCTCCTCCTGGCTTTGACGCACCTGTCCGGTTATGTTCACCATAGCGGCTTCCACACCGTCGCATCTTTCTGTTACTTGGGTCCTCACTTTATTTACTTCCTCCAAGGCAAATTTCTTGGTCTCCTCCATTTTAGTTTTCTGTTGTTCTTGGACCTGAGTAATTTCCTTTGTTATTACTTCCCGGACTTCCAGCACTTCGTTTTCTGTTTGACGACATCTTTCGTCTACTTCTCGGATCTGCTGGTTAACAACCACGACTTCCTGTTCTAATTTCTTTACAATGGACTTCTTCGTCTCAGTTATCTTTTTATTTATCTCCTCTTTGGCTAACTCAATCCTCTCGTCTAACTTATTCATGTTCTCTTGGTTAACATCCCTCAGTTCTTCTCTCAGCAGTTGATTGTCCTCTCTCAATTCTTCCAATCTTTCCCCCGTTGTCTCTTCCATTTTCCTGTTACTTTCCCTTAATTCTTCTTTTAATTGTTGGTTGTCACTCTCTATCTTCTTACTGGTTTCTTCCATCTTCTCTTCCAAATTCTTATTATTTTCTTCCATTTTCCTTTCCATCTTCTTACTGGTTTCTTCGATCCTCTTATTAGTATTTTCTATTTTACGGCCCAATTCTTCCTTTGTGGATCGGTTGTCTTCCCTCAGATCTTCTTTGGTAGAATCCATCTTTTTGTTAGTGGAATCCAGTTTGTTATTCAAGTCTTCACTCAACTTCTTGTTATTTTCTTTATTGTCCTTACTAGTGGAATCCATTTTCTTCTCCATTCCTTCCATTTGCTGACTCATTTTTAGGAACATTTCCATCATCTTATCCATTTTGCTTTCTTCACTGGTCATAGATTTTTCTACTTCCTTGTCTGGGACGTTGGCTTCCCCTGTTTGCGTTGTTACTTCGGGTTGTTCCTCTGGTGGTGTGGGTTGTTTCGGTTCCACCTGGATTAGTAACACTTCCGGATCCTCCACAGGTGTTGCCTCCTTATCCCCCATGTCAACCTCTTTCTCGGCCTCTGCCGCCCTCTTTTTCGATGTAGCTCGTCTCTGCATCTTTCTCTGTCTCTATTTACTAATCGCTGCCAAGCTTAGATTATTAAGCCCCACGTTGGGCGCCACTTTGTAAGAAGACCCTATATGTGGCTGTAATCAAATCAAGTCCCACTGTTTGGGCTAGCCACTTGGTCACCAGACCGCTGTATGCCGGTCGTTACAAAAGAATAAAATGTATACGGAAAATTCACTAATTATAGAATTTTCAAATAATAAAATAATTCTGTTTATGTTTATAGAGGTATGTATAAGAGATAAATCTGTTTTTTAAAAGGTTCTGGTAAAATTTTAATAACAGGTAGGTATTTATTGACCGTCGAGCACTTCTTGAAGATTTGCACCAAGTCTGGAGTTAAATAGATTAACTCCGGGTAATAATCGATTGGTGACTTTTCTGACTGGTCCTATATCTTGTTCAAAATAGAATATATTCTTCTCACTTAAGTCCTTCAGCCTTATAAATACCCTTAAATTACCCTGTGAAATAAGTACAGATACAAAATAATGGAAATATAAAGATTTATTGACAATTTTAAATAAATAATCGATGGAGAGCAATTATCGACTCTGTCTCGGGAATTATCGATTGTGTCATACAGAACAAAATTTATGATATTTAATATATTATAAGACAGGTTCTTTGAGCGATTAGAATTAATAGTCAGAGAAGGGTGACGAGAAAGTATAACATTAACAATTAACACAAATACAAACAATAATTATTATTCAATAAAATTTAAATAATTCTAATATGTAATGTGTATGATCGTTGTCGTACCATACGCAGACGATGACGTCACTGCCGGATAAAGAAGGCCGGCTCTGTAGAATTAAAAGATGGCTGCTACTAGTTCTGGCGTAGTTAATGTGAACTCGGCATGTCCCAAAATCACGACAAAATTACCTTCGTCAAGGTCTAAAATATCCCCGCACTGGTGTAATATGTCTGTTAATCTATTTGGTGTATTCTGGTGAAGTGTTCTGTGTAAACTTGCGTTAGTTAGTTTATTTTCTATGTGTTCAACTTCTACGGTTAAGTTCTCAAATTATTGGTTAGGATTTGCAGAATAAATCAGTTGAAATATAGTGTTTTACTTGTTTCTATCACTCGTATTATGTAGTTAAGTATTTGTTTTCACTATTGTCGTGAATGTATGAACTGCTTTAGCTTTAAAAAGTGTCTAAACCGCTTAACTCTCGTTCACTGATTTCAATGGCTAAACGCTAGTACCATCTTTCTCGATTTTTTAAAGAAACGTTCTTTTACACAACTGTCCAGCTTGATATTCAACAAAAGACTAATTAACTTGGTCATAAATCTTGCCCAGTTAATCCTTGAAAAAGTATTGTTAACATTTTTCGACTTCCCATACATATGATAAAATATTACATTATGTATGGAATTTATCTATTTTATTACTCACTTTTATGAATTATTAACCTTATTATTGGTTTAATTATCTCATTCCCTTTAAATTGATGTATTATAGTCCATATCTGTAGGTATTTTGTGGAAATTAACAAATTTCTTTACTTTATGGAAATATAGGCTCAAAATTGGATTTCCGTCTTTATACAAAATCCCCTCCATTTAAATATTATTAATACTATTAT
Organism: Magicicada septendecula; assembly: GCA_034769895.1. NCBI lineage: Eukaryota > Metazoa > Arthropoda > Insecta > Hemiptera > Cicadidae > Magicicada > Magicicada septendecula. The sequence goes on along the minus strand of CM068375.1, from coordinate 115,987,959 downwards.
AATAAATTTTAATTAGTCATATTCCTCTTCCTTTCCTTAAATACATATAAATTACACCTTTGAACTGGTTTTTTGTGTTAATCTGTAAATTTGACATTGCTCTTTAAAATTAATTAATTTATATATTTTGACAATTTACAAAATGTTAAGGTATATTTCCTTATTATCATTTTAATTCATAGGATCATTCCTAGTAGTGGTTAATTGTGTTATCTTATATAAATCTTGGTAGTTTACAGGATTTATAAGTGAGTTATACTATTTTATATTGGTTCTCTGATTTCACCAAATGGCCTAGATTTTAGAATTTTATATTTCTTTCTTTCTCAAATAATTTAAACTTAATTCCTCCTCTGACTTTACATAATTACAATTATATGGAAATAACATGATTTATAACTTATTGTGTTGTGTAGTAGTTAATTAACACTACATATTTAAAATAAATAATTATGAACATGGTTTAGCAATCTGCACAATTGAACATATTGCAGATATGGTTTGAACATATATCTTTTAACTATTTTTGAGCTAACATAGCATACCTGTTAGAACATTATTACTGGTATGTAGGTTATTATTTATCAAACATAATTCTTTTTAAAACACATAACATAAATCATATTTGCTAATAAACCTTACAAATACATTTATTTAACACATTGATTTTAGGACTGTGAAATAACCGTCTATTTAAACATGTTACACTTATTCATACTATATTAGTACCAGTCCTTTCTGGTTTAAACCATTATTATTGTGATCCCCTACATAAGTAAACATTAACTCCCATACTCTATTTATTATCATTTTTTACCAATGTCTTGTAAATAAAGATTTACATTAAAATAATAAAATACTGGAAACCTTCCATTTTATTATTTTATTATGCTGTTTATTATTAGATTTTAAAGTTGTGATATAGCATACTACTAAGTTATAGTATCACCAACTTTAAGTTTATTGCATTTTTTTAAAAAACAACACTTACTCAAATTCACTTTCACTGTTGGTTCTGATATTTTGAGTCTTATTATCTCAGACCAGACCTTTAGTAATCATGGACCGTTAAGACTAGTTTATTTTCTTTATTACACAATAGCTTCAGCCGGTGCACTTCTTATAACGCTATACAGCACTTTAGTTTTCTCAATAATTACATTTTATAAGATTTTGGGTATGTTATACTTTCTTTTGCATAGTTTTTGCGGGTTTGGGATTGATAGTAGTTTATATAATAATAGGTTTTACTACGGTGTTTCTTTCATACTATTTCTTCCTCTCCTCCTGTCTTCCTTCTTGTCCTTCTTCGTATCTTCCTTCTGGTATTCATTCTTGTCCCTCTTCTAGTCTTCATTCTTGTCCCTCGTCTAGTCTTCACTCTTCTGTTCTTCCTTCCTCATTCTTGGGTAAACCAAGGTACTTGGTGTTATCACGACTGAGGTTTAGTTTGGAGTATTTAATTTATTCACTGAACTGACTTTATTCTTCTATACAGGTTTCAGGGTATTGTTTTCTTCCTGTTCACAAACTTTATTCTTCCCTCTTCTTGTTTTTGGGGTATTTTGGTATTCACCACTCTTTAATTGAGTCTCTTTTTTCTTTGATATGGTCTTATATAACTGGTTTACTGCTCTGAGCTTCCTGGGTAACTTACTGATATTATACTATGAGTTGATGAGTTGCTTCGATACTTTCTTTGGTTTTTTAAAACAGTGGTTTTTATATATAATGTAGTGAGGATTTTTATTTTATTGTGGTTCATTCCTCTGATTTATTTAAATGTCATTCAATATTATTATAACATTTGTTGGTGTAATTAAACTTTATGATTTCATATGACTTAATATGTAGTGGATTTTCTGTCACGCTACACAGTTAACGAATATTTTAAGTATTGATTATTTTATTATTTGTGTGCTAACCATGTTTATTTTATTGATTTATTTTGTATTGACTTGTATTGTTAGATTCTAAGTGATTACATGTTATGTTAAGGATATGTTTAACTATAAGAGATGTTTAAATTCACTTATTTCAAGTAAAAACAGAAAACAAGGAAGAGAATTTTTTTGATAAAATATAGTATTTTGAATTTTGAAATCTTTTTCTTAGATGGAATAGTAAATTTTAAAGAATTTTTCAATGTATAATATGTAATGTGAGTGTGTGTGAGCCCAGTATCTGCTAAAGCCAGCCCAGCTTGCATAAAAGGGGAAACATATCGGTTGAGGATCTGGCATAATCTGAGCCAGGGATTTAGTATTTTTTGGGGGTAGCATGTCAGACGACGAGGTGGACGGTGGTACTTGTCTGTTCGATTTTTCGGTGTTGGGATCTCTTACGGAGAAGTCCAGTGATCTCGTTCAGATGAGTCCATAGTCGCCGAGCCAGGGGGGTCGTGTACCCATGAGGAGTAAGAACAAGAGGGGGTTATTGGCACCAGTTCCTCACCGGTCCTCTTCGGGGTTTATCAATGAGATTTCTTCTGTTTTGGACAGCAGAATTCTCATTGAGGGGGTATTGTAACGTGTCCAAAATTGGGTTATTTTATTTCTTACAGTAGGGGGCATTTGCATTTTTATTTATTTCATTTTGTGTGGGATTGTATAAATTTATTGTGAAAGTTTTATTTCCCGGCGAACATTATTTCCATTACAACAGAACACATGGCAAGTAGAACAGTTTGAGACAAAGGCGAGGCACAATCTCTATTGTGTAACACGGCAAGGAATTCGCGCCACCCTAATTTTCTCGGAACTCTGTATATGTGTGGCGACGCCCACACTTAACATCTCAGGACGGGGCGCTGTTAGTGACGCCGTGAAAACTCCAACGAAGCTGTAAAACATGGCACTGGAGTGAACGATTTGGGACCGCAACCAGCCAGCTACAGGAAATGTATTTAAGCCACGCCCGCTGCTAGTGACATCAGTATAGCAGAGGCAAATATCGTCCCCGGTGACCACACAAATAACGACTATGTTCCATGCATAGAATGAATACGATACAGCAAATCAACATTATACGACGACGAAAATCTGTTGGCAGTGAATACGCATTTCCTCCCGCTCAACCAAGCACACTTCCCAGTCCTACTCTGTACGTGTCGGCCGACACCAGAGCTAAGTATGCTCTAATAAATTTCATCAGTTTTTTGATATAAAAGTGAAGTAATCTTTTTAAACAAGTGACAGTGATGGAGGAAGAGTTGCAGAACATTCACATCTAAATTTGCTGATACAGTCTTTGTTTTTCCGGGACGTTTACGACTTACCGCGGTGTGGCCACGAGGTCACTGAAGAACGCGTTGCCGGCGGGGACTTTATATCATGTATTAATTCGAGTAATCAGGGTAAAGGGGTTTTATAATAGAATGTGAGTAGTGAGTGAAAGGCAGGCTGAGCTATCTTGAGTAAGTAATTAGTATTAGTTATATATGTAAAAGTAAAATGTAGGAAACAACGTTGCACAACATTTGACGACATGTAAATGTATTTGGTAAACAATAATTTCAATAGTTGATCATTAAAACCAATTATTTCTATTCATAACGATGTGTAGAGTTAGTTATTTCGATAACCCATGAAACACATGTTTGTATCTAGCGTTCGCACGAAAGAATCCTGGCCCCAGAGAAACGAAACTTTGAAGGTAGGTGGGAGTTGTATTTATGTATTTTATATATTTTAAAGTGTATTTGAGCGTCACAGGATCAACCAGATAAATCCCACCAAAAAGAAGACATGAGCATGCAGGAGATGTTGAGAATGATATTGGAAATACAAAATGAAACCTTAAACAAAATAAGAGAAGATAACAAGAGACACCATGAAACATTAATGAAACAAATGGATAGGGGTTTAAAGAATATGAATGAAACACTAGACAGCACTTCCGAAGGTATTAAAGTAAGTCCGAACACAGAAGAGAGCAGCAAGGAAATAGAAATTAGAGAAGACCAAAATGCACTGCTATCTGAAAATAAAAATAGAACAAACAAAGAGAATATCCAGACCATGGAAAAGAAGACCAAGAAAATAAGAAAAATATGTAGAAAGAAAATATTAAATACAAAAGAAGAATTGGAGATGAGGAAGGGTGGATTAATTAATGTATTTAACCTCCCAATTTATGAACAAAGGGAGTTAAGTAAAGTTAAGAATTATAGAAAAAACTTAATAAAAATATCAAAAGTAAACCACCATAAAATAATAAAGAAAAACTTAAATAAGTTTAGATCTCAATTAAATATGTCGACGATCGAAGAGTATCAGACAATATCAGTTATATCTTTAATACGGAATATACCAGTAAAATATTTGGTAAATAATCCACAGGTCAAAGGGAATGGAATGGTATTAAATATGAGTGATTATGTTAGGTTAGAGGAGGTACAATACCTGCTAGTTAAAAAAGAACTAACTATGACGGAAAACCGTGACTTAAATGAAGGTTTCGTATCAGCAGAGTTACAATAGCAGATGATAGAGAGGTATTTAACAAGGACAAAAATCATTATGAACACTGTAGTAATCCGAGGAAAAGGAGTACCTGAGTTTATGGACCATGGTTAAACCAAATAATAATCAACCAGAAAAAGGGGACAAATTTTCTGTATACCGACCAAGCAACCCATTGGAAAGAAGAGAAAACCCCCCAAAATTCTAAAATAAGTAAGAACGTCTTACTATGTGTTACCGAAGAAATTATTTTGAATTTATTAAGAAGAAATTATTTTCAATATATTAAGAATAAACCCTAAAAAATTAAAAAACTATGTAAGAAAAACTTACTCAAAATACTTAGCAACAATGTGATTTAAGATAAAAGACAAAACGCCAAGAGAATTAAGGAACAGATTACATAATTATTATAAACAATATGATTTAAAATGGAATAAGAAAAAAAAATATAAAAACAATTAATGGTAATGTGCTCAGACAAGAAGGTAAAATAAGAAGAACAATGGATAATTTAATTACTATAATTACAAAGAAACTAAAGAATGATAATAATTAATGCAAATACAATTTAGAATTTCTTGGAATTGAAAATGATAAAGGAAGAAATAGTACGGAGAACATCTGTCACAAGAAGGAAGGTCAAAGGTATTTACAAATAATGACCAATAATGTTATCTGAAAATAGCTACTGAAAATAAGAAGGAATCGAGAAGAAAAAGAAATATATATAATTAAATGTAAAACGCAACAGCGTAAAGAATCCCAAAGATGTTTATTATTAGTCAAATAAAGAGACTATTATGGTATTATTTTATTTTTTATAACTGTCTGTAGATGAATTCCAGCAGTATTATATTTAAGTGTAGTATGGCCAGCAGAGTATGTAGCCAAAAAGTGCCTCTCTGGGCTGTCCCAGCTCACACGTTAGGGAATGTTAGGGAAATTGAATATTTAAGGGATAATAAAACAGCTGCGAAGATTGACATCAGATTCCAAAAGTATGAAGGAAGAAAACAGAAAGAAGATAGCTGACAGAAGATCAATTGAGAACACATTTATAGAAGTAAATAGAAATATGAGAGTGTTAAAACTAGTTTTTACTGATTATTGTGACCAATCATTGTCAAGTAATGTTTGAAAAAACAAAGCAAGAGAATTAATATCATTAATGAATTTTCATCCAATAAAGAGAATTGAGTATTAGTCAAAAATGTTACATTCGGAAATCAAATCAATTACCATTAACCAAAGGGTACTACGAAAGAAAAAAAAAATCTTTTTATACGAATTACCATTAAACCGCTACAATGAATAAAAGGAAAATATTCCAAGGCATGAAAAAAAATATAAGTTTATTTTGACCCAAATCATATTCAGGTAAACTAAACTTCTTTTGGAGGGGAAGCATATGTAACGTAACAAAAATACGGTCCCCTACGTTACATAATAAAGTTTATAATTATTAAACTTAAAATAAAAATAATAATTGTCCATAATAATAAAAGGTCAGAAACATAACCCATTATTAAATAAATGAATAATCCCACAATAAGAATACAAGGTAAAAAGGAAAAATTAAGAATGTTTATAAATACAAACTTCAGTGTTCAGTGAAAAGGGTAAACGATAGACATTGAAAAGTGATGTAAAACCTAACTTAGACAGTTTTATAATGACTGATGAATTAAATGAGAGGAGAATAATTGATTAGTGCATGATTTATTTTATAAAAATGTACATGTTATTATGTTTTATCATGTTGTGTTATTATCATGATATTTATGTTATTTTTTGTATGTAGCAAGTGAGGTAATTGTTTTAAGAGAATATCAATTAATGATGTTAATTTCATTTTTATATTATCAAATATATCACTATAGAACTGGTGTTAGACTTTGTAAAGTTAAATGTTTTGTATAGATGTACTTAGTATACAGATTATAACAGTAAACTTGGCCAGATAGGCAATAATTGTTAGTGATATACAAAAGGGTTTATTGAATTATATAATAAACAAATGAAGGATTCTATAATAATGTAGGTAATAACAAATTAAAATCAGAAGGAGATAAAAATGTAATGATAGGCCACAAACCAGTAACATTGTATAGTAAGTCAGGTCAGAAAGGTTAGGTAACGAAATTTGTAAAAAAAATACTAAGTAGAATATAATGAGTTAGGAGAAGTCAATAATAATTACTGATAGCAGTTAAGTAAATTCAATTTCAATAAAATCTCAAAATGTAATAGTGCAATGATACCGAAAGGTAATATTTTGTAACAGGAAAATAATACTTATTAGAGTAAGTAGATTAAGAGGAAACGACAGCAAAATGTATATAATTAAGTAACAAACAATATGTAAAGGTATAATATGATATAATGTAAATTTAGTAAGGGAGTATTTTAATAAGTGCAAGAACATTGTATGATTATGGTTATAGGACTATAAATAATATCCAATAAGAGAAGACAGAATGGTTGTCAAGGACGACAAAATGGAATAAAATTTGTTGATTCGATTATTGAATTGTTACCCATGAACGAGAACAGTTTAGTTTTGATGCACTTAGAAAAAACGATAAAATTAAATTAAATAAATCAATGAGTGAACAAAATTAAGTAATAAATAACCATAGGAAGGTTCGCTGACTTTTGACGGTCACATATAACCGAATACTAATAAACCTATAAATCAAAATTGACGAAAATCTAAGGGAAGAACTCTACCACTTTACCGATAAAACTCAGTATAATGAGTAATCCTTTAACTTAATTAATAAACCAATGAAGAGAAATAACTACCTGAATAGAATAATATAATCCAGTATTCTAAACAACGAAAGCAGAACTCAAAATTGTACGCGAATCTCACTTTCCACGATTCGATAGAGAAAGCATAGACCTAAAATACATTGAAACCCGTAACCACAAGAATTGGACATTGGTGAACAGTAAGGAGCGGCATTTCTGCGTCATCCCAGGACCAAGACATCAACTTTTATTTCGAACTTGGAGTGAAGACTGGCGAGGATTTATTCATCTGTATTCTGTTGTTGATCAAACACATCGAACGAGGTTAGCTGTGCACTGCCACCACAAGTAACGATGCCAATCGGACGATAAACTCCACTTATTTAAATAATAATTAATAAGAAATTAGTAATACATTGTAATACCTTGTAATCCTATTTATGCATTTTCTGACCTTACTAATAGTTGAAAGAACCTTCACACCCTGTGTTTAAAGAAAAACAATAATAATTAAAAAATAATATATAACCCTGAATCCAATAATTAATCGATTACTTCCAGTACGATCGATATTTGTATCCTCGTAAAGGAAGAACTTTGTTGTCAAGAAATAAAAAATCAAAAATAAAGAATCATTTTTGAAATTGACGATATCTTATCATTTGTATAATATTTAGTGCAGTATGAACAAGTTGTAATTTATGTAGAGAGTGTAACGTGGGAATTATTGTGCGCGGACAACTAACCTACAATACTCAGCTGACTGTGAACAACAGCGCTAGCTCGCGGACCGCAGTTGAATTACAGAGAACGAGAAACAGATATAAGGAATATCACTATAGTATTGACGACTCGGAACACTAAGTTTTTTATAAGTAAAAACGTAAAGTTTTACCTTACAGCCTAACTGTTTACTTTACGTTTTTACTTATAAAAAACTTAGTGTTCCGAGTCGTCAATACTATAGTGATATTTAGTTAAGTAACGGACACGTCATGGACAACGAAATCCAAGAAGACATAAGGAGTTCCTCTCCACTCTCAAAACGCGGACTAGGCTTGAATGAGAACATTAGAATTACACACTATATCAACTGGTATTGAACGCTATTATTACAGAAAGCCCTAAATTAATACAGAATATTGAGATATTCTTAATATTTGATCAAGATCACCCTTTAGAGAATATTATTTCTTCATAAATAATCGAACATTGCGGTTTTTAAGAGAAACCACTTAACACTTAGTAAATAATTTAAATCACCACAACACAGATATTCCTTGAAGAGTGAAACAGTACTACTATAAATTAACACTCAACTAGTGGGGCATAACAGTACTACTACAAATTGGCACTCACAACAGTGGGGCTTTAGAAGATATTGATACGGGAGAATCCGTACTACTACAAATTGGCAATCACAACAGTGGGGCTTTAGAAGATATTGATACGGGAGAATCCGTACTACTACAATATGCAAATATATCTGAGCAGCAAAAGATTTTAGATCTATTGTCAACTATGTTATAGTAAACAGAAAGTTAGCAAACGAAGTTACAGACACGCAAGTGTATACAGGATATAATCTGAGTTCTGACCACTGTATGGTTCCACCACATCATGCTGTTTTACTCATCCAGCACACAGGTCGATCACAAGCATCAAGCAGATTGGTTTATCAAAGATGTAGACCGCAGCTGTGAATGGTGGGGAGAACAACACCGTCTCTGTATCACCTGACGTTAGTGCTGTTTTGCCATGCCGTGATATCAATTTGGTTGGACTGTAAATTATTCTGTGTTGTAATATTTTGGTTGACAATTATTTTAAATACTGATGGAAACAATATGAAAAGCTAAGCTGGATTGCCTACGTGTAATTCAATGAGTTGCACATTACTGGAAAAAGTGACTACGAATAATCTCACATTAACTAATGCCAGTAAACAAAAAAATGAACTGAACACTCTGGTTATTTATCACCGTTTTTATAGTTCACTGAAGTTTTAATTTTCCGTCAAACTTACTGTGATGGATGAAGTCTTTTTGGTAGTTGTTTAGATACTGGGGGCTCATCTCTAATTTCCACAAAATTTACTGTTACCACACAATAACAATACTGTTACACACAATGCTGTATTTATACTCATATTTCATGGTTCAATGAAATACGAGTATTATTATTACATATTTATATTATTAAAAAACCTGAGAGAACACTTGCAGAAACAATATTACACAGACTAAAAACAAGTTATGGCCTCAGTGGTGTAAAGCCGGGGCCGCAATGCAGGGGGAGGCCTGTGGACTAGGAAGGCTTGCACAAATATTTTCCTTAAATAAAACCAAATTTTTCCATATGTATTTAACATCGAAAACAAATTTTTTACTGTTATTTTACTAGTACCTAATGATATATTTTTGAAGTACACATTGTTTAGTTAACTGTATATTAGAATGGTGATTCTAGTTAAGAATGTACCGAGCCCACCAGCCAAGCCTGTATTGTTATTCACTGTGAGCTATGAAAGGAAACTAAGTGGGCCAAAGTACAGGATCACGTTTAAATTGTTACTCTGACATTGGTGGGTCCAAATTTAGCCTTTAGACGCCACAAAAAGAAGATAGCCAGTCCAGTAGCAGAAACGTTTAGACAGTGATTGATCTTTTGAGTAAATATGCTCCATTGTTACAAGAGATAATCTAAAAAAGCTGTAAATAATATTTTGATACAGACTGAATCTGCTCAGTTTCTCACTGTAATAATGGATACTACACAAGACGTTAACAAAAAAGATCAACTGAGTCAAATAATTTATCTCAAATTCTGAAGATGAAGCAAGAAGGCCCATCAACTTAGAAATTAATGAAAGCTTTTTAGGGTTTACAGAAATAACTTATGAAACTAGCCTAGGCTTTGAAGAGATATTGAAGTCTTGAGGAGAATGTATTCTATTTACTACATTATATAATTTTAGTACCTGCCACAGCTATAAGGTGGTACATATAAAGGAAGCGAGAGGAAACAATGGCATGATTTAAGGGTAGTAGGGGGGCCTGCAAAGGATTCCTGAGGGGGCCAAGAAAATTGTATAATGTTACTGTATGGCCTATAGGTAAGTTTACAAAATACCTCACTGTAATGTAGTTTCTGGGCTCCTCGATAGAGACAGTGTTGTATCTTACACAGCTCGATAAACTCGCCAGACGCTAGGTCGGTAGGCTAGGCGCTAGTCAATTTTGCGTGGTGGAGTTCATGGGAAAATGACAAATTAAAAACTCGACTCCTGCAAAAAACAAAAAATACCTTTTGCAAAAGCTTTTTGCATCGTGCTTCTTCTGTAATTAACTTTTCTTCTATGTCATTTTCATCCGCAGAAAATGATTCTTCTTCTGAAAAGAATCCATCCTCTAGAGTGGTGCTTGAATCTAACCAAATAAAATGGGGTTTTTCCCTGACGGCTTCTTCCATAATTGTGGTTTTTGAATTAGCACGCCCTCTTTACACTAGCACAAACATACCAACTCGCATTTTTACACTAACACGTGCTCTGGAACATTGAAATTTACAAGTGTCAACATTGTCACTTCAGTGGTACTGTGTAACCTACCATTTAACATAAAACGATAAGCATATCATTCACTATATCACTCACATAAGATTTAATAACAGAAATTGAGGGTAGCATATTAAACCTTACAAACCATACCTGTCATTCACAAACGATTATTTAATAATTATTTAAGTCCAAAAATAAAACGTGAAAATAAGTACAATAACCCTACTTCAAATTGACAGTTTAGGTACCAGTTAATAGGCACTAATTACTTTATTAGTACCTATTATTATATACGAGTCCTCGTATTATGCACAAACAGCTATTATTATTACTAATCGAATACCGCTTTCTAAGATTTACATACGAACTGTTTTAGTAAAATTGAATAGAGATTAGACTGCGTATTTCTCTGTATCTACTTATTATCTTCTACTTTTAACTGGCCTTTGTGAAAGACATTGTGAAGAATAAATAAGTTTACAAAATAATAATTTAATGTAAGATAGGTATTAATCAGTATCATCATTTTTATTTATTAGATTCAGAAATGCTGGAAAGTTTCAGTGGATAAATTACCACATACTAGGGTAATAACAGAATATCTGTATCGGACTAATACTACCTGCATTTTGTTCTGTAAACGCTATTGTTATAATAACTTAATAATTTTGGTATTTTGTAAATTAATTGTATATTCGAAATTCAATAAGTATATGTTACTTGTAAAGAGTACTGAACGAATATATAATATTTCAAATTTATTTGTCAGTCAGTACCAGTATTTATATTTAACTTCGGTTAGTTTCACCATTTTTTTTTTACCTATGCAACTATGTACAATTGATAATAGTCAACGGTGTGTATTGGCAAGCCTAGTTATCAACGTCGCTGAAGAGCTAAGCCATTTTCCATTAGTTATGTTGTGCTTTGGGTCATAGGAAGGTGTATCGGTGGCTTATTGTTTGAAGTGTGTGAAATTCCTTGTTTGAGGCCTGTATAAAAATGAGCAGACGACGTCCTCATGATGATGATGATGGATATGGTATGTAGTCATTAAAAATTGTATTTGAAGCGAAAATTATCATTCATTAAAATAAATATGTAAAAAAGTGGTGCAGTTAAAATACATTTAACTTGAATTTCCATACTTAACGGTATTAGGATGTGCAATAATAGCTTAAAACAAATATGTAACGTACGAGTCCAGTTCTGGTTCATGAAACTAGAGAATTTAAACTTGTCAACCATCTTGTAGTAGGGTTAGGTCTTGATTTATTGCGGCTTTCAAGTTTGTTAATATCAAAACATTTTCAGAAAACAAAAATTGTAGTGTACAAAAACCTTTTAGAAAATAATTAGTAAGTTTTAATGGGTTAATTCTATGTTCTCTTATTTTTGGATGAGCAGTGCAAGTAAAAGAATATTAGTAGATGGTAGATGGATATACAAACGTTTTACGTACTTGTAACTGCTCCACAATTGAAGACACATTGAGCTTTATTACTCCCACTGCTATCTTTGCTACAACGCATACGTTGTTATTCCACAATTTCGAATTGATTAAATTGTAACATTATTGTTCTTTGTAGATATTTGTAATGACATTAGAGTTATGGGTTATGTTTGTATACAAAATACATAAATAGTGACTATATAAAATGTCTATTAAAGTGAATAATACGAATCAGTTTTGTCAGTGACAAAACAACATGTATGAAAATATTTCAAAAATTCACATTTTATAACTGTTCTTCTTGTGTGTTGTGCAGAGAGGGCATTCAGAAAGAGGAGAAGAGTATCAGAAAATCAGGAGATTGAGGACCGACTTGAGTCCCTAATCCTAAGGGTTGGAGAAAAGGTATTGAGTCTGAGATTGTATACGTGCACATGTGTATGTAGCAAAAATCCATGTTTTAATTATTGCAGGAATAATTTAAATCCTTTATAGATTGTCACTCTTGAATACGTGTGCACATATACACGTGCACACATGCACACACACACAAAGTTTAAGAAAGTAAATAATAATTAGGTCATACAGTACAGGTAGTGGTGAATTGTATGTTGTCTTACATACTGTATTGTTGCTACAATAACTTTTAATATGATTTTAAATTGCACTTATTTGTGCATGTGCGATTCTATTGAGGTGGGTTGTAAAAATGGAGTCAGTGGTGGAAGGTAGTCCCTTGTGCTCATTGTATCTTCGTTTATAGCAGTGTCCTGTCTGACCTGTGTAGAATTTCTTGTATTGTTAGCAGTTTAGTTGTAAATTCCAGGTAAATCAAATTTATCGTGTGGTTACTGTCTGTGGTAGTAAATTTACTATAGAGTATGATGCCTTTTATCTACCTTTTTTTCCTATAAAAAAGTTCTTTAATGTCAGGTGGGTTGATTATTTGTAATTGATTTTTTTCGTATGGATACCATTTGTCAAATTGCTTCTACTAAGGCATCTTCCCTTATTTCCTTCTTAATCAATATGGTGTCTTTAACAAAGTGGTTAATTGAATTGACTGAACAGGATAATCATTCCAGCCTTTTTGGGTTTTTAATAAAACTTCATGGGCCAGAGTAAATATGACTGAAGTATTGTAAACTACTCATTTTTAGTATGGTAGGTGCTGGATGTAATGCATAATGATTCATCAACAGTGTTACATACATCATTGATAACTGTTTAACAGTGAGGTCAGAAATCTGTGTGTGTTGGTCAGCCAGAAAGTTGTTATTAATTAAAAGTGTTTATGGTACTGAAATATCTAATTATAAATTTCATTACATAATTCCTCCAAAAGGTTGTTCTGGTTTATTTGGTGGGCAGTACATGGCTGAGATTCTGTAGGTTTGATTCGTATAGCAGAACTTTTTATTACTTGCAGTTCTGTTTTTCCTGAATTGAATTTTGTGTGATGTTTAATTCTTTGGGGACTGACATTATTTGCACTGATACATGTAAAAAGACTCAGGTCGGTTTTGTAGTGGCTGTGAATTTTGTTCATCCTTTTCCACATGTGACACATACTTGGGTATTGTTACAACACAAATAAGCCAAACCCAGTACCAGGGATAAAAAAGATAATTCTTAATATAACAATACTTCATATAAAATAAAATGTTTAAAAAATGTATAAAATATAAATATTACGACACGACGAACGACGATATTACCCAACCCAACTGATTGACCCAACAACAAAAACACAAAGAAGGGAACCACGTAACATACTCAAGAAAAAAGGTGATGGACCAAACAATTATGAACTAACAAAAGAAGATAAGAAACCAGAACTAAAGAAGAATCATAGGAAGAGAACAGATCCCTACGACTAAACAGAAATCAAACCAGATGAGAAGAGGGGAACCGAACCAAGATGAAGACAATTGAAGAAGATGAAGATAAAGAAGAAAAGGAAGAATGAAGAGGAGACAGGTTAAACCCAAGGGGAAACTAACACACATATAAAGGGGAAAAATAGTAGACTCAGGGATAGAATACTGTAAATAAACCCCAAATAACTATCCATTAATGAAACAAATAGTATTGTTATAATTGAATTAACTTATGTACTTAGTTTAAAGACAAAAGACGGTTGTAAAGAAACGTAGTGTAGAAAAGTACACTAACACAATTAGAAAGGTTAGATTTAATAAAAAAAATGAATAACCTAATCTTGTTAATAATAAATATTATGCTGTAAAGAAATAGTGAGAAATAATAGGAGAAAAGTATAGGGATTACCCATTAAATAACACTCAATACAAACAGTGAACCTAAGTAAAGTGTAATAGTGAAAGTGTAAATACCCTAAAAATAGTGAAAGTGTATCAGTGATGAACCTCTACTAATTAAAGGTGAAGGTGATACAGGGAAATAGTTATGTTAAGCAGTAAAAATGTAATGATAAGTAAGGAAACACTATAAAGCATTGATAAACAATCAATGATTTGAGTGATCTTGTACACGTTTATATAGTTAAAAATAATTAAAAGTAATATTTCAAATAGATGTAAAAGAAGCGTGTAAAATTATTCAGGGAGAAAGCCCAGACAAAAACAGTTTGTATTAACATGGTATGGAGGAAATAGTAGTATAGAAATAAGGTTTTGTTTTAAAATTAAGACTACAATGAATAAAACACCCCATGTTGAAAGGGGAAATAACTTTCATAAATTTGCAAGAAGTGATGATGTTTATCACTTAAGGTAGTAACAAAAGAAAGAAATTAATGTTAAAACTAACAATAACTAGTAACTTGTAAAGAATAGTTTGGTTCAATGTTATGAAGAGGATATGGCTGAAGGAAACTTGCAGTCCATAAGCCTAATTGTTATATTTTAAAATATGTGTAATGAAAGTTGTATTGAATAATGATTAGAACACAAACAGGATCAACACACAATACAAACAAATATGATAACTAAGTGAAGCCCATCAGGCTGAATTCAAAATGTAATTTAAAAGAAATCCACTAAAAACCATCATGGCTAATCTTGGCTATGAAAACATCTAACTGTCAGATACACTCAAATGTCAATAGTAACAATTTCGCAAGAAACTTTACTAATCTAAGACCAGTAAATGGCCAGTAATTATATGTAAATTATTTTAAAACAGAAATGTTATTATAAAAGTTTAATTTAAGAAAGATAGGTAATTTATCAAATGTCAAATATTTAGACTAAAGTAATGTATAACAAAATATGACCTTATGAGGTATCTTTGTAAACTTTGAAAGGAAAGAAAGATAATAGTGATATCATTTATTACCCCAAAGGAACTATAAAGGAATAAAACCATTAGGAAAATACTTAATAAATTTGAATAAAAATTCAAATCTCTTAACAATGCTTTCGAAAGAAGAATTAACCAATCCAAGGAGTGGTGTTACCATAGTAACGGGCCGTTGAAGGCTAATTTTCCGTTAAATTTATGAGACTTGAAGAAACGACGCGTGGGTAAGTGGCACGCAAAATTGTGATGATTGAAATTTTAATTTAAATAGTTACGAAAAGTTTCGGAAGCTAACCAAGATGAACAAGGACAAATAGATGCCGACCTACCATGAATTAACGATATCCTGGAACCAAATACCAATAAATTAGTTAACAGAAATCCCAAGACAAGATTGAAAAGGATGTTCGAAGCTTAAAACCAGCCCAAATTTGCAGAATATCCACTACCCCAGATGACAACATATCAACACTATCTGAACTGATAAGTATCGAATAAATTCCTTAATCCCAAAAAACCAAATTACTTTAAATATTTTTCAAATGATCAAATTTCTCACTATTGAACAAACATCATTTTCTTTCAAAGGTTTTAATGCATAATTTACTTACGTAAAAAGATTTTATTAATCAAAATATAACCTCTCATAAGAGTGCAACTTTGTAACAAATATACGACACTACCGAACATTTTGAAAAAACACATTATACTTTCTAAGTACGTATAAGGTATGGTAGTGTACTTTTTTAATGTAACCAACGTTTATGTCTTATTTCATAATCCAAAGAACCCCAGACTTTAAACAGATTAATATATTGTATGTAACTGTGGCCATAGCGGCAGAGAAATAATTTGTTTTCAGATCGATTTGCCAACCTTGAGATATTTGTGTTTCATGTTACAAACCGGAGCAATTTGTTACCAAAACATTTATATGTAACTGTGGCCATAGCGGCAGAGAAATAATTTGTTTTCAGATCGATTTGCCAACCTTGAGATATTTGTGTTTCATGTTACAAACCGGAGCAATTTGTTACCAAAACATTTATATGTAACTGTGGCCATAGCGGCAGAGAAATAATTTGTTTTCAGATCGATTTGCCAACCTTGAGATATTTGTGTTTCATGTTACAAACCGGAGCAATTTGTTACCAAAACATTTATAATCCTTTTGTCATATTAATTAATAACTGAATTTGTATTAAAATCACAGTACAGAGTATTACTATCTTTTTATTTCATAGGACGTTGTAGAGTATATGTGTGTTAGCAAGTTTTATTCAATAACCAACTAGCGCTCATCACGAGTGGTCGAGACGGCAACCTGTATAGCGGCGGGAACCATTCGAATGCTCCAGCTGTCCATGCTAATAACACGTATCATCTTATAATTTAACTATTTTAATTGTTTTAATAGAAACAATTTGGCGCCACCCGGGATTCGCAACCCCTATGAATTAACAGGTAGGTTGTACTGGTAATTTTGACAACGCTACAGACTCCAGTAGTGACTACGATTATTGTAACGACCGGTGTGAGGCAAACACACTACATTCACACTAATACACATAATAAACAAGTGTGAACACATTTTAACAGGTACGACCACCGTTACTTCGTTACATATTGATGAACCCAACGCGGGGCTTTACAAAAGAAGGACGTACCCGTTTACTTCGTTACAGTATAAATAGTGTTTTATTTAAGGCACAAGTTAGTGGTACAGAATGTAGTATAATATGTTATATTAATTACTTTCTGTGCAAAAATATTGATAAATTATTTAAAAAATAATGTAGTTTCTGGGTGAAAAAAATTGTATATATACTCATCTTAAAAAAAAACGCACACCAAACTGCTATAGTTAATTCACTTATTCACAGGTCTTACGGTGTGCAAAAATTGAATACACTGTTTACTTCAGAAGCAAAGATAACATAAACATGGCAGAAAAATTGCTAATAATTTTGTAAGTTTTATAGGCCTATGTGTACATACACTTCATCAAAGCTAGAAGTATTAGGCTTTTGTAAGTATATTACAAGTTATTTTTGTAAGTTATAAATTGTATAAATAATTTTAGGGCCTATGTAATTTCAGAAAAGTTGATTAGGTCACCAAAGTATTCCATATGCTTGAATCATCCTGTTTGAAAAACGTTTACATAACATCACTTCAAGAAGTTTCAAACTAAATGTTTTTCACTAAGATACATAGACTTATATAGAAAAGACACTATATAATATATATAGTATAATATAGTAATTATTATTTACTATACTACTAATAATTATTATAATTACATTAAAAATCTCCCAAATTATAACTTAAAATGTCGACACTGTCTGTAGCACAAAATGTGAACTCTCATGGAACAGCAAAGGTTTAACTCAATTTTTGGAAATACTTACACAATTATTTCAACATAAAAACTTCTAAAACTACACTAAATAAATGTAGAAATAAAATTCAATGATAGCACTTATAAAATAAAAAAATGCATTGTTAAAAGAACACAAAAATAACCAACCTGAATACCAGTAGCAGTGTCAACAATGAGAATACTGCCATTTCATTTTCATGTCAGTGCTAATAAAAAAGAAAATAATTCTATATGGTGGTTGGATTATAAAGTACAAATGCTTGTTTTACATCTGACACATTGGCAGCCCTTGAATTGATTCCTGTAAAAACACCAGCAATTTTAAATGAAGTCTGATATATTGGACATTGGTCCTTTACAACAAAACCAAGGTGTCTGATATATCGGATGTCAGTGCTCAAAGTGTTACATATTATAGAGGAATCCTTTTCAATTGATCAAATGGTAGACATTATAATTGCTCAATTTGCTATACACATGATGTGTTTTTCTATAAGGCATATTAACTTTTTGTTGTCATAGGAATACTTCTAATATTCTTAAGATGTACATTAAAGTCAGTTGGCATTTTTGTAGCAGCTATCCTAATTTTAGTTTTTTCATTGCATTGTTGTTCAGTTTATTTGAAAGGTTATACTGACTTTATCAAAGTAGTGTTTGTTAGAATGGTGTTATTCATTAATTTATTCAGAATGGGATTCAACAACTCTTCCACTGATATGAATATCACTCAACTGCTTAGGTATACAAACTGGTGTATATGTTAGAGGTTGCCACTGCACTACTAACCTTTTTCCAGACATAATAATTTCAGATGTGTGAGACAGCCCAGTTGGACAGATTGAAGGACAATACTTCCAATTGTAACAGTGATTACTCTAAACCGTCAGGTGAAATTATTTTTGTATCAGTATGAACAAGTATGATCACAAATTGTGACAGTGTTTTGTATATTTTAGTGCTTCTCTTCTGCTTCATTTTACTTCCGGGTTTAGGCACCCTATTCTACCTTCATCGAAGGCACCTTTTCCTTGGCTGTCCAAATCTTGGTTTCCCTGTGGTTGTAATTCATTCTTGTAATTCTTTGATAGTCTGCAGGAGTCCATTCTATCGATATGTTACTTCCAACTTGGTATAGGGGGCATATATTCATCTGTCCTATCATTGATATTATGAATATAAAAATCTGGTTATTTGCTCATTAGTGTTCTGTCTTGTCCAACACAACCCCAAACACTGCAGAAATTTCATTTCACGTGCTTATATTTGTTTTATTTGTGTGTTTTTTGGTCCAATGTTCACCAAACATCAGTGTTGACATTACTTTATAGAACCTCAGTTTGTGTCTCTTCTTATCTCGTCCTTAATATTCTATGTATTGTGACAACAGTTTATTCATCTTCCTATCAATATCCCTATTATTGATATAAGACACATTCTAATCTGAGTAATTAAAACATGATACAGTAAACCCCCGGTTAACCGAACTAAAAGGGGAAGCCGTTTCGGATAACAATTTTTTTGGTTAAGCCATGAACATCTAATACTACAGTATTTTGTATTGTAATTACAGTACGTATTTTTTAAAGGTTTCGAAGGTCAAACGAATTCAAAAATCTCTTTGTAGGCTACGCTTATGTTCTTTATTAAAGTTAAAATTACATTTTTAGGATTACAGTACATCAATATACAGTATACAGTCATCCCCCGAGATACGTAATTAATGCGGACCGTAGACATTTGCGTAACTCTAATTTTACGTAAGTCGAATTTGAACATTGCTTAAGTGTACCTACGTACTTATTATTGTACAGACATATGCATGGGTATGTACGTACATATATGAGTACGAACAAATCACTCGCGGCAAGCTACACTAATGACGTGAAACAATACATCTAGAAAAACGACCGAAAACGTGCTCGGTTCCGCTGTTCAACCTTCACTGAGTAGAAGAAGTTTCCGAGAAAGAGTGCCCGGTACGCTTGCGTTCGTGCTTAGACCGAAAAGTAAAGGATTAGCAGAGCAATAAAGTAAGAGAGAGTGTGTGTGTCTTTGTTTACAAAGAGAGAGTGAGAGTGAGAGTGAATAGTGTATTGACGCAGTCGCTACAAGGTACAGTATTGCATGCTTGAAATAGAATACAGTACAGTCATTCTTTGTAAAATTGTATGTTACTCTACTCAAAAATTTTTCCATTTTTTGAAATTTTCATTTTACATAACTGCGAATTTACGTAAGTCGCATGTTACGTATCTCGGGGGATGACTGTACTGTACTTAATAGTTTGGAGCATATGAATTACTACTCATTTAAAAAACTCAGTAATTTTTGTTTGTTTCTTGCGTCCCTCCCAACGTTTTCGAGCAGCGATGTCTCGCCATCTTTTCATTAGAAGGACGTCAGCCGGCGTTGTCTCACTGCATTGTTCAACAAATCTTAGTGCAACCTAACAACAACACATGTACTGTACTGTAATTTTTGTGTTATACTATACCCAGTAGGTTTTTGAAAGATAACAAATTCTTAATTTAGGCTTACCTCTAGTGCTCGAAAACCATCGTCAGCTGTCACTCCGTCATCCACGTCATCTACTTCGGTCTCTTCGATCGTGTCAGCATTTGACTGCAACACTGTTTCTACAATTTCTTGGTCCGTGATTTCTTGCGAATTGTCCGCGACAACCCATTCATCCACCTCGCACGTATCCATGTCTTCGCATCCGGGAATTCTTTTTACCATTTCTGTCAAGTTTTCAAAATTTTCTGAGTCGTCTCCTTCAAGCCCATCATACAGTTTGCTCCAGCACCTTTGAAGAGTTTCTGCTTTCACATTATCCCAGGCTTGCGCACACCAATAAATTACGTGTTTCATATTTACTACCTTCAGCGCTTCATTCATGTTTTTGTTTTGCATGTCACTATCTTGCAGGATGGTTCTCAAAAATAGCCCACGGTAGTGCCGTTTAAATGTCGCTATTACGCCCTGATCCAGTGGCTGAATTAGAGTGGTAACATTTGGAGGAAGGAAACGCACAACAATATCTCCACTTTTTAACTCGCAAGGATGCGTAGGCGCATTGTCAATTAATAAGATCGCTTTTTTAGGCAGACCTTTTTCAGTTAAAAACTTTTCAACTTTCGGTACAAACTGATCACTAAACCATTCAGCAAAGAGTTCACAAGACATCCAAGAACTTTTTTGGGCTCTATAAAAAACTGGTAGTGCATTTCGGGCAACATCCTTCAAGGCCCGAGGTTTTTTCGACTTCCCGATACACATTGGGGGCAGTCTATGTGTGCCAGAAGCGTTTGATGCCAAAAGAACAGTTATCCGTTCTTTTTGCATTTTGTGTCCTGGGGCAGACGTTTCTTTTGAGGAAGCTAAGGATTTTGTAGGCAACATCTTGAAATTAACACCCGTTTCATCGGCATTATAAATTTGGTCCTTAGTGTAATCTAAGGTGCCTTGGGTGTAATCTTCAAACTCTGTTTTGAAAACAGCATCCGCGTCTGGGTCTGCGGATAACTTTTCTCCACATGCATTCAATTGCCGAATGCTGTATCTGTTTTTAAACCTGTCTAACCACCCAGAGCTTGCACAAAAATCTTTTCCTTCCTCACCTAACAACTCAGCTAACATTTTAGCTTTTTCTTGCAGTATCGGGTCAGTCAAAGGCATGCCTTTTTCTCGTTGTTGGGTGAACCAAAGACAAAGAGCTTCGCCTACTTTTTCAAAGTCGGATGTTTTCAGTGTTTTTCTATGAGGATTTTTCACAGCTTGCTCTAGAAATTTAGATTTAGACTTCACCCATTCTGAAGCGGTAGAAACACCAACTCCGTAATTAGCCGCAACAGTTTTCAATAAACTTCCTTTTTCAACTTCTTTGATAGCAGCTAATTTATCAGCGAAAGTAATCACAACACGCTTCCGCTTAGTCGCCATAGCACAAAAATACACACGCAACGGAAATAAACAACCACTTGAAGGCACTATTGTATCGCAGATCCGCACTTGTGTGTTGACAGCTAGTGACTGATGCAGGCGTCATGGTCTTGGGAGGGGTTGGAGAGTTGGCAGTGTAGCTATATTTAGACTGGTGAGCTGGTGGCTGGGGAAGCAACTCAAGGTCGGGCGTTCACCTCTCCCCGCTAGCCATAGCCCAGCACACTCGCCCTTGAATTATTTCCGTGCAGTACAGTACTGTATTATTTTTTGGATTTGCGATTTTCGGAGGCATTTCGGATAACCCGGGTTTCGGTTGACCCGAGTTCGGTTAACCGGGGCTTTACTGTACATGGACAATTCTGTCATCCACAACTTTTGACACATTGAAAATCAAGACAAACATTTTGTTACCATGTCTATCAAAACTGGTCTAGCAGTTACAAGGGACCAAACAAACTATGAATGCGCCACCTACACACGCTATTTGCATATGAATAATTGAGTATGATTACTTAACAGAATATGAATTACTTAAATGACTATTAAGTACATGTTATAAAATATAACGTAACTGTTATAAACATGTAGCAATTTTTAATTAGTAACCTAATATGATGAATAGCAAGTATTGTACGTCTTATGCCTAAAAATCACAATGCTTGCTTTATAAGCCTACTTACTGTTTAAGTGAATGATTATAATGAAATGTAACTTGATTCTGTCAATTTCATTTGCTTACACTATATACCTATCTGTAACAACAAAAAAGTTTCTCACAGACCAACTGTTTCATGTTGGGGTTCGAAAAAATTGTAAGCAAACGTGACATATACAGTAATTTTATTTTGTTAAGTATGAAGAATATAGATAAAAATTAAGTATTCCATTATCTTACTGGTATATTAATCTACAAATTGAAGCAAAAACAATTCCAAACAGTTCTATAATAAAGAACGGAAAATTTTAACGAAGTTAAAACACAAACTATCAGACAATCATGCTCTCATCACCAAAGCAGATAAAGGCAACACGGTTTTCATTATGGACACTAATGATTACAATGATAAGATACAGGACTTTATTGCAAATAATAACATCAAAAAATTAAATTCAGATCCCACTGAACAATATGTAAAATGTTTATGGACCAGAAGATCATTAAAGCCCATTAACTCAAAAGCACCTACATTGACAGGTTTACCAAAACTTCATAAGAATGGTGTTCCAATAAGACCATTAGTAAACTTCACTACTGCCCCAGGATATAAAACTGCTAAAAAATTGGTAAATATAATAAAA
Organism: Magicicada septendecula; assembly: GCA_034769895.1. Lineage (NCBI taxonomy): Eukaryota > Metazoa > Arthropoda > Insecta > Hemiptera > Cicadidae > Magicicada > Magicicada septendecula. Next base: position 115,964,815 of record CM068375.1, on the reverse strand, counting down.
CATAATATAAACATAACAAATAGCCATAGCATAATCAATAATGTTGATTTTGTTAATAAAGTGAAGGATTTAATGATTGAACCTCAATACAAACTGGTTTCTTTTGATATTGTTAACTTGTACACGAACATACCGGTGGCCGATACATTACGAATATTAAGAAGTAACCTTGTCAACACTAATAAGTTGGATGTCGATAGTACAAATGAATTGATGGACCTTTTGAAGTTGGTTCTTGACCAGAATTACTTCACTCATGATAAACAATTTTTTACCCAGCATGACGGTGTAGTAATGGGTTCTCCACTTTCTGGCCTTCTTGCTGATATATATCTAAACCATTTCGAAAATTCTTTCATTTTTACCAATAAGAAGTATAATGATAACATAATTTTTTATGGCCGATATGTTGACGATACCTTTTTAATTTATAAAGTCACACGTCGACAAATAGACCAGTTACACAAATATTTGAACAGTATTAATAGTAATACTGTTAAATAGTAATACTGTTTTATTAATAGTAAAACCAGCTTAGGGGTGAGCTGGTTGGTCCTCGTCCTGCCCCTGGATAGCTGCTTGTCAGTGAACCAAACGCCAGCAGTTGCTTTCCTTGAGGAAGCCCCACGGTATGCCACAAACGCAGAATACTACAAACAGCCCTTTTCAGGGCTCACGACGAGTTTCAATTTCGAAACGAGAACACCCTGACAGATTAAAGATAATCATATGGGCAAAGGGAGAACAAAGTATAAAATCTATACGGAAAAAATTTAAAATTGACAAAGAACTCATTATGAGGAAACGAGGAGTCGGTGTACTAAAGAGAGTAGAAATATGGTGCCCCACTAGGGCTTCTGCAAGAGATCCAAAAAAGAAAGAAGGGCACATTCGCTAGGACAGTCCTACTACGAAAGAAAAAAGAAGAGAAGTACAAATCCAGCCAAACAAACTTCGCCTCCAAATGCAAGTTCAGTAAAGACCTTTGAAGAAAGGGTTCTCCTGATGCATTGGAATGCCAGATCATTAAAGAAAAAAAGAGAAGAACTCAAGAGGGAAATCACTGATAAGAATGTAAAGATTATTTGTATACAGGAGTCCTCCTTGCCAAAAGATACATCCTTTCATCCTAAATTCAAAAACTTCAGCATGTTCAACTTATCACGAGATGATAACTTTGGAGGCGGACTGGTTACACTTATCCATGATTCCCTGCATGTGGAGGATTGTGCTATGATGACAAACAACAACATTGAATATATGAAGATGAAAATAAGAGTAACCAAGGATTGTGTTTTTACTTTAATAAACGTGTATATACCTTCCCAAGGCATTCAAGAAAAGGACCTAGATGTGCTTGTTCCAGATAGTCAAAATTTCGTGCTGATGGGCGACTTCAACAGCAAACACCGCAGCTGGAACAATGGGCCGGAAAACAGAAATGGTCCAGTACTCTTCAGGTGGATCCAAACACACAAAGTCATCCTCCTATACCAAAACAAAAAAGCTACCTACCAATCTCCCTCCACAGGGACATTAAGCACCCTGGACCTGACTCTGGCATCCCCAGCATTCGAAAGGTCAATAAAAAACTGGTGCATTGGGGAGGACTTGGGAAGTGACCATTTTCCAGTATTCTTCGAGCTCACATTGACCAGGAGACTGGTGCACAATCCATCGGTCGTACATAGCAAATACAACATGAAGAAGGCCAACTGGGAGGCATTCATGACCGCAAGTGAATCACTGGATGAAGACTGCTGCATAGAGACGATTGAAAAGATCCTTCATAATGCTGCCGAAAAAGCAATCCCCAAAAAAAAGCCGTACCGAAATCCTAAACATATGAACAGTTGGTGGAATGACGAGATTAGAGCCCTCAGGAGAAAACGGCAAGGAGCAAGGAAAAAGTGGAAGAAAAACCGTAACAAAGAATGTCGACAAACGTACAACAAGTGGAATGCCATCTTAAGGAGAGCAATCCTGGCTGCAAAACGTAAATCCTGGAAAGAATTCGTTGGTTCAATCAACATGAACACTCCTAGTAGTGAAGTGTGGAAGAAGTTTCGGGCTATTGAAGGGGAGACTGGCAAAAAGATTGAGCAAATCAAGTCGGCATCGGGTGAATGGCTTGATGAGGATAAGGACAAGGCAGAGGCGTTCAGCGCGTTGCGTTCTATGCGGAGAAAGCTGGAAGCAAAACTCTGTGGCCAAAAACACTCACCCCTGAAGAAATGCAACTCACCGCCAGGTTCGAACTGTTATGGCTGTCCGATGACCCGGCTAACAAACCCTTTACGATGACAGAACTAAAAGCGGAAATAGCCAGATTCCGTAGTGCAGCGCCAGGAGCGGACGGCATTCATAATGAAATGCTTATACATTGCTCTGCACAACTGCTCGACAAGATCCTTCAGCTCTTCAATACTATCTGGCTTACAGGAAACATCCCCCAAGCATGGAAAACCGCTCTCATCATACCCCTCCCAAAACCAGGAAAAGCAAAAACGGAAATAAGCTCCTATCGCCCGGTCGCGCTTACATCGTGTCTAGGAAAACTTCTGGAACGACTAGTGAATAAACGTCTGATGTGGAGACTAGAAACCAATAATCTACTAGGAGACACACAATTTGGTTTCAGAAAGCAAAGGAGCACAAATGATGCGCTGCTGATCTTGACAAACAAAATCTATGAGGCATTTCAGAGGCAGAAATCAACAATAACAGTCCTACTAGATTTCGAGTCTGCTTTTGACAAAACTCCTCACTCCACCATCCTACTGCAGTGCATGAGGCTGGGAATAAGGGGTAAAATGTTGAAGTATCTGGCAAACTTTTTGAAAAACCGTCTGATCAAGACCTCAGTGAATGGGCTGGAGTCGAGCTGCACTAAAGTCGAAAACGGCATAGTTCAGGGTGCTGTGATTAGCCCTACTCTGTTCAACATCGCACTTTATGATATAAACAAAGTGCTACCACCTGAAGTATTTTGTGTAATTTTCGCGGACGATGTAACGCTCTTTACTACAGACAAAGATCCAGAAATAGCAAATGAACGGATGCAACTGGCTTTAAATCAGGTTGCCAAGTGGTGTGCAAAATGGTCCTTAAAGATATCATCAACAAAAACAGAATGCGCATTTTCTCAAGACGCAACATCCATGCAAGCTTCATCCCGCGTCTTATAATTGACAACAGGGCCCTGCGACTGAACAAATGCCCCAAATTACTTGGAGTCCACTTGGATAAAAAACTTCGCTGGAAAGATCACATAGAACATGTCATGGAGCAATGCAGCAAACGATTAAATGCGATAAAAACCGTAGCCAGTCGAGAGTGGGGGGCGGACACTGTATCCTTGAGAACATTTTATTTGTCCTTTGTCAGATCCAAGATGACCTACTGCTGTGAGATATGGGGCTCTGCCGCAGCAACACACATTAACAAGCTACAGCTCATCCAATCAGCAGCTTTAAGAATTTGCCTGGGCTGCCCCAAGTCTACTCCCATTGCAGCTATGGAAATAGAGCTCGGCATTGAACCAATAGACTTGTATATTAAAAAGCAAATATGGAACAAACATCTCAAAAACCAAACCCTTCCACCAACCCATCCAATCCACTCGTTGGCAGCCACGACCATTACGCAAGCATTCAGTAAAAGAGTGGATCTTCTCTCTCAAGACATGCCCAACGAGACCCCAGAGACCATTGCTGCATACTTCAATGAACCACCTTGGGGGATGATAGAAGCGGAAGTTAAACTTGACTTACCGATTAAAATGACCAAAGCTGACAACCCAGAAGCTCTTCGAAGGGAAACAATGGAAATGCTAAATACCCAGTATCACAACTTTGCGAAAATATACACTGATGGATCCGTGGACAGTGGAAATAGTAAATCAGGAGCAGGATACTTTAACCAAAAGACCGGCGAATGCTTCTATGTCCCAGCAAATGCAGCATCAAGTATGGATGCCGAGCTATTGGCGTTGGATGCGGCTTTGGTGAGCTGTCTACAGATTGAAGACAGAGAAATATGTATTCTCACAGACTCAAGATCAGCCATGGAAGCTCTGACACAGACAGGCCCAAGTGTCTATTACTTCCGCATCAAGGAATTGAGGGCGCTTCTATCGGCTCTAAAGATCAAAGGAAAACACATTGTATTCCAATGGACACCGGCCCATTGCGGGGTGGATGGAAACGAAAAAGCGGACCAGATAGCAAAAGAAGCTGCAAACATGGGACCAGTCAAACGCCCCCAATACTCGCTGGCAAGATGCAAGAAAGCTGCGGCTGCTCGGATAAAAGGGGAATGGACAAAGCGCTGGTGTGAAGGAGTGACAGGAAGACAACTATTTCGACTCCAGAAAGAACCTGCAGACCCTTCCTTATACCGTAACGTGGCAAGAGCCACGGCTACTTTTGCAGCAAGGGCCAGAATCGGCCACATTGTCACCGGACACTACCTGCACCGGTTCAACGTGAGGGATTCCCCAACCTGTGAGAGATGCCAGACGGAGGAGGAAACTCTCGAGCACATTCTGCTCAGATGCTCGGTACAGAATCCAGCCAGGGAGACCCTGAGGGCCGTGATGGGGGAGAGTGGTGGCCTGGACCGGATTCTCGGGAACAAGCGCTTTTGGGCGCTCGCTGCAGTGGTATACTACGGACATCGGACCATCGGGATCACTTGACCCTGGAAGTCCGCTCCAAGAAGTAAGTAAGTATTAATAGTAATGTACAGTTTACGCTGGAGAACGAGGACAATGGGAAATTAAATTTTCTGGATTTGACTGTCACTAGGAACAATAATAAATGGCAGTTTAATATTTACAGGAAACCTACAGCAACTGATACAGTTATACATGCCACATCTTATCATCCACTGTCCCAAAAAATGGCCGCTTTCCACAGCATGATTAACCGCCTTCTGTCATTGTCCCTAAGTAATGAGGACTACTATGATGAACTGAATACCATTAAACACATTGCAATCACAAATGGTTACAAAGAAACAATAATAAATAGTATCCTCAAAAGACATAAGAAACGAAAAAACACTGACATACGTAGGGCACCTGTGGACAATACATATAAATACATCTCAACGCCATACATGGCCTTTATGCCTAGATTCTAAATTCAATTTTAAATAAGACTAATAATATTATTATCACTTATAAAACTACAAACAACATTTTAAATAATCTTCGTGTTCGTGAACCAACAGTCCTTGAAACTAAAACAGGGATTTATAAATTGGTATGTGATCATTGTGATGCCTTCTGTGTGGGCCAAACGGGCCGAAATTTTCTAAAAAGATTCGCTGAACATAAGCCACCTACATACTTTCACAACTTAGAAAACATCAGATCTAAATTTGCTAAGCATCTTATCGCGGAGAATCACAACTATACTGGCTTTAATACTAACCTAAAACCCCTTCACATTTGCAATAAAGGGTGTTATATGAACGCCCTCGAAGAATTTGAAATATATAAAGCATACAATAATGCCGATACCAAGACACATGTTTTGAGTGATCAGCTGCATTTTAAATCAAACAACCTGTATGATACTGCTTTGCGGTATCTGCTATGATACGAGTTAGATATGAACCAGTGCACGGTCTGTCGCCGTACGGTGTACACCTTGAAACCGTTGTGCGCGCTATTTGTATAGTGTATTCTTATTTTGTTTTATTTATAATGTGGATTTAATATTTTTGGAAATATTCGACAACTATGCCATCGCACGATGGGATAAGAAGACGATTTTAAATTCTGATGATGGGACAAGGTCCCGAAACATGTAAATTTTAACGTGAAAATTTGCTGTAAGTCATAGACGGTAAAATGTACATTACTTATTTGATTAAAAACAATTCATTCACATCAGTGTACAACAGAAGTACAAGTTATATTTAAATTTCAATAAACTGTTGAAATGTATAGTTTATTGCTTTTAAATTTGTTACAGCTTTGTTTGTGACCAACATAATTAAAAAAATTATAGCGTGATGGAGAATAACGATTTTTACGTTATAGAAGTAAAAATTGTAATCCTGTAACTTTATTTTTGGATGACTAAATTTTCAAGTCATTCATTACATATGAGCGAAAAACCCATATTACACAATTTATTTCCCTGTCTTCCCCATTGTGTAATGTCACTTCTGAATGAAGTACAGCTGGTCATAAGATTTTGATAGTTGGTTTAACTTATTTAGTGATTCTGCATATCTCTCTCATTTTCCTGAATGATTGTTAGATTGTATACAACAGCATTAATTTTATTTTTCAGTGAAGGGTTAGTGAGGATCGGTCAAAAATAACACAAATTTTAACTTATTTGTGTCGACATTTCGACAATGTTTATTGTCATCATCAGGACCTGTGTATGAATACAAAAGAAATGTCAAACACAACAGAACAATTATTTGGGTGAATGTGTTTGTGTATGTGAGTGTGTGTGCGCAGACGCATGTGCGTGCATATGAATGTATCATTGTATATGTGATGGAGTTGAGATAATTTGTTTACATCTTCAAATGTTTTCTTTAATTTTCCTTAATCTTCAAATTATATTATAATTTTCTCGTTTTCTTAAAGAAAACATTTGAAGATGTAAACAAATTATCTCAACTCCTTCACATATACAATGATACATTCGTACGCACGCACACGCGTCTGCACACACACATGCACATACACGAACACGTTCACCCAAATAATTGTTATGTTGTGTTTGACATTTCTTTTGTATTCATACACAGGTCCTGATGGTGACAATAAACATTGTCGAAACGTCGACACAAATAAGTTAAAATTGGTGTTATTTTTGACCAATCCTCACTAACCCTTCACTGAAAAATTCATTGATTGACGGTCACTATGAATTTAAGGATTTAATTAATTTTATTAATGTTAAGTAATATAGTTTAGTTGCCCAACAAATGCAAACAAAAACTTAGCAAGTGACAAGTTTTAGATAACTGTCTCTCATGTAAGTATGAAATAAATGTAGGCAAAAAGATAGAACAATTCAAACTACAGTTAGTACAGTGTATTAAAACCTGAAGAATAAAGTAAGGAAAGATACATTAGTAAAATTTTATAAAACTGTGGTTATCCTGAGTTTATTGTACAACAGTGAAACATGGACACTCACAGGAACAAATGAGAAAAGAATCCAAACAGCAGAGATGAAAAAGCTATGGAAGATTGCAGGATGTACAAGGAGAGATAGATTAAGGAATACAGAAATAAGAAGTAGTTAAAAGTTTGCAAACTCAGCTGAACAAATTAAAGAGTAAGTGGGATAAAATGGAAACAACATTTAAACAATATTTACAAAGAGTGAGCTCTTAGAGGATGTCAGAGATTATGTATAGATATTGACTGCAAGGAAATTGTCTTGAAAGACAAAAAAAAGTTAGAATGATTAGATCGCAACAGGCTATTAGCTTAATGCTTGATTGGAAGAAGAAGTGCTAATTTTTCAAATCCACATGTGGGGAAATTGTATTAGCATGAAAGTTATCAGTATAACACATACTAATAAAATAAAATTTTTAGGGTCCTCCAGCAATTTTGTTTGTTTGAGATCTTATTTTTATTTTTATTTTTTTATTTATAGAGACATTCTAATTATTTTTTTTTAACGTTAACTGTCTGATTACTTTGAAATATATTTATTTGTTAAAGTGGAGATCTCTGTGTAAGAAAAGTGTAGCTTTGGCCAGAGTGTGCTGTAGACTCTTTTCAGATAAATATCGGAAACTATGGGCACCACTAAATGGCATACATATATTAACTTAGTGACATATAAAAGCACTTGCGAATTATTCACAATAGAAACTCGAAGAGGAGTTTAAGTTTGAATAATAAAACATACTGAGGATGGAAATTTCTTTCTGTGTAGTACCTAACAGCTAGCTAATTGTACACAAAAACTGAAAAAAATCAAATACAATCCAAGTGTTTATGGGTATTTTTTTTTGTAAATTATTTTTAGAACACATTCATAAAAATTCTTGTTCATTTAATTTCCTCAAACCCAGAAAAATCACATTCACTGTCCTTGAAGTTGGTGTTATCACCTTGTGTTACTGTCAGTTGTCTTCCTCCCCATATAGTTACAAACCTCTCAATTTAAACATCCTTATTGTGGCATTAGATTGCCAATACTTTTCCTCTTAATTTTTTTGTATTCTGTCAAGGTGGCAGTTGTTAACACTTTATTGTTTAAAATGTGTATGGCAAAGCTATTAGACATCTGATACTTCAAATGGTACACTACAGGTGTTACCAATCTTTTTATGTTAATCCATATTTTTTTTGTATTGAGTTTAAGTTAGGGTAGTAAGGTAAGAAATGCACTTATATTTTATTTTCCTTAGCTTATCAAGTTGTATTAGGACATATAATTTGGTTTTATTATATTTTGGACAAATGAGATGTTTTTTGCCATCAATCAGTCCATCTTTTCCTTCTTTGTGCTGTTTGATGTTGGCCCCTTCTTATGTAATGTGTTTTGGTAGGATGCATTGCCTAACACAATTACTGAGTATAGAAGTATTAGAAACAGCACAATTATGGAGTGAAGGAATGTTAGAAATAAATCTACCAACTATGTTTCATAACAGTGGTCATCTGTTGATGATGATTTCCTGAGCGTAGTGTAGAGTTCCTCTTTAATAAAGCTTGTGGCACTCATACTTTTCTCTATCCTCATTAGTTATTATTAGGACTAGAATTTGTAATGTAAATACATTTTTTATAAAAATGGATATTTTGGATTACCACATAAAGTCACAAATTTAGACAGAAAAATATAAAACAGAAATTTTCCAAGTTTTGTTGTCATAGTTGTACACATTTTTATTCAGGCTTATAGATAAGTATAAATTGTAATGTAAGTGCACAAAAATTACCTATTTTAAATTCCCATCTTACTTTTTCCAAATACATTGGTTGGAAATTACCTATGTGATTAGTGGTAAGAGGCAGATCCCCATCTGGTTGCTCTCATGCAGTAGAAATTCAACAGAGGTATTTCTTGTGTTGCAGTGATTTATGATTTAGGCATTGTTTTTTCAAGTTTTTATTTAGTGACAAAGTACTGAATTATCAGCTTTATGGGAAATGTGTGAGCTACAACCAGAAAGGTGTGTGCGTGCGTGTGCGTGTGCGCGCGCGCGCGCGCGCGTGTGTGTGTGTGTGATGCGAGTTGTTCATGTTCTTTAAATGGCATACAGTGAGCTGCTGTATGTATGGACATCTGGCCAGAGCAATGAGTTAGCACATAGTAAGTGTTAGCACTGAGGAGTGTGCCTAGTACTGTATATATGACTTTGGCATCTGGTTCTGAGAATCAGTTCTGTTTATTTGCTCATGGAGTTATATTTTCTTGAGAGTATTCTCTTTTCCTGATTTCATTGGCTTATCTTGCCTCTTCTGAAGCTCCTGGTGCTCAGTAATTGGCCAGAGTTTCCAAAAACCGACAGATTTGTGTGCCACATGCAAGTTCTGTTCCCACAGTCACATCCTCTTGCCATTATTTATATGTTGAGTATTTATATAAATGAGTTGCTGGTTATTTTACTTTCTGTGCTACAGAGGGAGCAGACCACCTCAAAACTGTTGATGTGCGATTTTTAATAATTTAAGTGTACGAAAAGCATTAATATTTTTGTTTCACTAGTGACTGTGTGTCACTGACGTTTTTTCTGTGACTATATGTGTATAAATATTCTATAAATTTTAGGATAAAATTATGATGATCGCACAGATCTTGTTTAAATAATGGAATAAATAATTGGACATCAGGGAAATTGTTAATTATAACTTTAATGACATTTTAAATAAACAAAGCACGTGCATATAATAATTCTTCAAGCTTACGATTGTTCAACACATACTAATATAAGAAACAACAAACAACAAATATCACCAAATTAACACCGTTGTAATAAATAATACAAGTCACCATTTACAGAAGGGTGCACACATTAATTCACAATAATCACTTAATACTAAATCACTGTAAACAAATGCACCAAATAATAAATAATAAACAACAACATAAACTGATTGGTACCCATGATTGGTATCACCTAATTACGATTGTAGCAATAAATAATATAAGTCACTAATTATAGATGTGTGCACAGTTTTTCACAATAATCACTTTACAGTAAACTGCTATAATGTAACTAATGGCTTTTATTGTTTAATTAGTTACATTTATCTTGTGTGTACTAGTAATAATTAATTCACTTTTAAAACCGGACGCCATGTTGTCAGATTGGGCAGCATCATACAAATTTACATTTAGGGCCAGAATTCGGGTAACACGAACCAGGGTTGTGAAATATATTACCTGAAATAATTGTACTCAAGATAAAATGTACAAGTGACTTTTTATTTTTTAAGATGAATCTAAATACATACTGAAAACTGACTCTAATATGTACCAAACACGTACATATTACGCCATGGGCGTTATCAAACATCAAACCCTCCAAAATACCTACAAGTAAACATGAAACATTGATATGTGACTATTAAACATTAAAATCGTATAAATATCTAGCACAACCCAGCACTTAGAAAATTTAAGGCACTCTCTCTCTCTCACTCTCTCTCTCTCACTCTCTGGTACAATATATATATATATATATATATATATATATATATATATATATTGAGCTCATTTAAAATGTTTTAAATAAAATTTTTATTGGTCATTTTAATATTGAAAGAATTTTTAGTTGGTCATTTTAACATTGAATGATGTTGAATAAAAAAAATGTTGGAACGTTCTCACCAAATTTTGGACAGGTCTCACCGCACTGCTAGGGTCGTCCAATCGTGCACAATCTGTTTCTACTTTACATCGCTTTTAAGGCCTACACCGTCGCGTCTGCCCACGAAAACACTTTGGGCAGATTCTACACGCACGCCGTTTCTGGACGATCCATCGGCCGATGACACCTGTTCAAGTTCTTTATCGCCCCAACATTTCCGATATTTTATATAGTTAATTAATCAATTTTGTTGGTGTAAAAGTTAAAATTTACACTTGGTGAACCCTTTTGCCGGCCGGCTATGTTCACGCTCTAGAAGAAAATGACCAAGAGTCTTTGTTTCACATTGCGTAGGTGGGGTAAAAGCGACGTCATCAGGCTTTGTTCATATAGCCAAGCCTTGAGTTGTTTACAGAAATATACATTCTTTACCACTGACGTCATCAGGGCTAGGCACTTTATCTCGGTATGTGACATACGTTTTTTGCTGTGTTTTGTCGTTTTGCAATGAAAACGGTCAGAATCCTGTCAATTCACATTTGCGTGTTATAAAATATTTATATAGTCCACTCACCACAGCTTCACAGGGATTATGAAATATTTAAATAATTATTACCAAATTGTTAAAAATAAATGAATACAATAATTATGGTCTTTTGTACCATGTTTTTATAAATTTAATATTGCACCAGAATTGTACCATTACAATAAGACATTTGCAACGAATTGCAAGTCACTTCTTAACAACAACAATTAATAACATTTCTTGTCCCTTCTATTTGGAATCGCAAATTGGCCATATCTGAAACAGCACTTTTATACTTAGCCTGTGTTGTCTAGTTCATGGCAAGGTTGACCTGGATGCTAGTAGAATAATCAACCAAAGTCTGGAAAGATTGAGAAGGTGCGAGAGCATTGTGTAATCTTGCTGCTCCACAGTGTATGCAAAGCATTATAAAGCCATAGATATTTATCTCCTCAGCATAGCAATGTAATCCTCTATTCATTCTTTCTATCCTTCTCTATCATATGCCAAGATTGCCCATCTGTATTTAACATGCTTTGCTAGGTCATCTTCCTATCTAACTTGATTCCTTCCTCTTTATGCTACTAAGGTCATCTGTTTATTATGTGCAGTGATGGACTTATGAATAGGCAAAGTAGGCAGTTGGCTACAGGTGGCAAATTTTGGAAAGATGACATTTTATGGCCGTTATGTTGTTTTTATACCTAAGAGATGTTTCAAGTGCTGCTCCATTTCGTCCCAATAAGATAAGAACCTTTTTAAAATATATATTGTTTAGTAACTAGGCTTATTATATAAAGAGAATAGTTTGTCATTTACTTCTGATATGTATGAAATATTTGCGATATAACTGGCAAAATATTCATCATTCTTTGAAATCAGCTGAACAAGGTGCGATGCAGAAACCTGTCACCCCGATGCAAGGTGTCTAATTTACAAAAATGAGCAGCCTAGAAACTGCTTCATGGCAGAATTATGTGGTTTCATACTTCAAAGACTCAGTGACACAAATAATGAATTACAAAGTATATACATTGACCTGAGATCAATGTACAGTTGCATGACTCACTGATCAAACTCCTCTAGTCAACACGTAATCACTATGATTACTTTGAAGAAAAGGGTCAGGGACTATAAAAAATAATGGCATACAAAGAGGACAAGCTCGGGTCAAGATTAAAAAGCACGATGATGAACCACGTGGAAAGGGTTGTGTTGAAGAAGAAGTGGTTTCTAGTCCTCGAGAAAGCCTAAGGGTAAACATTTAAATACATATTTACCCTTATTATTGACAATCTAATGTCTGCACTGGAAAACGGAGGAATGCATATGTTGAAATAAACAAAACGTTCAAGGTTCTAAGTGAAACTGACAAGTTGAGGAAAGCAGGAGAGCACTGCATAAAACAGTATCCTGATGATTTGGAGGAATCATTCTGTGATGAAGATTTACATTTTAAATGTTACCTACAAACAGTCAAGTTAGATTAGTCTGACTCTGAGAAAGACAAGAAGAGGACGAAAATTAAAGGGTCAACAGATTCAACACCTGTGAAGCTGTGCCGTGGAATATGAAAGGATGGGCTCCAGTCTGTCTATCCCAACGTTGATTTTCTCCCCGGATGTTTGTATGTGCAGTGGCCTCAAACTGCTCAGCTGAGAGAGCGTCTTGTGGCTCAGAAGAGTGAAGAATTATCTACACACGAACATGAGAGAAGATGGTTTGAATTCAGTGGCTATATTGTTCATCGAAGGAGAGTTATTAAAGAAGATGGACCTGACAGATATTATAAATAATTTTGCCCATCAAAAATTATGACGTAAAGTTTAAAAATTATTTCAAAGACTATTATCACAACTCTTTATTTTTTTAATTTTGTATCAACTTTCATACAGAATCGTAAATTGCTATGTTTTAACTTCAGTTAGACTGTTTTGGACAACAGTTAGACTGTTAGTGACTACAGTCAGTTAAAATTATGGCTACAGTAATTTAACGTCTAATTGTGGTCTTTCTAGTACATTATGTAAATTGTACTATAGAAATGTATTAAGAAAAGTTGAGAAGAAAATATTATATAAAGAACAGATTTTAGGTTAACTGAAAATATGAAGGATTGAATTAAACCTGTAAATGCCCCCCCCCCCCAACAGAGATTGGTGGGAAGACGGCAAATTTATACTGCCTATGGATGGCAAAATGGTAAATCCGCCCCTCATTATGTGTTAAAAATGTGACAGCCTTTCTTGGACACTGAGCTGCGCTGACCCAGCAAATGAATTACCACCACTTAAAAGTATAGCTAAGTTGTGTAGAGAGGAGAGAGGGAGCCAACGTAATAACAGTTCACCATCTCACTCGCGCACTATCTCTGTCTCTGTCACACACATGGTTCTAATGTTGTAATTCCCGGCTGTAATGTTGCAGCCCATGTTCACACTATGAAACACTGTACAAGACTGTTGAGCGCGTGTGCGAAATGAATGAAAATTTTGTTAGCCTCGAAACGAGGTGTTTGTCCACTGTGCATCTCTAAGCAACTGTTCAATTTCTGTCGTCAGGTCTATACTTTATTGTGTGATGTAATATGTAAATTCCATTTCAGATTTGCACGTATTAATATCTCTGAAGCATCTTTTATGTTGCTAATCCTTGTTTATTTTTCTATACCTGTTTATATGTAGCACCTGTCTTTCCATTAGTATTTGTTTATCTGAAATTTTATTCAGGTTAACCTTTCATGGGGAATAAAACACTACACGTAGGTGAGTACACTTTGTTCTGTATAATATAATCTTATGACCAACAGTTACTTTTTGAATTATATAATATTTATACTTATGTTACTGTTATGTTCTGTCACACAAAGAAAAATAAATGTGTATTATGTTCTTATCATTAACTAGTTTTAATTGTGTTTTACAGAGCACCTCTTCACTAGAAAGCAATTTAGAAGGTTTAGCAAGTGTCCTTGAAGCTGATTTGTCAACATTTAGAGCCAAAGTGTTGCGTATTTTGACAGACTGTGCAATAAAAATGCCTGAAAAGTGCACCATTTATACTACCTTGGTTGGTCTGCTTAACACAAAAAATTACAATTTTGGTGGAGAGGTATGTCATATGTATATGTTACCCACATTCACACAGATAAAATTATAGTTTAGACTGTGCACAATTAGTGCTGCAACTGTATTATGAGTATGCTTCAGTAGTAATTTTGAGCAGTATAGATCTGAATCCCTTAATTTTTAAAATACTGTAATGTGTTCAGACAATCGATAAATAAACTAGTATAAATAACCAAGTCAGGAAAGTCACAATTGTATAATTTATATTCAGATTTTAATTAATAAAAAAACTTTATTAATCGGTGTCTTTCATTCTTGTTGGAGGCTACCTCCACCCTATTACTTACTGTTTTATAGATTTCTCTAATGGCTGTAAGATCTTGTGTAGCAACACTTTCTTTGTGGTTGTGGCTTCTTTCAAATGTGAATTCAGCTGAGTACCCAACGAGATAATGTTTCACTATGATTGTGTATTAAAGAACATTTTTGCAAATCCATTGCCACGTTGAACGTTTCACAGTTGTGTTGAAGCACACAAGTGCTTCCGTATTTGTGTTTGTAAAATTTAACGTAATGAAATGTCATGACCTCTCCAACTGTCATATTAATCTATATTGCCACTAGAGGTAGCTTTTGAACACAAGTGACTGCCGGTAACAAGTGTCCATTTTATTGTTTTTGTATTTGTAGTATGTAAGAGTTATGCTCAAACATGGCAACTAATAAAAAAGTGCTCAATTGTCAATTTCTTACATCTTCTTCACACTGTTAATGGATCTGAGCCACCATGTCTGACCAACATTCCTATACCAGTAGTTTGATCAGTTTATTGCTCCATAGCTAGTTATTCATTGTTTCCAATCTTGTTTATTGTTAGATTTCTTGATTCCAACACAAGTTGCTCTGTGATATGACTGAACGTTTTTGATAGAATTAGCACATTTCTTACAGACCAAACCATGGTCTACTTGATTCGTCTCTTCCTGGTGTTTGCCATGTTCCTTCGTATATATCTTGTTAAGGACACTACGTTCTTATGACTCTGAATTTGTAACTTGCAGCAAATTTCACAACCTGAAATCCATTATTACATGCCTCTTGATGTAGGCTATGGTTTCCAAAAATGTCACTGAAACACCCTTCTTGGCTGAGCTTAGCATTGAAGTTCTCGAGCGTGATGATTGCATTGATGTTTTGGGATTTTATCACATTTAGCTTGTAGTTCATTATAAAAAGTATCTTCTGTGGCCTCAGTTGGTGGACATACATTGATGAATCTGGTTGGAATTTTCCTTTATTTCTCAAGATATCCTGCTGGATACAGATACAACTCCTGAGACCATTCACTATCCACTACCTGTCACCTGCCCAGTAGTTGAGAGGCTCACTGTAGGGTATATAGTCCATCATCATATGAATATCTGGAGACACCCCTAATCTTTCTATACTTTACTATTATGAGGGTTTGATGGTACTGTAAAGTATCAGAATCTGTTATTTGTTCTTTGCAGAACCTCATTTCATTGCTGAACCCTACAGTCTTTTCAGGACCATTTGCATTGCTTCATATAGTGAATATCCTATTGATTCTGCCCATTGCATTGGAGATTTTAACTTTCTACTGCAAGGTTTTTGCTTGTCTTTCCGGTTATATGTTTGCAATAGCGTAAGTATAATGCGTTCATTTGTTTTAATGTCCCCCCCCCTCTTTATCAGCAGTTCACTTATCATGGCAGAATGAATTCTTCCATAACATTCTGAAAATATATCTATACACTTCACAATTTTAAGTTATTTTTTTGTGACACATGTGACTCAAAAGTGCCAGTAGTACTCTTGTGAATTTAATACTTAATTGTAACTTGATTTATTTTAATTATAAATACGAATTTTTATTAGGACATTGAAACAACTGGAAATAGTAACACATTAGACCCTGTGGACCTTGGCCATTTTTAATATAGAAGCATAGCAACTTACCTGCAAATGGGTTGCTTTCAATTTCCTAAGCATTTAAAATATCGGTATGGAGAACCATACATGACTTCCATGTTCTAAGATTTATATTTAAAATCATTTACGAAATGAAATGTTTCCATAGAAACTACTTCTTTCCACTTATTGCTTCAGCCTTAACCACAGTACTGTGGTCACTAACGTATACCACCACATGTTATCGCACTCGATTTTCACTGATGATGGCAGTCGATGACACTACCGAAATGTCTGGTTTTGCAGAAAACACTGGACTATGGTCAAACAGCCCGGGAAGGAATTTTAATAACAAACTACTACTTTGTTGCCGATAACGTAGTATACATAAAAATTATCCCCTCTCCCTCAACTGTAATTTTCATTTATAGAAAATTACCCCTTTCAACTAGCCTCTTCATTTATAGATATTTCATGTACGTTTCTACAGTGAATTATTAAGATCTTCTTATCAGGATACTTTATTTATCAAAATTAAGTATTTTACTCTTGTTACAACAAAAAATGTTTTAGGTAAACTGCCCTTTCCCCGTAACCAAAATCAATAGGCCTTGAGTATTCTACAACTCAGCCACATATGTAAAAAATTATTTGATTATGTTTGAATATACGGCAGTTATCGTTCGTCATAGAAAAAATTAACCTTGTTATCACATAAAACGTTGCAGGTAAACTACCCCTTTCTCTTAACCGATCTTCACCAAAATCAATAGGTCTTGAGTCCTCTACAATTCAGGGATGCATGCAAAACATTATTTGATTCTGTTTGAATGTGTGGCAGTTATCGTACATCATAGAAACAATTACTCTTGTTAAAACATAAAACGTTGTAGGTAAACTACCCCTTTCCCTTAACCGGTCTTCACCAAAATCAATAGGCCTTCCGTTCTTTACAATTCAGGAACGTATGCAAAAAATTATTTGATTCTCTTTGAATTTACGGCAGTTATCGTTCGTCATAGAAAAAATTACCCTTGTTAAAACATAAAACGTTGCAGGTAAAATACCCCTTTCCCTTAACCGATCTTCACCAAAATCAACAGACCTTGAGTACTTAAAACTTCAGGAATGTATGCAAAAAATTATTTGATTCTCTTTGAATATGCGGTTGTTATCATTCGTCATAAAAATAAAATTACCCTTTTAAAACATAAAACGTTGCAGGTAAACTACCCTTTTCTCTTAACCGATCTTCACCAAAATCAACAGACCTTGAGTACTCTATAATTCAGGAAGGTGTGCAAAAAAGTATTTGAGTATGTTTGAATTTACGGCAGTTATCGTTCGTCATAGAAAAAATTACCCTTGTTAAAACATAAAACGTTGCTGGTAAACTACCCCTTTCCCTTAACCGATCTACACTAAAAACAATAGGTGTTGAGAACTCTACAATTCAGGGCTGTATGCGAAACATTATTTGATTCTGTTTGAATTTGCGGCTATTATCGTTTGCCATAGAAAAGAATTACCCTTGATAAAAAAAACATTGCAGGTAAACTACCCCTTTCCCTTAACCGATCTTCACCAAAATCAACAGACCTTGAGTACTTAAAACTTCAGGAATGTATGCAAAAAATTATTTGATTCTCTTTGAATATGCGGTTGTTATCATTCGTCATAAAAATAAAATTACCCTTTTAAAACATAAAACGTTGCAGGTAAACTACCCTTTTCTCTTAACCGATCTTCACCAAAATCAACAGACCTTGAGTACTCTATAATTCAGGAAGGTGTGCAAAAAAGTATTTGAGTATGTTTGAATTTACGGCAGTTATCGTTCGTCATAGAAAAAATTACCCTTGTTAAAACATAAAACGTTGCTGGTAAACTACCCCTTTCCCTTAACCGATCTACACTAAAAACAATAGGTGTTGAGAACTCTACAATTCAGGGCTGTATGCGAAACATTATTTGATTCTGTTTGAATTTGCGGCTGTTATCGTTTGCCATAGAAAAAAATCTACAGACAGACACACACACACAGACACAGACACTTTTCTAAAAATGACTTTTTTTCATGTTTTGACGGTAGTACAATCAGAATCTGCAATTATCTCGAACACGATTTTTTTTGCCATCACCATACTTCCATTTCCTTATGGAACATGGAAGTATAAAGGGTCATATATGTGTCAAGTGTGTTTTGAAAACTCGACACAATCAGTAGATGCCGTTTTGTGAACTTTTCAGCTGACAGTCGTGTAATGTAAATGTAGTTGAATTAAGTGGTTGATTTCTAAAATTACAGGTGCCAAAGTGCAGCAATTCAAAAGTTGTACAGACACAAATATACTTATATTTTATATTAGCGTATGAGTTTACATCAGATTATTACAAAGAAGGTCTACATTTTTTTAAATAGACATAAAATATGTAACATACGTATAAAAACTTGTATCTAAAAAGATAATAAAAGTTTACTGTTATTTCTAAAGAGCTTCATCATCAGGTTAGCTGCACGACAATCGAAAATATGTCACTCATGATGGCATCATCCCGGAGCCTCAATCCCGGAGCTAAGTGATCGTTTCGGTGGTACGGATATTTTAAAAAAGTTTCCATAATTTCATCATTGTGTCGTCATATTGTTTAAAGGGCCTTATCTTGAAACTGAGAGGTCCCAAATGGCAAACATTTTGGTTGTGGTCTTATTTTTGAAGGTTTTTCAACATGTCTCAGTATGGACGAAATCGGTGAAACATACATACAAACTTTCCATTGTTGGATTTACTCGCGCGCGCGCGCGTGTGTGTGATACAGGCATGGTATGATGTGTCATTTTTCCAGGTCAAGTCCCACATTGGTTTTTGGCATTTTCTGCAATGTGGCTTGGAATATCAAACTCTGCCATTCTCAAGCATATTCCTTCTTGATGACTTAGAATGGAATCTGCTTGAAGATGGTAGCATACGTGTATCAAATTCTACATAGAAAATGAAAGCTTGTAATATGTATTTTCACGAAATATCATGAATTTTTTTTTGATATGCAAAAATTTCACTGGAATCAAAGCACACTTATACAATAGTTTAACAAAGGATTTTTACATATAAATGTAATTTATTATTAATCTACAGTATCAAAAAAGTAACAAATAAGAACACCAATTATATTTAAAGATGATAATAATTAGTATTTAGTACATGTGTATTGGTAGAACATATTTTTTTGTATTTAGGTTGTATTCATAAATTTTCATTTGTTGTGGTATCTGTACCATTGATTTATTGTGTATGATTTCACCAACCACTGTGTTATAGTTTGTAGAACATATGGTAAGGACACTGAAGGATGCATTAAAGGCATGCAATTGGGATGCTGCCCGTTACGCCTTACGGTTTCTGGCTGACCTTGTGAACTGTTACGTTATTGGTGCCAATTCTTTGCTTCAGCTGTTAGATAATATGCTCGATGTGGCAAAGGAAGATGGTGTACCCAATGTAAGTTCTGTTTTGTGTGTAGCACACCTATGTTTCGTGTTATAATTGAATTATTTATTTCAGATACAATTCAAATCAGTGACATATTTTGGGGTTAGGAAAACTATCACTAATTATTGTACTTTATTCTGGATAAACACCAGCTCATAGACGCAGATAAGTGTTGTGTACATAAAAGACATATCACGGTAAACAGAAGATAGTTAATTAGTATTTGTTAATTATACAATTGGTTAATTAGTATTGAGAATTTCAAATTTGTATTCTCTCATATTCTTGTACAGTTACCACTTAAATTTTGGTTTTAATAAAGTGCCAAAAATTGTGATTTTTCATTTGCAGGCCAACAGAAATGTAACTACAAATAAATGTTAGGAAATAACTCAACACATAGTGAACACAAATTATATTCACTTTATTTATATTAAAACAAAGATCACAATGATGTTCTTACTGTATTCAGTTGCATACAATGGCATACATATATGAGATGAGCAGCTGATAATTGTTTTGTGAAAAATTCAAGTTTTTTTTTTGTTATATCAATTTTATAACACTGCTTATTCATTAAAAAAATAAAAACAAAGACAATTTTGGACACAAATATCTGCATTCTGATCCAGAACACCTAGTTTTCCTTTTTTTTTTCATGTGTCTAATAGTTGATTTCAGAATATCATATTTATGTCAATTCACTGTTATAAATTTTCTTTTATGAACTACTTATTTTTCTCTAATGTTAAATGAACACCAGTTGGTATAAAATTTTTTTTGAAATACTTGTACTAAAGCATGTGAAGTGTTAAAAAGAACCTTCACCTTCACAAATCAAAACACTAAGGAGTATTTTTGCTACGATATTCAAATCACAGAAGTGCAGGTATAATGAACATTACTGTTTGAGGTCAGTTATACTTTTGACAGTACTTTCTCAATAATTGTAGCTACACTATATTTCCCTTGTTTTGACTATATGATCATATCGGTATGTCATAGTGTGTTGAAGAAGTGTACTAATTGTTAAAGATTGTATTGCTTAATTTCGTCCAAAAATATGTTTTTTCGATGCATAAGGTTAAGGTTCTAACCTTATTAACTACAAGAGTAGTTTTGCTTGTAGATTATTATGTGAATAAACAATATTCATGTTATAACAAATTAAAACACTTAATAACTAAATATAATAATTGTTATACAATAACATTTAAAGACAGAATGGAATGGTTTTAACAAGTTAACAACTGAACATTTTAATAATGGAGTATAATGCTTGTAACAACACAAGAATGGGGTTACCAGACTAACAAGTAAAATAAAGGTTAATAATAATTAATTGTTTGGGTGGCCAGTATGCCTTGATGTTGAGTAAACACTCGAACAAATGACTTGATGAAAATTTCATCCACAATGTGAATTCTACTAGGTAACTTATTAAATGGTGATGTGGTACCCACAGTGCACATATTGTTTCTTAATGTGCTTAAAAGTGATTAAAATGTGTACTACTACACCTAACTTAGTACAAAAAAAATTATGTATTTTTAATGTAGAGTACCATAGGAGAAGCATAATACTATATAAAATTTAATTAATAAAGTTGTATTAGTAGTTATAATCACAAACTGAAATAACACTGTCGCACACCACTATAGAAAAAAAATTTCTGATTAGTGCTTTCAAGCTTCACAGCTTAGTATCAGATCAGAAATATAATAATGGAACTAGACAACTTCTTTATACTCCCATTTGCCCTACAGCTCGTACACACTTTCGTAAACAAGCTGTAAGTTAAACGTCCTTACTATTGCTGGCTATTAGTAACTAGCGAGTTCTGTCACCTGTGTCGGTATTTTTACATTTCTTTCTAGTACATTCTGTGTGTGTGTGTGTGTGTGTGTGTGTGTGTGTGTGTGTGTGTGTGTGTGTGTGTGTGTGTGTGTGTGTGTGTGTGTGTGTGTGTGTGTGTGTGTGTGTGTGTGTGTTGTTTTTATTATTATTATATTTTTATTAATGTATACAATAATTGTAAAATTTAAATACGGCACTAAACTTTATTACAGTAATTAAATGCATATATCCATGTACTAAGAATAATTCCTCTGTAAAGGAATTCTTAAATTTTACAAACATACTGTACTTAAAAAATACTTCACTAAACTTCAAAAACTGCACTTTGACATTTAGGCCTACCTGTGTTTTTAGCGGTGGATACCTCTTACTGCATGATGTGAAACGGATTAAGTATGGCGAATAAAATGTATGTCAAAATCGTCCACACTTGTCTTTGGACTAACCTGGTGTTTGGTCTTTTTAGGGTTCTAAACTGTCCTAATTTTTCTATGTCCTTTGCAATATGCGATATGTGTGAGTTTATATTCGTCCAGTTCCCACACAGTAACTAGATCAAAAACAGCTTTAATTGGCATTTTTGTTCCTTCTTCTACTTCTTTTATTGTAAACCTTTAAAAATTATTTCCTGTGCTTGAATGTGAATAATTTTTCTGTCTTTGGTTGGCGAACTTGTAGAAGTATCCATTTTATAACAAGTTGCATTAATGGGTGATAAAACAAGTAATTGTGAAGCTAATGCAATGACAGAATTGAACTACTGATAGAAATGAATAAACTACAAATTAAATTAGTATTAAAATAAATTAATGTAAAACAAGGATATATTTAATAATAAATCGAGATATTAGTAGCAAAAGCAAGACAGTGACATGTAACGCTTCAAATAATAACAAAGCAAAAATGCATACATATGTTGGCAACACTTTTACTTCACGAGATCTGTGTAACAGCTGATTCTTTATTCTCTTCCTGCTGCTCAGAATTTCATAATGGACTTGTCCATGGATTAACTTGGTTCTGCACACATGCCCTTAGCTTTCAATATGACAGTACACAAAATATATGGTGTACTGTATTAAAAACATATCCGAGGGCTATTCAGAAAGTAAGTTCTGATATTGTATTAAAGGAAACTAAGAATATATTTACAAAACATTTTTATTGGTATTTGAAGTGCAAACCTTTAACTACTTTTCTATATAGTTTCCGTCATTTTTGAAACACTTTTCATGGCGAGGCACCAGGCGCGTTGTATACCTTCATCGTAGAAATTCATCCATCGTGATTTGAACCATCGTTGGCCAGCTTGTTTTACATCGCTACCACCAAGGAAGGATTTCTCATGGTTGAAAAGGTGATATTCTCTTGGTGTGAGGTCTCTCTTGTAAGGCGGATGATCAAATTGTTGTCAGCCAAAAGTGAGGAGATATAGCGTTGCAGCGGCAGTGTGTGTGTGTGTGTGTGTGTGTGTGTGTGTGTGTGTGTGTGTGTGGGTGTGGGTGGGTGGAGTGCCGTGATTCATCGCAATGCCCTGGGTGAGTATCCCACGTCGCTTACTCTGGATCGGACTAAGCAAAAAAGTCGTATCCGTCTTGGTACCATTGAACTGCTCACTGATTCTTCTCCATAAACATAAAAAATCTGACAGTGAATTTGAATTGTTTTAATGCCTTTCGCATTCAAGTACTAAATCACCTACCTACTTTCACATGCGGCAGGTGTCTCGAATTCCTTTGATATTATAAACACGTCCAACAAAGCTTACTCAGTGCAGAGTTGTATACAAATGGTGCTGTTGGCTTGCCAACAAATCAATAAACTAGCTGCGCATGCGTAACAGCATGACGGCATCGATACCGCGGCAATATTTAAAAACGGAACTTACACTCTGGATAACCCCCATACATTGAATAAAAAAAGGTACCAATAATGTCACAAATGTAGTGCGTTGTCAGGAAACATGCCATATCAGTAAATTGATTACAGCAAAGCAACTGCATAAAACCTAATGGTTGTAACAAAAAGTGAGTTACACAGTGAGAGTTCTGTGTAACTCGCCTTACTTCAGAGTTGGATTTTTTGTGAATTGTAAAATAAAAAATGATATTATTTTCAAGTGTATTGGTTTTCATGGGGCCTTTGGTTTGGTGGTAAGAACACCATCTTTTGATGACAGTAACACTGGTTAGTGTCAATCTATTAAATTCCATTAGAAGAGTTTATATTATTTTACTAAATGTATAAGTGATATTGTGTTGTATAAGTGGTATGAAGTGATAGGTACCAAAATATTACATAATCATGTATATCATGTATTTAGGTTTGATTAAGAGACCTGGTGTTATTATTACTAATAGTTAGAACTTGTTTCTCGTACTTGATATATGAGTTATGCAGATTTAATTTAGCATGCTATATATGATTTTTTTTTTTTGAAAGGGTATAAGATGTAAGATATGGTTGTTTTAAGGTCATTATTATAGTCACAATGTGTACTAAACTTTTTTATAGTGTATATAATTAGAAAATTTTATATATGTTTTAGGTTCGCAAAGACTGGTATGTCTTTGCTGTTTTATCATGCTTACCGTGGGTTGGACGTGAACTCTATGAGAAGAAAGAACAAGCTCTTGAAATGCTGTTAGTTAATATTGAAGTCTATCTAAATAAACGGGCAAAGAAACACCATCCAGCATTGAGAGTTTGGGCTAGCGATACACCTCATCCACAGGAAGAAGTCAGTATTCCATAGAATTTGATTCTCCTTTATATTTTATTTTTGAAGTGAACTTTCATTGAGTAAATATGATAACAATGCATGAAGCAGCATTGTATCTAAACTGAAACATATTGCAAGTGCATCCCCTTCTAAATTCATCCAGCAGGAACTAACCATGCTTTGCACTTTCACATTTTCCTATGTGTAGTGGATATACTATACGAGGTGTGTTCAAAAAAAGACCGAACTATTTGTGTAGCACGTCAACTAGCGCATAGAGCGAGCTGCAGAATTAAGTGCTGCTAGCGACAGGTTTTGACGCCTGAATGCCATTTTCTCCGTCCCGTCATGATCTTCGGTCTTCGAGCTACACGCGCTGTAGTGGGCACGGGCACACACCGTCCGGCAGATTTATAACGAAGTGAGAAGGAAGATCTTAATACAATGTGTGTGTATAAAATTTTGGTGCTAACTTCGTAAAATCTATTTCTGATCTATTTCCATTGCATTCCAAAGTTATCATTACCATTTGCATTGGTACGCAGTTGTTGACCGATTTCAAAACGGGACTCTTTCTGATCGTCGTCAACAAACCCAGTAAGAATTTTTCAGTAATATGATACATTTAAATTTATCGATCTAAATTTAATTTTACGATTTTATATGAATGCGCATTCTCTCAGAAAATCTCGGTAATTAAAAGAATGAATTATAATTACCACATCGCGAGCTCTCTTCCCATGATCTTCGATATCACTTTGGTTGCACTGATAATTAGATTTTTGCTTTCTTTAAAAATTCTTAAAATAATCGTTCGGCTCAAGGAGGCTTCCGCGTTATGCTTAATTAAAAACCAGAATGTCTCTGAAAAGTTTTAACCTAGTTTTGCCGCAAAATTTCATGCGCACATGTTGTTCTTTGTGGTCTTTCTTAATCAGTTTGTCACTAATCGCCGGCCAGCGTGCATATGTGCCCACTCAACCTGATATACCTCAAAGACTACTGCTAATAGCGGAACACAATAAGTAGCAGTTTGTTGTCAAAAACTATCGCTAGGTGCGCGCAAAGTCGCGGCGCGTCGTTTGTGTGGGTTGATGTGTTACTCAAAAAGTTTGGTCTTTTTATGAACACACCTCGTATATCTAAAGTAAGAGTAAGACGACATGAGTTTTAAGTTCCACAGCAATCCATACACTGTTCTTCCAGCAAAATGTAGTCAAAATAGTATCCAGAGATTATACCAATGAAGATACGAAACAAGATTAAAGATATTGTTTAAAATAACATGATCAACTATAAGACATGCAGACCATTTGTGCTGAGGACTATTATTATGTTACTGTATGTTTTTATCTTACACTGCTTGAAAGTTTGATCATATTGTTGTACACAGAGGCTTTGTGTGAGTGTGCCTAAGTGTCAGAACTAATTAGAAGTAGATTTTCATCAAGACTCTTTTATAAGTATAGAAGGACTTAGTATGTAGACATATTTCTCGTACATTACAAAAATAATATAATTTACAAAAAAAAACATATTTCAAAATACACTAGAGTCTCATTCATCCAGAGTTGATGGGACCGAGCCCTGTCCAGATCATTGAAAATCTGGATTACCCGGAAACTCTACAAAAATGTATTTAAATTTTTTTTTAATTGCCGCAATAACAGTGTTGTTAAAAAAGTGCTATAAAAGGAATAAATAACTTTTAATTATTGAATTTATCTAAACTCCATTTTTAAAATACAATATGTACTGTTTTGTGGAAAGTTTAAAAATACTTTAGCATGAAAAAATTATACTGTAGTATAGAAATTAAATGTACTGTATTTATTACACAGTAAATCTGTACTAATTCACAAACACAATAAGTAAAATAACATTATAAAACACAATAGAAAATAAAATTATGTGCATTATGTATTAATAAACTGTAAAGTGCAGTTCAAACAAAAATTTGAATTGTTAAACTTACTTAAAGTAGCCCATAATGTTCTTTTGCATTAATGAAAACTCGTGTTGTTTTGCTGCATGCTTTTGTAAACACCTCAAGGTCAATAGATTGACAGTTGATGTGTCATGCTATTTTTCAAAACAGGATATCAATTCCTCCAGCATTCTAGTCATTTCACTACAACTTGGGCCAGCTGCTTTCTGAATATTGAAATTGTCATCAGAACTGTCATCTGCTGTAGTCTGGTTTGACGAGCTTGCCTCCACAATTTCTTCTTCACTTAAGATCTGATGATCTATATCATTGTCACTAGTTATCCAGGGTGAAGATCTGATGATCTATATCATTGTCACTAGTTATCCAGGGTGAAACATTACTTTCTTCACCCTCAGCATAACCCTGTAAACGATGCAAAATTTGTAAAAAGTCAATGTCATGATTTACACTGGTCTCTTGTTGGTTTTTTGTTTTTTTGAGTTCTTTCGAGCTGTAAAATCTTGTTTTGACGTTCCCTCTACTTTCTTTCATCATAAGGATGTCCCTTCCTTCTGGGGCAAGGGCTATGAGGAGAGCAATGAGTTCAACGCCTTGGCCAGCAGTGGCAACTTGCCCATTTTCTTGTGCGATATCTACTGCTTTGTGGATAATGTAGATGTCTGCATCATCTTCAGGAATAATTGCCAAAAAACATGACAAAATCAGATGCTTATGTATTTTTGCCCTTTTTCCAGCATCCGCTACACAAAAACAATACTTTGTGCATAAAACATGCATAGGATATTTTTTGTGTAGAATTTTATGAAGAACAGTTTTTGTAATAAAGGTTATTGTCAAAAATTGAGTGGTTTAGCAGAAAAACTGAAAAAAAAGGCTGAAAACCCCCGCTAAAAAGTGCTGTTTTTGGAGGGTGGAGAGGGACACCCCCCCTAGGGGAGGGAACTTTTTTGTTTCCAACTACTAGACCCCCAACGAGTATTATGGCAAAATATCAAAACTTTATAAATTATTTCTCCTATTGCCCTTTTTTGGTGTAATTTGACTGGACTAATATAAAATTATCAGACTCAAAAAAATCGATGGACTGTGTCACTGTGCTCTGTTACACTGTTGTACGAATATGTCTGGTAGTGACAAATGCAAGTTACTTGTGATAGGCAATTCGGCTAAGCCTTGTTTTAAATGGGTCAGAATTGTCAGTTTACAAGTCCATTATTATTTTAACAAAAATGTTGGGATGACAAGCACAATTTTTCAGAAGTGGCTTGTAAATTGGAACACGGAGTTACAAAAAAGTCAAGAAAAATTTTTGTAAGTATAGACAATTGTGCTGCACATCCACATATAGATTGTTTAAAAAACTATCAAGTTTTTACCACCTAATACCACAAGCCTGGTTCAACCACTTGACATGGATATAATAAAAAATGTTTAATCAGTTTACAAGGGCAAATTAGTGAATCACAGAAGTCAGCACGAAAGTTATATTACTTCAAGCAGTGGCGGCTGGTGGTTCCAAATTTTGGTGGTTGCAGTAGTTGTTGAGTTGGTTGGAGAGAGGATGGGGGAGGGGGTAAAAGGGCACATTAAACAGGGCGCAGACCAACATATCTGAATCATTCATAGTGCTGTTGTGTTGAAAAAAAAAAATAGAAAGTTACTGTTTTCCCCCAAAAGACAGCTGCTAATGATAATGGAATGATTCTATCAGTATGTTTACCTATGCCAGATTCCATGTTCCCACGTACTCATGAATGATTGCTGCAAGCATCACTAACTTTGCAGTAATCAAATACTAAATATGCAGAGAAAAGAAAAAGATAAACAGAATCATGCTTTTTATACCTATAAAATAATACACTGATTTGAAAGCGATCCTTGTGTTTACGAGAAATAAAAAATAAGAACAGCAAATTTATAATACAGGCTAGTTATTTTTAAATGACTCATTTGAGTTATAAGAACAGATTTTCCCTGTATATAAACTGCAAGGCACATAAATTCAACTACATAAAATATTACGTGAAAACTACTCTAAAAGAGAAGTGAGTGGAATACTGCCTGGTTTCATTTACGAACAACAAGAAAAAATAAATCAGTATAAAATATGAACCTCTGAAGAAGCTTTTTAAAAGTGAAAACATTTTTTAAAGGTTCAGGTTATAAGGTAAAACTTTTACGTTTTTACCCATAAAAAGTTTTGTATTCCGAGTCATAGTGAAATAATTATATTTAAATATTAAAACTTTCACAAATCTTTCAATTTTTAGTTTTGATTGACACGTAATTATCACAATCACAGTTATACAAAATTATAACTATAATTTTATAACCTCAAAAACAACGAGTACATGTTTACTTTGAACCAACATAAACACTAACCTGATACAATTTACAAATAAAGAAGGCTGTCCACACTTCATGACAAACTTAAAGATGCACTACAGCGCTGTTAGTGGAACGTTGCGGAAACTTTGCAACCGCTTAGCTTACATAGGGAACATACGGCAACTGTGAAGAGTAACGCACGTTCTCCCATATGCTTGTGTAGTAAGCTCTGCCATTTACTCTTCAAGTTGCATGCGGGCTACAACCACCAGCATGCGCGCCACATTTGAATTGTACGTGAACATTGCCACATAGAATCTAATACGTTTTCCGTTGAAATTTATGACACTTTTAACTGCTTAATGATTTCGTATATTATTTTATAGTTTAGTTATTCTATATTGGTGGTTGTGCAACGCTGCAACAATAACACCAGCCGCCACTGACTTCAAGCAATACAGTTTGTGACAGACAGTTGACAAAAAGTAAGTGCAGTTACAATTCAGAATTGCTTTGCACATTGTGGTTTCTCCGTTGGTCAGGAAGCGAGTCTTCTACTCTGCCAGAGGCAGCAGTTACAGATGAAGATGCAAGCTGCTTATTAGAATAAGTTAAAAGTCAAGAAGAATTCATCTGGATTGATGAAAATATAGAATGTTTTAAGGAAAACGAAGAATGTAATGATACATATTAGAAAGGATTGCGGTAGGCCTAAATGCAGAGGACTAAAATGGCGATGATGAAGATGAACCAGACGAACTTATTTGCTTACATTTTAGACATTTCGGATAATAGGGTCAACCGCTTAATTGGGCCAACTTGACATGGTCCCGAAGTGTCCTGATAAAGCAGAATCCACTGTACTTACAAAGTAAAATAATTAACATTACTACAATGTGTGCTCACACAGATATTATTGTCACAAAACAATTATTTTCTTCTGGAAGCATAACATTATTTTGCCTAACACATTTTCCACTAACTTTCACCAGTATTAAAGGAGAAAGTAATTATTGTTTTTATAACATTGTGTTTTAAAAATTGTGTTATTAAAAAATAATTTTGAAAACTGCAATTACAGTTTAATTCTGTGTGTGTGTGTGTGTGTGTGTGTGTGTGTGTGTGTGTCTTCATCGTGTGTGTGTTTTGTAAATATGCATCATGTTTTTTTGTTTTAACTGATGAATTGTTTCTAGTTCTTATTTTAAAACATTTTAGTAACCTCACTGTTGAATTAATAAATGAAGATACTTAATTGTAAAAATTAGAATAATGTAAAAAACATATAATAATGTATTAATTGGACATGAACAATGCTTTTGAGTAATGTTATTTTTTCAGTATTTGGATTGCATGTGGGCGCAGATACGAAAGTTACGGGCAGACAACTGGGCAGAGAAACATATTCCTCGCCCGTATTTAGCATTTGACAGTGTATTGTGTGAAGCCCTACAACACAATTTACCGACAATTTTGCCTCCACCACACCACGACAGCTACACATATCCTATGCCTTGGGTTGTATTTCGCATGTTTGATTACACTGACTGTCCTGAGGTAAAAACTGTATTTTTTTATTTTTTAGTGTTTTTTTTCCTTTCATACCCATTTAGTGCATAGAAAGTCTGTAAAGTGCTTCATCCATGCTTATTTTTGGCCAGTTTGGCTATTTTTACTAATATATTGTACCCTTCCTCAACTCCTAATGAATTATTCTTGTCCACATATCATCAGCTCATCGTTTACTTCATTGACCCATGTTCATGAATAAGTGGTTATCCACTTATTCAGTGTGTATCTTATGTAAGTCTAGTCCAGTCCCATTCATTCTTATTATCTCTTTCTTAATATTGATTTAATTTTTCTATCTCTTAGTTTAATATTTCATTATGTTTAGCCAGAAGTTTTTTTACAATTCTT
The DNA here is from genome assembly GCA_034769895.1 of Magicicada septendecula. Taxonomy (NCBI): domain Eukaryota; kingdom Metazoa; phylum Arthropoda; class Insecta; order Hemiptera; family Cicadidae; genus Magicicada; species Magicicada septendecula. The sequence continues at coordinate 115,934,205 of CM068375.1, read as the reverse complement.
CTTATCAAGTTGCTAACAAAACTTTGTGTTCCCCTGCTAATGATTTTCGTATAATGTATTTCTTTCACATCTGTATGAAAGCATCGATTTCACATTACTTCTAAATGCTCATGTATTAATTTTCCATGTTCGTTTAAAATTTTCAGTATCAGTATTACCTGTCTTTGAAAAATTCCTTAAATTACTTAAAATTTCGTATGCGTGTCATACTTTAGATAGCACATGAGGAATACCTTCTTTTGTTCTGCATCTTTATTTCTAAAATTCTGCATCTTAAAATAATTATTTGCTAAAGCTGACAAAATTTTTTTTATTTAATTTTGTTAACTTTACAATACTTTTGGTTGATATTGTGGCCACTTATACTGGCCAAAAAAGCGTGGAACTACTTAGAACCTACTTTATACAGTTTATTTAGTTATAAAACATATTTACAGTCTTTTAGGGTCAAAATTACTCAATAAAATTAGAAACAGCTCGCATCTCCTTAAATATCTAACTTTCTTATATTTAAAAATTATAAATTGTAAAAGGAATTGGTAATATTTCAAAAATGCAATAACTTAATTGAGAACTACATATTTCATTCAAACATAATTGTTTTAAGAGAAAGGCATTTCAAGAAAGTTCATCCCTTACTTAAATTGTAGTAGGTGTCCATTGTTTAATGAATGTAATGAATGTTTTTTTTTATAGGGACCAGTATTACCAGGAGCACATTCAATTGAAAGGTTTCTTATTGAAGAGCATCTTCATCAAATTATTGAGATGTACCATATAGAGAGAAAGGATTGGTGAGATTTATGTGTTTCAAATTATGATGTAAAGTTAAGTAGATAAATTTATGTCAAGTCAACAAACACTATCCATCATTGACTTTTGTCAGTTTACAGGATTGTTAGTATTTATTATAACATCGCCAAATTCAGATCAATTTTGATAACAGTAAGTATGTATAAAAAATGCTAAATAATACTATATTTGAATAAATAAATAATGTGGAGAGTAAAATATATATAAAAGGTAATTAACATGGAAGGAGAAGGAGTAATAAACCAAAAGTGATTAATAAAGAAACTCAAATAATAGACTGACAGACAAACGACATTGACCCAACCCCAGAGATTGGCCAGTTAAGAAACCAAAATAAAGGAAACCAGACGAATGAAGGAGAAGAAGAATGAAAACCAAGAGAGAACAAACCCACGAGGAAGAAAACAAAATGAAACACGTCAAGAAAACCAAACAAGGAATAAAAAGTAGAGAAGGGAGAAATAATGGAATCCAAAATAATAAAGAAAATGAAATCGGTTGAGAACCAAAACTATTAATGAATGTCAGTATTGATTGAATGACAATTATAAATAGTCAGTAATATGAAACAATAGATAAAAGTACACTAACCAAAGAGTTAGGGATATATGTAATTTGTTAACAAAGAAAGACATAATATTAATAATTTTATATAGTTAGTGTGTAGAGAAAGAGAATAAAATGATGAGAAATAAATGGAAGTTGAACTAGTGAAAGTGATTTATCCTAGAGTGATATAATACAAAAGAAACACTAAGTAAATTATAATGAACACTAAATAATTTAAGAAAGTGCAAGTGAGAAATAAACACAAATATTGTCTATCATAAAAATAGTAAGAGGAGAGTAGGCTAAGATAAAGACTTAGTAAAATAACCTATGTTTAAGTTGTAAGAGTGAACAATAACATTTAACAAAGTTACAATGAATAATATTTAGAATAGAACATTGATTCAGTAAATAATGAACACTAAGTAGTGATATTCACTGTGATGACTAGGAAATAGTATTGTTATAACTTAAGAATGTATAGTAAAAGTTTAAAGGTGTGTTTCACAAGGAAAAGTAATAAGATGGTGTTAACATGGAAGGGAGAGCAAAAAGCATTAGAAAATAAGTCTGTATTAATATTAAGTAAATACCCATGTTATAAGGGGAGTTTAATGAAAAAAGTTCAATAGAGGTGAGATTGTTTAGCACCAGAACAACGAATAAGAAATAATGAATTGTATAAACTATTGTTTATGAATTGGATATGGCTGTAAGAGTCATACAGACCATAGACCTAGATGTTATATGTTATATTGGAAATGAATAGCAAATAATTAGCAAGTAATATTGAATAACACAGTTGTTACAAACAAAGATCACAAAAAGACTAAATTAAAACACATCCAGAGACATTAAACCTAATTATAAATGCAAAATAACAATTTAGGACTAAGTGAAATATATTGTGTATGAAGCCATAAAAATCCAGTAATGGCTACTTAAATGTGAAACAGGCCTAACGGTCAAACATAAGCAATTACTGATTGTATAAAAATCACCATGTAATGGACAAATCCAAGGTGACCAATTCACCAAGGATGAATGGTAGTTATTATTAAAAACCAAATATTAAATTAAGGAATTATATAAACAGAGAAATGTAATTAGTAAGTAGGAAATTAATTGTAAACTTAGAAAACTTGAAAAACCCCAACATTGTGGGGTACCAAAATAATCTTTGTGAGAAAATATAAATGACAGTGCAAATAGATAATAACTAAGAAGGAAGATAAGAGGAGGAAGGAGGTCCGAAGATATGGGAAGATTTGAAAGGAATTCAAATATTGATAACAATGTATTCATGTTCAGCTCGCCCAATGAAATTAATGATGTAACCATGGAAACGACCGTTTAACGAGGTAATCACCGTTGAATACAATTACTTAAAAAGTGACGCTCACCAAAACCAGAAGCGAAAATTCTGTACAACACATTTTCATATTTAAAACATCTTAAAAGTAAAATAATGTATAGAAATTGATCGTAAAGAAGTCTGATGAATACCGAACACCTTTACCAGATGGAGAAGACGTTTAATTGAAGACGAAATACCTAAATAAATCCAAACAACTTTGAAAAAGATGCCGAAGCTTGAATAAAGAACAAATGAATTATATTGACGCCACAACCCTTCCTTCCCGACCTACAGAATAATTCCGTACTACAATGCTGTTAAGTATCAGTTAAATTATTTCAACTTCCAAAAATAAACGCACTTTGAATATTTCTCAATATATGTTGAATACCACTGAATCACTTTTATTCTCTCGCAAAGACCAAATCGTAATATTAAGACACTGAAAATTTGTTAAACTATAGAACTAACCTCATATTTATGTACGACTTTTAAACCACTTGTACGACACTCAAACAAACCAATTACCATTACACATTACCATACTTAAGAAAAAACATTGTAAGGTTGTGTATTTTTAATATTGTAATTGCATCTGAACCTTTTAACGTGGCCAAAAGATCTCACAACCATCGATCGAAATATTTGTTGATTGGCGTCAGCGAAAGCCATGCTGTTTATATGTATTCAAAATCGATTGGTTAACCCTTGAGTAGAGTCTTATAAAGAATTATCCGGTGCAGAATTGTATATAAAAAATTAATTACAACTTATGTCTATAAAATTTTAACTTCAAATTAATAATAAATCCATACTGTGTGTGTTAAATTGTGTTTTATTTTCATTAGAAAAGCGTATGTTTAAATTATCATGTATAGCGAATGTTTCTGTTGCGACGCCTAGCGCGCAAGTAGTGAATACTGTAACTGCTAACTCGATTAACAAAAATTGAGAAAAGGCGGGACGGATTGAATTCATCGCCTCGTTCGAATAGAACATTGATAAGGAGACAATTTTAATTGTTTTATAAAAACAATTTGGCGCCACCCGGGGATTATCCACTACGTTGAACCTCAGATCGGGAACCACGATACCTGGTCACCAGTACGTTCGCTACGGACCCAAACATCGTGAGTTACGTCGCCGTACGAGGACGAAGTGGTAAGAAACACAGACACAATTTACACTCAGACACAATGTTATATTTTACAGAGGTATACGAACGACGAAGGCGATACACGAGTTACGTAATAAATTGGCGCCCAACGTGGGGCAGTGTAATGTTCATAACTTATATCAATATAAATATTACAATATAAATGTATTTATATTTGTATGTATCAATACTACCTTTGTCAGTAAACTTTAAATACATGAATAATGTTACCTTACCAATATCATTATTTGCCGGGCTCATCTTCTGCTTTTACACACTGCTTTATACCTAAGGGTTCCAGGGTTTCGGGTACAGTAAGATTTCGAAACACAGTGGACGACACAATTGATAACACGGTATTGTTGAGAATAACCATCAAAATTTAATGCTCCAGAATGTATTACAGACACGACCATACGGTCAAAACAATGACGTCATATAACATGACCAAAACAAAATGGTTGTTATTTTTTATATCTCATTTTACTATCTATACTTCTTTTGTCTGCTAAATTAATATCAGTGCAAATTGTATTGCTGCAGCTTAAAAAACATTTATCAATTGAATTCGTTAATACACAAACCAATGCCCTCAGCATTTTGTGGTTATGGCCATAAGTTTACTCGTTCACTCTCACACACACTCATCTTTAACCCAGTACATTCTTTAATTAGTAATTCTGTATTAATGAGCTCATTAAACTATAACAAATGATAAAATGGGACTTCTCTGCTTATCGTTTGGTGTTGTCCATCCGATGCTGTTGTGTGACGCCCATGGTAAGGTCCGGTGTTCGCCTCTAATTCTGCTGAGTCTAACTGGAGAGATATATGCACTGATTTTACATTTTAATACTCATACTGCTAAACGAAATGAGCTTTCATTGCTCCACTATTAATGATAGTATTTTGATCTAATTATTTTGAACTATTTGTAGAAAATCGTTCACACAGCGATACATCGCTATGTCTCCTCTGAAGGATGGCGTTGAAATGAGAGCGAGGCAAGGGTAAATTCTTGCTTGTGTGTGTGTCGTTCTTACGTCATCCCGCTTTGTCTTGCTGGACAACGCCTCGTTACACACATTGTACTCAGTGCGTCATTGTTCTTAGCGATGACGGACTAGTGTTATAGCCCAATCACAATGCATATTGTTGTACTTCGTCATAAACACCGCCATGGTATATTTTGATGTTTTCACGTCCACCGGAGACCTTGGTGTCTTACTCTGGCCGAATTTACGTTGTTCCTTTTTTCCAGAGGGACAATGTACCTAACCATTCTGTCTGTTTAAAAAATACATAATATAACATTGAAAATACCCATAATTCCCATAATTCTGGTACTGAGTCAGTCTGTACTGTTACAAACCCCCTCAAGGAAAATTTTTTGTGTAGGAACACAAAAAAATTTCCTTGACTCATTCACACTCTCCTAAAAGGATCAGTCTAGATACGTCACCACAACCCCCTGTAATGTTACAAAAAAATTTTATCATCACTTACCCTTGGTCCCATGATGTTGGTCGCACCCTCTGACCTTACTGGACTTCTCCTAAGAGATCCCTACACCATAAGGCCATGAGGCACTCTACACTCCTGTTCTGACGCTCCAGCCAGCTCAGGACTGCGGTCACAACACCACAAAAACTCTGAAACATTCAATACAAAATTCAAAATAGTGGTCTAATACATTTACGCATCTACAACTGATATGTTCCCCTTTAGACGCATTGGTTTGTGTTTGGGGCATTGGTTTGGTCTTAAAATCAACAGTTTCACCTAATCACAACAAGACTTAGACTACCTTGAAATTTTTTTTTTTTTACCACCACCTAAATCAATTTCTTATTTGTAAGAAAATAACAACAATTCTATAACTACACACATAACACAATATATCAATAATTCTTTAATATATCCCCAAAATACCTTCACCTAATTAATTCTACAAATTCAGATTACAACTATCATGGCAGACGCTTTTCTTTAAACTTTGTTGCTCAACTTATACTCATCTCTCTATTTTGTAAATGGCAGCTTACGAGAATATTTTATTTAACTTCATTTTTTAACCTTATATTTTCAACTTTAAAATATACTATCCCTTAACACTTATTATCGTCATTACCCCTGCAACGACCTCCTAACCACACACTCTATTGCCCCCCAACATAATAAAACATCATAAAACAGTGTACATTACATATTAACATTGTTACATTTACCTTACATTAAACAATTTAAATTTCCATGATTTGTACCAAACTTTAACACATTACTACTTCAATTAACTTTTAATTATTTGACATTTGTTTAGATTCTATACAACAATTTCAAATTTATCCTTACCTTTCTGTTACAATTACCTTCCTTTGTTACCTCACCTTCCTACCATGAATTCCCTTTTCTAACTCTTCTATCCTTACTCGTTTGGGTGACTCTCTATTATTCATTATTTTCTCTGTCTTATTTTGGCATCTGTCAACCTAACCTTACTACCCCTTTTTAACTACTAACAACCGCTTCTAACCATTAATATATTTTGACACCAATATCTCTTAATAACCCCCTTCACAAATCCCATTTAAAACCTCTGGCACCGCACCTTTTTGTACTAGTATGTGTGTATTCCCTCTAACCAACTCATTCCCTTATCGGTTTCTGACCCTTTCAGATAACCCTTTCCGGCACACAACGATCCCTCCTGTCTCAACATCTCTCGTTGGACTCCTACACCAATACCCTTATTACAAAATATCACCATCAACAACAAATATAATTACCACTCACATTACTCAACTCTACCTATAATTACTAACCACTGTGTCCCTAAAATAACACGGGCAGAATAACACGGGAGCTACACAGAACGTCTGGTATATATTATAAATTGGCGACCAACCGGTGGAGCTTGAAAAAAGGAAGATACGAAGTTCTAGTGGCGGTCACGAAAGGAGATCAAGATGCATACTACAGGATTATCGAAAAAGTTGGCAAAGGAGAAAGAGATGGAAGAAAATAGAGGGGAAGAAGAGGAAGGAACATCGACTGAAGAAGTGGAGACAGCAATAACCACCACAGAACCAACCCAAGACGAAGAAATTGATATACAGGCGAGTGACAAGGGAGAAGGTAGAGGAGAACCAAATTGGCAACAAATAATGGAAGCAATGGCTGAACAAAGCAGATGAAATAATGAAAGTTTGATAAAACAAATTAACCAAAAATTCGACAAGAACGAGGAAAGTTTGAAACAGATGAAGAAAGAAACCAATGACAATTTGAAACAGATCAATGAAAAATAGTAAGTACAAATGAAAGTACTAAGGAAGAATTGAGAAAAACAGTTAACCAAAATAATGAAACGTTACAACAACAATTGATGGAGGAAATTCAGCAAAGAAACGAAGAATTGAGGGAACAGCTGAAGGAGGACCACGAGAAAAGTAAAGAAGAAATGAAGCTGCAGATGGCACAACAATTAATGGAGTACCGAGAAGAAGCAAAACAGCAGATTACGGAAATCAATGAAAAATTAGAGGAGTCGTTGGAGAAGCTAGAGAAGACCAACGAAAATGTTTCTGAAGTCCGCGAGGAAGTACTCAATAAAATGGACCCAAAGATAGTGAGTATCAGAGAAAGAATACTGAAGGAAGAAGAACCCATTGTACAGTATTATAAAGTACATGACAACTTATTATTCATCAAAAATAACCCTAGCGTTGGAGAATGGAAACTAATAATCCCATCTATAATAGAAGGACAAATAATCATGGACTACCACATCCGGTACGGCCATATGGGTGCCATGAAAGTAGTAAAGGCTGTAACCCCTCTTTAAGTATTGTATTGACTCATAATTAAAACTAGGCCAAAGCCTAGAGAAGCCAAAAATGCGCTGGATCCAGTGAGACGGGACTTGCAATTAAAACTCACAAAATTAACAACCAATAAATTTTTTATTATAAACAAACTTTAAATCTCTTTAACCCAACAAAATCACTGTATTCTCCTTTAAAATATTTTGCTTGAAAAATAAATATAAAATTTAAATTCTCCTTAAAAATGTTTTTGCTAAAAAATTTTACTTGAAAAAATTAATAAATATAAAAATTATATTCTTTATTCTCCTTAAAAATGTTTCTGCTTTTTAAAAATTTAAATATAAAATTTAAATTAAATGAATATAAAATGTTTTTTTCCAATCGGGGTTACTTTTCCCCACTTAGCCCTATACCTAACCCCCAAAATACACATGAATATACAATACATATAATGGACATATAAGGAAATATGTCTACAATATACAATACATACACACGTTCCACATCACAGGACAATTACAACTTCCATCATTAAAATCTTGCCACCTCTTTCACCCCAGGAGGTACATAATTTACAATTCATAAATATCATTGCACGCAACACCTATTGCAAGGTCTTAATACCTAATAACTCAAGATATATGTGTGTAACACCAGTGCCCCCAGGGCATACTAAAATTCAGGAGTTGGCATAATACCTGATACTATTATAAAGTGCTCCCACATTGAGCACTTAGACTTGGAGTAAATATAATTATAATTCAGTAAACACACATGTGATCATGATCAATTAAAAAGAATTTAAACATGATAAATTTTTTGAAATATTAAAAACAGTAATGTGTCATAATGCCTTATAACCTTTTAAAAATTAATTTGGCTCAAAGGCCGACATGTTCCTAGGCACGATCGTGCATAACTAAACCTGTCCCAGGAGCATTTTCAAGTCTACATGAAAATCCGCCTATACAGGATTAAACTGGGGACCTGACTGAAACTACCAAAAGAAACTCCTATCCATTATATGACCCAAACTGAATATAAATATATGAAATTAATGCATTAATTGAAAACGAAATTTAACCTGTGAAATTACATGATGAATGATAGAATTACTAGCACTAAGGTAACCCTTCTACTGAAAACAAGAAAGAATTTTACATGCCTGAATGGTAATCAGCCACAGATACATGCCAACCTCTGGCCTCACATTTAATATAAACAGAGTTACAAAATGTACAAAAGATTCCCCCCCCCCAAGTCCACGCACTATTCTGTCCCCTTAACCGGGGACCCAATTAAAATGTTTAAAGCTTAAAGTCATTGTATGTGGTGTAGCTATATGCCCACGAGTTCTAGTGGGTATATTCCCTTGTGTGAAAGTAATATGGTTTGGTGTCACCTGATTTATTCCGTGGTGTGAAGTTGGTGTTCTGGTCTACATTTTAGTGTGAGTGTGGCCTGTCCTCGCTGTTCTCCTCCGGCAGATGAAGTTGAGAGCCTAGATGGTCATTTGTTCAGGTTGGGGCTGTTCCTCGACTTGAAGCGAGGGACCCTACGCATACAAATATTATCAGCGAGAAGTTCCAACACTAACTCCCCCAGAACCCTCACGCGCACCAAAATCCATTTATAATATTAAACACGGCTTTAGTCCTACTTGAAATGAAAGTTTGACACACTCTGCAACAGGTTATACGGGCATATGGCCCTATCTTGGAAAACATTTAGTTTAGTTAAATTACATATTATTCTGACTTTACATTATTCTCAATTCTATTAAAGTTTGTCACTTGTTTCCATTAAAACTTTATATTTTTACTATGACTCTCTTTCTTTAACATTCTCAATAAATTTGGGGTGACTTAATTATTCATACTAACTTGATTCACCACTTGGCATGTATACATTTATAAACTTTACCCCTCTGGGTTAACATTATTCAATTACGGTGCCTTAGTTAAGACTTCATTTACTGTTATATAATTACTCAGTTTGTTATACAATTGCTATACAATTAATACAATTTACACATACTCTAATTTGCCACGTGGCGTGAATGTGATAGGTTACAATTTCATTCATTCCTGTACTTATTAAACAAAACTCCTTTTGCATTACTTCAAATTAATATATATAAGTATATTGCAGTCACTTACCGCAGATCTGTTTTAATCTAGCCTGCCATAGGTTGAAGATGGTACAATTGAAAAAAACTTCTCTCTGTCGGAGAACGCGGCGAGCCGTGGAGTTTGGTTCAGGGCCAGAATAAGACAGGCTTAAAATCGTTTATTCTGGCCTTTCTCAACTCGCGATCAGCGTCGACCGCCAGAGTGCAGCACCAATCAGGCGCAGCATTATTACCGAATTACAGTACGGTAGAACGCCACCGCTAAATACAGTACGGTATTTTTCTTCAGTGTTCTCGTTAAATGCAGTGTAAGCGCCGATCTTAATGACTCGGCACAAGGCACTAGAGGAGCAAGTGTATATCAAGAGTATCTATCGAAAGGTAAGCAAAACCATACAAAAATGTCACATCTGTCAAATGGTGAAATGCAACAATGCTAAAAGGGAGGGTATGATGATACCCATAATATCAAGCCAAAAATTAGAGAGAGTATTTCTTGATATTTGTGGTCCGTTTCCTCGCAGTGGAGGAAGACACCGATTTAAATTCATAATCATCATATTCGATCACTTCACCAAATATACCAAATTATATTCCATTAACCGTGCTACTACCAAGAAAATTATTGAAATTTTATTGAACAACTTTATACCAGAAGTGGGAAAACCTATGGCCATAATAACCGACCATGGGACCCAATTTAAAGGAAATCTGTGGAAAAATAAACTCTGGGAACATGGTATTAAAACATACAAAACATCCGTTTATCATCCCAGCAGTAACCCAGCTGAAAGAGTGCTTCGAGAAGTGGGTCGAATTCTGAGGACCTACTGCCATAACAAACAAAAGGAGTGGCACAATTACCTAAAGTCCACTGAAGAATTTATAAATCTGGCTTACCACAACTTCACTGAAACCACACCATACTCAATGATGTTTGAACGACCACCACCTAGAGAGATAAACGATTTAATTAAATTTCCCACCAATACCGAATACCAATTTGAAAAGAGAAGAATTTATAACAAAATTGCTGAGAAAGTAGAGCAGCAGAAAAATAAATACTCTAAGAACCATCCACATACGATCAAGTACCAGATAGGAGAGAGTGTATTAATCAAGAACAGGGAATTACCCAGCTCCATAGAAGGGATTACGAAAAAGTTACTATTGCTATATGTAGGGCCGTACACTATAACACAAGACAATGGCAATAACATATATGAAATCGCCAATCCCACCACTCAGAAAATAAAGGGGGTATATAATCAAGCACCGATTAAAAAATACTATGACAGTCAAACTTAACTGAAAAGAATTCAAATTGAAAAAGCCAACCAAGTTAGTTGGAATAAAAGAAAATAATAATACAAGCAAATAAGTTTGCTGATCAATAATAAAGAAAAAATATGTATAAAAAATGAATTTCAAAATTCAAAAAAGTTATGTAAGGACAGCTTACACAGATATTTCGAGAATATTTTAGACCAATCATAAAATGGAGAAATAAAATTACCAAGAATCCACATAAAGTAAGAAACACTAACTTACTATAATCTTTGAAAAAAAATAATAATATGGAGTGAAGTTACAAAACATTCCTAAACAAAATAAGATTAAGTTACAATAATCTTTAGCCAAAATATGAGGCACAAAAAAGCAAAACATACTATAAAGGAATAAGCTACAAAAATTCCTAACTAGAGTCAGCTGCATGGAACTAGTATCATCAAGGTCACACCGCTTACTTACAGCGTTGCCACTAAGCAACAGTTTCCCTTTCTTCCGAAAAATGCTACACTAGTAAGTAAGCCTACTTAATGTAAAGAATATAACAAAGTGAGAAAGTTTGTAATACATGCATTAGAGTACATTGTTACATTGTGAATAATTCTTAATAATAATTATATCACAATTAATATATTGTTAATAATTAATTAACAATTAATTTCCGTATCTTATACATAACATTCAATTCGACGCGTCAGCTATAGTTTGTTTGAACGAATTTTATACGCATCCTGTGTCTTAAGCTTGCCCCATTTAATTATTGAAGACACCGCACTATTCGTGACTCAGAAAAATATTCTATTTTTATTTCCTGCGCTGCTTATTAATAATTAAGTAAAAAAATTAGAACTATACTATAAGATGTTACATGCACAAGTAGCATAAAAATAATGGTATGTATAAACGTGAAACGAATTGTATTTCTTAAGAAAATAAGGATAATTTTATAAACAACAAATACAAATGTCTCATGAAATAAATTTAAAATTCCTTATTTATATATATATATATATATATATTTAACTTAAATCTTTAAATATAGAATTTAAATTTATAATTCTATATTTTATGCATTGTCCTTACTAATTTTATAATTAAAATTTTCCTTATTTTATGAACTATAGAATTCCTTATGACTATTATAAATAAGCAGTATGTTGAAAAACTCACCTTAAATAGGGTTAGTCACACAATTATCACTTTGCAAAGTGATAGCACAGAGCACATTCATAACACTCCTGAAGAAAACACGCACACACGGTTTTTTATGTTTCAATAAAAATAGAAAATACTACGCTTCGCTATAGACACGTTTACCACCTATATACACTTTTTAACACTCCTGCAGTATTCGTCTTCGGATTCACTGGACTCAGGTTCGCTGTCACTACTCACACGTAAGTGTATGATGAAGGGCTCCACTGTGGTGTCTCTCGTGCACTGCTTTGAGTAATCGGCTTCTTGTAGTGCCTCCGCATGTCTTACGCACTTCTCCCAGTCTTCCTGAGTTATCCTGTCCAAAGCTTCGTGTGCAAGTTGTTCAATATCGGCCAATCTGAAAGTCGTATTCTTGTTTGCAACATACCGTTTAACTTGGGCCCATATCAGCTCGATCGGATTATACTGACAATGATATGGTGGCAGGCGCACTACTGTATGTCCCATTTCATTTGCCAGTTGATCCAATTCGTACGTCTTCTTGGCCGTTCGGATCTCTTCTTTAGAAAGAAGTTCATCCCTGGTTTCAGCTGTGGAAAATGAAATTCTCTTCTTACGCAGCCACTCCATGATATCCGCTTTACGCCAGTTTGAACATGGTGGTTTATCTATTTGTACAGAATGATAGCTGGCATTATCCATCACGATGACAGAGCCTTCTTCCAAGGAGCGCAACATACCAACAAACCAGGTCTTAAAAACTTCAGCATTCATTTCTGTGTGGTAGTCAGATGCAGCTGAATGCTTACTGCCACGAAAGACAAGTTTGGCACCTGCTATGAAACCTGTACTTGCGGATCCAGCATGTGCAATAATCAGCCGGCCACCTCTACCAGTAGGTACTTTCAGCCCACCGTTCCCTCTGGAGTCTTGCCAGATGTATTTATTCGTATGATTCTGTGATATCCAGGTTTCATCCAAATAAATTATAGGCCTGTTGTCCTCCGTACGATGTATATGCATGGTTCTCAAAAACTTCGCTCTCAAGGCAGCAATGTCTCTGCGCTCCATTAAAAATTTTCGTCCATCGTTGCACTTCTTAAATTTAAAACCAAGCACTTTCAGAAGGCGAAGTACGGAGGCTTCTGAACCAGAATAATTGATTTTCTGACAGAGATCAGCTCGAATTTTGCTTGCAGTGGGGTATTCCCCTCGGTCGTAATATTCTAGTACGGTCCTGCGGACTATTTGTTTATTAAAATCGTCCAGTTCAGTGTTTTTGTGTTCCCGTTTATACCCTTTCCTTGGAGAACTGAACACAACACTCACGCCTTGATCATCTGCCGAAGCAACGGTATTGCTAGTACGTTGCACCGACTGTTCAGAAATGCCACAATCTTCCGCTGTCAATTTTCGAACTTGTGCAAAGTTTATGTTCCTCCTGGCTTCTTCATTATACGCAAGATTTTTAAAAAACTTGTAAACGTTATCACGGAAAATTGTATTCTTAACAATTTTACGGGGACAAAGTCATATGGTACCCAGGGAGAAATGTAAATTTATAGAAAGCGGTGGTTTTCTTTAGAAGTAAGAAAACATTAAAATATGTAGTAAAGAGCGATAGATATTCAAAAGACGACCTTGCGTTGACGCCAGTAAGTCGGCTAAGAATTTATATTTTGTCACGGACGGGTCGGACCGTCATAAAACTGTATTATTTTGCTAGGGTGTAAGAAACATTTACTAAGGTTGTAAAAGTTAAGTGCGCCTAACAAAAGGGAGCTATATTTTAGAGAGAGAGAGTATGTGTGAAAGGGAAGGTGACGCGAAGTTTCATACCACGTGTTCACGCGCATTTTGTGGACGAATAGCGGATAGCGTCATTTTTTGCGCGGGCTGTTCCGTTAAACAGATTGGGTAGTTTTGAATTTAGCGGTAAGTCAGACCAATAGGCGTGTAGTTTGTCGATATTGAGCGAGGGTAGTTTTAGCGAAATATAAAAATACGGAGTGTAAGAAGTTAGGGTAGTCAACGGAGAGATTACAGATATTAGACTCGTATTAGTTGCAATAATAATTTCTCAGTAATTTGATTAAGTATATTTCAATCGCCACGTAAGTCAGTCACGGTAACGCGATATTAAGTATTGTGAAAGCTACATATTATAAACATTTAATAATCGTTTACAAGAATAACGTGCAGAGAAATTAGAGAAGATAAGTTAAAATCGGGTAACATATCCAAGATTTACTTAACACAGCATCAATCGTTAAATCGAAATACATTGTGATTTAAATGTGTCAACGTCATGGTGCGGGACGGTCGATCAATAAGCAGTTATTAATCTGGTGTTAGACGCACTTAGCTTTGTAAAAGAATATACTGTGTATTCAACAAGTGTATTAGCATACGGCACATGTGTAGTTATCACTAAGTTGTCAAAGTGAATGGTGTTTAATACCTGTGAAACAAGTGTATAAATTAGTGCAAAACTAACAAGGATAAGGGCTCAACGATTAACGTCGGCGACCTGCCTGGAACGTGTAGAATTGATTACATCGCGGCGCAGAGTGGATTCAACATGCAAGTAAATAATAAAATGAACACTTATTGTACTATTGTCTATTAAATTTAAATGTATGTAACTCATACTTGGTGACTCAATTAGTCAAAGAATTCATAGCCAAGAAATAAGCACAAACAAATTTTATAGCAAACTTATTAAAGGTAATGATCTACAAATTTTGTAATATGTAAATACAAATTAGTTATTAAAAACTTAATTAATAACAGTCAAATTGTGTTTATTTATTACTGGCGCCCTGGGATAATTTTTAAGAGTCGGTACACTAAAGTAATTGTTACATTCTGTTGCTGATAATTAGTATGTTATAAATATTAATATTGTCATTGGGTAAATTAGCTTGATAAACTCTTACTTTTCACATGCTCGTAGGCCGAGTGTAGTATGTATAATAGTAACGTGAACTTTTATTAAGGCCTATTTAAAAGTGTATTACATTCTGTCGCCCGGAACGTGGGACTATTGAGTCACTAATAGAATAGTAAAATAAAAATAAAATAGAATTAAGAATAACGATAATATAAGATATAGTTGTATGATTACGCGGAGTAAGAGTAGGAAAAACATTAACACACAGAACAACACGCACGGAGAAAACAATAACATGAATACAGAAACAACATCCCACGGTAACGAAATGGACTTCGATATAAACAATCAGATAGGAGATTCGCAGACGATCGCACACATTTCAATGGGGAATGAAGAGTCAAGGACGCGGGGACTGAACGAAGAAAATGCAGAAACACAACATATTGCACAAGAAACACTAGTAGAGGTTAGAGAGAGACCAGTATATCGGACATTACCAGAGAAAAACAGACACCGATATATGTACAATACTCCAACAACTAGTACAACAAACACAACGAATTGAACAACAATCGAAAGAAACAAAAGAACAACTATTACAACAAACACAACGACTTGAACAACAAT
Source organism: Magicicada septendecula (assembly GCA_034769895.1). NCBI lineage: Eukaryota > Metazoa > Arthropoda > Insecta > Hemiptera > Cicadidae > Magicicada > Magicicada septendecula. The sequence goes on along the minus strand of CM068375.1, from coordinate 115,918,401 downwards.
CGAAAGAAACAAAAGAACAAATAAAAGAACTGGCGGAAAAAACAACACAACAGCTAACACAACAAGCGACACAACACAAACAACAAATGCAACAATTATCAGAGCAGATGCACAAACAAAATATGGAACTAAGAAACGAAGTATTCACGCAACTCAATCAAGAAAGAGCAAATAACCAAAAAGTTCTCCAGGAGTTTAGAGTAGATATTGATAATAAGATCGAAGAAAATTGTGATAAGATTAGTACCGAAATTAGTGCCAATACAAAACAACAAATTAAAGAACTTGACGAAAAATACAATAATAATTTTGAAATAATTATTGAAACAGTAAGTGTAAACAATCAAAGATGTGCAGATAACACGGCAGCTATAAATGAATTAAAGGTCGAAAAACTGAAAGAGTTGGAAACTAAAATCAACAGCAAGTCTGACGAGACACACCTTAAATTACAACAAATACAACAGGAAGTACGAACTAAACTAGCGTCAATAAGCAATACACCATGTAATCGGAGCATGACAAACGAACAGGTGAAGGACATAAAATATAATGGCACGGGTGATTTCCCGATGGAATTTATTAAAGAATTGAATGAAATATTCAGAGAACATTATCAAGATGCTGGAAACATCAAGTGGATAGCAAGACATCTTGAAGGAGAGGCAGCAGTGTGGTGGAGGTTAGTAAAAGATAACATTAACAATTTTGTGGACTTCACTGACGCATTTATAAGTAAATATTGGAATGACGTCATTCAAGAGAGAGTACGCAATGAACTGGAATTCGGAAGGTATCACGCCGAGAATGGAATGAACATGATCCAGTATTTAGAGCGTAAACTGTTAGAAAATCGTCAATTAATTCCGCCAATACCTGATAAGTATTTAATTAGAAAAATTACTAAACATTATCCGCATGAAATAAGAGTTGCGATAATTACTCGTGGTGTAGTGACAATCAATGAATTCGAGCAGGTCTTGTTAGAATTTATGAGTCTGAGAAGTGACACCAGAGAGGCGAGCCAAGGGTACTATGACGGACGGCGAGATCGTAAATCATGGACGAGGGGTGAAGAGGAGAGAGAGCGACCAGCTGAGCACGGGCGCGCAAATGAAAGTGAAAGTAGGCCAGTTACTTCTCACTACCCCAAACGAACAAACAAGTTTAAAAATGAGAACGAACCTATTCCATCGACCAGCGGTGTGAACGGTAACAAAGTTAATACCGTTATGCCAAAAAAACTAGCTAAGTTCTGTAAATATGAAGTAGACTTAAGTAATATTAGTAAATATATTAACACTACTTTTCTAGATTTAAGAGATGATTTAATGGATGATGATGATGTCAACATAATATGTAAAGTTAATAAATGTCCGGAAGTAAGTGTCTCGTTGAACGGTGTGTCTACATGCGCCTTATTGGACACCGGGAGCCAATTAAACGCTGTCTCAGAACAGTGGTTTAAAGACAATAAAAAGGAATTGGGTGATCTAGAAATGTTAAAATTGTCGAATACCGTAATTAAGGGTGCAACCGGCAATAAGTCAAAAAGGGTTACACAACAAATCCTATTAACTGTCCAAATCGAAAGTTTAAGAGTCGATAGTGTCTTCGTAGTTGTCCCAGAATTAATAAAAGATTGTATCTTAGGCATAGGGTTATTGGAAGAAAATGGGTGTGTGATCGACCTGAACAACAAACGATTAATCATTCAGGGAGACCAAAACCAGGAAGGAACTACAGCGGAGATACTACGAGTAGAACTCGCATCTGCCGATGAAGAGATCGAAGAATTGATTGGACAGAAGGTACAAACTATCACAGACATAACCGAAGCTGAACGGAGCGAGTTAAAGCATATTTTGATGGTTAATAAAATGGTATTCCGGGATACGCCAGGTAGGATTAACTCGTATCAACATAAATTCGAAGTCACCGATCGGACACCCTACTGTCAGAAAGGTTGGCCGATTCCGATGAGATACAAGGAAGCAGTGAAGGCAGAAATCCAGAAAATGGAGGCGCATGGTGTTATTGAAAGGGCCCAGAGTCCATACGTCAACCCTATGGTTACTGTCGTAAAGAAAGACCAGACGGTTAGATTATGTTTGGACGCCCGTAAGCTGAATTCAGTAACAGTTCCAGACCATGAGGGAGCCATTCCAATTAACGAGATACTGGCAAAATGTGGTAACATTAAAGTCATGTCCACAATTGACCTCCGTAGCTCATTTTGGCAGATCCCATTGCATCAGGAATGTAGAGATTTTACTGGGTTTTTGTACGAAGGCAAGTGCTATCGGTACACAGTGACGCCGTTCGGATTGAAGACTAGCCTAGCAAGTTTAACACGTGGTTTGGACCGAGTATTGTCGGAAGAAGTGAAGGCATTTACGATCTTATATGTAGATGACTGCTTATGTATCTCGGATAGCGTGGAAGAGCACCTACGGCACTTAACATTATTATTTCGTGACATCAAACAAGCTAATTTAACTGTCAACTTTAAAAAATCGCAGCTGTTTCGTAAAGAGATTGATTACCTGGGATATCGCTTAACAACACAGGGTATTACCGCCGCACCAGATAAGATTAGAGCCATTCAGGAATTTCGAAAGCCAAAGAATCAAAAACAACTTAAAGGATTTCTGGGCTTAACCAATTTTTACAACCGATTCACCAATAAATACGCCGAAGCGACGCAACCGTTGTTAAACTTATTAAAAAAGAATACCACGTTTAAATGGACAAAGGAAATGGATCAGCATTTTGAGAGAGTCAAGGAATTATTCATCGAATCAGTGGTTCTTAAGCATCCTGACCCCAACAAGCGTTTCTACCTACAGACGGATGCGAGTCGTTATGCGTTGGGAGGCCAGCTTTACCAGCTAGACGAGAATAACGACATTGGAGTAGTCGCATACACAAGCCGCATGATACGGGGAGCTGAGCGTAATTACTTCACCACAGAATTAGAGCTACTGAGTGTTGTATACTGTTTGCAAAAATTTAGGACCTACGTACTGGGTAAGCCTTTTACAATCATTACTGACAATAAGGCGTTAATATTCATAAAAAAGTGCCACCTAAATAACTCCCGCATAACGCGATGGATTCTCGCTATACAGGAGTATGATTTCGGCATCATTCACTGCAAAGGGCGAGATAACATCGTGGCGGACATCCTGAGCAGGCATCCTGAAGACATGGACGAGGAACAACCAATCGATCGAACCGAGGAGTTAGAGATCAATCTTATCAACATCCGCATCAGTAAGGAGGCTAAGGAGCAGCTCAAGAATATAAGAAGTTATCAACTAGCCGACATGAAATTGAAGCAAATTATCGACGTAATATGAGCCAATAAACAACATAAACTTGCCCAAAAATACAGTTGGCACAATGACAAATTATACCGAAGCGAAAAAGGGATATGGAAACTTATGTTGACCAATGAACTTTGCCACAATATGATTGCTGAACTACATCAGGCATACAGTCATGTGGGAAATCGTCGTACATATCAACTGTTCAAAGAAAATTTCACGGGGAACTCAGTTAATAAGATTACCAAATTAATTACGAAAACTTGTCAAATATGCCAGAAAAGCAAGGACCCATTACTACACACATGAACACTGATACTACATAGATACTAAACAGATTGTAATAGCACACAACGTCTACATATGTAATAATTGTAAGATTCGAATACTGTTGTAATAAATAAGATAATCATTGTTAATTATTAAATTGTATAAGGATTCCAAAAGATATTAGCTTAGTTATTATGAATGTACTACATTGTAAGAGTAAGTTAAGGGAAGTAGAACGTAAACAGATGTTAGGGCAAAATGTCATTGTAACATGTGTTGAGATGAAAGGGAGAGTAAAGCAAAATATTTTAAAAGTAGTTGTTTGACCAGTTTGTCAAGGGTGGGACGGAGAGTCTGTATGTAAACAAACCTTGAAATGCCGTTGACACTTAGGGTATAACAACAGATCGTAAACTAACTAATATTACCATGTTATGTTAAATAAATTAAGAGTGATTAATATAATGTGATGTACAAACAAATCTAGATTATAGCAAGGGTTAAACAAATTATTGTTAGTAATATAAAATTTTAGCAGGGGATTAGGGACGCATCAATAGAATCAATCCCAAATTCTATTAAAATTTTGATATGATTCTATCGGGGGACGATATCACGGAAAATTGTATTCTTAACAATTTTACGGGGACAAAGTCATATGGTACCCAGGGAGAAATGTAAATTTATAGAAAGCGGTGGTTTTCTTTAGAAGTAAGAAAACATTAAAATATGTAGTAAAGAGCGATAGATATTCAAAAGACGACCTTGCGTTGACGCCAGTAAGTCGGCTAAGAATTTATATTTTGTCACGGACGGGTCGGACCGTCATAAAACTGTATTATTTTGCTAGGGTGTAAGAAACATTTACTAAGGTTGTAAAAGTTAAGTGCGCCTAACAAAAGGGAGCTATATTTTAGAGAGAGAGAGTATGTGTGAAAGGGAAGGTGACGCGAAGTTTCATACCACGTGTTCACGCGCATTTTGTGGACGAATAGCGGATAGCGTCATTTTTTGCGCGGGCTGTTCCGTTAAACAGATTGGGTAGTTTTGAATTTAGCGGTAAGTCAGACCAATAGGCGTGTAGTTTGTCGATATTGAGCGAGGGTAGTTTTAGCGAAATATAAAAATACGGAGTGTAAGAAGTTAGGGTAGTCAACGGAGAGATTACAGATATTAGACTCGTATTAGTTGCAATAATAATTTCTCAGTAATTTGATTAAGTATATTTCAATCGCCACGTAAGTCAGTCACGGTAACGCGATATTAAGTATTGTGAAAGCTACATATTATAAACATTTAATAATCGTTTACAAGAATAACGTGCAGAGAAATTAGAGAAGATAAGTTAAAATCGGGTAACATATCCAAGATTTACTTAACACAGCATCAATCGTTAAATCGAAATACATTGTGATTTAAATGTGTCAACGTCATGGTGCGGGACGGTCGATCAATAAGCAGTTATTAATCTGGTGTTAGACGCACTTAGCTTTGTAAAAGAATATACTGTGTATTCAACAAGTGTATTAGCATACGGCACATGTGTAGTTATCACTAAGTTGTCAAAGTGAATGGTGTTTAATACCTGTGAAACAAGTGTATAAATTAGTGCAAAACTAACAAGGATAAGGGCTCAACGATTAACGTCGGCGACCTGCCTGGAACGTGTAGAATTGATTACATCGCGGCGCAGAGTGGATTCAACATGCAAGTAAATAATAAAATGAACACTTATTGTACTATTGTCTATTAAATTTAAATGTATGTAACTCATACTTGGTGACTCAATTAGTCAAAGAATTCATAGCCAAGAAATAAGCACAAACAAATTTTATAGCAAACTTATTAAAGGTAATGATCTACAAATTTTGTAATATGTAAATACAAATTAGTTATTAAAAACTTAATTAATAACAGTCAAATTGTGTTTATTTATTACTGGCGCCCTGGGATAATTTTTAAGAGTCGGTACACTAAAGTAATTGTTACATTCTGTTGCTGATAATTAGTATGTTATAAATATTAATATTGTCATTGGGTAAATTAGCTTGATAAACTCTTACTTTTCACATGCTCGTAGGCCGAGTGTAGTATGTATAATAGTAACGTGAACTTTTATTAAGGCCTATTTAAAAGTGTATTACATTCTGTCGCCCGGAACGTGGGACTATTGAGTCACTAATAGAATAGTAAAATAAAAATAAAATAGAATTAAGAATAACGATAATATAAGATATAGTTGTATGATTACGCGGAGTAAGAGTAGGAAAAACATTAACACACAGAACAACACGCACGGAGAAAACAATAACATGAATACAGAAACAACATCCCACGGTAACGAAATGGACTTCGATATAAACAATCAGATAGGAGATTCGCAGACGATCGCACACATTTCAATGGGGAATGAAGAGTCAAGGACGCGGGGACTGAACGAAGAAAATGCAGAAACACAACATATTGCACAAGAAACACTAGTAGAGGTTAGAGAGAGACCAGTATATCGGACATTACCAGAGAAAAACAGACACCGATATATGTACAATACTCCAACAACTAGTACAACAAACACAACGAATTGAACAACAATCGAAAGAAACAAAAGAACAACTATTACAACAAACACAACGACTTGAACAACAATCGAAAGAAACAAAAGAACAAATAAAAGAACTGGCGGAAAAAACAACACAACAGCTAACACAACAAGCGACACAACACAAACAACAAATGCAACAATTATCAGAGCAGATGCACAAACAAAATATGGAACTAAGAAACGAAGTATTCACGCAACTCAATCAAGAAAGAGCAAATAACCAAAAAGTTCTCCAGGAGTTTAGAGTAGATATTGATAATAAGATCGAAGAAAATTGTGATAAGATTAGTACCGAAATTAGTGCCAATACAAAACAACAAATTAAAGAACTTGACGAAAAATACAATAATAATTTTGAAATAATTATTGAAACAGTAAGTGTAAACAATCAAAGATGTGCAGATAACACGGCAGCTATAAATGAATTAAAGGTCGAAAAACTGAAAGAGTTGGAAACTAAAATCAACAGCAAGTCTGACGAGACACACCTTAAATTACAACAAATACAACAGGAAGTACGAACTAAACTAGCGTCAATAAGCAATACACCATGTAATCGGAGCATGACAAACGAACAGGTGAAGGACATAAAATATAATGGCACGGGTGATTTCCCGATGGAATTTATTAAAGAATTGAATGAAATATTCAGAGAACATTATCAAGATGCTGGAAACATCAAGTGGATAGCAAGACATCTTGAAGGAGAGGCAGCAGTGTGGTGGAGGTTAGTAAAAGATAACATTAACAATTTTGTGGACTTCACTGACGCATTTATAAGTAAATATTGGAATGACGTCATTCAAGAGAGAGTACGCAATGAACTGGAATTCGGAAGGTATCACGCCGAGAATGGAATGAACATGATCCAGTATTTAGAGCGTAAACTGTTAGAAAATCGTCAATTAATTCCGCCAATACCTGATAAGTATTTAATTAGAAAAATTACTAAACATTATCCGCATGAAATAAGAGTTGCGATAATTACTCGTGGTGTAGTGACAATCAATGAATTCGAGCAGGTCTTGTTAGAATTTATGAGTCTGAGAAGTGACACCAGAGAGGCGAGCCGAGGGTACTATGACGGACGGCGAGATCGTAAATCATGGACGAGGGGTGAAGAGGAGAGAGAGCGACCAGCTGAGCACGGGCGCGCAAATGAAAGTGAAAGTAGGCCAGTTACTTCTCACTACCCCAAACGAACAAACAAGTTTAAAAATGAGAACGAACCTATTCCATCGACCAGCGGTGTGAACGGTAACAAAGTTAATACCGTTATGCCAAAAAACTAGCTAAGTTCTGTAAATATGAAGTAGACTTAAGTAATATTAGTAAATATATTAACACTACTTTTCTAGATTTAAGAGATGATTTAATGGATGATGATGATGTCAACATAATATGTAAAGTTAATAAATGTCCGGAAGTAAGTGTCTCGTTGAACGGTGTGTCTACATGCGCCTTATTGGACACCGGGAGCCAATTAAACGCTGTCTCAGAACAGTGGTTTAAAGACAATAAAAAGGAATTGGGTGATCTAGAAATGTTAAAATTGTCGAATACCGTAATTAAGGGTGCAACCGGCAATAAGTCAAAAAGGGTTACACAACAAATCCTATTAACTGTCCAAATCGAAAGTTTAAGAGTCGATAGTGTCTTCGTAGTTGTCCCAGAATTAATAAAAGATTGTATCTTAGGCATAGGGTTATTGGAAGAAAATGGGTGTGTGATCGACCTGAACAACAAACGATTAATCATTCAGGGAGACCAAAACCAGGAAGGAACTACAGCGGAGATACTACGAGTAGAACTCGCATCTGCCGATGAAGAGATCGAAGAATTGATTGGACAGAAGGTACAAACTATCACAGACATAACCGAAGCTGAACGGAGCGAGTTAAAGCATATTTTGATGGTTAATAAAATGGTATTCCGGGATACGCCAGGTAGGATTAACTCGTATCAACATAAATTCGAAGTCACCGATCGGACACCCTACTGTCAGAAAGGTTGGCCGATTCCGATGAGATACAAGGAAGCAGTGAAGGCAGAAATCCAGAAAATGGAGGCGCATGGTGTTATTGAAAGGGCCCAGAGTCCATACGTCAACCCTATGGTTACTGTCGTAAAGAAAGACCAGACGGTTAGATTATGTTTGGACGCCCGTAAGCTGAATTCAGTAACAGTTCCAGACCATGAGGGAGCCATTCCAATTAACGAGATACTGGCAAAATGTGGTAACATTAAAGTCATGTCCACAATTGACCTCCGTAGCTCATTTTGGCAGATCCCATTGCATCAGGAATGTAGAGATTTTACTGGGTTTTTGTACGAAGGCAAGTGCTATCGGTACACAGTGACGCCGTTCGGATTGAAGACTAGCCTAGCAAGTTTAACACGTGGTTTGGACCGAGTATTGTCGGAAGAAGTGAAGGCATTTACGATCTTATATGTAGATGACTGCTTATGTATCTCGGATAGCGTGGAAGAGCACCTACGGCACTTAACATTATTATTTCGTGACATCAAACAAGCTAATTTAACTGTCAACTTTAAAAAATCGCAGCTGTTTCGTAAAGAGATTGATTACCTGGGATATCGCTTAACAACACAGGGTATTACCGCCGCACCAGATAAGATTAGAGCCATTCAGGAATTTCGAAAGCCAAAGAATCAAAAACAACTTAAAGGATTTCTGGGCTTAACCAATTTTTACAACCGATTCACCAATAAATACGCCGAAGCGACGCAACCGTTGTTAAACTTATTAAAAAAGAATACCACGTTTAAATGGACAAAGGAAATGGATCAGCATTTTGAGAGAGTCAAGGAATTATTCATCGAATCAGTGGTTCTTAAGCATCCTGACCCCAACAAGCGTTTCTACCTACAGACGGATGCGAGTCGTTATGCGTTGGGAGGCCAGCTTTACCAGCTAGACGAGAATAACGACATTGGAGTAGTCGCATACACAAGCCGCATGATACGGGGAGCTGAGCGTAATTACTTCACCACAGAATTAGAGCTACTGAGTGTTGTATACTGTTTGCAAAAATTTAGGACCTACGTACTGGGTAAGCCTTTTACAATCATTACTGACAATAAGGCGTTAATATTCATAAAAAAGTGCCACCTAAATAACTCCCGCATAACGCGATGGATTCTCGCTATACAGGAGTATGATTTCGACATCATTCACTGCAAAGGGCGAGATAACATCGTGGCGGACATCCTGAGCAGGCATCCTGAAGACATGGACGAGGAACAACCAATCGATCGAACCGAGGAGTTAGAGATCAATCTTATCAACATCCGCATCAGTAAGGAGGCTAAGGAGCAGCTCAAGAATATAAGAAGTTATCAACTAGCCGACATGAAATTGAAGCAAATTATCGACGTAATATGAGCCAATAAACAACATAAACTTGCCCAAAAATACAGTTGGCACAATGACAAATTATACCGAAGCGAAAAAGGGATATGGAAACTTATGTTGACCAATGAACTTTGCCACAATATGATTGCTGAACTACATCAGGCATACAGTCATGTGGGAAATCGTCGTACATATCAACTGTTCAAAGAAAATTTCACGGGGAACTCAGTTAATAAGATTACCAAATTAATTACGAAAACTTGTCAAATATGCCAGAAAAGCAAGGACCCATTACTACACACATGAACACTGATACTACATAGATACTAAACAGATTGTAATAGCACACAACGTCTACATATGTAATAATTGTAAGATTCGAATACTGTTGTAATAAATAAGATAATCATTGTTAATTATTAAATTGTATAAGGATTCCAAAAGATATTAGCTTAGTTATTATGAATGTACTACATTGTAAGAGTAAGTTAAGGGAAGTAGAACGTAAACAGATGTTAGGGCAAAATGTCATTGTAACATGTGTTGAGATGAAAGGGAGAGTAAAGCAAAATATTTTAAAAGTAGTTGTTTGACCAGTTTGTCAAGGGTGGGACGGAGAGTCTGTATGTAAACAAACCTTGAAATGCCGTTGACACTTAGGGTATAACAACAGATCGTAAACTAACTAATATTACCATGTTATGTTAAATAAATTAAGAGTGATTAATATAATGTGATGTACAAACAAATCTAGATTATAGCAAGGGTTAAACAAATTATTGTTAGTAATATAAAATTTTAGCAGGGGATTAGGGACGCATCAATAGAATCAATCCCAAATTCTATTAAAATTTTGATATGATTCTATCGGGGGACGATATCACGGAAAATTGTATTCTTAACAATTTTACGGGGACAAAGTCATATGGTACCCAGGGAGAAATGTAAATTTATAGAAAGCGGTGGTTTTCTTTAGAAGTAAGAAAACATTAAAATATGTAGTAAAGAGCGATAGATATTCAAAAGACGACCTTGCGTTGACGCCAGTAAGTCGGCTAAGAATTTATATTTTGTCACGGACGGGTCGGACCGTCATAAAACTGTATTATTTTGCTAGGGTGTAAGAAACATTTACTAAGGTTGTAAAAGTTAAGTGCGCCTAACAAAAGGGAGCTATATTTTAGAGAGAGAGAGTATGTGTGAAAGGGAAGGTGACGCGAAGTTTCATACCACGTGTTCACGCGCATTTTGTGGACGAATAGCGGATAGCGTCATTTTTTGCGCGGGCTGTTCCGTTAAACAGATTGGGTAGTTTTGAATTTAGCGGTAAGTCAGACCAATAGGCGTGTAGTTTGTCGATATTGAGCGAGGGTAGTTTTAGCGAAATATAAAAATACGGAGTGTAAGAAGTTAGGGTAGTCAACGGAGAGATTACAGATATTAGACTCGTATTAGTTGCAATAATAATTTCTCAGTAATTTGATTAAGTATATTTCAATCGCCACGTAAGTCAGTCACGGTAACGCGATATTAAGTATTGTGAAAGCTACATATTATAAACATTTAATAATCGTTTACAAGAATAACGTGCAGAGAAATTAGAGAAGATAAGTTAAAATCGGGTAACATATCCAAGATTTACTTAACACAGCATCAATCGTTAAATCGAAATACATTGCGATTTAAATGTGTCAACGTCATGGTGCGGGACGGTCGATCAATAAGCAGTTATTAATCTGGTGTTAGACGCACTTAGCTTTGTAAAAGAATATACTGTGTATTCAACAAGTGTATTAGCATACGGCACATGTGTAGTTATCACTAAGTTGTCAAAGTGAATGGTGTTTAATACCTGTGAAACAAGTGTATAAATTAGTGCAAAACTAACAAGGATAAGGGCTCAACGATTAACGTCGGCGACCTGCCTGGAACGTGTAGAATTGATTACATCGCGGCGGAGAGTGGATTCAACATGCAAGTAAATAATAAAATGAACACTTATTGTACTATTGTCTATTAAATTTAAATGTATGTAACTCATACTTGGTGACTCAATTAGTCAAAGAATTCATAGCCAAGAAATAAGCACAAACAAATTTTATAGCAAACTTATTAAAGGTAATGATCTACAAATTTTGTAATATGTAAATACAAATTAGTTATTAAAAACTTAATTAATAACAGTCAAATTGTGTTTATTTATTACTGGCGCCCTGGGATAATTTTTAAGAGTCGGTACACTAAATTAATTGTTACATTCTGTTGCTGATAATTAGTATGTTATAAATATTAATATTGTGTAACAATAAAAAATTGGCCAAAATATATAAAATAAATATATAACCACTACCAGGACTTACCTGTGCGCAATCCTATCCACTTACCTGTTATTGAAATTTTACCAGAAGACCAAGGTCGCCACGATTATTTTTTATATAGGATAAAATATCGAAAACCTTTACACTTTACCTTAATAAAACGGACAATTTAGCAATCTGACCCACCTAATTAATAATTCAGAAGATTCCCGAATGTTTAGACGAATTTTTTCAACACAGAAATAAGACAGTGGTAATGACGAAATAACTTAGACTAACACATGGTTTTGTAGTGATTGAATAGTTTTAATTACTGAAAAAACGTTTTAATTATTAGAACAAGAATGCTAAAGAACAAATGTTGAAATATATTCCTAGGTATCATATTTAAATATTCTTAACTATAAGGCAGCCCATTCTGCTTACGCACACTTTCACACCATACTTTACCCTTATTTATTATATTTTACAAACTCCTTTATTGTTTTACAACTGTTCACTAAACGCGTTGCCGGCCGAACACGTGTTTTGTCCCGATTCGATTCCCATGTCCGTAATTTAACTGTTTGCGATTCGCACTTGCAACAATTTTGTAACTGAGATGCGTTGATTATCTCCTCGGATCCCGGTCGGTCTTCTTGAATTAATTACATTTACGAAAATCGACCAACCGGGTCCGCAACGAAACTGTAAGCGTCTGTAGCGGTACTCTGTACCTCGTGGACTATATGGCGTCTCTGACTAAAGTCTACCGTGCCGTCACGGTGAACGTAACAGGTACATGTACCTGTTCCTGGAGGGAATCTGGTTCTCTACTGCCATGATGTTTTCGTCGCTCCGGCCTCTTTTGTTGGGAAGTAACCACTTTATATATGGATTAAAGCTGGTATGTGTGTGTGTCCAGAGGCCGATATTGGACTTGGTTCCGCTGATGTCACCAACAGTAGGCGGAGTTTAATGCGACTTCCGAGAGGTTTTATAGAAGACGACGAATATTTTTTACACTCTGGCCATCTTGTTTTTCGTCGAGAGCGTTCTTTGAGCGCGTGCGGGTATAGTTGCGCTTGAGCGTTGACACACATGTACATAGTTCTTAGAATTTTGGTGGAGGTGCAAATGCTCTGCCGCATTCCTCTGCCGTGTTACACCACTGAAATTGCGCATCGCCTTTGTTCCAAACGCTGTTTCTCAACTCTGGTCTATTACTCTGACAAATACGTTGCACAATAATACAGTTTTACAAATTTATTATACCAGTCTGCCCGAAAACGAAATAAGTAAAAATATATATATGCCCCAAACCGTTAAAATAAAAACACCCAAAAATGACCCGCTACAATACCCCCTCGATGAGAATTCTGCTGTCCATGACAGAAGAAATCTCATCGATAACCCCGAAGAGGACCGGTGAGGAACTGGTGCCAACAACCCCCTGGTTCTTAATCTCATGGGTACACGACCCCTCTGGCTCAGCGACCATGGACTCATCTGAACGAGATCACTGGACTTCTCCGTAAGAGATCCCAACACCGAGAAATCGAACAGACTCGCACCACGGCGCACCTCGCCTTTTAACATGCTATCCCCAAAAAATCCTCAATCCCTGGCTAAAATTATCCCAGCTCCTCCGCCGATATGGATCCCCTTTTTGCAAGCTGGGCTTCCTACTATACAAGCTTAGTAGGTGTATGACCTCATCAGCTGATCGTAACTAGGTCAAGTCCAAAACCCTTGACCTACATATGTTCTGTATGATTTCTGAAAACACCTTGAACATCTGTAATATCCTAACTTGAAATACAAAACATAGTAACATAAAATATTAAAAATTACAAAATATTAATATAATAATCAAGTTGACATTTAAATTATTTAAAACAAACAATTCTTGACTTTACATTATTTTCAAATTTTATCAAAATTCTGTCACTGGTTAAAAAATAAACAATTGTATATTCTTTATCATGAATCTCTCTCTTTTTTTCAACAATCTTGCTTTAATCTATTGTGGGTGATGTAAATTATTCATTCTCATTTACTGTATTACTAGATCTGTATACATATATAATCTTTACCTCTCCCTGTGGCTCTAATATTAAGCAACTTCAATTATCATGACATCCATCTCTACCAAAATATCTACTAATCAAGACACTCTAAACCCCAACTTATCATTTAACACAATTCGCCACCTTCTCCCATTATAAAATACTCTCTAACCCTTTGTATAGGATACGTGTTTCCCCGCCCCCAAAAAACTCAATTCCCTTATCTGGCGGCCCGGATTTTACCTAAGGCGGCCCCTTCCCCACTAAAATCTATCCCAATTCCCGTCCCAACCCTTGTTGCGGACTCCTACATTACACTACCCTCTAATACAAAATTGCCATCCCCAAAATTCTCAATCTCATTACATTACTACAAATACACAAAATAACCTCATTAACTATAAAAACAACAATATATCACTCAAAATCTACCTAAAGTCTCCATTACCACTGTGTCAACATTAATACTTCACCAACTCTGTTACATTACATTAACTCAAAAACAACATTACATCATATTCATCTATACTATTTCAACTTCGACTTTCAATTCAATTTGGACAGGTCTACGTGTCCCATAACACATTTATCACCCATGAATTATCTTTTATTAATTTGCATATTCTTTTTATCTTTACTTCAAAATATCTGTAGTACATTAAACATAGCATTGAACATTAATAACTTGTAACCTTTATAACTAACCTACCAGTGACATCATTGCTGATCAGCTGATATCCTAACATAATAAAAACACATCTCAAAATTGAACAAATTACATGGAAGATACATATTTATTTTTATTTATTCTCCCTTCTCACCTCATTGTTTCCCATTTCTCTGATTCTGGTTATTTATGTTAGCCTGCCAGACGATTTACTTACTGGCTTAAACAAATACACACATAATAAAATTACATATTCTTATCAATGCTTATCTAACAGACAACAATAAAATAATACACTTAAAATTTATTTACAATACACGTAAAATGAATTTACAAAAAAAAATAATTATACAACCTTTACATACTCAATTAAAATATTTAAAATATATCAAATTGTTAAAATTTAATTCATTATTAAAATATAAATTTCATTTCCATCCAAACAATTATAATTCTCTGATTACTGGTTCTCAAAATTAATTTGGTTTATTTATTTAAATTGCAAATATTTTAATATTATTCTTACTACAATTAATTACCTACATACACTGTTCACTTAACCACAACACATACCATTGGCTTTACTACATATTTATTTACAAATTTACTTCAGTATTTATTCAGTTATCACATCTCAATTTCCAAATCAGCCAAGTCAAATAGCTTAAAACAAAATGTTTAACTGTCTTTTCTGTTTTATATTTTAGCCACCATCGTCAAAAATATACCTCACATATTTATATACTAAATGATTTTCATCTACATCCAATTTATTATTATTATTTTTATCATAAACCATTACCTCTATGTCATTCATTTTCCCTTTTATTATTCCATAAGACTTGTCACTATTATTTGTTTTTATCCCGCCTCCGTGAATATTTGTTGTTACACCCAGGTAATTTATTTTCTCATCATATTCCTCCACTACAAGTACACTAATTCTTCCTACAGGTACATATTTATCCTCAATATAATCATTGTCTACTACTACACAAGGTATGTCTAAATTATTTATCATAATTCTCTTAATATCCACCTTCTCTATCAGCTCTACATAACCTCTATTTATCTTGAACCACTTTAACTCTTTCTCTCTCTCATAATCACTTTCATCACAATACCTGTCACAACACCACTGACCTACATCACTCCATGCAAAGGGCACAACAAACTTACTATACCACTTCCTGGCTTTTCCAGGTTTACAAAAAATTAGGGGACTGCTTGAAGACACCTCGTCTTCCACACAATTAACGGAGGAAACTCTGTCCTCAAAATTCACTACTAGCGGAGTCCTTACTCCACTTACATCACGGGGAAAATTTGCCCTTTGCCCCCCTAACCTTTCATCACACTCTCTCTCAATTTCATCAACACTCGCTAACATTTTGTTATTAAATTCTACTTCACCACAAACTTCATCATCACTATTTGTTTTCATCACATCATTCTTAAATAGCTCGTTTTCAACTATTTTATCACTATCATTTATTAATTCATTTTTACAACTGTAACTTACCTTGTTAATTATTTCTTCGCTATTACCAAAGACATTATTACCACTTACCTGTGTTAACTCAACTTCTGTACTCTCTTTTAACTGATATCTATCTCTTCTCCACTCCTCGTTTTGTCTTTTCAATTCATTATTGAATTCCTTGACATCACTAATCATGTCATCTAACATTGCGTTTTGTTGATCCAAACGTTCCTTGCACATCATAAATATCATATTTATCATATGTGTCTTATAATCAGATTCACTCATTTCATTGTTACTTACCTCATTGTCTGTCACCTGACCGACTTTATTTTTGTTAACTCGGTCTGTCTCTCTACCTGTGTTTACCACCCCCACACTATCGTTATCATTAGGCCTATTCACTGTCTTATTTTCTACCAGTTTTACTTCAGCTATCTTACCTTTAACATTGGTCATCTCACTATGTTTATTGATTTCCGCAAATATTCCTTCCTCTTGTTCTTCCATTCGGGTTAATCTATTGTCTAAATTACCCCATTCCTCGTTTGTCATCTCACCCACAACACCTCGAAATTCATTCTCCCACTCATCCCAAACAAAATCACTCTCATTACTTTGTATCATAGACATTTTTAAAGTTCGTTTGTATAACACTTTTATATATAAAATTACTCTTTTTCTCTACTCAAACACCTAACACACTGTGAATTACAACACAAACATAACCTACGTGAGTAATTATATACGATAAATCATATTTATAAATTCGTCATTACCACATCCTATTTTCTGTGTCTTAAAATAGGTCTATCTCGTATAAAATTACAATTAAACGAAAATCCTGGCAGGGTCGCCATTTGTAACAATAAAAAATTGGCCGAAATATATAAAATAAATATATAACCACTACCAGGACTTACCTGTGCGCAATCCTATCCACTTACCTGTTATTGAAATTTTACCAGAAGACCAAGGTCGCTACGATTATTTTTTATATAGGATAAAATATCGAAAACCTTTACACTTTACCTTAATAAAACGGACAATTTAGCAATCTGACCCACCTAATTAATAATTCAGAAGATTCCCGAACGTTTAGACGAATTTTTTCAACACAGAAATAAGACAGTGGTAATGACGAAATAACTTAGACTAACACATGGTTTTGTAGTGATTGAATAGTTTTAATTACTGAAAAAACGTTTTAATTATTAGAACAAGAATGCTAAAGAACAAATGTTGAAATATATTCCTAGGTATCATATTTAAATATTCTTAACTATAAGGCAGCCCATTCTGCTTACGCACACTTTCACACCATACTTTACCCTTATTTATTATATTTTACAAACTCCTTTATTGTTTTACAACTGTTCACTAAACGCGTTGCCGGCCGAACACGTGTTTTGTCCCGATTCGATTCCCATGTCCGTAATTTAACTGTTTGCGATTCGCACTTGCAACAATTTTGTAACTGAGATGCGTTGATTATCTCCTCGGATCCCGGTCGGTCTTCTTGAATTAATTACATTTACGAAAATCGACCAACCGGGTCCGCAACGAAACTGTAAGCGTCTGTAGCGGTACTCTGTACCTCGTGGACTATATGGCGTCTCTGACTAAAGTCTACCGTGCCGTCACGGTGAACGTAACAGGTACATGTACCTGTTCCTGGAGGGAATCTGGTTCTCTACTGCCATGATGTTTTCGTCGCTCCGGCCTCTTTTGTTGGGAAGTAACCACTTTATATATGGATTAAAGCTGGTATGTGTGTGTGTCCAGAGGCCGATATTGGACTTGGTTCCGCTGATGTCACCAACAGTAGGCGGAGTTTAATGCGACTTCCGAGAGGTTTTATAGAAGACGACGAATATTTTTTACACTCTGGCCATCTTGTTTTTCGTCGAGAGCGTTCTTTGAGCGCGTGCGGGTGTAGTTGCGCTTGAGCGTTGACACACATGTACATAGTTCTTAGAATTTTGGTGGAGGTGCAAATGCTCTGCCGCATTCCTCTGCCGTGTTACACCACTGAAATTGCGCATCGCCTTTGTTCCAAACGCTGTTTCTCATCTCTGGTCTATTACTCTGACAAATACGTTGCACAATAATACAGTTTTACAAATTTATTATACCAGTCCGCCCGAAAACGAAATAAGTAAAAATATATATATGCCCCAAACCGTTAAAATAAAAACACCCAAAAATGACCCGCTACAATTGTCATTGGGTAAATTAGCTTGATAAACTCTTACTTTTCACATGCTCGTAGGCCGAGTGTAGTATGTATAATAGTAACGTGAACTTTTATTAAGGCCTATTTAAAAGTGTATTACAACGTTTGCTATGATGACTTTACTTTGTTTTCTAATGTCCTCTCGGCCCGCACGTACACCACCGCTGCTTGTACTCGAACTAAATGTAGGATACTGTTCCTCAATATCACTCATAATAAATACAAATTATTGAAATAAACTAATACACACACTGTCTACAATAAAGACGTCAACCGTTCACATGAAACGCACAAAATGTCTGTCAACAATACTAAGGACGATAAATATTTTGGATGTTTGTTGCTAATTCGTCTCTTCCTCACCTCGTCCACCCAACCTACTTGGAATGGGGTACTGTAACTGAAATGGGATTGGCTTTTGTCACAACAGCGACAATTGTAAAATGACAAAGGCATTCATAAAAGTGTCAGACAGCAATATTTACCGAAAAGACATGCCGACAGGGTATACGCAATGTGCATACCAAATGTGTACATATACCTAACAGAACTTCTGAACCATATGGCTTAGGAATGACCGTGTAGAGAACAAAAACAGATTCATTTACAAAAGGGAAAAGACCGTGAGTATGAAAAAATTAAAGCGACAACAGCAGGCAAGGTCAGCGTTCTCAGACAGCTGTCAGTCTGTAGGATAACCGCCCATGAAGAAAACAGTAAAACTTTAATAAGTAAGTGCACTGTATGGAAATCACAAAATAACTGACCTAATGGTACTTCGTAAAGTTAGGGTGTGTATTGCTAAAAGGTTTAGATTCTAACATAAGAAAAACCAGCGCAGTATAAATAGTAGTTTCAGAGAACTGCAAATCGCAACAAAAAAAAAGCCAAAGAAACAGAAGAAACGCAAAGATAGAAATTCTGTAGATATTTACGCGACAACAAAAAATATGTTGCCGACTCACACAAATTTTTAGAGCTCAAATACTGGCGCCCAGAATTTAACTGAGTAGTGTTACCCACAACTAATTATTCCTGATAAAACAAATTCATTTACGCGATACGCATAAATAAATTTGAAACGAAGAATATAATGTGGATGTATGAAATTTGTTTTCGTAACACTGCTAAAACGCTACACACTGTACTAGCCGGCAACAACGCTGGGCGAGGGGCGTGGAGGTGACAGGGAGAAGCAGTGAAAGTGAGTGACCTTGACGATACTACTTCCATGCAGCTGACTCTAGTAAGAAACACTAACTTACTAGGATATTCAAAAAGTTATGAAAAAAAAGAGTATCAATCAAAATGATCAACTTCCACTACTATTTAGAAAGAAATGGGAAGTAAGGTTAAACAAAGCCAATGATCAAAAAACGAAATAAATAAAGTAAACATTCTAAGAGTTATAATATGAATTGAGATGAAATAAAAAATAATTAAAAATGAATAAAAATGTGAATTGTATCAATAAAAAGCAATGCTTCCAGTATTATTAAGCAGTATTTATAAAGAAAGATGAAAAAATATATGACTTGAACTGAGCAATAATGAAATACAAAGGTAAAAGATTCCCAACAAATGTTATGATTATTATTATTATTATTATTATGAGTCACGAGATGACTGTATTTAAGATTCATTAATTGAGATTGACTGTTGAATAAGTCCAGCAATCATTTTACTGAGCAGGGATGATGTTCCCCTGATCTCAGAATAAGAGTAGTTTTGAACGACGGAGTTAGGTAAGCCAATAGAGCCCATCCGAATCAATTGCAACTACAAAGTAAAGATAGTTAGGGAAAATAAGATTTATAGGGAATAATTTATAATAAAAAAATCAATAAGCCAGTTCGTAATAAGAAAAAATAAGGAAGAAAAGAATCAGAAGAAAGGAAATAAAAGATACAGAATTAAGTATAAAAAATTGAGTGAGAAGCAGGAGAGTTTAAGAAGAAAATGATACAGTACAATTGATAATTTCATCAAACTTAGAATCACGTTTTATAAAATGATCAATTTTGGTGGGAGGGCATTATATAACATCGCCAAATTCAGATCAATTTTGATAACAATAAGTATGTATAAAAAAAATGCTAAATAATACTATATTTGAATAAATAAATATTGTGGAGAGTAAAATATATATAAAAGGTAATTAACATGGAAGGAGAAGGAGTAATAAACCAAAAGTGATTAATAAAGAAACTCAAATAATAGACTGACAGACAAACGACATTGACCCAACCCCAGAGATTGACCAGTTAAGAAACCAAAATAAAGGAAACCAGACGAATGAAGGAGAAGAAGAATGAAAACCAAGAGAGAACAAACCCACGAGGAAGAAAACAAAATGAAACACGTCAAGAAAACCAAACAAGGAATAAAAAATAGAGAAGGGAGAAATAATGGAATCCAAAATAATAAAGAAAATGAAATCGGTTGAGAACCAAAACTATTAATGAATGTCAATATTGATTGAATGACAATTATAAATAGTCAGTAATATGAAACAATAGATAAAAGTACACTAACCAAAGAGTTAGGGATATATGTAATTTGTTAACAAAGAAAGACATAATATTAATAATTTTATATAGTTAGTGTGTAGAGAAAGAGAATAAAATGATGAGAAATAAATGGAAGTTGAACTAGTGAAAGTGATTTATCCTAGAGTGATATAATACAAAAGAAACACTAAGTAAATTATAATGAACACTAAATAATTTAAGAAAGTGCAAGTGAGAAATAAACACAAATATTGTCTATCATAAAAATAGTAAGAGGAGAGTAGGCTAAGATAAAGACTTAGTAAAATAACCTATGTTTAAGTTGTAAGAGTGAACAATAACATTTAACAAAGTTACAATGAATAATATTTAGAATAGAACATTGATTCAGTAAATAATGAACACTAAGTAGTGATATTCACTGTGATGACTAGGAAATAGTATTGTTATAACTTAAGAATGTATAGTAAAAGTTTAAAGGTGTGTTTCACAAGGAAAAGTAATAAGATGGTGTTAACATGGAAGGGAGAGCAAAAAGCATTAGAAAATAAGTCTGTATTAACATTAAGTAAATACCCATGTTATAAGGGGAGTTTAATGAAAAAAGTTCAATAGAGGTGAGATTGTTTAGCACCAGAACAACGAATAAGAAATAATGAATTGTATAAACTATTGTTTATGAATTGGATATGGCTGTAAGAGTCATACAGACCATAGACCTAGATGTTATATGTTATATTGGAAATGAATAGCAAATAATTAGCAAGTAATATTGAATAACACAGTTGTTACAAACAAAGATCACAAAAAGACTAAATTAAAACACATCCAGAGACATTAAACCTAATTATAAATGCAAAATAACAATTTAGGACTAAGTGAAATATATTGTGTATGAAGCCATAAAAATCCAGTAATGGCTACTTAAATGTGAAACAGGCCTAACGGTCAAACATAAGCAATTACTGATTGTATAAAAATCACCATGTAATGGACAAATCCAAGGTGACCAATTCACCAAGGATGAATGGTAGTTATTATTAAAAACCAAATATTAAATTAAGGAATTATATAAACAGAGAAATGTAATTAGTAAGTAGGAAATTAATTGTAAACTTAGAAAACTTGAAAAACCCCAACATTGTGGGGTACCAAAATAATCTTTGTGAGAAAATATAAATGACAGTGCAAATAGATAATAACTAAGAAGGAAGATAAGAGGAGGAAGGAGGTCCGAAGATATGGGAAGATTTGAAAGGAATTCAAATATTGATAACAATGTATTCATGTTCAGCTCGCCCAATGAAATTAATGATGTAACCATGGAAACGACCGTTTAACGAGGTAATCACCGTTGAATACAATTACTTAAAAAGTGACGCTCACCAAAACCAGAAGCGAAAATTCTGTACAACACATTTTCATATTTAAAACATCTTAAAAGTAAAATAATGTATAGAAATTGATCGTAAAGAAGTCTGATGAATACCGAACACCTTTACCAGATGGAGAAGACGTTTAATTGAAGACGAAATACCTAAATAAATCCAAACAACTTTGAAAAAGATGCCGAAGCTTGAATAAAGAACAAATGAATTATATTGACGCCACAACCCTTCCTTCCCGACCTACAGAATAATTCCGTACTACAATGCTGTTAAGTATCAGTTAAATTATTTCAACTTCCAAAAATAAACGCACTTTGAATATTTCTCAATATATGTTGAATACCACTGAATCACTTTTATTCTCTCGCAAAGACCAAATCGTAATATTAAGACACTGAAAATTTGTTAAACTATAGAACTAACCTCATATTTATGTACGACTTTTAAACCACTTGTACGACACTCAAACAAACCAATTACCATTACACATTACCATACTTAAGAAAAAACATTGTAAGGTTGTGTATTTTTAATATTGTAATTGCATCTGAACCTTTTAACGTGGCCAAAAGATCTCACAACCATCGATCGAAATATTTGTTGATTGGCGTCAGAGAAAGCCATGCTGTTTATATGTATTCAAAATCGATTGGTTAACCCTTGAGTAGAGTCTTATAAAGAATTATCCGGTGCAGAATTGTATATAAAAAATTAATTACAACTTGTGTCTATAAAATTTTAACTTCAAGTTAATAATAAATCCATACTGTGTGTGTTAAATTGTGTTTTATTTTCATTAGAAAAGCGTATGTTTAAATTATCATGTACAATAGAGTCTCGGTAATTCGAGCCCCGGTATTTCGAGGTTCCGTGTAATTCGAGCTGGAAAAAAAATAATAAATACAGTCAGTAAATGTAAACAACATTCCCGCTATATCGTGACTCATGCCAGACCAAGTGTCTACAGCATGAAACACTAAAAATAAATACGTAAATAAATCAGTAGCGGACTGACCGCCTCAGCTGATACAAGTGTTGTACCTGTGCGTGTACTACTAAGCTTCGTTACTAGTGTTTGCTTGTTGTTTTAGTTATTTTACTGTACAGTATATTCAACATTTAGTTTTTCACTACAGTAAATTGTTATTTATACTGTATATAATGAGTTACAAGAGTAGGCCTAAGAAGAAATTTGTGCCGCTAAGTGTTAAATTGGAAGCCTTAAAAAGATTAGACAGAGGTGAAACGCTAAAAAAACTTGCTGCTGATTATGGAGTCGGAGAAGTGACTGTTGGTGACTGGCATAGGAACAGAGACAAGATTGAAAACTATTCTTCTAAAAAGTGTATGGGGATTTTAACCTGTGAACGCAAATCGATGAAGAAATCTGATTATGAAAAAACGAGTGCAGCTTTGTTCACTTGGTTTAGTCAACAGAGGCAAAAAGGAAGTCCTATTTCAGGCCCAATGTTGCAAGAAAAAGCAATGTTTTTCAGGAACCAGTTTAAGGAAGGCGAGGATGATTTTACAGCAAGTTCAGGATGGTTGGATAGATGGAAAAAACTATACGGCGTAAGGCAGCTTGAAATGTGTGGTGAAAAGCTATCTGCGGATTCTGAGGCTGTCACACAGTTCTGTGAGAGATTTAAAAAAATTATAGAAGAAGAAAAACTTACTCTCGATCAGTTGTACAACTGTGATGAGACAGGACTAAATTTTAAAATGCTGCCTACTAAAACTTTAGCTTCAAGGGAAGAAAATGCTGCGCCAGGCCACAAAAAATCTAAAGAAAGTGTGACAGTTCTTGCTGGATCGAATGCAAGTGGAGAACATAAACTGAAGCTAATGTTAATAGGGAAGTCTGCAAAGCCTAGAGCTTTAAAAAACATCACTCCGTCTGCGCTTCCTGTTACATACATTAACCAGAAATCTGCTTGGATGGATAAAAATATTTTTAAGAAGTGGTTTTTTGAAAGTTTTGTTCCTGAGACCAAAAAGTACCTAAAGGAAAAGAACTTGCCTCCCAAAGCAATATTAACCCTTGACAACGCTGGATCACACCTTGACGAAGAAGAACTGAAATGTGGCGAAATTAGAGCATTGTTCTTACCCCCAAACGTGACGAGTTTAATACAGCCGATGGACCAAGGCGTTTTTGAGTGCTTGTAAAAGAAACATCGTCGTCGTCTGCTGCAGAGGCTCCTACAAACTACAGAAGGCGAGGGAACCATAGTGGAATTTCTAAAGAATACTACAATGAAAGACGTAGTTTACTGGGTGGCGGAATCATGGGATGACATAAAGACAGAAACACTAAAGAAGTCTTGGAACAAGATTTTAAAAGAAGAAAATAACAGTTGTAACACCACAGACGAACATGACTTGGTCTTAGCACGACTGATAAAAAAACTTCCTGGTTGTGAACAGTCAAATGAAAATGATGTTTCAGAATGGTTGAATAGTGATGAACAGTTTGAAGTGACCGATGATTCAATCGTTGAAATGCTGAATGAAGCGGCAGAAGAAAATAGTGATGAAGACGTGACTGCAGAGACTGTACCCGTGATGACTCACGCCGAGGGGTTGGCAGCGCTAGACACTGCATTGCGTTATGTCGAACAGCAAGCAGAAGCTACACCGACCGACACGATGCTGCTTAGAAGATGGCGTGACATTGCTGCTAAAAAACGAGGCTCTATTTTAAAACAAAAGACTCTGGACAATTTCTTTAAAAAATAAATTTGTGTGCCTTTTATCTTTTGAGTTTAAACTAGTTCAGGTATGTACTACATTGTTTGTGTTTTCTTATCCGTAAGCAATAAACGTTTGTTTATACATTACTCTTTGTTTTTTTCTTCATCCGTATAACCCGAGTTTTTCCAAATTCGAGGTTGCCTCAGCCCCAATTAACTCGAATTACCGAGACTCTACTGTATAGCGAATGTTTCTGATGCGACGCCTAGCGCGCAAGTAGCGAATACTGTAACTGCTAACTCGATTAACAAAAATTGAGAAAAGGCGGGACGGATTGAATTCGTCGCCTCGTTCGAATAGAACATTGATAAGGAGACAATTTTAATTGTTTTATAAAAACAATTTGGCGCCACCCGGAGATTATCCACTACGTTGAACCTCAGATCGGGAACCACGATACCTGGTCACCAGTACGTTCGCTACAGACCCAAACATCGTGAGTTACGTCGCCGTACGAGGACGAAGTGGTAAGAAACACAGACACAATTTACACTCAGACACACTGTTATATTTTACAGAGGTATACGAACGACGAAGGCGATACACGAGTTACGTTGAGATTAT
The DNA here is from genome assembly GCA_034769895.1 of Magicicada septendecula. NCBI lineage: Eukaryota > Metazoa > Arthropoda > Insecta > Hemiptera > Cicadidae > Magicicada > Magicicada septendecula. The sequence continues at coordinate 115,892,856 of CM068375.1, read as the reverse complement.
ATCAATAAATTGATAATTTAATAAAATAAATAAAATATGATTGATATTATTTTGGTTCAAACTTTATTGTCTAACTTTGTCGGGCGCCATCTTGTTACCAACTGTAAAGAAAAAAATTACCAAGGTTCGAATCAGCGAACCGGGAAGTGCAGAACTGGTTATTTGAAATCAAACATATTTCTTACTCTTATACTCATCTTTTCTTTATTAGCTTAAAACAATTCAATTGCATTTAAATAAACAACAGAAAATTTTAGAGATTGTTACAACCCCATCATAAATGAAATATCCCTTCTCACGTTAAATTTTGATATCATTTTAAACAAAATTATCATGATTACTTATTCGTATATACTAGTATTACCTTGATTACAATAGACATATTTAAAATAACATAAAAATAGTTATACCCCATTTTATCACAAACCAGCCTTCTTTGTTGAAATATATTCTCACATACTCACGCACACACACACACACACACACACACCAAGTTACTTAAGAGATATCATATTAGATTGTATTTTATTTTCTTCTATTAAAAGTTGACTGTGTGAATTTTCATTTTAAAGTGGTGTTTTATCCTGTTTACTTATCTGTTCATTGCGTCCGGACGATGTGACCCGCACAACATAACTAGCGGTTTTCACCGATTCTATTGAGTTTATATTACCGATTTCACATTTTGAAGTAACTGTAAAAACGGTATTAACCGTGAAGTGTTTAATTATATAGTTTCACATTTTATTGGTTGCGGGCGCCCGCAATTTTACGTTCCGGAACTTTTACGTATGTAACACTCGCGCGAGTGTTGAAATGAGACTGGCGCTCGGCCACCGGCGCTATTTTGTGAAGCGGCCGTGGTTGGATGATCAATTATTATTGTTTGAAAGTTTGTATTCCTACGCCAGCAGACTGTTTTGTTACATAACGGCATTCCACAACAGGGATCGTCTCTGACGTAAGATGGTCTGATGTCCGTTACATAACTTGTTGACAGTTTTTGTGTGTCATTGGTTGACCTTGGCACAATTCCGTCGGTTGTTTCACAACTTTTATAAAATATTACTGAATAACAGTCACGTATCATGCCAACATCAGTGCTGCCACCGTCGCTATCATTTCAACCACTGAATTTACCTTTCGTTTATACGTTTGTCCCTATTGTTGAAAAAATATTATTTATTTTAATAAAAAAAATTACAAACTGCTTTATTACCCCAAAAATAGGCCCGTTACAATACCCCCTCAATGAGATATTTTATGCCGAAGCATAAAAAATCTCATTGACACATTCATACTTGCTAAAGGGATCAGCCAGGATATGTCGCCACAACCCCCTGTATGGTTTACAAAAAATATAATCAACTCACCCTTGGTCTGGTGACTGTGACCGCATCTGAATGACAATACTGGACTTCTCTCTCGAGATCCCAACACCGTAGAGTCAGACAGATACTCAACGCCCCTGCTCTGACGCGCTGGCCAGCTCAGGTCCGCCGCCACAGCATCACCAAACACTGAAACAACAACTTAAAATATCAACTAGTGGCCTTATACAACACCATATCCCCAACTGATTTGTTTCCCCCTAGCGGTGCTGGTTTGCGCTAAGAAGCACTGGTTTTGTTTTTTACCTATTTCTAACATATATATCAAAATATCTAATAACAACATGATACCCATTATAAAATTCCATAATCTCATTCTATCTACTTTCTCTTGTTAACTTTTATCCCAAAATTCAAAATTATTGCCCTGATTCCCATCAGAATTTAAATAAACATTTCCCATTACCATATTACATTTCTCTTATTCCCAAATTGCATTTAAAATATTTAAATTCATAAAATTCTCTTACACTAACAAACACAATACAACATAAGAAAACATAGTACATTAATAATTCACATTGTTATTATCATCTTAAAATAAACAATTTATATTTAAAACTTACACACTTAACATCATTGAATTTGCATATAAAATCATAAAATTATCTTTTAAACTCACTTTACTTTTATTAATTCGTTTCTCAAAAACTTTTTTTTTTTTTTTTTTTTTTTTTTTTTTATAACATTGCAATTATTATTCCATTTCATTCATGTGGGTGATTCTCAGTTATTCATTATAATTCACTTTATCAACTTGGCATTTACTCATAATCTTACTTTATTACTCTAACGCTCCCTTACAAAATCTTTAACTAGTATGACACCCCACTATCAAAAAATCTACTAACCCTTCTCTACCTCTAACTACTTATTACTTTAACTCAATTCGCCACCTTCTCTCAATATATAAAAAAAATACTCTCTAACCCTTTGTACATAGGATATGTGTTTCCCCCCCCCCAAAAAGCTCAATTCCCGTTCTCTGGCCCCTGGATTCTACCTAAGGCGGCCCTGTCTCCACTAAAATCTATCCCTATCCAGTCCCAACTTAGCATCATGTTGCGGACAGCATCATGTTGCGGACTCCCACATTACACTACCCCCTACTACAAAATTGCCATCCCCAAAATCTCAATCTCATTACCTTACTGCAACTACAACAAAATAACAACATCAATTTTAAACGACAATATATCACTCAAAACTACAATTATTCTCCATTACTACTGTGTCTACAACAATATTTCTCAAAACAAAACAACATTACGTTAACTCAAAACAACATTATCACTTTACTCTCTACTATTTCAATTTTAACTTCTGACTTCAACTTGGACAGATCTATATGTCCCACAAATATTCATCACCCAACTTCTATCTTTTGCAACCCATTGAAAATTTTAACTATCACAACTATATTTCATTTATTTTAAAATCTATAAACACATTGAATACATATTATTATATTCCATAATCCTTATTCCTAACATCCTACATACAATTAACACAATAAGACATAATAAACACAATATAAGAAGTATTTAGTGCCTCTATTTTTCAAATCAAAACAAAATTATTGAGTAGCGAATCATCATTATTAAAATATAACAAGTTTCTAATTCGTTATCCCCCTGGATAACCTCCCTGCCACACACACTATGACCCCCCTGGACTGTGGCGTCCAGTTGCGTCCACAAGGACTGAAATTTTGGAGGAATGTGACATCTCCGTGTCCTTGCTTCTGCGTTACATTTTAAAGGTCTAGATATCAACATATCTTTGTCTATAGTTATGCGCCCTTAATGCGGGTCTACCACCTGGCTTTGCTGCCCCCATGTGGACAGAGTGGTAGCCGCGTTTCCCTAGTTTGGTGATTCCCCTAAATTACCCCCCTGTCAATTTCAAAATACACCTTGACAACGATAACAGCTATGGCCAGTATGGTCAGCGCGTAATCGTAACGTGCCCCAACCATAGCTGTTAAAGCTAAACCAATTCCACGGTCAGGGTTCGGTGAGGCCGTGACCGCCCGAAAAGTTGGGGAATCACAAGTAAAATACCTTTTGTAACACTAACTTATACTTAAATGACATTTTTAGTTTGGATGGTGTTTTAACCCCCTTTATATGTAAGCTTAACCATCATTAACATAAAATATTAAATACAAAATTTACAACCTCCCACCATGGCAGTTCCACACTACACTGTTATGTCACTTCTTTGGTCACCAATCTATCCCCCAAAATTATCCCCACATCTTGTATTGATAACAAGTTTTTATTTTACTACACATCTTTTCAAAACGTTCCCATACTCACTGATACTAAAACTTGACAATTATATTTGGTCACTTAATTCTAAAATTTATTTAAATTTAAAATTATAAACATCCAAAATGGTTTTTTTTTTTTTACATTGAAGGCTGACTCTATCTTAACTTTCAACATGTCTAGGAAGGTCGCAGTTACCTGAAATGCCGGGTCCTGCCGCAAAACGAATTGGAACGAGATAGATATACTACGTGAACTCACGTCCCCCCTCTGAACCACACTACTCCCCCTCTATCATTTTTTCTAACCCGCTGTCTATCTTACTTCCACCCCTCTTGCCCCAAAACTCGTCTTTTCGGACTAAACAGAACTATAACCAATGGCTAATTTTAATTTTGCCACTGGTTCTGAAACTTTTAAATTTGTACGCACTGCCTTATATTTAGGTGCAGGCTTCATTATATACAACACTCTAAGGCAGTGCAGGCACGTGACAGGTACACCGAGACCGCTGCACCTGGAGTGTATTAAAAAAAAATAATTTGTGTCACGTACCTGTTGGGGTCCCCCTCCCCGTTCAAATGTGTAGTTAAGTTTTCTACTTTATACCAATTTTGGTGGAGCCGGACCAGCGTTGTTTTCACCGCCCGAAGGAAGATCCGCCAACCATGGCCCGCCTCCGAGTTCCGAATTCCACGGCCAGGACTGGTAAGATCGTGACCGCCCGAAAATGGGGGAGGATCCCTTCTGTAAACATACAACAATATTTAAAATCTTATTTATAAACATAACATAATTAAAGTGACCGATACAATTTTAAATTCGTCGCATTTTGAGTACCTACTATTTCCTGCGTCGCTGGGTTCCTCAGCACATACGCATTCTGCATTTTTATTTCTACAACTTCATAAGGTCCTTCATACAACAAGAAAAACTTCTTTATATCTCTATCTTGAGCACTGGACAAATCATGTCTTTTTACTAACACTAACTGACCTACCTCGTACTTGGTCCATTTACCCTTGGCATCATGTTTCTGTTTTCTTCGCTCTCCTCTCGTAAGTAAGTTCTCATTGGCCAATCTAATTTTCATGTTCCTGTCCAAAACTTGACCTCCTGGTGGGTATTCGAAAAGTTGTTCCAATATTCTGGGCGGCCTTGTTCCCCTGATCAACTCATGCGGCGTAAATCCCGTGGACTCATGGGTGGTACAATTCAGCCACTCCTCTACTTTTTTCACGTAGGATGGCCATTCTGTGTGTTTGGCGTGACAGTACGCCCGAAATATCCTGCCAATCTCTCTCATCACCCGTTCTGCTTGGTTCGACTGAGGATGGTACACTGCCGTATGCTTGGGTATGATGCCTTCCCATCCAAGCGTCTGCCGCCACTTGCCGCTGATAAACTGTGGACCATGGTCAGATAATATAATTTTCGGTTTTCCAACATTAAGCATGTAGTCTTTTACTATTTTCTCACTGAGTACTTTACTAGTCGCTCTCTTAATGCTATATAACTTCACAAATTTTGAAAAGGTGTCTAGAACTACAAATACATATAACACACCCCGTCTGCCTCTGGGTAATGGTCCATATAAATCTACTGCAACTAAATCAAAAGGTTTATCTACTTTTATGTAATTCATCTCTCCTTCTACTTTATAATTCACTACTTTCGATTTTTGACATAAATCACACACTCTCAACACTTTTCTAACTCTCTTCTCCATATTCTTAAATATACATGACTCTTTCAAAACATTAGCACATTTTCTCGCCCCAAAATGACCATACTTTATATGACAATCCCAGACAATTTTATCTATTAACCCCTCGGGTATAACTAACCTCCAATCACGCTCCCCACCATCTACTTTTTTAAACAGAATACCTTGATATACTTGAAATCGTTCATTATATTCAGATCCCTCTACATCTGTCTCTAAACTAACAATTATTCTACCCAATTTACTATCAGATCTTTGCATGTTTTTAATATCACTTAATTCCTCACCAAAAATCCTATCTTCTCTAGTCAGTCTAAAAATTTCTATTTCTTTAAGGTCCCTACCAGTTTTATTGTCTATAACATCTACTCTAGAAAGTGTATCTGGTACCTTATTATCTGACCCCTTTATATACTCCCATGAAAAGTTATATTCTTGTAAGGCTAATACCCACCTGGTTAATCTGCTATGTGTCAGCTTACATGAATTAAGGAATGACAATGCCTTGTGGTCCGTCCAATTATCGTGGTATTCCCTAGGATGTAGGTCCGGAATTTACCCACAGCGAACACAATACTTAGAAGTTCTTTTTCAGTTGTCGTATAATTTTTCTCAGCCGACAACAGCGATCTACTGGAGAAGGCGATCGTCAGATGTTCCTTGTCGCAGCTCTCCTGGTATAACTCCGCCCCTAGCGCTACATTACTGGCGTCGGTCTGCAAATAAAAAGTTTTATTAAAATCAGGATGATTCATCATGATCATGTGACTAAACTTTCTCTTAATTTCATTAAACGCAGTTCGTTCCATATCGCCCCATCTCCACTGTTTATTCTTCTGCAGTACAGCACTCAGTTTAGATGTTGTGTGTGCGTAGTTCTCCTGAAATTTCCTGTAAAAATTGCATAGGCCTAAGAAACTCTGTAATTGCTTAATGTTTTTTGGTTCGGGGAATCCCATTATGGCTTCTACTTTATCAGGGTTGGCTAATATCCCCTCCTGTGTAATAATAAATCCTAAGAAATGTATTTCTGTCTGCAGAAACTTAGACTTGTCCCAATTCACTGTTAAACCCCCTCTCTGCAGCTTATCTAATACATATTCTATGTGTTCTAAATGTTCAGTGAATGTTCTAGAAGCTATCAAGATATCATTGACATATACAGTTAAAAAGTCTAAGTCCTTAGGTTGTAAAATATTATCTAAACATTTAATAAAACTGGCAACACTGGTGTTTAATCCAAAAGGTAAGCGTTTAAACTGGTAATTCTTACCATTAAAAAGAAAAGCTGTGTATTTCCTGCTCTCTGTTGCTAATGGTACCTGCCAGTATCCAGCGGTCAGGTCTAAAGACGTCATGTATTTGACTCCGCTGAACTTCTGTAAAATCTCATTTATGGGTTCCGGAGATTCCCTGTCAGGTATAATAATTTGATTAATTTTCCGAGCATCTAAACATAACCTTACCTTACCATCCTTTTTGGTCACTACTACCAAAGGGTTTGAATAGGGTGATACTGAGCGTTCAATTATGCCTCCCTGCATCATCCGGTCTAATTCCTCCTGTACAGCCCTCCTCTTTGAAAACGGCACCGGGTAGCTCCTCTGCATGTATGGTGCGTGGTCCCGAACTTTCAGCTCGCAGATGTAGTCCCTCGCTTTCCCTGGTGATTCATCAAACACCTCTCTGAACCGCTCCACAACTGCCCACAGCTCCTCTCGCTGAATATTTCCTACAACTGTATCTTCATTAAAAAATTTGTCGGCTCTATCTGCCCACACACTCTCATTACGCTCATGCATTTCTCCCTCCTCATTCTCTAGACTATCACTCTCTAGACATATATTTATTTTGGTCTCTATCTTTCTATCGCTTATCTGCTTATGTAACATTTTTATTCCCGTGACTTTACTTTCATTTACTACTTTCTTGAACTCTATTCTGATTGGTTTATTCCCCTTTTCAAATTTTACTATTTGTTTATTGAAATCTATTACTGCCCCGTTTCTGTCCAAAAAATCATTTCCCAATATTACATCTAGACTCAACCCTTTAACTACTAGGAAAGTGTTTTCAAATTCAACTTCATTTATTAAAATATTTAATTGTACTTGTCTGGTTATTCTCTTACTTCTCACCCCAGTTACCCCCACTACTGTAACCCCAGCAACTGGTAGTGACGGTATATTCTTGTTTAACTCTTTTAATTCACCCATGACATTTTCAGAAATTACTGAGATCTCGCTACCTGTATCAATTAAAGTTTTATAATTCTTACCTTCAATGTTAATCGTCACCTCAGTCAATCCGGCTCTGCGTTCCATCACCTTGTTCTCCTCTTCTTCTAACAACTCTTTCGCCATGTCCATCTTGATAACGTTGTTATGGTATGTGTCGGTTATTTGGACCCTCCTGTTTTCCGTAGACAATGGTTGGGCCCGCTTCTCCATTGTCCTCCCTAGTTTTCCGTGGATGGACCTGCTACAGCTGGATGATTTCCTCCTCTCCCTCTATTATAATGTCCTCCTCCTCTCGGCGCTCCTCTATGAAATTCTCCTCCTCTCGACTGTGGATTGGGTGGTGGGTTCGCTCTCTCGTTCCTGGCGCACTCCCTGTTTCGATGACATCTGAAACAATTTGTTCTATTAGCATAATTGTCGGTTTCACATTCTCTACACCTCCAACTCTCACATCTATTATCGAAGCTTCCTCCCCGCGCTCCTCTATGGAAATTCTGTGTATAGTTCCCTGCATTGTGCATATTCGTTTGTTGTATACGTCTGCTGTCTTCCTGGTCTTTGATATTCTGGAAAACATCCAACATTTTTTCTAACTCAGTGATATCGCTTACCTCTCTGGTCATCAACGTGATCTGTACTTCCCTCGGTAGATGCTTACTGATGTGGCGTACAAACGACTGGAATGGCAACGGTGGTTCTAAGTACTTGGCTTCGTTGTATAGCTTCATGGTATACACGGTAATATTCCGGTTGTTCCTCCCAAAGCTCCCGGTTCCCATTATTTGGCTTCGTAGTATCTCCTGCTCCTCCTCCGACCAGTATTTATTTTGAAAGGCTTTTTAAAAATCTTCATACCTCTCCCATTCGTTTCGATGTGTCTCCGCCCATATCTCCGAATTGCCTTTAAAACATTTCAAAATTTTTATTAGTTTAACCTCCCAACTACTTCCATTAAATCTGTCAAATTCCCGCACTCGATTTAAAAATTGCATTGGATGCGCTCTCCGATTTTCACTACTAAAAGTTTCTAATTCTATTTCATTATTTGTGTCTCGTGTCATAAATATGCGTTCAGTAACATTGTTTACATTTTGATTTTTTACTAAACTTAATTCATCTCTCATACTACTAATGTTTTGTTCAAGTGAATATAATTTTTTGTCATTACTATATTCAGACTGTACATTATTTTTTGATATTACTTCAATAGATTCATTTACTGCTTGTATTTCTGTCTTATAATTACTTTCAATTTCATTTATTTTAGAGTCTATCTTATTTTGGTGTTAATCAATATTCTGACTAATTTTTTCAACTGTCATTACTACGCTACTCAACTTACATTCAGTTTCAGTATTACATTTATTAATTTTAGATTCTATGTCATTGTTATACTCATTCATTGAATTTATTAATATTTCATTATTCTCATTTATCTGCTTCTCAACTCTATCTATCTGGCTATCTATTTCATTAAATTTAACATCTATCTTTTGTATTGACTCATCTAACTTGGTCGCTACTTGGTTGATTTTATCAGTAAACTCTACTTTAGTACTTTCACAATGTCTATTAATTTCTTGAATCTCATTTTTCAACTCGTCAAATTTGTCATTCAATTCTCTAAAATTACTGTCTTGTTTTTCTAAAGCGTTATACATGCTGTCTTGTTTTTCTAAACTATTGTACAGCATACAATACTATCATACTATCCTATCGTCATACTATCCTAATATATCATACATACTATCGTACTATCATACAATCTTGCTAACATAGTATCATTATCCGATTTCTTATTTTGATTTCCTAAAATAGGTGTTGAATGAATCTCAACTGTTTGTATTATCTTTGACTCCTCAAGACTACTGTCAGTGGTTTGAATCCCGGAGTCGCTACTTATTTGGCCGTCAGATAAGCTGACGTCATTATTATCTGCCATTTTTTAAAATCCTTTAGATATATAATTCTTTGCAAAATATTATTATATGTAACACATACTTAAAAAAAAATATTTTACTCACCCATACTACACATAATCATGACATAACCTTACTATTTATACGTCTATTTTACGTACACACAAAAATTTTATTTCCCATTCCAAACAACCATTCTGCTCTCCCCGTAGGCCGTATTTTATATAAATTTCTCTATATAAAATTGTCCCTGTTCGGGCGCCATTGAGATTATATCAATAAATTGATAATTTAATAAAATAAATAAAATATGATTGATATTATTTTGGTTCAAACTTTATTGTCTAACTTTGTCGGGCGCCATCTTGTTACCAACTGTAAAGAAAAAAATTACCAAGGTTCGAATCAGCGAACCGGGAAGTGCAGAACTGGTTATTTGAAATCAAACATATTTCTTACTCTTATACTCATCTTTTCTTTATTAGCTTAAAACAATTCAATTGCATTTAAATAAACAACAGAAAATTTTAGATATTGTTACAACCCCATCATAAATGAAATATCCCTTCTCACGTTAAATTTTGATATCATTTTAAACATCTTCTATACATCTATGCTGTGAACACTAATTTATTTAAAATTTTCCCTTCTTTATGAAGTTACCAAAATTGAAAATACATTAAAACTCGATGAAAACAGACTTTAAAAGAAAAAAAACATTACTCTAAATTTTTCTTAACGCTAACCAGTGCTGTTGAATTACGTAATTTCCACTCGCCCATACACTCACACACGCTCACCCAGTACATAATTTATTCCCCTTGGAGCTCATTTTTATGTTAAAATTGCAAGATTTTATTGACTTTAGTTTAAGTTACCTCCCTTTTATCATGTTTGAAGATACCCTCATGAAATGTTTCATCGTGGACGCGCACTACCTTACCGTCTCCTCGTTTTCACCTTTTACTTTATAGCCAAACTGTTATTTCGTTTAAATTTGTCCCTGTATTTACCTTGCTTATAAAACACTGTTTTAGATTATAAAATATAAAAATTCACATTTTTATTTATGTGCGGGCCCGCAAAATTACGTTTCGAAACTTTTATATGTGACCGGCCGGCTCACTGACTAATTTTATACTGGGACTAGGCCACTGGCGCTATTTTATGAAGTCGCCGTGGTTATATGGCCAAGTCTTATTGTTTGAAAGTTTGTATTCCTACGCCAGCAGACTGTTTTCGTTATATAACTGGATTCCACTGTTAGGCTAGGCTCTGACGTATATATTGACGTCAGATGGTCCGATGTTGTTATATAACTTGTTGACTGGTTTTGTATGTCATTGGTTGACCTTGGCACAATTCCGTCGGTTGTTTCACAACTTTTATAAAATATTACTGAATAACAGTCACGTATCATGCCAACATCAGTGCTGCCACCGTCGCTATCATTTCAACCACTGAATTTACCTTTCGTTTATACGTTTGTCCCTATTGTTGAAAAAATATTATTTATTTTAATAAAGAAAATTACAAACTGCTTTATTACCCCAAAAATAGGCCCGTTACAACGTAATATTATTAAGTGATTAAAGGGAATATATTTTCATGTTTTTTAGTGTTGCAAGTGATATAAAGTGCACTTTTCCTGGTTCAAACAAAATTAGGGAGTTTAGATCAACTTAGGTTTATTTCAGAGTTCATTGAATAGTCTTTAATATATGGCCATTACTAGGCTTTTACTTCAAGCTCATACGGAATTTTAATTAGACTTAGAAATCACAAAGTATTTTTTTTAATTCTGAAAAAATAATTTTTAATAGCATGTTGTTCTCTGTATGGTAAACATTTCATCATGGGATGGCCAGGGGATTGTAATAGAAAACCATGTTGAACTTGTAGGTACAGCAGTAATCATGCGTTTTAAAGTAATGTAAATTTTTTCAATTTATTTTTTATATGTTTATTATCAAACATCACAGTGAAATAAAATGAATAAGCAACCTAGTTCTTACCATGAACTTCTATTATTATAACATGTGCAACTAGAGGTTTACACGTGCTTCAAAAATTCTAAATATCATTTCACGTTCTTTATTATATTATCTGTTTTTTATTTTGTAAACTTGTACACTCTCACAGAGCCTATTTTATTTTCTATAGTTCAAATTCTGAAATTACAAAAACCTATACAAGTGATATGTCATATGAAATAACTGCAATAACCTCAATTTGACCTCTTTGGTTTTACTAGGGAATGAAAATTGCTGAGCACAGCTATTTTTCGTATTAACTGAAAATTATTTTTCAGTAGTATTCACTTTTTTAGTCACTAAAAAAAGTGGTTGCAAAATCTGAAAAAATTATTTTAACCACTGCATGAGTAGTTTCTTTGAAGTCCTGTCCTGTCATGTCCTGCAAATTTCTTTGAAGTGCTTTGCATGAATCTAAAAATTGCATTTTCTTTAATTTGGTATATGGAAATGAAAAACACTGACTAATACTGTTCATATTTTGGAGTGTTATATCGACAACTGCTCTATATTTTGAGAACAAATTCACACATAAACCATCATTTCACAGGAACCTATACACCACCCGTCATGGAGGTGGAGGGTCATCTTTCAAACTTGCTTGACCATGTTTAAATTCAGCAGCCCATTTTTTTGATTGTAGTAAATGAAGGTGCAGTATCACCCAACACATCTTCCATCTCTTTAATAATTCCTGTTAATGTTAAACCTTATTTAACAAAACATTTTATCACTCCATGATGTTCAGTTTTCCCCGTTTTCAACAGTCCACTGAGATGATATAGAGATGATTTTGTTTACACAGTTGTTTCAATTAATAATGCAGCAGACTGTCTTTATGCTTCCTTGCTGTTCATGGGGCAAATGTGGTAGGTGCCACTGTTCACTGCACAGTGAAAAACAGAAATGGAACTCATACTTTTATATGGTAGGCCACGAACTTTTCAGATTGCCCTGTATAAAAACAGCTAATATACTTTAAATGGAAGGAATATAATTTAATTATTGTAATTTAAAATTTATGTTTATATTACCTCAAGATGTTAATTTTCCTTATTTGGAACATGTTTTGAGAGCTCCTGTGCTCTCATCATCAGCCTTCGCGATCTTGCGTCTGGTGAAGTATTTGTGTGTTGGCTGGATGCTATTAAGGTTTCTTGTTGGTCTCTGGTATTTTAAAGTTGTATTATTGTGTGTGATTGTGGTATATGTATTTGTATTTTGTGTATTTTCTATGTTGAGTGCTTTGAAAGAGCAGCAAGTAGCAGAAGGTGATTGAATTTAATTATTATAATAATATAATTTATTATTATTTAATAACATTAAATTTAGATTATAACTTAACAATGCATTTGATTAATAACAACCATTCCTTTCAAAATTTAAATACGTATTGCAATAAACTTAATATTTTGAATAGTACTGAAACAGTTCCTGAAAAAGGAATTCGATTCGTATGACTATTGTTCAACACCCCACTACATCGTACAAAATTTATCTCAAATCAATTGTAATCCCAAACCTGGTGCACATCCGAATCCTATCTCTCTTTCAGCCTTGTTCCATTACTATCCACAGAGCTAAAAAAATTAACACCAGAACAAACACAAATCAAAGTGAGATTCAAGATGAAGGCTCCCAGATCACTAACATGGATTCTATTATCGACGCTGTGTAATTGATCAGTTTTATTGAGTAGTAATATCATCTAGAAAGAACCTGAGGGGTTCAGAAGGGACAGAAAATTTTACTGTTCCAAGTATTCAGTAAAGTGTAGTGTAGAGAGCTGTTATAAAAAGTCAAGAGAAGAGTTGTCCAATTCAAGCCTTAAGGTAGATAATCTGTATTTCAAAACAAAAATTGGAGACATAACCTTCAAGTAAAAAAAAGTATACCTCAAGGCAGTATGCTGAGACCATTGGTAGACTTATTATATATACACAATGTATTGACTACATTGTGACAGTACATACCGAGTCACAGGTATAAAACCGGGGTTCAGAGTTTTAATTAGATCAAAATTAGGAATAAAATCATTTTACTTTAAATCCATGTGAAACAGTGGCAACGGAAGCTTAAGGAATTTGGGGTTTGCCTGGTAAACAAATGAGTCGAGGGCTCATTTAGCTCAGTCTAGCCAGAGTGTTGCCGATCTAACCCAAAACGTGGCCCCAACATCGCAATTTTCAACAGATGTCACAATCATAATGATGTCAGATCAACATTTTATACCTCTGGAACATAAGAAAACGTCTCCAGAGACATGAAATGACGTTGCCAACGTGGAAGGAGTATCACGTGACCCACAAATATATTGGCCGTACAGCGACCAGAATCATTCTGTTTCGATCAACACTTTCAACCGGCCGGACGTACTTGATCAACGTTTGTCAGTCGCCATCATTCTGTTCATCTCAACTCTTAAAACTGGCCGGTTGTATATAATTCAAGTCCGCAGACAAATCAGTTTTGGAACCTTAAACCAGAAAAAAATGTGATTAAATACTACAGTAAAATCAGTACCCAGTGTCGACAACCAGTGACAAGTAAATTAAACAGTTTTTTAAAACAGTTTTGGACAATTATCGAGTGCAGCAGAAGTTAGTGGAACCAGCAATGACGCCGCCCAATGGATAACTTTTGCGATAAGTACTAAGACCTAGGCAACTACGAAATAACATAAATAATGATCTTTTAAAAGTAATAGGGGGGGGTTTTCAAAGCATGAAAGTGAGAGTGAATATGAAGTACTGGTGAACCTTATTAAAAAATAAGTAAACGTTCAATCTATTATTCATTATGTATGTTCATTAATGTGGTCTATGAACCACCAGAGATATGTGGTAAATCCTGTTAATGTTTTAATTGCAAATAAAATAATGAGTTCAATTTACAAAGACCACGTGTTAGTATAAATTATTCAAACACTACCTCAGTCTGTTTGTGTCATTTAAATCCTCGCCTAACGAACTCTGGGGTTGCTGGATACAGGTAAGAGTTGGAATGTCACAGGTAGGTGGTATTTTGGGATGAATGTTTGAAGGTTTAAAAAAGTCAGACGTGAGTAAAATAACAACATATCAAAATAATATAAGATGTCTTTGGTGGCAAAATAGTGATATAATTTGGCAAGAACTTTGTCTCTGAACAGATTCAGAGACCATAAAAACATCTAAAGTTACTCAAAAACTGCCTGTGGAAAATCATTGAAAGCAAATATCCCTTTATGTACTTCTTGTCCTCATTTACTATGAACACCATTACCAATACTTCAACACTGGAGTTTAGGATACCAAAGTGGGGTTTACAAAACTTAAATCTGTCCAATTTGGCTTGGTGGTTGTGAGTGCAAGCATCTCAGCAAGCAGGACTGGTTTCACTGAAGGGCCACTGCTTCTAGTTCAAAGCCCTGCGAACAATGGTTAATGCTCCATGGTTTGTCTGTTTGAAACCAAACACGTCACACAAACTTTTATTCATTTTTTCCATCAAATAAAAACTGAATATAATGCTTCATGTATGTTATTGTGATATAAACTACAAGGTCTGACACAAAAATAACGAGACTGATGCTGTAATTTTTTTTATTTACCTGATATGTACAATTACTGGTGGTCGCCTTCGAAGTAGGACCCCATTGAGTCTACACACTTCTGCATACGTTCCTTCCACTGCTCAAAACATTTCTGCATATCGCTTTCTGTCAGGCTGCGCAGGAGCTCCGCCGTTTTTGCTTGTACTTCTTCCACTGTTGAAAAATGCATCCCTTTTAGCGCCAACTTGATTTTGGGGAATAGGAAAAAATCGCACGGTGCTAAATCGGGGGAATATGGAGGATGGTCAAGGACTGTGATGTTTTTACCGGCCAAAAATTGTTTGACTGATAACGTATTGTGGGCAGGTGTATTGTCCTGGTGCAAGATCCACCCATTCTTCCACAATTCAGGGCGCTTCTTTCTAACATGTTCACGCAATTTTTCCAAAACGTGTTTATAATATTGTTGGTTAACTATTTGACCACTGGGTACCCATTCTGCCATAATGATGCCCTGGATATTGAAGAAAACGATAAGCATTGCCTTGAACTTTGAACAACTCATGCGTGCTTTTTTTGCTCTTGGGGAAGATGGTGTTTTCCAATGCATTGATTGCCACTTTGTTCTGGATTGTACGTAAATATCCATGCCTCATCAGCTGTAATAACACTCTTTAAAAAACTGGGCTCTCCATTAATCCGTTCCAAAAGGTCACAACAAAGTTCCGTTCACCTTTCCTTCTGTTCATCTGACAAAACTTTCAGCACCATTTTTGCACACACCTTCCTCATGTTCAACTCTTCTGTTAAAATGCGTGGAACACTTTCTCTGTTCATATGCAACATTTCAGCAACAGCACGGACACTCAATCTTCGGTCTTTTCGTATTGTGTCTCGAACTTTTACAACATTTTCGTCGATTGCTGATGTGCGTGGTCGGCCTGGATGGTCATCATCTTTCATGGAATCCCTGCCTTCTAAAAATCTCTTATGCCATTCAAAGGCACGTGCACACGACAAACATTTATTGCCATAAGCTTCCAACAACATTTGGTAAGTCTCTGTCGCCGACTTTTTAAGTTTCAAAAGAAACCTGATGTTAACGCGCTGATCACTTTTCGTATCCGACATTTTCTGGCGAAGCGTAAAAACACAACAGTATTCAACTGCTCTCTGACTGCAACTGAGTCAACTGAGCGACTTGTAACTTGTCACCGCGTAAGAATACAGTTCAAGGTCGAATGCAGTGCACGCGCAATACAACACGATAAGTAGTTCCTTAGTAATGCTAACAGTCTTGTTATTTTTGTGTCAGACCTTGTATATTGGGTGTGTTTAACAATAAACACAATTTGTAAAAATAAATTCAGTTTCATATATATTGTATAAATTTAACTGTTAAAATATGTTCAATTTTTCATAATAATAAATGTCTTATTGCTTATTAAGAGTATAGTACATTTATTTAATAAAATGTGTTTATGTGATGTTTTCCAGTGAAAAGTAAAAAGCTTTTTACACATGCATGTAAGTTATAAGTAACTTGGTTTATTTGCATAACTTTTGGTTATTAATTCCCTTTTTGTAAGTTTTTTAACATTCCAATCTCTGGTTAATTGGATATATTTTGCTTTTACAGTGCAGCACATTTGTTGAATTTTCCGTACAAGCTGAAAATACCTCTTGACTATTGCATTGTGGAAGTGATCTTCGCCGAACTATTCAATTTACCAACACCACGGTACTTAGAAGTATTTTATGGATCTGTATTGATAGAACTGTGCAAACTGCAGCCCAGTACTATGCCACAGGTTTGTTATCAACATTTGTACTAAAACTTTAGTTATTCTGTAGAGAAAGTAATTATAGATTTCATTTGCTTTTTGTGTTTCAATATCGCAGATATCATCTTTGTACATGACTAGAAAATCTCATACAGGTTTTGCAGTGAGGAGTTTGTGATTTCTGCCAGAGATTTTTGTCTTCAGCATTGCATTTCTTATGATTTGCGTACTGAAAAGTTTGTAATGATTGGCACTCTGTCAAGGATTCTGAATGTCCTACCTATTCTTGTTTTTCCTTCCACCTTCTCTTAGTTAAGTAGTTTGTCAATACTATTTCGCTGTTTTGTGAGTCCCAAAAGCATAAGAACTTCATTGAATAGTTGGCAGTAGTCAGTTATTATATTAATGTTGAGTTTTACTAAAACCAGTAATATTTAAAATGACTGTTCAGCAGTGGATATTCTGTTGCAGTTGTTTGACTTCTTCCTAGTCATAGCTTGGTTTACAGCATAGATACTTTCATTGATCTTTTGGGTATCTCTGTCTCAGTATGTTTATGAAATTGCTACTACTAGCCGGGCTGTTAGGCCGCAGGCCACAGTTGTTGACAAACATTTCTACCCCACCATCATCGTCTGAAACGATTGGCAGGTCTTCTAGTTCACCTCAGTGATGTGGTCGAGATAGATGGGTGAAGAGAATCTGAGCTCCGGTATCTTGACGAGGAGATATGGCAACTTGAACAATCGCTGCAAACGAGTGGTTACTCCATCGGGGAAGTGAAGCGTGCATCTGGCCAAAAAGATCTGCCAGGCCGGTGGAGTCGGTGTCGCAGGAGACTGTTGGCTTTGGAGTCTTACCCTACATTTATGGGGTGACAGACCACATTGGCAGGCTGATCATCTACAAGCTAACCAGGAAGTTCCTGAGACCAGTGAAGGAGGGAAGGCTCTGTATGTCTTGCTTGTGCAGTGAAGTGTACATTGGCACCATGAAGCGCAGCGTCTGCACCCAGGTTAGTGAACACAGCCGCTGTTGTCGCTTGAGGCAGCTGGAGAAGTCTGCGGTAGCTGAGCATGCACTCTCCAATGCTGATCATTGGGTTCTCTTTGAGGTGACCAAGATCTTGTCCTTGGAGAGTGCCTACACCCTGAGCTGCATATGGAGTCCGTGGAAATCTTCAAACGTGGTTCCGTTGCTATGAATTGAAGGGGAGAAAGGCTCCTATTAAATAGGATTTTGCATGCTATGCTCCCAAGCCGATCAGATAGCACTTGATGCTGCTTTCCAGCTTAGATCATGCTGGCATGAAAGTTTAAATAAGTGGGCCTGTCATGCAAAATACATAGTCTCTATCTCATCACTGGCATGAATTAGCATACCAGTTGTTTCAGACATTGATGATGGTCTCTGATGGTGGGGCCGAAACATTTGTCAACAACTGTAGATCACAGCCTAACAGCCCAGTTAATAGTAGCAATTTCAACAATGTTGACACTGTCCATTTAGGCTTAAAAACTAGTATAATTATGAGTTGTTTACTTTATCTGGTCTTTGGATCTGTTCACAGTGTCTTTATCTATACGTCTCATAATTCCCCTATTTACTTGGTTTCCTCTGTGACATTGGATTATAACATTTCCAAAGAATTTGAGACTTCACCTGTGGATCAGTGATAAAAAGATTGCTTATAAGCTGTTTTATTTATTTGTTAAACTTAGTTATTAAATTTATTTATTAAATTTGTTAAACGGCTTGTGATTTGTGTAGGAGGTAACGTTAGACGCATTTCCAAATTCCAGAGAAATGTGAATAGTTTCCCTGCCATTGTCTCATTTATATTACATCTATCTATATTAAGATTATGTCCATACGTCTTGTTAAGAAAGGTAAGGCACCTTTAGTTCTTGTCTTAACTTTCCATTGTTCTAATCTAAATTTGTAGATAATTAACTTCATTTTTCCATATTGAAACATAAATTTTTATGAAATTCTTGGAGTAAGCTGCATGTATTTTTTTAGTAACAGCACATATTATCAACTTTTCCATTGGCAGCAGTTTTAAAATAAGTGGTCTCTGGTGCTCATGAATTAAATTATAGAGTAGGCAGAATTATTTTCATGAAAAACAAAGACATGAAGAATACTGTTGAAATAAATCTATACAAAAAAATTACAGTGAATGGAGAAAAATGTAGAAATCTGAACGTCAGCAATGGGCAAGAGATAAAAAAAAACAAGAAAAGTTAATATTTTATAATAATGAACATTGGAATAATGGAAGAAAAGATAAAAACTCAGTTACACAAACAAGAACTTGTGTCAGACAGCTTAGGTAACAATGTTGTCAATAGGCAACTTGTAAATCCAATATTTACAAACAAGAGGATTACTCAAAACAGAAAAACAAACCTTTCAAAACAGTGGTAAGGAGACCAATGAACGACAGTTGGATAACAACAAAAAATGTAGAAATAAGACCACTGCTTGGAACAGACTTATACAATATTCCGTGCAATACTATTTCAAGAAGTTGTATGTTTATTAGGTTAAACAGAATCATGAGTAATGAACTAAAGAGAAGAACAGAGGTCTAAGAGTGCAATATCCAGAAAGTAAGTTCTGATATATTATTAAAACAAACACAGAATATATTTACAAAACACTTTTTTGCAATTTGAAGTACATAATGTTACAGAAGGTTATTCAGAAAGTCTGCCAATTCATGTACTGAAAATTCAGCCCAGAAATCAAAATAAAATAATAAATATAGTATAAAAATAACAGTAATAATAAAAATAGTATTTTTGACGTGACGTGAAATAATAATATAATCATTATTGAGTTTCAGTAAACTGTTTGCTTCATGTATGTGTGAGAAAGAAATCGCTAAAGTGTATATAAAAATTATTGGTTGTATATAGTGTATGGTTGTGTATAGTGTATTGGTTGAAGGTCAGTGGAAGATGGTAAAAGTAAAGTTTCATATGAACATCATTGGTACAAGAGGCAGCCAAGAGCCATATTGGATTTCCGCCATCCTGAAGAAGGAACCGTCCCAGTCGGCAGCTTATCATTGAACTGAATAAATCTGCAGCTAATGGTGGTGGAGATGAAGTAGTTTTAAACATGCAAAAGTTCCAAATTGTATTTTGAGTGCGTGTGTGGAGTAAAGACAATGTTGTGCAAATCAAATTTGATGAAAACGTTGTGGCAAAAAGAAAGTCTCGGCAGTTGAAAAGTGTATATAAAAGTATGGGGTGCCGTGTTTCATATTACACAGTTGATTGCATATATGTATTTCTGAACTTGGAATTATGAAACTTTTTATATCACAAACTTTTCAAATCTTGTGAGTGAATAAACTAGCCCTTTTCTATATGGTTGTTTACTCCTTTCATACTTTTTTTTTGTTTATATGTAGTTTTGTTTTTGTTATATTTCTTAGTACTAAGATGTATGCTATTTTTTCAGGTACTCGCACAAGCAACAGAAATGTTGTTCTGTCGAATTGATACAATGAATACAGCTTGCTTTGATAGGTAAGTCTTTTGACAACCTACTAAGTAGTTTTACACTATGAGTTTTTGTTCAAATAGATCACACAATTGTTTAATTCCTGCACTACAAGTGGTGATTACAAAAACTGATTTATTGTGATGTTGGTTTACCTGTCTGTAACAGTTATTTCAATTTGCAGAAGACTTTTGGAAAGTCTGGTGTGCATGAGGGAGATAGTTCAAAATTGGTACAAAAGTTTCAAAGTCAGTCGTGAATGATTTGAAGATTGTAATAGCAAGATGAAGATTATTGTATTGTGTCTCATAATTTTTCCCACTAGATACTACAGTCAGTAAAGAGTACTATTTAGATATTTTGTCACTTATGTAAAACGTTCCATACTAAAAAGCCAGATTTATTGAAGGGCAATTTATGGCAGCTGTACCTGATAATCCATCAGCACACCTGTCATTGCTTGTTTGAGAATTTTTAGTTAAAAAAAAAAAGATATACCTTATTGGCCCTTATATAAGAGCCTCATATGGGTATAAGATGGCCCTAGATTTTAGGTGTTTTACAAGAAATAAAGGCCTGCATGTAAGACAACACCAAATTTTTTTAGGAGTTTTATTTGAAAGAATGGTCTAAATACCATACCTTGAAGTGAAACTAAAACAATATGTCTATTTTACATTAAAGGTGAAATTATAAGTAATAAAGTGCTGTATTATTTTTAGTCCCAGTCATCATCCTCGTTTCAAAGTTCATCTTCAGTTCATCTACTGGAATCAGAATCATAACTGGATTCTTTTATTTTTTGTAGTTTTATTTATAAAAATCTAAACTCCTCAGAAACCCCACCCCAGAAGGAAATCCTGGCATCACCTCTGTAGACTACCAGTCTGTTGGTAGCTAAGACAGATGGTGGAACTGCCAAGTCAGTCTATCTGGCTAGCATGTTTTCTGTTGGGAGGAACTCCCCTAGACTTTGAAGTTCCCACTTTATCTCAAAACAGAGGGTGTGTGGTATATCTTGGAAAATATGGAGCAATCAATAAATTAGCATACTATGCATTAAGAAATTCTATTTATTTTTGGACATGCCTCATAATAAAGAAACAGTTTTATATAGAAAGTTATTTTTTTAATCATTGAGCCACTTGATATGGAAAGACCTGTATCTTAAAAACCATCCTATAATGGCAACATTAGATTTACTGTTTTGAAATCTAAAAACACAGAGTGAAAAATTGAATCACATTCCTTATCATAATTATTGATACACTCCCTGCGAGAGAGGAATCATAGTATCTTACCTAAACTTTAGGATATTGATTAAGGTTTGAAAAGTCAAACTGTGTTACAGGAGCACAGTTTATTGTAATGATAAACCTTTATATACATTTTGTCAGCTAAATTGTACATTAAAATCTGTATACTGAAGGAAATGTTTTAAAAAAGTTTTTTATGAACATTAAAATTACTTGTTTATTAATAATATTACTTGGTTGAAATATATTATGTAATAAAAGAAAATGGAGACAATCTAAATGTTAAAAGTGCACAACAACTGCGTGCAGAAAACAATAGTAGACACAACTTCTTGGCTATCAGACCAAAAACTCTGTCTGTCTCCCCCCCCCCCCCAACACACACACACACGCGCACACACATATTTATTCATTAAAATAAATAATAATATTTATTATTAAAATTAATTAATAATTTTATTATTTTATGTTAATAAATTTATTATAGTCATATCTTAACATTATAATTATATACAGTATAATATTATATTTTATTTTATTATTAATATTTATTATCTGCACCCATCACAAAATTAACAAAAAATGATGTGCATTGTTGCTGGTTATACGCACAATTCTTTATTATATTTAATTTCCACAAATACTTTGTTTCAGATTTGTTAATTGGTTCTCATACCATTTAAGTAATTTCCAGTTCAGGTGGAGTTGGGAGGATTGGAGTGCATGCTTGAGGCAAGATCTAGATATGCCTGCACCAAAATTTATTCGTGAAGTTTTATTAAAATCTCTCAGGTCAGTTTGGAACTTGTTAAGGTTGAAATTATGCACACTGTAGTGTAAAGGGCATTCTTAAAATTATTTATAATTGAATTATGTATTTTATACAGTTGGATGTTTAAAAGTAAAAAAGACAGTCTGCTGTAAAAGTCACAGTTATTAGTGTTCAGTCACACTTCTGTATTTTAATATGTGAATACTTTATTAATATAAATTTTAATAAATTTAATGAAGTAATTGTTTTTGCTTTAACTTGGGGTACATTCTGCCCACCATCCTTTTCTGAACTATTTTTAATTTTGTACTAAGTCCTCTGGTGGTTGGCAAAACATCTAGTTATGACACCACCAGTAAGCAATTGACCGTGGTTCAACAGACCAGAAAATAATCTTTTAAACAAATGTAAGACTCTGTGAATTGTAATTGTTTTTAGTTTCATTATTTTGCCTTGCTACACAATACTCTATCCTAGATCGAAGTTATTTTCTTAATTATTTAGTGTAACCTTTTTTCTGTTTCTTTGCCACATAGATAAAGCATTGACAGTTCCTTCTTAAATATCCAACAATCTTCTCCTTGGAGGTTTAATAATTCATTGTCCTCATGGTTTATACTATAATACTTGATTAGATAATCTTTCAGTAATCAATTTTCTTTGTGAACATTCATTTCATTTTGCTTTTTAATTTTTTCTGAGCCATACAGCTTTCAAATAAATCAGCATGACCATAATTTACACTTAGCCATCTATTATTATCCTAGTATTATGTTAGGCACTTACTTCTACAGGATATGTTGACCACAGTCTGTGATTATGTGGAAAAAAAATGTTTCTTAATTTTTAATTGGATCCTAACTTTTTGTGTTAGCATTGAGTGTAGACATTCTCTTATTTCTGCATTCTTGACTCCTGATCACCTCTTCTACTCTACATAAATATTTCTTCTCAAGAGTGCCTGTCTTCGTACCCCTTGACAGTTTCTAAGACTCATGGGCATATATGTAAGTACTAGCCTGTTAGTACCTTACTTTTATTTTATTATTATTTTTCTTTTACTGATTATAGTAAGTTTGTAAACATTTTCTATTGATGGAATAGAATATTTTTGTATTTTTATTGCCTTGTTGAAGTGTCTGTATAAATGTTGATTTTGAATTTTGCTTGAATGAATGAATCTTCTCCTTCTTCATTAGTAAATTGTTCATGTAACTGCCCTTGATTTAATCCACTATTACTGTTTGTACGTCTAAGTCCTTTTCACAAGTGATATTTAGCCTAGCTATAACGTATACTCCTCCCAGCTAGTGTGTTCTTGTGCAGTGTCTTCATGATCCAGCTGTCACCCATTTTTGAATACACAACCAGACAATTTAGCTTGTGTCAAATATAAATCCTGATTTAATATAAAGTTTGTATTAAAAAAAAAAACAGACATTAGCCAGCATTGATCTAATTATTAAGGCAGTGCTTCAGATACTGCAGAAATTGTATCCGTCTTCAGGCAGAAATTCTAAAATATACAATTTTTGCGTGTTTTAGAATTAATTGCCTAAATACAGCTACTTTTTTTTGTGTAGTTGCAACATTATTTAAAATGCAAGAGGTAAAGGTAAGGCCATCATAACCTGCGTAGAATTTCGTGTTTTTCCTTCATTTTCATATTGTTGCACAATTAGGAACATTCTCGAACAATGGATTGTGTCATTCTACGCATTTCTTGGCTATCCCAGCAGAGCTCAGATTTAATGTTTGTGTGCGTACGTATTGCTGCTACTTTGAGATGAAAGACAATTACGTGACACTTACCATGCGTCAACAATTGTAGCTATGCCAGACTGCACTGGTCGGCGCACTGTGTTCAAGGCCAGACATTTTGCACTGTTTCTTGTGGATTCGAGAGTGCCTGTAATTAGCAGTTGTTTAACATGTCATCCGAAAAGTGACAGATTATTCTGGCATCTCAGCAGGGTATAAATATAAGCATCCAGCGACGGTCACTTGTGTCAGTCAGTCAGTTTATGTCGGGGATTTGTCAAGTTGACATTATTATTGCGTGTGGACAAATTTTGCTTGGATTATTGTACAAGTTGATTATAAACTGTATTTGTGATTAATTAAAGCGGGTTATTAGTGACTTCATTGGTGTCTGTATTTTGTTTTCCAGTGTACCATACGACGATCAGTGAGACTGTCGTAACAATATTCTGTAATTACATGTTGGGCCCAAAATCTCCTAGCCAGTAACTGTCGTATGTAAAAGTTAAGACAAAAAAGATTTATGAGTTTTACTAACTGCATGAAATAGTATGCAGGAAATCAACATAAGAAACTAAAATTTTTGTAAAACACTAACTGATATTAGTAGTTCTATGTTTGCAATATTTTGAGGCATAGAACAAACTAATCAGAAAAATGTTGTATATGTGTTTTAGTATTTTCAACAATATGATAATTTATTGAAATGAGTATTACTATTTCAGGTTGTCATATTATCAGAGAATCAAGGAAATAGTACCAGATCAGTATGATTCACTACTGCCACCAATGCCTGAACCACATTATAAATATGGAGCTGAAAATGCTGGTAAGAATTTTATTTTTCAGTTGTTATGAGTTGCATATATTGTGTGTAATTGAGTTTAATCATAACCATAATCATGTTCACTTCTTTGTACATATTGTGTTTGTTTATGGTATGTATTCATAGTTCCAAAGAAAATCAGGACAAAAACATACCATCAGGATTGATGGTTATACTAGTACTGTCAACTGTTTATTACGTTTGTGCAGATTTTTTTTTGAATGGGCACCAAATTCTTATCTTCTTCCCCAATAGCATCTCATTATTACTGAACCTTTACACATTACAAGAAGTGAATTGTGTGTAAAGACACCTATATAATATTTCTTTTTAAGTGTAATTTTATCATTTTACATCTATACACCAAAGGACACCCTACCTACCGTACCGTACCTCTGAACTGCTTTGTAATGAAAAGTTAATACTTCAAAATCATTATTTAGTTGTTCAAACGATAACTGATACTTATCCTCACAAAATATTTTCCTTAAAATTTTTCATGAGGTTTAAATTTCTGATTAATTTTGATATCAAACCTTGATGTTGGAGAGCATGTACTCATTGGCATGATCTTGAAGGATGTATTTCACCCCACTGATCTAAATCTTGCCTGCATTGATGCACACCAATTCCTGTACACTTACCAGTTTTTAATTATTGTAATTTTTCTTCAGATAGTCTTGTCAAAAACTAAATTAAAATATTGCAGTTTTGAAACTGTTTTATTTTTGTCTTAATTCAAATGTATAATTGAAAAAACAAACTGATATAAATTTCTTTTACATAAAAGCAAATGTTTACAAATTATAAAATTATATTTATCTTGTACTTTTTCAATTTATAAGGCAGACTACAATTTTGTGTATGTAATTTAAAACATGATGAGATCAGTTGAACATCAGGTCTGTTGTCTTTGAATAAAATCCTAAATACTACATGCAGCTGCCATCTGTTAGAGAAATTATGAACAACCTAAGTAAGTGAATTACATGATGCAAATACGTGATGGGAGCCTTTCAAACAACAGGAAACTTGCATGACAGTGTTATGGTACTCACCAAACATCGTATGGTAAGGACCAAAAACTCAAGTGTAAGCAAAACTCAAGTATGAAGTGTAATATCTGGAACATTAAACCTCCTTGTGGCAATGTAGATTTTCATCTGTTCCAAAACTTCAAGAAATTGATGCGTGAAAGCTCATTTCCCTGTCAGATGGCTTTAAAGGACCACTGTATTTATATTATGGGAGATAATATTTGAAAATAATATTATTTTAAATTAGGAAACATTCTTTTTGTCAAGCCCAAGCACCTATTGGGCAACTCCAATCCATTGGCAGAAGAACTGATTAGAAGAGTTTATTACTGATATGTGGGTGAATGGTGATTCACAGGTGATTCCTAAGAGAGAGTCAAAGAAAAAGTACAAATTGAAAGATAAGTAAAACTTAAAGTAACTTAGCCACTTCAGTTACTGACTGGTATAGTATATAGAAAGTTAGAAAACATGTATTATGTGTGTGTCGAAACTGAAGAAAACAAGAGGTAAGAAATTGGAGGGGATTTTGGAGGTGTGTAGTTTACTTGCAGTTTTATAAATCAGAGTACACGAAACAATGTGAAAGTACAGATTTATTTTTTCTTTTTTATTAAAAATGTACAAACTTACTATCACAATTGTCAAAATACAAGTACAAAAAGTTTTGTATTACTTTTAATATAGAAGATTAAATAAAATATAAATATCAAGAGTAAATACAAGAAATAATAAATAATAGGAACTACGAATTAATGACGATTGTTTGTTAAATAATTATTGTATCTTTGAGAGTTGAACTACACCAGACAATGTTCCTTATATTATTATGTTCCAGATAATGTTCATTATACAATGTAGTTTTATGTCTGCTTCTCCAGCCTTCTTTGTTCAGTCAGTGATTCTCCAGTGCTTTCTTCTCATCTTGTCATCTCACAAAATCACTTTTTAATTCTGTAACTGTATTTTTATTTTCATATAAGTAAATTTGTGTTGTGAGAGTATATGTGTCCCTGATCATTGTAAAAAAAAGTTGAACAGTATACTGAGGACTTCAGAGAAACTAAGACTCTGATCAACATAGCACGTAATATAGAACTCTCAGCACTTTGGTGAGATTTTACAAAATTTTGTTAGCCAACATATTGTTAGCTATCAAATCCCTATGTTTCAAGTCTAACCTGAAACCACTACACATTTGTGAAGTTTGCCACTACGCATGTGTCTACTACGCCTTGGAGGAGTTTGAAATTTATAGAATGTACAGAGGCATAAGCAGCCACAGTTTCATATTGACCACCTGAATTGTAAACCCAATCTGCTATATGATAGCCTTGAACATGCTTTATCAGAACAACCACTCAGTCGCCAACCAAACTTGTATAGTGCAAACTCAGTGGCCAACCAAACTTGTACAGTGCAAACTTAGTGGCCAACCTACTAATGTGTACAGTGCAAATGCGATATTGGCATTTCAACTAATAACAACCTCATAAGAGGTACTTTTTAATTGTCTGATGGCAAAGCATATGGTTTGGAATGCGTCATACCAATTGCAAATCAAAACGTCACAAGGCAGATTGAAAAGTTTAGTTTATCTGATTTGTGCTATTCTGACATAGCCAGTAAGCCAAAACAATTGTTTGAAGAAAAACTGCATAGTTATTGAGAGTTGAATTAAAAATAAAAGACAAAGTTCTTGTATCTAATATTAATGGAAGGAAAAAATGAATATAATGAAGTATGGCCACTAAAATCTTTCCTTGCAGTTACCATTAAAAAACTGTCTTGCATAAAAAATTATAGTGACTAATTTTTGTAGTTAAGATTCGATTTGCATGAAGGTAAAATATTTATTTCTGTAGACGTAAGTTTTACATCACTCATTAAACAGTCATTTTATATGAAAAATTTGTGTAATAAAAATTAGGCGTTTTGTTTCATTTTAGTTGTGATCTGATAGTTACTAATTCATTAATATTTTCTTCCGGGCTCTTGTGTCATGGCCCTCAAATGATTTCTCCAAACATTTAGATTACTGAAGTGATAGTCATCATCACTGGTTAGCTTGTCCAATTACTGTACTTTGTTATTGCACGGTAAAAGATTAAGTTCAGTTTTTAAATATAGGCTGTAGGCAAGACCCTGACCAGCTAACCACAGACAGTGATTGCCATGATAGTAATTGAAACATTTGGAGAAATTAACAGAGATGTTGTCTGGAAGGAGATATTAATGAAAGGGATTCTGTCCATGGAAAATTACACTATGTTTGATACAGTTATGTCGGAGGAGATTTTTGTAGCTGACAGAGTAGATTGCGTTCAGAATTCTAATATTTCATTTTTATTCATAAAGAATAGTGTTAACAAGTGCATCGTGGTAATCCAAGATATGTGTTAATATGAATTTAATCTATTTTGTTTTTCATATTATGGAGATTGAACTGTAGTTTATGAGGGTAGTTCAAAAAACTTTGGCACCAGCACCAGAAGTATCAAATGACAGATGCAAGTTCAATCTGTCGCATGGTATATTATAACGTTTGAAGCAACTGTATTTACTAGTTTGAATGATGGACTAAATAAAATACATCTGTGTTTGATTTAGCAGTGATTTCAGTTTTAAAGTGAACTTTTTTTCCCAGCAATCCATTTCTTCAAATTTGGGAACAGAAAAAAACACTGGTGGCTAAATCAGATGAGTATCATGCTTGTGGCAGTAATCTGTAGTGCTATTAATGAAGCTTTGCAAAATTTATGAAATGTGAGCAGGTGCGTCGCCTTGATAAAAAAAAACTATTTTAATTGCTAAGTGTGTACGTTTTGCATTACTGGTCTCGTTCAGTTACTCCAGCAATGCTACATGATACTCTTCCGTACGGTTTTGTCTTTATCTAATAGTCTATAAGTACCACACCTGCAAATTCCGATTTTCACCTTTGGAGCACTTTTGTCTGCTTCCACCCATTATCTGAACTCCTGTTTGTCTCTGGTGTGTAATAGTGAATCTGTGTCTCATCAACAGTGATAATTTGTCGTAGGATCTTGGTTTGATTATTTTTAAACAAGTCCATACAGTCTTGAGAAGTGTTTATTTGAATACATTTCTGATTGACTGTTAGCAAATATGGCAGTGAATGCTTTTTCATATCAGATGTTCCTGTAATAGGTTATGGACATGACCTGTTGAAATGTTTGCAGTGTCTTTAGGCTCATACATGTTTACATGTCAATTATTTAACATGACATTGTGGATTGTTATGTTTTTGTCAGTTGTAGTGGTATCTAGATCACAGATGGATAAACGATATGTTTGAATTCTGTACAGCCCATCTATTCACTGATGAAGCCTATCAAAGTGATGATGAAGAGTCTCCCAAAGTTGAACCCAACGCTTATGTTTTATTCCCATAGGTGTTAAACCTTTTATAACGAAATATTCTATCACTGTGCAACAGTCATTTTTACCCATTTTTTTGAAAAACACCAAGTTTATTTAGTTAATTTGATTACAGCAATCAAGCCTGTAAATACTGCTTTTTAAAACTCTATGCTCTGTGATATGCTCTATGAGAGCTGAAACTTGCAAACGATTGTAACCATTTGATACTCCTGGCACTGTCTATGTCAGGCCAAGGGCTTTTTTGACTACCCTTGTATGTGTGTGTTAATTTAAATTATATCAGGAATCAAGTACAAACATTTCATGGTAGTGGATTTTGATTTTTTGTGTTTGTACTTATATTATTATTATTTTTATTGTTAATATTAATATTAGTGGGAGTAACGTCTGGTGTTGCTAAATAACTTAGTATTGAATTCAGTCCAAAGTTGTGCAGTGGGGAAGCCCATGATGAGTTGTGTTGCGTTTGTGCAGGTGATTTGTTATGAGTATTGTTATGTGTAAGGGAGCCAGTTGTACCTTTACTTGTCTTATATGTTATTGATTGTGATATTCTGTTTTCTACTACAGTTACAGGGCTTTGAGAATATATTGGTGATCGATTTACCCTTTCCAGTTCTGTAATTCCATCATTTGAACTATTAAATATGCTTGCAGTGTTTGATGAATTCATTTTAGGTTGTATAGTTGGCTGAAACAAAGTTTCAGTTAGTGATGAGAAAAAAGATTGTAAGTTATTTTCAGTAGTGTCTGTATTACTGTCCGTGGTTGCCGTATCATCTGTTGGTATTGTTGTGAATACCTCTGTTGCTATTGTGTCTTTGTCATCATTATTAGTTGTTTCATAATTCATATCAGTTATAGTAGTCTCTTTTTCTGTCACTGTGGTAAATGCATCCTCGTTCTGGGCAGTTTCTTTCATGTTTTTTATAATATCCAGAGTTGAATTTAAAAGAATGTCTGTTGCGAACAAGGAGGGATCTGTTTTGTCATACGATTGAGTTGTAACTTCAGTTTGTTCTGATGCTATTGCAGTTGAATCTTTCTGCAAGCTTGCCAGTTCAATTTTTGGACTTGTACTACCATGTTTTATACTGTCGGTAGTTAAGTACTGTTCTGAATCAACATTTTTTATTGTTGGCGCATATGCAGGTGTAGTTTTATCCTGTTTGTCATTTTTATTTGCTAGAGGATACTTTTTAGTAGTCTGTTTCCGTATTTCATAAACGGGTGTAAAATATTCATTAATCTCCGATATGCTTTCATCTTCTGGTTGTATATGTGAATCGTTGTTGTCATTATTGTCTTTTGTTAGTAAAGTTGATTGTTTATTGTATTCACTAACAATAATCTGAAATCTTGATCTTGGTCTAGGAGTTGTATTTTTTGTTTTGCCAGATTGTAGATCACCAGCTGTTGGTGGTAGCTGTGCACTTACTGAGTCTGGGAAAGTTGAAGTCAATGGCAATTGTATCTCAGGCATTGGTGATGTCCTAGTATCAGTCTCATCAGTAGAGTGGTACAGTGGATCCATTTCAGAATATTGTATGTACTCTGTAGATGGTTTAAAGCTTGTTTGTTTTTGTGTCACTTGTGAAACAGTATGTTTCTTTCCAAAAAAATTATTCAACGCTTGCCTGTACACATCAGTGAAAGGTGGATTGAAATCATTATTTGTTGTGTAAACAGGAATGTTCATATAAACTGGATGGTAGCGCACTGTATGTGGTGGTTCATGTAGTGGTCCTATGGATGGAATAAAACCATCATAAATTGGCTGTATTATTCCAGCAAGTGGTATTTTTCCAAGACTGTGAATAATATGTCTGTATCCCTCTGGTCCTGTAGCTACTACTGTTCCAACATCTGCATGTTGTTTTGCAAACTCTTTTGGTGTGTAATTTATTAAATTGCGTTGACTGGTTGTCGGGTAGTGTTTGCTATTTCCATGATTGGCAATTGGTTTTATGCGTAAGAAGTCATGGATATCGTCAGGAAATCTGACATCAATTCTGTCCATCATCTTGTCTTGGTGTAAACGTTCTGTTATTGGATTGGGTTCAGTTTTTGAGTTCAGATGTTTCAAACCGTACTTCACATTATATTCATAAACATCTTCAATTGGCCGTTCATGATGGGTGTGAGGTAATTTAACACGGATCCAAAGCCCATATGGATCTTGAGTTTTTCGAACACGCCACAATGCTACTAACGAAGTATTATTTGATTTACACATGCTATCTGAACAGTCATAAATTCGTTTATCACTTTGTCTAAATTCATATTGACCATTTCTTCGTTTCCTTTCTATTAATATCCCTGATTGTACTTCATTGGTATTGTATGTGTATGGTTGAAACTGTTGTTTAAATCTTGCTTGTTTAATTTTAGTCCACAGCTCATGGTCACGGTTGAGTCTGTCGTCCAGTGTTCCCGTAAAGTCAGTATGCCTCATTATACTTTGATATGCTGCTTCACGTAGTGTCTTCTGCCAGTGTTCTGCATTTAGTTGAGGTGCTGGTGTTGTGGGTGCTGTCCCAGAACAACATGACTTTCTTGTGAACAAAAACTGTGTCTCTTGACTGGCTGCATATTGGAATAATAATGTTACTATCAGAAGCATCTGTAACAAAGCATTCTTTGTATTATTATTGGAAAGGATATAAGAACTATAGTTTTGTATTCTTAAGTATGTTAAATTATGTTTATGTTAAAAAATTATTTTTATGTTTAGGGACTTAACTCTACCCTATTTAAATTATTATTAAACCCATGCCACATCTTAGCCTTAAAAGTGCGCATGTGTGTGTGTGTGTGTGTGTGTGTGTGTGTGTGTGTGTGTGTGTGTGTGTGTGTGTGTGTGTGTGTGTGTGTGTGTGTGTGTGTGTGTGTGTGTGTGTGTGTGTGTGTGTGTGTGTGTGTAGTTTCACATGTTTTCACTACACTTCCACTAGTTTGATGATATATATCAGTATATTAATTTAGTCCCACTCTTTTTATATTTATTTGTCTTTTATATAACAGATTTTGACAGTTTTTTATACTGTTGTCGGCTTTGGGGGGTTGTGCAAGCAATGGGTAAGCCTGTCACGTGCCATTACGCTATTTCCTGAGCTTGAAAGAGCTGCTGTGGGGACAGCAATGTATGAGGGGTTACTAGGCCTGCTACCAGCCCTTGTATATCGTCATCTTCAGATATTTGATATTATAATATTTTATAATATTCATTCTCAAATAT
This sequence comes from Magicicada septendecula, assembly GCA_034769895.1. NCBI lineage: Eukaryota > Metazoa > Arthropoda > Insecta > Hemiptera > Cicadidae > Magicicada > Magicicada septendecula. The sequence continues at coordinate 115,860,144 of CM068375.1, read as the reverse complement.
TATAAAAATGATAATATCTGAAGATGACAGTATAGACAACTCTTGAAACACTGGTACATAAAATACAAATAAATATAAAAAATATATTCTTATATGAAAATATTATTTATTAATATTCATTACGAACAGGAATAGTCGTGATTAATTATGAAAACATACACACGCACGCACACACACACACACACACACACAATCTTTTCACTTGGAACATGTAGGGGAATTTGAAAAGATTTGAATTATCCAAAATTTGAATAATAAAGTTGTTAACTAAGTTTATTAACTAATTAACTTAATTTTAAGAATTCAGAGAATTCATTTCTCAATATATAGGCTTAACCGAAAATGACAGTTAATATAATGGCCTACCATGCATAAATTAAACAAAAGTGTTAAACAAATGCTATCTATAACATTTCCCTACAAAATCGCAATTACACTGTAAACTTAAGATATTGTATTGTGGACATCTATTAACAGAAAAATTGTTGTATTCATGTTAGTTTAAAAAATTAAAGTTGTATAATTATTAAATAGAAGGTAAGTTATGTAATAAAATAAAAATAAATCCAAAAACAGTACGAGTGTATCTTAATATAGTCAAACATATTTTGAATTTACTATTTTAAAAATCAGTATGTTTTGTTGCTTTAAATTTGACACTGCAAGTCATAAAGTTCATTTAAACACTGAAAAACTTCATCTTTAACATCACTGGAGCTTCAGTGAATTTCCAAATTGTATCAGTCATATCATATTGGTATCTTCTGAAGCTGTTGGTGTATCTTCTGTTACACCATGGTCATTTCGGTTTCTTCATCAGAAGACTTGGGATTGTTTTTTATTGTCACTTCCTCAAGAATATCACTAACTGACTTCAGCCACTACTTCATCCAAACGGTCTCATTGCAGCATCTTCTGGAATAATTTCTTAAATGAATGTATTGAAGACAGCTTTGGAAAAGTATTATGAGATTGTTTGTTGTGTATCTTGTTTCTGTGCATTCTTTAAGAGACGACTTGCATGTGGGAGATTTATTTTAATTTGTGCTTTTGAAGTGATGTTATCAAAAATTTTAAAAAGAAATTCCCGACAGGAATGTTTAAGATTTAGAAAAATAGCTTGGTCCATCAGTTTGAACTACCCAAGACACTGTAGGAGGGAATTACACAATATTAGTACACTTAAGTTGAGGAATGGCATTGTAGGCTGTGTAGTTATCAATGAAAAGAATTATCTTCCTGTCAGCATGAAAATATTTTTGTCATTTTCCAAACTGGTAGAGTTTTGAAAGTCATCCATGATTTTTTTTGCTAGTTTGTTAATGAATATTCGAACTTTTCGCTGATTTGAAGCCACCTTGGTTTTGTCAACTTGCTGATCACTGACGGGGGAAATTTTCAGAGGGATATATGTTTGCCCCTACCAAAATCATTACACTTTCTTTACCGTTTTACTAGCATAACATCATTCTCCCTTAAAAACAAATGTTTTGTTCAGTATACATTTAAAAAAAATTACAAGTTTTGTCTACATTAATAATGTTCCTTTCATCATAATTAGTGATAAGATTAGATTATTTGTTGAAATTTAGACACATTTGCTTCTTCTAGATCCACTGACACACTTTAAGCAGTAATGTCATTTCTGTTTTAAAACCTTCAAACTAACCTGTACCAGCTTCAAACTCATTAAGTTTTAAGTTTTTCTGTGAATTCTTCCTCTTTAGCATGTATCATTTGATGCCTTAAGGCAGTGGTTCCCAAACTTTTCACTTCCTGGACCCCCCAAAAATTAAAAATTGTATGGACCCCGTCTCAGTTCTGAATAAAACAAACGGTAGGTAAATATGATAAAAACTTCTTACATTTTAATTAAAATGTATTGTGTAATGATAGGTATTACTGGGTTAAGCCCCACTGTTGGGTTCGTCAATTTGTAATGAGACGAGTACGAGCGTCTCGTTATTTTCACACAATGTAAGCCTATTCGTTGCTATGAACGGGTATGTTCCCCTGTCTTTACTCTCTTAGGTCGTTTTAATTTACTTAATTATTTAAATATCTGAGATATTTGGAGTTGTGGGATATAGTGATTAAATTAACTAATATTAACTTATCTCTCTAAAAAATATCAGTGTTAGTGTACTTGAAACTTAAATAATTAATGTGTTATTCTGTAATTTCGTTCAACCCTATTATACCTTGAAGAGAATTATGTATAATTTTGTATTTTTACGCTCTCTCTTTGGTGTCGGAGAATTCCGCTATAAGCGCTGTAGTACCGGAGCAACGAAACTTAGAGGTTATTTCACTGTTTATGTTAACCAATTATTCTATACTTAGTCAGTTACTTTTTATTCCCAACTCATTAAATCATACTCCCAATGACAAGATTTTGCAACTATACAAAGGTTCTTTATTTGTTTACTTCTTCAACATTGAATAAGATATGTTCTAACTGACATACACATAGGCTATAGATTGCGTGAATCGATTATTGATCAGTCCGATACTTTATTTAGATTCGGTTATATAATGTGTTTTAATTTGTAATTAACTTAATTCAGGGTGTGAAGGTTCTTGTAACTGTGGGGAAGATTAAAAATACATAGATAAGAATGCAAGATTTACAAATTTGAAGTGTTGTGTAGTTAATATGATTTATACATTAATAATTTACCAGACTAGAACGAAGCAAATCGTGTAGGCGGTTGATCGATAACTTTACTGTTCTGGATTATTATGCCGTACGATATTCTTTCTTCGGTTTGATAAAATGGAATTCTTGTCCTGTCCACCTTTGAAATACAGCTCTCTGGATTGATTTACAGCCCGATTGATGCTCCTTCTGCAATTTCTGGATCCAAATACGTTCTTCTCTCGGTTGAAGCAATTAGTGATGTTCCGTGTATTTATAAGGTTATGATTTCCAGTGTAGTGTATATTATTGGTTGTGATACAGTTAATTCTTTATATTGGGTTTAATATATTATCAACTCCTTTCGGATATGGGACAATTCAAGTCCTTCCTTGTAGAACCCAGTTATTTATTTTTTATTGTGCTATCATACTATAGCCTCGTTTGGTTAAACTGTACTGGCGTAATTCAATGAGATTATCTTTAGTATTTCGGTGTATTATAATAGTATCAAATACTTTAGTATATATTCCAATTATATTAGACAGTTCTTAGCTTTTTTAATCTCATCACATTCAGATCATAAAAGGCAATAATTGAAAATCAACAACTTCTTCATTTCCTGTAGTCCATAGCAACCCGTTATTTTTCTTCCTTCTACATGTTTTGTATATAGTGTTTATTTCATACATTTTTTTTTCCTTATTAATTTGCTATCATATCGGAATATAACTTTACCGATAGTTGGTTTATTATTTTCTACACATATTCTGCTGGTTTTTTGATATGATCCTGTTTCTTTTATATTTACTACTTTTTCGATATCAAACGTTATCAATCGATATCATGGCATTGTGGCATTATCATAATTTGTATAAATTGATATGGTTTATTATATATCATTACTAATTTAATGTTTTTTCCTAGCTCTTCGAACCGTATTCATTAATTATTATTAATTTATGTACCTAACCTTTATGTTATGAGTGGTTATATAGTGTTTTTGGCTGTTAGGCCTTTTATTGTATACGGACCTACCTGTGTTTATAACTGGTAAACATCTATAGCCCTTTTACATAAATTCATACATATAATCAAATCTTAACTATTAACATTTACATAAACAATTATTCTTTTCATATCTAATGACAATTTTATCTTGATCTATGGATCACATATAAGACAATTGAAATCTATTAACGCTAACTAGCTGCTTCACACATCATTCTACAACAGTAATTGAATAATACATCTTGTTTCATTACCTTTCATTAACTCAGCAAGTAATTGGTATAACATAACATAAACTTTATCATAACATTCGTTGTCACAAAATAATATCATTTAATTCAGAATCCTTACTTGCTATTGCTATAAGGTAAATTATTGTTTCATTTTTGTTTACTTTCATGGTCATTTACTTTGACAATTTCTGTACTATTCTACTTCTTACACTTCTCATCAGTATCGCATTGATTTACTTTTCACTGAACATAGATCATTAACTATTATCTAACTTACAGGTTTGTTTATTCTCGTTATTTCTACCTTGCATCCTTATTTATCTTTATCTATAATTATAAATGTAATTATTAGACTTTTGTTTTATCATGGGATTAGATATTGACTTGCTTATTATTTTGTTAATATAATATTTATGTAACATGGATGCCAGCATTTCTGTTGCGTTACAATTGTTACGACGGTCTCACCGATCGTTGTCAGTACAGTGGAAAACAAAATACAAGACACCAATGAAGTCACTAAAAACCAGCTTTAATTATGACAGTTAAACAGTTTGTAATCAAAAAGTTATTCAACAAGATTATACTCATACACAAGCCTGGCTCCAGGCAGGGGCGAACCATGCCATCGCCCAGGGTGGCAAATTTTAAAGGGCAGCAGATTCCGGGATGTTAAGTTTTGAAATTGAGGGAAACAATAAAATTATTCACTTAATTTCATCACAATATGTAAGATCAGTAAGAATTATTTTATGTATAAAGTCAGCGGAGTTTAATGAAGAGTCAAAAACTCGTGAACGAGAGAACGTAAACCTGACTTTTTTGAAGATCAAACTTATTAAAACTTAGCTCAGATCGAGTATGTCCGATACTCGCCTGAGTGGTCTGGCGACTATACAGAACATCAGTTAGCTGAATCACTTGATTACAACGAAGTTATAAAGGAGTTTGCCAGTGCAAAAGCTAGACGAGTATTTTCTAACTAAGGTTTATGATACATTACTTTTGTTATATTTCAATAATCAAATATTTTAATTTTAAGTCACCACATAGGCATACATTTTTATTGTCTCACGATTCCTTGTATTGTCTCTACAATTTTTATTGTAGCCGTTCACCGCATCGTAAACGTGAAAAAGTTCTAGTTATTTGATAAACACAACAATGCAAACATTCCTAGTCGTCATTTGAAGGCGATCGCCGTATCTTTAGAGTAGGTCTAGTGTGCGTGAATGTATTCAGAGTTAAAATAGGGAGGAGGGTGGCACTCATAAATACTGCACAGGGCGGCAGAAGCGCTGGGGCCGGCCCTGCTCATACAAGCTCATTCAAGTTAATCTGTCCACACAAATAATAATGTCAACTATAAAGAATTCCACACTATAATCACTTTTCACTAATACACTACTTGAGACGCAGTGTAAATCGTCGACATAAAACTGAAAACTAAATGGCAGGTATGGGCATGTGCATGCTAAAAGATCGTGATGCCACATACGATGAAGAAGAAGAGCAAGGAACAGAGACCCAATGAGTGGTGCCACAGAGTAAAGTAAGAAAGGATGGAAGGCCGAAGTGTTAACGATGTGGGAAACCTGGACATCTACAATGAGATTGTCGTGTTAGAGCTCAGCAGCAGGGAAACGAGCAGTAGTCGCTACAACGCGGCATGTGCTGACTACTTGGGGTAACAACACCCCTAGACAATACGCAATTTCTACACTTCAGAAAAACAGAGGGAGCTTGGTGGTTTCCGGATTTGTTCAAGAAAGGCCAACCTCGATTACAGTTGACACAGGCACAACAGTTTCCATTGTGCGCCCCAGTGTGGTGAAAAATCTCAAGCCAATCTGGTACTCTTGCAGCTTGTGAACAGCTACTGGATATCCCTGTAGTAAAAGTGTTTGGAAGAGTGGAGATACACCTACGCCTTGGTCGACTTGAGTTTGATCAAGTACTTGTTGCAGACATTGTGGATGAAGAAATTCTTGGTGTGAACGTTATGAATGCATATGGATTTATTTGACTTTAAAAACAATGTCGTAAGAATTGGAAATGAAGAGGTAATGCTCTCCACAATGAATACATCAGAAAAATCAATAGACGTGGTAAGTGGCCGTAATTGTCCCGCCAAACTCCAAAAAGATCATCATGGTTAGAAACGAGGTAGATACTTGGGCAAACAGTGCTCTATACTCGAACCCCAGGTATACTAATTGCCAGAAGTTTAGTAAAACCTGACAAAACCATCAAGCTGTCACTTTACAAAGCAATTCACTCCTAGGCAAAATGATTCCTGTGGCCTGGGTTGCCGGTATGACGCAACTAAGATGCAGTACTACGGACACTTTTGAATTACCAGAGGAACTGCAGGAGTTATTGAACAGATCTTCTGACGATCTCTTAAGGGGTGAGGGAAAAGAACTCAGACGGTTTTTACATGAATTAAAGATTCTTTTGCAGTTCGGGGCCAGTCATTGGGAAGAACCTCTCTTGTACAACATGGCATCAATACCGGGGACACAACACCGATACGCCAACTTCCTTGAGGTAGTGAAGAAGGATGGTGGATTACATTTCTGCATAGACTACTGGAGGTCGAATGATGTGACAAAGAAAGATTGCTATACATTACCTCGAGTTGACGATACACTCGACACGCTGTCTGGAGCACAGTGGTTTTCCACGTTGGAGCTAAAGGGTGAATGTTGGCAAGTGGGTCTTCATGAAGAAGACAAGGAAAAGACTGCTTTCTTGACCCCAAATGGCTTATTCCAACTTAATGTCATGCCATTTGGACTCTGTAATGCACTGGCAATATTCGAAAGATTGATGGATCTGGTACTCCGACTGCTTTCTTGACCCCAAATGGCTTATTCCAACTTAATGTCATGCCATTTGGACTCTGTATGCACTAGCAGTATTCGAAAGATTGATGGATCTGGTACTCCGAGGCCTGACAAGGTCAAGAACTTACCTTGTTTACTTAGATGATGTCATAGTCATCGGGAAGACTTTCAAAGACCATTTGGAAAACCTTACGGAGGTTCTAACTAGAATTCATGGTGCCCAACTGAAGCTTAGCCTGAAGAAGTGTTCTTTATTCCAGAAGGAAGTAAAGTATCTCGGCCATCTGGTTGCAGCAGCGGGTGTTAGCATGGATCCTAATAAAGTAAACATGGCCAGTTCCGAAGAGTAAACATGAAGTTCGGAGTTTCCTGGGGTTATGCTCATATTGTAGACGTTTTGTGAAGGGCTTCGCTACTATTGCTAAACCACTACATGAGCTAACAGAGACTTAGCAAAACTTCCAGGGGTCGAGAGAGTGTGATCAAACAATCAGGACTTTGAAAATTGCATTATGTTCGCAGAAAATTCTTGCTTCCCCAGCTTCCGAAGGGAGGTACATCATAGACACAGATACAAGCAATACTGGTCTAGGAACAGTTTTGTCTCAAGTGCAAAACAGAGGAGAACGAGTAATAGTGTATTACACCAAGAGGCTTTCTAAATCAGAGAGAAATTATTGTGTTACAAGAAGGGAGTTGCTGGCAATCGTACGCGCTTTGGAGCACAATTTCAATCATATGCTATACAACTTCAAGGTATAGCATAGGCGGGGGCACCTGCATGGTAATGCAGATGGCTTATCACGAAGACCATGCCCGGAAGACTGCCGACATTGCCAAAGAAAGGAAGAACAAAACGCTGGAAGATCAAACGTGTTGAAGCCATCGCTGTAGATTTCCTGGGAGACAGCTGTACGACACAAGATTGTTGACAAGAACAGCATTGGACCAATGCGGACACCATTGTCGACTGATGAAGACATTGGGACTGATCTTGACAGCAATAGAGGAAGGTCTCTCCCTGGATTGGCAAGATATCTGCCCCGGTTCAGAAGTGCTGAAAGGCTACTGGGTACAATGGGAATCTCTTACCTTCGAGAATGGATTGCTGAAAAGGGCTTGGGAATGTGCAGATGGATGAGACGTGGTCATGCAGCTGATAGTTCCCCGAAGTAAAGTGCAGTCTGTTTTGAAAGAGATCCATGATGGAACATCTGGAAGCCATCTTGGCGTTAACAAAACCCTTGACAAAATACGGAAGCGATTCTATTGGCTTCATCTTTGCCACGACGTAGAGGAATGGGTTCGGACGTGTGAAATATGTGCTGCAAGCTAGGGCCCACAAACCAGAAGCAGGGGAAAAATGAGAGTATAACGTTGGACTGCCTTTCGAGAGAATTGCCATAGACATTGCTGGACCTTTCCCAGTTACTATGGAAACCAGTACATCATGGTTATAGGGGACTACTTTACTAAGTGGGTAGAAGCTTATGCAATTCCAACTAAGGAGGTTAGCACTGTGGCAAAGGATCACAGAGGTTCACAACTTCTGTTGCCATTATGTAATCTCTATGGAAATCGATACGGATCAAGGGATGGATTTAAAGTCAGGAGTGTTTAAAGAATTATGCCATCCACTCGGAATTTGAAAGACCAGGACAACACCTCTGCATCCTCAATCGGACGGAATTGTTGAGAGGTACAATAGGACACTTGAGCAGCATCTTTCGAAAATTGTTGATGAGAATCAAACAGACTGAGACCAACGTATACCATGATTCCTAATGGCATATAGGGCATCAGTACATGACACAACCGGCATGACTTCATCAAAATTGATGTTTGGGTGGGAGATTCATCTTCCTGAGGACTTGATGTTCATATCACCTGAGACTCAGTCCCAAGAGCCACAGAACTATTCTTCACAATTGGAAAACCAACTGCTAGAAATGAATCGCTTGATAAGAGGATGGCTGAAGATAGCCAGTAATAAAATGAAAACTCAGGACGAACAAGCTTAAGGAGGGGGTAGTGTTACACCACTACAGAATGTTCTACATGTTTCTTGGCTATACCAGGAGAACCAGCTGTAATGTTTGTATGCGTACGTGACACAACATATGTCAACATTTGGGGCAGTGTTACGTAATATGGAACATTCTCGTACATTCAACAGTATTGTTCGACAAGCTTCTCAACTAGCCCAACAGTGCATGTTTCTCCCAAGGCCGCGCCGAAGTAGCCTCTAGAATTTTTAATTGCTCGTTAAGAACGCATGTTATGGAACCCTGCAGACTACAAATAAACTGCCCCGACCATTTGTGCATGTTAAGTGTCACGTAGGGACACAAGCATTACAGCTGGTTCTGCTGGGATAGCCAAGAAACATGTAGAGTGTTCTGTAATGGTGTAACAGGATTAAAATCAAAATTCTCTTAACTTGCAAAATTATAATATTAATGGTATCAAACGTAGTTTAATGTGAACAGTGAAGCTGCTTTTGAACAAATAAACTCTGCAATATTGGGTTTAATATCTGATAATTTCAATATTAAGCCATTCTCGACATCAAGCTTATTTCTTAACTTTGACTTCAAGTACGTGAGCTCGGAGAATGCAGTTTTACACAGTTAAACACTTCAAAGTTTTTTTGTGAGTTCAGGAATGTCAGCAGTCATTGCGTTAACCAGAAGTCAGCTAGCTGTAATTGCAAAAACTATAATTTTAATGACTTGTCAGTTGAAAGTTCTGCCAATAAATCTTCTTGTAGTGTAAGAGAGAGGTTAGTTGACAGCCCATCAGCAAATGGATTCCTTATCCACATGTCACTATCATCCGTCACTGGAAAATATTCTCTTAGCTGCAAGTGCAGTTGCTACAAATGAGACTTTATAACGTTGAGGATCTCCTTTCGAACATTTTCTCCTGACATCTGGATGAAATCTGCCATGGAATGGAATTGTTTGAAGATTCCAGAGTCTGATCTCTAAATCCATCACCTTCAATTTTTTTATCGTCCCTCGGTTTTATCTTGAACCTGGAAAATAGAGATATCTTCAAAATGAGAGCTTCAAAAGCCAGTTAAAGTTATGGAACCTGTCTTTAAGGTCGAAGTTGGTATCAAATAAAAAGAGTTTTACTTCATCCCTCAGTGCAAATAATCTGTTTAATACACTTCTACGCGAAAGCCATCGTACTTCACAGTGAATCAAAAATTGCTTGTGGCCACTCCCCATTTCTTCACATAGTATACCAAATAATTGAGAATTCAAAGGGCGTGATTTAATATAATTTACAATCTGATATACCTCATGAAGCCAACTCTTCAGTTTTGGTAGGATCTTCTTTGTTGTTAACGCTTCTCTGTGGATACAACAATGAACCCACTCAAGAAGTGGTGTACAGTTTTTATCATTGTATAATCAGTACACTATTTTTTTTCTTCCACACATCGATCTTGTTCCGTCACTGCTAACACCAACACGTTTATTCCAATTAATACTGTTGTCAACCATGAACTTATTCACAATCGTAAATAATTATATTGAAGTTTTATGTGATGATAGATGTTTACAAAAAGAAAATCCTCGTCTAATTTATTCTCATAATCATAGCGGATGAAAACAATTACATTTGTCTTATTCACAATGTCAGTACTGTCATCTAACTGGATAGCAAAAAATATACAATTTTTAATTCTGTTTATCAGTGTCCCCCTAACATTTTGTTCCATTTCAGCTATCCTTCTTTTCTTAATGTACTGTTTAGCAATGAAATTGAATAAACATATTTACTAGCTATATCACCCAGAACTGCCGAGGCCAGCAGTTTAGCAACTGGTTTATTATTTCCTCACAAGTGGTATGTGACTTCCCATTTTCAGTGATGAGAGACACTTCATATGAAGCACGGACAACATTTTCAGTATAGCCACCATTTACTATATATGAGGGCAAATCGAAAAGTAAGTTACACCTCCCATCTATAAAAAAAAATACATACATTAAAAAAATTTTTTTTTATTGAACAAATAAGTAGGAACATTTATCTACTTTTCGACATAGCCGCCAAGTTTTTCCAAACACTTTTCATATCGTGTGACCAGTTTCTCGATTCCACGTTCGTAAAAATTTCGTCCAATTTGTTTTAACCACTTTGAGACTGCTTCTTGCACTTCATCGTCTGTAGCGAAACGCTGGCCCCCCCCCAGGTCTTGTTTAAGAGGACCAAAAAGGTGATAGTCGCCAGGGCCGCTGAATAGGGAAGGGCTGTCTCACGGCGCGCGGGAAATTGTACCCACTGCTGCTCGGCTGTGACGTCACTGCTCAGACACTGCCGCGCCACAGCTCTGCGCTAGCTACACATTTAATACTTTCTCGGCTACTCATCTTAAAATAAGCCTAATGAGTTAACAATAAATGTCTATACTTTCATTGCATGTATTTACTCTTCTATAAATAGCAATTATCCATAACATTATTTGTAAAACAATAGCTAGCAATAACGTGTAAATAATATAAGACATTCTAAAAACAATATGTGACATAATAACATTCTGGGTATTATGGGCTGCGTAGAATACTCAATCATATTACATTAGGGATATGAAATAACACAAACAACAATTTTACAACCAACAATTTTATTTTTTGGAACGTATCCATTTCTTAGCTTTATTCATACAGCTTCTATCGTTTGATTTGATCTCATTAAAACGCCTGATCCTAATAAATGTCCTTAATCTAGCGTAGGCATTAATGGCTTGTGGACACACATTTGGAAATTTATCCGTAAGTCTTCTTCGGAGTTCTTTAATGACTCCTCTCCGGACACTGTAGAAATCATGTTCGCCATGGAGCGATTTAAAAACAATTTCAAAATCGTCCACTGTTTTTTTCCACGATTCACTTGGCACAGTCAAACCCCTGTGGGAAAGAGCTTCAATCCATTTGTCACTGTTATTAGAAGGGACATTTTTCGAGTAGGCGCCTAGTGTTGGATCCTTTTCCCGTACTTTGTACACTATATACCCTGCAACGTAACAGAGGGCTTCCCTCTCTCAGCCCAGCATCTTTCTTTTTGAGTATCAGGGTCATAAGGGAAGATACAAAATTCGTCAACTTCGTTTTAAGAAATAGAAACAACGCAATCCATATTTATAGAAATAAAAAAATAAATAAATAAATATAATGTAAATACAATACCTGATTAGTCCCGGTCCAAGTGGACCGAAACTGTTGAATGAAATAATGTTCCACAAGCGTAGACAGGAAGTGTTAATTAATTGGGCCCAAGTGGGCTAAATGTATGCTTCTTGATTAAATATTCTGTTGGCTGGTCTTCCATAGTGATTGAGATGATGTGTAAAATGAATTAATTCTGCATTAAGAAATAACAAGAAGTGGACTGTATACGAATAATTTTAATATTTTGAATAATTACATTACAGCTGTAAATTTGAATGAGGCTGGCTAATACTGCATGTTGCGAATTAGTATGAATTTACCTAATCATGAAGAGGGCCTAGCCGGCCATAATCGAGAATACAAAGGCCTAAAGCCTACATTTAATGTCGACACTAATTGACAGCGAAGGATTCGGCGAACCGAACGCCGAGGAAGTACCTATGCACTGTGCAAGGTACAACCACGCGAAAATTGATGCGCGATATAAATCAGATTAGCCAACCTAGAAAATAAAATAATCGCGCTACCGTCCATAAGCTGCCCGTCAAAAATCAAAAAGATTTTTTAATACATTTTTTAATAAATTAGAATAAATTTACAATTTAATTTAAAAGAGTGCAGTTCTTACTAACGATGGTTAGCTTCAAGGCTAAGTTGAACCTTGAGTTGAGATTAGATAACGGCAGTCTGCCGCTAGTTTAGAGATAAGCATGCATAAGATAAGCCTGTAGATAGGCGATTGTAGGCCAAGGTTGGCGAACAGCTGTTTCATATACGAATAAGTCTGGTTAACAATATTTCTGACACAAGTGTGTGCAGTATGTAACATTATAAAACATGAAAGAAAAATACATAATTATACAATGTTTAATGCATGAACGGAGGTTCATCATGAACAAAATTGTTGTTGAACATGTTGTAGTTGCATGTTCTATTGTATATTCAGCAGGGCGGCATGTATTGACCTAGACATGCTATTCCTGAAGTTTCAGGAATTTACAATATGTAACAATGTATGAGCAAACCAGATGCTGAATGCAGCCCAGTTATGACATGTATGTCATAATTTTAAATAAAGAATTGTGCATGCTTATTTACAAAATGAATAAAATATAAAATACAATATGAATAAATTAGACGAGGCAGTTACATACGGCAGACGCTTACAATAGTTTTTACATAGACACAATTTATGTGAATACAACAACAATAATTTGAATAATTACAAGATAAATAATTGCAATGTCAAAGAACAATACAATACTGAAATTACAGAAACAATTTAACAATTTAAAGACATTCACAGAATAGTACACATTTATCAGCAACAATATAAAGAAATGAATGCATGGTTACTTAACGGCAAAACATGCGAATATTATGTAATAACATTTCATAAATAAGACCACCCAAAGACATGCAATACACCCCATAACATCAATGAAAATGTGATACATAGTATGCCACAAAAATTAACATACAATACAAATATCAAGATACCACAGAACTGTGATAATTAGAAGCATGCCATGACGCAAAATTGACAAAAATATTGTGACAATTCATCACAATTATGTTGACCAAATGGTCGTAACAAATAATAAGCCAATGGCTGAATAAAACAGCATTGTGCTATAATCATAATGTCAAATCTCGTCTCGCACTGGCAACAGACATAATTTATGTATTGGTCTCCGCAAAACACCCGTAGGCGTGCGAATGTCTATGACGCGAACCAAGTTATCTGGGCCGGGAAATGTGGCGATGATCACGCCAAATTTCCAGGCTAATGGAGGCAAGTTATCCTCAATAAGCAAAGCTAAGTCACCAATGGAAACATTATCTTTGGCAAACTTCCACTTGTGACGCTGTTGCAGCTGATGCAAATAATCGCGAGACCACGCCTTCCAAATGTCCCGGACAAACCTCTGAAGTAGTTGCCAACGACCAAGACGAGAAACAGGAACGTGAGAAAGGTCTGGGTCAGGAATCGCAGTTAGGGGCGCGCAAATCAAAAAATGGCCAGGTGTAAGTGGCACCGGGTCGTTAACATCCGAAGAAATAGCAAATAAAGGTCGAGAGTTCAGACATGCCTCTATCTGAGACAAAACGGTCGTGAACTCTTCGAAGTTTAATATAGATTTGCCTACCACGCGCCGCAGATGAAATTTCAAACTCTTTATGCCGCTCTCCCAAAGGCCACCGAAGTGAGGTGAGGAGGGCGGAATAAATGACCATGATATCCCCGGAGAGGATGTGAATGACTTAATCGAGGTGATGGCACTCTTATTGTGCCAAAAGTTGTAAATGTCATGTAAGATGGTGCGGGCCTTCCTGAAGTTCGTGCCGTTGTCGGAGTACAGCTGACTAGGTATACCCCGACGTGCCATAAAACGACGTAAAGCAGCTACAAATGCGCTGGCAGTAAGGTCGGACACCAATTCCAGGTGAATAGCCCTTGTTGCTAAGCAAACAAACAGAGATACGTATGCCTTAGTAAAGGTTCTAGACTTCTGCCCGCCATGACGAATCATGAAGGGACCACCATAATCAACCGCGCAAAATAGAAACGGCCTTGAAGGAGTGACTCTAGGGGATGGCAAAATGCCAAGTCTCTGGACCTGCTGTGTGGCACTAAACCTGATACACTTGAGACACTTACGAATAATGGAACGGATGACCAGCCGGGCATTAACAATCCACCAACGTTGACGCAGTGAATGATGCACGAGCTGAGCACCAGCGTGAAGTAAACGAATGTGTTCACGTTCGATGATAAGGCGTGTAATATGCGCCGATGGAGGTAATACGATAGGATGTCTCGAATCGTAAGGTAACTGGGAATGCTGCAAACGTCCGCCCACGCGTATCACTCCAGAGTCGTCAAGAAACGGGTCGAGAGAAGCCAACTTGCTCCTAATGGAAACAGGAGATCCGTTCCGAAGACAATTAATTTCGGTTGCGAAGTGGATCGACTGAGATTGTTTTATGAAGAAATTGAGAGACTGATGAATTTCTACAGGGGTCAGACCGCCCGAAAGTTTGTCCGCACATGAGTGCCTAATATTTCTGATGAAACGAAAACAGTAAGCGTATACACGTGTCAGCCGGTGCAACGAGGAAAAGTCCAACGATAAGTTAACAGCCAGGGTAGACATTAGCGACCGGTTGTGTGCAGTTTTCTCTTCCGCGGTGACTTCCGAAGACGATGGAGTGGCCGGTACGAAGGATGGGACAGGATTAGACGCTGACGATTGAGACAGACAGCCAGGACCGTGCCACCAAAGCGAGCAATCGCGCAAAACGTCAGGGAAACACCCCCTAGATATAATATCAGCAGGATTGCGTCGCGAATCAATGTGATGCCAGGTATAAGCTTGCGTGCGACGCTGAATTTCAGCAACCCGATTAGCGACGTATGTCTTCCAACGCGTAGACTGCGCATGAATCCAGTAAAGAGCCACCATAGAATCAGAATACAAATGTACATTATCAATAAACGAATAAAGAGCAGGAACAACTTAGATACGAGTCGCGATAATAACAAACAAGCGCAGAGCTCGATGCGAGGTAATGACACTTGGCGTAGGGGAGCCACGCGAGATTTGGAACACAAGAGATGACAGGAAGCAGTAGAATCTTGGTAAATGACTCGGATATATATACAACAGCCGAACCCTTTCTCCGAGGCATCCGAAAACCCATGCAACTGAACCGTAACCGCCTCACGGTTGCAACGAATAGATCGCGGGACTACTATTTTACCAATCAGACTCAATTTGTTACACAAAGAATGCCAATCCGAAAGTGACTGACCGGAAATCGGTTCATCCCAACCAAGCTTACAAAGCCAAAGTCGCTGCATAAAGTGTTTATACAAAAAGACAACTGGTCCGATTAAACCCAGTGGATCATATATTCCGGCGATAATTGAAAGAATCTTTCTCTTGGATATGCTATGGTCAACCGGAGATAGTTTGACATTAAACAAAAATGAATCGGCAGTGTTGTTCCATATAATTCCCAGGGTACGCACGTTGTCCTGTTTATTTAGGGGTAGTGAAAAGTTGTGATGATTTGCGACCGCTGTGGGTTCATTTGATGCCCATTTGTGCAACGTGAACCCATATTGAGCAAGTAACGCACCTAGGTCGGATTTCAGCTTGGTTAGATCGGGGATAGTGTCCGAACCGGTAAGCAGATCGTCGACATAAAAATCGTTAGTTATGGCTAAAGCCGCTTGGGGAAAGGAAGTTTGATTGTCTCTAGCAATTTGTAGAAGGCACCGAGTGGCCAAAAAAGAGGCGCTAGCCGTGCCGTAGGTTACTGTTTGCAGCGCGAAATGCTAAAGTGGTTCGAGGGGAGAGTCACGCCACAAAATGCGTTGATAGTGACAATCTCCTTCAGCTACGCGAATCTGACGATACATTTTTTCGATGTCGGCAATCAGGACATACTTATGTATGCGAAAACGCAACAGAATAGAGAAGAGATCCTGCTGAACATTGGGGCCTACTAATAATATGTCATTTAACGAAAGACCATTAGTAGTCTTGGACGAACCATAAAAAACAACGCGCAGTTTTGTGGTCAAGCTAGAATGTTTAAACACGGCATGGTGAGGCAAGTAGTAAATATTTGACGCTCCTGAATTGATAGCGCCATGATCGATGAGTGTCATGTGCCCAAGATCCATATATTCCCTGATAAAGTCCGCGTAGTCGCGAGCGAGCTTGGCATCGCGCCTGAATCGACGCTCCAAGCTTAAAAATCTTGATTCGGCACTTGTGTAAGATTCCCCCAAGTGGGGATTATCAGACTTGAATGGGAGCGACACTATAAATCTACCCTCGTGGTTGCGCTGAGTAGAGCGCACAAAATGCTCTTCGCAAGCCGACTCGCCATCAGGGGTATCGCCAGGGATTGTTTCTGCCTCCCAAAATCTCTCGAGAGATTGCAGAATTTGACTGTCATTGTTCCTTGCCAGGAACGAAACCGCAGGACCCTGGGTGTGGCAGTGTTTGGGCAGATTGCCGGCCAGAATGTAACCCAGTTTTGTTTCCTGAATGATAGGGAAGTTGGGTCCGCGTGTGTATTTATTGGCTAATATTAAATCCAGATAAAATTGTGCCCCTAATAGTATGTCGATCTGTGAAGATATATTAAAATCTGGGTCGGCGAGAAAAATTTTGTTTGGAATGTGGAACCGGTTGATGTCAAACGAGATTGAAGGCAGATTATGAGTTAAGTTAGATAGGACGGCACATTTGGCCTCAAAACTATGTCTCTGATAGCGAGAAATAATACGCATAGAAGCAATGTCAGTAGCGCAACACGCTGTGTTGTTTATTCCTGTAATTGGAATATTAGATCGGGTTAGTTTAAGGTGCAACCTTTTCGCAAATAATTTCGTACAAAAATTGATCTGGGAACCAGCGTCTAGGAGCGCCCGAGCTTCATGCCTGTTGCCAGCCTGATCAACGACATATACAACCGCTGTGGATAAAAGAACATTGTTTTTACACTGTAATTTAAATGAGCAATAATTGCTGCTGGCAGCTGGTGATTTCGGCACGTAGTTAGCGTGCAGCAAGGTGTGGTGACCCTTTGAACAAATTTTACAGACCTGTTTACTTTTACAATTTGTTATCAAATGACCTGCTCTAAGGCAGTTAATACAGCATTTATGATTTGCAACCAATTGCCCCCGCTCAGCGGCACTTAATATACGAAAATTGTTACACATGTAAAGCGGGTGGTCAGCTTTACAACACACGCATAAATAATGCCTTGCCGCTACGTGATAACTCTTAAAGGTATTGCTGCCAGCAGTATTTCTTAAGCTATATTTCTCAAATTTATTGTTTGGTTTTACGCTAGGTTTGTTGAATTGCTGTCCGGATTCAATTGGCATTGTATTTTCTAAAAGCTGTCGGCGCAAGTTTAAAAAATGCGTAAAGTCTTGAAAATTGGGCAAGTTGTCAGGGTCTATTGACTCCTTCCAAAGTTTTAAAGTAATAGGGTCAAGTTTGGTGGAGAGCAACTGTATGGTAATAAACTCAAATGAATTTACGGACAGCTTCATTGCCGCCAGTGAATTAACGGAAGACGTTATTGTATTCGTAAACTCCGCCAAGCTTTGGACTGAGTCCTTTATTGTGGACTTAACCTGAAGTAGGTTTTGTACATAATATTTGGCTAATATAAATGGATTATTATACCTCTCGGACAGCAAGTTCAACGCTATTACATAATTTTCTTGACAAATGGGTAATGATTTAATTAAGTCTAATGGTTCACACTTCACCGAGGAATGCAAATAATGCAGTTTCTGTACTGGTGTTAAGTCGGATCTTGAATGCACTAGATCATTGAAAATTGAATAGAAGTGTTGCCACTCAAGTATGTTGCCTGAGAAGCAGGGCAAACTTATCGGCTTTAAATGCATAGGCGTCGATAGTACAGGAGGCACAGTCTGAGTATTAAAAGTGTCAAGAAGTTGTAAAATGTTTGCCTCAGTTGAGTATATCATTTCCTTAACCTCGACTCGGTCTGCCTGAGCAGCGCTCGTGTCTTTACACATAAGCTCTATCTCAGACTGTACCTCGTCGTACTTCGAGGCTAAGCTCTTAAGACTTTCTAATCTTACAGTCAGAAAATGTTTTGTGCTTAAATTAATATCAAACGAATTTACCGCGGATTGTATCCGCACTATCGCGGACTTCAATCCGCCTCTCTTTCTGGTCAGCACCTTGAGGCCTTCTTCAGACATTTTTTACGTACCTTTTTTCTGTTGCTGGTGGTACCTGGTTGGCGACGTCCCACAGCGTCGGCTCCTTGGTGACGATGGTGAACAGCTGGCAGAGATGACCACTTTGAAGCACTACAGCCGGCAGGAACTTGCTATTACGTTGTCCGAAGATGACGAGCGAAATGGCGACGCAAATCACGCCACGGTCGCATTAGCTGACGCGCTAATCCGCCCGTGATGGCCAGAAACAGATATAAAGATATTAAGTGGAAATCCAGGTCCGGAGTGACCAAAAAATGATTAGTCCTGGTCCAAGTGGACCGAAACTGTTGAATGAAATAATGTTCCACAAGCGTGGACAGGAAGTGTTAATTAATTGGGCCCAAGTGGGCTAAATGTATGCTTCTTGATTAAATATTCTGTTGGCTGGTCTTCCATAGTGATTGAGATGATGTGTAAAATGAATTAATTCTGCATTAAGAAATAACAAGAAGTGGACTGTATACGAATAATTTTAATATTTTGAATAATTACATTACAGCTGTAAATTTGAATGAGGCTGGCTAATACTGCATGTTGCGAATTAGTATGAATTTACCTAATCATGAAGAGGGCCTAGCCGGCCATAATCGAGAATACAAAGGCCTAAAGCCTACATTTAATGTCGACACTAATTGACAGCGAAGGATTCGGCGAACCGAACGCCGAGGAAGCTAGCTATGCACTGTGCAAGGTACAGCCACGCGAAAATTGATGCGCGATATAAATCAGATTAGCCAACCTAGAAAATAAAATAATCGCGCTACCGTCCAATACCTATGGTTAAATTGTAATCGATTTTATTCATAAGAGATACAAAAAGTATTGTTTACATGTGATTTTAAGAATGCAAGGCTTACCTTCCACAGGGAGGCTGCAGATTTCCTCCACTTCGGCTGGGTGAAATGCAGTTTGTAGGTACTCTGCTGTCAAGTAAACTGGTATGCTACTACTGTCTTTCTCGACCTCAGTGACATTTGTTTTGTTAGATGGTTTCGGCATCTTGTTAGCCAGCATTATTTTCTTAATTCGAGATATGAATTCCGTTGGGCTAGGGTGGTCATAGAACTGTCCAGTTCCTCGGATAAGGCTGAATAAGCTCTCCAGAGCATCCTGCGTTAGCCGTGTAGTTAATATGTATTTAATGTCATACATTTCACGGACATCTTCAAATAGTCCAAAAAGGGATGTTATAGATATAATTATACATTTCTGAAATGGCAACAAACTTCTTTTGTTTTTAACTCTCATTGTAGACGTAACATTTCTCATTTTATTCAGCACTTCTGCTTGCTTGTCAAAATGAGGCGTAAAGCCAAAACCAGCTCTCATAGGGTGTGAGTTAGAAGAGTGCGGTATACTGCTGTTCATAACGTCGGTAAAGGAATCTACCAATTCAAAAAATTCTGGTACTTCTTTATTACTGCTTAGCATCTGTATTGCTTTAGCGGTAGTTCTGGAGAATACTGCTTTAGCTGG
Organism: Magicicada septendecula; assembly: GCA_034769895.1. Taxonomy (NCBI): domain Eukaryota; kingdom Metazoa; phylum Arthropoda; class Insecta; order Hemiptera; family Cicadidae; genus Magicicada; species Magicicada septendecula. The sequence goes on along the minus strand of CM068375.1, from coordinate 115,839,958 downwards.
CCCAACTCGTTGTCTTTCGTTTCCTTTCAAAGCTAAAAAAGACGGCTCAAGTTTAGGCACAGTTTAAAGTTTAGGCACAGTTTAATCTCTCCTGTGTCCTTTTTTAGTACATTGACTAAAATGTGAACATTTACTTCCGTGCCGTTTTCCAAGACTAGTCCCTCATCCAGAAAATGGTTTCTCAACAGCTTCAGGTAATGTGGCATGTCAGCGAAAACCCATACTTTTCTTTTACTGTCTGATGGATTGGTAAAGAACGTGCTCGTGGTGGATACGCCAAGTTCCTCCCACAGTGTACCACAACCTCCCAAATCGGATACAATAGAGCAAACTTTGATTCCTTTAGATTCAATAGCATTAATGATTATGAAAATTAACGACTTGTCCATTGTAACATCAAAGTTAAAAAACACAGGCTGTTTCCACCTAGAAACTAAACCTCTAACAAGAGCTACTTGGGCTTTTGAATGTGGCCCGAGAATTTGGTCCAAGCCAACATCGTAGACAACTTTGCTGTCGATGTGCATCTCGTCCAAACATAACACACACAACTTTTCGGCTACTGATAAGTTTTCGCAGCACTTGGAGACTAACGTCAGTACATTATTCAGAACTCCTGGTAAACAAGTAAATTTTGCACACCATCGACTCAATGTGGCGGCAGATGGCAAAGGAAAACCAACAGTTTCTCTCCAAAAATCATATGATTTACGAGACAAGGCCCTGATCATTATAGCACGTGACACGTCTTCACTTGTCCATCGAACGTTTCCTTTTATAGCTAACGCTTTTTGCTGAGTCGGTGTAAGGATTTTGTTAACTTAGGTGATCACATTTGACTTTTGTATACTTTCACGTTTCAATTGTACTATTTTTTGTTTTAATTCTTTAATTCTGCCAGCTCTTTTTTTACTTAACGTACAATGGTTGTTTGTTTTCCGTGAGATTTTCCTCAAAAGCATTTGCCTCTCTTTTCTTAACAAATCTATTTGTTTTTTTAAATCAACAACAGTTTTTTTTTAAACATTCGTTCTCTTCTACCACGAGGTTGTAGATCTCACAATTACAGTTATCATTGCCTGGACCGGTCTCAATTAGTGCAGGACTAATGTCACTAGATTCTGGACGCGGCTTTTTAGGGCTTAAATGTTCAATTCTTTCCAAAGCGTCCAACCGAGTCCGTCTATTATTAAATCACTCTTCTCTTAAAACAGTCGATGCGGTTTCATTTTGGTCAGTTTGACAGGGCAAATTTAAAGAAGGGGCTGCGGTTACTTTCAATATCTTCCTTTGTGGCAACCCTAATAATCGGTTTTTCATGTCATCACAATAATCTGTTGGCGCAAAATGGCTGCTACAAATATGAGCGTATTTACAGTTTATTGAGTCCAACCGTTTACACTTTAACACCCATAACTTTGCAGTTTCAGGATCTTTAGGGAAACAGTGGTATACAACGTCAATTCCCAGTTTCTTTGTCTTACGGGTATAATTATTGCACGTTGCGACCCCACAACAACTCATTTTCGTAATTTAATCACTTGCAAATCACAACACAAATATTTCTCTACACCACTCATAACACAACAATAACTGTACAACATAAACAGCTTCGATTCACAACAACACAGCTGACAGATGTCACAACGCTACTGACTGAACACGCGCAAGACTTGAGTTGTCTGAGTGGTGACGTCAAGGCACTGTCCCCCCTCCACGCCTACGATACCGTGGCGGCAGTGGAAACATCAAAGTAGTGAGACAGCCCTTCCCTATTCAGCGGCCCTGGATAGTCGCAGGGTGCCAGGTCGGGGTTGTAAGGGGGATGGCGCCACACTTCCCACTTGAATTTTCGCAGCAACTCTTGCGTCACACCAGCTGTATGGGGGGTAGCGTTGTCTTGAAGAAAAACAACTCCATCACTCAATCTTCCAGGCCTTCGATCTTTAATCGCTTTTCGTAACTTTTTTAACGTATCACAGTAAAATGCGGCATTGATTGTTGTTCCTCGGGGCGTAAACTCACTGTACACAACGCCTTCGGAATCGAAAAAGACCGTTAGCATAACCTTTCGAACCGCTGGAATTTTTTTGGCTGTGGTGAATTCTTGTGTCTCCATTCGTTTGATGTCCGTTTTGTCTCGGGAGTGTAATGGTGCACCCAGCTCTCATCTCCTGTGATGATTCTGCTCAAAAACTGTGGACCATCCGTCGAATAACGCTGGTGAAACAACAGCGCAGCCTCAAAACGTTGATTTTTGTGCGTGTCGCTTAACACGCGCGGCACCCAGCGCGCGCACACCTTACGATAACCCAGCTGATCGTGAATAAGCACAGATGCACTACCATAAGCGATGTTCAGTTCACTTGCAATCTCTTCAATTTTAACGCGGCGGTTGGCAAGAATGATTTCATTCACGCGCCCCGCGTTGTCGCTAGTGTTCACAGTTGAAGGCCGCCCGACGCGCGGACCGTCGGTCAAGTTCGTTCTTCCATCTTCGAACATCTGGCACAATTTTGCGATCATGGGCCGAGACATCGCATTCTCACCATAAACCTCGACAATTTGCCGAGGAATTTCACTCCAATTATAATGTTTTGCCCACAAAAATCGGACGATGGAGCGCACTTCAACGTTGGACGACACCTCTATACGACGCGCCATACTCACACGGTGACTACTCGCATACTAAATCAGCTACAGCGCTGCTGCTTGGGGAGTGGGGAGACAACAAGATGGACAGTGTTACCACCAAGGGAAATTTTTTTATCTCTTTTAGTACAGGAACGCGGCTAGGGTGTAACGTACTTTTCGATTTACCCTTGTACATAGTTTTTTTTTTCATTACACAACACATTAGGTTTTGCTTTAAAAAAAATTGACGGATTTTTTTAACATACCCTGGGTGTTTTGTCTAAGGAGGCCTTGACTCAGTAATGGGTTGTTGCACCACTGAAGAAGAAGAAGGGTGTTTTGTCTGCATACGTCAAGAGAGTTTAGTTGGTTTCAAGTTTTCATTTGATAAAATTTGGTAGCAAAAAACACTGCGGACACAACACTTCTACCTTTTGAATGGAAATAAACTCGAGGCTTATATATATTGTAGCATGACAGATAATCCACACAAATACATTACTCAGTGATCATTAATAAAGCTCTAATATATGGAGTATCTAAATGAGAATCGTTTAAAATGCACTATTTACTAAATATATTCACAAGAAAGGTTAAATAAAGAAAAATTCTGCAAATAATATAATATAATACAAATTTAAAAACCCAGAAGACTAAAAATGATAATAACAAAATTACCCAGGTAAGATAGAAGCAGGCAATTAATATACCCCGTCAAAGAAACCAGACCAGAAAAAACAAAACTAAAGAAGAAAGAAGAATAATTAAAACTACTATTACTGAAGAATGAAGAAAGAAGAACAATCAAAACTACTGAAGACAGAAGAAAGAAGAATAATTAAAACTACTATTACTGAAGAAAGAAGAACAATCAAAGATACAGAAGACAGAAGAAAGAAGAATAATTAAAACTACTATTACTGAAGAAAGAAGAACAATCAAAGATACAGAAGACAGAAGAAAGAAGAATAATTAAAACTACTATTACTGAAGAAAGAAGAACAATCAAAGATACAGAAGACAGAAGAAAGAAGAATAATTAAAACTACTATTACTGAAGAAAGAAGAACAATCAAAGATACAGAAGACAGAAGAAGGAAGAATAATTAAAACTACTACTACTGAAGACAGAAGAAAGAAGAATGATTAGAACTAAAGAAGAAAGAAGAATAATTAGAACTAAAGAAGAAAGAAGAAGAATTAAAACTACTATTACTGAAGAATGAAGAAAGAAGAACAATCAAAGATACAGAAGACAGAAGAAAGAAGAATAATTAAAACTACTATTACTGAAGAAAGAAGAACAATCAAAGATACAGAAGACAGAAGAAAGAAGAATAATTAAAACTACTATTACTGAAGAAAGAAGAACAATCAAAGATACTGAAGACAGAAGAAAGAAGAATAATTAGAACTAAAGAAGAAAGAAGACTAATTAAAACTACTATTACTGAAGAATGAAGAAAGAAGGACAATCAAAGATACAGAAGACAGAAGAAGGAAGAATAATTAAAACTACTACTACTGAAGACAGAAGAAAGAAGAATAATAAAAATAAGAACTACAGAAGAAAGAAGAAGGAAGGATAATCCAAAACTACAGAAGAAGGAGGAAGAACCAAACTCAAGAAGAAAGAAGAATAATTAAGACGACCCATATAAAACAAAAACCCCATAGGGAAAGAACCCCCAAAAAAACCCAAAATCAATGAATGCCCAAAGAGAAAGTATAACACCCTAAAAAACCATATCACTGTAAAACTGACAAAAAACTAAAAGTGTTAGCAGTAGTAAATATTAGTGCATTCAAAAAGTTATTGTGTAATGGGTATGAACAAATCTTCACAGTTCCCCCATGGTTGAATATTTCATATTAAAAACTAGAAAAAGACTAGTAAATATAGTAATAATTCACCATGGAAAAGTGTAAGTGATCAAATTATAAATAATAAACTTTAAAAGGGTACATGAGTTGCAGTACATAGTAACAAACTTTAAGTTTTGTGAACAGTGTCTACTTTGATAATGAAGTAGTAATTTTACTAATAAAAAGCTACTAAAACTGTATGAACATTCCATAGAATGGAATATAACTTAGATAGCCAGGGTTATACTTTAAGAGGGGGCATAAATCTTATAAAATGGGGAATTACAGAACTAACTGTTTATGATGAAGTAGTAGAAGGTATTAACAATTATATATGGATCCAAATGTGGGGTTCCAATTAAATATAGCATTTAGATAAGTAAGGGTTAGTCATAAGAGATATTAGTATTATAATTGTTATTTTATTGTTCATGTTAATTTAGGAATGCATTATCTAAAATTAGATATCATTCCAATGTTGTAGAAATACTTTTTATTATGTTATTAGGTGATATACCAAAACAATGTTATTAAGAACACCAGTTTTATATATCTGGGTGTTATATTTTAATTGTATAATCTGTAATTACTGTTATGCCAGATCAGAGAACTAATTTTTAATCAAATATATCAGAGTCAGAAGTCAGAGAAGGAAATAAAATAATTACATTAGTAAAACATTCTGCAAATAGCCACAATTCAAATCTAGGCAATATAATAAAGTTAAAATGCAGAATAATTAATAAACCTAATCTTATAAACCAGTCAAACTGACAATATTTAGGCAAGATACACCCAACATATTAAATACTATGTAAATAAGACTTTCTAAAGATATGGTCATTCTATGAGTAAAATTATTTATTTGTATAATGAAATACCATTTGAAACTGAACTAGGTTCACTAACATTCTCATAAGGGGAGTCATATACAACTGAATTATATTAAAAAACCATCATTAGTATACTAAATTGCAATAAAATAAGTGAGAATTGATAATTATACAAATTTCAGATTTCATAGAATAATAATTATATTAGTTAAAATGGCTATTATTTACATAGAAGACAGGGAAGTATAATTTTAGGCCTACCTCCCAAAAAATTATAAGAAATATGATTTTCTGATAAAACTTTGTAATACTAACTTAATTACTATCAAAATAAGTAGAATAGAATAGTGAAAACGAATATGTATTTTATATTGCAAACAGTTAACTAATAACGAATTTATTTTATGAACATAGTGTACTATTTTAAAACGTGTCGGAAGTTATGGCAATTTTTAACAATGTCTGAACTATATTATATAGGCTAAGATTTTCATGAGATGAAGGAAATACAGACAGTTCATTATTATACATTGAAGAGAGCACTTGACAGGAATATTTGATAAAACCAAACTTAATGACGGTTACGTATAACAAGAGTTCGGAATCAGTTTTGTGTAAAAATTAAATTTTTAACTATTCTAATCATTGTGAAGTGGTGAAGTTGCCATACGAACTACATAACACTAATAAACAGAACCACATATAACTATTTAAATGAAGTAACACTGGAATCACACCAAATACCAAGTGAATATTCGAGGTTAAACGGACACACATAAACACCAATTGATATACTTAATTAACAACATTTTAACACCAAGTGAATTAGTCCATATTACTACAGTGATATTAAACTATACAACAGAAGATAATATACGATTGCGAAGAAGATTTAACCGCAGAAGGGACATATTTATTCCATAAATACTCTGTCAGTGTTAGAAGGTGAACTCCGCGCATGCGCCAGGCGGCCATTTTGACCCAATCTCGTCATCTCAACTAGACAACTGTTTGGTGAACTGGGGTGAATAAAAATTATATATAAACTTTTATTATTAATAATTACCATTATATTGTTTAATTTTAATACATTTTTAGAATTGTAAGTGTTATACTTTCTGACCCTGACCTTCTCTGGCTTTTTATATAATTAACCGTTCGAAGAACCTATTTTTGTAATACAATTGTAAAACTTCTAATATCGACCGACCCTGAGCAAGAACTCGATATAGCTTGTAACTTCGATTAATTAATCGACCAACCTTATTATTGTATTTAATAAACGTATTTGTCTGTTTTTTGGTAAATTGGAGTTGATTTCTCTTATAAAAGGACATAATCATTAATTAACCAAGAAAAATAGATAATCTTTAAAGGCAGTATATGCGAAACTACAACATTTCAAGAGTAAGAAGAAGAGAGCCGTTTTCGCCTAACTTGAAGTTAATTGGATTATCTTTTTAACAAATTTACCGAACAGAAATTTATTACCAAATTAAACACCTTACTATTATAATTATAATTACGATCCACAACCTCAATTTATTCCTATTATTAAGCACATAAATACCTCGAAAATATTTGTTCCGAAATTATTTTTTTTTATAAATATAAATTTTAAATTTATATTTTATTTCAATTTACTACACAGCAAAATACACTTTATTTAATTGATGGTAATAACATCCCAATTACCAATAACAAAGACCAGGAACTTTACCAAATCGACGATTCCCAGAGCGGAACGTCACTACTGAACATACACACCATAAAAATTATCCTGGATAATATTATACCAGAACACTATACAATTACAATTATAGTAGGGTTGTATTACAAAAGCGAAGTCAACAGTGAGAGCTTAGAAGACAAGAAGATATTAGCTACGTACTACACATATTATAAATTAAGCTATATTTTGCAATATCGTTTTATTACAAAATCAGCTAGCACAACCAGTGGGACTTACAGGAGAGCACAATCTACATACAGCAACCTTTTATTTATTTTATTATACCCACTCAATCATAGTTATATTACATAATTTGGCTTCCATCGCGGGGCTTGAATAAGGCGGACTTCAACGTATTATTACATATTTGACGTATCCAACGTGGGACAGAATAACACGACAGAAATATTATTTATCATTTTATTATTATTACTAGCACCACTCAAGGTATATTACAATATATATGTTGTTACAACACAAATAAGCCACCCCAATACCAGGGATAAAAAAGATGAATCAACAATATAAAGAGTAATTCGTATAATATAAAATATTTAATGAAAATAAAATGACAATGATGCGACAAACGACGACATGACCTAACCCAAGTGATTGACCAAATAAAAGGAAACCAAAGGAGAAGGGGAAAACCAAAACCAAATAAGAAAGTAATTGACTCATTACAACCAGATTGAATGAAACCTATTGAAGGAAGTGAGTGACTCCATACAACCAAATGAAATAAAACAAATGAGAAGGGGAAAACCTAAATAAAATGAAACAAAAGGAAATGAAGGAGATGAAGAAGGAAAATAGAAATGAAACAAACCAAGTATAGAGGAAATAAAGTGAAACCGAATGAGAAAACACAGACGAATAATATAGAATGTGAAAAGGAGAAATGGTACACTCAAATATAATAATGGAAACGAAACCAATAACTAACCAATGTAAAAAATAAGTATTATTATCAATTAAATGTAAATGATATTTGATAAAACCCAATAAAGTAATGTGAAAAATAAAAGTACACTAACCAAAGAAGTAGAGTTTACATGTAGTAAAGAACTCTATAAAGGACATAAACTTATTGATAGTATAAATAACAATTTTAAAGAAAGAGATAGTGAGATGGTGAGAAAATAAAAATAACTAAGTGACAAAGAGAAAGTAATGGTAGGGATTACCCACTAATAAACACTTAAAATAAACATTTGAGGAGTGCAAAAGTGATAGTGTAAAACCCCAAAATGATGAGAAACCCTTTTGATAGATAAAAAACGCTTAGTAAATCAGTGATAAACAATAAATGGTTTAAAAGTGAATATTATTAATAAATAAGAATATTGTGAATGATAGAATTAGAAAATCTAGTGATAGATAAAAAACGCTTAGTAAATCAGTGATAAACACTAAATGGTTTAAAAGTGAATATTATTAATAAATAAGAATATTGTGAATGATAGGATTAGAAAATCTAGTAATAGATAAAAAACGCTTAATAAATCAGTGATAAACACTAAACGATTTAATGGTGAACAAATAAGAATTTTGTTAATGATAGTAATTAAAGATAGTGTTAAGATTAAATATAAATGAAGGATACGATGTTATTCAGGGGAAGAAGCCCATAGAATGTCAACAGTTAGTGTTACCATGGATAGAAAGTAAAGATAGTAAAAGGGAAAAATATAGTAAAGAAATTAAAAATGAAATCAATAAACACCCCATGTTATAAGGGATAATCAATTAAGTAAGTTTAAATGGTGTGAAGATGTGTTATCACCCAAAAAATAATAAAGAATGAAATGAATTGTAAACAAACATTACCTAATAACTATTAAAAAATTGTTCAATTAAATTTATGAATAGGATATGGCTGAAGAAATTATACAGACCATAGGCCTAGATGTTATGTTTAATGTAATAAAGAATAGTAAGTAATAGCCATATTGTTAACAAGGGCAAAATAGATAAATAAGAAGGTAAATCAATACAGATCTAATAACACTGGAAAATCAGTTAGGAAATAATTAACAAGCCATGATGTAGAAAATAATGGTAACATACAGTTAGTATAAAAACAGATCCAAAACACATCAACAAATAAACAAATCAATTATAATAACAAAACAAAACACATTAGGGTAAAATGAGATGTAATTTGTATAAAATAAGTAAATATAATCAGTTACTACTTAGGCCTATGACATGCCTAACTGTCAAAAACAAATAACTACAAATTGTAAAAAATCAACAAGGAAATTAACAAATCCAAGGCGAGTAATTAGCCAAGGAGAATTTGTAAATCATATTAAAAAAAAATGTTAGAATAAGGACTTAAATTAAAAGAGAAATGTAATTAACAAATATTAACATAATTGTACAAACATTAATACTTTAGAGAACCCAACCTTATGGGATGTCAAAATAATCTTTGAAAGGAAATGCAAACAGTAGTGATAATATTTAATACATGGGAAGGAAGACGGAAGAATAAAAACAATCAGAAGATATACAGTAATTTTGAATAAAAATTCAAAATTGATAACAATGGTTATAAGTCATGATCAACCAATCGCAATCAATTAGTAACCATGACAACAGACCATTGGTTATGATTTCTCCGTTAAATCTTAGTATTCAATAAGTGACACTCTTCCAGAATAGACGCCAGGCCGTGAATGAACAAATTTTAATCTAAAAATGTATAAAAAGTAATCAAAATTCAAAAAGATGGAAACTTAAGAAGCAGACGAGGAACAAGAACATTTAACTGATGCCAAGGACCAATTTAAATAAATTTTAAATGAATAAATTGCTACAACTAACATGAAAAAGATGCCAGAAGCCCCAGATAATTGAAAATTGACACTATTGAAGCCCCATTCCATTTCAACTGAACGACTGTTTACTGATTTGATAAGTATTATTAAATTACCCGAATTTCAGAAATAAATTCACTTTAAATATTTCTCACAGTAATGTAAACTCTCACTATAAACTGAATATTATTTCTTTCAAAGATTAAGTAAAAAATAAAACACTGAAAATTTGTTAACTAATAAAATAACCTGTTGTTAGATTATGAACTTTTGAAACACACTTTAATACACTGCAGGAACAAATTATAGTTACACATTATATTATTTAAGTACAAATAATGTAAGGTAGTGTACTTTTTATTGTAATCATAATCAATATTTTTCTTGTAATCACAAGAACCCAAGACTTCGAACGAGAATAACTGTAAACAAACAACACAGTCGCCATCTTTGACTGTATAATCCGTTCAAAATCGATTCGCCAAACCCTAGAGATATTAGACTCATATTAATTGTCGGTGCAAATTTGTTGAATAAATATAATTTTAATGTCAAACTGAATAATTACCAATCACAAATTAAAGAAACTAGTACAGAGTGTAACCATTGTTTTTATTTCATAGGGAAGTGTATTGTATAATTTGTGCGTTTTAGCGAACAATTAGGATTGACGGCAAGCGCTCACGTCGCAAACTCGGCGAACTACCTGCTTGATTAAGAAGGTCGAACGAAGGCGGGAATAAATTTGAATACTCCAGACCGTCATAGCTAAGATCGCTAAACCCTATTATTTATTCATTTTAATTGTTTTAAGTAAACAATTTGGTGCCACCTGGGATTTATAAACACCTATGAAACAACAGGTAAGGTTTCCACTCACGTTGTACTGATAATTGAAGGATCGCTACGGACATCGTTAGCGCAAAACATAGAAGTAACGACACCAGTGTGAGGCGAACACACCATTTATATACATTTTACAGAGACGACAGTCTTCACGTTACAGATTGACTTCCATCGCGGGGCTTAAATAAGGCGGACGTCGTTCTCACATTACAATATATATATATCATAATATTTAGAAACCGTTTTTATGTCACATCTCTCTCGACTTGCAACACTTTTTGTATTTAAAGAACTTATGTTTGTGACACTGCTAACACTTGTAACACTTTCAGTCTCTGTAGAATCTAAGTTTCTGATATCATTAGCACCTACAACATTTTCAGTCTCTAAAGGACGCTTTACAGAACCAAACTTAAGCCAATGATCCATTTTACAATACGCTACAGTTGCAATGCAAGCATCAATGGCTGCGATGGACCGCAACTGATCTGCCAGGGGGCATGAGACCCATGTAGTAGAGTAACCTTGCACAAGACCGATACAGTGCGTGAAGTTCCGATTGCGCAGCCAGCATTGGCAGCCTCGGCTCTATCTTTCCAGGCACATGTATCAAAATCCAGCTACTTAGGTGTAAAACCAGCTACGTGGGAAAATGTTTGCTTAGATACAGTGCTTATACACGAGATTCAGCGCGATCAATTCTGTGTTGATACGGTGCTCTAGTCAGTTGGCTGACAAACAGACCTGATAGTAACAGCCATTTACGTTACTATTATTAGTTTGAAATTACTTTTCAATTACAATTAGTTTTAACCTAAAACAAATACTGGATCTTCTACTAATTGTTTTAAGATTCTAAAATTTACATTGTAGAGCATAAAAATCTGAGAAAATTACGGTGTATTCTATTTTGTCTTAAAAGTGTCCGCAGACTCCCTGAAACATTGTTGCGGACTCCACATGGGAACCACTGCCTTAAGGGAATGGTAACTGGAATGGAATGGTCATACACTTGTTTCAACCATTAATAACTACAACTTTTTCAGTAAAGTTAAACTAGATAATTCCCAGCTTAGACATTATGGAACACTATTATAAACAATTAAAACTTCTCAGAACAATCACTCACAGAAACCAGTCTGAACTGGCACACTGTACCATGCAGTATTAAAAATATTTAAGACTTCACTGAATGCTTGCTCAACAGTAACCACTTCAAATGGACTAACTGAAACTACAGTAGACGATACATATCCTATTCTGAGCAAATTTCTGAGAGTCTAAAATCAGCAACATATATATATATATATTGTAACGATTCAATTAGTTATGAGAGTGGTCGCTATTGTTCAAACCTCACGTTGTATGCGTCAATTCTGTAACGATGCACTTCTAGCGTACCTGCAAAATGTGTACATAAAAAATAATGTGTTTGGATGATTAGTGCGTTCGCCTCACACCGGGTCGTTACAGTAATGTTGTGGCTAGCGATGTTCGTAGCGTAGTTCTGATCACCTGTATATTACGGCAGTAACCTTACCTGTTATTCTTAGGGGGTGTAATAATCCCGGGTGGCGCCAAGTCGTTTTACAAAACAACTAAAAATTGTGTTTGAACAAGTTATCAGCGCAGCGGGTTGGTGTATTAGAATAATTCCCGCTCGCACAGCCGTCTCAATCGTCGCTTCTGACGTATGACTGGCAACTTGCTTACCACTACAATTTATTCTTCAATACAAGTAATTATTATATAGCACTCCCTATGAAATGATAACGCTGGTTACTCCCTGTAATAAATATCTTTTAATGGGTGATAACTGAAAACATTTACAATTACAACAAAATAATTATCGATTGGTTACATGAGATCTTGTTTTCAGGGCGGCGAATTGATTTAGAAACCATCTAACCTGGCTTCGCTGTTTACGTTAAACGTATTACAATTTCTGGTTTCAAAATCCGTGGATTCTTTTGGCTATGAGTTAAAGAACTACAATGGTTACAATAAAAATACAAATTACCTTAATCTAAGTGTACATGAAAGATAAAGTGTGCTGTTACAATCTGTTGTGTTGTGTTGTAAAAGTGTTCTGTAAGTTCGTGTTCAATTCTTAGGTTATTTTATGTTAACAAAGTTCATTACGTTTTAATTTGCTTAAATACTCTATGAAAGAGAAATATTATTTTTATAGTGTGGTAATTTTACCTTTCAAAATTATTTAAAGTGATTAGGGTTGGTGGAAAATAAATAATTGGATAGTACTTAACAACTCGACGTGTCTAGGCCTTTGTAGTTGGTTCGAGATAGGAATTGGCTGCATAAAATCAGTTTTCTTGGATTTTGGGCTTCTTTAAATGTGGCGTCTTTTTCGTCTTGTGTTTGGACGTTCTATTTATGGATAATTTCCGTTTATTCAGGTCTTGGGTCTTGTAATATTGGTTGTAGTGGTCATCTGCTTCTTTGATGATTGGTTTTCAGCAACTTTATACTATTATTTTCATGATTTTCACTGAAAAAACGCTCTTCCGAACTTTTGCATCTGTATGGCTTGGTGACGCTTCGCTTCTTTTTTTCTTCCACTAATTTCCAACGGTATTTTCTGTCAACAACCGCTGTTTCCATAGTAACGGTATTTTTCGAATAGGCTTATTTTGAGTTGATGTATTGTTATCGAAACTTCGAATCCTTCGTATATCTTCTGATTACTGTTATTCCTCCATCTTCCTTCCTGGTTAATAAATATTGTCACTATAGTATCTATTCTCGTTCATAGATTATTTTGATACCCCACAAGCTTGGGTATTTTCAGATTTTAAGTTTTTACAATTATGTTAATGCTTGTTAATTACATTTCTTTTTATATAATAATGCCTATTACAATATTTTGTGTTATAAATGATCTACAATTTATTCTTGGTGATTCCTTCACCTCAGATTTTCTAAATTCTGATTCAATTTGTTATAATTTTTGGTTGTTTGGTTCTGACAGTTATGTTTTTTCTAGGCCTAGGTAGCCATTATAATAATTTACTTATTTCGTTCAAATCACATTTTGGTTCAGCCTATTGGGCTTTATCTTGTTATTTTTATTAGTTGTGTTGTGTTTTGAGTCTGTAGGTGTGTTGTTTATTGCTCAATATTGCTTTCTCTATTTCAATCTTTAAAACATAATATTAGGCTTATGGACTGCACATTTCATTCAGCCATATCCTCTTCATAACATTAACATGAACACAATTTTTGTTTATAAGTTATTAGAATTATTGTTTTGATTAAAGAACATTTTCACTCCCTTCTAACTTATCCTTATTTGCTAATTTTTTAGTCCATAACACATATTATTTGTGTTGTGATAAACAACCTCATTTGCTATGAAATTAATAACAATTCTTTATAATTTTAGGTATCTTTGTTAGTTTTTTGACTTCTTAATCTCTAAACAATTTTTATATTCCCTCCATGGTAACACCTTCAATTTATTCTATTCTGGAATCCTCCCTTTTTACTTACTACTGGCTACAATTAAACTTAGCTCTATTGAACATTTTTTTTAAATAAAAAGTCATCATCACTTCTAGTGTTTACTATACCTTATACTATAATTCACTCTTAATACTATTTATTCATCAGCTATTTATGCACTGTTTATTTCCAACTTTTACCTTACCTTCACTTGTAAATTACTTATTGTTAATTACAATTTCACCAGTGTCACACTTCACTTTGGGGTTCTTACACCTACACTATTACACTATATCACTGTTTATATCATTTGTTTTATAGTGGGTGACCCCTATACTTATTTCTCTTTCATGACTTAATCCTAATGACAATTAATACTTAATAACTAATACTTACTAACTAATAACAATTCTTATTGGTGGTTTAGGTTGCCTTTTAATGGGTAGTAACCGTTATCTCTCCTTCCTCCTGATAACCCTTGTTTTGGTTTCAATGTTCTTGTTGAGTGCTATTTTACTTATTTTGGTGAACCATTCTTGGTTTTCACTTTTGATTGTCTCCCTCCTTCTTCATTTTCCTTGTTCGTTTAATATATTAGGTTTTTTCCTCCGTTTCTTTGGGCATTTTGGGGTCACTTAACCCCATAAACTTGTTTCCTTGTGGTTTAGGTTTATTATTTTCTTATTCTCGTTGTTTATTTGTGGTTCCCTTCTTGTTTGTTTCTTGATGTTGGGTCAATCATGTCAAAGTATTTACATCTTAATAAGTATGTTACGTGGTTCCCTTCTTTATGCTTAGGTTGTTGTCTCAATCACTTGGGTTAGGTTAAAGTCGTTGTATTGTCGTGTCATATTCCTTATATTTTAATTAAAATCAATCAGTTCATTTGATAAGAAGTATTTTTACAATTATAAATATATTTTTTTTTTCTCTGGTACGGGGTTGGCTATTTGTGTCGTGACATAATGCCTCTCCTTTAAAATTGATCATTTTGATAAAACACTAGTATAGTTTTTTATGAAATTATCAGTTATACATAATCTTTTTCCTTTTCTT
Source organism: Magicicada septendecula (assembly GCA_034769895.1). NCBI lineage: Eukaryota > Metazoa > Arthropoda > Insecta > Hemiptera > Cicadidae > Magicicada > Magicicada septendecula. The sequence goes on along the minus strand of CM068375.1, from coordinate 115,824,704 downwards.
TCTTGGTTGTTTCTCCATTCTTTATTTCTCTTCTTACTGAATTCATTCCATTTTATGTGGATCTGTTTTTTATTTTATTTCCATTGGTGTGTTCTCCCTTATACACAATTTTTCCCTAACTTTAGTAGCTGGTTTCTCCCATTACTACTCATTTTTCTGAGACCAGAGGCACGTCATCTCTGCTCAGTTTATTTGATTTCTGGACTTTTCAACAGTCAATCATAAATACCTTTTTTGTCAACTTGTAACTTAAATTAATAATAATATACTTTGGGATTGTCCACCTTGTGGTTTGTTTTTAGATCACTTTGGCTTTTTACTCATTCTTCCTTCCACTGTACCTTAACTATATACTATCATTTGCTCATACCATTGATTGTTTTTTATTTATTTATATGTTAATTTCATCATTAACTTTTCATTATTCGGTTTTCAATTCTCATGGTGATCATTTTAATTATCTTAGACATTGGTATACTTTTCTCAGTTATTTAGCAACATTTTGCTTTAGCCATAGCTTGTATATTTGATTCATACATAATCTCCCTCTTTTTCTTTGTACCATTTTATATTTTTTATTTTATAGAATACCTTTGATTTATTATAATTTCATGTACTTATCTTATCAGGTTTGGTCTGATTTTATTTTTGTATATTTCAGTTTGTATTAATTCTTTGTAAGTTAATTTTCTTACACCATAGGAATTTGTGTAGCGTATTCCTATTTTGGTACATTTTGGTTTAATTATCTCATATACTTCACACATCAACTTTTTAATATATAGTAAGTTGATTTCACTTAGTAGGAATTTATGTAACTCATTCCTTTGTTTTGATATTCCTTATTTTAGGCCTCATAAGTCATCGAAATGTTGTTGCAAGTTGTGCTCACATAATTTTTGAATTTTGGTATCTGTATTTTATTTACAGTTACTTGTCCTTCGTGATGACATATGGCCGTACATTTTATTATATATAATTTTATTTTGGTATCAATTCAATTCTCACAGTTGTGGATTTATTATTTGATCATTTCCATTCCATAATATAGCCTTCTCCTTTTTGTTCGACACTTCGTTATTATGCACCTCTTCTCCTTCAAGTGTATGATAGTCACACTTATTCTGGATGACCGTATTCCAGTTATTTAGTTTTCTTCATAGAACTTCTTTATGGAAGCTTGGTTGTACACTCCTTTTACTTTTTTGGTGGTTATATTACTTATCTCGTAAGTGTTGTTTCCATTGTCCTTTGTGATGACATATGGTCCAACGTATAACAATAGCAATTTTTTTGCTATTCCTTCAAGTGTACTGGGTAGTTCCCTGGTTTTGATTAGCACCTTCTCTCCCTTGTGGTACTTTATTATTTTAATTTGTTTTTGTGAATATCTTGCTCTTTGTTTTTCTATTTTCTCCATAATACGGTTATAACAGTGGTTTTCATCATAGGGGTCTTCTGGGTTGACTGGGAAGTTTATTAAGTCTTGTATTTCTCTGTGGGGCTTTCTTCCAAACATCATCAGGTATGGGGTGTTTTCTGTGAATTGATGGTAACTAATATTCAGAAATACTTCGGTAGAAGCCAAATACTTTTGCCATTCTTTTTGGTTGTTGTGACAATAAGTTCTTAGTATTCGTCCAACTTCCCTTAGCACTCTTTCTGCAGGGTTGCTACTAGGGTGGTATTTGGAAGTTTTATAGGTTTTTATATTCTCTTTTAGTAACTCGTTCCGCCATTTCTTTCCTTTGAACTGCGTTCCATGGTCAGTTATTATCATGCATGGTCTTCCTACTTCAGTTATATATTTAGTTTTTATTATTTCCAGCATTTTCTTAGTAGTAGCTCTGTTTATTGCATATAATTTTGTATATTTTGTATAGTGGTCTAACATGATTACAATAAACTTGTATTTATGTCTCCCTCCACTACGTGGGAATGGACCACATATATCGAGGAATATTTTTTCTAACTTTGTTGTTGAGGTGATGGGTATCATGGTTCCCTCTTTTTTCTCGTTATTGGTCTTTACCGTTTGACATATTATGCATGTTTTAATATTTTGGTTTACCTTCCTTACTATATTTTTTATAAAGACTTCCTCCTCCAATGCTTTTACAATTTTTACAGTTCCCATATGTCCGTATCGAACATGATGATCCTTAATTATCTTATTTTCTAATGTTTTTGGAACTACAAGTTTCCATGTGCTATTATGTTTTCTCGTTTTAACAAAGAGTATATCTTGGTGGATACAATAATACTTATTCACAACTTCTTCATCTTCTAACAGTCTGTTTCTTATGTTTAGTAATTTAGAATCTTGTTTCTGCTGTACCACTACCTCGTTTAGAATATCTTCCAGGCCCTTTCTATTCTTTATTATACAAAACACTTTGACGATCTTCTCCTTTTCTCCTTCAAATGTCTGATCGGTGACATTTATTCTGGATAATTCATTGGCGGCAACATTTTTACGCCCTGGAATGTACTCCCACGTTATGTGGTACTCTTGTAATGCGAGTATCCATCGTGTAAACCTCCCATGACTTAACTTACACTGTTTCAAAAAGGAAATGGACTTATGGTCACTTCGGACGGTGACGGGATATCCAAGGATATACGTCCTAAATTTTCCGCATGCGAACACAATACTGAGTAGTTCCTTTTCAGTAACATTGTAGTTACGTTCGCATCGGTTCAGTACCCTGCTGGCAAAGCTGATAACCAGGTGGTGTCCGTCCTTATCCTCTTGATATAACTCGGCGCCCAGGCTCACATCGCTGGCGTCACAATTTAAATAGAACGGCTGTTCAAAATTAGGGTGGTTTAGCATTATAGTTTCAAGAAATTTTGTTTTGATTAATTTTAGCACTTCATCTTGTTCCTTCCCCCAAGTCCACTTTTCTTTAGCTGATAGTTGTTTAGAGAACTTTGCTGTTAAATAAGAATAATTGGTCTGGAACTTTCTATAGTAGTTACAAATACCTAAGAAGGATTGTAGCTGCTTCTTATTCTTTGGGGTGGGGAAGTTCTGAATAGCTTCCACCTTCTCTTGGGATGGTGTTATCCCCTGTTCTGCTAAGTTGAAACCCAAGAATTTGACTTGGTTTGCTATGAATTTGGACTTGTCTAATTTCAATGTGATATTATTTACAGATAATTTTTGTAATACGTGTTTGACCCGATCGCAGTGCTCATCCCAGTCAGATGATGTTATTAAAAGGTCGTCCACATACACTGTTGTGAACTGCAATGCTTCTTGACCTATGACCTGGTCCATACACTTGACGAACACTGCGACGGAATTAACGAGGCCGAAAGGTAACCTCTTAAACTGGTAATTCCTTCCGTCGAAGATGAATGCCATGTACTTCCTACTGTGTGGGTGCAGCTCCACCTGCCAGTACCCACATACCGTATCCCAGGTGCTTATATATCTGGTACCATGGAATTTCTTGAGTATCTCTTCGATCTCTCCCGGTGACGTTCGATCATTAATGATCATCTTATTGATCTCCCGGGTGTCTAAACATATTCTGACTTTACCGTTCTTTTTTGGTATGGCGACTATAGGACTCGTGTAAGGAGACTGACTGTATTCAATGATGTCCTCCTCCATCATTCTATTTATTTCCTTTCTCACCTCGTTTTTTAGGGAGTAGGCGATTGGGTATGATTTTCTGTGGAAGTCAATGGGCTCTCGAAAGTCGATTTTACATTGGAAACCTTTGACCTTCCCTGGTGTATTTGAGAAAACGTGATGGTATTCTTGGTATATGGCTATTAGTTTTTCAGCCTGTTCACCCGTTATCTCTTGCTGAGGTCTCTCTCTTTGGAACTTTCTAATGTCTTCGATTTTTATTTTCCACAGTTCTCCCTCTCCTTCTTCCTCTTCTATGGTAATTGATGGTTGATATGTCTGGCAATAATAGCTCTTTAACCCCTTATGATGATTTAGGGTTAGTTGTGTTGGGTTGTTGTTGATTATATTGGCTGACCACACTCCCTTTTCAGAAGTAAGCACTACTATTCCCTTCTGCATGTCAATAATTGCTGAGTGTTGTCTCAGTGCATCGCATCCAATCAGCATGTTAAATGGTAATCCATTTGCGACAAGAAAAATAATGGGTATTATTGTGTTCTGACTGCTTAGCTCTAAAGAGACCTGTTTTCTGATGGTCTTATTTTGTTTGCCTGTGGCACCAATTATGACGATATTATTTATAGGTAAAGTCGGGATAGGTATATTGGAGCTGGCCTGGATCCGCTCCAATTCAGGTTGGTTTACGAGAGATACATTTGACCCAGTATCGATCATTATGACAGTGTTGATTCCATTAATAATGGCTTTTATATGCACTATTTCACTATTTATTGTTGACAAGGGGTTATCCTCCTCCTCCAGAAGTTCTTCCCTGATGTCCTTTAAATAATTGTTTGATATTATGGTTATCTTCTTTATTTCGCTTTCCGTCGTAGTTTGTCGATTTAACCCAAGTGATTGGTCATGTGAAGGGTCCTGGTGGTTTCTCACTGACCTTTTTAGTTTAAAGGTGGCTGGGAACCACTGGCCAGACTATTTACTTGGTCTGCCATTTCATTGGTTGAGGTTGATTGATCACTTATGTGATTCCTTGGCGCTTCTATTGTTCTCGTTCCTGTAGCTTGCTGGTTGTCGTATTGGGAATTGTTGTACACTGTGCTGGTTCTAATGGGACAATATCGCCGATGGTTGTTTTGTCTCCTCCCGCTGATAAAATTGACTTGACGCCTCATGTCACCCCTATTTTGGTTACTCCCGTTTCCTCTGTTATATGGGTAATTCGGGTCGTACCGGTTGCCATAGTAATTGTGATTATTTGGGTGGCCATTTGTATTCCTACCTTGTTCTATCCCCCTGTTGTGATTATTCGGTGCACTAGGGTTTTGTGCATTTCTGTTATTTGGTTGGTTCCCCTGGTTGTAACTCGGATGATCTCTGTTGGTTGGTTGGTTACCTTGATTGTAGTTGGGTTGATTCCGATGGAATGGTTGGTCCCCTGGGTAATTATTTGGGTTACGATTCATTATGTTCCGGTAGTTGTTCTGGGTATTACTATAGGGTAAGTTGTGGCTTGGCACGTTGTAACCTTCATTCCCCCGGTTGTACCTTTGGTTGATCACACGATTCTTCTTGTACTGGCTATCGTTATCATGGTCTTCCAGCAAGTTGGCCATTCCCTGTATGGTCTTTATTTGTCCCTGTCTCCTGGCCCTCTGTATGGCGTCTTCGTAGTGATATCCCAGTTGGATGACTAGGGATTCTTCGGGTATCTTTGGTTCGAGATTTCGGGCTAGGCAGACCTTGCCCAAGAAGTAAGACGTTAATGTATGCCCAGCCTGTGGCTCATATCTTCCGTTGCTTATATTGTTCCTTACCACATTTTGGGTCGATTCCGACCAGTACTTTTCACGAAACAACGTTTTAAATTCTTGCGTACTGCTGATTTCTGGTCGTGTGGCTGTCCACCAATTGTCATTTGTGTCTCGAAACATCTCGTCGATGAGACTTCTCACCGTTGTCCATCTGGTATCTCTGTTCCTCTCGATGAGCTCCTCCACCCTTTTCAGAAATTCTATGGGGTTTCTTCGGTAACTCTTGAAGTTAATCACTTCCCTATTTTCATTCGTAAATATATGAGTGCTACTGCAAGGCTTCTCCCTCAAAGCGTCCAGTTCCTCTTGCATCTGCTTCTCTTTCTGACTGATTTCTCTAATTTTTTCTTTATTTTCTTGCGTTTTCTCGTCAATCTTGTTGATGGTGGTGTATACCCTTTCAACGCGTTCGCTGACATCAGTCTGGATTTCCTTGTGCCTCTCCTTCAGCTCTTGAAGCACCTCCTGTTTATTTTTGTTACACTCATCGGTGGTGGTCTTCTGTATTTCTTGGATCCTGAGAGTTCCTTCCTCTTGGACGTGATTTATTTTTTCTGTCAACTCTTCCTGGACGTTGTAACATGACAGATATAAGCATAATATTGAATGGCAATTGATCATTAGAATAATGAAGTTATAATGTTTAAATTTGGAAGAAAGCATTAAGGTTAATATAAATTAATTAATTCATAGCAACTGTGGAAAGAAATCATTATTATAAAGAAAATCCAAGTTCAAGTAAAAGGAGTTACTAGTGATGAGTCATCCAAAACCAGTCTCATAACCAAAGGTTTTCAAGGTATAACCCAGGAAGGTAAAATAGTAAATAACAAAGCAGTACACAATATGACCAAACCCACATCGAGGGAGAATAAATAGAAGAGAAACCCTAAAATAAGCCAAGATCAACCAATACAGGTTGTGTATTTCTGTAATAAAGAAGAAGATGGAGAAGATCCCAAGAAACCTGATGGCAACAAGAAGAAGATGGAGAAGATACCAGTCCCAGAAGGCAGGAGAAAAGAAGACTGAAGAAAGAAGAAGAGGGCAGCATCCTGAAGAAGATGTCATGCTCTTATAAAAGACACCCAAATCCCTATATCCCCAAAATAAATATCTAAAAACAAAAGTATAACGAAATAAAAAAACCACATGTATACAAATTTAAGAGAGAGGAGTGTATAAAGTAAAAGTTTCCTGTGAACTAAGATGAAACAATAATATAGTACCCATGGAACAAATCTCCATTGAAAAAACGCTAACCAATTTATTATGTTAATAAGACTATACGACCATTTAGCATTAACATAATATATAAGTGCAAAGTGAACCAGTGATAGTTTTGGGTATTATAAAAAATGAACCTTGTGTTTCATTCTTGGCAATCACAAACATTGGATGCAATGAAATATGCATTTTTCAATGACTTAAAATGTGTGCTGTAACAATATGTTGTTCATAAAACATGAATCTGTTTAAAATAACATTTTGTTTTACATGAAAAAAGAAAAACAGAGTTCATAATACCTTTTGAACAATTAATACTATTTATTTGTTAATGACAGGGTACAATTCCCCAAAGACAAGGTATAAAAGACTGTATAAAAACTGTAGAATCCTACTTATAATAATAGTTAGAAATAAGAATATAAATATAAGGTTTTAATGTATATAGTACAAGAATGTTTAAAAATGTATTAGATATAAGGCCATTTGTTTGGGTCTGAAACAACTAACATCAGAACTATAAAAATAGTTACCACTTGTAAATAGTAGAGAGTAATTAAGATGTTAGTTAGTAAAAAACCTTTGTTGTAAACCATATTTCCATGTTGGAAATGGGAATTTTGTTGCAAAATGTCTGATTTGAAGACAACCATTTATTTAAAAAAAAAAATTCTTTATTCTGTTTGACTATTGTTTGTATTGTGGCCAATACTAGTTGTTTTTGTGTAATTTGAAAGCATGTTTAATTTATAATACTATTTGTAAAAGTCAGAGAGGGTATCACACATCATATATTGTTTGTAAATTATTTTGTAAGAAAAATTGTTAAAAAATCATAGGCCAAAAGAATGGAAACCAAACTTCATCAAAACAGAGAAATTACTCATTTAAAAGCAAATAAAAAAAAAGGGGTTTAGACAAAATAAACTTGAGATCATGCCATATAATTGCACATACCATTTAGAGAGATTTTAATAAATTATATTCAGAATTATAAATAAAAATAAAATGACTAAACTCAGAAATTTAGACATGGGAGTCATATATTTCAGAATAATGTTTCAGAATACAACTAATTCAATTAATTACCAGAAAATAAGGGAATAGGAACCTTTTAATACAATATAGGATTATTAATATTAAATATAACTGATAAAATGGCTGAATTTATATAATGACAGGAAGTAAATTTTAATGTTTTGACCTTTCAGAGTATACCTAACTGAAAGTGTAATTACTATTTTTTGAACAGAAAACACTATAAAATGGCATTATTTAATCTGAAAATAACCAGAATGAACTGAAAGATTAATTTAAATCAAATCTAGTGAATAAAATTGACAAATAACCAAAGTTTAGGCATTCATATAGTGAAATAGTAAAATGTACACAGGATGTGAAAATATTTTTGAACAATGTTAAGGATAATATTATATGGGCTAAGAGTTTAATTGAAACTGAAGGAAACCGTTAGTTAATTATTGGTAGTTGAACGGTTAACATGACATACGTTTAATAACGTGGATAACCTAACCTATAATCGTCATACAAAGCGAGTGTATAGTGAGTTATTGTGAAATCGCGAGTGACTTGTAAAATACTTCTGAAACTATCATATTATAACAGAAACGATCAAGTAACACTCCATAACACAGAACAATATAAATCTACTCCGAAAAACACCATAAAACACTAGAAAACTGTATAATACATTAAACCAAATTAGTGACGGAATCGGAGAAAGTGTTTGAATTATAATTACACAGACATACTAAATACAACCCAGAATCACTACACCAGTCACTACACAACATATAACAAGAGATTTGCAGATACAAGAACAGGAATATTGCTTCAAAATACATTATTTGGAACACGGCAGGAACGAGCAACATTTTCATCGACTTGACGGCAGCCATCTTTCTTTGACAATCCCAGTGCCTCTTCTTGGTTCAGCACAGCTGTTTGGTGAAAACAATTATTATATTTACAATTTATTATTCAATGTCTGTGTTTATTAATAACTATTAATTTGATTGTAACGTTATACTTTTTAAATATTAGCCCGATTTCTCTGACTTTGGTAATAACTGGCTGTTTAAAGAACCCTATTTAATTTTTATATCATGTACTTGTAACTTTTTTCGATATCCTGAGAATCGATACTAATCGATAAGAGTCAACATTGCTATTACTTAATAAAATATTAATACTTTTCAATACTTAATAGTTCTTTATTTCTTCAATAATACTAATTACCAATAATATAATTCTAATTGATAATCTACAAGGACTTTACCACCCGTAAGTGAAGATAACCTAAAAAATAGAAAGGTAAACAAATATCGATTGGTTTACAGACAGTCTTATGAGTGGTGATAGATTATTTAAATTATACTAAAACTTTAATAAAAATTTTCAGAAGAGCATTACACTGTTTAAAACTTCACAGCCCTATATTAATTAATTGATCCTAATTAATTAATTAATAAAATTAAAATTTTTTTTTTATTATTTTTTTTTTATATAAACATAATTTTTTTTTTTTAATTTTCTTCAAAACAATAATATTTGTTTTGAAACTTTCGGTGAAGCTGAGCATATATATTTCTTCATCAACTTTACGCTACTCGACCGGTCTTGCTACCATTGGGACTCGACCAGCTGGGAAACTTAAGGAAGTGTTTCAGGCCAGTAAGACGTCGAGAGCCACACCAATTAAACACATTACATTGGACTTGATTACATCGGAGTCACATACTCCATAATCTCTTATATCATCAACACTGATCAATATTAATTTGATTTGTATTATTACAAATTGGCGCACAACTTTAGGGGCTTTAATTAGCGATTGGAAGGCCAATAAATTCTGCCCAATCACTAGTTGGAGCTAGGCAACAGCTACAAAGTCAGAGAAAGACAATTAAAGGGAACTACGACAAGCAAAATGGCAGAACTAATAGAAGGGAGTACAATGGACAGAGTAATAGAAATGTTCCGGCGAATGGAAGAAGGAATATACAAGAAAATGGATGAACACCACGAATCAATGATGAAGATGATGGAAGAGGACAGGGACGAGGACAGACGATTCAAGAAAGAATTGGGTAACCAACTGGGCAATATCAATAAGAAACTGGAAGAGGAGCATCAAAAATGGATTAAGGAAAGGAGAGAGGACAGATTAAAAAGGGAAGGATTAAGAAAGGAGAAGACCGAAGAAATAAAAGATGACAGCCAACCAGAACCAGAAGAAGTACCAAATGATAAAATGCAGGAACAAGTAATAATGGTATTACCTGGAATTAAAACTAACCGAAACCATGAAAATATTAAACCAAGGAAAAGGAGAATGTATCCAAGAAATTTGATAAAAACTAAGGAAGAGTTGGAGATGATGAATCATGGGTTAATTGATGGCAATAATATCCCAATTACCTATGACAAAGACACAATGAATTCCAGGAATTATAGAAGGAGAATCGAAGTAATTTCAGAAATAATTTACCACAAGACAGTAGTCTACCAATGGGAAAGGACCAGAGGTAAACAGAATACAACATGTGAACCAGATCAATTTCAGCGCAAGACTGGACAGTGGATTTCAGAAAGATGGAAATGTGATATCGTACCAGACTGTAATGATGACACAGATGAATCACCAGAATGTATTCCATTAACGTGCCATCTAGGACAGTTCCAGGGTACGGTTAGACTAAAATATATTCCGGTAAGGTGGATATGTGATGGTAAACCAACTTATGGTGTTTCAGATAAACAAATAATAAGTGATAACCCAGATGAAGATCCTCACAGATATTTGTCAAGTAACACAAAACATGGACCAGAGAAGTATTGGTGTATACAAAATGATGATAGAGGGAACCAGCCCAGTAATTACGACGGCCCTAACAACCCGCCGCGTAATAACCAGTTTAGCAGTAATTTTAACGGCGTTAGGGATAACAACCCCTATCCATACAATAGAAACAATTTATACCAACATAATAATGTCCCATACAGTCAGAGAAATCCATATCCCAACAATAATGGTAACAGACCTTACCAACCTAACCGAAATTACTATCATGATAAATTTAGTAATAACAATAATAACAGTAATAATAACCGAGTGTCGCGCCCTAGGGTAAATTTTATAAGAGCAACTGAGATGATGGACCCTGGTTGACACAGATACCAAACACCATCAAGAAAAGGGACGGATCATGATAACCGACTACGGCGAAAAACAACGGTGAAGGAGACGGAATAAATATCATTGAAAGGAAATGATATGGAGAATAAACATAGAAACAAGACTGGGTTTTATGAATGAAGACTATTTAAGAAAATGCACATTATAAATAAAAATATGAGCAATGGAACGACAAAGAAAATCGTCCATCTTCCTGGGTATATATGAGAAAAGAAAAAGTGGAGATCAACTTATTAAAGTATAAATAATATGGGCCAGTGTAGAGTACAATATAACCCCATATGTTGTGGTAAATGATAAGCATAACAATACATATGAGTTGAAGGAAATCGTTTCAGGAAAAATCAAAGGAGTGTACAATCAAGCTTCTATGAAGAAATATTATGAAGAATGAGTTGTGAGTTTTAGAATTTAGAATTTTATTTTTAAAAAATTCGAAAATAATGTAAGTACATCTTACAACCTAATATTTTGAAAAGAACATTCTGGAGAATTAAAAGAAAAAGAATTTTTAATTTTAAAAATTTTAAAATAATATAAGTACATCTTACAACCTAATATTTTGAGAAGAACATTTTGGAGAATTAAAAGAAGAAGAATTTTTTAATTTTATTTTAAAAATCCTAAAATAATGTAAGTACATCTTACAACCTAATATTTTGAAAAGAACATTCTGGAGAATTAAAAGAAAAAGAATTTTTAATAATTTGAAAAAAATTCTAAAATATGTAAGTACGTCTTATTACAACCTAACAATTTTGGAACAAACTTTATGGAAGAAAGGAAAAGAAAGACTTTTGAATTGAAATATAATTATAAAAATTTTAAATTGAGTAAGTACTTCTTACTACAACCTGATAATTTAGAACAAAACTTTATGGAAGAAAGAAAAAGAAAGACTTTTGAATTGAAATATATTTATAAAAATTTAAAATTTAGTAAGAACATCTTACTACAACCTGATAATTTAGAACAAAACTTTATGGAAGAAAGAGAAAGAGAGAGAATTTGGAACTTAATTTTACAAAAAATTTAAAAATAAAGTAAGACCAACTTACTATAACTAAGTTTATGAGAAAACTTTATGGTAAATAATCAAGAAGAATTTGAATTTGGAGAAATACCAAAACATTCAGAAATAATAGTAAAATCACAATACTATAAACAATTCTGAATGAAACAATTCTGGGAATAAATGAATTAAACAGAATTTGAATGTTGATAGAACGTCAGTACTTTGAAACAAGATAAGATCAACATATTACAAGGATTTATGAGAAATATTTTTCAATTAAATAAAAAGAATAGTTTGAATTTTACAAATCATTACAACATTAGAATAGTTTGAATTTTACAACATTAGACTTCCTCATCTTCAACAAGGACTTTTCCCCAGATGAGCTCTCTCTTGCCATCAACTCGCTAAAAAAAGGAAAATCTGCCGGACCAGACGAGGTCTTCCCGCCTTTCATTAAGAATCTTGGCAAGAAAGCACTAAAGACTCTCTTAAAACTAATCAACCTAACATGGAATGCACGTGTGCCCCAGCAATGGAGAAAAGCCGAAGTATTATCAATACTGAAAAAAGGCAAGCCTGCGAACAACCTAAATAACTACCGCCCTATTTCACTAACTAGTGTCTGCTCTAAAGTTACTGAAAAAATGGTCGAACGCAGACTCCGGGAATTTCTAGAGTCTAAAGGAGCCATTAGCGACTGCCAAGCAGGATTCCGTAAGCACAGAGCAACCATGGACCAAGTTGTAAAGTTTACTCAGTCGGTAAAGGACGGTTTCCACAGAAAACAATCCACTGTAGCCGTCTTAGTGGACTTTAAAGCTGCATATGACAAAATCTGGCGCGGTATGCTTGTTCACAAACTTAAGAAACTAGGAGTAAACGGGAACATGCTAAAGTGGATACAAAGCTTCCTCTCGCAACGCTACATACGATGCAAATTCTTTAACGCAACTTCCCCATACAAACTACTACGTCAAGGTTTGCCGCAAGGGGCGGTACTAAGCTGTCTCCTTTTCAACGTAATGATAGACGACCTTAAGAATGCATTTCAAAAAATTCCAGGAATCTCATTCCTCTTCTTTGCTGACGATGTCCTGTTGTGGGCTACTGGAAGCAACGTAAACGCCCTCGTAGAAGCTCTAAACAAGGCTCTTTTTAACCTCGAAGTATGGTCAAGCCTCAACAAAATGGAAGTTAGTACCGATAAGACAGTGTCTCAACTCTTCACCATGTCCACTAGGGCCCCGGTAATCAATTTAAAATTCATGGGATCACCTCTAAGACAAGTATCGCTGTCCAAGTATCTGGGAATCAACCTCGATAAGAAACTATCTTTCAGCACCCATGTCACAAGTACGGCCGATAAGGGTCAGAAACGTATCAATCTTCTCAAGAGACTAACTGCTACCAAGTGGGGAGCCACTCAAGATGTTCTATCCACGGCCTACAAAACATACGTCCGTCCAGTACTTGAATATGGCTCGGAAGTCACCTCACTTGCTAGTAAAACCAACCTAAATAAATACGACGTTGTCCAGAATAACGCTCTAAGAATTATAACCGGAGGAGCAAAATCAACCCCAATAGCGGCCATGCAACTTCAAACTGGCATCGAGCCTCTAGATAGCCGGAGGGATAAATGCACGCTTAAGTTTTGGGAAAGGGCTAAGAGAGTGGATGGGAATCACTGGAATGGATACAGAAGTGCAACCCAACGACTCAAAACCCAAACTTCGCCTCTAACTCACGCTGAAGCTCTTATAAGCAAGTACCAACTATCATTGGACCGTCGGGCTCCCATACAGTACTACAATGCAGTGGCAAACGCTTTACCTGCAAAGCGGCTTGACCTAATCAGCCTAACAACCAACAAGGCCGAAGCCAACCCTATCGAGCTCAAGTCGTACGCCATAGAAACCATCAACCTTAGGTACCCTGCGAATGATTGGCTCCACATATACACTGACGGCTCATTCCTACCTGAAACGAGGGGAGCAGGCGCGGGATGGTTTTGTAGCCTCTTTGAGAATTCAACAGCTGTGGGAAGCAACGCTAGTAACTTCGATGGTGAGGTGTGCGCAGTCTACGAAGCTTCCAACCAGCTACTAGCCAAGACCTTAGCACCAGGAAAAGTGGTATTTTTAATCGACTCCCAGTCCACAATTCTTGCGCTCACCAGCAACGCTCCCACCGACTGCCTGAGAACAATTCAGTGCCGTGCGAGACTTGCAGAGCTGATGTCAACCGGATGGATCGTTACCCTACAGTGGGTGCCAAGCCATGTAGGAATTCCTGGCAACGAAAGAGCCGACGTCAAAGCCAAAGAAGGAGCAGAATCGGAGCAGCCGGACGTGCCGCTTACTCTTGGTAGAGCCAATAACCTCATCACCTCAGTTATAAACACCTCCACACAAAGAACTCTAAAAACCCTGGGTACTGGTAAAAAGTGGGAAAGTCTTGCCACCGTAGGACCAATACCGAGACACCTGGACAGAGCTGAGGCCGTCGCCCGTTTCCGCCTTACTACCGGACATGACTACTTGCAAGCTCATCTACACCGCATCGGCCTAGCTGAGAACGAAACCTGTCCGCTTTGCAACTCCGGAAGAATGGACGGAGAACACTTACGGGACTGCCAAGCACTCACATACCCGACCGACGACATAACCAATCGCTACTGGGAGGCTCGACGTCGAATGGTTGAGGAACCACGTACGGGCGTTGGCTAAAGTAAAGTAAGTAGTAAGAATTTTACATTAAAACTAACCAAGTTCCAAAAAATAATTATGTGTCAATTATGATTGAATTGAGAAGAAAATAAAGTGATTAATTCAGAAAAGAGAATTAACGTTAATCCAGAATAAATGCTAGACATTCACAATAGCATTTGAAGGAGTAGAGAAGACTAACAAAAAAGAGTGTAATATGCCAGAGAAGGAAAAAATTTGGAAGCAAAGAGACTAATTACCTATGAAACGATAATGAAAACAGTTAATTAAGAGCAAAGAAGAACAACTCATACCAAACAGATGGAGAAGATGATTTTGAACCAATGATAATAATAAGACCTATATGAAATGCAAAGAGACGAAATACCACATGAAATATGATATAAATGAATTAATGTTAATGAATGCGAAGGTGGATTAATAACTTTCTAAGAGAAAGGAAACAACCAAAATGTTTAAATAAAATGATCAATATAACAACCTGTATATCTAATGTAAAGATACAATGTTAAAAAATTAAATATAATATAATAAGACCATTCAAATAATGAATAAGAAAGACTATATATAGAGACCATGCTAATACTATGAATAACCAGAAGAAAGTATAAAGAGAATTCAGATGAAGAAGAAAGAGAGTTACACTGTAAACAGTAACCAGAATTATTAAAAGAAAGGTTTTCAACCATAATTAAATTAAATATATCAGACAAGTTAAGAGTTTTGGAAAAATATATATGTAATGAGTATAATAATGATTATGAAGATTTATTAAGATAGAAAATGTGAGATAATCTGAGAGACTACGAAGTGGAGAATCCAAAGATATTTTTATTAGTCGAAAATGAGACTACTTTTTATTTATTTATTCGATGACTGACTGAAGATAATTCCAGCAGCATTATGTTTTTGAGCAGGGATGGATATGCCCCTGTACTCAATTTATAGAAGTGGTGTATGGCCAGCAGAGAAGTAGCGTACAGTGCCCCTCTGATCTGCCCCAGCCCACGTGATAGGGAATGTTAGGGAATTAATATCCCAAGGATACAACACGAAGTTGATATAGAAAGAAAATGTATTACAATTATAATATATTTCAGAAGACACTAACTATCCGAAAAGGATCAGTAGTAAAACAAATAATTATATATATAAAATTAATTAAACTCTAATTATAAAATGTCGATATACAAATGGAGAAGAAAATGAATTATAAGAAATGATGAAATTATCATAAGAAATTATTTCATCCATAAACATGTCTGAAATAATTACTTCTGGAGGGGAGCAATCTGTAACATGACAGATATAAGCATAATATTGAATGGCAATTGATCATTAGAATAATGAAGTTATAATGTTTAAATTTGGAAGAAAGCATTAAGGTTAATATAAATTAATTAATTCATAGCAACTGTGGAAAGAAATCATTATTATAAAGAAAATCCAAGTTCAAGTAAAAGGAGTTACTAGTGATGAGTCATCCAAAACCAGTCTCATAACCAAAGGTTTTCAAGGTATAACCCAGGAAGGTAAAATAGTAAATAACAAAGCAGTACACAATATGACCAAACCCACATCGAGGGAGAATAAATAGAAGAGAAACCCTAAAATAAGCCAAGATCAACCAATACAGGTTGTGTATTTCTGTAATAAAGAAGAAGATGGAGAAGATCCCAAGAAACCTGATGGCAACAAGAAGAAGATGGAGAAGATACCAGTCCCAGAAGGCAGGAGAAAAGAAGACTGAAGAAAGAAGAAGAGGGCAGCATCCTGAAGAAGATGTCATGCTCTTATAAAAGACACCCAAATCCCTATATCCCCAAAATAAATATCTAAAAACAAAAGTATAACGAAATAAAAAAACCACATGTATACAAATTTAAGAGAGAGGAGTGTATAAAGTAAAAGTTTCCTGTGAACTAAGATGAAACAATAATATAGTACCCATGGAACAAATCTCCATTGAAAAAACGCTAACCAATTTATTATGTTAATAAGACTATACGACCATTTAGCATTAACATAATATATAAGTGCAAAGTGAACCAGTGATAGTTTTGGGTATTATAAAAAATGAACCTTGTGTTTCATTCTTGGCAATCACAAACATTGGATGCAATGAAATATGCATTTTTCAATGACTTAAAATGTGTGCTGTAACAATATGTTGTTCATAAAACATGAATCTGTTTAAAATAACATTTTGTTTTACATGAAAAAAGAAAAACAGAGTTCATAATACCTTTTGAACAATTAATACTATTTATTTGTTAATGACAGGGTACAATTCCCCAAAGACAAGGTATAAAAGACTGTATAAAAACTGTAGAATCCTACTTATAATAATAGTTAGAAATAAGAATATAAATATAAGGTTTTAATGTATATAGTACAAGAATGTTTAAAAATGTATTAGATATAAGGCCATTTGTTTGGGTCTGAAACAACTAACATCAGAACTATAAAAATAGTTACCACTTGTAAATAGTAGAGAGTAATTAAGATGTTAGTTAGTAAAAAACCTTTGTTGTAAACCATATTTCCATGTTGGAAATGGGAATTTTGTTGCAAAATGTCTGATTTGAAGACAACCATTTATTTAAAAAAAAAAATTCTTTATTCTGTTTGACTATTGTTTGTATTGTGGCCAATACTAGTTGTTTTTGTGTAATTTGAAAGCATGTTTAATTTATAATACTATTTGTAAAAGTCAGAGAGGGTATCACACATCATATATTGTTTGTAAATTATTTTGTAAGAAAAATTGTTAAAAAATCATAGGCCAAAAGAATGGAAACCAAACTTCATCAAAACAGAGAAATTACTCATTTAAAAGCAAATAAAAAAAAAGGGGTTTAGACAAAATAAACTTGAGATCATGCCATATAATTGCACATACCATTTAGAGAGATTTTAATAAATTATATTCAGAATTATAAATAAAAATAAAATGACTAAACTCAGAAATTTAGACATGGGAGTCATATATTTCAGAATAATGTTTCAGAATACAACTAATTCAATTAATTACCAGAAAATAAGGGAATAGGAACCTTTTAATACAATATAGGATTATTAATATTAAATATAACTGATAAAATGGCTGAATTTATATAATGACAGGAAGTAAATTTTAATGTTTTGACCTTTCAGAGTATACCTAACTGAAAGTGTAATTACTATTTTTTGAACAGAAAACACTATAAAATGGCATTATTTAATCTGAAAATAACCAGAATGAACTGAAAGATTAATTTAAATCAAATCTAGTGAATAAAATTGACAAATAACCAAAGTTTAGGCATTCATATAGTGAAATAGTAAAATGTACACAGGATGTGAAAATATTTTTGAACAATGTTAAGGATAATATTATATGGGCTAAGAGTTTAATTGAAACTGAAGGAAACCGTTAGTTAATTATTGGTAGTTGAACGGTTAACATGACATACGTTTAATAACGTGGATAACCTAACCTATAATCGTCATACAAAGCGAGTGTATAGTGAGTTATTGTGAAATCGCGAGTGACTTGTAAAATACTTCTGAAACTATCATATTATAACAGAAACGATCAAGTAACACTCCATAACACAGAACAATATAAATCTACTCCGAAAAACACCATAAAACACTAGAAAACTGTATAATACATTAAACCAAATTAGTGACGGAATCGGAGAAAGTGTTTGAATTATAATTACACAGACATACTAAATACAACCCAGAATCACTACACCAGTCACTACACAACATATAACAAGAGATTTGCAGATACAAGAACAGGAATATTGCTTCAAAATACATTATTTGGAACACGGCAGGAACGAGCAACATTTTCATCGACTTGACGGCAGCCATCTTTCTTTGACAATCCCAGTGCCTCTTCTTGGTTCAGCACAGCTGTTTGGTGAAAACAATTATTATATTTACAATTTATTATTCAATGTCTGTGTTTATTAATAACTATTAATTTGATTGTAACGTTATACTTTTTAAATATTAGCCCGATTTCTCTGACTTTGGTAATAACTGGCTGTTTAAAGAACCCTATTTAATTTTTATATCATGTACTTGTAACTTTTTTCGATATCCTGAGAATCGATACTAATCGATAAGAGTCAACATTGCTATTACTTAATAAAATATTAATACTTTTCAATACTTAATAGTTCTTTATTTCTTCAATAATACTAATTACCAATAATATAATTCTAATTGATAATCTACAAGGACTTTACCACCCGTAAGTGAAGATAACCTAAAAAATAGAAAGGTAAACAAATATCGATTGGTTTACAGACAGTCTTATGAGTGGTGATAGATTATTTAAATTATACTAAAACTTTAATAAAAATTTTCAGAAGAGCATTACACTGTTTAAAACTTCACAGCCCTATATTAATTAATTGATCCTAATTAATTAATTAATAAAATTAAAATTTTTTTTTTATTATTTTTTTTTTATATAAACATAATTTTTTTTTTTTAATTTTCTTCAAAACAATAATATTTGTTTTGAAACTTTCGGTGAAGCTGAGCATATATATTTCTTCATCAACTTTACGCTACTCGACCGGTCTTGCTACCATTGGGACTCGACCAGCTGGGAAACTTAAGGAAGTGTTTCAGGCCAGTAAGACGTCGAGAGCCACACCAATTAAACACATTACATTGGACTTGATTACATCGGAGTCACATACTCCATAATAAGTATATCATCAACACACATCTATACTTATAAGAAGAAGGAATTTAGAATTATTACAACGTGTATTATTGTTTCGTTCGTCTCAGTGATAGTCTGTTTGATTTCATTTTTGCACTCCGCCAACTGTTGCCTCCATTCATCTTTTGATTTCTCACCGTCTTCCTTCAATTGTTTTTGGAGTGTTTCCCAGTTGTTTTCAATCTTGTCATTTAACACTCCAAGATCCTTTGTTATTTGTCTCTTCAACTCCTCACTCTTCTCTTCTAACGCCTCTCGGTTGTGTTCCATTTTGTTATTCAGGATCTCTAAGTCCTCCTTGAATTGCTTCTTCAATTCTTCCTTATTTTGGTCCAGTTTGTTATTCAATTCTTCTTTGTCTTGTCTTCTCTCCTTCCTGCTTGCAATGACTCTAATTTTTTATTCAATTCTTCCTTGTCTTGTCTTCTCTCTTCCTTGTCTTCTCTCCTTCCTGCTTGCAATGACTCTAATTTTTTATTCAATTCTTCCTTGTTTTGGTACATTTGTTCCATCATCCTCCTGAGCATCTCCTGCGTGCTCAGGTCTTCTTTCTGAGTGGGTTTGCTAGGTTGGTCCCCTACCATTACTTCCACTTCCGGTTCTGGTTGAACTGGATTTTCAGGTTGGTTTTCCTGAACGTCCTCTTCGATTAACTCCCCGATTATTTCTTCCATCTCTTCTGGCTGGCCTTCACCTTCAATTTCTTTCTGTTTGTCCGTCCTAGTAAACATTGAGTGTCTCTTCATAACCGCCGTTGACCTTCTTTTACGGCCTCACCGGTCGCCAATTCTGTAACGATTCAATTAGTTATGAGAGTGGTCGCTATTGTTCAAACCTCACGTTGTATGCGTCAATTCTGTAACGATGCACTTCTAGCGTACCTGCAAAATGTGTACATAAAAAATAATGTGTTTGGATGATTAGTGCGTTCACCTCGCACCGGGTCGTTACAGTAATGTTGTGGCTAGCGATGTTCGTAGCGTAGTTCTGATCACCTGTATATTACGGCAGTAACCTTACCTGTTATTCTTAGGGGGTGTAATAATCCCGGGTGGCGCCAAGTCGTTTTACAAAACAACTAAAAATTGTGTTTGAACAAGTTATCAGCGCAGCGGGTTGGTGTATTCGAATAATTCCCGCTCGCACAGCCGTCTCAATCGTCGCTTCTGATGTATGACTGGCAACTTGCTTACCACTACAATTTATTCTTCAATACAAGTAATTATTATATAGCACTCCCTATGAAATGATAACGCTGGTTACTCCCTGTAATAAATATCTTTTAATGGGTGATAACTGAAAACATTTACAATTACAACAAAATAATTATCGATTGGTTACATGAGATCTTGTTTTCAGGGCGGCGAATTGATTTAGAAACCATCTAACCTGGCTTCGCTGTTTACGTTAAACGTATTACAATTTCTGGTTTCAAAATCCGTGGATTCTTTTGGCTATGAGTTAAAGAACTACAATGGTTACAATAAAAATACAAATTACCTTAATCTAAGTGTACATGAAAGATAAAGTGTGCTGTTACAAACTGTTGTGTTGTGTTGTAAAAGTGTTCTGTAAGTTCGTGTTCAATTCTTAGGTTATTTTATGTTAACAAAGTTCATTACGTTTTAATTTGCTTAAATACTCTATGAAAGAGAAATATTATTTTTATAGTGTGGTAATTTTACCTTTCAAAATTATTTAAAGTGATTAGGGTTGGTGGAAAATAAATAATTGGATAGTACTTAACAACTCGACGTGTCTAGGCCTTTGTAGTTGGTTCGAGATAGGAATTGGCTGCATAAAATCAGTTTTCTTGGATTTTGGGCTTCTTTAAATGTGGCGTCTTTTTCGTCTTGTGTTTGGACGTTCTATTTATGGATAATTTCCGTTTATTCAGGTCTTGGGTCTTGTAATATTGGTTGTAGTGGTCATCTGCTTCTTTGATGATTGGTTTTCAGCAACTTTATACTATTATTTTCATGATTTTCACTGAAAAAACGCTCTTCTGAACTTTTGCATCTGTATGGCTTGGTGACGCTTCGCTTCTTTTTTTCTTCCACTAATTTCCAACGGTATTTTCTGTCAACAACCGCTGTTTCCATAGTAACGGTATTTTTCGAATAGGCTTATTTTGAGTTGATGTATTGTTATCGAAACTTCGAATCCTTCGTATATCTTCTGATTACTGTTATTCCTCCATCTTCCTTCCTGGTTAATAAATATTGTCACTATAGTATCTATTCTCGTTCATAGATTATTTTGATACCCCACAAGCTTGGGTATTTTCAGATTTTAAGTTTTTACAATTATGTTAATGCTTGTTAATTACATTTCTTTTTATATAATAATGCCTATTACAATATTTTGTGTTATAAATGATCTACAATTTATTCTTGGTGATTCCTTCACCTCAGATTTTCTAAATTCTGATTCAATTTGTTATAATTTTTGGTTGTTTGGTTCTGACAGTTATGTTTTTTCTAGGCCTAGGTAGCCATTATAATAATTTACTTATTTCGTTCAAATCACATTTTGGTTCAGCCTATTGGGCTTTATCTTGTTATTTTTATTAGTTGTGTTGTGTTTTGAGTCTGTAGGTGTGTTGTTTATTGCTCAATATTGCTTTCTCTATTTCAATCTTTAAAACATAATATTAGGCTTATGGACTGCACATTTCATTCAGCCATATCCTCTTCATAACATTAACATGAACACAATTTTTGTTTATAAGTTATTAGAGTTATTGTTTTGATTAAAGAACATTTTCACTCCCTTCTAACTTATCCTTATTTGCTAATTTTTTAGTCCATAACACATATTATTTGTGTTGTGATAAACAACCTCATTTGCTATGAAATTAATAACAATTCTTTATAATTTTAGGTATCTTTGTTAGTTTTTTGACTTCTTAATCTCTAAACAATTTTTATATTCCCTCCATGGTAACACCTTCAATTTATTCTATTCTGGAATCCTCCCTTTTTACTTACTACTGGCTACAATTAAACTTAGCTCTATTGAACATCTTTTTTAAATAAAAAGTCATCATCACTTCTAGTGTTTACTATACCTTATACTATAATTCACTCTTAATACTATTTATTCATCAGCTATTTATGCACTGTTTATTTCCAACTTTTACCTTACCTTCACTTGTAAATTACTTATTGTTAATTACAATTTCACCAGTGTCACACTTCACTTTGGGGTTCTTACACCTACACTATTACACTATATCACTGTTTATATCATTTGTTTTATAGTGGGTGACCCCTATACTTATTTCTCTTTCATGACTTAATCCTAATGACAATTAATACTTAATAACTAATACTTACTAACTAATAACAATTCTTATTGGTGGTTTAGGTTGCCTTTTTAATGGGTAGTAACCGTTATCTCTCCTTCCTCCTGATAGCCCTTGTTTTGGTTTCAATGTTCTTGTTGAGTGCTATTTTACTTATTTTGGTGAACCATTCTTGGTTTTCATTTTTGATTGTCTCCCTCCTTCTTCATTTTCCTTGTTCGTTTAATATATTAGGTTTTTTCCTCCGTTTCTTTGGGCATTTTGAGGTCACTTAACCCCATAAACTTGTTTCCGTGTGGTTTAGGTTTATTATTTTCTTATTCTCGTTGTTTATTTGTGGTTCCCTTCTTGTTTGTTTCTTGATGTTGGGTCAATCATGTCAAAGTATTTACATCTTAATAAGTATGTTACGTGGTTCCCTTCTTTATGCTTAGGTTGTTGTCTCAATCACTTGGGTTAGGTTAAAGTCGTTGTATTGTCGTGTCATATTCCTTATATTTTAATTAAAATCAATCAGTTCATTTGATAAGAAGTATTTTTACAATTATAAATATTTTTTTTTTCTTCTCTGGTACGGGGTTGGCTATTTGTGTCGTGACAATATATTACAATGGTATAAAATTGCAAATTTAATATAATTTAAATTTGTGGAGCCCCACGATCTTTGGAGCGCCATTTATTACAACGATACAACGTTATTAAATGTAAGCGTGTCGTGCCACACGTTGTTGGGCGACAAAATTATAACAATACAAATAACGTGTATGTGTAATTGGGGTTCAGGTGTAATTATAATAAGAGTACAGTATTACATTTATGAGTATTTAAAAATTCATATTTATTGTTTACTCAATCTTATAAATAATAAACATCATTAATAATCTTCGGTCACGATATTACTCATTATTAAATGTTTATCTCTTATACTATACGGTGTTACATTTAAACCCTCTTACATCTAGACATGTTAATAATTTGATGTACTAATAAAAAATTAAATTATTATGTAATTTGAATTGAATACTTTTAATTCAGATGTGACCTCAACTCGCTCAGTCTATACCAGTGTTTAAAATTAAATTTAAATTTATATTAATTACTTTTAGACCGGCATTGGTTTTATATTCAAATTTAAATTATTCTTTTCTATAATGCAAATATCAAATCAATTTAACTATTTACTTTGATAAACAAAATCTACTCTCTCAACTTTAAATTCTTTTTTTTTTCTTTATATGCGATCGTTCATTCTTACGACTAAACATTTATCTACATTTCTAAAATATTACTAATTATAAATTTTTCTTTGTTTTAATTTATTGTCTTTTGATATAGTCTTTATGAGCTCTTTTTTAAAATCATTTATAAATGCATCATGCATGTCACCTCTAGTTTTGATGATCTTATGACTTATTGACAGGGTCCAGTGTTGTCCAGAGATGGTTTTCCATTCCTCCTGTCCTGGCGTGGTCCTGGATATGTCTAAGAGTCCAGTGTCGTTCTCCAGCAGTGTGTGGTCCTGGATATGTCTAGAGTCCAGCGTCCCTCGTCGCTTTGGTAGCTTCTCCGTAGATACTCTTTGTAGACTTAAACGGTCCTGGTACTTTACGCTTTCCGAAATATTGTCAACCTAATTGTTGAACATCTTATTAGTTAATGAGACTTGAAAACAAAATAAAACTGTTCTGCCGACGGACAGCATGTCCAACTGCAACTGTGTCTTGAAAAGAAGAGAAGGGTTTTCGGTCGAACCCTTAATTTATACCCTCTCGAGATTCCGCGCCAGTTGGCTCCAAAATCGTCCTGTCGATACCTGCAGATCACATGCTTGCCCCTACTCCTGAACCTTTTCATATATTTGCAATTATTCGCAAATAGCAATGTTTTTCACGGAATCGAGATAGCACAAATCATAGTTAATTTGATTAAGCATTTACTGTATTAATTTGAGCGTCTTAGGGTAATTTGCGTATTTTTGGCACATTTATTTCGCACTGTCTTCGCATAATGTGTCCTATTAACGTCATTTTCTCACTGGGGATAACTATAAAATTTACACACACTTTGGTGCCTTTTGTTTGTTTATAAACTAATTAGTTTTTACACAGTGGAATTAAATAATTATTTTATTAATTACTTGGGAAGGGTAGCTGAGATTCCTGTCTGTACATGCATCACTAACACACACAAGATACACGCGTAACACACATACAATTGAGCAGGTGTTCCTTGCTTGTCGAAACAGGTAATTTCTCCCCTAATCTAACAATGAAATATTTTTACAATCTCAGACCTGTCCATTTACCCTTAACTTATAATAATTCTACAAATTTTATATTTATTCAGATCAATGCCTAATACAGCATATGGCTGTATCGTTGCAATATATATATATATATATATATATATCCTGTCCATTTACCCTTAACTTATAATAATTCTACAAATTTTATATTTATTCAGATCAGTGCCTAATACAGCATATGGCTGTATCGTTGCAATATATATATATATATATATATATATATATATATATACTTGTTATTGACATGAATAGGCAGAAATACAACAAGTACAGAAACGATTTGAGATGGGGCGTAAGAATACAAGCCATCTTAAAATAATAGCACTCAAAGGACGTTTTCCGTTTACTGCACATCAGTCATTGGTCTATACATGAAGTTTTATTGCACAAAGCTAATGGTTGCATTTAATGCCATTACATTTTCATAGGCTACACAGTTTTACTGTTATTAATATATAATTTTGAAGAAATTGTGATGCAAAAAATATTGTGAATTTAAATTTGCAAATTTGCACGTAAAAATGTTCAAATTTGCTGTTAATGTATATATTTCTTCACAAGAAACCCTTCAAGCTTCTTAATATTGTAGCGAGGTATAATCTCATTACAAATTAATTAATCAGTGTCCTCCATTGGTTTGCTTCAATTTGTAACGAAATTAAATTCTTTACTGCCGTTATAATAATCATAGAGTTAAACTCACCCGTTCTAACGTTCAAATTTGATTTCTCTGCCAAACAGGTATTACCAACCCTTCTTGGTCATCCAAAATTTTTAATGTTTATTATGTGAGAAATGAAACCCAAATTATAGTAAAGATTATAAAAAAATCAAACATACAATGAGAAGTTCAATAATGTTTTTATTATCAATTCTTATGTTCCTCAATACATTACAAATACTTCCAAATTATATAATGAAATCTGTGCCGGCATGTTTAGTTATTCGCGGTTGGCTATTCTGTTTCCAATATGGGATTCTCTTGTTTACTTTTTATAAATATCTCAGGTCGTGAAGTTCTTGAGGCTACAGAAAATGTCATTAAATATACAAATAAAAGTACAAAATTTTACAATCAATACACAAATATTATACAAGTTGTGAAATAATTACAATTATAGTTATAACCTATATTTAATGAAAATGTGTTTGTAGGTTAACTGATTTTAACTAATATTTAATCTTAAAGTTTCTTCACATAAGTAATTACTATAACAGTGAGACTACTTTTCGTTCTAAGTGTTCATTAAATAAAAGGAAGTTCAAGTGTTTGATCAGTGAGTGATAACTAGTACTAACAGTGTAGTTCACTTATTATCTTTTCGTGTTACTGTTACAGTTGTATTTAAGGTATACTTAGCAATTCTCTTTATTTTCAGTCTGGATAGGATTACTTTAGGTACTGCTCATTTTCCTTTGGTCAATTAGATACTCCTATCTTCTTTTGGTATTTAAAATTTTCAATGTGGTTATTATTTATTGTTCATCATTCTGGTCCAGTATTCCTTCAATCATTTATATATTAAATATTTTTTCTTTTCCCCAATGGTCTGCAGTTTTTCAATCTGTACTCATCAAAAGTTAATAATAGACTAATTATTTTATTTACTAGAGATCTTTGTTGCTAAGGTTCAAACACTCTTTCTCATTGGTTGACAATTTGGGAATATTGTTAAATATGGCTATTGTTCTTCTATACAAAATTACTAAAAATCTTTTAGATTAACATAATTTCCTTATATTAACTGTAATACTAGATATAATCACATCATTGTATTGCTGTTACCTTGCACATTAATTTGATATCCAACATGACTACTTTTCTTCAAATAATAACAAATCCATTGTTACAACACAAATAAGCCACCCCAATACCAGGGATAAAAAAGATGAATCAACAATGTAAAAAATAATTCGTATAATATAAAATGTTTAAAATAATGAAAATAAAATGACAATGACACGACAAACGACGACATGACCTAACCCAAGTGATTGACCAAATAAAAAGAAACAAAAGGAGAAGAGAAAAACGAAACCAAATAAGAATGAAACCAATTGAAGGAAGTGATTGACCAAGTAAAAAGAAACAAAAGGAGAAAACGAAACCAAATAAGAATGAAACCAATTGAAGGAAGTGATTGACCAAGTAAAAAAAACAAAAGGAGAAGGGAAAAACGAAACCAAATAAGAATGAAACCAATTGAAGGAAGTGAATGACTCCATACAACCAAATGAAATAAAACCAAATGAGAAGGGGATAACTAAAATAAAATGAAACAAAATAAGATGAAAGTGAAGAAGTAAAATGAAAACGAAACTAACCAAGTATAAAGGAAATAAAGTGAAACCGAATGAGAAACAGACAAATAATATAGAATATGAAAAGGAGAAATGGTACACTCAAAAGTAATATTGGAAACGAAACCAATAACTAACCGATGTATAAAATAATTATTATTGTCGATTGAAAAATAAATGTAAATGATTTGATAAAACCCAATAAAGTAATGTGAAAAATAAAAGTACACTAACCCAAGAATTAGAGTTAGATGTGATAAAAACCTCTATAAAGACATAAACTTATTAATAGTATAAATAATATTTGTAATGAGAGAGATAGTGAGATGGTGAGAATATAAAATCAACTAAGTGACAAAGAAAAAGTAATTATAGGGATTACCCACTAATAAACATTTAAGGAGTGCAAAAGTGAAAGTGTAAAACCCCAAAATAATTAGAAACCTTATTAATAGGAATAAACACTTAATAATCTATAATAAACACTAAATGATTAATGGTGAACCATATTAATAATTAAGAATGTTGTTAATGATAGTGTTAGAAGTAAACAGATAATAACCTGTAATGAACACTGAATATTGATGGTGACGTTATTATAAAAAAAAAAGAATCTTATTGTTAATAAAATTAAGTTTAATTGTATACACTATTATATAAAAGGGAGAATCCCATGAAAGGAAACAGTTGGTGTTACCATGGATAGAAGGTCGAGATTATTTAAGAAATAAGAAATTAAAAATGTAATCAATAAATACCCCAGGTTATAAGGGATAATCCATTAAGTAAGTTTAAAAGGTGTGATGATGTTTATCACCCAAAAAAATAATAAAGAATGAAATGAATTGTAAACAAACATTACCTAATAACTGTTAAACAATTGTTTAATTAAATTTATAAATAGGATATGGCTGAAGGAATTGTACAGACCATAGGCCTAGATGTTATGTTTTAATAGTAAGTAATAGCCATATTGTTAATAAGGGCAAAATAGATAAATAAGAAGGTGAATCAATACAGATACAATTACACTGGAAAATCAGTTGGGAAATAATTAACAAGCCATGATATAGAAAATAATAGAAACCTACAAATAGTATAAAATCAGATCCAAAACACATCAACAAATAAACCAACCAATTATAATAACAAAACAAAACACATTAAAGTAAAATGAGATATAATTGGTATAAAATAAGTAAATATAATCAATGGCTACTTAGGCCTATGAAATGCCTAACTATCAAAAACAAATAACTACAAATTGTAAAAAATCAACAAGGAAATTAACAAATACAAGGCGAGTAATTAGCCAAGGAGAATTTGTAAATCATATTAAAAGAAAAATGTTAGAATAAGGACTTAAATTAAAAGAGAAAGGTAATTAACAAATATTAACATAATTGTACAAACATTAAACTTTAGCGAACCCCACCTTATGGGATATCAAAATAATCTTTGAAAGGAAAGACAAACAGTAGTGATAATATTTAATACATAGGAAGGAAAACAGAAGAATAAAAGCAATCAGAAGATATACAGTAATTTTGAATAATAATTCAAAATTGATAACAATGGTTATAAGACAAGATTAACCAATCAGAATTAATTTGTAACAATGCCAACAGACCGTTGGTTATGAATTTTCCGTTAATTTTATAGTACTCAATGTGACGCTCATCCAGATTATACGCCAGATCTTGAATGACCTAAATTTTAATTTAAAATGTTTAAAAAGTAACCAAAATCCAAAAACCAGAACCAGTAAGCAGCAGAAGAGGAACAATAACATTTAACTAATGCCGAGGACCAATTTAAATAAAAATTAAATGAAGAAATTACCACAACTAACATGAAAAAGATGCCAGAAGCCCAAATCATTCAAAATTGATGACAATTCCATTTTACCTGAACAACGGTTTATCTCAAGCCTACTGATGTGATAAGTATCATTAAATTACCCATATTCCAGAAATAAACTCACTTTAAATATTTCTCACAGTTATCTGAACTCTCACTATAAACTCAATATAATTTCTTTCAAAGATTAAGTAAAATAAACAAACACTGAAAATTGATTAACTAAGAAAATAACCTAGTGTTAGTTTACGAACTTTTGAAACACACTTTACTACACTGCAGGAACAAATTGTAGCTACACATTTTATTATTTAAGTACAAATAATGTAAGGTAGTGTACTTTTTATTGTAATCATTATTAATATTTTTCTTGCAATCACAAGGACCCAGATTTTGAACGATAATAAATGTAAACAGACAACACCGTCGCCATACTTAACAAAATCGCTTGTTCAAAATCGATTTTTGCCGAACCCCTCGAGATATTACACTCATATTAATTGTCGGTGCAAAATTGTTAAACCATTCAATAATTAAAGAAACTAGTACAGAGTGTGACCATTGTTTTTATTTCATAGGGAAGTGTATTGTATAAATTGTGTATTGTATAGCAGATACCAGCGAGAATGACGGCAAGCGCTCACATCGCTTGTAGTAGGTCGAATGAAGGCGGGAACAAATTTGAATGCTCCAGGCCGTCATAACGAATATCGCTAAACTACAATATTTATTAATTTTAATTGTTTTGAGTAAACAATTTGGCGCCACCCGGGATTATTAAACCCCTATGAAACAACAGGTAAGGTTTCCACTCGCGTTGTACTGGTAATTGAAGGATCGCTACGGAAATCACTAGCGCAACACATAGATGTAACGACACCAGTGTGAGGCGAACACACAACATATACATAATTACAGAGACGACTTCATCTGACGTTACAGATTGGCTTCCATCGCGGGGCTTAAACGAGACGGACGTCCTCATCTAGACGTTACACCATACATTTAACATTTGGTTTTCTTTTGTAAATTAACTCTGAACTAATTATTTTATATCTATTTTTGTTTTCCATACTCTTACTGTTAAACCTAACAAGATTACATGCATTATTTCATTAATTGTTATTGTTTTTGTCTTAAATTTTACAATTTTCTTGTTCCCAAATGCCTAGAATAAATAATTCTCTTGATCTTCATTCATTACAACTGATTATGTTAATATTGTTAATTTTAAGTTTTTTAAACATAATTACCATAATACAATTAACTAAACTATAACATTTGATTAGCTATAATCATTATACAATATAACATAACTCTTTTTAAAAAACATTTTAGGCCAATCCCAGTATCCAATATTGAACATATCTTTTCCCTGGTCCTGTTACTCGTTAGTTGTAATATTACATCTGATTAATTATAATCATAACAAAACATAATATAAATTGAACATTAGGTGAGTATTAGTATTACCTATTGAATATACTTACAGTATACAGTACATAATTCTCTTTATCTATGCTTAATATAACAGATTTTGTGTTTGCCATTAATCTTAATAGTTTTTAATTCTAAATCCCTTAATACAAATAACTAACAAAATATAACACTGGATTATTTATTATCATTATAACACAACATAATTCTTCCTTTAAACATTTAAGGAAGTATCAGTATTTTATATTTAACAAACTTTTTTTTATACTGATGATAAACATTTTATTTTTTATAAAACTATTCAATTACTCCTAACTATAATTACTTCTTGTAACATATAGTTTGTTTATTATCTCTGGGTCCTATTCATCATTTATTAGCTATTATAATACTCACAGGTTTATTTTTTCTACTTTCAAGTCATTAATGCTCACATCACTTTTCTTTCTCGATTATCACTAGTTTATTTTACTTTGTAACATTGTATCTTTATTTTATCAACACTATTCCATTATTATTATTATTATTATATTTGTTCTTATCTTTGATTTTCACATTAAATTGTCTAATGTTTACTTACTACTTTTATTTTACAACTCAACTTTGTACTTTTATTATGGGTAATATTTGTTATAATTCTTTCTGAAATAGGGCATTTGGACTCATTATGTTAACTATATTCCTTTATCACTTTTCCAATCTATTGGGTATTGTCATAGTCATTGTCTTTGTCTGTGTCAGATTTATTTTATTGGTCTTGTTCTATCAATTCTGTTTATAAGCTTTTCAGCGTACAGCTTTTCTTCATTAATTTAAAATTGCAAATCTTGTGCTACCTTATGTCATGTTACAATATATATTGTGTGTATAATATAAACCTCTTGAAGATGCAGATTGTTATGCAAAACATGGGTAAGGTGATATAATAAAATATACAGTGTAACATAATACATAACATAATTATATGTAACATAGAGGATGTAAGAGAAGGTATGATACAAGAAGCCAGAGTTTGGAATACATTAAGCAAGAGTCTATAGCTATGGGATTTAGAATGTTATGAGATTAACAGACAGTAGATGGGAGGATAGTGAATCCAAACTAATCAGTTGCTGTTAAAGAAAACAGACTGTAGACTATACCCATTTTATTTATTTTAAGTGATTACCTTAAGTACTTCTTTACTGTGGGCACACATATTTTGTTAGTAATTGAAGTTTTATTTTAGTTCTTTTATTGCTTTTCATCTCTTTATTTTATCAACAATGCTAAAGTTTTTGAATTTTCACTGATGACTTCATTATCTTATCTGAAATAGAACCATAAACATTTTATTTAAAGAGCGTTTACAGCATTTTACAGAGCTGTCCAGAAAGTTTGATCTTGACAGACAACCCAGACCCCCACTACCACTCCTGCTGTTTATTGAACATTGAACCCGTCTACTACATAACTCATTCTCATCCAGGCATTGAGGCATTGTGGATGTTTATCTATTTTTTTGTACACCTTTGAAATGTCTGACAAAATTGGAAACTCTGTAAAGTGTGAGGTTCACAGTGTGAAACTATATAACATTTATCATATTAATTAATACTCGAGTCCCTGTTCTCACGCCAATGAAACTATATAACTTACTTCATTTATTAACTAACTTTTACCTTAGGGTTCTTTTCCAGAGTCGTACAGACGAAAACAGCTGCAGATAGGTTATTTGGGAAGGACGGTAACAATATAATAACACAGTTTATATTTAAACAAATTTCTTCTGGTTTATTAAACAAATTACTTAGTTCGTCCCACCTTGACAACAATCAAAAGTTTTAATTTCTCTTCGGGCATATGAATATAATCTTATGAAAACAAACGAATTAGTAACATAAACATTTCTTAATATAACATCTATTAGACTACAACAAATTGTTTATATTTTTTAATGACTATTTATAATGAACCAGTACGTTTTATTTTTATTTATTGAATTTATATCTTTTCCCTTAGAGATCTCTATTTATTATTAAAGTGTCTGTAAACATAAATGTTACAATATAATAGTTAAAAAGTTCTGAAATGTGATACTCATCCTGGTAGTGGCTTCGCTCCAACTGGGGATGCACGTTTTTTATCCCTCACTTCGAAAATCGCTGTATACTGAGTTTTACTGATTACTAAAAACCATATTGTTCACATGTAATAATAATGGTGTTGGTCCACGTAACTTTACCAGTACGAGCACTGATAGCTTTTTTCTTTTTAACTAGTTGACCACTTTCTTAATTCACACACACTCCCGCAACTGTTTCTAATGAGTTTACTGTGTTTCACCAATATCTCCATATGTTTTAATATTAAGTCGGCCGACGTAATTTTGCTCGAGCACTTCGATGGTTAAATTTTCTGGCCACGCTATATAGTTTGTGCTTTAATAATTGCACAGGATAGGCCTACTTTAATTTCGGCCTATCTTACACTCCCGAGGCCACCGTTTTACTTGTTAATGAACTGTATACTGTTTCTGTCTGATGTTAATACTCTGGTGACAATCTGCATACTGTGATTCACATACAAAGACTGCTGCTGGGGCTATTACGTAATACGTCTGGCTTGGCTGTCTCCAGACATCAACAATAACACTGTGTTGCTGGTTACAAGGGGGCACCTCACAGGTGAATACTGACAATTAAAAAATTTACTGATCTACATTGGGTAGCACACAATTCTGTACCGTTACAAGTGCAATACACTTTTTGAATCCAAACATGTTTTTTCTGTCAAAATTCATAGACAAAGAACTGTAGTGTATGGTGATAGTTTTGTAAAAGAAGCATATGCAACAAAATAGTGCATCATGTTAAACGGAGAAAGGCCAGATGTTTACAGTAAAGAATGTGTTGTCATTGAAGCACTTAAGACAAAACTTGACTAAAAATTTCATGAGGATATATGTTTCAACATAGACAATTTGCACATTTCTTTTCCTGAAATTTCAAGGGACATTCTTCGTAACATTGTTATGGATCATTTGGGTAAAAAATGTACCAGATGGTTGCCTTGACTACTGTCTGAGGAACACAAGAAAAAAGAAGGGAATCTCCTTGACTTTTCTCATTTGGTGTGACAGAGATGGAGACAAATTTTAGACCATACCATGACTGATGGGGAGACATTGGTCTTGCATGAAACTCCAGAAACCAAGCATTAGGCCAGTCAGTGGTATTAGCAGTCTCCATCAAAGTAAAGGGAAAAAAATGCAAACTTGAAAAGTGATGAGAACTGTATAAATTGGTTTAACCAAAGGGAGTTAAATATCCATACAAACTTTTGGTCATATTAAACCCTCACTTGCTATTTCTATTCAGTGTTAAATCCAGAAGTATTGTACTTCCTAGGTGTATATGTCATAGACTTATTACAAAGGGCACCATCATTTTGCAATCAGCTAGGTTAATTGGACACTTCATTTTCTAATTAGCTGAAAGCTGTATAGGCTCATTACAATAAGCCTAAAAATGATCAGGCTGATTAGAATATGCTAGATAAGTTTCCAATTAGCCTGGCTCATTATAAAATGATGGTGCCCTTTGTAATAAGCTGGATTTTCCAATTTGGCTATGACATATTGTAACGGTTGATAAAATAGAATAGTTGCCCCACGTTGTGGATGCCAAATACGTAATACTAAATAGTAAGTGTGGTTGTGAGTTTCTTCTGTTGATAACTATAATCATAATTATTGAAAGGTATATACAGTAAATCCCTTACCTTCTTCTCTATCTGAAGTTGAGATTTCTTGTTGGATAAATTCTATTTTTTGAAGTTGCTCTATAGCCTCAAGTTATTTCAAGTAGGTTTCTATAAAGTTCACTTTAAAGTTCTATAATTAGTTAATAATTCATTATGGATTAACAATCTGGTTCTTGACTGATAATATTATGAATAAAATGGGCGCCAAGGTAAAATAAAATATATTTTACCAATTAGATGTCAATGAAATATCTTAAGTGGTTGAAATCAATCGATAACCCAATGTAACTAGGTTATGGAGGTATTCGGTTCTCAGGTAACAATATAATATTTCATCAGAAAAAAAACTTATTTACTTTACTTGAATGATTTCATTTAATTTTAATTCAATTCACTATTTAATTCATGTTATTAATAAGTAAGTTTCAAAATTTACGTACTGCCAACTTAATCCTTTAGGTGGATTGAAAAATCATCGGGCATAAATGAAACAAAGTTTTATTTTAATTAAAATAATGATTAATACTCTTTTAAATCCATTAATATTCTTTATTTTGTTCCTTCAGTACTTTCTTTCCCTTGGTAAATTCAATAAATAACCATGTGTTCTTTATCTTAAATTGTCCAGGCTATACAATGTTTTGCTCAGAGGTTGCCACAAGTTCTTTGTCTCCAGGCATAATTGATGAAGTTTTGTTATAAAAATATAAAATTTGTGGGGTTCTTTTGACTACAATACTAATAAACAAAAATGACTTTTAATGAAGAAATTTGTGTTAGTGGTTGAAATCACAATCAGAATGATCACAGTTGCACACCACTATATAAAAATTATCCCAATTAGCGCTTTCAAGCTTCACAGCCCATCGTCAGATTGGAATAGACAGGAAATATGTGAAACCCCTTCACCCCTCTCCCCCACCCTGCTCACACACAACAAGCTATCCATCGTCAGATTGGAATAGACAGGAAATATGTGAAACCCCTTCACCCCTCTCCCCCACCCTGCTCACACACAACAAGCTATAATATAAATGACCCTTCCCCACCCCCTAAACCCTGTCCCACCATCTGTAGAGTTACATATTTTTTCTAGCAAATTCCTTGTGTTTCAGTGGTGTGTGTGTGTGTGTGTGTGTGTGTGCATCCTTTTAAACTACCCTCTTCCTCTCCACACACGTGGGTCAGTCATACACCCTTATTTTAAAACATCCAATTAGTACTATGCAAAATAATTCTTAATCTTATCTATCTGTCCTCTATCATTTACTTCTTAATCATGTTATAAAATATTTCTTCATTATCAAATTTAATTTTAATATTAATTAAATTGTCTAACCCTTTTTCTCTTTCTTTCAATATTTCTAACTCCTCTCTAAGCTTCCTTTCAACTGTGTTATTCACTACTTTTACAATTTCGTATTCTTCCAAAGGATTAACAAACTTATGGTTGTCTTCTATGAAATGTCTTGCATATAACGAATTGGTTGTTCTATTACCTTCTCCACGTTTGTGGTCAGACAACCTGCATACGAATTTTCGTCCTGTCTCTCCTAGGTACACCTTGTTGCAGTCTTTACATTTTAATTTATAAATTCCGCTTTTCTGTAATGCTGGAATTTTTTCTATATTCTTATTCCTTATCTTATCAAATACCGCTTCACATTTTTTAATAGCTATATCTACTCCATATTTATTAAAACATTTTATAATTTTTCTAGTATGTGAACCTATGTATTCAATGACCCTGCATAATTCTTTTGTTCTGGTTCTATTTTATCTTTTTGTATGTTAACCCTTTTCATAACTTTATCCACTATGTTGGTGTTATAATTATTATTCCTTACAATTCCCTTTATCGTTCTTAACTCCCTATCTTTTGATTCGGTCTCTTTTAAACACTTCTGAGCTCTGTAACAAAATGAATTGATTGCCGCCATTTTATATCTATATGGGTGGTAAGACTCTCTTGGTATAATTATATCAGAATACGACTCTTTCCTAAATATCCCAAACTGTAGTTTCTCATATACTTTCCTTTATGGTTTACACTAATTATTAATCACTCTAATTAATTTGATTCACTATAAAGTTCTTCATATATGATAACTGTTCACGACACTAGATCACTTTTAGGGGTTATGTTGATATTTACACTTTTTGGGGTTAGATTGAGATGCGTACTCGTCACCAGTCCGAACAGCTGTGCGCTTCGTATGTTCTATACACCCCGGATTCCAACAAATGACTGCTTGGCATGGCTTCAATTTCGTTTGGCTTGGCGTCGGCCTTTTAGTTCATGCAGCCGAAATTATTTAATTCCGATTGGTTGTTTCCATTCGCATTGTAAAAAGAAGCGTCACCTTTTGGGTTCATAGCTATCAATTTCTGATGACAAAAATTGCCAAAATTCTTAAAACTAATATAATTTTCTTGTGCTAGGTCCGATCACAAAGATATTAGCACCATTGAATTGCATTTTTCTTGCTGAACATTTTGAGATCTCATTTGATATAGTTTTTATATTCGTTGCACTTTGTTTCTCACAGGTGCAAGTCAAGATCCTCACTTAAGCATCCTTTTACTTCCATATTCTTAAGGAATGGAAGTATGGTGATGGCAAAAAAAATCGTGTTCGAGATTATTGCAGATTCTGATTCTACTACACTCAAAACATGAAAAAAAGTCGTTTTCCGAAAAGTGTCTGTGTGTCTGTCTGTCTGTCTGTCTGTCTGTCTGTCTGTCTGTCTGTCTGTCTGTAGATTTTTTTTCTATGGCAAATGATAACTGCCACAAATTCAAACAGAATCAACTAATTTTTTGCATGCAGCCCTGATTTGCAGAGTACTCGCGACCTATTGTTTTTGGTGAAGATCGGTTGAGGGAAAGGGGTAGTTTACCTGCAACGGTTTTTTTTTAGCAAGGGTAATTTTGTTTGTTTGGCAAACGATAACAGCCGCAAATTCAAACAGAATCAAATAATGTTTCGCATACAGCCCTGAATTGTAGAGTTCTCAAGATCTGTTGATTTTGGTGAAGATCGGTTAAGGGAAAGGGGTAGTTTACCTGTAACGTTTTATGTTTTAACAAGGGTATTTCCTATGGCAAACGATAACAGCCGCAAATTCAAACAGAATCAAAAGATTATTTGCATACAGCCCTAAATTGTAGAGTTCTCAAGACCTATTGTTTTTGGTGAAGATCGGTTGAGGGAAAGGGGTAGTTTACCTGCAACGTTTTTTTAACGAGGGTATTTTCTATGGCAAACGATAACAGCCACAAATTCAAACAGAATCAAATAATGTTTTGCATACAGCCCTGATTTGTAGAGTACTCAAGACCTATTGTTTTTGGTGAAGATCGGTTAAGGGAAGGGGTAGTTTACCTGCAACGTTTTTTTATCAAGCGTATTTTCTATGGCAAACGATAACAGCCGCAAATTCAAACAGAATCAAATAATTTTTTGCATACGTCCCTGAATTGTAGAGGTCTCAATGACTTTCGATTTTGGTGAAGATCGGTTAAGGGGAAGGGGTAGTTTACCTGCAACCTTTTACGTTTTAACAAGAGTAAAGTACTTGAAAATTTATTTAAACTTTTTGAAACAATGGTAATTGTTAAAAATACAATAATTTTGTTGCCAGGCAATAAAATTATAATTTTTTCATTTTAATGTAATATAATATTTTTCATTTAATACAGCAATAAAAAGGCAGGTAAGACACAGCCTGGCTGTTTGGGTGAAAATGATTTTAAATATAAATCTTAGAATATGGAAGTCATGTATGGTTCTCCATACCGATATTTTACTTCCATATTCCTTAAGGAATGGAAGTATGGTGATGGCAAAAAAAATCGTGTTCGAGATTATTGCAGATTCTGATTCTACTACACTCAAAACATGAAAAAAAGTCGTTTTCCGAAAAGTGTCTGTGTGTCTGTCTGTCTGTCTGTCTGTAGATTTTTTTCTATGGCAAACGATAACTGCCGCAAATTCAAACAGAATCAAATAATTTTTTGCATGCAGCCCTGATTTGCAGAGTACTCGCGACCTATTGTTTTTGGTGAAGATCGGTTGAGGGAAAGGGGTAGTTTACCTGCAACGGTTTTTTTTTAGCAAGGGTAATTGCCGCAAATTCAAACAGAATCAAATAATGTTTCGCATACAGCCCTGAATTGTAGAGTTCTCAAGATCTGTTGATTTTGGTGAAGATCGGTTAAGGGAAAGGGGTAGTTTACCTGTAACGTTTTATGTTTTAACAAGGGTATTTCCTATGGCAAACGATAACAGCCGCAAATTCAAACAGAATCAAAAGATTATTTGTATACAGCCCTAAATTGTAGAGTTCTCAAGACCTATTGTTTTTGGTGAAGTTCGGTTAAGGGAAAGGGGTAGTTTACCTGTAACGTTTTATGTTTTAACAAGGGTATTTCCTATGGCAAACGATAAAAGCCGCAAATTCAAACAGAATCAAAAGATTATTTGCATACAGCCCTAAATCGTAGAGTTCTCAAGACCTATTGTTTTTGGTGAAGATCGGTTGAGGGAAAGGGGTAGTTTACCTGCAACGTTTTTTTAACAAGGGTATTTTCTATGGCAAACGATAACAGCCGCAAATTCAAACAGAATCAAAAGATTATTTGCATACAGCCCTAAATTGTGGAGTTCTCAAGACCTATTGTTTTTGGTGAAGATCGGTTAAGGGAAAGGGGTAGTTTACCTGCAACGTTTTTTTAACAAGGGTATTTTCTATGGCAAACGATAACAGCCGCAAATTCAAACAGAATCCAATAATGTTTTGCATACAGCCCTGATTTGTAGAGTACTCAAGATCTATTGTTTTTGGTGAAGATCGGTTAAGGGAAAGGGGTAGTTTACCTGTAACGTTTTATGTTTTAACAAGGGTATTTCCTATGGCAAACGATAACAGCCACAAATTCAAACACAATCAAATAATGTTTCGTATACAGCCCTGAATTGTAGAGTTCTCAAGTCCTGTTGTTTTTGGTGAAGATCGGTAAAGGGAAAGGGGTAGTTTACCTGTAACGTTTTATGTTTTAACAAGGGTATTTCCTATGGCAAACGATAACAGCCGCAAATTCAAACAGAATCAAAAGATTATTTGCATACAGCCCTAAATTGTGGAGTTCTCAAGACCTATTGTTTTTGGTGAAGATCGGTTAAGGGAAAGGGGTAGTTTACCTGCAACGTTTTTTTAACAAGGGTATTTTCTATGGCAAACGATAACAGCCGAAAATTCAAACAGAATCCAATAATGTTTTGCATACAGCCCTGATTTGTAGAGTACTCAAGATCTATTGTTTTTGGTGAAGATCGGTTAAGGGGAAGGGGTAGTTTACCTGCAACGTTTTTTTTTCAAGCGTATTTTCTATGGCAAACGATAACAGCCACAAATTCAAACAGAATCAAATAATGTTTCGTATACAGCCCTGAATTCTAGAGTTCTCAAGACCTGTTGTTTTTGGTGAAGATCGGTTAAGGGAAAGGGGTAGTTTACCTGTAACGTTTTATGTTTTAACGAGGGTATTTCCTATGGCAAACGATAACAGCCGCAAATTCAAACAGAATCAAAAGATTATTTGCATACAGCCCTAAATTGTAGAGTTCTCAAGACCTATTGTTTTTGGTGAAGATCGGTTGAGGGAAAGGGGTAGTTTACCTGCAACGTTTTTTTAACGAGGGTATTTTCTATGGCAAACGATAACAGCCACAAATTCAAACAGAATCAAATAATGTTTTGCATACAGCCCTGATTTGTAGAGTACTCAAGACCTATTGTTTTTGGTGAAGATCGGTTAAGGGAAGGGGTAGTTTACCTGCAACGTTTTTTTATCAAGCGTATTTTCTATGGCAAACGATAACAGCCGCAAATTCAAACAGAATCAAATAATTTTTTGCATACGTCCCTGAATTGTAGAGGTCTCAATGACTTTCGATTTTGGTGAAGATCGGTTAAGGGGAAGGGGTAGTTTACCTGCAACCTTTTACGTTTTAACAAGAGTAAAGTACTTGAAAATTTATTTAAACTTTTTGAAACAATGGTAATTGTTAAAAATACAATAATTTTGTTGCCAGGCAATAAAATTATAATTTTTTCATTTTAATGTAATATAATATTTTTCATTTAATACAGCAATAAAAAGGCAGGTAAGACACAGCCTGGCTGTTTGGGTGAAAATGATTTTAAATATAAATCTTAGAATATGGAAGTCATGTATGGTTCTCCATACCGATATTTTACTTCCATATTCCTTAAGGAATGGAAGTATGGTGATGGCAAAAAAAATCGTGTTCGAGATTATTGCAGATTCTGATTCTACTACACTCAAAACATGAAAAAAAGTCGTTTTCCGAAAAGTGTCTGTGTGTCTGTCTGTCTGTCTGTCTGTCTGTAGATTTTTTTTCTATGGCAAACGATAACTGCCGCAAATTCAAACAGAATCAAATAATTTTTTGCATGCAGCCCTGATTTGCAGAGTACTCGCGACCTATTGTTTTTGGTGAAGATCGGTTGAGGGAAAGGGGTAGTTTACCTGCAACGGTTTTTTTTTAGCAAGGGTAATTGCCGCAAATTCAAACAGAATCAAATAATGTTTCGCATACAGCCCTGAATTGTAGAGTTCTCAAGATCTGTTGATTTTGGTGAAGATCGGTTAAGGGAAAGGGGTAGTTTACCTGTAACGTTTTATGTTTTAACAAGGGTATTTCCTATGGCAAACGATAACAGCCGCAAATTCAAACAGAATCAAAAGATTATTTGTATACAGCCCTAAATTGTAGAGTTCTCAAGACCTATTGTTTTTGGTGAAGTTCGGTTAAGGGAAAGGGGTAGTTTACCTGTAACGTTTTATGTTTTAACAAGGGTATTTCCTATGGCAAACGATAAAAGCCGCAAATTCAAACAGAATCAAAAGATTATTTGCATACAGCCCTAAATCGTAGAGTTCTCAAGACCTATTGTTTTTGGTGAAGATCGGTTGAGGGAAAGGGGTAGTTTACCTGTAACGTTTTATGTTTTAACAAGGGTATTTCCTATGGCAAACGATAAAAGCCGCAAATTCAAACAGAATCAAAAGATTATTTGCATACAGCCCTAAATCGTAGAGTTCTCAAGACCTATTGTTTTTGGTGAAGATCGGTTGAGGGAAAGGGGTAGTTTACCTGCAACGTTTTTTTAACAAGGGTATTTTCTATGGCAAACGATAACAGCCGCAAATTCAAACAGAATCAAAAGATTATTTGCATACAGCCCTAAATTGTGGAGTTCTCAAGACCTATTGTTTTTGGTGAAGATCGGTTAAGGGAAAGGGGTAGTTTACCTGCAACGTTTTTTTAACAAGGGTATTTTCTATGGCAAACGATAACAGCCGCAAATTCAAACAGAATCCAATAATGTTTTGCATACAGCCCTGATTTGTAGAGTACTCAAGATCTATTGTTTTTGGTGAAGATCGGTTAAGGGAAAGGGGTAGTTTACCTGTAACGTTTTATGTTTTAACAAAGGTATTTCCTATGGCAAACGATAACAGCCACAAATTCAAACACAATCAAATAATGTTTCGTATACAGCCCTGAATTGTAGAGTTCTCAAGTCCTGTTGTTTTTGGTGAAGATCGGTAAAGGGAAAGGGGTAGTTTACCTGTAACGTTTTATGTTTTAACAAGGGTATTTCCTATGGCAAACGATAACAGCCGCAAATTCAAACAGAATCAAAAGATTATTTGCATACAGCCCTAAATTGTGGAGTTCTCAAGACCTATTGTTTTTGGTGAAGATCGGTTAAGGGAAAGGGGTAGTTTACCTGCAACGTTTTTTTAACAAGGGTATTTTCTATGGCAAACGATAACAGCCGAAAATTCAAACAGAATCCAATAATGTTTTGCATACAGCCCTGATTTGTAGAGTACTCAAGATCTATTGTTTTTGGTGAAGATCGGTTAAGGGGAAGGGGTAGTTTACCTGCAACGTTTTTTTTTCAAGCGTATTTTCTATGGCAAACGATAACAGCCACAAATTCAAACAGAATCAAATAATGTTTCGTATACAGCCCTGAATTCTAGAGTTCTCAAGACCTGTTGTTTTTGGTGAAGATCGGTTAAGGGAAAGGGGTAGTTTACCGGTAACGTTTTATGTTTTGACAAGGGTATTTCTTATGGCAAACGATAACAGCCGCAAATTCAAACAGAATCAAAAGATTATTTGCATACAGCCCTAAATTGTGGAGTTCTCAAGACCTATTGTTTTTGGTGAAGATCGGTTAAGGGAAAGGGGTAGTTTACCTGCAACGTTTTTTTAACAAGGGTATTTTATATGGCAAACGATAACAGCCGCAAATTCAAACAGAATCAAAAGATTATTTGTATACAGCCCTAAATTGTAGAGTTCTCAAGACCTATTGTTTTTGGTGAAGTTCGGTTAAGGGAAAGGGGTAGTTTACCTGTAACGTTTTATGTTTTAACAAGGGTATTTCCTATGGCAAACGATAAAAGCCGCAAATTCAAACAGAATCAAAAGATTATTTGCATACAGCCCTAAATCGTAG
Source organism: Magicicada septendecula (assembly GCA_034769895.1). Classification (NCBI taxonomy): domain Eukaryota; kingdom Metazoa; phylum Arthropoda; class Insecta; order Hemiptera; family Cicadidae; genus Magicicada; species Magicicada septendecula. The sequence goes on along the minus strand of CM068375.1, from coordinate 115,781,843 downwards.
AGTTCTCAAGACCTATTGTTTTTGGTGAAGATCGGTTGAGGGAAAGGGGTAGTTTACCTGCAACGTTTTTTTAACAAGGGTATTTTCTATGGCAAACGATAACAGCCGCAAATTCAAACAGAATCAAAAGATTATTTGCATACAGCCCTAAATTGTGGAGTTCTCAAGACCTATTGTTTTTGGTGAAGATCGGTTAAGGGAAAGGGGTAGTTTACCTGCAACGTTTTTTTAACAAGGGTATTTTCTATGGCAAACGATAACAGCCGCAAATTCAAACAGAATCCAATAATGTTTTGCATACAGCCCTGATTTGTAGAGTACTCAAGATCTATTGTTTTTGGTGAAGATCGGTTAAGGGAAAGGGGTAGTTTACCTGTAACGTTTTATGTTTTAACAAGGGTATTTCCTATGGCAAACGATAACAGCCACAAATTCAAACACAATCAAATAATGTTTCGTATACAGCCCTGAATTGTAGAGTTCTCAAGTCCTGTTGTTTTTGGTGAAGATCGGTAAAGGGAAAGGGGTAGTTTACCTGTAACGTTTTATGTTTTAACAAGGGTATTTCCTATGGCAAACGATAACAGCCGCAAATTCAAACAGAATCAAAAGATTATTTGCATACAGCCCTAAATTGTGGAGTTCTCAAGACCTATTGTTTTTGGTGAAGATCGGTTAAGGGAAAGGGGTAGTTTACCTGCAACGTTTTTTTAACAAGGGTATTTTCTATGGCAAACGATAACAGCCGAAAATTCAAACAGAATCCAATAATGTTTTGCATACAGCCCTGATTTGTAGAGTACTCAAGATCTATTGTTTTTGGTGAAGATCGGTTAAGGGGAAGGGGTAGTTTACCTGCAACGTTTTTTTTTCAAGCGTATTTTCTATGGCAAACGATAACAGCCACAAATTCAAACAGAATCAAATAATGTTTCGTATACAGCCCTGAATTCTAGAGTTCTCAAGACCTGTTGTTTTTGGTGAAGATCGGTTAAGGGAAAGGGGTAGTTTACCTGTAACGTTTTATGTTTTAACGAGGGTATTTCCTATGGCAAACGATAACAGCCGCAAATTCAAACAGAATCAAAAGATTATTTGCATACAGCCCTAAATTGTAGAGTTCTCAAGACCTATTGTTTTTGGTGAAGATCGGTTGAGGGAAAGGGGTAGTTTACCTGCAACGTTTTTTTAACGAGGGTATTTTCTATGGCAAACGATAACAGCCACAAATTCAAACAGAATCAAATAATGTTTTGCATACAGCCCTGATTTGTAGAGTACTCAAGACCTATTGTTTTTGGTGAAGATCGGTTAAGGGAAGGGGTAGTTTACCTGCAACGTTTTTTTATCAAGCGTATTTTCTATGGCAAACGATAACAGCCGCAAATTCAAACAGAATCAAATAATTTTTTGCATACGTCCCTGAATTGTAGAGGTCTCAATGACTTTCGATTTTGGTGAAGATCGGTTAAGGGGAAGGGGTAGTTTACCTGCAACCTTTTACGTTTTAACAAGAGTAAAGTACTTGAAAATTTATTTAAACTTTTTGAAACAATGGTAATTGTTAAAAATACAATAATTTTGTTGCCAGGCAATAAAATTATAATTTTTTCATTTTAATGTAATATAATATTTTTCATTTAATACAGCAATAAAAAGGCAGGTAAGACACAGCCTGGCTGTTTGGGTGAAAATGATTTTAAATATAAATCTTAGAATATGGAAGTCATGTATGGTTCTCCATACCGATATTTTACTTCCATATTCCTTAAGGAATGGAAGTATGGTGATGGCAAAAAAAATCGTGTTCGAGATTATTGCAGATTCTGATTCTACTACACTCAAAACATGAAAAAAAGTCGTTTTCCGAAAAGTGTCTGTGTGTCTGTCTGTCTGTCTGTCTGTCTGTAGATTTTTTTTCTATGGCAAACGATAACTGCCGCAAATTCAAACAGAATCAAATAATTTTTTGCATGCAGCCCTGATTTGCAGAGTACTCGCGACCTATTGTTTTTGGTGAAGATCGGTTGAGGGAAAGGGGTAGTTTACCTGCAACGGTTTTTTTTTAGCAAGGGTAATTGCCGCAAATTCAAACAGAATCAAATAATGTTTCGCATACAGCCCTGAATTGTAGAGTTCTCAAGATCTGTTGATTTTGGTGAAGATCGGTTAAGGGAAAGGGGTAGTTTACCTGTAACGTTTTATGTTTTAACAAGGGTATTTCCTATGGCAAACGATAACAGCCGCAAATTCAAACAGAATCAAAAGATTATTTGTATACAGCCCTAAATTGTAGAGTTCTCAAGACCTATTGTTTTTGGTGAAGTTCGGTTAAGGGAAAGGGGTAGTTTACCTGTAACGTTTTATGTTTTAACAAGGGTATTTCCTATGGCAAACGATAAAAGCCGCAAATTCAAACAGAATCAAAAGATTATTTGCATACAGCCCTAAATCGTAGAGTTCTCAAGACCTATTGTTTTTGGTGAAGATCGGTTGAGGGAAAGGGGTAGTTTACCTGTAACGTTTTATGTTTTAACAAGGGTATTTCCTATGGCAAACGATAAAAGCCGCAAATTCAAACAGAATCAAAAGATTATTTGCATACAGCCCTAAATCGTAGAGTTCTCAAGACCTATTGTTTTTGGTGAAGATCGGTTGAGGGAAAGGGGTAGTTTACCTGCAACGTTTTTTTAACAAGGGTATTTTCTATGGCAAACGATAACAGCCGCAAATTCAAACAGAATCAAAAGATTATTTGCATACAGCCCTAAATTGTGGAGTTCTCAAGACCTATTGTTTTTGGTGAAGATCGGTTAAGGGAAAGGGGTAGTTTACCTGCAACGTTTTTTTAACAAGGGTATTTTCTATGGCAAACGATAACAGCCGCAAATTCAAACAGAATCCAATAATGTTTTGCATACAGCCCTGATTTGTAGAGTACTCAAGATCTATTGTTTTTGGTGAAGATCGGTTAAGGGAAAGGGGTAGTTTACCTGTAACGTTTTATGTTTTAACAAAGGTATTTCCTATGGCAAACGATAACAGCCACAAATTCAAACACAATCAAATAATGTTTCGTATACAGCCCTGAATTGTAGAGTTCTCAAGTCCTGTTGTTTTTGGTGAAGATCGGTAAAGGGAAAGGGGTAGTTTACCTGTAACGTTTTATGTTTTAACAAGGGTATTTCCTATGGCAAACGATAACAGCCGCAAATTCAAACAGAATCAAAAGATTATTTGCATACAGCCCTAAATTGTGGAGTTCTCAAGACCTATTGTTTTTGGTGAAGATCGGTTAAGGGAAAGGGGTAGTTTACCTGCAACGTTTTTTTAACAAGGGTATTTTCTATGGCAAACGATAACAGCCGAAAATTCAAACAGAATCCAATAATGTTTTGCATACAGCCCTGATTTGTAGAGTACTCAAGATCTATTGTTTTTGGTGAAGATCGGTTAAGGGGAAGGGGTAGTTTACCTGCAACGTTTTTTTTTCAAGCGTATTTTCTATGGCAAACGATAACAGCCACAAATTCAAACAGAATCAAATAATGTTTCGTATACAGCCCTGAATTCTAGAGTTCTCAAGACCTGTTGTTTTTGGTGAAGATCGGTTAAGGGAAAGGGGTAGTTTACCGGTAACGTTTTATGTTTTGACAAGGGTATTTCTTATGGCAAACGATAACAGCCGCAAATTCAAACAGAATCAAAAGATTATTTGCATACAGCCCTAAATTGTGGAGTTCTCAAGACCTATTGTTTTTGGTGAAGATCGGTTAAGGGAAAGGGGTAGTTTACCTGCAACGTTTTTTTAACAAGGGTATTTTATATGGCAAACGATAACAGCCGCAAATTCAAACAGAATCAAATAATGTTTTGCATACAGTCCTGATTTGTAGAGTACTCAAAACCTTTTGTTTTTGGTGAAGATCGGTTAAGGGGAAGGGGTAGTTTACCTGCAACGTTTTTTTATCAAGCGTATTTTCTATGGCAAACGATAACTGCCGCAAATTCAAACAGAATCAAATAATTGTTTGCATACGTCCCTGAATTGTAGAGGTCTCAAGGACTTTCGATTTTGGTGAAGATCGGTTAAGGGGAAGGGGTAGTTTACCTGCAACCTTTTACGTTTTAACAAGAGTAAAGTACTTGAAATTTATTTAAACTTTTTCAAACAATGGTAATTGTTAAAAATAAAATAATTTTGTTGCCAGGCAATAAAATTAAAATTTTTTCATTTTAATGTAAATCTTGTATAAGAGAAAATATATCGCGCTTGGCAGGCGATATTAAGATTTAAATATAAATCTTAGAATATGGAAGTCATGTATGGTTCTCCATACCGATATTTTACTTCCATGTTCTATAAGGAATGGAAGTATGGTCATGGTGAAAAAAATCGTGTTCGTGATAATAGCAGATTCTGATTGTACTACCGTCAAAACATGAAAAAAAGTCATTTTTCAAAAAGTGTCTGTGTCTGTCTGTAGAATTTTTTCTATGGCAAACGATAACAGCCGCAAATTCAAACAGAATCAAATAATTTTGTGCATACAGCCCTGAATTGTAGAGGACTCAAGGCCTATTGTTTTTGGTGAAGCTCGGTTAAGGGAAAGGGGTAGTTTACCTGCAACCTTTTACGTTTTAACAAGAGTAAAGTGCTTAATTTTGATAAATAAAGTATCATTAAAAGAAGGTCATAATAATCCACTGTAGAACGGTAGATGAAATATCTATAAATGAAAAGGGTATTTGAAGGGAAAGGAGGTAATTTTTTTATAAATTAAAATGGTAGTTGATGATGGAAGAAGTAAATTATATAAGTTTTATATGTGTAATACGTTATTGACAACAAAGAAGTAGTTTCTGTGGAAACATTTCATTTCACTTTAACAAAATTCTATATTTTTTCATTTTAATTTAAATCATGTTAGAGAGAAAATATATCATTCGTGGCAGGCAAGCATATCTCAATTATGTTATGTTTACGTTTGCATTTTATTATTATGATTACGCAATAAAAAGGCAGGCAAGACACACACACAATTCGCATTATTTCTGGCCTCACTTATGTTTATTTTCTTACATTTGCACGCTTTTTAAATGGAAAGTGCCGAAACACAACGCGTGCAAGCCAAAATAGTGTCCAGCGTGAATAGCGATTTGCTTCCTGTGGATCGCTGGGCAGTGTAACTGCACGTATTTACAGAGGAATGATTCATAGACAGACTTTTCGTCTTTAGGGAATGAACCCTCTGCAAGATGCTCAGGGTCCATGAGTGACTTCGGAGCGCTTCGGAGGAGGAGGGATGATTATCTGTGTAGTTCGGTTTCTTTATAAGAATAAAGTAAGCCTACCTAATTTTTATGGATAAAGCGACTGAAAATAACATTATATTAAATGACTACCCCATAATAAACAACAATATCTGTAAATAGTGAAATTAGTTTGAGGGTGGGCGATATTTTTTTAGAAATTACCGAACCGAATTCAAGTAAATTATTTTAAACATAAATCTTACAACATGGAAGTCATGTATGGTTCTCCATACCGATTGTTTTAAGACTTGCATTAGAAAACTTGAGAATACAACCAACCACGTTATTGTATAGTGGCACATTTATAACATGGAACATTCATATTATTATTGACATACTGCTAAGTAACTCATGTACTTAATAAACAAGTAGTGATACAAAATCAAAATCTACGAGAATTTGTCTTCCTAGATGTTTGGCACATATAAGATGGTTTTTAAAAATATATAAACACTTGGTACGTTTCTTAATTTTTATTTAACTCCGACAGCTGTTTCAGTTTCTCAAGCTATTGTCAAAGAGATCAGTGAACAACTAAACAGAGGATGTTAGGGTGGTGAACATCTGTTTAGGGCATGTATCCCGACATGTGTGGGATGTGAAGATGGAGGGGGGGTTGTAGAAGCTAAGGGAAGGTCAAGTGTCTGTAAAAACTAAAATATAATCTGAATGCAAAATATAAAAATTAACTAAACTAAATAACATCTGTTAATAAAGGGGATACACACAGTATAAGAAGACTTGTCACCTTAAGTATACAGTCCCAACATAAATTGGCAGTGAGATTCCAGAACATTCTACGAGATCTTTGCTTGAAGATCAAACTGAGGGATATTGCATGCTGACAACGTGCCTGTGCACACATTGCTATTAATCTGTCAGTTTTTGCTGAAAAAAGAGACAACAGTAATTCTACATCCTCCTTACACACCTAATCTAGCAAAGGTGGACGTTTTTTATTCTTCAAATTAAAAATGAGGTTGGAAGGTCGATGTTTTCAGTTGATTAACTGAATAAAGGAGGAGTTGCTAACAGACCTGTGTAGTGTCCCGAATGAAGAGTTCGAGAAATATAGGAGTGGTCTATTTGAAGTGGAGAAGTTATTTGAAGTTGGTGAAGTGGTCTATTTTTATTAGGAGTATTTGGAGAGGATTACTTTGAAGGCAACAAGGCAACGTCTTAGTATGATTGTGTTTGGTTGTATAATTCTGAGTGTGACAGCAGTGGCTGACAGAAAGCTAAGTAGAGAGGTTAGGCAGAAGTAATATAAACAAATAGTTTTGTGTAGAAGCCTTTAATTGTTTTATTGAATAGTTGCCTTAAAGAGTGTTAACATGTTGAAGTTGTGCAGTTTGCTACATAGTTACAGATGATGACCAATAAAGAAGAATCAATACAAGTGACATTCACTACCAGAAGACGAAATTGTCTTATATCGAAATGGAAAACAATTACAGGACTCAGAAAATGCCAGATATCTTGGCATGCATTATGACAGGAACATGATATGAAAGAAGCACATGCTTAATAAACAGAAACAGTAGGGCTAGAACTGAGACAGTTATAGTGAATGATGAGCAAGTAGTCAGAATTAATGGTGGAAAATAAGACTTAATATACATACCATATGGGAGTAGTAGTGATTACAATGAGTGTGATTGTGATGACAAGTGTAATGAGTGTGTGATTTTTTGATACCTCAGTAGTATACCAGAGTAGTGTGTTGTTTTTGGTTCATCTGATATATCTTTCTCAGTCATTTGCGTAGATCAGGGGTCTCCAAACTTTTCACTTGAGGGCCGAATTGAAAAATCTTTGAAGTCAGGGGAGCCAACAAAACACACACATATATATTGTAAACTTATTTTTTTTAAGTTTAGAAAATAATCAAATCAATAAAATAGGTATTTAAATAAAAATTAAGCAGACTTATCCAAAGAAAATAAATTCATTCAAAATAATGTAAATAAAAGTAAGGAAAAAATAACAGTCAAAGATAATTATATCTTATGTATTATTTTTTGGCTTTCTTGTGTACGTATGGAATGTGTGTAGTTGCTTCTGATATATAATGTCTGTCCATTTTGGGTCAAATTGTGATGGTTCTGTCAACAGAATTGATTTTAACTGTTTGTCTGACAAGTTAGCTAGAATGTTAGTTCATTCAAGGCAGCCAGACGAACAGGGACATTAACCATGTAACATTTTCCTGCATTTTTTCCTTGTTTAGTTATTTAGTAAACGTATAGTATTTGAAGTATTTTGACGATCTATTTAAAAACTGGACGCAGCATTGGCCGGGTTGCTGCGAGGAGGACAATGACTCTTTGCGGGCCGTAGTTTGGAGACCCCTGGCATAGATAATCAACAGTTAGATGTAAGAATTAAATTATATGTGTGTATTTGGGGGGGGGGGGATAGGCGATCTTAACAATAAGCTACTGTACTCTACAAAACCACACTATACATGTGACAAGAATTTATAGGATTTGTGTTATTTACTTATAAAATATTTGTTGAATATAAGATATAAGAGAAACTGGTGATCAACTGATTGTGGCACACACCTACAGAATAGTATTTTGTTATGAGAAAGTACATACACATTCAGAATGTTCAAATGTCAAGTCATGCAGATTATTGCAATTGACCTTGTTTTCTCTACCGATTGCATTTCATTGTCATTTGAACTGCTTTTGTTATAAAGTTGTGTGTTTATGCGCGCGCGTGGTTTTCAGACCATATAAAAAACTGTTTACTTCTGTAACTGAAATAGCTTTTGTACAATAGTTTATTGATATAAAGGAAGATATGATATTGAAAAATAATTCTAACTGGATAGAAGAATAGTAACAAGGTTGTTCATTTTCCACTTCAAATTGTCTAATTTGTTGTGGTTAACAAATATTGTAAACAGGCAAATGATTAGAGTAACACAGGAGACGTCTGAATGCAATATAGGTTACGAACCAAAGGAAGGTTAACATTATAAAAGAAGCCTGAAGTTAGAAAAACATCTGTGTACAGACGAAAAAGATTTGTGAGAATTGGGAAGTGTCAATAATTTTATTAAGGAGTTATATGTGCTTAATAGAAGAATCTATTTTTCAGTAATGGAGCTTAATAGATAGATAGCTTAATAGCTTAATGCATACTACATTTGGCTACTAACCTAGAGGTCACCGGTTACCACTATAAAGTCAAGATATTTTTCAGCTCCCATGTCGATTCCTAGGAAGTAGCCTCTGAAAATGAGTACCTAAATTGATACCTACGGTAATAATTATTTGCTGAGTTATAATAATCTAGTATTAGTCATGTTCCTGGTGTGCCATATGACTCTAGTTAGGCGGTCTACCCTTCAGCTCCAAATCAAGAGGACGATACAAAAAGGAGTCCATGATTTGTATTGATTTTCAGTTACCATTTTGGACTCAGAAATACATGTGCTATGAAGTAGAAAAAAAATACAGCTTTAAATTAAGTTTAATGTTTTGAAACATTTAAGAAATGACATAACAATATTTGTCACAAAGATCAAATGTTATATCGAAAAAGCTGCTTTTATAAATCAGCTCTTTAAGTTCAGTAGTGTCCATCAAAGAATGAAAGTATTAAATTATAAATGCACCAGATCAAGGAGCGTGGGAAGGCCAGTAAAAAAAAGATGGGCACTATTAACATGTGGATTTACTTATATATCCATTGAAAAAAGAAAAAAAAAACAAGGACAGTATATTGTTGATGAACCAGAATAATCAGTTTCATTGCTTTACAAAAAAAATTGAGTTTTCCAGGGATTTCATTTTCATTAGAGGTAGGCTAACAGTTCTTTTTTTCAAACAAGCATCCTTTGCCTCTTTTGAAGAAATCAAAAATACTATTAAAACTATTAAGAACCTGTTCTTTACTTGGTGGTTTTTTGCTTGGTAGTACGGGGAGGCAATTTAGATCTAGAAGCATGGCAGAAACAGCATTATAAGATATAGAAATAATTATCTTGTAGAATTTGATTGGGGACAATGATCAATTGTACATCGGCCAGACGGAAGATCTTTTTCCTCCAGATTTTCAGAACATTTAAAAGCCCTCACCACAAATTACATTCATTCCACATTTGCCACACATTTACAAAACGAAAACCACGGTTACACAAACATAGAACACAACATGGAAATATTACACTACTTACCTAAAAGTAGAAAACTAAACACAGCTGAACAATTCGAAATATACAGATATCACGCACTACAACCAAACAACATATTAAATGAACAATTACATTATAGATCACATACACTATTCGATACACTGATCCAAACACACAATTTGAACCTCAGCACCAATTCCCTCCCACCATCAACCCCCACCACACACACCTATAGTCCATAACCGTTATTCTGTAAAATGACATTCAGTATTTACTCCCACTGAGGAAGAGGCACATCACCTTGAAACGTATACGAAAGTGATAACCAAAGTAAGTTCATATGTGAAAGTTTATATATATATATATATATATATATATATATATATATAATGATATAGAAATCATTAGCACTAAATATATACAGGTTGCCATCCCTGAGGCATGCTAAGTCAGTCAGACCTAACAGAAGGGAGGACTGCAATAGATCATAATATAGCAATATTGACCAATCAGCAACAGACACTAGTTAATAATTGCAAAAGTTTATAAGTTGAAGTGGCTTAATTCTATGCAGGGAGTTCAAACCTTGGTTCTCACTCCTCTGAATATGGTGGTCATGTGTACACCCGAAATAGGCACACAGACCCTGGAGCACAGCTTAACAGCCAAGAAGGAAGTTTCAATACTATTAACATCTAATGTGACAGGGGTTTACTTTCTCTTGATTAAACTATAAATACATTGTATTTTTCTATTTGTTTTTGGTCATTTGAGCCTCCCCCGTGATTTCATAAAACCAAGTTGCACAATAGCGTTTACATCCTTCTTAATATCATACATAGTTGCAACACTAAGATTGTTCATTTTAGCATGGTACGTTCTATCCTCCCACTTTTTTCTGCCGAAAGGAAAATACAACACGTTTTGTAACACTGTATCATTTAGTATTGAAGAAATAAATAAGTACTCTCCAAATGAATTGAATTGACTTTGTGAGTAGGAGCCTCTAGGAGAGACGAATAGAGAAGAAATTATCTGTGCAGTTACACAGAAAGTAGATCTTAGGACCCTTCTAAAATTTAGAGAATATTTAAGTCCACTAGGTACTACTGTGTGGATCATCTTATATACGACTGCTAGTATTCAATTTCTGGAAGAATTTTTTAGTTCTTTGACTTTAAATATTATATTAAAGTCAGTTCTGTGATATTAAAATATAATATATATTTTCTGAAGTGACCATTTATGGTACTATATTTCGAAATGTGTTATAAACAGGCTGGGTTGAATTTAATAATATTGTAACAAGGTTTAGAACTTATTGCTTTTTTTATATAGGCATTTAAATATTGGGCAGTTGAATGTTGTGATTTAATGGCTAACATTTTACCTTGGGTAAAATGCAGGTTCATTTCTCATTTGTGTTAACGCAGCATTGTGAGAACCTGTGGTGTGATGCATAATAAATCAAAGACTGTAGCACTATAATACTTTCAGCACTTTAGCATTCTCAGTTTAATAGAATACTAGTAGAATACATCGTTTCATGTATATCCTGAGCATGAAATGATATTGTAACACTTCATTTTGGTCTCTTTGTAGTAATCATTGTCATAAGCAAAAAGTAATGCCTTGCCAATCACTCTCGTCTGACTTACTCTTCTTATTTTGTTTGGAGGTAACTCTCACGTCCCTTTTTTCTCTTCCAAATAAATTTTGGAAAGTTTCCCTTATCTTTTCATTCCTAAAAGATTTTCGTTGTATAATACATGTCTTGCAGTATATCCTATTATGGCAGTGAAGGTAAAAATTAGCAGAGAGTAAGCAGTATGCATACCACCAATCATTACAACAACAACAACAAATAATAATATTCTAAAATGATTATTTTTAAAAGGGAACCTCCTTGAAGAATTTTAATAATGGTAGATCTGAGATAGAAAATGTTATTTGATTATATATAATCTATTTGCTAAACCAGAATTGTGGTACATTTTTAGTGAATGCTATTGCTGCTTACAGTCTCATTATCTCAGATTTTAAAGGTATTCCAAATTATGTGAATTCCTATATTTTACAATTCTAATCAACTAAGAATACATCCTCCAACAATACTGAGAATTTGTTGGATGTTATTGTATTTTCTGTAACACTCTCCTTTCTATCAGCATTTTATTTGATAAAGTATGTGGTTTGATTTGAGCTGCTGATTTCTTACATATTCTGGACAGAACTATAAACTTTTTCTAAAGCTTTCACCACAAGGTTCATGGAAACTACTTAAATTTCCTTTTCATCAATAATCAATAAGTGTCATACAAAGTACTTTTAAACTCGTACAGCATTCTTGAAGGACACTTAGTGCTAGTCGTCGTCGTTGTCTACTTAGTGCTAGTAGATGCCCTAATTAGCAACAGTTAATTGGATGAGCCAAGTGAGTCTCAGTTTTACCTTAACCGTTTGGCATTTGTCTGTCTATCTGTTGGAGCACATCTCACGATAACTTTTAAACTCATCAACTGATTTTCATAAACATTTGCATATGTGTCCATAATTTTACTGTACAGAATCCTATTATTTTGAGATTGTTTATGTCAAGAATCCAGGGGGTTAAAATTGTGAAAAAATCTTTAAGCCCAAGTGGGTTATCAAAGTAAAGGGAATTTTAATCACAATCTGAATATAGTGTTCCTTTTTAAAAATTTCAAAATTCTTGGAAGTCAAGGCTTTTTGGATGTCACAAAAGTTGATGGAAAGTTTGATAAAATTGCAAAAATTTGTGTGAGTTATACCAAATTGAAGATAATTTTAACTAACATCTGAATGTAGCATTCAGTTTTAGAAATATTCAGAATTCTGGGACCTATAAGGGTCTAAGAAAGATACCAAAAACTTGAAAAAATTGTGAATTCCAGCAGGGTGTCATGCTAAAAGGAATTGTAACCCAAATCCCAATTTTTTGAATTTTTAGTGTTTATTGCATGATTGTGTGCTCTCCAGTTATTATATTACTATAGAAATAGTGGAATAATTTTTGTAATTTTTCCCATAATTGTAAAATTATCTAACATGGAATTTTGTATAATAATAAATGTACTGCGTTATAATAGTAAGCAAGTTCTGCAGCTCAGGGAGCATACTAGTAATTAATACAAGACAAAGTCCCAGACAAATTTACCATCTTAACTGCTAAATTTAGATTTTCCAGTGTTACTGTCATCAGAGAGTTAATAATTTATATAGTTTTGTTGTTTAATGATGTAATTTCTATTAGTAATCTTTACTATAGTAATTTGAAAATATACTTATAGAAATTCATGGTTTATTCATGAGAAACAGTGTATGCTAAAAAGCTCACTAAGCTACAAAACTAGCTAAGTATTTTGAGTGAAATCCTATTATTAGATAAATTCCAGTATCAGATAATTTTTCAATTATCAGAAAAATTATAAAAACTCCAAATATTCTTGTATTTTTTTTAGTAAAGTAATACTAATACTAATTTGTAAAGCAGACAGTAATTCAGTAAACAGTAAAAATTCCAAACAACTGGATTTGGTTTTAATTAAATTAAAAACATAATGCCTGAATGACAAATAATACAGTCCGAGCTTTTAATTGTATGTGTGTTCCTGTAGATACATGTAGACCTGTATCTAATGCTTTTCATAAACATTCATAGCTGACAAAAATGTAGAATGTTTCTTGCAAACATAGCATACAGGTGTTTTGAAGGCAGTCCTAATTTGAGAGGGTATTGACAGTTATTAATTGTGTCAAATTATTGAAGATACTGAGTTGTATTTTGAATAAAATTCCTCATAACTTGATACTACACATAGATTTTACAATTTTCTTTAAATTTTGATTTCCATTTTTGGCCCATTGTCCCCACAAGGTTAAAAAATTTGCAATGTAAATACTCCATTCAAATTTGAGTTAGAATTCCCTTTAGTCTGATACCCTGGATTTTTACAAGTGTTTTCAAATGTTTAATCCTCTTTTTGATCCTGTTGTCCTGACATTCTTAAATTTCAAAAACTGAACAGTATATTTTCTTTAGTTTCAAAACTAAACTAAAATTATCTTTAGTTTGATACCCCCATATAAATTTTTTCAAAATCTTGATCCTTCAAATTTTTGCCCCTCCCCCCATTTGGGGGGCTCAGTCTCAAAAACAACGTGGGTGTGTGGGATAAAAATTTGGACAAGTATGTCAAGTTTAAAAAAATCATAAGTTCAAAAGCTATCGTGAGACAGACAGTACCATAAACAGATAGTTAGCCAAACGAACTTGCTTGATCAATTAATTTTCAGCAAAATATTGTAAGTGATATGAAATGTTCTAACTGTTTTATAAAAGACAGTGATGGGCTCAAACTTCCTACTTTTTCTTGTAAGAATTATATACACATAGATGGTATAAAACAAAAATCATTGAAATATTTCCTCACAAGTATTTTAACATGTATCTGTTTATTATAATAAGAAGAAGAGAAACAACAATAGAGTGTTTTATATATATATATATATTGTAACGGTACATAACCCGGTCCCAATAAATGATAACTTTTGCAGTACCATAAAGGTCAGAAATGGGTAAACTATAACGAGCTCAAAATTAAGTTGTATCACTAAACATTATAAACAATTAAAGTGATATACAGTGACAAGTGAGTTATAGTGTACCCAATGAGGTAATAAGTGAAGGTGAAGGGAACTTCTTACAGAATTGTACTGTAAATGTGAGAATTATAAACTATAATAGTAGATCATGATGCTATTAACTAATTATGTATTTTGTTTAGTTATTGTAGGATTTATATTGTGTAGTACCTATGTTAATTTTATATTTTATAAAATAATTGTTTTATTGTATAAGATAACCCAGGGTTGTTAAAAAAATAAAAGATTTATCAAATGATAATAAAAATTAAAATAATACTGTATGAGGGAAATGGCAGAAGAAAATAGTCCAGTGTAAGAATACTATAAGAGATTAATAAATAATATATATAAATTCATTTAAAGTTAATAAAAATATTAAATACTTATATCCAAAGGTATAAGAAAATAAACAGAAAACTATTATGTAAATCAAATTGGGAAAGAAACCAAAATTAAAAAGAATTATTTTTCTGTAAATCAAAAATAAATTTATAATAATTACAAACTGCCTATATACTAAAAAGTAAATAGCAGAACCAATAAAAAGATATATAAAAATTATGGGTTACTAAGAATAACGTAAATAACAAGTATTGTTAATCGAATTTGAAATTTAAACCTGTCCAGTTGACAAAATGATGAGATAAAAATTTATTAAAATATCCTTTTGGAACCTTTTGAAAAGCACAAAATTGTTACAAAATTAAAGAACAGTATAAACAGGATGTATTACTACCTTAGTTATCAATGTTAACTTGCTATACTCCATAATAACAGTGAACAAAAAACCATTTTTGGACGAGTAGGCATAGCCTAGCAGAATTCGAGTTTTAACGAGATAATATTCGCCAGACGGTTGTGAAATTACCACCAAAATACAAACACCACCTGAGAAGCGGCTTCACCCAAGTAAGAACTTCAAGAAGAGAGGTAATATAAACATTCTTTTAATATTTAACGAAGAAACCTCCAACGGAATGGTCGTGTAGTCCATAACGATTAGAACATAACCACATGTTTTAATAAAAACAAACGCCATCTGCTCTCTTACGGACATTTCCGGAACTACGTACTAAGCAAAATAAACAAATTTTTGAATATTTTTTCTATATTTGTAAAGCGTAGTATAATTATCCATTTCTGACCATCTCATAACAAAAAGAACTTACCCTTAACCCTGGGGAAAATAACTAAAAGAATTATATGTTGATTGATGTTTAAACAAAAGATAAAATTGTAAAATCGCTCAAACCTTTATATTTTTATGACAATTTCTTGTTACTCAATGAAGTCGATATCATTTACTAGTTAATGAAACTATCGATTGTAATATTTGTATTGTGGCTGAAGGGAGAAAACCAATAATATAAACAATAAATATTATTGAAAAAATGATATTGAATAATAAAAATGTGTTGCCTTTCTTGTAGTGGGTAGTTGTAATAAGTTTCAGAACAAATAAGAAGAAGACGATCCACCGGGTCATATTCTGCCACAGTGTCGTCTGGTTAACCTATGTTTGGAGACTCGTCTCAAAATCAGCTGATTCGGTTCACGGCGAATATTTGAAAAATTTATAAATCGTCTAAACCGAGGGTAAACAAACGGTACTTGCTCTCTCTTCAAAATAAGGCTAAACAACTTCCCTACTTGACCCAAATCACACACACTCGATTTCTGCTTTGTTTGAGTAACATTACCAACAACTTTATTTAAACTTCAGTCGTTATAATTCATAAATGGCGACTGCGGAGAGGTGTTCGGACCGATCAGAGGGACACGCTCGAGGAGAACGTTATAAAATTGGTGCTTACAACATTGGGGCTTGACTCAGACGGACGTTTCGCTAAATAACACCTCTAAGAAACCCGCTACGTTACAATATATATATATATATTATAAACACTTTTTGCTACAGTCTATTGCTTGATGCATATATAATTTATTTAATATTTATAAATTTTTACCTCAAGATGTTTTTTCCCTTATTTGGTTTTGGGAATTGTATTGTTTGCATCTTCAACCTTCTGAGGAAATATATATATTTCACATATATATATATATATATATAAAAATTTATAAATACTTTACCTCAAGATGTTTTTTTCCCTTATTTGGGACATGTTTTGGGAAACATATTGTTCCCATCCTCAGCCTTCTTAATATTGAATCTTGTGGAGTACTTGTGTTTGGGTTGGTTGTTGTTATAGTTTCCTTTACTACTTTACTAAAAGTAGTAAAGTGATAGTGCTGTGAAAGAAGAGATGAACAATCAAGACATATAGTTTCCTGTTCGTTTTTGGTATTTTAAACGGGTATTGTATGTGTGTGTGTGTGTGTGCGCGCGCGCGCGCGTGTGATTAATAGATTACACTTCGTTATATATTAGAGATTATATAGGTAATATAAATATTTACTATTTTTTTTATTTAAATTTGTTGTAACTTTTTTAAGTGTTCATGTCACTTTAGAAAAGGTCTCTTTTCATTTATAAAGTAATTTTTAAAACATTGTTAGGTAATAAATTGTTAGGGTTCTGGTATTAATTAAAATATCATTAATGGTTTATAGTTACTTAGATTACAGTTTTGTACAAGGAACAAAAAAGTAACATGAGCAAAGCGAATTCTAAATTTTGAGAGCAGCCTAAAATATGTCAAGTTGTTAACATAACATAGATATATTTGTAAAGATTCAGTGTCATGTCCGTAGTGTCATGTTCAATAAGCATTTAAGTCCGTGATTTCAATTGCCCCCCCCCCCACAATATCTTTTAATGAGGCTATTTTTCACTGATTCAATAACAGACAGTACAGTAGTTTTCACTTTACAGGCTGTAATATGCGACTACAAATATTTAATGTCTTTCATAAATCACGTTATTATATTGATGTAATAAAGGTTGTACTTTTAAAACATGTGTAGCTAAATATATTACCTTACTCTGCTTTTTAACATTTAAATAGTATTTTGTAAAATATTTTTACATTGTTTGACAAATTGATTGATTATGATGCAAGCTGCTGCTAGGTTCCCAAGATAAATTGTGGTCCATCAACCCTTTTAATCAGAAACCACTTTTTCAAGTGTGGAGCGAGTATGCCTACCTTCTACTGCTATAAACATTACAATAGTGAAATAGAAATTCTAATCAATTCTTAACTAAAACATTAAAGCTCTGTTGCAGTTTATTGCAAACAAAATAATTCATTTCTCCAATAAGTATAAAAATTATGTTCTCTGACAATGGATCACAAAACTATCTGCATCTTCAGATGGTTCATTAACTCATGTCTTACTCTCTACAGTTACCATATATCAATCACATTAACACTTAAAACTTGTGCAAATGTATATTTTGTGTTATCCATATTTCAAGGCTGGATTTGCATCATCTGAGTTTATGCTTTTGTATGTGTCATTGAAGACATTATTTGTTATTGCGGACAGGTGTCATGTGTGTGTGTGTGTGTGGAACGTAAGTCGCTTGACAAAATGCATTTTCTGATAACTTTTAGTGGTGAAAGGTTTTCTGACATTTGTTGCCGACTAGACAGAATTTTAAAACATTTGTGTCCATGTTTCGACAAAATATATTGTCATCAGGGTCTCTCTACAGGCAATACTGAAGTAATATATGTATAAAGGGTATTAAATATGTATGTATAGAATAATATATACGGAATATGCTATAATTAGATCTTATTAATACTGTAGCAATAATATGATTGCAGTTATACTTATAATGAATATAATACAATACATATAATATGTATAAAACACTGTTAATATGTAATAGTAGTGTTGACAGAGCAATAGTAACATTACTATTCTATATGTAATATTTATACACAGTTTAAACAAAAAACTTGTTTTTCTATGCACAGGCCTATTGATTACGTAGGCCTATGTATTGCATGTACACAGGTCCTGATGATGACATGTTCTAACGAAATGTCAGCACAAATGTTTTAAAATTTTGTCTTGTTAATGACAGACCCTCACAAAACCTTTTATCATTTCTTAATTACCATTCATTTATATATATATATAAAACTCAAAGTCTGACGATTTATGGGTACTGAATACAAATCCACACCCTTACACTGATTGCCACCAAATTTGCACAGGTCAAAGAATACAAGGTCAAGAATATTTTGTTCTTTCAGGGATAAACGGACATTAAATTTAGTTATTTGTTTGACACAAAGCGCAAAATACTGTCTAACTTGGAATTTGATATTTTGCCCCGTTCGCACGATTTAGGCCCTTTTAATTATGCCTTTTCGTTGACGCATATAAAGATGTCAACAATACCATGGAGACCAGAACTAATTACCATAGTAACAAGTAAATAAACAAATGATATTTAGCGGCATCGGAACTGTACCTTTATCCGTTCCTGCAGTTTTTAATATGCGATTGTATCGATATATTTTGTAATTTTGTATACAGTTACGTCTATATATTTTGTAATTTTCTTAAACGATTATAAAATGTATGTTTATACGTATTTCTGATGACGCAATGAATAAGTAATGAAATATATTAAATAACTTACTACTACTAAAGATGTCAAAAACACCATGGAGACCAGAATTAATTACCATAGTAACAAGTAAATAAACAAAAGCTATTTAGCAGCATTGGAACTGTACATTTATCCATTCCTGCAGTACATTTTCGATGTTTTATATAATATGAGATTGTATCGATATTTTATGATGTGAAAAAGAAGTATACTAATTGTAAATTGTCGTATACTTAATTCAAAGCAAAAATACGTGTTGTTTTCATTGGTGAGGTTAGGTGACAACGGTTTTTGGTTTTTAGTTTACTTCTGAAACAAATAAAAGCCATGGTTGAGAAAAACATAACGTTTAATGTGTCATACAATGCTTCTAACACAGTAACACTTAAAATAAAGAATTTAGCGTTTTTGATTTAACGGATATTTTATAAATATCTCCGAAGGGTTTATAAACGGGTACTTTTAAGTCTCCAAAGGGTGTTGCACCAACATAATAATTTAGTACAAGTGTTGAAAACAGCTTTGGAGAGAAATTTAACTGACGAGTACAAAATTGTTATACGAGCTGACAGAACACCAAATAGATGTATACAATAAAAATTATATTAAAAGTCAAATATTCCCGTGCGAAGCCGCGGGTAACAGCTAGTTAAGGATAAAGTCTAGTGACAGGGCTACTTACAGCCCACACTCAGTGGATATTGCCGCTGTGGTACAGACTAAAAATAACTGAAAGAAAAACAAGTTGAAATTCGAAAGATAGTCATATTAAACTCCTGGCGTTTTTGCGCTTTGATTTATTTTTTTTATTTAAGCGGAACAGACAATTTAAACCAGTGAAATTAATTACACTTTACACTTGTGTAAAAACACAAGACGAGAAAAAAGTAAATCACTTACAACAGGAGAGTAGTAGTCTGTCATGACGGTCGGCGCGAATGATGACAACCGGTACCCAGCACTGAGGCGAGTGTGCCAGCGAATTCTCCTGGTCTGCGTCTGTCTACGACGACCATTTCATTTTACTTTCATTCTCGGCGGCCGGCAGAGGGGACACGCTACCGCGTACGGACTCCTCTCCAGTTAACTTACGCTTCAACAATTGTGCGCGCAGATAACAATCAAAACAACAACAAGAACAATGACAGTTCGCACGCGCGCACGTCCACACACACACACACACACAGAATATCGTTACTAATTTGACCTAGAATCGTTGAGAATACTGTCCAAGGCCCGTCGTGCGTCTTTATCACCGGGACAACGACCTTACGTTTCGATTCAGTTAGCGTGTAAACAAAAGTTTTTATTTGTATGGGCGCGCGCGCGTGTGTAATACAGTTAGGTTTTTTTAACTATTGAAATTTGGATAATTTGTTTACAAAAAATAAATACGTAGATTGGCGCGTTTGAAATGTACGTCAGTAATTGATTTTTATTCTATTTTTTCTATCGTATTTTGTTATCAGTTAAAATAGGCTATTACCCACATTCTCTGAGTTACGCGTATATTGTTCAGGAAACGTGATTGGAGCGAAAACATCCGTTAGTATCACGTCTTTATATAAAATTATAGTTCTGGAAAGTCTTTAGGCCATTTGTTTTTCTGTCTTTGATAGCAGGGTTTCTCCGAAGAGGGTTCGTTTATTTCCTTGCTAAAATATTGATATACTTTTTGGCTTTTTCATCAGTTCTTTCACCCCAAAGCACACGGAGAGGTACCATTGTTCTGAGGATCGTGGATTGGAAGCGATAGGTGATGTTAACCGTTGAGGTACTTACAACCCCCCCGCCCCAAGTTCAAAATTATATACGTAGCCAAATCGGACGGATTGTACTTTTGTAAGGAGTATCTTTTCTCAAGAATAAGCGACGACCTTTTTCTAATAAGCCATCGCATATTTTTCGTTCTCAAGTCCGTCGCATCTCCTTCCGTTTCTTGGTCACGCGAACTTTTCAGGTGTTATCCCAATGCGCAGATTGATTCGATTGCTTGAGAAATCTGCCGATTCAAATGAAGAAACGCAAATTGTATAACTTGCACGTTTGTTTTTGCCACGAAATGCAGTACAATTATATATATTTAGTAAATAGTACAATACAATAAATTATTACATTTATAGTTGTATTCAGTTATTGCTATAGGAACATTTTTGTTTCAAATAAGTGCTGCGTGATGCCACCTTGAATACCACCTAATAGCAGAACTGAAACTGACCTTTAAATTGGAATACATTTATTAAGTGAGATCTGTAAGGATTACAGCATTAAAGTCTCAAGTAAAAAAAAAAAAACAGTGAGCTAGTTAGGACTAAAATAGTCGTAGAAGGTGTAGTCATCGAAGAGGTTCAGGTTTAAATTAACTTGGGTGTGAAATTTCATATGGATTCGACAGGGATCGTGAAAACTAAATCAATAAGTTTGGTCATATTTGTGATGTAATGCATCGACACTTTAAACACAAAGCAGAAAGATATATAAAACGATTATGGTGCCATCGTTGCTTTATGAAACTGAATAATGAGTTCTTACTAACAGACTATCGAAAACCACATGCATGCAGTAGAGATGAAATTCCTCAGAGCTGTGAAGAAGAGAAGACAGGCTATGAAACGTGGAGGTAACAACGGAATTGCAGATATACCGGTTGGAGGATAAAACAACAGAGAAATAGAAGAATGTGGGTGGATCACATGAACAGAATGCACCGACACAGACTCCCAGTTCAAGTCTGACATTATACACATCTTGGAAGGCCAAGGAAGAGATTGGTACTGTATCAGGCAATTTGTGTATAAATTGAAGTGTAGAAGGAAAAGAAAATTTCAAATAAATTATTTGACGTATATTTCACATAAATTATTACTTTAGTAATGAATCATACATATTTCTATGGTTAGAGACCGTTTGCCATCTGATTTACAAAATCTTAAAACGTATGACTAGTTTGGTATATTTATTTTTCGTATATAATATTTTTTATAATCAACTTTCATTGTTTTTCTTATATATCGGCAATTGTATAAATTCCTGACAAAAATAAAAGGTCCATGACGCATTGTGATTTTGCGTTATACAGGGTGTCTCGGGAGGAGAGGGAAATAATTTGAGAAAAGGTTCTATAGTGTAAAAGAAGAAAAAAAGTTCATATAAACATATGTCCCGAAACGCTTTGTAAGCGAGTTACGGCTAGCGAAAGATTTCGCCCGGGTTTCGGTTCCCCCGGGTAACTGAAGACTTTCTGAAATTCTGGGAAGGTAAATTAAGGGGCGAATTCTGTTGTTTCTTATGATTTTTGACCTGAAAAATCGAATAAAACAGGTCGCAGAACTGTATTTCCCATAAGTTTCATGATATCCGACGTAAAACAGAAAAATCTTTGCCTAAAAACACGTTTGGAAAATTGGAAACAATTGGAATTTTTTGTTGATTTTTATTGACTTTATTTACACCATTTTTCTCAGAATTAAATTCTTTACAAGTTTTGTTTTTAACTTTTATGCATTTATTAGTCATTTAACAAAGTTATTGTACTTCTAACCTAAAAAAACGTCTTCTTTTACACTATAGAACCATTTCTCAAATTATTTCCGTCTCCTCCCGGGACATCCTGTATATATAATTTAATTCGAGCGCGCGCGTTTTTTGTTTTGTTTCGTACAGTTTATTTTGATGACGTGCTAATTTTCAAATATTAGTTAAATATATGGTAAAGATATAGTACCTTACACGAGTCCGGTTTCGGACATTATGCTGTATGACTTTTCGTCGGCAGTGTTGATCCGTTCGTTCATGTGTCGACAGCCACCAATTCATATTCTTTTTCATCCATTGTGGTGTACAGTATTGTGTTAGTGATAAAATTTTAGCTTTAAATAAATATACAGTTGTCTATTTGTGTTTATTGACAAGCTGTTCAAGATTTAAAATCCAATTAATCACTCTCCAAGGTTGTAAATATTTAGGACATTTAATTTAAGGTACACACGATTTCCTCAGTTTCTGTATATATAAACTGTATTCGCCTAACTGTCTGGTGCGCAAAATTCAGCGTCATCTTTTCACTGATGTGGGGAATAGTTGATATGAAGTCATGTTCAGTGGAAAGCATGTAAAGCGGAGATAAAATGTTGAAACTGAAAACATCGTTCCGCCCTAACTGTGGCCATGGATGTAGTTCGTAAAAGTTCTAATAATTTTGATATTTATCGTGAAGCTTTATTTTAAATTGTTTCTAATCAAGAAATTCGAGAACTGTGTTGCCACTTGGATATTTACAAAATCCTTAAGCGCACGCACACGCACACACATATGAAGTATGTATAATTCCGTTTTTATTCCCGAGCCCGCACCATAAAATCAAGGTGCGTTTTTCAGCCCCCAGGTCGAGTCAGCCTCTTGAAAATGAGTACCTGGGATAACATCCTTGGGATAATGATGGGCGGCTGAAGCGTAGTGCTGGCCGCACTGCCTTCCTTGTATGCCGTACGGCTCGCATAATTCAACCTACCATGCCTGACTCCTAAGCTGCTTCGGTGGTACACATGAGAACCATTATTATTATTATTATTCCGTTTTATGACGTTCCTTTTCTACGATCGGGATGTCTCGAACAATAATATTTCTTTATTGCAAAACAAATTCTTCAGAACATTTTTCAAAATTTTAAAGCATAAACATGGCATATGGTGCTAGGTGATCAGTATATTGGAACGTAAAATGAGATTGACGCTGAGGAGCCACTTGGCTTCTTCCCGTCTTCGCCTTTCGCTTGCAGCAGGTCAAGACCGGAAGGCAGTAGCGGTTTGCGAGAAAAGTGTGTTAGCTGCGCACGCTGCAGCTCCAATGCTGTCTAACGGACGGACGAAAAATCTGGTTATGCCCGTGTAGGAGAGAAGGCAAAGCTGGATCACAGATCGGAATGGTCATTGCAGTATGGACATGGTGCAGACTGTGAAAGTGTCGTTCAGTCGGCAAACGTTTGACCTACTCTGAAAACAGTCCACTCTAATACAATGGATGAACAGTGTATAAATACAACTATTTATGTTTTGCGACATGCCTGGTGGCGCTGACACAAGTATATACGCGTGTATGGGTTTGTTCTCGCGGAGGATGAGCGAGCGTGACACGCGTATTTATGTTACAGGAACTTAATTAAAATTAATATTGTAATTCCCAGCTAATTAAATAAGAAAGTGGCTGTGATTTATGGACATTTATCATTAAAATTAATATTGTAATTCCCAGCTAATTAAATAAGAAAGTGGGTGCGATTTATGGACATTTATCATGTTTTTACATTATGGTTTTCTTAATTTTACCTTGACAGAATTTCGGGTCGTAGTGCGCGCTTATGTGTGCGTGTGTTCGCAATGACGAATCCGCCGAGGGGGCGTTGACGGTGACGAACCCGATACACACACAAATGTAAATAATAATCGAGAGTCGAGAATAGTTAAATGGGAACGGTGAATGCAGCGTTTTCGCGCGGTGGTGAGAATGAGATCAGACGGTGATCAACTACTGATTTTACTTCCATGTTCCTTAAGGAAATGGAAGTATGGTGATGGCAAAAAAAATCGTGTTCGAGATTATTGCAGATTCTGATTGTACTACACTCAAAACATGAAAAAAAGTCATTTTTCGAAAAGTGTGTGTGTGTGTGCGTGTGTCTGTAGATTTTTTTTTCTATGGCAAACGATAACTGCCGCAAATTCAAACAGAATCAACTACTCTTTTGCATACAGCCCTGAATTGTAGAGTTCTCAAGACCTATTGTTTTTGGTGAAGTTCGGTGAAGGGAAAGGGGTAGTTTACCTGCAACGTTTTATGTTTTAACAAGGGTATTTTATATGGCAAACGATAACAGCCGCAAATTAAATCTGCAATAATCACGAACACGATTTTTTTTTGCCATCACCGTACTTCCATTTCCTTAAGGAACATGGAAGTAAAAATGATATTCCCGTGGTCCACGGCTGGCCTATTCGTGTAAAAAAAATGCTGGTCAAAGTGAATACGGTGAAAGTGTATAAGGAATTGCAACGACAAACTTTTGCCTTTAGATGAAAAAAAGATTCGTAACAGCCACCTGCACATGGTGAAACTTGAACGGTGTAACAGGCAATAAGTTATGGATCTACAGTCGTATTTAGTGGCGATGATGGGTCGGAGGATGTTTGTTTCCATGTTACGAGGCATAATGCCTTTTTATTTTATTACTTCCATATTCCTTAAGGAATGGAAGTATGGTGATGGCAAAAAAAATCGTGTTCGAGATTATTGCAGATTCTGATTCTACTACACTCAAAACATGAAAAAAAGTCGTTTTCCGAAATGTGTGTGTGTGTGTGTGTGTGTGTGTGTAGATTTTTTTCTATGGCAAACGATAACTGCCGCAAATTCAAACAGAATCAAATAATTTTTTGCATACAGCCCTGATTTGTAGAGTACTCACGACCTATTGTTTTTGGTGAAGATCGGTTGAGGGAAAGGGGTAGTTTACCTGCAACGGTTTTTTTTATCAAGGGAAATTTTTTTTTTTTTGGCAAACGATAACAGCCGCAAATTCAAACAGAATCAAATAATGTTTCGCATACAGCTCTGAATTGGAGAGTTCTCAAGACCTATTGTTTTTGGTGAAGATCGGTTAAGGGAAAGGGGTAGTTTACCTGTAACGTTTTATGTTTTAACAAGGGTATTTCCTATGGCAAACGATAACAGCCGCAAATTCAAACAGAATCAAAAGATTATTTGCATACAGCCCTAAATTGTAGAGTTCTCAAGACCTATTGTTTTTGGTGAAGATCGGTTAAGGGAAAGGGGTAGTTTACCTACAACGTTTTTTTAACAAGGGTATTTTCTATGGCAAACGATAACAGCCGCAAATTCAAACAGAATCAAATAATTTTCTGCATACAGCCCTGATTTGTAGAGTACTCAAGACCTATTGTTTTTGGTGAAGATCGGTTGAGGGGAAGGGGTAGTTTACCTGCAACGTTTTTTATCAAGCGTATTTTCTATGGCAAACGATAACTGCCGCAAATTCAAACAGAATCAAATAATTTTTTGCATACGTCAGTGAATTGTAGAGGACTCAAGGCCTTTAGATTTTGGTGAAGATCGGTTAAGGGGAAGGGGTAGTTTACCTGCAACCTTTTACGTTTTAACAAGAGTAAAGTACTTGAAAATTCATTTAAACTTTTTCAAACAATGGTAATTGTTAAAATAAAATAATTTTGTTGCCAGGCAATAAAATTATAATTTTTTCATTTTAATGTAAATCTGTACATAGTATAAAGTAAAGTCGGTGCGTTTTCTCTCTGTGTTTGAAATCGCTAATCTCAGGAAGTACTGAACGGATTTTATTCAAGTTTTCGCCAATAGATAGAGTGTCTATCGAGGAACATTTATGTGTATAATTAATACATATATGTTGTACATTAGCTTAGCTATCACGGTTTATGTCAAGTAAGTGGTATAGTTTACATCTTATATATAAAAATGAATGTTTCTTTGTTTGTCCCGTATGCGTTCCTATACCATTCATTCGATTGCGATGAAACTTCTGTGAGTTGTTGTGCGCACGTCCGCGAAGGTTTCTTCCACATCTCCTCCTAAACCACTGTACCGATTTCAACCAAACTTGGCACAAATATTTTACGCAACGGGAGAACCAACATAGGATAGGTGTTTTTTCGATGGGGTCCTTTTGGGGGTTCTTTGGGGTCTTCCACATCGCCTCCTAAACCACTGGACCGATTTCAACCAAACTTGGCACAAATATTTTACGCAAAGGGAGAACCAACATAGGACAGGTGTTTTTTTCGATACGATCCTCTGGGGGGTCCTTTGCGGTCTTAAAAACTATTAGATCTGGTTACTATGGCAACCCAATAGAATATATTCTGTTCTAAATATATTATCGCATTAAATTGAAGACCACGCGAACGAAGTTGTGGGCAACAGCTATTTATTTTTAAGAAGCCTACTTTAATTAAACTTTATTAATTAAACTAACATTTTCATTACGTACAACATGAAACTCCGTAGCGAAGCACGGGTATTCTGGTAGTCATGTATAAGAGAAAATATATCGTTCGTGGCAGGCAAGCATATCTCAGTTATGTACTGTTTACGTTTCCATTTTATTATTATCACTACCACAATAAAAAGGCAGGGAAGACACACACACAATTCGCGTTATTTCTGGCCTCATTCATGTTTATTTTCTTACATTTGCACGGTTTTTAAATGGAAAGTGCCGAACCCGTACCAACATAACGCATGCAAGTCGAAAAAGTGTCCAGCGTGGATAGCGATTTGCTTCCTGTGGTTTGCTGGGTAGTGTAACTGCACGTGTTTACAGAGGAACGATTCATAGACAGACTTTTCGTCTTTAGGGAATGAACCCTCTGCAAGATGCAGAGGGGTCCATGAGTGACTTCGGAGCGCTCCTTCTTTTCCGCGTGTTTGTTCTGTGAAACGTACACTGTAGATTCGCAGATTTATTCTAAGCAACGCTCAATAGGAAATGTTGAAAATTTTTGTCCACGGTGAACCCTCATACACACTAAACCTGCTCTGATGTTTTAATTACGGACATCATAATATTGAAACTTTGGAAACTTGAGCACTATTTAATGGAGCTCAATCATTAACTTATACAAGCCATTAATTTATGCATATTTTTTGTATATATGTGTACAACGTTATCGGCAACAAAGAAGTAGTTTTTGATAAAATTCCTTCCCGGGATATTTGGCCGTAGTCCAATGTTTTCTACAAAACCAGACGTTTCGGCAATGCCATTGACTTCCATCATCAGTGAAAATCGAGTGCGATAACGTGAGGTGGTATATGTTAGTGACCACAGTACTGTGGTTAAGGCTGAAGCAGTAAGTAGAAAGAAGTAGTTTCTATGGTAATATTTCATTTCGAAAATGATTTTAAAAATAAATCTTAGAATATGGAAGTCATGTATGGTTCTCCATACCGATATTTTTGTTTTTTCTTATACTCGGATTTGTGAATTTTGTGTTCATTAACTGATATGAGATAGGCTGCGTCTGTAGTTCCACGTAAACTATCAGGATTGTTAGCGGACAGACAGTTGTAGCATAAAATTCTATCAGTGACGACGATAGTTGAACCTGGCGTGTTATGTTTAGAGTTAATTGCGTATATCTGAACCGCGGTAGAAAATTGTATTTAAACGATAAATACAATTTAGTGGTTAAGTCTAACTTTTGATAAACTTGTGTTGCTACCACTAATACTAACTTACACTTCCATGAGCGCTTTCAAGCCTCTCGGCTCATCTTCAGATGGAAACAACCTATGAAGTGAGTTTTTTTTTTTTTTTTTTTTCTGGGCTTTGCGGTTGTGCGTCGCAGAGACGAACCGCACGGGAACTGAGTTCCGAGCTACCATCTGGAGCTCCTGCCTCGTGGCCCTGCCCAAGTAGGGCGTGTGCTCTATAGCAGGCCTTTCTCGGCTGTTGTGCTAGCCTACGCTAGCGCAGTATACACCGAGGGCGTTTCCACGAATCACCTGGGCGTATACGGTACCTTCCCAGCCCAGTCACTAGAGGATTGTCTGGGAACCTCGCCGCACGTGCATAAAATCTGCGTGCAAGCCGCCTGAAAGTGTCGTCTAAGGAGCGGACGCCAAGTCCTCTCCTTAGAAGGCGAGATGAGAAGCGACGGGGGACTTTGGCCGCTAGCCGAAGCCCCCTGTCGAGGACGCTCTGCAACTTCTTTTTATGCATTGCGGCGAGGTAACCCCAGACCGGGCAGGCGTAGGTAATGACCGGCAGCAGATACGCGCCGACGATCATCCTACCCAATTTCCTGGTCATGGCTGAGCTGATCAGGAGTGGAAACAGTGCGCACAGGCGAGTGGATGCTCGCTTAAGAACTGTCTGTGCGTGGGTACACCAGGTGAGCCGACGGTCAAGGTGTAAGCCGAGGTACTTGACCTCGTTGGACCAGCGCAAGTACGTTCTGCCGATACGTAGTTGCCTAACGGGGTTCTTCCGTCGCTTGGAGAATTCGACGGCTACACTCTTGGTAGCGTTGAGTTGCACTCTCCAATTCTCAGTCCAGTCCACGAGCGTGTCGAGCTGGCGCTGCAGTCGTAGGACGGCCCTTTCCTCATGACGATCGGCCGTAAATACGGCCGTGTCGTCAGCGAAGAGGGCCATCTGGACTCCAGGCTGTCTCGGCACGTCGTTGACGTAGATCGAGAACAGAAGGGGGCCTAGAACACTACCTTGAGGGACGCCGGCTGTGATTCGTCTCTCGGAAGAGACAGAATCGCCAGCTCTCACGCAGAAGGTCCTCTCCGTCAGAAAGCTAGCAACCAGATGGAGGTAGCAGTCCGGGAGCTGGACTTCCCTAAGTTTGAATAAAAGCCATCATGCCATACGCTGTCGAAGGCTTTCTCAACATCTAAGAAACAGCCAACGGTCCGTTCTCTCCGACACCCGGCTTCCGTGATGCTTTCCACCAGTCTCATCAGTTGATGAGTGGTCGAATGCCCCACACGAAAGCCGAACTGTTCGGGGACCAGCACGTCAAAGTTGGTTAGATGTTCTCGTACACGACGCTGTACGAGGCGCTCAAAAACCTTGGACGTAGCGGAAAGTAGGCTGATGGGCCGGAGGTTTTCCGAGCGGGTGGTATCCTTTCCCTGCTTCGGGATCACGATAACCGTCGCCTTTCTCCATTTCTTGGGAAAGTAGGCCAGTCTAAGACACGCGTTGAACAAATCAGTCAAGAATTGAACTCCAGGCTCGGGAAGAAGTCGTAGAGCGGTGTTGGTAACACCGTCCGGGCCTGGAGCCTTTCTTGGCTGAAGTTCAGCGAGCCGATCTGAGACCTCTTCCAAAGAGATGGGTTCGGGCTCCGCCGTGATCGGAAGAGACAGAAAGTCTTCCACAGCCATCTCGACTTGTTCGTCGAAGTCCCAGTCCATGGGCGGGTTGGGAGCGAACTGACGCTCGAAACACAAGCCCAAGTACTCGGCCTTCTCCTCCGGGCGACCCAGGAGTCGACCGAACGGTCCAACAATGGCGGGAAGTGGAGGTCGGCGCCTCCGTCCCGTCAATGCGGTAGGTATTCTGTACGGGTGAGATTGCGGGTCCGCATCCCCCGTTCGGGCCACGTCGAGTTCCCAACAGCTACGTCGGAACGCCTTCAGACTGCCACGCAGTCGTCCGGTGAGCCGATTGTATGCTGCCTTATCGGCCGGATCACGGGTCCTCTGCCAACGTTTCCGGAAGTAATTCCTCTCGCGAGCGAGAAGAGAGACTTCCTCAGGGATGCGTTGGTAGTCAGGCGTGAAGCCAGCTCGCGTACGTGAAGACACGCCTATAGCCGAGATAATTGCCTCTTCGATTCCCGCAACTGCTTCGTCTAGGAGGCGAACGGAATCGAGTGGGGCCGCTGGCGGCAATCTACGGCACAAGGCCGGGCCGTAGCGATCCCAATCGATAACCTTCTTCTTGTCAGAACGTGCATAGGCGTGCTGGGTAGCGACGTGGACCAAGATAGGGTGTGGTCGGATGTCAGCTCCGTAAGTGAGAATACCTCGACCGGACAGACAATTCCTTGGGTCACCGCGATATCCAGAACATCGGGAGCCGCGTTAGGCAGTGACGGAAAGAACGTGGGTTGCGCTGGACCAAACACCATCGCCCGGCGCGATTCAACAAAACTGAGCAAGCGCCTCCCGTTCGGAGTAGTCAGGCGACTATTCCAAACGCGATGCTTGCAATTCAGATCGCCGGCCAAAATTACCCTTCGATGGGAATCGAAGAGGACGTCCAGGTCGCCGACAAGGAGTTCAGCTTGTGGGGGCTTGTAAGCTGAGACCACGAGGACGCCGCCAAGAGCTCCGTGGACCTCAATGGCGGTGGCCTCTAGGTTGGTAAGCTGCGGCAAAGCGACACGATGATGACCTATGGAGGTCCTCACCGCGATCGCCGTGCCGCCTCCTCGTCGGCCAACTCGGTCATCCCGATAGGCCACGTAATTTGGTAATCGAAACCGGTTCGCCGGGGTCAGGTGGGTTTCCCCGAGGAGAAGTACGTCGGGTTTGAACCGAGCCAGGAATTCAAGAAGGTCGGAATGCTTGGTACCGATGTTGTTAGCATTCCAGGCTACGAGCGAGAGATCTCGTCTAAGGGCTCGGTTCATAGAAGACCTATGACTTCGCAGGCTTCCACCAAGAGCATGAATCTCTCAGTTGGGTCAGCAGTTTCCAGGCGGTCTCGGATGGACCTGAAGGTAGATGCGACTTTCGGGAGGTCGTAGCTAGACAGAAAGCCGCGGACGAACTGTGCGTCATTGGAAACGACGGACTGGGCGGTTTGCCTGGAAACTGAGGCCGCATAAGAGCGACCAGGTGTTACGGCAGATCGGGTCGTGGTGGAAGCCATAGGACCAGGGCCAGACGGTTTTGAATCAGCGGCAGGAAAAGTACGCTGTTGCGCTTCGTCGGACTTATACCGGGAAGCAGGACTTTTCTTGGGCTGTGGGCCGGCAGGAGCTCGGGGCCGAGCATCCGGTGTGGGTATCCCTTTGTTCCTGGGTTTTATGCCTGCTCGCGGAATCGCGGAGGTGGCAGGGGCGGCGAGGCTACCTCTGGTTCAGAGGCGGGAGTAGGAGGTTCCGCGGAGGTGGAGGGTTCATTCTCCGGCTCCAAAACCGAGATGACAGCTACTGGGCGTGTCTCTGCTTCGGAAGGAGACGCGGTACGTTTAGTTGCCTTTGCAGGGGCTGGAGGTGGAGCCGGAGAGGGCGCGCGCCGTGCCGGTTGTGCCTGAGGTTGAGGCCTAGCCTGCATTTTAGGCTGTCTAGGTTGGGGCTGCATAGCTGGCTGCCGTGGCTTCGGGAGGGGCCCCTGCGGCTTTTGCTTCCGCAGGAGCTCCGCCTTATAGACCGGGCAGTTTACGTTACTCGCTGCGTGGCCTTGGCCACAATTGATACAGCGAAATTTGGTTTTGTCTGCCACAGTGCAGGCCTGTGTTGAATGTCCCAGAGAACACCGTAGACAGGCCGGGGCATTGCGGCAGACGTCGGTGTGATGGCCGAACCTCTGGCACCGGTGGCACTGCGCAAGCTTGCCCTGGGGTCGACTAGTTTCCACCCGGACGCGGAAGCCAAACAGCCGCGTCAGGTGGAAAATTTTATCAGCAGCCTCGCCCTTCTCGAGCTGGAGACGGACGAGCGGGAGAGGTACTCGGGTTTCTGAGTGAGTGAACAGGCGGAAAATTGCCTGCACCGGGTACCCGAGGTCGCGGAGTTCCAAGAGGATCTCCTGAGGATCAGTGTGCGCGTCAAGCCCTCGCAAAATTACAGACAAGGGCTTGACCCGCTTAGGAGTGAAGGTGTGGTATTGGAGATTGTGTGCTTGGAGGAAGGCCTCGACCAAGCGATGGTCCTCGAGCTGGCGGACGACAATCCTGACCGTATCACCGCCAAGCAGCTTCAGGTCAAGCTTGTCGGCCGACAGGCCGTGGGCCGCGATCAGCCGTCTGTATAAGGCGGCGACATTCGACACGCTATGGACGTACAGGGGCGGCGCACGACCAACAGCGGCAGCAGCCGGAGCTGCTGTCGAAGCAGTCGGAACCGCGACCTGTGGGCCCTGAGAAGGTCCAATGTCCATGGCCGAGGTGCTAGAGGAAGCGGTTGGGTGGGTCCTCTTGGGCTTCTTAGCCGGGCGATTACGCCGACCAACGGTCGCGAACTCGCCCGACTCGTCGGCCGGAAGAGGAGGAAGCGGGTTAGGGAGAGGATCATCCGTCTCCATCGCCCGAGGCGATTCAGGCGAGTCGCCCAGATGGGGCAGCAAGGCGGGGCCGAGCGACTCGGCACTTGGGCCGTTGCCTGTGGAAGGCATGCTGGCCAGGTGCGACGGCTGCCGGGCAGAGACTGCTAGGCAGTCACTGCCAGACGCCAGGGATCTCGGGTCCGGCCGAAGCCGGATTACCCGCGCGTCTTCCTTGCTCACGACGATGCGGGAGGAGCTGGGCTAACGACCAGCTTCGTTGAATACCAGTCCTTACCAAGACTGGTGTCCACTGGCCCCTTTACCCCGGCGATATCCTAGCTCGCTTACCACTGGTGGGGGCTTGCAAGGATCGTCCGGGGCAGCGCTAACAGTCGTGAACAAGTTAGGAATTACACACTGATAAACGGCACTCACCAGGTGAGCCCAGAGCAATCCTCTTCTTTCCTGTCCGCCAAGATGTTTTTCCGGCGCAGGTGGTCCTTACAAGGGCAAACTTCGGCCAGCTGCTTCTTCTACCAGCTACTAAGTTCACCGGCAGCAGCTGGCTTGGTTCCCACGAAGAGAAGAGATATTCCTCGTCGGAAGGCGAGGTGGCCGAAGGCAGCAAAGCCGTAGATGGTCCAGCGAAGAGAGCTGAAGAAGAGCAGTCCAAGGAGAGCGTCCTGTTCAGTCAGAAGCTGGAGCAGAAGTCTGGACGTGTCTCTAGACCAAGTGAGTATTAGTGGTAGCAACACAAATTTAGCAAAAATTATATTTGTTTGGTAGGTAAACGCTCAGCAGATTTGTAACTGACCTTTCCTCTGATATCTGCGGTAGAACAGGACTCTCACCACCACACGAAACTCGATGATAGGCATTCGGATGTAAAACCCGCATTATTATTTACCTTGACGCTCAAATGTGAAACAGTTGTGAAGGACGTGGCAACACGACGATGTTGAATAGCAACAGCACCATCCCTCTACCATTGTGTATATACAGCCTTCAGTGTTTCCACCTGCATTTGATGAGGACTTGAAATTCCCTGGATGCAGATCAAAGGTTGAACATTTCTCAGTAACCTGTTTATTATCGGGCGAATTTCATGAATCTCGTGCAGAAAAATGACTCGATATCTAATAAAACGTTACATTAATGGTAAGATCCGCTGCTGCTGCTGCACCTGTAGCGAGAAAGATTGAGCATTGCGAAGCACACCGGTCGACAAGAAACTAACCGTCCTGAAGAAGGTTGATGGAAAAAGAGCAAGAGGTAGGCCCAAGAAGCAGACCTCGTGAAGGTCTCGGCTGTTAGGCCATGGTCCACAGTTGTTGACAGTCGTTTCGGCCCCACCAACGGAGGTCGTCATCAGTGTCCGAAACGATTGGCACGGTGTCACCCTAGAGACGACACTGGCAGATTTCTCAGGCAAGCCTCATCTCGGGGGTGAATTGGCGGACACCGTGCCAATCGTTTCAGACACGGACGATGGGACCGAAACGTTTGTCGACAACGACTGTGGACGCAGGCCGTGAAAGCTTTAGAACTTGCACACTCTCAATAATTGTCACGAAGATCGTTGATGATGACAGACCATTGACGAAACGTCGCACGTCACAACTTCGTACCAATTTTCTGAGTTATGTGACGCGACGTTCGGGACGCACGTCGAGAAGAGAAGAAACATTAGAAATATTTTTTGAAGCGGATAAAATACAATTGGAAACAAAATTAGGGTACGAATGTTTGTAGGAACGAATCAGTACGTGTCTTGCGCGGCCGAGAGTCGACAGCGTTTACTCGAAGAGAAACTGAGATGTCATTTGGACGCGTGCGTCAGCAATGCCAGATGTTTGCGTTTTTGTGCCGTTGCAACGAAAGCGTGTCGAATAAACTTTGTAAATAATTTTCTGTGTACACTCTTTTGTCACTAGGTTTTTTTTTTTTTAATTTTTTGACATAAAATTTAGTAAAGCCTACTTTACTTGAACCACGGAAACAAGTCGAGTTCGCAGAAAAAACTCGATGACTGTGTGTTTCAATTATGTTGGATTAAGTAGTGCTCAGTGTTGGTTGTTTTACTGTTGTCGTCATCATGATCTTGTCATTGTACGTGCCTGCTTCATTTCTACCTGTCCCTCCATGCCGTGGGATAGAATTATTTCTTCGTTGATTTAACCAGTAAGTTCCCGAAGCTCGCAAACTCACTCACTATTTTGAACAAGATGGACTGATTGTTGGAGAAAATGAATTAATAAGTTTTAACTTTTTTAAGCTGTAAGTGAAGTTCGTCGTATGTACGATTCTTAACGTTAGCCGAGAAACATCGCTAGGAGGTGACCGCCCATCGTTTCTCATTGATAAAACAGCAACAAGTACTGTATTCACAAACAGCAACGGATTGGTAGCTGTTTTATCCAACAGTTCATTAGTCGCTCTCTTCAACCATATTTTTCTCCTGCTCGAGGAAGTGCGATATTTTCCGGATCCCGTGAATGTTGTATCCTTACATCCTGTAGTACTTTCAAGAGCCTGACTTTTAATGTTTTAGCGTTCTAAGCTGATGAATTTCTTGCCCCCTCCCCCCATTCCACCTTACAACCTCTCAAACAAGAAGTACGCACAGTTTACTCATATATTAAAGGCTACTTATTATTTATGGGTTGTATAAACGAAAATTTATCTTGTTTCATTTTATTCACATAAATTTATTTATTACAATAGCATGAGCACATTGACAAATTATAAGTAACGAGAATGTTACGAAAGTCCCATACTTTACTTAACCATTGCACAAAGTAAATCAAAACTCTAAGGACAAAAGTTGTTCAATTTTCACGTCCATTATTCATTATTGGTGAAAATATTTGTTTACTCAAAGCTTATTTTTCTGGCTTTTGCAGTTGCAAATCGATGAACGTATTTCATTAAAAGAAATGGTTTGCAGAAAATCATTTTCAATGAATAAAGGTGCATTAAAAGAAATGGTTTGCAGAAAATCATTTTCAATGAATAAAGGTGCCAGGGATTTCATTTTTTCGTTACCTAAAGTAGACCTTAAATAATTTTTCGCCCGGCTTGTGGCTGAAAACGATCTTTCTCCACTACAATTTATGACTTCCATGAAGAAGAAAATTCGCAAGGCTACTTCAACATTCGGGACTATTGATTCTACATTACATAATTTTGACATGAAGTTTGAGAGCCTGCATGCGTTGACCATGCTACATGCTTTGAGAGTGCTTCATCTTCTTTTACTTAGGTTTCTTAGTTTCGGTTTCTTCCAGTTCATAATTTACTTTCTTTCAAAATGGCTTTTAAATGAATACACTCTGCAAGAAACTATTGATCTAAGTCTGAAATGTACATTTTCAACAAGTTCCTAGCTTTTTCTTCTACATTAGAATTTTCCATTGGCAACATGAATTTTGTTTGTCTTGTTCTCTTAAATGTTTGCGC
This sequence comes from Magicicada septendecula, assembly GCA_034769895.1. Taxonomy (NCBI): domain Eukaryota; kingdom Metazoa; phylum Arthropoda; class Insecta; order Hemiptera; family Cicadidae; genus Magicicada; species Magicicada septendecula. The sequence goes on along the minus strand of CM068375.1, from coordinate 115,745,937 downwards.
CTCCCAAAAGCTTGCGCCCTAGGCTACAGCCTACTCAGCCTAATTGTAAATCAGGCTCTGAGTATTTTACCAAAGGAACCGTGATATAGAGAGACTCGTCCCGGGAACAGACAACCCTCCCGTTGGACGCACCACTAACGAAACACGCACTCGTTTCTACCGTAAGGTCCTCACTTTTCTGCACTGAAACCTTTGCTCACTTAGTCTATCTCATCTTCTTGGAAACATAATTCGTGGGATCCCCACTTGTTTAATCCGCATGCCTGTAACAATATCCGATTTGTCGTAGTACTCTACGTAGTGGCTTTACTATGCACAGGGGCGTATTTACGGGGGGAGACGAATGGGACAGGAGTCCCACCCCCCCAGAGAGTCGAAAAAAGTTGACGAATTTTGTTAATCTCTTAATTTTTAGGCTCATTTATTATTTTTCCAGCTAGGAACTCTTTTTCAAATATACAAATAGGTTTATTACACAGCATTTGCGTGTACGTTTGAAATATAGGAAAATCAGTTCAGTCCATATCTTCTAAACAATGTTTCAGTAATGCGTACTTTTATTGTGTTATTACCGTTCACTTTGATGGGATTGATTTCAGGATGTTATTACACGTTTTTCAACCAACTTAAAAATAGTATTGTTAGTTAGACTTAAATTGTTTTTTCTTTTGTATGAAGCCGATTCGACCGGACCCCGGACCCCTCCCCAGACCAAATTCTCGATACGCCACTGGTTATGTTTTGATTCCATTTACGTAAGTCTCGAGTTTGCTGCTGAACAAGTTGCACGCTTTGGATGGCACCGTGTTATGTCGCGATGTGAGTCTGTTAACGCTTAATGCTCTTAAGAGTTTCTGCGCCACTTAACTTATACTTGTTAAGTATATGGATATTTATTCATACATAGCAGTGGTGTTCATGCCGTGTTACCGTCTCACACGATCACGTAATAATTAAGTGCAACAATGAAGAAAATTTCACGTATTAATGAGTATGCGTCATTTGAAAAACGTGCTCATATTAATGAAGTTCTGGTTGCAGGCTTCACGTTTAGGTCGGATTACTCTTGTCCTTTGTTGGGAGATGCCGCGCTGAGTAGTCATGTGACATAGTGCATACATTTTTAAGTCACATTATGAATATTTTCCGTCACAGATCGGACCAACACGCCCGGAGTCAACACTATTAAAAACATTAAAACCCGGGCTGTTGGCCCTCAATCGATGTTTAAAATGTTATAAATGACGTTTCTAGTTTGCTTATGTACTCCTCATCAGTGACGTGCGTACTTCTTGTCATCTTTCGAACGTTTTTTCTACTAAGGATGGCCTCCGGAGGTGTGACCAGTGGCCAAAACGTCCAGCTCAACAGCTCGGTTTTAAATATTTTTAATCGGTTTAAGTTCTCCGCTATTTTTCACTTTCCGATCTTCGCCTCCCTTGATTGTTCCGTAAGTTATCTCAAGGCCATCTCCGCGTGTTTCATTAAATTGCTACCTTATAGGCCAATTTCGGTGTGAAAAAATACGTTCAGCGATACAGTTGCCAGAGAGAGCGACTTCTGACAACAGTTCGCGATATTTACGTTAATATCTTTTTCGTAATGTTGATACTCTGTGGCTACTGCTGAAAATTGTATTATACAGCTGCCACTCCTGCTTTCTCTCAAAAACGTTTCCTCTCATCTCCGTTCTCTTAATCTTCACTTTTCGGTTATCATCGCTTCACCTACTTTGATTCTCCAAGACCCTCCTCTCTTTCTTCTATAATCTGTTACTTATAGCCTATACTATATCAGTCCGTTTGTTTCGTTGTCCTTCGATTTGGTTCTTTCACTTTTCCCAATCGTCTATTATATCCTCGTTGGTAATTTTGTTAACAGCTCCTCATAAAGTCTATTTCTTTGTGTTTAACACCTAGCTGCTTGCTCTAAATACGATACGTAAATACGTAACGTTACCTATCATCATGTTGCCTCATGGTGATGACCAGTAAAATTATAGAAACATGGTGGTCGCCTTTGTTCTTAACACACATCTCGACTCATGACTACGTAATTTAATAGCTCTCGTGACTGAATACGTTTCATTGTCTTGATTTCGTCTGTCGGCAGCATCATGAGGAAAACGCTCAGTGCATCGTGCTAAGTAGGCATATTTTGTTTTCGGTGTTCTGCCCGTACCCTTTTCGGTCTTTACTAGGTCAACGAATTTCTCAGGCACATCATACGTATGCATTATAACCTAGTTCTGCTGGGTTTCTGAAGTTCCTGTTATGTTATCAATTTCCGCTTAGTACTGATCTGAGCTATTTATTTGCTTCACCTCGGTATATCTTCAGGAGTCTGCCAAATATAGAATGCGCTTTAAAAGATATATTCATAAGCAATAAGTAACAGTAACTGTCTCACTTTCACTTCCATAGATCACGACAGGAAATAGTAGTGACCTAAGTATACTTCAGTGGTAGATTTAGGTTTTTCTTTGATTCGGTTTAAAAATGACGTTCTTTGGTTCGGTTTCGTGTAATTTTTCTACATCTTCACCTAACGACGCCACTTTTCCCTCAGCTATATAACTACCTAAAGAATGACTAGATTTCGCGTTGTACCCCTCTCAAAAACGATGGATAGAAGATGTATGGAAGAAGTTGCAGAAATGAATTACCAGAAACTAACAGTGGCGATTCTATAAATCTTCCAACACGGACATCCACCATTTCTCTTAATTTTTGATTTTCGAAATCTGTGACCTTGTCGTAAACTTAACTGTGTAAGAGCTGCAATGCAGCGTAGTTCTCAGTCGGTACGTCCTGATAACATAACGTGTTAATAGTGGCTAACATAACTCGAGCCATGAAAACGAGGATATCTGTAGTACGTACCGGAATGTCGAGAGTCCATGCATAATTGCCACGTGATATATAGTGCACACAATGCATACAGAATGTACGTGAGCGCATCAGAGTATGCTATGATGAATTTGTAGACAATTAAACGTGTTAACGTGTGTCCTTCGTTTCTGTGTCGAGGTGTACGGCCGAGAAAGTAGAGAGAACTGTGCGCTTTCCCGACGTGATGAGATCCGTCCGTGCTTTTTGTTGGTGGCGTTAATACGAGATAATTGAGAGAAATATTGCAGCGCCGATTGTCGCCACAGATTATTTTGAATTTAAATTGGACCGTTTCTTCGTTACGTTTTTTGCGAGCAGATTTGGATAAGTGCGAGGAAAGCGGGTTAACAGACGTCTGTAATAAATCTAAACGTTGAGACTTTCACGCCGCAGTGGACTGAATTGAAATTAAAACTTTCCGGGCTGCACAAGTTGTGGTCCAAAATCCTCGCCGTACGTTTCGACCGAGTTACAGTTGCCACGTTCCTTCCGCAGGGCTGACATCCGCCGATTACTGGTGCTTCTCGTCCTGCAAAATCTTCTGTTCTGATTCACCGTGGGTGAGCACACCATTTCGGCTGCGTATTCGCCGAAGTGCGAGTCCAGATCATGATAGTGCAAGACCGTTGGTGGTAGTATGTTGTACTGTTGTTTGACTCGTCGCTGCGGGAGCCTGTATGGCATGGCAGTGAGAGAGACGAATCCTCAAAGCAAACAACGCAAGCAGTGAGTTGGTCGTATTTCAGAAATCTAAGCATTTATTTAGGATTTCATAATCACGCTTTCATTATCTAATCTTTTTTTTTTACATTAGGCTACAGTTATAAATACTCAAACTTATAACAGTCTAACATACGAGAACGATGATTTGCTGGTACCTACATAGAATGTTAAATCTCACAGCATCTGGCTCTCAGAGACGCAAAAATCAGGCACTCTTTGGTAATGCTTTAAGCCGTTGGGAGCACTAGCTGTGTCCCGGCTGGGTGAAAATGCGGCCATTTTTTTCTCTTGTTTATTGTTTTGATTGTCGCTGTTTGAAGTTAGCTCCCTGTGGTGTGTCCTGAATACTGGCTGTTGAAATCATAATTTTCTTGGATTTCGTTGTCCACGACGTGTCCGTTACTTAACTAAATATAATTATTTCACTACCGACTCGGGACACAAAGTTTTTTATGGGTAAAAACGTAAACGTTTTAGCGTATAACCTGAACCGGTTTTCGCTTTTAAAAAGCTTCTTCAGAGGCTGCCGCTAAGAGCACTGTCCGTCTTGTTGTTGGCGACGATATCGACTTTCGAAAGCTCGATGTTGTGTGTGTGGGGTGTGATATGTTCGAATAATGCGTGTGTTTTGAATTGTGTGTGTTCGTTTAGGATGTCGTTTTTATTTGTTTTCGTGTGTTTGTATATTTCCAATTGTTCTAGAGTGTCTAGTTTTCGGCCTTTTGTGTGTACGTGTAGAACGTCCATGTTATTGTCGACGTTTTTGTATGTGTGGTTTGCTTCAATGAGGTGGTTTACAAAGGTGGATTCTGTAATGGAGTGGAGTGCCTTTGTGTGTTCAGTGTATCTTTGTTTGAAACTACGTCCTGCCTGGGCTGTGTAGATTGCAACAGTTCAAGTGTATATCTGAATATTTTTTAACGATTTTCTAGCATTGAACTTTTATGTACATGTGCTTAGAGTCGAAGCTTTCCCAACCCATCGTGTCAGGAACCGCCACTGAGCAATGATGACTCTGGCTAGATTGTGGCCGGTAACGCCGCCTCCACGGGGTCGTCGCTAGGCAACCTTACGACTGGTATTCGTTACTTGGCGCAACGCCGTGGTGCGTTACTCTCCTGTTGGGGAAGACCTTCCAGTACTATTTGCCGACAGAGCGAGGAAAGCGGTAACATTCCAACTTTTGGCCTTTAAAGGTAACGACTGAGACAGTTGTTTGTATAATCATATTAGTGAGTCCACATAAGTTAGTTCTTTTATTAAATTTTTGCAAGGTCGTGTGCACGTCGCATTTAAAATTGTGATGTGAACGTTTGTTAGCCGTAAACACTGTAGACAGCATCAGAAACTAGTTTTACTCACTTCCTGTAGCCCGTTGTTATGTATTCTGTTCGTATAATCTTGTAGACAAACGATGCAGATAATCAACGCATTTGGGGTGATTAAGTTATAAATTAGTTTTTAAGTGACTGGTAGGCGTTCCTGCGTTTCATCTAAATGATAACAATTAAGAAGATTTGTAATGATGATAGCGGGATAGAAGAAATGTTTCCATTATTAAGGTGTGTTATTGTAAACAAAACATCAGCGTCCTTGAAGTTGGTCGATGAGTCTCAGTGTTATTGTGAAATCGTTTAGTTTGCACGATTTTATAACGATAAATAACGCTGATAATAATATTTCATAATAAGTGAGCGTTTCTTAGTTGTCAGTGAGGTAATAAAGAATAGTCGCTTAAGAATAAAATGCACGACTGAACTCGCAAAAATGGATGGCACTTGGGGTGCGTCCGTAAGACATGCGGCGAATAGAAATGTGTTTGCGCACGCGTAGATATTGTATGTTAATTAAATATGTTTATTTAGTTATCGATTCAAGACTCCTTAGGTCTTCTAGTCTACAGGTACTATCTTAGTGCTAGTTTTCTTTTAATTTTATTTCGTTCGTTTTTTTACTTCCATGTTCCGTAAGGAAATGGAAGTATAGTGATGACGAAAAAATCGTGTTCGAGATAAGGGCTGATTCTGATTGTACTACCCTCAAAACATGAAAAAAAGTCATTTTCCGAAAAGTGTCTGTGTGTGCCTGTCCGTGTAGAATTGTTTCTATGGCGAACGATAACTGTCGCAAATTCAAACAGAATCAACTATTTTTTTCCACATGTGCCTGAGTTGTAGAGGACTAAAGGCCTATTTATTTTGGTAAAGATCGGTTAAGAGGAAAGGGTAGTTTACCTGCAACGTTTTATGTTTTAACAAGAGTAAAGTACTTAATTTTGATAAATAAAGTATCCTGAAAAGGTCATAATAATCCACTGTAGAAAGGTAGATGAAATATCTATAAATAAAAAGGGTAGTTGAAGGGGGAGGGTGTAATGTTCTATAAATGAAAATGATAGTTAAAGGGGCAGGGAATAATTTTTACTTCCATGTTCCGTAAGGAAATGGAAGTATGGTGATGGCGAAGAAAATAGTGTTCGAGATAATGGTTGATTCTGATTTCACTACCCTCAAAACATGAAGAAAAGTAATTTTTCGAAAAGTGTCTGTGTGTAGAATTTTTTCTGTGGCAAACGATAACTCCCGTAAATTCAAACAATCAAATAATTTTTGCATATGTACCTGAGTTGTAGAGGACTCAAGGCCTATTGATTTTGGTGAAGATCGGTTAAGGAGAAGGGGTAGTTTACCTGCAACGTTGTATGTTGTAACAAGATTGAAGTACCTACTTAATTTTGATAAATAAAGTATCTGAAATGAAGGTCATACTAATCCACTGTAGAACGGTAGATGAAATATCTATAAATAAAAAGGGTAGTTGAATGGGGTGAGGGTAATTTTCTATAAATGAAAATGAGAGTTGAAGGGGGAGGGGATAATTTTTTATGTGTACTACGTTATCGGCAACATAGAAGTAGTTTGTTGTTAATATTCCTTCCCGGGCTGTTTGGCCGTGATCCAATGTTTTCTGCAAAACCATACGTTTCAGCAGTGCCAGCGACTGCCATCATCAGTGAAAATCGAGTGCGCTAAAGTGAGGTGGTATACGTTAGTGACCACAGTACTGTGGTTAAGGCTAAAGAAAGAAGTAGTTTCTATGGAAATATTTCATTTCGAAAAAGATTTTAAATATAAATCTTAAAACATGGAAGTTATGTATGATTCTCCATACCGATTTTTGTATTCCTTCCCTACAACTTGTCGTTTCCCCCTTCTTTCGCTTCCTCTGTTTCCAGTAATTCGTGACTCTGGCCCACATTGATATTCCCGCGGCTTAGATTTTCCTAGCGAAAATAGTCACAATGTTTGTCGTAGTGGTGTGGGATCTTCCTTCGTCGTTGTGAACCAAACCGTTTGAAAAGTTGAAAGGAAATAAGAGGACAGATTTTAGAAAAAATTAAATTAACTGCGAAACAGAAAATTGCCTATCGCAAAATTAGGAACCGGCGGGATAATCAAGGTAGTGAAAAATAAAGAAAAAATGGTGGGTCAGTGGAGCCGATTTTTGGGAACAGTCTTATTACAAGAAGTCTTAGGTAAAACGTTTCGTGACTTTCGAGCCCAAGAATAAGTTGACAGAAACGTTGAAGATTTCAGTTAACCACGTATTTTTGTGAATTGTTCTTCTAGCGCACTTTTCTGGTGTTAGGTAATGTCGAAGTGAGGAACGGAACGAATACGAAATCGTAAAATTCTTAGCCGATCTGGAAACATTAGGTCGAGGGTTCGAATTGGTACCATCAGTCTTGAGGGCCTTTCTGTGTATAAGTGACTGAACTTTTTATTGTTGAATATAGTATACAGATAGTTTGTTTCTCTTCTTCTCCTCCACCCAGAGGTTGGTGGGCTTGCAATTCCTTCCCTTCCGAAGACAGTCTCTTAATCACCTCATTACCGAACCTTCTTCCTCCGTTTACGTCACATATATCCCTGTCTAGGCTTTCCCCTCACACTACGCCTCTTAATCAGTCCCTCGATCAGGTTGGTAAACCACTGCGATGGTTTAGCAGATGACCAACCATACTGCTTCTCCTTCTACTTCTACTGCTTCTGCTTCTCCTTATACGCAATTTTAACATTATGTTTAAAATTGTATAAGATATACAAAATTTGTTAATTATCATGAACATAGCAAAACCAGCTTAGTATCATTAATTACTAACGGAACCAGTGTGAATATTTGTTGCGTAATTTTCTTAATCATTTTGTAACAGCTTAAAAAAATAATCAAACGCTACATTTGGTAAAAAAAATTTCAAATTTTGTAGTGTCACAAAAATGTATAAAAGTGCCCATACGTTTACAAAACGTCATTAAATACAATGCTAGACGTTCATATACAATGTTCCAAGTATTTCTTCTTGCGACTTAAAAGTTTTACTGTTTCTTCAGAAGCTGAATGATTACCGAACATATAATTATCAGCACATAATAATTATTAAACATGGTTAAACTACAAATTTTATTAGTGGTTAAATAATTTATGCTACACTCACTTATTGCACACACCACTATAAAAATAGTCACAACAACTAGGTGACTAGTGGTGTGTGCAACAAGTGAGTGTAGCATAAATTATTAAACAGTAAGGCGTTTTATGCAATATAATAGATGATATTCGTCAGGACCCAATAAAAATAACATTATCGAAATTCGTATATTTCGAAATTGCATACCATATACAGTAACAGTATATAGGGGTTTTTATAACAGTATCATTTTATCAGATTTGTTCCATAGTTAAAGATGAAAAGGGATATGTAGACCTACAGTAGAAATAATTTTAGGATTCTCTTATATTGCACAGGCCTATTAACAAATAATTTAGATCCAAAAAATCCCTTTTTTGCTAGGATTTCCCCGTCTTTAAAAAAGGAGTGACCGGATCTAACTCAATTTTCAAAAAGTTAGTTGTTTATAAGAGAGAGAGAGAGAGAGAGTGAACCAAATTTAAATAAGATTGGTTTGGCTATTTTTTTTTTATCGGCCATCTAAGAACCACATGCCAATTTCAATTCTTTATTCTTTGTGCTTTTCTTTTTCTCCAATAATCTTTCATCTTTTCACTGTCTCTTCTTCCTGTCTTCAGTCCACTTTGAACCTGCGTTTTTCTCTCTCCTACCCTGGACTCCTTCCATTTTTAACACTTTTGCCCGAAAAACGTCTCTTTCAATTGCTTCTTCTGCGTGTATATTATTTTTTTCTAAATCCTTTTGGACTTCTTTAATCCAGCTTGATGTTGACTTCTTCCCCCACAGATATTTGAAGATCTGCTTTGTTAACCTATTGTCGTCCATTCTATATAAATGTCCAAGAAATAATAGCCTTCTTTTTCTCATTATTTCTGTTATATTTTCTATACTTTGATATATTTCATCATTACTTCTTAATTTCCAACGTTCTGAAATTTTTCGTGGGCCTGATATTTTCCTAATAATTCGTCTTTCCAATATTTCTAGTTTGTCTAAATTATAATTCAATGCTAGACATTCACTTCCATATAGGCATTCTGGCTTCACTACTGTACTGTAACGCATTATTTTCGCATTTTTAGATATGCACTTTTTATTATAAATATCTTTAGTTATTATTATCTTTGGTTATTCTTATCTTTAGTTATTATCTTCGGTTTGGTTATTATTTATTGTGATTTTCAATCCATTTACATAAAAACTGGAAAACAAATGTTTACAAAAAAGCGATAGGTTATATGTACAACCTTAACGAAAGAAACTAGTGGCCCCCCGCCTGCGTATTCCCACACGTGTATAGGAATAAATTGTCATTGATATATTTATTGATGCCAGCTGTGCACAAAAACCGTGATGTCGCCTCGTTCCCGGCTGAGAAGAATGATGTCTTTATTATCGTTAATACGCGAGTGAAATTGGACTGACAATAACAATTACATGCTTCACGGCCGAACGTGAAAGCGTTGCACGGAATGTTGAAGAACGTCTGTGTGTGTGGGGGGGGGGTCTTGATTTGCATAGACACATGCGAATGATCAGCGATTGTATTGTAGTGTGTAAACACTGTACTGTGCACAGAAATGCATAATTTCACTCTGCTAATGAAGAGACACTAGTCTAAACCTGCATCTAGTACTTTTCACAAATATACTGAACTGATATTATTTTACTAAAACAGCCTGAAGACCAACATTCGAAAGCCTTTGATATATTAGTGTGTTCTTACTTGCACAGCACTTCCCAGAACAGTCTCTGTGCACGAATCAGATCGCTCCGTTAGCAAGATGAGATGACTGTTTTGAGTCCGCGTTGCCAGAATCTTATACTGTACTATTAAGCGAGCAATCTTTGTATGTATGTATGTCCTTTTTTTCTCGGAAACGGCTCTAACGATTTTCTCAAAATTTGGTACTCAAGCGTATTTGGGCACTAAAAATCGATTGGGCTAGGGCTCATTTTCCGCAAAAATCGCCTAAGGCCTAAACCGTAGGGTCTTTTAAGTATACATTTTAATTCATGTAGGTTTAAATATTCACACAACAATTGCTATTGTTATAACTGTCACCCAGCAACAAATATTTAAAAAAAATATTTTTTATTTGAAATTAAAACGTTAATTTTAATTCTGTTCATAAAGAATAGATCTTATCGATGTTTATAAATAAATATAAATAGCTGTTGTTATGAATGTAAATAAACAAACTAAGAGTTGAGACATACAATCTAATCTATGTATGTCCTTTTTTTCTCGGAAACGGCTCTAACGATACCGTAGGGTCTTTATAGGTCTTTAACCTGCGGCCTAAACGGCGCAGTATCGATGTTTATAAATAATATAAACAGATGTTGCTATGACTGTAAATAAACAAACTAAGAGTTGAGACATACAATTGTGGGTTTCTGCGCAACGATTTTTGTCAGAAGTGTGAAAACCGAGCGAAGCTCGGTCACCCTGATATTTAGTATTCATCGACCACAGCTTATCGCCTTCAATGGAACCGACATAATCATGTGCAGAAACATGTCAACAACTTATTTTTTTAATAGCTTTACTGATCAAGAAAAAAAATAATTACCACAGTAACAGTTACTCTGACGCCGACGGATAAAGCTTGCAGTGAGAGAGTTTAACAATGTAGGCCTATAGTTTTTTTTTTGCAAACAGCTTGCAGACTTTTTGAAGGCGACCCAACAAGGAGTATTAAATGTTAATTTTGTCAAATTATTAATAATACCGAGTTCTTTTTTTTTTTGAATAAAATTCCTTATAATTTGGTGCCCCACATGGAGTTGTACAATTTTTTCGAAATTTTGATTTAATTTTTAGCCCGCGGCGCCGCTAAAATTAACAAAATTTAATTGTAATCACTACATTCAGTCTTGGGTTAAAATTCCCTTAGGAACATGGATACCGGACATGGATTTTTCAAATATTTATACATTTTTGGCCCCAGATGTCCTACAGTTTTGAAATTTCCAAACCTGAATACTGTATTCAGATTTTGGTTAAATTCTCTTTAATTTGTTACCCGGCATGGATTTTTCGATTTTTCAAAATTTTGTTATACTTTTGGGCCCCGAGGTTGAAAAAGTTTTTAGTTTCCAAATCTGAACACTGTATTCATATTGTGTTTAAAATTCTCTTTAATACTACACATGGATTGTTGTGATTTTTTTACTTCCATGTTCCTTAAGGAAATGGAAGTATGGTGATGGCAAAAAAAATCGTGTTCGAGATTATTGCAGATTCTGATTGTACTACACTCAAAACATGAAAAAAAGTCATTTTACTTCCATATTCCTTAAGGAATGGAAGTATGGTGATGGCAAACGATAAAAGCCGCAAATGTAAACAGAATCAAATACTTTTGTGCATACAGCCCTGATTTGTAGAGTACTCAAGACCCATTGTTTTTGGTGAAGATCGGTTAAGGGAAAGGGGTAGTTTACCAGCAACGTTTTATGTTTTAAAGGGTATTTTTATGGCAAAAGATAAGAGTCGCAAATTCAAACAAAATCAAATAACGTTTTGCATGCAGCCCTGATTTGTAGAGTACTCAAGACCTATTGATTTCGATGAAGATCGGTTAAGGGAAAGGGGTAGTTTACCTGCAACGTTTTTTTTAGATCAAGGGTAATTTTTACTTCAATGTTCCTTAAGGAAATGGAAGTATGGTGGTGGCAAAAAAAAATCGTGTTCGAGATTATTGCAGACTAAGATTGTACTACACTCAAAACATGAAAAAAGTTGTTTTTCGAAAAGTGTCTGTGTTGTGTCTGTGTGTCTATCTGTCTGTAGATTTTTTTTTTCTATGGCAAACGATAACAGCCGCAAATTCAAACAGAATCAAATAATTTTTTGCATACAGCTCTGATTTGTAGAGTACTCACGACCTATTGTTTTTGGTGAAGATCGGTTGAGAGAAAGGGGTAGTTTACCTGCAACGTTTTATGTTTTATCAAGGGTGTTTTATATGGCAAACGATAAGAGCCGCAAATTCAAACAGAATCAAATAATTGTTTGCATACAGTCCTGAATTTTAGAGTACTCAAGACCTTTCGTTTTTGGTGAAGATCGGTTAAGGGAAAGGGGTAGTTTACCTGCAACGGTGTTTTATCAAGGGTAATTTTTTTTTATGGTAAACGATAACAGCCGCAAATTCTAACAGAAACAAATGATGTTTTGCATACAGCACTATATTGTAGAGTTCTCAATACCTATTGGTGTTGGTGAAGATCTGTTAAGGGAAAGGGGTAGTTTACCAGCAACATTTTATGTTTTAACAAGGGAAATTGTTTATATGACGAACGATAACTGCCGTACATTCAAACAGAATCAAATACGTTTTTGCATACCTTTTTGAACTAAAGAGAACTCAAGGTCTGTTGATTTTGTTGAAGATCGGTTAAGGGAAGGGGTAGTTTATCAGCAACGTTTTATGTTTTAAAAAGGGTAATTTTTTATGATGAACGATAACTGCCGAAAATTCAAAGAGAATCAAATAATTTTTTGCACCCTTTCCTGTGTTGCAGAGAGCTCAAGGTCTATTGATTTTGGTGAAGATCGGTTAAGGGAAAGGGGTAGTTTACCTGCAACATTTTATGTTGTAACAAGAGAAATGTTTCCTTGACGAACGATAACTGCCGCACATTCAAATAGAATCAAATATTTGTTTGCATGCATCCCTGAATTGTAGCGGACTGAAGGCCTATTGATTTTGGTGAAGATCGGTTGAGAGAAAGGAGTAGTTTACCTGCAACATTTTATGTTTTAACAAGAGTGAAGTACTTAATTTTTATAAATAAAGTATCCTGATAAGAAGCTCATAGTAATCCACTGTAGAAACGTAGATGAAATATATATAAATTAAGAGGTTAGGTGAACGGGGTGGGGGTAATTTTCTATTAATGAAAATTATAGTTGAAGATGGAGGGTAGAATTTGTTATATGTGTACTACGTTATCGGCAACAAAGATGTAGTTTTTTGTTAAAATTCCTTCCCGGGCTGTTTAGCCGTAGTCCAATGTTTTCTGCAAAACCAGACGTTTCGGCAGTGCCATCGACTGCCATCATCAGTGAAAATCGACTGCGAAAACGTGAGGTGGTATACGTTAGTGACCACAGTACTGTGGTTAAGGCTGAAGCAATAAGTAGAAAGAAGTAGTTTCGTAGGAAACATTTCATTGCGAATATGATTTTAAATATAAATCTTAGAACATGGAAGTCATGTATGGTTCTCCATACCGATATTTCAAAACTATGGTACACGTTTTGGGTACTGGTGTTCCTAAAATTTTTGAAATTTCCAAACCTAAACACTATATTCAGACCGTGTTTAAAAGTCTCTTTAATTTGGTACATCAAAGGACTTTTACGACTTTTTTTCAAAATTTTGACCTCTCACTTTTGCCCCCCGCCTACCTATTTTTGGGGCATAACTCGCTTCGCTCCTTCATAAAGAAAGAGCATAAATGTTCACATTTTCTTATTTTTTTTAAATTTTGAACACAGATAATTTACACGCAACATTAAAAATTACTTTAAAATCGGATTTAAAAATAGCCAATAGTTGTCGCTATTTTTATTTGTTGGTTTCGTTTCATACTCGTCTATTACTATTTTATTATTTTGGTGTTTCATAACATAATGGAATTTGTTGCATATGTATAACATGTGACGTGCTATATGATGATGACATGACATAAAAAACTGTTATATCAACAAAATAAAAAAATCCTCTATTAAAATAAAATGTAACTTCTTGCTATTGCGCCCAAGCCCAAGTCACTTAGGCGCTGCCGGTTGATAAATTCAGTGTGTATCACTTGGTAAACAGTATAGTGTTTAAACAAAGTTTATTGTGTTATCTGTCTTTACGACGATTTGTGTTAATAACGAGGATCCTTTTCGGAGTATCATTACTAATAGAGTTTACCTGATTAACGTGTAAACCTAGTTAGGAAAAGTTCATTAACGTACGAAAATCATTTCGTTTTGTAGGCGTTACTTCAGCTGATTTTACGGATACTTGCTTGTCCCCTGTCTTCTTTTTATTAAAGCGCATAACTCTTTATTTTGCTTCTCTTTCTGTGTCACCTAGAGTATACTAATATGTTGTGTGTGTGTTGTGATGTATAGGTGCCGCATAGAATAAGTAGTCGATATACATTATTGGAATGAAATGGATTTATTAATGACGTTATTATTTTTTGATAATCTGTTGAGCTTTTAATGTAGTTTATAAAAAATAATTAACCTGTCTCTGTTGACCTTTGTAACACAACTAAAAATATTTTTTCTATACAATTAAATAAATTAATATTTAAAATTTCTTTTTGTCTGACTTACTAAAAAGTCTTTACTGCTGTGATAGAATCTTTCTTAAAAAAAATTTTTTTTCTATAATCGTACATAAATAAGTTCAATTCCCTTTAACGTCAACTCCTTCAGACGACGCACGGGGGGGGGGGTCCAAAAACCTAAAAGCTGGCCAAAAGTCGAAAAATAAAGTTACTATTTAGGTCGTTTGAATTATAATGATGGTTGAGTAACAGTCCAAGATTCAGCGTGTACAGGTGAATGGTCGAAAAAACTCACCAACAATTGTAAAGAGACCTTCTCGCGTGGAGCACGTTCAGCACGCAGTGGGGAGTCGACACTGCGTCTCTGTTAAAAGTCCTAGAAACTCGAAAAATTGTCCGATTTAAATTCTGCAAAATGGAAGCATTAGCTAAAAGTAAGTAGATATCACATACGTTTCATGAAAGTTAACTAAAATAACCAAAGTGGTATTTGGAAATGTTTGGCGCGTAAAAAGAATTGCATTATTTATACAGAAAACATGTTTTTAATAATAAAAAAGTAATATAATCAAGCAGTTGGATAGAAAACCCTGTATTAGTGCGAAGCTTATACTATTTACTAACGAACAAAACTAATGACTAGTAGCTTAAAGTAGCACAATACGTATATAACGTTAATTTGTTTAACGCTATGTTAGTCGCGTGGCACCAACAACAGGAGAAGGCTCCCGTGAAACTCACTTTCACTTCCTATGTCTTTTGAAATATAAAGGTTTTTGCAGTAAAATATTTTTATTATCTTTCAACAACACCCACAGAACTTAGAAAATTAAATTTGTATTCTGCAATCTTTAAGAAAAAGTAAACTGTCGTGAAGCATATCGTTTACTGTATGTAAGTGCAAAAGAGATAAAAGAGATAGAACGTCTCGACTGGCTTAAAACGTGGCGATTTACTTACGTAGGAAAAACCTGCCTATAGTTTTAAGCACTCACAAATTGTAGCAGGTGCATGGGAATTTTCATGAGGCAAGTGTAGTCGAACGTGCGCAATGCGTTGTAACGCTCTGTAGCGCGCGTCTATCGAGGGCTTATGAAACAAGGCGCAAAATTTATTTTGCAAAACCGCCTTTAATTTTTTAATGAACGCTTTCTTTGGGAAACCCCCAAACGGAAAAAATGTGTAAGAGTAAAAACAATTAACAGTTCCTTATTATTAATTTTTTCAAAAAAAAACCCATGCTTTTTGAAGTTAATGAAAGAACGGAAATTGTGATTAACGATTTTGCGAAAATCAGTAAGATATTTTGGTCAAAAACCTCAAGTTTTATTTTTTTATTGCAAACTATTGTATGGAGTATCTGATTTTATTTTATATTGAACAATTCTGTCTCTTTTTTTAACCTCAACTTATTTGCATAGATTAGGCCTAGTAAATTTTAAAACGATAAAAATGTCATATTTTTTAACATTTATATTCCTTGGACGTAATACAATAATACAATATATATTTCTCAAGTAATTTTGTAATACTTTTTAAAATAAATATTTAATCAGAATTAATGCTGAATAAATCATTTTATTATAGTATTTTATATAAATATTTCAATAGCAGCATTTTTGTATTAGAGTGATTAACTTAGAATATTTTGAGTAATCATTTTTTCAAAAATACACCATCGTATTCTTTCATTCAATAATACTTTTTCTTGTTCTTGTTACTACTACTAATTTACTTTCGAATAGGCTACTTATCTAACTCGCGTAAGTCTATGTTCTATTACAATATTAATTATTAAACAATAATTATATATTCTCCCGTATAAATTAATTGCCTTAATTTTTAATATTTAATAATTAATTTTAAATATTTTAGCATTATTAATCAATATCTCTATATATTCTGTGCCTCAAACGGTAAATTTTTAAAATAACTGACATATATTTTTAATTAATCACCTTAAAAATATTTAACCAACATTTCTTTTTTGACTGTGCTGTTCTAAAACAATGTTTTAATCATGTCATTTTTTATTTGCGAATAAGTCCTAATCAACGATAATCAGAAACGACAAAATTTGATTTTATTATTATTAAATTTTTTTAAGTTTGCTTGCCCCCAGAATAGCCGAATACATAATTTGGAAGACGTACTTTCGCGTATGTTAATACATTCAGACCCATTTGTTTAAGTGTGCGAAATATTCCTAACAAAAAAAAAAAATGAAATGCTTATCAACCGAAGCAGTGGCCTTGTTACTTCCACCCGAAATTCCAGGTGTTATTGATGTTGGTTCGTCATCTGTATCCTCAACCGCAGGGGTGCCCATCCCCCCCAAGGCCCAATGCGCAAATCCCCCCTAAAAGTCTCTGCACTCCCCCCCAATTGAAAAGTCCCCCCACTGCCCGCCGGTCTACAAGCTTAGCACACGCACACATTTTCACATTCACGATTTATTCACGTACCCTCTGACTCATTGACCCTGGATGCTGCTGCAGGCTGCCAGGGTCAGTTTTCCAAATTTCAAAACAAAATTTACTACTAGTTGTACTGGTAGAGACATTTATGCTGCCAATTCGTTAAAACAATCATAAAGATATGCAATTGCTTTAGTTTTTTACTAATAGCTTAGTTTGTTGCACAAACACGGTAAAAATTTCCATCAGTGTTGGATTTAAAATGTTATTCTTGAAAAAATCCCCCCCAAAAATCCTTAAAATACACCCGAAAAATCCCCCCCCCAAATTCTCAATGCGCAATTTGCGCTATGATCCCCTCCCCCTGTGGGCACCCCTGCCTCAACGGACAACGATTCCGATGATTCTGCTGACGATGAAGAGTGGCGAAAAATTATAAATATTTTTAAAATGACATTTTATATTTGTAATTTTTAATTATTCAAAATAAATATTTTTTCATTGCTTTGAAATTTTTGAATATTTGGTATTTAGTGACCCCAAAAACCAATAAACAATTCATTTTTCCAATTTTGTCCGCCATGTTGGAACCGCCATTTTGTTTTTTGAAATTTGAACTTCAGATTCGTAATAAGCGACCTTAAAACCTTATAAGTAATCCTTTTAGGGGGAAAAATATTATATTTTACTATTTTTGTCCGCCATATTGTATCCGCCATTTTGTTTTTTGAAATTTGGATTTCAGATTCGGAATCAGCGACCCCAAAAACCTATAAGTACCAAATTCTAGATCCATTTATACATGCCTTCATATTTTGGCCAGGTTTTTGGCATTCGGCCCCACTTGCGACGGGTTGTTCCTATCTGGAAGAATATGTGGATCGATTTCCTGTGTCCGGCTTCAGATCGCTTTCAGGCGTTATAGATATTTCCCACAGGTACGGTTACATACGCTTTCACCGCGAACCGATATTGTTACTGCTATTGGTGTGTTTTGCTTACACCTTTTTATTACACGACTGCTAAAAAGGAGTGTTATATTTTCAGTGGTAGGGTATGTATGTATGTATGTTTGTTCCACTATAACTTTTTAACGGCTTTACCGATTTTGATGTTCGATGGCTCGATGGATTCCTTACTTCACCAGAAGTGTCATAGGCTATATACCACCGTGAGTTGACTACCGGTTTTGACCGGAAGTGAATACAAGTGATCGGTTCTAAGGATTTTTTTTTGTTCGTTTATTGGTCCATCAGGTGACGCTAGTGGAAGGTATTCTGTAAAGTTCACTCCAGATAGTGCTCGCGATTTAAGACCACGCTCACTAATACTATGTTAGCGCGCTATTGTGTGAGAGCATAGATGTGCAATCCGTGAGAAACAGAAAGTATATATATATATGTGTTTGCTATATATATATTTCTCTCTGCGAAATATGGTGAACCTGAAATACATGAATTGACGGATCAACAATATGCCGCAGCAGTAAACTTAATGAATTTTCAGCAGCGCCAATTGTTCAAAATGATTTCAGACAGATTGCTTCCAAGTGAAAATAATACTGAGCCATTACGTGTGTTCGTTACTGGAGGAGCAGGCACCGGCAAAACCTTTACTCTGAAAATTATTGTAGAACAGATTCGTCGTCTTTCTCATTTACCTGCAAGCAGAGCTGTTACGGTAGCAGCACCCACAGGTGTCGCTGCAAGATTGATTGGAGGTAGCACTTTGCACTCTACTTTTACCCTTCCTATCGAAAAAGGCAAGGTGACAGCTCTTCGCCCTCTTACTGATGAGCGTCTTCAAAGGGAACGGCTAAGGTGGAAGCATATTAATTGGCTAATCATTGACGAAATCTCAATGGTACCCTATACTACCCTAAGAAATATTCACTTAAGGTTGCAACAGCTTAAAATGAATGATGCTCTCTTCGGGGGTATCAATATTATTTTGCTTGGCGATCTAATGCAGTTGCCACCTGTATCAAAAGCAGTTAGTGGTACCTACTGCTTCAAGCAGCCTCATTACTTATCAGCTGAAATTAATTTGTGGACACTGTTTAGTTTCTGTGAATTACCTCAAAATATGCGGCAAGCTAACGACACTACTTTTATAGACATTCTAAATAATTTACGAGTCGGCCAACTCACCATGCAGCTGCTAGAAATTTTAGATCGTCGAAGAGTTCGTTTGACAGATGAGTTTGCTGATGGCGAGTGTCTGCGTATTTTCCCAACCACTAAACAGGTAGAAGAATATAATGCTATGATGACTGAAAAGTTGAAAACATCATCTAAAGTTTACGATATTGCAGCGGTGGATGTGTCTGTCGAAGCTAAGAATTACGGACAAAAGTTAAAGAAAGACTTCATACCAACGGATCCAAACAAAACTGGAGGTATTCCAAACTCTTTAGTAATCGGAGTCGGAACTAGGGTAATGTTGCGAAAAAACATTAATGTTAATCATGGTCTGGTCAACGGAGCAATCGGCATCATTAGAAAAATTGAGTGGCCTGCACTACGTCGAGATCAGCTTCAACCTGGTGAGCTTCCACAAGCCGTATTTGTAGAATTTGATGACAGATCAATTAGAGGAAATACTGCTGGTATTGGAGTAAAGATAGAGCCCACCACTGTTGAATATGATGCTTTGCGAGGCCAGGGCAAAGTAGAACGACGTATGCTGCCATTAATATTGTGTTGGACTGTAACAGTACATAAACTACAAGGCACTACTTTAGACAAAGCAGTCATTGATTTGAGTAGTAATATTTTTGCCAAGGGTCAGGCCTACGTCGCACTAAGTCGTGTGAAAACATTAGAGGGATTAGCAATAAGTTGTCTGGATCCACGAAAATTGTTGCATGAACCGCATGATAAAAACTCACTTGAGGAATTAAATCGACTCAGAAATCTGTAGACCAAAGCTTTTTCTTTATCATTTCTAATAAATGAAATTATTTAGTTAATTACATAATTTATAAAACAATTAATCGAAATGTTTGTATTATACTAGTTATATAATAGTATATAAAATAAAGTTATACTAGATTTATAAGTTTATAAGTTCATACGCTAATTATACTATGTACATAATAAAGTTTCTTAATAAAACTATGTAAAAATTGAAATTTTTTTTGCACTTCACACATACGCACGCACGGATTGCACATTCCCATTATACTCTTTTTTAAACACAAAAAGGAATAAAATAAAAAAAATAAATTATAAAATTAAAAAACACGACTGCCAAAAAAATAAATGAATAAATAAAAAATAAATTGATGAAAACACTAAATAAAAAAAAACTAAATAAAAATAATATTTAGTAAAAATCACAAAATCTAAATAAAGTCGATTTAAAAAGCCAAAAACAAGGTATTGAAATTCAGTTCTGATCAGATTTAACGAAAATGTTATGAATGATTAAACGCATAGTAATTTTATTAGATTTAAATTACTTGTAAATATATTTCTATAAATATATAATAAATATATTTTTCTAAATATATTTGTTCTTTTCATTAAACAGCCCCCGACTGCATTGAAAATTAAAATTGAAGAGCAAAATTTTATCAGCAATATTTTTTATAATTGTAGTCTTCATATGATGCATTGATATATATTCAACATCGAAAAGTAATTTAAATCTAATAAAATTACTATGCGTTTAATCATTCATAACATTTTCGTTAAATCTGATCAGAACTGAATTTCAATACCTTGTTTTTGGCTTTTTAAATCGACTTTATTTAGATTTTGTGATTTTTACTAAATATTATTTTTATTTAGTTTTTTTTTATTTAGTGTTTTCATCAATTTATTTTTTATTTATTCATTTATTTTTTTGGCAGTCGTGTTTTTAATTTTATAAATTATTTTTTTTATTTCAGTTATCTTAGAAATGTCTGTATACCGTAATCAGATATCTTGCACTTTCACGCAATACCTCTAGGGATTTTCTAACTTGTGTTTGTCGCAGTAGGCAGACCTATCGACATGTAACAAGCGGCGTTTACATGTTATCGATTCCGAAGAGAGACTAATTAATCCGTTTAAAGTTACATTCATCAGCTGACTTTCTGGTAATCTGATTGGTTCTTCGGTAAGCCGTACTCATGATTTCCTACAGATAATAAATTTTCTTGTCCAAGAAGGCTTCCGAACAGAACAATTCTTGTTCAGAAACCTGATTATTTTACAACCGAATGTATGGCCATAAAACCTTTTTACTTAAAAAATGCATAGATTTAGTTATTGATTTTTAAAATAACTATTGTCATCAGTTATGTCTTTTTATTACGAACATTCTGATAGAAATCCCACCTCAAAATTTCCTGTATCACGAAAGTTATTTAAATTAATGTGCTTTTTATGAATATCCCGTGAAATAATTTCGTACCCTCGCACACGCGCACTACACACGCGAGTAAGCATTCTTACGGACCTGTTTTACAGCACTTCAAGTTGTTTTACAAACAACTTAAAATACTTAAAACTAATATTTTCACAATGTTCCTTATCAACTAATTTATAATGTTCAAACGTGCAATCTCTACTTACTCATACAGTGTCTATAGATGGTAACATATGCTTTACTCTCCGATACATTCCGTATGAAATTAGAATGACCAGTGTGTGTGTGTGTGTGTGTGTGTGTGTGTGTGTGTGTGTGTGTGTGTGTGTGTGTGTGTGTGTGTGTGTGTGTGTGTGTGAGAGAGAGAGAGAGAGAGAGAGAGAGAGAGAGAGAGAGAGAGAGAGAGAGAGAGAGAGAGAGAGAGAGAGAGAGAGAGAGAGAGAGAGAGAGATGTTAAGTCGCGCGAACGTGATAAAGTATCTCTTGTGTTGTGCAAGTGAAATAACGGAACGTTGGGAAAGCGTTCGTTTGGATTGTCCAAAGTAATGACAAAGTTCTAATCCGTTGTAACGTCATCAGTTTTCCCATCTTCTAACGGTTAACAATAAAACGCCGCTAAACAATGAAGGTTTTGTAATATTTACTAAATTAGCGTTGCTTAATTCCTTTGTCGTTCTCGTAGTTAACCGAAATTAACCTTTGACCGACTGAAAAACGTGTTGAAATGCCTCGTAATGTAACCATACGCGCAATAAGTTAATATCTGTGGACACCAGAGACCAGGGCCTGATTCACCAGTAGGCTGAGTAGACTGTAGCCTAGGGCGCAAGCTTTTGGGCGGCGTAAACATTTAAGAGAACAGAACAGTACAAAAACTCATGTTGCCAATGTAAAAAAAAAAGTGGAAAATTACAATGTAGAAGACAAAGCTAGCAACTTGTTGAAAATGTATATATTTCAGACTTGGTTCAGTCGTTTCCTGCTGTGTTCATTTGAAGAAAAAAAAGAATCATCAGCTTAGGGCGCTAAAACCTTTAAGTCGGGCTCTGCTAGAGACAGCCCAGGTTCCAGTTCTTAACAAGCGCATCCGCGTGATTTATTAAATAAATATAAGAATAGTTAATCGTCAGGGATATGTCTTCTGGTAGGTATTGTATTACATTTTATACGTATTCGGAGGCTTTTAACAGTCTTCGTCAGAAATAATGGTTTGTTGATCTTAAGTTCTCATTGACAACAAAATACAAAACATTATTTCTGACGACGTAAATGAATTTAATGTAATTTGTGTTGTGTCCTTGATAGAAGTTTTCTTTTATTGATATAATAAAACTTGTACAACGAAAACGCGAATCGCATATGCTTAATTATTATTGTATTTATTATTATATGACTTTTTGTAGTTGTGTGTGTGTGTGTGTGTGTGTGTGTGTGTGTGTGTGTGTGTGTGTGTGTGTGTTTTAATAGAAAAGTTTTATGCAGATATTTGTTTTATCTAATTTCTTTTTTGCTTTAGTACATTTCGTTGAAACACATTTGTGAAATGTATCAATGAAATACGCGTATATGAAGGGTATCTCATGAAGAAACGGAAATAATTTAAGATATTCTACTGATGAAAGTAAACGAAAAAGTGTATATAAATATGGGTCGTAAAAAGTTTTATTTTCGAGATATGACTAGAAAAACATTTCACCCTGTTTCCTATACGAACAGAAAAATAATGCTATTGTAAAGTTCTGTGGACACAGTGATATTTGTATGTTCTTTTTTTTTTACTTGAGAAATTATAAAAATTGATCCCAGAGCTATATATCTTCAGTACTTTCTGAGAATATTGTTGTAAACACCTAAAAACTGTAGTCGGAGAACCCGATTTTTTAGGTTTGAGTAAATCTGCTTTGTTCAATCTCCAATAAACTACTAAAACATTGTAACAGATTTTGTACAGAATTAATCCTAAGAAAATTTATGTCAATAAAATTAATTGAAATCAAATAAAAGATTAAGAAATTCGAAAATTTATTTGGAACAAAACAGACAAGTATGTGGAAGAAAATGTTATAATTTTAGAGCAGAACATAATCATTTTTTATGTATTAATACTAAAAGACTGTAGACACAAAAGTAATCATTTAAAATAAACAAAACAGAAAGAAAATTAAAGATAATTTTAATAGCAGTCTCAAAAAGTTAATTCTAGTATATAAAAGGATTACGTAAATTGAAGTTAAATAATGCACTTTTCGAGAAATTTCAATCTTTGTAACAGAGTTTTTTCATTTTAAGTAGTTAATTTTGTTTCTACAATTTTGTAATATTAAAAATAGTTTTTGTTTTTATTTGTGTTTAATATTATATCATTATTCTGCCATGTTTTGGTTTTGTTCTACTAAATAAAAGTTGAGTATCATAAACTTATATTTGCTACGGTTGATTATACTTACATAAATTTCTCAGAATTAAACGCACTACCAAATATTTACAAAATTTTATTTGTTAATTGGCGATATAATAAATTAAATTACGTCAGATCCTAACAAATTGTTTTTTTCCCCAACTACAATTGTTAGAGCTTTGCAATAGTTTTCTCGGAAAATTCCGCAGTTAAAGTGCTGAGACACATTTTGTAACTTTTGAAGTCACGAAACGTATAAGGGTACAAATTTTGCCCTCATAATATCGTCCAAAGAATTTTAGTATTGCCTCATTATCGCCCTGATGATTCATGGAACGGAGTAAATCTTATGTTAGTCGTATGTCGAAAACAAAGCGTTTGGATTTGTATCAAAGCTATTTACGTTTGTATAAGCTTTTCCCTTTACCATCTGAAATTAACCCTTTTATCATCTAGAACTTTTCCCTCTTTCCAGTAGAACGTCTGAAGTTATATCTGTTTCTTCATGAGACACATGTATATGAGCAAACAAAGAAATAAAACAAATACAGTACTTGAGTAAAACGCGCGCGCGCGCGCGTGTGTGAATAACATTATTCTCAAGATATGTATTCTTACATGGAAATGTTCGAGCATCACGTATTATGCTGCTTATTACCTATACGCTGTCAGATGAAGTACAGTATGTCTGTTTTGGTTAAAATTGCTAATGATTATTTAGTATTTACGAGTTTGCCAATGTATTGTGTTGTATTGTATTGTATTTTTGTCATTGGTTCTGGTCGGTAATCTTTTTTGTTTTTGTGAATGTTACTAATATTTCGAGTTTTTAAAAAGTTGTGTTTCGCAGTGACTTGAATTTGTTCAGGTATTGATTTGTTTTGTATTTGTATTTGTATATGGCCCAGTGTGCGTTTCCTAAATGTTTTTTTAACATTGAAAATGTTTATAAGGACGTGTCGCACATTTGTGGCCAATCGCTGGTGCGTGATTGAAAATGGGAACCGGTGAGTTTCCATAGAAACTACTTCTTTGTTGTCAATAAAGTAGTACACATATAAAACTTCGCTTATGAATGCGACTACATTTAACTTACAATCTGTACATTGGTAAATGAAGAATGAATTCATTGATTGGTGAATGAACATAAATATATATATTTTTTAGATTTATTGAAGCATTTTCAATGCCCTTCTCTGTGCATTGCATTTGTGCAATGCCTGTAAATTTTTTTTTCATTATAGTACCTTTACGTAATACGTGTTTTATTTATGTAAATTATTAGTGGAAGAACATGCTTTGGGCCACTGACTATAACTAAGGAGAACAGGAATACGCGGTGATAAGCTGTAAATAGTATTACTATATTAGAGGTTTAACTGTAACTGTGTTGTATATGTACATGCACGCACGCGCATACACACAGTTAGGGCTGCTAAAACTATAAGAATACGTTTTGTGTGTGTGTGATGAAGTTTTGGAATAATTTCTTACCGGTTTGTTTAGCGACCTCTGTGTGGGTGCATTGTGGAAGACGGAAATGCGTGCCCGCTGGATGTTGTCGTGCATGAAACGCTGCGTGCCGCTTCTTTAATGAGTTATTATTTACAGGACATCGCTTGACGTCAGATCGACGCTAGATATGTGATTTACGATCGCCAAATACGCAATCGAAACAATCACGCCGTGAATTAACGTCAGTGAACGCAGTAAAACCATTTGTACTACAACGAAGGAAGAAAACTGGCTATTTGAAAAATTATTGTTCCGTCAAACGTTGCATCTTGAGTACGCGTGATATACTGTTGGATTTCAATGTAGCATTGTTTCCTTCTATTGTTTTTTGTTTTTTTTGTTTTAGAGTGTGATGTTTGTTTATTATGTAGGTACGGAAAGTGAAAACCAGGAAGGAAGAGTTTTAGTGTTCGAACGGCCCGCGAAGTGGCTCTTCTGTTCGTAACCGAACGAGAACAATGCATGGACAAAGTGGTGACACTGAGAGCCATTCGCGTGTGCCTCCTGCTGCGAGGCGTAACGTGTTGAATTTGTACGCACTTTGTGGCTTTGCTTTCCACTAAAGTGCGCGTGCAATTGCGCCTTGTATTTTTACACCACGAAGTCATCCGATTCTGTTATACGTGGAAGTGCTGAAAAGATTGTGCGAAAAATATTAAAAAAGATAACGACTCGAATTTTTAATTGGATTCGTCGTGAAAGTAAGAAGGGAAAGTAGGAAATATACAGGAATTCTGTTACTTGGCAGGCACATTGATTGGAACGGAGGAAATTAGTCAAAGTAAGTACGGAAACAAAGGTCAAGACGCGTTTTGTATGTTAAAGAAAATTTGAGCGAACGTTCGAATAAAACAAAAGTCAGGATATTCAACAACACAAACGTAACGTGGAAACTAAAAGGGACTACACAGACATTTTAAAAGTTTATAAACAACCTTAAGGAGGATAATGAAAATATATTGGCCAAACCACGTAACAAACAAGGGCCTGTGTAAAATAACCAAACAAGATCCAAAAATAACGACTATAAATAGTGTGGATGTACGTTAAGTAATTCTCTAAGCAAGTGTGAGCATGACGTAACAACGGGAGTACGAGATTATTAACGAAGAGGACAGATCCGCACAGACATAAAACCAAGAGGAGAAATTTAAGTGCTGGTACAAAAAGGATAAGATAGAAGATCTTAGTAGAAGCCCTATGCTTCCTATAGTGGCAAGAGGATTAAAGATGATGTAAAGGGGAAATTAGCCCAGACCATATATGCAATCGCTTGTCTTTGGCTTTCGAATCTTCAAAAACCACATTGTTCTGGTACTATGTGACATAATAAAATATCGGTATGGAGAACCATACATGACTTCCATGTTCTAAGATTGTAAAAAATTATTTGATTCTGTTTGAATTTACGACAGTTATCGTTCGTCATGAAAATATTTCTCTTGTTACAACATAAAATGTTGCAGGTAAACTACCCCTTTCCCTTAACCGATTTTCACCAAAATCAACAGGCCTCGAGATCTCTACAATTTAGGCATGTATGCACAAACTTATTTGATTATGTTTGAATTTACGGTAGTTATCGTTCGTCATAAAAAAAATTAACCTTGTTATCACAAAAAACGTTGCAGGTAAACTAACCCTTTCTCTTAAGTGATCTTCACCAAAATCAAAAGGTCTTGAGTACACTACAATTTAGGGATGCATGCAAAACATTATTTGATTCTGTTTGAATGTGCGGCAGTTATCGTTCATCGTATATACAATTACTCTTGTTAAAACATTAACAGTGGCGGGTAAACTACCCCTTTCCCTTAACCGATCTTCACCAAAAACAATAGGTCCTGAGAACTCTACAATTCAGGGCTGTATGCAAAAAAATCATTTGATCCTGTTTGAATTTGCGGCTTTTTTCGTTTGCCATAGAAAATACCCTTGTTAAAACATAAAACGTTGCAGGTAAACTACCCCTTTCCCTTAACCGATGTTCACCAAAAACAGTAGGTCTTGAAAACTCTACAATTCAGGGCTGTATGCAAAACATTATTTGATTCTGTTTGAATTTGCGGCTGTTATCGTTTGCCATAGAAAAAAATCTACACACACACACAGTTTTCGAAAAATGACTTTTTTCATGTTTTGAGTGTAGTACAATCAGAATCTGTAATAATCTCGAACACGATTTTTTTTGCCATCACCATACTTCCATTTCCTTAAGGAACATGGAAGTAAAATGAATACTTAACTCGACGGTGTTAACCTGGAATACGTAAAGATCTTCATATACTTGAATGGTAGAATTTTAACGGATGAAAGATCCATTCTTGCAATTAGTATAGATAAAGCAAAATTGTTTTTATGAAAACAAATAAGCTGCTGACTTTAAAGAGACAAACGTATTACTTAAAACAAGAAAAACTGCTCTAAATGAGTGAATTATTGAACGATTGAGAAGAGAGACACGGAACGATTAGAGGGTTTTGAAACACCGTGCCGGAGAAAGAGAATATACGAGAAAATTAATGTAAACGGTATCTACACTTGCAACGACAGAAAATAGATTGCCTAAAACAGTTATCCAGTACAGACCTGGGGAAACAATAGACATGAGACATCCAGCAGCGAGATGTGTACAAGAACATGTTCAGCGGTCTATACTCATGGACTTGACAATACCCAGTAAAACTTGTTTTATAATTTTTTTAAATGTTTTTTCTCATCCTACAAAATATCTTGAGAAGATGATGTGAACCATTTGTTTATACTTTTTACTTGCAAAAACAAATCTGGATACAAATAAAATGTTTCTATTTTGTCCAGAAAATAATAGAATGAAAATGAAAATATCATTATCTTTTTTTTCATATGGAAATAACAACGTAAAGTTCAGGAATGTTAAGGAAAAGGAAAAAGAAAAGGCGAATTTTGGAAAACAGTATAAGTATATTAATTCATATTAGAAATAAACAGTTTGATAAGTTTTCTAAAAAAATTCAACAAATCATAAATTGGTTCCGTAATGTCTGCGCTTTTTTTTCCGGCCATCTAAGGACCATATGCCGATTTCAGTTCTTTACTCTGTGTTCTTTTCTTTTTCTCCAATTAGTTTTTATATTTGTCTGGAAACTGTTCTCTGGCAACTGTACATAGGTTTAAGGAAAGTCATTTTAAATTTATACAAAATAAATAATTAGGTTTTACAAACCTAACACTTTTTACGTTGGCTTAAGATGAAATTAAATATAAATCAGTTGAAAACTTAAAAATTATATCCGCACTTCAGCCTTCTTTAATTTATACGCGTACATGGAATGTCAATGTGGTAAAGTAATTATTTTTTGTTAGAGATATATGACATTTTTCACTTGCCCCTATCGATTTTTACGGAATGCGCAGAATATATATGACCAGTTTTGTGGTTATTTATTAAAAAGTTGGTAAATAATTACAACGAATAGTAGGTTTGTAATGTATAATACAAGACAGTTATTTAGGATTCCGTGCTGTACATCTCGGCTGCTGTCTCATTCATTAGCGCGGATTTGTGTTGCGCGCGCTCTTATCAGATTCGGAAAAGACGACTTCCCTCGTTATTGCAATGTGGAAACAGCCAAACTTGCCGGTCAAGGCTTTCCATTATAATTATAAATTGTCTTCGTACACGTATCAGACAAAAGAGAAAAAAAACAATAGTTTATTGTTGGAAATTGTTTGCTAGTTAATTTGTTCATGAATTATTTGCGTTAACATTTTACTCAAGCTTATGATTGATCAAGCGAGTTCGTTTACTGTAAATCGCCATCTTTCTCGTCATTCTAGTTAGGACTTGTGTGTCCTTTATTGAGCGAATGCCTGTCCGGACATTCTTCGGCAATTTACGAGAATTGTCGTATCTCCTGAACCCATATTATCTCCCCACCATCTTGGAAAGACCAGTCGTCGTTACCTCTCTTTATCACTTGACCTCCAGTCTGGCAGACTTCATGACCAATTGGTATCCTCTTGTCTAGCCAATGTCCTACCCACCTATAATCTGTTTTTTTAATTATGTAAATGACATCTGTTCTAACCCTTTTTACGTTGTTATTTACAGCATAGTCCTTTCCGTGCTTCTTTGTGCGGCCATTGTCCATGTTACTCACCCGTCAATTCGTTGCACAAAGCGCATACTGTCAGATGTTAATAATCCCGACCTGTTTGGCCATGGTCCAATGTTCAGAACTGCATCGCTGCTACCGCCTGACGTTTGGCCGGCTCGAGCGGTCGTCATCAACAGGGTCGGACTGATGGCAAGTCCAAAAATGGTAACAAGTAACGAGGTAAAAAGTTTGGTTTTTCACCACCAAACATTTTGGGACGTCATGCCATCAGTCCCGTCTATGATGATGACGACCGCTCGAGCCGTCGAAATGTCGGGCAGTAGCAATGGCAGAGATGCAGTTCTGAACATTGGACCATGGCCAAACAGCCCGGGTTTATTTTTAACATCCGATAGCACTCACGCGGGCCTTCGGCATTACAAAGCACGTACCGATCAAAAACTTTACAAAGGCAGTTTTCCCGTATCTTATTCACTTGACAATTTCGGGCATATGTAGTTGTTGCCCACTGAGTACAGTCTGAAGATATCGACACAGAAAACGGAAGAAACGGACTTAATGGATTCGAACCTGTCCCGTGTAAGATAATCACTGACAATAGTATGTTAGGATCAGGTTATTCATTTTAATTATTTTTCAACGATATTAGTATAACTATGCTAGAAATACTGACAGAAAAATCAACAAATTCGGATTAATTATCCTTTGGTTAGGAAAGACACGAAGCTGTAATGTCGTAAGGTCGTGGCCAAACCGATTTTGTTGTGGATGTGAAAGTGAGCGTTGACAGGAAGCAAGGAAGATTGATTGAGATCTTCCTTGTCGTGTTAGAGGTATATTTTTTGCGGAAAGTTAAAGGTTGTTCTTTACTGGATAGATTGGAAAACGTGGATATACGAAAAAATCTAAGAATCAAGAGTATCGTGGACTACATAGCGACATGTTGGAGGAAATAGTGACGACAAGCAGAGAGAATGTCCATATGGCGAATTCCGAAAACAGCGGTGGAATGTAAGCCCACAGAGCGAAGAAATGGCGGAAGAACTCAGAAAGGATGAAAAGAGCCTTTGAAGAATGAGACAGAGTTCCTAATCTGTGATAGTGTGTAGGAGATGAATTTCTGGCATTTCATCTGCGTTGTGTGTGCGCGCGCGCGCGCGCGCGCGCGCGTGTGTGTGTGTGTGTGTGTGTGTGTTACAGTTTTACTCCAATATTTTTAATCTCCATCTAACCAATGTTTTCCTTATTTTATATTTAACGCAAGAGACCTTTCTCCATAAATTTTAAGATATTTGTAGCGTATAGAATTACATTCATTTCTGCAGTTCACGTGTGCAAAAAAGTATCTCACTGTAGACAACAAAAATATTATCTCGATGCAAACCTTTTTGCTTACAATATTTCTTTGTTTTAATACTTTAACTCAAACATTTTGCACACCATTTAGGATTAAATGATTTACAGTATTTATTCAGTTACGTCTTTACCTTTTGTGTTGCTGTATTTATATTTGATTTGTCGAAATGCCTATAATTATGTTTGTATATTTTGTTAAATGTTAAGTTTGTTCACACGCGCGCGCGCGTACACTCAATTCTCTGTATAACTGTTTTTTCCTTTCACTGAAAGTTCGCTTCCCTTTCCTATCGCCAGGTGGCAGGCGGTTCAGGTAGACAGTACAGAGTACACACAAGATTAAGTACATTTAGTTTGACCTTTAGAAAGCGATGTATCCTGCCCTGGCGCACGATATGGTAGAATTTCAAGGTGAACTTTAATGTTGTCTACCGCGGACGTATTTCGTACGAGAGTTTTGTGCGGTACTTCCGAGATATATAATTATAATAATTATGCATTTTAAAATAACATCAACCGTATTTATTTTGTTGCCAGTTTTTACGAAACCATGTTCGTACGATTTCTAGTCTACTTCTTTAATTCTTGTAGAGATCATGTTTTGGGTGCATATCTTATTGCAGACATCGTCTCTTTAGATACCTCTCAATTCCAGAAATTTGTTTTTACATTGTTAAATAATTTACTTCAAGCGCTGCTGCTCATTATCTAACCTCTTCATCCTTTTTTCGAACTTTTGACATTGTTAACCCTGAATATTTGAGTTCTTTTGTGCTTACTCAGTTGTTTCACACTTATCAATTTGTATTGTTTTTTTCTTACGTGAATATATGTTTTAATTTAAAGTACTTTTATGTGTAACTAATGTGTTCAAGTCATAACACGGTACATTCATAATTTCCGTTTTTCATTATCCTATTTTGTAAAGCTTATCTTTCCTCGTAACCTGTTTGTCGCTTCGTCTAGGACCAAGGAAAACAACGTAGGATTAAGCGCGATACCTTGTCTTAATTCCTCGTATTTTTTCCGAATTTTCATGTATTATCGTTGCCACATAATACGCGGTCTTCGTATGCCCCTTATCAGACTCGGCGAAGCTCGCTTCTTGTGTAATATTTTTAAATATCTTTTTTGCCAGTTCCATCGAGTGCATTCGATACACCTTCCTTCCTTCCTTCCTGTATGGCTTTCTGTTATCTAGTGAATGTTAACGTACTTATATGTTTAACACTATATAAAATTACTTGGTCCGTCGTGTGAGTTCCTTATTGAAAATGACGACGCGTTTCGGAGCTTATCGCTTCATCATCAGAAATCGGTCCTGCTGGATGTCGTGTAATAATCAAGTGAAAACACATCACTGACGGTCACATAAAACGAAGCCCGTATGCGCACCCTCTGTCGGTTCGCGACTTGATGCGGTTCTGTGTTGTATCAATCATGCGTTTTCACTTGGCGTCAAGTGGGACTGATTTTTGACGACAAAGCGGTAAGCTTCAAAAAGTGTCATCTTCAATCAAGAAGTCGTACGACGGACCAGGTAATTTTATGTATTGTCAAATCACGTGACTTGGATACCAAATAACATTACCGTACGAGGATAGCGTGTTTAGTTTCTGTCATAACATGCAGAGTATCAATTCATTGGCCTACCTCTATTCATTAATTTACTTTATCTTTTGTAAAAATCATCGCACTTATCTCCTGTCATTTATTTCACCCTTGCCTATCACTGTGCCCTCTTTTCCTCAGTTTACGTAGGTTTCTACTTTGTATATCTTCTTGCCTTAGCGGCAATCGGGTCTCGTACATCCTTTCCAAATGGTTCAAGTATCTATTCAGATTGGATATTGGAAGTTGTTCTGTTACTGCTTCATTCTTATCGTGTGTCTTTGATTGCATCCTTTAATTCTTCTTATACCTGAATTCTTCCTTCTTCTGCTTTCTTAGTAAGCCAAGTTTCCGTGCCATACATGAGTATGGGTACTAGCAGCGTCTTAAAAAGTTTTAACATTGTGTATTTCCTTGTTTTACTTTTGGAACATCGGCTGATACTGCTGTATGCATTATTAAAAGACCCTAGTTTTTAACAGGGTTTTGCTGTAACCAAAGGGGAAATGTTTCAATTCATGAATTAAAATTGCGTCATTTGTTTCAGTATTCTATCTTGTAAGACAATCTTGTTCGTACAGGTTGTTAAAAGTGATATTCCGTACCGTATGGCTATAACAGAGATATCGACATAAAACGTAGATCAGTTTCAGTTTGTGAGGGACTAAACACAAGGAATTAAAAAAAAAAATAACAAAAACAAAACTGAAATTTTACAACATCGTGGCCAAACCGGGTACACTGAATAAACATGAGTCGGTCACTGGATCAGCATAGAAGAACGAAGAATCTGAGGTGTCAGAAATGACATTCTCACGGGAGGTGAAAAGATGTACTAGTTTGAACAGCTTAAGAAAAATAGAAGTACAAGACGAACGGGGAATCGGTAGCGTTGTGGATGAGATCACAGCCTACCGGCGGAGATGAAAAAATTACCAATGAACGTATTCCGCATGCGGCCGTGAGATACAATCACTGGAAGTAAACGTGTTGGGATGACGTAGGAAGTGACGGGAAGATAGCATTTGTGTATTGTGTCCAATCGTGGAAGAACAGAAGAAAATATCTGAAGACCACTGAATGCTGTGTACGTAGATCGTTGCATAACAGTGCAGATAGTGTAATACATTCTAGACACCCGTCGTGTACAACGCACGTCGGCAAACCCGTCACGCGTTGGATTTATTACCGGGCACAAGCAGCATGTAACTGGGCGGCGTCACCCAGTGTACGTGACCTGCGTGGTTCACATTCCTTCCTAGTGCCCATAAACGTTAGTTGTGTTACAATTTGAAAACTGGTTGGACAATAATAATAATGGCTTCCTTCTGTACCATCGACGTTTTTAGGAGTCTGGCAGGGTAGGCTGCCCTGTTCTGCATACAAGCAAGGTTGTGTGGCCAGCACTACGCTTCACCCCCCCCCCATTATATTGCCCCGGGATATTATCCCAGGTACTCATTGTCATACCCTGAATCGGCTTCGCAGCTGTAAAACGCAGTTTGATTTTAAATTAGTAGTCGGGCGCCGGACCCACTAGTCAAAACTGAATTTCGTACAAAAAAATCAACAAAACAAACTTGAACAATATCTTTCTGCCGATATTTTTAACCGGTGCATTATGACACAACGACAGTTTGACACGGCGGAACCGTGACGTTGTTGTGGTGATTTTTTTGTCGTGGGGACATTTTAGATGGCAACATTTTGCCGTGAAATTTAAATATCGTACAAGTATATGGGAGCTTATCTTTTCTCCACGTCTTATCACAGTTGGTTAAACAATTATATTAACAAGTATTTGCACGAAAAACTGAAGTCTTTCTCTTTAAAAAGGTCAGTGCGTTGTATAATTTTTTTTGCAATACATTTTGTAGAAGTTCGTATTTATCGTGGTGTTTTCAAAAAAACTAATTTTTTCCAAATGTGATTTTTTTGCAGTTGTTTTTCTTGTGTTACTCAAGACAGCTCAGTCTAGCTACGTGCGGAGTTTCATTTAATTTGTAACGGCTGCGATACTGAAACCTTTAACGACTGGACAAACTTGTTCCATTTAGAGGACTGGAGAATTGAAGTCGTGAAGGCTGTTTGTCGGTGGTCAAACACGCGATCGTTAGGTATCAAGAGTAAAGTTCCACTGGGCTTTGAGGTTTGTGCGTACAGTCACGAACCTCTGTTAGTCCGAGTTACCTTCAGGACCTCCTTCCTCGTGGGCGTGCCCAAGTAGTCTATAGCAGACCTACAACTGCTTTATGTATGTGTGTGTGAAGTCTCTTTAGCGCAGCTTATGCCGAGGTCGTTTCCATGTACTGTTACTTGCGCATATTCGGTACTGGCCGAGTCCGGGTATGAGGGATGGTCTTGGACCGTTGCTGCTCGTACGTAAAACTTACGTCCAAAAAGACGTCGCATGGTGTCGTTCAAGTATCGCAGAGCGAGTCTATGTCTCAACAGAGAAGAGAATCGACTGGAGTTGTAATTAATCGTATTACTGAAACGTCCAATAATGTGACGCCTTACGAAGACGATGTAGGCAACATGTATGTACGCCGTGAGAATTTAATTGAAATGGATTCGTTCTTTCCTTCCTTCGATCGGGGCGAACGTTTTTTCCGTCATTACATCCTTGCTTTCACATCTCGTTCTAAACTTACTGGTTAAGACTATCTGAACGTGTTTATTATAATTTGGTGTTTAGACTGTCATTACGTCGTCGGGTCCGTGACTGTTAGAAATAGTGTTTTTTGTGAAAAATTTTGTAGAACATAAAGCTTGACTCAGTTCTTTGTAATAGCGAAGAAAGACAATCAGCGCCAGTGTTGATTTGATTTTTTTTTTGTGCTACGTTTTTCAGTGATATTGTTTTTGCGGTACTGAATCTTGATTAAAAGCATTGTTAGCTCTAAATCCTATATACCACATACAGCTTTTATTATGTATATATTAACATTAGTTTTTATTTTAACATATAAATGTACACTAAATTTGTATCAAGAATATATATATTATTTTTGGAAGCAAATTAAATATATTTAAATGGTTATTTATAAAACGTCAATTTAGAAATATGGCCTTGAAATTAATATGTACTAAAATATATGGTTAAAGAAGATGATATATATTTTCTAATGAAATGCTGTATCCTTAAACATGTTGTTTTATCATAACTAGTTGCTATTATTTAATGAAATTAAATTTAAAATACTATTAGGATTTAAAAAATTAAAATAGGATTAAATTTAAATTTAAAATAGGATTTTAAAAATACTATTTTCACCTTTAATTGTATAATGTATTTCACCTACTAAATATTGCCATTAAATATTACTTATTTAATGTCATGATTTGAAATTAGCCACTCCTTATTCCTATTTTGGACTGCCCGGTGTTCGAGTTGCAATTCCAGTGGTCTGAGAGCCCCCTTACAACATACAATGAGAACTGAAATTATATTTTTTATTTAGTGGAATAGCACAATTCTGAAACCAAAAGTCAAGTTAAAAAATATTCTTGTTTCAGCTTCACTCCCAGGAACACAGGCAGCAGTACAGTTGGCTCAGAAGATTCGGCAAAAGTGCACTGCTGAAGACATTCTGAATCTGTTGAAAGAGCTTCCAAATCCTAGAGAAGATGATGAAACATTGCCAGATTCACGGTTTAATCCATTAAAAATTGACGTCTTTGTTCAGACGTTGTTGCATCTTGGGGCCAAATCATTTTCTCATTCATTTGCAGCAATCTCCAAATTTCATCATGTATTTAAGGTGAGTTTGAAAGCTATAAAACGATTAAAAAGTCTTGTCCTTAGATTATAACCTACATGATTTTTTGGAATAGAAACTAGATTGTCAAAATATTATATAAAGTAGTATAGTTGTCCAGGTGTCAGTTACATTTGATATTGTAGTATGCCAGAATTTATTCCCCAGAAATTTCCTGTTTTTTCTTAGTTATCCTTATTATTCTTCATAAGGCTTTAGTGCTGCAGTCCTGTACAGAGCTTACCCTCCACAGCTTACTTCTAATTTTCCTTCATCCTCACCAACACCTTCCAGTCATATATTCTAATTATTCCCAAGGCCCTCGTCCCATTCTGCAGGTATCAAGTCCATTTTAAGTCTATGGACTCCCTTTTCTTCCTTTAGACACCCATGACACCACTGGGAATTTGGATCTACAATCTGTACCATATAATCCTTTCCATATTCCCCAACTAGTTAATTCTACTTGTCTTAAAAAAACATTGTCCAGTGTTTCAGTTATGGAAAATATTTTCTGTCTTGTTGTTGAATCTTATTCTTCATTCTTAATTGTTTGGGCCCTCATGTTATTTTTCCTTCTATAGAGGAATGTGGCGAATTTAATCCACATCATACCACGGTAAGTCATTACAAGTTTTATAAAAGTTGTATTCAGTTTAATTTTAGTGTTGTGATTGATACAGATTTTTAACATTTTATTGCTGAGATTTTAACATTTTTAATTCCCAAAATAGGATCTATTATTCAAACTTGCATGTAAAGGAGATTGTCATGAATTTCTTATTCTTCTCTTCCCCATTTATCATCCAGTTACTAGTTACCATTCAAAAGAACAAGAGAAAATGAAGGGGTTGGGAAAATCTCATAATAAAAACACTATGCATATAGCTTGTGTTCAAGTACACGTACGATTTATAATTACATATTTTTTTAGCTTTAAGTAGGATTAGCTTGGTATGAAGTCTGTGTCCATGGTCTAGTGGGACCAAAAGAAACTGGGTATTTAATATAATTTACTATACTGGGAACCTTTTTTACCTTGTATGGTCGAACTGATTGGTTTAATAGGTAATTGACATGACAAAGATTGGTTGGTTTAGGTTAGTTGGGTGAAGTGAGATTGAAGATAAAAATTTTGTTTAACTTTGATAGTATTGGACACATGAGTTCTTACCTGATTGACAGTCTCTGATTTGCTTATATTATCTTGAAGGACTGAATATCAGAGAGAAAACGCCCGGAGAAAAGCATGAGTAGTGAAGACAAAACTTCTGGAACTCCTCCATTATGACATTGGACCAGTTCACGTATGCTGCTGCTGATTCATGATTTTTTTTTTGTCACAACTAAAACCGTTGTGCTTTTGTACCCTACTTGTCTGACAGGAGTGCAGTAGACTTATATTCAACTACATGATGTTAACGAATGTTCCTTTTTCAGGTTTTGGCAGAATCAGAAGAAGCACAGCTCTGTATTTTGCGTAGTTTATTTGAGTTGTGGCATGATCATCAGCAGATGATGTGTGTTCTAATTGACAAAATGCTGAAAACACAAATATTAGAGTGCTCAGCAGTTGCTAACTGGATTTTCTCCAAAGACATGAGTGCAGAATTTACTAAGTGAGTTTATGTTATAATAGACACTTTGTTTTAATCGTTGTTATTTTTGTGTTCTTAAAGCTAGTTACTGTTGTACAGCTGAGTAGCTATTCTTATTTTTAGCAATGTGTGTAGTCTTATGTATTAAAGTAAACAAAAGGACATGTACTTCTCCAGGTTGTATATATGGGAAATTCTGCATTTGACAATAAAGAAAATGTCAGCACACGTTAATAGACTGACTCGTGAACTAGCAGAAGCTAGAGAAAGGGTAGGAGCAGCAGGAAACGGTTCCAGTTCTGGTGAGGAAAGCGATGATAGTGGTGATGGAACAGGTGGGAGGAATGCACGCAATGCAGACAAACCAACTGAGGAAATGGTTGAGAGAATGGAAGAGAAACTGGAAGCAGCCCAGGCTGATCAGAAAAATCTTTTCCTAATTATATTTCAAGTAAGTTCTGTAGTTTATGTTGTTATAATTGTAAAATACTTTGTATAGCATGAGAATTTTTCTATTTAATTATATATTAGTATGTAGAGCTTGTCTATGGGCTGGAGATGTCTCATGCCATCTGACTAAGGGGGGCCCTATTCTGAGTCTTTCAGCTATGCAGTAGTCAGTAGACACAGTATACCACATAACTGACTTATAAACATATGCTTACCTAGTACATTTTCATATTATGAATAATAATTTGCTAATTTAATTATTAATAAAAACATCTTCATAGAGTTTATTTAAACCAATTCTTTTAAAGAACAGTTTACTTTTAACAGTTTACTAATTCTTTTGTGTCCTTTATTTGTTCGTTCCATTATTGAAGTACTGCAATAGGTTACTGTTTAGTGGGAACATATGACTATCGGACATGTGTTTGATATTTTTTTGAGTTTTTAAAAAATTCAGTCGAAAACTGTGTAGTTATATCATACTTAGAAAGATGTTATTGTAACAAATTCTATGTTATAATATGTGTTCTGTTAGCAGTACCTTTAGTTCATTAAGTTATATGTGCAGGCTTAGTCATTTTTAAACTTCAAATAATATTTTCATATGTTGTGAAGTTATTTTAGTGTTAATAAAAGTCATTGTGTTCAATTTGGAAAAGGGTAAAGAACTATGAGGACAGTCTAAGGAATTTATAAGAAACCATCCATTCTGTGGATGCTAAGGTTGTAAAACTTTAATTAATTCACAAATTTTAGGGCATTCTATAAAACCTACTTAGTTATCCATATTTAGATTAAGACTGCAGTGAAAAAATTGGGAACACCGTGTTTTTTTTTCTTGCACTTTGTAAGAAAGTTATACCAGAAAAGTAATCAGTTTAGATGAGTTCTGCAAGGTTGTTATTATGTGTGTAAATTAAAATTTTTATGCTACTGAAGATATGTTTCGATCCTTAGAAAACTAGTTTTAAAACACAAAAAAGAGGTATTATTTTTAGTTAGAAAAGACATCTTAAGTCAACGTTTAAAATCAGTTGACATAAAAATTTCAAACAAATAGGTCTTTGTTTAGTTACAAGCACTGCATCAACAGTATATTACATTTATGAAAACAAATTAAAGGAGTAGGGAAGAAGCTGACCCATTGTCTACACTCACAAAACTTATATTCACAGCAGCCGAACACATTTAATAAATGGTCATGCAAAAACAGAACTCTTGATGAAATTAAAGTTCCTTATTCAAAGTGTACTTTTGAATACCAGTGTAAACTTAAACACTGGTTTAACAGTAGGTGAAATGGGTTTTATTTCAGGCTGTTTCATGATGTTGAGATCGAGCAAGGGTGGTGACCATCAATGAATTCAGAAAACTATTTGAAATGGTTATAAGAAAAGGTAATACATAACTTGCCCAATAGAAAGTATGTTAGTAGTAGATAATGTTGTATTGCATTGTACAAGTAGAGAGTGCTCGTAGTTCATCTTCTAAAAATCTGACATGAAATAGCGGTTGGCTTAATATCAGACAACATGTTAAACGTTGAATTGAATATGAATTACTATTACAGAATAACCAGAGGTATGTCTCTACGTCACTGATGCTATAAAATTTCATCAGGATTTTCTGTCTTCCATTGTATCAGTTTAAATAGTCTGGATTAATGGAATTACTTGGGGTGAAAGTGAAGAACTGGATTCCCATAAGAAAATTTTAATTTGAAAGATCTCATGTGTCTGTGTGAGTTCCAAAATTTCCAAAATCGGTAAGAGGATTGGCAAAGAAAATGTAATCACACAAAGAATGTGGAATAATATTATCAAATTGTAATATTATTATAATAGAGGGTAGAAACCTCTGTTGAGCCTTGCATTATTAAAATTAATAATAAATCAGATAATTCTTCTGATTTTGTGGAGAGGAGGGATAACAAAGAAGACTGTGATCTGTCTGTCTGAAGAAATTGAATAAATAATAATCAAAGCATGAGTGATACGATAAGAAGTGGTAGGTTTTGTTGTGTTCTTGATTTACTAATTTTTCCCAGTATTCTCAATATTTGATTTAAATAAATAATATAGAATTTAGAAATATGAAGATTTTATGGGTTATGGTATATATAATGATTGACAAATCACGCAGCCAGAAAATACAGCATATAATAAATAAATAAACATAATTGTGTAACTAATTAAGAATGTTGTATTCTCAATTCATTCAGCATGTGAGTCAGAAACTTATGTCCATATAGTTTTTGCATCTGCATATAAGAATTCATTTACAGATAAAGTTCCAAATTAACAAATTAAACACAGGTTTCTGTTTCAAAACTATTATTTGACATACACACATATATATGTAAATATATGCTTTTAAAAACACTAAAAAGCATATGTTACCATATAACTAATGCAACCCATTGTTAATCCATACAACATTACAAACAAGATTCAGTGTTACCAACATGATGCTATTAATTTCCCTACACATCCTTACAACATTATGCCATTTAATTTCCTACACATTCCTGTTGTTGAAAAGAGCATTTTCAAATTCTGGTGTGCATGACTTTTTGATCACTCATTATAAAAATGAATGTAATGAATGAGGAAATACAATTGATAAACAATTTCTTATGTAAAGGCACTGTTACGCTTTTTTGTGTATAAAGGAATAATTGAGTTGTGCAATAATTGTATTAGGTTTTCCCTTAATCGGGAAATTTTTAGTTTAGGAATATAGTAATGTCAGAAACAAGTCTTACAATTTCAAAAGTACATAGTCTAAGCTGGTACTCATAGGACAAATCAAATGTTAATACGAGGGCTGTCCAGAAAGTAACTTACGTTTCAGTGTGG
Organism: Magicicada septendecula; assembly: GCA_034769895.1. Lineage (NCBI taxonomy): Eukaryota > Metazoa > Arthropoda > Insecta > Hemiptera > Cicadidae > Magicicada > Magicicada septendecula. Next base: position 115,705,126 of record CM068375.1, on the reverse strand, counting down.
GCGGCAATGGGGAGGGGCTAGTGCTGCCATCTTGGTGACACGGGAGGCATGACTCAGTACGCATCCAGCTCGTGCCGGTATAGGTCTGTGTTGTGTTTCTGTGCTTCAATAATAATTTTTAAAATGAGTGCTGCGATTGAAAATCCCACGAGCTGTGAAGTGCGCTCAGTAATACGATTTCTGCAAGCAGAAAACTGCAGACCGGTGGACATTCATCAACGACTGTGTGAGGTGTATGGGAAGAATGTAATGAGTGAGGGAGGAGTAAGGCAGTGGGTGTGTTCTGTTTAAAAACAGCCGCACCAATGTGCACGATGATGAGTGGAGTGGCCGGCCAAGTGTTCTTACTGACAAATTGGTGGAGAAAATCAATAAAAAAATCCGTAAAAATCGCCGCTTTACGATTACTGAGTTTCTTCAAATTTCACATAGTTTGCTTCATGAAGTTGTCACGATAAAGCTTGATTACCATAAGTTTTGTGCGCGATGGGTCCCGAAAATGCTTACAGAAATGCACAAAAACCAGCGGATGGCATCAGGATTGTCATTTCTTCATGCCTACGGCAAGGATGGTGATTCTCTACTGGACTGTATTGTAATGGGGGATGAAACCTGGGTTAGGTATGTTAATTGTGAAATAAAAAATCAATCCATGGAATGGCGCCATACTCGCTCGCCCAAAAAACCGAGGAAGTGTGTGCAGACCTTGTCAGCAAGGAAAATGATGGTGACAGTTTTTTGGGACAGAAAAGGGGTTCTCCTGGTAGAGTTTATGGAACGGGGTACCACAATCAACTCCGAGGTTTACTGTGAAACCTTAAAAAAGCTGCGGAGAGCAATCGAAAACAAGCGACACGGTAAGTTGAGCTCCAGGGTATTGTTCTTCCACGACAACGCCCGACCGCGTACAGCATCACGAACACAAGAACTTCTGGGAAAGTTTGGATGGGAGCTTTTCAATCATCCCCCATACAGCCGTGATCTGGCACCGAGCGATTATTACCTGTTCATGCGTATGAAAAAGTGGCTGGCAACACAGCGGTTTGAAGACGACGAAGAGCTGAAGGCGGGCGTTAATGAATGGCTGAAATCACAGGCAGCAGATTTTTATGATGAGGGCTTTCAAAAACTCGTAAATCGTTACGATAAGTGGTTTAACTTGAATGGCGACTATGTGGAAAAATAGTCTAAGAATGTAGTTTTCAACTGTGTAAATAAAAAACGTTTCTTTCGTTTTTTTATTTATTTATTCTAAAATGTAAGTTACTTTCTGGACAGCCCTCGTATATGCACCAATATTAAGGCAAGAGTTTTATAAACTAATGTGGACGTGAATGAGACTGTACCCTGCACGATGTTCTCTGTTCAGAGATCTGCAGTGCAGAGACAAGCAGTACACTGCTGTCAGCACTCTTTCAGAATGCAACACACAAGGTAGTTATACAGTTATACTGTGTGCCAAAGCTTTTATTTGAGTATCCTGTTTTATGGAAGTGAGACCTGGACTTCAGGAAAGAACGAAAGGCATGGCTGGAGGCAGTAGGATGATACAAATAAATTGAATAAGAAAAAACAAATAAAAATGTTAAAAGAAGTGAAAAAGAGAAAATAGGATAAAAATTTAGGGGTACTTTGGAAAGGAATTGGTGGCAGTTAGCTGTGAAAACTTGTTGGACAAATATAAAGGAGAAAGGGAACTTATAAAATTAATTGGAAAGATGAAATTTCTAGGCCATGTTGACACATAAGTGACTTACGAGTATTATGAACAATTTTTAATACTTTGATGCCAATGGACATCAATTATTTCCTCCAGTTTCACTGTGTTTCTATATGGTACTATGTTTTTAAATATGTATTTGGAGCTGTTTTAAAACAAAACATGATCTTGTAGTATTTAAATCATCCGCTAGATTGTATTTGGATTCACTTTCCTAACAACAGCTGACAACTCAGTGCATGGTATGTGTAAAATTCTTTGTGCTCAGAGCCATGTTGTGAATTATTTCACTTCAAAAATAATAAAAATGTAAATAAACTGACATGTAACCATTATGCAAAAATATGTTTAATGTATTTATAACAAATAATAATAATAAAATCGGTAATTTTTAGTAACTACATGTATCTCAGCCAATTTATAATATTCATAAAACATGGTGTTTTTTTTAAGTAATTTCAGGCAATATAGACACCAAAATCATAACAGCGCATAACATTTTAAACAGGATATTTAGAACTTTATAAAGATACACATATCTTTACTGTATGATGTTCAAGTAACAGTATTTTGTTATTATTTTTGGAAAAGGACTAAAAATAATTTTTGTTACTAATTTATATAATAGTTCTTATAGAACACATTGTTCAAGTAGGTTGTTGAGTTAGAAGTGTGGTTTTTACTTGTCAGTGCGCATCCCCATTTAAATAAGAAAATTAAGTGAAAACAAATATGCATGTAATAATTGTAGTTGTTTTGAAAAAAAAAAGATGTCAGAATTAAATAGTTTTATCTGGTGCCAACTTTGGCAAAACTAATAGACCTAACATGTGGTATTGTTGATGCCAATAGTTGGAACTTGTTTACATATTTACTAAATGTAGTTTCATTTTATACAGTTACTTTCGTAAATGGAATTTCTCCTGTACCAGATGGTTGCTTAAAATTTTCTTTAATTTTGAATTAAAAAGAAAAAACTATACATCTGCAAGCAAATATAGAAGGTTTAGATAATTCCTACCATATATTTTCTTTTTTCTTTTACTGTATTAGTCTTTTTTTATGAATGCAATTTCTTACTATTTTAAATTTGTACAGAGGTTCATAATGATACTATCCGAACATCTGGTAAGAAGTGATACTGATGACCAAGACTTCAACACTCCATGGTATAGGTGGACAATTGGTAGGCTTCAGCAGGTTTTTCTTGCAGTAAGTAAATGTTTGATTGATGTATGTATAATCCGCACATAAGCCTACTCTTTTGGTTATTAACCACATTCTAAAACATGAAAATAGAAAGAACATAAACACTGTTCTATCACTCTGGTGATACATAAACAACAGTTACATAAAATACCAATATATACATAGAAGTAAGTGAAACAACTTACCTTACAGAATCCAGTTGTCCAGTAAATAAGGATGTCCATATGAAATGATATGCTCTACAATCAGTGGTGGTTTCTTATTGTGGCCATATAGCCGCGCGCCCCCCTTGACAGAGAACATAAAAAAAAATTAAATCGCATTACCATAGTTAACTGTCTGTGCTTTGTCTCTTGTTTATTGTAAAGATAAAAGATGAGCAATGTTTTTAAGCATTGATTTAGATTAGAATGAAAGTATTTATCTGTCTTGCGCGTAGTAGGTAGCGTGAACCAAATAGACAGGGCCGCGAAGAGACTTGCGGACTGGTTGCCATGACTACATGACGTGTCGTGTGACATCATAGCTAATATCACCATTTAATAAACCATGTGTTTGGGCCGCTACTTCTGAGCGGTCTGTTGCCAGTTTTTAACAGTGGTGTCGGTGTGCCAGTTTACTTTTATCATACGTGTGTTTGTGTTTTGTGTCACTTGCCTACAAACATGAATAGAGTCAGTGTCTTAAAAAAACAAATTTGACCGTACTTTCTTTAGATGATAAAATAAATATTAAAAAATTAGTCCGGCCATTACCTGATCAAAATTTAACACAGACAGTGAAAGGAAAGCCCAAAATAGGACATTTACTCGGCGTTTATCAAGAGACATTTATAAACGAAATAATTGGATATGTGGGTGTGTAGTTTCGAATTTGTTTGTACTCTTTTCCCTGTGTATTATTTTTCAACCCTGCAGGAATAGAAACGGATGCAAATTGGGCCAGACAGGGTATAAAAGATTTGCATCATCTTCCTACTAAAATAAAAAAACATGAATTATCTCGAAGCCATATTAATGCATGCACACAACTGGCTTTACTAGGCGAAGTAAATATTTTGACACAGCTTGATTCAGCTTATCGGACACATGTTCTTGAACATAATGAACAGGTTACAAAGAACCGTTATATTTTGAAACATATTATTTGTTGCGAAAAATTTTGTAGTGCTTTTGAGTTGGCACTTAGAGGTCACCGCGTGAATGAAGAATCGGTAAATCGTGGAATATTTAGAGAATTAGTTGATTTTTCTGCAGAACTTGATATTGTGTTGGGAGAACATCTGCAGAACACTACAGTGTTTAAGGGGACTTCTAAAAGTATACAGAACAGTATTTTAGATAGCATGTTGGCTGTGTCCAAAGAAGAAATTTATAATCAATTTAAAAATTCTGATTTCTTGGCTATTCAATGTAACGAAACTACAGATGTTACGAATTGGTGCCAAACGGTACTAATATTTAAATAAGTTTTTGATAGAACTGTTCATGAGAGCTTTTGGTGCTTTAGAAGAGTCAAAGATAAATCAGCAAAAGGGATACAAAAATGTATAGAACAAGAAATTGATCCTATAATTATGGAAAAACCACAAAAGTTAATCGCTCAAACATACGATGGGGCAAATGTAATGAATGGTGCTACAGGTGGTGTTCAAAGTTATATTAAGAAGAAATATCCTTACCCTCATTACATACATTGTCATGTTCACCAGCTTAATCTCTTGATCCAAAATGCAGCATCACAGCATGCTAAAGTGCGAGTGTTTTTTAATAATTTATCAGCAATTCCCACATTTTTTCAAATTCTTCACAAAGGTGCGATATGTTAGAAGAAATAGTCAAGGACAGGTTACCAAAAGTAGCAACAACCAGATGGAACTATAACATTAGGACAGTCAATACTGTGTTCGAGAATTGAGAGAAGTTCATAGAAGGGTTTGAATAGATTGAAGATAAATGCCTAAGAAGCGCTACTTCTAATGAAGCTTCTGGTCTCAGACGAGCTTTAGAAGACCCAGAATTTTTGTTTTGGCTCATATTTTTTCACAAACTTTTGCCTTATGTTGACATTCTTTATAATCAAATCCAGTCAAGAAATAAGGATAGTATCTAACTTCAAAGTGATATTCAAAATTTTGAGATTTGTGTTAAAAATATTAGAAATGGGACTGACACTATTCAAAGCAATATTAAAGAAAATTTTCATTCAACAAAGAGAAGTAGAAAAGAAGATAATTTGCTAAGAAGTGCATTTGTCAAAGAAGTCTGTGATGTAATTATTTTACAGATGAAAGACAGATTCTCATATTGTTGCCAACTGCAAGCAGCTCAGTTGTTTAATTCAGAATCAATACCAAAATATTCAAAAGAATTTCCACTGGGCATTTTGGATACAGTGTGTTCTTCATATCCATTTCTAGACCAGACTCGTTTAAAAACAGAATGAGAAATTATTTAATCACGACCGGACTGTAGTGAAATAATTGGAGCCACAAACTTCCTTACATTACTGCTTCAACATAATCATACTGATATTTTCCCGGAAACTATAAAAATACTAAAATTAATTTTAACGACGCCAAAGACAACTGCAGAATCAAAGCATTGTTTTTCCACTCTTAAAAGAGTCAAGACATTTTTGCAAAATACTATGGGTAATGATTGTTTAAATGCGTTGGTGATGACGTCCATAAATAAAAATTTAGTGCAAGATATTGACAGTTTCAATGAAAAAGTGTTGGAAAAGTTCATATCTATGAAAAATTGAAGGGTGGAATTTACTTTTAAGAAACAATTGGCTTCATTCAATCCACTTTCCATTTCAGGTAAGATTTTACATTGTTACAATTTTTATGATTGCGCCCCTTCGGCTGAAAAGTCACCAGCCGCCACTGTCTGCAATAGAGCATAAAATACTACTTTTTGCAAAACTGATCAAATAGAATTATTTTTTAATATGTTGAACATCCTCTTACATTTTCATTAACATTTGCTATTAGTGTACAATTTCTTTTCATTTATTGGCATGTTAATAAATAAATATAAGGTGTACATACCTTATATACAGTATATGTATATTTCTTGCATATCTTCTGTCAAGATCTTGTGCCCATGAAATTTTAATTCGTGTTCAAGTAACACATTTTTGTGTAAGAATTAAATCTACCTATTAATTTATATTAAAAAATCTAAACATCTATGAATTTAAATTGAAGGCAATGCCTACTTAATCCTGTGTGTAAACATTCAGGATTATATTTTTAAATGTTAGTCTGACCGTTGTAATTTTATTTATTACTATTTATTTACTTTTTATTTTACTTGTTTATAAAAATCAGCAGTGCATGCGTCTATTTTCGGACGCCATCTTGAACTATTGCCAACTTCGTATGAACAAGTGCTTACCCAAAGTTAAGTCAAGGTTCGTGAAGACGTATTTGGAAGCAGACTTGTGTTATTTTGAAGTAAACAAACTGATTATTTGTTTTCACGTGATATTCTCTTTTATTTTTTATTATGTCATTACTACATTAAACTCTCCCCCAAGACTTTTAATTATACATTCATGAAACAAAATATAGAAACCAATTAAAAGTATTTAATAAATTTGATATATATATATATATATATATCATTAACACAAGAAAGACTGATCAGTAAAACATTTATTTAAATCATTAATAAAAAGACGCAAGCCAGCACTTCTTAAATTTATGAGATAATTTTCACCCACGCACACACACACGCACCCCATGCCCTTAGATCTCCATTTTAGTAATAAAAAAAAAATAAAGTGATATTGAAATTTTGGTTGGCCATTGTTAAAATTTTGTTCTACCCCCCAGTTGTTACGTAGCTGAATCGTCCAGATGACTCCAAATTGTCCCACACACTTTCATCGTAATTTTCACCATGTAGCCCAAAACTGTTAATTCCTTTTATACTATTTTAAAATAAAAACTGATTTCTTTCACTTTACATTTTAATTATTTGGGCGCGCCCACAATTTATCCGCGGAACTTTTTTTTGTGACCGATTGGCACCAGAGTGTAATTTCAACTGGGTTTTAGCCGGTGGATGCCCTTAAATTTAACACTCGGGCTGCCCACCCGAAATTACATCCATCGTCACTAGATGTTGGTTGGCGACTGAAACGCAGACAGACTGGTGGCGTCGATCCGTCGAGTTAGCGGACACTCCCGCATTCCTACGTGATGTATGTTGGGTGGCTCGGCTTATGACATCATGTAGCGTGACTTCAAAATGCAAAGTTCAGAGTTTGTTTCGCTAAAAATAACTGTCTCCCTGCCATTAGATCACCGACCTTGATGCTAATAATTTGTATGCTGTTTTCCCCAATAACATTTACAAATAAAATTACCCACATTCACAAAATATCCCTGGACGGTATTACCTGTACCGTTACACCTTTTGATTATTATAAAACTCCACAACTGAATCTAATGCTTGTGCATGCGGATGAATATGAGCATAATTTAATTTATTTGTTGCACAATAACAAAGTAAAATTACATCTAGAGATGTAGAAAATTTTCCACCTGTCGATGTTTTATGACTCATCTGATGCTAAGACAAAAATGTCCCAGTACAGAAATGACTGTACAAGTCGATGCAAATGTTGCTTTAAAATTATGCTAAATACCATTTAAATGTTAATGTTATATAAATTACATACAGTTACTACATTTTTAGTGCACTAATAGATTTTAATATAATATTTTGTCAATTATAGTAAAAAAAAATTTCGTGAAGTTGTAACAATAAAAAATAAGGCCTAAATATATAAATAAATAAAATACCCTACCAGGACTTACCTGCACGCAATTACAACACTTACCTGTTATTGAAATTTTACCAGAAGACCAAGGTCGCCACGATTATTTTTTATAGGATAAAATATCGAAAACCTTTACACTCCACCTTAATAAAACGGACAATTTTGCAATCTGACCCACCCAATTAATAACTCAGAAGATTCCGGTCCGTTAGACGAATTTCGCAACACAGAAATGAGAAAGTGGCAATGACGAAATAACTTAGACTAACACATTTTGTTATGAAAGAATGCTTTACTTACTAAATACGGACATCCTTAATCCAAAAACACCAAGGAACGAAAACATAAACTGAGTTAGTTACATGACTCTTACATTTACAATATGATTTTTACTTACAAGGTAGCCCAGCTCTGCTCATTCACTCGATCACACCCCATACAAACCCTTTTTCAAATGTTATAAAAAATTAGAAAAGAAAAAAATAGTTATTCTTTAAAGATCACGGTTTCGTTTTGCATTAGTTTAATATGCGCGAGGCCGGCCGAGCACGTGCTTTCGTTACGGTCACATTTTATGTTATTAGCTGCTCTCGAATCGTCACTGCACTGCACTGTTTGTAACACCGTTCAATTCCTCGGGTCCCGGTCGGTCTTCCTGAATTAATTACATCTTCCGGAAACTTGACCAACCGGGTCCGAAACAAAATATATACGTTTTTAACGGAACTCTGTATCTCGTTGACTATATGGCGTCTCTCTACATGTAGACTCTCACCTAGAACGTAACAGGTACATGTACCTGTTCCTGGATGGAAACTGGTTCTCTACCGCCACAATGTTTTCGTCGTCGCTCATGCTTTGCTGTTGTGTAACCATTTTATGCGTGGCATAGAGCTGATATCTGTGTGTGACCAGAGGACAATATTGGCTTCTGCTCTGCTGATGTCATTTAAGTGGGCCGGACTTAAAACAGCATTTCCGGGGGATCTTGAAGAAGACGACAAATATTAGTCTCTCTAGCCATCTTGGTTTTTTGTTAAAGCGTCCTTTTGAGCGCGCTTGCGTGGGTATTCGCGCCTGTGCGTCGACACACTTGCAAAGTTCTTAGAATTTTGGTGGAGGTGAATTCTTCAGCCGTGTTACACCACTGATTGCGTTTCGCTTTGTTTCCAACTGTTTCTCAACACTGGTCTGTTATACGGACAAATACGTTGCACAATGACAATCCGCCCAAAAACGAAATAAATAAAAATATAAATATATGCCCCAAACGGTTAAAATAAAACACCCAAAAATCGACCCGCTACAATACCCCCTCGATGAGAATTCTGCTGTTCACGACAGAAGAAATCTCATCGATAACCCCGAAGAGGATCGGTAAGGAACTGGTGCCACAACCCCCTTGTTCTTAATCTCATGGGTACACGACCCCCCTGACTCAGCGACCATGGACTCATCTGAACGAGATCACTGGACTTCTCCGTAAGAGATCCCAACACCGAGAAATCGATCAGACTCGCACCACGGCACACCTCGCCTTCTAACATGCTACCCCCAAAAATCCTCAATCCCTGGCTAAAATTACTCCAGCTCCTCCGCCGATATGGATCCCCTTTTTTGCAAGCTGGGCTGCCTTTAGCAGATACTGGGCTCACACATACTAACATTACATATCATCATAACACATTAAAATAAAACTTCCTTTTAAAATTTATTATAAATTCAAAAAATTCAATATTCAAAAAAAATCTTTTACCAAAAATTCTCTTCCTCTTTTTTCTAATTTTTGTTACAAATGACAACCTAGACATTTCTACTAATACAAATACATCCTTACTCTAGCATGAGAACAATTTATAGCCTACCCATATAAAGCAATACAATAAAAGAAACATCACTAATACATACATAATAAAATAATAATTATCTAACATATTCACTCGCTGGCAGGCGACAAATTTTTTTTTTTTTTTTTTCAAAAAAATTTAAAATTTTCCAAATTTTAAAATTCAAAAAATTTATTCATTAAAAAATTTATTAAATTTATTTATTAAATAACATTTATTAAAATTATTCAAAGATTAGTTTGAATTAATCAAACAAACAAATTAAAATTGAATTCCTACTCTACACGCTTAGTAGGTGTATGAACTCATCAGCTGATCATAACTAGGTCAAGTACAAAACCCTTGACCTACATATGTTATGTATGATTTCTGAAAACACCTTGAACCTTTTCAATATCCTACCTTGAAATACAAAACATAATAACATAGAATATTTATAATAAACAAAATATTAATACAAATAATAAACAGATTGACATTTACACACAATTCTTGACTTTATATTAGTTTCACTTCTATCAAAATTCTGTCACTGGTGAAAAAAAATAAACAATTGCACATTCTTTATCATGAATCTCTCTGCCTTTTCAACAATCTTACTTTAATATACTGTGGGTAATGTAAATCATTTATTCTCGTTTTTCTGTATTATATTTCTATACATATATAAACTTTCTCCCCCTGACTCTAATATTAATCAACTCAATTATCATGACACCCAACTCTATCAAAAATATCTACTAATCAAGCCATTCTAAACCCCAACTTATCATTTAACCCAAAACGCCGCCTTCTCTACATATATAAAAAAATACTCTCTAACCCTTTGTACATAGGATACGTGTTTCCTTCCCAAAACTCATCCCCTTATGTTGGTCCCTGGACTCCCCCTAGGTAACCCTTTCCGGCGCCAATCGGTCCCTATCCCGTCCCAACCCTTGTTGCGGACTCCCCAAATACACTACCCCCTAATACAAACTTGCCATCCCCAAAAATCTCAATCTCATTACCTCACTACAAATATACAAAATAACCTCATTAACTATAAACATAAATATAGATCATTCAAAACTCTACATAAATTCTCCACAACTACTGTGTCAATATCAATATTTCTCAAGATTCTATTACATTACATTAACTCAAAAACAACATTACATCATATTCATCATTTCAACTTCACTTGGAATTCAACTTGGACAGGTCTGCATGTCCCACAAAACATTTATCACCCATGAATTATCTTTTATTAATTGGCATAAATTGTTATTTTATTTCTCATATTCTTTTTGTCTTTACTTCAAAATGTCTGTAGTACACTAAACATTAATTACTTGTAACATTTATAAACCAATATACCAGTGACATGGTATTGCTGATCAGCTGATATCCTAACATAATTAAAACACCATGAATACCTTTCAAAATTGAACAATTACATGTAATACATTATCAACACTTACTTCTATTATGTTGATTGCCTGCCAGGCGTCTAATGATTGGCTTAGAAAAAAAATTACACACATAATGAAAATACATTTTATCAACAACTATATCTAACACACAACAACAAAATGATACCTTTAAAATTATAGTATGAACACCTTGATTTACGAGTCTGAGCATATAATTATGTGGACAGAGCACAAGCATTTTTAATTGGATTAAACCTTGAATAAGCAAAACTTTTACGTTATAAAATTTTAAATTCGTGACTCCTTTACGTCACCTCCCAGCCACACACACTATTTAAGATTATGGAGGACTGTTTCGCCCTTTCGCTTCCACAGAGACTGTATATTTTGGAGCAGGGTTTTACCTCTCCGTGTCTCTGCTTCCGCTGTTAAGTTTGAATTGGTGAACATCATCATGTTCTCATTAATAATCATGCACCCTTAAACGGATCTACCACCTGGCTCTGCTGTTCCTTCTCGAACAGAGTGGCAGCCGCTGTTCCATAGTTTGGTGATTCCCCTTTTATTTACCCCCCATCAATTTCAAAATACACCTTTACAACGATAACAGCTATGGCCAGTTATGGTCAGCGCGTAATCGTAATGTGCCCCAACCATAGCTGTTAAAGCTAAACCAATTCCACGGTCAGGGTTCGGTGAGGCCGTGACCGCCCGAAAATTTGGGGAATCACAAGTAAAATATCCTTCGTAACATTAAATTTAAGAATTTATATTTAAATGACAATATTAATTTAGGTGGGGTTTTTAACCCACTCTATATGGAAGCTTAACCATTATTAACATAAAATAATTAATACAAAATCTACAACCTTCCCCCATCATTAATACATACACATAACACAATACACAAATAGCAATAAACCTGGATTATTAGCATACATCAAACAAACAATTCTCTTTTAAATAATTTATATAAAAATTTATAAGCATTATTATTTAAAATTTTTCATTAACTCTTTTTATTTATCATCATGATGAATTTATCCTGTGTTGTAATCAGATTTTCAAAAATTCTAAATTTATTATTAATATATATTTTTAACCATTATGTTCCACAAAATAAACCATTTAACATTTATTTACTTATTAATTATTATTAAAACAAAATCTCACCAAACAATTTAATTACCTTATAAAATTCAAACACATAACATTCAATCACAATATCTAAACATCTCAACTTATTTAATTCATTTGATTATTAAAATAACATATTTCAATTATTATCAACATTCTACAAATCATTAGCTATTGTCTTCGTAATTATTTTGTTATTTAATTAGAGTGCAAAAATATTAATAATATTATTATTATTAATACAACATTTTCTAAAACATATACACATTACATTTCACAATACACACAAATGAATTCAATATTATTTACAAAATATACGTCAAAACTGTTCAAGTGTATCTCACTTCAGATGTCCAAATCAGCAAGGTCATTACCCGAATTTACAATATCTAACAAGGTCTACACACTGATATTCTAGTTTAGCCACCATCGTCAAAAATTAATCTTGGTTCTATATAACACTGTTGCTTTTTATTTACAAACAAATGGTTACTTTGTGTGTCATAACCAGAACAACCAAATTCACTCATTTTACCAGAATACTCATTAAACCAGTCTACGTTAGGTATTTTTGTTAAGTCTCCGTCATTACATTCATTCACTATCGGTCTAATTATTTTTTCCAAATCATTGTAATCATTATTATTCAAATATATTTCTAAGCCTTCTTTCCATTCATCATACTTTCTATTCAAATTATACAATTCTGTTACATACCATTCTCTATTTACCTCTCTCTCTTCATAACACCACATCACACTCTCACAATTATTCCGGACAGAGGGTACACAATTACTCCACAAAAATAAACACCTCAATTCATCTACCAATACGGGACTCTTGCCCTTCAACCACAACACTTGTGGACTCAATAAATCATCATAAACATCATAAATAATAAAGGGAAAATTTGCCCTCTGTCCCCACTCTACCACAACATTATTTCTCCTCTCTCTCTCCAACTCACTGACACACATTAACATTTCATTATCAACTTCTACTCTTTCTACCATTACGTTATCACTCTCAACATCTACACCATCATTTTCTAACACCACATTTTTATTTGTATTATCATTGTTATTACTTGTCAACTCATTATCTGGCATTGCATTCATCACCTGTACTCCCATTCGCTCTACACTTTGTTCTAATTTATTCAAACTGGATCTTATCGTTTCATTAGTACTTTCTACACATTTATTCATTTCTGGTATTTCATTTTTTAACTCGTGAAACTTGACATTGGAATCACTTTGTTGCTCTTTATAATTGCTATTTATATTTTCAAACATGGTTTTCATAGCAATTTGTTGCTCTTTATAATTGCTATTTATATTTTCAGACATGGTTTTCATTAGATTAAACAGGTCGTCTATCGACACCTTTTTTTCTTCCACCCCTACGCTAGCGTTAGGTCTATTCTTACCTTGTACATCGGTCATTTTCAAAATTTATTTATATCATACCCTTTATATAACGTCCCCTTAAATCAAAATACCCCATACAGAAAACAGTTATTAATACGTCAAAGTAAACACCCGCTCGCTCTACCTAAACATCACCTTACTTAGCGTAATTATATACGATAAATCATATTTATAAATTCGTCATTACCACATCCTATCTTCTGTGTATTAAAATAGGTCTATCTCGTATAAAATTATAATTAAACGAAAATCCTGGCAGCGCGTCGACATTTGTAACAATAAAAAATAAGGCCTAAATATATAAATAAATAAAATACCCTACCAGGACTTACCTGCACGCAATTACAACACTTACCTGTTATTGAAATTTTACCAGAAGACCAAGGTCGCCACGATTATTTTTTATAGGATAAAATATCGAAAACCTTTACACTCCACCTTAATAAAACGGACAATTTTGCAATCTGACCCACCCAATTAATAACTCAGAAGATTCCGGTCCGTTAGACGAATTTCGCAACACAGAAATGAGAAAGTGGCAATGACGAAATAACTTAGACTAACACATTTTGTTATGAAAGAATGCTTTACTTACTAAATACGGACATCCTTAATCCAAAAACACCAAGGAACGAAAACATAAACTGAGTTAGTTACATGACTCTTACATTTACAATATGATTTTTACTTACAAGGTAGCCCAGCTCTGCTCATTCACTCGATCACACCCCATACAAACCCTTTTTCAAATGTTATAAAAAATTAGAAAAGAAAAAAATAGTTATTCTTTAAAGATCACGGTTTCGTTTTGCATTAGTTTAATATGCGCGAGGCCGGCCGAGCACGTGCTTTCGTTACGGTCACATTTTATGTTATTAGCTGCTCTCGAATCGTCACTGCACTGCACTGTTTGTAACACCGTTCAATTCCTCGGGTCCCGGTCGGTCTTCCTGAATTAATTACATCTTCCGGAAACTTGACCAACCGGGTCCGAAACAAAATATATACGTTTTTAACGGAACTCTGTATCTCGTTGACTATATGGCGTCTCTCTACATGTAGACTCTCACCTAGAACGTAACAGGTACATGTACCTGTTCCTGGATGGAAACTGGTTCTCTACCGCCACAATGTTTTCGTCGTCGCTCATGCTTTGCTGTTGTGTAACCATTTTATGCGTGGCATAGAGCTGATATCTGTGTGTGACCAGAGGACAATATTGGCTTCTGCTCTGCTGATGTCATTTAAGTGGGCCGGACTTAAAACAGCATTTCCGGGGGATCTTGAAGAAGACGACAAATATTAGTCTCTCTAGCCATCTTGGTTTTTTGTTAAAGCGTCCTTTTGAGCGCGCTTGCGTGGGTATTCGCGCCTGTGCGTCGACACACTTGCAAAGTTCTTAGAATTTTGGTGGAGGTGAATTCTTCAGCCGTGTTACACCACTGATTGCGTTTCGCTTTGTTTCCAACTGTTTCTCAACACTGGTCTGTTATACGGACAAATACGTTGCACAATGACAATCCGCCCAAAAACGAAATAAATAAAAATATAAATATATGCCCCAAACGGTTAAAATAAAACACCCAAAAATCGACCCGCTACAAAGTGTACTTTTTATGGAATTAGTAGAAGTTTACAAAAAAGTTACTAAAAGCTTAAATACAGGAGAATAAAATTTGCCATATTGTGTAGAACACAATGATAAACAACTTTTTGACAGAATTTTTTTTATAACAGTTGACAAAGTTGGTGCTTACAGTTAAAGAGCTCTCATTTTATTCAGTTTTTAAATCAATGAAAGGTGAAAAAAAAAAGGAAACTGCACAGTAAACTAGTAAAAGAAGTGATGATTTCAATGTTGTATTTATTTATTGTTTATTTAGATATTGTGAATAATACAACATTTTAAAGTTAGAGCTCTCCTTTATTTGAAGAGAGTATAGTGTGTGTCTAATACTATACTTTAGCTGCTCATTATTCTCCTGGGATGTTATCCTAGTGAGTCATGTCTAGAAGCTGATATACAAGGGTCATTCAGTAATTAAAGAAACATAGAACTGTAAGTTGACATTGTTGTGATAAGTTCTGATCAGTTGTTAAATTATAATTGTTTTGTTTGTATAAATCTTAGAACATGGAAATCATGTATGGTTCATTAGCGGGTAGAACATTTTTAAAATGATCAAATTTCAGTGACTGATGAGCACCATTCTGTACATCGAGTTGAGGTTTCAACACCAGCTCTGGTTTTTTGTGATTTTTTAGAATCTCAGCAGACAATAAACAGTACATACTACTCTGACATGCTTACCAATAAAGTGTAAAACTGCCAGTGATGCGGAAACACCCAGGATTTCTACGCAAAGGCATAATTATCCTCCACAGTAACGCCTATCCACGGCGAAACGATCAATAAATTGACTTGGGAGACTACCTCATCCTCCCTACAGTCCAGAAGGTGTTACATGGTACGAAGTTTTATGACAACGATGAAGTCAAAGAAAACGTCGTAAAATGGTTCCGACAACAACATAAAGATTTCTTTGCAGCAGGCATGAAAATGCTTATTCAGAGATGGGATAAGTGTATTAATGTTGCTGGGAATTATGTTAAAAAGTAAAAATATTGTCATACTTATTAAGTAAACCATTTTTCCACTACAGATATTTGTCTCTTTAATTATTGAATGAACTTCTTATATATAAATGTTACAGAGCTACATCATAAAAATCAGTAGATTGTATTTGTGCATGTGTGTGAGGTCGTGTATTTAACAGTATTAATAGTCATATATTTGTGTTGTAGCATCATGAACAAGTACAGAAGTACAGCAGCACATTGGAAACATTACTGTTCACACAAGATCTGGACCCACATATACTTGACGTGTTCCATCAATTTTTATCTTTAAGGGCTTAGGGTGAGTATGTGCAAGACCATTAATACATTTTTGTAACTCAAGTTCTGATTTACAAACTGTATATGAAAAATATGGTAATTATAAATGTGTCTTTTATATTAACTTGTGGATATTTTAATTTTTGTCTGCTTAACTCAGGTGCAGCTTTAAATCAGCTACTGTCTGTGTTTGCCATTTTTTTGCATTGGCTGCTTTATTTTACAATATTTTTTTTCTGGATTGAAACTTATTTAGTGATGAACCTAATATCTTGTATCTTGATATACTGTACTTTTGTGCTTCTGTCTTATAGTGACTAGTATTGGAGCAACCAGATGGGGCAGCTGATGTGCTCTTCATGAACACACACTCTTTAATATTGTTGTTGTTGTTTTGTTTTTAATATTTTTATTTGAATGCTTTATAAAATTAAATTTGTAATTTGAAGTTATATCTGATGTCAAACAGTAACTTTATAGCCTTCAAATTAGAAATTTAGGATGTGTAGAACAATAACAATGAACAGGATACTTTTCTATTTTGTTGTTGAAGCTTTACTTATAACTTATGAATATACTTTTTAAAGCATACACAGCTCAACCAGGCTTTTTTATTTGCCATATATTGTACAGGATCATCAGTAATGATAGTTTTTCTGACCCACCCACTAAGATTTGTTACTTAATCCTTATTTTATTCCTGCTGGCACATGATCACCTTTCAGTATGTACATTCTGTCAGAAGTACATTTAAAAAAACGTTTGGCAACATTGAAAATATCTTTTACAGCATGATCTTGTAATTTTTCATTTGATTCTTGATTTTCCATCCTGAATTCCTCAACATTTGCCCTAATTAATTGACCACTTCTTGGAATGTTACAAATATGCAAATCTTTAAACTAGTTAACATGCACTCTTCAATATCGAGAAAATCTGGCCCTCCAACGTGTCTTTTCTTTTGTGTCTCTGTTGCCGTTTTTTTAAAAAAATCCCACATTCTTAAAGCGTTAACAGAGGAATACCTTACTCTTTGGTGATTTCAATTTTCTTCCTGTTCTCCCGGTCTGGTCATCTTATAATCTTAGGTTTTTGTTATGACGTTAAAGTTTTGTATGTTTTTTTTACTGTACTGAACATTACACTGACAGAAAAATAAACCACATTTAATGAAATTCAGAATTTTGTATACATTATACTCTACTGCTTCACACTGGTCC
This sequence comes from Magicicada septendecula, assembly GCA_034769895.1. Taxonomy (NCBI): domain Eukaryota; kingdom Metazoa; phylum Arthropoda; class Insecta; order Hemiptera; family Cicadidae; genus Magicicada; species Magicicada septendecula. The sequence goes on along the minus strand of CM068375.1, from coordinate 115,687,453 downwards.
TTCTTCATCAGTCTCAGTGTTACTGTGTATAGTGAAAACATACTTTGTAACTATAAAATAAAGTATTTGCTTTAGAACTTTAGAACAGCATTTTTTATATTGAACCATTCAGTACAGATATGGGCCTGGACCAGATACTTTAGACACTTTAAGTACAGTAAAGAATCAATAATCCAAACAGTTGTGACCATGGGCAGTTAACACTTTTTAAATATAAAGAATTACAATAACAGTGTAGTACAAAAACCATAAAAATGAGTATGTGTATGGAATAACAATAAATACAGAAGTTATATTTGTAAATGTTAAAAACCAGTGGTACAGAGCTGTACTGCAAAAACAAAACTGTTATCATATTTGCACAACTTCTGACTGATTCAACACTGATCAACTGCCATTAGCGTGGTTCTTTCGTACATTATTCTATGCATCTTACTAAACATGGGATGGAAGTAGGACCTTTTTGTGGCGTTTGTAGAATGTAGAGCATAAATAAACAATACCGTTTTGTGCGGATGTGTCCTTTAAAACAATGTTTGTCACGCTTTTCAAATTATTGGCAGTTTGGTCTACTGATGTTGGTGTTATCAGCATTCTACTGTAATTACCATCTATAGCTTCAGCTGAAAACTTAGATTGTGTACTAAAACTATGTTTATTTTATAAGATTCCAGGTTCATTAAACATAAAACCGTATTGACATCAAACAAGAAACAAATTTGAATCATAGTCATACCATGTGTGAAGGTCAGATTACTTATTAACTCTTCTTTATCTGCACTCTTTACTTTCAAAACTGCTTAGATTATATATTAGTACATAGTGTCAGGATCACAGGGTTATTGTTTTTGTACAGATGTAAGAGTTTGAAACCATAAGTCTTCCTGTTTGGAGAATGCTATAGCATGATGTGGACAGTGCGTCATGAGTATTAGATACATTGTATGTGTCTTCACTGTTAAGATGCTCAAGTAGACCAAGTGCCAAAACAATCTCATATGACAATAATGCCATAGAGACTTGTAATGAGTTTACATAACAGTTAAGTCAAAGTTTTAATTATAATTAAAACTCTTTGCCCTAAATGAGTATAGTAAAACAGTTGCATTTTAGCTTTTTGTTTACTTATACATAACACCGTCTGTAGACCAAACGTATTTGGTAATCAGTAGGTGAATAAACAAGCAGGTTTTATAAATTCTTTGTTGTTTATTTATACATATAAGTAAATAATATAATTATTAAAATGTTTTTTATTTTTTACATTTTTATATTTTACAAAATTAAATTTTGATGAAACGTTTCATGGATGGGCATGGTATAATATTACATTTTTCTATTCTATTTGGTAGATTGATCTGGTTGTCATGTGTTCTTTAGTAGTTTATAACCAATCAAAGAGGTCTATGTATCACAGTGACATTGTCATGAGAATTCCCTCTGATACGATGTAAACTTTTGTTTTGTTTTGAGAATGAGTGGTTAATCAGAAACGTTTTGGTAGTGAACAAAATTTTGTTATGACAGCTTTAGTGTATTTGAGTCATCGTTCACAGCAGGCTCATGCTTTATGCCGCTTTATTATTTCCAGGAGTTCATTAATGTCATCTTTGGAGCCAAGGAAAATTGGGGATCTTTGGTGAATTGTTTTCGGAACAACGTCTAAAACAGGAATGTTGCCGTCGTGAGCGATGCCACCAGCTGCTTCTATCAAGTATGCCATTGGAATACCTTCATACAACAGACGCAGCTGAAATGAAAAAAAAATAAAGAAATTTATTAACTTTTATGTATTTTATTATTGTTAAATTTTTTGGTTTCAATTCATAAATTACAAATTATGACACACCAAGTATTGTAAAAAATCTTTGTTATTTTACAAAGATTCACCTCATCAAATGACCAGTGAATGATAGTGTGTTGTGTTTGTCTTCTTTTTTTTTACGTAGAGGAAATTGTGTAAAATCATAAGTTGTATGTAAAATAATATAATACGGAATAAAATCTTATTTTATATTATCACCTAGTTTCATTTCAAACAAATCAACATTCAGTTCTCATTGTATTATTGTACACCATATGTGACTTACACTTAAATTATAAAGAAAGCCAGCACATTTATTAAATTCGCCATTTTCCAAATAAACACATGTAGGGGAAAACAACACAATTTAAAAATATTTCACTATCACAGACAGCTTTGCCAATCATGGAGAAAAAGAATAAGATATGCATTTCTGATGCAACATTCAGTTGTGGCCACATGCGTTAAACTTGGCATAGCTACAGGTGCAGCAGAATAACGGGCGATTTTGAAAAGGTTGGCAATCCTGCTGCACTGAAGGGAGGGGATTAGAAAGCTGTTGGCCGTGTTCTACACACCGTAGCATTTAGTTACGATGGAGCGGTGGACCGGTGTATAACGAGCGTATGCTGTCAAAGTGTTTTATCAAAATGGTAGCTCTAATTAACAAATGTAATCTAATTTAACAAATGTGCGCATCGTGCTTTCCGTGCCCATTTTAACATTCATCGGAATCAGCCAGTGCCATCAGCCCATGCGATTAAAACGTGGGTTGAGAACTTTGAAGAGACTTCGTCAACAATAAAGAAGAAGCCTGGAAGACCAAAATCAGTGCGAACTCCCGAAAACATCGAGCGTGTAAGAGTTGCGTCGGAAGAAGCCCGCGTTGTTCGGCTCACCGGCATAGCAGCACACTTCAAATTTCCACCAGGACGGTAAGACGGATTTTACACGATGATCTTCAGTATCACCCGTACAAAATTCAAATCGTTCAAGCTCTCAATGAAGCAGATTATGCCACCCGAAGACGTTTGTCTGAAGAGTTTTTGAATTTGCCTGACCATGATTAGAACATCGTACACAACTTATGGATGAGTGACGAGGTCCATTTTCATCTGTCCGGTTACGTAAATAAACAAAACTACAGATTTTGGAGTGATGTAAATCCTCGACAACTCCATCAGCAACCTCTCCATTCCGCGAAAGTTACTGTGTGGTGCGCTATGTCTTCTTCGGAGATCATAGGGCCCTACTTTTTTGAGGATGCTCTTGGAAATGCTGTGACCGTGACGTAAGAGATATGCATACATGTTGGAAAACTTTTTTGCCCCACAACTTGCTCAGTACAATCAATGTAAACGAGGAGACATTTTTTCAACACGATGGAGCTACCAGCCACACAGTGAGAGTAAGCATGAACGTTGTCAACAGCTTGTTTCATCTCTCGAAACGGGGATATTGTGTACCCCCCCCCCCCCCCCCGGCACTGAACACCAGATCTCACAGTTTGTGACTTCTTCCTCTGGGGTTATTTGAAGAGTCGAGTTTACCACGAAGAACCACCGAGAACAATCGAGGCCCTAAAAGAACGGATTCGAGATGAAGTGGCTCAAATCCGACTGGAAATGCTGTGTAATGTGATGACGAACTTCAACACCCTGCTTCAACAATGTTTGAATTTAAATGGACATCATCTTACTTTTCTTAAATGCTTTTTTATATACTTTAATGTGGTGACAATAAATTTAGTACATACTGAATACTTTTTTGTTTACAGTCATTTCAAAATCGCCTGTTATTCTGCCCCACCCTGTACATTAAAATTTAGGCTATAGGCTATCCACAATACAATGTAAAAAAATGACATGACACAAAACATTAATGTCCAGCGTTCAAACACCAATCTCCAACCGTCAAGGTACAATTTTGTGAGTCCATACAAAATGGATGAGATGAGATGAAAACAAGTAAATATTGGGCGATTCAAAAAGGACTTTACGATTTCAAAAGCATATAAAAATGTATTCAGATGACTTACACAGTTGGTTGAGGTGCCATTTTAAAGCACAACATGTCAAGTTTTTCATCAGTCATTTTGGTTCGATGTGAGTACCCACTGCAATACAGCAGACATCCCACCTGAAGTCAATTTCATTCCAAACTCGAGCCAGTATGTTGGGTGTCACTTCTGCAACTTCGGCGTAAATGCGATTTATCAGCTCAGGGAGATCAGCAGGTAAAGGTGGAACAAACACTAGATATTTAATGAAACCACAAAAGAAAAAGTCAAGAGGGGTCAAATCTGGGGAGCGAGGTGGCCGTGTAATAGGTTCTGCATGACCAAACCAATGACCTGGGAATTGGTTATCAAGGAAATCTCTGATGTGTAAGCTGAAGTGAGGCAGTGCCCTATCTTGCTGGTACTGAAGCCGGTGGTCATGGCCATCTTTGTGTAACTGTGGAGTATTGAAATTTTCAAGCATATTCAGACACATGACACCATTTATGTTTTTGTCCACGAAAAAGAACAGGCCATACACTTTAAATTTGCTGAGGGCACATTCATGCTGCAATGTTTCATGTGGATTTTCATTACCCCAGATCCTGCAGTTGTGGGTGTTCACCGTACCACTTATGTGAAATCCTGATTGATCGCTAAAGGTTACAATGTCCAGGAATGTCAGCTCCTATTTAATCCAACATTTCTGCACAGAAGTGTTGATGAGCGACTTTGCTTCGTTAATTTTTTATAACATGGAAAGTTTGTATACTTTAAGGTGCAAACATTTGTGTAAAATGCACACCAAACGGTTGGTTGTGCTATTCCAATCGCACGAGAAGCACACACATCATGTTGATTTTTTAGGGCCATAGGCAAAGCTTTCTCTAAATTGTTCCACAGTTGCATCAGAAATTTACAGGCGTCCTGTTGATTTTGCATGTCATACAAAACAACTAGTCTTAACAATGGTTTGGTACCAAAAGTAAATTTTAGGCTTACTTGGAGGATCTGTACCATACTCAGTACGTAAATTACATTGGACTGTAGTAGCAACTTCGTTTCATGAAACAAAACACACAATTAGCATGTATACACCATTCAAAGTAGCCATTTGAACGACAATGGTACTAGTGCTTGTGGTGCTTGCTTGGTACTAGTGCTTGGAACTATGGTACTACGTGAGTCAAACGTGATGTGTATTGCTTTAAAATGACACCTCAACTGACTGTAAGTTATCTGAATAAGTTTATATATCCTTTCAAAGTTATAAAGTCCTTTTTTAATCATCCTGTACATTCAAGTATGTAAATTATAAACAGACATATTTGTAATATAATTTTTAAAACCTTCAGAAAAGGTGCAGTTAGAAATGCACATAAGTGTGTGTGTGTTTTCTTTAAGACACTACACAGCTACTTTCCTTAAAAAAAATAGACCAATGTAGTTGGGTGTATAGCTTACATGAAACTTGCATTCTGTAAGTGACTAAATGATCCAGAAACATGCTCAGGATTAAAGATGTAGGATATCAGAGTGTACAGAAGTACAGAATGTAAATTGGACCATTGGTCGGTAAACCTAAAACTGTGTACAATAAAAGAAGAACCAGGAGTTGTGATAATAAATAAGTAGATAAGGTGATAGAGATAGACAAGTGTGATGTGTAGTGTACAAGATTCTAAAAACGTTTTATGTAAAAAAGACTACCAAATAAACTAAAAGGAATCACAATCATTAATGGGCATACTTCAAAAACACTGCTAAGCAAGTTTGAAAAGTGTGTACATAGAACAGTGACTGAACTTGTAGGAACACAGTATTGTACTGAAAATAATAAACCATAGTTGTAGACAGTAGATATAGAACAGAAAATGATGGGAAAGAAGCAGTTTTATTTAAAATTGCTTAATACACAAGGTATTGAGGATAAAAAATACACAAGAAGTAATAAAAATGTAAAAACCTGGAAAAAATAAAGTGAGTTTGGAGAGAGAGCTCAATTCAGGTTATCAGTATGGACAAGCAGATGGAACAGTTTGGAAAACTGTTAACAGAGAATTAAAATAAATATAAGGAAATTGTTGATAAAGAAGATTTTCAAATACGACAAGAAAACAAATAGAGGAACAAATGGATAGGATTTAATCTGAATAAAAAACAACAGAATATTTAGCTTTGGAAACAGAACTACAAATCTTCAATTACTACGCCAAAGAATTGTTGAACACAACTAAAAGTACAAATATTTGGACAGTATAATTAGTCAGGATAGACTCTGTGAGGAAGATATAAGACAATGGGTAAATCTGAATAAAAAATACAATATGCAAAATGAATTATCTTCGATAATCCACAAAGATCGAACAGAAAACCAAGGTAAAAGTTTACAAGCCAGTAGAGCGAATTACTGTCTACGGGTCAGAGAGCTAAATGATCAAAACGAACCGGAAAATGCTTGTAGTTGTAGAACCAGACTTTGAGGTGAACTTCCAAAATTTTGTGCACAGAAAGTATGATGAATGAGTAAATAAGAGAATGAACAAACAGGAAAGGATAAATAATTCATGACATATAAAGAAAACTTTTGTGGTATGGATATCTGATGAAAAAGGGAGGTCAAAGAACATGTAAGAGTGTGTTTAACTATTAACCAAGTAATAGAAGAAGCCAAATAAATGGACTAAGTAAAATGGATTCAAGGAGTTAAAAGAAATATGCCAGCAAGAGATCTGGGACGGAAAGATACCACGCTATCCCACAGAACAGATTACTGTAGAGAGTGAGATGTGGCAGGCACTGCAATTTATATGACTGTGTGTGTGTGTGTGTGTGTACACACATCTAAGCTTTAAGAAGACTTACAGAAGCAGAGCATGTTGGAGAAAGTAAGTTTTAGTATGTAACATAATGTAATATCTTATGTAACCCATAGCAGACCATAATCTGCCCCCTCCCCCAAAAAATAAAAAACGAAGAAGATGATGTGATTATGATTGCGATCACACCACATAAAATGTGATGTAAAAAAATGGGTGAGTGTCTTGATATACTTTATGATTCAACAATTGTAAAGCCAAAGTTGTATGAATTCTTAAACTAAGCGTGTTTATATTCCATTTTTTTATACTTAGCTTATGTTTTTAACATGATAATGTTTTTAGGCTGGGGGTCATTCCACAAAAATCGTCATCGAAAAACGTGACGCTTCCACACTTTCGATTCCCCACAGTCTAGAAATTTGATATGTAAACGCATCAAGACAGAAATAATCACTGCTGACATTGAGTTTAGCAAACGTTTTAGTGAGAATAAATTTGGTTTTACATGCTCTGTTTGTGATCGTCTGTGGTTTGGAAATGATTTACGTAATCCACCAAACGTAATCTACATTATATACGTTTCAAAAGCCTAAAAACATTATCATGCTTCGATGTTTCGGTTTCGTTGAAATTCTTTGAATGCTTAGGTGCATAAATAGAGAGAGAGAGAGAGAGAGGAGTTCTTTTTGTAATTCATTTTACCATTTCAAGTTTTAAAAGTACATAACCTTTCACACAAAAATAGAAAACAAATTTGTATAGGAGTCAATCATTGATAATACGTTAACATATTTACAATACTTTTACCAACCATTCAAGTTCAGAACATGGGTATCAATGCAATATCCAAAATACTGCATATTAAAACTGGACCTGTCAAATTTATTTCAGTTAAAGGAGGTTTCTGTAATAATTTTATAGCACATTTGAATATATTTTAAACAAATGTATACCTTTCCTTTGGGTGCATCTGTTGTTGCTGGATACATAAATATACCACCATACTTAAGAGTACGATGTACATCTGCAACCATTGATCCAATGTATCTAGCGCCATATGGTTTACCTTGCTGAAATTAACAGAAACAGTACCTTGTAAATACTTTGGTTGTGACAAATTAAAAAATGAAATTACTTGTAGAATGTTATCTAGGAAGAAATGAATGAAAACAATTAGACATTGAGCTGTTCAAAGATTAAGTAAGTGTGTAACAGTGGCAGTTTGTGATTATGACAGTTGGGGGTTCAGTGATCAGAATTTTTCTACTCATGCAAGCATAATTATTCCATTCCAAATAGTAGGTATAAATAATTACAGTTTGAATTAATGAATGCAAACTGTCATGGCCAGAGTTGTCATAGTTATACGACATGTTACACACACACACTTTTTAAGTATCAAGGAAAGTTCATTATTCATATATTTTGTACTAAACACTGCTATTTCTGGTTCTGCAAAGGTGGAAGTAATTAGCACTGGATTATTAGGTATATGTTAAGTGGTACAGCTATATTTTGTCACTGATGCTAAATTTGAAGTTTTTAGTGTTACAAGAGTATAGTGTAAAATTATTGAAACCGTACAGTCTATTCTTAAAAACAAGTATATTAGTGAAATGAAATAAAGAAATTCACAGGAACGATTCAGAAATATATAAACACATACTTTTGGATCTTTCTTCTTGTTGACGTATTCGAGAACAGCAGGATCCCATAAACTGGTGTAACCTTCATTTATACTGTAGATTTTTCCCTTTTGAGGTACACGGATGTTGCGGTCTGTCAGCACAAATTCACCAATGGCCTATAAAACACATTTGGTATTAATTCTTCAATTTACTCTTAAAAAGCATACATTTTCTCATTAAATTTTGAAAACTACTTTCTAACATAACGTATTCTTGGACAATGCATATTCTTTATCCTTATTTGCGTAAGCCATTATTTATCCTTTTTAAAGTTATTAAGCATTATTTTATTGACTATACGCTTATGGTGCAAGACTTTATTTTTAAAAAGTTTCAACAAAAATTTCAATAACATAAGATTTAAAGTGACTCTTACTGGATCTAACATAAATCCGTTGACACCTGAACCTTTGCCAAGAGAGAGAACCATCATTGTAGCACTTCCGTACAGAGCATATCCCGCTGCCACTAAGTTCTTTCCAGGTTGTAATGCATCAGCTTCACTTACTGTTAATTTGTCATCAGGCTTCCTAGATGCACAGAAAAATTAATTCACTACTTATTTCAATAACAAAGCAAGTTATATAATATTGGCCATCGAAAACAAATGTTACGAATGTAATAAATTATTCAAAACATTCAAATTTTGATACAGCATCAACAAATTAAAATAAATGCTATAAAAGGAGTGTGGCTGCACCAATCAACTGAAAGGTTCACTACAAATGAAATTGAAAATATGTATGGATGACAAAAATAGATACAAATAATTATTTAATAAGCAATCAGTGGCTAATTCTTGAAAAAAGAATAAAAAGTATGTTTTTACTTTGGTAAAAGGCTATGCATTTAAAAGTGTTTAACTTTCGAATGACATAAAATTCAGTACAATTATTTAATACTATTCTTGGGATTATGGTATTTTGTCATTTTTATAAAATATAATATGGTTATATCCAGGGCACCTATTCATTACAGCTACTGTTTTCTTTGCAGAATGCTAAAATATTTCAAAAATCTGGTGTTATAATTTATATTTTATTGTGTTAATGAATACATTATTTTTGCCTCATTTATTTGTGGCCCACTGTCACAGCAAGCTTATGTCTTTCATAGATGGAGTATGTCTGGCCTGTTTAGCATGTGGAGTATTCTTGCACCCTCACATAGACTTTCATGCTCAAAGCTTTATGGTCTTTGCTGTAGCAATTCTTACATATTCGGCTTGTTTCTGTGGTTATGGAGGGGCTTTTTATTTCACTGAGTTGATTTAATGCATGTCTCAATTTTAACATGCAAGTTTATTAATCTTCAAAATGAATTCTGTGGATACTTTATTAGAAAAAAAAAATACTTTTCGTGTGGTCTTTTGAAGAAATTGAAATCAAAATGCTGGGGATTTCACTATTATGTTTGTTACACAATATTCTTTCATTGTAACGCTTACAAAAAAATATCTATGGATGTGTGCTTGTGAAATTGTAAATTCTCTTCTCTCCTTTCATTGCTTTTCACACTATTTGGTAGAAATAATACCTGGTCAAAAAATGGCATACCTTGAACGTGGAAACAACCATTTGATTGGGCAATGTTCCTGATTTGATTAGGCTTGGTGCAGTGACCACAGTGTGTATATGAGCTCAACAAATAGCGAATCTCTTAAATGAAAAAAGAGGTTGAAAGAAATATGTAGGCCTACATACTATCCAAAATAAAAGACTGCATACAAATTTATGGTTCATTTGATTTAGCATTATGTGGTCATATTGAAGATCCATTAATTAATTGTAAGGACTAGTAAACTTAATTGTTAGTATTGACTGTGCTATAAATAAAGCATGTAATATCCTCTAGCTACCACTATTTTTGCTATCTATTAGTAAAAAATTATAGAAACACTAAGATGCATATTATGTACCATAATGTAATTCTATAGATTGCTTTATTAACATAAAATTCCATGGACCGAGTGAAGCAGAATTCATGATACCGAAAACCAGGCATATAACAATCATGTTCATCGGGTCCCAAGAATATGTAATTACAGTATATACACCACTTTTTAGATTTATTAAAAAGTTTCTTTCCTAATAAAGTGAAATAATGAAAACTGTATTTCTTATAAGTGTCTGTCAATTTTTTTGAAACTTTGAAAACTTCAGATATTGAACAAATTGACTTAATGTGCACATTAAATTAACACATTAACATTAACCGTAACACAACTACGGTTAACTTTTTTTTGGTAAAAATGTAAAGTTTTTACCTTATAGCCTGAACCAGTTTTTGCTTATTACAAGCTTGTAATAAAAAAAAAACTTAGCGTTCCAAGTCAGTAGTATTATACTTACAATTAGTTAATCAATGATTATGCCTTCGAAAAAGTCAACAACTTTGTTTATTTAGGATGCAAAGTTAACTCCGTTGGGGAAACAAGAGAAGAAATAAAGCGAAGAATCACCTCAGGTAATAGGTGCTTCTTTGGTCTTAGGCCCCTGTTCCAGAGCAGAACAATTGCCAGGATCATCAAGCTGCTTCTGTATAAAACACTGATCTGCCCAGTTCTCACCTATGGTTCTGAGACCTGGACCATTTCTAGAAAGTCTGAGTCAAGCTTGCTGGTTCATGAATGCAAAATCCTCCACAGCATTTTTGGTCCAATATGTATGGGAGGTGAATGGAGGAAAAGGACCCACCAAGAACTGAACAGTCTTCTGAATGAACCAGATATTGTGAAAATTATAAAACTTGGTAGACTCAGGTGGGCTGGACATGTGATCAGAATAGGGGAGAATGAAATACCCAGAAAGGCACTCACAGAATAGATCTGAATTTTTGCACCAGGAGAGTTGGTAGACCCAAACTACATTGGGAAGACAGTGTGAACTATGATGCGCGCCATATCCTTAGGACCCGGAACTGGAGAGTAGCTGCACTTAACCGGAAAAACTGCGTAGGCTGTTAAAGGAGGCCTTGATTCAGTAATGGGTTGTTGCACCACTGAAGATGATGAAGAAGAAGTTAATCAACAGACACATCATGGACAACAAAATCCAAGAACGTAACAGAACATATGAGGTTACATTATGGGGAATTATTTGATTAGGGGGTGACATGGTAAGACCCCCCTCTTGCCATGCTGAATATAGAATACAAAAATGTATGTATATAGAAAGGACAAAGATGCCTTGTGATGGATTTGTGATAGTACAGATGTACAATTAAAAATATACATAGAAAGCAGTGGGTTTTACTTAATTTCAACCCTGAATAAAGACCATGTTTGATGTTACTCACCCTCCTCCCACAAAAACAAATAGGTAAAATCTCACTTGTGAAATATAACCTGTTGAAGTTAAATGGTTGCGACAATTTCTATTTCTCTGTATGTCGTAATGTGACTTCCATCTAAGTATGATACATACGTTTAAAAAGTGAAAACACTTCTTAACCAGTCAAAACTTGGACACAGACTGAGAAGTACAGGTATGAAAAAAATCGCTGTCTATTCTGTAAATAACATGAAAAACAATATAAACATAACTGATTATATGGGGAGAATGACAGTTTGCCTCAACTAAACACACGAGGGCAATTGAAAGAAGAATGTCCTAGCGGACAGGTCTTAGCTGCAACAGATAAATATGTCCAAGTTGTGACAAAGAAGCCATATTGTTATTTCCATTTGATACACCGATCCTATAGTAGGTATATAGTAGTAGTAGTCAGTCGTTTAGTAGATGGATATATAATCCACAAGTCATGTAAGAAGTAAAAAAACATAAATATTCCACTTGATTCTTATATTCGTTACTATATCTTTGAGGCAAACTTTTGAAAGGTTTTTCAGAAAAGTTAATATAAAACACAAATACAAGATCAGTTTATACGATTATAATTCTCTGCTTTTTAAGCAGTAAAGAAATGTACTTTAGTGCAATGTACACACTGTTTATTTTCCATCCGGTAGAGACACTGATATTTTCTACTCACTTGAAAATTGAAAAAATGGATCCAATTGACACCAGGCAGTCAATATTTGAGGAGCCATCCAGTGGATCAAAGCATACTATGTACTTTCCCTGTTTTTCTGTTTCAACCTGAAAACAAAAATACCAATTAATGTTTTATTCCGTGAAGATGAATTGAGCCTTATATGTAACGATTATAATTTGAAAATGTCTGAAAAAACAAATGTCAGAAAGGGAGCACCCAATGAATGTGCAGTTGAAGTGTGGAATGTGCCAAAGATAGTGGTAAATGAACGGGCAACCTATAGAACACATGACACATTTTAGCTTTGTAGGGTGTGATGTCAGTGATGAGAATGAGGCTGATGTCACCAACATAATACCAATCAATGTGTGGCACCATACACCACACACTATGTAGCTAAACAACAAAAGAGAGACAAAGATGAAATTGTATAAGGTAATAGCAGCACCTGTGCTAACTGTGTGAGATGTGGGTATTGCAGAAACAATAAACTCAGCATATACAAGGTGATATAATGAAGTTCAATTTCATCAGTAGGTAAAAAAAAAAGATGGAGAGAAACAGAAGCCCTCATGTGTAAAGTCCTGTGCCATATACTTGTACCACATACATGTGTAAATTTTATTTTTATGAAATTCATGTTTTAGTGTGGTAAGTTAATAATAACCATTGATTTCATATAGTTGAGATTTATTTAAGAAGCTTCTAAAATGATCACCTGGTCTTTCTATTAAGCCTTTTAAAGGTGAAAACCGGTTCAGGTTGAAAGGTAAAACTTTATGTTTTTACTTATAAAAAACTTTGTGTTCCGAGTTGTTAATATAATAGTTGTATTTACTAATGAACACATTTATTAACCCGTATAACACATTCAGGTTGCTGATTATTTTGATGAGTATTTATGTTTTACTGTTTAATAGTTGTATTGGATAATTCATGTACAGTCAAGACTTATATAATAAATAACTTTACATAAATTATCTAGAATTGTTATTATAAATTAGTTATTAATAAAAATGTTCTTCACACTAAGAGCTATGGTAAGAAAGTTGTGATTACTAATACGTACAGTTTTGATCTCTTAACTGTCTCTTTATTCCCTGCATAATGAGGATTGTATAAAGGCTTTGGAAGTAATTAGTTTGCACAGTGAAGTTTGGTAGACATTTGTCTAGACTAAGGAACAGTGACATTCAGGACAGGTTGAATATTTTTAGTGTACATAGTTAAATAAAAGAAACTAAGTTGACAGTGACAGTGACAGATTACTGGTACTTTGGAAATGTGTGTATTCAAAGTGATCATAGAAACTTGAGGAAACCATGAATGCTGGGTACCATAACATGCAATTTGCCTATTATATTTAACACAGAGAAACTATGCAGAATATGTTCAGTAACTACTAGTGAGAAATGGTTTGCTTGATTGCTACATCAGAGCAGGAAAATATGAGGCATCTACTGACTACGTCCATTATCATTGTCACTGGATTCTTTGTGGCATGAATTTTATTTTGTTCCATATTGTTATTGTTGAACACTGTGTGTACTACCAATATGACAGTCCTTATATGCTCTTATAATTTGTAACCACAGTGGAAAATGGTTAACGTGAAAAGTTATCCTGACATAGAATCCCGTAACGCGAATGATTTACCTCAAAAATATTAGATAACGTGAAAATATATTTCTTTAAAACAATTGTTATTCATTTTTAAATATATATGTAGTAAATAAATTCATACTTATGCATCCAAAAATATATTTACAATGTAAAGTATCAATTCTTCCTCTCACAGAAATAGCACTGTATACTATAGAAGACCTATGTTATGTGTGTTCCTATTGTTGTATATAGTGACCAGTACTCAGTTTTTACAAGAAACCATACATTCTTAGTATACAAATATACTGTCATACCTTATATTGCTATAATTGATACACAGTTAATGTTAACTATAACACACCAGAAGAACTTTTTTATGCTCTCACTTTGTTCCACTTTTTATTTCCTTAAACAAAATTCAAAATTTGGTTAATATGAAATAAATATCCAGTTTGTATTATTTTCCATTAAATGTTTTCCTTTGTATAGTCGTAGTAAACAAGTTTATGAATCACACTTTCTGTTTATTGTTTACTTCCCTTCTTATCTTATGTTTGTTAGTGGAAACACACGTGAATTACTAATAAATGTCCGTTATTTGTCTGATTCATAGAAACTGAATTTATTGTTGTAATTCATTGATCTTTAGGATTACATAAGAAATAAAGTGCATAAGTAAAGTGATAAAATTTTTATGTTAAATGTATTGACAATAAGGAGGTTTTACTAAAGAAAAGCGTTTTAATAAAGTTCTTTCTGCTGATTGTAGCATTTTACTGTAAATTGCTAGATTACATAAAAACTTGATCAGTACTTGTGTTGTGCATTGAACTTGCATTCATTGGACTTGCTTGTGGAATGGTTTAATTTTATGGTTTGACTGGGTGTGTAAGTTCACCTTGGCACACTAATGCAAAAAAGTGCTGTTACAAGCAAAACTGGTTTTCACAGTGTTGTAAACGATGTTTTTTCATATACATTTCATAAAGTAATTTTACTATATAATGTAAAGTTTATATAAAATTTATAACATTTGTATAATTAGGCTACTATTGTCTGTAGAATGGCAGGGGAAGTCAAGGAGAGGGAGACATCACATGTAAATTGTGAATACAATTTACATACGTGGTTCAAGAATTTACTTGCAAACACTGATGAACCTGATTCTGAGAGAGGCATTAAAAAAATTTCAAATTTTTTTATAATCATTTGCCTTATATTCATAACTTAGCTTTTTTAAAAATACAGTAACTGTTTAGTAGTTTTAATTTTTATTATCATACATAATAATCATTTTTTAAATATTTTATAGACTGTGTATTTTATACACAGCAGAAAGAATGTGCCTAACAAATTCAGGAGAGGAAAAATTATAAGTATTTAAGAACTGTTGAACCAAAGAAAATAGACAAATGAGAATTGCAAATGACTGAAAAATTAGAAATAAATAAAATTCTAAAAGAACAAGATGCTACAAGATGATTCCTGGATTATGGCCAGTGATATAGAAACAGGAAAAGGATAAAAGTAGTGTTTAGGGGGAAGCTGGAATAGAAACCATATGGTGGATTATCAGAAATGTAAAATGTAGTATGAGAATCAAAATTAAAATTAAGGATGCAAAAGAACATGAATAATATAATAATAATGGAAAACACATGCAAGGTTGGAGAAATAAAAGGAAATAGTAAATAAAGCAAAAATATACAAACACCTTCATATTTAGGTATAGATGAAGAATGAAAAGAAGGTTGTCGAGTGATCCAACTATAAGAAATGGGACAAAAGAATGCAAAACATTAAGTGGCTACAATTCCAAGCAACTATGTTATTCTTACTGATAGAAAAAGAATTTAACAACTCGTTCTAATATAATAAAAGACTGGAACTGCCATAAGTTTGTATGATTTATAATTAATGGCCCTTCATGTCTATATATTTAAAATAATTAATTCATATTTTGAAATTTTTTGAAGGTACCACTGATTACAGAATACACTAATTATAGTTTCCTAGTAGATCAATCAATGTTCATAACTAAACCACCCAATTATCTAATACACAGCCAATACATATTTATGGAAAGAAGGTTTTAGTAACAAATTTAACAAATATTTAGCTAAATGTAGGCAGTTAATACTTACAACAATAGCTTGATCATTTTCTTCACTGACTAGGACACATGTAGTAAATGACGAGCTTAACATGTTGATGAACAGTTCGTTGGACAGAACGTCCAGCTTTTTGACTTCCTCACCCTGTACATTTGTGGAACCAGCAATACCATACCTGAAAAAATCAACATAACTGTATATAAGCCACTGTGATTTGCCATTTTAAAAACATTTTATATAAAAGTATAATTATGTTGCCTTATAATGAAATATAGATAAAATCAATCAGTTCAGCCTTGATTTAGCATTAAAATAAGAAAGTGGACTAGGGCTCATTTTAATCCCAGCAAAATTTCCACCGAAAACAATCATGTAATTATCAACAATCAGTTTCATGTAATTAAATTACTTTTGTTGTTGTTATTATTATTAGTACTATTATTAACAGGTTTATGCCCCATAACATTTAACATTTCTCTTTTATAAACCTTAATTTTTTATTCACTTTCTTTTTTCATATCACATCAAAAGTTATTTTTAAATCCTTTATTCTCCTTTATTTTTTAATTCTTATATGATAAATAACACACATTTTTTTATTGCAGCAAGTAAATTTCTGGTTTATTGAATCTCACCTTAACATATGAGATGTATAAAAATACCAACAGACAAATCAAGACTTTCATTTCTAGAGCCAGAACAGGGCACATAATCACAGAACACTGCCTTCACCGATTCAACCTGACTGAGTCCCCCCTTGTGCAAGAGGTGTGGCACTGGAATTGAGACACTGCAACACATACTCCTGGAATGTACGCATCACCAGACATGCAAGAAAATAAGGGTGAAGGAGCAACTTAGTAAACTGGACCAAGACACAAAAATGAAAACAATTTTGAGAGATAAAAACTACTGGTTCTGGCTGCTCAAGTGTACAAGGTGCATCGTGTCATCGATTGTGGATGAATTGGACGCATGTACCAAGAAGTAAGTAAGTAAGAAGTAAGTAACATATGACAGACTATATGTATATATAGATATACAATAGATTATATAAAAAAAAAGTTTTAAAATCTTTTCTTTGTTACCTCCTAGGATAGGAATAGGCAAAAGCCTATTTCTATCACACAAGTTTATGATTGCCACTTCTGTGGCTATCCTGCAGCCCTTTTACCAGCTGTAAGTAACCATACACATTCTTGGATTTTGTTGTCCATGACGTGTCTGTTACTTAACTAAATATAATTAAATCACTACCGACTCAGAACACAAAGTTTTTTTCTTCAGAGGCTGCCGCTGGGAAGCCTCTTGGCGACGGTATCGACTTTTTAAAGATCGATGTGAACATATCACACCCCACACACACAAGATCGATTCTTCAAAAGCTGATACCATTGCCAAGAACAAGACGGACAATGCTCCCAGCGGCAGCCTCTGAAGAAGCTTTTTAAAAGCGAAAACTGGTTCAGGCTATAAGGTAAAACTTTTACGTTTTTACTCATAAAAAACTTTGCGTTCCGAGTCGTTAATGAAATAGTTGTATTTAGTTAAGTAACGGACACATCATGGACAAAGAAATCCAAGAATTTAATTATATTCATACACATTATTCACCTGTCTATTGCTGGACATTGTGCACAAACAGTCTTTCCAATTATTTTTACCAAAACTAATTGATTTTACCCAAAAGGCTGTATAAATTGAAATTTTGGCTGTATAAAAGTTATTTCATTTTGACATCATTTTGGTATGTGTTATTTACAGCTTCTCACTTTCTACAAAAAACCTCATCTCAGCTGCCTGCTGCAGTTTTCTGGATGCTCACAATTTCTTTCCTTATAATAGCTAGCACTAGCACTACCATAATGTTGTACAATTTTATCTTAATGGCTCTATTTGTGTATTTAACTAACCTGTTAATTGTTATTCAAATTTGCTGGAGTTTATTCATTTTTCTTTCAACTTGACTGTCATGGCCAGTACATGTTTCACAATGACCAGTACATGCTATTATTCCCAATGACCATTTTTTAGCAAACTGGCAACTGCCAGTCTTGCAAGTGTAGAGGGAGGGGAAATAACACCCTGTTACAAAAACTTGGGAGCATTGGTTCTGGTTGGTGGTACCCAGTTTAGGGCCCATGTCTAGAGTTGTAGACAAAAGCCGATCAAAAGCCTTGGAAAATGGATGAGAAGAAGCTTTTGGAAAAGTTGAGAGCCCAGTAGAACCTAAGGAAAAACCCTGAAGGGAAATCAGGCATGTTGAAAGGCCTCAAGATGACAGCCTCACTACATTACACTGCTTGACATAACAATAGATTTCAGACGTTGCTCAAATATATTTTATAATTACATAACAAACTATTAAAACACTGCATGCTTCAGTGTAATCCCCTGACTGATTAATGCATTATTAGCCAAGGATTTTATTTAACTCAACAATAGAACTCAACTGACTTCCATATCATCCATATTGTCATTAAACAATAACAGATGCAAGACAAAAACAATTGATGGAAGGACAACAATAGTTAGATACAAACAAATAGTTGAACAGTAATAATGTATTGTATCTAATTAATAATCAGCTGCTAAGGCAGGATCTATTCAATAGCTGGTTACTGAGTTAATTCTTAAAACCTTTTATCTTATGGAAATCTCTTGTATAATTATAGAATACTACCAACTTTAGGACCAGTTCTTATGAAGTCTTTACTCTGCTCCAGGATTCAGAGAAGAGAGGCTTCTAGAGGTAGCAAGTTTTCTGCAGCCATTGATTTACAGTTAACAATCTTCCCCATATAAACTTTTGCCTCCAAAGGTGTCTTAATCCCTGAAGAGATAAGATATATCCTCAAGAAATCAAAAAGAGTTTTCAGAGTGATTTCTTAGCAGATAAGGCTAGCAGATCCCTCCTTTCTACTAGCCCATACAGGTAAAAAAAGAGTGAACAGACAAGACTACAGCCAGGTGAACTCAGAAAAACATTATACACATTTCACACATATTCAAACAAATAGTGATTTTACGATTTTTATTATTAAAAGAATATGGTAATAAGAATATATTTTGCTCAGGTGATAAGAATATATAGTTGTTTTGATAGTTCATCTTCTTTTTTTACAGTACTAAATTAATATAGAATATTGAACTTTTACTTGTGAAACTTACTTGTTTTCTCCCGTACGTGTTTCGGCGTGATGTGCGCCTTCATCAGCGGATTGAGACAGACTGCCAGTAACTCGTAACGGTCTTATTTGGTAGGTTGAGTGGGGGTGGTGTGTGGTAGAAGGGGATTGGCGTGGGGAGTTCACCTGGGGAATGTTTTTTTGAGTTCACCTGGCTGTAGTCTTGTCTGTTCACTGTTTTTTTACCTGTATGGTAAAAACAAACAATAATTCGGATCCCCGCGCCAATCCCCTTCCACCACACACCACCCCCACTCAACCTACCAAATAAGACCGTTACAAGTTACTGGCAGTCTGTCTCAATCCGCTGATGAAGGCGCACATCACACCAAAACGCGTACGGGAGAAAACAAGTAAGTTTCACAAGTGAAAGTTCAATATTCTATATTAATTAAGAATATATAATTTCACAAGAAGTATAATAACTAAAAATTTTAACAACAAAAATTATTAAAAAAATAAAAATAAAACAAAAACTAAACAGTAGCAAAAGGTATTCATAAAATGTTATGTTAATGAGTTTAAATCAGACATTATGTTGAGAGGACTCAAATTAATTTTACTTCAATTTTATTAGGAATTCGTTTTATATCTTCACTTCAGGTGGCAAACATTTAATTAAAAAAAAAAAATGCTTGCTGATATAAATGTTTCCTAATTTTTTGTTGTGATACATGATGAAGCCTAAAGTGTAATTTATTTTTGTAATTTATTACCTTAATTATTGAAGTTATAATAATACCTCTGAAGTGGTTCAGATGAACTTTATAAAAAAATTATATAATTGGCAACATTTTAGTGTACACTGAAGAACAGTATAATTTCAATTCAGAATAACATTTAACATATGCCTCACCTTATCTGACTGACCTTTTGACTCTTCTGATTTATTAACACCGTTTAAAGGAAGTCAATTGTAATTTTTGTACCCAGTGTATATGCATTGATTTAATTCCATCTGTTGAGCAAAACTGGCTTTAGTCAGTGGAAAGTGCTAAATACACAAACCACACATCTCTGATATATCACGTATGTGCAAATATTTTTCTATAAGTCAACTAGAAATTTGTTACGACTCTTTGGAGTTACAAAATATCTTTACAAATGTGAAGTGTGCAAATCTAGAATGATTCATATTTTGTTTTTAGTTTTTTTTCAAGCATATGACTTTAAATTATTGTTAGAACAAATAGACATCTTTTATGAGTAGTACTAAATTGTGTAATAATACCTAATAACACAACAATTAATGTTAATATGCTAATTAATTGTCACCTGAAACAGACTGTTTGGAGAGAGTCTGAAAGAATCAAATCTTATACACATGACACATTTAGTGTACTGGGTTAGTATATGTACTGTGACAGTGTATGTAAGGCAGTAACATAAAAATTTAATAATTTTTATCGAAAACAATTTGTGTTCTGCATCGGTATTATCTTATATAGTTAGTGATAAGATTGGACAAATCATGGATAACAAAATCGAAGAGAAAAATTCTGATTGAAGTTTAAATAAGTGCACATAAACCATAATTCCTTATAGCTTTATTGTCATAGTGTACACATTGAGAATTCAATTCTGTAATTGTGATTGTATATAGTTCATGATGACATGTTTTCACAACTTTTTATGTATTATTAAATTTAATACGCAAGGTTTCAAAAGTATGTTGTGGCCAATGGATATCTAATTAAGTTTAGTATTGGGAATGTATAGCAAAGTGTACAAAACACTTAACAAAAACAACATGTTTGTCTGCAGATCATTTTGTTTCTATTATTAAAATTATTTAACACTGTACATTACACTGTAACTACTAACTCAGTACACTAAAAGTGTATAAGATTTGATTCTTTCAGACTCTGTCCAAACAGATTGTTTCAGGTGCCATTAATTAGCACATTAACATTAATTGTTGTGTTTTTAGGTATTATTATCCAACAGTTGGACACCACATTTATACTGAGATATTGTAAAAACTCACCTTTAGATATACAAAAATCAGTTCAGTCCCTTTTTGCAATAATTTAGTACTATCCATAAAAGACACAGTATCTTTTTGTTCTACTAATAATTCAAAATCATGTACTTAAACAAAAGTCTGTATGCATCTCTGTATGAAGCTGTGTCCTGTCTGGCCTATGTAGAATTGGTTACATCCTGAGCAGTTTAATTTGTAAACACCAGGAAAACCAAATTTGTTTAGCGATTTGTGTGAGTGTCTTTGACAGTGTGTGTTCTGTTTTATTTGTATTTCTGTAAGCAGTGGTATATCCTGATTTTTTTTTTAATTTGCAGACTATGTTTTCAGTGTTGTTATTACTATATGTTAGTGTTATGAATTTGCTGTTGTTTATTTTGTGTTTTGTGCAGGAGGTTATTAATTATTGTTCTATTTTGTTCATTGGCTTCAAACACAGATACACTGAACACAAAAAAGCATACACTCCACCATCAAATCTACCTTTGCAAACCATCTCAATGAGGCAGTCCACATATGCACAGATATAAAAATCAACATGGAAATCCTACACGTACATGCAAAACACCAAAAACTAGACACTCTTGAACAACTCGAAATATAAAAACACACAAAAAGCATTGAAATAACATCTTAAATGTACAGACAGAATTTAAATCACACATACTATCTGAACATATTACACAACATACACACAATGATCTTTCAAATGACGACGCCGCCGTCACCAAAAGCGTTCTGCTCACTCCTAGCAGCAGACTCTGATAATGCTCATCATAATGAGTGAAAGCTAGTTAAGGCAGTAAGGTAAAAAGTTAATATTTTTTATCGAAACTAATTGTGTTCCGCATCAGCATTATCTTACATAGTTAGAATTTTTTTCTTTTTATAAAATCCTTTTGAAGCAATCTAAAATTAAATGAATATATAAAATATCAATCTGTATGTTTCTGAAAACTTTACACCATTTTTATAAATTTCATAACTTCTAACTGAATATTATAAATATTTTGTTAATTTTAAACCAAACTCATCAGAATTAATTTTGACTAAACTATATTTATAAAACAAATATAACTGACTTAAGTTAATTAACAGTGAACTGTTTCTGTATAGTGTCTGTCATACATTAATGTTAATCTATTGTTAGTTTGAGGTAATATTATTACATATTCTAGTATGATTTAACTTATTTTGGGATTCTGATGGACACAATAGTATGTGACAAAGTATTCCATTAATTTAATGTATGTACTTTTAACTTAGCATTACACAAACAATGAATCATTATGTATAGCATTTGATACTGTACTTTCAGGAATCATTTATTATTTTTCTGTGTTGTGTAAAATATAGATTTTCTCCTTTCACTGATGCATAACCATAATGTCCTCCCTTCTACATTTGATTCATGTTAACATTTTAAATTTCATGACAATACTACAAAACAATTAAAATCATTAAAACTGAATATGACTTGGAATAATTATAATGCAGCATATAGAATGGTGTATGATGCAAGATATGTATGCTAAACACTGTAGTCAGAAGAGAATTGATGACAAAATATGAGGATTAAAGCGAAAAGTAGCAAAAATAGTTCTGTAATAGCGAAGTACAGAATAGACAATGTCCGCAAAATCTGGAAGACCCAACAACAACAAATAAATATGATTATAGATAATTTGAGCAAAACTTTGATAATTACCCAGAAAAGCTACCACCTTAGTTGTATTCATAGGAACCTTCTACTCTCTAACTTGGCACACTGGGATAACACAACTAACGTGGTCTGAATATCATCCTTACACTGCTGTGTAGTAGACAGATAATCACTATATAAAGAAGAAAAAGGACCAACTGAATTCTTGAATAGACCCGTGATTTCTAATGCCTCGCCAGATGGTCAATATTACATAACATTACAGAACATTCTACATGTTTCTCGGCTATCCCAGCAGAGTCCAGCTGTAATGTGTGTGTGCGTACATATTGCTGATACTTTGAGATGAAAGACAAATTACGTGACACTTATCACGCGTCAACCACCGAGGCTGTTCCAGACTTCACCGGTCCGCGTGCACTGTGTTCAAGGCCACAAGCAATTACGCTCTAGTGTTTTCTAGTAGTGTTGACGCGGATTATGGATTATTCTGAAACGCTTGTGCTATCTATTTAAACAACGACAGCTGCCGCTTAGTTTCAGTTTAAGTGGCGATTTATTCCACAGGTTCGAAGTACTGTAGCGAAGTGTTGTGTTTTAAAAATCGTGCAGGACTCTATCAGTTGACATTATTATTGCATGTGGACAATTTTTATTTGATTTGTTGTAAGAGACTATCTTGTTGATTACAAATTGTTAATGGTGATAATTAAAGCTGGTGATTAGTGACTTAATTGGTGTTTTGTATTTTGTTTTCCACTGTACCATACGATCAAGGACACCATCGTAACAATATACTCGTATATATAATGAGTGCTACAAATTATTTTCTCTACATTCCTGTCTTATTCTTATTTTTCTACAGAGAACTTATAGCCTGAGCGTTTCACAGCTGTTTAACTCATAGTACAAACTTTTAATGAAATTTATAAGATAAGATGTTGGTTCATTTAATATTTTTGTTTTTGCTAGACATAAATTTTTAGTAGTGTCTGTGTGAATATTTGAAATACAGAATCATTATCTGTCATTGACCTCTACAGCGTCTGTTACAAGTATTTTACGCAGAGAGAAAATAGCTCTGTGCAGTTGGAACGCATCCATGCTACCTGTTAAACCGTGCGACTTACAACCCGTGGCCGAATATCACGTGGAATTACGATCGCTTTGTAAACACCGACATACTGGTACCGTTTGCCGAATACAATGCCAATAGTACCCTCATTCAGTTATTAAAAATTACAAGGAAGAATAAACAAAATTTATTATCGATGCAAAGATACTGCAGTACGTTTTCTTTTTAATCGGGACTTTTGCCAATACTAATGTTTACAGACATCTCCAGCCGTCATCAGGTAAAGTTTAAATTACTTAGACGCACAGAGATAAACACTTAGGCCTATCTCTATCACTTAGACAAGAATCGAAGTTACAGTCAGACAAATATGTTCATAACGAAAAAAAGTCAATTGTTATAACTGAAAATAAAATCTTTAATAATAAAACTTAACAAAAACAGAGAATTGGGACAGACTTTACTGGACGGGCAGATTAACACGGTTTGTAGAAACAGGAGTAAGCACTAGAGCAACCGGACGAAGGAACTCGCGTATTGTCGATATCGCTCTACCTGCCTCTTATCACACGTGATTATCTGTTCTACCAACAAGGACTGTCCAATTCCTGTTTTTTGTTGAGTGTTGTTATTTTGATTTTAATCAATCTGATAATTTTATCGTATAGGATATTCACTTTTGGTTTCTTTTCCACAGTTGTTAGGCCGCTGTCGATTCTCCTTTTTAAACACAATTTCTATTACTTCTGTTCGGTGGCTGTGTTGATTTTACCGAAGACACTGGTGAATCGCTATGCGGTTTGTTCCTGTAGACACGAACTGCATACGTATCGCGTTCCGAACTGTCGCGAACTCCTACCCTATCCAAGCAAGATGACTTTCCTTACAGTGACTCGTGTAAGTCACTTCAGTGCCGAGAATCGCTTGCCGTGTCCGGCTATGAAGGAGTTGTCTGAAGTCCTTGTCGTGTGGACATAAAATTTATGAGAAAGACGTTTCTAGAATTACTATTTCTTTTATGAATTTGCTAACTGCTATAATTTAATTGTTCGACTAAGCTTTTCGTCATCACTGACATCATCAGGTCTTAAACAACCTGATGATGTTGTTTAAGACCTGATGATGTCAGTGATGATGAAAAGCTTAGTCGAACAATAAAAATTATAGCAGTTAGCAAATTCATAAAAGAAATAGTAAGGATGGCTGCTAATTTAAACAATACGAAGAAAGTTTCTAGAATTGTCCAAAGATCGAACAGCAAGTTCGCTTATCGACGAGCAAGAAGAAAAGCAACAGGAAATTTCGACAACGTCTACCCAACTACCCAGTCTACTGGTTAGTCTACCCAGCTACTTATACGCGTACTGAACCGGCTCGATGTGTTTTCCTTGGGTGGAGTCCTGGCCAGCCATGCGGAAGATTTATTTCCATTTCACGAAATATTTTCCCGTTACTTGTGGTAGGTGTTTCTGCAGTTTGTCCTACTCGACGTTACGGCCGGCACAGTCTTCTCTATTTTTTCATCCCTGCCGATGAGGTATTCATTAGTTTTCACGGTCTGAGTTTAATGTTCGCTTTCGCTTTCGTTTTCGGTGTTAAGTAGTTATCGACTATTATTTCCTCCCACACGTTTCGACTATATCAACCTTTTCAGGGACAGTGGGGAATTTGCTGGGTTAGATTAGTCTGACCGTCAAGTATCTTGCTTGCTTCCTGCTGTATCCTGTACCAGAGACATTTATAATATACTATCAATGATATTATGATATAATATAATGATTATATACATATAATTACATTATAATCATTATATAATTGTGAGTATATTATTATATTATAAATAATACTCATAATATAATTATAATAATCATAATTATATTATAAATGTTATTTATAATATTTTAATATTAATTTACAATTTACGTCCAGGTAAATAAGCCAAACAAATCTGATGGTAACCGGATGAAGCAGGTCAAAGGAAAATGCTTGGGAATAAAAGAAGATAAATCATGCCACGTGGAACGTCAGAAGCTGATCTTTAAAGAGGCTGAAACATGTAATGCATTAAAGGAGAGAGACATTGCCTTTATCAGCGAGATAAAAAAGAAAGAAAGGGAAGTAAAGACACGTTACTACATGTATAAGTAAAGGGGATTATAAAAGAGCTGGCAGAGGTGTTGTAATTTTTGTAAATCACAAACGGACGAATAAAATACAAAATCACACATTTACAGACGACACGAGGTATGACCACTAAAATTGAAAACAAATAAAGTCTTGAGAAATGAAGTGTCTCGGACGCAAGAGGGCCAAAAGGATTAGAAATCAAGACACTCGACGAAGCAAAAATGCACAGCATCCATGAAAAAATAAAATAGCATAGGTAAAAATGAAAAGAGTTCTTAAAGCATAGTTAACGAAAAGCTGCCTAAAGAAGCTTTCAGATGAAAAGCAAAAGGAAGAAGGAGTTTAGGACAATTAAAGAAAAATGGTCGGCTACTTG
The DNA here is from genome assembly GCA_034769895.1 of Magicicada septendecula. Taxonomy (NCBI): domain Eukaryota; kingdom Metazoa; phylum Arthropoda; class Insecta; order Hemiptera; family Cicadidae; genus Magicicada; species Magicicada septendecula. Next base: position 115,661,012 of record CM068375.1, on the reverse strand, counting down.
AAGACGGAACACGCAAATGCCTAAACATGAAGACGATGGTGACGATGACAGTTAAGCCGGAAAACGGAAACCAAACGCGAAAATTAAACTCCGGCGGTAGAAAGTCAAAAGGTCCTGACTTATAGAACTTAGCGTTTGTTCTTTTATGTAAGTGTAACTTATATGTGCCTAACGATTGTTGTAGATGTTTTCGTGGCCGAAACGTCGATTTGAAAAAGCAAAGTGGTGGTCCATGATGTTTTTCAGCATCGTAAAGTGGTAGAGACAAGTTTAATTCAATTCTCTACTGTTCGACCTGGAGGTGGGATAAGCGTGAGCGTCGCCGAAACAGTCGTAATCTGAAATCGTTAACAAAAAGTTGTATGACAACATCTTTTGCATTTTTATTTTTGTAATGAAAAGTAAATAAATTTGTAATGTTAAACTGAAACGGTCCCAAGCGGGAGCGGGGGGTCTACCTAGAGCATTTGCCCGGGTAGGCTGTGACTGTTTTTGCTCTGCAAAATTTTACCAATTTGTGCGGAAATATTCAGTTTTCACCATTTTTCTTACCATCATCGTATTCAGCATCATCATCACTACAGATTTCACCTACAGTTCAGTGCGACTCAGCTTTATTTAATCAGTGCGGGAGTGTTTTTGTTTCCGTGTGCTGTGCGGTCTGTTTCGTGTTCAATTGTGCCTGTGGATAGTTTTCAGTGTCTGGTGATCCCTCAATCCTAGACCTGCGTAGACGTTCATTTCGGCTTGTCCGAAATGGCGTCGAATACGCCACCGAATCCTCTGCCGGCGCCGCTTGTTTCCTTAATGGAAACATGCTCAACCGGCTTCCGTACCACTCCACTTCCTCACGACAGTGAAAGTGATAGTGAAAGTGATCATAGTGCGGTAGAAATGTGCAGTGTTGGGTCGGGGGACGGACAGTTCTCGCTTGTGGAGGGCAAATCTGCCAAACGCAAGCGAAAACTGGCCCAAACTCCGCCGCCCGCCTCAGCTGCAGATCTGCCATCTAATCATGGTAACAGCGGCACTCAGCGCGTGCAACGTGAGTATCCAGCTACCACCCAAACTGTGTCTCCGAGACAAGACAGAAGAGACGATCGGCAGACAGAGACGTTCACACAGGGACTTCTGCTCCAGCCTTGGACTGATCAGGACTGCTCTTCTTAGACTGCTCTCTCAGCTCTCTCGCTGGACCATCTCTACGGCTTTGCTGCCTTCGGCCACCTCGCCTTTCGACGAGGAATAACTTCTCTTCGTGGGAACCAAGCCAGCTGCTGCCGGTGAACTTAGTAGCTGGTAGAAGAAGCAGCTGGCCGAAGTTTGCCCTTGTAAGGACCACCTACGCCGGAACAACATCTTGCCGGACAGGAAAGGATTGCTCTGGGCTCACCTGGTGAGTGCCGCATTTCCAGTGTGTAATTCCTAACTTGTTCACGACCGTTAGGTAGCGCTGCCCCGGACGATCCTTGCAAGCCCCCACCAGTGGTAAGCGAGCTCCCTTCGGTCAAGGTCGAGGCGAGGTGCCAAGGCCCCTCGCTAAAGCTGGCGACCGCTACGATCCCGGACTTCCGCTCTGTTCAGTCATTCCTGACAGAGCGTAAGATATCTTTTCATACATTTGCCCTCCCGTCAGAGCGTGAAATCAAGGTCGTTCTGTCGGGAATTCCATCCTTTACCGACCCTGATGCCATCAGGCAGGAACTTGTTGCGCTCGGCTATGCGCCGACCGCGGTAAGCGTCCTGCATGTTGGCAAAGGTGATGACCGCCGTCCTGTCAACAGCTTTCTTTGTAAATTACTGAAAGTAGGCCCCTTCGAGGAGGTTTACACTCTCCAGAATCTTCTGCACCTACGGGTGCAAGTCAGAACATTTGACCCGCGGCCCGGCCCCTCGCAGTGTTTCAACTGCCAGAGGTTCGGCCACAGCAGTCTTTTCTGCCATCAGCCCCCGCGTTGCGTGCGTTGTGCTGAACCTCATCGTGGCTGTGATAAGCCTACGACGGGGTACACAGCTAAATGCTGCAACTGTAAAGGAGCCCATCCGGCTAATTACCGAGGCTGCCCTAACTTTATCGCCGCCATGAAACCGCAGCGACCTCCTGTGCGCCCTGGCGCGCAGGCAGGCCGTGTAGCTGGTCCTGGCCCTAACCGGCGAGCGGCTTTCCCGCCTCTCACCGGTTCATCTGCCCAGGTCCCGGCAGCAACTCCGGTTGCTTCCGGTGCCGCTGTCTCGCCTGCAGTCGTCGCTTCGGCGCCGCCTGCAGCGGCCTCAATCCCGGCGCCTACCGGAGCGCCCGCACCTTCCTACGCGGCCATGGCCGCTAAATCAGCCCCGCCTCCAGCCCGATCGGGCAAATCAAAGCGCTCTCGTCGTCGCCGGAACTCCGCCGGCCGACCTACATCATCACAGGTTCCACCTGTACCCTCTCCGCGGGCTCGACCCGCCCCCAGCCATCGTCCTCAACCTTCCAGCGAGCAGTCTACTACTCAGACCACCAGCCCAGCGCCATCTGCTACCCCTGTCGAGGTCAGTCAGGCTTGTCCTCCTGAATCCCGGGAATCTTCCCGGGCTTCGGCGGATCCCCTGACTGCCTGGGCAGATAATCTTGTTGCATCCATCAGGACTGCTCGCGACACTACCACTGTGCTTGCCCTGGTGTTCCAATCATTAGCTGCCCTCTTTCCTCTACTCCCCCTAAATGGCTAATAGCCTGAGGATCGTTGCGTGGAACGCCTTCGGGCTACTCCCCAGGCGATCTGAACTGATGACTTTCGTAACGGAGTATGATGTTGATATCATACTTCTTTCCGAGACTCATCTGGCTCATTACCACTCGTTTTCCCTTCCTGCCTATGCCTGTTATCGTCAGGATCGTCCCCTACGGCCTCGCTGTCCCCCCTCGGGGGGCACAGCTGTTTTAGTCCACAGGCGGATATCCCACAGGCTTTTGCCTCCTCTAGATACATCTATTATTGAAGGCTGCGCGGTGGCGGTGGACGCTGGCGGATCGGAGCTGCGCGTTGTTTCTGCGTACCTCCGGCCTGGCCGGCGAACTCCGCCACCGCCCGAGGAGTGGGACGCCCTCCTCGACCACCCCCTCTCAACCATTGTAGCCGGCGACTTAAACGCCAAACACCCTTCATGGAACAGCCGCGTTGTCAACGCCTATGGAAATTCTCTGTTCCGGTTCGTCTCTGGCGACCCGGCACTTAATGTCATCGGCCCTGAAGACCCTACCTACTTCCCCTTTCACGGCCATCGGCCGGACGTTCTTGACATAGTAGTTGTCAAGAACGTTGCCCGCAACATCGAGGTCTCGTCTGTGTCGGACCTTTCGTCCGATCACAATCCCCTTGTTATAACTGTTCGAGAGCTGTCGGCGTCACCCCGACTCCCCGCTCAGATTGTTAGGAGAGTCAACTGGCGATCCTATCATGACGAGCTCTCTCGAAGGTTACCATCTCTCCCGGCGGACCCAATCGTCACTCGTGACGATCTGGATCTCCGCGCCACAAATCTTCAGGAATTGGTCCAAGGTGTCATGGATCGACACACCTACGCACTCGAGGTGAATCATCGTAAATCGGCCTTACCTGCGGAAGTACTCCACGCCATCTGGCTACGGCGCCAGCTCCGCCGCAGATGGCAAAGAACCCGAGACCCAGTCGTTAAGCGACGATTTCAACAACAGTCCCTTTACGTTCAGCAGCTACTGCGGGACGTAAACTCTGATCGATGGGACTCATACCTTGAGTCTCTTGAAGTCGACCACGCCTCCGTCTGGAGAGCGGTGAGTAGACTGACCCGCGAGAAGAGAACTCGCAACCCGCTGGAAACCCCGAACGGGATTGTGTCTTCATCAGAAGGCAAGGCTGAGGTCTTCGCCGACTGCATGGAGTCGCAATTTACCGTTCATCGAGGCGTTTCGGACCCTGCCCACTCGGCAGACGTCCGGGACTTCCTATCTGGTTATTTTTCTCGCCCTCCCGCTGGCCCAGACCTCCCGTTCGACAGAGACGAACTCGTTTCGTCTGTCTGTCGACTAAACCGCCGTCGCGCCCCCGGTCCTGACCGGATCGGGGCCGCTGCATTACAATATCTCCCGGCCTCAGGCGTTGACCTCGTACTCGAGCTGTTCAACTCTTGTCTCCGGCTACAGTACTTTCCCCGCCTGTGGAAAAATGCCAACATCGTTATGATTCCTAAACCCCGCAAGCCGCGCATGCTTCCTGAAAGCTATCGGCCAATATCTCTCTTGCCAGTTATCTCGAAGGTGTTCGAGCGGCTCCTGCTGGCCCGCATCTCGCCGTTGTTGGATAATTTTATCCGCAACGAACAGTTCGGGTTTCGCAGAGAGCACTCGACCACGCTTCAACTAGTCCGCGTGGTAACGCAACTCTCTGACGCCACCAACAGGCGAGCGGCTACGGCCGCCGCACTGCTGGACGTGAGCAAGGCCTTCGATAAAGTCTGGCACGAAGGTCTTCTCTTCAAACTTGCTAACTCCCCCTTACCATCGTCCATAGTGTTTTTCCTCCGGTCGTATCTCAGCGACCGAACCTTCAGGGTTAGCGTCGACGGAACCTGCTCTGCAGTTCGTCCTGTCGCCGCTGGCGTACCCCAGGGATCTGTCCTCGGCCCCGTTCTGTACCTCGTGTACACGAACGACCTGCCTGTTTTGCCCGGAGTCACGTTGTCTTTGTTCGCTGACGATGCAATGTATCATTACAGCTCTGTGTCCCCGCGTTTTGCGAGTACACAGTTGCAGCGTCAGTTGGACCAGCTTCCGGACTGGCTACGGAAATGGCGGGTGACGATCAACACGGAGAAATCCGAGGCGATCTGTTTCACTCGTAAGTCCATCTCCCGATGCCAGCCCCTCTCCCTTGAAGGGAGGCCTATCGCCTACAAAGAGTCGGTGAAGTATCTAGGCGTTCGGCTAGATCGTCGCCTATGCTTCAACGCCCACGTGACGGACACCCTTGCCAAGGCTCGCGGCGTCCGAGCCAAACTTTACCCATACCTCGCGTGCCGCAGCCCCCTGGCGCTGCGCACGAAAGTTACCCTCTATCTGTTGTTTCTCCGGTCTGTATTGACCTATGCGGCACCTGTATGGTGGTCACTTGCCTCCGCCACCAACAGGCGTAGGCTGGAAAGTTTCCAATCCAGAACCCTCCGTTCCTTGTCGGGATCTCCTTGGTTTGTTAGAAACAGTGTAATTCGAGGAGGTCTACGAGTTCCTGCTCTCTCAGCCTTTGTCTGGTCATTAGCTGCGACTCTCTTTGCCGCAGCTGAGACCTCTTCCTTCCCTTACCTCAGAACCATCAGCACCACGCAACCACCTCCCCCTGTCCGGGTCAAACGCCCTCGGGCGATTCTCGATGACCCGCCATAAGTTTAAGTAAACTTAAACCTCACTTAACTTGTATATTCTCTATCTGCCCATGCCCCAGAATTTACCTGTAAAGCTGTTTCCTTCCTCCCTTCCTAGTATGCCGACCGCGCTGAATGCTGCTGCTACGCGCTATCACTGGCACGGAGGCTCTCTGCCTCGCGGGGAGCGACCGACGCCTCACGGCGTCTGCACGCGGGATTGGGAAAGGGCGACATCTGTCACCTGAACCCGTCCCTGCGGCAGTGCCCACTGATTGCTGATAATTTAAATAAATAAAAATTTAAAAACCTTTCTCCCCCGCCTTCTCAGTTAACTGGTTGGCGGTTGTCCATTCCTGATCTTAGGCACCAGTCGAAGAACCAGACCTATGTATATCTACAGGCAGCCATTGAGCTCGACTCAGATGCTGCAGTCATGCACCGGGTGCAAAGACGCCCCGCTACTACGATGCTACATGCTACATGAAACGGTCCCAAAAGTATCGTGCGTTGTAAAGTCAGGGACAAGTCATTGAAAATATTCAGCACTTAATAAGTTTTTAATTTTTATGTATTGTCACAGGACAAATGGCGCCAATCGTACACACTATAGTTTTTTAGGCCCTTAAAAGGACCGTTTGTCGGGTACGCTAAATCATTTGCGTACGCTGCCCGAGCCGCGCTGTGATGTTCGGCGGCTGCGTCCGCTGTTCCGGGCGTGCTGCGGTTCTCTTCTTTCGGCAGCGGTATGTAGAGCCCGCTGCTGTCCCAGTCGATGTCCATCACTGCTTCTCCTGCGTTCTCCATTCTTCCTTCTTCCTTTTCTTCCAGCTGGCTTGACGACGTCCAATGGAGTGCGCCAAAAATTTTTTTTTTTTTTTTTTTTTCGCTCTGGGCTTTGCGGTTGTGCGTCGCAGAGACGAACCGCACGGGAAACTGAGTTCCGAGCTACCTTCTGGAGCTCCTGCCTCGTGGCCCTGCCCAAGTAGGGCGCGTGCTCTATAGCAGGCCGATTCTCGGCTGTTGTGCTAGCCTACGCTAGCGCAGTATGCACCGAGGGCGTTTCCACGAATCACCTGGGCGTATACGGTACCTTCCCAGCCCAGTCACTAGAGGATTGCCTGGGAACCTCGCCGCACGTGCATAAAATTTGCGTGCAAGCCGCCTGAAAGTGTCGTCTAAGGAGCGGACGCCAAGTCCTCTCCTTAGAAGGCGAGATGAGAAGCGACGGGGGACTTTGGCCGCTAGCCGAAGCCCCCTGTCGAGGACGCTCTGCAACTTCTTTTTATGCATTGCAGCGAGGTAACCCCAGACCGGGCAGGCGTAGGTAATGACCGGCAGCAGATACGCGCCGACGATCATCCTACCCAATTTCCTGGTCATGGCTGAGCTGATCAGGAGTGGAAACAGTGCGCACAGGCGAGTGGATGCTCGCTTTAGAACTGTCTGTGCGTGGGTACGCCAGGTGAGCCGACGGTCGAGGTGTAAGCCGAGGTACTTGACCTCATTGGACCAGCGCAAGTACGTTCTGCCGATACGTAGTTGCCTAACGGGGTTCTTCCGTCGCTTGGAGAATTCGACGGCTACGCTCTTGGTGGCGTTGAGTTGCACTCTCCAATTCTCAGTCCAGTCCACGAGCGTGTCGAGCTGGCGCTGCAGTCGTAGGACGGCCCTTTCCTCATGACGATCGGCCGTAAATACGGCCGTGTCGTCAGCGAAGAGGGCCATCTGGACTCCAGGCTGTCTCGGCACGTCGTTGACGTAGATCGAGAACAGAAGGGGGCCTAGAACACTACCTTGAGGGACGCCGGCTGTGATTCGTCTCTCGGAAGAGACAGAATCGCCAACTCTCACGCAGAAGGTCCTCTCCGTCAGAAAGCTAGCAACCAGATGGAGGTAGCAGTCCGGGAGCTGGACTTCCCTAAGTTTGAATAAAAGGCCATCATGCCATACGCTGTCGAAGGCTTTCTCAACATCTAAGAAACAGCCAACGGTCCGTTCTCTCCGACACCCGGCTTCCGTGATGCTTTCCACCAGTCTCATCAGTTGATGAGTGGTCGAATGCCCCACACGAAAGCCGAACTGTTCGGGGACCAGCACGTCAAAGTTGGTTAGATGCTCTCGTACACGACGCTGTACGAGGCGCTCAAAAACCTTGGACGTAGCGGAAAGTAGGCTGATAGGCCGGAGGTTTTCCGAGCGGGTGGTATCCTTTCCCTGCTTCGGGATCACGATAACCGTCGCCTTTCTCCATTTCTTGGGAAAGTAGGCCAGTCTGAGACACGCGTTGAACAAATCAGTCAAGAATTGAACTCCAGGCTCGGGAAGAAGTCGTAGAGCGGTGTTGGTAACACCGTCCGGGCCTGGAGCCTTTCTTGGCTGAAGTTCAGCGAGCCGATCTGAGACCTCTTCCAAAGAGATGGGTTCGGGCTCCGCCGTGATCGGAAGAGACAGAAAGTCTTCCACAGCCATCTCGACTTGTTCGTCGAAGTCCCAGTCCATGGGCGGGTTGGGAGCGAACTGACGCTCGAAACACAAGCCCAAGTACTCGGCCTTCTCCTCCGGGCGACCCAGGAGTCGACCGAACGGTCCAACAATGGCGGGAAGTGGAGGTCGGCGCCTCCGTCCCGTCAATGCGGTAGGTATTCTGTACGGGTGAGATTGCGGGTCCGCATCCCCCGTTCGGGCCACGTCGAGTTCCCAACAGCTACGTCGGAACGCCTTCAGACTGCCACGCAGTCGTCCGGTGAGCCGATTGTATGCTGCCTTATCGGCCGGATCACGGGTCCTCTGCCAACGTTTCCGGAAGTAATTCCTCTCGCGAGCGAGAAGAGAGACTTCCTCAGGGATGCGTTGGTAGTCAGGCGTGAAGCCAGCTCGCGTACGTGAAGACACGCCTATAGCCGAGATGATTGCCTCTTCGATTCCCGCAACTGCTTCGTCTAGGAGGCGAACGGAATCGAGTGGGGCCGCTGGCGGCAATCTACGGCACAAGGCCGGGCCGTAGCGATCCCAATCGATGACCTTCTGCTTGTCAGAACGTGCATAGGCGTGCTGGGTAGCGACGTGGACCAAGATAGGGTTGTGGTCGGATGTCAGCTCCGTAAGTGAGAATACCTCGACCGGACAGACAATTCCTTGGGTCACCGCGATGTCCAGAACATCGGGAGCCGCGTTAGGCAGTGACGGAAAGAACGTGGGTTGCGCTGGACCAAACACCATCGCCCGGCGCGATTCAACAAAACTGAGCAAGCGCCTCCCGTTCGGAGTAGTCAGGCGACTATTCCAAACGCGATGCTTGCAATTCAGATCGCCGGCCAAAATTACCCTTCGATGGGAATCGAAGATGACGTCCAGGTCGCTGACAAGGAGTTCAGCTTGTGGGGGCTTGTAAGCTGAGACCACGAGGACGCCGCCAAGAGCTCCGTGGACCTCAATGGCGGTGGCCTCTAGGTTGGTAAGCTGCGGCAAAGCGACACGATGATGACCTATGGAGGTCCTCACCGCGATCGCCGTGCCGCCTCCTCGTCGGCCAACTCGGTCATCCCGATAAACCACGTAATTTGGTAATCGAAACCGGTTCGCCGGGGTCAGGTGGGTTTCCCCGAGGAGAAGTACGTCGGGTTTGAACCGAGCCAGGAATTCAAGAAGGTCGGAATGCTTGGTACCGATGTTATTAGCATTCCAGGCTACGAGCGAGAGATCTCGTCTAAGGGCTCGGTTCATAGAAGACCTATGACTTCGCAGGCTTCCACCAAGAGCATGAATCTCTCAGTTGGGTCAGCAGTTTCCAGGCGGGCTCGGATGGACCTGAAGAGAGATGCGACTTTCGGGAGGTCGTAGCTAGACAGAAAGCCGCGGACGAACTGTGCGTCATTGGAACTGACGGACTGGGTGGTTTGCCTGGAAACTGAGGCCGCATAAGAGCGACCAGGTGTTACGGCAGATCGGGTCATGGTGGAAGCCATAGGACCAGGGCCAGACGGTTTTGGATCAGCGGCAGGAAAAGTACGCTGTTGCGCTTCGTCGGACTTGTTGTACCGGGAAGCAGGACTTTTCTTGGGCTGTGGGCAGGCAGGAGCTCGGGGCCGAGCATCCGGTGTGGGTATCCCTTTGTTCCTGGGTTTGATGCCTGCTCGCGGAAATCGCGGAGGTGGCAGGGGCGGCGAGGCTACCTCTGGTTCAGAGGCGGGAGTAGGAGGTTCCGCGGAGGTGGAGGGTTCATTCTCCGGCTCCAAAACCGAGATAACAGCTACTGGGCGTGTCTCTGCTGTGGAAGGAGACGCGGTACGTTTAGTTGCCTTTGTAGGGGCTGGAGGTGGAGCCGGAGAGGGCGCGCGCCGTGCCGGTTGTGCCTGAGGTTTAGGCCTAGCCTGCATTTTAGGCTGTCTAGGTTGGGGCTGCATAACTGGCTGCCGTGGCTTCGGGAGGGGCCCCTGCGGCTTTTGCTTCCGCGCCAAAAATTTTTAGCGGCGCTGTTTTTATGCCCTGACAGGTCGTATGCCACGAACCTATCAGAGTGCCGCTGGTCCCTGGTTGGCTCGCCTCGAGCACGTTAGATGGTCACGTTGAGGCCAATCAAGCTGCTGCCGATCCTTGATTGGGTCGCCTCGCCTTCTCGTGTCACGTCTCGGCTGGCGCCGAGAGCAGATCTTCGCCTCGCTATGTCACAACTCCCCCGGGTCTTGAATGCTCTCCGGTGGCCAGCCCATTGTTCTTCTCCGGCGGGTTTGAGCCGTTGGCGGTGAACCTTGTATGGACGTCCGTCCTTCTCCACCGTGTAAATCTGCCCGCCGAGGGTTGCGGCAACGCTAAAGGGACCTTCCCAGGCTGGCTCCCATCCAGGGTACCTCCGTCCTTTGGCTGGTCCGGCGTGGCTCTTGACGTACACCAGCTGCCCTACGGCCAGTGTAGGGTCCTGTGTCCTCCGTTCCGGATACCGCCGCCGCTGATACTGCGTCTGGTGTGACCTGGCCGCCTCTTCTCGTTCCTCAATTGGCCGGACGTCCTGTTCTGCGTGTGGCCGACTCCAGTCGCCGGGTCGGCGTAGGTCTCTGCCCAGCAGAAGCTCGCTCGGTGTCACTCCAGTGGCGGCGTTTGCACGATTCCGCAGCGAGAACAGAATCGTCGGCAAACGCTTGTCCCAGTCGCCATGGTCCTTGCAGTCATGGAGCTGGATCCGCAGCGCCTTCTTGATCTCGCCGTTGCGCCGCTCGGTCGGGTTCGCCCTGGGATGGTAGTTGGCTGTAGTCCACGGTCGTATGTGCAGCTTGTCGCACATCTGCTTCCACTTGTGGCCCGTGAGCGGCTTTCCGTTGTCGGTGAGCAACGCCTCTGGGTATCCCCAACGAGGGAACACTTCTTCCTCCAGGTAGCGGATAATGGTGTCGGCGTCCGCCTTGCGCACGGCCTTTGCTTCCACCCATCTCGACATCATATCCGTGACCACTACGATGTACCGGTTGCCAGCTCGAGTCAGCGGATATGGTCCCATGACGTCCAGGGCGACAGTATTCCAACATCTCCTGGGTCGGTGAGGTCGCTGTTGGTCCTGTTCGGGATTTGCGCCGCGCTTGTGTAGGGCGCATATTCTGCAACTCCGGACGTATCTGCGGACATCAATGGTTAGGCCGGTCCAGACGAAGTCCTTGCCGATGGCCCGAAACGTTTCTTCGGCCCCCGGATGACCGGCTTCAGGGAAGTCGTGGAAGTGCCTGATGACCTCCATGCGGACACTCGGCGGCACGTACAATCCTGGTTCCTGGTTGCGTCTGTCCTTCCAAACCAGGCCGTTGTCCACCCGGTATCCTCTCGCTGTAGCCGCCGCAGGGTCGTTTCTCCACGCTTGGCACTCCTGGTCGCCTTCTTGCGCCTCCTGCACTGCCTGATGGATGCCGACAGCTGTGATTTCTTGTAGTCGGGGTGCAGCTGCCGCAACACTGCGAAGTGGCCTCTCTTCAGGCTGCATCCGTGGTTCTTCTTGGACGCCGGCAGTATCTTCAAGCCCAGGTTCCCTCGAGAGGAAGTCCGGCAACTCGTTCTCCTTGCCCGGGCAGTGGACGACGGTGAATTTGAAGCTCTGTATCAGTAGAGCCCAGCGAGCGTACTTCGTCTTCTGCCCCGTCGCCTGCTTCAGCCAAGTTAGCGCCTTGTTGTCGGTCCTTAGGGTGAAATGTCGATCCTCCAAGTATGGCCGGTATTTCTTGATGGCCCAGACGACTGCCAAACACTCCAGTTCGTTGGAGTGGTAGTTCTTCTCCGCCTCGTGGAGCTTGGCACTGGCGTACGAGATGATACGCCTCTCTCCGGCTTCGGTGCATTGATAAAGCACCGCTCCAAGTCCCTTTTGGCTGGCGTCGGTCTGCAGAAACATCGGCAAGTCTCGATCCGGTCGTGAGAGTTTTAACGGCTGCCGGAAAGCGGCCTTAACCTCTTCGAAGGCTCGCTGAGTTGTGTCGTCCCAATGCCACTTTCTTGTCCGCAGCAGGTCCGTTAACGGTTCCGAAATCATGGCGAAGCAGGGGATGTACTCTCGCAGCCAGTTGCAGGTTCCCAGGAAGCGTTGCAGCTCTTTCTTGTTGCTGGGGGCCGGCTGGTCTTCAATCGCTCTGAGATGTTGCTGCTGCGGGAGGTTGCCGTCCGGAGTAATCTCGTGGCCCAGAAAGGCGACTTCTTCCCGGCCGAAGTGACACTTGTTGAGCGAGCAGGTCAGCTGGTGCATCTGCAGCCTTTCCAAGACTTGATCCAGGTGTCGCAGGTGCGTTTCCCAGTCGGGGGAGTAGACAATGATGTCGTCCAGATAGACGAGGCAGCACTCCCGTAATAGTCCCGTGAGAACATCCTGCATCAGCCGTTGGAAGGTGCTGGGCGCGTTCTTCAGCCCAAAGCACATCACCCGGAACTGGTAGCGACCTCCGTCGGGCACCGAGAATGCTGTGTACTTCTTTGCTTCTTCCTCCAGCGGGATTTGCCAGTAGCCGCTCTTGAGATCTAGGGTCGAGAAGACTTGGGCCCCGCTGAGGTCCTTGATTGTTTCGTATATCAGCGGCAGTGGTGAGTCCACATCCTCGGTCTGATCGTTCAGCCTCCGGAAGTCTACGCAGAACCGGGGTGTGCTGTCCTTCTTTTTCACAATCACCACCGGAGAGCTGTATGGCGAGGTGGCCGGTTCAATGATACGCTGCCTCAGCATCTCTTCTACCTGTTCCCGGATGGTGCGTTTCTTCTCGTCGGAGTACCGGTACATTGGGAGCCGGAATGGCTGGCTACCTTCTATCAGCCGGATCTCGTGCTTGGCCGCAGATGTAGTGCGGAGCGGGCCACGGGAGAACAAACTGCGATGACGGTGTAACATTTCCAGAAGCCGTTTATGGTGTTGGCCACCTGCTGACGTTTGAAGGCTAGCTTCGTCAATGTCCTCTTCCTCGGGCTCCGCGCGGTCATTCCAGAAGACCGTCTGTCGGTTCTCGCTGCCAATGTGAAGGCAGCCCCGTCGGTAGTCCACAACTGCTTGGTTGGCCGTGAGCCAGTGGTGGCCCAATAAAACTTCTTCTTGCAGTCCGGGCACTTCTAGCAGACTGGTGGTGGCCGCGAGACTTCCAATTATAATGTCTGCGACGACGGTGGCCGTTGAGTGACATTGCTGACCGTGTAGCGCTAGCTGGACAACTCGGGGCTCCGTCTTCCTTCCTCCGGGCAGCAGACCGGCTCGTACGAAGTCGTAGTTTGCGGCGGAGTCCAAGGCTGCGGTCAGTTTTCGGCCGGCGATCTCTATTGGAATGCGCGGTATGTCCGCACCTAGTTGGTTCACGCGCCCCGGTGGGCTATTTACCGGGGCGCTTGGTCGTTTCCCTGCCGGTTCTTCACAGGGCAGTCCCGATGGAAGTGTCTTCCCGGGCAGTAGCGGCACTTGGGCGTTAGGCTGTTCAATCTTTGTTCCTCTTTCGTGCTTGAGGCCGATCGACACTGCTTCGACCCCCCTACTCGATCCAGGGAGTTTTCAGCAGAGTCATCCCGACCTCGCGCACGACTATCTTGATCCAAGTCCGCCTCGATGCTCATTGCCCGTTGTAAAAGTTCCTCTAAAGTCATAGGCGGCGGGAACCTCAGCGCAGGTCGAAGGCGTGGCTGCAGCTGTTGTGTAAGCATGGCTATGCTCGTCCTCTCGTCACCTCCGGGGTACAGACGGCGAAACAGCTTGATTTTTCTCAGGATGAAGATTTCCGCCGATTCCTGCCGCTGCGTTTGTCCGTACAGCTCGGCCAGCAGCTCTGCGTCTCGTTGCATCCCGCAGAAGTGATGCCGGAAGCGGTCGCAGAACTCGGGCCAATTTATCTGCAGTCCCGTGTATCTCGCTGCCCACGTGGCAGCTTCTCCTCGGAGCTGCCGCACTGCGTAATCTGCCCACTGTTCAGGTGGGACTCTGTAGTCCCGCAGCTGTCGCTCTAGCTGTTGAAGATATCGTTCTGGATCCTCGTACTTGAGGCCATGGTATGTAGCGGTGATCACCGGTGGCAACGTGCACCTCAGAGCTGCGGCGAATTGCGCAAAGCCTTGCTCTATTTCGAACCCGGTGTCCCGCTGGGTGTAGCTGTTGGGCGCCATGTTGTTTTGTGTGCCGGCTGGTAGTTCTCTGGCGTGGCTGGATCCTGCATCCGCAAGATGATCGTCGCCCCACGTTGGGCGCCACTTGTCACAGGACAAATGGCGCCAATCGTACACACTATAGTTTTTTAGGCCCTTAAAAGGACCGTTTGTCGGGTACGCTAAATCATTTGCGTACGCTGCCCGAGCCGCGCTGTGATGTTCGGCGGCTGCGTCCGCTGTTCCGGGCGTGCTGCGGTTCTCTTCTTTCGGCAGCGGTATGTAGAGCCCGCTGCTGTGCCCAGTCGGCAGACGTCCGGGACTTCCTATCTGGTTATTTTTCTCGCCCTCCCGCTGGCCCAGACCTCCCGTTCGACAGAGACGAACTCGTTTCGTCTGTCTGTCGACTAAACCGCCGTCGCGCCCCCGGTCCTGACCGGATCGGGGCCGCTGCATTACAATATCTCCCGGCCTCAGGCGTTGACCTCGTACTCGAGCTGTTCAACTCTTGTCTCCGGCTACAGTACTTTCCCCGCCTGTGGAAAAATGCCAACATCGTTATGATTCCTAAACCCCGCAAGCCGCGCATGCTTCCTGAAAGCTATCGGCCAATATCTCTCTTGCCAGTTATCTCGAAGGTGTTCGAGCGGCTCCTGCTGGCCCGCATCTCGCCGTTGTTGGATAATTTTATCCGCAACGAACAGTTCGGGTTTCGCAGAGAGCACTCGACCACGCTTCAACTAGTCCGCGTGGTAACGCAACTCTCTGACGCCACCAACAGGCGAGCGGCTACGGCCGCCGCACTGCTGGACGTGAGCAAGGCCTTCGACAAAGTCTGGCACGAAGGTCTTCTCTTCAAACTCGCCAACTCCCCCTTACCATCGTCCATAGTGTTTTTCCTCCGGTCGTATCTCAGCGACCGAACCTTCAGGGTGAGCGTCGACGGAACCTGCTCTGCAGTTCGTCCTGTCGCCGCTGGCGTACCCCAGGGATCTGTCCTCGGCCCCGTTCTGTACCTCGTGTACACGAACGACCTGCCAGTTTTGCCCGGAGTCACGTTGTCTTTGTTCGCTGACGATGCAATGTATCATTACAGCTCTGTGTCCCCGCGTTTTGCGAGTACACAGTTGCAGCGTCAGTTGGACCAGCTTCCGGACTGGCTACGGAAATGGCGGGTGACGATCAACACGGAGAAATCCGAGGCGATCTGTTTCACTCGTAAGTCCATCTCCCGATGCCAGCCCCTCTCCCTTGAAGGGAGGCCTATCGCCTACAAAGAGTCGGTGAAGTATCTAGGCGTTCGGCTAGATCGTCGCCTTTGCTTCAACGCCCACGTGACGGACACCCTTGCCAAGGCTCGCGGCGTCCGAGCCAAACTTTACCCATACCTCGCGTGCCGCAGCCCCCTGGCGCTGCGCACGAAAGTTACCCTCTATCTGTTGTTTCTCCGGTCTGTATTGACCTATGCGGCACCTGTATGGTGGTCACTTGCCTCCGCCACCAACAGGCGTAGGCTGGAAAGTTTCCAATCCAGAACCCTCCGTTCCTTGTCGGGATCTCCTTGGTTTGTTAGAAACAGTGTAATTCGAGGAGGTCTACGAGTTCCTGCTCTCTCAGCCTTTGTCTGGTCATTAGCTGCGACTCTCTTTGCCGCAGCTGAGACCTCTTCCTTCCCCTACCTCAGAACCATCAGCACCACGCAACCACCTCCCCCTGTCCGGGTCAAACGCCCTCGGGCGATTCTCGATGACCCGCCATAAGTTTAAGTAAACTGCTTAAACATCACTTGTATACTCACCATCTGCCCATGCCCCAGCATTTACCTGCAAAGCTGTTTCCTTCCTCCCTTCCTAGTATGCCGACCGCGCTGAATGCCGCTGCTACGCGCTATCACTGGCACGGAGGCTCTCTGCCTCGCGGGGAGCGACCGACGCCTCACGGCGTCTGCACGCAGGACTGGGAACGCGCGACATCTGTCGCCTGAACCCGTCCTTGCGGCAGTGCCCACTGATTGCTGTAATATTTAAAATAAATAAAAATTGAAAACCTTTCTCCCCCGCCTTCTCAGTTAACTGGTTGGCGGTTGTCCATTCCTATTTTATTCTAGGTTACCTGTCGAATGAACCAGAACTATGTCTATCCACAGGCAGCCATTGGGCTCGTCCCAGATGCTGCAGTCATGCACCGGGTGCAAAGACGCCCCGCTACTACAGTGCTACATGCTACATGCTACAATCCAAACAAGGATTGAGTGTATAAGTATATGCAAAATGTCACTGACTTATACTGACAAAACAATTATTAGAAAAAATGTTTAGACTGCCTAATTTCATCATCAACATATCCAA
This sequence comes from Magicicada septendecula, assembly GCA_034769895.1. Classification (NCBI taxonomy): domain Eukaryota; kingdom Metazoa; phylum Arthropoda; class Insecta; order Hemiptera; family Cicadidae; genus Magicicada; species Magicicada septendecula. Next base: position 115,644,705 of record CM068375.1, on the reverse strand, counting down.
CTTCCGTTTAGATAGTTCTGTTATTCCGATTTCAGAGACTGGAACTGATCTATCCATCTCTTCCTAGAGCGGTCAACACTTCTTCCGTTGACTTATACGTTACAGCCTTCGGGAATTCGATCTTCCAGCATCTTTAATACAATATGTCTGCGACATTATGTTACGTATTACTCCAGTTTCTCCGTAATGACCCTAACCCATAGTTGTTCTCTTATTTCAGTATTTCTTTTCTGATCACATAATCTGAACCCAACCACTGTTTCATTTTCGCTGCCTCAAACCTTCTTATCTGATCCAACGTCCAGTGCTCAATGTCCAACAATTCTTGATATTAATGTCCAGATCTCCATGTAATAAAGTTGAGGCAGCCGTTATACTTGTAAAACTTCATACTGTTTCTGTTTAACTGCCTTATCTGTATCACTAAAATATATATTTAGACAACTAACAAATTATAGAAATTCATAAAATATTCAAGGGGAATAGAATCGTCTTTAAACAAAGAAAGAAAGTCGAAAACGTATAATTAATTAATTTAAAAATCTTACAAAAAAGAAATCATTTTACAAGTTTTTCTAATAAGAACAGAAATAATGAAGTTTCAAAACCAATCGTGAGTAGACCGTTTTTGCCGTGTTGTGCTTGTCCGCAAACATTGGCAAAATTCGGCGAAATCGTCTTTAAACAGCGTAATAAAACAAATCTTATGAACTTCAGAACGCAAAGTTTACTTCCTATTATCTAGTAAAAGCCTTTAGAAAAGTTGAACGGAAGACGACAAACTTCTATAACATGTTTGCACGTCGACTATTAAGGAAGTCAATAAACAGACCACGTGATAGCTGTACGGTTTGTCTGCCATGCGACTGTTTGCACTTGAGATTACAACAACCAAAATATTTTCACTACGAGTAATATTTTGTTTCAGATTGATATTTTCCATACTGCGAGTAAGCCTATAATTTAACCTACAGATTTAAGGTATCTGATTAGTAATCGAATAACAAACATCCATTAGGCTAAAAAAAAATCACTTACTATGGGGTGCGTATTCCGACAATCTCTCTACGACTTGTGAAGGACGTACTGTTAGAGGTAATATATAAAAACTATAAAACGCCATTTCAATAAAGGAGAATTTTAAATACGTGCACATACATATTTATAACATACTGTGGCATACACGTATTTTGTACTTCCGTCCAAATCAACGTACGATCGGTCGGTCGAACAGAACACGGCCGTAAGTCGACAAGCAAGTATACGCCTACCAACTATTAAAATTGCTTTTGATAATTAAAACAATTTAATTTTTGTTGTCTTTTTACTTCAATAAACATAGTTTTATTAAATATTTTACTATTTTTAAGTAGGCTATTAACAGCATCAATGCTGATAATAATCCGAAAACCTTTATTTCGACGCGTATGTTCCGCAAGCTCGCAAGCCGTCTCCATCCGACACGGTTATTAGTGATTTTTTAAATTAATTTCTTTACGGAATTTTCCATTTAGCTTTATCTTCTCGAGGATTGTTTGCTCACTATTGCGAGAATCTTGTGGGTCCCATTCAGTTGTTTGCCAAAAGAAGTCGTCCACCGCTTTTCTAAGGATACAGCCCAGCCAACACTATTTCTTCTTTGCAGCAGTGTCTGATTTGCTATTTACGAGATTTCTATTCTGATGATCTGGTAGCATGTAGCATGTAGCAATGTAGTAGCGGGGCGTCTTTGCACCCGGTGCATGACTGCAGCATCTGAGTCGAGCTCAATGGCTGCCTGTAGATATACATAGGTCTGGTTCTTCGACTGGTGCCTAATATCAGGAATGGACAACCGCCAACCAGTTAACTGAGAAGGCGGGGGAGAAAGGTTGTTAATTTTTATTTATTTAAATTATCAGCAATCAGTGGGCACTGCCGCAAGGACGGGTTCAGATGACAGATGTCGCCCTTTCCCAGTCCCGCGTGCAGACGCCGTGAGGCGTCGGTCGCTCCCCGCGAGGCAGAGAGCCTCCGTGCCAGTGATAGCGCGTAGCAGCAGCATTCAGCGCGGTCGGCATACTAGGAAGGGAGGAAGGAAACAGCTTTACAGGTAAATTCTGGGGCATGGGCAGATAGAGAATATACAAGTTAAGTGAGGTTTAAGTTTACTTAAACTTATGGCGGGTCATCGAGAATCGCCCGAGGGCGTTTGACCCGGACAGGGGGAGGTGGTTGCGTGGTGCTGATGGTTCTGAGGTAAGGGAAGGAAGAGGTCTCAGCTGCGGCAAAGAGAGTCGCAGCTAATGACCAGACAAAGGCTGAGAGAGCAGGAACTCGTAGACCTCCTCGAATTACACTGTTTCTAACAAACCAAGGAGATCCCGACAAGGAACGGAGGGTTCTGGATTGGAAACTTTCCAGCCTACGCCTGTTGGTGGCGGAGGCAAGTGACCACCATACAGGTGCCGCATAGGTCAATACAGACCGGAGAAACAACAGATAGAGGGTAACTTTCGTGCGCAGCGCCAGGGGGCTGCGGCACGCGAGGTATGGGTAAAGTTTGGCTCGGACGCCGCGAGCCTTGGCAAGGGTGTCCGTCACGTGGGCGTTGAAGCATAGGCGACGATCTAGCCGAACGCCTAGATACTTCACCGACTCTTTGTAGGCGATAGGCCTCCCTTCAAGGGAGAGGGGCTGGCATCGGGAGATGGACTTACGAGTGAAACAGATCGCCTCGGATTTTTCCGTGTTGATCGTCACCCGCCATTTCCGTAGCCAGTCCGGAAGCTGGTCCAACTGACGCTGCAACTGTGTACTCGCAAAACGCGGGGACACAGAGCTGTAATGATACATTGCATCGTCAGCGAACAAAGACAACGTGACTCCGGGCAAAACAGGCAGGTCGTTCGTGTACACGAGGTACAGAACGGGGCCGAGGACAGATCCCTGGGGTACACCAGCGGCGACAGGACGAACTGCAGAGCAGGTTCCGTCGACGCTAACCCTGAAGGTTCGGTCGCTGAGATACGACCGGAGGAAAAACACTATGGACGATGGTAAGGGGGAGTTAGCAAGTTTGAAGAGAAGACCTTCGTGCCAGACTTTGTCGAAGGCCTTGCTCACGTCCAGCAGTGCGGCGGCCGTAGCCGCTCGCCTGTTGGTGGCGTCAGAGAGTTGCGTTACCACGCGGACTAGTTGAAGCGTGGTCGAGTGCTCTCTGCGAAACCCGAACTGTTCGTTGCGGATAAAATTATCCAACAACGGCGAGATGCGGGCCAGCAGGAGCCGCTCGAACACCTTCGAGATAACTGGCAAGAGAGATATTGGCCGATAGCTTTCAGGAAGCATGCGCGGCTTGCGGGGTTTAGGAATCATAACGATGTTGGCAGTTTTCCACAGGCGGGGAAAGTACTGTAGCCGGAGACAAGAGTTGAACAGCTCGAGAACGAGGTCAACGCCTGAGGCCGGGAGATATTGTAATGCAGCGGCCCCGATCCGGTCAGGACCGGGGGCGCGACGGCGGTTTAGTCGACAGACAGACGAAACGAGTTCGTCTCTGTCGAACGGGAGGTCTGGGCCAGCGGGAGGGCGAGAAAAATAACCAGATAGGAAGTCCCGGACGTCTGCCGAGTGGGCAGGGTCCGAAACGCCTCGATGAACGGTAAATTGCGACTCCATGCAGTCGGCGAAGACCTCAGCCTTGCCTTCTGATGAAGACACAATCCCGTTCGGGGTTTCCAGCGGGTTGCGAGTTCTCTTCTCGCGGGTCAGTCTACTCACCGCTCTCCAGACGGAGGCGTGGTCGACTTCAAGAGACTCAAGGTATGAGTCCCATCGATCAGAGTTTACGTCCCGCAGTAGCTGCTGAACGTAAAGGGACTGTTGTTGAAATCGTCGCTTAACGACTGGGTCTCGGGTTCTTTGCCATCTGCGGCGGGATGATCTGGTCATGTAGCATGTAGCACTGTAGTAGCGGGGCGTCTTTGCACCCGGTGCATGACTGCAGCATCTGGGACGAGCCCAATGGCTGCCTGTGGATAGACATAGTTCTGGTTCATTCGACAGGTAACCTAGAATAAAATAGGAATGGACAACCGCCAACCAGTTAACTGAGAAGGCGGGGGAGAAAGGTTTTCAATTTTTATTTATTTTAAATATTACAGCAATCAGTGGGCACTGCCGCAAGGACGGGTTCAGGCGACAGATGTCGCGCGTTCCCAGTCCTGCGTGCAGACGCCGTGAGGCGTCGGTCGCTCCCCGCGAGGCAGAGAGCCTCCGTGCCAGTGATAGCGCGTAGCAGCGGCATTCAGCGCGGTCGGCATACTAGGAAGGGAGGAAGGAAACAGCTTTGCAGGTAAATTCTGGGGCATGGGCAGATGGTGAGTATACAAGTGAGGTTTAAGCAGTTTACTTAAACTTATGGCGGGTCATCGAGAATCGCCCGAGGGTGTTTGACCCGGACAGGGGGAGGTGGTTGCGTGGTGCTGATGGTTCTGAGGTAAGGGAAGGAAGAGGTCTCAGCTGCGGCAAAGAGAGTCGCAGCTAATGACCAGACAAAGGCTGAGAGAGCAGGAACTCGTAGACCTCCTCGAATTACACTGTTTCTAACAAACCAAGGAGATCCCGACAAGGAACGGAGGGTTCTGGATTGGAAACTTTCCAGCCTACGCCTGTTGGTGGCGGAGGCAAGTGACCACCATACAGGTGCCGCATAGGTCAATACAGACCGGAGAAACAACAGATAGAGGGTAACTTTCGTGCGCAGCGCCAGGGGGCTGCGGCACGCGAGGTATGGGTAAAGTTTGGCTCGAACGCCGCGAGCCTTGGCAAGGGTGTCCGTCACGTGGGCGTTGAAGCATAGGCGACGATCTAGCCGAACGCCTAGATACTTCACCGACTCTTTGTAGGCGATAGGCCTCCCTTCAAGGGAGAGGGGCTGGCATCGGGAGATGGACTTACGAGTGAAACAGATCGCCTCGGATTTCTCCGTGTTGATCGTCACCCGCCATTTCCGTAGCCAGTCCGGAAGCTGGTCCAACTGACGCTGCAACTGTGTACTCGCAAAACGCGGGGACACAGAGCTGTAATGATACATTGCATCGTCAGCGAACAAAGACAACGTGACTCCGGGCAAAACAGGCAGGTCGTTCGTGTACACGAGGTACAGAACGGGGCCGAGGACAGATCCCTGGGGTACGCCAGCGGCGACAGGACGAACTGCAGAGCAGGTTCCGTCGACGCTAACCCTGAAGGTTCGGTCGCTGAGATACGACCGGAGGAAAAACACTATGGACGATGGTAAGGGGGAGTTAGCAAGTTTGAAGAGAAGACCTTCGTGCCAGACTTTATCGAAGGCCTTGCTCACGTCCAGCAGTGCGGCGGCCGTAGCCGCTCGCCTGTTGGTGGCGTCAGAGAGTTGCGTTACCACGCGGACTAGTTGAAGCGTGGTCGAGTGCTCTCTGCGAAACCCGAACTGTTCGTTGCGGATAAAATTATCCAACAACGGCGAGATGCGGGCCAGCAGGAGCCGCTCGAACACCTTCGAGATAACTGGCAAGAGAGATATTGGCCGATAGCTTTCAGGAAGCATGCGCGGCTTGCGGGGTTTAGGAATCATAACGATGTTGGCATTTTTCCACAGGCGGGGAAAGTACTGTAGCCGGAGACAAGAGTTGAACAGCTCGAGTACGAGGTCAACGCCTGAGGCCGGGAGATATTGTAATGCAGCGGCCCCGATCCGGTCAGGACCGGGGGCGCGACGGCGGTTTAGTCGACAGACAGACGAAACGAGTTCGTCTCTGTCGAACGGGAGGTCTGGGCCAGCGGGAGGGCGAGAAAAATAACCAGATAGGAAGTCCCGGACGTCTGCCGAGTGGGCAGGGTCCGAAACGCCTCGATGAACGGTAAATTGCGACTCCATGCAGTCGGCGAAGACCTCAGCCTTGCCTTCTGATGAAGACACAATCCCGTTCGGGGTTTCCAGCGGGTTGCGAGTTCTCTTCTCGCGGGTCAGTCTACTCACCGCTCTCCAGACGGAGGCGTGGTCGACTTCAAGAGACTCAAGGTATGAGTCCCATCGATCAGAGTTTACGTCCCGCAGTAGCTGCTGAACGTAAAGGGACTGTTGTTGAAATCGTCGCTTAACGACTGGGTCTCGGGTTCTTTGCCATCTGCGGCGGAGCTGGCGCCGTAGCCAGATGGCGTGGAGTACTTCCGCAGGTAAGGCCGATTTACGATGATTCACCTCGAGTGCGTAGGTGTGTCGATCCATGACACCTTGGACCAATTCCTGAAGATTTGTGGCGCGGAGATCCAGATCGTCACGAGTGACGATTGGGTCCGCCGGGAGAGATGGTAACCTTCGAGAGAGCTCGTCATGATAGGATCGCCAGTTGACTCTCCTAACAATCTGAGCGGGGAGTCGGGGTGACGCCGACAGCTCTCGAACAGTTATAACAAGGGGATTGTGATCGGACGAAAGGTCCGACACAGACGAGACCTCGATGTTGCGGGCAACGTTCTTGACAACTACTATGTCAAGAACGTCCGGCCGATGGCCGTGAAAGGGGAAGTAGGTAGGGTCTTCAGGGCCGATGACATTAAGTGCCGGGTCGCCAGAGACGAACCGGAACAGAGAATTTCCATAGGCGTTGACAACGCGGCTGTTCCATGAAGGGTGTTTGGCGTTTAAGTCGCCGGCTACAATGGTTGAGAGGGGGTGGTCGAGGAGGGCGTCCCACTCCTCGGGCGGTGGCGGAGTTCGCCGGCCAGGCCGGAGGTACGCAGAAACAACGCGCAGCTCCGATCCGCCAGCGTCCACCGCCACCGCGCAGCCTTCAATAATAGATGTATCTAGAGGAGGCAAAAGCCTGTGGGATATCCGCCTGTGGACTAAAACAGCTGTGCCCCCCGAGGGGGGACAGCGAGGCCGTAGGGGACGATCCTGACGATAACAGGCATAGGCAGGAAGGGAAAACGAGTGGTAATGAGCCAGATGAGTCTCGGAAAGAAGTATGATATCAACATCATACTCCGTTACGAAAGTCATCAGTTCAGATCGCCTGGGGAGTAGCCCGAAGGCGTTCCACGCAACGATCCTCAGGCTATTAGCCATTTAGGGGGAGTAGAGGAAAGAGGGCAGCTAATGATTGGAACACCAGGGCAAGCACAGTGGTAGTGTCGCGAGCAGTCCTGATGGATGCAACAAGATTATCTGCCCAGGCAGTCAGGGGATCCGCCGAAGCCCGGGAAGATTCCCGGGATTCAGGAGGACAAGCCTGACTGACCTCGACAGGGGTAGCAGATGGCGCTGGGCTGGTGGTCTGAGTAGTAGACTGCTCGCTGGAAGGTTGAGGACGATGGCTGGGGGCGGGTCGAGCCCGCGGAGAGGGTACAGGTGGAACCTGTGATGATGTAGGTCGGCCGGCGGAGTTCCGGCGACGACGAGAGCGCTGATGATCTGGTCTGGCCAGTAAACGTAAAATATTTGTGGTTATGAAGGCATGGATTTCAGGTAACAATTTTTGTTACTTTCTAGGTCTCACAGGAGAACAGATTCGACGCTGGAGCTGAAAATTTGAATTTTAATAGAATATAATCTGCATTTCGAGATGTTTCCAACGTTCCCAAAGGCTTATTGGCTTTTCTAAGCCCTCCTCAACATCACGCCGGTGCCCCCAACGTTATCTAATTTAAAACCAAGATAAAGAGCTAGTAATAATGTGCAGGATTAAGTATAAAATACCTAGTACCCGTAATCACAACAAAAAGTGAACAGTAAGTTGACTTATTGAAAAACAAAAACACACTGTGTGCACTTTGGTGTCTATTTTAGGTAGGCGACAACGTATACATATGAGTATCTGTATTCATCACTAAATTTCATTTACTGAAACACAGTGCTTTGTTGACAGAATCAGTAGGACATTACTGACAATGCGTTAACCCAACTTCAGGCTGTTCACGAACATAATGGAAACAACACAGAGCATTTTCAACACACAGTAATTAAACTTAACAAGCGGCCACGGAGTGTCGCTCACACCAGCACGGTTCTAAGCTCCTCTCGACACGAGTCGTTGCCTGAGATGTAGGAGTCACAAAATCTGGGTTTTCCTGTGCATCATAAAAGCGTGAAGGCAGGACCTGCTCCCAAACGTGACATCCTTACATCCTGCAGTCGTCGAGGTAAACCTAGACAACGCAATAGCAATTCGGGTACAAGACAAACAGCGATTCTGTATGTCTGTCTACCGTTGTCCATGCATACGTATAATTTCAAGAGCTTTCATGTATGGGCCAGTAAGGAACATGTAAAAGATCGTCTGAGTGTACGTCATCGTATGTCTACGTCATTCATCGATGACGTCATTTGTATCGTCTTATCACGTAGCGCAGTTACACGTATGCATTCAGCTTATCAGCAACAAAAACCACTTGAGATAATACACCACGAGTATATTACTGACTTACCACCTCTTCGCTGCTTCAGAAGATCCAAACATCATAATCATCCGTTGTTTTTTGTTTTCTTGAATTTAGTCGCTTGACTTTTTACAAAAAAAAAAAACTGTTCCGTTATTAAATTATATTCGTTAACAACAACCTTGACTTTTACAAGTTTTCATGTTTTTTAATTATTTTTTTTAAGATAAGATACGAACTTAATTACGTAAATAAAACGGTTTCATACAGGGATTTGGTGTTACAGTGCGACTTGAGAAATAAAAATGTAGGCCTATATCTCAGTATCTCAGTGTTTAAATACGCACAAAGTGAACGGCAAACAAAATCGTACCTATAGAACTTGAAAACTTGCATTGTAACGCTACGACCTTTCTATGTAGCTCTCTGGAAGACAAGTAGGGAGGGAATGCTTTGTTTATTTGGTAGTTTAATTTTGCCCTTCTAAGGAAAAATGCTGTCTGCAAAAACCTGTAGCTGAGGAAAAAAACAATCTTACAGATTTCAGATCTTTTGGGACCGGATATAGCAAATAATATCTTTTATCATTTATCAGTTGCCGGTGAGTAGGGTCAACCCTTCCAAAACCTCCTTCATTGCACCACTGTGTGTGTGTGTGTGTGTGTGTGTGATAAATAAACCTACACGTGTAATTAATGACTATTAATTTAATAAACAAAAACTTACAGGAAAAAGAGGTGTAAGGAAGAGTACGGAAAAGATGACATGAAAATGAATACCGGAGCATGTGATGTAACTGAAACTGAAATGACGACGACGACGGTGATGGTGATTATTATTATTATTATCATTATTATTATTATTAGTAGTAGTAGTAGTAGTAGTAGTAGTATTCATTTGATGCAGTTAACAAGTTCAGGTACCTCGGTAATACGATAGATAATGGAGGGTCCATAAACACGACAATACATGACAGGATACACATAGGAAGTAGGCATATTATGCCAACAGCAGACTATTGAGAAGCAAACTCGTTAGTCGTAACGCAAAAACAAAAAATGTAAAGTACCGTTTACCAAATGGTAAAAGCTTAAGAGCATGATAATGTCTTTCAGCCGCCAGCTAAACGCAACATTATTATGGTTACTGACTGACTGATTGGTTACATACCTATCTACAGCTATGCAGTGTTGTTTGCTTGTTAGGTCTTTAATCTGCGACGGACGTTAGCACGTTAGCGGTCGCGGTTTTAGTTAACTATTCCCGGCTGGTAAATGATGACGTCATGCAGCGTGATGCGTTACAGAAATTTTCAAATGACCCCCAGCCATAAGACATTATCATGTCAAAATGTAAAGACACTTATCAGGCCGGTTATTACTTACGGAGGCGAGACAAAAAAAGGAAGGAGAAACAATAAGAAAGTTTGAAAGAAAGTTCGTAAGACGTGTTTATGGCCCGGTTAAAGAAGATGACGAATGGAGAATAAATAAGTAACCAAGAAATAGATGAGCTATTGAATCGTGAGGAGATTGTAAAATTCATAAAGGCTCAACGAATACAATGATTAGGTCACCTAGAGCGTCTGCCAAAGAAAAGTCTATAAAGGGCGCAAGTCTATAAAAGCAGAAAGAGGGACCGACCTAGGATAAGATGGATGGATGATGTGCTGGAAGATCTAAGAAGGATGTATGTGAAGAGTTACACTGAAACGACAATGGACAGGAGACTTTGCGAAGATTGGTGTTGGAAGCCAGGGCTCACGTTGTGCTGTAGTTCTGAAAACGAAGAAGTAGAAGTAGTAGTAGTAGTAGTAGTAGTAGTAGTAGTAGTAGTAGTGTTTAAACAATTTAAGTGTATTATATTTGGTACGCAATGTGTTTGGCGCGAGGAAATGAAAACAGTCAGAGTAATACGCGTACGTTCGTTTTAACAAAATGCAGCAACAAACAAAACAATATGTTGTAATGAATCTGACACAGCTATGCATAGCTATAAGCAGATCATAAATTTACTTAATTTGTGATGATAAAATTCGACAGTCGGTTTCATTTTAAAATACTGTTACTGATAACAGACACTAACTCCTTTGTAAACAAGAGAAAAACTCGTTCACGTATAAATATGTACTGTCCCTATAAATAATGTACAAAGATTAGGTTGTGAAGGTCAGCTGATATTTAAAGTTCATAAATTATTTCTTATGTGGTTCAAGTTCAGAAACCACTCTCGTCTCTGCTACGTATCCCTCATAACTTCTTTTGCTGTCAGAATTCTACGTTGTCGATATACACACATATATGAGAGCACGTGTGTGCGCGCGTGTTGGCATAACTTTCACGCATAGAGGAAGTCATTGGGAAATTCTTAAATCTGGTGTGTAATTCTTAAATAACGAACAAATGTTTGTTTCTTTAATTCTGTACGTGCAACTAGAATATCGGCACTGTTATATTGAGGAGCGGATCTTCATCATCTCTTCTTTTCCGTTCAGACTTAACACTGTCTTCACCGAACCTTATCCGCAAGAAAGACCTATGTACTGTTGGACTGATGAAGTACAGATAAATATGCTGAATATCATCGGACCAAAAAAAAATCTTACTGAAAGTAGGCTGCAACGAACAGAGGCCATGGTGAGTTCTACTTCAGCTGACCAAGACCCGGCCCGAGGCTCTTATGGTTATGATGACGATGACTATTATGATGGAAGGGACTGGAAACCTTTTGGACCTTTGTAAGGGGTTATAATAAATCAAACCTTTTGAAAATACGATAAAAGGACATTGAATTAGAAGTCCGGTGAGCAGTGGTCAGGGAGGGCCCGTATCACCCTTAAGGTGTTTGGTTTTCCATGAAATCGAATCTGCTTGAGCTCAACTAGCCGAATTAGGTGTGCGGCCTCGTTACAGGCCTGCGGATGTTGAAAGCGTCTGGGGCGAGGAGCTAGCCACTTGCCCTACTTGTTCAGGAATCATCTAGTCCGGCTGTATTACCGTAAAGCCTGTAAAAAAAAACAGGTAAGGGTGTGGCTTTTAACTTACGTATAATGAAATACGGTACAGTCGCGATAGTCCGAACACGTGAAATATCCAATGCTTTCGGATTATTAAACCATTCTGTTAATATTCTTCTTCCATTAGTGAAAAGGCGAATTGCCTGTTCCGGTCCCAAAGGCAATACATCTACTTCCCAACGCTTCCTAGGTCTTCTTATACTTCTTTGTTCAATAGTAGGCTTGTATTCCCAAACTTCTTTAGGCAATTTGCCAACTGAAATCTTTTCGGATGCATCAGGGTACGATATCATCAGGGGTCCTCACCTCGTAGAAAAGCCGATGTACTCTGTCTTGCTCCAACCTGTCTTGGTCTTTAGTCTTTCCTGTCTGGTCTTTCTTGACCAACTCTTGGTCTTTTCGACCCCGACGCTATTAGGTTTTCAACGGCTAGAGAGTATTTAGTTTCTCGTACTCCACGTTTACTCTGTAATTCTTGTTTTGTTATATTAATTTCATACTATCCGGTAAGGGCTTGGCCAAGGTTAAAGGTGGCAATTAGTTAACGGTCTTAGAGGTGGAAGAGGAAGGTTTCTCAAAGGCACTAGGGGCGGAAGAACCTTGAAATGGGTCTCCCAAGTGGGAACCCAGAGCAGGACCAGAGGCTCAAAGATAACACTGCTACCACTGGTCTTACTCTACAGGACGCTGGTAACGTCCTTAAAGGTCAGTTATCCTATTCAAAAGTCACAAAGGAATTAGGGTGTAATTAGGATGTAAATTATAAAAATATACTGTTTCATTTTTTACTACATTTTTTGTCCACTGCATCAAATATTTATTATACGTCCCCTTGAATTATGTTACCTCCTTGAGACTGTTTTGTTTTTAGAAAACATGTCTTAACACGAATCGTCGTCGAAGAACACTATCTTCCAATTATAAACATGTTTTTAAAGATTCTTGGGCTGAACGGTGTGACACAGAAATTGCGCTGTTTTCTTTGCTAGTTGCATCCAATACCCTGTTCTTATCCAACACCCGGTTAATAATTTCTTCTTCTTTTAGCTTTTAGTTCTATAATTCGTTTTCGGCTGATGAAATCCATTGATCTGTTAAGTAGATGAAATTTTTACAGCTCTAGCTAATCCCTTAGACATTCAACTCTTTAGCTGCTTCAGTTTGTGTCTGTATAATATTCAGCGTTTCTGACCACAATAAAAGATACATGTGTCCATAATGCAACGATAAACTTATACGAAATTCGTTCCACGCCTAGTCCTTTGTCTAGCTAACAATGTTTCTTATACGTACGTTCGCGCGCAGACGCCCCCCCTCACACATACAGGTTTTTACACAACACTTTTTTATTGGTATTCCAGTGAGACGGTACGGGAAGGGGGACGAACGGGACCGGACTCCCTCCAGAGGGTAGAAGAAAGTTGACGAATTTTCTTAGTCTCTTAATTTTTAGGCTATTTAAGCATTTTTCCAGCTGTGTACGCTAATATAATACTAAATATATTTTAAATATACAAACAGGTTTATTACACAGCATTTGCGTATACGTTTGACATATGAAATACTCGTATAGGAAAATCAATTCAGTCGATAAACATCGTCCAAACAATATTTCAGTAACGCGTACTTTCATTGTGTAATTATCGTTTACTTTAATGGGAATGCTTTCATGGTGCTTTCACACGTTTCTCAACCACTTTAAAGATAATAATTTTGATTAGTCTTAACATGTATTTTATTTTGTATCAAGCCGACTCGATCGGACCCCAAGGCAAAATTCTAGACACGCCACTGGTTGAAGTTATATAGTTTATAACAAAACTGTTCAAAAAGTGCAAAAATAAAAAAAATCATCTAGTTACTGAAACATTGAGAGTTTTGGGGAGTTCGGATTACACCATCCGTACTATATACCATTACCTTTTTCTATCAGCCTGACACCGAGTAAGTTTTATAACATTAAACAGATTTTTAGAAAACCACCGAAGACCTTTACAAATAGAAACGCGGCAACTGTCAGGGGTTTGTAGGTTAACTACTGGCAACAAACTGAACCGAATCTTACACGAAGAGAGAGCTTGATCCAAATTATTAAATACATAACAGTTGGATTATATTTGCCCCCAGTAAAAGCTTTTATTAGAATTGATCCTGTAATTCTAGTTTGATAAGATAACGTACAGAGTTCAGGTTAAAGTCGTGGTCACTGATAATAGACTTACATAACAGTAAACCGCCTCTGTTTCCAGCTGCCTTTACATAACTGTAGACGTGCGCTCCACGCCCCCCCCCACACACACACAAGATAAACCTAAATTCCATGTCAGTACAGTCTCTGTGGACAAATTGTACATTTCATTAGTCTTTTATACATATTTTTTATGACGATTTGTGGAAAAGTACATAAACAGATGGAAAGACTAATATATAACAACTCAAAGACTAATGTCTACTACAAAACTGAAATCTGTTTCATAACCAAAAATTAGCTAAATACAATGACTAATATCTATCATCTTTCAATAGTACCAATCACTACATAAACCTTTGGTAGAAATAACAGAAAATTAGGCGTACAAGTAGAAGTAAATAAAAGTTCAATCAGCAAAAATAGACTGACCACGAGTATAAAGAATTTTAGAGGTCTAACTTAAAAGAACGAAGCAGTTAGAGAAGAAACAACATCAAAAGCGTCCCTGAAAAAACAAGTGCAAACAGTTAATGTGATACAGGCATACGAGTGTAAGATAAATGAGTAATAAACGATGGAGAAACAAGTTGTCCCTCACAAATAGAAGAAAAATACGTAAGGCCTATATCCCGTTCATCCGTTGAAAATGACGGAAGAGGCCACGAGAAGTCTGGAAATGGAAGAGGAAAATTGACAGAACAGAAAGTGTTGGGGGCAGAAATGGGGAAGCACCCAGCTCTATAGCGGAGCCGTTATATATGCGCGCGCGCGCGTGTAGTGGCACTATCATAAAGTATGCAACATCGAGTAGGACTTTCATGTTTACCCAAACCTTTACCAATTAAGCCTTTTAATGATACTCAATCGTATCGTATAAATATACTGTAACGCTTAATAGCAATATTTCCCAGCATCTACTTCTAGAGCCCTCGGCTGGGGAGTGGCCAAGTTCTTAAAATTTCCAGACCGTCTTGACGAACGTACTCTGTCATAGAATCCCTGTAACCACTTGATCCAAGAACGCTTCCTCGGGTTTTCGTCTCTTAAACATTTCCTTTAATACATAACTACGATCACACCGTCATACAGCTAGGGTCTTCAGTGTCCCAAATATTTTCCTTTAATTTAATGACTTTATTCTAACAAGGCTTTTCTTAAGTAATATGCTCTCGTACATAATCTTCACACAATTCATCAGTACGCGCCTTATTTTTCAGTGAAATCCTCTGCATTCTCTTCCACATTATGTCTCAAGCGTCAGACGCCAGTAAAATATTTAACTTATGGAATCTTACTAACAAAGGTGTAAGGCAAGGTTACGGTCTCCTGCCTGCTTTATTTAATATCTAAATAAATCATGTTATAAGAGGTTCCTAAGAGGGAATTATAGAGGAGGCGTTTGTTTAGATGATAAGAAATACCGCACTAAACTTAATTTTATACGCTGATGACCTGACTGATCGCAAAGGAAGAAAACCAGTTTCACAGACGCCTAGATTAACTACATTACATAAGCATTAAATATAATTTAAAATATCAACCAATGGCGTTCTCGGGAGTGGACCACGTAAGGGCCAGGGTTGTCTTAATCAACAAAACATTAGAGCAGATACGCCATTTTATGTATTTAGGATTTACTACGATTATACAGGGTAAGTCAAAAAGTAAAGGCAAATTTTATTTTCCCTGCTGCAATGGATGGCAGCACTGACTGAACAATGACATATCATAACCTCAAAGTTTTTTTGTTCTTTAGCTGTGTTGTTTCAGTGCTGAGCTCCATTCGTAGTGATTTCAGGGCATTTTATTATGAGTGCCCCGTTGTCCGTGTGCACCAAGGAAGAAATGAGGGGAGTGGTACGTTTTCTGCACTCTGAAGGGACTAAATCTGCGGAGATTATTCGCAGAATGCAGCAGCAGTACGGTGAGAGCTGTCTTAGTGAACGCAAAATTTATGAGTGGATAAATCGCTTTAAAAATGGTCGTGTATGAAGAGCGTTCAGATAGGCCATCCACTTCGAAGACGGACAAGAACATCGAGACAGTTGAGCGAATGATTCATGATGATCGTCGTGTCAAAATTGATGATATTGCGCATGCGTTGAACATTAGCCACGGTTCAGCAGTTGCAATCATCCACGAATCACTAAATTATCGCAAAGTGTGTGCTCGTTGGGTACCACATCGACTGACAGACCAGCACAAACAGAAACGTTTGGAAATTTCGAAATCACATTTAAGGCGTTTAGAAGAAGAAGGAGAAGAGTTTCTCAGTCGCATAGTAACCGTTGATGAGACGTGGGTCCATCACTTCGAACCACAGTGTAAGCGGCAGAGTATGGTGTGGAAACATCCATCCTCGCCTACAGCAAAAAACTTCAAAAGACAAGTTTCTGCAGGAAAGTTGATGATGACAGTGTTTTGGGATATGAAAGGTCCACTTCTAATTCATTACACTCCTAAAGGTCAAACAGTGAATAGTGACAGCTACTGTGAGCTACTGCGAGATCTGAAACCCAAAATCAAAACAAAGAGGCGAGGAAAACTTTCAAAAGGTGTGCTTTTGCTTGAGGACAATGCCTGTCCTCATACTGCGGGGAAAACGATCCAGTGCATTCAAGATCTTGGTTTTGAGCTGCTGGAGCATCCGCCGTACAGTCCTGACCTAGCTCCAAGTGATTTTCACCTTTTTGGTCCGATGAAGGAGCACCTGCGTGAATCCAAGTTTTCGTCGGATGACGAGATTGTGGAGGCGGTGCGCGAGTGGCTGTGCACGATGCCACAAATCTTCTTCCAGGACGGAATTACGAAGCTTGTCAAGAGATGGACCAAGTGCATAGAAGTTGAGGGAGATTATGTAGAGAAATGATGTTACTTGTCATCTTGTTTTCACAATAAAAAGTTCCTTTTTAAAAATTTGCCTTCACTTTTTTGTAGACCATAAAGTGAAGATCTAGTAAAGATCTAGACCATAAAGTTAAGAGTTTTTAGTAACATTTACTGTACAAGCGGCCGATGTCAGAAAAGTAAAAGAAGGAAGTGACCATGCTGAAATTTTGTAAAGCTCTAGCAGCACCCACGCTTATGTACGGCAATGAAATCTAGGTTACAACAAAAGCACAGGAGAGAAGAATAGACGCGCTCAAGAGATGAAGTTTCTAAGAAGAGTCACAGTGTGTAAGCAGAGAGATACGATAAGAAACGAAATAATCAGAGAAGAATTTCAAATATTTAATTTAAAAGAAAAAATAAAATTAAACTAAACTAAACATTTGGAAGAAATAGATTAAAAGATTTGGATGGAAGAAAATAGATTACATTTAAAAACAACAATGTATAGAGCAAAAAGGAGGAAGAAAGACAGATCGACCGAGAAAAAGATTGGAACCGTAACGGGCAACATTGCTTAAAACGTGAAGTGGAGGTGATGATGATGTAGATTTCACTTTATCTGTTTAACGGAATGCGTATCTGCTGCACTCCTTTTTTATTTTCGTCGTATTACAAGATCCAGTCTACTTCCTTCCATCCTTCGGCTAGACAAAACAGACGCCCTCGTTATGTTTCGACCTTGATTCGTAATCAGTCGCGTGTGTTATACGTACATTGAAGTGTTGTCAGTGTCAGGGGCGCAGCGAGGGGGGTTACCCCCCCCCCACAGAGAGATTAAAAAATATATTTTTTTATGTTGAATGGGCTACATAATAAAGAAGTTTTAAAACAGTTTAAGAAGTTCTCAAATCAAAACATGCTGATAGTGGACTGAGGGGTGTTAATCCTCAATTCCATGACCGTAAACTGCGACTCTCTGCAAGTCCACTCGGTGAGTGTTTGCCGCCATTACCATGGCAGGTCAGTTTGTAGCAGGCAAACCGCGGCGGTACACCCCGCGGATTTGGAGGTCCCTGTTTCGAGACCAAGGACGATAGGGTGGCAGACAATGAGACACAATGTTCCGGCCGACTCAGTTGAGGAATACTTCAGAAGATCACTATTTATCCCTTTCCTCGAAAATACTATCCATGCTTTTGACCTAAAGTTTGAATCTCACCAGAACATACTAACACCTTTCCAGTGTTTGATACAAACCAGCCTAGAAGAAAGTAATTATCAAAACACTTCTAGCATTACCAAACTAGCGGAGTTTTACGAACTTGAAACTTCAGGGGTCTATGTTGAGATTATTCTGTGGCAAGAGATTTTGAAAGAAAAAAAGCCGAAAATGCAATAGAGGCTTTGCAGCATTGCAACGCTGACCTTCTCCCCGTGGTAAATTCTTTACTTTCTATTTTGGCAACAATCCCACTCACTACTTGTACACCCGAAAGGCCATTTTCTTCATTGAAGTTGCTGAAGACCTATTTGAGGAACAGAACTTCCGAAGAGCGCCTAAATGGACTAGCTATGGCGTATATACACGAGAGAATCTGTGTAACTGAGGATGAAGTACTTAACGAACTTTCTCGAAAGTCACGAAGACTCAGTATTTCTTTGTAACGATGAATAAACAAATTTAAAATTTACTTTTAGAAAACTTTTCTATTTGTTGCCAACCTACAACCCTGTGTACCTTAATACTACCCTTTCCCTATTTATCACAGTTATAAATTATGTACATGCATAATTTAAGTTTTCTCAATATGACATAAGGTCCGCAAAATACATCAGATGTGCGCAAGACATATATAAGGCCCGGTAGACCGCATCTGCCCACCCTAAAAATAGTAGAGTTAATCCCAAACCCCCCCCCCCCCAGGAGAAATTCCTGACTGCGCCCCTAGTCAGTGTGACGTGCATTCCTACTTTATTTGGCCGCAGCAGATCGACCTCTATTTTCACATGGAGGATTTTATGTAAATATACAATATTTAATATATTTTTTTATATCTTCATTATTATACTGACATAATAAAGACTGCACCGTTAGATATATGTAGTAAGATGTGTTAAATGTGTAAATTACCTCTTTTTACTTATTTACAATGACTGCCTTTTTCATTTTTACGTTAGTTGTAAAAAATTGATTGCTTATGTTGCGGCCCGCCGATAAATTCTTGAGTTTAAGCGTGGGCTTCAGGCGCTTACAAGTTGGAAACCACTGTTCTAATAAATAAATGGCCAAGAAGAACACGCAACGAAGAACTATGGACGTCACCAATCCGTTTCTATCGAACAGCAGATATAGAGGAGGAAATGAATTTGGAGCGGTCATAAGCAATCTCACGACAATGTGGCAAAACACGCTCCGAAATAGAACCCTTGACGTAGCAAAAGAAGAGGAATACCAATGATTACATGTCGAATAACAGTAGAAAAGGAATTGAAGGATCCGAATACCACGTGTACTCAAGCAAGGTTTGGAATCAGGATGGACGTGGATGGAAAGCATTTGTGGAGGTCTGTGCTCCAATTAGTATCTGAAAGACTATAGAAGAAGAAGAAGAAGGAGGAGGAGGAGGAGGAGAAGGAGGAGAAGGAGAAGGAGGAGGAGGAGGAGTCCCTTAAATATAGTCTCGAAGTTCTAAATTTAATTGTAGGCCTATGCCCATTTAAGATACAATTTCACAGACAGAAGCACACGCGCGCGCAGTCACTCACATCACAAACCCCATTCTCTAACTGTGCATTAATTGTGATTTGTATCATTATCGTAGTCACATTTAATATCATAACCTTATAAATAAAAATACGAGTCGTGTGTTCCTTAGACTAGCGGTTACTAGTCTCTAATATTATGGAACTAAAATTATAAAAAATGAAAATTATTGAATTTTTTTACAACCGCATAAGACATGATAATATATATAACAATGATTACTTATGTGGAGGAATTGTTATTTTATAACGGGATTGTTCCAAAATAAAGAACCGTAATTTTGGAAACCAAATTAAAAGTATTATTATTGGCAGTAGAAGTGTAGGTTTATATATTTCATGCAGTTCCAATGAAAACAATTGTTATAATTTATAATAAGTAATCTTTACCCTCTGTCGTATAATTTTATACGCGCTGTAAATTACTTTGATTAATTAACTTTAAACTATGAGAAGCACTACACAAAATTAATGTTATTCTTAGGCATAAATGTGGCATGAAAACTGATACGAAGAAAATAAAAGTCATAAAGTGTGCAAGAGGTGGGAAACAGAAGGCTGAGATGTGGCTTGAAGGGGAGAAATGATGCAGTACGTATTTTCAGACATCTGGGGAATTCTATAACTTCGGATGATACGGTAGACATACAGGTTTACACTACAGGTAGGAATACAGTAGACATAAATGGAAAATGGCAGAAGCCAAGAAAGCATTTTTCAAGAAGATAAATTTACTCACGTCTAGACGTGTTTCTCTGAGAACGAGTAACCAATTTAAAGAAGTTTCATTTGAAGTATTTGTATTTATATTTCATAAACTTGGTATTAAATAAAACCAAATAAGTTTTATTTAATAGAAACGAAATGAAATAGGCAGCAGAAATGAACAGCTGGAAAAGATGCCGCAGGCTGACTAGGATTAACACGGTAAGGAAAGAAGATATAAGAGCTAGAATCGGTATTGAATTGAAGCAAAACGGCTGAACGCTTGCGACGCACGGCCAATAGCATAAAACTGCGTGGACTGCATATCAAAAGAAACGAGGAAAGCCAAGAAGATTTCTGCGAGACGAAGTTCATGATGACGTGGTTAGCGGAGGTCTTACGGATTCTGACTGGCAAGACAGGAATAATGGTGACTGGGATGAAAGAGGCGGCGTCAGTTCAATTAACTCGCCGTGTGATGATGAAAGAAGCATAAAAGAAAAAGTTTTAAGACCTTTGAGATGCGACGTGCTGAAAAAGATTACTGAAGATTCCATCCACCGTGATAATCGAATTAAGAAGTTCTGACAAGAGCGGGCGGAATGAGAACGGTGCTGAAAACAATTGCTGTAATATAGTTGGTCATTTATTGCGATATACTAGCTGGTCAAAGTCTTGCTTAAGAGAATAATTGAGGAACGAAGTGTTAGAGGAAGACCAGAACAAGAGTACGTGGACAAGATAAAGGAAGGAAGAAAATATAAGGAAGTAAAGATATTAGCTCTGGAACAAAAGAAGTTGTGGGCTCACCGACGTACGGAATGAAGAGAAGGAGGAAAGAAAATAAGCTGTTCTTCATTAGTTTTATGTCGATGGCTGAATACTTAACGATAAATGGTAACTGTAATTTTTGTTCAGTTACGACTCTGTTGTTCGTTCCACTCTCCAAGAACCTCTACGTTGTTGAAAAACTTTCCAGAACAACTGAACAACTATATTATGGACACCGATAAAACTAGACTGTAATTGTCAACTGAAGTTAGAGTGAAAGCAAAAACAAGTTTCCAGTCAGCAGCACTCGTAGCGTACGTGATAATAATTAATTTTCTCACTCGAGTACCGAGCAGAGATCGATAACGACAATTACAATAGTCAAGTACGTCCTACCGAGATTTGATTAAACCAGTACCTAATCGTAGTAACCGAAGTACACACTACTAGAGTACCTGTTATCGAAATTATTTAATTAAACAACCGTCTTTCGTCTTGGAACCTATGCCATACGATTACACCAGACACTTATCATTGTCTTAGAGTCGCACGTTTCTGTAATCAAAGCATCTCGACTTAATAGTTTATTAATGCGACTTAACAATTGCGATACGTCGCGTTTCTTGGCTAACTAACCTAGCGATTCCCGAACAGCACCAAGTCGACTCAATCCGAGGAAACAAGTACTAAGGTAACCGACTGTTTATGTCGGCCTTACTTGTAACGTCTGTTATGTACAAATATGGGATGGAATATTAAGATGCCATCTCTTCTGAAATTCGTAGTGAACTCTCAGGAACAGTTGACAACGGCCATAGTTGAAATAATGATTAACCTATGATTACTCTTTGTTATAAACGTGACAATATGGACGAGAAAGGTCACCGATTTCCGACAGTTGAAGCTAGGGAGGCAAAGCCCTTTGTTTCAAGAAAAATACACCATTAAGCAGAAAACTAAGTATTGAATTTAAAAACGTGGATTCTAAAGAATGTCCTGTAGAATGGTTCACAATAAGCTGTTAAAAGCGACGGAAACAGAAAACCGAAGCCGCAAATATACGGCTGAAGAACACTGAATCCCAAACCATCGGCTGCATCAGATCCAGCAATCAGCGGCGAGACGTTTGGGTCCTGGCGGGGAGAAGTCGTATAGTCTTGAACTGCTAGTGCGTCTTTGTTCTGTGTAACTAGCCCTGTCCTCTGGATTTTAGTGGTGACTGGTACGGTTGTTCCTTCGCTGTGCCTGATAGGTAGACGAAACGCCACCTCCTCGAGGTTCCCGTTGAGTAACAGAATGTCTTTTATCTATATGGAAAATGTTTGGTATGCCACAGCAGCGAAGTGCTAGACGCGAAAGTATTCCATTCTGTTGAGTGCACGAAGACCGAGAATGTTTCTTGCTCTTTCCTGGGAAGCTGGCAAAATTTTATCAGAAGAGGTCTGTTAAGTCCAGAAGGGTTATCCGGTATGGATGTTTGCTGTGCTAAGGTACAGGGGAGTACAGGGGTACGCCCCTATCGCTGTGTGTGTGTGTGTGTGTGTAGCCCAGTCAAATTTTGTTTTTGTTTGGAAATAATTTAAAATTAGAATCAACATGTGGCAAGAACACCTAATTTTAATTTTTTTAATATGAACTCCGATGTTGGTGTAAGGAAAAAAGTGCATCAAGGAAGACTGAAGTAGGTCCTACTACTGATAACTATTCTTGGGAAAGAAAATGATTATTTTTATATTTACTTTGTAAAAACGCAAGAAGATGAGAACGAAATATGCAAGAAGAGTTACAATTAACAAAACAAACACACCCACGCGCACGCATCTCCTCCCCTCACTCTCACTCTCTCTCTCAGTTTTGTTTAAAGAAGTAGTTGTTGTTGGTTTTATACGAAGGTATCAAAACAATTTTTTTTTTGGCTTTGCTGTCTCAAGCACTTGGTAAAATACATATCGCAGTGGGACCAATGCCAAGAAAACGAGTGTTCACCGTGATATTGAACTTTGTAAACAGACATAACAATCGAGAACTATATTGAAGGCTGAGTGAACTAAATTTCAAAACTCTTATAGTTTAAACGATCTACAACACGATTAAGGGAGAGAGAAAGTGCTTTCAAATTTGCGGTAACCGAACTGCCAGTCCTTGTTGCAAAACTAGAACAAGACAGGAAGAAAGATGCTAACACAAGAGCAAAGATCGATTCTCTCGGAGTCCCAGTTTTTTAAAAGTTGTATTATCACTATATTTATTTTAATTCTTTTCCTTTAATAATTTGTCAATGATGCATCTTTCTGAATATCTGTCGCTTGGATTCTCGCCCAAGTGATTGGTAAGTGGCTTGACTTTCCACGTTTTCATTGCTTTTACTGCGTTTGATGGCTGCAGGCGTTTTAGTGGTTGAAATGTTGCTTTAAAAAACGTACAACGATGGCAAAAGCCACTTATAATAAAAATATTCGAGATCGACGCGTGGCATCAACTCGCCGACGTATAGAGACGTATCGCCGACACTAGGGTCAGGTTAATGTTACCGGTACATTTCTTTGTGTCATCCCGAGTTTATATATGTCCGTGGTGTGTCTGCCACCGAAAATCGAATAAAACAACGCACGCTTCTCACGTAACTACAGCGTAAATCTCTTGAGACGGAATTAGCGAGTGTTGTACAATGTCATTTCGGTAATGGTGCATGCGTTTAGGTTCCAGTAATGTTACCTGTCCGTGTCACCTGAAGTTGTATGTAGGGTTAAAAAGCCTAGGCTTATGTCTTTATATTACTGTTTACACTAACAGTAACTGAATATGACTTTTTAACTGTATTTGTTTTGATTTTTAAACACAATTAGTTATACTTTCTTTTTTTTTAACAACACGTTAATAAAATAATAGAAATCCTTAAACCAATCTGTCACGCTAGTAAAGTATACTAAATTTTGCATGAGCTTAATCAAAATGAAAATTATATTTGAAATAGTTAATCATGTTTTATAAAAACAGATGTGAAAAATCAAATTATTTATTTATTTCAAAATGTACTGAATTGGCAGTTACCGATGAACCAAAGGAACGCACCATGCTAATGACACTTTTGCCACACCCATAACTTTACATTTCCCGTTTTCTTGTTCACAGTCAAATGTCAACACACCGTACTTTTGTTCGTTTACTTTTCAGATACGACTTAGACAAAATTCGAAGTATTTTTAGTGAAACAAAACAAGATATTGTCTCGTTCCTAACAACGGAATGATATTTCCTGGGTGGAATCCTCACTGCGTTAACGTCGTTTACATAAAAGTCTAACGAGAGCAGTAAACTTTATCTTCCAAAAATATGGTAACAACAACAATGGCGCAGTGAGGGGGTTTAGAGGTTTAACTCTCCCGTCCCAACCCAGAGGGACAGAGAATAAAGGAAATGTCAAAAACTAAAAGAAAAATGAACCAGTACAATGAAGTCACTGTAAGTCGAATTAAATAATTAATGATTAATTAATTAATTACAACATTTTCAATTTCGGTGTGTTAAAGCCGTCTCGAGAGTATGATGGAGTGTAAACATTGCTAGTTGAGGGATGGTTAAAATTTGTATCTTGGTTTTTGTGGTTATGTCCTCTTACCAACTAGAAAAAAAGGTAGCCTTCGAATGTTTATTCAACCCGCATTGTTTCCAAGTCGGTTACAATATTTATAGTTCACTAGTTTATTCCATAGCAGGTTAAACAATTTTCAATACTAAGCAGTTTTTTGCTTCCTATTCGAATCTTATACAAATGTGCCTATTTTCTAAACAATCTTTCGATTCATATTTAATATTTTTCCTATTTTTTAATTAGCGCTTTATTACTACTTCGAAAACAAAAATTAACAATTAAAGTTTTAAAACGTGTCCGTTATTCCGGTATATTCTTAAACGCTATGTTAGGATACGAGCATTCCTTAGTCTTTACCGGTGAACTGATCTGTATGCTGACTTCAAAAATTTGCGCACCCGATTTTGGAATATACTTTTTTGAGGACGTGTAGTTGAGAATCTTTGATTTATAGCCTATCTGTGGCAAAATGAAAAGACCTACTTAATTCCACTTGCTGCAAATATTTACAGACACGTACTCCTAACGGCGAAGTTTTAACAATTAATTCTAAACATTTAGGCTAACACTGTCATCATGTGCTGAAGATGGGAGAAATTTCCAATTTTTCTGCAATTGTTTATTGTATTTATTTCGTAATACGGGGTGTCATATGTTTGTGTTATTACTTTGCTAAATGTGAGATATATATGAATATTACCCTTGCTTTTTTATGATTAGGCCTATAACAAAATAAATAGAAAATAATGATTTTTTTTTTATTTTAGAAGTTGTTTCTAAAAATCTACCCCCCTCCAGAAGGTAAATCCTGACTGCGTCCCCCGGTAACAAAGACATATTACGATTATAAAAATATGTTTTTACAGTATTGCACGGTACAATGTTTACACCACACGATGGCGTAAATAACACTGTTAAAAGGTGTATAGGTACGTGGTGGGTACTTACAATTTGGCGATTCCCGCTTTCCTTACGGCCGAGCTGACGGCTTTGACAGCCGTTTGTATGCTGACCAACAGCTGTGTCAGGTCTCCAGTAGCAGATGGAACTTTCCTCTGTTCGGCCAGAACGAATCTGGTCAGTGTCATGCAATTAGAATCAATCACGTGGTTGCTGCTGCTATCTGTAGCCGCCATGGTTACGAGTCTCACTACGGACTGCCGACTGCCGGCGTGGTAACTTTTCAACATGTTATATCAGCTGGCCGTACGCAGGGTGGGGGGAAAACCAAAGTCTATATTTAATCGCTCTCAGTGATATTGAAATCATGCGTGTGCATGGTGAGAAAAAAATCTATTCGGTTAACTTTAGTGGCCCGATTTGTTAATTTTGGGTCGTTTAAATGAATCGGTTCAGTGTGTTACTAGTCACAACGAAATCTGCATACTAATCTTACCTTCTTTTATCCAGGAAATCATATGATACCCAAATTATCTTGACCACATATCATACTTAACTGAACTTTAAAAAATATATAAACCATAAGGTCAAAACATGTATCTTACATAGGTCTATAATTAAATATTTATTGTAAAACTGCATTTTTAAAAATCAGTTGTTAAGACTGAAACTTGATTAATAGAAATTAATACGGACATAACATTTTTAAAATGATAGTAAGTAAAGACAAAAAAACACTAAAATGAGCAAAATTGCTAATCAGGAGATTACTGATGAAAGATTTCACAAATGCGAAATTTCTAAAAATTAGTGTTCCATATTCAGAATCTTGATATAGTACAGTGCGGGGTTTAATCAGAATTCCACAGTATAAAAATGGGATTGAATTTATAATATATTGATTCTTTATCAGGCATGAGATGAAGAGGAATGTTTGACAGCATTTTTTTTTAAAAAATAAAAAGGAATTATTAATATATCACTACTGAATCGGATCACTAATTTTTGTGTGTGTAAAAAATGATAAACTTTTACTTGTAGCCTAAACCTGTTTTCGCTCTGTTGGAGCTCTGTCAGAGACAAATTAGTGATCCGAGTCAGTAGTTATATATTTGTAATTAATTAATCAATGGACACATCGTGGACAACAAAATCCAGGAATAAAAAGGTTGAAAAAAGTTGATGAATTTTGTTAAGCTCTTAACTTTCATGCTATTTTATCCAATTTACCGCCAAAAAAGACTGTTAAATTGTTATAAACCAATTGTTATAAAAAGATAATAACTTTCTTAGTGAAAATTAAAAGTTATAACTTACAGTGTTTACTTCAAACACTGAGAAATTACTGATAAATTGTGTAATGAATGGACAACAAATTTTCTGGTTGACAGAATTGTTAGTTGTAATTTCTCTGGAAAAGGCAAAAAAATGCAAGTACTTTTTCCAATTATGATAAAATAATGGATTCATTTTACATGAATTGTAAAATAACTTTAATAAATTTACAAATAAAACTGAATAATTTTGCCTTAACATTGGAATTGTTCTAACTGGTCATATTTGTAGTTTACCTAAACCTAAGTAATTTCCTAAATACATATTAGTTTTACAGAATTAAAATTTTTATATTACATGTCATCAT
The DNA here is from genome assembly GCA_034769895.1 of Magicicada septendecula. Taxonomy (NCBI): domain Eukaryota; kingdom Metazoa; phylum Arthropoda; class Insecta; order Hemiptera; family Cicadidae; genus Magicicada; species Magicicada septendecula. Next base: position 115,617,887 of record CM068375.1, on the reverse strand, counting down.
TATTTGAACAGTAAGGTGCTCACATAAAATATTTGTATTCTTGGATTTTGTCCATGACATATCTGAGTATTAAGTATTATTATATATGTATAATATATTATATACATATACTATGTATATATACTAATATATACATATACATATTGTATATGTATACATATACTAATATGTATACACTTTTTTTCTGATTTGGAACATTTGTATTTTAAGTAAAATATTAGTGCACGATGTCAGAAAATTCTGTACACATTAAATTTTATTGAGAATTGCATACAAATATAAATGGGGTAAAAGTGAGAAATGACACTGTACTCAACCAAACAAGCTTTTCCAAAGGAACTTTCAGGAAAGAGAAAAGGAGATATGCCAATGAGAGGTGGATAAGGAATTACAAATGACTTGTGAGAATACAATCTTAAACGAGACCAGTCACTAAATAAAGGAGACTGGAGATTGGTATCAGAAGGAGATGAAGAATTCTAAAGAATTGATGTAGAGAGAGATAATTGTTATTCTTAGCTGACTGAAAGTGGTTCAACTGAAGATGACTATATAAAAAATTTGTGAAAGTTTTAATCACACATATAAATAGATGCAAGTAGGGGGGCTAGTTTATACACACTGAGAATGACAAAGTTCAAAAACATTAAATTAATTTTGAACAATAATTGGAAAGAACTGCTTAATACAGCACAATGACATTTTTATTCCTCTTTCAGTTTATCAGAGTAATAAAGATGATAAATTTTAATTACCATGAATTGCTGTGCCAATTGTGTAATGTGAGTGTGTAATTACTCACTCTAATTGCTGTGCCACAATCTGTGTTAAATGTTTGTTCATAACCAGAATTTGATGTGAGAAAAAAATCACTTTTAAGATTCTAAAAGCATATAGTTATCATTTGTGCACAGTTTCTGAACACTCATTTTTGAATGTCAGCAGGTTGCCTTTATTTACACAACACAATATTTTCAATTCTAATAACTGAAATTTGTACTTGTACTTCACGTGATGTACACATGCTCAGAGAATTCGTAATAGTTACTGATGATACTTATTAACATATAATCACATGTAGTCATATACAGTTTTGTGTCACTTTTTGTTGTTGTTAAAAAACCTATTTAAAAGGTTTACTTTTTTGGACTGATAACTACTTAAAAGATGATGATGTTACAAAAGTGGTGTCCAAAGTCCTATTAGCTGTGGTTTTTGAAGAGTCCGTTAGCGTTTTGAGAGCAGTACAGCTGATAGCAGTTTATGAGGACAATTTAATGTTAAAATTGTTAAGTGACACTTACAGTTTCTGTAATATCACCCAGTCCCTTTAATATGAATTCTGCTAGCCTTGAAAGGCAGTAACAAAGTTTTAAAGAAAAAACTGTGCCGAGTCGATTTAGATCGGCGCGTGTGCTGCATTTAACGAGAACGCTGAAGAAAAATATCGTACTGTATTTAGCGGTGGCGTTCTACCGTACTGTAATACGTTAAGAATGCTGCGCCTGATTGGTGCTGCAATCTGGTGGTCGCTACTGATCGCGAGTTGAGAAAGGCCAGAATAAACGATTCTAAGCCTGTCTTAAACTGGTCCTTCAACCAAACACCTTGCCGCGTTCTCCAACAGAGAGAAGTTTTTTTAATTGCACCATCTTACACCTATGGCAGGCTAAATTAAAACAGATCTGCGGTAAGTAAGTGCAGTATACTTATATATATTAATTTGAAGTAATGCAAAAGGAGTTTTGTTTAATAAGTAAAGGAATGAATTAAATTGGTTAACCTATCACGCCACGTGGCAAATTAGAGTATGTGTAAATTGTATTAATTATATAGCAATTGTATAACAAACTGAGTAATTATATAACAGTAAATGAAGTCTTAACTAAGGCACCGTAATTGAATAATGTTAACCCAGAGGGGTAAAGTTTATAAATGTATACATGCCAAGTGGTGAATCAAGTTAGTATGAATAATTAAGTCACCCCAAATTTATTTAGAATGTTAAAGACAGAGAGTCATAGTAAAAATATAAAGTTTTAATGGAAACAAGTGACAAACTTTAATAGAATTGAGAATAATGTAAAGTCAGAATAATATGTAATTTAACTAAACTAAATGTTTTCCAAGATAGGGCCATATGCCCGTATAACCTGTTGCAGAGTGTGTCAAACTTTCATTTCAAGTAGGCCTAAAGCCGTGTTTAATATTATAAATGGATTTTGGTGCGTGTGAGGTTTCTGGGGGAATTAGTGTTGGAACTTCTCGCTGATAATATTTTGTATGCATAGGGTCCCTCGCTTCAAGTCGAGGAACAGCCCCAACCTGAACATGACCATCTAGACTCTCAACTTCATCTGCCGGAGGAGAACAGCGAGGACAGGCCACACTCACACTAAAATGTAGACCAGAACACCAACTTCACACCACAGAATAAATCAGGTGACACCAAACCATATTACTTTTACACAAGGGAATGTAACCCACTAGAACTCGTGGACATATAGCTACACCACATACAATGACTTTAAGCTTTAAACATTTTAATTGGGTCCACGGTTAACGGGACAGAATAGTGCGCGGACTTGGGCCCCCCCCCCATCTATTGTATATTTTGTAACTCTGTATATACTAAATGTGAGCCCAGAGGTTGGCATGTATCTGTGGCTGATTACCATTCAGGCATGTAAATTTCTTTCTAGTTTTCAGTAAAAGGGTTACCTTAGTGCTAGTAATTCTATCATTGATCATGTAATTTCACAGGTTAAATTTAGTTTTCAATTAATGCATTAATTTCATATATTTATATTCAGTTTGGGTCATATAATGGATAGGAGTTTCTTTTGGTAGTTTCAGTTGGGTCCCCAGTTTAATCCTGTATAGGCGGATTTTCAGGCAGACTTGAACATGCTCCAGGGACAGGTTTAGTTATGCACGATCTTGCCTAGGAACATGTCGGCCTTTGGGCCAAATTAATTCTTAAAGGTTACAAAGCATTATGAGACCTTACTGTTTTTAATATTTCACAAAATTTATCATGTTTAAATTCTTTTTAATTGATTATGATCACTTGTGTGTTTACTGAATTCTAATTATATTTACTCCAAGTCTAAGTGCTCAATGTGGGAGCACTTTATAATAGTAGCAGGTATTATGGCAACTCCTGAATTTTAGTATGCCCTGGGGGCACTGGTGTTACACACATATATCTTGAGTTATTAGGTATTAAGACCTTGCAATAGGTGTTGCGTGCAATGATATTTATGAATTGTAAATTATGTACCTCATGAGGTGAGAGAGGTGTGGCAAGATTTTAATGATGGAAGTTGTAATTGTCCTGTGTTGTGGAACGTGTGTATGTGTTGTATATTGTAGACATATTTCCTTATATGTCCATTATATGTATTGTATATTCATGTGTATTTTTGGGGGTTAGGTATAGGGCTAAGTGGGGAAAAGTAACCCCATTACTTTAACCCCGTTTCATTTAATTTAAACTTTATATTTAAATTTTTAAAACAGAAACATTTTTTAAGGAGAATAAAGAATATAAATTTTATATTTATTAATTTTTTCAAGTAAAATTTTTTTAGCAAAAACATTTTTAAGGAGAATTTAAATTTTATATTTATTTTTCAAGCCAAATATTTTAAAGGAGAATATAATGATTTTGTTGGGTTAAAGAGATTTCAAGTTTGTTTATATTAAAAAATTTTTATTGGTTGTTAATTTTGTGAGTTTTAATTGCAAGTCCTGCTGTCTCACTGGATCCAGCGCATTTTTGGCTTCTCTAGGCTTTGGCCTAGTTCTAATTATCTTGTGGCGCTTCTTTAGAAAAAAAAAACATTTTTTTTTATGAGTCAATACAATACTTAAAGAGGGGTTACATTTGGTAGCAGAGCGTGGTTGCGATCCACGGATCTCTGGGTTATGGGCCCAGCACGCTCCCATCGGGTACCAACTGTAACCCTGTTTCATACCAAATGTAACGCCACCGCTAAATACAGTACGGTATTTTTCTTCAGCGTTCTCGTTAAATGCAGCATACACGCCGATCTTAATCGACTCGGCACACCCCCACCCCAAAAGGGCAACATAGTTGCCCCACACTTAGACAGAGGAGTACCCAGCAGTGTACCCCAATGTTTTTTACTAAAACGCAGGTGTTCCTCGGTTTTCCCAGTTGCCTTTGTTCGCAGGAGAGCAGTGGCTCAGAAGGAAGACGGAAAAACAGAAAGAAGACGTGTAGAATGCGAGTGTGTTGGCACTACACACTGACCTGATCAGGGCCAGCATGCAGCAAGAAAGACAGAAGAAGAAAATAAGAAAGAGTGTTCGGGTGCACCCTGAATTCTGAACTCCTGAGGCTTGACCACTTATGCGGGAACTCCGAGGCTACCTCAACAGGGACCCATGCCCTATAATTACACGGGGACTAACCCCTTCAAACTTCAATAACACTTTACCCCATGAATCCACTTACATCCCACAGGACCAGTGAGAGAACGGGGGAGGAGGTTTCCATGACACATAATTTGTTTACCCAATGGGTATATCCTTCTTATAACCTACTACATGTGTTCTCCAAGGGCATGCCCAAAACATACCGTGTAGACGAAGTGCACAACCAACCTCATCCACACGACATGTTTCACTCCACTCTCTAACACCCTTTTTTTTATTTTATCTTCCTTTTCTAATTTATTTTTTCTAAGGGGAAGGATAGGAAAATCGGGAAGATGAAAAGGGCAAGGATCAGTGAAAGGTCATGAACTGGGACTTAAGGTAAGGACATGGCTCCCTCCGGAAATAAGGACGAATGGAGAAAGCCAAGGCTCGCGCAGGCAGGGGCGCATACCTCAAGTAGACGAACACCACTGGGACTGTGGGGAACATCTACCCGCTACCTTATCAGGTTCTTACCTTTTCCCCGGAGCACACACCACCGAAGGATCACCATCCCTACACAAATGGAAACCCCCAAATCTTACCCCCCTTCTATTAGTCAGCTTACTCCCTCCGACAGAGCTTCAATTTTGAAATATGGGTAACAATAACTTTAGAATCGTCCCCCGGTACGCCCACCCGGGCTGTCACCGGTGACGTGAACCCCAGGATGCGATATGGCCCTGACCAGCGGTAACATAACTTAGCGGCACGTTTGTCTGCGGCTGAGCTGAGTGGGTGGCTCTGGCAATAGGCCCAGTCCCCAATCCGGAAGGGGTTTGGAATTCGCCCCTGATTATAACGTCGACGGACCCGCTCATGCGCTCGCAGCAAATTCTTCCGAGCCTCCTTCCACCTCTCTGCAGTTTTATTATCGGGCTCCCGTGGCAGAAGATCTTCGATGTTCCACAAATTGGTCAACGGGAGTGCGGGCGAGAATCCAAACAGGATTTCAAAGGGCACGGCCCGATGACTATCATGTCGGGCCGTATTAAATGCTAATTGTAACCACTTCAGATTCTGATCCCAGGTGGTTTGTTGCTCAGCGTGATAAGCAATCAGGGCGGACCGGAGATTCCGATTGAATCTCTCCGCATGGGACGGCTAGGGGTAATAAGGGGAAGTGGTTACGTGTTTGATCCCACTGGCGAAACACATCCGCCGGAATTCACCCGAAATGAACTGCGGGCCATTGTCCGAGACAATGATGGTCGGAAGACCGAAATGCTGAAATATATTGTTTTGGAGCGCGTTGATGGTTAAACGAGCCGTTGCCTGCCGTAAGGGCAATAGCCAGGCAAACTTTGAAAAAGCATCCACACAAACAAGCAGGTAAGCATTACCTGACTTGCTACGGGGGAATGGCCCCACGTAGTCGATGAACAACTTCTCCATCGGTCTGCTCGCCACATCAGATGACAACAACCCTAACTTGGTGTTCTGGTCAGGCTTGCTCAAGCCACATAGATGACAGCTCTTAACCCTGGTCGCGATGTCCCTATCCATGTCCTTCCAGATAAAATGTCTCCTAATACTGGAAATGGTCTTAGAAATTCCCTTGTGGCTTCCTACTGGGGAATTGTTGTAATAACTGAAGACCATGGGCACTAACTTGCTAGGCAGCACGATCTTAGGGGCACGTCCTTTCCTTTCTCTACAACATAGGACTCCCTTGGACAAGAAGTAATGGGCCTGTACGTTATCCTCCTTTATATTTTGGATGACTGGACCCAGCTCTTCGTCGTTTAACTGATGGGGTAACACATCAGTGAAGGCTAATGGAAAGTCTAACAGAACGGAACAGGGTTGCTCAGATTGGGCATCACTGGGCTGGGAAAACATGCGGGACAAGGCGTCTGCAACTACATTTTGAGATCCCCTAATGTGTTGCACTTTGAACTTAAAGGATGAGATCTTTACCACCCATCTACCAATTTTACCCAGTTGCCGGGGATGAGCCAGAAGCCAAGAGAGAGCCTGATTGTCGGTCTCGAGCAGGAACTCAGCATGTTCCAGGAAACGCCTGAACTTGTCTAGAGCGTACACAACAGCTAAACACTCTAGCTCATAGACGGATGATTTTCGTTCTTGCTGGGTCAATGTCCGGGAAATAAAAGCCACAGGCTGCCTAGCGTCATCAACAACTTGGGACAGAACTGCCCCGAGCGCAACCGAACTCGCGTCCGTCTGTAGTATAAAGGGTTTCGAAAAGTCGGGCATCCGTAACACCGGTGGGGAGATGATGGCCTCCTTCAAGGTGTGGAAAGCCTTCTGTTGACTCTCACCCCATGTAAATTTAGCGCCCTTCTTCCTCAGCTCGTTCAAGGGTGCGGCAATCTCAGCGATATTAGGTATGAATCTTCGATAAAAATTGACGATACCTACGAATCTCGCTATTCCCTTCGCATCCCTAGGAGGGGGGAAGTCACGGATGCCCTGTGTCCTTTCGGGGTCGACCGTAACGCCCCGGTGTGAAACCAAATGGCCCAAGAAAGAGATACTCTCCTGGGCGAAACGAACCTTCTCTGGATTGACAGTGAGGCCAGATCTTCTCAACCGACACATCACCTCTCGGAGATGACCCATATGATCTTCGAATGTCTCACTGTACACCAACAAATCATCTAAATAATTGAAGACGAACCTGAATTTCACGTCATGAAAAACTGTATCGAGAAGAGGAGTGAGTGTCTGGGCCCCCACAGCCAAACCCATGGGAACCTTTGCGTATTGGTACAAATTCCAGGGTACACAAAAGGCCGTGTACGGTCTACTCTCTTTGGCCAAAGGAATCTGGTGATAGGCCGCATTGAGATCGATTATGGTGAAATACCTGGCCCCTCTGAACCAATCAAAGGCCGAATGTAAGTCTGGGAGGGGAACAGAATCCACCTCGATATTTGAGTTCAACTTCCGATAGTCGATGACCATACGTTGCTTCCCCCAGGCTTAGGTACCAAAAACGCTGGACTGGCATAGCTAGAATGAGAAGGTTCAATCACCCCTTGTTCTAACAACTCTTGAACCTTCTCTCGCAGAATGGTCATCTTCGGAGGTGCGAATTTGTAAGGGTGCGACCTTACTATCTTAGAGTCTGTAAGACGGATCTTATACTCCAGCAGGTGTGTGAGTCCCAATGTAGGAGTTAACACCTCGGGAAATTCCTCACACAATCGGTCTAAGGCCCTCTGCTGGGATGGAGTGAGATGATCTCGTGGTAGCAGAGAGTGGTTTCGATCCACGGACCTCTGGGTTATGGGCCCAGCACGCTTCCACTATTATAAAGTGCTCCCACATTGAGCACTTAGACTTGGAGTAAATATAATTAGAATTCAGTAAACACACAAGTGATCATAATCAATTAAAAAGAATTTAAACATGATAAATTTTGTGAAATATTAAAAACAGTAAGGTGTCATAATGCTTTGTAACCTTTAAGAATTAATTTGGCCCAAAGGCCGACATGTTCCTAGGCGCGATCGTGCATAACTAAACCTGTACCAGGAGCATGTTCAAGTCTGCATGAAAATCCGCCTATACAGGATTAAACTGGGGACCCGACTGAAACTACCAAAAGAAACTCCTATCCATTATATGACCCAAACTGAATATAAATATATGAAATTAACGCATTAATTGAAAACTAAATTTAACCTGTGAAATTAAATGATGAATGATAGAATTACTAGCACTAAGGTAACCCTTCTACTGAAAACAAGAAAGAATTTTACATGCCTGAATGGTAATCAGCCACAGATACATGCCAACCTCTGGGCTCACATTTAATATATACAGAGTTACAAAATGTACCAAAGATTCCCCCCCCCAAGTCCGCGTACTATTCTGTCCCGTTAACCGGGGACCCAATTAAAATGTTTAAAGCTTAAAGCCATTGTATGTGGTGTAGCTATATGCTCGCGAGTTCTAGTGGGTACATTCCCTTGTGTGAAAGTAATATGGTTTGGTGTCACCTGATTTATTCCGTGGTGTGAAGTTTGGTGTGGTGGTCTACATTTGAGTGTGAGTGTGGCCTGTCCTCGCTGTTCTCCTCCGGCAGATGAAGTTGAGAGTCTAGATGGTCATGTTCAGGTTGGGGCTGTTCCTCGACTTGAAGCGAGGGACCCTATGCATACAAAATATTATCAGCGAGAAGTTCCAACACTAATTCCCCCAGTAACCTCACACGCACCAAAATCCATTTATAATATTAAACATGGCTTTAGGCCTACTTGAAATGAAAGTTTGACACACTCTGCAACAGGTTATACGGGCATATGGCCCTATCTTGGAAAACATTTAGTTTAGTTAAATTACATATTATTCTGACTTTACATTATTCTCAATTCTTTTAAAGTTTGTCACTTGTTTCCATTAAAACTTTATATTTTTACTATGACTCTCTTTCTTTAACATTCTAAATAAATTTGGGGTGACTTAATTATTCATACTAACTTGATTCACCACTTGGCATGTATACATTTATAAACTTTACCCCTCTGGGTTAACATTATTCAATTACGGTGCCTTAGTTAAGACTTCATTTACTGTTATATAATTACTCAGTTTGTTATACAATTGCTATATAATTAATACAATTTACACATACTCTAATTTGCCACGTGGCGTGATAGGTTAACCAATTTAATTCATTCCTTTACTTATTAAACAAAACTCCTTCTGCATTACTTCAAATTAATATATATAAGTATACTGCACTTACTTACCGCAGATCTGTTTTAATTTTAGCCTGCCATAGGTGTAAGATGGTGCAATTAAAAAAACTTCTCTCTGTCGGAGAACGCGGCGAGGTGTTTGGTTGAAGGACCAGCAAAAGACAGGTTTAGAATCGTTTATTCTGGCCTTCCTCAACTTGCGATCAGCAGCGAACGCCAGAGTGCAGCACCAATCAGGCGCAGCATTCTTACCGATTACAGTACGGTAGAACGCCACCGCTAAATACAGTACGGTATTTTTCTTCAGCATTCTCGTTAAATGCAGCATAGGCGCCGATCTTAGTCGACTCGGCACACCCCCACCCCAAAAGGGCAACATAGTTGCCCCACACTTAGACAGAGGAGTACCCAGCAGTGTACCCCAATGTTTTTTACTAAAACGCAGGTGTTCCTCGGTTTTCCCAGTTGCCTTTGTTCTCAGGAGAGCAGTGGCTCAGAAGGAAGTCGAAAAAACAGAAAGAAGACGTGTAGAATGCGAGTGTGTTGGCACTACACACTGACCTGATCAAGGCCAGCATGCAGCAAGAAAGACAGAAGAAGAAAAGAAGAAAGAGTGTTCGGGTGCACCCTGAGTTCTGACTCCTGAGGCTTAACCACGCTCTGCTACCAAATGTAACCCCTCTTTAAGTAATGTATTGACTCATAAAAAATGGGTTTTTTGAATTTTTTTTTTTCTAAAGAGAGGCACAAGATAATTAAAACTAGGCCAAAACCTAGAGAAGCCAAAAATGCGCTAGAGAAAGCCAAGGCTCGCGCAGGCAGGGGCGCATCCCTGAAGTAGACGAACACCACTGGGACTGTGGGGAACATCTACTCGCTACCATATCAGGTACTTACCTTTTCCCCGGAGCACACACCACAGAAGGATGACCATTCCTACACACATGGAAACCACCAAATCTTACCCCCTCCCTTTCTATTAGTCAGCTAACTCTAACTCTAACAGCTGACTATTAGTCAGCTAACATAACTTTGCGGCACGTTTGTCTGCGGCTGAGCTGAGTGGGTGGCTCTGGCAATAGACCCAGTCCCCAATCCGGAAGGGGTTTGGAATTCGCCCCTGATTATAACGTCGACGGACCCGCTCGTGCGCTCGCAGCAAATTCTTCCGAGCCTCCTTCCACCTCTCTGCAGTTTTATTATCGGGCTCCCGTGGCAGAAGGAAGCGTCCCGTGGCTGTCATCAATGTGGCTTGAGCAAGCCTGCCCAGAACACCAAGTTAGGGTTGTTGTCATCTGATGTGGCGAGCAGACCGATGGAGAAGTTGTTCATCGACTACGTGGGGCCATTCCCCCGTAGCAAGTCAGGTAATGCTTACCTGCTTGTTTGTGTGGATGCTTTTTCAAAGTTTGCCTGGCTATTGCCCTTACGGCAGGCAACGGCTCGTTTAACCATCAACGCGCTCCAAAACAATATATTTCAGCATTTCGGTCTTCCGACCATCATTGTCTCGGACAATGGCCCGCAGTTCATTTCGGGTGAATTCCGGCGGATGTGTTTCGCCAGTGGGATCAAACTCGTAACCACTTCCCCTTATTACCCCTAGCCGTCCCATGCGGAGAGATTCAATCGGAATCTCCGGTCCGCCCTGATTGCTTATCACGCTGAGCAACAAACCACCTGGGATCAGAATCTGAAGTGGTTACAATTAGCTTTTAATACGGCCCGACATGATAGTCATCAGGCCGTGCCCTTTGAAATCCTGTTTGGATTCTCGCCCGCACTCCCGTTGACCAATTTGTGGAACATCGAAGATCTTCTGCCACGGGAGCCCGATAATAAAACTGCAGAGAGGTGGAAGGAGGCTCGGAAGAATTTGCTGCGAGCGCATGAGAGGGTCCGTCGACGTTATAATCAGGGGCGAATTCCGAACCCCTTCCGGATTGGGGACTGGGCCTATTGCCAGAGCCACCCACTCAGCTCAGCCGCAGACAAACGTGCCGCTAAGTTATGTTACCGCTGGTCAGGGCCATATCGCATCCTGGGGTTCACGTCACCGGTGACAGCCCGGGTGGGCGTACCGGGGGACGATTCTAATGTTATTGTTACCCATATTTCAAAATTGAAGCTCTGTCGGAGGGAGTTAGCTGACTAATAGAAGGGGAGGGGGTAAGATTTGGTGGTTTCCATGTGTGTAGGGATGGTCATCCTTCGGTGGTGTGTGCTCCGGGGAAAAGGTAAGAACCTGATATGGTAGCGGGTAGATGTTCCCCACAATCCGGGTGGTGTACGTCTACTTCAGGGATGCGCCCCTGCCTGCGCGAGCCTTGGCTTTCTCCATTCGTCCTTATTTCCGGAGGGAGCCCTGTCCTTACCTTAAGTCCCAGATCATGACCGTTCAGTGATCCTTGCGCTTTCCATCTTCCCGATTTTCCTATCCTTCCCCTTAGAAAAAAAAAATTAGAAAAGGAAGATAAAATAAAAAAAAGGGTGTTAGAGAGTGGAGTGAAACATGTCGTGTGGATGAGGTTGGTTGTGCACTTCGTCTACACGGTATGTTTTGGGCATGCCCTTGGAGAACACATGTAGTAGGTTATAAGAAGGATATACCCATTGGGTAAACAAATTATGTGTCATGGAAACCTCCTCCCCCGTTCTCTCACTGGTCCTGTGGGATGTAAGTGGATTCATGGGGTAAAGTGTTATTGAAGTTTGAAGGGGTTAGTCCCCGTGTAATTATAGGGCATGGGTCCCTGTTGAGGTAGCCTCGGAGTTCCCGCATAAGTGGTCAAGCCTCAGGAGTTCAGAACTCAGTGTGCACCCGAACACTCTTTCTTCTTTTCTTCTTCTGTCTTTCTTCCTGCATGCTGGCCCTGATCAGGTCAGTGTGTAGTGCCAACACACTCGCATTCTACACGTCTTCTTTCTGTTTTTTCGACTTCCTTCTGAGCCACTGCTCTCCTGAGAACAAAGGCAACTGGGAAAACCGAGGAACACCTACGTTTTAGTAGAAAACATTGGGGTACACTGCAGGGTACTCCTCTGTCTAAGTTTGGGCAACTATGTTGCCCTTTTGGGGTGGGGGTGTGCCGAGTCGATTAAGATCGGCGCGTATGCTGCATTTAACGAGAACGCTGAAGAAAAATACCGTACTGTATTTAGCGGTGGCGTTCTACCGTACTGTAATCGGTAATAATGCTGCGCCTGATTGGTGCTGCACTCTGGCGTTCGCTGCTGATCGCGAGTTGAGAAAGGCGAGAGTAAACGATTCGAAGCCTGTCTTTTTCCGGCCCTTCAACCAAACACTTCGCCGCGTTCTCCGACAGAGAGAAGTTTTTTTAATTGTACCATCTTCAACCTATGGCAGGCTAAATTAAAACAGATCTGCGGGTCCCTCGCTTCAATTCGAGGAACAGCCCCAACCTGAACATGACCATCTAGACTCTCAACTTCATCTGCCGGAGGAGAACAGCGAGGACAGGCCACACCCACACTAAAATGTAGACCAGAACACCAACTTCACACCACGGAATAAATCAGGTGACACCAAACCATATTACTTTCACACAAGAGAATGTACCCACTAGAACTCGCGGGCATATAGCTACACCACATACAATGACTTTAAGCTTTAAACATTTTAATTGGGTCCCCGGTTAACGGGACAGAATAGTGCGCGGACTTGGGGGGGAATGTTTTGTACATTTTGTAACTCTGTTTATATTAAATGTGAGCCCAGAGGTTGGCATGTATCTGTGGCTGATTACCATTCAGGCATGTAAAATTCTTTCTTGTTTTCAGTAGAAGGGTTACCTTAGTGCTAGTAATTCTATCATTCATCATGTAATTTCACAGGTTAAATTTAGTTTTCAATTAATGCATTAATTTCATATATTTATATTCAGTTTGGGTCATATAATGGATAGGAGTTTCTTTTGGTAGTTTCAGTCGGGTCCCCAGTTTAATCCTGTATAGGCGGATTTTCATGCAGACTTGAACATGCTCCAGGGACAGGTTTAGTTATGCACGATCTTGCCTAGGAACATGTCGGCCTTTGGGCCAAATTAATTCTTAAAGGTTACAAAGCATTATGACACCCTACTGTTTTTAATATTTCACAAAATGTATCATGTTTAAATTCTTTTTAATTGATTATGATCACTTGTGTGTTTACTGAATTCTAATTATATTTACTCCATGTCTAAGTGCTCAATGTGGGAGCACCTTATAATAGTATCAGGCATTATGCCAACTCCTGAATTTTAGTATGCCCTGGGGGCACTGGTGTTACACACATATATCTTGAGTTATTAGGTATTAAGACCTTGCAATAGGTGTTGCGTGCAATGATATTTATGAATTGTAAATTATGTACCTCATGAGGTGAAAGAGGTGTGGCAAGATTTTAATGATGGAAGTTGTAATTGTCCTGTGTTGTGGAACGTGTGTATGTGTTGTATATTGTAGACATATTTCCTTATATGTCCATTATATGTATTGTATATTCATGTGTATTTTTGGGGGTTAGGTATAGGGCTAAGTGGGGAAAAGTAACCCCGTTACTTTAACCCCGTTTCATTTAATTTAATTTTTATATTTAAATTTTTAAAACAGAAACATTTTTTAAGGAGAATAAAGAATATAAATTTTATATTTATTAATTTTTTCAAGTAAAATTTTTTAGCAAAAACATTTTTAAGGAGAATTTAAATTTTATATTTATTTTTCAAGCCAAATATTTTAAAGGAGAATATAATGATTTTGTTGGGTTAATGAGATTTAAAGTTTGTTTATAATAAAAAATTTTTATTGGTTATTAATTTTGTGAGTTTTAATTGCAAGTCCCGTCTCACTGGATCCAGCGCATTTTTGGCTTCTCTAGGCTTTGGCCTAGTTTTAATTATCTTGTGGCCCCTCTTTAGGAAAAAAAAAAAATTTTTTTTAAAGAGGGGTTACAAAACTACTGTAGTTACAAAAAACATTATGATACTAAGTAATTAAGTATTGTAACAGAAATTGTGGAAACACTAATCAATAAATAATCATATAATATGTATGTATGTGTGTACATACAAAGGTATGCAATGGTGTTTGCTGAGTTCAAGACCTGGATGCTCACACTTCACAGCTCACCCTGAATGTGGTCACTTCAGTCATATTCCAGGCTTGATAAATTATCAGCCTGGAAGGTTGATAAATATTCTGGGTGGAGGGCAGCATTAACCAAGATAAGGCATAAAGGAAATTATCCTGGATTGGCTTATCTTTGGAATATTACAGGCATGAAACTAGTTGGATTTAGTCAGCTGTAATACTCCAAGCAGGGAAAACTGGTTCCTTTAGTCCATTAGGATAGCTAGTTTATGGGAGACAACTCAGCCAAAAAATCAGGTTGGACGTTATGCCCGAAGGTGGCAGCCCCACCATTGTCTTACCCTGCAAAATGCTAGTAACATATTCAGGGGACAAATTAACTACTACACTGTCGGAAGGAAGATGTAACCGGATGGATCAAATGTTGCCGACCAAGCTTTGAATAAAAGGAATGAGAGACTCAGTATTGTGGAACAATTTAAAATTGGTGTGTGGAATGTAAAAGGGCTTGCACATAAAGAGGTGCAACTTCAACAAGAACTTAAACTAATGGGCATGGATATTGCCATAATTCCTGAAACTATAAAGAAGTTGAAAGACTCAACAGAGCTAGAGGACTACCAGTATGTAGTGATGTACCTGCTGGAAGACACCCAGCTGCAGGAATAGTAGTACTGACAAGGAAGGTACTGAAAAACAGGATACATAGCTACCAGTTTATTAATGAACAAATATTAATACTACTTTACAAAAGAGTTAGGAGGTACGCAACATTGTATAGCGATCAAAAATTTTCAAATTTATAAATTTTCTGATCGAGCAGTGCATTCTCACACAGTCAGGTCACCAAACCAAACCAGAGCAATAAATAAGGTAATTAAGAACACGTCAACCCGACGCCAGCTACGAGACAATAAGACAACGTTTGACTTAACGCAACAAAGGAAATTGGGATCAACTTTGACAGACCAAACTCAACTCAAATTTACGACATCACAACAAACGAACAAAGAGCAGAGTCCAGTGACACAAGTACGCAGAAATTGTAACGAAGGGACGCTGTAGGGTTAAGCCAACACGTGTGAACGTAAGAAAAGAGATACTCATTGACAAAGGATTTAGAAGGGTCTCGACAGTACAGAGACAATACAGCAAATACCCAATGAATACATACGACCATGTCGCACAGCATGAAAACAATGCCAGAGTGACAACTTATATTTATGACGAGAAATCGTGGAGGCAACTCAGAATGACAGCGAGCAAGAAGTTATTAATTGGTAGAAAAACGGGGTGGTAGTTGAACAAGGAACAGGACGCAACGGATTGTTAGCAAGGGAGTAACAGCAGACCTTGGGAAACTCACGAAACAAAGGTTTGACAGACAGGCGAACAATTACTTTATATTCTTAGAAATAGTGCGATGTCCTTCGCTGTGTATTTCAAAGGATGTTCAACAGCCAACCAGAGGTTAGCATCTTCCAAAGAACAAGTGGAGAGGACTGTTGTCATGGTGACAACCAGGGCAGCAAATCAGAGAGTCGAAAACCAAAGATCTTCAAGGTGGAAGGAAGTCTTGGACCTATCGGGAACAGCCAAAGGTGTGAAAGACAGAAAATTGCATTGTGGTAGAAAACGTTTGATAAAAACCGTTTGCAGGGTACGTGAGGCTCTCAGTCTCATAAAATTTTTTGCTCAGTTTTATTAACTCAGTTCTACACAAGTTTACCGCAGTATCGCGCAGTTTATTTACTTAGTTACTTTAACTTTTGAACGTGCGAAGTTATCTAAGTATCGTTATACTTTCGAGTTCAGTACTATAAACATTAAAGTATTATTCATTGTTCGACATTATGGAACTTAGAAACTTTTAACAAGTAAAGTGACATCTCAATAATAGAACTTTTGTGTATCAACTTCGGACATTGTGGTTCGTATCATAAACTTAACATGATTCAGACTTAATTATTCTAGTCGTGCAGACTTATGAATAATAAGAGAACTCAATATTCATAAACACAAGTGTATAACATAACGCACATTTACGACCAAGCTAAATAGAACGTGAACAGTTACATGAAGCAGCTTTGTAATAGACATTTTATTTGAACACAACCCACTAATGATGGTTGTATCTACACTACACAGAACTCTATAAACTGTTAGTAAAAGACGGGTAACACCAACACCACACCACGTACGCCGCGAGTGAATTCTCATCGCAAGTTTCAAAGTGATAGTGAAAACATCCAATCAACGGAACGACCACACATGGAGTCGCCAGTAAGCAGGAAATTTCGCCAATGGATTATTGGATATTCAAAATGTCAAGTTAAGTCTTCATGATTTTAATATTATAATAATACTGCTGCTCTGTCTCTTTTCCAAGAACCAACACCTTTGAGAAATTGTATAATCATTTAGTAAAGATAATGTTAAATATATTATGAATATAAAAGCTACTCATCTGAGACACATAATAAACGCATTAGTTTAGGGTGAATAATATTTGATTTGTCTATGTTTTGTGTATGTTTATCATGTTGTATGTTATGTTTACAGCCATCAACGAAAACAGATTTATATTGTGATTTATGTTTTATATGTTTCTGAATGTATTTTCAGATAATGATTTATATATGTGTTTTGGAAGTTAACTTGAGTAATGTGTAATAAACAAGCATTCTATTTGTTATATATTTTATGCGTTCATTATTGTTCCAAACCTTAACATCAAAAGACATTAACGTCAATTGATTTGTTTTGATAAATTTTCTTATATTGTTTTTAATAACAACGAAATATAGAGTCTCATTAATTATGCTAATTAGCAATGGATACATTCAGTTATTAAAGTGATTAATAATATTTGCATAATCAGATTAACTAGTCAGACTTTATAATTTAATTGAATAATTAAATTTTGCATACATTAGCATAATTATCATTAAAATTGGTAGCTTTATATATCCTGGAGGATAGTCATAAAGAAGACTCAGAAGAATGTAATGAGATCCTACAGAAAGCTGTCAACAACATAAATAAGAATTATGATATTATAGTATCAGGGGATTTCAATACATGTATTGAAAATTTCCCTATAAGAGTTATAATGGGAGTCTTGGTGAAAGAACAGAAAATGGGAATGGACGATGGCTCATTGACTTTGCCGGATTCAACAATTTTAGAATAACCAACATGTTCTTTCTCCATAAAGAGATACACAAATATGCTTGGTGTGCTAGAGGATCTCAAGTCAATAATTGATTATGATTTAGTAAATGAAAAACTGTGTCTGTGTTAAATTCTACACGTTGTCCATGTTAGTCCACCAGATGCATATTGTTACAACATTTCAGAACAATCTATGTGTTTCTCGAACGATCCAGTGGAATCCGGCTATAATGTTGTTTGCGTACGTGATTCTCAGCACGCGTTGCTAGATTGTTCTGGGCTCACCTGTGTTACACTAAGGCCACAACCAATTATGTTCTGGTATTTTCTAGTAGCATTCTTGACGCGCAGTTAGCGAATATTCTGGAACATCAGCAGGGTATAAATACAAGTACCCAGAGAAGATCAGTTTCAGTTTGAGTTGCAAATTATTGGAGTGCAGTTTGTAGTATTGTGGTGAAGTGTTATGTGCGGGACGATTGTAATACAATTGTGTTTTAGATTAGTAGACTTTTTGTTGCGTGTGAACAATTTTTAATTGATTTGTTGTAATAGACTGTCTTGTTAATTACAAACCGTTTAATTGTGATAATTAAAGCTGGTGATTAGTGACTTAATTGGTGTTTTGTATTTTGTTTTCCACTGTATCATACGACAAGCAGTAGACACGTCGCAACAGTGGGTCAGAAGTGGGACAGACCCGTTAACAGTGGAATCTTTGTAAAGGCTAGTGTAAATTCGTAATTAATCTGTAAACATGGATGCCAGTCAGATGATGGAAGCTTTCCAAACACTGCTGCGGCAGACACAGAAAGAAGCAGAAAAACAACAGGATGAGAAACACAGACAGAAGGCGGAAGAAGCAGAAAAACGACAGGATGAGAAATGCAGGCAGGAGGCAGAAGAAGCAGAAAAATGACAGGATGAAAAATGTAAGCAAGAAGCAGATAAAACAGAAGCTCTTTTTGAAGGGATGCAAAAACAGTTGCAAGAACACTGTGTTATACTTTAATCAATCATATAATGTAATTGACAATTGATTAACTGTATCTTTTGCAATCTACATAAAATTCCAGTGTTCACATTAGAGGGACCGGCAATTGCCCCAGAAGTGTATCGCTGTGGGGTTAAGAACCTATTCATATTTATGACAACAAACAGTAAAACCTAAGAATGGCAGAATTTCTCTTACTTTACGGATTATAAATCACTAAAGTGTAAAACATAAAACATTACACAACATTATTTTTGGTCCTCCGGGCCGGATTTCTCTACTGTGAGCAATACTGGACATGCTTAAGACAGTTAATTTGAGTCAGTTACGTTCATTATAAGCAATACTGAACATGTTACATAGAGTGCACGTTGGAAACAAATATCTATTGTGTTTTGAACAAAACTGGACCTGTGCGCGTAGACAGTGGAAGCGTCGTTTCCTTGTCTTGGTAACATTGTTAGGCTATTCATTTCAATAAGTAAACACTATAATCAGTGAAGCATAATTTTATTATCTTTATTTAACAATTCAATCTCTATACCGAACAGTTCAGTAAATCAAAATGAAATACACTAGTTTCTCTGGACAAGGTAAATTACTCCTTAATCGCTTTAGTAAAATATCTCAACATACACAGACATTAATTGACATTTATGAATTAACAGAATCAGATAAACAAAGGGCACTATCCCTATATGAGGAAACTTGTGAAAACATAAAAATTTTGAGAAAAACCTGGAGAGATTATTTAGCGATGCTACTGTGCTCGACGAAACAGAAGAATCGGATGTACAAGATTGAAGCAATCAAATCAATGATCTATTTATCAAAATAAGCAGTAAATTACGTCCAATTTTACCATCCAACGAACAAAACAACCACAACAGCACGACACAGTCAAACACGTTTTCCGGAAGCGGTATTAGATTACCTAAAATACAACTGAAAACGTTTAATGTCTATATCTCCCAATGTATTGCCTTTTTTAATTTGTTTGACACAACTGTGCATAAAAATCAAAGTTTAACCAGAACTGAGAAATTTCAGTTTTTGCTTTCTTCACTTCAACATGAGCCGTTGAATTTAATAAAATCATTACCTCTTACTAATGAGAACTATCTTATTGCATATGATATTCTAGTTAAAGAGATGCCACAATCCACGAATATTACAATCATTGCATTTAAATCATTTAATTGACTTGCCTACTTATCACAATGTTAATGCAAAAAACTTGCAAGCTTTCATATGCCAATTTACCGAACTTTAACTGTCAACTTTAACAAATCACAACTGTTTCATAAAGAGATTGATTATTTGGGATATTGCTTAACAACAGATGGTATTACCGCCGCACCAGATAAGATAAGAGACATTCAAGAGTTTCGAAAGCCAAAGAATCAAAAACAACTCAAAGGGTTTCTGGGCTTAACCAACTTTTATAACAGATTCACGAGTAAATACGCCGAGGCCACACAACCGTTACTAAACCTATTAAAAAAGGATACCACATTTAATTGGACTAAGGAAATGGACCAGCATTTTGAGAAGGTCAAGGAGTTATTTATCGAAGCAGTGGCTCTTAAGCATCCTAACCCCAGCAAGGGTTTTTACCTACTAACGGATGCGAGTCGCTATGCGCTGGGAGGACAGCTTTACCAACTAGACGAGAATAACGACATCAGAGTGGTCGCATTTACAAGCCACGTGGTACGGGGAGCTGAGCGTAATTACTTCACTACAAAATTAGAGCTACTGAGTGTCGTCCACTGTTTACAGAAATTTAGGACATACATACTGGGTAAGCCTCTAACGATAATCACAGACAACAAAGCATTAATTTTCATAAAAAAATGTCACTTAAATAACTCCCGCATAACGCGATGGATTCTCGCAATACAGGAGTATGATTTCTACATCATTCATTGTAAGGGGCGAGACAACATCGTGGCAGATATCCTGAGCAGACATCCTGAAGACATGGACGAGGAGCAATCAATCGATCAAACCGAGGAATTAGAGATAAATCTGATCAACATCCGTATTAGTAAGGAGGCCAAGGAGCAGCTCAAGAACATAAAAGGTTATCAACTAGCAGACACGAAATTGAAGCGAATTATCGACTTAATACATGCAAATAAGCAACATAAACTTGCCCAAAAATACATTTGGCACAATGAAAAATTATACCGCAAGGAAAAGGGGATATGGAAACTCATGTTGACCGAGGGACTATGCCGTAACATGATTTATGAACTATACCAGGCGTACAGTCACGTGGGGAACCGGCGTACATATCACCTATTCAAGGAAAATTTTACGGGGGACTCAATCAACAAGATCATGAAATTAATTACAAGAACTTGTCAAACCTCCCAGAAAAGCAAGGATCATTTTAAAAGAATGGTAGGCGAAACGCAACCTGTAATACCCAAAAACAAGAGCGAACTTATTAGCATTGATTACTATGGACCATTACCGGTGTCTACAGGCAAGGTCAGGTACATACCAACTATGATCGACAATTTTACCAAATATGTAAAATTGTATAAATTAAGGCAAGCCACCACGACCGCCACTATAAGTAAAATTAAGTTAGGCCTATATTGTGGAGAAATGGGAAAACCGTCAGCAATTTTAACTGGCAACGGTACACAATTCACCAGTCAACGATGGACCACAGCATTGACAGAAATGAGTATTAAACCAAAATATACCGCAATTCGGAATCCGTGCACTAATTTGGCAGAATGGATCAATAGACAGTTAGGCAATATGTTTAGGGTGTTGACATCCGAAAAACACGCAAAATGGGCACAATTTCTAAATCTAATTGAAGCATGTATTAATCAAACGTACCACGAAACTATTGAAACCACCCCATATGAGGCACAGTGGGGAAGAAAACCGGAGCGTGATTGGACCAAGTATATCGACAGGGAAATGATGCTGGCAAGCCAGCCAATTAACTACCACAATATTTACTTGCGCATAAAAGAAAAAGGAGAGAAGAGGACCGATCAAATCAACGCTGCCCATCAAATCACAAAATTCCAAATAGGAGATAAGGTGTTGCTACGTATGTATCCGATATCCGATCTCAATAAGAAGATAATAGGGAAGTTTTGTAATTTATTCGAAGGACTATGTAAAATAATGAAGGAACTCGGAACACCAACCTACCAGCTAGAAGACGCGCAACTACCAGGATGTATCCAGGGAAATTTTAATATACGGCAATTTGCAGTAGTACTCAGTGATTTGATGATTGAAAGTATTAAAAATTGTGTCACCTACCTTTATTTGGACGTCAAATATAAATCTATTTAAATCGTGACGTTCGTGTGCAAGTTAAACAAGGTGTCGTCTAGTGTACTCTGCAGAGAAAAACAGGTAAATGCAAATAACAAATACATATTTATAAATTTACATAAAACATTATTTTATTTCATTTTACTCTGTCATTCTTGTTAAGCCCCCACATCAACAATTTATCCCGTTTCTCTACATTTTGTATTCTTACTCTCGAATTGATTATGGTCCGTTATTGGCCATTATTTAAAACAGGTTCTGAAATATAGTTTAAAATAACTTCTATAACCTTATATTTACTTATTTAACTAGTTTATCTTTACTTTAGAAGGCAACCCAGCTAGCTCACGCTCTCAGTCATTCATTATACATTTTATATTATAAAGCGCTTTCTATTTAACCTTTCGTAATTAGTTTCGGTATTGAATTCAGTTAAATTTGAAATGTTTTTGTCTGTTCAACTGCTTATGTTATGTATTCATCCTTTTATCGCCGTCTCCACGTGGTTACACCATCGCTGTTAACTTCTGATTTCTTTAACACACTCCAAAAATAAGTTAAACTGTTAATGTTTGTGAATTACGTCTGATGGATCACTATTACATGATTTACTGCTGTTTTACATTAAAATCACATGATTTACTGGTCGGTTTACATTTTTTTAGTACAGTTTTTTAGGCGAACCGCGCATTAGTGTCTCTGCGCGGTTCAGAACTTAGACGCCGACTGTTCTTGTTCTCTGTGCACCAAGCGCGAAAGAATATATACGTACGTGCCATTATAGTGAGAAAGTTGGCCGATGTCTGTGCGCTTGTGTGTGAACGCGCACCCTTGTTGATAACTTTACATTCCTTTAACAAGTCACACCAGTCTCGAAGATATAGTCTATTCACCAAATATACTTGGGTCATGAAATAAAACTTTCCCAATTCTGTCCCGTTACAATACCCCCCCAATGAGAGGTTTTCTGTCGAAACAGAAAAACTCTCATTGCTAAACCCTAAGAGGATCAGTGAGGATATGGTGCCAACAACCACCTTTTAATTCTGTAACACATCATGGGTAAACTACCCCCCTAGCTCGGCGACTATGGCTGCACCTGCACGACATTACTGGACTTCTCTGTTCGAGATCCCAACACCGTAAAGTTGGACAGGTACTCACCACAGTACCACCTAACCTTGTAACATTCCAAATAAAATCAACAACTAGCCTTATACCATACCAGATCCTCAACCGATATATCTCCCCTTACATACATACTGGATTGCCTTTAGCAAGTACTGGGTGCATACACATATTCATTACTACATCAAACACATTATCTCCACATTAATTATTAACATAAAATTCACATAAATGTTTTATATTTGCTTCTAAACAAAATTTATTCCCATTTTTCAACTTTAATTGTTTGCTTGACGTTACTATTTCAAATCAAATTAAAGTATTTAAATTTTGTTCAAACAGTGAAATAAATCTAAGTCCACTATCAAAGATTCACATTGAAGTTACTTTACATCAATTCTTTCAATTAATTAATTTAATCGTAATTTTCAAACTTCCAAAATCTTTTAAATGAATTTACTTTATAACTCCTCTTAAACAGATGCTAACAATCATAATAAACAAAATAAAATAAACAACTTATTTCTATTATAAATCCCATTATCACTACATTTGGTTACAAAACATATAATGTGAACACTATGAATCAGTTAATACATTATCAATCTACACAATCAGATATATATCCTGAACATGAAAACATAACACAAACCGTACTTCAAAACAAATTAAAGTTCAAATAATTTTTTTTTTATAATTAAATAAATTTAAATTCCAGAACCATATATTCTGACAATTAATAAAAGGAAACAAAGTATTAAATTAAATCAATTATTAAAAGGACACATGAATTGATTACATTGATTACATTACACCTTCTACAGTCCACACCAGTCATCAGCTGTTGTCTCATTCCCAGGTGAATGACCTTACTTCAGCTACTCTTAATACAACTAACACAAATACATAAAATTATATAATGTCAAATACATAATACACGTTTATAATTCCTACACTATAACATAGTACCACATAATAAAACATAAACATTCATAAATAATACAAATCTCATTCCATTAAAATAAACATTTAATTTGCATCTGAATAAAATTTCCAAACATATCAAAAACTTTAATTTCAATTGAACCTGTTAATACTCAATCTTTAATTATTTACCACTGCTCCAAAAATTCAAATTTTATTACCAACATTCATTCTACATAACATTTTATACATTAAACATTATCACCTCAAAATAAACAATTCATCTTTAAATTTGCATATCAAATTGTAAATATGACATTTTAATTTCAATTGACCTTTTTACTAATCAATTATCAATTATTTAGCATTCACTACACCATTAAATTCTCCAAGAAATTTTTTAACTTGTTATTAACATTCATCTTGTACAATATTTCATTTAATATCAACACAAAAGTATACAATACACATTATTATTTGTTATCATTTACCATAAATCACTTTATACAACAGTCCAATTCAAAACCATTAATCACATAGTTAAACATTCATACACATTAATTCTTTACCCCCCATCATCGTATAATAACCTGGTCTTATATCTACACAGTTCATTTTTTAGCAAATTCATTATATCATTTCTATCAATATAAAGTTTATTCAAATTCCTATATTCTTCCACAATACCAACACAATTAACAGGATTATTCCATTTTATTAAATCGTGTAATTTGTTACCACCGAATGTAGTCCAGTCACCGTTAGTATAATTTGTCACCATTGGGTCGATTATAATCTCATCATTATTATTATCTGTTGCTGTACCAGTTTCGTCACAAGGTAAGTAATCAATATCATTAACTCTCTCAATGTCTAATCTCTCTATTAATTCGTTATACCTTCTACTAACCTTAAACGTCTCTATCTTCCTATCAAAATATCTTTTATCATCACACCATTTCATACTTTTTCTATCATTCCGTACAGAGGGTATTAAATCATAAAAACGCCTACTAAAAATTAAGGGACTACTTGAAACTACATTGTTTTCCTGTAAGGGACTCTTGCCCTTCAAAAACATTTGTAACCATCTTGGTTGGCAATAAACAAGGGGAAAATCTACCCTCTGCCCTATATTCACAAGATAATTCTCTTCATATTCTCTCTCTAACTTACAAATACTGATTTCTACTCTCTCACTCTCTCTCACTGTTCCTATATTACCATAATTACTATTTGTTTTCACGGTACTACTTTTATATACCTCCTTTTCCACTATCTTACCACTATTACTTGTTAATTTATTTTCATAACTAACACCTACCTCGTTAATGATCCCTTCGTAATTATTCGTTATTTTAGTATTGACACCCTGGTTGTCTGTTATTTTGTTGTTTTTATTTTCATTACAGTCACCCGTGTCATTAGTTTTGACACCACTACGCTCACTTATTTGGTTTAATTCATTCTCACTTATACTTTTAAATCGGTTGTTCATACTTAGGTTATTCATTTTTATTTCGTTTCTTATGTTTACAACTTCGTTATTTATGTCTATAAGTTTATTATTTACTACATTTATCTCTGATTTGATTTCAGATTTGATTTCAATTTTAAATTCAATTAAACTCGTGTTCAAGTTATCGTTATTCTTATCATTACTCTTATTTCGTTGTTCAAACTTATTATTCATCTCTGACTTTATTTCAGTTTTAAATTCATTCAAATTCTCATTTCGTTGGTCAAATTTACTACTCATCATTTCCATAAACAATGCTAATTGACTAAGTACTTCTACATTGTTAATTTTACTACCCTTAGCGTCTACCATTTCAATCGTCATTTCGTCTACGCTCTTGTTAATATTTGTCGATATTAAATCATCTTGTGTAATGTCTAAAATTGACCCCTCCTCTACACTCTCACATAAATTTTATAACATCGCCAAATTCAGATAAATTTTGATAACAATAAGTATGTATACAAAATGCTAAATAATACTATATTTGAATAAATAAATAATGTGGAGAGTAAAATATATATAAAAGGTAATTAACATGGAAGGAGAAGGAGTAATAAACCAAAAGTGATTGATAAAGAAACTCAAATAATAGACTGACAGACAAACGACATTGACCCAACCCCAGAGATTGGCCAGTTAAGAAACCTAAATAAAGGAAACAAGACGAGGGAAGGAGAAGAAGAATGAAAACCAAGAGAGAACAAACCCACGAGGAGGAAAACAAAATGAAACACGTCAAGAAAACCAAACAAGTAATAAAAAATAGAGAAGGGAGAAGTAAAGTAATCCAAAATAATAAAGAAAATGAAATCGGTTAAGAACCAAAACTATTAATGAATGTTAGTATTGATTGAATGACAATTATAAATAGTCAGTAATAGAAAACAATAGATAAAAGTACACTAACCAAAGAGTTAGGAATATATGTAATTTGTTAACAAAGAAAGACATAATATTAATAATTTTATATAGCTAGTGTGTAGAGAAAGAGAATAAAATGATGAGAAATAAATGGAAGTTGAACTAGTGAAAGTGACTTATCCTAGAATGATATAATACAAAAGAAACACTAAGTAAATTATAATGAACACTAAATAATTTAAGAAAGTGCAAGTGAGAAATAAACACAAATATTGTCTATCATAAAAATAGTAAGAGGAGAGTAGGCTAAGATAAAGACTTAGTAAAATAACCTATGTTTAAGTTATAAGAGTGAACAATAACATTTAACAAAGTTACAATGAATAATATTTAGAATAGAACATTGATTCAGTAAATAATGAACACTAAGTAGTGATATTTACAGTGATGACCAGGAAATAGTATTGTTATAACTTAAGAATGTATTGTAAAAGTTTAAAGGTGTGATTCACAAGGGAAAGTAATAAGATGGTGTTAACATGGAAGGGATTAGAAAATAAGTCTGTATTAACATTAAGTAAATACGCATGTTATAAGGGGAGTTTAATGAAAAAAGTTCAATAGAGGTGAGATTGTTTAGCACCAGAACAACAAATAAGAAATAATGAATTGTATAAACTATTGTTTATAAATTGGATATGGCTGTAAGAGTCAGACAGACCATAGACCTAGATGTTATATGTTATATTGGAAATGAATAGCAAATAATTAGCAAGTAAGATGGAATAACACAGTTGTTACAAACAAAGATCACAAAAAGACTAAATTAAAACACATCCAGAGACATTAAACCTAATTATAAATGCAAAATAACAATTTAGGACTAAATGAAATATATTGTGTATGAAGCCATAAAAATCCAGTAATGGCTACTTAAATGTGAAACAGGCGTAACAGTCAAACATAAACACTTACTGATTGTATAAAAATCACCATGTAATGGGCAAATCCAAGGTGACTAATTCACCAAGGATGAATGATAGTTATTATTAAAAACCAAATATTAAATTAAGAAATTATATAAACAAAGAAATGTAATTAGTAAGTAGGAAATTAATAGTAAACTTGGAAAACTTGAAAAAACCCAATATTGTGGGGTACCAAAATAATCTTTGTGAGAAAATATAAATGAAAGTGCAAATAGATAATAACTAAGAAGGAAGATAAGAGGAGGAAGGAAGTCGGAAGATATGGGAAGATTTGAAAGGAATTCAAAAATTGATAACAATGTATTCATATCGAGCTCGCCCAATGAAATTAATGATGTAACCATGGAAACGACCGTTTGATGAGGTAATTACCGTTGAATACAATTACTTGAAAAGTGACGCTATCGCAAGCCAGCAGCGAAAATTCTGTACAACACATTTTCATATTTAAAACATCTTAAAAGTAAAATAATGTATGGAAATTGATCGTAAAGAAGTCTGATGAATACCGAACACCATTACCAGATGGAGAAGAAGTTTAATCGAAGACGAAATATCTAAATAAATCCAAACAACTTGGAGAAAGATGCCGAAGCTTGAATAAAGAACAAATGAATTCTATTGATGCCACAACCATCCCTTCCCGACCTGCAGAGCAATTCCGTACTACAACGCTGTTAAGTATCAGTTAAATTATTTCAACTTCCAAAAATAAACACACTTTGAATATTTCTCAATATATGTTGAATACCACTGAATCACTTTTATTCTCTTGCAAGGCTTAAATCGTAATATTGAGACACTGAAAATTTGTTAAACTATAGAACTAACCTCATATTTATGTACGACTTTTAAACCCCTTGTACGACACTCAAACAAAACAATTACCATTACACATTACCATACTTAAGAAAAAACATTGTAAGGTTGTGTATTTTTAATATTGTAATTGCATCTGAACCTTTTAACGTGGCCAAAAGATCTCACAACCATCGATCGAAATATTTGTTGATTGGCTTCATAAAACGCCATGCTGTTTATATGTATTCAAAATCGATTGGTTGACCCTTGAGTAAGTCTTATAAAGAATTATCCGGTGCAGAATTGTATATAAAAAATTAATTACAACTTGTGTCTATAAAATATTAACTTCAAATTAATAATAAATCCATACTGTGTGTGTTAAATTGTGTTTCATTTTCATTAGAAAAGTGTATGTTTAAATTATCATGTATAGCAAATGTTTCTGATGCGATGCCTAGCGTGCAAGTAGCGAATCCTGTAACTGCTAACACGATTAACAAAAATTGAGAAAAGGCAGGACGGATTGAATTCGTCGCATCGTTCAAATAAGACATTGATAAGGAGACAATTTTAATTGTTTTATACAAACAATTTGGCGCCACCCGGGGATTATCCACTACGTTTGAACCTCAGATCGGGGACCACGATACCTGGTCACCAGTACGTTCGCTACGGACCCAAACATCGTGTGTTACACCGCTGTACGAGGACGAAGTGGTAAGAAACACAGACACAATAGACACTCAAACACACTGTTATATTTTACAGAGGTACGAGAAAGAACGACGACACAAGAGATATATAATAATTTGCATTCGTATTTTTCTCTGCCATTTCGACTAGGTTGTAAATTATTTAATTTTAATTTACAAAGTCCCTGTTCGGGCGCCATTTGCAGTAGTACTCAGTGATTTGATGATTAAAAGTATTAAAAATTGTGTCACCTACCTTTATTTGGACGTCAAATATAAATCTATTTAAATTGTGACATTCGTGTGCAATTTTAGCAAGGTGTCGTCTAGTGTACTCGGCAGAGAAAAACAGGTAAATGCAAATAACAAATACATATTTATAAATTTACATAAAACATTATTTTATTTCGTTTTACTCTGTCATTCTTGTTAAGCCCCCACATCAACAATTTATCCCGTTTCTCTACATTTTGTATTCTTACTCTCGAATTGATTATGGTCCGTTATTGGCCATTATTTAAAACAGGTTCTGAAATATAGTTTAAAATAACTTCTATAACCTTATATTTACTTATTTAACTAGTTTATCTTTACTTTAGAAGGCAACCCAGCTAGCTCACGCTCTCAGTCATTCATTATACATTTTATATTATAAAGCGCTTTCTATTTAACCTTTCGTAATTAGTTTCGGTATTGAATTCAGTTAAATTTGAAATGTTTTTGTCTGTTCAACTGCTTATGTTATGTATTCATCCTTTTATCGCCGTCTCCACGTGGTTACACCATCGCTGTTAACTTCCGATTTCTTTAACACACTCCAAAAATAAGTTAAACTGTTAATGTTTGTGAATTACGTCTGATGGATCACTATTACATGATTTACTGCTGTTTTACATTAAAATCACATGATTTACTGGTCGGTTTACATTTTTTTAGTACAGTTTTTTAGGCGAACCGCGCATTAGTGTCTCTGCGCGGTTCAGAACTTAGACGCCGACTGTTCTTGTTCTCTGTGCACCAAGCGCGAAAGAATATATACGTACGTGCCATTATAGTGAGAAAGTTGGCCGATGTCTGTGCGCTTGTGTGTGAACGCGCACCCTTGTTGATAATTTTACATTCCTTTAACAAGTCACACCAGTATCGAAGATATCTATTCACCAAATATACTTGAGTCATGAAAGAAAACTTTCCCAATTCTGTTCCGTTACAAATTAAAACCCTATTATGAGCAATGACCCATTGCTACACACACGAACACTGACACTACACATCAACTAAAACAGATTGTAATAGCACACAAACGTCTATGTATGTAATAGTTGTAAGAGATTATAATACCGTTGTAATGATAGGATGAACTTTGTTAATTACTCAACTGTATAGTAATTCCAAAAGGTATTAACATAATTGTTATAAATTTACTACATTATAAAATGTGTTAAGGGAAACTAGAACGTAAACAAACACTTAGGCGAAATGCCATTGTAAAACGTTATGGTAGGATGAAAGTGAAAGGGAACCGAATACCCTAGCTCAGTAGTTTGACCAGTTGTAAACAAACATTGAAATTCCGTTGACACGAAGGGTACAACAACAAGTAGTCAGTAGATAATGTTACAATGTTATGTATTATAAATTAGAACTACTTAATATAAAGTGATGTATAAACAATTGTATATTCTAGCAAATTGTTAGACTAATCATTGATAGTAAAAATATAATTAGAATGGAATTAGGGACGCGTCAATAGAATAAATTTCAAATTTTAATATAAAAATTTGACAATTCTATTGGGGGACGATATAACGTAAAAATTGCACACTCAACAATTTTACGGGGACAAAGTTATGTTGTACCCACAGAAAAATATAAATTCGTAGAAAGCGGGGAGAAAATAAAACAAAAACTACCATTAGAGCGGTGGTGCTTCAAAGGAATAAGTATTAAAATGTTGTAGTAAGGAGCGGTAGTTGTTCATAGAGATGACCTTGAGTTGGCGCCTCTAAGACGGCTAAAAATATGAAAAAATCACATAGCGGACGAACTGTCATAAAATTGAATTATTTTCAAGGGTGTCAGAATTCTGCCTTAAGATTGTAAAAAGTTAAGTGCATTTAACAAAGGAACCGTTAGATTAGACAGAGAGAGAGATGAAAGCGAGATGGAGATAGACGCTAAGTTTTCCCACTACGTCTACACGCGCAAATAACTGACGAATAACGGAACGCTTCATTTTTTAGGCAGGACGTTTTCACTAGACAGATTGGGTAAATTTGAAATTAGTGGTATGTCAGACCAATCGGCGTGTATTTTGTAGATAGTTGGTGAGGGTAGTTCTAAGCAATGTATAAAAAAACGA
The DNA here is from genome assembly GCA_034769895.1 of Magicicada septendecula. Classification (NCBI taxonomy): domain Eukaryota; kingdom Metazoa; phylum Arthropoda; class Insecta; order Hemiptera; family Cicadidae; genus Magicicada; species Magicicada septendecula. The sequence continues at coordinate 115,586,909 of CM068375.1, read as the reverse complement.
AGTGGTAGGAATTTAAGTTAGTCTACGGAGATTATTACACTTAAAAGACTCGAATATAGTGGGTTAAAAAATTTGTCGGTAATTTAAATAAATATATTTCAATCGCAATGAAAAAGTCAGTTACGGTAACGTGATATTAAGTATTGTGAAAGCTACATATTATAAACATTTAATAATCGTTTACAAGAATAACGTTCAGAGAAATTAGAGAAGATAAGTTAAAATCGAGTAACATAATCCAAGTTTTACTTAATACAGCATCAATCGTTGAATGTCGAAATACATCGCGAAAATTAATGTGTTAAATATCACAGTACAGGACAGTCGGTCAGTATTTGTTATCAATCCGGTGTTGGACGCACTTAGCTTTAAATAAGAATATACTGTGTATTCAACAAGTGTATTAGCATACGGCACCTGTGTAGTTATCATTAAGTTGTCAAAGTGAATGGTGTTTAATACCTGTGAAACAAGTGTATAAATTAGTGCAAAACTAACAAGGATAACTTCTCAACGATTAACGTCGGACGACCCGCCTGGGACGTGCAGAATTGATTACATCACGGCGCAGAGTGGATTCAACACGCAAGTAACTAATAAAATGAACACTCATTTTACTATTGTCTATTAAATTTAAATGTATGTAACTCATATTTGGTGACTCAATTAGTCAAAGAATCCATAGCCAAGAAATAAGCACAAACAAATTTTATAGCAAACTTATTAAAAGTAATGATCTACAAATTTTGTAGTTATTAAAAACTTAATTAATAACAGACAAATTGTGTTTATTTATTACTGGCGCCCTGGGATAATTCTTTAGAGTCGGTACACTAAAGTAAGTGTTACATTCTGTTGCTGATAATTAGTATGTTATAAATATTAATATTGGCAATAAGTCAAAAAGGGTCATGCAACAAGTTTTGTTAACTGTCCAGATCGGAAGTTTAGAAGTTGATAGTGACTTTGTAGTTGTACCAGAATTAATAAAAGACTGTATATTAGGCGTGGAATTATTAGAAGAAAATGGGTGAGTGATCGACCTGAACAACAAACGATTAATAATTCAGGGAGATCAAAACCAGGAAGGAATCACAGCAGAGATACTACGAGTAGAACTCTCATCTGCCGGTGAAGATATCGAAGCATTGATTGAACAGAAGGTGCAAGCTATCAGAGAGATAACCGATGCTGAACGGAACAAGCTACAACATATTTTAATGGACAATAAAACGGTGTTTCGGGATACACCAGGTAGAATTAACACATATCAGCATAGATTCGAAGTCACCGATCGGACACCTTACTGTCAGAAAGGATGGCCAGTTCCGATGAGAAACCATGAGGCAGTGAAGGCAGGAATCCAGAAGATGGAGGCGCATAGTATCATTGAAAGGGCCCAGAGTCCATACATCAACCCTATGGTCACTGTCATAAAAAAAGACCAGACGGTTAGATTACGTTTGGATGCCTGTAAACTAAATTCAGTAACAATTCCGGACCATGAGAGAGCCACTCCAATTAATGAGATACTGGCAAAATGTGGAAACATTAAAGTCATGTCCAAAATTGACCTCCGTAGCTCATTTTGGCAAATTCCATTGCATCAGGAATGTCGAGATTTAACTGGATTTTTGTACGAGGGCAAGTGCTATCAGTACACTGTGACGCCGTTCGGACTGAAGACTAGCCTAGCAAGTTTGACTCGTGGGTTGGACCGGGTATTATCAGAAGAAGTGAAGGCATTTACTATCTTATATGTAGATGACTGCCTATGTATCTCGGATAGCGTGGAAGAACATGCAACAGCTCTAAATAGCTTAGGATCGGATGTCCAAGACAACAATCCAATCTTAATAACATTACTTTTACGAAAGTTCGACTTCTCACTGTGCACACGCTTTGAGTCTAAGTGAAACAATTCACATGAGTTACCAACACCAAAGGAATTTATTAAAATTTTAGAAGAAAAGTGCTCCCATATGGAGAATGCGTGTTTAACACAAGTGCCAAAACCAAATTTTCAAAGACAACCTGTTAACAGTTTTTAAATCAACCAATGTTAAAAATAGAAATGTAACAACACTTACAGTACAAACTAGTAAATTAGAATGTTCGTATTGCAAGGGAGAACATTTAATTTTTCAGTGCCCTAATTTTCTCAAATTAAAACCTGTGCAAAGGTTTACTTATATTAAAACAAGTGGTTTGTGTATAAACTGTTTATGTGACCATGCTTATCAAGAGTGCAAATTAAGAGTACATGCCGCCAATGTAACAAACGTCATAATACACTATTACATTTTACAAAAAAAAAAAAAAACAGCAAACTCGGTATGTAACGATAACGGTGTGACGTCACAGTCAACATTGCTGGTTGCCGTATCACAAACAGCTGATTCACAAACAACCATTGCACTCTGTTCAAGCAATGAAGAACGCTAGATATAACAAATACATCACCCTTTTGGGCACAACTCTTGTAAAATTAATGTCTTCAAGCAATAATACTGTTATAGCAAGAGCTCTTATTGATTCGGCTTCTAGTTGTTCCTTCATAAATGAGGATATAGCTAATAAACTCAAAATAAAACGTGAGTTCTCTAACCAAGTTTGTAACGTCAATGGAATTTCGGGTACTTCTGTTAAAACTAAGGGTAAAACATACACTGATTTACTCACTCTTGACAACAAACAAATATGCACGTTTCTTCCAGTCCTCATATTGGGCAAAATCACTGGAGAACTGCCCTCTTGCACCATATCTCCAGAAATCAAGTGATAGAAACTTCATTTTAAATTAGCAGATCCCACTTTTGATAATGTGGCAAATATATATAAGCATATAGGGCAGGGCCCTATTCAAATGCTTATAGGTGCAGACCTGTAATTAAACCTGCAAAATACAGTTTAGGTGAAAACATGCCCTATGCTTTGGATAGAGAGTTTGGCTTCATCATAATAGGTAAAGCCTCAATCATCAGCACAGACAACTATGACCATTGTGACAGTAACATTACTACACTATTCAAAGTTCATGAAGATCCTCTTCACAAACTTGACTCAATTCTGGCAAGTAGAACAACCACCTGAAGTAGACCATTTTACACCTGATGAAGTTGAATGTGAAAACCATTTTCAAAAAACACTCTAGATGTCCTGTCACTGGGAAGTATACTGTCAGACTCCCGTTCAAACAAAGTTCAGAACTTCTTGGTGACTCATCAAGCATTGCTAAAAGAAGATTTTTTGCGTTAGAAAAGAAACTTCACTCTCAACCTGGGCTGAAAGAATTATACTGTGATTTTATGAATGATTATTTAAATACTTGACATATGACACTGTGTACCAATGTAGTTACACACAAACCACACTATTTTTTACCTCATCATGGTGTTTTTAAACATAACAGCACCACTACACGTCTTCGAGTTGTTTTTGATGCAAGCTGCAAGACGAGTAATAATGTATATCGCTTAATCAGTTACTTTATGTTGGTCCTAAATTACATAATGACATTGCTACTATCATAATAAATTTCAGGCGTTATAAATATGTATTCACTTCCGATGTAAAGCAGATGTTCCGCTCTATCGACCATTACGAGCAGGATAGATGTTACCAACTAATCTTTTGGCATGACAATCCACAAAGCCAACTACTAGTTTACCAACTCAACACTGTTACGTATGGCATGGCTTCAAGTCCATATTTAGCTAATAGGACAACTCACGGAAGATGAAGAACACAACCATCCTTTGGCTTCAACAGCCTTAAGGGCCATTTATGTTGACGACTTAGCACTGGGACATGACAATCTTGAAGAAGCTTTAACGTTACAACATGACGTCATTCAACTACTTCAAAGTGGTAACTTTCACTTAAGAAAATGGACAGCTAATCATCCAAAATTACTGTGTGATATTCCAGCAGAACATCAAATCCCTATCTACTTTCATGATCCAGGTCACCCACTAATAAGCATATTAGGTTTACAATGGTTACCAAACACAGATTCTTTTACCTACAAAATTAGCATAACTGACAATTCAATTGAAACCAAAAGAACAGTTCTCTCTACAATTGCTAGGTTATAAGACCCATAGCATAGGTTTTTGTCACCGGTCATATTTACTGCTAAATCTTTTATGCAACTCTTGTGGACTTTAGGTTATGAATGGAACATGCCCCTTCCTAAAGAGATTGTCAAAAATGGAATACTTTTCTACAAGAGTTGCCTGTTTTGGAGAAATTATCAATACCTCATCATATAGTTGTCTCTGAGGCAACAACCATACAACTACATGGTTTTTGTGATGCTTCTGAGCATGGTTATTCAGGTTGTGTGTATTTACGTATGTGTGACAGTTTAAATAACATCAAAATCACTCTCATTTTAGCAAAATTCAAGGTAGCACCCCTAAAGAACATTTCATTACCCAGATTGGAGATATGTGGCGCATACCTACTAATGAATAACTTATGAAATATTCTATAAGTATTCTTTCCAAAACAACTTCTATCAGTTCTGTCCATGCATGGACTGATTCTAAAATAGTATTGTGTTGGATATCAACACCACCATACAAGCTACAACATTTGTAGCAAACCGTGTAGCTCAAATTCAGGAATATCTACACCCTACTTTCTGGTCTCATGTACAATCTATGCAAAACCCTGGCAACCAAGGCAACTTATTCATTATGATATTTGGTGGAGAGGTCCCTCATGGCTAAGTGCAGATATTACTAAATGGCCAAAGAAACCAGAAGATATACCAGTTTTTGATCATCCTCCAGAAATTAAAAATACACATCTGTGTAAAATGCTTTTATATCTGTGAAGGAGACACAATCTATGTCTGACATCTTGCACAAATATTCCTCATGGAGTAAACTTCAGAGAATAATCTCATATCTCTTGCGATTTTGGAACAATTTAACTTCCAAAATTAAATATACAGGAAATCTAACGGCACATGAGATTCAACAAGCAACATATCGGATTTGTCGTTTAGTACAACAATCTGAATTCCTTTCAGATATTAACAACATCAAGAGAGGACAGCAATGTAGTCTTAAATTACAGCGTTTATCCCCAATCATTGGAAATGATGGATTGATAAGGGTAGGAGGCCGTCTTCAAGACTCCAGCTTAAATGAAGATGCGAAACATCCTATTTTACTTCCAAAAAAACATTTTGTTACAGATCTCCTTGTCGATTACTATCATTTAAAGTATCTTCATGCAGGACCACAACTGCTTCAGTCGCTACTCAGGAAACAATACTGGATCTTATCTACCAGGAGCCTTGTACGATCACGTATGCACAAATGTATGCAATGTTTACAAGCCAAACCAACCACCGTATTTCCAAAAATGGCAAGCTTGCCTGAAGCTCGTATTCGTCCGGCCCCATCTTTTCAGAAAACAGGGTTGGACTATGCTGGTCCCATGGAAATAAAGGTACATACACTGAGACGAGCACAAGTCATCAAGGCTTATCTTTGCATATTCGTTTGTTTTACAACAAAGGTAGTCCATATCGAGATTGCGACCGATCTCTCAACAGAAACTTTTATAGCAGCATTTGTAACGGGGCAAAAGGGGTGAGACAGATTTTGATCATTTTAACCAGTAAACCAATCTATTTGAAAGTTACTATTCGGTAATCATCAGTGCAAGGTACGCATTGGGAATTGTGACAAAGAATATATGGTGAATTGACTTTCGCGTCGAGACTGTCGCGGTGTGGTACAGGAATGTATAATTGTTAGCGAGGGCGCGTATTCACCTTCATGCGCGCACTCCCTCGGCCAACGTTCTCATGGTTTGGGCACGTATGAATACATTTCTTTCTCGCCCGGTGTGCGGAGAACAAAGGCAGTCGACTACAAACCACCCATCCGGCCGGATGAAACACAGGCTCACGAGCCGAAAATTTATTAAAAGTATTAAAATGTGAGTTCAACTTAACAGCAATTTAACATGGACTAACTGTGAGATATTAATTCATCATCAGTGATATCAAAATTAAACAGTGAGAACGTAATTCGGACAAGTGAATAAAACAAACCAGTGTAGCAGGAGGTCGACCCGATCATCAAAACCAAGTAACCGTATATTATATAAACTTTTACAATCATGAAAATTATAACGTAAAGAGATCTCTAAAGTATGGGGAAAATTTAAATAACTTATGAATGAGAGAATGAGCAAACTGGGCTGCCTTATATAATCTAATTAAAATAATTAGAATAAGTAAATATATAATGTTGCTATAATTATACAAGTGGCATAGCCAAATATGTTTTGATAACGTTTGTAGCAGAGATAAAAAATATGTAGGAGAAAGAGGAGAGAGTAGAACAAAGAAGGTCATAACATAACATAATAAATTAATACTTTATTTCACTTGATATATGTGTTAGAATAATTATTTCAAACACCTCATTTCATTTTCTGTGCTGTTAAGTTCGCTATACGAAATAGGGTTTACACCACTAGACGATCTGGGCAGAGAGTTAACAAATTAAAGGTAAGTGGGAGTTTGTGATTATTTCATAATTTTTATAAAAAAATAAAACACGGCACATCATCATGCTTTATATTTCGTAGAGGACTTCCTTCCGATCTGTATCTACATAATGCGACCAATTTTGTTGGTGCACAAAATAAAATAGATAAAATCATTAAGCGTCTTTTACGTCAAGAGGATAAAAAAAATAAATTAAATGAATTTTCAATTCACAACACAATTAAATTTCATTTCATCCCACCCGCAGCACCTCATATAGGTGGTTTGTGGGAAAGTGCTGTCAAAAGTGCTAAAACACATTTAAAAAGAGTAATTGGGAATCAAATATTAACACTAGAGGAGCTTCAAACTCTCACTTGTCGAATAGAAGCAATATTGAATTATCGACCCTTAATGAGCTTATCAACTGATCCTATGGAACTCGATGTACTTACTCCAGGACATTTTCTCATTGGAAGACCATTGGTATCAATGCCAGAAACTCAGTCAGAAAATATACCCGTTGGGCACCTTAAGCGATGGCAAAGAATACAAGCCATGTCTCAATATATATGGAGGCAATGGCAGACTGAATATCTACATACCCTTCAACAGAGGTCCAAATGGACAAAAGACAAGCCAGATTTGTCTGTTGAAGACTTACTTATCATACATATATCTAATACACCCCCACAGTCATGGTGTTTAGGCAGAATAGTAAAGACGTTCCTAGGTAAGGATGGAGTAGTGCGGGTTGTAGAAGTCAAAACTTCTAAGGGGAACCTCACACGACCTACCGTCAAGGATTCTCCTTTACCAAGTATTGATATCATGTATTGTACAACTTTCTATTTATCCATACATACTGCAAATATTTTTCTTTTCTTTCTTTTAATGTTACAAAGCTTGTTTTTATTTTATTATTTACTCTTGTTTTTCTAGTGAATCACGGAGGATTCACGGGGGCCGGGATGGACAGTACTTACTTTAGTTTGCGTCACATATATATATATATATATATAAAATCATATTTTTATTTACTATTATTAATGTAACAAGACATTGTTTGAACATGATTTTAATTTACAATTAAATTTATGCATTCTGATTAGTCAAAACCAATCACCCCATTAGTGGGGGCTAAGCAAAGTCTACAGGACAGAACAATTCAAGTCAGTACTTACTCACATCTCATGCGTGGAGGTTGTATGGTCAAAGTATGCCTATACAATACATTTGTGGCATCACCTTACATCACGTTTTCATTTAATATATAATTTTTTTTACATTCAATTAACTTCAGTTCGCTGACAACAGTGCGCGTGAACATTTCATGAGTACAAATTGTACATGTCAATTCAGTGTTTTATAATACATCTAGTGGCCTCGTTAGTGAAGGATCTGCAGCAACATCCACAGCATCCCTTTGGGAAGGCCTTCCCTAACAATGCCCCTAACCCCTTTCATCTCATCATCCAGCATCACGACCTCAGGCAACATACTGCGTGTACATCAGTTCAGCATTTAAAAGAAACTATGCCGACACAAGGTATGTGTTATACTTTATTCAATCATATAATGTAATTGACAATTTATTAACTGTATCTTTTGGAATTTACATAAAATTCCAGTGTTCACATTAGAGGGACCGGCAATTGCCCCAGAAGTGTATCGCTGTGGGGTTAAGAACCTATTCATATTTATGACAACAGTAAAACCTAAGAATGGCAGCATTTCTCTTATGGGTTATAAATAACTAAAGTGTAAAACACAAAACATTACACAATTAACACAGTACCACAGAATTGGGTCTCTTACGAGGTGAGCTTAATAAACAAGTTACTAAACTATCGGAGGTACAAGAATCAATGACATTAAAAATAGCTGAAGTAGAAAAATCTGTTTCGAGTGTTGAAGAATCTATGTCTACAAAAATATGTCATAGAAGAAACCATGTCAAATAAAATATCTGCAGTAGAAATCTCAATGGTGAACATAAGAGAGCAGTTCATAAAGATACAACCAAAACAAACTTTTGAACAGACTGTACCAATGAAAAAGGCAGAAAAGACAATAGAAAAAGTCGCCTTGCCTACGGTTGGGATGGTTCATGTCAAGGCTCCAATCTTTGATGGAAGCAGTCACTGGGCAACATACCTCCACCAATTTGAAGCTGCGGCATGCGCAAATAATTGGACAGAGAAAGACAAGGGTGTTTCACTCGTTCTCACATTAAAAAGATCTGCGGCAGAATTACTACAGAAAGTGCCACCTGACTGCCAGAACACCTATGCCGAATTGATAAAAGCTCTAGAATTATTCTATGGTGATAAACACTTTCGAGATGTCTACTATGCTCAGTTAAGAACAAGACAACAACGCTCTGGGGAGAGCCTTCAAGATTTTGAAGCAAGTATCGACAGACTGATTAGATTTGCCTATCCTGAAGCACCAGAAGATTATAAGGTTTAGGGTGCAGACATTTATTGATGGTATTGGAGATTGTGAACTTCAGCAAGTGTTACAAATATCAAGACACCGAAATAGCTCAGAAGCTCTTGTTCATGCCCTAGAGTTTGAAGCAGCCAAGTCAGTGTTCCGCTATATTAATGGGTTTATGCCTTCACATTGTAGTCAGAAGATCCCAGTATCACATTGCGTTATGATGGGTGCAGAAAAACAATGTTGTCGGATAAACAATTCACAAGTTCAAGAGCGCCGCAACGTTTTGAACGATGGGAAAAAGACAGAAGACTGAAGTGTTACAACTGTGGGTAACGTGGTCATCTACAGGTAGACTGTTAGGAGAAGAAATACCGAGAAAAGAGAGTGATCACACCAATTGGAGAAGTAAAGCCCCAGAATAGCACACAGTTTTCACGCTACATAAGACCAGTGGAAACTTGATCGTTAATGGATTTGCGGAAGGTAAACCAACATCATACAGCTGACATGGACGCAACAGTGTCCATTGTGCGCCCTGTCTTAGTCAGCAACCTCCAGCCTCTAATTAGCTCTTGTACAATGTAGACTGTGACTGTAAGATGTTATTGATTAATTATAAAAAACAATTATTAAAATAATAGACACTCCTCACAACTCTTACCTTTCTCGGGTCCAACGTTCTTAGCACGAAGTCGTGAAGAATAAGCGTGACTTAGGTTAACACTCTTCAATAAATCATACTCTCAATTATATTCAGAAAGAGATGTATTTATTTACTCATTATGTGACATTGAATTTTATTATTATATTCTTTCATTTACTATCAAAAAATAACCTTGATCTCTGTTACTATTTTCAAAAAAACAAAACGTATGTCAACCAAGCATAGTAGTTCGTTTATATTGTTATACTGTGAATATTCATTAATTTTAAATTGTCTATCTCGGAGTTAATTTCCAAATAACAGAAATAAATTCTACATATTCTCTGAAATTATTCTTTACAAAAAATATAAGATTCTTAAATTATTTGTTTAAATTCTAATTGAGACGACCCAGCAATGCCCACACACAACTCTCATTCCGTTCTACCCCCCCCATTTATTTATTTTTGGCAATCATTAAAACGTTTTACATAAATACTTTTACTTGTATAGCGGCGTCTCCTCTGACCTCGTGGCCTGACCCGCACAAATTCCCCTTTCTGATGTCCGAAAGTTGTCTTTTTCAATTTACCACATTTTATTTTCTGTTCGTTCACTTCGCTTCATATTCTGATTTACTGTTGCACTTTTTTTTTTAGATAACTGTTCCGGGTTCTTACTGGTGAGGTCGGCCGACACTAGTTATGCTCGAGCAAAAATTTTATGACCGCGCGGTCTGAAGTTGTTATTAGACTGGGATTAGTATGCTAAAGTTGAGCACACAAGAGTTTTTAATAGATAGGCCCATTTACTCTAGGCCTATCTTACGCCCGAGGCCACTAGTTTTAATTCACGAACTTTTCACTGCTCTGACTGATGTTCATTCAGTGGTGACAAACTGCAGACTGTAGACTGTGTCACAAGGCTGCTGCTGGGCGGTTACGCAATACGTCTGGCAATTGTTTAGGCTAACTATGTGCATTGCTGTACTGGGGGCTCCTCACAGGTGCAGTTAACAATTTGATACTGGATTGAATTGATGATTTGAATTCATATAAAATTAAACTGGGGTAGCTCACATATATGAAGTGAATTTAAAATCTTTATAAAATCGAGACCAAAATCAATAAAATAAAAAAACCTCTAATTCGACCCATTACAATACCCCCCCCCAATGAGAAGTCTTCTGTCGAAACAGAAGAAATCTCATTGCTAAACCCCTAACAGGACCGGTGAGGATATGGTGCCAATAACCCCCCATTCGTTCTTACACTTCATGGGTACACGACCCCCCTGCCGCAGCGACCATGGACGCATCTGAACGAGATCACTGGACTTCTCTGTAAGAGATCCCGGCCGCTCGTTTTCGCGATACCTCTCGCTTCCTCATCTTGTTTATTTTGGTTTATTGGTCTATTAATAATAATTTAATTTATATTAAATTACACGCCTCACACGTTGGTGCGCCAATTTGTAACGATAATAAAAGGGGGTGATTGTTCGTAATCGGGTTACTTACGATTGAGACGTAGCCTCACCTCGGTTTCGTCTATTCGTAACCAGAGAATATTTCGTTATATACAATGTTATTGTGGATCAGTTTACTTGTATTTATGTAGAGCATGCACTTGAATACACCGTCCGTTAGAAATGTCGACTTGTAATATGGATAAATGATGTAGCGACAAACTCGCACTGGAGTCGTCGATGTAAATTATAAATGTATTATGTCGAACGGTGAATGATTTCGTAAATTGCCGCTTACTCCCACTACGCTGCTTCTTTTACGTGACGTCACTCACCGATGCCAACTATCCGGTCAGCTACAACCTGTGAATTCTATTTACTAAATATAACGGCAATAATAATGACTCACAATTATCATCAAACATATATCCTTGTGGAATCCTTTATTTGGAAAAAACACTGGTTAACTTGTTTTAATAATTTTTAAACAGAATAATCGCAGTTGTAGTACAAAATATAAGTCTTCTTTACCAGTTGGCAGCAGTAGCTGTTCAGTATTCCTTTAGATCAAAACAATGCTTTTTGTTAACGTTTTAAATTAAAATATATCAATTATCTCAGGGCGTATATGGTTCGGGGATTTATAATTATACAAAATATTACACTATTAATCAAAATACAAGTTCACAATCATGGGATATTACAACGTTAGAGTGATAGGTGCACACAGAAATCGTATAGTGGTTGCCAGTTTTAAAAAGGTTATGTCTAAATCAGGCTTTTATAGTTATTATGTGAATTAAAAGTTCTTGTTGTGTTTAAAAGGTGTTAGTCTTATATGGTGTTATTAGTGGTTGTTTCTAGTGTTCGTGTTATATGGTGTCTGTAATTCAGTTGATTATTGCTTAAAATACGTGTATACAAGTGTATGTGTTGAAGTACGATATAATGAGATGTCAGATCACCAAATCCTTTTCTTGTACTCTTCTTGGTCGTAATAGGTCCCACGTACACGTCAGATCTTCTTCTCGTCCCTCGTCCACGTCAAATCTTCTTTCTGGTTATTATTCCTTCTCATCCATCTAATGGGTAGTCTTCTGTTGTTGCAAAATGTTTGTATAGTGTACTTCTAACAGTATTTATCTATTGGTATTGTTTTTTCACACTTTATAACATCTAATGTAAGACGATTTAAGAACGCGTCTATCTGCTAAGATCGTTGTCAAAGAAGTCTCATTTTATTTATCCGAAATTTCTGGTTGCTATGGGTAAACTTGGAACCTGGTTGGTCAATCCGAATAGACATTGTCATAAACTTTTATTATTTCAGAATCTAAATTTGTCCAAAATCTTTAAAATAACGTAACTTCTCTATACTGAATGGGATTTTAAAACCATTATCAGCATTATTTTGATCTTCACATGTGTTATATTTAGACACCAAACATGCCTGTTTTTGCTTAAGAACTATGGATGTTACAATTTTGTTATTTGGAATTTTCTTAAATAACTTGATATGTGTTATTTTGGTTCTATATTCCGTGTATACATTATTATCTATAAATACATCAACCCTTTCACATTTGCTTTACAAAATTTCTAATATAATTGTTCAAAATTTACTAAATTTGGTTTCACCTGGCCTATGTAATAGTATTATTTTCATCATCATGTTATAACATCTCTAACAATTAAATTAACTTCTAACATTCATCAAAATGGTTTAACATATAACGTTATTTTGACAACACAAAGTATATATTATTCTAATATTTAAATTCATGTCCACATGGCTATGATTATACCAACTCCTTGTACAAATAGTTGTTTTCTACTCAAACTGTATAGGTGTTTGACATTTAACAAAACATCTTTGTATTGTCCATTCTGCTTGGTCAATTAATTTATTTACCATGGCTTAATATCAGCTCTATTGGTATATTTGTGAACACAACATAAACAAAAAATGGAATTAATATCATAAAATTGGCATCCCTTTAAACTAACTGTATCCCCTGGTACATACAAAAAAAAAACACAACACAAATACTATTATCTAAAACACTGTGCTATAACATAAAACATGCACATTTAACAAAACAAATCCTATACTAATTATTTAGTCCCTTGTCAGCTAATTTATGACTTATTCTGACACTGTCTATGTCATATTGACTATTCATATGGGTTTAAACATCCGTATACTTACTGATGTTTTGTGTTACAAAATTTACAATAAAGTGAACACTGTTGCTCTACCTCCCACACAGTTCTAATAATCTGGTTACATTTATTGTTTATCTGGGTTTTACTCTTGTTATGAATGTAATTGTGACCATGTTATAATTTGTTGTTTACAGGACAACTCTATGAACTCTATATGTGACACTTTTTGTATGGTTCTTGTATCTATAATCATGTGTATCTATATTTTTGTTACATTGATTAACTTAATTATTTAACAATATTTCTCTTACATAATATTATATGTTTGGGTCTATTATCCCTCACTTTGTATTTTGATTGTCTGGATTTAATGATACATCAACTGAAACCATTTGTTTCTTTATAGTCCTGGTTCATAAACTGTTGGTCTTTATAAATCTTTGTTTGGTCAATACTGAAAGTTTATTGTCATAGCTGGGGTTTGAAGATATCTGCATCACTTAGCCTAAATCATTAATTTGGGTACGGTCAGTTGTCTTACTAGTCAGTCTGAAATTGTTAGTCGTTCTTCTTCACTATCATCTTGGAAGATATTGTTCTCCTTGTCAGCTTCTTAATCAAAGTCTTCATTAAGTCAGGTACGATATTATGTTGTTCTAAATGTCATGTTACATATTACCCTGCCACCAAATTTGATCATTTTAATAAAATATTGTTTTTGTTGAAATTATCAATTACCTTCTTTTTCATATTATCATTTGTTATTCTTATTATGATCTGGTATACTTGTCTTTAATTATAAGTGTTCTATCCCTGGAACATGTTACTTCCCTAACAAATTAATCACCATATATTCTGGAATCAGTCGGGTGGCTCTCTTGACCTAATCCCCGCTGTCCTTACAATACATAATACATAAATAATATCGATTGCTGGAGCTATCTCGTCAGTCAATCACATTTAATAATCACTAGTCTATTCACGACTAAAATAAATAAAATAATATAATATATTCTTGGGATCGTTCACTCAGTCTAAATTCTCAGATCTAAATATTTCTTTCCATTGATTCTTTCAGGTGTTTATTTTCTTGTGGCAATATTAATAACTTTTTTTTTTTTTTTTTCAATTGGTACTATCTTCCTTCCTTCTTTATCAGTACTGCTTAATCTTCATTTTTCATTCACTGTCTTCATTTAAATTAAAACATAACAAGTATTTGCATCTTCATTTGTTGTTGATTCTCTCACAATCATGATAGGTTATTTGTAGTAAATTTGTTTCTAGTCTTGTCTTATTTTCATCGTCGACTGTCTACACTTGTCCTTTTTTATCCATTTTATAGCACTATGGTTTCTTCTAATTTATGGATGTTGCATCCTTCTTTTATATTCCAATAATGAGTTCATAACTGTGTTTAATAAGAGGTGCTTGTTTTGTTTAGAATTTGGAAATTTATTCCCAGTTGTTTATCTGCTTGATTAATTATAACATTATCAAACTGTACTGTAAGTTGTCCTTACTATTCATTTGAATTCTGATATATTCAAATTTGTTTATTTGGCTTGATTTAAAGTTACATTTTGGATTATCAAAGTTGGTTAGATGAGCTTGCTATGTTCTTTGTGTTTTGAGGTTTTATCATAATAAATTCTTCAATTCCAAATTAATTCTCATAAATCATTAGTTGTAAGTTGTTCTTACTATTTCTTTAGAATTTTGTTGTTTTATAATCATAAATTCTTCAATTCCAAATTAATTCTCATAAATCATTAGTTGTAAGTTGTTGTTACTATATTTTTAGAATTTTGTGGTTTTCTAATAATAAATTCTTCAATTCCAAATTAATTCTCATAAATCCTTAGTTGTAAGTTGTTCTTACTATATTTTTAGAATTTTGTGGTATTATAATAATAAATTCTTCAATTCCATGTTAATTCTCATAAATAATTAGTTGTAAGTTGTTCTTACTATTTCTTTAGAATTTTGGTGGTTTTATACAACTTCTACACTTCTTATTATAGTGCTTATTGTCATATGTCCTTCTGTACCCAGTATTGATGATCTTTTGGTAATTTTCGTTATGTCGGTCAGTTGCTCATAATTTCTTTTTCTTTGACATGGTTTTTCGCCGTTGCCGGTTATCATAACATCAGTCCCTTTTTGTGGAGGTGTATGGTATTAGACTTAACCGTAGTCTGTCACTTCATTTGCTCTCATTATCTGGATGACCATAGTCTTCATCATCGTTCCGGTACTAGTGACATCTCTGGCCTTTGTCTGGTATTTCATTTTTCTAGCCGCTATTCCTTTGTTGGCTGCTAAGCTTATTCGGCTCCCTCTATCATAGTGTTTTATACACCAGTACGTCTCTGGTCCATATGTGGTATTGCATGAAAAATATCTGTGAGGATCTTCATCTGGCTTCTTAATTATTTGCTTATCTGAAACCCCATAATCTGGTTCACCATCACACATCCACCCTGAAGGAATACATTTTAGTGCACCTGTACACTGGAATTGTCCTGGATGGTACTCTAATGGAACACATTCTGGTGATCCATCTGTGCCGTCATCCCAGTCTGGTAAGATGCCATACTTCCATCTTTCTGGAATACACTGTCCAGTCCTGCGCTGAAACTGATCTAGTCCCCATGTTTTATTCAGTTTACCTCTGGTCCTTTCCCAGTGGTAAACTACTGTCTGCTGGTAAACCATCTCTGAGATTACCCTTAATCTACTTCCATTATTCCCGGAACTCACGATTTCTTCATGGTTGGTAATATGGATATTATCATCATCAAATAAACCCTGGTTCATCATCTCCATTTCTTCCTTTGTTTTCATTAATTTCTTTGGATGTGTTCTCCTTCTCTTCATTGGTTCCACTTCACTATCTTTAGTATTTTCTTTGTTTCCGTTAGTTTTCTTTTCAGGTAATACTACTACTGGATCCTCTGTTTTGGCGTTTGGTTTTTCTTCTGTTTCTGGTTTGCTATCATTTTTTATTTCTTCGGTCATTTCCTCCATCTTTTCCTCCCTTTTCTTAAAGTTCTCGTCCAATTTCTTCATGATTTCCTGGTAATTTTCCTTCAATTCTTCCCTCAGTGCTCTATTATTTGCGTCAATTTTTTCCTCCATTTTCTTGCTATTCTCTTTCAATTCTCCCATTTTTTCTTCAATTGTCTTATTAGTCTCTTCCAATTTTCGGCTTAACTCCTCCGTAGATTGTTTATTGTCCTGTTTTAATTCCTCCTTCAATTTTTCTAAGTTCTTATTACTGTTTTCTATGGACTGTTTATTTTCCGTTTTTGATTCCTCTATTTTCTTACCCAAGTCTTCCTTCAATTTCTTACTATTCTCCTCCATTTTTTCTTCCATAGACCGTTTATTGTCCTTCATTTCGTCCATTAGGTTCTTATTACTCTGTTTTAAATATTCCATAAGGCTCTTCAGGTCAACGCTCTCTGTGACTTTGTCCGGTTCTTGTTTATCTCCTTGATCCTCTCTTATTGTTACTTCTACTTCTTCGACCGGTGTCGCTTCTTTATCTTCCATATTTAACTCGTCTACCTTCTCGGTTTCGGCCGCTCGTTTTCGCGATACCTCTCGCTTCCTCATCTTGTTTATTTTGGTTTATTGGTCTATTAATAATAATTTAATTTATATTAAATTACACGCCTCACACGTTGGTGCGCCAATTTGTAACGATAATAAAAGGGGGTGATTGTTCGTAATCGGGTTACTTACGATTGAGACGTAGCCTCACCTCGGTTTCGTCTATTCGTAACCAGAGAATATTTCGTTACATACAATGTTATTGTGGATCAGTTTACTTGTATTTATGTAGAGCATGCACTTGAATACACCGTCCGTTAGAAATGTCGACTTGTAATATGGATAAATGATGTAGCGACAAACTCGCACTGGAGTCGTCGATGTAAATTATAAATGTATTATGTCGAACGGTGAATGATTTCGTAAATTGCCGCTTACTCCCACTACGCTGCTTCTTTTACGTGACGTCACTCACCGATGCCAACTATCCGGTCAGCTACAACCTGTGAATTCTATTTACTAAATATAACGGCAATAATAATGACTCACAATTATCATCAAACATATATCCTTGTGGAATCCTTTATTTGGAAAAAACACTGGTTAACTTGTTTTAATAATTTTTAAACAGAATAATCGCAGTTGTAGTACAAAATATAAGTCTTCTTTACCAGTTGGCAGCAGTAGCTGTTCAGTATTCCTTTAGATCAAAACAATGCTTTTTGTTAACGTTTTAAATTAAAATATATCAATTATCTCAGGGCGTATATGGTTCGGGGATTTATAATTATACAAAATATTACACTATTAATCAAAATACAAGTTCACAATCATGGGATATTACAACGTTAGAGTGATAGGTGCACACAGAAATCGTATAGTGGTTGCCAGTTTTAAAAAGGTTATGTCTAAATCAGGCTTTTATAGTTATTATGTGAATTAAAAGTTCTTGTTGTGTTTAAAAGGTGTTAGTCTTATATGGTGTTATTAGTGGTTGTTTCTAGTGTTCGTGTTATATGGTGTCTGTAATTCAGTTGATTATTGCTTAAAATACGTGTATACAAGTGTATGTGTTGAAGTACGATATAATGAGATGTCAGATCACCAAATCCTTTTCTTGTACTCTTCTTGGTCGTAATAGGTCCCACGTACACGTCAGATCTTCTTCTTGTCCCTCGTCCACGTCAAATCTTCTTTCTGGTTATTATTCCTTCTCATCCATCTAATGGGTAGTCTTCTGTTGTTGCAAAATGTTTGTATAGTGTACTTCTAACAGTATTTATCTATTGGTATTGTTTTTTCACATTTTATAACATCTAATGTAAGACGATTTAAGAACGCGTCTATCTGCTAAGATCGTTGTCAAAGAAGTCTCATTTTATTTATCCGAAATTTCTGGTTGCTATGGGTAAACTTGGAACCTGGTTGGTCAATCCGAATAGACATTGTCATAAACTTTTATTATTTCAGAATCTAAATTTGTCCAAAATCTTTAAAATAACGTAACTTCTCTATACTGAATGGGATTTTAAAACCATTATCAGCATTATTTTGATCTTCACATGTGTTATATTTAGACACCAAACATGCCTGTTTTTGCTTAAGAACTATGGATGTTACAATTTTGTTATTTGGAATTTTCTTAAATAACTTGATATGTGTTATTTTGGTTCTATATTCCGTGTATACATTATTATCTATAAATACATCAACCCTTTCACATTTGCTTTACAAAATTTCTAATATAATTGTTCAAAATTTACTAAATTTGGTTTCACCTGGCCTATGTAATAGTATTATTTTCATCATCATGTTATAACATCTCTAACAATTAAATTAACTTCTAACATTCATCAAAATGGTTTAACATATAACGTTATTTTGACAACACAAAGTATATATTATTCTAATATTTAAATTCATGTCCACATGGCTATGATTATACCAACTCCTTGTACAAATAGTTGTTTTCTACTCAAACTGTATAGGTGTTTGACATTTAACAAAACATCTTTGTATTGTCCATTCTGCTTGGTCAATTAATTTATTTACCATGGCTTAATATCAGCTCTATTGGTATATTTGTGAACACAACATAAACAAAAAATGGAATTAATATCATAAAATTGGCATCCCTTTAAACTAACTGTATCCCCTGGTACATACAAAAAAAAAAAAACACAACACAAATACTATTATCTAAAACACTGTGCTATAACATAAAACATGCACATTTAACAAAACAAATCCTATACTAATTATTTAGTCCCTTGTCAGCTAATTTATGACTTATTCTGACACTGTCTATGTCATATTGACTATTCATATGGGTTTAAACATCCGTATACTTACTGATGTTTTGTGTTACAAAATTTACAATAAAGTGAACACTGTTGCTCTACCTCCCACACAGTTCTAATAATCTGGTTACATTTATTGTTTATCTGGGTTTTACTCTTGTTATGAATGTAATTGTGACCATGTTATAATTTGTTGTTTACAGGACAACTCTATGAACTCTATATGTGACACTTTTTGTATGGTTCTTGTATCTATAATCATGTGTATCTATATTTTTGTTACATTGATTAACTTAATTATTTAACAATATTTCTCTTACATAATATTATATGTTTGGGTCTATTATCCCTCACTTTGTATTTTGATTGTCTGGATTTAATGATACATCAACTGAAACCATTTGTTTCTTTATAGTCCTGGTTCATAAACTGTTGGTCTTTATAAATCTTTGTTTGGTCAATACTGAAAGTTTATTGTCATAGCTGGGGTTTGAAGATATCTGCATCACTTAGCCTAAATCATTAATTTGGGTACGGTCAGTTGTCTTACTAGTCAGTCTGAAATTGTTAGTCGTTCTTCTTCACTATCATCTTGGAAGATATTGTTCTCCTTGTCAGCTTCTTAATCAAAGTCTTCATTAAGTCAGGTACGATATTATGTTGTTCTAAATGTCATGTTACATATTACCCTGCCACCAAATTTGATCATTTTAATAAAATATTGTTTTTGTTGAAATTATCAATTACCTTCTTTTTCATATTATCATTTGTTATTCTTATTATGATCTGGTATACTTGTCTTTAATTATAAGTGTTCTATCCCTGGAACATGTTACTTCCCTAACAAATTAATCACCATATATTCTGGAATCAGTCGGGTGGCTCTCTTGACCTAATCCCCGCTGTCCTTACAATACATAATACATAAATAATATCGATTTCTGGAGCTATCTCGTCAGTCAATCACATTTAATAATCACTAGTCTATTCACGACTAAAATAAATAAAATAATATAATATATTCTTGGGATCGTTCACTCAGTCTAACTTCTCAGATCTAAATATTTCTTTCCATTGATTCTTTCAGGTGTTTATTTTCTTGTGGCAATATTAATAACATTTTTTTTTTTTTCAATTGGTACTATCTTCCTTCCTTCTTTATCAGTACTGCTTAATCTTCATTTTTCATTCACTGTCTTCATTTAAATTAAAACATAACAAGTATTTGCATCTTCATTTGTTGTTGATTCTCTCACAATCATGATAGGTTATTTGTAGTAAATTTGTTTCTAGTCTTGTCTTATTTTCATCGTCGACTGTCTACACTTGTCCTTTTTTATTCATTTTATAGCACTATGGTTTCTTCTAATTTATGGATGTTGCATCCTTCTTTTATATTCCAATAATGAGTTCATAACTGTGTTTAATAAGAGGTGCTTGTTTTGTTTAGAATTTGGAAATTTATTCCCAGTTGTTTATCTGCTTGATTAATTATAACATTATCAAACTATACTGTAAGTTGTCCTTACTATTCATTTGAATTCTGATATATTCAAATTTGTTTATTTGGCTTGATTTAAAGTTATATTTTGGATTATCAAAGTTGGTTAGATGAGCTTGCTATGTTCTTTGTGTTTTGAGGTTTTATCATAATAAATTCTTCAATTCCAAATTAATTCTCATAAATCATTAGTTGTAAGTTGTTCTTACTATTTCTTTAGAATTTTGTTGTTTTATAATCATAAATTCTTCAATTCCAAATTAATTCTCATAAATCATTAGTTGTAAGTTGTTCTTACTATATTTTTAGAATTTTGTGGTTTTCTAATAATAAATTCTTCAATTCCAAATTAATTCTCATAAATCCTTAGTTGTAAGTTGTTCTTACTATATTTTTAGAATTTTGTGGTATTATAATAATAAATTCTTCAATTCCATGTTAATTCTCATAAATAATTAGTTGTAAGTTGTTCTTACTATTTCTTTAGAATTTTGGTGGTTTTATACAACTTCTACACTTCTTATTATAGTGCTTATTGTCATATGTCCTTCTGTACCCAGTATTGATGATCTTTTGGTAATTTTCGTTATGTCGGTCAGTTGCTCATAATTTCTTTTTCTTTGACATGGTTTTTCGCCGTTGCCGGTTATCATAACATCAGTCCCTTTTTGTGGAGGTGTATGGTATTAGACTTAACCGTAGTCTGTCACTTCATTTGCTCTCATTATCTGGATGACCATAGTCTTCATCATCGTTCCGGTACTAGTGACATCTCTGGCCTTTGTCTGGTATTTCATTTTTCTAGCCGCTATTCCTTTGTTGGCTGCTAAGCTTATTCGGCTCCCTCTATCATAGTGTTTTATACACCAGTACGTCTCTGGTCCATATGTGGTATTGCATGAAAAATATCTGTGAGGATCTTCATCTGGCTTCTTAATTATTTGCTTATCTGAAACCCCATAATCTGGTTCACCATCACACATCCACCCTGAAGGAATACATTTTAGTGCACCTGTACACTGGAATTGTCCTGGATGGTACTCTAATGGAACACATTCTGGTGATCCATCTGTGCCGTCATCCCAGTCTGGTAAGATGCCATACTTCCATCTTTCTGGAATACACTGTCCAGTCCTGCGCTGAAACTGATCTAGTCCCCATGTTTTATTCAGTTTACCTCTGGTCCTTTCCCAGTGGTAAACTACTGTCTGCTGGTAAACCATCTCTGAGATTACCCTTAATCTACTTCCATTATTCCCGGAACTCACGATTTCTTCATGGTTGGTAATATGGATATTATCATCATCAAATAAACCCTGGTTCATCATCTCCATTTCTTCCTTTGTTTTCATTAATTTCTTTGGATGTGTTCTCCTTCTCTTCATTGGTTCCACTTCACTATCTTTAGTATTTTCTTTGTTTCCGTTAGTTTTCTTTTCAGGTAATACTACTACTGGATCCTCTGTTTTGGCGTTTGGTTTTTCTTCTGTTTCTGGTTTGCTATCATTTTTTATTTCTTCGGTCATTTCCTCCATCTTTTCCTCCCTTTTCTTAAAGTTCTCGTCCAATTTCTTCATGATTTCCTGGTAATTTTCCTTCAATTCTTCCCTCAGTGCTCTATTATTTGCGTCAATTTTTTCCTCCATTTTCTTGCTATTCTCTTTCAATTCTCCCATTTTTTCTTCAATTGTCTTATTAGTCTCTTCCAATTTTCGGCTTAACTCCTCCGTAGATTGTTTATTGTCCTGTTTTAATTCCTCCTTCAATTTTTCTAAGTTCTTATTACTGTTTTCTATGGACTGTTTATTTTCCGTTTTTGATTCCTCTATTTTCTTACCCAAGTCTTCCTTCAATTTCTTACTATTCTCCTCCATTTTTTCTTCCATAGACCGTTTATTGTCCTTCATTTCGTCCATTAGGTTCTTATTACTCTGTTTTAAATATTCCATAAGGCTCTTCAGGTCAACGCTCTCTGTGACTTTGTCCGGTTCTTGTTTATCTCCTTGATCCTCTCTTATTGTTACTTCTACTTCTTCGACCGGTGTCGCTTCTTTATCTTCCATATTTAACTCGTCTACCTTCTCGGTTTCGGCCGCTCGTTTTCGCGATACCTCTCGCTTCCTCATCTTGTTTATTTTGGTTTATTGGTCTATTAATAATAATTTAATTTATATTAAATTACACGCCTCACACGTTGGTGCGCCAATTTGTAACGATAATAAAAGGGGGTGATTGTTCGTAATCGGGTTACTTACGATTGAGACGTAGCCTCACCTCGGTTTCGTCTATTCGTAACCAGAGAATATTTCGTTACATACAATGTTATTGTGGATCAGTTTACTTGTATTTATGTAGAGCATGCACTTGAATACACCGTCCGTTAGAAATGTCGACTTGTAATATGGATAAATGATGTAGCGACAAACTCGCACTGGAGTCGTCGATGTAAATTATAAATGTATTACGTCGAACGGTGAATGATTTCGTAAATTGCCGCTTACTCCCACTACGCTGCTTCTTTTACGTGACGTCACTCACCGATGCCAACTATCCGGTCAGCTACAACCTGTGAATTCTATTTACTAAATATAACGGCAATAATAATGACTCACAATTATCATCAAACATATATCCTTGTGGAATCCTTTATTTGGAAAAAACACTGGTTAACTTGTTTTAATAATTTTTAAACAGAATAATCGCAGTTGTAGTACAAAATATAAGTCTTCTTTACCAGTTGGCAGCAGTAGCTGTTCAGTATTCCTTTAGATCAAAACAATGCTTTTTGTTAACGTTTTAAATTAAAATATATCAATTATCTCAGGGCGTATATGGTTCGGGGATTTATAATTATACAAAATATTACACTATTAATCAAAATACAAGTTCACAATCATGGGATATTACAACGTTAGAGTGATAGGTGCACACAGAAATCGTATAGTGGTTGCCAGTTTTAAAAAGGTTATGTCTAAATCAGGCTTTTATAGTTATTATGTGAATTAAAAGTTCTTGTTGTGTTTAAAAGGTGTTAGTCTTATATGGTGTTATTAGTGGTTGTTTCTAGTGTTCGTGTTATATGGTGTCTGTAATTCAGTTGATTATTGCTTAAAATACGTGTATACAAGTGTATGTGTTGAAGTACGATATAATGAGATGTCAGATCACCAAATCCTTTTCTTGTACTCTTCTTGGTCGTAATAGGTCCCACGTACACGTCAGATCTTCTTCTCGTCCCTCGTCCACGTCAAATCTTCTTTCTGGTTATTATTCCTTCTCATCCATCTAATGGGTAGTCTTCTGTTGTTGCAAAATGTTTGTATAGTGTACTTCTAACAGTATTTATCTATTGGTATTGTTTTTTCACACTTTATAACATCTAATGTAAGACGATTTAAGAACGCGTCTATCTGCTAAGATCGTTGTCAAAGAAGTCTCATTTTATTTATCCGAAATTTCTGGTTGCTATGGGTAAACTTGGAACCTGGTTGGTCAATCCGAATAGACATTGTCATAAACTTTTATTATTTCAGAATCTAAATTTGTCCAAAATCTTTAAAATAACGTAACTTCTCTATACTGAATGGGATTTTAAAACCATTATCAGCATTATTTTGATCTTCACATGTGTTATATTTAGACACCAAACATGCCTGTTTTTGCTTAAGAACTATGGATGTTACAATTTTGTTATTTGGAATTTTCTTAAATAACTTGATATGTGTTATTTTGGTTCTATATTCCGTGTATACATTATTATCTATAAATACATCAACCCTTTCACATTTGCTTTACAAAATTTCTAATATAATTGTTCAAAATTTACTAAATTTGGTTTCACCTGGCCTATGTAATAGTATTATTTTCATCATCATGTTATAACATCTCTAACAATTAAATTAACTTCTAACATTCATCAAAATGGTTTAACATATAACGTTATTTTGACAACACAAAGTATATATTATTCTAATATTTAAATTCATGTCCACATGGCTATGATTATACCAACTCCTTGTACAAATAGTTGTTTTCTACTCAAACTGTATAGGTGTTTGACATTTAACAAAACATCTTTGTATTGTCCATTCTGCTTGGTCAATTAATTTATTTACCATGGCTTAATATCAGCTCTATTGGTATATTTGTGAACACAACATAAACAAAAAATGGAATTAATATCATAAAATTGGCATCCCTTTAAACTAACTGTATCCCCTGGTACATACAAAAAAAAAAACACAACACAAATACTATTATCTAAAACACTGTGCTATAACATAAAACATGCACATTTAACAAAACAAATCCTATACTAATTATTTAGTCCCTTGTCAGCTAATTTATGACTTATTCTGACACTGTCTATGTCA
Source organism: Magicicada septendecula (assembly GCA_034769895.1). Lineage (NCBI taxonomy): Eukaryota > Metazoa > Arthropoda > Insecta > Hemiptera > Cicadidae > Magicicada > Magicicada septendecula. The sequence continues at coordinate 115,561,939 of CM068375.1, read as the reverse complement.
TATTGATTATTCATATGGGTTTAAACATCCGTATACTTACTGATGTTTTGTGTTACAAAATTTACAATAAAGTGAACACTGTTGCTCTACCTCCCACACAGTTCTAATAATCTGGTTACATTTATTGTTTATCTGGGTTTTACTCTTGTTATGAATGTAATTGTGACCATGTTATAATTTGTTGTTTACAGGACAACTCTATGAACTCTATATGTGACACTTTTTGTATGGTTCTTGTATCTATAATCATGTGTATCTATATTTTTGTTACATTGATTAACTTAATTATTTAACAATATTTCTCTTACATAATGTTATATGTTTGGGTCTATTATCCCTCACTTTGTATTTTGATTGTCTGGATTTAATGATACATCAACTGAAACCATTTGTTTCTTTATAGTCCTGGTTCATAAACTGTTGGTCTTTATAAATCTTTGTTTGTTCAATACTGAAAGTTTATTGTCATAGCTGGGGTTTGAAGATATCTGCATCACTTAGCCTAAATCATTAATTTGGGTACGGTCAGTTGTCTTACTAGTCAGTCTGAAATTGTTAGTCGTTCTTCTTCACTATCATCTTGGAAGATATTGTTCTCCTTGTCAGCTTCTTAATCAAAGTCTTCATTAAGTCAGGTACGATATTATGTTGTTCTAAATGTCATGTTACACCCCTTACATGCAAACTGGGTCGCCTTTGGCAAATACTGGGCGCATACATACACCTATAATATTTTCTAAACAAACTCATCATTTAAAATTTAAGTCAAAATCAGATTGTATCAAAACAAAACAAAATCTCTTATCTGAATAGATTAAATCTCTTTGTTATTATTACTGAAAAAAAAACAAATAAATTGAATGTTTAATTAAAACATGAACTGCCTTATCCTAGCATTTGATTATACATATATCCTAAACAATATAATCCAATAACACTGTTAATATACATAAACAATAATATTATCAGAATTTAAAACAAACATCAATTTGATGGCAGGCACCAAAAACTTTTTTTTTTCTACCCCCCTTTTAATCCCTTAACCCCTGATACCCGTTACATTCTACTGTGTGCAGCACTAGACTTCTTGGCCCTTGCAGACCTCAATCTAGCCGTAATCACATCTCCCTCGTGACCTGTAACTGGGTCACCTCCCATCCACACTCACTATTACCCCCCCTAGACTGTAGCGTCTAGTTGCTTTCACAAGGACTGATGCGGAAGGGGTGGACATTTTTTCTTTTATTCCACCCCCATCCTTGCTTCGGCGTTACAATAAAATTCGGTATTATACCTACTATTTTCTATTTATACACCCCTAATGGACTACCACCCCTATCTGGGTAAAAATAGCCCTGTTCCAAAATTAGGTAGATTCCCCCAAAAAATAACCCCCCTACTAAATCTAACAAACCACCGGGTTAACAAAATAAAACAAACCACAAGCCGGTTATATCAAGTAAAATGTATGATTTGTCACAACTAACTACTTTCACGGTCATGATCCGGTGAGGTCATGGCCGCACTTAGGTGGGGAATCTGCGGTTACAAACATAAAACAGATTGTCAAGTATAAAAGTTAACATGAACAGTTATGGGTACATCTTATTTTCCAAACACTATCTCAGCCTGAACATTTTTTATTATATTGTAACATAACAAAATGTTACCTAACCTAAATGTATGTTATCAGATTTTATAAGGACAAACCAATAATGTAAATAGGAATATAATAGTAAAAATAACCAAGAAAGGAGAAATCAAGAAGGAAGAATGAAGCAGAAGTGCCACATGAAACAGTAACCCAAAGACTGTTTGACACTACAACTAGACTAAGACTAAGACAAACTGATGGACAGAGTAAATTTGCATTCAGCTGTCAATCAAGTCAGTAGTCGATATAAACCGAATATTATATGTAAATAAAAAATGAATTAATAAGCAGTTAAATACTGTGTAATCAGAATTAGTATTCTGCTGATAATAAATTTGACAATGACTAGTGAATTATGAATGCCAAAACTAAAATTTGCAATGGCTACATAGTGAGAACAATGATGTATTTCAATATCAGATATACTTGTGAGAAAGAAAAACTAATTATAAGAGGGAATCTTATACAAATAAGATACCTCCACAAATTACCGAATTGAGAACCAATAAACGTTGTTAAGGCAAAAATCCAATATAAGCGATATGTCTTAACAACGCCTAGACCAAGCGTTAGTCAGTAAATTGACTATTGAGAATTAACATAAGTGTAAATTAAAATACACCGAACAATGGTTATGCCCTGACATAACGAAAAACATTATTAAAACAATATAGTTAATCATAATTTTAATTGTTAAATAGTAGATTAAAACGAGTTAGCATAAAACGAAATGTCATAGTAAGTAGGATCATTCATTACAATGTATAGAGTTTAGGTGTACTCAAAATGATCAGTAAAAATGTCAGTACAGAATTAATGGTGTTCCCACATAAACGTTTGAATAATAAAATGATATGTGAACACAAACAATATTAACCAAAAGTGTAAAATCGGCGATTCAGAAAAAGCAGACGACAGTGAAAGTGATGTACCCGAACATTGATTTTATAACAATGTCGGTCAAAGTGAAAGTAATTCGATATTGAGTGATATCAAATTAAAGAAGAAAAAACGATCTTTAATTTGATAATGATATCAACCCAATCGCAACTGTACTTAGTGCGGGAAAGATGTTAGCATCATTTTCAAAATGGGCATCAGAATTTTGTTTATGAATAACAACAACAAGGACAACTATCTGTCACATCAACGTTTGACGGTTAAAAAGCCGTTATCAACTGCCAAAATAATGATACGTCATACCTGTCACACCTGCCAGGACCAATCAGAAAATTAGTTAGTAATTAACATTTTTACCTAAGACCGATCGACAAGGTGGGTATATAAGGGGAAGCAACGACTTTCTCAACAGACTCTTACCAAACTTCATATAGCACAGACGTGCGCTCGCCATCTCTACATTCTTAATAACTGTTAGCGTCATCTACATAATACATCGAAACACATAGTACAACACCAAGAAACGACTACTTCAAGTTAATCTACAACAAACAACAGTGATTAAGTGCAGTATCATTTTAATTTTGTGCGGGAATAACGAACAGAAAATAATTTATTATTATCATTCATGATCCATTTTGTCAGAAGAGGATCGCAATATTCTGTTCTTGTGCGAGTGTAGTGCCAAAACCCAGTAATCACTATAATCCGATTACTGAAGTGATTAATAAGTTTTAATTGAATAATTAAAACTCAAAAGGTAACAGTGCAATTATTATTAACTTTTATCTGAGCGCCATAACCTGTACTTTTTTCAACACTGGTCTGTACTGACGCAAAACACAGAAACATTTCAAGATTACACCACGTCTCAATTTATTATACAAATTTGTTATTATTAATTAAGCTATATGTTAGTTGTAAGGGTTCTCACTTGATAAACTTTGTCAATCAAAAAGCAAGCGTTGATGAACGCGCGACCTTTCAACAGGTCATTTTTATTTTGTTTACTTTATGAAAGTAACCTCAAAAAACGTTATTGATCCATTTTATACCAAAAAGATTATTGGATATTGTGTAGGCATAATTGTTTTTTTTTCGTGTTTCAAAGAATTCACTTCTGAGATTTTCATAATTTTAATGTTAAAAATAAATAACATCTGGACTTAGCCAGATTTATGATTCATGTTCTGAGCAAGCCGTATGAGGCATATAATAACTGATTTATAATTGTACAACTTTGTATGTTTGCATTATATTTGTTTTTGAATTCTCTATGAGGGTGTAAATAAACCCATTATTAACAGCATCACTTGATTTGATTTATTTCTATAGGATAATTAAATATTTTATTTTAAAAAACTTAAACAACCTTCTGTTGTGTTTAATATTTTGGAATAACATTGCCAAAAGGTGATACTCAATTAATTTAAATTTTCTAACCATTCAGTAATTCTATGTGTGGGTTTTACATGGGATTTTCCCTGAATAAATCCGTGTGGCGCCCACTAATTAAGAAACAAGGTAATCTAACCTTGCTACCAAAGTGAATTGATGTTTGTAAACTGAGTTGACAGCTTAGTGAACTTCCAGTAAACACAACCAGGTACGTAAAAGTATATTTTTGTTTATGATATTGTCCAGACATTACGAGACGGAACATACTAAGACTATCAGCAACCTGGAGAAGAAGTTTTACAGCCAAAATCAACCAGACGTTCATCAATATCAAGCAACCAACTATTGCATTTCACATTTCAAATTAAGCAAACTCAGCACTTAATTATTATCAACTTAACTATTTTTATTTGTTTAATATAAGGGAATTCATTTTAAACAAGTATAGTTGAACCATTGTAAACACACTGTGAGTAACCTCGAATGTTACATTGTAAATTACTTTATCACGTTAGTAACCTTCAATTAGAAACAACTATTTCAAACTTTGATTTATTCCAAAGGAATCTTTCACACATCATTGAACTTTGTTTAGATAAGATCTTTAATATTTTAGACACAAACATAAATTTAAATAACAACACTTTTATTTTATTACAAGTTAACGTGCACTCCGTATTCGGTAGATTTATTTACAGCATAAACATAAAATTAAACACACCGAATTTTGTTTGGTTATAATATCCATACAAAATTTCCTTCAGTTTTCAATTTTAAATGAATATTTTAATAATTTAAATCATTATTTACATCAATTAGTATTTACTTTATAATTCCCATTTGAATTCGAATGAAAATAAAGTTCAGTTCATTATTACAAGTTCCTTATTAAAATCATCTTCTCTATTAATTTAATTACCAAATTAATTTAATTATATTTATTTCTCAAACTCTGATTTGCAGTAATTACCTCATCATTATTTTGTCTGAAAAAATTTAATTTCAATTCTTTTAATTACATTTTACAAAAAGACCCTACAAAAATACTACCTACATTCCATCACATCAGGTACTTTTTTTTATTTCATAATAGGATTTTCTGCTAGCAATGATTCAGCAGACTACAACATTTTTGTTATTGTCACCAAGCATGGCTGTAGACATTAGTCACACCATACAACTACAACACCCCTGTTTACATAAACAGTTGTATGCCAGACTGTTTTAATAAACACTCTCAGTTTCAACATTCATGGTTACATCATACTAACACCTGTACTTCACTTTTCAATTTTTTATAAATCTTTTAAATAACATATTTATCAATAAATATCACTATAATATTGACGACTCGGAACACAAGTTTTTTATAAGTAAAAACGTAAAGTTTTACCTTACAGCCTAAACCGGCTTTCACCTATAGAAGGCTTCATCAGAGGCTGTCGTTAGTAGCGCTGCTCGTCTTGTTGTTGGCGACGAGAAAGTGTTTCGAAAGATTGAAGCTGTGTGTGTGTGGTGAGATGTGTTCGAATAATGCGTGCGATTTGAATTGTGTCTGTTCGTTTAGGATGTCGTTTTTATTTGTTTTTGTGTGTTTGTATATTTCTAATTGTTCTAGAGTGTCTAGTTTTCGGCCTTTTGTGTGTACGTGTAGTATGTTCATGTTATTGTCGATGTTTTTATGTGTGTGGTTTGCTTCAATGAGGTGGTTTGCGAAGGTAGATTCTGTAGTGGTGTGGAGTGCTTTTGTGTGTTCAATGTATCTCTGTTTGAAGCTACGTCCTGTCTGGCCTATGTAGAATTTACTGCAATTTGAACAATTTAGTTTATATACACCGGGTAGATCGAATTTGTTTTGTGTTTTGGGCATGCGTTTTGATAGTGTGTGTTCTGTTTTGTTAGTAGTTTTGTAAGCGATTCTGTATCCTGCTTTTTTGAATTTGTGGGCAATTTTTTCTGTTTGTTTGTTGATGTATGTTAGTGTTATGAATTTGTTGTTTTCTGTCTTTGTCTGTTGTTTGTTTTGTGTTTTGTGTAGGAGTTTACTGACTGTTGTTCTGTCATAACCGTTAAATTCTGCTAGATATTTTATCGTGTTTAGTTCGATAACTACAAATAGACTACAAAGACGAAATAAACACGATAAAATATCTAGCAGAATCTAACGGTTATGACAGAACAATAGTCAGTAAACTCCTACACAAAACACAAAACAAACAACAGACAAAGACAGAAAACAACAAATTCATAACACTAACATACATCAACAAACAAACAGAAAAAATTGCCCACAAATTCAAAAAAGCAGGATACAGAATCGCTTACAAAACTACTAACAAAACAGAACACACACTATCAAAACGCATGCCCAAAGCACAAAACAAATTCGATCTACCCGGTGTATATAAACTAAATTGTTCAAATTGCAGTAAATTCTACATAGGCCAGACAGGACGTAGCTTCAAACAGAGATACATTGAACACACAAAAGCACTCCACACCACTACAGAATCTACCTTCGCAAACCACCTCATTGAAGCAAACCACACATATAAAAACATCGACAATAACATGAACATACTACACGTACACACAAAAGGCCGAAAACTAGACACTCTAGAACAATTAGAAATATACAAACACACAAAAACAAATAAAAACGACATCCTAAACGAACAGACACAATTCAAATCGCACGCATTATTCGAACACATCTCACCACACACACACAGCTTCAATCTTTTGAAACACTTTCTCGTCGCCAACAACAAGACGAGCAGCGCTACTAACGACAGCCTCTGATGAAGCCTTCTATAGGTGAAAGCCGGTTTAGGCTGTAAGGTAAAACTTTACGTTTTTACTTATAAAAAACTTGTGTTCCGAGTCGTCAATATTATAGTGATATTTAGTTAAGTAACGGACACGTCATGGACAACGAAATCCAAGAATATTTATCAATGTCTATTTCTTACAATTCAAACCAAATATAATTTTAATTCACCTTTCAATTATTATTTCTCTTTTAATTACAATTTCTATTTAATACCATTATCTCAATTTATATTATTGAATCAACTCTTTTCACACCTGTAAGCATTTTATTCTATCTGATTGGTATTATAAACTTTATACTTACAGTACATTATCCACCTATTGACATGAGCACAAAATACACACCACACACACACACACACCAATATCTCCACGTAACCTCTGAAACATTTAACAGCAATGTTATTTTATACAAACAATTTAACATTCATTCGTTAATATCAAATCTCATAAAACAATTTAAATCCATTGGAAAAATTCAACCATATAACATTTAAGTCAAGCAAAATATTTAAACATTTCAAATTATTTTAATTAAATCAATTATTGAATACCACATTTTTAATTACTTTCACTAAGTACAATAATTACAACTCATCAGTTATCTTCTTCCAAATTATTTTTGTTATTTATTTAAGCTGCAAAATATTAATATTATTATTATCATCACAACAATTTCTACTACATACATACATTGTTTACCTACATTTATACTATACTCACAAATGAATTTATTACACTTATTTACAAATCTTCATCACTACTATTCCGTTATATCATACTTCAATGTCCAAGGTTGCGAGGTCAAAACCATAAAACAAAATATTTATCACTGTCCTTTATCGTTTTATAGCCTATCCTCCATCGTCATAGATAAGTCTTTGTTTTATATAGCATTGTTCAATTTCATTAACACACAAATTACTGTCTTGTGTGTCGTCACCATAAAAACCAAATTCATTCATTTTACCAAAATAATCATAAAACAAGTCAACGTTAAGTACATCGGTTAAGTCTCCATCAGTAATTATATTCATTATCAAGTCAGTTATTTTTTCATTCATTACAACATAAGGTAAATTGTTATTCTTTAAACATGTATCATCAAAACAATTCTCACTCTCTATTTTAACAGGTAAGTACTTTATATCATTTAACATCTCTTTCAACTCATTATAATCTCTCTTTAGTTTGTATAATTCTGTTTCTTTATCAACACACAACTCTCCATCTAAATCTCTCTCATCATAACACCATATCATACTTTCAACATCATTCCACACAGAGGGTACTAACTTATACAAAAAAGGGATATAACTCAAATCTTCCATTAAATAGGGTCTCTTGCCCTCCAATAATAACGTTTTTGAACACCTTGGTTCATCACAATTAAGGGGAAAATTTACCCTCTGCCCTACACATTCAGCTACTCTTTCTTTCCATTCTTTTTCTAATTCATCAACACTAATTACTACCTCATTACAACATGTTTCTCTCTCTCTCTCACTCACTATTTCACTATCTGCTTTCACCGTATCACTCTCTGATACCACCCTTTCAATCACATTACCATTTTCAATATCATTATTAACATTTGTTACCTTACTCTCTAATACCACATTTTTAATTATATTCTCATTTTCGACATTATTGTCATCATTTGTATTTTTACTTTTAATCTGTTCTGCTACTGACTCTACTATTCTCTCAATATCTTGTTTCAATTCATTACAACTACTTTCGCATTTCATTTTTACTTCATCAATGTCAAATTTAAGTACATCAAATTTGCAATTAAATTCGCTTTTAATTTTGGTCTTAATCTCATTCAATTTTATGCCATTATTGTCAAAACGACTATTTAATTCGTTGAATTTGTTATTCTGTACATCTAATTTCTCATTGACACTACTTTTAAATTCTTGCATTTCGTTTTTCTGTTCATCAAATTTGTTATTAAAATGACTATTTTTTACCATGTTTTCAGACATGGTTTGTATCAGGTTAAATATATCATTTATTGACAACTCTTTTTCTCTTGTTTTAATTATTACGGGAGTGGAAATCGCTCCTGGCGTACTAATTACAGATACTTCTGCATTATGCTCATCTAATGACATTGATTCTGTTTGAATACCGGAGTCGGCAGTTATTTGACTCTTGGTCTGACCGTCAGAGAAGCTGACTTCATTGTTATCTGCCATTTTTATATTGTAAATTTACTACTTTTAATTTACTATATTATATTTTAACACTTCTTATCTTACATACCTTAAATATCCCTTAATTATTGCTTACGTATAACTTCACTTTTCGTACTTTTTTACGTACTCCTAACCCACGCTTATTTTCACATTTAGGTGCGGTTTATTCAAAATTACATTTATGAACTCGAGTCCCTGTTCGGGCGCCATTGTGATGTTAATGATTAATTATAAAAAACAATTATTAAAATAATAGACACTCCTCACAACTCTTACCTTTCTCGGGTTCTTAGCACGAAGTCGTGAAGAATAAGCGTGACTTAGGTTAACACTCTTCAATAAATCATACTCTCAATTATATTCAGAAATAGATGTATTTATTTACTCATTATGTGACATTGAATTTTATTATTATATTCTTTCATTTACTATCAAAAAATAACCTTGATCTCTGTTACTATTTTCAAAAAAACAAAACGTATGTCAACCAAGAATAGTAGTTCATTTATATTGTTATACTGTGAATATTCATTAATTTTAAATTGTCTATCTCGGAATTAATTTCCAAATAACAGAAATAAATTCTACATATTCTCTGAAATTATTCTTTACAAAAAATATAAGATTCTTAAATTATTTGTTTAAATTCTAATTGAGACGACCCAGCAATGCCCACACACAACTCTCATTCCGTTCTACCCCCCCATTTATTTATTTTTGGCAATCATTAAAATGTTTTACATAAATACTTTTACTTGTATAGCGGCGTCTCCTCTGACCTCATGGCCTGACCCGCACAAATTCCCCTTTCTGATGTCCGAAAGTTGTCTTTTTCAATTTACCACATTTTATTTTCTGTTCGTTCACTTCGCTTCATATTCTGATTTACTGTTGCACTTTTTTTTTTAGATAACTGTTCCGGGTTCTTACTGGTGAGGTCGGCCGACACTAGTTACGCTCGAGCAAAAATTTTGACTGCGCGGTCTGAAGTTGTTATTAGACTGGGATTAGTACGCTAAAGTTGAGCACACAAGAGTTTTTAATAGATAGGCCCATTTACTCTAGGCCTATCTTACGCCCGAGGCCACTAGTTTTAATTCACGAACTTTTCACTGCTCTGACTGATGTTCATTCAGTGGTGACAAACTGCAGACTGTAGACTGTGTCACAAGGCTGCTGCTGGGCAGTTACGCAATACGTCTGGCAATTGTTTAGGCTAACTATGTGCATTGCTGTACTGGGGGCTCCTCACAGGTGCAGTTAACAATTTGATACTGGATTGAATTGATGATTTGAATTCATATAAAATTAAACTGGGGTAGCTCACATATATGAAGTGAATTTAAAATCTTTATAAAATCGAGACCAAAATCAATAAAATAAAAAAACCTCTAATTCGACCCATTACAACTGGAAGCCCTGTCAAAGTGCTAGGAAGGTAGACATATAACTGTACGCCTGGGTCTTCTCGAGTTTAGCCACCAAATACACGTTGCAGACATTGTCGATGATGTGATTCTTGGCACGGACATTATGAATGTATACGGATTTGTTGTGGACTTAAGAGAGACTGTCCTGAGGGTTGGCCAAGAGAAGATAAGCTTTGCATGGCTAAAATGACAGGGTCTACCAACCATTCAATTAACCAAGTGGCATTGGCCGAAGAAAAAAATCAACTGGTCTGGTCAAGAGGAACCCTCCTTATTGCAAGCGGAAGTGGAGGAAGAACTAGCAGAAGTACAAATAAGTATAATGACAAAAGAAGTGATTGGAAAGCCAACTATGGGGTCGAGACAAGACTCTTGCTTGTTCCTGAGTTAATGGAAGAACCCGAGGAAAATGCTACTGAAGTTGAAGCCACGCAAGAGGTTGTTGATGAGAACCAATCAGACTTGGACCAGCTAATGGCGTATAGGTCATCAGTACATGATGCAACGGAAGTGATTCCCATAAAACTAGTGGTTGAGCGGAAGACTCATATTCCTGGGAACTTGATGTTCGGGGCACACGAGAATGAATTCGAAGAACCGGACCAGCAAGTAGACCAGCTATGTAGATTGCCTAGCCAAGTATTACTTCAGAGATGGTTTGCCAGTTCGGGGCGAACAGGTTTAAGGAGGGGGCAGTGTTATTACATTACAGAACAATCTACATGTTTCTCGAACAATCCAGTGGAATCCGGCTATAATGTTGTTTGCGTACGTGATTCTCAACATGCGTTGCGAGATTGTTCCGGGCTCACTGGTTCGCGCCTGCTGTGTGTAAGGCCGCAACCAATTATGTTCTGGTGTTTTCTAGTAGCATTCTTGGTGCGCAGTTAGCGAATATTCTGGAACCTCAGCGGGGTATAAATACAAGTACTCAGAGATGTTCAGTTTCAGTTTGAGTTGTGAATTATTGGAGTGTGGTTTGTAGTACTGTGACGAAGTTTTATGTGCGGGACAATTGTAATACAATTGTGTTTTAGATTAGTTGACATTTTTATTGTGTGTGAACAATTTTTAATTGATTTGTTGTAAGAGACTGTCTTGTTAATTACAAACCATTTAATTGTGATAATTAAAGTTGGTGATTAGTGACTTAATTGGTGTCTTGTATTTTGTTTTCCACTGTATCATACGACTTAGTCGAATGGTCGTCCAGAACATATAACGTGTTCTATATGTTGTCTCTGCAATAAATTCAGCCCTGGCTGTATTTGCCCATTGCAAATATATTCCAGTTGGAAAATTTTACTACTGTGATTGCCACGATTAAAACAACAAAGCATGTGTGTACACCACAAGAGCACATGTGTCAGTTTTACATGATGCACATGTACAAGAGTGTGTGCTGGAGTCAATGCAAGCCATGTGTGCTCGCACTGACACCCAACATCCAGACTGTAATGCAGGACATGTGTCAGCTCAAGTGATGCAGTGTATGTACGCGTGGACGACACGTCCATGAGCGTGGTAGAATGTGCATTGAGTCAATGCAAGGTGTGGACTTGCACTGGCCCCAAACGCATATTGGGCACCAGCATGTATCGGCCATACGGGTCTGTGTAGTGTGATGCCCGTGTACTAATCGTGACAATCAAAATAGTAAAAGAACCATGTACCTAGAGTATTTCACAGTGGTTACATGAGCAACAAGATGAATTTATCTGCAGAGCCACTGACAGAGTACATCTGTAAACCTTGCTGGTTTGAATTAAACTAAATAATTTTGTTTGATTCTATCAGTTGCATAGAAACAAACAATTTATTGTTATCGACAATTGCAACAATGAAATTCTTACATTAGTTTTTCAAAAATACAGTACTATTTATTTACAGTACTATACAAATGGTCAGTTTTAAATTACTTGGGATAAAAAAATAACATGATACAATGTGTATTACCTATAATTCCTTATAACACTTGTAAAAGACATTCTTAAAATGAATGCCTGTTTGTCTGTAAAACATAAAACAAATGTTGAAGGTCACAAGTGAATTCAGCAGACATTTGTTATTTCAGTATATGCGAGTGCACGCACACTTTTTAATTTATAAAAAGCTGTTACCTTAGGAAACACTACACATTCTTCATGCTTATCATTATTTGAGTGAAATTGAAAACAGAATTTTATTTTTTAAACTGCACTTCAAGTTATAAAATAAGTTGACAATAGAGAAATTCAACATCAATAGAAAATTGACATTATGGCAGTTATTGATGCCTTTGACTTCATTAGAAAGTAAAATGAAGATGGTGAAAATAACAGCAGAGATGTGAACTTAAGTGGCAACAAAACTGTGCATTTTGTCATAACTTCTATGAAAGTGAAATGAAAGCAATTGAATTACCAATCTGTAACGTTGAGAGAAAAACGAATCAGTTTTTGTTTATAAGAGAATAGTATTATACGTTGTTTTGATTTTACTATAAGTTGAAATTTCTTTTATGCCCCGTGTTAAAAGCGCCAATCTATAACGTAGTGAAATAATAGAAGTTGTGTTCTCTTTAATTATAAAGTTGGTACTTGGATTTTGTTGTCCATGATGTGTCCGTTACTTAACTAAATACAACTATTTCATTAACGACTCAGAACACAAAGTTTTCACTTTTAAAAGTAAAACCGGTTCAGGTTGTAAGGTAAAACTTTATTTTTTTACTCATAAAAAACTTTGTGTTCCGAGTCGTTAATGAAATAGTTGTATTTATAAAGTTGGATTTATGAAGTTGAAATTTTGAATTAAACGGAATAAATCCTATTGTAGTCCAAAGCCACGTGTTTGTTAACCAAATACACTGTACTCTCCGTCTATGGCTTTTTTCCGTGATGTTTTTTCCAGTTTACATGTTTCAAGGCACTTGCCTCATCATCAGAACTTATAAAATCAATCTATGTCATAAAAAATGACATTTGTCAAAATATTAAAAACACAATACGGCAATTAAACTATGTACATAAATTCATTTAAAAATGTTCGGTGTGCCTTGCAAGACAACACGCGCCGTACTGACGTAATCTAAGCCTTATCTCGACTATATCTCATAGCGGTATCGTACAGTATATTTGATTTATACTGTAATTGGTCGTTCAACACATGTGGCTTGGTACTGGCGTCGTTGTATGCTTTGTAAATTTCATATTCTTCAAGGGCATTCATATAACTCCCTTTACTGCAGAAATGAAGGGGTATTAAATTTGAGCTAAAATCCGTGTAACTGTGACTGTTGTCTATGAGGTGCTTGGCGAAATTTGACTTGATATTGTCGAAGTTGTAAACTCGTGTAGGGGGTCTATGTTCAGAAAATCTTTTCAAAAAACCTCGATCCGTCTGGCCCACATAAAAAGCCTCACAGTCGTGAGGCTCATTATGACGATAAAATACGCGATTTCATTGCAAATAATAATATCACCCTGCTAACCTCTGACCCCACGGATTTATACGTAAAACGTCTTAATCGTAGCTTAAACATGTGTACACATCTCTTTGATGAACGTACTAGACGTTCCTTAAAACCAATTAATTCTAAAGCGCCCGTTTTATCAGGTCTGCCAAAGCTTCACAAGGAGGGGATTCCTATTAGACCACTAGTAAATTTTACCACTGCACCCGGTTACAAAGCAGCTAGAAAATTAGTGAGTATATTAAAACATAATTTACATTTGATTAATAATCGAAGTTTGATTAATAGTTGTGATTTCGTTGAAAAAGTGAAAAACCTGATGATTGAACCCCACTATAAACTTATTTCTTTTGACATTGTGAACTTGTATACAAATGTACCGGTGAGTGAAACCTTACGCCTATTAAGGTCTAACCTTGTTAACACCAATAAACTGGATGCTAATTGCATAAATGAAATATTAGAATTGTTGGAAGTGATTTTGGACCAGAATTATTTCACACATAACAAACAGTTTTTCAGACAGCTGGAGGGGTTAGCTATGGGTTCCCCACTCTCTAGTATTCTAGCGGAGGTATACTTAAATTACTTTGAAAATTCTTTCTTGTTTGCAAACCCTACATATAATTACAATGTGGCGTTCTATGGTAGATATGTCGACGACACTTTTATGGTGTATAAAGGCACAAATCGCCAAATTGACAAGCTCCACAATTACTTGAATGGCATTAACAACAAGATACAGTTTACTTTGGAGAATGAAGTTGGAGGTCGGTTACATTTTCTAGATTTGACAGTAACTAAGAATTTTGTTACTAAAAAACTGTGTTTTAATATATTTAGGAAGCCCACGATGACTGACGCTGTCATACATGCCTCATCGTTCCACCCCATTTCACAGAAATTAGCTGCATTCCATAGCATGATACATCGCTTGTTGTCTATACCCCTTAGCATCGAGGATTATATCGAAGAGTTAAGTACCATTAAAGTCATTGCGTTTAACAACGGGTACAATGAAAGAATAGTAGATAATATTTAAAAAAAAAACAAAAGAAAAAGAAGAGTAACACTATTAAAAATGAAACTAAAGATGTAAATAATAGAAATGAGAACCTCGAAACAAAGACACGCAAGTACATTGCGGCACCTTATACGCATTTCATGCCGGGGATTTTTAAGTCAACTATTAATAAAGTTAACAACATAGTCGTTTCCTATAAGACTAGTAATAACATCTTGAATAATCTCCGCACCCGTGAACATACCAGTCTTGAAAATAAAACGGGTGTTTATAAACTAGTCTGCAACGACTGTGAGGCTTTTTATGTGGGCCAGACGGGTCGAGGTTTTTTGAAAAGATTTTCTGAACATAGACCCCCTACACGAGTTTACAACTTCGACAATATCAAGTCAAATTTCGCCAAGCACCTCATAGACAACAGTCACAGTTACACGGATTTTAGCTCAAACTTAATACCCCTTCATTTCTGCAGTAAAGGGAGTTATATGAAGCCCTTGAAGAATATGAAATTTACAAAGCATACAACGATGCCAGTACCAAGCCACATGTGTTGAACGACCAATTACAGTATAAATCAAATATACTGTACGATACCGCTATGAGATATAGTCGAGATAAGGCTTAGATTACGTCAGTACGGCGCGTGTTGTCTTGCAAGGCACACCGAACATTTTTAAATGAATTTATGTACATAGTTTAATTGCCGTATTGTGTTTTTAATATTTTGACAAATGTCATTTTTTATGACATAGATTGATTTTATAAGTTCTGATGATGAGGCAAGTGCCTTGAAACATGTAAACTGGAAAAAACATCACGGAAAAAAGCCATAGACGGTGAGTACAGTGTATGAAGTTGAAATTTCTTTTAACGCTCCGCGTTGGAAGCGCCAATCTGTAATATATACTTAATTCTCTGTCTGGTTATTTTTTATTAAAGAAAAATAATTGTTATTTGTTTGATGGTTTTGAAAAAATTGGTAAAATTGGTTTGTTTATATGGCAGGACTAGGCTTGTCAACATTTACTTTCGATTACAGTATCGAGTTGCCTATTGTAGGTTATCTTCGAGGTCCTTTATTGACGATGAAGTTCGAATCGCCAATACTGTTTCACTCTTCTTTTCTCGAACAAATAATCCTTAACTTTATCTTATCCTATAAATAAAACTCATTCAACATTAATTAGGAATAATTAGCTATTAACATTTTTATTTTCATTAATTCAGTTAAACGACACTAAGGTCGAAGTTATTAATTGACTGTATCGATACTTGCTTTCAGTTTGATTCTAAATTATTTTCATATAATATCTCAGTTCGGCGTTCTTTAGACAGTTATTAAAGTTCAAAATGTCCACAACGAAGTATGAACGGAGTACTACACATTACAATTATTTGATTCTTATTTACTAATACAAATAAAATTAATTTTAATAAATTGTAACAAATTATTTGTTCAGTTCAGTTTGCCACCGCAATGCATTATAGGTCTACCCAGCATCCAAAGTAAATAGGCAAGATGGCGGCTTGTTGTTAAACAAAATTAGTGTGGAATGCATTCCCAACCAGTTTTTACAAATAAAATAAATTGCACAAAATGTTCACTGCGTTTAAATTAGATTTTGTTTTCTTTTCACTAGTGTTTTATTGAAGAAAAGTATTAGTTGAGTTAATCTTGGTGTCGTGTAGTTGTACATATGGTATTATAAAGGTTAAGTCTCCCCCAGTTTTATGGTTGAAATTAATTATTCACTTTTCTTTAAATATTACTTTCACTTGTTCTTCTTTTATTTATTATTTTATATTATCTTCATTTCTTCCTTCTTTAATTCAGATTCTGTTTTATAAAATTTTATACTTTTTCTTCCACTTGGATTTGATTCTTCATTGCACTTTGTGGCTCAGAGCTGCACAGAGGTGTTCTGAATACTTTCGTGTCCAACAATAGAATCATGTATTTTTCTTTTTCCTTCAACTGGCTTGACCAAAATTAACTAAATTCCTATTGGTCAATACCATTGGGTTCAAGTGTCATGTGACCCTGATTACTTAAAATTTACAATTTTTTACATTTTATACTGCAAATTACTCCCTATTTAGTATTTAACTAGACTTAAATTAATTTACAAAGTAATCTTCCTTATAGAAAGACAAGCATTTTGACATCTCACTTGATATGTATGAGTGCCCTAATAGATATTTTTCATCTTTACAAAATTCTGTTTTATGGGTTTTCAATCAGTTTGACATTCACTAAATTACATTACAATTGTTTAATCTATTTAAAATGTTGTTATCAACATCTAAACATACGCCTATCACCGTAATTCTCTATTTCTTACTAACTTATAGTAATATGACCATTTGTTAGTTAGTTACTGGTAGTTTAACAATAATATTGTGTTGATATTGACCTATATCTTGGTACTTTCTTTGTACAATGTTTCAATTTATAAATATTATGTAGCCTGTTGGCTTATTACATTTTTGTTAATTATAATTATTCCATGATAAACATGATAACATAAAAACATAAACATGAAACAGATATTAAAAAATTTATATGCCCTTATGGCTAAAACTCTAATTCACACTAAATAATAACATTAGACTTTCAACAATTGTCTATTCCTTAATATTAATATTTTATCCTAGTGTCAGTTTATTATTAACTGTCCTTTAGTATAATTACACATTATCTGAAAGCGTTAGTGACTAACATTAAGGCTTATCATTATTCTTTAAAATATAAAACATAGTTTGATATAGATACCATTATTAAAACAACTTTACTTATTATTTAGTTTGGTTTGGTACACTAGTGTTCACTTAGAAAGTTGCTCTTAATTATTACAGTCCTATCTGTAATTAGCAATTATCCACTCTCACTTATCTTTTTCACTCACTCTTAACCATTAATACATAGTTGTTTTGATTGTTCATCTTCTTTCTCAAACACAGACGGTCTCCCGATGGGATCCCCCATATCAGGAATACTGGCTGAAATATTCATACACAACATAGAACAGAACCACATAATAAACAACAACAAATACACCAACAAAATCATTTATTGGCACAGGTATGTGGATGATATATTACTTTTATTCAATGGCAATACAAGGCAGGTCGAAAACTTCCACAAATACATAAACACAATACACCACAAACTAAAATTTACACTGGAAATAGAACAAAACAATTGTATAAATTTTCTGGACCTAACAATTAACAAAACAAACAATACACACACGTATAAAAATACAGAAAACCAACCACAACTGACATGGTTATACACAACACATCAAACCATCCAACACAACATAAACAGCCTTCAACCATATGGTCCATAGACTAACTAAAATACCATTAAGTAAACAGGACTATAACAACCCAACACAATCAAATATATAGCAATAAAAAACAGATACAACCCTAATTTAATAAACAAACTACACAAACACATCATAAATGAAAACAACAAAACACTAAATACCAACAACACACAACAAACTAAATACATCACACTCACATACCATAACTCCAACATACACAAAATCGCCAACACATTCAGGAAACACAAGTACAAAATAGCATACAGAACAAACAATACCATCAAAAAACACATCAATGATACAAACACGGACATAGACAAATACAACAAAACAGGTGTTTACAAATTAAATTGTAATGATTGCAATAGTATCTATATAGGCCAGACGGGAAGATCTTTTTCATGTCGTTACTCTGAACACCTAAAAGCTTTATCCAACAACAATATACACTCCGCGTTTGGCACACACATACACACAAAAAACCACAGCTACACCAACATAGATACTAATCTTGAGATATTACACTACTTACCCAAAGGTCGAAAACTCAACACAGCTGAACAATACGAAATATAAAAACACCACACAACACAACCAAACAACATACTTAACGACCAATTACAATATAAATCACATACACTTTTCGACACAATTATACAAAAAACAAACATTAATTTGAATCCCCGCGCCAATCCCCTTCCTCCACGTACCACCCCCACTACACCTTCTATACAACAACCGTTACTAAATACTGGCAGTCTGTCTCTAAGCTGAAGGAGGCGAATACGACGCCGAAACGCGTTCGACGAGAAAAAACAGTAAGTTCACAAGTAAAAGTTTCATTTTTAGATAAAGTGTAGTGCTGTGAAAGAAGATGATGAACAATCAAGACAACTATGTACATTGTCAGCTACATTCTTTAGAATAGTTTACAAACTGGACATTTCTGCTGAAAACACAAGACTTAGGACATGCCCTGAAGTGACAGCTCAATCCTACGTCATCCCAACGTATGAATGCAAGGTTGGCGTTCCAGTTATTTAGTAACATCATAGCCAATACAATTAAATTTTATCGTGACACGAACTGTGAAGGGTTAGCAGATAGTGAGAAAACAGAAAGCTTCAGCAGAGACATAAATGACTTGAATTTGTTGTCCATGACGTGCTTTATCCAACAACAATATAGGCCTACACTCCGCGTTTGGCACACACATACACACAAAAAACCACAGCTACACCAACATAGATACTAATCTTGAGATATTACACTACTTACCCAAAAGTTGAAAACTTAACACAGCAGAACTATATGAAATATACAAACACCACACAACACAACCAAACAACATAGTAACGACCAATTACACTATAAATCACACACACTTTTTGACACAATTATACATAAAACTAACAATAATTTGGATCCCCGCGCCAATCCCCTTCCTCCACCCCCACCCTCACTAAACCTTCCAAATAAAAACCATTATGAGTTACTGGCCAGTCTGTCTCGAACTACTGACGAAGGCGCACATCATGCCGAAACACGTACGGAGAGAAAAAACAAGTAAGTTTCACAAGTGAAAGTTCTATATTCTATATTAACATTAATACATAGTTCTTTGTTTATTCATCTAATACAATCACAGGTTAACCAAAAAAATTTTTTTGTTTGGTGCCTAAGATTTTATAGCTGATTTTAACTATATTTGTCGTGCTGATTATAAATATAAAAACCGCTTTTCTGTATCAGCTATACTTTTTGAGATACAGCGTTACTTACTAATAAGCACTTTCACTATAAAGTCTGTTGAGTTGTGGTTAAGTGAAGGTTTATACATGTGTTAGTTCCTCGTTATTTTCCCTTCTTCTTCTGTGTACAACAATCAGCTGACTGCAGGCTTTATTAAGACGCCATATTTGTTTATATAACCTTGTGTTTGCATCCAACATAACCTCTAAGTTCTGTTTTTGTAGTTATATTGAAAAGAAAGAAATGTATTCCAGTCGAAGGAGCTGTGTTAATCATCCTGATATATTTTGCTATGTATGTGGTGAGTACACACTGAAAGAAAATAGAAAAACTATTTCTGATTTTGTGAAAAGAGCATACCATGGATACTTTGGCGTTAGCCTTGGTGACCAAGATAAACTGTGGGCTCCACACATTGTTTGTAAAACTTGTACCGAACACCTACGCCAGTGGACTAACGGAAAAAGAAGGAGTCTGAAATTCGGTGTGCCGATGGTTTGGAGAGAACCCTAAAATCACATTGATGACTGCTATTTTTGTATTGTAAATATTAATGGCATCAATCGAAATAACCGCAGCAAGTGGACATATCCTGATTTAGCCTCTGCAAGACGGCCTGTTCCTCATTCTGATGAAGTACCAATTCCAACGTTTCATCAGCTACCGGAGCTCTCGGAGGATGAGTTTAATATTTCTGATGCTTGTTGTGATGTAGATCAAGGTAACGATAGTGATTATGAGGGAAAATCATCAATTCCTCAACGTTTTAACCAAAGCGAGTTAAGTGACCTTATCAGAGATCTCAACCTCTCAAAACAAGCTTCTGAAGTACTTGCGTCCAGGTTGAGTGACAAGAATCTACTTGATCATGGAACAAAAATTACACTCTACCGTTGAAACCCCCCTTTTATTTTATAAGTATTTTATAAAATTTTTTAAATTTTTTTTTATTTTATTTTTTTGTAAAGGGGAGAAACACAATATTTAAAACTAGGTGACGAACCTAGAGGAAGCATAAAGTGTGCAAAGGCCCAAGCTACAATCACAGACATGTCCACTGGATGGATGAGAGGACTTGCAAATGAAAAAACTCTATTAACAAAACAAGTGTGAACTTTATTTAGCATGCAGTCACATACATGATATCACAAGGCATAATTTAATAATAGCCACTGAGTAAAATCAAAATATTTTCAATTCTATATGTTATACATCACCTAAGGGATATCCACAATCCCCTTAAATCAAAATTGACTGGCATACATCATTACATACATATCGTTATTCTACACAGTATAATATTGTGAGTGACTATTTAATTCAGTGGCTGTAAAAGAGTGGATGCGACACTATGTCAAGACAACATTATAACCTTTTGATATTTAAAGTTGAAAGTTAAATTTGCTACACTTTGCAACACTATGTCCAAGATAAACATTATAATAATTTTGTTTTTAATATGTAATATTGAAATTTTAAAGTGATATATGAAATTTAAAGTTAAATTGGCTAGCCCTTTCTATAATACCTTAAGCACATGTGCTATTACATCATTAATTTTGTCACATTCCCCCCCCATTGAAAATTACACACAAACACATACATAATACATATAACACACACCCACAATTCCTGTACCGACCCTCTCACAATAACCCTTTGCATTAAATGTACAAATATATATATATATATATATATATATATATATACATACAAACAAAACCGAGCTTAGTAGTTCACACAGTTAAATCACCCCTAAGATGAGAATTTAAATAACACAGGAAACTGAACTGCCCCCAACAGAACAAAAAACTCAAAATTTTATAAGTAAAGACAACTTCAATAATTTTGAAGCAAAACTCAGAGTATTAAGTCATGATAATAGTTTAAGCCACAATACAGGAAGAAATCAGACACCCCCAGTCTTGAATTATGCCCACATGGCGGGACATGAGCAAGCAGGACATAACTAACTCTCAGATACATAAAACGCATTAAAAAGACGGAAAAACTTAGAGCAGTTATGCAGGTACATGTGTGTGTGCAATTTCCTTACATAGTATGAGAAAGTTATAAAAGATTACATAAAGCTTAGTTGTATGCAAGATCCACACATGCAGGCACAAAACTTAACGTGTGTGTGTCTGCAGATCTTGAGCAAGTTAAACGCGGGGTATCATACGTCTGTTTCTGAGAGCGTCTGCCGATTTACAGTATTGTGGTAGATGAAATAGTATAATGTAAATACAGAAGGATCACACCTGGATAGTCCAATGTAGCAACTAAGTGGCACTGTGGCTAGGCTGTAGCGTGTAGTTTGCACTGGTAATTCCTGGGGGCAGAATTCCTCCACATGTGTGTCTTTGTGTCCCAACTGACGGCAGCTCACGGCTCAAGTAACATCTCTGCACGAGGGGTTGACAGTTGTTCGTCCAACCCCGACACCCATCTCACCATTTGTCGAGCACCTAAGACAGGCAATATGCTGTATAGGGTGTCATAAAGAACATAATATCATCACAGCTCGCACACACACCACCATTATAATATGGAGAACACACATTTTAATATTTAGCAGGTTACCAGAAACGCTTCACCACTTATTCTTATTAACACTTTGGTCGGACCACAAGATGTGCCTTGTTACATTTAATAAACTGGTTTTGTTTGAGTATTCCTTTTATGGCATGAAATTCTTTCTACCTATACTATTCTTATTAACAAACACTAAAAGGCAGCTGAGTGTAAGATATCTGCTACCATTTTTTACATTGCTTTAATCGGGTTAATAAGCTACATTCATGTCCATTGTAAGTTAATTCAATCATTAATTTAATTTAACACCCTAATTCATGGCTAACACTTACACACACACACACACACACACAAGTTATCGTTTATTAAGAAACCCTGTAACACAAAAAAAAAAAATATTTTCGGGTCATATTAAAACTAACTGCATACCTGGAGCTGACGTTATTCTAGCTTCTCATAGTGTAGTACGTCGAACAGGCAGAACAGATAGGTGCCGTCAGTTGAGACCAGAAACTTCCTTGATGAGGGTTGGAACAGAAATGAGAGCGATTACTTGTTAATTTCCACCTATGAAAGCTTGCCTGAATGCAGATTAGCGCACACCAGCTGGGCCGGCCAACCGGATCCTCGTCACCGCTACTAACAAGCCGTTTACATACACTCAGCGACGACGCGATACAGTGGCATTGCATGATGTCGGGAACGCGCCAGTTTTTAAAAGAAAGTTACCTGCCCCTGCAACCGAGCTTCGCATTTCCCGAGCCGAACAAAGTACGGCACTCCCTCACCCCAAAAGGGCAACATGGTTGCCTCAAAACTAAACAAGGTCTCGACCATGACTGCTGTGGGATTCCTGGGAAACCTCAGACCTCTATTCGCTCTTGGTGGGTTCAGTGTCTCAGGAAAACGAAAGAAGCAGAAGGAAGAAATGTAAGTTATGCCAGTGTGTGTGCCTGAAAGAGAAGGTGTAAGTGTGCGTCCTGCATGCTCACTGGGCCCTGGTCCGCATGCAGAGATAAGGAACAGACAAGAAAAGGAGAAAGATAAGAATCGCTGGCGCCAGCTCTGAGTACTGACCACCAAAGCCTCCTAAACTCAACAACTGAGATCCAGGAACCAAACAACATCCCGCAACGGAACAAAATTTGTCACCACTCACTTATGCCTTATGGAAAAACTTTAGTTTCGAGACGTGAGTGGTTATCCTCTCAACATCCCCACCGGGATCACCCAATTTCATAGTAACGGGCGACACAAACCGAAGAATGCGGTATGGTCCCGACCAACGATAACACAGTTTAGCGGCCCTTCTGTCTATGGCTGAGCTTATCGGGTGGCTCTGGCAGTAGACCAGATCGCCAACCTTAAAAGGGTTTGGAATTTGCCCCTGATTATAGCGACTACGGAACGGGCTCGTGCGCACGAAGCAAATTGCTCCGGGCCTCCCTCCATCTATCCACAGTCTTGATATCCAGATCGCTAGGTAGAAGATCCTCGATGTTCCACAAGTTGGCCAATGGAAGAGTCGGCGAGAAACCAAACATAACCTCAAAGGGTACGGCGGTATTACTCTCATGTAAAGCCGTATTAAATGCCAATTGCAACCACTTTAGATTTTGATCCCAACAATCTTGTTGTTCAGCATGATAGGCGATAAGGGCTGAATGGAGATTCCAGTTGGATCTCTCCGCATGGGATGGCTGAGGGTAGTAGGGGGAAGTGGTCACATGTTTGATGCCGTTAGCAAAACACATTCGCCGGAAATCACTTGAGATAAACTGTGGTCCATTGTCCGAGACAATGGTGGCCGGAAAACCGACATGCTGAAAAACATGGGTCTGTAGCACAAGGATGGTCGATCGAGTGTTTGCCTGTCGTAAGGGCAGCAGCCAGACAAACTTGGAAAAAGCATCCACACAAACAAGCAGGTAGGCGTTACCTGACTTGCTACGAGGGAAAGGTCCCACGTAGTTGATGAATAACTTCTCCATCGGTTTGCTCGCCACATCGGATGACAATAAACCCAATTTGGTGTTTTGCGCAGGCTTACTCAAGCCACAGAGATGACATGCTTTCACACGAGCCGCAATGTCCCTATCCATGCCCTTCCAGATAAAATGTCTCCTAATATTGGAAATGGTCTTCGAAATTCCCTTATGGCCACCTACTGGGGAATCATGATAGTAGCTGAAGACCATGGGCACAAGCTTGCTAGGCAGCACAATCTTCGGGGCACGTCCTTTTCGTTCTCGGCAGCACAGGACACCCTTGGACAAGAAATATGGGGCCTGTACGTTATCCTCTTTTAGATGTTGGATGAACGGACCCAACTCTTTTTTTCATTTAACTGATGGGGTAACATATCAGTAAAAGCCAAAGGAAAGTCCAGCAGAACAGAACAGGGTTGCTCAGAGTGGGCTTCACTGGGTTGGGAGAACATACGTGACAAGGCGTCTGCAACCACATTTTGCATTCCCCTAATGTGTTGCACTTTGAATTTAAAGGATGAGATTTTGACCACCCAACGTCCTATTTTACCCAGTTGCCAGGGATGAGCAAGAAGCCAAGAGAGAGCCTGATTGTCGGTCTCGAGCAGGAACTCAGCATGTTCCAGGAAACGCCTGAACTTATCTAGAGCGTACACGACAGCTAGACACTCTAGTTCATACACTGACGACTTCCTCTCTTGTTGGGTCAAAGTCCTGGATATAAACGCCACCGGCTGCCTAGCACCATCAACAACCTGGGACAGAACCGCCCCGAATGCAACAGAACTCGCGTCCGTTTGTAAAATAAAAGGTTTAGAAAAGTCAGGTATCCACAACACAGGGGGGGAG
The DNA here is from genome assembly GCA_034769895.1 of Magicicada septendecula. NCBI lineage: Eukaryota > Metazoa > Arthropoda > Insecta > Hemiptera > Cicadidae > Magicicada > Magicicada septendecula. The sequence goes on along the minus strand of CM068375.1, from coordinate 115,536,584 downwards.
ACGATCGCCTCCTTGAGGGTATCAAAGGCCCGCTGTTGCCTCTCACCCCATACAAATTTGGTACCCTTTTTTCTTAGTTCATTTAAGGGAGCGGCGATCTCCGCGGCATTAGGGATGAACCTACGACAGAAATTAATCATGCCTACAAACCTGGCAATACCCTTCGCATCCCTAGGGGGAGGAAAATCTCGGATGCCTTGCGTCCTCTCCGGGTCAACCGTCACACCCCCATGTGAGACAAGATGCCCCAAAAACGAAATACTCTGTTGAGCAAATTTGACTTTCTCCAGATTGACAGTGAGACCAGCACTCCTCAACTGACACATCACCTCTCTCAGATGACACAAATGCTCCTCGTAAGTTTTACTGTAGACTAATAAGTCATCCAGATAATTAAAGATAAATTAAATTTTACATCATGAAAAACTGTGTCAAGAAGCCGCGTGAGGGTTTGGGCCCCCACTGCCAGACCCATAGGTACCCTAGTGTACTGGTAAAGATTCCACGGCACGCAGAATGCTGTGTAGGGTCGGCTTTCTTTAGATAGAGGAATCTGATGATAGGCGGCATTGAGGTCAAAGATGGTGAAATATCTGGCCCCACTGAACCAATCGAAAGCAGAATGTAAGTCCAGAAGGGGAACAGAATCTACTTCTATGTTCGCATTTAACTTCTGATAATCAATAACCATATGCTGTTTACCCCCAGGCTTGGGCACCAGAAACGCTGGACTAGCGTAACTAGAATTAGAAGGCTCAATTACCCCTTGCTCAAGCAATTCTTGAACCTTCTCTCTTAGGACAGCCATTTTTGGAGGAGCGAACTTGTATGGGTGTGAACGTACTGTGGTGGAGTCAGTTAAGCAGATTTTATACTCCAAAAGGTGCGTGAGCCCCAAGGTAGGAGTTAACACTGTAGGGAATTGCTCACACAACTGATTTAAGGCATACTTCTGGGATGGAGTGAGATGGTCTCTTTCTGAATTGGGACACACAACCTCCTGGATACCTCCCTTAGCTCCCTGGTACCCAAGAAAAGGAATGACAACTTCCCGATTAAACTTGAAATAGCAGTGGTGCCCTTGAATGTCTAAAACGAGACCACTCTTAGAGATGAAATCGGCACCCACGATACAGTCGACTCCCAGAACCGGAGAAACCAAAAATCGCCACACCCATGAAAAACATTCGATTTTAATTTTAAAGGAAACCACCCGGGAGATGGGCAGAATTTCCCGCGATGGAGTCCAGCATACCACCGACGACTGATCCGACCCTATTACTAAGCCCTGTTTTTCAAGGTCCGCACACACTCTCGATGAAATTATGGATCGGGCTGATACAGAGTCTTCTAAGGCTCTGAGTTGACCCTTTTTCAACTCGAGCAACAGGAAGGGGCATACTGAAGTGTAGTTGGAGACAGTTTGCAAGACCTTGAAGCCAGCAGATCCGGGACCTACTACCTGCCTGGTGTTAAGCGAATCTGCAACAGAATGACCTAACGGGGAAGACCACCTCCGACTTATCTTCCCCGGGTATTTACATTTTTTGGGTTGTGTTCATTTTGTGATGTACTTCTTTATCAATCACATCAAATTATCCCAATCTCAATTTAACTCGTACTTACCAGCACGATTACTTCTTCAAGGTCTCAGGATTCGATCGCATGTAGCTGGATACAAACATGGTCTATGGGTTACGCAAAGCAATGACACAACTCATGTTTGAAGAGAATTACTATTTATTATCAATTACTTTTGGTTTGTTATAAAAATTTGGAAGGTTCAATTAGATACACTTTTTAAAGTTGTACAACGCTAACATAATCAAACTTATGGACTACCGCTTACCTTGTATATCATATAAAACACAATTAACAACACAGATAAAACAGAAAGCAGCCCAGCTTTGCCACACTCACATTTACACAGAATTTATGTCCTTAACATTTTATAATATAAATTTCCCCCCCACGGCGGACACGCGGTCTTCACGCACAGTCATCTTTATATGAAATGTTATAATGTTGATGTCCGAAAATAGTTTATATGGGTTCTTCTTGTTGTTGTTCTTTGTTGTATCAGATTAGCCGCACTTCATTTTATTTACTGCACTGAATTTTAATTTAGAATGAATTTCGTTACACCATAATTTTCACGACTTTTGACAAACCCGCCCAAAAATGAAATAAATAAAAATATAATCATTACATACTGTGAAAAATAAAACCACCCAAAAATGACCCGCTACAATTTCGGGAAGACACCGGATGCTGTCTAGAATTGGAACAATAACGTGCAATGTGACCGGGTCTGTGACATCTGAAACAGAAAGATTCACGAGCATCTCTACTGTGAATAGCCGCAGACCGAGAACCCTGAAACCCGGTGCTGGGCCCATAACCCAGAGGTCCATGGATCGGAACCACGCTCTGCTACCATCTGAAACCCCCTTTTATTTTATAAGTATTTTATAAAAAAATTTTTTTTAAATTTTATTTTATTTATTTATTTTTTTAAATTTTTTTTTGTAAAGGGGAGAAACACAATATTTAAAACTAGGTGATGAACCTAGAGGAAGCATAAAGTGTGCAAAGGCCCAAGCTACAATCACAGACATGTCCACTGGATGGATGAGAGGACTTGCAAATGAAAAACTCTATTAACAAAACAAGTGTGAACTTTATTTAGCGTGCAGTCACATACATGATATCACAAGGCATAATTAATAATAGCCACTGAGTAAAATCGAAATATTTTCAATTCCATATGTTATACATCACCTAAGGGATATCCACAATCCCCTTAAATCAAAATTGACTGGCATACATCATTACATACGTATCGTTATTCTACACAGTATAATATTGTGAGTGACTATTTAATTCAGTGGCTGTAAAAGAGTGGATGCGACACTATGTCAAGACAACATTATAACCTTTTGATATTTAAAGTTGAAAGTTAAATTTGCTACACTTTGCAACACTATGTCCAAGATAAACATTATAATAATTTTGTTTTTAATATGTAATATTGAAATTTTAAAGTGATATATGAAATTTAAAGTTAAATTGGCTAGCCCTTTCTATAATACCTTAAGCACATGTGCTATGACATCATTAATTTTGTCACATTCCCCCCCCATTGAAAATTACACACAAACACATACATAATATATATAACACACACCCACAATTCCTGTACCGACCCTCTCACAATAACCCTTTGCATTAAACATACAAATATATATATACATACAAACAAAACCGAGCTTAGTAGTTCACACAGTTAAATCACCCCTAAGATGAGAATTTAAATAACACAGGAAACTGAACTGCCCCCAACAGAACAAAAAACTCAAAATTTTATAAGTAAAGACAACTTCAATAATTTTGAAGCAAAACTCAGAGTATTAAGTCATGATAATAGTTTAAGCCACAATACAGGAAGAAATCAGACACCCCCAGTCCTGAATTATGCCCACATGGCGGGACATGAGCAAGCAGGACATAACTAACTCTCAGATACATAAAACGCATTAAAAAGATGGAAAAACTTAGAGCAGTTTATGCAGGTACATGTGTGTGTGCAATTTCCTTACATAGTATGAGAAAGTTATAAAAGATTACATAAGGCTTAGTTGTATGCAAGATCCACACATGCAGGCACAAAACTTAACGTGTGTGTGTTTGCAGATCTTGAGCAAGTTAAACGCGGGGTATCATACGTCTGTTTCTGAGAGCGTCTGCCGATTTACAGTATTGTGGTAGATGAAATAGTATAATGTAAATACAGAAGGATCACACCTGGATAGTCCAATGTAGCAACTAAGTGGCACTGTGGCTAGGCTGTAGCGTGTAGTTTGCATTGGTAATTCCTGGGGGCAGAATTCCTCCACATGTGTGTCTGTGTGTCCCAACTGACGGCAGCTCACGGCTCAAGTAACATCTCTGCACGAGGGGTTGACAGTTGTTCGTCCAACCCCGACACCCATCTCGCCATTGGTCGAGCACCTAAGACAGGCAATATGCTGTATAGGGTGTCATAAAGAACATAATATCATCACAGCTCGCACACACACCACCATTATAACATGGACAACACACATTTTAATATTTAGCAGGTTACCAGAAACGCTTCACCACTTATTCTTATTAACACTTTGGTCGGACCACAAGATGTGCCTTGTTACATTTAATAAACTGGTTTTGTTTAAGTATTCCTTTTATGACATGAAATTCTTTCTACCTATACTATTCTTATTAACAAACACTAAAAGGCAGCTGAGTGTAAGATATCTGTTACCATTTTTTACACTGCTTTAATCGGGTTAATAAGCTACATTCATGTCCATTGTAAGTTAATTCAATCATTAATTTAATTTAACACCCTAATTCATGGCTAACACTTATACACACACACAAGTTATCGTTTATTAAGAAATGCTGTAACAAAAAAAAAAAATATTTTAGGGTTAAAATATTTTAGGGTCATATTAAAACTAACTGCATACCTGGAGCTGACGTTATTCTAGCTTCTCATAGTGTAGTAAATCAAACAGGCAGAACAGATAGGTGCTGTCAGTTGAGACCAGAAACTTCCTTGATGAGGGTTGGAACAGAAATGAGAGCGATTACTTGTTAATTTCCACCTATGAAAGCTTGCCTGAATGGAGGTTAGCGCACATCAGCTGGGCCGGCCAACCGGATCCTCGTCGCCGCTACTAACAAGCTGTTTACATACACTCAGCGACGACGCGATACAGTGGCATTGCATGATGTTGGGAACGCGCCAGTTTTCAAAAGAAAGTTACCTGCCCCTGCAACCGAGCTTCGCGTTTCCCAAGCCGAACAAAGTACGGCACACGTACAAGAGAAAAAGATTTGTTACCCTTTTTTTCTCAAGAAAACGATCTTGTATTTTGTCAAGATGTCAAAGGGCTCCTAATGAAAATTGGCCTTCCCAAATATTGTCCAGATGATTAGCGTCTCTTTATTGACAGCTCTAAGCGGAGTTTGAAGTGTGTACTTTTGCACAATGGTAACAAAATTTGATCAATACCAATTACTCACTCAACCAAAATGAAAGAAGAATACGATGCCATAGCTTTGGTCTTGGATAAGGTTAGGTATCATGAACACGAATGGGTAATTTGTGTGGACTTAAAAATGGTAAACTTTCTCCTTGGTCAGCAAGGTGGCTACACAAAATATCCTTGCTTCTTGTGCCTTTGGGATAGCAGAGCAAAACAATATCACTGGGTAAGAAGAGAGTGGCCTACGAGGGAGAACATGGTTGTTGGAGAAAGAAATGTTATTCATGAACTCTTAGTTGGACAGAACAAAATCATCTTGCCTCCACTGAATATAAAGCTTGGTTTTATGAAACAATTTGTGAAGGCTCTTGATCAGGATAGTCCATGCTTTGCATACATTTTCCAAACGATGCCTGGGCTAAGTACAGAAAAACTTAAAGCTGGAATTTTCGATGGCCCTCAAATCAGACAGTTCATAAATGATCCTCATTTCATTGATTGTATGAATGAGGCAGAGCGAAAAGCATGGACGTCATTTGTCTTGGTTGTCAGAAACTTTCTGGGCAACCACAAAGCTGAAAACTATGAAGAACTAGTTAACAGTATGCTCTGCAATTTCAGAGACCTTGGATGTAACATGAGCATAAAGGTTCATTTCTTACACAGCCACTTGGACCGTTTCCCTGAAAATCTAGGCGATACCAGTGAAGAACAAGGTGAGAGATTTCACCAGGATATTAAAACGATGGAGGACCACTACAAAGGAAGATGGGATACTCATATGATGGCAGATTACTGCTGGAACTTCCAAAGAGACTGTCCAAACAAAGTTCATTCAAGAATGTCCCAAAAAAGAAGCTTCCGGAGTGTAAATTAACTTTTCCTTGTCTTTTTATCTTATTATTTTGAATATTAATTGTTATTTTAGCTACTGTAGGGATAAAGATATGTTACTATGGGGTTTTTCGAGTCAATAAATTAAATTAGAAATTAAAATAGGGCTGTTCATTTTAAATTTATCACCTATACCTTAGGCCTAATTTAAATGGGATAACGTAAATCACGCTATTGTGATTTTTTACCAACAAGAGCTCATAGGCTAAAACTAATGTCAAATTCAAATTCAGCATATCAAATACATGCAAAATCAGCTGAAAAAACCCCAGCACCAAAACATGTGTTGGGCTGTGTTATGATTATACATTGCATGGTACTCATTGTGGTCATTTGGTATTTTATTTATTTCATAAATAGTTAAATTATTTTATTAGGGCAACTTTACATCAGATTTAATTGTTTATTGGGTCCTTCATTTCATCGCATTACATATTTGTAACCCCCACCCCCAAACATGTTTATTTTGTCTAAACGAGATTTGGGGAAAATTATCTGTTAAAACCCAAAAATTTTCATTTATATTTATTATTCATAGTATTTCTTAATTTCTGATCGATTATATGTACCCTTTATCTTGTTGGTCCTTGGATCTATAATCACATATGTATTGTTTTGGTTATCTTTGCTTATAAGGAATGGTCCATTATACAGTAATAGTAGCTTTTTCGCTATTCCTTCTGTTCCACTGGGTTGTCTGTTTTTTATTAATACTTTTTCTCCAACTTCATACTTAACCTTAGGCACTCCAGTCTTGTCCTGTCTTCTCCTTCTAAGCTCTATTTTGTGGAGTATTCTAATGAAAGCAATTGAATTACCAATCAATATCAACAGATGGTTTATTAAAAATAATGAAATCCACCACGCGACAGGAATTTAAGTGCAGCTGAGACACTGTGTTTCAGTCTTTTGTTCAGTCATCTTCTACATACTTTTTGATTCATTTATGAAAACTACAAGTACAAAATATGACATGCTTAGTCAGTCAACGTTTTGTTGGGAACGTGAGTGACAAACGTGCTACGTGTAACATGTCTTTTCAGTCTATTAAAGTTCAATGAGACTAAATCCAGCTAGTTCAAAGAGGAAAATTTTTAAAGTCTGTTGAACTTTACCACCATCATCTTTACTGAAGCAAATACAGTCTCCAGTTTCTCCATTATTATGCCAATGTTGGGGAGCATGAACTTATTCCTGACACAGGTAGAATATTAACAACAGACTTCTGTTTTGCTCAGGAGTCATTTTAACTCTATGTACAAATACTTGTAGTCCCCTATAGCTGCAGGTTCAAATAGGTTTTAAGGTTGTTTTGTAAATAGAATAAAATATCCACTATGTAATTTAGTAGCCATTATGAGGGAATTAGCGAGTAGGTGAAAGAGCAAGGACAGGCAAACATCGGTTCTATGCAAGACTGATAATGATAGTCTCCATTGCACCACTAAATAATAGTTTTTCTTATATAGGAATATTTTTGAAATTTTTTCATTATTGGACAACACAGGACAGTTTGTGCACCTACCATTATCTAACATAAAATATATTCTTTTCAGTTTAATGGCCTCATAGTATAGTGTGGTTAAAGTGTCATGGGTCTACTTGTAAACACAAATGTGGTTAGATTACATTGGCTTGTTAGATGGGGACCTGTGTGCTTATAAGGGTAGATATGATGATGATAACAGGAATTTTGTTTTATTTACGATTTTCCACAGTGCTTTTCACAACAAGGCAGTAATTCAATATACATATTTCAATTTGCTACTAATTCGTTCTACTCTTCTGCTTTTTTCTGTCCATTACATCGTCATGCAGTCCTCTCAGATCCATGCTTTCTCTCACTATTCTGCAATTCTGTGGGGCTTAATCTACACTATATATTCTCTAGCTAATTCACTATAAAATCCATTAATTCTTTATCTAAAGGCCAGGTTTGTTGTTGCGACCAGGAAACTCTTCTCTCTATAATTCGTTTGAGTGCAGCATACCTTCCAGCTCCTATCATTCACACATCATCCATATAGGCCTATATCTTCCTTGATAATCTACTCCTTGTCTTCCCCAACAGTTTTCCTAAACATTCAGAATAAACATATTGTGATTGAAGACAGACTAAAAATTTTATCACTTTTCTATTAGTTATTTATAATTTTTCTTTTTTCAATTTTTTTAATACTTAAGCATTTTTTCTGTCTGTCCAATATACCATACCATCCTTCTCTACATTCACAGCATTCTTCTTTTTCCCCAAGGTTCAGGTTTTATTTGCATAAAGAACATCTATGCAAGCAAAAGCCTTCGTAACTTATAAATCAATATAATTATTTTTCAATGGATTCATACCATTTTACCCTCAAAAGTTTGCTTAGCATGTGCTACTCGTATTTCCACTTCTGACATACACATATTGTCTTCCATAATCATATTCCTTAGGTAGTAAAATTACAGTCCTACCACTAGGATCACATAATTTAGGGAGTGACAAATTTTGAGAGAGAGAGAGAGAGAGAGAGAGAGAGAGAGAAAATAAAAAATGTAATCTACAATATTTTGGGGCAAAAAAATATATTTCAAAGAACAGCCCATGGGACAAATTAACTCAGATATGAAGCTAATTTTAGCTTTAAGCAATATCAGCTTAATTTAATTAGCAAAGTAGAGTTATACTTTACTAGATGGTCAGTACTGCCAGTGAAATGAGAGATGCCAAGTTGTTTCTTATGTTGCCCCCTCTTCAACAGTGAGCTGCAACTCCTCAAGAGTTTATCTGTGATGATAGTTTGGAAAACGATTTTCCAAATTTATTTGCTGTTATCTGAATTTTTTCAACTCTACCAATTTCTGTTGTAAGTGCTGAGAGATATTTTTCTAACCTTAAAAAAAGTATACAAACCTATATTCACTTCTCACTGAGTCAAGAAAGACTTGCTGTACTGACCAAATATCAATTAAAGTCCCAAGAAATTGAACTAAAAGAACTATTTGTTACCGTGAAAGCATTAGAAACTATAGTTAAGTAACTTACTAAGTTTCCTTAATTTTTAAACGTTTCAGTGTTTAAATATTAAGTTCGTCCCTAGTTCCCTAGTCACTGGCCGCAAATAAAATCTTGATTTGCTTCAAAACCGTATGTGGTTATGAATCTCTCACTGGCTGTCGCATCACCTTATGTGGGCCTCATCTTCCAATGTTAAGTTATTTCCATGAAATTATTTATAAAATTATTATATAAATTTTGCCCCGTTACAATATTTTACTTTCATTTAATACGGAAAAAGTGTTACACCATTACGGAACGTTCTGGTACATTGGAGAACGTTGTTCTACTCTTTTCTCTGCTATTCCCGCAGCTGTAATGCATACGTGACGCTTGACATGTGAGGCAGTATTACATAATGCGGAATGTCTCGTGCGTTCGATGGTGTTGATCTACAAGCTTCTCAATTAGCTCTACGGTGCTTGTTTCTGCGAAGGTCGCGCTGAAGTGTCCTCTAGAATTATCAATGGCTTGTTATAAGGATGCATGTTATGGAACCCTTGCAGACTATAAATAGCCCATACCTGCTGCTTAGTTTTCAGTTATTGTCAGGTGATTGCACAGTGCATTTGAGTGGCAGTTTCTTTCAGTGCGGTTCGAAGTATTGTGGCGAAGTGTTATGTGTTTTATAATTGTGTGGGACAATTGTGTTTTATATTAGTTGACATTTTTATTGCATGTGAACAATTTTTATTTGATTGTTGCAAGAGACTATCTTGTTGATTACAAACTGTTTGTGATAATTAAAGCTGGCGATTAAAAGATTAGTGACTTAATTGGTGTATTGTAGTTTTTTTCCACTGTTACCATAGGATGATCACTAGTCATAACAATATTTACAAATTTCACTCACTATTTCACAAGAATCCACCAATTAACTTAACTTGATCTTTTTAATTTGAATTTTCCCTACTAATTATTTTTTCTATTTTATTTGTAATCTTTTTACTTCCATATTCCTTAAGGAATGGAAGTATGGTGATGGCAAAAAAAATCGTGTTCGAGATTATTGCGGATTCTGATTCTACTACACTCAAAACATGAAAAAGTCGTTTTCCGAAAAGTGTCTCTGTGTGTGTGTGTGTGTGTGTCTGTCTGTCTGTCTGTGTGTGTCTGTAGATTTTTTTTCTATGGCAAACGATAACTGCCGCAAATTCAAACAGAATCAAATAATTTTTTGCATACAGCCCTGATTTGTAGAGTACTCACGACCTATTGTTTTTGGTGAAGATCGGTTGAGGGAAAGGGGTAGTTTACCTGCAACGGTTTTTTTTTATCAAGGGAAATTTTTTTTTTGGCAAACGATAACAGCCGCAAATTCAAACAGAATCAAATAATGTTTCGCATACAGCCCTGAATTGTAGAGTTCTCAAGACCTATTGCTTTTGGTGAAGATCGGTTAAGGGAAAGGGGTAGTTTACCTGTAACGTTTTATGTTTTAACAAGGGTATTTCCTATGGCAAACGATAACAGCCGCAAATTCAAACAGAATGAAAAGATTATTTGCATACAGCCCTAAATTGTAGAGTTCTCAATACCTTTTGTTTTTGGTGAAGATCGGTTAAGGGAAAGGGGTAGTTTACCTACAACGTTTTTTTAACAAGGGTATTTTCTATGGCAAACGATAACAGCCGCAAATTCAAACAGAATCAAATAATTTTCTGCATACAGCCCTGATTCGTAGAGTACTCAAGACCTATTGTTTTTGGTGAAGATCGGTTGAGGGAAAGGGGTAGTTTACCTACAACGTTTTTTAACAAGGGTATTTTCTATGGCAAACGATAACAGCCGCAAATTCAAACAGAATCAAATAATTTTTTGCATACGTCAGTGAATTGTAGAGGACTCAAGGCCTTTAGATTTTGGTGAAGATCGGTTAAGGGGAAGGGGTAGTTTACCTGCAACCTTTTACGTTTTAACAAGAGTAAAGTACTTGAAAATTCATTTAAACTTTTTCAAACAATGGTAATTGTTGAAAATAAAATAATTTTGTTGCCAGGCAATAAAATTATAATTTTTTCATTTTAATGTAAATCTGTACATAGTATAAAGTAAAGTCGGTCCATTTTCTCTCTGTGTTTGAAATCGCTAATCTCAGGAAGTACTGAACGGATTTTATTCAAGTTTTCGCCAATAGATAGAGTGTCTATCGAGGAACGTTTATGTGTATAATTAATACATATATGTTGTACATTAGCTTAGCTATCACGGTTTATGTCAAGTAAGTGGTATAGTTTACATCTTATATATAAAAATGAATGTTTCTTTGTTTGTCCCGTATGCGTTCCTATACCATTCATCCGATTGCGATGAAACTTCGGTGAGCTGTTGTGCGCACATCCGCGAAGGTTTCTTCCACATCTCCTCCTAAACCACTGTACCGATTTCAACCAAACTTGGCACAAATATTTTACGCAACGGGAGAACCAACATAGGATAGGTGTTTTTTCGATGGGGTCCTTTTGGGGGTTCTTTGGGGTCTTCCACATCGCCTCCTAAACCACTGGACCGATTTTAACCAAACTTGGCACAAATATTTTACGCAAAGGGAGAACCAACATAGGACAAGTGTTTTTTCGATACGATCTTTTGGGGGGTCCTTTGGGGTCTTCCACGTCTCCACCTAAACCATTGGACCGATTTCAACCAAACTTGGCACAAATATTTTACGCAACGGGAGAACCAACACAGGACTTGTGTTTTTTTCGATACGATCCTCTGGGAGGTTCTTTGCGGTCTTAAAAAACTATTAGATCTGGTTACTATGGCAACCCAATAGAATAGATTCTGTTCTAAATATATTATCGCATTAAATTGAAGACCACGCGAACGAAGTTGTGGGCAACAGCTATTTATTTTTAAGAAGCCTACTTTAATTAAACTTTATTAATTAAACTAACATTTTCATTACGTACAATGTGAAACTCCGTAGCGAAGCACGGGTATTCTGCTAGTCATGTATAAGAGAAAATATATCGTGCGTGGCAGGCAAGCATATCTCAGTTATGTACTGTTTACGTTTCCATTTTACTTCCATATTCCTTAAGGAATGGAAGTATGGTGATGGCAAAAAAAATCGTGTTCGAGATTATTGCAGATTCTGATTCTACTACACTCAAAACATGAAAAAGTCGTTTTCCGAAAAGTGTGTGTGTGTGTGTGTGTCTGTAGATTTTTTTTCTATGGCAAACGATAACAGCCGCAAATTCAAACAGAATCAAATAATTTTTTGCATACAGCCCTGATTTGTAGAGTACTCGCGAGCTATTGTTTTTGGTGAAGATCGGTTGAGGGAAAGAGGTAGTTTACCTGCAACGGTTTTTTTTTATCAAGGGTAATTTTGTTTGTTTGGCAAACGATAACAGCCGCAAATTCAAACAGAATCAAATAATGTTTCGCATACAGCCCTGAATTGTAGAGTTCTCAAGACCTATTGTTTTTGGTGAAGATCGGTTAAGGGAAAGGGGTAGTTTACCTGTAATGTTTTATGTTTTAACAAGGGTATTTCCTATGGCAAACGATAACAGCCGCAAATTCAAACAGAATCAAAAGATTATTTGCATACAGCCCTAAATTGTAGAGTTCTCAAGACCTATTGTTTTTGGTGAATATCGGTTAAGGGAAAGGGGTAGTTTACCTACAACGTTTTTTAACAAGGGTATTTTCTATGGCAAACGATAACAGCCGCAAATTCAAACAGAATCAAATAATTTTTTGCATACGTCAGTGAATTGTAGAGGACTCAAGGCCTTTAGATCTTGGTGAAGATCGGTTAAGGGGAAGGGGTAGTTTACCTGCAACCTTTTACGTTTTAACAAGAGTAAAGTACTTAAAAATTCATTTAAACTTTTTCAAACAATGGTAATTGTTGAAAATAAAATAATTTTGTTGCCAGGCAATAAAATTATAATTTTTTCATTTTAATGTAAATCTGTACATAGTATAAAGTAAAGTCGGTCCATTTTCTCTCTGTGTTTGAAATCGCTAATCTCAGGAAGTACTGAACGGATTTTATTCAAGTTTTCGCCAATAGATAGAGTGTCTATCGAGGAACGTTTATGTGTATAATTAATACATATATGTTGTACATTAGCTTAGCTATCACGGTTTATGTCAAGTAAGTGGTATAGTTTACATCTTATATATAAAAATGAATGTTTCTTTGTTTGTCCCGTATGCGTTCCTATACCATTCATCCGATTGCGATGAAACTTCGGTGAGCTGTTGTGCGCACATCCGCGAAGGTTTCTTCCACATCTCCTCCTAAACCACTGTACCGATTTCAACCAAACTTGGCACAAATATTTTACGCAACGGGAGAACCAACATAGGATAGGTGTTTTTTCGATGGGGTCCTTTTGGGGGTTCTTTGGGGTCTTCCACATCGCCTCCTAAACCACTGGACCGATTTTAACCAAACTTGGCACAAATATTTTACGCAAAGGGAGAACCAACATAGGACAAGTGTTTTTTCGATACGATCTTTTGGGGGGTCCTTTGGGGTCTTCCACGTCTCCACCTAAACCATTGGACCGATTTCAACCAAACTTGGCACAAATATTTTACGCAACGGGAGAACCAACATAGGACTTGTGTTTTTTTCGATACGATCCTCTGGGAGGTTCTTTGCGGTCTTAAAAAACTATTAGATCTGGTTACTATGGCAACCCAATAGAATAGATTCTGTTCTAAATATATTATCGCATTAAATTGAAGACCACGCGAACGAAGTTGTGGGCAACAGCTATTTATTTTTAAGAAGCCTACTTTAATTAAACTTTATTAATTAAACTAACATTTTCATTACGTACAATGTGAAACTCCGTAGCGAAGCACGGGTATTCTGCTAGTCATGTATAAGAGAAAATATATCGTGCGTGGCAGGCAAGCATATCTCAGTTATGTACTGTTTACGTTTCCATTTTACTTCCATATTCCTTAAGGAATGGAAGTATGGTGATGGCAAAAAAAATCGTGTTCGAGATTATTGCAGATTCTGATTCTACTACACTCAAAACATGAAAAAGTCGTTTTCCGAAAAGTGTGTGTGTGTGTGTGTCTGTAGATTTTTTTTCTATGGCAAACGATAACAGCCGCAAATTCAAACAGAATCAAATAATTTTTTGCATACAGCCCTGATTTGTAGAGTACTCGCGAGCTATTGTTTTTGGTGAAGATCGGTTGAGGGAAAGGGGTAGTTTACCTGCAACGGTTTTTTTTTATCAAGGGTAATTTTGTTTGTTTGGCAAACGATAACAGCCGCAAATTCAAACAGAATCAAATAATGTTTCGCATACAGCCCTGAATTGTAGAGTTCTCAAGACCTATTGTTTTTGGTGAAGATCGGTTAAGGGAAAGGGGTAGTTTACCTGTAATGTTTTATGTTTTAACAAGGGTATTTCCTATGGCAAACGATAACAGCCGCAAATTCAAACAGAATCAAAAGATTATTTGCATACAGCCCTAAATTGTAGAGTTCTCAAGACCTATTGTTTTTGGTGAATATCGGTTAAGGGAAAGGGGTAGTTTACCTACAACGTTTTTTAACAAGGGTATTTTCTATGGCAAACGATAACAGCCGCAAATTCAAACAGAATCAAATAATTTTTTGCATACGTCAGTGAATTGTAGAGGACTCAAGGCCTTTAGATTTTGGTGAAGATCGGTTAAGGGGAAGGGGTAGTTTACCTGCAACCTTTTACGTTTTAACAAGAGTAAAGTACTTAAAAATTCATTTAAACTTTTTCAAACAATGGTAATTGTTGAAAATAAAATAATTTTGTTGCCAGGCAATAAAATTATAATTTTTTCATTTTAATGTAAATCTGTACATAGTATAAAGTAAAGTCGGTCCATTTTCTCTCTGTGTTTGAAATCGCTAATCTCAGGAAGTACTGAACGGATTTTATTCAAGTTTTCGCCAATAGATAGAGTGTCTATCGAGGAACGTTTATGTGTATAATTAATACATATATGTTGTACATTAGCTTAGCTATCACGGTTTATGTCAAGTAAGTGGTATAGTTTACATCTTATATATAAAAATGAATGTTTCTTTGTTTGTCCCGTATGCGTTCCTATACCATTCATCCGATTGCGATGAAACTTCGGTGAGCTGTTGTGCGCACATCCGCGAAGGTTTCTTCCACATCTCCTCCTAAACCACTGTACCGATTTCAACCAAACTTGGCACAAATATTTTACGCAACGGGAGAACCAACATAGGATAGGTGTTTTTTCGATGGGGTCCTTTTGGGGGTTCTTTGGGGTCTTCCACATCGCCTCCTAAACCACTGGACCGATTTCAACCAAACTTGGCACAAATATTTTACGCAAAGGGAGAACCAACATAGGACAAGTGTTTTTTCGATACGATCTTTTGGGGGGTCCTTTGGGGTCTTCCACGTCTCCACCTAAACCATTGGACCGATTTCAACCAAACTTGGCACAAATATTTTACGCAACGGGAGAACCAACATAGGACAGGTGTTTTTTCGATACGATCCTCTGGGAGGTTCTTTGCGGTCTTAAAAAACTATTAGATCTGGTTACTATGGCAACCCAATAGAATAGATTCTGTTCTAAATATATTATCGCATTAAATTGAAGACCACGCGAACGAAGTTGTGGGCAACAGCTATTTATTTTTAAGAAGCCTACTTTAATTAAACTTTATTAATTAAACTAACATTTTCATTACGTACAATGTGAAACTCCGTAGCGAAGCACGGGTATTCTGCTAGTCATGTATAAGAGAAAATATATCGTGCGTGGCAGGCAAGCATATCTCAGTTATGTACTGTTTACGTTTCCATTTTACTTCCATATTCCTTAAGGAATGGAAGTATGGTGAT
Organism: Magicicada septendecula; assembly: GCA_034769895.1. Taxonomy (NCBI): domain Eukaryota; kingdom Metazoa; phylum Arthropoda; class Insecta; order Hemiptera; family Cicadidae; genus Magicicada; species Magicicada septendecula. The sequence goes on along the minus strand of CM068375.1, from coordinate 115,520,763 downwards.
GGCAAAAAAAATCGTGTTCGAGATTATTGCAGATTCTGATTCTACTACACTCAAAACATGAAAAAGTCGTTTTCCGAAAAGTGTGTGTGTGTGTGTGTGTCTGTAGATTTTTTTTCTATGGCAAACGATAACAGCCGCAAATTCAAACAGAATCAAATAATTTTTTGCATACAGCCCTGATTTGTAGAGTACTCGCGACCTATTGTTTTTGGTGAAGATCGGTTGAGGGAAAGGGGTAGTTTACCTGCAACGGTTTTTTTTTATCAAGGGTAATTTTGTTTGTTTGGCAAACGATAACAGCCGCAAATTCAAACATAATCAAATAATGTTTTGCATACTGCCCTAAATTGTAGAGTTCTCAAGACCTTTTGTTTTTGGTGAAGATCGGTTAAGGGAAAGGGGTAGTTTACCAGCAACGTTTTATGTTTTTAAGGGTATTTTCTATGGCAAACGATAACAGCCGCAAATTCAAACAGAATCAAATACGTTTTTGCATACAGCCCTGATTTCTTGAGTACTAAAGACCTATTGTTTTTGGTGAAGATCGTTCAAGGGAAAGGGGTAGTTTACCTGCCACGTTTTTTGTTTTATCAAGGGTATTTTTTATGGCAAACGATAACAGCCGCAAATTCACACAAAATCATAAAATATTTTGCATACAACCCTAAATTGTAGAGTTCTCAAGACCTGTCGTTTTTGGTGAAGATCGGTTAAGGGAAAGGGGTAGTTTACCTGCAACGGTTTTTTATCAAGGGTAATTTTACTTCCATATTCCTTAAGGAATGGAAGTATGGTGATGGCAAAAAAAATCGTGTTCAAGATTGCAGATTCTGATTGTACTACACTCAGAACATGAAAAAAAGTCGTTTTCCGAAAAGTGTCTGTGTGTGTGTCTGTCTGTGTGTGTGTAGATTTTTTTCTATGGCAAACGATAACTGCCGCAAATTCAAACAGAATCAAATAATTTTTTGCATACAGTCCTGATTTGTAGAGTACTCACGACCTATTGGTTTTGGTGAAGATCGGTTGAGGGAAAGGGGTAGTTTACCTGCAACGGTTTTTTTTTATCAAGGGAAATTTTTTTTTTTTGGCAAACGATAACAGCCGCAAATTCAAACAGAATCAAATAATGTTTCGCATACAGCCCTGAATTGTAGAGTTCTCAAGACCTATTGTTTTTGGTGAAGATCGGTTAAGGGAAAGGGGTAGTTTACCTGTAACGTTTTATGTTTTAACAAGTGTATTTCCTATGGCAAACGATAACAGCCGCAAATTCAAACAGAATCAAAAGATTATTTGCATACAGCCCTAAATTGTAGAGTTCTCAAGACCTATTGTTTTTGGTGAAGTTCGGTTAAGGGAAAGGGGTAGTTTACCTACAACGTTTTTTTAACAAGGGTATTTTCTATGGCAAACGATAACAGCCGCAAGTTCAAACAGAATCAAATAATTTTCTGCATACAGCCCTGATTTGTAGAGTACTCAGGACCTATTGTTTTTGGTGAAGATCGGTTGAGGGGAAGGGGTAGTTTACCTGCAACTTTTTTTTTCTATGGCAAAGGATAACTGCCGCAAATTCAAACAGAATCAAATAATTTGTTGCATACATCCCTGAATTGTAGAGGTCTCTAGGACTTTCGATTTTGGTGAAGATCGGTTAAGGGGAAGGGGTAGTTTACCTGCAACCTTTTACGTTTTAACAAGAGTAAAGTACTTGAAAATTTATTTAAACTTTTTGAAACAATGGTAATTGTTGAAAATAAAATAATTTTGTTGCCAGGTAACAAAAATAAAGTCATTTTGATTATAAAATATAAATATTTACAACAAGAAAAGAATTTTCAGTTTTCAAAATTTAAATATATTTTTATAAAACAATGGGTTCTTCATTGAGGTGGGGACCATGTCACTCACTCCATCTCAAGCCTCTCCCATTTTGCAGAAAAAGAGGACCCTGTCAAGGCTGATACTTCGACGACAGTGACAGGGCTTTCCACCAAATTCTGCAGAGTGACAGGTAGGCCCAACTCTGATTGGCTCCTCAGATTTCCCCAGCGTTAGTAGGTTCTATGAAAATATTTTATTTCAAAAATGATTTTAAATATAAATCTTAGATATGTTTTATAAATCTCATGTTTTATGTTTTAACATGGGTAATTTTTTATATGACGAACCATAACTGCCGTAAATTCAAACAGAATCAAATAATTTTTTACATATGTGCCTGAGCTATAGAGAACTCAATGTCTGTTGATTTTGGTGAAGATCGGTTACGGGGAAAGGGCAGTTTACCTGAAACAATTTTTGTTGTAACATGAGTAAAGTACTTAATTTTGATAAAGTATCCTGATAAGATCTTAATAATCCACTGTAGAAATGTAGATGAAATATCTATAAATGAAGAGGCTAGTTGAACGGGCGGGGGGTAATTTTCTATAAATCAAAATTATAGTTGAAGGGGGAGGGGATAATTTTTTTTTATATGTGTACTACGTTATTGGCAACAAAGAAGTATTTTTGTTAAAATTCCTTCCCTGGCTGTTTGGCTGAAAATGATTTTAAATATAAATCTTAGAATATGGAAGTCATGTATGGTTCTCCATACCGATATTTTTTCATGTTTTGAGTGTAGTACAATCAGAATCTACAATAATCTCGAACACGACTTTTTTTGCCATCACCATACTTCCATTTCCTTAAGGAATATGGAAGTAAAAATTACCCTTGTGAAAACATAAAATGTTGCAGGTAAACTACTGTATTCCCTTAACCGATCTTCACCAAAACCAAAAGGTCTTGAGAACTCTAAAATTCAGGGTTGTATGCAAAAGAGTAGTAGATTCTGTTTGAATTTGCGGCTGTTACGTTTGCCATAGAAAATACCCTTGTTAAAACATAAAAAAAGGTAGCCGGTAAACTACCCCTTTCCCTTACCTGATCTTCACCAAAAACAATAGGTCTTGAGTACTCTACAAATCAGGGCTGTATGCAAAAACGTATTTGATTCTGATTGAATTTGCGGCTGTTATCGTTTGCCATAAAAAATACCCTTTTTAAAACATAAAACGTTGCAGGTAAACTACCCCTTTCCCTTAACCGATCTTCACCAAAAACAACAGGTTTTGAGATCTCTACAATTAAGGGCTGTATGCAAAAGAGTAGTAGATTCTGTTTAAATTTGCGGCTGTTATCGTTTGACATAAAAAAAATTACCCTTGATTAAAAAAAAAACCTTGCCGGTAAACTACCCCTTGCCCTTAACCGATCTTCACCAAAAACAATAGGTCTTGAGTACTCTACAAATTAGGACTGCATGCAAAAAATACCTGTTGTTTTTGGTGAAGATCGGTTAAGGGGAATGGGTAGTTTACCTGCAACCTTTTACGTTTTAACAACAGTAAAGTACTTGAAAATTTATTTAAACTTTTTCAAACAATGGTAATTGTTAAAAATAAAATAATTTTGTTGCCAGGCAATAAAATTATAATTTTTTCATTTTAATGTAAATCATGTATGAGAGAAAATATATCGTTCGTGGCAGGCAAGCATATCTCAGTTATGTAATGTTTACGTTTCCATTTTATTATTATGACTACCGCAATAAAAAGGCAGGGAACACACACACACACACACACACACACACACACACACACACACACAATTCGCGTTATTTCTGGCCTCATTCATGTTTATTTTCTTACATTTGCACGCTTTTTAAATGGAAAGTGCCGAAACCCATACCAACATAATAACACGTGCAAGCCGAAAAAGTGTCCAGCGTGGATAGCGATTTGCTTCCTGTGGATCGCTGTGCAGTGTAGCTGCACGTGTTTACAGAGGAACGATTCATAGACAGATTTTTCGTCTTTAGGGAATGAACCCTCTGCAAGATGCTGAAGGTCCATGAGTGACTTCGGAGCGCTCCTTCTTTTCCGCGTGTTTGTTCTGTGAAACGTACACTGTAGATTCGCAGCTTTACTCTAAGCAACGCTCAATAGGAAATGTTGAAAATTTTTGTCCACGGTGTACCCTCATACACACTAAACCTGCTCTGATGTTTTAATTACGGACATCATAATATTAAAACTTTGGAAACTTGAGCACTACTTCATGGAGATCAAACATTAACTTATACAAGCCATTAATTTTATGCATATTTTTTATATATATGTGTACAACGTTATCGGCAACAAAGAAGTAGTTTTTGTTCAAATTCCTTCCCGGCATATTTGGCCGTAGTCCAACGTTTTCTACAAAACCAGACGTTTCGGCAATGCCATCGATTTCCATCATAAGTGAAAATCGAGTGCGATAACGTGAGGTGGTATACGTTAGTGACCACAGTAATGTGGATAAGGCTGAAGCAGAAAGTAGAAAGAAGTAGTTTCTATGGTAATACTTCATTTCGAAAATGATTTTAAATATAAATCTTAGAATATGGAAGTCATGTATGGTTCTCCATACCGATATTTTACTTCCATATTCCTTAAGGAATGGAAGTATGGTGATGGCAAAAAAAATCGTGTTCGAGATTATTGCAGATTCTGATTGTACTAAACTCAAAACATGAAAAAAAGTCGTTTTCCGAAAAGTGTCTGTGTGTGTGTCTGTCTGTCTGTAGATTTTTTTTCTATGGCAAACGATAACTGCCGCAAATTCAAACAGAATCAAATAATTTTTTGCATGCAGCCCTGATTTGCAGAGTACTCGCGACCTATTGTTTTTGGTGAAGATCGGTTGAGGGAAAGGGGTAGTTTACCTGCAACGGTTTTTTTTTAGCAAGGGTAATTTTGTTTGTTTGGCAAACGATAACAGCCGCAAATTCAAACAGAATCAAATAATATTTCGCATACAGCCCTGAATTGTAGAGTTCTCAAGATCTGTTGATTTTGGTGAAGATCGGGTAAGGGAAAGGGGTAGTTTACCTGTAACGTTTTATGTTTTAACAAGGGTATTTCCTATGGCAAACGATAACAGCCGCAAATTCAAACAGAATCAAAAGATTATTTGCATACAGCCCTAAATTGTAGAGTTCTCAAGACCTATTGTTTTTGGTGAAGATCGGTTGAGGGAAAGGGGTAGTTTACCTGCAACGTTTTTTTAACAAGGGTATTTTCTATGGCAAACGATAACAGCCGCAAATTCAAACAGAATCAAATAATGTTTTGCATACAGCCCTGATTTGTAGAGTACTCAAGACCTATTGTTTTTGGTGAAGATCGGTTAAGGGGAAGGGGTAGTTTACCTGCAACGTTTTTTTATCAAGCGTATTTTCTATGGCAAACGATAACAGCCGCAAATTCAAACAGAATCAAATAATTTTTTGCATACGTCCCTGAATTGTAGAGGTCTCAATGACTTTCGATTTTGGTGAAGATCGGTTAAGGGGAAGGGGTAGTTTACCAGCAACCTTTTACGTTTTAACAAGAGTAAAGTACTTGAAAATTTATTTAAACTTTTTGAAACAATGGTAATTGTTAAAAATAAAATAATTTTGTTGCCAGGCAATAAAATTATAATTTTTTCATTTTAATGTAATATAATATTTTTCATTTAATACAGCAATAAAAAGGCAGGTAAGACACAGCCTGGCTGTTTGGATGAAAATGATTTTAAATATAAATCTTAGAATATGGAAGTCATGTATGGTTCTCCATACCGATATTTACTTTTTACTTCCATATTCTTTAAGGAATGGAAGTATGGTGATGGCAAAAAAAATCGTGTTCGAGATTATTGCAGATTCTGATTCTACTACACTCAAACCATGAAAAAGTCGTTTTCCGAAAAGTGTCTGTGTGTGTGTGTGTGTGTGTCTGTAGATTTTTTTTCTATGGCAAACGATAACTGTCGCAAATTCAAACAGAATCAAATAATTTTTTGCATACAGCCCTGATTTGTAGAGTACTCGTGACCTATTGTTTTTGGTGAAGATCGGTTGAGGGAAAGGGGTAGTTTACCTGCAACAGTTTTTTTTTATCAAGGGAATTTTTTCTTTCTTTGGCAAACGATAACAGCCGCAAATTCAAACAGAATCAAATAATGTTTTGCATACAGCCCTGATTTGTAGAGTACTCAAGACCTATTGTTTTTGGTGAAGATCGGTTAAGGGGAAGGGGTAGTTTACCTGCAACGTTTTTTTATCAAGCGTATTTTCTATGGCAAACGATAACTGCCGCAAATTCAAACAGAATCAATTAATTTTTTGCATACGTCCCTGAATTGTAGATGTCTCAAGGACTTTCGATTTTGGTGAAGATCGGTTAAGGGGAAGGGGTAGTTTACTTGCAACCTTTTACGTTTTAACAAGAGTAAAGTACTTGAAAATTTATTTAAATTTTTTCAAACAATGGTAATTGTTAAATATCGGTATGGAGAACCATACATGACTTCCATATTCTAAGATTTATATTTAAAATCATTTTCAACCAAACAGCCAGGGAAGGAATTTTAACAAAAAAATACTTCTTTGTTGCCAATAACGTAGTACACATATAAAAAAAAATTATCCCCTCCCCCTTCAACTATAATTTTGATTTATAGAAAATTACCCCCAGCCCGTTCAACTAGCCTCTTCATTTATAGATATTTCATCTACGTTTCTACAGTGGATTATTAAGATCTTATCAGGATACTTTATCAAAATTAAGTACTTTACTCATGTTACAACAACAAATGTTTCAGGTAAACTGCCCTTTCCCCGTAACCGATCTTCACCAAAATCAACAGACATTGAGTTCTCTATAGCTCAGGCACATATGTAAAAAATTATTTGATTCTGTTTGAATTTACGGCAGTTATGGTTCGTCATATAAAAAATTACCCATGTTAAAACATAAAAAATGAGATTTATAAAACATATCTAAGATTTATATTTAAAATCATTTTTGAAATAAAATATTTTCATAGAACCTACTAACGCTGGGGAAATCTGAGGAGCCAATCAGAGTTCGGCCTACCTGTCACTCTGCTGAATTTGGTGGAAAGCCCTGTCACTGTCGTCAAAGTCAGCCTTGACAGGGTCCTCTTTTTCTGCAAAATGGGAGAGGCTTGAGATGGAGTGAGTGACATGGTCCCCACCTCAATGAAGAACCCATTGTTTTATAAAAATATATTTAAATTTTGAAAACTGAAAATTCTTTTCTTGTTGTAAATATTTATATTTTATAATCAAAATGACTTTATTTTTGTTACCTGGCAACAAAATTATTTTATTTTCAACAATTACCATTGTTTCAAAAAGTTTAAATAAATTTTCAAGTACTTTACTCTTGTTAAAACGTAAAAGGTTGCAGGTAAACGACCCCTTCCCCTTAACCGATCTTCACCAAAATCTAAAGGCCTTGAGACCTCTACAATTCAGGGACGTATGCAAAAACTTATTTGATTCTGTTTGAATTTGCGGCTGTTATCGTTTGCCATAGAAAATACGCTTGATAAAAAAACGTTGCAGGTAAACTACCCCTTCCCCTCAACTGATCTTCACCAAAAACAATAGGTCTTGAGTACTCTACAAATCAGGGCTGTATGCAGAAAATTATTTGATTCTGTTTGAATTTGCGGCTGTTATCGTTTGCCATAAAAAATACCCTTGTCAAAAAAAACGTTGTAGGTAAACTACCCCTTTCCCTTAACCGATCTTCACCAAAAACAATAGGTCTTGAGAACTCTACAATTTAGGGCTGTATGCAAATAATCTTTTGATTCTGTTTGAATTTGCGGCTGTTATCGTTTGCCATAGGAAATACCCTGGTTAAAACATAAAACGTTACAGGTAAACTACCCCTTTCCCTTACCCGATCTTCACCAAAAACAATAGGTCTTGAGAACTCTACAATTCAGGGCTGTATGCGAAACATTATTTGATTCTGTTTGAATTTGCGGCTGTTATCGTTTGCCAAAAAAAAAAAATTTCCCTTGATAAAAAAAAACCGTTGCAGGTAAACTACCCCTTTCCCTCAACCGATCTTCACCAAAAACAATAGGTCGCGAGTACTCTACAAATCAGAGCTGTATGCAAAAAATTATTTGATTCTGTTTGAATTTGCGGCAGTTATCGTTTGCCATAGAAAAAAATCTACAGACAGACACACAGACAGACAGACACACACACAGACACTTTTCGGAAAACGACTTTTTTTCATGTTTTGAGTGTAGTAGAATCAGAATCTGCAATAATCTCGAACACGATTTTTTTTGCCATCACCATACTTCCATTCCTTAAGGAATATGGAAGTAAAAATAAAATAATTTTGTTGCCAAGCAATAAAATTAAAATTTTTTCATTTTAATGTACATCATGTATAAGAGAAAATATATCGCGCTTGGCAGGCGATATTAAGATTTAAATATAAATCTTAGAATATGGAAGTCATGTATGGTTCTCCATACCGATATTTATTATTATCACTACTGCAATAAAAAGGCAGGGAAGACACACACACACACAATTCGCGTTATTTCTGGCCTCATTCATGTTTATTTTCTTACATTTGCATGGTTTTTAAATGGAAAGTGCCGAACCCATACCAACATAACGCATGCAAGCCGAAAAAGTGTCCAGCGTGGATAGCGATTTGCTTCCTGTGGATCGCTGGGCAGTGTAACTGCACGTGTTTACAGAGGAACGATTCATAGACAGACTTTTCGTCTTTAGGGAATGAACCCTCTGCAAGATGTTGAGGGTCCATGAGCGACTTCGGAGCGCTCCTTCTTTTCCGCGTGTTTGTTCTGTGAAACGTACACTGTAGATTCGCAGATTTATTCTAAGCAACGCTCAATAGGAAATGTTGAAAATTTGTGTCCACGGTGAACCCTCATACACACTAAACCTGCTCTGATGTTTTAATTACGGACATCATAATATTAAAACTTTGGAAACTTGAGCACTACTTAATGGAGATCAATCATTAACTTATACAAGCCATTAATTTTATGCATATTTTTTATATATATATGTGTACAACGTTATCGGCAACAAAGAAGTAGTTTTTGTTAAAATTCCTTCCCGGGATATTTGGCCGTAGTCCAATGTTTTCTACAAAACCAGACGTTTCGGCAATGCCATTGACTTCCATCATCAGTGAAATTCGAGTGCGATAACGTGAGGTGGTATATGTTAGTGACCACAGTACTGTGGTTAAGGCTGAAGCAGTAAGTAGAAAGAAGTAGTTTCTATGGTAATATTTCATTTCGAAAATGATTTTAAAAATAAATCTTAGAATATGGAAGTCATGTATGGTTCTCCATACCGATATTTTATCTCCTTTTCAACAACTAAAATTTGTTCAGACTTTTATTTGAAGAACATTGCCTTCAATTAAGATACAGTAGTAGCACCTTAACAAGTTAAAATACAATTTAGTAAAGTTAAAGTTAAGCACAACTAACGGTAATTTCTCTTGCAGTTATGGTATAATATTTTGGCCAATTTTTTAGTTGAAAAGAGGGGTGGCACACTTATTCTTAACCTACATCCAGCTCTGAAATCATTCCACTTGTTCAATGCCTTGATTATCTAGTGTCACTCTTGACCTTTTCCTCATGACCTCTACAATCATATGAATTCTTCATGACATTTTATGTTTACTTCTCATTATTTTAGAGTATCCGAGAGGGTCTTCAAATGAATAATCACTTTTTCTTTTTAATAATTAATTCACTGATGCTTTTATTATATCACTGTCTTTCACATATTGTGCTATTCAGTTTATCCTTTGAAATTGTTCCGACAGTTGAGCAACTGAACCTTAACGCTTTCCCAACAACTGATGATGATCTGTGGTCTTTCTCGGAGTCCTTAATTATTTTTTTTTCTCTGAGCAAGTTCATGATCAGAACTCTGGGGCTCTCGCAAAGGATATACTTAAAAAGACTCACAGTATAAAAGTTAAGGCAAAAGTGATTATGGAGTGTGTAAGCAACTACATACATAGTCAGATTAATCCTAATGTATGCACTTATAGTATACAGGCTTGCTTACTTGCATGGAAGAAGCTAGTTCCTGAATTATTAAATTAAATGAATCAATTATTTGTAAATTAATGCATATCCAGATCCTTAGAAGCTCACCGTATTTATGGTGGTCTCTCCACCAAAATTGTCCATTTAGAGTATGTCACCTCATTGTCTACCATAGCTTTCCTAGCAACTTTCAACTGATTCATATCCAGACACAGTTTGCCTTCAATGTTTATTCGGAAAATGGTACTAATTTTGTTGGTGGGTCATGATATCGTAAAGAATGCCCTTAATGATCTTCTTAATGACACTAAAAACTCTCTCAGCCCTTAATGAATCTCATTGTACTATCCTCAGTAATTTGTCATCAAGAAGCATTACTTGGGATTTTAAACCGCCTCAAGTTCCCAGTTGTGGAGGATTTTGGGAAGCTGTCCAGAATTTTTTGCACCGAACCTTCGGAGAAAATACCCTCCTACATGAAGAATATGCTACCGTCTTTACCCTCATCAAAGCCATTTTGAACGGCCGTCCATTATATGAACTGTCACCCGATCCTTCCGAGGACCTACATTATTTATCACCTGGCCATTTCCTGTTAGGTCGTCTGCTACTGTCAGTGAAAAGCCACATCCCGAGGGTATGCAGCCTTGTTTACACTGGTCCTTCTACATCAGTTAACACAGTCTGCTTTGGAATCGTTGGAGTAAGGAGTATCTTCACGCCTAGGTGCAACAACAAAAGTGGAATCGTGCTTCACCAGCTCTGCAACCTGGTCATCTTGTCTTGCTTCGAGGAATGTCGATGCCACCTATACAGTGGCCACTTGGACACATACTATCCCTTGTTTATTCTACTGATGGTATATCCCGTATCGTGCATATCCACTCTTCATAGCATCCAAGGTCATACCACTTACTGTTTATTATGTAACGGTACAGAATGGGTGATAAAGAATTTTAAGAAATATTAATTCAACTATTGTACAACCTTTGGGGCACCTCTGTTTAACCAAGAGACATGTAAGTTTATTATGAAACATCATACTGTATATGTCTAGACAGCCCGGCTAGACGTATTACGAAACCACTGGCAACTCAGTCTCTCTGCGAATTACAGAGAAACATGTAATTGCCACAAGCTAGTTTTTCATCAGGAGGTCACAATAGTCAGTCATCATTAAACCGCTAAAGTAGACAGCAGAGCCGCGCGGGGCAGTACAGGAGCACGCGGTTCCAGTAATCAGTGTGTGAACAATATAGCAGTCACTCGTATCCTTCGGACCACGCGGTCATAAAAAACAAGTGCTCGAGCATAATTAATGGCGGCCGACAAAATGTTATAAAATGCAATCTAACATGTTAGTGAACTGCTGAATAATGATCGTACAGCAACAGTGATAAACTTATAAACGTTTAAACACAACAGTTCGGAGTGACCAGTGAAACAGTGAATAACACGTGGCGGTGGTGAAACTGTTTGGAACGCCTTCGGATTGGTTAAGTACCACTAATAAAATATCAACTAAATTTCATAAACGTATCAAATAAATAGTTCAAGATTGAAAAAATACAGATTTAAAGAGCTCTATAAACGGGGTTAAAGATAAAAAAGTAAAGGGTGAGAGAGTGAGTGAGACAAAGTACTGGGTCATGAATCATATTAAGGACCTTTTTATAGTCATGTAAGAATAGTAATCGTAAGATTTGTTTTATTATCATTTTGTATACCGGTAACTTTATACGTTATTTTCATTCAACAAAAAACTAAAAACTTTTAATCAATGTATTAGTTGACAAGAAATGAGGAGAATCTGAGACGTTGTTATATAGGTGTAGAAAATAAAATAATTTTATTCAATAAAAGAAAAATAATTTGTTTAGTCAGCATAAACTGTGTTAATATCATTTCGCAACTCAAACCAAATAATCCCTCTGCAACTGTTTTCGTCTATACGACCCTGGACGTAGCACAAGGTAAGAAAAAGAAGTAAAATTTTGATAAACTTAGCAAGTTTTATTTACGCAGAAAAACGTAAAGTCTCAATTAATGTTTTGTCTTCCCATACTGCCCACCCTTAGTTACCGAAAAAAAAAATTAAAAATAAAACCTAAGCGTTTTTTGGTGGGCGGTTGTGTTTAGTATGGGATATTACATTAATTATTATGTCATTACATCATATTACATACATGTGCAGTTCGTGTATCCTGTGATGGCCGTCATATGTGCAACTTGTGTCGGTCACATTTGAATGTGTTGTGTTTTGTTGTTACATCAAGTTCGTTACCATCTATATAAAAAAAAAACAAGAATTTGTTACCGTCAACGTCAGTCGTTTTTTTCTCATCTTCCAGTGAGACATGCTGACTATGCTATCTTTAGTTTTTAAGTTACACGTTTTAAAATCAAAGCCATAAGTTGTGTACAAAACTCTGTATTAAATTAAATACAGTCCGCATAAACATTTGCACCTACCATCTGGCATGAGCAAAGTGGTGTATGGCCCCAACCCTGTACGAGGAGGGATATTTTGTTTTTAATTTTATGCAAAATGATTTATAAAAACACTTATGTTTTACTCCATTAAAACAGTTATATAAATACCAGCAGCATCCTTTATGCTCTGTGGTGTACACTTTTATTGTACAAACCACAACTGTACATAACAAAGAGAAAGGCTGCTATTATATTATACTTATACTGGACTGCTATTAGGTAACAGAACTCACTTTTTAACAGTTTAATGGAATTCAAATTAGCATATTCTTTCACAATAATAGTTTGTGTGTTTGTGTTTTTATACTAACCTTACAGCCACGAACAAGTCTCCTGTTACATTATAAATTAACAAGTCATTTACTCTCTAAGTTGTTATTGATCATGCCTTATACAGCTATAAAACATTTCTATGTTATTGGAAAGATTCAGATATCGATGTTTGGGGAAAACTAATGAAAATATAAGTGAAAATGAAAATATATTATATAATGAAAATATGTTATATAATGAAAATATATTTTCTAATATAAAACAGACAAACGAAAATAAAAAGAACAAAATAAGAAAAAAGTCAATAATACTAAATACGCAGCAGTGCTTTATTAAAAACTGTTACAAGTAATGATTCACTTTGCACTCACACATGTACACATTTAAACATACAACTGAGTACAAATTAAAAGAAATACAATGAAAGTATAAAATCAACTAGCTTCACAAAGCTGTTTGGTTTCATTTACATTTATTAAGAATATTAACTCATGAAGAAAACACACTGATACTGTATGTTTATTAAATAAATTGTTCAACTTTTTACATTCAATGTCTTTCTTTTAATTTTTATTTTTTAATTATACATCACACGCTATATCACACACATTCACCTTAACATTACAATTAACACAGTATACAAATATAAATTCATAGTCACATCAAGTTTTTTAAACCACAGTTGTGAAGTATTAATTAATCTTTATGTTATGTTTTACCAAAATTATATCCCAATGTACAAATAATTTATTTTTAAATAAGTTACTACAAAGGCCTCTGCACATTATTTATCATTTTTTTTGGCACTTTCCTATTATCTGTATCTACAGTATGTTTTCAATGTTTCGACTATATATCGTGTGTGATATGTAGTGAATATCACTTATACTTTCAGTAAAATAATCCACCTGTCGACGAGTTTTTTAATCTAATTTCATAGTTTGTTTTTGGTCATAATTGCTTTTTATTGTTATTTAATTACTATGTGAAGGGTTTCTAACAATATTATATTACTGCATTAGTGATGGCATTATATTATGTTTGCATTACTAACAGCAAAACATTGTGTTGTTAACATGTGAACTGAAGCACCATACTCAAATTGATCACTCACTTTTTATTTTACAATTAGTGAAAGAATTCCAACTCTAAATATGGCAGGTTACTATACTGGAATCCTACTATGTAAGATTCATTTTTTGCTTTAAAAATTAAATTTTCTGCTATTTTTTTGCACAACCGACTTGTTGGCTTTAACATTATCTGTTGCCACTCTACACTTCCAGTGCTACTAGCATCTTGTTTATACAGTGTATATTATATTAATACAATTTTGTAGCATAGGTCAGTTGTTAATTTGTTAGAATCCCTTTTTTGTTTCCTGAATGTTGCTACAACATTATGTTCAATTGTCCTACATTATGTTGTTGATTTGTTAAATATTTTTTGAACACCATTCTGAAAAGTTTTTGTGTTACAATAATTATATTTGGTTACCAACAACTAACTTTTCTTGAGTATAGTTTTCATTACAAAAAAAAAAAACATTTACCAACCTTATGCATGAAAACATACATACTGTCACAAGCAGTTAAGAAATACAATCTTTTATATTTAGTACACTTATTTGTCACACCATGACTAGCGATATTACTATGTGCTCAAAATATAGAAAAATGTGTTGCGGGTACAGATAACAGGAAAATTGCTTTTTATATAGAAAATGTTTAAATACTGAACATATATTTCATATAATAGCTACATTTTAACATTTGTAATTGAAGCCATAGAGGTTAAATAGAAATAAAATTAGTTTTATTATTATTATGTTGTATTAAGATTGACTGATACTAACGATGTGGTAATGTTACAGTTTTCATCATAGTTACAAATGTTTGGCATTTTTAAATGCTTTTTAAAGAAGAGGATTATTTTTTAATTCATTGTAATTTAAATGTCAATCTGAGCTACCGATAAGTAAAATGATTTGAAAAAAACACTTGTTTTATTTTGTAAAAACAATTATGTCATTAACATTTTTACATGATATTATCAGAAAATAAATACTAATAGGACATATTAGAATTATGCTAAAAAATTACATATTTATAAAATTTATTTTAACTTTTAGTTTTTATATGACTTTTTCAGTATAAAATGTTAAGAGAAATATTGAAATTTTTTATACACCTTATAAATATATTAGTAATAAACATATACAAAAATTTTCGCTTGTTCTTGAGAAACTGTTCTCAATACGATTCTCCTAAACTAAACTTTCAATGGCCCAGCTCCAATACAGTTTTAATTGTAATGGTAGCCAGCTGTATCTAACAATTGCCACTTAAATTATATGGTACAAAAAACAACACTCTTGCTCTAAAAATTGAATTAGTTTATACTAGTGTGAGTAGAGGCATGGTCTTGATCCATTAGTACTACAGTTAAAAGTAGGAACAGACAATGACTGTAACACTTCCATATTGTTAGTGTGATTCAAGATTTAATTTTTCGTTAGCTGAGATAACATATGACACAATATATAATGTAAATATTACTAACTTTTGGAATGTTTTATTTTATATTTTTTACATTTATTTGCTTTTTTAGTATTTTAGTACCTTTTTCTAACATCCCACTTGATGGAACATTTAAATGATACATAAACTTACCCATTTTCATTAAAACATAAAGACACATTTGACAACTTCGTGCTTCTGTATTATTTACTTTCAACAATGAAACAATTAGAAAATCACAGAAATACTATATACAAATCACTTTGTGTGAAGGTACACTGACATTAACATGCAAAATCTGCAATTCCAGAACTATCACACACCATTTACAGTTTAAAATAATAACAAAAAATATATCTGCTGTTATATCATTAACTGATATAACTTTATAAAAGCATAAATTCACACACAAAATGTGTATTAAGAAATATTGTTTCCTTACATAATTATTTAAATTGATGAATAATATATTAAATAACAAGTAAAAAGTCAGTAGAAAGTCGATTTATAGATACTACATCAAAACAACTGTGATAAATGAGGCAAACAACAGTAATAAAAAACATATCTTAGACACACTAGTGGACAAAATATCTTTAACAATTTCTTCATGAATTTTATTTGTATTTCACTCTGAATGTCACTTGTTTTTTCATTGACAAAAAAGGTTTGGGAGAAGCAAATTATATCTGAAACGAGTGGTGTCAATAGAGGTTTTGAAATTATTTACTTCAGAGTTTTGCTTATTAGCATTTTCCATCACGCATGTCTTCAAAATATAAAATACTCTGGTCTGAGACACAAATAAGGTAAAGAATTCACCTGAATCATAAATTATGGAATGCAAATTATGGTGCAAAAATTGCAGGAAAAAGATAGAGGGCTTTGGAGGTGACATGTGATACAATATAAACGGCTTGTTTCATGAAGCCTCACTGTAAGACAGGCAAAACATTCTGTGCTAAGGAAAATAAAATACATGTTAGGAATAAACCAGTGTTATTCATGAAAAAAAACCACACTCAAAATACACAAGTAAAAAAGCAACATATAATGTTATTTGAAGAGTATGGAATTGTATTATGGAAGAATAATAAATGTATAAGGTTAAAACTGTTATTTAGTGAATGAATTAAAACTCAAAATTGTTATTTTAACAGTTTAACAAGAGACCATACATAACAGGTTAATTTTGTCAAAAAAAAAACTTAATTCAAATCTTAATAAAAAGCATTTTCACTGTTGCTTTGTTTTCTATTATGTTTACTAGCCAGCGTTCTGCTATTCCAATATTGAATTACCACAGAAAAGAGCATTTATTAACCTAATAACCAAGCTAACTTACTGACCTAACATCTCTAAAGTACTTGATAATAACGGAAAGAAAATAAGAAAATCGAAGAAAGTAAGTTACAACAAGAATGGCATTAAACAAAATGCTGGCATCTCTAGAATAAAACACACAACAATTAAATACATATTTGGTGCACAGGTGTGTGAATCTGGTTTTCTTTTGAAACACAGATTAGATTTATGGATAAAATTAAGCTTCAAAGACAAAAATAAAATATTCATCCCTCAGTAGGATTGTAGAATATATTTTCTTTAAATTCTGGATACTGGAATTTCTTCATTTCTTCTCCCATAGATCTGTACCTACACAACCAGAAGACTACAACACTGTGAGGAGCATATGGAAACAAGGCATGAAGAACACAAAGTGAGCCAGGAAACTAGGATTCATAGTAAAATGTTATATGAATGTTTTGTAGGAGTAAAAGTGGGTGTAATGATGGCAAATATAATAAGCCAAATTAAAAAAACTCAAAACCTTATAAAGGTCATGCTGTTCATGCAGTGCTATAAATCAAATAATTACAGCTCTAATAAATAGTGGAATTGTGGCTGCAAAAAATTATAAAATAAAAAAAAATGTATTTCAAATTTTAACTTTATATTCATGGTTATGATTGAATATTACATCCCCTATCCTTATAATTCTTCTGTACATTGTGAACATTAAGAAAAATAATAAATCTTGAAAATGTATGTAATAAAAACATACTTCATTAATTACAATGAATATTCATTTACATTTTCAACTAACAAAACCCCTATGTAACAAGAGCAATTAGCAATAAACATTGTAAAATCATAATTAAACTGTTAACATGATAAACCATATAAAATTTAATGAAAAAGTTAAGTTCAGCTCAATTTATTTATAGTAAAAAATTTCCAGCAATTTCTGTTTGCAGAAATTTTGGATCACTCACAGGAATCAAGCAACTTATCCAAACTGAAAGTTTACAAATTTTTGTAGAACTAGGTCTTTAGTTCTTTTTTACACTATGTACACAACTTAATATGTATTTTAACATGATAATGTTTTTAGGCTGGTGGTCATTCCACAAAATGCGTGATGCATCATCGAAAATGTAACACTTCCACACTTTCGATTCCTCACAGTCTAGAAATCTTTTGTTTACAAAACATTATCATGCTTCGATGTTTCGGTTTCGTCGAAATTCTTTATGCGGACACGTGTGTGTGGTGTAGGGGGGGGGGAGAGAGAGAGAGAGAGAGAGAGAGAGAGAGAGAGAGAGAGAGAGAGAGAGAGAGAGAGAGAGAGAGAGAGAGAGAGAGAGAGAGAGAGAGAGAGAGAGAGAGAGAGAGAGAGAGAGAGAGAGAGAGAGAGATTTTGCTATCTGTATGTAGGCTTACCATTTTTTAACATATAATGGAGCGCTGAAACATTTAATGAAAATGGATGTATTTTTGTTCACTAACCATATGTTACATTCATATTTATTTCTCGTATGTTTTTCCTTGAATCATCTTAAAGGTCAAATAACATTGTAGTGAAATGACGATTCCATTTGCACTATAATAAGATGTTTAATCTCATAATTAATATGTAAGAATTTTTTTTAATGGATTTCCATTAATGAATTTAATTACTCTAGTGTGACCTTATATTAAGTTTTTAAAAATGACGTTGCCAAAAGTAGGAAATAAGCATGCATTCAAGACAAGGAAAGAAATCCTGTATTAACATCTGGAAATTGTACCTATGAGAAGTTAAATAATGAAAAAATAAGTTTATTTTCTTATAAGACTTGAAAGAATTTAAGCCAATGGAGAGTATATAATTGTGTAAGATGGAAACCGTTATTGCTGAGACTGAAACCATTCTAACAAGGATGTTGTGCAACTGTATGACTTCTTTCTGTTCTCTCAAAATTCATTTAAAAACTAAATGAGGTTTCTTTTCTGATTAATGGGATGTATTCAGACCCTGCGAATTCCTCCTCTAAAAATATTGGATCTGTTTTGAAAGTAGACCACAGTAGTCACATGTCATCACATGCCAAATCTGAGGGATTTTGCCTGGATCAGCAGAGATGATAAGAGACAGTGTGAACCATGAAACCAAAATGTTCTGTTTCCCTGATGTTTTTGTCTTGAGACAATTTGATCTTGATAATTCATATTCTTGTGTGGAGCCAACATTGGACTTAACAAAAACACCACACGAGCGCTAGCGCGCCGCACACACACACACACACACACACACACACTTATGTATCTGCATGGGTGTGGTTGCATGAGCATTCCGTGCCCTTGGTGTAGTATACAACAGGTGTAGTTGCATATGACCCCACACTGCTCACTCATGAAAGGGAAAATGAGAAAAAGAAAGAAACAAAAGAGCGAGAGAGAGAAGAGGGGTTTGGGTTGCTTATTTTTTGTTTAATAGTTGCTATATATTTTTTTTTGTAGTTGCTAAATCTACATTCACTCAAGTAACTATAACAAACTACAACATTATAACTAGTAAAACATAAGTTTTGAAGCCAAATGTTTTACTGTGGACTCACACAAATTAATTAAAAAAAAAGTTACACAAGAGAGTTATAAAGGTATACAAGTTATACAAGCCGGTGAGTGCAAGGCATGGAACAAGTGATTTCATTGTGTTTTGCACGTATTAAAACAGGAAGATAAACTATAGACATTTACAACTACACTTAATTTTGTGAATTTACATTCAAATTGATAGGAATACCTTTCTCTAGACGTTTAAGATGGCTTTCTCTAGAATGTGAGGCGGATGTTCTTTAATTTTAGCGAGATAAAAGGGGGTTATAGGGGTTCTCTATGTTTGCACCACCCAGTACCATAGCTGCTAAGGGCAACTCTTGGTATGTATATTACAGTATTGGGCTAATATACAAATCAAACTACATTTGTCTTCAATATACTTTCAACAAAACTTCATAACACTTTGCATGAAACCATGTTAAATATATCTGACTTAAATATCATTGAATGGATATGTTATATGTGTAAGACTGCCAGTTCAGAGTAGAAACAGAATACATGTGTAGGAGAAACTACAATAGCAACTGGCTAGATGCTACAGAAAAAATCCAAGGCTGGGTAAGACTTGCCTATTTTTGAATTGATAAAACTATTCTGCAAAGTGATAATACAACTTGGCATACACATGACTAAGACTAGTGCCAATCAAAAAATGTAACGAGCTGGCTAAAGCCAGTAAGTTCACTACTATCACAGGAAAAATCAAGACTATTACTGATGAAAGACTTTTGCAGATGTACCAAAATATTTGACCAAGAGATCACACCAAGAAAAAGACAACAAAAAATTAATTAAAGTTTAGTTATTAAAAGAACTTATAAACTAACATATTTGGCATACTAACTAATGAAAATTTTATAAATCTTAACATATACATAATGGAAATCCATTAAGACAACAGTATTCTAGACCCGTATCATATTTTTCTGTTGGAGGAAAAGTTAAATTTATTCTACATTTATAACTATAAACTCAATTTACACACTTATACCAGTAAGCTTTTTAACAGAACTGTGACGTATATGTTGACTGTAAGTCCATGAACAAGTACAAAAAACAGTGGTTTTTATTATCTTCATACGGTACTCAGCTAACAATAATCGTGATCATAATTGAAACAAGCTTTTGTGTTTTGTAAATTACATGAATTCAAAACACTGTTATTTACAGATAATACTTTGACAGGCAATCCTTCAGATTCTCTCAGAGGAACCACCAAATCTGTCTGTTCCCTTCTTGAAGAGACTTTACAAAATGGGGTTTTATCTTGCTTGTGTTGAGTTTTACAGTTTTCTAGTTCTCCAATGGCCATGTCTAAATAATTACATATGCTGGCAGTCTTATGTTTATCTAAGTCTACATAATTTATCAATTCCAATAGCGTATCCGTTTTCATTTTAATTTGTTCCGTGTACTTATTGTATAATAATTTTTTGTTATAAATTATTTTCGTGGAGTCTGAAGCATTGTCAGTTTCAGAAACGATTTCCTCGATATGTGAAATCATTTCAATTGCAGGTATCATCGGATATGTTGGCACATTTTCTCCAATATTATTAAGATCCAATCTTTGCACATGTCCATCTGACCCTACAAAAAAGAATTACTGATAAAAATAGGTGCAAAAATTATGGAAGAAACATCAAATACATCAAGTAATTAAAGCTTTTTACTTTGTTTATATGTCTATATTGACATTTTTAAAAATAAAAATACGGAGTTAGAGTCTTGTTATACACTATTTTGTAGAAGGAAGAAAATATTAAATTACTTAAAAAATAAACGTGATATAGGTAGACCAGGGAAGAGATGGCTTCAGTGAAGTTGGAACAGGCTGTAAGCCTGTACCTTGATATGGTGGAGAAGAAAAAATAAACTTTCACACGTGACATTTATTTAAATAAAGATACAACATTAAATTTAACTGAATATGATATACACTCAACTCCCGATTATCCGGGATAATCACTGGCAGGGTGATCACGGATAAGTCAAAATCCCGGTTAAAGCAAAAATTGTAATCTAGTGCTTAAATGAAAGTCTTAGTTAAAAATAAAATATATGCATACAGTAAAGTAGTACATACCTTTTATTACACAATAAAAATTAGACAAATCACATTTTTGTCAATTAAAATAGTATATTTACAAGCAGAACCAATACTGGTATGTACACAGTCAGTGTTTATACATGCTGAAAATAATCTGTTAATAATTTTTGCTTTTTAGCACTTGCTATTTTCTTTAAAATAGATGACCTTATTTTGCGTAAAACCAACTTGTCACACAACAAAGTGTCTTCTTGACCTTCTAAATAGTCAAGAAGCCCCTCCACGTAATTGAGCGCTGTCCCGTGTGTGATTTTGGGCTTGGAAACACATTCTTCACTTCCCTCCCCCTCGTCATCACTACCACTCTCACTTTCTGCTATGCCATGCGCGCACAATATTTTGTCGTCTGTCAAAACCTCAAATGCAGGCATGTTAGCGTCGACTTCAAACCACTCATTTATGTTATCTTGATCAACGTTTTCACTACCTGGGACAGTGTTTGCTAACTGGGGCAAGTCAGCTGCAGTTGCAACGTCACCTCAAACCCAGCAAAATCCTCATCCTCCGATATGTTGGGAAATATTTTTTCCACAACTTTGTCATCGTAGTGGGTTTAACTATGTCCCATGCAGCTGCGGTCTCGTAGATCACGTCCAGAACACTTAGTCCCATAAAAAAGGTCTTCAAATCATTCCCTCCCTCTATAAACTTTCTCAAAATACTTGACTGATAGTTGCGTTTTACAGAAGCTATTACCCCTTGATCCATTGGCTGCATCAAGGCTGTAAAATTAGGTGGCAGGTATTTAACAACAATCTGTCCGTCACTGGATCTGAGCAACATTTCACTTGGATGTGATTTAGCATTGTCTAATACTAACACTGCTTTTTGGGGAAGTCCTTGTCGTATTAAACACTCTCAAACTTGTGGACAAAACTTATTGTGGAACCAATCATAAAAAATGTCTATTCATTCAAACCTCTCTTTTGATTGTAGTAAAAATAGTAAATTACAGGCATGTTAACTGCACGTGTTCCTTTAAATGATCGTGGTTTTTTTGATTTTCCTATCACTAGGAGCTTAAGTTTATGTGTCCCAGTCGCGTTAGAGCAACATATTACCGTTATTCGTTCCTTACTAACTTTGTTTCCCGGCGCACTTTTTTCATTTTCAGACGGTAAAGTTTTTGTCGGTAAGCACTTACAAAATAAACCCGACTTGTCGGAATTATAAATTTGTGCTGGTTGTAAATTTTCATCCAAAACAAACTGATTAAAGTCTTTGCAAAACTGTTCTGCTGCCGTTTGATCGCCACTCAATTTTTCTCCGCAAATTTCCAACTCTCTTATGCTGTGACGTTTGAAACGTGTCAGCCAGCCAGATGATGCGTCGAAATTTCCTTCTAGGCCTAAAGCTTCGAAAAAAAAACTTAGCTTTTTCGGCGCATATTCGTTCACTTACAGGATTCCCTTGTGCTCGTTGATTATTGAACCACTCGAGTAAAGCTCGGTCCAAGTCTTCGTATGTCGACTTCTTCATAATTTTCTGTTGTAGACGCCGCTACACTCAGTCTGTGCCTAAAGCCAGTTTGCACTAAGATGAGTCGTGCGATTTGATGCAGTGCATTGCGTCTTCTAATCACGCACGCACGCAGTATTAAGAGCCCATCAAATTGTATTGTAACACATTAAACAGACTGTCATTTGCTTATAATAATTACAACTAGTGGTTTATTTGCTACAGTACTACACTGAAAATAATAGGCTTAAGAATACTGTAATAAATTAAAGTCATTATAAGCGTAGTATGTATCAATATTTTTGCTAAAACTACAAATTTTTTAAAATCATATATTTTTCCTGGCTGATCCGCAACCCAGTTGACCCGATCCCAGAAAATCGGGAGTTGACTGTATTTAAATTTCTGTATGAGGTACATTTCAAAAGTAAGGGCTAATCGGTTATAAAGATTGGCAACACTGATTACTTCGAGCATGCACAGTAGCTTCAACTGGTCTGTTGTAACTGCCATATTGTTGCCAGTCCATCGTTGTTTATCGTTGTGTGATAGTGAGTTATAATGAGTGCAAAAATAAACAATTCTGCCAGTTGTGAAGTCCAAACAGTAATTAGATTTTTAAATGCAAGAGGACATAATGTTGTTGAAATTCACCATCAACTGAGTGCAACATATGGGCCTACTCCAGTGAGTGACGGAAAAGGGAGGCAATGGTGTCATGAGTTTAGGGAAGGCTGTTCAAATGTTCACAATGAAGACAGGAGTGGCAGGCCTAGCGTACAGACTGGTTATCTTGCTGAGCATGTGAATGCGAAAGAAAACCATTGCTTTACGATTAGTGATATTTCCATAAAATTTCCACAAGTTTCAAAGACAACACTGTTCAGAACTGTGACAGATATTCTAAACTGTGTGCATGATGGGTACTCTAAATGTTGACAAGTGCTCACAAAGACCCGAGATTGACATCTGCACTTGCTTTTTTGGACTGCTTTCACAGAGAGGGAGACGGACCTTTTCTCCATATCGTCACAGATGATGAAATGTGAATTTTGTAAATCAATGCTGAGTCGAAACAACAATCCATGCAGTGATGTCATTCTAGTTTTTCTGTCACCCAAACAGAAAAAAATTCATGAAAACCCAGTCTCAAAGGGAAATCAAGGCTGTCTTCTGGACCAAATGGGCATGCTTTTGGTTGATTTCACAAGCAACCATCACATTACAAGTCTGTTGTGAAGTACTTTCAAAACTGCTCCATGCCATTCAAAACCAACCACGGGGAATGCTGAGGTCAGAAATTGTTCTCCTTCATGACAATGCACGTCTACACATGGCTGCCTGCACACTCAAAACTATTCAAAAATTCCAATAGGAGATAAACCTGATCTCACGCCCAGTGACTACCAATCTCTTCCTACATCTCAAGAACTGGTTTATGTCTTAACGATTCAAGGAAACTGAAGGGTTGAAATCCTCAGTGCAAAACTGGCTAAAATCTCAGGTGGCGGAATTTTATGCAGAGGGTTTGAGAAACCTTACTTCACAATACCAAAAGTATTTGGAATTAAATGCTGACTACATAGAAAAATAATGTGTTTGTATTTGGAACCACTAATAAAATTTTCATTTGTTCTCATTTTATAACCGATCAGCTCTTACTTTTGAAATGACCTTCCTAGAACTGCAACAAATAACAGATATTCCTGTAAATCTCAATACCACAAATAAAGACTATGGTACTCTATAGAAGAATCATCTTAGAAGATAGACACCATTGACATAAATAACACATTTTAAACATATGGTTTATAATTTTATAATATATCCTTTGATTAAAGATCTAGATAAAACTGGAAACCTAGATGTCGCACTATCTGTGGACACATATTAGTACCATCAGTCGGTGCTAAAAAGAAAAAAAAAAAAAAAAAAAAAAAAAGCGATGTTAAAATTTCTACAAACTGGGAGTACCAATACTCATGTAACCAACAAAACCTGGGTTATAATAAAAATAAAATGAAGGATCTGAGAATAAAACACAATGTTTGTAAGAAGATGGAATAATAAAAGGTGCAATACACGATGCACAATAAAAAATTAAGCAAAAAGAGAAGAGCTTTAAATATTCAATCTGAACGGCCATGAACTCTAGAGACGATGGAAGAATCTAGGTTGCCACTTAAACCATGAAGATGTGCAAAGGAAGGAGAAGCCTAAAAAGGCCAAGGAACCGGTTTTTGATTTTATGGTTCTAATAAAACTTATTGCAAACACTGCTGATTAATACCTTAGAATATATTTATTTTTTATGAATACATTGTTAGGTTATGAGGTAAATGTTTATATAAAGGGCCTGTTGTGAAACCATAAACTGATACATAATATATATTCATGTGAGAATTCATCTGGACAAAAATTGAAGTTTTCAATTTAGTGTGATGAGATATACAGATTTCTTTAGAACAAAAAAAAAAAGGTTGCTGACAGTACATTTCTAGAGTTGTAAACTATATGTGTATAAGCTTCAAAAGATAAAGTATAGATGAAAAGTTATAACTAATAATGAAGAAGGCCTAAGATAACTAGGTGTTGTAATGTGTGGAAAATTAGCATATATGAGAAATATGTAAAAATGTGTTATCAAATGGATATCTACATTAGTTTAATTTAGGTGAAGTTGTAATAACATCTTATACATAACATATTTTTACTGACATATAACGTATTAGTTTTTGCACAAACAAGTAAGAAAATATACCTGATATATGCTATAAAAGCATTTTATGTTTACACACACACACACACATCAACAGAAATATTTAATTTTAACTTTAAAAATTCACACTTGTTAAAAGATTTTTAGAACTCTTTAAACTTATTTTTAACAATAAATACAATTTACCTGAATATAATACAAAATAATCCTTCATATGAAACACATTTTACATGAATTTGAACAATAAACTTGTATCGTTTTACATTGTATGCAGTGGTATATGAAGAAGAACACATAAAAGTACTTTAACAGTACCCTATAAAACTAAGGGTTTGTCTGTCAAACTACACATCTGATAATTTTGTGCCCCCACTCTTCCCAGTTGGAAAAATTATGCTGATTTCCTCAGAAGCTTCAGTTGCCCTCAAGAGAGGCCCAACAGTACACTGGAATGAGTTTTTGTGTTGCACAATGTTGAGTGTGTTGTCTTGCAGACAAAACATTAACTTGGACATTAGTTTTTCAATCTGAATTGTTTGGAATTTTTAACACAAGTCTTGTCTTTTATAATTTATTTTCATGTATTTTTTAACATTGAAAATGTTTATAAGGATGTGTCGCACATTTGCGGCCGATCGCTGGTGCGTTATCGAAAATGGGAACCGGTGAGTTTCCATAGAAACTACTTCTTTGTTGTCAATAACGTAGTACACATATAAAACTTCACTTATGAATGCGACTACATTTAACTTATAATCTGTACATTGGTAAATGAAGAATGAATTCATTGATTGGTGAATGAACATAAATATATATATATTTTTTTTAGATTTATTGAAGCATTTTCAATGCCCTTCTCTGTGTATTGCATTTGTGCAATGCCTGTAAATTTTTACACTGTGAAAGGGGAATCATACTTTCCAAGTAGTGAGCAGGAACATCCTGAAACTGATAATTCGGATGAAGATCCAGACTACATTCAAAGTAACTCCAGTTTGGATGAGGAGCAGATTTCACCAATACCAAGAAAGAAAGCACATCACGTTAAACGACTAATAGTGGGGTTACTCCACATCAAGAAGACACTGTTGCAGAGACTACTGAATATGTAACTATTCATGTAACTACAATACCCACCACTACCCAACCTGATAATTCCCAACCAAATACAAGTATTGAGTCTTCAGTGCCAGAAAGAACTTCCTTGGCTGGTATGTACACAGTCAGTGTTTATACATGCTGAAAATAATCTGTTAATAATTTTTGCTTTTTAGCACTTGCTATTTTCTTTAAAATAGATGACCTTATTTTGCGTAAAACCAACTTGTCACACAACAAAGTGTCTTCTTGACCTTCTAAATAGTCAAGAAGCCCCTCCACGTAATTGAGCGCTGTCCCGTGTGTGATTTTGGGCTTGGAAACACATTCTTCACTTCCCTCCCCCTCGTCATCACTACCACTCTCACTTTCTGCTATGCCATGCGCGCACAATATTTTGTCGTCTGTCAAAACCTCAAATGCAGGCATGTTAGCGTCGACTTCAAACCACTCATTTATGTTATCTTGATCAACGTTTTCACTACCTGGGACAGTGTTTGCTAACTGGGGCAAGTCAGCTGCAGTTGCAACGTCACCTCAAACCCAGCAAAATCCTCATCCTCCGATATGTTGGGAAATATTTTTTCCACAACTTTGTCATCGTAGTGGGTTTAACTATGTCCCATGCAGCTGCGGTCTCGTAGATCACGTCCAGAACACTTAGTCCCATAAAAAAGGTCTTCAAATCATTCCCTCCCTCTATAAACTTTCTCAAAATACTTGACTGATAGTTGCGTTTTACAGAAGCTATTACCCCTTGATCCATTGGCTGCATCAAGGCTGTAAAATTAGGTGGCAGGTATTTAACAACAATCTGTCCGTCACTGGATCTGAGCAACATTTCACTTGGATGTGATTTAGCATTGTCTAATACTAACACTGCTTTTTGGGGAAGTCCTTGTCGTATTAAACACTCTCAAACTTGTGGACAAAACTTATTGTGGAACCAATCATAAAAAATGTCTATTCATTCAAACCTCTCTTTTGATTGTAGTAAAAATAGTAAATTACAGGCATGTTAACTGCACGTGTTCCTTTAAATGATCGTGGTTTTTTTGATTTTCCTATCACTAGGAGCTTAAGTTTATGTGTCCCAGTCGCGTTAGAGCAACATATTACCGTTATTCATTCCTTACTAACTTTGTTTCCCGGCGCACTTTTTTCATTTTCAGACGGTAAAGTTTTTGTCGGTAAGCACTTACAAAATAAACCCGACTTGTCGGAATTATAAATTTGTGCTGGTTGTAAATTTTCATCCAAAACAAACTGATTAAAGTCTTTGCAAAACTGTTCTGCTGCCGTTTGATCGCCACTCAATTTTTCTCCGCAAATTTCCAACTCTCTTATGCTGTGACGTTTGAAACGTGTCAGCCAGCCAGATGATGCGTCGAAATTTCCTTCTAGGCCTAAAGCTTCGAAAAAAAAACTTAGCTTTTTCGGCGCATATTCGTTCACTTACAGGATTCCCTTGTGCTCGTTGATTATTGAACCACTCGAGTAAAGCTCGGTCCAAGTCTTCGTATGTCGACTTCTTCATAATTTTCTGTTGTAGACGCCGCTACACTCAGTCTGTGCCTAAAGCCAGTTTGCACTAAGATGAGTCGTGCGATTTGATGCAGTGCATTGCGTCTTCTAATCACGCACGCACGCAGTATTAAGAGCCCATCAAATTGTATTGTAACACATTAAACAGACTGTCATTTGCTTATAATAATTACAACTAGTGGTTTATTTGCTACAGTACTACACTGAAAATAATAGGCTTAAGAATACTGTAATAAATTAAAGTCATTATAAGCGTAGTATGTATCAATATTTTTGCTAAAACTACAAATTTTTTAAAATCATATATTTTTCCTGGCTGATCCGCAACCCAGTTGACCCGATCCCAGAAAATCGGGAGTTGACTGTATTTAAATTTCTGTATGAGGTACATTTCAAAAGTAAGGGCTAATCGGTTATAAAGATTGGCAACACTGATTACTTCGAGCATGCACAGTAGCTTCAACTGGTCTGTTGTAACTGCCATATTGTTGCCAGTCCATCGTTGTTTATCGTTGTGTGATAGTGAGTTATAATGAGTGCAAAAATAAACAATTCTGCCAGTTGTGAAGTCCAAACAGTAATTAGATTTTTAAATGCAAGAGGACATAATGTTGTTGAAATTCACCATCAACTGAGTGCAACATATGGGCCTACTCCAGTGAGTGACGGAAAAGGGAGGCAATGGTGTCATGAGTTTAGGGAAGGCTGTTCAAATGTTCACAATGAAGACAGGAGTGGCAGGCCTAGCGTACAGACTGGTTATCTTGCTGAGCATGTGAATGCGAAAGAAAACCATTGCTTTACGATTAGTGATATTTCCATAAAATTTCCACAAGTTTCAAAGACAACACTGTTCAGAACTGTGACAGATATTCTAAACTGTGTGCATGATGGGTACTCTAAATGTTGACAAGTGCTCACAAAGACCCGAGATTGACATCTGCACTTGCTTTTTTGGACTGCTTTCACAGAGAGGGAGACGGACCTTTTCTCCATATCGTCACAGATGATGAAATGTGAATTTTGTAAATCAATGCTGAGTCGAAACAACAATCCATGCAGTGATGTCATTCTAGTTTTTCTGTCACCCAAACAGAAAAAAATTCATGAAAACCCAGTCTCAAAGGGAAATCAAGGCTGTCTTCTGGACCAAATGGGCATGCTTTTGGTTGATTTCACAAGCAACCATCACATTACAAGTCTGTTGTGAAGTACTTTCAAAACTGCTCCATGCCATTCAAAACCAACCACGGGGAATGCTGAGGTCAGAAATTGTTCTCCTTCATGACAATGCACGTCTACACATGGCTGCCTGCACACTCAAAACTATTCAAAAATTCCAATAGGAGATAAACCTGATCTCACGCCCAGTGACTACCAATCTCTTCCTACATCTCAAGAACTGGTTTATGTCTTAACGATTCAAGGAAACTGAAGGGTTGAAATCCTCAGTGCAAAACTGGCTAAAATCTCAGGTGGCGGAATTTTATGCAGAGGGTTTGAGAAACCTTACTTCACAATACCAAAAGTATTTGGAATTAAATGCTGACTACATAGAAAAATAATGTGTTTGTATTTGGAACCACTAATAAAATTTTCATTTGTTCTCATTTTATAACCGATCAGCTCTTACTTTTGAAATGACCTTCCTAGAACTGCAACAAATAACAGATATTCCTGTAAATCTCAATACCACAAATAAAGACTATGGTACTCTATAGAAGAATCATCTTAGAAGATAGACACCATTGACATAAATAACACATTTTAAACATATGGTTTATAATTTTATAATATATCCTTTGATTAAAGATCTAGATAAAACTGGAAACCTAGATGTCGCACTATCTGTGGACACATATTAGTACCATCAGTCGGTGCTAAAAAGAAAAAAAAAAAAAAAAAAAAAAAAAGCGATGTTAAAATTTCTACAAACTGGGAGTACCAATACTCATGTAACCAACAAAACCTGGGTTATAATAAAAATAAAATGAAGGATCTGAGAATAAAACACAATGTTTGTAAGAAGATGGAATAATAAAAGGTGCAATACACGAGGCACAATAAAAAATTAAGCAAAAAGAGAAGAGCTTTAAATATTCAATCTGAACGGCCATGAACTCTAGAGACGATGGAAGAATCTAGGTTGCCACTTAAACCATGAAGATGTGCAAAGGAAGGAGAAGCCTAAAAAGGCCAAGGAACCGGTTTTTGATTTTATGGTTCTAATAAAACTTATTGCAAACACTGCTGATTAATACCTTAGAATATATTTATTTTTTATGAATACATTGTTAGGTTATGAGGTAAATGTTTATATAAAGGGCCTGTTGTGAAACCATAAACTGATACATAATATATATTCATGTGAGAATTCATCTGGACAAAAATTGAAGTTTTCAATTTAGTGTGATGAGATATACAGATTTCTTTAGAACAAAAAAAAAAAGGTTGCTGACAGTACATTTCTAGAGTTGTAAACTATATGTGTATAAGCTTCAAAAGATAAAGTATAGATGAAAAGTTATAACTAATAATGAAGAAGGCCTAAGATAACTAGGTGTTGTAATGTGTGGAAAATTAGCATATATGAGAAATATGTAAAAATGTGTTATCAAATGGATATCTACATTAGTTTAATTTAGGTGAAGTTGTAATAACATCTTATACATAACATATTTTTACTGACATATAACGTATTAGTTTTTGCACAAACAAGTAAGAAAATATACCTGATATATGCTATAAAAGCATTTTATGTTTACACACACACACACACACATCAACAGAAATATTTAATTTTAACTTTAAAAATTCACACTTGTTAAAAGATTTTTAGAACTCTTTAAACTTATTTTTAACAATAAATACAATTTACCTGAATATAATACAAAATAATCCTTCATATGAAACACATTTTACATGAATTTGAACAATAAACTTGTATCGTTTTACATTGTATGCAGTGGTATATGAAGAAGAACACATAAAAGTACTTTAACAGTACCCTATAAAACTAAGGGTTTGTCTGTCAAACTACACATCTGATAATTTTGTGCCCCCACTCTTCCCAGTTGGAAAAATTATGCTGATTTCCTCAGAAGCTTCAGTTGCCCTCAAGAGAGGCCCAACAGTACACTGGAATGAGTTTTTGTGTTGCACAATGTTGAGTGTGTTGTCTTGCAGACAAAACATTAACTTGGACATTAGTTTTTCAATCTGAATTGTTTGGAATTTTTAACACAAGTCTTGTCTTTTATAATTTATTTTCATGTATTTTTTAACATTGAAAATGTTTATAAGGATGTGTCGCACATTTGCGGCCGATCGCTGGTGCGTTATCGAAAATGGGAACCGGTGAGTTTCCATAGAAACTACTTCTTTGTTGTCAATAACGTAGTACACATATAAAACTTCACTTATGAATGCGACTACATTTAACTTATAATCTGTACATTGGTAAATGAAGAATGAATTCATTGATTGGTGAATGAACATAAATATATATATATTTTTTTTAGATTTATTGAAGCATTTTCAATGCCCTTCTCTGTGTATTGCATTTGTGCAATGCCTGTAAATTTTTACACTGTGAAAGGGGAATCATACTTTCCAAGTAGTGAGCAGGAACATCCTGAAACTGATAATTCGGATGAAGATCCAGACTACATTCAAAGTAACTCCAGTTTGGATGAGGAGCAGATTTCACCAATACCAAGAAAGAAAGCACATCACGTTAAACGACTAATAGTGGGGTTACTCCACATCAAGAAGACACTGTTGCAGAGACTACTGAATATGTAACTATTCATGTAACTACAATACCCACCACTACCCAACCTGATAATTCCCAACCAAATACAAGTATTGAGTCTTCAGTGCCAGAAAGAACTTCCTTGGCCGATACACACGTTTTTGTCAAAGACAATGTAAACTTCAAGGGAAAAATGGTCATCTTCAGTCCAGTAGACGGCCAGAGAAAACCAATGTTCACACTGCAGCCACAAAAATTGTCCATATCCTTCAAGGACCAAAGGACTGTGCATAAGATAAAACGTTCCATCAGATACATTCTCCCTCTTCTTTTCTGATGAAATGAAGAATAAAATTATCCAATATACAAATTTACTATAATACAGAAGAAGGAAAAGTATACAACTCAAAGATAACAGTTTTGGAAGTATCGAAAGAAGAATCTGAAGCTTTTCTTGGATTTTAATATATATGAAGTTATTCTTATATTAATAAATATTGTTACGACGGTCTACTTGATCGTCGTAGGTACAGTGGAAAACCAAATAAGTACAAGACACCAATTAAATCACTATCACCAGCTATAATTTTTACAGTTAAACAGTTCGTAATTAACAACACAGTCTCCTACAACATATCAAATAAAAATTGTTCACATGCAATAAAATGCCACTAATATTAAAACACAATTGTATTACAATACACTGTCCGATTATAAAACACAACACTTAACTAATAACCACTTGAACGCGCACAGTAGTATCGCCCGATAATAACTTGAACCCCACTGAAAGTATATCGCTACTATACTGAAACTTAAGGCCGCTGCCACCATGTATTTATACCTCCGCTCAAGACCAGAACGTTCCAAATTGCGTCTTAGCGCCAGTATGAACTACGTGATTAATTGCGGCCTTGACACAGTCCGCACAGATGGCGGCTTTGAGAAAACTCTCGCTAATGCGTCTAGAGTCATGTATGTCATGCACATTAGAGCGAGATTCTTCTGGCACATTCGACAAACACGTAGATTGTTCTGTGATGTCATAACACTGCCCTCTCCTTAAGCCTGTTGGTCCCGAACTGGCAAACCGCCTCTGAAGTAGTACTTAGCCAGGCGATCTAGGTGGATGACCTTGAACTTTTGCTGTCCTTCCTGTTGAATCCGATAAACAACATCATTGATTCTTGTTTTCACAGTGTAGGGTCCTTCCCAGTTAGACTGAAGCTTAGGTGAGCGACCACGACGGCGCTTGGGACTGAACAACCAGACCTGATCCCCTTCTTGGAAACCCACACTATTGCTGCGAATGTCATACCGAGTTTTCATTTTATCACTGGCAATCTTCAGCCGTCCTCTTACCAAGTGCTTCATTTCTTGCAGTTGGTTTACTAATTGCGAGGAATAGTTCTGTGGCTCTTGGGACTGAGTCTCAGGTGATCCAAACATTAAGTCTCCAGGAAGACGAATCACCCTCCCAAACACCAATTTTGCTGGAGTCATGCCAGTTGTGTCGTGTACTGATGATCTATACGCCATGAGGAATAGTGGTATATGTTGGTCCCAGTCTGTTTGGTTCTTGTCAACAACCTTCGATTATAAGATGCTGCTCAAGTGTCCTATTGAATCTCTCAACCATCCTGTCCGACTGAGGATACAGAGGCGTTGTCCTGGTCTTTCGAATTCCGAGTAGACGGGATAATTCTTTAAACACTCCTGATTCGAAATTCCTCCCTTGATCCGTATGAATTTCCATAGGCGCTCCATAACGGCAACAGAAGTTGTGAACTAACTCCTTTGCCACAGTGGTAACCTCCTGATTTGGAATTGCGTAGGCTTCCACCCACTTAGTAAAGTAGTCACCTACAACCATAATGTACTGGTTTCCATCGTCAGTAACTGGGAATGGTCCAGCAATGTCTATGGCAATTCTCTCGAAAGGCAGTCCAACGTTATACTGTCGCATTTTATCCCTGCATCTGGTTTGTGGGCCCTTACTTGCAGCACATATTTCACATGTCCAAACCCATTCCTCTACATCGTGGCGAAGATGAAGCCAATAGAATCGCTTCCGTATTTTGTCAAGGGTTTTGTTAACGCCAAGATGGCCTCCAGATGTCCCATCATGCATCTCCTTCAAAACAGACTGCACTTTACTTCGGGGAACTATCAACTGCATGACCACGTCTTGTTCATCTGCACTTTCCCAAGCCCTTTTCAGCAATCCATTTTCTAAGGTGAGAGATTCCTATTGTGCAAGCCCTTCAGCATTTCGGAACCATGGCAGATATCTTGCCAATCCGGGCGGCGACCTTCCTCTTTTGCTGTCAAGATCAGTCCAATGTCTTCATCAGTTATCTGTTCTTGTCGA
Source organism: Magicicada septendecula (assembly GCA_034769895.1). Lineage (NCBI taxonomy): Eukaryota > Metazoa > Arthropoda > Insecta > Hemiptera > Cicadidae > Magicicada > Magicicada septendecula. Next base: position 115,486,575 of record CM068375.1, on the reverse strand, counting down.
CAGTCTTGTGTTGTCCAGCTGTCTGCCAGGAAATCTACAGTGATGGCTTGAACATGTTCGGTTGAGTTTTGTTCTTCCTTTCTGTGGCAATGTCGGCAGTCTTCTGGGCACGGTCTTCGTGATAAGCTATCTGCATTACCATTCAGGTGGGGGGCATCGATGTTGTACCTTGAAGTTGTATCTTGCAGACGTTCAAGCCACCTTGCCAACTGTCCTTCCGGATTTTTAAATCTCAAGAGCCATGCAAGCGCGGCATGTCGGTACGTAGTGAAAACTCTCTTCCATAGAGGTATTTATGGAAGTGCTCCAACGCTCAGACGATTGCTAGCAACTCTCTCCTTGTAACGCAATAATTTCTCTCTGGCTTAGAAAGTGTCTTGCTGTAATATGCTATTACTCGTTCTTCACCATTTTGCACTTGTGACAAAACTGCTCCTAGACCAGTATTGCTTGCGTCTGTGTCCACAATGTACTTTCCTTCGGAAGCTGGGAAAGTGAGAATTGGCTGCAAACATAATGCAATTTTCAAAGTCCTAAATGCTTGATCACACTCCCTTGACCACTGGAAGTTTCGTTTATTTTCCGTTAGCTCATGTAGTGGTTTAGCAATAGTAGCGAAGCCTTTCACAAAACATCTGTAATATGAGCATAACCCCAGGAAACTCTGAACTTCGTGTTTACTCTTCGGCACTGGCCAGTCTCTTACGGTGTCTACTTGATTAGGATCCATGCTAACACCCGCTGCTGGAACCAGATGGCCCAGATACTGTACTTCCTTCTGGAATAGAGAACACTTCTTCGGGCTCAGCTTCAGTTGGGCACCGTTAATTCTAGTTAGAACCTTCATAAGGTTTTTCCAATTGGTCATTGAAAGTCTTCCCGATGACTATGACATCGTCTAAATAAACAAGGCAAGTTTTCCATGTCAGGCCTCAGAGTACCAGGTCCATCAATCTTTCAAATGTTGCCAGTGCATTACAGAGTCCAAATGGCATGACGTTAAATTGGAATAAGCCACTTGGGGTCGAGAAAGCGGTCTTTTCCTTGTCTTCTTGATGAAGACCCACTTGCCAATATGCACACTTCAGGTCCAATGTGGAAAACCACTGTGCTCCGGATGTGTCGAGTGTATCGTCAACACGAGGTAATGGATAGCAGTCTTTCTTTGTAACATCATTTAACCTCCGGTAGTCTACGCAGAAACACAATCCACCATCCTTCTTCACTACCAGCACTACAGGAGAAGACCACGCACTTGACGAAGGTTCAATTACTCCCTCTGTCAACATGTCCTGTACTAACCGAGACATTTCCTCTTGTTTAGATAATGGAGGCCTTCGAGCAGGTTGGCATATCGGTGTTGTGTTCCCGGTATTGATGCGATGTTGCACAAGAGAGGTTCTTCCCAGTGACTGTCCCCGAACAGCAAAACAATCTTTGAATTCGTGTAAAAACTGTCTGAGTTCTTTTACCTCACCACTTGAGAGGTCGTTAGAAGATCTGTTCAATAATTCTTGCAGTTCCTCTGGTAATTTGGAATTATCCGAAGCACCGGATCTTCGTTGGGTCATTCTGGCTACCTAGGCCACAGGAGTCAATTTGCTTAGGAGCGTATTGCTTTGTAAAGTGGTGGCTTGATCAAAAATATCCGCCACTCTAATAGGTACATTTCCGGTTTTGTCAGGTTTTACTAAACTTCTGGCAATTAGCATGCCCGATGTGCTGACTACCTGGGTTTTGAATATAGAGCACTGGTTGCCCCTAGTACCTACCTCGGTTCTAACCATGATGATCTTTCCGGAGTTTGGCGGAACAGTTACGGCTACTTGGTTTATGACGTCCATCGATTTTTCTGTCGTCATTGTTGATAGCATTACCTCTTCACCTCCGATTCTCAAGACATTGTTTTTGAAGTCGACTATAAATCTGTATGCATTCATAACATTCACAACAAGAATTGCTTCATCCACAATGTCTGCAACAAGTACTTGATGATTAAACTCAAGTCGACCGAGGCGTAGGTGTATCTCCAATTTTTCATACACTTTTACAGGCCGTCCAGTAGCTGTTCGCAAGCTGCAAGAGCACCACATTGGCTTGAGATCTTTCACCACGTCAGGGCGCACAATAGAAACTGTCGTGCCTGTGTCAACTGTAATCGAGGTTGGCCTTTCTTGTACAAATCCAGTAACTACCAAGCTCCTGCTGTTTTTCTGAAGTGTAGAAATTGTGTATTGCCTAGGGGCTTCATTCCTCCAGTTAGTCAGCACACGCCCCGCTGTACTGACTATTGCTCGTTCCCTGCTGCTGAATTCTAACCCGACAATCTCGTAGATGTCCAGGTTTCCCACATCTATAACACTTCGGTCTTCCATCCTTTCTTATTTTATTCTGTAGCGCCGACCGTCGAATCTCTGTTCCTTGTTCTTCTTCCTCATCGCCTGTGCCGTCACGATCTTTTAGCGCGCACTTTATGACTTGTCCAACCAGACGCTGATTTGGCGGCCTCAAATTGCAAAGCCACCACGCACTTTTCTGGTGTCTTGCCATTCATAACACTTGCTGTAGTTCATTATCTCAGACACCGGCAGTAAATGAGTAAATGTTTGCATCGCAAAACTTGTTTGAAAATCTTCTGGTGCTTTAGGATACGCCAGTCAAATTAGTCTGTCGATACTTGCTTCAAACTCTTGAAGGTTCTCCCTGGAATGCTGTCGCCTTGCTCTCAACTGGGTGCAGTACACATCTCGCAAATGTTTATCATATCGTAATTCTACAGCTTTTATCAACTCGGCATAGATGTTCTGGCTGTCAGGTGACACTTTCTGTAGTAGTTCTGCCACGGGTCCTTTTAATGCGAGAAAAGGACGTGCCTTGTCTTTCTCTGTCCAATTATTTGCGCATGCAGCAGCTTCAAATTGGCTGAGGTACGTTGCCCAGTGACTGCTTCCGTCAAAGGTTGGAGCTTTGACATGAACTGTCCCTACTGCAGGCAAAGTAACTTAAGTAAACTTAAAGTAACTTTCTCTATTAACTTATTTTCTGCGTCTTTTTCTGTCTTTATCATTGGTACAGTCTGTTCACAAAGTTGTTTTGGTTGTAACTTCAGGCACTGCTCGACTTCATTTTTAATCTGCTCTTTTATATTAGTAATCGAGTCTTCTATTTTTGTTGACATAGCTTTTTCCACATTCGTGACTCACTTTTCTACTTCAGCTATTTTATTAGACATCGATTCTTCAACACTCGACAGATTTTTCTAGTTCAGCTATTTTTAATGTCATTGATTCTTGTACCTCTGATATTTTAGTAACTTGTTTATTAAGCTCACCTCGTAGGTGACCCAATTCTGCGGTACTGTGTTCTTGCAACTGTTTCTGCATAGCTTCAAAGAGAGCTTCCGTTTTATCTGCTTGTTGCTTACGTTTTTCATCCTGTTGTTTTTCTGCTTCTTCCACCTCCTGTCGGCATCGTTGCTCTGTCTGCAACAGCAGCGCCTGGAAATTTTCCATCATCTGACTGGCATCCATTGTTTTCTGATTAATTATGAATTACACTCGTCTTGTACAAAGTGTCCACTGTTAACCGTTCTATCCCAGTTCTGACACCACTGTTACAACGGTCTACTTGATCGTCGTAGGTACAGTGGAAAACCAAATAAGTACAAGACACCAAATAAGTCACTATCACCAGCTTTAATTTTTACAGTTAAACAGTTCGTAATTAACAACACAGTCTCCTACAACAAATCAAATAAAAATTGTTCATACGCAATAAAATGCCACTAATATTAAAATACAATTGTATTACAATATACCATACCGTCTGATTATAAAACACAACACTTAATAATAACCACTTGAACGCGCACAGCAGTATCGCCCGATAATAACTCGAACCGCATTGTAATATACCGCAACTATACTGAAACGTAAGGCCGCTGCCGCCATGTATTTATACCTCCGCTCAAGACCAGAACGTTCCAAATTGCGTCTTAGCGCCAGTGTGAACTATGTGATTAATTGCGGCCTTGACAGTCCGCGGGGCTGGCGGCTATGAGAAAACTCTCGCGAATGCGTCTAGAGTCACGTATGCCACGCACATTCTTCTGGCACATCTGACAAACATGTAGATTGTTCTGTGATGTCGTAACAATATGTCTTTTGTGGGTCACAGATAATGCAATTACATTGGTGGGTACCAGTTTCATGTCAAGGAAGTCTGGTACAGCCAAGCTAGAGTTTTTGAAATAGCTAAGTTGAGGCCTTTTGTCAAGTTTCCAGTAGAGGGGGGGGCAGAGTTTTATTGGTTCAACAGAACTGCAATTGGTGAATTCTGTGTCAGTGGAACTCAACGACTAAACTACAATATAAACTACCCACACACAATCCATCAAAGCATTATTTTAACTAAATTTAATTCTTTACGTACATTCTAAGATTAGTAGATATATTAATAGCTACCATAAAACAGTTTCCTTACCGCTCACCGAGTGAAGCTGGTAAAATTCTGTGCATGTCTTTATTCTGTGATTCACATTAATGTGTGCTCTAAGAATTTTATACAGTCTAAATCTCGTATTACATATAGGACACTGAAGTTTGCCAGCTTCAGCGTTTACCCTGTGCCTTACTTTAACATGGGCGATTAAATTTTTATTGAATTTAAATAGTGTATCGCAGAATTTACATACAAAGTAAGGAAAATCTTCTTCCAAAATGGACTTACCATGTTTTTCTTCCAGATGCTTCTTTAATTCACTGTACAATCTGAAGTTGGTTTCACACTTAGGACATTTCTTGCCATGCCTCCTGTTCAAATGAGCTCTCAATGTTTTATTTAGCTTATAACTTCTACTGCAGATTGTACATTTATAGCACAGACTGTTTAGTTTATTTGCAGTTCTATTCATTTCAAACTGCACACTTCAGCATTATCTCTAGAATTTGTATTTGGAAAGAATTTCTAGAGATTTGTAAAGTGAATAAATCTGCTGTTCCCAGAACCTGCAACAAAGTCATCATATTAAAAACAGATATTTCAGTGTTCAGTACTGGTTTTGTTTTAATGCTGAAGTACAATGTTATGGTTAAAGCCCTCCCCTTTTATGGTATTAAAGGTAAAAACGTTCATTAATCTACTAGCTTTTAATTTTTAGATTAATGAAATTAATAAATACCTTTTTCTTTATCCGTGCTGCGACTACGTCTTTGATGTCTTACGACATGTTTCGGGAACACGTTCCCATCATCAGGTAAAATCGTTTTTCTTCTAGTTCATAACGAACATGTCAAGAGTATAATAATTAAAACACATCAATACACAAACACATAACACAATGAGTACGATAGAACTCAGTCCACATAACAGTGCGCACTGCCGTACTACAACTGACCGCATAATCAAACTATACATTCGGCTGGTGTACACAAGCGTTATCACTCTTCAATACAGTATCATATAAACAGTGAGATTTAAATGTTAATTGATCAGTAAGCAGTAGGTTTGGTTGAAATAAAAATGCTTTATATATTTCATATTCTTCCATGGCATCCATGTATCGGCTCTTACTGCATATATGTATGGGCGTAAAGTTATCTGTAAAACCACTATAACTGTGATTGCTGTTTACCAGATGTAAAGCAAAGTTGGATTTGATTGACTTCATGTTCTTTTTTGGCAAATGTTCGTTATATCTGTCTTTAAATTTCCTGCCCGTTTGTCCTATGTAGAATTTATCACATTCACTACACTGGATTCTATATATGCCAGAACTGTTTTCGGTTGTTTTTTGTGTTCGAGGTTTTAATATGTTCAATATGTTATTGGTAGTTTTGAAGGACACGATGATGTCTAATTTTCTTAATTCATTTTTTTATTATATTAGGAATCACATTAGTATATTCAACTGAAATATAACGGTTCTTTTTACCATCTAATTTTAATTTTCTTTCCATTTAATTCCTATGTTTGCATATTAAGTTATTTATTATATCACTTTTATATCCATTATTGACAGCTATATGTTTAATAATATTTACTTCATCTTGAAAATCTTCCTGGTTCACAGGTATAGTTAAAAGTCTATTTACAAAAGCATTAAAAGAGGCCATTTTCTGTGTATATGGGTGGAATGAATCAGCATGGACAGTTATATCCGTGGTAGTGGGTTTCCTGTATATTTTATATGTGATACAATCAGCGTTTCTTCGAACAGAAAGGTCTAAAAAGTTTAGGCAATTTTCATTTTCTACTTCCATGGTGAATTTTATGTTGTTCATGTATTTGAGTAACATGTCCATTTGTCTACAAGTGCCATTAAAAACCATGAATGTATCGTCAACATATCGCGTGTATGAGATAATTTTATCATGGTAACTGTTACAGTTAGATATACATAGGACAAACGGGCAGGAAATTTAAAGACAGATATAAAGAACATTTGCCCAAAAAAGAACATCAAGTAAATCAAATCCAACTTTGCTTTACATCTGGTAAACAGCAATCACAGTTATAGTGGTTTCACAGATAACTTTATGCCCATACATATATGCAGTAAGAGCCGATACATGGATGCCATGGAAGAATATGAAATATATAAAGCGTTTTTATTTCAACCAAACCTACTGCTTAATGATCAATTAACATTTAAATCTCACTGTTTATATGATACTGTATTGAAGAGTGATAACGCTTGTGTACACCAGCCGAATGTATAGTTTGATTACGCGGTCAGTTGTAGTACGGCAGTGCGCACTGTTACGTGGACTGAGTTCTATCGTACTCATTGTGTTATGTGTTTGTGTATTGATGTGTTTTAATTATTATACTCTTGACACGTTCGTTATGAACTAGACGAAAACCGATTTTACCTGATGATGGGAACGTGTTCCCGAAACATGTCGTAAGACATCAAAGACGTAGTCGCAGCACTGATAAAGAAAAAGGTATTTATTAATTTCAATTTCACTGCGACTGGAGACCAAATATAATGAATTTAGATTAATACTGGTCCTATGCTATAGCCTGTGTACCTAGCTGAACTCTGTGCTGTAAATGTTATACTTAATCAGTTTGTTGACTCATCTTTATTTATTATATTAAACAGATATTTCAAATGGCTTATTTATTATCATGAATATACCGAAACCACCTTACAGGATTATTAAAATATCCTCACATGATGTTTATTGAAATTAATGAATAATTTCTGGACAAACACCTTGTTACGAGGTTAACAAAATCTCATTCATTTGTCACATGTGCAGATTAGTCTTGTACAGGGCCGTTAGCTAGGCTGGAGCAGCCGGAGCACTGTCCCAGGGCCCCATGCCAGGGAGCCCCAAAAGGCAAATATTAATTAATTTAAAAAAGACATCTTTTAGATTGTGGAAAGCAAGCTAGACCAGACATTACACAGCTTTTGTCCAAATTATGTTGAATTATGTAACTCTTTTCATAAGACCCAAGGGAGGAGCCAGGTGGATAATGATGTGGGTGAGTACTGGAAAGCAAACTACCGCATGTGTGTCACAGTGCCGGCCACAGTACGCAATGTCTCACTGCTCGTTTGATGTACCTTACAGTCTGAGAGATCACTCTCAAAACTGAAACTAATAAAGAATTTTCTATGAAGCACCATGACCCAACGGCTTAGTAGTTTGTCTCTTTTGTCTACTGAGAATGACACACTGCAAAATATTGATTTCAATAGAATTATTGACATCTTTTCAAACGTTAAGTCTAGAAAAAATCATTCCTGTTAATAAATTGTACCTTGTCGAATAAGTAAACTAACTTGCTGAATATGTCAATTATGTAAAATATGTGTACATCAATAAATTTTGAACAGAAAAATTCTTTATTTTTGTTTTATCTCTTCTATCTACATCTGTTTACAATTCATGCGTTTTTAAGTTTAATAGAAGTACATAAAACTGTAGTCTACATAAAAGAGACAATATTCGCATAAGGGTAAATCTGTAGTTTAATTAGTTCTGCACACATGTAAATACATATTGGTGTACCAAAAATGGAGGGCGCCCCAGGGTCTCCAAGAGTCTAGCTACAGCCCTGGTCTTGTATAGTGTTCCATAGTGTGTGTGGGGGGGGGGGGAAGAGAGTGTGTGAGAAATCAAACTATTATCATGTACTGTGCTCTTGGACATGAAAACAAAAAAAAAGATTTAAAAAATCTATGAAAGTTTCATTTTACTAGTTATCTATTCTTCTACTCATTTACAGAAAACTGGAGTTTTAAAAAACAAATGTGTACAAAAAATTGCAGGTTATGTATATAAACTTAACAAAGGAAATACTGATCCTATATTAACAAAATAAGTAACAGTCTTACATTCTGCACTTATAATAGAATTTTATTAAAATATAATAAAGAATTCCCTCAACAATTTACATGAGTAAATGGCTAAGGGTACTCACAAATAGCTGAACACAGTGCTTGGGTACACACTAATGGCCGTTTTATTTTAAATTTTGAAACAGAATACTATTGCAAGACACTTTTGATGCCTAGGTTGATTCAGTTTATGTAAATGAGTATATTTGAGACCAAAATAGCTTGTTGGTGAGATTGGTTGTCTAGAAAGTGGTTAGTTGGTTAACCAAAAGGTGGGGTTCAGTCTATTATTTACAGAAACCAAAGGCTACTGACTGAATCTGAACTTCTGCACAGCTAATTTGAACTCATCTCTATCCAGGGTAACATCTACGACAATATAGTCTGAAGTATAACAGCCTTCTTTGTATGCTACATGGCCCATGCAGACAGCCAGTCCTGCCTCTTCTAAGCTATTTTGATGCCACGAAAAGAAGTCCGTTATTGTTACCTATACCATCCTTAACTTCCCCATCTGTTGAGAACAGATTTTCAAAATTTAATGAGGTGCGTATAATGAACATTCCTTATATATTATTTGCCAGTTGGTTGAAGGTACTGCTTCAAGTATCCTTTCCTAGCACTTACCAACCACTTCTTTCTGATGTTGCCAAAATGCAGTACTCATAACTGTACTTCATCAAAATGATTTAGGTGCACTAAAAAAAATGATGTTTTTTACCTCGTGCTCTTATGCTAATTAAACATGCACAATGTAGTGCATAATAAAAATGTTTTGCAGCTATTAATGATTTATTGTGAAAACAGTATGTTGCAGGGAAAGCAATATTATATTGAAATGTGAATGACAATACATATGTTATTCACAATTGCCGATTTTGGGAATTGCCAGAACTTTTTGCTCACCTGTGGACTGGGTATTTTGATTTTAAAATTTTGTAAGCTATGGTGGCAAAAAGCTTTACATCTGTCATCAGTTACGTATATTTGTGAAAGTTTTAAATACCTACAGGCCCAGATGGATCTGTGAAAACATACATGAGCTTAAAAGCTAGGACTAAATCACTTGTATTTTAGGCATTACTGTTATGAATTTACCTAAGAAACAAATACAGTATTTCAGAATTTTTAGTGTTTATTGTACGACTGTCTGCTTTACATTTGTCATTTTACTAAAAAACAGCAACCAGGGTTTTCTTAATTTTTCTGATAATTGGAAATATGACCTAATATTAAAATTTATCTAATAATAACTTACTAATAATTTTGTTTTGAGTCTTACAGACTAACTGTGATCATTACTTCAGTTCTGTAAAAAAAAAATTTTGTAGACAGTGAAGGAACGAGTTTGTGCAGTGTTCTGATGGATGACTATATGATGAGGTCATCATATTTCTTGAGTAATTTTGGTGGGCTGAATCTAATTGCAAGACTAACTGATATTCTCCAAAACATCCATAACCACAGAACATTTTTTGTTATAAAGAAAGGTCAGTATTAATACAGAAATTCTCCAGAAAATATATTCCACCAATAAGTTTAAAACAAGCGCACTTCATAAAAAAAAGGTATAAAGAGTTTATGTTGGATTATTTCATTTGTTTATAATAATTATTTTTGAAAAGAAAACTGATTTGGTCAAGCAAAATCTTCTTATATGACAATACATTCACCATTTTGTTTTCAATTAACCAGCTTTCTAAATAAAGTTGATTGTAATTACTGGGGCACCAGTTAACTAAGACGGTTTTGTTTGAGACAAAGCTCTAAGAAGAGACACTAACTGAAAAAATAACATTAGTTTTCTTTGATTAATTTGTACATATGTTTATTTAGGTCTTGTGACAGCAGTATTAATCTAGATTTTTCTATTCTCTTCTTTGAACTTTGGAGCTTGTACATAAATCTTCAGCTTATAAAAAAATTTTGTTTTTTTGTTACTAGGAGTTATGCATGGAGAATGCTTAATATCAGGGTGACCGAGCTTTGCTCGGTTTTCACATTTATTTATAAATATACAAATTTAAAAAAAACATTATTTATTATTAATTATTTATTTTTTGATATTTATTTTTATATAAACTGTTTATATTGTAAACTGTAATAAGAAGTATCCACATTCGTGGCTGCTTTGTAGGTACTTAGCCCGTTTAGTCGAAGAGCTTGTTGACGTCTAGAATTTCTATGGCGTTCTTTTTCCAATCGCTGCTGCCGGCGATCACCAGTTTCATTTGCTCGTCTTTGAGCTGCTAGTTCGCGCATGTCTTGGAGCCGCTGAGTTCTTTGTTGTTCTGGTTCTCCTGCTCGTCTTTGAGCTGCTAGTTCGTGCATGTCTTGGAGCCGCTGAGTTCTTTGTTGTTCTGGTTCTCCTGCTCGTCTCTGAAGTGTACGTTCGCGCATCTGATCTAAGCGTCGATGACGATCCTCAGCAGGTTCAACATTTCGTTTTCTTCTTTTAAGATCGTTAGTCTCCTGAGATTGAGAATCGATGAGATCATTAATGATCCCAACTAATCTATTGATACATGTCATCTTTGCTTTCCGGCCCGGTCTTACAGAAGTGGGAAAATTTTCTTCGTTCGAAGGTCCAAAGTCCCTTGTGGTACCAGGAACAGGGTTATCAGCCGAACTGGTCACATGTTCCATTTGCTCCTGACGTTCATCTTCTGGCTGTTCCTGTGGCCGCTGGTTAAAGTTAAAAGTTCGTTTTTTTGGACGACGTCCCTTGGTAGGCATCTCAGACAGTCACAAAGAAGCAAAAACAACAGTATATGAAAATAAAAATAAAAAAATAAATAATTAATAAAAATAAATAAATAATAAATAATTCACCCTGATATTTAACACTTACCTCAGAGAATGCAAAAAACACAACAGCGTATAGAGAACACTTAATAGTTTAGATTATGTATATACCTCCGAGAATGCAAAAAACACAACAGCGTATAGAGAACACTTAATAGTTTAGATTATGTATATCAGATAGATTGTACAAAAATTGTTGCGCAGTAACCGACAATTGTATGTCTCAACTCTTAGTTTGTTTATTTACAGTCATAGCAACATCTGTTTATATTATTTATAAACATCGATACTGCGCCGTTTAGGCCGCAGGTTAAAGACCTATAAAGACCCTACGGTATCGATAGAGCCTTTTCAAGGACATACATAGATTAGATTGTATGTCTCAACTCTTAGTTTGTTTATTTACATTCATAACAACAGCTATTTATATTTATTTATAAACATCGATACTGGGATTGTATGTCTCAACTCTTAGTTTGTTTATTTACATTCATTGCAACAGCTATTTTATATTATTTATAAACATCGATAAGATCTATTCTTTATGAACAGAATTAAAATTAACATTTTAATTTCAAATAAAAAATATTTTTTTTAAATATCTGTTGCTGGGTGACAGTTATAACAATAGCAATTGTTGTGTGAATATTTAAACCTACATGAATTAAAATGTAATTAAAAATTAAATGAATTAAAAGACCCTACGGTTTAGGCCTTAGGCGATTTTTGCGGAAAATGAGACCTAGCCCAATCGATTTTTAGTGTCCAAATACGCTTAAGTACCAAATTTCGAGAAAATCATTAGAGTCGTTTCCGAGAAAAAAAAGGACATACATACAAAGATTGCTCGCTTAATAGTATAAGATATAAATTAGCATAAGATATATCTAGAAACATTTACTGCTGAATTCATACAAATAAATATATATATATATATATATATATATATATATATTCTAATAAACTTCCAATGCTTACTTGTAGTTTGTCTCCTTATGTCATCCTAAGAAAGCCACTTAAATTTAAGTTCTTGTTTCATGATGTGTCCCAAACAACTGGAATTTACTGTTATTAAAAGTTACATCAATTAAAACGTTTTAATATAACGTAAGAGCCAAAAAAATTAACGTATCTGAATCAGAAAGGTTACGTTTTCTGCTAACATTTCAGAGCTGCCTCGAGATGAATCCGATTTGTACAACTAGTTTGGAAGACAATACTGTTTGCAAATTCACTATTATAAACATTTCTATGTGTACTTTTACTGAATATCATTGTGGTCCAATTCAAAATAATCTCCTTAGGAAACAGTACACTGTTTCCAGTGTCTAGTAAGCCCTCTCGAAGCAGCTTTGGAACTAATTTTATAGAATCCCCTTCAGAGTTGCCATCATATTGCTCTTGATGTCATCAAAATGCATCTCTTTCAGCAAGTCGTTTACCTTTAGGGAGAGAAAAGTCACTCAGGTGTAGAGTTGATTAGTAAGGTGGGCACACAGTACCACACAGTAATTAGTTTTGTAATAATTCTCTTGCATACAGTATACTGTGTAACAGTAACGCACAGACTAGGTGCATTCATGATGTTGCAGACAAAACATTTTTTCTTCACGTAACTTTTCTGTCACAGCTATACAATGACAGTATGATAACATCAGTAGAGCAATATAGTGTTTCCATATAGTGCTACTGCAACAGTGCACTGCTGTGAGTTTGAGAATTGTGAATTCTGTGCTGTGAGTACTGTCAAATTTCATGAGTGAGTTAGTTTAGGAGAAGACTGGTATTGGTTTCCAGTTTACAATTTATAATTTTATTAATTTATGGTAAATATCTCTGCATAAAAAAAAGCTTTAGAAGTCCTAGTACTAAAAGTAAAAAAGGAATATATACATATTTTAACTTTTCATGTATTTTTTATGAAAAAAAGGTCTTTCTCACATGTGTGCATTTTTGTTACAGTAGACAGTTTCATATTCAAGAAACAACTGATTGGATGACTAAAGCACAAAGTGAAGGACAACCAGTATAAACCAGTCTTTGCAGTATTAATCCCATATACTGATCAATAGCTATACAGGTCTTCTCAACAGATACAAATGATGATTTACACAAACACATTCGTCAGTGTTTACTACAAAATATTCTGGGGTATGTGTGAGGGGATATATTCTATTGTTCCCACTAATTTACAACCTAAATTAGTTCAATGAACAGGTGAACTTTGTATGGATTTATGAATTGAGGAAAACTGGCAATTAAATGTATCTAAACTACAAGAGCTACAAAAGTGTGAGCGCGCGCGCACACACACAATAATCAAATCAATGTCAGCACTTTCTAGATAACTGAGCAGCCACATTAAAACTGGTTTCTGATAAAGTTTCAGATCAACATTCAACATATAAATGGAAATTGTGTTACATATTAACATTTAAACAAAAAGTAATATTGTACACATATACTTGTGCACGTATTGTACAAAAAATGCATGATACAGGCCTAAATATAAAAAATTACAGTGGAAACAATATTACCCAAAAAATATTTTAACGGACTAATAGTGTGGATCACTATGCATTGCTTATGTTGCTCTTTTTCTAGGAGCCACATAACTTACATTTCTATTGGAATCATTAGGATTTTTGTTTAATTAGATCTTGAATTTCTTTTTATGTGAATCTTACAATGCTTCATTTTCTTGGCGGCAAGTTTTTTTTTAACCTCTATTAGAAATGAACCAGTTTCTACATACAACTGACATTCTACTGGATTGTAAACAATATATTAATTACTGTTCATATTCTGTAGTACATAAGATGATATACACCACACCTGAAATATGTAATACAAATGTAACGTATATTTATGTTTATATGTTATAATACATTCTTTCAAGATTTCTTAAATTTCCATCTGTTTCCTTTTTCTTTACAGTTGATTAGTAATTTTCCAGGCACATCTTTTATCCTACTTTTTCACAACATTAATCATCCGAAAGATTTTTTTCTGAACGTGAATTCAATTTCCTTCTTTCTTATATACCATGAATAATATTTTCTATTATCTTTGTCTTATTTGTTCACATTCCCTTCTAAGCATACGATCTTTGATAGCATTTGTTATGGCATCTTTAATAGCCATCCAAGTTACACCTGTTTCTTTAAGACGTTCTTAATTATTCCATATCAAGAAGTTGTAGACTTTTTATTTATATTTATAAAACAATGTTTGCAACTCTTGTTTCTTTTGTTCCTTTATATCATATCTTGGAGCAAAACCATTTTCTTTTCTCTAGTTTTAACTCAAACTAGGTTAGGTTATTAGGTCAAACTAGGTTGAACAGGTTATAATAAGTAATCAGTACCCTATCCTGAGTAGCTTTTGGTCTAATTTGGTTTCTGTATTGTCTTCTAGCCAGTATAGAAATTACACCAGTAGTAAATCTGGTGTAATCATAGAATCACCTGCCTTTTTCCTCTCTTCCTTCACCCACTCGTCTCACTGAAATGACACAAAGATTTTGTTTGATATTTGATCACCTCATAATCCACAAACTCATTCCCTCAAGTTGTTTCTGCTTCAATAACACTAAAAATTTCTTGAGTCACCTACAGCTTCCTCAGTACTAACTTCTTCCTTCCCACACCTCTGAAACAGCTATATTAGCAAACCTGGTACATACTATCCAGGTTCATTATCATAACCAAATACATTAATTACATCCTTAAACTCCTGCACACTCTCGCATAAATTTCAGCTTATGAAACACCACCTTTTCCAACCAAAAGGTGTTTCCTAACTTAATATTGTACTCTGACTCAATGAATTCATGATCATTAGGATAACTGACTGGATTTCACTTGATTTCTAGACTGTTGTTTTACTATAACATACTCTTGTTAAAAGTCAACTCCTCTCCCTCAGCACCTTCCGTGAATAATACCTTCTTTTAAGACCATCATAGTATGTGTTAGGTGGCACTATGTTGTCACAAAAATAGGCACACAAACTGATAGAACATGTAGGAAAGTGATAATAAAAAAAGTAATTCATGGAGCAGAACGAACAAACAGGAAGGAAAAAACATTAAAACTGCATTTACTTGTTAAAGAGAGAAATCATGTGACAATCTTAACTAATTTAGGGAACTGGTTGAAATACAGAAAAACAAAACACAATCTATTGAGCTGAAGTTCCTGGGAAGAAAGACTGAAAGGTTAAAAGGTACAATCTAAACTTGAATTTATAGAATGAAGACAACTGAGCCAGTGGGGGGTTCTTAAGAATATAAGTGGTGTGGTGGTTGGAGTTGTAAGAATTACAGACAGAAATGAAAGAAAAACCCCGTTTTTCTTGGTGACACTGGAATCAGGTGAAAAATCCTATCTAATCCCAGAGAAAAAAGATGAAGAAAAGGAAAAACATGAAGAGAATGACAAAGAAGAGACGATTGGAAACAATTTGAACAGAAGAAAACAAAACCTAGACCATTTTATATAATAAGGGTTTGAGCTGTATACATACAACTTTACTTATGACTGTTTCAGACATTTTTATCAAACTTTTTTTACTATTCTTGAAGTAAATTATTATATTAATTAAAAACCACTTCCTCAAAGAACTTACTTTTTCATTTTGTATAGTGCTCTTGGGGATCAACAGTACTTCCATCTTGCTCTTGTACAGTAGTGCTCTTGCTTCTTTGGTTCACTCTTGTTACCGTATGTGTGTGTTTTATTGTAAGCCTATTATTGTTGTTCTTGTGAAAGATGGTATAAAAACGAAAAGACAATTACAAAAGACTTCATGTAGAATATTGCGAACATACTCTTAAAGCGCCATCACTTCGTCAACATCAGTTCCTTACTGTTTCTATTAGAGGTAACATCGTGAGTGGAAAACAAGTGGAAGTGTGTTACGATTCATATACAGTTTACTCAAAATGACAGTTATAAAATAATTTTCTGCGTAACTATAAAACATACTGACAAATTCAAAACATGTAAACAGTGTTTTTATCCTCTCATTTATTCCCATTAGATGGTTAATCCTCCTAACATTATCACTTCTTTCTACCCAAAACCTTCTATTGGAATGGCAGCAAGTCCACTTAAATCCCAACTTTTACTTCCATGTTCCTTAAGGAAATGGAAGTATGGTGATGGCAAAAAAAAATCGTGTTCGAGATTATTGCAGATTCTGATTGTACTACACTCAAAAGATGAAAAAGTAATTTTTCGAAAAGTGTGTGTGTGTGTGTGTGTGTCTGTAGATTTTTTCTCTATGGCAAACGATAACAGCTGCAAATTCAAACAGAATCAAATAATTTTTTGCATACAGCCCTGATTTCTAGAGTACTCAAGACCTATTGTTTTTGGTGAAGATTGGTTAAGGGAAAGGGTAGTTTACCAGCAACTTTTTTTTTTAATCAAGCGTAATTTTTTTCTATGGCAAACGATAACAGCCGCAAATTCAAACAGAATCAAATAATTTTTTGCATGCAACTCTGAATTGTAGAGTTCTCAAGACCTATCGTTTTTGTTGAAGATCGGGTTAGGAAAACGGGTAGTTTACCTGCAACGTTTTATGTTTTAACATGGGTCATTTTTTCTAACACGAATGATAACTGCCGTAAATTCAATCAGAATCAAATAATGTTTTGCAAACCTTCCTGAGCTATAGAGAACTCAATGTCTGTTGATTTTGGTGAAGATCGGTTAAGGGAAAGGTGTAGTTTACCTGCCACATTTTATGTTTTAACAAGAGTAATTGTTTCTATGAAGAACGATAACTGCCGCACATTTAAACAGAATCAAATAATTTTGTGCATACCTTCTTTAATTGTAGATAACTCAAGGTCTGTTGATTTTGTTGAAGATCAGTTAAGGGAAAGGGGTAGTTTACCTGCAACATTTTACGTTGTAACAAGAGAACATTTTTCATGAAGAACGATAACTGCCGTAAATTGAAACAGAATTAAATAATTTTTTACATATGTGCCTGAGTTGTAGAAGACTCAAGGCCTATTGATTTTGGTGAAGATCGGTTAGGGGAAAAGGGTAGTTTACCTGAAACATTTTTTGTTGTAACAAGAGTAAAGTACTTAATTTTGATAAATAAAGTATCCTGATAAGAATATCTTAATAATCCACTGTAGAAACGTAGATGAAATTGTAACGGGGCAAAAGGAGTGAAACCAATTTTAATCATTTTAAACCAGTCTTGGTACTGTTCAGTAACCGTCAGAAAGTACACATTGGGAATTGTGAACACGCAAATAAGGTGAATTGACTGTAGTGGTGAAACTGTTGCGTTGTGGCAAAGGAATGTGCAGTTATCAACAAGGGAGCATACGCGCCTCCAAGCGCGCACTCCCTCGGCCAATGTTCCCATGGTTTGGGCACGCGTAGGTACATTCTTTCTCACCCGGTGCGTTGGAAAACAGCAGTAGTCGGCTAACAACATCTAAACGTAACGGACGCGAGCAGTGTGTGCGTCCGCTGGCTGGGCACAGTTTTCATCTCGTCCGTACATAAAAATGGGAATGTAGGTCAAAGACAGTTCGGCTAATAACATAAACCGCGTGGTTGCGTCGGCGCGCGGGTCGACTAAATTTCAACAATGTAGAACGACCGGCAGAAAAGGGAATAAATCAAACTCGAACAGTTCGGCAGTGATCAAAATTTAGTGAGGACGTAGTTTGGACACAAACGGTGAAATACAATGGAAGAAGTGCAACGCGTGTTCGGCAGGAAAATACCAACAGAGTAACTATGATATAAACCAATAATTATGAAAGGTTAAGAAAGCGCTTTAATTTAAAAAAGGGAATTTAAATAATGTATGAGTGCGTGTGCAAATGCTGGGTCGCCTTTATTAGTAATTAAGTTTAAGCAATTATGTTTTTTTGTTTTGTTTTGTCCAGTATGATAAGAAAGAATATTAATCCTTGATAGCATTTGTTATAAGTAGATTTGACCTAAAGGTTGTTTGGAGTAGAATTCTGAAAGTATAAAAATTCAAAAGCGTATAAAGAAAGTTTAATAAAAAATTTGAGTTTATTAACAAATACTAAAAGAGAGTAATCATTATAAAGTAACCCTAAATCACGTTTATAGGCCTCGAGTTAGTGTGAGGGACCCAGGACCGTATAGAGGTAAGAGTGTATAAAGAGTACGTTACTTTAATAATAAATGGTTTATTGATTTTAATATAATATGAAACATCACATTTGGCGCCCGAGCAGGGACTGTTAAATTTAATTTTATATAAACCACACCTACACGGGAGATAAACGTGATTTGGGAATACATATAAATTACGTGCAGGTTAAACGATGTGTATACTATAGTTAAGTAATTCATACAATATGAATTGATACTGAGTACATATAAGATTAAAATTTTGTAAAATTAAAATCCCATAAATAAGGTAGAGATGGCAGGTAGTAATGAGAAGGATATAAATGAAATAATTAATTTTGATGAATCAGCTGGCATGAGCGGCCTTGAAGTCTATTCGACTCCAAATGTGGGTCAGGACAATAAAATAGACGAACTGAATATTACAAATGGAGTAAATGTCATGAATGATTCGGGGATTCAAATAACCCCAATATCGACTAACAAAAATAATCAATCTGACAATAGTGATGTGATGAGATATTTGTGTGGCATGAATGCAATGTTGTGCATTAAATTCGATGAACAGAATGTAAAATTCCATGAGTTAAAAAGCGAAATACATGAACAAAAATTAAAATGTGAAGGGAATTTCAATGAATTAAAAAAGCAAAATAGTGAATTAAAAAACCATGTTAATCAAATTAATAAGCGTTTAGAAAATACAAATGAGAGATTCGAAAGTAACGTTAACAAATTAGAATGGAATGTTGAGAAAATGGGAGAGTGGAGAACAAGTATAGGTAAGTACAAAATAAATGAGAATAACGGAGATATAAGTGATAAGAATAATGGTGTTAATCTAAATGCAAAACAGGTGGCGGTAGACAAG
This sequence comes from Magicicada septendecula, assembly GCA_034769895.1. Classification (NCBI taxonomy): domain Eukaryota; kingdom Metazoa; phylum Arthropoda; class Insecta; order Hemiptera; family Cicadidae; genus Magicicada; species Magicicada septendecula. The sequence continues at coordinate 115,467,398 of CM068375.1, read as the reverse complement.
GTGAGTAATAACAATAATTCTAATAATGAGTCAACAAGTAGTAGCAAAATAAAGAGTGATAGCAGTGATATAAGTAAAAACGTGGTGTTAGAAAGTGGTTGTAGAATTTAATAACAAAATGTTAGTGGAGGTTGTGAGAGAGTGTGAAGAGAGGTTAGGTGGGCAAAGGGCAGATTTTTCCCAAATATATAGTGAAACAAGGTTTTCACTGTGGTGTTATGAGGACAAGGTTTCCTACGGTTGTTGTGTGGAAGACGAGGTGTCTTCAAATAGTCCCTTAATTTTTTGTGGTGATGTACCTGGTAAAGCCAGGAAGTATTTTAGTGATTTTGTGGTGCCCTTTGCGTGGTATGAAATAGGTCAGTGGGGTTGACAGGTGTTATGATGATGAGAGATATTTTGTGAGAGAGTTGTGCGTTGATGGGGAGGTAGAATTATTTACGTTAGGTAGGAGTTATAAAGAGTTGAAAGAGAGGTTAGAATTGGAAAAAATAGACAATATGAAATGCTTACCTTGTGAAATAAAGATTGATGATTATTTTGATGATACCGTTGTAGATGATAAAAACTTACCTAATGATGTAATTGATATAGTGGAGGAATATGATGATAAAACGGACCTTATGTTAACAAAAAATACTCATGGAGACAGAACTAAAATCACCAATGTAGACGGGCTTTATGAATTAATGGGAGAGAAATAGGTTGTTAATGAATCTGTTAATATAATAAACGAAAGTGGTCATTACAATAATAATTATAATGTAATGTATGTAGATAAGAATGATTTATGTTATATATACATCAGGTTAATATATGATGATGCGGTTTAAATAAAAAATCAGTGAATGGACATTTTAAATATTTTAGTTTATGGTGATGACCTAGCTAACTTATGAAATGAGGTGTGGTAAACAGAAAAATTAATGACGAAGAATTGTAAATAAATTTATAGTGAAATTAATTGTGTTTGTGTTGTAAAATGTATTTGATGTAAACGATGTGTGTATGTAGTAGAAATTGATGTAACAATAATAATAATATATTGGCAGACTAAATAAATAATGAGAATAACTATGAAGGTGATAATAAATGAATTGTAATTGTTTTGGAAGAAGGTAATTAAAATAACTTGTGTTTTAAATAATTGATTAAATTAAAGAATTTGAGATTAATTAATTAATTAATGTTGTAGAAATAAATCTTGATAATGAATTTAAACGATTTTATGAGATTTGAACTTGAGAATAAATAGTAAATGAATAAATGTAAAATGTGTTTAGTTATGGAATCATATGATTGTTATAATGTTTCAGAAGATAAATGGAGGTATGTACGTGATAATTGTTATAATGAATGTTTATATTTGGAATCATGTGCTATGTAGATGGAGTGATTGACATTATGTAAGTACGAATTTTGATAACGACTTGAAGTAAAGTAAAATGTTTAAATAATAAATTTTAAATGAGTTTCAAAAGTTCAAATTAATTGATGAAACTAATTTGAGGTAGTTAGGAGTTTTCTAATGTAATTTTCAATGGTTAACTTAATGTAAAATGTTGTAAAATGTTTGGGTGATAATAATTATTTCAATAAGGCATTTGAATCAGTCAAGTTAATTTTTAATGGGTGTTAGTGAAAATTAGAATTTTGGAATATAAATAATACAGAAACGAGGTAATAGTAGGGACACAGTAGTGATAGTGCATATATGTAGAGTAATGAGAGTGATGTATTTGGGAGAATAAATAGTTGGTGGTAAAATTTTGTAAAGAGGGTGGTGTGGTAAGGAGTCCTCAACAAAAGGCGTTGTGGCGGGAGGTGAATAGTTTTAAAGGGGGTGTGGCAGAGTTACCTGGGAGAGGCCAGGAACTAATAAGGGTATGGGCATAAGGTAGGGAACACATCCTAGGTACAAAGAGGGTATATAATTGGAGAATACTTTAAGCGGAAGTTAGAGAATTAGTGGAGGTAAATATTTTGAGAGATTGGTGTCACCCTATGTAAATCTGTTAGTGATTGTTAGAAAGGAAGAAGGGGGTAAGGATATATTTGAATACCCATTCAATAAATCGAATCATTGTGAATAACGGAGAGTCACTCAAACTAATTAATGTTCAAAATGTTAAATAAAAGAAAATTCATAGTGGCAATGTAATAATAAATGAAATGTGATGTAACATGAAGGTGGATAATAGATTTGAATGTGTTTTTGGAGAATTAAATGATAAATTAATTATTATCATTAATTAATGCGGAACGAATCCCCATGGAATGGAATAAGTGCATTATATGCCCCATTTATAAAAAAGGCGACAAACTTCAATGTAGAAATTACAGAGGCATTTCGTTGCTGTGCACCTCCTACAAGGTTTTTGCGTACATCTTGAACCAAAGGCTGAGACCCCTCACAGAAAATATAATACGGGAATACCAAGCTGGATTCCGACCTGGAAGGTCTACAATCGACCAACTCTTCTCGGTAAAACAGATACTAAGATGCGGATGGGAACATGATATTGATGTGTACCAGATCTTTGTGGACTTCAGGCAAGTGTATGACTCTATTAATAGAGACAAACTCTACACCATAATGCATGAATTTGGAATACCAGGCAAGCTGGTAAGATTAACCCAAGTTACTATGCAGCAGACTGAAGCCCAAGTAAAGGTGGATAGCCAACTAACTGAACCCATAAATATTACACGGGGACTAAAGCAGGGAGATGGGTTGGCCCCAACACTATTTAATATTGCATTGGAATATGTAATTAGAGGCTTATCAATAAGTAGCTCCAATCTGTTAACAAATAAAACTGTACAGATAGCCGCATATGCAGATGACATTAACATCATGTCAAGACGGATCACGGCAGCTAAAGAAATATTTATAGAGCTTAAAAACAAAGCCAAGGAAGTTGGGCTAGCCATAAATATGGATAAAACAAAAATGCTTATCCAAACAAGAAGGGACCAGGTTCATAACAACATCGAGATAGAGGAGGACACAATTGAGGTGGTGGACAATTTCACGTATCTCGGAGTGAATCTAGCAAAGACTGGATCAGAGGAGCCGGAGATCCAAAGACGGATCACCATGGCTAACAAGGCGTACTTCGCATTGCTGCCATCATTTAGGTCTGGGGATGTGCACAGGGAAACAAAAATGAAAATATATAGGACTGTCATCAGACCGGTGCTATGCTACGGGTGTGAGGCATGGGCAATCACACAGAAAACAGTCGACATAGTAGACACCTTTGAAAGGAAAATCCTCAGACGCATTATAGGCCCAATACAAGAAAATGGCTCATGGAGACCGAGATACAACAACGAACTGTATCAAATATATAAAGAGATACCAGTCTCAAAATTTATAAGAATTCAAAGAGTGCGTTGGGCCGGACATGTTATGAGAATGGAGGATGGCAGGAACCCTAAGAGGGCTTTGCTGGGTACATGGGAGGGAACGAGACCTAGAGGTAGACCGAGGAAGAGGTGGGAAGATGGCGTTGCAGAGGACGCGAGAGACATGGGGATAAGAAACTGGAGGAGGGTTGCAGTGGATAGAGTGGATTGGAGGCGGAGATTGGTGGAGGCCAGGGCCCGACTTGGGCTGTAGCGCCATAGGAGAAATGATAAATTTGTTGTAACATATAATGGTTTTTTACTTTTTGTGAATTGTAGTAGCAATGTAATTGTAAACGAATTGTATGTCTTTTTAAGTAGATTCCCCACTTTTGGGCGGTCCCGGCCTTACCAGCCCAGACCGTGGTTTTGGATGACAATCAGCTGTGGGCAGAATTGTTGTAACCTGACCGCAGCTGGTTGTCTGTGAAATTGGTATGACTTAGAAATTAACCGGGGGGTAAATCAGGGGAATCTACATAACTATGGAACAGCGGCTATCATCGAAGGTGGTGATAGTGCCGTGATAAGGGCGTATGAATCATTATAGTAGGATTACTGGTGTCCTCGGACATCAGTAATGCCGAATTTTTATATAATGCTGAAGCAATAACGGGGTAGACAGCGTCTACACCCTAAATAAAATTTCAGTTCTTGTGCAAGCAACTGGATGCCACAGTCCAGAGGGGGCGACAGTGTGTGTGGTAAGAAGGTTACTCAGGGGAGTAACGGACTGAAACCTTAAACTGACGTAAACTGAATAAGCTGATAAGCTACGTAAATGATTTTATTTTGATTCAAGAGATCCTATGCTAAAGGCAGATAATTTGTTCAGAAGTAATTGTTTAAAATATGTTATGCTCCATATGATAATTTTATAGACGAATTTACTGATTTTGCAAAAGATTAAGTCGAGGAGAGAAGGTGTTGATTATATTTTGTTTATTATGTTTTATGATGTTGTACTATGTTAAAGTGTAAGAATTATAAACATGTGTGATGCCTTTTACATTGTATAATATTTTTGAAGTGTATCTAGGGTAAGGTCATTCACCTGACCATGAGACATCAGCTGATGACTGGTGTTAGATAGGTAGTATGTTCCTTATAATTGATTGGTAGATTGTTTAATCAATATAATTAAATGATTGAATAATAAATTTTATTGACGAAACAATTCTTTTTGGAAATTAAATTTTTTTGAAAAAAAACAAAGATTTTTTTTCTTTACCGTAAAGAAATCTATTTTAATTTTTGATTTTCACCATATGTAGAGAAGGTGTCAGTGGATATACGATGTTTATAGTATGATGTATTTTATAATCATGTGTAATGGTGTTTGAATAAGTGGATAGGGACAAATTGTTTATTTTATTTTGTGTAACAGGATTGTTAACCGGTAAACTGAGGAGTTGTAAAGAAAATAAATGCATAAAGACTTGGAGTTTTGAAAATTATGTTTAAATTAATTGAACCAAATAATGTGAAGTAACATCCAATAAAATTTTTGACAGGGTACGTAGATTTATTTAACTGTTGGAACCAAATTTGAATTTTATATTATCCCAATTAATGTGCCGATAGTGTGTAACAAATAATGAATATGTGTACGCACCCAGTACTTGCTAAAGGCAACCCAGTATGTATATAAGGGGGAACATATCGGTTGAGGATCTGGTATGGTATAAGGCCAGTTTCTGATTTTTTTGTGAAATGATAAAAGGTTAGGTGGTATTATGGTGAGTACCGGTCCGATATTATGGTGTTGGGGTCTCGAACAGAGAAGTCCAGTAATATCGTTCAGGTGTAACCATAGTCGCCGAGCTAGGGGGTAGTTTACCCATGATGTGTTAAGAATTAAAGGGGGGTTGTTGGCGCCATATCCTCACTGATCCTCTTAGGGTTTAGCAATGACAGTTTTTCTGTTTCGGCAGAAAACCTCTCATTGGGGGGTATTGTAACGGGGCAAAAGGGGTGAAACCAATTTTAATCATTTTAAACCAGTCTTGGTACTGTTCAGTAACCGTCAGAAAGTACACATTGGGAATTGTGAACACGCAAATAAGGTGAATTGACTGTAGTGGTGAAACTGTTGCGTTGTGGCAAAGGAATGTGCAGTTATCAACAAGGGAGCGTACGCGTCTCCAAGCGCGCACTCCCTCGGCCAATGTTCCCATGGTTTGGGCACGCGTAGGTACATTCTTTCTCACCCGGTGCGTTGGAAAACAGCAGTAGTCGGCTAATAACATCTCAACGTAACGGACGCGAGCAGTGTGTGCGTCCGCCGGCTGGGCACAGTTTTCATCTCGTCCGTACATGAAAATAATAGGGGTCGCCTTTATTAGTAATTAAGTTTAAGCAATTATGTTTTTTTGTTTTGTTTTGTCCAGTATGATAAGAAAGAATATTAATCCTTGATAGCATTTGTTATAAGTAGATTTGACCTAAAGGTTGTTTGGAGTAGAATTCTGAAAGTATAAAAATTCAAAAGCGTATAAAGTTTAATAAAAAATTTGAGTTTATTAACAAATACTAAAAGAGAGTAATCATTATAAAGTAACCCTAAATCACGTTTGTAGGCCTCGAGTTAGTGTGAGGGACCCAGGACCGTATAGAGGTAAGAGTGTATAAAGAGACGTTACTTTAATAATAAATGGTTTATTGATTTTAATATAATATGAAACATCACAAAATATCTATAAATGAAGAGGCTAGTTGAAGGGGCGGGGGGTAATTTTCTATAAATGAAAATTATAGTTGAAGGGGGAGGGGATAATTTTTTATATATGTACTACGTTATCGGCAACAAAGAAGTAGTTTGTTGTTAAAATTCCTTCCCGTCCTGTTTGGCCATAGACCAAAGTTTTCTGCAAAACCAGACGTTTCAGCAGTGCCGTCGACTGCCATCATCAGTGAAAATCGAGTGCGATAACGTGTGGTGGTATAAGTTAGTGACCACAGCACTGTGGTTAAGACTGAAGCAATAAGTGGAAAGAAGTAGTTTCTATGGAAACATTTCATTTCGTAAATGATTTAAAATATAAATCTTAGAACATGGAAGTCATGTATGGTTCTCCATACAGATATTTTAACACATTGTCTCAAATATTCTTTCATTTTTTTTAACATTTTACCATGATAAACATAATCTCTCTCACTTGACGTGTTATGAGATTTCCTAGAAGCTAGCCTAGTGGTCAATGGTGATACCAATTATAAAATAAACATTTTAACAACATGGTACGGTAACAATGAAATAGTGTAGTAATCAATACTTAAAAGAACTTTTGTTTTTAAAGTACATAAAATGTGGTGTGCTAATTATTATAATAGTGTAATACTTATTATTACTTATTGGCAAAAATGTTTATAAACACAGACAATAAATTAATGTAAACAAAATTGCAAATTACAGGAACAAATTTCTACAACTGCTACCCAATACTATTATGAACTGTATCTAACAGCCTTGTGGTGGTAGTAAGTGCCTTGTCTGCTGAGCCAGTGCATGCATACTGGGACTTTTTGTTGTCTGTGGTTCATAGAAAACCTTTATATACACAAAAATCATAAAAACATTAGACTAATATCTCAAAAGACAGCAAATAAACATCAAACTCATTATATTTTGTACAGTAATATTAATTTGTGCAAAGTATATTTTAATAATAGATTGACAATATCAATCCTTGTACACCTCTTACATGTACGCAAGCTCGTGTGCTCATCCATTGCATGTGCAAGCACGCATGCATGTACGCACGCGCGCGCGTGCGCGCACACACACACACACACACACACACAGTAACAAGAGTGAACCGGAAAAGCAAAAAGAGCAGATATGGTTTGCCAGGCACTGAGGAAAAAGGGGATGTTATCTCTGGAAGAACTATGCAAAATAAAAAGAAAGTTTTTTGAGAAAGTGGTTTTCAATTAATATAATAATTTAATTATTATATAATTCAAAATATTTCTATGTTACATAAATTTTTGATACTTCTGAGACATTAGTATAGACTTCCAAGTTCATACACACACAAAATCTACAATAGTTAAAACACACACACACCACTATAAATATATTATAATCTAGTTTGAAAGGAAATATTATGAATTTTCTGTTATCTTCGTTCCTCTAATTCTATTGTGAAAGAAAAACATAATGACTAGAGAGGGACATGAATGTAAATTTTATTATAAGTCACTTCCTTCACCCCATAAAGCACTTTAGTTTATATAACATACCATAAAAACCTTAACTCATGTTTTAGTCACCAAAAGATGACTGTAATGATTACAAACAAAGCAGAATTTTATTAACAAATGGTCATTCAATATTACAGGGGCGTATTTATGGGGGGTGGGGGATGAACAGGACCAGACCCCCCAGAGGGTCAAAAAAGTTCACAAATTTGGTTAATCTCTTAATTTTTAGGTTATTTTATTTATTTATTATTTTTTTTAAATATACAAACAGGTTTAGTACACAGCATTAGTGTATATGTTTGAAATATGAAATACAGGAAAATCAATTCAGTAAGTAAGTATCTTTTAATAATGTTTCATTAACATGTATATTTTGTGTTATTACTGTTTACTTTAATGGGACTGATTTCAGAATGTTATTATCCATTTTCAGCCACTTTAAAGATAGTAATATTTATTAATGTTAACTTGTTTTTTCTTTTTATGATGCCGACCTGACCCCAGACCCCCTCCACCAAAGCCAAATTATAGATACGCCACTGCTTAACACAGATATGAAAACAGATAAACTTTCTTCACTAAAAGAAATTATTACTTTTGAATTTTATAAATCAATAATCACTTAATGTTCACTACCTTTGTATATTGTGCGTACGTTATTAATAACTAATTAATCCCAAAATTAATAAATTTACTTAATCAGGCAAATATATAGAAGTTAAGAGTAAGGCTTTTAGAGTTCAACATTATTACAGAAGAGAGCAGACTATCTGGATAAACAATATCATCATCACTTTAATGACCAAAAGAATTCTTCATATTCTTCTGCACTTCCAGGGTTTAGGCACAGTTCTATTCCCACTTCTAAAATTATCTTCCAACATGGTTGTATCTTAAGACTGCACATTATGTTTGCAGATGTGCTTTTCACCTCTACTAGCTATCCGTCATGTCACTAACATGCTGCCAAGCTATTGACTACCAGTTCATTTTTCTCAACCTACTCAGACTAATTCAACCTTTCAATTTCTATAAGAATGTTGGTTCTGACACACAAATTCTTCTTTTTTACGATGCAGTCAATATATCCAACTCTCACATCCATACAGCAAATATCAGACAGATGAGCTCTAAACTCGCAGCTCAGTGCTCCCTTCTAACTTCATTTTCTAGTAGACCTACTCTATGAACAATCCCAAAAATATAAAATTTACCTATTTTGGTGTTGCCATCTCTGTCACAACCATAAACAATACACCTTTTCCACTGATAGTTAAAATGATTAACTTTCTACATTATTTACTTTCAATTGTTATTTTATACTGAGTAGGTTCTACTTCCTGACACACCATAACCTTTGTTTTACTTGTCAACACTGTCATGTTATGTTCTGCTGATAACCTATGTGGTTTTATAAGATTAGTTGCAGTTTACCTTCTTCATCTTGAATTATGAATTGGTCATCTGCAAACATAATAGAACAGATTTTTCAAGTCAACATAATTCCTGTGTGTATATATTCCTTCCATCATCTCAAAATGTTATCACTATAACTGTTAAATAAGGTGCACTTGTTAAACGCTCATCACTTGTACAAACATCTGGTTCATACTAATCCCTTTAAACAAACAAACTTACAACTGTTCTGATCATTATTTTTAAAACTTTTACAAAATGCATTTTTTTTAGTAAGTAAGAGTTTTAACTTGATCATTTGCCATTATTTATCTGACTGTCTGCTGTTTGTAGTATGTCCCACAATAAATTTTGAACGCACCAACTGAATTCTATCAAACATAGTATGCGTGCTCATTCTTTTACCCCACAGACCTCTATTGTTTTTGAGACTGATTCTCCCCCCCCCCCCCCAAATAAGGGTCAGGGGCAAAAACTTGAGCACTCAAATTTTGAAAAAATATCACAAAAATCCGTATAGGGTATCAAATTAAAGAGAATTTTTGCCAAAAGCAGAAAACAGTGTTCAGTTTTGAAAATTTCCAAATGTCCAAATTAAGATTAATAAATTTTAATTTTTAAAGCTATTGTAAACACTTTCACTTCTTAACTATTTATTGTATGTGATTTTTTTAGGCACTTCATATTTTTTATAATGCAAGTGATTTTAGAATTTTCTCATTGTTTGCAACCAAGGGAGCATGATTTTAATATGCCTCCTCTTTCCTTCAGATGGCAATACAATTTATCAACATTAACCTACAGTGTGCGTGAAGATTCTTTCACAGTGTATACAGTGTGATGACGATTTTGATCAGCTGAGTTGAGAGGGCTACTATTTCCAGATTCTAGTAACTTATAATGAATGCAACAAGTATAAAAGCCAGAATAATATTTTTCTTACGGTGGGAATTGAAACAATGTTACTCAGGGGTATAAATTCCCTCCTCAATTTTTCTTTTGGCTGGAACACACAAGTAATGATATTAACAAAATTTGTATATGCACAATGGGTTTTGACATAATGCTTTTACGCGTAAGTAATTTGTCACCAGCAAAACTAATCCATACATAAACAATTTTAACATACAGTAGAGTCTCGGTAATTCGAGTTAATTGGGGCTGAGGCAACCTCGAATTTGGAAAAACTCGGATTATACGGATGAAGAAAAAAACAAAGAGTAATGTATAAACAAACGTTTGTTGCTTACGGATAAGAAAACACAAACAATGTAGTACATACCTGAACTAGTTTAACCTCAAAAGATAAAAGGCACACAAATTTATTTTTTAAAGAACTTGTCCAGAGTCTTTTGTTTTAAAATAGAGCCTCGTTTTTTAGCAGCAATGTCACGCCATCTTCTAAGCAGCATAGTGTCGGTCAGTGTAGCTTCTGCTTGCTGTTCAACATAACGCAATGCAGTGTCTAGCGCTGCCAACCCCTCGGCGTGAGTCATCACGGGTACAGTCTCTGCAGTCACGTCTTCATCACCATTTTCTTCTGCCGCTTCATTCAGCATTTCAACGATTGAATCATCGGTCACTTCAAACTGTTCATCACTATTCAACCATTCTGAAACATCATTTTCATTTGACTGTTCACAACCAGGAAGTTTTTTTATCAGTCGTGCTAAGACCAAGTCATATTCGTCTGTGGTGTGTTACAACTGTTATTTTCTTCTTTTAAAATCTTGTTCCAAGACTTCTTTAGTGTTTCTGTCTTTATGTCATCCCATGATTCCGCCACCCAGTAAACTACATCTTTCATTGTAGTATTCTTTAGAAATTCCACTATGGTTCCCTTGCCTTCTGTAGTTTGTAGGAGCCTCTGCAGCAAACGACGACGATATTTCTTTTTCAAGCACTCAAAAACGCCTTGGTCCATCGGCTGTATTAAACTCATCACGTTTGGGGGTAAGAACAATGCTCTAATTTCGCCACATTTCAGTTCTTCTTCGTCAGGGTGTGATCCAGCGTTGTCAAGGGTTAATATTGCTTTGGGAGGCAAGTTCTTTTCCTTTAGGTACTTTTTGGTCTCAGGAACAAAACTTTCAAAAAACCACTTCTTAAAAATATTTTTATCCATCCAAGCAGATTTCTGGTTAATGTATGTAACAGGAAGCGCAGACGGAGTGATGTTTTTTAAAGCTCTAGGCTTTGCAGACTTGCCTATTAACATTAGCTTCAGTTTATGTTCTCCACTTGCATTCGATGCAGCAAGAACTGTCACCCTTTCTTTAGATTTTTTGTGGCCTGGCACAGCATTTTCTTCCCTTGAAGCTAAAGTTTTAGTAGGCAGCATTTTAAAATTTAGTCCTGTCTCATCACAGTTGTACAACTGATCGAGAGTAAGTTTTTCTTCTTCTATAATTTTTTTAAATCTCTCACAGAACTGTGTGACAGCCTCAGAATCCGCAGCTAGCTTTTCACCACACATTTCAAGCTGCCTTACGCCGTATAGTTTTTTCCATCTATCCAACCATCCTGAACTTGCTGTAAAATCATCCTCGCCTTCCTTAAACTGGTTCCTGAAAAACATTGCTTTTTCTTGCAACATTGGGCCTGAAATAGGACTTCCTTTTTGCCTCTGTTGACTAAACCAAGTGAACAAAGCTGCACTCGTTTTTTCATAATCAGATTTCTTCATCAATTTGCGTTCACAGGTTAAAATCCCCATACACTTTTTAGAAGAATAGTTTTCAATCTTGTCTCTGTTCCTGCGCCAGTCACCAACAGTCACTTTGCTGACTCCATAATCAGCAGCAAGTTTTTTTAGCGTTTCACCTCTGTCTAATCTTTTTAAGGCTTCCAATTTAACACTTAGCGGCACAAACTTCTTCTTAGGCCTACTCTTGTAACTCATTATATACAGTATAAATAACAATTTACTGTAGTGAAAAACTAAACGTTGAATATACTGTACAGTAAAATAACTAAAACAACAAGCAAACACTAGTAACGAAGCTTAGTAGTAACGCACAGGTACAACACTTGTATCAGCTGAGGCGGTCAGTCCGCTACTGATTTATTTACGTATTTATTTTTAGCGTTTCATGCTGTAGACACTTGGTCTGGCATGAGTCACGATATGGCGGGAATGTTGTTTACATTTACTGACTGTATTTATTATTTTTTTTCCAGCTCGAATTACACGGAACCTCGAAATACGGGGGCTCGAATTACCGAGACTCTACTGTACATCTTAGTATGTCTTAATGAGATTTGGTCATGTTGACATTCTATTACTTATGTCTAACAAAACTCCTATATCTCTGTGTGTACAATTCAAATTTATTTAATGATGAGTCAGAAAAACAATGTTCAATGTTCCCATTACAAGAACAAAAAAAAACTGGATGGGGGCAAAAAGTTTATATTGTCAATCCACAATGTATACAATTAATCATTATTTGAGTTGACTTTGAGAGTGCAGCTTGCAAAATTTTTAATTATTCAATATTCTGTATGTATTGATACCCTGATTACTATATTTGTTTATATACATCATACAACAGAAATTTAATCCTTCCATTCCCTTTAGAGTACTTAGCACACTTTTCTTGGTCCAAAAAAACAACTAAGTTTATAAACATATACTAGTTCAAGTTCATATCCTAATGTTCTGTGATACATTTTGATAATTACTATCTACATTATTATAAGTTTCAACATAACAGTTGGATAAAATTTTTACTTTCAATGAACAAACTGAAATATGAATGATATATGGATGATTTATATACAATTATAAAATTGTCTACATTTTTGACGAATGAGAAATTAAACAAAAATTTAACAGGGGATTTATTTCATACAGAATAGGGAAGTAAGTGCAAGTCAAGCAATTTTGATGATTGCTGAAAGAACAAAAATATTAGAAGTGTAACTGTACATTCCTCATGATGGTTGGTCATGACAGGGATAAACATTTGGATTCTCAAGTTTCCACTCTTATCACTTAGTCTCTAAAGGCCAGCGGCGTTTTTAGGAGGCGGGAATGGGACTGGAACTCCCCTCCCCCAACAGGGTCAAAATAGTTGACGAGGAATGTTGTTAATCTCTTAATTTTTAGTTTGTTTTATTATTTTTTCAGCTGTGTATGAGAATATAGTAGGGTCATTCCATGTCAAATCAACCTGTCACTCAACCTCACCATTTCAGATTTCAATGAAACTTTCAGGAATCATTCTCCCATATGATAGAAATGAGAATATAGGCTATTTTTAGATTTTTTTATCTGTTTGGGTTTTGATGTAATTAATTTTTAAAATTTAGAAAAAATACCGTTTTTTGGCTTTCACAAACGTTTTAATTCTTGAATAACTCAAGTTCTATATGGCTAGAGACTTGCTTGTACCCTCATTTTCTCATTTTAAAGAGAATCTTACAAGGTTTAATTTGATATGCTACTTGACTACGTTTGGTGATTTTTTCCCAGTTTTTTAAAAAATTTTGAAAAAATATATGTTTCTTGTAAGCTATAGATCCTGAAACTTTTAAAGTGGGATCTCAATGGGATCACGAGTTATGCCAAAAAACGTATGACAATGTTTTAAGATTGCAATCAATCTTAAATTTTGTTTAAAGGTAAAAAATATACACAGGCTCTAAGGTAACCAATTTACAATAGGGATTATAATAGAGGTTTACTAAAACTACAAACAAATAATCAAGCCATAACTTATTTAAGATCATTGTGAATAAAATATCTGCCAATTACAGATGTTCTGGCACAGCACAGAAAGCCTGTACAGACTTGTCTGATTCATGTTCTTACAGGAGTGTGACTCATACCCACTCTAGCTCAGTTTTGCTTAGTTTTCTTTAAGATCTCAGTTAGTGAACAGTTAGTTATTGGCAGTGTCACTTAAAAAGTGTTTTGCATAAAAGTATGATTTTTATACGTTATTACGGTACTTTTTTAGTGGATGTGAAAGAAGTGTTCTCCTGTGATAACATTATGGGTGAACCCAGTCAAACAAAACATTTTTCAGTATATTGTTGTAATCCATTTAAAAAGGATGGTCATTATTACTACAAAAAAAGCTTGAGACCTGTGAATGAACATGTTTTAAAACGTAATGCCAATTTATGTGAAGGTTACAAGATATGTTGTGGTTGTCGTAAAGCTGTTTTAAAGCTACCAGAAATTCCAACTGAGCAAGAAGAATTGCATTTGGACAGCTCAGAATCGCAGTATGTTTGAATGTTCCTGATGTACAAGTTCAAAACACATGTTCAACTCCAGAGAAAGTAGAGGCAATTGAAGCCTTAAACAAAAATCTTGCTGCTATAGATGAAACGCCAATAAAAAGAAAACGTTTAAGTGAAAAAAAAAACCCAGATGAAAAGATAAAAAAAGTGACTGAAGCTTTCCAAACAAAAGTTCTAAATTTAAGTTCAGGTACCTCTGACTCTGACGCCGTAAAAAAAATGACAAAGTTATTAATCAATTAAAAGTTAAGTTCAACACTACTACAGACAAAAGTGTGAAAATTCAGATTCTAACTACACTTCCCAAAAGCTGGACTCTAAAAACAATTGAAACTGAATTTGGAGTGTCTAACTTTACGGCTAGAAAGGCAAAAAAACTGTTACATGAAAAAGGTAGTATGTCACCCCCAGACCCAAAGCCTGGAAGAACATTGGACCCTGCAACGGTGGCCTTCGTCAAGGACTTCTATCAAAATGATGAAGTTACTCGTCAAATGCCAGGTAAAAACGACTTTTGTTTTGGTGAAAAAAATATGGCAAACGTGTACGTGTGCAAAAGTATTTAATTCTAAGTACATTAAGTGAAGCATATGAGCCATTCCACATCAAATCAACGCAGGGTATAAACCTGACCATCTCAGAATTTGATGAAATTTGGTATGTAGGTAGTCCTCATGGAGATTAAAAATACAAATTTTTTTTCAAATATCTCAAACGGTTTAGAAATTACGGCTATGTAAAGTTTTCAAAAAACGGCCAAAAACGCACGTCCAACATATTTTGAAATCACCACAGCTGCTCTCCTAATTGAGCTAGAGAGATGGGAGTGGTGTTATTTTACTCAGTTTTTCATGCAGTTTTCAATGATATACAGCACAACATACCTTTTCATAAAAAGTTTTTTTGTAAACACAAAATCAAAATTTTAAATTTAATTTTCTCAAAAAGTGCATTTTTGAAAATTTTTTAAAAATTCCTACAAATAGTTTAGACCTTTGGTAAGTGATTCTCGAAATTTCAAAGTGGGAGGCTAATGGGTTCATAGTTAAATAATAATTTAAAAAAAGAGCATTTTATAAAACTGATAGTAGGCCTAGATATTAAAACATATTTCATTACTATATTAAATTATTTATACACTTTACATTAAATCTTTAACACTTACATCTTTAGCAAAATTTTATGTAGAACTTGATGATAGAGCTTGTGAAGTTGTTGTGGCTTCTTCAGGTGTTATTACATAAATCCTTCCAGCAGGAGTTGTAGGATCAACTTTGCTAAGCACGTCTGTCAGTGATATCCACAATACGTCCGGCTTCCTTGGATATGAAAATGATGATGAAGGGCCAGCAGGATGTAGAAATGTCACTTTTAGTTCATCCTCTTCTTCATTCTTCTCCAACACATATGCCAGCCACCACTTTTGCTCATATACGGCCGTTATATAACCGCTTACTTCTGACATTTGTAGTTTTTCTGAGGATTTTTGGATGATCACTGTTCCTTCTGTTGTATCTTCAGAGAATATTTTTACACAAATCTTTGATACGCTTGAATGAACAGGTATATAAGCATGATACTGTTGAGTTCCCTTAATAGTTACTGCTTGGCTGAAACGGTCATTCAGAAATGTTTCGGACTCAACATACTCATCTTGTGTGGAGAAGGTGAAATTAATTCCAGATAAATTTTCAACTGCCCATTCATAAAGTTGGATAGGTGTTAAAATTTGGTTGTCATATGGACGTTGCAGGCTTGCTCTTGCAGCAAGTCTCTTGACTGAGCCCCCAACCCCATCACACGGTCCTTTCCCATGTGCAGTTGCGGAAAAATGCCATTCAGCCTCTACACCAAAGTCTTGCTTGTGATAACATAAATTGATAAAATTTTTCTTATTTTTATATTGGGCAGCACACCCATCTGAGTAATAAAAAATCTTTTTTGGTACTGTTTGAAACTTTGTTGTCATGAACTCGACAAGTTTTTTTTGGAATGTATACACAGAAACAGTGTTATGCTCTAAACAAGGTGAAATTACAACAAAACTTGAGTGTTTAATTTTATCATCTTCTCTGTAATAAATCACAAAAGGGTGTATTGTCACATGTTCGCTTGCCCAGTGATAACTTTGAGCTTCGTCCTGAACGACAATGTTATAGTTTTCAGAGAAATCTAAGTTTACTACAAACTCTGACTCTTTTAAATTTTCTTTTTTGTCATTAATGAATGAAGACTGCTGCTTTGCAATAAAATCATGTTTGATTAAGAGAGTCAGTTTGTCACAAAAAACATTTATAAAATCTTCATTAGATTTCTGTAAAGTTTCAAGGTTGCAACGATCAACAGACGCCCACTGACGATAGGTGACATTTTCTATAAGATTTTCTTCAAAAGCCTCTTCAATGATTTTGCGAATTGGGGCAACACCAGGGCATTCTCTACATTCACTCATATAGCAATTAATGTTTGGTGGATTACACAGCATTTTTGCCAAACAGTGTTTATATGTATTTAGTTGTCTATTTGTCAAAGCTCCTAATTTTGTATTTTCTATCATTAACTTTACGTTCTGGTGAATTGTGCATACACAAACTGCATGTGTGCCACTTTGGCCTGCCAATATGCAATGCTTTGGTCGAAGTTCAGCAAATTTTGAAAAACCTATTGTAATATCTGAGAATTTTTCCTTAAACAATGAGTAAGTCTCCTTAAGATTACACAAAATTAGTCGTTTTGACATTTTTGTTTTAATTCCATTCGAGTCAACTACAGTCATACAGTCCTTAATACCGGGCATTATTCTGCTGATTTCATCATTTTCATAAAATGACTTAACAGTATCGACAATAGCTTTTGAAAGGGCCTTTCCAGGCTTTGGGTTAGGGGTTTCTAAAATACCCTTTTCTTTTAACACTTTTTTTGCCTGTCTCACCATATAATCTGGTGCATTAAATTCCCGCATTATTTTTCTAATACCCCATTTTTCTGGGAGACAGGTAAGTATCATTAACTTCTTAACTCTATTTGTTGAATTAGAAAAATTTTCTTTAAGGTTTTGTAAAATTAACTCATCTAGATTCTCATCATCACTAGATGAATCTTCAGCTGCTAAAAAGAGTTTACGCTTCAATGCAGAGTTAATCTTTTTTACTTTCTTTGTAGCATACTGCTTAGATTGAATTTTTTTAACATTAATAGGAGACTCTTCTAGTTCCACAATAGAAGTATTCAATTGTTCAATTACAATTTTTGATTCTAAAGAAAAGGTTGGGTCTTCTGGCTCAGAACTGCATTCCTCGCTAATGTCGATTGAATAACAAGGCAGGCCAGAGGGACCAGGTTGATTTGTATTGTCTATCTTTAACTTTCCGATATCTTTTCTGCAAAGATCACAAATTTTAACTTCTTTAGGTATTTCAGGAAATAAACTAAAGATCCATGATGTTACATTTCTCAGTCTCTTTTTTAAAATTAAATTAAATTAAAATTACGCATCAGTTTTATAAAACGCTCTTTTTGTAAATTATTATTTAACTATGAACCCATTAGCCTCCCACTTTGAAATTTCGAGAATCACTTACCAAAGGTTTAAACTATTTTTAGGAATTTTTAAAAAATTTTCAAAAATGCACTTTTTGAGAAAATTAAATTTAAAATTTTGATTTTGTGTTTACAAAAAACCTTTTTATGAAAAGGTATGTTGTGCTGTATATCAATGAAAACTGCATGAAAAACTGAGTAAAATAACACCACTCCCATCTCTCTAGCTCAATTAGGAGAGCAGCTGTGGTGATTTCAAAATATGTCGGACATGCGTTTTTGGCCGTTTTTTGAAAACTTTACATACCCGTAATTTCTAAACCGTTTGAGATATTTGAAAAAAAATTTGTATTTTTATTAATCTCCATGAGGACTACCTGCATACCAAATTTCATCAAATTCTGAGATGGTCAGGTAAAATTTTTAATTTTAGCGCGTTGATTTGATACGGAATGACCCATATGTACTATTCAAGGAGCGTTACCCAGATCAGAAAATTGGATTTACTAAATTTTGTGAGCTTCGTCCCAAGCATTGTGTTCTTCCTGGGTCCAGTGGGACACACACTGTGTGCATTTGGACAATACATCAGAATGATGATCAGAATAATGATGGCTAAGTGTAAAATACCTGAATTAACAAACGGTGAGCTCCCTATTAAAACATACAAAGATGTAACAAGCAATATAATTTGCAAAACTCCAACATGTAAATGTTATTTTGCAAATTGTGTTAATTGCCCAGGAAGTGACGATTTGAAGGCTACGTCTGAAGAAGCTTTTGAGCTAAATAGCATTGAAAATGTGAGTTTCAAACAAAGGATGCAGATTGATAACAAGTATGTCCTGGAAACTGTTACAAAACCAACAGAAGAGTGGATTATTTGTTTCAAAGTTTGCCAAAACTCTTAAGACACTCTTTCATTGCAACTCAACAGTCTTCGTACTTGCGACACTTAAAAGAAAATCTACCGGTACCTCAAAACCAATGCATTGTGCTTTGTGATTTTGATGAAAATTATGCATTTTTACTTCAAGATGCCGCACAAGGCTTTCACTGGAATAATGCTCAAGCAACAATACATCTGTTTGTTATATACTACATGGATGAGGAAAGTAAAAAGCTGGCATACCTTAGCTTATTCATTTCTGATTGTATGACACACGACACCGTTGCTGTTCATTTATTTCAACGCCTCATGATTGACTTTCTTAAACAGAACCTGCCTCATAAGCTCGGAAAGCTCCATTATTTTTTAGACGGAGCAGCATCACAGTACAAAAACAAATCCAACTTCCTCAATCTCTGCCATCATGAGAACGATTTTGGAATTACGGCTGAATGGAAGTTTTTTGCATCGTCACATGGAAAGAATGCATGTGACAGTGTAGGAGGAACTGTAAAACGTTTAGCAGCATTGGCCAGTTTTTTGAATTCCACTAAAGACGAACATGAGGCAGAGGAACAGACCTTGAAGAGACGGTTTGAAGCAGCAACAACAATAAAGGGCACTCAGCAATTTCAGTTACACTCCTGTGAGTGAGACTAGAGTTTTAGTGAAAATGCACTCATTTTCAAAGGTATCCAAGTGTAGAAATAGTTTCAGCTGATGACACTGATGCTGATTTGGACACTAATGACATTGTTGGCTTTGTCACATGCCAATACTCAGACAAGTGGTGGTTAGGTTGTGTGTTAGGAGTAGAAGGAGATGAAGTAAAAATAAGTTTTTTGGAATAACATGGGCCTTCTCCATTTTTCAAATACCCACAATTTACTGACATATTAGTTGTGCACAAAAGTGAGGTTTTAACAAAAGTTGATCCTACAACAGCAACAGGAAGAGTTTATCGCCTTACAGACTTAGAAACTAAAAAGGCAAACAAGAAATTATCTGTTAAATTAAAAAAGAACTAAGATCTATTTAGGTATTTTGGTGCGATTACAAAATGACTGAGTGCTAACCAAGAAAAAACTTATTATTTTTATCATGTAAAAAAACAGGTATGTAACCTTCCTTGTTATGATGATTGACTATGTATTAGTATGATGTAAGTAACAAAAAACTGTAGATTTTGCAAATTGTCTGTTACCGTGTAAACACAAAACAAAAATTATTAGCCTATAGATGCGTTGTACATTACTTTAAGGTTTTTGTCATAACTCCTGACCCCACTCTAAAAGTTTCAGGATTTATAGCTTATAATATTACAAGAAACATATATTTTTTTAAAAAACACTATCTCAAAAAAAAAACAGTCAAGTAGCATATCAAATTAAACCTTGTAAGATTCTATAATTACTTAACGCTTCCAGGCTTGTAAGATTCTCTTTAAAATGAGGGGTCAAGCAAGTATCTAGGCCTTATAGAACTTGAGTTATTCAAGAATTAAAAAGTTCGTGAAAGCCGAAAACGGTATTTTTTCTAAATTTTAAAAATTAATTACATCAAAACCCAAACAGATAAAAAGAATCTAAAAACATATTCTCATTCCCATCATAAGGGAGAATGATTCCTGAAAGTTTCATTGAAATCTGAAATGGTCAGGTTGAATCTTAAAATTTTTTGGTTGGTTTGGCATGGAATGGACCCAGTAGTAACTCTTTTTTAAATATAAACAGGTTTATTACTCAGCATTTGGGTATACATTTGATATAGGCCTATGAGATACAGGAAAATCAATTCAATCACCAAGTGTCTTGTAAACAATGTTTCAATAATGTGTATTTTTAATGTGTTAGGCCTATTACCATTTAATAGGATTTATTTCAGGATATTATCACGTTTTTCAGCCACATTAAAGATTAATATTGATTACGCTTAACTTGTTTTTTCTTCTGTATGAAGTCAACTCGATCGGACCCCCCCCCCCCCAAACCATATTCTAGATACACCACTGCTAAAGCCTAGGCTCTTAGAATCTAAAGTTGAAGGTATTGGGAGATGCCTTTGTTCATAAAATAATGTTAGACATAAACTTCTTCGTTAAATCTGTACACATATAGACCTATATCACCGCTTTGTACATACACTACCCTTAACTTTTACTGTTTTTTTTTGTATGGTAACCTCAAAAAAAAGGAATTATTACGAAACAAATTATTGGATAAAGTAAACGGATAATTACTAGTTAAGAAGGATCATTTAATAATAATATTGTAAGGTATTTTGGTATATTCAGTATACTGAATAAGCCAATTTAAATGTCTACATACCGTAACGCATAACACTGAGTAATTCAATATTACACTCAATACAAAGTTTACCTAATTACATTGGCTGGTGCCTAGAATTAATATAAAAGAGTGTTATGTGAAATTCACACACAATCCAAAAGAATAAGACACACTTCAGTGGTTAAACTATTTACTGTGTCTTGGAGAATGTTTCCAATAAAATAATTAACTCATGTGTAATCTAGAATTTTTAAACACAATCAAGCCATTAATTTTTCCTTTCTTAAGCACTCACAGACCATTTTGTAGCATATGTCATTATGCTAATCTTACATTTATATATTTTTACTGGACAACTATAAAATATGTACACTACTACAACAAAAATAACCTAACCTTCCGATACGCGCTCTTTCCAGTTACTAACACAAAATTTTTCAATAGTAAATGTTTTTTTTGTTTTAATAATAACTATATTGAACACCACGGTACGCTAGTGGTTAGGAATTGATATTGTAAAATCGTAATTATGGGCGATACTGTTAACAGTGTATTAACATTGAACCTGTAAGGTTACGTAACCACGATACTAACGATAATTCGTAATTTAAACGTCTTAATGCGGTCAAATTAATAAGTATTTACTTCAGAATTTCAAATGAGTGGTAATTTGATTACACGGTCCGAACACGAGAAAAATGCTCTGAAACGTTGAGGACGGCTGATATTTTACACAACAAATGGACCTTTCACGGAATAAAATCACCATTCACAACACACTTCAACTGCTCATGTAGTATTACTCACTTACCTTCTACTGTGATATGGAATAAACAATAGCCGTTAATATTTTACTGAATTCTATAATTACTCCTTAGTAATAAACGATAATACAATTGCAAAATATTGCCAACATGCGATCAATATTAGCATCACTCTTTTCCCTGAAATGTCCTTCTGCCTCCCGGAAATAAATTACTTTTTATAAGATACGAATCAAAGTCATTATGAGCATAAATTATTGGGAAGTAAATATTTTTCAACGTTAAGCTTCACAGCAACAGTAAAACCATACATTATCGAAACAATTTACAGCACTCGGAAAATGTGACATTTGTTACGTTTTCCTGGGTCTGCTGAAGTTAGTATTGAGGCCACGTAGCTGAGTTAGTCATCTGTTGTACGTAGTGTTTTGTTAAAATGAGTAATCGTCCTCAGCCTGGAGTAGATGAATTATTTGATTGTAAAAATTATTATTTTATTGGAAGTTATCAGCAGTGCATAAACGAATGTCAGAAGGCGAAGGTAATTATTTGTAATTATCTATTTTAAGTATTACATTTTAAGGTTAGGTTTGAACTATTGAACTTCATACGTGGGTGATTATGTTTTATTTAGGTAAACTGATATATACACGTAGGACAGAATTATAGAAAATATTATGATTAAATAGTGCAACTAACATTGGAGGCTTCTTAAATTTATTATTGATAATTTAAATCGACTCATTACTTGTGTCTCACGAACAAAAAGTGACGTAAACGAGAGTTTGTGGTACCTATTAAATTTTTGTGGAAATGTTCTGACACGCATTTTTTGTTAGTCTGATGCAGTAGTCTTAAGAATTATTTAGGAGCTATACTGTAAGTCAGTTTAAGACAGTTTCATATACAGATGTTAACAATTTCCGTTGTAAGCTTCATATGATTATTCCGTGTTTTTGTAATTGAATGGGTAAGATTAAATTCACGGTTGTATGGGGTATTTGTGAACTTTCTCAACTTTTCTGGTGTTGAGGTGAAATATTTTTTTGTAAGGAGATGATGATTCAACTGCAAATTCCAAAGAGGGGAGGGATTGTATTTTGATTCCAAAGAAACAGCATGTTGGGTCCGCATGTTGTTCCAGTTAAGTGAAGGGCGTTACAAATTTGTTTCCTGTGTGGGTTCTTTTCATGTAATGTTGGTTAAATAAATCATCTTCAACAAGGATTAAACCATTGTTCCGGTCACAAGCAGATAGACTAGTCACTCCAGAAGAAGAAGCAGGTCACTCCATTGCTTCTTCAGACGCTCCACATCTCTCCATTCATTTGGCTTATGATTGCATAGTTGTTGCGTGATTGCATAGTAGTAGTTGCATTTGGGGTGCGGCTAAACTGTGGTTTAATAAATGACTATCCTAATTAACTAATGTCTCGAGTTGTTTTGACCGAGTCCCTGAATTCAGTCTGAAGCGGATACCTGAATTGATATGTGTATATTCTCCTGGAAAGAATTTCTGCTGTCCTCAGGCTGTTGACTCCTAGATGTTCTAGATGAAATTAGGCTATTTTTAATTGGACATATTTTGATTTGCATACTAGACATCTAGTATGGAAATGGAATGATTTGTGCTTATTGGCATGGTCCCTGGTCCACTTGTAATTGCTTGTTGACTGCAGTGCTGTTGGTATTTAATTTGTGTGCTGTATATATAAAAGGATCAGTTTATTAGCGAGAATACATTATTGTCATGTTTACTAAGCGCATCTTATTTTTTTCAGTATGGTACCTGTAGTTTCTATGGTATTGGTTTCTGCAACAGCTACATTATAGCCAGTAGTCAGGTAGTGCCACAATGTATATTGTGCACATTTACAGTTATAGGAAAATTGAAAGTTAAGGGCGTGGGAATGCACGAAACACTTGTGGTCAGAGGGGAATGGTGATGTGGTGGGAGTCTCTTTAAGGTGCGAGAAGAGAATTGTTATGAGTGTCAGTGTGGCCAACATATGAATATTATTTTGAATAGTAACCAAAACTCACATGCAAGATTTGTTAGTAATCTGCGTTTCGCTTACCATGGATGTCTTTCTATCTCTCGCTCTCTTTCTGTTACATATTAAATGTTATATAAACCTATCTCGCTTTTTTTTTAGTCCTGGAATTGTCTGCTGTTGAGACGTACTACCAGCTACTATCGGAATGGAATGGAATGTGCAAACTATGCATTTGTGCACTTCCGCACCTGAAGTATACTCGAATATCTCTACAGTTTATCATAAAGGAATGACTTCTTCATACCGGTATTAGCTTACTTGCGAAAATCTTTTAATCCTAAACAACAAAAACCTGTTTCAAGAAGAAGGAAAAATCATGTTATTTTAATACAGTATTTTAGGTAAATAATACTTTTAAGAACATATTTTAGTCCCACAAATGTTACAACTTGTAAAAGTAAAAGATGAACGACAGAGAACATATGAACATAAAATTCATGTTTTACCAGCTGGCAAAACAATCTTCTATTGAAAATAAAGCGAAAAGTTAAAAAGTTATAACATGCGATAATCAAAATTTTAATAATTTTTTTAATTTCAATATTCTGCTTCATTTTATTATAAAGATAAGCAATACGTTAATAAAAAACCTTCAGATTTGCTCAGGTATGTGCAAAAGCTGGCATGAATAGTTCCATTTAAACGATTAAAATGAACTGTAAAACAACGACATAATTAATAATAAACTGAGGTAATAATATATATAGTGAGGTAGTAATTAACAATGTAACTAAAACGTGACAAGCATGTTGGCAACACATTCGCTTGCATAGCAGCTGATTCTCTGTTACCCTCACGCCATTCACAATTTCAAAGTGGACTCGTCCATGAAGAAACTGGTTTCTGCGCATGTGCCTTTAGCTTTCAATTTTGCTATACATGCTGAGCTAACATTTTGCCTACTGCGAGCCTATTTTTCCCCATTTATTCATGGTTTCCCCATTCTCATATAGTTAGATAGACTGATGTATGAATGATTGCAGTCATCATTTCACATAATGCTCTTTTAATGGCATTTTCTTCTTCAAAGCTGTCAGTAATAATCTGCTGCTTGTTGTGATCTGAAGACTATCTGATGTTTTGTTTTTGAAAAAAAAATGCCGATCATGTCTGTAATGCCTCTAATATAGGTGTATACTTTGTTTGTGGGGTTTCCTTAGCATTCGTTTCTCATTATCTGATGGTCCTGTAGATCTATGTGTGTAGTTGTTTAACTGTAAAGTGTGAATATATCTGTCTCATGTGTCACATGTTGAGATTCAGTGAGCTTTGAACCAGAGTATTAGAGCAGTCGGGTTGGGAGTGATATGAAATTGCACTGATCAAGTGGTTTGTGTATGTGTGGGGGGGGTCTGGTAAATAGTGTGTCTGAGGTATTAATTGTTCTTTGCACTAGATAATTGCAGCCTTCTGTGTGCACACTGTGAACTGAATATTTCTGTATAGCCTATATTGTCAAGTTTCTTCAGGAATGAATGTCCATCTGTGATTTCTGTCTGTGTATCACCTGAACCATAGAGTTGATCAGAGTACTAGTTTTTCAAACTCACGTGTGAACAGGAACAGGTATTACTGATAAAGTAGGCTCCTTCAGTTCACCAGTAGTGATGTTCACTGAAAATCATAAGTGTTGTTTAGAATGTGTTTGCATCAGAGAGTGTAAATGTACCAGGAATTCATGTTTATTGTGAATGAGATCTGTATCTTCATCCACCAAAATCTTGGTGATGTAGGATATGATATCAAAGTTCACAAGTTTATTTTTTGGATGGACATTCAACATTGGAGGCCACATCATAAACAAACTATTTTATGTTTTTTATTTGTGTGTTTGTAGTATTATGTTTATTGTGCAGATTTAATGTTACATACTTAGAAAGCTTATGTATGAGAGCGCCAGTGGTCTAATGGCTAATGGCCTGTTTTGATTTCATAAATTCTTATAAACTTAAGAATGAATAAACTTTGTAGATATTATGTCTGTCAGTTAGGCATATTGTGATTTTAACTCTTGTGGTCTTCTCCAATTATATTTGGAGATTATTGGCTCAAATGTTTGAGATTTATGAAGTACTTTGATATCTAAATAGTTTTAAGTGACCAGAGATAACAAAATAAAGACAGTTTATTATGACTAGAAGAAAACAGAATATAATTCCAAAGAAAACTTGTTCATCGGAGAAGTGTAACATCATGCTCAGAAGAGTATAGTTTATCTAGATGTGGGACTTTATGGGCATTAATATAGTTTATTGTTTGTTCCAGCCAACAACACCTGAGTCTCAATTGGAAAGAGATGTATTCATGTACCGTGCATACATTGCACAGAGAAAGTACCGTGTGGTCCTTGATGAAATTCATACATCATCACCACCCCAGCTTCGTCCTCTCAGGATACTTGCAGAATATTTTTCAAATCCCGGAAGAAGGTAAACCACTGGTATTTAATTTAGCTGGTAATAAGATGGTAAAGTACTTAATCTTCTTACTGTGTAGTACGCATGCCATATACATTATGCTAAACATAAGCCCCTTTCTTATATATTTAATTATTACCCTCTTTATATATTTTTGTGTTGATACTTTTTAATCATTTGATCTGAGCTTGTATCTTTGGTGAAACTGTTACTTCCGTGAGAGCAAGTTTTTTTGTGTGTTTGATTTGGTATTCTGAAAAGATTTGTATCCATTGCTAAATAAACTTTAGGAAACAAATATGCGTACATAAACATAAAATAAACTCAGAAAAACCACAAAGTTACTTCAAAATATAGATACAAAAACACTGATTTCCACTTCAAACATCAATGAATGTAAACAGAAGCAGCATTTGGCAAAAGTTGAAATTATTAAATATTTCCTTGTTAATGATGTAATCTGAATATAAAAATGATACCAGCAACTAAATAGCAAAGAATTATTCTGCATACATTTTGTGGCATATTTTTAAGACATAAAGCTTATAAATGAATCGATAAGTGAATACCATTATATCATCTGCAGTGATATGTTATTGAAAGCATTTATAACTGAAACATGTTGTCAAAATTCCAGAATTAATATGCACTAATAAGCAAAATTAATTATACTTTACTGGTAAATAAGGCACACAGAGTAAAAAGAATGTAGGTAACACGTACGCGCGCGCACCCCCCCCACACAAAACGAATAAAACAAAGCACAGTTAAATAATATGCACATCATGAGTGGCTAGGGGACTACATAAATATGCCCAAACGTATTTAAAAGTAACATGCTCCCCTCCCCTTTACATATTTCCTTCCTCCGCCTGCCATTTGAATTTAATGTAATGTACGTGTCTTCATAATGGGATCACTGCCAGGCATGATTGGAGACGTCACACTCGGTTTCTGTACTTTTTTATGTGTACAGTTGTCTGTTGTACACACAATTTCATACAGACACAAAAATCCTTAATTTTTTCTGATTTTGAGGTGGGCATGTCACCATGTGCCCTTATGTGTGGAGTCACCACTGTGTCCTTTTCCTTTATCAGATCTTATAATTCAGTATTGCCTTATATTCTCCAGTTGTATCTTTCCTTCATAAGTAGGCATATTTTTTACACATTGTAACAAACAATGCTTGTGCTTGTGTATATTTGATTGAACATAAACATGTGTTTTGTTACAGAGATGCAATTGTTGCCTCCCTGGATGAGCAGATGAGTGGCAGCGTAGATGTATCCAATCACACATTTGTTGTTGTTGCTGCGGCTATATACACCCATGAACGTAACTATGATGCAGCTTTACGGATTCTTCATCAAGACGACAGTTTAGAAAGGTATGTTGTTTTAATTTCATACATTAAAATTTAAAAAAGTTCGCAAGTTAACACATTTAGACCTGCCTGCTTACGGAGTCCCTACATGCTGCTGTATCCTGAGACTTTTTGTAAACGTCTGAGGATCAATAAAAAATTGATCTCTTTACTTACACCCATTCTGTAAACATTGCATTAAAGTACATGTCTTCTGCTTTAAAATGGTATATACAGTAGACTCCCGACTATCCGGCCTAATGTGGCGGAAGGGCAGGCCGGATAACAAAAAAGCCGGATAGGCCGGAGTTCTATAATTACTCACTTCCTGCCCTACCCATACCATTAAAAACACACTTTTTATACCAAAACCCGCTCTTATTCATATTTTCTGACCTCTTCGTACAGGTCAGTACTTCATAGATGTTTATTATGTACTGTACTGTACATTTTAAAAATTTATTATAGAAAAGGAAGTCCAAGAATAAAAATATTGTATACACATTTTAAGATAAATTTTATGTCTTAACTTAATTGCAGGAAACATAAAATGATGTACACTGTACAGTATGGATACATACAATTTTAAAATAAACAAAACATTAACATAAAATGTAGGCCTTATTCTTAAAAAAATTATTTCAACTTATTTTACTGTTTATTGATAAATGATTACACAAATATGGAAAGGTAGGCCTAAGATAAAAGAGTCAAAAATTACAGTTTTTTGTATTTGAAAAGTCCTTGATAGATGACTGCTTCTCCCTTTTAGTCCCCTTCCGCAACGCATTGTCCCTCCACGTATGCAACCAGATGATATCAGCTGGCATCGGTTCCTCCTGCTGACTAATGTACTGCAGCGCTGCTTCAAGTGTCTTGAACCCTTCCGAATGTGGGATGAGATCTACAATTTTCCTGTTATCTAAAGATACCTCCTCCTCCTCTTCTACTATTTCTTCTCCCTGTGTCACCATTTCCATAATATCATTGTCAGTTATTTCATCAATTTCGTCGTTTGCCATCCATTCTCTAATGTCCTCTGCAAAAAATTGACATCGTCACAGCCCGGTACTTTTTCCAGCAACGAAACAAGTTTATCGTTTTCATCTTCCACTGAGGTTTCACACACGGGTTCAAGGTTGAAATGTCCACTTTCATGGTTCAAAAGAATTTTCTAATACTTTACAAGGATATGTTTGGAATCTCTTCCCATGCTTCGGCCAACCATCTTATGACATCTAGCATGTCAGTCTTTTTCAGAGTGGTTAAGTCGTCATTATTATCAATCGCTGATATCAACGAACTGAGAAGACGCCGGCGATACTTTTTCTTTAGCATTTCAAGGACGCCCTGGTCCATCGGCTGACAAACAGCCGTCACATTGCCTGGTAAAAATAAAGCTTTGATATCTCCATCTGTGAGTTCATCAGCGGCCGGATGCGAAGGTGCGTTGTCAACAATTAGCACAGCTTTTCTCGACAAATTATTGTCTTTCAAATGTTTTTCTACAGTCGGTACAAATTCATTTTGGAACCAGGTTTTAAAGATTTCGGAATTCATCCATGCTTTCTTTTGATGTGTGTAATATAGGGGTAAAGATTCCTGATTTTCCAGTTTTTAAAAGCTCTAGGTTTCTTTGATTTTGCTATTAAAGTCAACCTAAGCTTGTGGTTGCCGGTTGCATTACTGCAAGCCAAGATGGTGACTCATTCCTTGCTTTTCTTGTATCCTGGTGCAGCAGTTTGATGCAAGCGTTTTTCTAGGGAGCATCTTATAATTTAAACCGGTCTCATTGCAGTTGTACAACTGCTCCCCAAAAATTCCCTACTTTTCAATAAGCTTAAAAAGATAGTCTTTGAACAAAGGTACACCCTCTTTATCAGCAGATAAAGCCTCCCCACTTATGGTAATGTGGTGAATACCGAATCTTTTTCCACTGATCTAACCATCCATCACTGGCAGTAAATTCTGAATTTTCGCCTTCTATTTGTCGCTTAAATTGCAATGCTTTTTCCTGCAATATTGGCCCAGTAACAGGCAAGTCTTTTCCTCTTAAGTGTTCATGCCACAAAAATAAAACTTCCTCAACTTCTTTATGCTTACCTTTCAGCATGGTTTTTCTTACTTTCATTCCATTTCCACTAGTTTGGCCAGTGCACCACATTTCAATTTCTGCTCGATTTTTCTTCCAGTCACCAACTGTACTTTTCCCAACTCCTAACTCCGAAGCAATAGTTTTGCCGTTACCCCAGAGTCCAGTCGTTTTATAGCGCGTAGTTTCTCCTCCATAGTCACTACAACCTTTTTTCCTTTATCACCCATTTCATAATCTTCAATTAAAAAAAAACAACGAAGCACACCAAAAAACAATTTACGAACGTAACCAGGAACAGTGGCAAACGTATTCCGCACTTTTTGACATCCGATACACAACTGACGAAACATGGAGCAGGTAGCAGGGTGGGGGGAAATCTGTGCTTTTCATGTTGCAACTTTTGTTTTGCACACGGCACGTAGGTTCAAAAATAGGCCGGATAGTTGCGAGCCGTGTAGTTGAGAGTCTACTGTATTTTGTTATGGTTTTTGTAGTTTACTTTTTTTATTAAGTGAGGAAAAAGACACACTTTTTTACTTAAAAAACTCAGCTCAATTCAATTCTAGTGCAGTTCATTAATTTTAAACACAGATTACAGCTATTCACAAAATTATACTTGTAATGGTACAATTATGGTACAATTTATAATTACCTTAAATATGGTATATAAAACCATAAATATTGTATTTTTTAGTTTGGTCATAATTAAACAAACATGAAATAACCTGTATGAATATATTGTGAGTGGACTGTATAATATTTGCCAGGATTTGGACCGATTCATAGCAAAAAACCGTGAAGCATCACAAAAACAGTATGTCATTTGTTGCGATAAAAGTGACGATCCTTGATGATGTCAGCGGCCAAGAATTTGTTTTTGTAAACAACATTATGCTGTCAACAACTTAACAAAGAGCGAGTGACGTAGATTCACCCCACTTCGGAAATATGTAACAAAGACTCGGCGTCATTTCATCAGCAACAGTGATCGCAGCCGGCTGGCAACTCGTTCACTAATAAGTGAATTTTAACTTTTAAACCGCTAGAAGTGGTTAATAAACTATATAAATATCAAAAACATGTTGTGAAGAACGTTAATAGTTCGGCTTCGTGTAGGCGTCATCGGCCGATGGATCGTCCCACATAGATATAGCGTATAGAATCGGTCCGGGGAGTTTTCGTGGGTCGACACGACGGTGCGCTGTAAACCGAAGTAAAACACTACCGATTGTGCTAATCGAGACGATTCTAGCTGTGCGAGGAGGCCTACACGACTTTTTGGTGAGAACGTTCCATCAACACACATATACATATTTTATTTCTACATCAAACGTAATTTGAAATGACCAACACCAAAGTTGCAAATTAAATTCAAGTCTGTAACATTTTAATTTTCAAAAATGAGCTCATAAAAAATAATAAAGAATTGTACCAGGATGAGAGAGAGAGAGTGAGAGGGCGAATGGGTAAATTTTAAGTGCTGGGTTGTGCGCACCAATATATAAAGATATGTATATCTCTATTTACTTAATTATCTAATATTACATAATAACACATTTTATATTACATGTATCATGATTTTGGAGGGTTTGAAAGTTCGCTTAATGTTTATAAAAGCATTATGTAAGATGTCTATAAAATAAACAGGGTATATCATTGGTAACAATTTTAACCAGGTATTTTATTATTTCAAATAACTTCCGTTTCTCAAAAGTTCGCGTAACGAATTCCTGCCCTATAGTATTTAGCAATGACAACATATGTAATCAAGATGGCGCCTGACTTTTGAAAACAGTGACTATACGTTTAACCTATGCCGTGTATTGTATATTTATTGTCAGTAATAAACATAAAGTTACAGATGGCTTCTGGAACAGGGACTCTATATAATATTATTTTATATAGAGTACGCCTATAAAGGGAGCGGAAAAGTTGTTTGAGGTAATAAACGCCAAAATTTTAATACGTAAAAACATAACCCAATTTTACGAAGTTAGGTTATACAATTGTATGCATGTGTGTATTGTAAAATTGCAAACATGAGTACAAATGATAATATTACAATAGAAATCAGTACAACTGATGTAAATTTGACTGGTGAGATGGATGTCCAACCAACTCAAACTAGTCGGACTGACGAGGCAAATACGCCTGTATCTGTAGAGACAGAGAAGGTATATACATCCATGTCAGTTAGTTCAGAAATTAAATCTGACAGTACTGCTGCAATGATGCAACTCTTATTAAATAAATTTGATAATTTTGACAAAAAATTAGATGAGCAGAAAAATGAAATCAGAGATAGTTTTGACAAACAATTTAATGAACTAAAGAATGAAATAAAAGGTCAAAATTTTCACTTAGAGGAGAGAATTAACACAGTAGAAACACGTGATAACATACAGAAAACCACACTAGCAATTGTTGATGATAAATTCAGTAGTAAAATTAGTAATTTAGATACTAAAATAGATCTAATTTATGACACCGTTAATGACACGGTTAAAAGTCAGTTAGAGTCACAGAATACAGACATACAACAGAAGTGTTTAAATTTGGTAGAAAGTCAATTAGAAGTTAAAGCCAATATTGAAGTGAGCAAACAGGTAGCATTGAAAACTAACGTTTTACAGGATCATTTAGAAAAAATTGAAGTAAATGTAATAGATATTACTAAGAATTTAGAAACCATAGATAATACTATAACAGAACATGAGAGAAATACCAAGAGTAGATTCAATTTGTTACAAAGTAAGATTAAAGAAATTGAAGATTTAACTGTACAAAATAGTATGGATGTGCATGATAAATATGATATAATTGCAAATAATTTGACCAGTGTAAAAAATGAGTTACGGGGAGAAATAAATAAAAATATCTCAAGCATAAATGATAGGGTAATCGTAACTAGGGATTTCTATAATGAAATAGAACTAGAGAATTTTAGCCATGAAAACAGGGTAATACATCCCATGCGTTTTCTAAATCAAACACGGGATTATAATTATTTTAGTAGTAGTAGTTGGGAAGTGAAATTAAACAAAATAATCAAATGTTTTAAGGGTAATTCAGTCATATGGGCTGAGGCTCATAGGTGAAATGATACTAGCTTTAATTAATTAATTAAATTATTGACATACTGAAAAAACTGTCACTTACCAGTTGCAACTATATGCCAGGGTTTACCAGGGTGTCGTCTGATGTACTCAGGCAGAGAAATACGACAGGCATTGCAATGACAAACATCTATTTTGTAGGCACAAATAAATGTTGCTTTATTTTTTATAGCATGACAAATTGTTTACTTTTCAGTTTATTCTTAGAATATCATTCTGAACAATATTTGCTTCACCTAACCATACTAGTTTTATTAATTTGCATTTAGATATAAACTTACGACTAATTAATATAAGTTAAACGGAAACCAGCACTTTCTTAATTTATCTAATTTTACTCACTCATACACACACACGTATCCAACCCCAGACTTTAAGAGCTCAATTTAATTTATGAAAAAACGTATTATAATAAATTATTATGAAATGTCTACTTTCCTTTATTATGCTGTGTTGGCCTAACGGTATTGAATTTCACCACATGGTATGCGTTGCTTTCACTGTTTTCACTGTCACATTCTTTTATTTTTACGTGTTATTGTCGAACTGTTAATATGTTTTAAATAGTTACTTTTGATGACTCCGGTTTGTACTTTGAAATGTATAAAAGATTCACATTTTTGTGGTATGCGGGCCCGCAAAAAACGTTTTGAAACTTTGTGTATACGTACCACTCGCGAGTGATGCTGGAGTTAGGCTGCCTAAATTCTGAACTGTACACAAATTCACATTTTGGTTTTTCTGCGGGCCAAAACGGTACGCAGTCGGCGGCGACCGGAACTGCCCACGTCTGTTTGGTGTTGAAATTAATTGCCGACTGGGGCTTTGTCCACTGTCTCACAACGCAGTTGGCGTCGACACACCTACATTCTTAGTTATGTAATGCTCTGACGTCAGATGTTATGATGACTCGTTACATAACTTGTTGACTGGTTTTGTATGCGTTATTGTCTGACCTTGGTACAATTTGTTGGTTATTGACAATGTCTTTCAAAATATTGCTGTATTATCGTCACGTATGCAGTTAACGGCAATGCTGCCACGGTCAATTCCGTTGTTAATAATAAATATACCGTTCTTTATAAAATTTTATCCCTAATATTCGAAAATGTTATCGGCTTTATTAAAAAATAAATACAAATTTCCTTATTACCCCAGGTAGGCCAAAATGCCACGTTACATAGGTTAGAATGGGATTGTTATAATACTTTTGAGAAAGCATTTAAGGGTAAATATTGGACAGAAGAAGAGCAGGAGACTTTAAGAAGCCGTATTATGGGAACGGGTAATTTCATGGGACGTAACCTTAGTAATAATAACATTACCATATATATAACTAAATTGTACAATGAGGCAAAATATTTCGAGCTGCCCATACCCTTTAAATCATTTGTTAGGTATGTGAGTAAGCACTTACCTAGGGAAGTGCAGGTCACTCTGATGACTAAAGAAATAGAAAATCTTGATGAGCTGGAAACGGTATTAGATATACTACAAAGCATAAATGATCGCGAAATGGGTAGACGACCCATTCAACCAAATATGTCTGCCTATAACAATGAATTTAATCAGCCCAGGCCTTATTACAATAACAATGGTAATAAAAATAATTTTCGCAATGATTTACAGCAACCAGGCGGTTGGAGTTGTTCTAGGTGCAGGAAGGAAAATCGTGCCAACATGCAGCACTGTTATTACTGCAAAATGCCAAGGAATAACTAAACAAAGCAATTCGTACCTGCGAACAGAGGAGCACCTAGTAACAGAGGATCACCATATCACCATCAGGGACCAACACGAGGACACCCTGTACCATCCACGAGTCATAACAGGACACAGCCGGAAAACTGAAGTCGACAGTGGTAAATAGGACCCGACCACTGTTCAGGAAAGCTCATGAGGTCCGACCAATCGAGGACATACAGTCAAACGTCATAAAAACAGATATCGTTGCCGATTTATTGGAGGAGGAGAGCAACACGACATTGGAGGTGAGAGCTGGACTCATGGAAATACAGGTAACAATAGAGAATAGAAAATTTAAAACACTTGTTGATACAGGAAGTGAAATTTCAGTAATAGCCGAGAACATTTTAAGTGAATTAAAAGAATTTAAAAAGAATATTCCAGTTTTACCCGTAGCAGGGGTTACAGTAATAGGAGTCACGGGGGTACGTAGTAAAAGGGTGACAAAACAGATACATTTAAGTTTCTCAATTGGAGATATGAATTTTGATAATACATTTTTGGTAGTCAAGGGGTTGAGTTTAGACATCATTTTAGGAAATGATTTTTTACAAAGAAATAAAGCTGTAATAAATTTTAAAGAAAAGGTGTTGGAGTTAGATGGGGGTGATCGGTCTGTGAAAATTAATTTTGAAAATGTGATAAATAAAGTTAGAACAACTGGTGTGAAATTGTTACAGAAACGAGTAGTTGAGAATAACTTAGATACTAAAATAAATTTTTGTAGAGAGGGTGAGTATTTAGAAGATATTGATAATGAAATGTGCAATATTAATAATGAAGTATGGGGGATAAGGGCGGATGAATTCTGTAGTGGGGGTGAGGTGATAAGGAGTGGCCAACGTATAGCGTTATGGCAGGTAATAGAGCAGTTTAAGAGAGTGTTTGCCGATATTCCAGGAAGGGCAAAAAATTATGAATGTATGTTACAGATAAAGGAACACACACCATTCATGCAGCGGAGCTATCCAGTGCCTTACTCTAAAAGACGAGCGGTGCAAGAGGAGTTGGATAAGATGTTGGAAAATGGGATCATCGAGAGGTCAGTGTCTCACTACTCAAATCCGTTAGTGGTGGTAATTAAGAAGGAAGGAGGAGTAAGATTGTGTTTAGACGCAAGGAAAATTAACCAAATTATTATACCAGACCGAGAATCACCAGAATCTATAAATGAAATCTTTCAAAAGTTTAGTGGCGTACGGTTTATGACGTCATTGGATCTGACTGCTGGATATTGGCAGGTGCCATTAGCAGAGGTAAGTAGGCAATACACAGCATTTTTATTTAACGGAAAAAATTATCAGTTTAAGCGACTACCATTTGGGCTAAACACCAGCGTAGCTAGTTTCATTAAATGTTTGGATAGAATTTTGAGACCAAAAGATTTAGATTTTCTCACAGTATATGTGGACGACATTTTAATAGCTTCACGTACATTTGAAGAACATTTAGAACATTTAAAGTATGTTTTAGGAAAATCAGAAGCGGGAGGATTAACCGTAAATTGGGACAAGTCCAAATTTTTACAAACGAAGATTAATTTTTTAGGATTCATTATTACATCGGAAGGAATTTCTGCAAACCCTGACAAGGTCGAATCTATTATGCGCTTCCCTGAACCACGAAACATCAAACAACTTCAGAGTTTTCTTGGGCTGTGCAACTTTTATAGGAAATTTCAAAGGAACTACGCCTACCTAACCGCAAAGTTAAGTGCGGTATTGCAGAAGAACCGACAATGGAAGTGGGGAGACGTGGAGCGTGGAGCCTTTGAAGAAATAAAACGCAAATTCAGTAACATGATTATGATGAACCACCCGGATTTTGATAAGATGTTTTATTTACAGACGGACGCCAGCAATGTAGCTGTGGGAGCAGAGCTGTATCAGGAGGATGATGAGAAGGAACATCGGACAATTGCGTTCGCTAGTCGATCCTTACTGCCGGCTGAAAAGAATTACACTACCACAGAGAAAGAATTGCTCAGTATTGTGTTCGCAGTTGGTAAATTCAGAACTTACATCTTAGGCAACAAAACGATCATCAGAACTGATCATAAAGCTTTGTCATTCCTCAACACTTGTAAACTTGCTCATAGTCGATTAACCAGGTGGGTACTTGTTTTGCAGGAGTACAACTTCGAATCGGAGTATATTAAAGGAACTGAAAATAAGGTACCCGACACTCTATCCAGAGTAGATTGTGAAAATAACAAAACAGGTAGGGACTTAAAAGAAATTGAAAATTTTCAGATTAGCAGAGAAGACAGAATCTTTGGAGAGGAGCTGAAGGATATCAACACCATGCAACGAGCAGATGGTAAGTCTGGAAAAATAATACACAGTTTAGAGACGGAGCTGGATGAGTCTGAGTACAATCAATATTTTAAAATTTACAAAGGGTTATTGTTTAAGAAGGTAGTAGGGGGTGAGCGTGACTGGAGATTAGTGGTGCCAGCAGTGTTGGAAGAGAAGATTATTTGGGATTCTGATATACGATATGGTCATTTTGGGGCTAAAAAGTGTGTCAATGTTTTAAAAGAATCATGTATTTTCAGAAATATGGAGAGGCGAGTGAGACAGTTGCTGAGGAGTTGTGATTTGTGTCAAAAGTCGAAGGTGGTTAACTACAGAGTAGAAGGTGAGTTAAATTACATTAAGGTAGAAAGACCTTTTGATTTAGTTGCTGTGGATTTGTTTGGACCATTGCCGAAGGGTAGAGGCGGAGTAGTTTATATATTTGTTTTGCTTGACACTTTCTCAAAATATGTAAAATTGTATAGCGTAAAAAGAGCTACCAGTAAGGTATTGAGCGAAAAGGTATAACTAAAACTAAAGACTATAAAGGTATATAAACTAAAGACTATATGATTAACGTGGGTAAGCCAAAAGTAATTTTATCAGACCATGGGCCGCAGTTCATCAGCGGAAGATGGCGCCAGACCTTAGGATGGGAAGGCATCCTCACGAAGCATAAGGCTGTGTATCATCCCCAGTCCAACCAGGCTGAGCGTGTAATGAGAGAAATAGGCAGGATCTTCAGAGCCTATTGTCACGCTAAACACAGCGAATGGCCATTGTATGTACGAAAGGTAGAAACTTGGCTGAACAGTACCACCCACGAGTCTACTGGCTATACACCTCATGAATTGGTAAGAGGAACACGCCCCCCAAGAATCTTGGAACAATTATTTGACTATCCACCTGGGAGCAGAACGACTAATATAAACATTAAAATCAGGTTGGCGAATGAAAACTTAATTAGCAAGGGTGAACAACGAAAACGTAGACACGACGCAAGAGGTAAGTGGGTTAAGTATAATATAGGACAAATGGTATTAGTTAAAAGACATGACTTATCGAGTGCGCAAGACAAAGAAATTAAGAAATTCTTTCTCTTATATGAAGGACCGTATGAGGTCATAGAAGTTAAGATGCAAAATTCTTATGTATTACAGAACAACATAACTGGAGAGATAGTAGGAACACACAATGCTACAAATTTAAAGTTGTACTGGTCGTCTTAGTTATTTTATGAATATTGATGTTTTTATATTTTGAGTGTTTGAGTATTAATTCAGATTTATTGGTTTTGCAGAAGGGACTCTCCCCCATTTTCGGGCGATCACAGACTCACCACCTCTGATCGTGGATTTTGGAATTCTGGAGGCGGACCATGGTTGGCGGAACTGACGTAAGGAAGTGAAAGCAACGATGGTCTTCCTCCACACAAAATTGGTAGCAAGTAGAAAATTTTAATATTATTATTGAACGGGGAGGGGGACCCCTAATTCTTGGGAAAAAAAAAAAAAAAAAAAAAAAAAAAAAAAAAAAAAAAAAAAAAAAGTTTGGCATTTATCCCATGAATTTTGTTTTATTCTAAAAATCATAGAATAGAATTTGAAAATTTTGTAACTTAATAAGTTAACTCATTAAGGAGTTATATTTTTGTGTATAAACTAAGCATCATATCAGAAGATCCATTGTTTTCCTGTAGTGTTAGAAAAGATGTTTTGGCTTTGGAAAGTGTCTACAAATTTATTAATGTAACTAAAGGAAGAAATAACATTTTTTTAAAATGATATCTAAATTTTGATTTTGTGAAGTAACAACATTACGGGGTTAAAAGGACATAGTGTTACTATGGTGAAATTTTGAGACTATATTTTGAACATTATCATTATGTTTATAATAAATAGTAGTCTTGTAATGGATTTGTGTATAACTTGTTAGTTGTAGGGTAGTCCCCGATTGGGACTACATAAGACACAATGTGTCACATATTTGCGATTCCCCATATTTCGGGCGATTACTGTCTTACCAACACTAATCGTGGATCTGGACGACAACCAGCAGTGGCCAGAAATTGTAGCCCTGACCATGGTTGGTTGCCTACAAAATTGGTTGAAATTTTGAAATTTATTGGGAGGTTTGGGGGAATCAATTATGCGTTTTTGAATAGGCTACTTCACCTCGGTTGGGGTGGTAGACCTTAGGGGTGTATTATAAATGTAATAGTAAGGGTACATACCTTGAAGATTTTATAATGCTAAAGCAAGGATGGGAGAGAGAGAAAAGAAAAAAGTGCTCACTCCTTCTGCCTCAGTCCTTGTGGAGGCAACTGAACGCAACAGTTCAGGGGGGGCAATAGTGTGTGTGGAGGAGAATGAGGGATAAATATTATTAACAGCGCCAGATATTACCTGTTAATAATAATAATAATAATAATAATAATAATAATAATAATAATAATAATGATGATGTTTTATTTTTTTATTTTAACCATTCAATAAGATTTATAAATAAATAATACCATACAGATTTATTAATTCTTTTATATCAACATAATTTGTTTTTCTCCATGTTTGGGAGATTATAGTGGAATTTTCATATTTTCAATTATACTTTAATTCTTTTTATTTATATCAAACATATCAATATGTTTCTGTTATAATTTCTTTTATAGTTTATAATTATAAAATGAAAAGAGATAAATATTATCGATAGAAATCGAAACAATTTATAAATTCAGGATTTGTCAATATGGAGAAAGGAAATTCTTTATAATTCTTGAGAGTTACGTTTTTAGTAGGATAATTTTTATAACTAAATTTTAATTATATATCAAGCAAACCCAGTGCTTAATAGCACAAACCAGCACATAGCTAAGGGGAACCAGATCAGTTGAGGATAGAGTAATTTACCAAGTCACTATTTTGAGATTTTTCGTTTATTGTTTCAGTGTTTGGTGATATGACAGCGGTCCTGAGCTGGCCAGCGCGTCAGAGCAGGGGCGTTAAGAGCCTAAGTGGCCTTATGGTGTTGGGATCTCGAAGGAGAAGTCCAGTAAGGTCATAAAGGTACAGTCATCATGATCAGACCAAGGGTGAGTTGTTATTTCTTTTATATAAAATTGTAAGGGGGTTGTGGCGACTTATCCTGGCTGATCCCTTTAGGAAGTATGAAAGGGTCAATGAAAGTTTTTGTGCTTCGACACACAATCTTTCATTGAGGGGGTTTTGTAATGGTACAATTCTGGTACAATTTATAATTACCTTAAATATGGTATATAAAACCATAAATATTGTATTTTTTAGTTTGGTCATAATTAAACAAACATGAAATAACCTGTATGAATATATTGTGAGTGGACTGTATAATATTTGCCAGGATTTGGACCGATTCATAGCAAAAAACCGTGAAGCATCACAAAAACAGTATGTCATTTGTTGCGATAAAAGTGACGATCCTTGATGATGTCAGCGGCCAAGAATTTGTTTTTGTAAACAACATTATGCTGTCAACAACTTAACAAAGAGCGAGTGACGTAGATTCACCCCACTTCGGAAATATGTAATAAAGACTCGGCGTCAGTTCATCAGCAACAGTGATCGCAGCCGGCCGGCAACTCGTTCACTAATAAGTGAATTTTAACTTTTAAACCGCTAGAAGTGGTTAATAAACTATATAAATATCAAAAACATGTTGTGAAGAACGTTAATAGTTCAGCTTCGTGTAGGCGTCATCGGCCGATGGATCGTCCCACATAGATATAGCGTATAGAATCGGTCCGGGGAGTTTTCGTGGGTCGACACGACGGTGCGCCGTAAACCGAAGTAAAACACTACCGATTGTGCTAATCGAGACGATTCTAGCTGTGCGAGGAGGCCTACACGACTTTTTGGTGAGAACGTTCCATCAACACACATATACATATTTTATTTCTACATCAAACGTAATTTGAAATGACCAACACCAAAGTTGCAAATTAAATTCAAGTCTGTAACATTTTAATTTTCAAAAATGAGCTCATAAAAAATAATAAAGAATTGTACCAGGATGAGAGAGAGAGAGTGAGAGGGCGAATGGGTAAATTTTAAGTGCTGGGTTGTGCGCACCAATATATAAAGATATGTATATCTCTATTTACTTAATTATCTAATATTACATAATAACACATTTTATATTACATGTATCATGATTTTGGAGGGTTTAAAAGTTCGCTTAATGTTTATAAAAGCATTATGTAAGATGTCTATAAAATAAACAGGGTATATCATTGGTAACAATTATAACCAGGTATTTTATTATTTCAAATAACTTCCGTTTCTCAAAAGTTCGCGTAACGAATTCCTGCCCTATAGTATTTAGCAATGACAACATATGTAATCAAGATGGCGCCCGACTTTTGAAAACAGTGACTATACGTTTAACCTATGTCGTGTATTGTATATTTATTGTCAGTAATAAACATAAAGTTACATACTGTTTATACCTAAAAATTTACTGAAATAGTCGAAAACAAAAGATATCAATAGAGGTTAGGATACAACTCTTTCTCACACAAGGGTAACAGTGTCTGTTCATCTAACTCTCACACCATGCACTTGAATTTGATATATGAAATTAACTTGTATTACTATGTACATCCTTTAAGTTTTTAATAATTTCAACTAAAAACTATGAAGCTGTTAGTTATATCATTAACTTCACCCATCACAATGTCACTATGATCAACACATACCCCCGCTATCAGAAAGTTCCCGGACTAGGTCTAATAAATTCTTTTTGCTTACCTAGGCCATTAATGGCTTCCATCTCCTTCAAAGTAGTCTCCCTGCGAATTGATACAACGAATCCAGCATTGTTTCCATGCCTGGAAAGTGTCAAAAAAAAAGTCTTTTGCTGAAGGCTGTCAAGCACCTCCTGCATTTTTGTCTTAATGTCTTCTACAGTGTCAAAATGGTGACCTTTCATGTAAATTTTTATTTTCGGGAACAGAGAAAAATCACAGGGGGCTAAATCTGGTGAATATGGAGGGTGTGGGATGGTGGCCATATTGTTTTTGGTCAAAAACTCTGTTGTTTTCAGTGAAGCGTGAGCAGGTGCATTGTCGTGATGCAACAGCCAGTTTTGGTCTTCCCACAATTTGGGCCTTTTTCGTCGCACATTTTGTCTCAGCCGCCTCAAAACGTCACAATAAAAATCTGAGTTCACTGTAACACCAGCTGGCACGAACTTGCGATGGACAATGCCTTTGATGTCGAAAAACACAATGAGCATGGTTTTTGTTGCACTTCTGACCTGCCGTGCTTTTTTTGGTCTCGGTGATTGTGGACTTTTCCACTGTGACGACTGCTGTTTTGTTTCTGGATCATAACCATAAAACCAGCTTTCATCACCGGTTATGACCCTGGAGATGAAGGTAGGGTCATTTTCAGACGTTTCTCTGAGTTCACTGCACACATCAACACGGCGCTGTGTGACAGTACGAAAAGCCTGAATTCGGATTTATGGTACGAGTGGTATCAAACTATTGTATTTCATTATTTTTGCACACACATACATGGGTAGGAGTTTTTCCCTTTGTCTAAAAAGACAACGATGCAGATTTCAGCAGGGCAGAACGATTCCAAGGTCAGGAGCAGACGTGTGAAACCGAACGCATACAATGGCGGTATAAGTGAAGACAGACTCTAAATATCAATTCTCGTTGTCCACAAGGCTGGACGTCATTAAAAATATAAAAATGACATAACAACAATGACATGACAACAGGGCGTTAGCCGTGCTAAACAAAAGAACAATGACGTGATGCACTCACACATACGAAAAGATGTACATCACCCCAGTCTTCATACTACAGCCGAGACGACAACACCTAGTAAAAGGTCGTCCGGCAACTAATACCAGCAACAGTGTAAATTACAAGAACATGTAATGATAATCTCAATCAGTGATCAAAATGTAGAGAACAGAGTTTAAATTCAGTGCAGTAACCATCAAAACTATAAGTAATATGCAGTAAAACGACAGAAAATAGAGGCCTGCGAAGAGGAGATTCCGAAAAGGTCTACGCCGCTTCTGAAACAGGAAAGTGCACTAATTCTTTTACTAATTACAATACGTTTTGAGCTCAAACATGAAAAATTCAATTCAATTTAAATTGTCTTTATTTTAAAGAAGAACAAATGAGTGTGTGTGTGAACGCATGGTAGAGTGAAAGGCCGGCCTACAAGGTAGACATTGGTTTGTGAAACGTACTTTTAGTACCATCAGTAAATTTGCAATAACGACTGACAAAAGATATTAAGCCAAAAATGAATAAGTAAATAAGAATGAAACACTGAATATTAAATATCGTTGTAAGAGTAATTTGTAGACGCCATCTTGTGTGGTAGGAAATAACGTCATTGTAATCTGTATTAAAAATTTGTGAAATTGGCTTGAGTAAAAGTAATGTTCATGTCAAAAAACGCTAATAGAGTTTTTATTTCACACTCCACTGTTTCCGCAATCTCGCCTATAACGAACCTGGACCCAATTTATAAAGTAATGAGAGCAAGTGAACCATGAGTACCGGAGCAGTATACCATAATTATGTGGTAAGTATGATGATTATGTACTTGGTAAAAATAAATAATAAGTCACGGTAAGAGTAACGCAACAGCTGTTTCTGATCCACAGACAAAAGCCGAGGGACGAATTTCGCAGCAACACGACGCATGCCTAAATTTTCAGTTAGAATTTCTTGACAGCTTCCATAGCTTATTCCGGCACTTGTACACAACTCATGGATTGTTTGACGACGGTCTTCGTGAATGAGTTGTCGAATTTTTTCAACATTTTCATCCGTTTTGCTCGTGGAAGGTCGTCCTGAACGGTGATCATCTTCAAGTGACATTCTGCCGGCCTTGAAATGAGCGTACCACTCAAAAACCTGTGTTCTGTGTAGGGAATGTTCTTCAAAAGCTTCTCGAAGCATTGCAAAAGTTTCAGTAGGCGATTTACCAAGTTTAAAACAAAACTTAATGCACGCGCGTTGCTCGAATTTATCAGCCATCATAAAATTCGCAAATGAACGTTAACACACGATTACAAAACACAACGCGTAGACCGAACACAACCTCACAATGCAACGAAACTCGGCAGACTGACTCATTACGTATTACGGAATCGGACACTGGGACGCCAGGTTGTAGTCACGTCCAACAGCCGTGCCAAGTACAGTCCATGAACTTTCCGATAGCACCTCATATATCACTAACTTCTGAATATGAATTTGATGAATCGATGGTGGAGTCAGAACTGTTTACGATTTTATTAATTTCTTTTTCTGTAAGATAATTCCTGGAATGCATTTTCAATAAACAAAAATAT
Organism: Magicicada septendecula; assembly: GCA_034769895.1. Lineage (NCBI taxonomy): Eukaryota > Metazoa > Arthropoda > Insecta > Hemiptera > Cicadidae > Magicicada > Magicicada septendecula. The sequence continues at coordinate 115,423,175 of CM068375.1, read as the reverse complement.
AATAAAACACGACTATCTCATGCTTAAGCTGTAGGTAAACAACAAAAATGGCTGCCCTCATCAAACAGTGTACATTGCACAAACAGAAATTTTTCCCCTCGTTTGTTCCAGTGAATGCTGATTCTACAGTTTAAATAGACAATCAACATATTCCATTACATGGAAACCAAGTCTGCGGATGTATAGGAGCCGTCTTGTGTAGTTTAAACTACTTCAAATTCGCGGACGTACCTGGTACAGCCTTAGGATTCTGGCACTTGTTTGACTTGGACGTACTAGGTATTTCCATAGGAGTCAGTGTGTTACGAATTCCAGAAAGCCAGTTAAAATTGCTAAACCCAGTTCTATATGGTGCATTACTGTTTTTTTTTCTACTCCTATTTTAGGCAGTTCTACCTGTGTTTCCCATTTGTTCCTCATCCACAGACGTCTTCTTTTCATTCCATATAAATTCTTCATGTGCCAGTTAATGATTTGGTTAGTTTTATGTAAAATGATGATCATCACAAATTTGAGTAAAATTCATGGAATTTATATTACCCATATAATCTCCACTTACCCAAATCCAACCCAAATTTGTAACGTCTTTTTGCCGCGTTACAAATCCAGGGAACCCCTCGTAATTAAACTCCATTAATTAGATGGGCTGCCTACGTTGTAACAGAATTGATCACCAATAATTAATGTAACAAATTGCTTACTAACTGTGTAAGGAAACAATGGCAAGGTATACAATTGATTTAAGCACTCCTCATATGTGTGTAACAAGAAGACTTCTCTTTTATTTAACATTTAAAAAAAATCTACTGACAGATCCCATGACATTACTAATTCAATTATTAAGTTATTTGAAAGGTTTCTTTAGACTTTGAGATCAAACTTGATTTTATATAGCTATACCTCGGATCCGGGTCAACTTACTGTATTTCTGCAATTAAAACTTTTAATTATACTCATTTCATGATATTAGCTTGCAAGACTTTCTTTTACTCAACCATTGGAAGAATGGTATTATAGCTTGAATTATAATGCTCTACATCATCATATAAACTGTTACAACGTATGAAGTTAGAATAGTTACATGAAATTCTTATATTTAATTTATAAGTCTTTACAAAATTAATATTTTCTGAAAAGTCTCTTTCAAGAAGTGTTGTGTAACAAATATTAGTAACCCTCGATAGACAGGCTATCGAGTCACCTTTTAATTGGTATACTGAAGACTCGTCCTGGTGTATCCGTCTTGGGAAACAGGAACAGCTACGTCGTCATCTCGCTCTGGCCTTCCTCTGTAAAGGGCTCCAAAAGTTCGCAGGTTGAACAATATGCAGAGTAGATATCTCAGATGATCTTGTAGATTATCGGAAGTCCCGATCTGCATCTTCTGTCACGTGCAGTAGAATTTGTGGCTTCTGATGATTCACATGTCCGGGTATGACTTTGGAATTGTTGTTATTTGTTCAAGCACGATGTCATCTTGTGTTACACTCTTTGTTACGTTTCGATACTTTTTGTTTTACATTACTTTAAACTTATTGTCTATTCACATGACTACATTAATTACTACATCCAGATGCTTTGAACAGCGACATCTGGTACACCATCTTAAGACGAGACAAAATGTAGTTAACATATTTTAAGCGCACAGCTCCTACGTCTATACTGTACGAAGTCACCATTGCAAGAGAGAGAAATTCCGCTCCCTTCGCCTGGTACTGGGCAAAAGTTAGTGGGACAATTTCCGCGTGAGAATATAGTTCCTAACTATATTTAAGTTAACATTTTTATTTATACAAACTATCCCTAAACAAATATACATAATTTAAATCAGTGGTTTTAGCGACTATTTATGTCTTCATATTTTTTTATTATTAACATTAATCTTTTTATCTTATTCTAACTCACACAAGACTCTGAAAGCATGTCGAGTCTGGAATCAACAGGACAGCGCCTGCTTACAAGCAAAGGGTTAAATACGATATTAATAACTCTTTACAATTTATCCTTTTATTAGAGTATCTTCTAACTAATAATTAATTACCGCTTCCTCTCATACTGAGTACATACAGGTATTTTATATTAATACAGTGAGATTTAAATGGCTTAAGAGCTCGCAACCTTATTTTTTAAAATTTTTTATTTTCTTGATTATTGGTACAATTTAAATCGTCACAGACTCCACCGCTTAAATTGCACGCTATGGTTAAGCCTTTTGAGTCTAACTCACAATTGGGGACTGGGAGTACGATTAGTGTCAGTGTGTGAAGTTATTTATTATTAGTGCACAGTTTTTTTTTTTTTTTTTTTAATTCTCTTTAAATGACATTGTTCATTTAAATGATCGGCTTCGTGAAATTCCCTTTTTCTTACTTCTTAAGTACTAACTTACATTTTAATCTTAATACTAATTTCCAAACCTTAGATTGGAATGATCCCTACTTATCCGTAACTCACAACATCCCGGCCCGACTGACACCAGCTTACTCTAACTACGGAAGTTAGCTTTCAGCATTTATTAATGATCTTTGGCACATTTCTGCCCTATCATTACCCTTTCAGTCGGCGCCGTTGTGACCTGTTACGTTACATTTATAATCACTACTTGATTATATCTCATAAACTTATTTCTAATGTGATCTAAAGAGGATCCCATACTCCACTTTAGATCACTGGTTTGAGAGAAACGGAATCTCACGAATATGATTCTCTTTTATCTCTTTTTACAATACTTAAACAAACAATGCGGGAGGGGAGACACTTTACAACGCATTGTCATACACACTAGGGGTGGTTTTCGATTGTTCAGGCTAGCACCGGTTTATCACAATAGAGAGGGTGGGCGGCTGCTTACTACCTTACTGAACACGCTTTAATTTTCTCTTACTGGCCACCACAGGGAGTGTTTACAATATGCAACTGAACTTTTATTATTATTTTCCTTTTTCCTACTTACTTCTACACTTCACACAATTTTAGTATAACTCAGGATTTATTTAGCTCTAGTATTTAAATCAATTATTATTATTCACTTTATTTTTTATTATTTATTAAACTACTTTGGGGATTTAAGAAACGCTCCTAGAACTATCGTCTATTTAATCACCATATGTATTTATCACACTTTATATTCACAGGTTGGTTCCGTTTTACTAGATGATGTTTAGCTAACATGTCCGCTAATTCTTGGCTGATTAAGCTTCTACTAGATCCCGAATCAATTAAGGCGATGGGGGATGTAACGCCTAAGTCGACTTGTATTAATGGTAGTAGATTTTTTTTTTATTTACATCTATTAATCGCATTACACTTTTCACGAAATTCTCGCACATAGGGGTCGATATCTTTCGCACCTTTTTTGATTTTCTCTTGGTTACAGAATAATTCATTCTTATTATTATTACTGGTTTCTTTTAGTTTACCCAATTTTGAGTAGCTGCGGAAGACACAGGTTTTCGGGTCTCCCTGCCTTACATGTTTTTTGAATTGGGGTTATTCCGTTCCAATGGCTTACTTTTGCACTCTCTTCTTATGTGCCCATATTTGCCACAATTATAACAGGTGGGTTTTCTGCGAGGTGGGTACTTGGTTTCCGCTTTATCTGGGTTTACAGTTAACTTACCAGCTTTGCGCACATGGTGAGGTCTACTAGAAACTTGTCTTTCATACGAGGTTGTTACATCAGGCAGTAGTGCTCGCAATTGATGTCTATTAGTTCCAGAGGTTTTCATAGCTTCTCTATTTTGATCTGAGTACCATACATTTGAAGAATGGATACTGCACTGTTCTAGATCAGCAATTGTATTGGGTCTATTCATCAATGATAGTCGAGATCTTTCTTCGGGTGACACTCCTATTAAAATGGTGTCCACCAGTTGTGTTTCATTCCAGCTTACACGTAGTAGTCGAGAGGACTCCCTAATATCGGAGATGTAGTGAGCTAGTCTCTCCTGATGTCCTTGTACTCGGAGTACTGTCTTCCTTTTTATTTCCTCATAGATGCCGGTGGGAATAAAGTATTTTATTAAAGAGCTATGTAGCTCATCTACTGGGAAAGTAGAGGTTAGGGCTTCCAGCACACGATTTTTTAACGGGGGTTTACACTTTGGTAACAGGACTTGTAAAATTTGCCAGTCATTCAGCTGCTGTAGATCCTTTATCTGAAGAAGATAACTAATAAATGTTAGTAACTTGGAAACATTTAAACCATCTGTATAAGGGATTTCGGTTAAAATCTTCTCCACAGGGTGAGTCATTTTTCCGTATAGATCTGCGTTATAGTTCACATGGGTAATTCCTCGATGAGGGTGATTAGATTCATTGGGGGTGTTGGTCAATTCATTATTTCCGGGACGAAACTGAAAATGCTCGGGAGGAGGGACATTTACATCTGTATCAGTATTTTGTTCTGGGTTCGCTTGCACTTGCGATACGATAGGTGAGTTCCGATCCGAGTTAGGCGGAGGTAAACCAGTGGTGGGGGATTGTACTGGGGAGATGTGTAATTTCATTAATGATTTCTCTATTTCGTCCATCCTGAATGAGTCGGATTTTCGTCTTAAATCGTTGATAATTGAAGGTAAGCGGCGTAGAGCTTCGTCTGCTAGCTTTTGTACATCAACGGGTATTTCAGTGAGATTCGGCCAGATCGACAAATTTTTTATTCACCTGGTTAAATGCTCTATTCTCTGGGTAGTCCGCAAAATTTTTGCCGGAGATTTCTCGTCTTGGAGTGTTTGAGACAATAAGTATAGTTCACTATACTTGGCATCACAAATTTCTTTCTCGCTTTCATAATCGAGTTGGCTCAGATTGTTTAATTGCACGGGCGCATCAAATCCACATTCGCGAATTGAACTTCGTAATTCCGCGACTGTTACATCAGCATGGGGTAGTCCACGCAAAAGGGCTTCGTAAGACAGCTCGTCTTTTAATAACAAATCCGGGTTAAATTGGGCCATTTTGTTCTAACACATTAGCACGTACTTAAAATTAATACTAGTATATTACACATATATTACATATACATATAATAAATTCATAAGTAATAAATTTACACAAATTAGAAAAGATCAATTTCTCTTCTAAGGGAGAGACAGAAATCACACACACATATCTTTCAATGTTAAATAGCCGATCAGCTGTTTACTGGAATGTAGGTCAGAGGGTGGCCTACATATTTAGTTAACAAAGGAGGGTTGCGCGTGTGTGTCAGAGAGAGAGGGGGTTCTACTCTTATTGTTCTCCACACAAAGCGACTGAATAACACAACTACTGTATACCGGTTTAAACAAGAGAGAAGGGGAGCACAATCTATTTCTTATTATTATTACTCCGCTTAGACAACACTTTGACTCCGTTCATTCATAAACTTTCCTCAATTAAATAATTACTTATTTTGTTCACAAGTTTTAAATCACGACTTCTACTTAATTACTTTATTATTATTAACAAAGTTATTTTTAATCAATTTTTTTTTTATAACACATACTAGTGTATGTAAGCTAGATAGTTGGACATACACTGTGCAGAATGATTCAGGAGACAACAGGTCATAGATTGTCGTAAACAAACCTGTTACAGATTGTTCGGTTGACCAAAATTGTTATGCTTGGTCACAATTCATGTATGGAAGTACTTACATCGAATTATGCAGGAAGTGCCGGTAGAAACCTGCATATAGCATTTTACATTGTATGACGCTAATGACATTTTACTTATACATTCTACCATCTACGTAACTTAATACATATTACGTTATTTAATAGTGTATTAAATATGTTTTGAACATTACATTTATTAAAGTAACTTTCTGAGTGCATATATCAATATTATATATTTAGTTATTGATCTTACAATTTATCCACGCATAGTGAATGCAATTTTGTTTGTGACACTATATACACAATTAAAACTCTTTCCTTTGTTTCCTTTATTTTTTTTTTTTACAATAAAGCAGAGTGGCGCATTTCTGTAACTGCTTTTTTACGCGTTACAAATCCAGGGAACCCCTCGTAATTAAACTCCGTTAATTAGATGGGCTGCCTACGTTGTAACAGAATTGATCACCAATAATTAATGTAACAAATTGCTTACTAACTGTGTAAGGAAACAATGGCAAGGTATACAATTGATTTAAGCACTCCTCATATGTGTGTAACAAGAAGACTTCTCTTTTATTTAACATTTAAAAAAAATCTACTGACAGATCCCATGACATTACTAATTCAATTATTAAGTTATTTGAAAGGTTTCTTTAGACTTTGAGATCAAACTTGATTTTATATAGCTATACCTCGGATCCGGGTCAACTTACTGTATTTCTGCAATTAAAACTTTTAATTATACTCATTTCATGATATTAGCTTGCAAGACTTTCTTTTACTCAACCATTGGAAGAATGGTATTATAGCTTGAATTATAATGCTCTACATCATCATATAAACTGTTACAACGTATGAAGTTAGAATAGTTACATGAAATTCTTATATTTAATTTATAAGTCTTTACAAAATTAATATTTTCTGAAAAGTCTCTTTCAAGAAGTGTTGTGTAACAAATATTAGTAACCCTCGATAGACAGGCTATCGAGTCACCTTTTAATTGGTATACTGAAGACTCGTCCTGGTGTATCCGTCTTGGGAAACAGGAACAGCTACGTCGTCATCTCGCTCTGGCCTTCCTCTGTAAAGGGCTCCAAAAGTTCGCAGGTTGAACAATATGCAGAGTAGATATCTCAGATGATCTTGTAGATTATCGGAAGTCCCGATCTGCATCTTCTGTCACGTGCAGTAGAATTTGTGGCTTCTGATGATTCACATGTCCGGGTATGACTTTGGAATTGTTGTTATTTGTTCAAGCACGATGTCATCTTGTGTTACACTCTTTGTTACGTTTCGATACTTTTTGTTTTACATTACTTTAAACTTATTGTCTATTCACATGACTACATTAATTACTACATCCAGATGCTTTGAACAGCGACATCTGGTACACCATCTTAAGACGAGACAAAATGTAGTTAACATATTTTAAGCGCACAGCTCCTACGTCTATACTGTACGAAGTCACCATTGCAAGAGAGAGAAATTCCGCTCCCTTCGCCTGGTACTGGGCAAAAGTTAGTGGGACAATTTCCGCGCGAGAATATAGTTCCTAACTATATTTAAGTTAACATTTTTATTTATACAAACTATCCCTAAACAAATATACATAATTTAAATCAGTGGTTTTAGTGACTATTTATGTCTTCATATTTTTTTATTATTAACATTAATCTTTTTATCTTATTCTAACTCACACAAGACTCTGAAAGCATGTCGAGTCTGGAATCAACAGGACAGCGCCTGCTTACAAGCAAAGGGTTAAATACGATATTAATAACTCTTTACAATTTATCCTTTTATTAGAGTATCTTCTAACTAACTAATTAATTACCGCTTCCTCTCATACTGAGTACATACAGGTATTTTATATTAATACAGTGAGATTTAAATGGCTTAAGAGCTCGCAACCTTATTTTTTAAAATTTTTTATTTTCTTGATTATTGGTACAATTTAAATCGTCACAAATTCTTGGACCACATAGCATCTCCAATGGCAGAACATGTACTGTGACATGTACAACATCTGGATGTACTACATGTACAGTACCGTGTACTGTAAATGCTACAAGACAGAGTCTCTAAAAAAATCTATAGGGCCAAACCAGGACACAGTGAGAAAACTGAGAAGGGAGGGATAGTGTAGCAAAGGATCTGTGAAAGTGATGAATGCTAGAGTTTGTGAGAAAGAGGCGTTGAGCCAGGATGTGTGAAAGAGGTTGATTGAGGAGGCCAGGTCTCAACATGGGGTGTAGTACCATCGGAAGAAGAATTGTAATATCATTTATGTCATTCTTTTCATTTAAAAAGAGAAAAATTTTCAACAAAAATTGGGAATTTAAAAATGAGTGGACAGAGAATATCTGTTCATCTTACCACAGTGGAAAGTGGCTATTCTTGTATGTGTAATACACAAAGAAACAGTGCCTGTATGTAAAGTATGTAATATAAGCCAGCATTTTGGAATAAAACACAGAAGTTGTAATAAAAGATTCTTCCTGTGTCTGAGGACTGCAAAACTAAAATATCTTCTTAACTGAGAGGTATTCAAAACAGTTTCTTGTATAAAAAAACAATCTGTCAGCAAAGTACTGCCTTCTTTTTTTAAAAGTTGCTTGGTTATTGACAAAACGTAAGAAACCTTTGTCCAATTGCCATAATTGTTAAAGAGTGTGCATGAATTATGGTGAGTGAAGTATATAACAAAAGTAGACAGTCATGTAAACAGATTCCCTTTGTAAATAATATTAAACAACTTATTGGGCAAACAAGAAGATCTTTGTGTTCAGATTTTCATTTTGACATTCACATCCTACAATATATGTTGAATTTGGGAGCCAATGTGCCAGTCATTTCTTTATTTCCTCCACTTGTAACTTACATTTGAAGGGCTAATTTTAATACTGGTCCAACTCCAATGTCTATGTATATTAGAAAGAAGGCCCTTAAGTTTAGGCACTACAGAAAATTCTGTATTAACTGGTAAATATAACAAGTAGTTGACATCGAAATAGTTATTTTGAATGCTATGTAACCTGAATTTGACTATGTAATATGATTTCATAATAAAAGTACAAAGAAGATGGATCACTGTTGAAAAAAGTATTTCCAACAACTTCAGTAATTTCTGTAGCTAATGATGGAGGTAGACTACCAGGAAATAAAAACAACTCTGCAATGGATGGGGAAATATTCTATTTTTAATTTATAAAATGTGATTAAATAAAAAAATAATATGTAATAAAATAAGAATGTATACATTGTCTGATAGTTTTCAATACTTATTATTATTATTATACTTGTATAATAAATATTTAAACTGTCTCAGATTATTTAAAAAACAATTTTGTTCTCTTATAAATATTAATTTTAATTTTTTTATGTTGTTACATGTAATAATAATAGTAATAAAATATATAATAATATTTTGATAATGTAAATAAATATATAAAAGTAAAATATGTAATAATACAACAAAAATAAAAAATAAACATGTAATAAAAATAAATATAGTAATACAAATGTATATAATAATTTAATAATTAAATAAAAATTATAGTAGTAAAAATTATATATAACATATTACATATATTACTTTACTCTAGACTAGAAACAATATACATGGTGATTCAAAAAGGACTTTACAACTTTGAAAGCATACAGAAATTTATTCAGATAACTTACACAGTCAGTTGAGGTGTCATTTCAAAGCAAAACACATCAAGTTTGTCATCAAACATTGATTGTGGTTCGCATTTGTAATGCGGAATACGTCCTGTAACTTTAATTTTCTTTGTTACTTTATTATTATTTTGTAATGTAATTATTTTGAGATTTTATCGGGCGCCATGTTGCAAACTGTACAACCAAAATATGAAACTTACCTTGAGGTCCAGAATTCGTGTTAGCGAACCAGTAATTGTGGAATGTATTACCTGAAATAACTCACTCTGGCTTATATTGTGTACCAATGACATTACCTTTTATTATTAAAAGACTGATTACATTTGAAAATGACTCTACTGAACTATGTGCCAAACATGCACTTTCTATGCCTCGGGGCGTAGTTCCATTTATTTCGTAAACATCTAATATCCCTTAAACATTTTATAAGCCCTCCAAAATAAACATGTATTATAATATTAACCTAATAAACATGATAAAAGTAAATATTGGCACAACCCAGCACTTATTAATATTGAATCATATTTGTATCCACTCTCTCACTCTCTCCCTCTCATTCTCTGGTACAATTTCGTTAATATGAGCTCATTTGAATAAATTTAAATAATTTTGAATCTAAATATTTTATATTTGATTGGTTTTGGCAGCAAATTTTACTTAGCTGCTTTATTCATCGCAAACGTCCCATCGTGGATCACACACTCTCGATGTTGTAGCGTCCCATCGTTGATCACACACTCTCAATGTTGTAGCAGCCCAAAATTTGGGGTTTACGTTGAACTGTTAATATATAACTGTTTCACATATTTAATAAACTTTTGATGGTGTAAAATTTAGATATAGAAAACTTTGTGAATCTGCCGGCCGGCACCCTTCACTGTCGAGATGAAAATGGCAGCGTTTTGTAACTGAGCAGTGCTGAGGTGGGGCAAAAACTACGTCACTGGTCCTTTGTTCGAAACGCCAAGCCCCGTTTGTTTACAAAAGTATGTATTACGTATTGCATTCTTTTGGCTGACGTAATCATGGGCTAGGCTTGTTTACACGTTATTATGACGAACTGTTTTTTGCTATTTTTGTGATTTTGCTTTGACCTCTACACAAATCCTGTCCGCTCAATATTACATCGTTGAAAATTCTCAATAAAACTTTACCAATTTTTTATATGGGACTTTAAAATAAAATACAACAATTAGGCTTTAGGACAATTATTTCCCAAAATTATTATAGGACCAGAATTGTACCGTTACAAAACCCTCTCAATGAAAGATGATATGTCGCCATAACCCCCTTACTATTTATGTGAAAAGAATACAATAACTCACCCATGGTTCGATGATGGTGACAGTACCTGCATGACCTTACTGGACTTCTCCTACGAGATCCCAACACCATAAGGCCAATCAGGCGCTTTACGCTCCTGCTCTGACGCGCTGGCCAGCTCAGGACCGCCGTCCCAACATCACCAAACACTGAAACAATAAATCAAAAATATCAAAATAGTGGCTTGGTATAATGCTATATCCCTAACTGATCTGTTTCCCCTTAGCTATGTGCTGGTTTGTGTTAAGAAGCACTGGGTTTGCTTCAACTCAACAAGAATTATATAGAAGTGCCATTCTCTTCATTGACTACCCTTAACAATATAAAATTTATTATTCATTAGAAACTTTCTTCATTACAAATTAATAATTTAACTTCATTATACAAACTTTCTTTTGTACCACATTAATTGAGTAATTAATCTTCAATTATTTAATCCAATTATTCAAAATTTCACTATTACTTTCACTTGTTTAGTCAAAGCAGAAACATGTTAATTGTTATTATTAAATCAATTAAACTATAATTTACTGTTACATACATGGTTTGCATAACATTACCTGTAATACACAACATCAAAAATACACAAATACATTGACATTAATACACACACACCCTTCCCACCATCAACCCCCACCACACACACCATTTTTCCGTAACGGTTATTCTGTAATCGACAATCAGTATACACCCACTGAAGAAGAGAAACACCATCTCGAAACGTTTGGGAAGTGACAACAGTAAGTTCATTAGTGAAAGTTTATATATATTATTACACAAAAAATATACAATCCAACTTATTATTTTATCATTGACCAAAATCAGTTCATATACAGTCCATTTCAAAACCACTGTTCACATATATTAATGTTCATACACAGTAAAACAATCTACCCTCCATCATTGAATAACAGTCGAATTTTAGGTCTATACAACTTATTTTTTATTAAATATCTGATATTATTATCAATATAATATTCATTTACATTTTTATATTCTTCCACAATCTCGTCTGGATTAATAGGTTTATTCCATATCAATTTATCATGTACCATGTCATCATCGGGTATGGTTCTGTCTACCTCAGTATTATCTGTCATAATCATGTAAGTCATCAAGTCATTTCTATCGTCATCATAATTATCTACTACGACACCCGTTACTTCCCAAGGTAAGTAATTGTTATCATTGTTATCATCATCATCCACTATTATTGCTATCTCAGTTTCACTACGAGGTAAGTATTCACTATAATTATCCACCATCTCTACTCCTAACCTTTCTACAAATTCTCTATACTTTCTATTTGTCTTAAAAATCTCTATTACTCTCTTTCTCTCTCTCTCTCAATATATTTCTTACCATAACACCAAGCTACACTCTCTCTCTCTCCCCAAATATGCAGGGGTCACTAATTCATAATTACTGCACCACCTATGAGGTACACAAAAACACCAGGGAACTCTATTTGTAGACCTATCGTCTCCCAAATATAAATATAAGGAACTCACAGACTTGCTAAACACACGTGAAGATTTTTCTTCACCCCCTACTACAACATCAAGGGAAAATTCTACCCCCTGCATCCCTTTTACAAATATACTTTCTCTCATCTCTCTCTCTAACTCAACACACACAAACATCTCATTTTCACTCCCAATATTCTCATCATCATTTTCTAACACCATGTTCTTAATTATATCATTGTTACTACCTTTAAACTCATTATTCAAATTATCACTGTTACTTACCTTATTAATTAGCACTTTGTTTTTCGTCGTACTTTCACTGCTACTTACCTTCTTATTCTTTATTTGACTTAACCTCTCATCTAACTTTTTATTCACTTCGTCACATTGTTTATCAAAATTATCATTTCGTTTTTTAATTTCATTTTTTATTTCGTCAAACTTCTCATTAAAATCACTTTTAATTTGAATATTTTGTGTTTTAATTTCATTTTTCATTTCACTTTTGAAGTTATTAAAATTTTCATTCTGTTTGTCAAACTTTACATCTAGCTTGCTGAACTTCTCATCAAATTTATTTAATAGTAACTGCATCATTGGAGCTGTATCATCTGTTTTATTTTCCTGACTACTTGAGATGGATGTTGTTACTTTCTCTGACTCTACAGATGCAGTCGTACTCGACTCACCAATCTGACTAATTTGTGTTAATGGAACATCCATCTCACTAGTCAAATTTTCATCAGTTGCACTGATTTCTATTGTTTTATTGTCATTGGTACTCATTTTGTTTATTATATCTCTAACACATATATGCCTATAACCTTGTAACTTAACCCTACCTTACGCACGTGTTTACGTACTTTCCAAATTACTTCAGGTAATTATTCCGCTATTCTGGTAGGCACACCCCACATAAAATTATATTTTATGTCGAGTCCATGTTCGGCACGCGCCAATGTAACTTTAATTTTCTTTGTTACTTTATTATTATTTTGTAATGTAATTATTTTGAGATTTTATCGTGCGCCATGTTGCAAACTGTACAACCAAAATATGAAACTTACCTTGAGGTCCAGAATTCGTGTTAGCGAACCAGTAATTGCGGAATGTATTACCTGAAATAACTCACTCTGGCTTATATTGTTTACCAATGACATTACCTTTTATTATTAAAAGACTGATTACATTTGAAAATGACTCTACTGAACTATGTGCCAAACATGCACTTTCTATGCCTTGGGGCGTAGTTCCATTTATTTCGTAAACATCTAATATCCCTTAAACATTTTATAAGCCCTCCAAAATAAACATGTATTATAATATTAACCTAATAAACACGATAAAAGTAAATATTGGCACAACCCAGCACTTATTAATATTGAATCATATTTGTATCCACTCTCTCACTCTCTCCCTCTCATTCTCTGGTACAATTTCATTAATATGAGCTCATTTGAATAAATTTAAATAATTTTGAATATAAGTATTTTATATTTGATTGGTTTTGGCAGCATATATTACTTAGCTGCTTTATTCATCGCAAACGTCCCATCGTGGATCACACACTCTCGATGTTGTAGCGTCCCATCGTTGATCACACGCTCTCGATGTTGTAGCAGCCCAAAATTTGGGGTTTACGTTGAACTGTTAATATATAACTGTTTCACATATTTAGTAAACTTTTGATGGTGTAAAATTTAGATATAGAAAACTTTGTGAATCTGCCGGCCGGCACCCTTCACTGTCGAGATGAAAATGGCAGCGTTTTGTAACTGAGCAGTGCTGAGGTGGGGCAAAAACTACGTCACTGGTCCTTTGTTCGAAACGCCAAGCCCCGTTTGTTTACAAAAGTATATATTACGTATTGCATTCTTTTGGCTGACGTAATCATGGGCTAGGCTTGTTTACACGTTATTATGACGAACTGTTTTTTGCTATTTTTGTGATTTTGCTTTGACCTCTACACAAATCCTGTCCGCTCAATATTACATCGTTGAAAATTCTCAATAAAACTTTACCAATTTTTTATATGGGACTTTAAAATAAAATACAACAATTAGGCTTTAGGACAATTATTTCCCAAAATTATTATAGGACCAGAATTGTACCGTTACAATCCCACATGAAGTCGATTTCATTCCAGACTTTAGCCAGTAAGTTGGGCGTCACTTCTGCAGTGGCGGCGTTAATTCGAAGTCTCAGCTCAGCAAGATCAGCAGGTAAAGGTGGTACAAAAACCCAATCTTTAATGAAACCCCACAAGAAAAAATCTACTGGTGTCAAATCTGGGGAGCGAGGTGGCCATGCAATTTATCCTGCACGACCAGTCCACCTACCTGGGAATCGGGTATCAAGAAAATCTCTGACTTCTACGCGGTAGTGAGGTGGTGCCCCATCTTGCTGATAGTAAAGGCGTCCATCTTGGTCTGGTCATCCTCGTCTAACTGAGGAATTAGAAAATTTTCTAGCATATCCAGATACACGATACCATTTATGGTTGCCTCCTGGAAGAAGAACGGGCCGTACACTTTTTGTTTGCTAAGGGCACAAAAAGCATTGACCTTAGGGCCATCACGAATATGCTGCAAGGTTTCATGGGGGTTTTCACTACCCCATATTCGGCAGTTATGGGTGTTCACCTTGCCACTGATGTGAAACGATGACTCATCACTAAAAATTACATTGTCTAGGAATGTCTTGTTGTCTGCAATTCTATCAAACATTTCCACACAAAATTGCTGGCGAGCGACTTTATCTTCACTGTAATGTGTTGAACCACAGTTAGTTTGTATGGCTTCAAGTGCAAGCGTTTACGTAATACGCGCCAAACAGTCGGTTGTGGAATACCAGTCTCACATGACGCACATCTAGTTGATTTCTTAAGACTACAGGAAAAGCTTTCTCTGAGTTGATCCACAGCAGCTTTAGGAACTTGTGGATGTCCTTGTGATTTTGCATGTCGTACAGAACAACCAGTCTCAATGAAGGTTTGGTGCCAAGAGTAAATTGTAGGCCTACTAGGAGGCTCCCTACCATACTTCGTACAGAATTTATGTTGAACTGCAGTTGCTGATTGCGTATCGTGAAACCAAAACACACAGCGAGCACGTTCCGCACCAGTAAAAGTAGCCATTTTCAACAACAATGGTGACAGCGCTACTGGTGGGTGTATTCGGTATTAATGGACTACGTGAGTCAAAACTTGATGTGTTTTGTTTTGAAATGACACCTCAACCGACTCTGTAAGTTATCTGAATAAATTTCTGTATACTTTCAAAGTTGTAAAGTCCTTTTTGAATCACCCTGTATATCTGACACTTATTGAACTACTGTATGAGTGACACTTTTTGTGTCACTTGACATGCCAAACTACTTGTCAGACATTTGACAAATTGTATGATTACTTGCTGAGGATAAGTGAACAAGTTCGGCAGAAGATGTATCTTTTTGTAGAGAAGTGTACGCATTTTTTCTTCCAAGATTTATAATGGTTAGATAGCTAAATGATACTTACTTCAGTTATTATGTGTCAGTGATGATTCAGCATACACTTTGGTTTCAGTTGTGCTATGAACGTTGAGACCTGCCTGTTAATAGACAGACTTGACATGGCCAGGAAAGAGTTGAAAATAATGCAAGAGAAAGATGAAGATGCTACCTTATCACAATTGGCTCAAGCTTGGGTCAACATTTATATGGTAATATGCATGAGTGAATGAATGAATAAGTGAATAAATAAATGAAAATCACTCTATTTTTTTCAAACAGATTTTATAAACTTAAGCAAAAAAAGAAAAAACTACAGACAATGATCAAAAGACCCACATGTTGTTTTAATGACTAACTGTTACATTTCTATCTAAACAAAATAATATTTTAATTACAATAGAAGGAATAGAAAATCAAATGTGTGTGGCATATATTTTACAATATAATTTCAGTATATAGACTAGTTTCACTACACATACTTTATTTAACTATGTACAGAGTAATACACAACATTATTCATCACTAGCTAACAACCACTTGCTGAAATTATTAAGTAAAATAGAACTATGGCAGTCGTGGCTCAACAAAGATGTAAATATTATCAATTCATTGTTATCAAAGCCAGTCATAACCTCCCCCCTCCCTCACTGAGAGCTATAATAAGTCTGTTAGCTTTACCTATTTTCGTTGTTATACTGGTCTCTTCAGAAGGGTGCCAGTATGAGGATACTGAGAGAAATGCTTGAACATATATATATCAACAATAGTTTTTTTCATTTATGTATATTGTGAAATGTTACGGACTATCAAGCAGTTTTATTCTATTAAATGTGTTAACAGTGTGTAGAATGTGATCCCATAGGTGCCCTCCTCAAATGGGTTCTGTCTGCACAACCACTAAATTAGTTGCACAACCTCCAAGCAGTTGTAATACTTCATTATTTTGGCATTTATGAAGTCTTTTTTCATATTTAGTTGCAAACCGGTTAATCTCATCAATCACCAAGGGCACCTTTCAGGTATCAGTGATGTCATTATTTTGTACATACTATGGCACAGCATTCATTTTGACAAGTTTGAATGTTGGATTTCTTTGTGCAACCCCAAAGTTGAACACCATAAACCCCACTGTTTTCTAAACTTGTTTGAACAATAACAGTTTATTATGCAGCTTGTCCAGTAGTGTTTTCCAAGTAGCCACCACATTTTCTTTACTTTTATTCCAAGTACATGTTTTTTTTTTGTGGTAGTATGATAGTTGTGAGTTTGCATGTGGAATTATTTTCTGATTAATTACAGTTGGTAGTACTCATATTTTTCTGTCAGAGAAGTTTCATAAGTAGATTTTGCTTCCTTTGTTACGGTCTAATTCTTACCCCCCTCCTTTTATTAAACTTTTACTTACCTTTTACTTCACTCGCCCTGACTTACCAAAAACAGAAGATTCCCAACTTATAGGTCGCCACCAATATTTTTAAAACAAAAGGACAAATATGGAAACCTTAATACATTTTCCCATTATTTACTTCTAATTACTTACCAGGTTCGATTAGGCGAGATTTTCCATACAGGACAGGTTATGTTAAACGGGCGTAATAACTTACTCTACCACATGTTTTATATTGAGACAAATCTTATTTTATTCATGATATCATACTCCCTTCTTTCTCAACAACTAGAAACAAGTGTATTTAATCAAGATTCTTGAAACAACTACTTTTAGCTAGGAACCAGTACTTTGATTGATTAATGCTCCCCTTATCCCTCACACACACTCTCTCACTCTTTACAATTACTACATATAGTTTTTATCCCCCTCTTACTAAGTGCTTTACTGTTTTAGAATTCAAAAACTTACTGGCCAATGTATTCACTGTGCTTCTTTTCTCGCTATTCCACTTATTTGACGCACTCACACAACTGTTTATAATTAGTTTACTGTATTTACTTAACTTTTCACTGATTTGATTTAGTGTTTCCACATGTAGTAATGGTAATATAAAGTTGGCCGAAGTAACTTTGTTTGAACACTTGAATAGTTAATTTTCTGGTCACGCTATTATTTATGCACTGTTAGTTGTTCATGATAGGCCTACTTTAATTTCGGCCTATCTTACACTCCCGAGGCCCCCGTTTTTTGTTAATACACTGCATGCTGCTTCTTACTACTGTCTGATGTTGATACTATGGTGACAATCTGCATACTGTAATTACCTGTAATTACCAAAAATTACCTTCAGTTTTCATCAGTTTTTTTTTCCATTACAGTTGAAATTCAAATCGAAATAAAGTTAAATGCATCATTAACATTCACATTATTAAGTTAATCCAAAACCACCTCAAATTTAATTTAGTCTCTTCATATTCAAAACAATTTCAATTATTTTAATTACATTTTTCAAAATGCTTCCACTTTCATTTATTAATTTACATTGATAAGTCCTCTCCTATAAATTTTGGCTACATTACAATCAAAACACTACATTATTTCACTACATTGAAATAATTACAAAACAAATTGCCTTCATTTCATCACATCTTACATTTCTTTTGTTTCATAATAAGATTTACTCCTAGCACTGATTCATCAGACTACAACATTCTTGTTGTTGTCAACTCAAACATGAAACAAACATCAACCTGTAAACATACCTGTTTACATCAACAGTTGTGTGCCAGACTGGTTTCATAAACACCAATTCAGTCTCAACATTCTGATTACATCACCACCCTATCACCTCCTTCAATTCTCAGTTTCTATAAGTCTTTTAATGTTAACATATTTATCAATTACTATTTGTTACAGTTCGAATCAAATTTAATTTTACTTCATTAATAAAATTAACTTTTTTAAATTACTTTAATACCACCTCCACTCAAGACAATTTGGCTTTAATTACATTATTTGAAACACTTTTAATATGGACACACAATATAAAATAAAGTTCATTATTACCTCTTGTCAATTATTATTGTTAATTAGCAAAATAAAGTATTATTATTATTGTAACATACTATAAACATTGTTACATAAACTATAATCTACATTCCAACAATATAATTTTGACACAATACATTTAACACTAACACATTTATTTACAAATTTTCGTCATAGTTTTTATTATTTACCACACTTCAATACCTAAATCAGCCAGGTCATTACCATAAACTAAACTATTTAAAATGTCCATTCATTGAGTTTATATTCAGCCTCCATCATCATGTAAATATCTGATATATTTATAACATAAATCATTTTTATCCACATACACTACATGGTAATGATCATTACAATGACTACTTTTTTGACGCACTCACACAACTGTTTATAATTAGTTTACTGTATTTACTTAACTTTTCACTGATTTGATTTAGTGTTTCCACATGTAGTAATGGTAATATAAAGTCGGCCGAAGTAACTTTGTTTGAACACTTGAATAGTTAATTTTCTGGTCACGCTATTATTTATGCACTGTTAGTTGTTCATGATAGGCCTACTTTAATTTCGGCCTATCTTACACTCCCGAGGCCCCCGTTTTTTGTTAACACACTGTATGCTGCTTCTTACTACTGTCTGATGTTGATACTATGGTGACAATCTGCATACTGTAATTCACACACAAAGACTGCTGGAGAGCTATTACGTAACACGTCTGGCTTGGCTGTCTCCAGACATCAACAATTTATGATAACAGTGTATGTTGCTGGTTACACTGGAGCACCTCACAGGTGAATCCTATGAATCCTACCTACTTTCAAATCTGAATTGAATCTTTACTGTCTCTTTCTATCATACAATTCTGTACCGTTACACCTTCAGTTAAATGTGCAATTTTTTTGTCTATCTGTTGACATTATTAACTTCTAACTGTTGACTGTTTGTTTGTGTTACTATATTGTTACTGATAGCTAGTAATGCAATGTCATCAGCAAACATAGCTGTTGTCACTTAATTACATTTTGGAATATATCTTGTGTTCAACAAGTATAGAATAGGTCTGAGAATACTTCCTTGTGGTACCACGGTGGAAATATCTTTTAGGTCAGAATAATTTTCACCATGTGTTACTCTAAATTGTCCTTTTGACATATGCGATTTGAGGAATGGAGCAAAGGTCATAATTTTAGGCAAAATTGTCACGGTTGTGCTTGTACTTGATGCATCTCATAATTAAGTTACCCTGTTTACTTTAAATTTCCCTTAATTATCATAGCTGATCTACTGAGTGGTGTGTTGTCAGGGTAATTGTATGGTATATTTTATATCATTTATTTGGAAAACCTTTATCTAATAAACGAGTTTCAGAGATCAGACAAGCAGTCAATTTCTGGTCCTATGTAAATGATTTTAACTCATGCTTAAGTAACCTACGCCAAGCTGCTATTCCATGCTGTTGCATTTCAAGCTCCAGTTCTAATGGGTAAAGGTATTTTATTTCATTTTATTAGCAGTAGCCTTACTCCAGCTCCTGTTTTCGAGCATTGTAATCCTATATAGATTTTTTGTATTAATTTATTTTTCTTGGTAAATTTTTCTAATATCGATTGAATATCTGATTAGTTTTTGCTTTTTGTTATTGAATGTCTTAGCTGCTTTTGCATAAAATACCCACATGTTCTTTTCTGTGAAGGTAACTCATCATTAGATAGTGCAGGGATGTTCAGCTGTGTTTTCTCTAACAGTAGTGGTGATGCAGTGGAGTCATGCAGTGGTGGAGGTTTGGATGTTTCTTAGTTTATCATGCAGAATTTTCTTTTTTTTTTTTAGAGTTATTTAGCAATGATAATTTGCTGATTTTGATACACTGCAGTTTGCACATTTAGCTTTATCAAGTCTCTTAATTTTATGAACTGCGATAAGATGTTTATCTGCAGATGTTTATCGATCTCTTCTGATTTCCAAACATTAACGTAAATAAGCCAACACAGTTTCTTCACGTCTGGTTTACCAAACATTAACATATACAATGGTAAAGTTTTAGTGACAATGGTGTCTTCTGTTTTCTCTCTTTTTATAATATTTACAGCATCCTTTATGTCCAAACTTTTGGTTAACAAGTCTTTGTGGTTACTTTCAGGTCACATGTTAGGTATAAACCCTATGTCAGAATTTTTACAGGTAGATTCTGCTTATCTCATAAGTGAGGTATTCTTTTTTACAAAGCTGATAACATAAACAGTTACAAATTAAGTGCAGTACATGCTTCAAATCTGCATAACAAACTTGATAGGATCATCAAGGGCTCAGCATAAAAACATTTGCTGTCACCAGGGACAGGTTCAGCTAGCTGTTGAAATGTGAGTTTCATTTTCTCAGAGTAATATTTTTAAGACTCCGTATCACCTTTCCTTTGAAAACTATAAATCCAATTCGAACATTTTTTTTTGCATCTGAAGTTTGACTTAATGTACTTATCAAAATATTTTAATATATCTTTTCATATTATTATATAGTAATTGGTATTTCTTTTCTTGTGTTTATAGTTTCATTGAATGTCACCTGAACTTGATTCAGTAATTTGTACATTCACATTCTTGTCAGCAATCATAACTATCAAACCACAGTTGTTTACCAAGTGTATTTTTTATTATTTAAATTACGTTTTTGGAATCAACTGATTTGAAAATAATCTTTACTACTTCATGTACATTTTTCTAACTGCCATTGTAAAATGTAAACTGGGTAATCACTTCATTGTCATTGTAATGTTAACAGTCATTATCATTTCATCCCAACCCTGTCAAAAACCAGACTCTTGCCTTCCCCCAGAAGAGGGTTTTGCTAACCCATAAAATTAACTGTACCTGTATATGAGCCATGAAACTTGGGTAACATGAAACTTTGCAGATATGAACCAGATATAAACAGCTGGTTGAGACTGCTGTAAAGTACTGCTTATTGAGCAGTACTCTATACGTTTACTCTATAAAAGTAAAATCATCTTCCTGGGCACTTACAGATCTACTGTTCAAATTTCTGTATTGACCTGAACATACTTCTACTACAGAAATCACCAATTCAGATAACAGAAAACACCATGACAATACACAATGACACCATAACAGATAACAGATAACAATAACTACCAATTCTAATATTTAAATTGTTGATTACAGTTAATGCTTTTATAATTAATTACAAATACCATTACGTTATGAGTAATTTAAATTGTAATATTGTATAAATTAAGTTCTGTGATATTATAATTTTTTTTTGTCTTTAAAGAAAACATTTGATGATGTAAAACAACTATCTCAACACACACGCGCGCGCACTCACTCACTCACTCACTCACTCACTCACTCACTCACATACACAAACACGTTCACTCAAATAATTGTTCTGTTGTGTTTTGACATTTCTTTTGTATTCATACACAGGTCCTTATGATGACAATAAACGTTGTCGAAACATCGACACAAATAAGTGAAAATTTGTGTTATATTTTTTGACCGATCCTCATAAACCCTTCACCAGAAAAATTCATTGATTGATGGTCACTATGAATTTAAGGACATAATTATAAATAAAACTTAGATAACAGTTTCAAAATATGACGCACACTAATCACTGTTAGATCATTTGCTAAGTAACTCAGTTATTTTAACCACACTGTACTATAAAAGATACTGAGAAAATGAACAGTGACTTAATAGCCAAGAAGTAACTAGAATTGCTTACATAGTTATTCTGTGAATTTTTTTAAAAATGTTGTACAATTTTGTACATGTAAACACATTACAGTATGTACATACTGTATTGTACAATGAGACAGTTGCAAATGTGTTATTGTCCAGATAAAAATACTAATACAGTAATCCCTTAACATTCGTGAGGGTTACGTTCACGGAAACCTCCGCGAATGTCAAAATCGCGAATGTTTAGACTATCTTCCCGTGTATAAAAGGGGGTTAGGTTCTGTAAAATTTTAATTGAAACGAAAAAAATATGTACGTTCTATGTTTATTAAGCAGTAATATTAACATACATAGATATTGATTATACTGTACTTTATACATATTGAAAGTTAAAGTTTATTTGCTAGTTGATGGTTGAAAATATTTTGTGATCTGTGATTGTTTGACAGAACAATTATACATTTCAGTGTAAGGAAGGGTCGCTGCCTCGATTTCTCTTTTAAATTTGGGTCGTTTTCTATGGCTTTCTCAACAAGCTGTTGTTGGAGCTTTAACATTTCTCCAATAACTTTTGAAGAAAATATTTTACCTGCAATAAAAAATGGTAAGTTGTAGAAAACTTAAAACAATTAGAAAACCTTTACAGAAAAAAAAGAAAAACTTTTACCTTCAGTTTCCGGATTCTCGGTCTCGTATTCAGTGTCGTTGTCTGTCTCTAAGACGTTTTCTTCAATGATCTCTATTAGTTCTTCTTCAGTAAGACCATTCTCTTGAGATTTTATTAATTCTTCAACATCATCTCGCGTCATATCGTTGAAACCACCACCTCCGACCTGATGAGCCAGTTCCACAATCTCTTCAACTTGTTTGGAAATTAAAGGCATCTGGTTTTCCTTTTGTACCACTTGAGGCCAAAGATTTCGCCAACAAGCATTAATTGAACTTTCTTTCAATTCCATCAATGATGCATCGATTTCGGCAATACAATTTGCTATGTTGAATGTTTTCCAACTATATGTTACTGTAGCTTCTGAATTTTCTTCGATGGGAGTTCAAAATTCGTTTTAAACATCTTCTTGTGTAGTAGGCTTTGAACGTAGCTATGATTCCTTGATCTAACGGTTGGATTAGCGACGTCGTATTCGGGGGTAGAAAAACCACTTCAACATTGGGATGGGCCTCTTTTAAACTAGATGGATGACAAGAAGCATTATCAACTATGAGGAGAACTTTGAAACCAAGGTTTTTATATGAGAGGTATTTTTCCACCTCATGAATGAAGCAGTCATTAAACCATTCCAGAAACAATGCACTAGTTACCCATGCTTTCTTATTTGATTTCCAGAAAACAGGCAACTCGTTTTTATTTTTGTCTTTGAGAGGACGAGGATTTTGCGATCTATAAATCAGCATCGGCTTTACCTTAAAATCGCCTGATGTGTTGGCACATAACAGAAGAGAAACTCGGTCTTTTGCGGCCTTGAAACCTGGAGCTGAACGTTCTGTTTTGGACAGAAAAGTTCTACTCGGCATTTTCTTCCAGAACAACCCTGTCTCGTCAGCGTTGAACACTTGTTCTGGATGATATCCTCCAGTTTCAATAATTTTAGCAAGTTCTTCCGGAAATTTTTTAGCACTTACATGATCTGCGGAAGCCGATTCGCCAACTAACTTAATGTTGTGCAAACTATGCCTATGTTTGAAATTGTCAAACCAACCTTTACTCGCCTGGAAGTTAAACGATGATTCAGAAGGATCCAGGTTGATAAGGTCATATATTTTTTTAGCTTTGGCCCGTATCAAAGCTGAACTTAGCGGAAGTTTCTTCTGGTTCATATCTTCTATCCAGACACAACGCTTTTTCAGTTTCTTCCAAACACTTGTTCCGCACTTGAGATACGGTTTTTGCACTGATTGGAGCACTTGCTGCAATACTGTCTCTTATAGCCTTTTCATTTTTTTTAATAGATCTAACAGTAGACATGTTAATATCAAAAAAGCGACCTACAGCAGATGCACTTTCTCCTGCTCGTAGGCTATCTAATATTTTAATTTTTTTGGAAAGGTGCAAAACCTTTTTCACTCTTTTCACTGGAGGCGGCATCACGAACCTTTTGTCACTCACGCTTACTAACAACTGAGGGAAATGTAAACAAAGGGGTACATAAACCGTAGCCTAGTCTATTTTCTCAGAATTGTTGACACAATGTGTGTGGCACGGAGTCAGCCGGAATTCTCGGAATCGGCTACACAAAGAAAGTCTACTCATACCCTTTAAACAATTTTATTTACATATTTTGCAGGTGGTCTTAATGTTTTTTGTAAGCTTGATTAGTACAGTATTATAATATTCTAATGAAAAAAAAAATCAATTTAATACAATATTTTTTTTAATCCGCGAATAACCAAGTTGCGTATACGCGAATGTTAAATTTGTTTCTCATTAGTAGCTTCGCGAATAGTTAAGTTTCGCGAATGTTAAATCCGCGAATGTTAAGGGATTACTGTATACTATTTTGAATATTTCTTTTTTTTTAGGGTGGTGAAAAATATCAAGATGCTTACTATATATTCCAAGAAATAATAGACAAATATGGATCATCTGCGTCACTTCTGAATGGTCAGGCAGTGTGCCTTATCAACCAAGGAAAGTATGAAGAAGCTGAATCCCTTTTGCAGGATGCTTTGGAAAAGGACAACAATAACCCAGACACAATAATAAACATGATTGTTGTTGCCAAATTCACTAATAAACCAGAGGTATGCAAAACCATTGTTGGTTTATGTTTGTAGGATTATTATGATTTCAATCCCAGGTCTCGCACTTTCTTTAACATCTCAAGATACGACTATAGTAACAGTTCTTTCAAAAACATGATTTATTGAATCACACTAATTCAGACATAGAGATGATTTCGAGGCATACTGAGTTTTTTTCATAATTCATAATTAGTGTCATAATATTGTACTCATTACAAGATACTGTTTATTTATGTAGCCACTCACTTTAAATCACTCTGTATTAGTCCACTTCATTGGTTCATAAAACTTCAGATCAATTACAATAAATCAAAAATGGTTCATAAAATTGGACCACAATCTTTTCATTACAAAGCATGAAATAATAGTTGATGGTGAAGGTTTAATTTTAAATCACGTGAGTATACTTTGCAAACAAGTATTTGCACCTAAAAAAATAATGTTTTCGTAGTTATTTAAGGGCTTAGTACCTATTCTTGCCATTATACATTTCTTCTTTTCTCCAGTAACATATAAAATAAACTTGACCTGTTTATGGGCGTTTGGATAAATTATGGGTTTATTAAACTTTACCTAAATGTTGGCTGGTTGTAATGACTTACAGGCTAAGCTGTCATTTTTTTGAATTTCAGATTTGTCTTTAAAAAACATCTTTCAACAACAGTTGAAGCATGTAGACTATCTGCTCCCTTGTAAATCTGTATATGTCTATAACAACATAAATCAACTAAAAGCAGGTGTCATGCTAACAACTTAAGAATGTAGTTCATAAATAAGAAACTTTTTTTTTGTACGAACAAAATGGTTTATGGTAAGCACTTTAAGCTAACCAGTTTGAAACTTATAGTGTGCAAAGAAGGCGGTTTGGCCAACACTACCCTTTAGCTTGTAATCGTCCACTCTTTTCATATAATAATATTTAATAAAATTTATTTTTTAAACTGCTTACCTTCATCGGGTCCCAAGGTCGTCACGTGAACTCGCAACCTATAAGTGATTTAGGGTTTTATGTTGTAATAATTACTCTCTCATGGAATGTTTTAACTATCTCAGTTTTATTTAACATTTCTCTGTATACTCTTTTTTAACTTTCTCACTTTCGCTTTTCTTTTTCAAGAACAATTACTAATTCTTATGTGACATTGCTAAAATTCATATATGTACTATAATTAAATTAGATACCTTTTTGTTTTATAAGACAACCCAGTACCCGCTCACTCTCTCACTTTCACACATTTCACCCCCTTAAAAATAAGAGATCTCTTCATTTATTGTAACCTTTATTTTGAGTTGTTTTAATAGAAATTGTTGGTTTACATAATGTTTACTTCCCTGTGGTCGCCTCAGGTACGTGTCGAAATCAGTCCGGTTTTTTGTGTACTGTTGTTCTGAAATATGTTTTCACTGATTAGAATTTTGCTCACTGTTCGTTGTTTATACTGTATTACATTTTGACTTGTAGTTCACACACATTCTTTACCACTTTTTATTATTTTTTAGAACGCATTTTGAAAGTTTAATAAATTTTAAGCTCGCGAGCCTTTTATGTTCAACAGGCCGGTTTGATTACTGTAAGATGACGGACACTGAACACAACGTTTTTTCCAAGATGGCCAAAAGGTTCTCTGCAGTGGCTTCTTGCTCCTGATTGGTTAAAAGGCACCACATGGCATCTCATGGAGAGCGAGTTTAGTACCATAAGCTGGCTGGTGTACCATAGTCCTGGGCTCGCAAAAAATACGTGATTATCACCATGTGTGGGCAAGCATATGCACGCTTTGAGACACTCCAGAGCACCTGCAAACAGTGCATGTTGACAGACTTTCTGGACAAACGTGCAAATGGGTGTTCCACAAGTGAACGCCTATTTTTAAAGACTGAGGCCCCCATATGGGTAACTCCCTGTTAATGCACTTGATGACATAATAAAAATACAGCCCAAATATTTGTCCAGTTACAATACCCCCCCAATGAGAGGTTTTCTGCCGAAACAGAAAAACTTTCATTGCTAAAACCTAAGAGGATCAGCGAGGATGTGGCGCCAACAACCCCCCATTATTCCTTAATACATCATGGGTAAACTACCCCCCTAGCTCGGCGACTATGGCTGCACCTGAACGACATTACTGGACTTCTCTGTTCGAGATTCCAACACCATAAAGTCGGACAGGCACTCACCACAGTACCACCTAACCGTGTAACATTTCAACAAAATCAATAACTAGCCTTATACCATACCAGATCCTCAACCGATATATCTCCCCTTACATATATACTGGATTGCCTTTAGCAAAGTACTGGGTGCGTACACATATTCATTACTAAATTAAACACACTATCTCCAAATATTCATCATTATTATAAAGTTCACATAAACATTTTATATTTGCTTCTAAACAAAATTCACTCCCATTTCTCAATCTTTAATTGTTTGGTTGACATTACTGTTTCAAATCAAATTAAATTATTTAAATTTTGTTCAATTACAGAAATAAATCTAAGTCCACTATCAAAGATTCACATTGAAGGTAATTTACATCATCTCTTTCAATTAATTATTTTAATCGCAATTTTCAAAATTCCAAAATCTTTTAAATGAATTTACTTTTCTTTATAAATCCTCATAACTAGATGCTAACAATCATAATAAACAAAATAAAATAAACAACTTATTTCTATCATAAATTCCATTATCATTACATTTGTTTACAAAACCTATAATATGAACACTTATGAATCAGTTAATACATTATCAATACACACAATCATCAATTTCATCGTGAAATAAAACACAACACAATCTGTACTTCACCAAAAAATTAAAAAAATTTTTTTTTTCAATAATTAAATGAATTTAAATTCCAGAAACATATATTCTGATAATTAATAAAAAGAAACAAATTATTAAATTAAATTAATTACTAAAAGAACATATGAATTGATTACATTATACAGTCCATACCAGTCATCAGCTGATGTCTTAATAACAGGTGAATGACCTTTCTCTCAGTACCCTGAATACAAATAAACATAATACAATATCAACATTCATAAAGAACACAAAACTCATTTCATTAAAATAAACATTTCATTTGCATCTGAATACAATTTACAAACATTTCAGTTTTAATTTTAATTGCACCTTTAATTACTCATCATGTGTTGTACCATTAAATTCTTTACAAAATTCAATTTATTATTAACATTCATTATCTATAACATTTCAAATTCAGATTTTATCAAAAAATTTACACAACTTACAGCTTTGATTAGGTTTTAAATTCTATTAACTCTTTAACTTGTTACATTTATTATTACATTTCAATTGTGAATTTCTATTTAACATTTTCATCAGCAATTGGTTTAGGTGATTTTCAGTCATGCACAACGATTTGATTTATTGAATGGGAATTTAGATATAACCTTACTCACATTCTTCCTTTCATTTAAAACTATTCACTCCCCGCCACAATGCCTTGCATTGAGGACTCCTTACCACACCACCCTCACTACAAAATTTCACCACCATCTATTTACTCTCCATTTACATCACTCTCACTTTCTCTACATACGTGCACTCCCGCTACTGTGTCCCTACTACTGACCCGTTTCTGTATTACTTTTAAACAAAAATCATTATTTTGTCTAATACCCATTTAAAATAAACTTGACTGACTCAAATGCCGTATTGAAATAATCATCACCCAAACTCTATCTTTTACAACATTTTACATTAAGTTAATCATTGAAAATTACACTAGAAAATTCATAACTACCTCAAATTAATTTAATCACCTAATTTAGAACCTTTTAAACTCATTTAACATTTATTATTCAAACATTTTACTTTACTTCAGTCATTATCAAAATTCATACTAACATATGTTCAATCTCTCCATCAAATGAACACAATCACTTGTCATAGACTCAAACTATAAACAATTCTCACCACAAATATAACTTACAAAACCATATGTACCTTCTGAAACATTATAACAACTATATGACTCAACAACTAAACACATTCTACCTTCATTTACTATTTATTTTCAAGTTCAAATCTCATAAAAATAATTTAAATTCATTATCAAAATTTATCTAGACAACATTTATTTATTAATTAATTAATTCATCTCACATATTTAATTCAATCAGTTTTAAAAGACTACGTTATTTTAAACACCTTATTCCAAAATAATTACAATTCATTTGCATTATTAACTTCATAATTATTCTCATTATTTATTTAGTGTGATAAAACATTATTATTATTATTAAATCAATTTCTACTATATACACACATTGTTTACATAAAATACATTTTACAACACAAACACAATTAATCTCACTATAAATTTATTTACAATTTTTGTCATTATTTTTCTATTTACCACACCTCATTTCATAAGTTAGCCAGGTCATCACCATAAACTAAAATAATTACAGTGGAAATCGGTTAACACGAAATGACGGGGACCAGTTATTTTTTTCGTGTAAACCGAATTTCGCGTTAAGCGAACAAAAAGTGAAACAAAATGAAGAAGTGAACAAATAGTGTACTGTAGATTATTTATTGTACTGTCTAGTAAAATGCAACAAATAGGCCTACAACCTTTTATTTATCCTCATGGTTTATTATTGTTAATTTTTCTTAAAATTATTATTAGCTGTTCTAAATTTAGTCCCTGATTTAGGTTTTCTTATAGACTACTGTATGTCTTTCAACTTTACCATAGTTTTCGTGTTTATCTTTATTTAAAATAATCCGTTATTTTCTTTTGCACACAATTTTGCACTATTTTATTTTCAACAAATTGTTCTAATTTATCAACGTGTTCAAACATTTCACCTTCCGAGTTGGCTTCAAAATATCGACGAACACGGCTCAGCAACGAAAGCATATCGGTAGCGGTAGGAACATTTTCACTATCATTTTCCGTGTCAAGTTTTCCGTGTCAATCATGGATAACGTCGAGTTTGGTATACCGAATGTTTTACAGATTTCTGTTTTAGTTCGAATACCCTCATTAACAGCTTGGAGGAGTTCAACTTTTTTTTCTAAAGAGAGGGCACTTTGTTTACGCACTTTCTTCTCCATTTTACTTCCGGACTGCAAAAACGTAATTTACGAAAGCGTAACTTCACTTAACACGTACACGTCACACGCTTAACGTCACTTAACTGGCTGTAAAAGACTAAGAAGTTTGTACAGTAAAAAAGTAAACAGTTAATCCTCACAACTGAGTAAATTTTTTACAATAAAATGTTATCGGTACCGTACCGCAAACTTTACCACCGCTGTAGGCTACACGCACAGAATACAACTGAACTGAACTCACCACACCCTATAGAGTAGGTAGTTAATGTAAGCGATAACGGTTTATTTGCGGTCAATGAACAACACATTTGGTGCTGAAGGAGAGGCTATGGTTTCTCGTAAACAACGATACACTGTATACAGTACGTACTGTAAATAGAACTTGGTACTGAAGACAAAACAAAACAGGTAGACAAAACAAACTATGGTCACTACCTGCTCTTTCTCTTTGAGAGATGAAGAATGGATTCCGTTACATCGAAAACAAGCTTTTGGGCGTACTTGTGTGGCTTTATTTTGTATGCAGTTACTTAAAAGCCAGCCAAAAAAAAAATTATTTTTAACAAAAATTTTTCGTGTTAACCGATATTTTTCAGGTAAACCTTTCGTGTTAACCGTACAAATAATACACTGTACATAACAAACGGCGATCGGTACCCGAGTGGTATTTCGTGTTAACCGATATTTTGTGGTAACCGTTTTCGCGTTAAACGATTTCCACTGTAAATGTTCATTCACTGTTTGTTTAACCACCATCATCGTATTTTTCCCCAAGTTACATCGGACGGGGAATAAAAAAGGTCTCTTGTTTTTTCGCTCCGAGGCTTCCTTATATCCGGTATGAAAATCGGTCAGACGAAATTCGTTTTTTCGGGCTTCCGGTTGCACAAAGCTTTGGTTTTATAATTTTTCCCCAAGTTACTTCGGACGGGGAATAAAAAAGGTCTCGTGTTTTTTCACTCCGAGGTTTCCTTATGGGTTAGAGTTTATTTCAGTGAGTGAGTGAGTCAGTGAGTGACCTCTGGGGCTTTATATGTTATAGATTGGTGGCTGTGCAACGTTACAACTATAACACTAGCCACCACTGCATCGTACCATTAGTAAAACATGTGATAAATTAAAAAAAAAGATAGTATCATAAACATCAGAGGTAAAACATTTGTTATATATTAAAGACAACACTGATTGGCAGTGATACTGTTTTTAAGTTAAGTGGATATTTTATTCAAACACTAAATGTTTCACCCTTTTTTAAAGATTGAGGCCAGTGTTTGTTTCTGCTGATCTTTAGAATAGATGTTTATAATTGTTCAAATTCTTCTGCATCTCACTTCAGTACCAGAAACATACTGAATCAATACAAATTAATGTTATTTACAAATGTAATGTAATTATTATTATTTCTGAGTTTTTTTTTACAGGTTACAAGTCGGTTTCTCAGTCAGGTTAGAGAGTCTAATGGAGATCACCAATTTGTAAAAGAAGGTGCAGCCAAAGAAGCACTATTTGACACATTAGTGAATCAGTACAGAGTGGGTGTTGCTGAATGATTGTATTTATAATAAACAGTATGCCTGTAAACTGATTTTTACATGATTAATAAATATATACAGTTTACTTTTTATAAAATGAGCAGAAAATTGTGACACAAGTAATAACATTCGTGCTGTTGTTGATTTCCTGTGAAGTAAAATATGTTTCATGTTAGTTGAGCTTCTTAATTTTATGAGTACAGAGTTGGTTCTTTCTCCCTTCCCTTTTTCCACACACACACGCGCGCGTGCGCGCGGAGAGAGAGAGAGAGAGAGAGTCTAGTATGGTTCGTTTCTTATTTTGCTCAGCAGTAAAAGAATCTAGCTCTGTAAGGGCTTAAAGCATACAAGAAGAGTAAGGGCTGATTGCTAATCCTAATAAGAAGTGATTGGCAGAAGTGTATCTGATTTGCTTGCACAAAATTTTAACAAAGTGTTATCCTGCTAAGTATAACCTGAAACTGAGAAAAATGCAGTTCAGAGAGCACGGATGGCAAATGCTACTTTCATATTTCAGTAATGATTGTGTGTGTGTGACATTTTTTGTTAGAAACAGCAGAAACAGTATGAAACTCAAAGTGAATTTTTACACTTTTTCTTAGCTGGGTAGAGCAACTATTGGCCAGTATGTTAGCGGTGTTGTTTGCTTTCCTGTAACTCTTGGGATACAAGTTTAACATTGACTGATTGTGGAGTCTCATGTGTACATGGTGTCTCAATAAAAAAGTTTTATTTCTAATAAACTGTGAGCACTTGTTTGAAATGTTAGATTGTACAGAAATTTATCAGGCAAGGATATAGAAATGTTATGTGTTTAACACGTTGACTGCCAAGCCAAATTTAAACATTTTTCCTTGTGCGCCAGAGTAAATTTTTGGTCACTTGTGACACAAGAAACATCCTTGTATCTGAAGTCTCTCAGTAAGTCAATGTCAAAAATTGTTTTTTGGGAGTAAAAAAATTGAAGCATCATCTTTAAAATGTCATATCTTGTGAAGTGTTAGTCCTATTGTGATGAAAAGGTAAGCAGATTGTCATAAAAAAGCTTTATTCTGTGTGTCTACCTTTACTTTGCTAAATTTAATATTTTTTTGGATTGATTAGTAATATATCTTTCTGTTTGATGAAATCACAAAATTGATCTAAAATTCAAAATCTAATAGAATCAAAACCAACAGCTGAAAAATCTTAAAACATTGTAGCATACTGAGTAGAACAGCACAGGGAAGAACAGCGTGAAATCAAAGTTCTTGTCCTTCTGGCCTCCAGATTTAGGGTTTGGTTTAGGCCTACCAACTATATCCTGGGGAAGAATAACTGCTACAAAAATAAACCAACATTTCTGGACAGGATGAACATAATGTAAACAGACATACTACTACAAAATAAGAATATTGTTTGAAAATAGGCACATGGAATATGAGGACCTTATTTCAAGCAGACTCCCTGGCAAGTTTGCTACCAGAAAACTCCCGGTATCCGCTTTTATAAAGGAGATTAGGTGGTTGGAGACAGGAGCTCTCGGAATAGGATTGGAGAATACAGCATCAAGATTGTCTGATATTTCAGTTATGTGAGTTGCAAAGCAAATGGTATCAATGATATTGTTACGACGGTCTAACTGATTGTCGTATGGTTCAGTGGAAAACAAAATACAAGACACCAATGAAGTCACTAATCACCAGCTTTAATTATCACCATTAAACAGTTTATAATTAACTCTTACAATATTTCCATTTAGATTTGTCCACACGCAATAACAATGTCTATTAAGAGAGTTTCACACAATTATTAACACAATACTACTTCACTTTGACAAACATTCAGTCTGCACGAGCGAAAATCGCTCACGTAACTGAACTGACAACCCGGCTGCTATGGCTTATATAGGCTGTGCTGAGGTCCAGTTCAGCTTTGGCTCCTTACTGCATGCCGGCAGCTTAATGCGTACTCAAGTGTTCCTGGAACTCACTAGAACCACCTACTTGAATGACACAACACAACACTGGATGGTGGGGGGGGGGAGTGGAGAATGTTATGGATTGTTCGGTACGCTTCTTGTAACACTGCCCCCTCCTTAAGCCTGTTCGTTCTGAACTGGTAAACCGTCTCTGAAGTAATACTTGGCCAGGCAATCTAGGTGAACGTCCTTGTGAAAAATAATTCTCCGTTCTTCAAATTCGGTCTTGTTTGATCCGAACATAAGTTCCCAGGAATACGAGTCTTCCGCTCAACCACTAGTTTTGCTGGAATCACTCTCGTTGCGTCATGTACTGATGACCTAAACACTACTGGCTGATCCAAGTCTGTTTGGTTCTTGTCAACAACCTCTTGCATAACATCATCTTCAGCAATTTTTCTTCCGGGCGCTTCTATTAACTCAAGAACAAACAAGGGGTTTTCCTTAACATCCATAGTTGGCTTTTCAATCACTTCTTTTGCCGTTACACTTATTTGTACTTCCTCTGATAGTTCTTCCATTTCTACCAGCAATAGGAAAGGTTCCCCTTGACCAGACTTGTTGACTTCTTCTTCGGTGAATGACACTTGTTTGATTGAATGGTTGGCAGACCCTGTCATTTTAGCCATGCAAAGCTTTATCTTCTCTTGATCAACCTTCAGGACGTTCTCTCTTTAAGTCCACAACGAATCTGTAGGTATTCATAATGTCTGTACCCAGAAATCACTTCATCAACAATGTCTGCAACAAGCATTTGGTGGCTAAACTCGAGAAGACACAGGTGTACACATACGTCTATCTTTCCTAACACATTGACGGGGCTTCCAGTCACAGTCTGTATTATACAAGAACTAATTTGAGGCCGTCGGTTGCTGATTAAGTCAGTGCACATGATGGACACTGTTGCGCCTGTGTCAACGAAATGATGTTGGTTTACCTGCCGCAAATCCATTAACAATCAAGTTTCCACTGGTCCTATGTAGCATGGAAACTGCGTGCTGTTCTGGGGCTTTACTTCTCCAATTGGTGCAATCACTCCCTTCTCTCGGCATTTTATTCTTCCAGCAGTCTACCTGTAGATGACCACATTTCCCACAGTTGTAACACTTCGGTCTTCTGTCTTTATCCTTTGGTTGATAGATCGTTGTGGCACAGCTGACTTCTTAAACTGTTGTTCTTGAATTGTCTCTTTATGCTGGCTACTATGACGATACCATGATATTGGATCCGTTTAGGGAAAACGTGATGGCATACTTTGATTAATGTAGGTCACTGACTTGGCAGCTTCAAAACGGAGAGCTTAACATGAGCTCTGATTTATTATCATGCCGTGCCATTCTTAACTCGTGTTGTATTTGACTATCTCTGATACCGTCAATAAACGTAATGAGAGAAATCCACTTCCGAAAGCTCTCTGATTCTTCAGGATAAGCCAGTCTCGTCAGTCGGTCGACATTCGCTTCAAACTCTTGTAGGCTCTCACCAGAATGCTGCCGGCTCGCTTTAAGTTGAATACGGTACACTTCGCACAAATGCTGGTCACTGTACCGTAATTCCAGAGCTTTTGTTAATTTGGCATAGGTGTTCTGGCTGTCAGATGGCACTTTCTGTATTAGCTCTGCGGCAGGTCTTTTTAAAGCAAGAATTAATGAAAGCCCTTTCCCTTCTTCCATGTATTTATTTAAGTGAGTGGCAGCTTCAAATTGACGAATATAAGTTGCCCAATGAGTGCTTCCATCAAAAGTTGGGGTTGGGGCCTTTGTGTACACTGGCCCTACTATAGTTTGATGTCTCTGATATTTTGAATCTTCCTCAGCAGTTATTGATGGTCTTTCTTTATCAACTATTTCTTTGACTAAATGTTTGATTTCCTTTTTAATTTGTTTTATTGAATTTGTAATAGAAACTTCTAAACTTGAAATATTTGTTTTCATAGTTGACACAGATTTTTTTATTTCAGATATTCTGTCAATTTGTTTGTTCGGCTCACCTCGTAACAGGACGAATTTTGCAGTGGTATCCTCTTGTACGAACGCCTTAACGTTGTCTGCTTGACGACTAAATTCTTCTTTTTTCATCCCTCTGGTGTTTCATTTTCATGATTACGTTTTTCGTCTTGCCGTTTTTCTGTTTCTTCTCTTTCTTGTCTTTGTTCTTCTTTTTGTTGTTCCTGACTTAGCTGTAGCATTACTCGGAATGCTTCTATAATCTGACTGGTATCCATTTTATTTTTATCAACTACTACTCTTCTACGAAGTGTCCTTTTACTGTGTAATCTCATTCACAGTACAAATTAATAAAATTACTAATTAATAAAATTAACCATTTTTATATACTTCTTACCTTCTATCGGGTTCCAAGGTTCTTCACATGAATGGTGAAATACAAGCAAGACAGGGTTATGTGTCGTAATAATTACTCTCATTTTCGGTTAATTATTTCAACTTCGTTTTATTATTCTTTTATCATTCTTTTTTTTTATGAATCAATTAAAACATGCTTTCTCATTTTACATTCTATAATCCTTCAAATGAACGAAATTAAATTCTGAGGTAGCGACCCCATCTGACTAAAACCACAAACACATTAAAATACAAAACTACAAGTATTTTTTATTTCTTATAAGTAAATTAAATTATTTATTTACCTAATTAAAACAACCCAGCAATTTGCTCACACTCAACATTCATACTTGCCCCCCTATTACACTTTATCTTCCCACTCCCATTATAACTGACCAATTTTTTCCAGTTTTAAAAAGAAATTGATTCTAGTTGTTGGCCAAATATTAATCTTAGTTACTCTTACTGCACATGCTCACTGGTTCCGCCGCATATCGTCCGCCACAGTTTTACGGAAATGTTCCAAAAGTCGTTACTAAATTTTGTATCACTGAAGACTCATTGTTGATTTTACATATTTCACATTATTTTAGACATTTTGAATACACAATTTACTGGTCGGCCGACCCTAATTCACTTGAGCGATGTTATTATTGACCACGCGTGGTCTGGAGTTCTATGTCGATTGCCTGACGCTACTCTAAGCGTTGGTAATAGTCACTTCCATCAGCTTGCGCTCTGATTGGTCGATGCACCCACGTGACAGGTTAATTAGCTATGTTTGTTCATTTCCGTTAGCGACTTTGGTTTCAAGATTATAGACAGCAGCACACGAGCGCACACTCGCAGCCACATTCCAATGTTATCATTGTCGCGTACCAGCCTCTGCCTGGTACGAGGTGAATACAGGGTGTTACACAACTCAGGTTTTAATGACCATAAAGGGTGCCCAAACAATTATTACATTAAATAAAAAATAGAACCTTCAAAATTGTCCCGTTACAATACCCCCCCAATGAGAGGTTTTCTGCCGAAACAGAAAATCTCTCATTGCTAAACCGTAAGAGGATCGGTGAGGATATGGCGCCAACAACCCCCCTTTAATTCTTAACACATCATGGGTAAACTACCCCCCTAGCTCGGCGACTATGGCTACACCTGAACAAGATTACTGGACTTCTCTGTGCAAGATCCCAACACCATAAAATCGGACAGGTACTCATCTTAGTACCCCTAAACTTTTAACATTTCACCAAAAAAATCCGAAACTGGTCTTATACCATACCAGATCCTCAACCGATATGTTCCCCCTTACATGCATACTGGGTTGCTTTTAGCAAATACTGGGTGCATACACATACTCATTATTACACTGAATATAATATCCATACATTACTTTGCTGATCTTAAATCCATAAAAATATTTTATTTTATTTTATTTTTTTTACTTCAATTCCTTTTCTCAAATTGACGTTATGGTTTCAAATCAAAATAAATCGCACAAATCAGATTAAATCATTTAAATTCTTGATCAAAATTTAATCCAAGTCCAATATCAAAGATTTCAAATTACCATTAATTTCATCCTCTCCTTCCATTTACTCTTAAAATTTCAAAATCTCTAAAATGAATTTACATTTACACTTCTTCTTAATTAGCTGCTAACAATCATATAAACAAAATAAACTGAACACCTTATTAAATCATAAATTCCCTTATCATTACATTTGTTTACAACACATATCCTATGAACAATATAAATCAGTTAATATGTTAGCAATACACATAATCAACAATATATCCTGAACATCAACACAATCTGTACTTCAAGCAAAAAATAAATTTTGTTTGTTTTTTGTTTTTTCCAAAAAAATCCAATTCCCAAAAAAATTATTTCATTAACAAAATTTATTATTTAATCATTTCAGTATTTATGAACAAAAAACCTACAAATCAATTTTAAGGACATCCTAAATATCTACCACCAGTCATCAGCTGATCTCTCTGGGTCAGGTGAATGACCTTACCCTAGATACACTACACAAAATTATACAATATAAAATACATGATACATGTTTATAATTCTTACAATCAAACATAATAAAACATAGTACACTCATAATTAACATTGTTGTTATTACCTTAAAATAAACAATTCACCTTTAAGTTTGACCAAAATTACATACCTTACAGCTTTATTTTGTTTTCAAATTCTATTAAATTCTTCACTTGTTTCATTTATTATTACTTTTTTAATATGATTTTCTTTTATTTAACATTTACATCATTAATTGGTTTGGGTGATTCCCAATTATTCACAATAATCTAATTCATTGAAAAGGAATTAAAATATACTCTTACCCCCCTTCTGACTCTAACAGTCACTAACAGCTTTACATAAGATGACAACAATCCCTCAAAACATTTATCTCCACTAACTCACTACCCTAACTCACCTTGAATCATTCTACCCTTATAACAAAATACCCTTTACCCTCTTTGTACTTAGGATGTGTGTTTCCTCCCTTATGCTCATTCCCTTATTGGTTCCTGGTCCGCCCCATGTAACCCCGCCAACGCACATACGGTTCACCTCCCGCCACAATGCTTTTCGTTGAGGACTCCTTATCACACCACCCCCTTTACAAAATTCCTCCATCATCTAATTACTCTCCCATTACCTCACGCTTATTACTCTACATATACTCACTATCGCTACTGTGTCCCTACTAATACCCAGTTTTCTACATTACTTTTATCCCCAAGAATCTTATTCTGTTTAACACCCATTTTTAAACTTAACTCTGGCTGACTCAAATGCCTTATTTAAATATTTATCACCCAAATTCTCACCTGTATTACCCATTGAAAATTCATAACTATCTCAAATTAATTTCATCATTTAACTTAAAACCTCTTAAACACATTGAAAATTTATTATTTAAACATTTAATTATATTGATAAAAAATCTGCAAACTAATTATAAGTGACATACTACATCTATAACACTAGTAGTCAGCTGGTATCTCATGGTCAGGTGAATGACCTTATACTAGACATACTGCATACAATTAACACAAATACACAAATTATATAGTTATCATCATAAATGTTCTTCTAGCTTAACATCATAATAACTGACCCTTAACATTTAAAATCGTTTGTTCTCATAAGTGAAATACATCACTAATCATCGAATCATAGTTATAGCAACTGTTACTGAACATGAACTGGGTCACCAACCACCAACTCTCTTTAGAGTAAGTGAAATTGAATGTCCCTCTGTTTACAGATGTCGTCACCCTCTCACTGATTGCTCAGTTACTCTCCTACTACATCATTTTTCTTAATTCCCCCCTTTGCTCAGTTATAATTAGGTAACCACCCGCTGGATAAACCGGATCGAGCGTTTGCCTTATGCACAGATGCGTTACCTGTGCCCCTGGCTTGTAACGGCCAGCTCTTTTTCCACACACACTATTGTTTCCTGCTGGTGGACTGTAGCGCCCATTTGCATCCCCAAGAACTGAAGTTTATATAGGGTATAGACGCTGCCTATACCGTTCTTGGTTCAACGTTATATAAAAATTCGGCATTACTGATGTCCGAGGACACCAGTAATACTACTATATATGATTCACACACCCTTAAAACGGCACTATCACCACCTTTGATGATAGCCGCTGTTCCATAGTTATGTAGGTTCCCCTGAGTTACCCTCCGGTTAATTTCTATGTTCACCAATTTAGAATATATTTACATTATAAATCCACGGTCAGGGTTCGGTGAAGCCGTGACCACCCGAAATGTAGGGGAAACTACTAAAAGACATATAAGGTTCACACTGACACCATTACTACAATTCTCAGATGGTAAACTCTTATATGTTTGGTTATATTATTATTCAATTTAACATCTGTGAACTTCATCTATACTTTACCATTCAAACATTAAACATTTTACTTTATTTAAATTGCATTATAAACTTCATACTTACAGTACATCACTCATATACTGTCATAGACACAAAAATATAAACATTGATCACCACCAAATGTACCTAACTCCATGTATCTTCTGAAACATTACAACAATCATATGATTCCACAACTAAATACATTTTATATTTATTCATTTACTATTTATTATCAAATTCCAATCTCCTAAAATCATTTAAATTCATTATCAAAATCTCTATGCAACATTTTAAATTAATCAATTACTTCATCTCAAATTATTTAATTCAATCAATTATTTAAAACACAACATACTTTAATTACCTTACTCCAAAACAATTATAATTCAAGATACATATTTTTCCAGTCTCCAGATCGGTATTATGATTAACTTAAGAATTTTTTACCTTGTATAATCCACTATGCGATCTCAGTTTTTTACATACAACATGTTTCAGGGACTAAATCCCTATCTTCAGGTACAGTAAAAAATTTATTATTCCCCTAATACATAGGGGTCGTCGAAATGATTAAAATGTTTATACATAAAAACACACGCACAAAAATCACTGAATAAATTAACATATAACACAAACACATGAACACGTTAAAAGCGACTCAGTGCACTGGTCGACCTCCGATCGTCAACTAGCCCATGTTCGTGCTTCATTGCTTATCATCAACGCGGTATCATATAATTTATTGGATTTAAATGATAGCTGATCGTTGAGTAACTGCTCTTTATTTACTTTGGATGCCTTGTATATTTCAAACTCTTCTAAAGCATTCAGGAAATGACCTTTATTACAAACATGTATCGGCTCCATGTTCTCTTTGAATCCGGTGTAATTATGGTTTTCGTTTATTAGGTGGAGTGCGTAATTTGATGAGGTGGTTTGGGGTTTCTTTTTTGGTAGGTGTTCTTTAAATCTCTCGATAAATTTCCTCCCCGTTTGTCCGATATAGAACTTATCGCACTCACTGCACTGGATTCTATATACTCCTGAACATTCCTCCAAAGTTATTGGTTTTCGTGGCTTAAGTATATTTTTTAGATTATTTATGGTCTTGAATGAAACATTTATATATAATTTTTTAAATTCATTTTTTATTATGTTGGGGAGTATGTTCGTATATAATGCTGAGACATATTGTGTTGTATTTTTAACTTTATTATTGTCACCATTTATTTTCCGTAATTGTTTATGTATCATTTTAGCCACAATTTCTGTGTTATATCCATTTTTCAAGGCTATGTGTTTTATTATGTTATATTCTTCCTTATAATCCTCCGTATTCATTGGTACGCTTATTAGTCTATGTGCTAGTGCATTAAATGCTGCCATTTTTTGTGTGTATGGATGATTCAATTTAGCATTTATAACTATGTCTGTTGTGGTAGGTTTTCGGTATATTTTAAAACCGAAATGGTTCTTTCTTTTTAATACCAATACATCGAGGAAGTTCAAGCCATTATTGGTTTCCATTTCCATAGTAAATTTTATGTTGTGGTTAATAAATTTAAAAAACATCCACCTGTCTATGAGTGCCATTAAATACTATGAAGGTGTCGTCTACATACCGTGTATAAGAAACAATTTTATCATAGAATCGGTTATAGTCAGAGAATAAAAATTTATTCTCATAATAGTTCATATATATTTCGGCCAAAAGTCCACTTAGAGGTGAACCCATAGCCAAGCCTTCCTCTTGGTTAAAATACTTGTTGTCATGAGTGTAATAATTTTGCTGTACTATAATCTGTAACAAAGATAGGAGTTCATCTATCTGTTTTTTGTTTAGAATACCTGTTGTAGTTAAATTTACCTTTAGAATTTTTAATGTTTCCAAAACCGGAATATTTGTATATAAATTGACAATGTCCATTGAGACAAGTTTATAACTAGGTGTAATCTCCATATCTTTAATTTTATTTATGAATTCAAAGGTGTTTTTTACATTGTGGATATTTTCTAATTTTATCCTGTTCTTAATAATTTGTTGCAGTTTTTTGGCTATTTTATAATTAGGGGCGGTCGTATAGTTAATGAAAGGTCGTATAGGAATGTTTTGTTTGTGTAATTTGGGCAGTCCCATAAATTCAGGTGCCTTAGGTTTGATTTGTTTCACATTCCGTCTGGTTTGTGTGTCAAGTAAATTTACACATGTATTAATAGCTGAATTTATGGTTTTAGTGTGTTTTTCGGTCGGGTCATCAAAACCATAAATACAAAAGCCATAACTACAAAAGCAGATAAAGGAAACACAGTGGTTATTATGGAAAATACAGATTATTTACGTAAATGTAACGAATTCATTCAAGATACACAACAACAACAACAACAACACCAGTAACAACAACAACAACAACAATAACAACAATAACAATGTTAAATGATGACCCGACTGAAAAACACACTAAAACCATAAATTCAGCTATTAATACATGTGTAAATTTACTTGACACACAAACCAGACGGAATGTGAAACAAATCAAACCTAAGGCACCTGAATTTACGGGACTGCCCAAATTACACAAACAAAACATTCCTATACGACCTTTCATTAACTATACGACCGCCCCTAATTATAAAATAGCCAAAAAACTGCAACAAATTATTAAGAACAGGATAAAATTAGAAAATATCCACAATGTAAAAAACACCTTTGAATTCATAAATAAAATTAAAGATATGGAGATTACACCTAGTTATAAACTTGTCTCAATGGACATTGTCAATTTATATACAAATATTCCGGTTTTGGAAACATTAAAAATTCTAAAGGTAAATTTAACTACAACAGGTATTCTAAACAAAAAACAGATAGATGAACTCCTATCTTTGTTACAGATTATAGTACAGCAAAATTATTACACTCATGACAACAAGTATTTTAACCAAGAGGAAGGCTTGGCTATGGGTTCACCTCTAAGTGGACTTTTGGCCGAAATATATATGAACTATTATGAGAATAAATTTTTATTCTCTGACTATAACCGATTCTATGATAAAATTGTTTCTTATACACGGTATGTAGACGACACCTTCATAGTATTTAATGGCACTCATAGACAGGTGGATGTTTTTTAAATTTATTAACCACAACATAAAATTTACTATGGAAATGGAAACCAATAATGGCTTGAACTTCCTCGATGTATTGGTGTTAAAAAGAAAGAACCATTTCGGTTTTAAAATATACCGAAAACCTACCACAACAGACATAGTTATAAATGCTAAATCGAATCATCCATACACACAAAAAATGGCAGCATTTAATGCACTAGCACATAGACTAATAAGCGTACCAATGAATACGGAGGATTATAAGGAAGAATATAACATAATAAAACACATAGCCTTGAAAAATGGATATAACACAGAAATTGTGGCTAAAATGATACATAAACAATTACGGAAAATAAATGGTGACAATAATAAAGTTAAAAATACAACACAATATGTCTCAGCATTATATACGAACATACTCCCCAACATAATAAAAAATGAATTTAAAAAATTATATATAAATGTTTCATTCAAGACCATAAATAATCTAAAAAATATACTTAAGCCACGAAAACCAATAACTTTGGAGGAATGTTCAGGAGTATATAGAATCCAGTGCAGTGAGTGCGATAAGTTCTATATCGGACAAACGGGGAGGAAATTTATCGAGAGATTTAAAGAACACCTACCAAAAAAGAAACCCCAAACCACCTCATCAAATTACGCACTCCACCTAATAAACGAAAACCATAATTACACCGGATTCAAAGAGAACATGGAGCCGATACATGTTTGTAATAAAGGTCATTTCCTGAATGCTTTAGAAGAGTTTGAAATATACAAGGCATCCAAAGTAAATAAAGAGCAGTTACTCAACGATCAGCTATCATTTAAATCCAATAAATTATATGATACCGCGTTGATGATAAGCAATGAAGCACGAACATGGGCTAGTTGACGATCGGAGGTCGACCAGTGCACTGAGTCGCTTTTAACGTGTTCATGTGTTTGTGTTATATGTTAATTTATTCAGTGATTTTTGTGCGTGTGTTTTTATGTATAAACATTTTAATCATTTCGACGACCCCTATCTATTAGGGGAATAATAAATTTTTTACTGTACCTGAAGATGGGGATTTAGTCCCTGAAACATGTTGTATGTAAAAAACTGAGATCGCATAGTGGATTATACAAGGTAAAACATTCTTAAGTTAATTATAATTCATTTATTACTAACTCTCATTATTTATTTACTCTGATAAAGTATTATTATTATTCAAATCAATTTCTACTACATACACACATTGTTTACATAAAATACCTTTTACAACACAAACATAATTAATTTCACTATAAATTTATTTACAATTCTTCGTCATTATTTTTTCTGTTTACCACACCTCATTTCCTAATTTAGCCAGGTCATTACCATAAACTAAAATATTTAAAATGTCCATTCACTGATTTTTTATTTAACCCCCGTCATCATATAATAGTCTGGTGTTATGATTACCCCATTCATTTACAATTGAATACATATGGCTATTATAATTATAATAGTCATCATTATTACTTTGTTCCATTATATCAATACTATTGATAATACAAATATTATTGCATACCATTATTTCAAAATTCCTGTTGACATCGGGTAGGGTAATTTCTCCTTTAGTATTTTCTGTCAAAGTAAGGTAAGTTAATAATTCGTCAACACTATCATCTACTTCTGCTACTACCTCAGTTTCAATACAAGGTAAGTACTCGATATAATTCCTAGCTCTCTCTACATCTAACCTTTCTACAAATTCTTCATAATTTCTATTCACCTTAAATAATTTTATATCTCTCTCTAAATATCTCTCAC
Source organism: Magicicada septendecula (assembly GCA_034769895.1). NCBI lineage: Eukaryota > Metazoa > Arthropoda > Insecta > Hemiptera > Cicadidae > Magicicada > Magicicada septendecula. Next base: position 115,378,444 of record CM068375.1, on the reverse strand, counting down.
CATAACACCATATCACACTTTCTCTACCATCCCATACAGAGGGCACTAACTCATAAAATTCAGGGAACAACTCAAAGACCTCATGTCTTCCAATAATAAGGGACTCTTGGCCTTCAACAACAACATTTGTAAACACCTTGGTTCACAATAAACCTGGGGAAAATTTACCCTCTGTAACCCCTCTACCTTTATACTATCTCTCCACTTTCTCTCTGACTCATCAACACACACTAACATTCCATTATTATATCTTACTCTCTCTAAAATTTCATCAGTACTATCAATATTCACAACCTTACTCTCTAACACCACATGTTTAATTATATCATCGTAATTCTCACCCCTACTTACCTCATTTTATGTCATCTGATCGTCTTTATTTACGTTTAATTTATCGGACTTTTCACTAGTCTCTACCCCCATTTTAATCTCGTAATTTTCATCTACTTTATTCTTTGTAAAGTTATTAAATATGTCACCTATTCTGTTTATTTGTTTATCAAACACATGATCTATTGATTCTATTATCTCATCTTTCATATTATTATCTAAACGTGTATTCATTTCATTCACTTGTTTACTAAAATTAATATTTTGTTATTTTATTTCATCTCTGATCTCATTAAATTTATCATTAAAATTACTATTTTGAACGTCAAAACGACTCTTTATTTCTTTATTGTGTTCTTTCAATTCCTTGAATTGATTTAGTAAAATACTCATCACGTCATTATCAAATTTACTATTACATTTTGTTGAGGTTGGAGTTAATTGAGCCCCGGAGTCCTCTGTAATATTTGTTTCATTCGTAACACTTATATTCATAGTTTTATCGTCTTGACCTACATTCGGAGTTGAATGTACTTCAAGGCTACTCATGACAGCTGATTCATTAAAATTACTTATTTCCTCTATCTCATTTTCATTATTTCCTGCCATTTTTGAATTATGCAATTACCATTTATTATATTATATTATATTTTAACAATTCTTATCTTACTACATTAAGTATTCCTTAAGTATTACGTATAACCTTGTTTATCGTAATTTTTTACACACTCCTACCCAACCTCCAAATCACGCTTGTATTTACCTGTAGGTGCGATTTATGTATAAAATTTAATTTATAAAAATTTGTCCCTGTTCGGGCGCCAATTGTGTAATCTCATTCACAGTACAAATTAATAAAATTACTAATTAATAAAATTAACCATTTTTATATACTTCTTACCTTCTATCGGGTTCCAAGGTTCTTCACACGAACGGTGAAATACAAGCGAGACTTAGGGTTATGTGTCGTAATAATTACTCTCATTTTCGGTTAATTATTTCAACTTCATTTTATTATTCTTTTTTTTTTAAGAATCAGTTAAAACATGCTTTCTCATTTTACATTCTATAATCCTTCAAATGAACAAAATTAAATTCTGAGGTAGCGACCCATCTGACTAAAACCACAAACACATTAAAATACAAAACTACAAGTATTTTTTATTTCTTATAAGTAAATTAAATTATTTATTTACCTAATTAAAACAACCCAGCAATTTGCTCACACTCAACATTCATACTTGCCCCCCTATTACACTTTATCTTCCCACTCCCATTATAACTGACTAATTTTTTCCAGTTTTAAAAAGAAATTGATTTTAGTTGTTGGCCAAATATTAATCTTAGTTACTCTTACTGCACATGCTCACTGGTTCCGCTGCATATCGTCCGCCACGGTTTTACGGAAATGTTCCGAAAGTCGTTCCTAAATTTTGTATCACTGAAGACTCATTGTTGATTTTACATATTTCACATTATTTTAGACATTTTGAATACACAATTTACTGGTCGGCCGGCCCTAATTCACTCGAGCGATGTTATTATTGACCACGCGTGGTCTGGAGTTCTATGTCGACTGCCTGACACTACTCTAAGCGTCGGTAATAGTCACTTCTGTCAGCTTGCGCTCTGATTGGTCGATGCACCCACGTGACAGGTTAATTAGCTATGTTTGTTCATTTCCGTTAGCGACTTTGGTTTCAAGATTATAGACAGTGGCACACGAGCGCACACTCGCAGCCACATTCCAATTTTATCATTGTCGCGTACCAGACTCTGCCTGGTACAAGGTGAATACAGAGTGTTACACAACTCAGGTTTTAATGACCATAAAGTGTGCCCAATTAATTATTACATTAAATAAAAAATAGAACCTTCAAAATTGTCCCGTTACATTATGAAGTTACCACTGTTAACCTTTTTATCCCAGTTCTGATACCACTGTTACGACGGTCTAACTGATCGTCGTATGGTTCAGTGGAAAACAAAATACAAGACACCAATTACGTCACTAATCACCAGCTTTAATTATCGCAGTTAAACAGTTTATAATTAACTCATACAATATTTCCATTTAGATTTGTCCACACACAATAACAATGTCTATTAATAGAGTTTCACACAATTATTTACACAATACACACTTCACTTCGACAAACACTCAATCTGTACTAACGAAAATCGCTCATGTAACTGAACTGACAACCCAGTTGCTATGGCTTATATAGGCTGCGCTGAGGCCCAGTTCAGCTTTGCCTCCTTACTGCATGCCGGCGGCTTAATGCGTATCTCAAGTGTTCCTGGAACTCACTAGAACCACCTACTTGAATGATGCAACACAAGCCATACTGGACGTGGGGGGAGTGGAGAATGTTCTGGATTCTTCGGTATGCTTCTCGTAACAATATGACCTAAGAGATATGAATTTAGAAGGGTAGCATGGCACAAGTTCTGTAACACGATCTAGTGTTATATGTGGATTTGAAACTTACCAGCAAAGCTAAATATGCACTAATTTCTGCATCAGAAAGGAGAAGAAATCTAGATAAGATATGCACAGAGGATAATTCACTTGAAGAAGTTAACAAGTTCAGATACCTGGGTAATATAATAGATAATGAAGGGCCCATAAACACAATGATAGATGTCAAATAGGAAACAGGGCATATTATGCTAACAGTAGACTATTGAGAAGCCAACTCATTAGTCAAAAGACAAAAATAAGAATGTATAAGACACTTATTAGACCAGTTATTACTTTGGTCTGAAGGTTTGAAAGTAGATGTTAAAGACGTTTATGGCCCAGTTAAAAAAGATGATGAATGGAGAATAAGGAATGACCAGGTGTTAGATGAGTTATTGAAGGATGAGGACATTGTAAAATTCATAAAGGCTCAACGAATACAATAGCTAGGTCACCAAGAGCATATGGATGATCAGCATATGCCAACAAATCTTGAGGGTGCAAGTTTATAAAAGCAGAAAGAGGGGCCGACCTAAAATAAGATAGTTGTATGATGTGCTGGAAGATCTAAGAAGAGTGGATGTGAAGGGTTATGCTGAGATGGCAATGGATAGAAGACATTGTAGAAGATTGGTGTTGGAAGCCAGGGCTCATAGGCTGCAGTACTAAAGAAGAAGAAGGATATGAAAGTTGGGTGGTTAAAAATAAGACTGACAATGTCTAAGATGGGCAGGGCATCAAGAGTGAATGACTGACACTCAGACGCCCAAGAAAGTAATGAAGGGATAGATGCTGGGCATCAGACAAAAGTGGAGACCAAAACATTTCGAGTTCTGGGACCCTTCTGGTGGTGAGAAACTGGTATATGACTCCAAGAGATTGAATTGTTGGAGGCAAAGGTTAAAGAAGTTCAGGGCTGTAGCACTCTGGGAAGGAAGAATTCCTTATATCAGCATTAGAACCAAAACAACAATTTGTACAGTGGTATCACTCAGCTTCACTGAAGAACAAATTTATGCCTCTCAGTCAGCATGGAACATCAGAGTATAGTAGATCATGTCTACTGTTTCTGTTCATTTTGACGAATTTTAATCCTCTAAGTGGGAACTATGAAACTTATACAAATGGGGAGTCTGGATGCTGAACTACTTGCGATAAATGTCGCTTTAATGTACTGCTTGCAAATAGAGGCTGAGAACATCTGTATACTATCAGACTCAAAATGTGCCATTGAAAGCCTGTAAAGACCCTACCCAAATAACTATGCTTTCCACGTAACACAATAAGAAATTTGCTCGGCCAGCTTAGAAGGAAGTGGAAAAATATAGCCTTCCAGTGGGTTCCAGCTCCAGTTGCAGGGAATGAGCGGGCTGGTGAAATTGCAAAAGCATCTGCAAAAATGCAGTCAAATCAAGTGCCCCTATCAAGAATGTCGTGAATATCAAGTGCTCAAGAATGTCGTGACAATGGCAAGCCAAAAAGAATGGAGAGAGAGTTGAAGAATCGTGAAAACTGGGTGATACCTTTTTTATGTACAGCCGACACCAGCAGAGTACAAACTTCATGAAAATGTCCCAAGAGAAATCACCACCTTTGCAGCAAGAACCAGAATGGGACATATGATCATGCAACAATGTTTGTTCTGGTTCCAACTGAGCACCTCTCCGGACTGCAGAGCGTGCAATGAGCAAACAGAAAAATCTTTAACTCATATCCTCCTGGATTGCACATCCACCAATGCCAAGAGAAACAGAGTGAGAGCACTTATAGGTGACCACAGGAAACTGGAAGATCTCAAAAACAAGGCTACATGGGATCCAGCAGCTGTGGCATACTCTGGAAATCAGGCCATTGGCAACACCAGATGATGGATGCCTGACTCAAGAAGTCAGAAGTATGTTAGTAACCACTATAGAATAATTTTTTGTTTGTCAATGTACATGTGTTAATTGAAATTACCAAAGAAACTTGAATTCTTCAAGTCACTTTGGATAGTGAATCGAAATAACTGTTTTTTTTTTACCAATTTATATAACATTTTGTATGGCTTTCTGAAAATGTAATATCAATTTTGTTTACTATGAAATCATTTGAAATTTGTTATTCCAAATTTTTTATATAAGAAGACACAATTAATTGAAATAGATGTTAATCTTAGTAACTGTGTGTACAGAATTGAACTGTTATGTAAAAAAAAATTGAATATTAGCTTAAACAAGTGTTAATTTGTTGTTTGTCACCTTACCTTGATCTAACCTGTGCTCAACGGGTTCGGTTAACGTACTGGAAATTAGGTAGTCTTCTGTAAGGGAATTGTTGTGATTAATTAGCGTTATGGTTTGTTTATTTTGTTGGTTTAGTGAAGCAGTTACAACACACTGGCTGTACAGGCGTTGGTTGGCAACCCTGAGTTTTTGGTATTCTTCATTAAACTTCTATTTTTTTTTGTTAGCAGTGAATAAGGGCTGCGGTGCTAAAGGTGTAGTTTTCACAATTACAATTTGGAATCATTTTCTCATTACAAGTAACCTATTTTCAGCCTCGAAGCAAATGAGAAATTTTTAGTTATAGGGCATAAAGTAGAGATAAAGGATTCTAGTGATACTTTGTAGATATGCGAGGCCTTCCCTCCTGTTAAAGGAGCACAGGGTGGTCTGCCACTGTCATCCCTTTTGTCAACCACTGATGACAGGACATGACGGTCCTGTTGAAAAATGCTATTCCTATTTGGGGAAAGTGATTTCAGAGTTAGTAGAATTCTTCCCTCCACCACTTTAGTATATTTAGTTCAACTCATTATCCCATTTACTGGTACAAGTAGTCCTGGCCCATGAATTGAAAACAATCCCAAACATTTTTTTTTCACAGGGTCTTTTACATTCTGATCAATTGTTTACAATAACATGCAAAGAACAAAAGTCTCTAAAAGGCAATGATATTCACATTAATCTGCACACTACTGTATTAATAATTTTTTTGAATTATCCTGATGACAAAAAAGGATGATCATTGGGATCATTAGATTCTATATTTCTAAAATAGATTGTACAGAGGCCATAGATTCTAATGGAGCGTATTTAAAGAGTGATATTATATTACTAATATTAGTATTATGATATTACTAATATTATTATGGCATTTTCAAGGAATGGTATAGCAAGATATTAATGCTAATAACATTATAGCCATGAAAAAGTCATGCAAAGTAAGAATATATATAGGAAGTTTCAGGATTTAGAGGATTACCCCAAAGTATGGACTGCATAGATACCACCTTTCAACAAGAAAGAGGTATCATTATCTCTGAATAAATACTAGATATCAGCATTTAGGCATGGTAAGATAGCTGAGCTAATCAAAAAATAAAAGCGATGTGATCGATTGGCCAAATGACCAACCAGCAGTGAGTATACCTTAGAAGAATGTATAAATAGAAGTAGGACATGCCTCATCAAGTTAGGGCAGTATTTGCTTGTAGTTTTAAGTATGCATTTGAGACCTCTGTTGCCACGGCACTGAAGATATGTGTCATAGGTAGGGTTGAAATGGCAGTATTTACATTCTGGACCACAATCTAACAGCTGACAGTATAAAGACCAGCTACAAAAGCTTACATTCCCTTATCAGTGCCAATATTTTAATTTGCAATTTAACACATTGCAAGTCCACAAAGTTGGCAGAAGATATTTCATGTAACTGTTTATTCTTTCTTTTCAGTGTAGAGAAACACTGTTCTGCCTCTCCATTTGTCATCAATAACTTTGTCAGACACTACATAATTTAATTTTTTAATATGAACTCTGGTCACTCACCATATTTTAAACATGCACTTGATGAACTGAGGAGAGTTAAGAATGTGTTTTTCTTAATGTGTTATCAAGACAATCATACTGAGACAGCTAGTAGTAAAAGGTGGACCCCCCCCCAACCCAATAAAAATTCAGACTTATTAGCTAAATTTCCAGTGACATATTTCACAGTTACATTCAATTGATGGGCATAACAGAACAGAAAGAGAGTTCTGATCATAGGCGGCTAAAGGGGTGGACTTGGGGGGGGGGCTCAGCCCCCCAAAAATCCAGCGTTTCTGTTTTTAAAATTTAATAACTTGCTCAATGAAAAATATAATAAAATAAAAAATTTCAAAGTAAAAAAATTTCAAATTTTGAATTTTTTCAAGAAAAATTTGATTCTTTATAAAACTAAAATAAAGATACTTAAACAGACTTTTTTGTTATTATAATAACTATTGCTATTAGTAAGCAAAAAATACGATATTCTCTCGTTAGGTGATATTTTAGGCTGGCACCCCCTTTGTTTCCATTTTAGAAGTTCGCTTCCGACTGAAGCGTTGCGAAAGGTAACAGCAATATCCGTGCTATCTGATAGTAGAAGGTTTGCGACTTGTTTCTTAAACTTGCCACACTACGCGCAGTATACAGTTTCTTGTAGCTTTGGATATATGCTATGTTTTAACTGTTTTGAGGTTAGTTTGTGTAACTTGCGCAATGATTTAAATTGCTACAGTTTGAGAAACTGGAAATCGGGTCTAATTCATCTAATAGTTCCAAGTGCAATCATTTCAACGTAAAAGTAAGAATATGACAATTATCTAATTTAAAATATTATAAGTATTGGTCTTATTAAAACAATCGGAGTGTGTGAGAATAAACATGTAAAACGAGAACGTCAAAACAGAATTTCGAACGCCGAATTTTAGTCAACGCCTTCTGCCCCAACGAGTCAGTTCTTGGAAGCGAATCGAGTGAAAACAAGTCTTCAAGTATAAGCGTTATTGCAGACATTTTGGTGTCTTTAGTTCTCGAATAAATATTTTATATTAGTTAATTGTAGAAAATATTTTGTGACTTTGAAAAAAAATATAATATTTGAGTGACTGTTATTTACATCGAGTTTTAAGTGCATTAGGCACCACAAAAAAAATTTATTTATATTTCTATTTATAGCATTAGTTCCATTATTTTTTAAAACAGTCTATATAAATTAAACAGTGGTGACGTTTCATTTACGGATTATTAACACTTTAAATATATTTTTGATACGTTACTATAAAATAAAATTAGAAGATATTTTGATAATTTCTGTTGATTATTTCGACTTAAAAATATTAAGGTTCAGTATAAAATTTAGTGCAAAATTATTTAAGAATCTCTCTGAGCCTTCAATCTTTGAAATTAATTCAAAGAATTATTACCTCCCTTTTTTTAGCAAACACTCATTTTTTAAAAAAAATTTATGCTTATTTATAAAACTTACTTATATAATAAATACAACAATTTACATAAAAGAATTATCACACATAATTTGTGTTTAAAAAAATCCCTAAAATTATATTTTACTTTTTTTGTCTTAAAATATTTATCGGACGGTTAAGAATAATCTCGCCTATAAAGATTTGTTTGATTTAACTGAATCTGATATAAATTGTACTATCAGCCAGATATTTCTGATAAGAGGTTTCAAATTTTCATCTTCAAAAAGTATGAGAAAAAGCAGCCAATTATATAAAATTTTGTAAAATGGTGAAAAAACGCTTAAAGATTATTTTCCTGAATCATTCGTCCCATGTATCTATATTTTTTAATAAACATGCATGTTCTGATTTTGAAATTATAATCACAGAGTTCGCTGAAAAAAACGATATTTGTTTAGAAAATGCAAGGAGCTCGAAGCGGAAAAGAGAAATGAGTACTCGCCTCAAAGATAGTGGAGTATTGTCTACTATTAGGCAATCTTATGAGGAATATAATATCGAAAAAAATAACGCAAATGAGACTATGAAATTTTGGCAGTCTCACGTGTACAACAGGGTCCTAGACACAATCACTCAAAGATTGGAACAACGCTTCAGCGAAGAGTCACTTTTACTGGCAGAAGATGTTGATTCATTATTCAATTTTGACTTTGAGAACTCAAAACCATTTTTAAATCATTATGGTGAAATTTTAAAAATAAATACCACATTACTGTCTGTGGAGATGACAATTGCCAAAATTTGTCTTAATAAGATTGAAGCAAGCGAAGTAAAAAATAAGGAAACCACAGCGACAACTACAGAAAAGAAAAAAAAGAAGAATATTGCGATCGTCAGAAAATTTAAACGTGTTCAAAAAGTGGTAAACCTAAATGAATTTCCAAATTTGTTCAAGATTCTAAAACTAGCAGCTTCCATTCCAATTAGTTCAGCGTCATGTGAGAGAAGTTTCTCTGCAATGAGGAGAATAAAGAACTGGCTACGAACCACCATGACGCAAGATAGATTCTCAAATTTATCTCTGTTATATATAGAAAGAAATCTATATAAAAACCAACTGAGCAGCCAAGATATTGTAGAAAGGTTTGCTACAAAACCGAGCAAAATTAATTTGAAATAAATATATAGTTAATCTTTAGGGTTTAGTTTTTGCAAATAATCGATTCATATTTTTTAGTAACTATAACTTCTTATTTTTTGGAAACTCATTTACTTGTTCAAAAGTTTATCAATCAACTAATTTTAGTGATGTTTTGATGTTTAGTGTATTGTATTCTATCTATATTGTAATAAACTTAAACCTTGTAAATAAAATTGTGTTTTTACCCCTTGGTTTGACATAAAAACAACGTAAATTTAACAAAAGAAACAGTTTATGACATGACACAAAAAACTTAACTAGTATTACTAATTCAGTATATAGATATGACTGGGTTTGGATTTATTTGAAAATCATTAATAAAATTTTTTAAAAACTAATCATTTGCCACCTGAACTACTTAACGAAACGAACAAATTTTAAAAATGTTTGTAAACGTTTTGCACATATAGGCCTACTATGAATATTTAAGAACATCTAAGATCTTTCCATACATTTTAAATATTTTAACGATTTTTTAAATTTCATGTACATTAGTACATTTTCCTAAAGAGCGAAAATCTTTGATGGTCAAAAATCGTGGTTTTAAGGACCATATTTTTAGAAACTGTTCTATGGGGCCTCTTTTTAAAATTCTTCTTTACCTAAAGTCTAGCCCCCCCCCCAGAATTTACGACCAAAAGCCGCCTATGGTTCTGATATTTAGTTATGACCCTAAATTGTAACTTTTGGGGCATTAAAGGAGGGCCATTGTAGTTTTGCAATAATTTTTTAGGTAGTTTTATTCACATATATTGTATCAAGTAAAGAGTGATTGCCTCATTTACAACTTCTGTATAGAAAAACCTCTACTATGTCCACTTCAGTGGATCTGTTTTTTTTATTTCACCATGAACATTTTTTTTAAGTTGTTAATATTTGACACAGTCCATTAGTATCATTTGCTTTTGTAATCTAATATGTATAGCAAAAATGAGGTTTTTAACTTTCTAACTACATAACCAACCAGTAACATCATTCACCATTTTACTGAAATTCTAGCAAGACTACTTTTTTGTTTTTATTCTTTTTGCTTTTGAGATGTTTTGAGTTCTGGTCGTGGTGGTCGCAGCCTTTAAACTTTAATTTGGTCTGAAAATTTATAGAAATATTAAAAATTTTCAGAATGGAATACATTTTCTTCAATTGGAATTTACCATCAGCAATAATGTGGCAATAACAGTCTTCAACACTACAGACAACTGAACACAACACATTTTGAACATAATATGTGAATTGTAAACTGTGCTACTGGGTAGGGGAGTCTAAGGTGATATTGTAGCACTATCTGAATAAAGGACTGGAAACTCCCTCCCTTCCTCATACCAACACCCTCCTACTCTGCAGCAGCTGTGTGCAACAGTAAGTTTAGGCGAGAGCCTTCACTACTGTACACTCTAAAAAACACACTTCCAGAGATAACTACTCTAAAAAACTACTGTACACAGCCAACATTTCCAGAGATATTGACTGCATTATGAACTGTACAACTAAAATGTTTCTGTAATAATAAGTTAAAGTGGAACTGAAAAGATAGAAATAATATTCATTAACTTTTGTACTTAATGAATGAGGCTCTGCCTCAGAACATAAGACAGAACATTCAGAACAAAGAACTTAAGTGTCTGAAATTCAAAACCAGACACTTGATCTGCTAAACTCTGGAAAGTAATATTAGAAAAACAATAAATAAATAAATATATGAAATAATAGGATCTTCCATCAGTGATAAGCGTTGAAGAAATAATGTAACGTCAATGGGAACCTATATATCAGCATCTTTTATTTTACATGTGTGGAAATCTTGAGCCCAAAACGCTATCCTTTCTTACCCTCCTAACAACCAATCAAAAACTGAAAGAAAGTGAAAGGGAAAGCTAAAAGTAAGTGAAAAGAATTAGTGAACAAGACTTGCAGATGAATGGGAAAAGGAATTCCAGAAGAAAATTCGAAGTTGAAGGAAGAAGAAGGGTGTGTAAATGTTCAGAGTGGATGGTGCAGAAAAGTGTAAGAAAGACTATTTTAATTATTTAAAAGTTTCTAAATGTTTTAAACTTTCTTGTAGAAATATTATGCAATTGAAATATAAGTAACAAATGTATTATAATCGTCATTATCATGGTGTCACAGCCATTGGTGGGGATCATCATTCAGGACATTGGTGGGGAAGCCTTTTTCAGGACATTCCTCCAATCATCTCCATCCATTGCTCACTGCTCCCACCATCTCGCTCTAATAATTTGAGGTCCTCTTCTCTATTATCCAAGAATCTTGTTTTGTTCTTCCTCCACTTGCACTGGAAGAAAAGGCCTCCCCAACAATGTTTTTCTAGTTAGGTCATCTTCATGCATTCTCATAACATGGCCAACCTATATGAGTATAGTATAAAAGTATATCCAAAAATTTAGTTAAAACTATGTTGTGTAATTAAAAAAATGTTTTCAAATTTTTGCTTACTTTATAATTAGTTTACTAACAAATTCTCAGCGTAAAAGAAATGTATATTAGAATTCAATTAATTTTAGTTCAATTGAATAATAAACTAGAAAAATCCTCTTAATGCCAAGCAGATTTATTTTGAATCCTCAGACATCTTCTCACATGAGCTGCAGTTGAGACTGTGATTGTGCTATGTGAGGCAGGCAGATAGATTATGCTTAAGAAAAAAAGAGGTTATCAATGACAGAGGTGGAATCAATGAAAAATGGAGAAGGAAAGGAGAGGTGAGAGATTTCTATAACATGTCAAAAGAGGAAAAGAAGGGCTTTCAACAAAAGGCAGTCCTGTGTAGAGACAGAGATGGAAATTTGATTGGGTCTCAGGAGGGAATCTTAAAGTGATGCAAGGAACATTTTGAAACTATGTTTAGTCAGGAAGTGGAAGAGATAAACTTAGAGAGGATGGTAAAAAAGGAGATCTGAGGTGAGTTGCTTGGTGGAGTTGCAATTGAAAATCCTATTAGAGAAGGGGTGGCAGAGGCTATGAAGCAATTAAAAAACAATGGAGCCTCAGGACAGGAGGGGACAGCAGCAGAACTCCTGAAAGGTGGAAATGAGCTTCTTACCGCAGAAGTGCACAGTCTGGTGGTAGATCTGGAATGGGGTGGCTATGCTAGAAGAGTGAGCTGTAGAGGTGATATGTTCAATCAACAAAAAAGGGATAATGTAATGGGTGGAAACTATAGAGGAATTACCCTAGTAAATGTTACATGTAAAATGTTTACAAAGGTGAAAATATTTACATATAAAATGTCTGCAAGAAGGTTAAAATCACTAGTGGAAACAGTGGGAGAACATCAAGCAGCTTCAGCCAAGGACAATCCACAACTGACCAGATCTTCACACACTGCCAAATATTGGAAAAGTTTTATGAGTAGTACCAGGTATACTATATTTGTACCAGGTATACATTGATTTCAAGAAGGCATATGATAAGATAAACAGAGTTCTGTTATATTGTACAGTGGAGGAATTTGGAAACCAGGGAAACTAATAAGACTAATTAAAGTGACCATACAAAATATGAAAAGTAAAGAAAGGACTGATGGGGAGTTGTCAGAACAAATTAGAATAGGAAGAGATGTTTACACCAAGCAGATGTTCTCTTGAAACTACTTTTTAATCTTGTACTTGAAAATGTGGTACTATAAGCTGTAATGCATAATGAAGGTGGTACAATTTTTAATATAAACTATTAATATTTGGCTTATGCAAGTGATGTGGCAACTTTAGAAAGGAACACCAGAGGTGGGGAAGAAACTTACAAAGATTAGGAACAGGAGCAGGATGCGTCTTGAAATAAATCTTGGAAAAACTAAGTTTATAAAGTTGTTGAGAGAGCACAGAAGACAGAAACTGAATATACTGACTCTGTTAAGATTCTGTACCCCAGTACTGTGCGAATTGGCATAGATGTTGCCAGTTACTTCAATTGTTCAAGACACTGAAGATTGTCTGCAATGGTGGGGTCGAAGTGTCTGTTGTAAACAGTAGTAGACCTAATAGCCCGGCAGATAGTAATATTAACAGAGTTGATGCCAGCCATGAAAGCCTTAGAAATTAATATACTGACTCTTGGGAATAAGCAGATTGAAAAGGTTGTAACCTTTAATTACTTTTTGCTTTAATTATACTTTCAATTTCTTTACCTTTGTTTATTTACGTCCACCGTCCGGACGCCATCTTGTATTGTTACCAACTTTTGAAATTTATACTTACTCAGTCCAGAGTCCGTTTAAGCGTATTTAGAGAACAAATAGAGATTGTTTGAAATAAATAGTTAGTCTACTTATTCTCAATGAACTAAATTTTATTAGTCATTATTCAAAACACAAATTGTTATTTCAATCAAATAGAATTATGTTTACCTTCCATTATAAACAAAATATTCTTATACCACTTCTACACCTGTTATTATTTAACCATCAAACAACATATTGGTTAAAGAGAAATTTATCCTTCCTTATATGAACAGCATAACTTCAAAATAGAAAAAATTGAACGCAAACTTAAATTTACGTTCCGCAAACCAGCACCTCTTTTATGATATAATTTTCATTCACACACACATACACCCACACCCCATGCCCTTAGAGATCTCATTTAGTGATTTAAAAAATTCCTTTCCATAATGAAAATTAATATTTTATTTTTATAATTTCGTGCTATCCACATGTTACTTATGCGTCCGCGTCTGCCGTCGTTAGGTGTTGGATGACGACTGACTGTTTTACGCCAAGCGTTGACAGACTGCTGATGCCTGCACTCCTGCATTCCAATGTGTGACGTGTGCTGGGCTCGGCTCCTTACGTATTATGGCGTGACCCCTACGTGACCCATAGTTCAGAGTTCAAACTTCTAAAAATAACTGTCTCCAGCAGCTTGATTCACCCGACCTTGACACTAATACGTTCACATTGCTTCTCCAGTACTTTTCAAATACAATTTATTATTTTTTTTATTACCAAACTAGTACCTGGGTGGGCCTAACTGTACTGTTACAAGGTAACACATTTTTTTAAGTACTTGGGTTCTTTGTAACAGAACACAAGTCTATACCTCCAGAAATTGAGAATCAAATAGTGGCAGGAAATAGAGCCTATTTTGCACCACAATACATATTCAGATCCAAGACTGTTAACAGAGCCTCAAAGTAAGAATTCATAAATCAATGTTAAGACCAGTTGCCACTAATGTGTCTTAAAGATGGACTCTGACAAGAGAGGAAAAATGGTATGAAGATGGGAGTTAAAAATCCAAAGGTAAAATCAGTGATGGAGAAGAAAGTGTGGGGCATAAGGAGAAATAATGAGCTGCAGCAGCCTGTAGGGAACATGGAGTATTAGGTGAGATCATAATGACAAGAATAAGATGAACATGTCACCTGAAAAGGATGACAGAAGAAAGACAGCCTAGAAGAAATCAGGGCTGACCAGATGAAAGAAGGCCAAAAGGAAGACTAAAGGAAAGGTGGCTGGACAGTCTCAAGGAAGTGCTCAGAAGACTTAGTATCCACAGGTAGAGACAAGTGGCGGAGGACAGAAGGGAATGGGATGTACGTACAGCAAAGAAGCCCAAGTCCCACACGGGCTGTATGCTGAGGATGGAAGGATGGATGGTGAGTGTTTATTAGCCATAAGATGTGACTAGTAACAAAACTCAGTATATGCCCCCACCACATAGGGAGCTTGCATATAAATAGGTTGATGGCTTTTTTCACTGTTGTCCACTGTAAGAACTGGTCTCACGTGATTGTGGCACTGGCTGGTTCTGGTCAACAGACTGTTCAAAGCTAGTGAATGTTTGTAATATATTGTTTATAATATTTTTGTTTTATTTTGTTATTTACTTGTGGTTTTATTAACTCCTTGTTTTTGTTGATGTTTAATATTTTATTTCCCCAATCTTCTGTAGTTGCAGACATCTACTGTACATTACCTGGTAGTAAAGCATAGTGTTTGGTGTCTGGTAAATCTACACAGCAAGGTGCCAAAGGTAAATGGAAATGTTTAATACTTTGGTTTAACTGTAATGTCTATTAAATCTCAATTATTCCATTTAATGTTTGTTAGGAAATTTACTTCTGTACTTGTGAATATCTTGTATATATTTAGTTTCAACAGAAGTTACATTTGTCTTTCTAACACCTGAAGATCATCACAGATAGATAGTGATCTAGTGATTGAAACATTTTGTTTCTTAAAATTTAGTGATGTACTGTCTGATTAAACACGCTACACAATAACATGGTGTATGTGCAATTGACAATTTCTGTAGGTGAATAATAACGTTGTCTTTGAACATAAAAATATCAGTGGCTGAAAATTGCTTGTGGAGAGAGAAGTTGATAGTGCTTTCTTCATAACATAAAGGTATTCAATTTGAACAATGTTGTTAGATCGCACTTGGGTGAACTCCAGTTATTCAAATTTCGTATCACAGACGGTGAATGAATAGATGGTAGTATGTTGGTACCTCTTAGAACAAGGAATGGTTAATTCTTTGCCATAGTCAACAGTGTCATGAATATAGCTTTCCTTCCTTTAAAATCTAAGCAAACAGGGGAGATTACTTCAGGTTGTTAGAATGTTGAGAGCAATGTGGGGTAGGTTGTGTTCATGTCTCAGTAAGAGGACAGATAGCTTTTAAAACAAGGTTGGGGTAAAGCAACACAAGAAGAGATCATAAATGAAGTAGTGTGGAAAGTGAATCTCTTAGAAAACCCTAGTATCAGAAATACTTTCCAAGCAAATATAAAACTATCTATGAAGAAAGGATCAGTGAGTATATAAACTAAAGTTGAATGGAGGAAACTAAAACAACTGGTAGCCTGTGATGTTTTAGGGAAGAGAAAAAATATAAATCAATGAATGGTCTTCAGTTTTGGAATGAAGCATACAATATGAGGTTCAGTAGGAGATTACATTCTTATAATGGCTAATGAAGAGAATTCCTGAAACAGTGGCAGAGTATGGGGCTCAGAAAAAGAAAGCAAAAGCTCTTATAAGAGCTGACACAGAGACGGCTGGGAAAGACATCTCTCATACAGTACTGAAAATGATGTGCATGGACATCAGGTGTATTTAGAAGAATGAAGTGTAGACCTAAACAGAGAAGACTGGATTAAATTCCATAAAATGTTGAGACTGATGGAAAAGGAAGCACTTGAAAATGAAATATACAAGGAAATATCCTACACTGAATAGATAGAATGGAACTTGCAGAACTACCTGAAAAGCTGCAGGCACAGATAACTTACACATGGAACCCTATGAATACATTCCACAAGAAGCTAAACATGGGCTCCTAAACTTGTCGAATCATTATTAGTTACAAAGAAAGTCCCAATTGAATGGAAGTCACCATTAGCACTTTGTATTGTTACAATGGTCTAACTGATTGTCGTATGGTACAATGGAAAACAAAATACAAGACACCAATTAAGTCACTAATCACCAGCTTTAATTATCACAATTAAACAGTTTGTAATCAACAAGATAGTCTCTTACAACAAATCAAATAAAAATTGTTCACACACAATAGCAATGTCAACTCATAGAGTCCCGTACAATTATAAAACACATAACACTTCGCCACAATACTTCGAACCCCACTGGAATAAATCACTACTTAAACTCCCTAAGCACTGCTGAATGCCCATATTTATACCCTGTGGATATATCCAGAATAATCCATAATACGCGTCAACACTAGAGCGTAATTGCTTGCGGCATTGAACACAGCGCATGCGGACCGGTGAGTCTGGAACAATCTCGCTAACGCCTGTTAAGAATCACATATGCACCCAACATTACACCTGGTTCCACTAGAATAGCCGAGAAACACGTAGTATGTTCTGTGATGTTGTAACACTCCCCCCTCCTTAAGCCTGTTCATCCTGAACTGGCAAACTGTCTCTGAAGAAATACTTGGCCAGCCGATCTACATAGCTGGTCTACTTGCAAAAGATAATTCTTTGAATTCAGTTTTGTGTGACCCAAACACCAAGTTTCCAGGAATATGAGTCTTCCACTCAACCACTAGTTTTGCTGGATTCACTTCTGTTGTGTCATGTACTGATGACATATACGCCATTAGCTGGTCCAAGTCTGATTGGTTCTCGTCAACAACCTCTTCTGTAACTTCATCTTCAGCAACGTTTCCCCCAGATGCTCAGGAACAAGCAAGAGTCTTGTCTCGACACCTATAGTTGGCTTTCCAATCACTTCTGTTGGCATCACACATGTTTGTACTTCCTCTGCTAGTTATTCTTCCATTTCTGCTTGCAATAGGAAGGGTTCCTCTTGACCAGACCTGTTGACTTCTTCTTTGGCCAATGCCACTTGCTTAATCGAATGGTTGGCAGATCCTGTCATTTCAAGCCTGCAAAGCTTTATCTTCTCTTGGCCCACCCTCAGGACATTCTCTCTTAATTCCACCACGAATCCGTAGGCATTCATACTGTCCGTGGCAAGAATCACTTCGTCGACAAAGCCTGCAACAAGCATTTGGTGCAGCTTATAATGTAGTTATAGATTTCTAACTGTTTCATCGTGTGTTAAATGTATATTATATTGAGGATATAGTTCTACGTTATTTTCATTGTTGTTAGCCTGGGGATTCTGGCATCCCATGAAAGGATGTATAACTTCTGCACGCACAATGAAATGGTCTGAGCCACAGTTAACCCCCCTCTTAACTATAACATCTTTCACTGTCTTTCATCACCTGTCTTGTGACAATCAAATCAATGATTGACTTTTGATTCAGCGACTGTCTTGTCCAAGTGTATTGATGAATGCGTTTGTGTTCAAAGAAGGTATTGTTAATTTTTACAAGCAGAATATCACTGTTGCACACCACTATATAAAAGTTATTCCTATTAGTGCTTTCAAGCTTCACAGCTCATCGTCACATCGGAAATGAACAATTAACCTGAATACAAACCCTTCACCACCACCTCACCCCACCCTGCTCACACACAACAAGCTATAATTCAAATGTCCCTTCCCCACCCTCTGAGCCCTGTCCCTCCATCTGGACAGTTACATATTTTTCTAGCAAATTCCTTGTGTGTGTGTGTGTACATTCCTTTTAAACCTAACCGTCTTTCTCATCCACACATGTGGGCCAGTCACACATCCTTATTTTAAAACATCACATTAGTCCTATGCAATTTAATTCTTAATCTTATCTATCTGTCCTCTATCATTTACTTCTTAAATATGTTATAAAATATTAAGAAGTAAATGATAGAGGACAAATAGATAAGATTAAGAATTAAATTGCATAGGACTAATTGGATGTTTTAAAATAAGGGTGTGTGACTGGCTCACATGTGTGGATGAGAAAGACGGTTAGGTTTAAAAGGAATGTAAACACGCACGCGCGCGCGCGCGCGCGCACACACACACACACACTGAAACACAAGGAATTTGCTAGAAAAATATGTAACTGTCCAGATGGAGGGACAGGGCTCAAAGGGTGGGGAAGGGACATTTGAATTATAGGTGAAGGGGTGAAGGGTTTGTATTCAGGTTAATTGTTCATTTCCGATCTGACGATGAGATGTGAAGCTTGAAAGCGCTAATTGGAATAATTTTTATATAGTGGTGTGCAACAGTGATATTCTGCTTGCGATTTTAACCTCTAACACAACTTTCTTCATTAAACTTCTGTTAATTTTTAAGTTGTATTATTTACATGATTAATTACTCTTTCACCGTTGTCGTCACCGCTGCCTTTGCTTTTATTTTACTTAATACTCCTTAACCAAACTGTGGAAATTTCCCAACTTGCTTCACTGATGTATTTATTACACACCATCAATAAGAAATTCTACAATTGTCTGTTTAATAACTCCCCTTTCCCTTATCTATATTATAGCATTTTCTAAAAGAATTCTGTGTTGTTCATTCCAGCCACATTCTGCCAATTTCAAAAACAGTATACAATGTTTTTTGGCGTCTGGATTCCACACATTGATTAATCAATATTGTTTTTATTAGGCCTAACTGCCTTGTATTTGTGAATAACTTTCTTAAAATAATTAGGATTGTAACTTTTCATAGAGAACTACTGGTAACGAATGTTATTATCAACCTCTTGTTTGAATAATCCTTATCAGAACAAATATCTGCTGAACCATTTAGTCCCTTGCTACTCACTGATTAACCAATCTTCTTTAAAACTAGCTATCGGTGGTGTTACAAATTAAGATAAAAAAAAAAACTGGACTACCACCACTGCCAAATCTGCAAGTTATGTACCATATCTTGAAAGTTATAATAACTCGTCTTTTCATGTGTTAAGCATGGTTGGACTGGCTACCAATGTACTGCCCCTGTGTGTTGGTTTCCTACACTGCCATTTTAGTGGATGAATTCGCCCACATGACCAACATATGAAGGCATGGTGTTTGTTTGTTAACTTCCTCTTCCATAGTGAATTTAACAGACTGGACTTTTGAATTTATATACTGTAAAAAACCTTCCAATATTTCTTTCTCATGCTACCAGATTATAAATGTGCCATTAAAGTACATTACCAAAACTTAAGCACATTGGCACTCCTACCCTAAATATTCCCCTCAAACCAATCTGTATCCTATGTACTGTAGGTATGGTATGTAACTTGTAGATTTGGCAGTGGTGATAGTATACAGTTTTTGTTTTATCTTAATTTGTAACACTACCGATGGCTAGTTTTAAAGAAGATTGGTTGATCAGTGAGTTGCAATGGACTAAATGGACTAATACCTATGGGAGAAAAAAAAAAGAAGAAGAAGAAGAAGAAGAAGAAGAAGAGGATGTGTCTTGGATTTTGTTGTTCATGACGTGTCCGGTATTATTAAGAACTAATACGAGCAATATTAGTTCTAAACTAATATTATATACAGTTCTGACGCAGAACATAAGTACCAGTTTTTTAGTTGAAAATTTGTATAAGCTTCTTTTACCCTTATTGTCTGAACCATTTTCGCCCATCGTTATATATATTAACTAAAATTAATTATATAAATACATAATTTTATTTTGAATGTTTTAAAACGCAAGTATTAATTTTGTATCCTTTCTAAAATGCGTTTAATCAGTGTCCATTCAGCATCATGAGAGCTGTTTTTTACAATATAAATTTTTGTTATTGAACAGACATTGATTCAACTAAATATGCTATTAACAGATAAATAGTTTAATTGAAAACAACTAAATGAAATTATATTTTCGTAAGCAGGCCTACTATACGAAGGAAATTATCACGAAAATATTTAAAATATTGACGCAAAAATTTTAAATTACGAGGAAAAGTTGGCTTAATAATTATTTCTTATATTCTACAACTGTATTTTGAATTTAGTGATCAATGTCATTCATTTAAAATTTTATTTGATAGAATGTGTAGTTTAAAAGTGCATGGGATAAAAACAAAACGGGTTTATTATCTTTTACAATTTACGGCATTGTAATAACAGTATTATTATTTGCTACCAGAATGCGCCGCAGGGCAGTTAACACACGTATTTTCCAAAAGATGGTGCTATATTGACATCATGTATCAGTCTCTCTTAGCGGTTGCGCAGTTGATGTCTTTCTGTTATTCTTTGGTGTATTTTGTACTATGTAATAATCCCATAAAAATATATAGTAATCATAGTAATTAAACTTTAAATTTTTTGTAGTAACTGGAAAGTTTCTCTCCCCCCCTCTCTCTCTATCTCTATCATTCTCACGAAACAATTTCAGTTGCTTATCAGCTAACCAAACAAATCACGTCAGTGTGTTTTTGGTGTCGGCAAAAATTTCACCCGGTTTATCCCGGGAACTATTAGTGAAGCCCTGTGTATGCAATCCATAACAACATCAATTCCGGGATAAGTGAATTTTCCGGTTAATTTGTCTACCACATTAAAAACGGTTATATCTAAAAAAATGTTCAGAAAAATTCTCGAGTAATACATTAATGAAAAAATTATTTTAGCTATTAATGTGATAAAAGATCTAAAAGTCAAGTGTACGAACACATTATATAAACAGTAGTAAGTTAAAAAAACAACAACAAAAAAACAGTGGGAAAGTGCAGTTATTAAGAATTTGTACAAAAATGAATCAATATGTGGTTAATTTCCGTTACCCAATCTTTTCGTATATAATTTATACATATATTTTATACAGATAATATTTTATACATAAGCTATAAATTTTATACGTATATAATTTATTCCTTTGTAAGTAACTCGTTGAGTTTCATGCAGGTGTCCCATGTAATATCTTCAAATAAATACACTGCAAGTAGGTTTATTTTCACCTGACGCACGTTTCACAGAAATTATTCTGTATCTTCAGAGGCTTGTTTGAATTGTAATTAAATGTTTACATTACAATTGAATTACATTACAATTACAAACACACACACATACACTTGGCTAGTTCACCTTTCTAGTGGTCTACAGAACCACATGTCCGCATGTTTTGAGGTCGCATATACTCGTACCACAGAGAAGCATTTTTTTTCTCATTAACAGAAGCATTTCTGTTGAACTGATTTTCACATCCATTTCTTCTTTAATAGTTTGACTGTTTACTCTAGTCACTACCGTAGTTTCACAGTATCTCTGCCACTAGATTATTTCTGTCGCTTTAAGCAGAGGTAATCTCATGATTATAATTCATGTTATAATTGACTATTATTTAGGTAAAAATTACGTAAGAAAATATATATAATGGTACAGAAAATTCCCACGAACGGAAGTGGGTAAAATCTGTGTAGGCTGGCTAAATTGATAGGATCCATTGTTACGTTTACTCGAGCATGTGAGCGAAATTGGCGAAGGAAGCGTATTGAAGTAGACAATGATGTGGAAAAAGTCAGGGACGAAACAAAGAGAAACGTTTGATTGGGCTGTTGTAACGAGCGACTGTTTGGACTGTACAGTCTTCTGAGAATACGTGTAGGTCTACTGAGTTGTAAGGCAGAGGACAATGTTGGCAGAATTGATTTCCACTTGACCGACCTAATTAATCAGTCGTAAGGCCTGAGCATTTCCTCGCGCACGGAATTAATTTAGCTTTTCATGAGTTACTCTATTATACACTTTAAGTAGTTTTTATAATAGGTTTACCTGGGAAGTCTTGTGAGGAGACATTGTAATGTACTTGTGACGTAATTTTGAAAAATTTTATATAATACCATTTCTATATCATTATTAAAATAACACTTATTTATCTTTTTGTTATTGGAGTTATTTAGTCGACCATATATACGCGGCATTGATACAAAACCCGAATAAAGACACTAGCACAAAAATAGAGTTGTACGAAAGACGGAAGCTATTCCAGTAGAAAGTGAGGTGTTTTCAAGAAACTTGATTAGCGGGACAAACCTACTTTAATCAACATATTTACTTAAACCACCACGGTTCCTACTTAAACCAAATTAGATTTGCCGATGAAATGCTACTGGTTGCAAGAAACCAAAATCTTTCTCCAGATCAGTGGTGTAGCTAGGATTTGCTCCTTATGAAGGGAGGGGGGGATGAGAATAGCTTGTAGATGGGACCCTCCCATTTTCCTCACGAAAAATGAGAAATTTAGGATTCTTCCCATACTATTTTATAAATAGTGGATTGTATTTATTTTTTGGACATAGGCATATTCAGTGTTATTTTTTTGTCCAAAAGTCCGTAAAATTTATTAATTATTTAGTTAATAAATTAAGTTAAAGCCTTAAAAGCTTTCGGTTAAATCATTAGTTTAAAAAAATCTAAAAGAGATTGTGAACCATTTACGGTGTTTAATTTGTTAGGTACGTTGAAATTTTCTTTGCAGGTACGAACACGGTTGAAATTTTTGCTGCACAATTAGGATAAATTAATGGCACCTCTTCAGTAAATTATGACAAATGTCGAGTATTAATTACTAAACGTTTATCCTCAAAAATCCTATTTTAGGAAAGAGAATGAAACAAAACAAGAGGGGTCCCCTTTAATACATTTGTAACAGTACAGTTCCTGGAAACAGTACAAGAAAAAGCGTTGGCGAAAGAAAATATTAATTTCTGTTTAAAGCAGGTCAAATATTCGTGGTTCCTTTGTAAAGCCATCTAAAACTTCATCAGACCTAAAGTGCTTGTCCGCGCAAAACGTAAAAACAAAATTTACCTTAAACCACTAAATATCACGCCACTTGCAGCACAAGTATTCCGGAAAGTAGGGATTAATTCGGCAGAATAGAATAAACGATTTTTTCACTACAATTCATAAAAAATGATGTGTTTTAGATGTTCTAACATTTTTATAAAACAAGAATCTTAGGACAACACCTTAAATTAGGGCTTTAAGGAATAAAAAGTCACTTTTTTCAAAATACCTTCAAAAGTTTGCCATTTCGCAAATTTATCAAGAAATTTGTTGAGGCAATTTATAAAATTTCAGATTAATTAGTTCTAATCAGGACAAAAAGGGGTGTCTGAAAGGTATGTTTTTATTTCTTTAAATTACATTTTTGGAATATTTTTTACTAATTCTCCGGAAACCAATTCCTACAAAAAAATGCTTTATACAAATATGTCATCCCATTTTATTCTTTTCACGTTGAGACTTACCACATCGTGTACAATAAAAACTGGCTAACGTATGGCCAGAAGCGAAAAAAGTATTATTTGAAAAAAATTATATTGCGTATTTTACGTTTGCAATTAGTTTAAAAAAAAAAAAATCGTAGGTAATTTGTATGAGAAATCGTGATATATATTGCGACAGTACAAATAAGTGATGTACTGAGCATTGGATATAAAAATTTAAATATACCTAATAAACTGTAAATAATTAATAATGTATTAGAATTAAGCATGTCAGGGATTGCAAGCTTGGCTCAGACAAAAATATGAACAGGTGTTTCGACCTGAATCGACGTGCACACACACACAAATGTAACTTAAAGTGTGTACACCTACACCAGTATTTGCTAGTGTGTGTGAACACAGGTCTATGCAGGCGAGTTTACCACCCCAAGATGAATAATTGCATAATTACTGTTTTTCCGTAATTATTCATAAACTATAATTAAGAAGTAAAATCTAAAAACACAATAAAATGTAAGAAAATTTACTAAATACTGTGTACGAAAACCATGTGAAAGTGCCACACCGTACGAGTGTAATAGTGAAATAACTGTGTACAAATCGAAAGGGTTAAGTTGCAATGTCC
This sequence comes from Magicicada septendecula, assembly GCA_034769895.1. Classification (NCBI taxonomy): domain Eukaryota; kingdom Metazoa; phylum Arthropoda; class Insecta; order Hemiptera; family Cicadidae; genus Magicicada; species Magicicada septendecula. The sequence continues at coordinate 115,354,036 of CM068375.1, read as the reverse complement.
AAAATTACAGTGAACATGTGTTGTAAAAATAGTAATAAGATAAGTATAAGAGTATACTTACAGGACTCTGCAATTCGCAGAAATATAAGAAATAGCGAAATTGACAAAGAGTGGGGGAACTGAACCCAGAGACAGTTTCTGACATGTCGATTTCGTACCACTGCAGGTGTTGATCAAGACATGGGTATAAATAGGACACACAAGCTACAGTGGTTCTCTTTCTTAAATCATCCACGGTGCAGCGGGAGCTTCTGCCCGTCCGCACAGAATATTAAAATTTTTGTAAATAGTTTCATCCTTCCAGTTACATACAGTTATGTAACTGGATTGTAAAACAAACAATTTTTAAGTAGTAACAAAATTACATAAGAAGATCTACATAAGAAGATCAACTGACGTCCGAAACAGCACGAGGAGAACTTCCAGAGAGCGATACGACGCTGGACAGAGAGAGAGTCGACGCTGGACAAGAGGAGAAGAGAAAGGCGACGCTGGACAGAAGGAGAGTCGACGCTGGACAAGAGAGGAAGTCGACGCTGGACAAGAGGAGAAGAGCGAGTGATGCTGAAGTTCGAGACGAGGACGATTACAGAGGGATCCAATGATTGAGTATGATTGACGACGATAAGGTGATAAACAACTTATTTATCTCTTAATCGAACAATTAACGTAAAGACAATTAAGGACATTCTTGTTCTATATAAAAGTAAGAGTCAAATGTTTATTGTAAAATTTGAATTAAAATGATAGATGTTATTGAAATAAGATTAACGTAAACAAGAGCTCAAATTAGTATTGAAATGAAAAGAATACAAAGCATTTAAGTAAAAATTAGCGTTTGATATAAATCAGTACTGAGAAACAAAAGATAAATTCAGTAACTATTGATATTTTTGAGTTACATTGCAATATATAAGAAAATATTTAAATATTAATATTTTGAAACACACTAATTGACTGAGTAGTGTGGAAATGAGATTTTTCGTTAATACAATAATTAGTAGAATAGAATATTTAGTCAGTAAGGATGTATATAGCATAAGCCTTACGGCATAATAACGAAATAATAACGAATGTTTTAAGTCGAAGTAAGTGCTATGTGCACAATTTTATTAATATCAAATAAATTTGAAATACCGTTACAAGTTACATAGAGTTCTTATTACAGATACACCTGAAACCCAAATTAAATGTTATATTATTACATAATTTGTCGCCCTTGAACGTGAGGCCCGACACGCCTATTTTTATGTATATCGTATTGTTGCAAAAGAAATGGCGTCCCAGATTGTGGGGCTGCGCAAACACAAATAAATTTATATTTGCAGTTGTAGCGTTGCAATATATATATATATATATATTTTTAAAATACGTCGATTTGTATAAAATAATCACTTTAAGAAAATATCGGTATGGAGAACCATACATAACTTCCATGTTCTAAGATTTATATTTAAAATCATTTTCGAAATGAAATATTACCATAGAAACTACTTCTTCCTACTTACTGCTTCAGCCTTAAGCACAGTACTGTGGTCACTAACGTATACCACCTCACGTTATCGCACTCGATTTTCACTGATGATGGAAGTCGATGACATTGCCGAAACGTCTGGTTTTGTAGAAAGCATTGGACTACGGCCAAACATCCCGGGAAGGAATTTTAACAAAAACTATTTCTTTGTTGCCGACAACGTAGTACACATATATATAAAAAATATACATAAAATTAATGGCTTGTATAAGTTAATGATTGATCTCCATTAAGTAGTGCTCAAGTTTCCAAAGTTTTAATATTATGATGTACGAAATTAAAACATCAGAGCAGGTTTAGTGTGTATGAGGGTACACCGTGGACAAAAATTTTCAACATTTCCTATTGAGCGTCGCTTAGAGTAAAGCTGCGAATCTACAGTGTACGTTTCACAGAACAAACACGCGGAAAAGAAGGAGCGCTCCGAAGTCACTCATGGACCCTCAGCATCTTGCAGAGGGTTCATTCCCTAAAGACGAAAATTCTGTCTATGAATCGTTCCTCTGTAAACACGTGCAGTTACACTGCCCAGCGATCCACAGGAAGCAAATCGCTATCCACGCTGGACAATTTTTCGGCTTGCACGCGTTATGTTGGTGTGGGTTTCGGCACTTTCCATTTAAAAAGCGTGCAAATGTAAGAAAATAAACATGAGTGAGGCCAGAAATAACGCGAATTGTGTGTGTGTGTGTGGTCCATGCCTTTTTATTGCAGTAATCATAATAATAAAATGGAAACGTAAACATTACATAATTGAGATATGCTTGCCTGCCACGAACGATATATTTTCACTCATACATGATTTACACTAAAATGAAAAAATTATAATTTTATTGCCTGGCAAAAAATTATTTTATTTTTAACAATTACCATTGTTTGAAAAAGTTTAAATGAATTTTCAAGTACTTTACTGTTGTTAAAACGTAAAAGGTTGCAGGTAAACTACCCCTTCCCCTTAACCGATCTTCACCAAAAACAAAAGTCCTTGAGATCTCTACAATTCAGGGACGTATACAACAAATTATTTGATTCAGTTTGAATGTGCGGCTGTTATCGTTTGCCATAGAAAATTACCGTTGATAAAAAAACGTTGCAGGTAAACTACCCCTTCCCCTTAACCGATCTTCACCAAAAACAATAAGTCTTGAGTACTCTACAAATCAGGGCTGTATGCAAAACATTATTTGATTCTGTTTTAATTTGCGGCTGTTATCGTTTGCCAAAAAAAAATTACCCTTGATAAAAAAACGTTGCTGGTAAACTACCCCTTTCCCTTAACCGATCTTCACCAAAAACAATAGGTCTTGAGAACTCTACAATTTAGGGCTGTATGCAAATAAACTTTTGATTCTGTTTGAATTTGCGGCTGTTATCATTTGCCATAGAAAATACCCTTGTTAAAACATTAAACGTTGCTGGTAAACTACCCCTTTCCCTTAACCGATCTTCACCAAAAACAATAGGTCTTGAGAACGCTACAATTCAGGGTGTATGCGAAATATTATTTGATTCTGTTTGAATTTGCGGCTGTTATCGTTTGCCAAAAAAAAAAATTACCCTTGATAAAAAAAAACCCGTTGCCGGTAAACTACCCCTTTCCCTCAACCGATCTTCACCAAAAACAATAGGTCGTGAGTACTCTATAAATCAGGGCTGTACGCAAAAAATTATTTGATTCTGTTTGAATTTGCGGCAGTTATCGTTTGCCATAGAAAAACAGACAGACAGACATACACACAGACACTTTTCGAAAAACGACCTTTTTCATGTTTTGAGTGTAGTACAGTCAGAATCTGCAATAATCTCCACACGATTTTTTTTGCCATCACCACACTTCCATTTCCTTAAGGAACATGGAAGTAAAACTGGTATCTTTAAAAAAAAAATTTTTGTTATAAAACCTTGCTTAAATGTTTCATCTTGCTAAATGAAAGGACTAGAAACATTATTGGTTTTACTCCATATTAAAGCATCTTTCAACTTCAGGGTAGTTTACCGGCAACGGTTGTTTTTAAATCAAGGGTAATTTTTTTCTATGTCAAACGATAACAGCCGCAAATTTAAACAGAATCTACTACTCTTTTGCATACAGCCCTGAATTGTAGAGTTCTCAAGACCTATTGTTTTCGAAGAAGATCGGTTAAGGGAAAGGGGTAGTTTGCCTGCAGCGTTTTTTTATCAAGGGTAATTTTGTTTTTGGCAAACGATAACAGCCGCAAATTCAAACAGAATCAAATAATATTTTGCATACAGCCCTGAATTGTAGAGTTCTCAAGACCTTTTGGTTTTGGTGAAGATCGGTTAAGGGAATAGGGTAGTTTACCGGACATTTTATGTTTTAACAAGGGTAATTTTTTCTATGACGAACGGTAACTGCCGCATATTCAAACAGAATCAAATAAGTTTTTGCATACATCCCTGAATTGTAGTGATCTCAAGGCCTTTTGATTTTGGTAAAGATCGGTTAAGGGGAAGGGGTAGTTTACCTGCAACCTTTTACGTTTTAACAACAGTAAAGTACTTGAAAATTCATTTAAACTTTTTCGAACAATGGTAATTGTTAAAAATAAAATAATTTTGTTGCCTGGCAATGAAATTATATTTTTTTCTTTTTAATGTAAATCATGTATGAGAGAAAATATATCGTTCGTGGCAGGCAAGCATATCTCAATTATGTAATGTTTACGTTTCCATTTTATTATTATGATTACTGCAATAAAAAGGCATGGAACACACACACACACGCACGCACGCACGCACGCACGCACGCACGCACGCACGCACACACACACACACACACACACACACACACACACACACACACACACACACACACACACACACACACACACACACACACACACACACACACACACACACACACACACACACACACACACACGCACGCACGCACGCACACACACACACACACACACACACACACACACACAATTCGCGTTATTTCTGGCCTCACTCATGTTTATTTTCTTACATTTGCACGCTTTTTAAATGGAAAGTGCCGAAACCCACACCAACATAACGCGTGCAAGCCGAAAAATTGTCCACCGTGGATAGCGATTTGCTTCCTGTGGATCGCTGGGCAGTGTAACTACACGTGTTTACAGAGGAACGATTCATAGACAGAATTTTCGTCTGTACGGAATGAACCCTCTGCAAGATGCTGAGGGTCCAAGAGTGACTTCGGAGCGCTCCTTCTTTTCCGCGTGTTTGTTCTGTGAAACGTACACTGTAGATTCGCAGCTTTACTCTAAGCAACGCTCAATAGGAAATGTTGAAAATTTTTGTCCACGGTGTACCCTCATACACACTAAACCTGCTCTGATGTTTTAATTACGGACATCATAATATTAAAACTTTGGAAACTTGAGCACTACTTAATGGAGATCAAACATTAACTTATACAAGCCATTAATTTTATGCAGATTTTTTATATATATGTGTACAACGTTATCGGCAACAAAGAAGTAGTTTTTGTTAAAATTCCTTCCCGGGATGTTTGGCCGTAGTCCAATGTTTTCTACAAAACCAGACGTTTCGGCAATGCCATCGACTTCCATCATCAGTGAAAATCGAGTGCGATAACGTGAGGTGGTATACGTTAGTGACCACAGTACTGTGGTTAAGGCTGAAGCCGTAAGTAGAAAGAAGTAGTTTCTATGGTAGTATTTCATTTCGAACACGATTTTAAATATAAATCTTAGAACATGGAAGTTATGTATGGTTCTCCATACCGATATTTTATTATTTGCTTTGTAATTCTCTACGGTAGCATCCGTTTCGTATGTTGCATCTATCTAATCATGTAACTCCTTGCTGTCGCTATTGTATTTCCAACACTGAAGTCTTGGATTGACGCCCTTGCGTATTCTATCAAGTGGATAAAGGAGTTTCAGAAAATGTGACAAGTTGTGGCCATAAGATGGTAGTCCCATTTATAACTTGCCCAGTTACAGAATAATATTCTGTAACGTAGGAGTTTTTAAGTCATTCAGAATTCTCAAACATGCTTCATTAAGTAATTCTATTACTAAGTACTCTGTGAACAGTAGAATAATTGTTTACTGTTATTACGGTGTTTTTGCACAACTTTATCCATCTATAAGTTTATGCTTCTTTTAACTTTATTTAGCTAAGCCAATACAAAATTTTTAATCCATATCTTGGGTGTAACAATTAGATGTTTAATTTTATTTTAATATAGTTTTCTCCAAAAATATGAAAACATAATTGAATTTGAAGACGATAATAAACGTGTTTGGTGTGTGCTGTAATGTTTTGGGTATAGTATCATAAGGAAGCAGTCTTTAGAAAGAAAATTAGTTTTTTGTTACGGGGCCACAGTAGAACTGTAGACATTCAATACCATTTTACTGGATGTTTTATCATAACAACGTTACAGCTGCGTGTATCACGTTAAAATTCCAACCTCGTCTTTCTGCGAGACGGTGGTGCACTGATCTAATGGCTTTGGTCTCGAATAACGTAAATTTCCCCAGCGAGATGGATGCAATTACATTTCGCATTGATCTCACGGAGGATGGCTGACTTCTGCTGCAAATTATTAAATAATTTTCAACACGTCAGTGTATTATTAAATAGAACAAATGCTCCGCTTCTAATTACATAACACTTGAAGTTGTTTACGTTAGTTGTGTAACACAATGAAACTCGTAAGCAGCAGATAATTTAAATACTCACATTTCACATTTGTAAAATATATCTAATTTGAAACAGAAATCATAAGCAGATTGTGACAAAGTCGGAACTCTACTAACAAGTTAAAATCTGTTCTATCAAAATTAAGGTAGTAGAAGTGACTTTCCGAGGAGCAGGTGTAAAAGTATACTTACTACTTACTGATGCAATTAACAACTATGAACTCAGTAAGCGAGTGGAAAAATAGGTTAGAAGCGAATCTCCTTCTAGGTTATTAGAAGAAGAACGACTGGCATAAGGATCCAATGCATCAGATGCGAATACGTACAGCAGGCCGATGGAAAGCGGAAGTAATTAGAGTTCCACGAAGACAGTAATAGGGGAAGGTGTAGACGATCTTAGAGGAATGGCATAAATAAGCCGATGGAAAGAGACAGACTGGAAGAACAGACTTACTTAAGTCCTTAAATTCCTAGGGGAAACATAGGGACTCGAAGAAATTTCCCCAGCGCGTTCTGTCCATTGCCAGGGCCTTCACCTACCTCTGTGTCTTGTTGACACCAGCCAGCTCTCTTTCCACAGTCCTCTTCCAGGTTTTTCTCGGTCTTCCACGTCTGCGGCTACCTTGCGGATTCCAATTCAGTGCCTGTCTAGCGATATTTTCTGGTGGTCTTCTCAGGATGTGACCGATCCACCTTCATTTTCTTCTCTTTATCTGTAGTTGGATGGTACTCTAACTTGTGGCCTCCCGTAGATTTCTGTTCGAGATGGTCTTGGGCCACCAAATTCTCATTATGTACCTCAGACAACGGTTTATGAAAGTCTGTAACTTTGTGGTAATGTCCTTTGTCACTTTCCAGGTCTCACATCCATACAGCAACATCGGAAGAACAGAGGTGAATGAAAAAGTGAAGAACAGAGAAGAAAGTCAACGGCACCTGAAAAGTTCTTGTAGAAAATGTGGTTGGTGTGGTTTCAGATTTGACTGCGTTGGTTGCTGTCTTTCTCTCGACGCGCCGGGGTTGGTGTGGTTTCAGATTTGACTGCGTTGGTTGCTGTCTTTCCCTCGACGGGCCGGGGTTGGTGTGGTTTCAGATTTGACTGCGTTGGTTGCTGTCTTTCTCTCGATGCGACGTTTCGACATCTTGCTTCTTCGATGTCTTCCTCAGGAGTATGGTGTTTGTTCGGGCGTCGTCCTTCGTTTAACCGGCGAGTTCTGTTGAGACTTTTCATTGGTTCTGGCTCGGCTCTGTCGATTCTGGTGTCTGCGAGCTTTTCCATTGTAGAATAGAATTCCCGGCCGAGAATGAATAAGATCTTTTTACGGGATGGCTATGTACGTCGTGCCTTATGTTTAGGCAGAGTGAGGGTTTGTGAATCTTAAAGGATTTACTATTCTGCTGCTTGATGATAGTGAATAATATTTTTGTGACTTAAAATTTCGGATACAGAGTGCCGGTGTATCCGGTCTCATGATGCTGCGCTCGGTCTTAACCGGTCTGTGTTGTGCTGCACTGACTTACTATTGCTGTTTTTTGTGGATGTAATCTGTTCATTTCTTCTGTGACCTATCGGTTCGTGTAGCCCTCGAATGGACTATTACGGTCGGCACCAGGGTGGTGCGTAACTCACGGGGTACTAAAACTTGGGGATGTGTCGTTTGGACGGGAGATTGTCGACTTTCCGTTGGTGTTGCATATGTTGTATCATTATCATCGTCATCGTCGTCGTCGTCACAGCCGTTGTCACCATCATCATCATCATCAGAGACAACTAAATATCATATGAAGTACTAAGCGGGGTATTCACTCAGTTGCTCAGTTATAATTTCCTGATGTTCTTGTTTTCAGAATTTCTATAAGTACCAAATACTTCAATCGCTTTTACATACATACATAGTCCAGAGGCTTGAAATTGCCGTAAAAATGTATAATTACGATTGTTATGCATTAAATGATATGCGTAATTGGATTTTACTTTTTTAATAGGTAACCTTGAAAATGATCCAAAAAAATCTCGAAATTCTTTAAAACAGTTTGATAATTTTGTAAGATTTCTATAAAAAACGTTTAAATCTTAGTAAACTAGGCATCTTAACGCGTGATCACATGTTAATAACTAATAATTAATTAGAAAACGGAATATTAATGATCTGTCTGAAACGAAAAAATTATATTAAAGAATTTCAACAGGAATGCAGCAAATTAACTACAGTATTTTCCACAGGTCTGTCTTCATTTGGCTTTGCGGTGTAGCGTTTAGTTACGTAAGCTTTAAAATCAGCTTACCCACGACGCTTAGCAGAACTGACATAAGCCCGGAAGCTATACAGGAGTAATCAGATCAGAGTAAATCATCCCTCGCGCGATATGTTTTTCCTTCCATCTTTATTCCTCACGTAGTAGAAGTCTCTTCTCTACATACTTATTTATGGGGTTGTCTTACAATGCTTACATGCCCACATTTAACCTGAAGCGATTCTTATTCGGAAAGTCCTCTTGTTATAAATGTTGGCGTTTCAAGGTCTTTCTGTTCCTTTGATTCATGATCATTTGGGCGAATTTTATTCCTCTTTCCGAGCGGTGTCTGTTTAGAAACTTTAAGGCGATCTTGGGTGATTCATACGGAGCACGTGACCGAACTATCTGGATCCTCGTTATTCTGGCTTATCCGAAGTGGGCGTTCATTGTTCATAATAATTTCTTTATTATTTCTTCACTAAAATTTTTGTTCTGACAATTTAGCGTTCAACTTTTTTTAAATTCTTGGATTTCGTTGTCCATTACGTGTCCGTTACTTAACTAAATACAACTATTTCATTAACGACTCGGAACACAAAGTTTTTTATGAGTAAAAACATAAAGTTTTACCTTACAACCTGAACCGGTTTTCACTTTTAAAAAGCTTTTTAAAAGTGAAAACCGGTTCAGGTTGTAAGGTAAAACTTCATGTTTTTACTTATAAAATACTTTGTGTTCCGAGTCGTTAATGAAATAGTTGCTTTTTTTAAAGGTACTGTAAGGCCTGTAATATTCGCGTCAATGGGAAAAATAAATTGTGTAGTGGTTGTTAACATCGGTACAGAGTCACGAGGGAACATAAAAAGACGCACACTACAACTTCGTATCTTCTTCCTGGCGTAGTCGTGTAATAAACATGTTTATCTGTTATTGCTTTCTATGTAAAGTAAACAATTACATTATTTTTACACATACACAGATGTGTAAGTCATAATGTGAATCACATGTTTTATTTTGTTTACAGGTTTATCGTCATCAATCATCATCATCACCAACCGCACTAAAACCAATCAATGATTCCTGGCTTCCCAAAAGCTTCCGTCAGTTCGGTTGTTCCTGTGCTGACGTTATCCAGTTCTGTAGCTCGATCAGATACCCAACTGAGCCAACTGGTTGACCAACTCGCCTGTTCCTGTACACTTCGTTCGCCATTAACATCTTGGCCATTATTATATTTCGTTTGGGTGATATGTCCGCCTCCGCAAAGCCAGATCATTTTAGCAATGTGTGCTGTTTGGTCTTGCCAGAAGCGGTATATTTTCTGCTTATGTTTGTGTCTCCGAGTCTCGGCTTCACACTGGGCCATACACTCTTCTTTCAAATAATACGATATCAAATTTCAGGATGTTTATTTGACATCCCGACGTTATTATTAACTTGTTTGCTTTCCTGCAGCGTAGACAAAACAACATCAGTGTTGCCCAGACTACAAGTTACTACAAGTAACCGCACCGTTACTCTTTCTATAACAACGTAATACGTATTTTATGTACTTGTGGTTATTATCTGTTAACGTGTTCTAAAGCTCTTGCTTTTTCTGACTCCGGTCCGTTGTTTTCGAATATTCCTGTTTGTACGTTTATATTTAAACTCGTAGTCTTTGATCTTAGTTCACCACCATTAAGAGATTGTTATTAATAATATTGCCGCGTATAAAATAGAATTAGTCGTCCGTCTGGTACTGACTACTACTTTGTGTGTGTGCTTCTTCGAGATGATTGTAAAATCCATTTGTAAAATTAAAAGAAGATTAAGTATTGCTTAAAAAAGTGTGTAAAAGTCGTTACAGTGTGCGCGATACTAAATGAGATTTCATCACCACTCGACTTCAGAATTTACACTGAACCTGAGAAAAATTATTTAAATGAAAACTAAAAAGAATTATGCTGATTGCTGGTAAAAGGTACCGTTATAAATTGGCTTTTTTTCAGTTCTCTAATACAGTGTTCCCAAATTCCCTGACTTGAATGATTTAAGAAATTAACGTTACATTCCATTAATACCATTCCATTAGTTCTTAGCTAATTTCTTTCCCGTGTAAAGGTCAGTAACTTCTCTCTCATCAAGCCTTCTTAGATGACTATGATAATGCAAGTATGATAAATGGATTAGAATTGTGGAGGTAGAGACAATCTTTTTATATTCGCTTTGGCTATCCTTTCTTTCAAATATCAGCGTCTACTATTTGCTTTAATCTTATCTAAAACAATTTAAATTTTTGTTCTTACTCATCGGCTTGTTCTTAATAATGTCGACGGTTATCATACATCCAGCTTACAGTTCTAAGTTCTCGACTAAACGGTTTAAGTTTTTCACTGAATTATAAACGGGATTTGTTACTTTTCCATCGAAGGAGTTTATTAGTAATACAGTCTAATAAATTATAATAATTTCTAGCTGGTAATGTTAACAATTTTTGCTAATCAGTCTCCCACGCTTAGAGAAAACTCATTGTCGGATTTATAAATTATTTTCTAAAGTATGAGAATAAAATTTTGCATAGTGCTGAAAAATTCAACAGTAATTTCCAAAAAAAATATTGAATAATCGAGTCCAGCGATCTATGCTGTTCAGATTCAATAGGAGGCACCTTCTGAATTGATCAATTTCAGTAGACTTTTAACTGAAACTTTGTATAGAATCTCAGTATGTTCGTACTATTAATGCTAAGTAGAATAATTCTATAATATAATACGGGAATTATAAGTTTCGTAAAGTTTTGTAATATAGGATAAAGAGAAAAAAAGAATTCATTTGATATGGCTTCGTAGACAGTGGAAGAGTGAGTACAGACTCTCCCTGTGGCTTCGTAGAACAACAGGGGAGAGAAAGGGATAAAACGAAAAATTGGACAGAGGGAATATACGAATATGAGTATGAGTATGGACTGAGGGTATGGGTTTGAGAATCCTGTAAGACGATGACCTTAAAAGTAGAAAATGGGAACTAGATGTCAGGAAACGTCGAAAAATGTCCAAACTCGATAAATACATAAAATACACATGCGCACGCTCACACACAAACAAAATAAGGCGTGCGAAACGAGCTGCAAATATATAATAAATGACTCTTATTAATGATATAATATATTCTTATTTATTAAAGATATAATAAATGAAACTGTAGCTTAGGAATAAATGACAGGATACTGGAAAGCTAATTTCGAGAAGGCAACTTCATTATAGGTAATCATATGTATAGTGTATGCATTATAGACTAATAATATCACAGTTGTTTTGATTACACAACACAACCAAACAACATACTTAACGACCAATTACACTTTAAATCGCACGCACTCTTTGACACAATTATACATAAAACACAATAATTCGGATCCCCGCGCCAATTCCCTTCCACCACCCTCCTCACTCAACCTACCAACTAAAAAACCGTTACAAGTTCCGGACATTCTTTCTCACACCGCTGAAGAAGGCGCACATCACGCCGAAACGCGTACGGGAAAAAACAAAGTAAGTTCACAAGTGAAAGTTTAACAATCAATATTGATAATATTAGCTCATTACTTATGAAATGAACTACATTACTTTCTCGTAAGAAAAGTGTAGTAGTTTTAACTCTGGAAATTGTATACAGTAGACGAGTTTTAACTGTATTTAGGCAGTTACAAAACAAACCGTGGATGCATCCCTAACATTTACTTCTATTGCAAAGTTAACACTTTTATTTCTTCTGTGCATCAGACTTGAACGTTATGCAGAATAGAGCTGTGCCGAGTTTTGAAAAAACTCGGCTGTTTTTTATGTTAACGAGGACGGACAGCGCCGAATTAATTAATTAAGTATTTAGCTTACCGGCGCCCGTCTTGTTATGCTATCCGCCGTGCCGATCCGCGCGCGCTCTGGGACTAGCGCTACGTAACATTTTTGCAGACGTTGTATAAACCAGTCCAGTAACAGCGTTCAACGTAGTAAGGTCGTCCGTATTCGCCTGGCAGCTTCGAGTTGGATTTTTTGTCTACTATATATAACTATGCCTAAGTAAAAGCTACGCGACTCTCCGGTAAGTGTGTCTAAGGTATATTACTTATTGTTTAATAAAACTAAATTGTATTTTACTTAATATCAACGCCGATTCTGGGCGATATATATATGAATTGAATTGCCACGTGGCGTGCATCAGGCTAATTTCTGATTATTCATGTTTCGAATGTTAACGCTGGCTAAGATACAGTATTTTACAGTTTTTGTGCCTGTTTATTTTATTAATTATATTAAAAGGGGGCTAAGAAAATTATTTTGTGATTTTGTTGAAACGAACGTGCCTCACGAACCGGTTAAAGTTTGCTAGCTCATGTCGAAATTATAGTAAGTGATTAAGTGGTTGACGAACAGTTATGAATTACTATTTATTTGATTTAATGTTTAATATATTTAATATAAAATAATTTATTTAATTCAGAAGGTAGTTTCAATATATAAGTGAATTTTCTGGAAATTTTAAACTGGGCATGTCGTGATGTGTGAGTTCAGCTGGGTGAATGGGGTGTTGTGATTTATTGAACATGTGAGTAATTACCAATATAATTGTGCAGGGTGTCCGATTAAGTCGTCTATCTGTCTCGCTCCAGCGGATGGCCGATCACCTGCCATCCATGAAGTTAATCCAGTAACTTTCCGTTTTGGCTGTCAGGACGAATGGACGGACACACGCTACAAGATCCTCAAGCCTTGTGCTGTAATACCAGGTGACATTTATGCCTTTTAAAAAGTTTGTGGCCGCTACACTTTAGATCGAGATATTTCGGGAATGCTCCAGTTAAAAACTTTGTTGTGCACAAGTCCAGCGGGACATTTGGGTTAAATATTGTCTGTTTCATTTTACAAATGCTTACGCCCCTGAGTAAATGTAAACCCAGCCAGGGTCATGCATCACCCGATTTGATGTTAGATTTTTTCTACTGTAAATGTGGGCGGCACTGACTGTTACTAAGTTGTATTAGCGTTAATTATGCATGCACGGGTGCCTCTGTACCTTGTCGGGGAATTTTTTTCTTGTTTGATATATATTTAATTATTTGGGGTATTTGATTTTGTTATTAATTTAAAGGTTTGGGGCAGGTGCTTTAACCTGTGGACGTCACCTGTTGGTGCCGTTATCCACAGGTCCATAACATGTCATAGTTTGTTGGATCTAGTCCGGGCGCATGGCCGTGCCTGAGGTCAAGTGGGTCCTTTATGAACACCTCAAGTATGTTTTATCAAATTAAATCCATAGATTCTGCTTTTAGGAAATTCATTTTAACTGTTTAAATAATTTTGTAATCACTAAACTTTTGCCATAGCCAGTACATGAATTGTTAAGTTTTCTTTTTGATATTTCATAATAATAGGCTACATCACTGATTAACGAAATGTAAAAACAAATGATGTAACGTTCTCCTCGAGCGTGTCCCTCTGATCGGTCCGAACACCTCTTAGCAGTCGCCACTTATGAATTATAAAGACAGAAGTTTAAATAAAGTTGTTGGTAATGTTACTCAAACAAAGCAGAAATCGAGTGTGTGTGATTTGGGTTAAGTAGGGAAGTGGTTTAGCCTTCTTTTGAAGAGAGAGCAAGTACCGTTTGTTTACCCTCGGTTTAGACGATTTCTAAATTTTTTCAAATATTCGCCGTGAACCGAATCAACTGATTTTGACACTAGTCTCCAAATATAGGTTAACCTGACGACACTGTGGCAGAATACAACCCGGTGGATCGTCCTCTTCTTATTTATTCTGAAACCTACTACAACTACCCACTACAATAAAGGAAACACATTTTTATTATTCAATATCATTTCTCAATAATATTTATTAAGAATATTATTGGTTTTTCTCTTCCGCCAAAATACAAATATCACAATCGATCTTTTCATTAACTAGTACATGATATCGACTTCATTGAGTAAACATGGAATTGTCAAAAAATATATGGTTTTTGACCAAATTTTATACTATATTTATACATCAATCAACATATAATTCTTTTATTTATTTCCCCAGGGTTAAGGGTAAGTTCTTTTTGTTATGAGATGGTCAGAAATGGATAATTATACTACGCTTTACAAATATAGAAAAAATATTCAAAAATTTGTTTATTTCGCTTAATACGTAGTTCTGGAGTTGTCCGTAAGAGAGCAGATTGCGTTTGTTTTTATTAAAACATGTGATTACACTTTAATCGTTTCTGTACTACACGACCATTCAGTTTGAGTTTTCTTCGTTAAATATTAAAAGAAATGTTTATATTACCTCTCTTCTTGAAGTTCTTACTTGGGTGAAGCCGTTTCTCAGGTGGTGTTCGTATTTGGTTGTAATTTCATAACCGTCCGGCAAATATTATCTCGTTAAGACTCGAACTCGGCTAGGCTATGCCTACTCGTCCAAAATGGGTTTTTCACTTTTATTATGGAGTATAGCAAGTTAACTTTGATAACTAAGGTAGTAGTACATAATGTCTATACTGTTATTTAATTTTGTAACAATTTTGTGCTTTTCAAAAGGATATTTTAATAAAATTTTTGTCTCATCATTTTGTCAACCAGACAGGTTTCAATTTCAAATTCGATTAAACAATACTTGTTATTTCGTTACTCTTAGTAACCCATAATTTTATATATCTTTTTATTGGTTCTGCTATTTACTTTTTAGTATATAGGCGGTTTGTAATTATTATAAATTTATTTTTGATTTACAGAAAAATAATTCTTTTTAATTTTGGTTTCTTTCCCAATTTGGTTTACATAATAGGTTTCTGTTTATTTTCTTATAACTTTGGATATAAGTCTTTAATATTATTATTAACTTTACATGAATTTATATATTATTTGTTAATATCTTATAGTATTCCTACACTGCACTACTTCCTTCTGCCATTTCCCTCATACAGTATTATTTTAATTTTTATTATCATCTGATATTTAAATCTCTTATGTTTTTAAAACAAACTCTGGGTTATCTTATACAATAACACAATTATTTTATAAAAATATAAAATTAACCTAGGTATTAAATTTTGTTGTCTACACAATATAAATACTACAATAACTTAACAAAATACATAATTAGTTAGTAGCATCATAGTCTACTATCATAGTTTATAATTCTCACATCTACAGCACAATTCTGTAAGAAGTTCCCTTCACCTTCACATATTACCTCATTGGGTACACTATAACTCACTTGTCACTGTATATCACTTTAATCGTTTATAATGCTTAGTGATACAATTTAATTTTGAGCTCGTTATAGTTTACCCATTTCTGACCTTGATGGTATTACAAGAGTTATCATTTATGGGGACTGGGTTATGTACCGTTACATAAAGCCCCCCCACTAGAACAAATTTATTTTGGTTCTACCCGTTTACTAAAATAAATTGTTGATTGTCTCAATTCTCCTAATATTCTTGGTTTTTTTCTTAGTAATAGTGTTTCATTTCCGATTGGTTGTACACTGATTGGTAATTCAGACTGGTGGTAATTGCTGTTTTCTTACTCTACTCTCTCTCTTGGAGGCAAATTCATCAATTATTTATTTCTCTGGGTAGTGGTACTTCCACATTTTATTTGATAAGGACTGGTCACACTAAGCATATTAAACTTGTTTTAACACTCATTTCTATTTACTTCTATAAATTAGCTTTATCAATTAAGCTTCGGTCTGCTATCTTCCTTCTATTTTCTTCATCTATACTTCTGGAATCTAATATCAACCTATACAGCTATTTTATAATTTTTATCCCCTAAATATTCAATTTCCCTAACATTTTTCCCTATCTTGTGCGGTGGTACTAGTCGGGTGGCCACTTTTGGGTCCATAACTCCGCTGTCCATCCTTACACCTTCTGAGACCAGGGGAACATCATCCCTGCTCAGTAAAATTATTGCCGGAACATTTCTACGGTCAATACATAAAAAATAAAAAAAATTATAAGTAGTAGTCAATTAGCGACTAGTACTAAACACTTTTGGGATTCTTCATACTGTAGCTGTTTGCATTTATTTATATATTTCTTCTTCTCCTTGATTCCTTCTTCTTTTCCATTAACTAATAGCATATAAGATTATTGATAGGCCTTATGTTAAAATTCTTTTGACTTTACTTCTTGTGACATATTTCTCCGTATCATTTCTTCTTATATAATCTTCAATTCCGAGAAATTCTAATTATTGTATTAATTATCATCCTCCTTCAGTTTCATTGGAGTCATTAAATTATTCTTTATTCTTCTTATCTGAGCACATTACCATCAATTGTTTTTGTTCATTTAATTTTTCTTCTGTTTGTTACCATTAAAAATATTACTTTTTCCTATTATTTCATTTTAAATCAATTCTTTATAACTCTTATTTACTAATCTGTTATTATTTTTTGTTAAATCAAATGGTTTCAAAATATCTTAAATCGTATTATTTCTGAATAAATTAAGTAAGTTGTCCTTACGTACTTTTGGAATTTTGGGGTTTTCTTCCGCTATTCAATGGGTTGCTGGGTCGGTTTTCAGAATTTCAGTCCCCTTTTCTGGTTTGTTATTATTTAGGTTAACCATGGTCCATTAACTCAGGTACTACATGTTCTCGGATTACTGGGGTGTCTATAATGATTTTTGTCCTTGTTAAATATCTCTCGTGTATCTGGTACTGTAACTCGGCTGATACCAAGTCTTCATTTAAGTCACGGTTTTCGGTCATATTTAGATCCTTCTTAATTAATAGGTATTGTATCTCCTCTATTTTAATGTAATCACTCATATATGCCACTATTCCATTCTCTTTGACCTCTGTATTATTTACACAATGTTCTGTTGGTATACTCCGTCTTGAAAATATAATTGACGTGGTCAGATACTCTTTGATCGTCGATATTTTTAATTGATATTTAAATTTATTCAAGTTTTTTGTTATTATTCTATGGTGGTTTACCTTTGATATTTTTATTGAGTTTTGTCTATAATTTCTAACTTTATTTAACTCCCTTTGTTTATTAATGGGAGGGTTAAATATATTAATTAATCCACCCTTCCTCATCTCCATTTCTTCTTTTGTATTGAATATTTTCTTTCTCCATATTTTCCTTATTTTCTTGATATTCTCTTCCATGGTTTGGATCTTCTCCTTGTCCTTTCTATTCTTATTTTCAGATAGCAATGCATTCTGGCCTTCTCTAATATCTGTTTCCTTGCTACTCTCTTCTGTGTTTGGACTTACTATAATACCTTCGGAAGTGCTGTCTAACATTTCATCCAAATTATTAAAACCTTCATCCATTTGCTTATTCGTCTCCTCCTTGTATGTATCTGCTTTTTGGATAAGCGTATTAACATTTTCAAACTTCTCTCCGAAAGTTTTCCATATCTCCTTATTGAACTTCTCCATCTTACCCTCAATCCGCTTTAAACTTTCTTTATTCTCTTCAAATTTTGCATTCATCTCTTCTCTTTGTCCTTCAACAGTTTCTTTCAGTTCATGGTATTGTTCATTCATGGTTTGTTTGATATTTCCATGAATGGTCTCTATTTTTTCATTTAGTTGTTTGACTAAACTTTCCTGAATGCTATCTATTTTCTCATTGGTCTGTCTATTTTGTTCCTCCTGTTTCTTAAAATTCTCCTTATTTTCCTCATTGGTTTGCTTCAAGTTTTCCTCCTGTTTCTTAAAATTCTCCTTATTTTCCTCATTGGTTTGCTTCGAGTTTTCCTCCTGTTTCTTAAAATTCTCATCTATTTTATCAAACTTCTCGGCTATAAATCTCATCATGTCTTGCCAATTTGGTTCTCTCCTGGCTTCCGCTTTATCTGGTTGGTCCCCTTGGGCATCCTCTTCCACTATTTCCTTTTCCGTGCTCATAATTGCTTCAGTTTCTTCTTTATCACCCACCGGTTGTTCCATTTCACTGTCCGTAAATATTTCTATCTCTCGTTCCTGTCCACCTTCTTCCTTCTCCTTTTCTTCTGCCCTCTTCTTCGATCTGCCTCTGGTATTATGCATTTCTTGTTTTCTCATAACTGCCGACGATAATTAGATTTTTTGGTATATTAATTTATTAAATATATCAAAATTCTTTTCTAATTACAGCCCTTTTACGTTGAGCGACAATTTGTAACGTTCTCCTCGAGCGTGTCCCTCTGATCGGTCCGAACACCTCTTAGCAGTCGCCACTTATGAATTATAAAGACAGAAGTTTAAATAAAGTTGTTGGTAATGTTACTCAAACAAAGCAGAAATCGAGTGTGTGTGGGTTAAGTAGGGAAGTGGTTTAGCCTTCTTTTGAAGAGAGAGCAAGTACCGTTTGTTTACCCTCGGTTTAGACGATTTCTAAATTTTTTTAAATATTCGCCGTGAACCGAATCAACTGATTTTGACACTAGTCTCCAAATATAGGTTAACCTGACGACACTGTGGCAGAATACAACCCGGTGGATCGTCCTCTTCTTATTTATTCTGAAACCTACTACAACTACCCACTACAATAAAGGAAACACATTTTTATTATTCAATATCATTTCTCAATAATATTTATTAAGAATATTATTGGTTTTTCTCTTCCGCCAAAATACAAATATCACAATCGATCTTTTCATTAACTAGTACATGATATCGACTTCATTGAGTAAACATGGAATTGTCAAAAAATATATGGTTTTTGACCAAATTTTATACTATATTTATACATCAATCAACATATAATTCTTTTATTTATTTCCCCAGGGTTAAGGGTAAGTTCTTTTTGTTATGAGATGGTCAGAAATGGATAATTATACTACGCTTTACAAATATAGAAAAAATATTCAAAAATTTGTTTATTTCGCTTAATACGTAGTTCTGGAGTTGTCCGTAAGAGAGCAGATTGCGTTTGTTTTTATTAAAACATGTGATTACACTTTAATCGTTTCTGTACTACACGACCATTCAGTTTGAGTTTTCTTCGTTAAATATTAAAAGAAATGTTTATATTACCTCTCTTCTTGAAGTTCTTACTTGGGTGAAGCCGTTTCTCAGGTGGTGTTCGTATTTGGTTGTAATTTCATAACCGTCCGGCAAATATTATCTCGTTAAGACTCGAACTCGGCTAGGCTATGCCTACTCGTCCAAAATGGTTTTTTCACTTTTATTATGGAGTATAGCAAGTTAACTTTGATAACTAAGGTAGTAGTACATAATGTCTATACTGTTATTTAATTTTGTAACAATTTTGTGCTTTTCAAAAGGATATTTTAATAAAATTTTTGTCTCATCATTTTGTCAACCAGACAGGTTTCAATTTCAAATTCGATTAAACAATACTTGTTATTTCGTTACTCTTAGTAACCCATAATTTTATATATCTTTTTATTGGTTCTGCTATTTACTTTTTAGTATATAGGCGGTTTGTAATTATTATAAATTTATTTTTGATTTACAGAAAAATAATTCTTTTTAATTTTGGTTTCTTTCCCAATTTGGTTTACATAATAGGTTTCTGTTTATTTTCTTATAATATTTGGATATAAGTCTTTAATATTATTATTAACTTTACATGAATTTATATATTATTTGTTAATCTCTTATAGTATTCCTACACTGCACTACTTCCTTCTGCCATTTCCCTCATACAGTATTATTTTAATTTTTATTATCATCTGATATTTAAATCTTTTATGTTTTTAAAACAAACCCTGGGTTATCTTATACAATAACACAATTATTTTATAAAAATATAAAATTAACCTAGGTATTAAATTTTGTTGTTTACACAATATAAATACTACAATAACTTAACAAAATACATAATTAGTTAGTAGCATCATAGTCTACTATCATAGTTTATAATTCTCACATCTACAGCACAATTCTGTAAGAAGTTCCCTTCACCTTCACATATTACCTCATTGGGTACACTATAACTCACTTGTCACTGTATATCACTTTAATCGTTTATAATGCTTAGTGATACAATTTAATTTTGAGCTCGTTATAGTTTACCCATTTCTGACCTTGATGGTATTACAAGAGTTATCATTTATGGGGACTGGGTTATGTACCGTTACAATGAATACCAGTTCTAAGTTATTTTTGGGTGGTTACGTTCCACTGATTTTGCTCAAAATTTTGTCTTTTTGTAAGAATATAAAAGAAGTGAGAATATGCATTTTATGAAACCGTGCAGCCATGTTGACCTCGTGATGGCACAATTATTATTATTTGGGGCACAAAATTGATATTTCACGTTTATACTTGGTACTTAAGAGCCGTTCTGACTGTTCTGCCAATTTGACTTTGGCCTTTCATATACTTAGAATTTTTTGGGTGTTTCAACTCTGGTATTTTATGACTTGTTATTTCTGTTTGGGTTTGTTAATTGAGAAGCTTTAAAGCTGGCCGGGTACTTGATCTGATTAAGGTGGTTTGAGGGTGGTACGATGACGATATATATATGCTGTCAACCAGGTGGACATGTGTGTGTGGTATTTATATGTATATATATATATATATATATATATATGTTTTCTATGTGTATCTATGTCAATTAGATGTTGTGTGTCATGCCTTTACGAGATTATTAGATTGTTTATACGTTGTGTTATATATATATATATATATCATGTTCATGGTTTATGTTGCTTACTGGGAGGGTCGATGCTATGCGCCGTTCTTAAATTATTTAGAAATACATGTATGCTGCTCAGTGATATTAACGTCAATTATTTGGAGATGCATATGTATAGTATTGAATTATAATAACGATTTTGAGCTATTCTTATGAAGGTGAAAACACTTGTAATCATAACTTAATTGTATGAAGATGCAGATATGTACACATGCATACTATTGAATCCTATTAATGGATTTGATTTATTATGCTGATTATGTAAGATTAACTTTAGTTATTTGAAGGCGCATATATACATATACTGGGGAATTAATTGTACGAAGAAAAATGATTCTAATAAAACTTGTTATTGTTGTCTTAAAGCAGAGTTTCATTTGCAAGTCCCGTCTCACTGGACCCAGCGCATTTTTTGCTTCTCTAGGCCTTCCGCCTAGTTCTAAATAACTAGTGGCCCCTCTTTCAAAAAAAAAAAAAAAAAAATTTAAGTTTTTTGAGATTTTTTTATGAGGCATAAAAAGAAAATTGAAAGAGGGGTTACAGAGCTTATTGGAAATTCTTCTCAATTATGTTTCAATTGTTAAATATTATCAAGAAAATAAAGGTGTAAAGTGTTATATGTAGGAGGAAGTAGAGAAGAAAATACAATAAAGAAATCGAACAGTAAAAACGGATCTGTTTCCTACAGTGGCGTATCTAGAACTTAGTCTGGGGGGGGGGGTCCGGTCGAGTCGGTTTTATACAAAAGAAAAAAAAAGGTGAAGACTAATCAACATTACTATTTTAGAGTATTTGAAAAACGTGTGATAATATTCTGAAATCAATACCATTAAAATAAACGGTAATAACACAATAAAATAAACATTGCTTAGACTTTTTTGACTGAATTGATTTTTCTATATTTTATATTTCAAATGTGTATGAAAACAAATATACATATGGACCATGTGTATGTTTAGTGGACATTGCAAACGAAAAGACGGCAATGACTATAAGGAATTATGATAGGTATATGGTAATAAAATTTATAGGTTTTGGGGGGAGTGAAAGAGACAGGAAGGTTACTGCAACAAATAGAATTTAGGAACATTAAGTCTGGCCTAGATACAACGACTTTATCACAGATAATTCTTTGAGAACAAAGAAGACTTAGGGGAAAAGTAACAGCAGAAACCAAAAATGAGCGGTTGCAGTGTAAATGCAAAGCCTTTAGCTCATGCTGACGAACAAAAAACGAATGATCGATTGTTTTGAATTGTCGACGCATTTGCCAACTGAGATATTCATATTTGTATAAAAAAACTGATTTAGTACGGGTGCAAAAAGAAATTGCACAACACGGCTGACACACAAACTGCAGAGAGTTTAGGAGGTAGTAGAGGTCGCCAGTGTTAGGTGTAGTAAAACGCGTTTTCATCATGTATAGTGATGTACATCGTGTACGGTCTAGTGATCGTCGTATGGTACAGTGGAAAACAAAATACAAGACACTAATTAAGTCACTAATCACCAGCTTTAATTATCACAATTAAACAGTTTGTAATCAACAAGATTTCTCTTACAACAAATCAAATAAAAATTGTTCACACGCAGTAATAATGTCAACGAGTGTAAAACACAATTGTATTACAATTGTCCCGCACAAATATATAACACATAACACTTCGCCACAATACTTCGAACCGCATTGGAATATATCGCCACTAAAACTGAACTAAGCGTCGCTGAGTACTTGTATTTATACCCCGCCGAAATTCCAAAAACATCCATACACTACACTATCCAGAAACTTCCATCAGCGCTACACTAGAACGTAATTGATTGCGGCCTTGACACAGTGCGCGCGGCTGGCGAAGTATAGAAAAGTCTCGTTAACGCATGTTGAGATCACGTACGCATACAACATTATAGCCGGATTCCGCAGGAACATCCGAGAAACACGTAGAATGTTTTCTAATGATGCAACACTTTTTCCTCATTACGTAACAATATATTACAAGGAACGTTAGATATATTCTTGGACACATTTATTAATCTTGAATTATTTTTGTTTCTAATTTGACTTATATACTGTTTGCAGCTGATCTAAGTATTTTCATAATTGCTTAAGAGGTTTCTTTACTCTAATAATTACGAGTAGATTATCGATGAACACTTTTTAACGTATTATCAACAGAATACTATACTTTGCTTTGATGCTTTGATTTTACATAACAAAAGTATTACAATTTTAACGGTTTGATTCTTTGTGGCCTTCTTACTGAATTGATTGTTTGGTCAACTTCTGTGTTAACAAAGGCACTTACTCTTTTTGATACATTCCTGTCAATCTGATAGGCAACAGGAACCTGATTCAGGTAGCCGATAAATATAATTATTCCATACATATTATCCATGATACAGGGACTTTGAAAAAGGCTGAATTTGTTTTACTTCGATTTTACTTGCGCAACCCAGACCTATATCCCAAACTGTAGCTACACTTAATGTCGCTTAACGCACAAGTAGCTAATTGTGGTGAATGTCTGGGAGCTTCTTCCCATCTGGCATTGCATTTCGTTTACACTGCGTGTTGAGTTCTTTTCTTCTTTTTTACGCGTTCCTTCTATTTAAGTTTCATATAACTGTTTAGAAATATTGCAAAACATTACTATAACGAATATACGTATTACTTTAAACATTATGTTTTCTGATGTTTGTAAAATTTATGATTATCGATTTACTTTCATTTATTTCATTTCATCACTTTTCAGTCGAAGTGATAAAATCATTGATTGCTTTTTGAAATTTTTGGAACCACTCCGGTAGTACTGATATTACCACTTGGAGTAAAACAGTCGTATCGGCAACAAGAGAATGACTAACGCTAGTCATTCAAATACAAGTATCCTGGTTATTATTAGATGTATCAGATTATCAAGTATGTTTATCACATCGTAGAATATAAAAAGCTGGAGCTGAAGAACAAAGATAATAAGCATAATTTAAAAATTAGTAAGATATAAATGCAATGGCAGAGGTACGTGTAGTATGCATTCGTACGTACACATGTGTTATGCATGGCCGTCGTGAGTAGATGGTAACCTAACAGACGGAAATGGATGGCACAGAAAAAGTAAATGAAAAAGAAGGAGAAGATGATGATGAAGAAAAAGAAGAAGGAAAGAAAGAGAAGAAAAAGATGGGAGTGGAAGAGGTGGAGGAAAAGGAGGAAGAGAAGAAGTAGGAGTAGGAGGAAGAGTTAGATGTGGCGCCGGGAGGGGAGGAGAAATAGAAAATACTAATAAAATGAACACACAGTATTATAAAAACCATGTAATTAATTATTAATTGATTAATTAAAAATATTCTGAGTTAAAGTACTGATAGTTATATATGATACAGATCTATTATTACTTATTAGTGAAATCATATTTTATCAAATTTGTCTATAAAGTTAAAGATATGAAATAGCCTGTAAGAGAGTAAAGCAAACTCTGCTTAGGGTAGCAGTCAATTTTATTTGTTACTTGCGCTTTGGCAAAGTCGTTTCTCCGCACGCATGCTGTCGTAAATTATTACCCCTTTTAAAGTGTCCTCCAAGCTTGACCAAAAAAAATGACCTCATGGGGCTATTTCTTAATAATTCTTTAATATACCAGCTTTCAAGAAATTGTTGTGTCGAATCTTGTATGAGAAGAAAATTTATGACACTTCATGGGACGTGAGTTAAATCGCGTGGAGTCAGTATGTATCGATATTGCCAATTTTGACGTGTTGTCGATAAATAAGATACATCGTATAGCTTTCGTAATCAGAAAACAACATTACAATTACATTATAACATTTTTCTCTGCAAATCCTTCTCCTCTGCCAGAGCACCGACTTTCTTTCTACTTACCTTAAACGTAATATAAAAAATTCACTTCTTTTTTATACGTGTTCTCTAGGCTTGCCATATGCACACCGCATCTCTGTGTAGGCCTATTATTTCACCATCTTGAATTGAATAAAATAATTTTTGTCAACTGTGTCAAATTTTATAATTATTAAATTTTTAATAAAAATAAAGAAAATCGTGGGTGTAAAAAGAAAAGCCCTAAAGTAGGTATAAAGTAAACAAATCACTAATCATCTGTCTGTATGTCTGTCTCTCTTTCCTACTCTCGCACACAAGGTATTGAAACAGGAGAGAAAAATATACAGCAAAGTATCAATACGCAGCAAGAGAAACTTTAAGTAAAAGACTGAGAATAACAAGAAAAAGAGGACTAAATGTATGGAGTGGGGAGCTAAAAGCGTTGATTAAGAGCTAGAAGGACGCTTATCTAAAGTGGATTCAAAATAGAGACAGCGAAGAAAGACATGAATAGTACCTGGCTAAAAAGAACTATAGGAAGAGGAGTTGTTAGAAAAGTACATGGAGAGAGTTGGGGTACAACCAACAAAAGAAGGTGTTTATGATAATTTAAATACAGGAGAGAAGAACAGACTAAAAATAAACGGCATTACTGAACTAGAGTGGTAACGAAATTATAAGAAATGTGGACAGATGCAACTAATAAAGAAGAGGAAATGGGCAGAGACGTAGCTGGGGGGGCCAAGGGGGGCATAGCCAGGAGGGCGGCAAAGTGAGCATAGACTTAAAAAATTGTTTTCAGTTTATAAAAGTAGAAACAACTTGTTCCTTTGATGTGACTATTCCTTTCATAAAAGAAGCATAACCAGCCAGCTTGTCGTCACAATCCTTGCGTGATAAACAGGATTTGTCTATTTATGCACAAGAATCGTAATTACGATTTATTATGATAACAAATTACTCTGTAACAGAGGCTCTTTGTCCCTCTCGGTACAATACAGTAGGCCTATTTCATTCGCCGTGTTCAATACACCTTAGTTGGGGACGGATGTTTAGTCTATACGGTTTCTTATCTCGGTGTTTTTAAACAGTCCATGCTGCTTTAAATGAGTTTTGTTATCTTGGATGCGAGTGATGAGTAGACGTTTAATCAGTACGGTTTTTATCAGTGTACATGCTCTTTGTATTCACTTGCTGTCTCCAATATTTTTTGGGACTTTGTAGTGAGTTGCGCCGCAAAGGAAAACTGATAATCATACAGTATTAGCTTTGTATAGATAGTCTTAATTGTTATTCATATACAGACGAATATATTATTTAAAAACGTATAAAAAACGTTACGTGCGCTACGTATGTGCAGTTCTTCCCGGTTCGACGCAGCTAACGTGTTGATTATCAGTTGTTTATGAGTATCTTGAGTGTGCTGTTTGTTTTTGGTTTGTGCGTCTTGTGGGTATATCTATAATACTTCACGTATATGTCATCATTCTAATACTATTATTAAAAATCAACTTTTTTGAATTTTATTTGAAGCTGATATGAAACGAAATAAACTCACTGGCGCCCAGTTTCGGAAGAGGAGGGAAGAAGTATTATGAGCTACAAGAAGTTCTAAATAGTTTATGAGGTCTTTTATTCAAGAAATTCGAACCATGACTGTCAAAATATTACAATTAACAAGGAATCAACTTGCGATCATAAAATGGATGTTGTTAGCGACGAGGCTGTTGAGAAATACAGTAAAGTTAACGAAGTGAATAGTTCAAACTGCGAAAGTATCAAAGTACAGTTACAGGATTTAGTTGGTTCTAGTACCATAGTTGATGTTGCATCGTACAGTCTTGAAATTGCAGGCGATTAAGGACAGAACATTACTAGGAACAATGTAGACCGTGTTCTCGCTGGTGCTCTACAAGATATGGTTGTTTGGCCAAGCGAGATATCTCAATCCTTCCGAGATATAATGGTGAATAGAGGAACATGTCAGTTGCAGAACAAGGACGGCCATTTTCCTGAAGATGAAGATGGACGATCCTTAAACAAGTACTGGTTTGATAAAACCTTGTAAAATGGCGAAAAGGTAATTGCACTTGGATGTGTTTTTCTCCAACTAAAAAATCTTTTTGTTTCTGTTGCACTTTATTTCCACAAAAACTATCAAAGAAGAAAATTCAATAGTGAAAATGGGTTTTCGTCATGGCGAAAGTTAAATCCCCGTATTTAGGATCATAAAAATAGTCCAGCTCGTCGCTCTGCGTTTTTGGAATGGAAGGAATTGGAACGTGCTTTAAACAGAGGGGGACTTATTGATGACCTACTTCATAAACAAATGAGTAAAGCAGCTAAGACATGGAAAGAAATCCTCGAACGGGTCACTGCCACAGTACAAACTCTTACACAACAAAATCTGGCACTGAGAGGATATCGAGAGTCAATTACTAACGATCGAAATCCTGGAAAGGTTCTGGCTTTGTTAAAATACTTGGCTAAATTTGACCCTGTCATGAGATTTCATTTGGATTCAGTCTCTCTTAAATCTGGGTGTATATATCTTTCGCCAACTATTCAAAATGAAATAATAAGCCTGTTAGGAGAAAGAGTGCGCAAATAGGTATATAATTACTGCATGTACGAAGGCGAAGTAGTTTAGTATTATATTTAACACAACATCAGATGCTGCAGATGTAGAACAAATATCTCAGATTATAAGATTTGTTGAAATTAAACGCAATTCAGTTGATATCAAGGAAGACTTTATGGATTTTATTCCTTTGGAAGTAAAAACAGCGGAGAGCATCACAGAAGCTATTACAAGTAAACTTGAGAGAGATGGATTGAATCTTAGGGATTGCAGAGGTCAGTCGTATGATAATCGAGCAACAATGGCTGGTATCCATTCAGGAATTCAGAAGGGAATATTAGATTTGAATCCACTAGCTGTGTTTGTTCCCTGTGACAACCATTCACTTAACTTGTTTGGAGTTCATGCAGCTGATGTAAATGTTCAGACAGTAACATTTTTTGTGACAGTAGAACGTCTATTCACCTTCTTTTCCTGTTCCACTCATAGATGGAGTGTTCTTAAAGACTTCGCAAATATTACACTAAAAGAACATTGTAATACCAGGTGGACCTCAAAAGCAGATACGGTGAAAGCAATGTATACTCAGCTGGATAAAGTGATCGCTGCACTGGAGAAACTGACGGAGACACCGACTGAAACAATCGATACGAGGGAAGATTAATAATTAATGCGATAGAAAACTTTAATTTTGTGACCTATCTCTTTTTCTGGACAGATGTTCTTTCTTCTATGGACAAAATCCAGAAAATCTTGAAGACCAAAGGAATAAGCTTTATTCAAGCAATCACACTTTTGGAGACGCTAACGGACAAATTAAAAGTTTGGAGTAATGAGCTGTGTGACAATGTCATTACTAAAGCCCGGATTTTCGTGCAGTAAAAAATTCCAGAACGTGCAATAAAAACTTGAAATCGTGCAAAATCGTGCAGTACAATTTTTAGATTGTGTAAAATAAAATGCAAATCATAAAATTGAGTTAAACTAACATGACATTGGTCCCACGTCCTTAAAAATATGGAAATAATAGTTTTCATCTTAAAACTTACTGATTCAGACCATAGTAAGAGGAGAATAATTTTGTCTAAAAAACAACAAATACCAATCGTTACCACTTATCACATTGTTAGGTATATATTCTCAGATTTTATTTTTATTCCAGTTTACAATAGATGGCTGTTGAATTAAAGTTTATTAAACTTCGTTTCTCCAAAAGTCCAAATAAAGTTACTAAAAATATTTTTAATAAACACGAATTTACATTTTTAACTTACTTACTATTAAGTTTATATTCAGGCGTTTAGCTTAACATTTTGTTAAAATTAATAATAAAAAGTTTAGCTTAACATTTTGTTAAAATTAACAATAATGTATTTTTCAAAATTATCTTCTGTAAAGCTAAATCGTCGGTCACTTAAAACATATTTGAGTTGAGAAAATACACGCTCGACATCAACACTTGTCATTGGACACAATTTGAAACAGCTTAGGATTTTTGGATCTATTTCTAATGAAACATCTATTCCATTAAGAGCGTTGTTATATTTTGTTGAAGTATTGTAATCCGGATTTTTTCAATGACATTTTTGAATTTATTGTAAATTAGTAAACCTTTTTCATTATTTATTATTTTAAGCTGGTTTTCTGTTTTTTCTATAATTTCTATTTGTGAACTTAATGAAAGATTTTTTCTTCAAGTTTCTTAATTGAATCTAAAAGCGTAGAATAGTGAGCATGAATAAACGCTAAATTGGAAGTAATAGAAGTTGTTTTTAAAATAGCCTTTACTTTTGTGACAGATTGAGCATCTTCCTCAAGTTCAGCAATAACTTCCTTATATTTTGAAAAATTATCGTAATAAAACAACGTGGCTTCCAACCATGTCCCCCACCTAGTAATAACAGGTTGTGGTGGAAGAGGACAATCCATTTTATCTCGATACACTGATTCACGATGGGGAGCTTTAAGGACAATTTTTTCCCAATATTTATCAATTTATTTACGTCAGGAAATACTTCACGAATTTTCTCAGCTACACGATTTAAGGCATGTGCCATGCACGTTAAATGAATCATTATTGAACAAAACACTTTTAATGTGGTTCCGGTTTTTACCATGTAAGGAGCAGCATCAGTAATGAAGAGCAAAATTTTATCTTGAAATGTAGTTTCTTCAAAAAAATTCATTAAACTATCGTTAATAAAACGGGAAACAGTTTCATGATTTATTTTCACGAGTTCTTTAACTAAAATTAAAAATGGGGTTGGTAGAACTTCTGGGTGGAGAATGCCAATTACTAAACTACAAATGTATTTACCCCTAGGATCAGTAGTTTCATCAACCATTATGTAAATAAAATGACCTTGGATTTTCTTTCTTATTTCTGACATAGTTGAATTGAAACATATATTTAAATAGTTCTTTCTGAGTGTGCTCTCAGCAGGAATTTTTTTGTTTGTGTATTTTTCCAAAAACGATTTAAAAGGTGTTGACTGCAACTTATGGAACGGGATATTAGTAGCAACCATCGCGTAGCACAATTCCATCATGAATTCTTCTCGGCTATCGGTACGGCGGGAGCACTCTTTCGTATTTTAGAATCTTTCAACTGTATGTGTCCACCTGTAGTTAAAAACCAGAATTAAAAATGAAAACGCACAGTTGAAAGAACCAGAATCTTTTTAGCTCTAAAACACGAGGAGAGAAAAATTCAAAGCATTAACTTACTCGAATTGCAGTGAGCATAACTTGTGATTTTCTCTCGCTGCCTACAGCCTTATCACAGGGCACACAGTAGATCGTCTTCCCATCAGCTTTCAGCTCCGGATATTTTTCAATCCATCTTCTTATCTTGGAGCTGAGACTGCTTGCCGTTTTAGGCATATTAATAGATTCACACAAAACGAAAAAACACGTACTGTTCCGGAGGCTGACAACTGAAAACTAAACAAATCATCACTCCGAGAAGAGAACAGTGAGAAGGGGAAATAGAGTAATTAATTCGAAAATTCTTGGAAGAATAAACCTGGCTCCTGCTTGCTCTGGTCAAAATTCTAGGAACGAACGAGGCAGTTGAGCCATCTTTACTAGCAACCGAGCGAGTGAAAATTTTTTTCTATTTCCTTCGGTTGTTGCATGTTTACATCATTTGATGTTCCACGAATTTATTCGTGCTGATTTTGTTCTCGACTTTGTTTACGATCTGCGTGTATGTTTCGCGTTTGGCTATCGCGCAGCTGATTTTCGAAAAACAGGTAAATGTGCAATTTTGTGCATTAAAACTACAGAATGTGCAATTTTATGCAGTAACCCCCAAAACTTGCAATTTTGTGCAAAATAAAATGTATGTTAAAATGACCTACACATCCCGATTCGGATAAATAACTTGTCACTGGCCGTTTACGAACTAGCAAAAAAAAGATGCAATTGGACGTGAATTCGGGCTTTAGTCATTACTAAGGCAGAGCAGATATGTAATAAATGTATCACAGAAAGGATAAGAAAGAAGCGCACGATGCCAGGGGAGTATGCAGACGACTCTGCATTAACCGTTCAGCAAGAAATGCGACGTTCTTTAATAGAAATTTTGGACAAACTGTCAATTGAAATTTCAAGCTGTTTCTCTAACATAAAAGAGTTAGAAAAACGCTTTGTGTTCCTCTGTAAATTTGAGGCGTACGTAAATGATGGGGATATATATTTTAAAGAACAGCTTTCCCAAATCAATATTAAGTGCACAGTGCTTGCAAAGCTGTACCCACATGACCAAAACAGTGAAGAATTGTTCAGTGACTTGAAAGACGTCATACTTTTATTAAAAGGGCAAACGTTAACGGAGAACAAATGGACTTTACACCTCAGGGACTGCTACAATACAGTTCTTCAATGGGATTAGAAGCCTACAAAACACTAGCAACAGCTTCAAAAAATTGTCTTACTTTACCAGTGTCTGTGTCTTCTTGCGAAAGATCGTTTAGTAAAATTAAATTGATTAAATCGTACCTACGATCAACAATATCTCAGGACAGGGTATCAAACTTTCAATTTAAAACAACATTGCTTTGTCTTTAGATTATAGTGATTTAATAACCGACTTTGCAGAAATTAAGACCAGGAAAGTTACATTTTAGAACGTCTCGTTTTAAATATTTATTAAATATTAAAAATACATATTAAGTGTTTATTAATAGAAGACGGAACCATTAACCTCTAATGGTAAGTGATTTATTTTATTACTTTTAATGTAGTTCTTTGTTTAACTTTATTTTGCTTTAGGATATTATTTTGACAATGCGCTTTAGACCTACAAGGAATTTGCATATTTGTTAGAACATTTTTGTGTTAATAATTTGTTATATTACTACATTGTTTATAGTCTACATTTGTTACTAATAAATGTATACAAACTGAATACCGGTAATATTAAACTTATAATATGTAATTTCTTAATTTTGGCTTAAAAAATATTCTTAAGACGTTTTCTGGACGTGCTTTGATTGCACTTACTAAGTATTTTGTTCACTGGATGGGCTCTTTTGTCCTCTTTTAATCGTGGAGGCGAGGCGGCCGACGGTCTTCTTGCCCCGGGCGCCAAAAAGCCTAGCTACGCCACTGGAAATGGGTGCAGAAGAATATGAAGGAAAGGGTGACTATTTAACAATTGGTGAGCAGGATGTGGCTCTAAATAGGTGTGCCAACTAGAAAACTGTAGGGTCTGATGAATTAAATGTAGAACTGTACAAATATGGAGGTGTTCTTCGTAAGCAGGGCTTACTTCGTTTGTTTAATTCTTGTTGGGATTATGCAAAAAGACCATCAAACTGGAAATTCAGTATAGTTCAACCTATTTACAAGAAGAGTAGTAAAGTTAACTGTAGTAACTATAGGGGCGTAAGTCTTCTCAATGCTGAGTATAAGATCTATGCTAAAAAATTGAATGATTGAGGAACAGAGTGGATTTTGCAAGAGACTTTTCAGCTCTCTTGCAAGGACCAAGGTGTAGGGTGTGACCACCAATTGGTCCCAGTCTAGCTACTGAACACCACAAAATGGGATACGGTTGGTGTTGAAAAATATAAACGCGTGTTAAATCCCAAAACAGTGTTGTTGAAATTTATAATTTTTTATGATACTGTTTTAAAATATTGCGCGATTGTCTATTTAACCTGAAAACTATAATAAACAGGCCACAACGACGACGACAATTATATATTATTATTGTAACATTTTATAAATATATTACAATATACCCGTATATAACGGGTAATGATTCTGCTCAAATTTAGATAGAAATTGTTAATTAATAACTCTAAAGGTCGTTTTTACACAGTCTCTAATTAATTTAACAAATTAATTATTTGTTTTGTCATTAGGCGTGTCTGGTCAATTTGTTTGATGCTTTCGCGGTAACAATGATAATCCTCTTATAAGCATGATAATTCTGCAAGCCGTGGGTAGAGTGCACCACCAAACAAATTGGAAAAAACTCCACACGGATTTAATTAACAGTATTCATGAATACTTATTTAATTATCTGTACGTGATATCACTTTGTTATGTAAAACGTTTCGATTAACTTTTAATAATAATAATAATAATTAATAATAGCTGTGTATAAAGTAAAACCAATAAAAGAAAGTTGTCTAACAGTACGGACTTTCGACGACGGAGTCTTGGGCTGGGGAGAAAAATAAATGTAGATATCAGAATAGACATGCGAACTGGGAAGCTTAACAGAAACCTCGGACAAGGACAATTACTGTTAACTATTTCTTTTATGAATTCATAAATTCATAAATTCATAAAAGAAATAGTAAGGATGGCTGCTAATTTAAACAATACGAAGAATTACTGTTAAGATAAAGAATGGTATATTTATATGGCCGACAAAAATTTTATAACGTAACCGTATAAAGGAAACGAAGAGGAGAAGATGAGACAAAGTTGGACGAACAAAGTTGAAGAACACTTTAATTGCATAAATAAACGTAAAAAAAAGCCGCATCCAAATACGTTCTAGTGAGTTCAAGAGCACTTGAGATACGTGTTAAGCTGGCGTGGAGTAACTCTAGTAATGTTAATGTAATGGCGTGAGGCTAATGTAGTATTGTAGTAGGCTAACGTAATCACGAAAAATTTTTCTAGGCTGCCTTGGCCGTAAATGACATTCGTCTTCAGGCTTCAGAGAGGCGTACAGTTGTCTCCTTTCGAAAATTATTAGCCTCGGTCATGATATTTGTCGACGAGGCGGTCGTCTATGCAGCACGCGGCCGCGGCTCTTATTCATGAAGGGCTGCCTGTTCTTGGATATACGCCAGCAGTAGCAGCGGAGCAATTTCACTGTGCTGCAACAGATCAGCGACTTCTCTCGCACACAAATGCCTGTAGTGAGTAGGCCTATCTTCCAGCGAACGTCCTCGTAAGTAGCGACGCATGGAAACGTATGATCCGGACAGTGCAATCAGGTGCAGGGCAGTAACCGAGACCGGTTTTGCTTCTGCGACTCGGGCTTATAAGCTGTTAAGAACTTAGCGGAGTAATCGTGTTCTGTTAACAATGATACTGACGTGGCGTAACCAAAGATAGGTAGCGTTCAATGTTCCGTTTTTGTGGTCGGAAGCTGTACCAAGGTCCAAAACTATTCAATCAATACGGAAATAGCGTCTTGCCACGAGGCGTCTATGAATGGGTAACAAAATTAAAAGTGTACTTTGTATGTTGGACTACCGTCCAGTTTATTAATTAATGACAATAAAATCGGCATGGTTCTGTTAGATAGACGAAGGACTATTGCTAAAGTGGCAAATGTCTGCGTATCGTATATTAATTAATATTGTTATCAACCTTCATAAGTTTGAGAATAAATCAAAATTTTGTGCATCGTAAATATACATAAATAAATTTTGTAAATAACCTACACTCTTCACTTTTTTTAACAAATTTGTTTGTTATTTTAAAGAGGATTTTATTTTTTACAACTTTTCGTTGTAAATTTCCCCCACTCACTGCAAGTTAAATTTCCCCTGTAATTTTTATTCTTCATGAAGATTATATTTTTATTAAATGGAAGAACAGTTAACCCTTTAATCATAGGTAAGCGTCAGGAAATTTGTTTATTTTGCTAGCACTACGTATCACGAAACGTTAAATCAGTGAGAACAAAACAATGAGACCCGCCATCTGGGATGTCACGAAATATCACGCGGTTTTGGGGAAATTTTAGAGTTAAATTGTTGGAGCGGAATTACGTAGGTAATAAAAAATAAGACCACGTGTAATTTGGGGCATTTTGAAAGGGCGCCAGGAAGTGAAAAAGTTCCGACGTCGCTGTTCTAAATCATTAATAAATAAGCTAATGTATTAAATGAATGTTTATTATGTGCATTTTTGTTTCTTGTTCTTTGTGAATATTAATTATAATAATTTTATTTCATTTTTGTAACTTCTTGCGATCTCCCTTGCATCGTTAAGAGCTGCTGCTAAGATATTATATAGCTCGGGCGCGCTTACATAAAGTCGTAAAAATTCACTTTATATTGTGTACGTTAAGTTTTAGTGTTATCGGGTTAGAATTCGCGAGACTTGGTCGGTATACACGACGAACACGCGCTCCCGATGAAATGGCTTTTGTCTGGAATAACGTAAATTTCCCCAGCGAGATGGATGCAATTAAATTTCGCATTGATCTAACTGAGAATGGCTGCTGTTCCGGAGAATTATTAAATAATATTCCGAACACGCCAGAATCGCGCTAATAAAATACCAGTTTATAAGCAACAAAGCGAGTTTGTTTCACATTATGCAGAGCAGCTGTAAAGTGTTACTCTGCGCTCTGTGGACTGCTCCTTTACTGTACACACTGTATGATTTTAAGTTTATTAGAGAACTTAAGCAGCGCTGTAAACCAAACGAAAAATCTCAAGTATGTTGTAAAAACTTGCAAGCGTATATTATTATTTTATGAAAAACACGCACACACACAAATTTATTTACTTCACGTGTAGTACTTTAGAGTTAAAGTCCCTCCCCCCATAAACTTTTGACAGGGTTAAAGGTCAACTTGAGACACACTTTATTCTTTTAGCTGTACGATGCACGATCGGCTATCCACACGCTTATACCGTCCGTAGTTGACTCCGTTTATGAGGCCAGTGTACCAATTTGGGCCGACTGCGCCCCGTTGGATGCAGCGGAATATGGTCCTCTCCGGAAAGATGATTCGAATACACACAAAGCCCTACCGTCTAGTAAGTGCGTAAGCTGAGCACTCCGCCGGGAAGATTCTAAAACGTATTTAATTTACCCGCAGATAACGTATTTTGAATTTTAGGTTGAAATATTTGCATGTAAAAACATATAGTAGAAAATATTATTTCAAACTTAGTACACGAATAAATAATCACTGATAATTATTTACTATAGCTATTTTATGTTTTTTATTTTCTGAACCGGAGAGTATTTTATTTGTCTTCTAAATCGACTTTCGTTCCAAACATTGTGACTATGATTTGAGAGGAGATGGTAAATGTTTGTGTTGTTCCGTCAGTGTTCAAAACACAGTTTTCTTCATGTGTCGTAAAACAGTAAGCGAAACTTTATACCAAAAAATTAAAATTATTTATGGCAGTTATTCTAAAATACATAAGCCCATTTTTAATCCAGCATTATGAATTCTTCGAAAATTTAAAGATTAAAACCCAATTAAGACACAATTTACAAACGCTTTTCAATAGGGAGTATCTAGCAACAAACGCTACTCAGTAGGGAGTATCTACCAACAAACATTTGTCAGTAGGGAGTGTCTAGCAACAAACGCTGTTCAGTAGGGAGTATCTAGCAACAAACAGGTATTGTATCTGCTGTGTCATCGGCATATGCCAGAAGCTGTACCTCCTTGTGAAATATGTGTCCGCTAGTTTGAATTCCTAAATCTCTGATGACCTTTTCTAGAGCTATGTTGAACAACAGACACGCTAAGGCATCTCCTTGTTTCAGCCCATTCAATGTTTTTAAGGAGTTAGATAGATTTGATTGTATTCTGATTTGGCACCTAGAATTGGACATTGCTACTCCAACCATACGCACCAACTTAGGTGGTGTATTCAACTCCTTCATAGCTTTATTAGCATTTTCCGGTTGATTGAATCATATGCCGACTGGAAATTAACAAAGAGATGGTGAGTGGCTACTCCATATTACAACTTTTTTCCAGGATTTGTCCTATTGTAAATATTTGGTCTGTTGTTGACCTATTCCTAGTGAATCCACATTGATATTCTTTTATGTTTTCCTCAACGTAGGGAAGCAGCCTAGAAAATATGTTGTTGGACAATACCTTATGTGCTGTATTAAGTAGAGAGTATGTAATGTAATGTAATTTTTACATATGAGCGGATCACCCTTTTTCAAGTGGCATTAGTCGAAGAAAACGTCAACAGGTCTGGTCAAGAGGAACCTTCCCTATTGCAAGCGGAAATGAAGGAAGAACTAGCAGAGGAAGTATAAATAAGTGTAACTACAAAAGAAGTGATTGGAAAGCCAACTATGGGTGTCGAGACAAGACTCTTGCTTGTTCCTGAGCTGTTAGAAGCGTCTGGGGAAAAGTTGCTAAAGATGAAGTTAGGCAAGAGGTTGTTGACGAGAACCAAACAGACTTGAATCAGCCAATGGTGTTCAGGTTATCAGTACATGACGCAATGGGAGTGATTCCAGCAAAACTAGTGGTTGAGTGGAAGACTCCCATTCCTGAGAACGTGATGTTCGGATCACACGAGACTGAATTCGAAGAACCGGAGAATTATCTTTCGCAAGGATGTCCACCTAGATCGCCTGGCTAAGTATTACTTCAGAGACGGTTTGCCAGTTCGGGACGAACAGGCTTAAGGAGGGGGCAGTGTTACGACATCAGAGAACAATCTACGTGTTTCTCGAACGATCCAGTGGAATACGGCTAAATGTTGTGGCATACGTGATTTGAACATGCGCTCGCGAGACTTTTCTGGAAGACGCTAGCCGCGCGGACTGTGTCAAGGCCGCAATTAATTACGTCATAGTATAGAGTTAACGCGCAGTATGGAATAATCTAGTATTTCGGGGGGGGGGGATATAAATACCAGTACTCAACGACGTTCAGTTTCAGTTATAGTTGCGATATATTACAGTGCGGTTCGAGTTATTTGTAGGGCGATACTGTGTGTGTGTGTTCAAGTGGTCATTAGTGAAGTGTTGTGTTTTATAATCGGGCGGTGTAATTTTAATACAATTGTGTTTTATATTAGTTGACATTTTATTGCTTGTGAACAATTTTTATTTGATTTGTTATAAGAGATTGTGTTGTTAATTACGAATTGTTTCACTGTGAAAATTAAAGCTGTTGATTAGTGACTTAATTGGTGTCTTGTATTTTGTTTTCCACTGTACCTAGGACGATCAAGTAGACCGTCGTAACAATATTATAACGATTTGCAGTAATTAAATAGACTGTTCGTTGGGTGTGATTTTTGAAAGAATAATTCTATATACTACTCATACTTTAAAAGCTGTAAAAAGAAGATAAAATGTTACGACGATCACACCGATTGTCGTGTTGTTCAGTGGAAACAGAATAACTGACACCAATGAAGTCACTAGTTACAAACTTTAATTAGACACAAACAGCAGTTATAAATCAACGAAGCAATAATTCAAGTTAAATTTGTACAACAATAAATGTCACCTTATTACAGTTTAGGACTAATTAACAGAATAATAACTTCTCAATAAACCGCAACAATCACTGCGAACCGCACTCGAATATCGCTAAGTATAAAACTGAAACTTCAGCCACTTCGAATCCAGTATTTATATCTCCGCCGCCTTGCAGTGTAGTCAGAAAGCGAGCCTGGATGCCGGTAGGGTTGTCGAGTAACGAGTGGAAGGGGCGGCACGTCTAGAACAAACAAGATCTTTTCGCAACTCGGCCGCGTAGAATAATCTCCAAACGACTGGAACAGTCTCGCACTCCTCATGCTCAGAATCACGTATACAATCAACGATGTAGTAGATGTAGTACTATTTATTTCATGAGCGTAACGATAGATAATGTCTCTACAGTTTCAAAATAATCTAAGTCTTTCTTAACAATTCATGGCAATAGGCCAAAATTTACGTGATATGCTCGTGATTTCCTCGCTTAAATTAGATTTCTGTAGATAAGAAGTAATCTATTGACCAATCAGAAGTTTAGATTTCCAAAGGCATGATATCAGTTCATCTCGGTGATTCAATCGAGGACACATGGTCCTCTCTACAAAAGATAAGTTTGGCGTAAAAGTCACAAGTCCGCGAATTCGGCGTATTGAACGGTATCGATGTCGAAGAGATAAGACCTGAACTATGCACATATTCTAACAAGCTTAGTTTAAACGCGGTTCCAATTTTCGTGATAGCGGAAGACAGTCCGCAT
The DNA here is from genome assembly GCA_034769895.1 of Magicicada septendecula. Lineage (NCBI taxonomy): Eukaryota > Metazoa > Arthropoda > Insecta > Hemiptera > Cicadidae > Magicicada > Magicicada septendecula. The sequence goes on along the minus strand of CM068375.1, from coordinate 115,315,073 downwards.
AGACTTTTGGAAAAACACTCAAAAGAGTAACGGATTTGGAATAAGTCGAGTGCATCCGCGGTTAGATACTGTAATAAGTGTTGAGTAAATCGTTTGTAAATTTTCGTAAACCCGAAACAGCTCGAAAGCGACGTTGAGAAAGTATACCATCTACATTCTTTCGGGCGAACAACACGGCTGTCGGAGGTGTCATCTGTAGATCATGAGGTCACCAATAACAAACTTCAATTCCAAACACTTGTTCTTCTGTCTACGTATTAGGAAAGTTCAAATTATGGTACATTATGTTAACATTCAAGTCATAAGCTCTAAAACAACATTTAATGACAAAAGTTGAATAATCAGAAGTTATCAAAAGACAACTAATTTTAATTCACTTTGTGTTGGCGAACAGAGTAATTTGTAAGTAAACGGTAGCAAGGAATTTTAAATTTTAACCATTTTTCAAACAATTAATTTTTAACAAAGCATCGTTCCACATATTTGTTTCGGCAAAATTAATTTATCTCTGCCTATCCATGTCATCGCGATGTACATATAAAATGTAATGATAACTAAACATTTTTAAAGTGAGAATATGTTATTATGTACTATATTATATATTAATCCAAATAAATACTGCATGTGCATAAATAGTACAATTATTTGTACTCTTATTTCAAACAAATATTATTATATTATATTCAAAGTACTATATGTATACTTTGTGGTTTGAAAGACAAAATACTGTAATTCACACACACACACACACACACACACACACACACACACACACACACACACACACACACACACACACACACACACACACACACACACACACACACACACACACACACACACACACACACACACACACACACACACACACACACACACACACACACACACACACACACACACACACACACACACACACACACACACACACACACACACACACACACACACACACACACACACACACACACACACACACACACACACACACACAATTTTGATGTGACCCAATTATTACTAAATTATATTTAAACTCTACTTTAAGTAATAATTGTACAAGCCTAATAAGTTTTGGCATTACGAACATTAGGATTTGAACTGTTCCTAAATATAGGCCTACTGAAAGTTTTCTTAGATTTTTAAGCAGTGGGCGGTAAGGGAATTCACTTAGGAGTACTTATATGTAGCGTTTAGCTACTGTCGATCACATGTGACTTTGTCGCTGAAGTGATAGGTTAATGTTTACGTTACTGAACTGAAGACGGCTGCCGATTACTAGTGTAGTCGAAACTTTGCTTTCTTAAAATATAAATCAAATTTATATCATTGATGGTAAATGCTCGGAGTCCGTTACTCACATTTAAACACTAATTGTTACAATCCTATAACGGAGAAAAATATGTAGTTATATTGTTGTCCTATTGTTCGTTGGGTCTCTGATATTTTGACCACATACTTTTCTTGGTAAAGATCCAGGTTTTGGCATTGAATATATGCACCGGAAGAACGCATGCATTGCAGATCCTTTCCATTTTTACTAACTTGTCTCAAAGCTCACAAGGAATGCCGCCCAGAGGTTACCCATTCTGCAAACAAAATTAACCAACAGCTGGAAAATCAAATTGATGGGAAGGAGGAGTTTTCCGGACAAACGTCATGGTAGTACACTTGTGTGTTAAGACGTGCGTATTTGGCATATAATGAATCACTAAGTTCTTCAAACGATTAAATAATCAATCGAATGATCACATAAATTTACTGTAGCGCAAAATAAACAGGGGATAAGAATCGATGTGGCATCGAGTATGTGTAAAATAGAGGTCGGTCTGAAAGCGCTCGTAAATCGAGTGTAAAACGGTATTTCAGTACTAACTGCGTTGTTAGCAATGTAACGATAACACGGGAATCGATAAACAATTAATTAAATCACGGCGCACTGTATCACGTGGTTGCGGAAGGAAACACAAGCACTACGAATTTGCATTTAAATTATATTTTGTTAAAAAAACAACACGATCGCATGTAACGTTAATTCGCCGAACCTGAGTCAATGCACCACCGCGCTGCGGTAGTCCGTGGCGACGGCTCCGAGTTGCTATGCAGAACGTTGACATCGTTTAGTACACTATATCAGCGCTTCCGTGAGTCGCGGAAAATATTTTTGTCGCAAAGCAGTACGAGTAATTAAAAAAGTAATTTTAACTTGCATGTTACTTAAATTTAAACTATGAATATGAAACAAATGATAGACGTTTGAGTAACAGGTATGTCAGTAATAATTTTGTATTAAAATGTGTAAAGGTTATGATCAGTTGTCACAAATCACCTTGAGAATATGATGGCGTGTTCATTTAGTTTCACAGTGTCACCCATATGCTAACCCATATTTTTTGACTGCAGATTGTAGAAACAGATGTTGCAGACTTTTTTTGCTTTCTATATTGAAACGTTTGTATTTAGCACGTCTGTTACATTCAGACAGAGCAATTGATTTTGAACTATTTCTCGATGATCAGTGGACTTGAAACTTAGCATACTTGGCAGCCAGTCAGTAGTGTATCTAGAATTTGGCCTTGGGGGGGGGGTCCACGATCGGGTCGGCTTCATACAAAAGAAAAAAAACAAGTTAAGACTAATCAACCTTATTCTCTTTAAAGTGGCTGAAATCAGTTCCATTAGAGTAAACGGTAATAACACAATAAAATACGCGTTACTGAAACATTGTTTACAAGATTTTCAAATCTTGATTTCAAAACATTGACTGAATTGATTTTCCTATATTTCATATTTCAAACGTATACGCTAATGCTATGTAATAAACCTGTTTGTGGGGCTGTAGGTTAAAAAAGAGTTACTATTATATTGGCATACACAGCTGAAGAAATAATAAAACAGATTAAAAATTAAGAGATTAACAAAATTAGTCAACTTTTTTGGCCCTCAGGGAGATCCATTCCGTTTCGTCTCCCTCGCAAATACGCCCCTGCAGTCAGTCAAACTCTCACCAGTCCTTAAAAAACGTTTTACACGGTATAACAACTACAATTTTAAATTGTGAATAAAAAAATCGGAGTTTACGGTCTCCCCGGAATGGAGAACAGAGAAGGAAGAGAAGAAACTTGCTCCGGCACCGATATCGAAAGCTATAGAGAAGTCAGAAGATGCAGGAAATCTGCTAAAAGATATGAGGTATAAACGGTTTCGTAGATGGAAATATAGCTTGACATCTCGCAGGCGAAAACTGCTGCCAATCGAAAACACCTCGATCAGGTGTAGTTGGTAGATTATACTCGTAACCAGCGAATCATTGTCTCTGGAAACATCGAGTCAGCCACTGAAAAAATACTATCGAATATGTAGCAGAAAGTCTGGCTAAGGATAACACACAACATTGTACGTTAACACACAATAAACGAGAAATCTAAGCAAGAACTATATTTTTAATTAAATTATTATGAGGAAAACGTACACAATATCACATACACGTGTCGGACATCTATAATCATCACGTTTATGAACAAACAAAAGGATTAATGTTAATACTGCGTAAACAATGCAATCTGATAAACACAAACACTGCAACGTAATACTTAATTACAATGTTGATTTAGGTGTATAGGATTAATTAAGCAATGTTAGCGAAATTTGAACAGTCGTATTGAGGAAACTTTTCAATGTTTATTACGCGTCAAATGTGCCCGGTATCTGCAACGTGTTAACAAAAAACAAAAACAAAAATATCGTTACGACTGTCTCACCGATCGTCGTATTGTACAGTGTAAAGAAAATACAGACACCAATGAAGTCACTAATTACCAACATTTGTTAGTCACAAATAACAATTTGAAGTCAACAAGGCACTCCCATACAATAATTCTAGTTAAATTTGTCCACGTGCAATAATAATGTCAACTGCTAGAGTTCAGCACTCATTATAACACATAATCACTTTCCACTAATCCGCAACAATCACTTAATTCGCACTCTACAATATCGCCAGGTGTAACTAACTGAGTAAGCCGGCCGTTGTTGCTTATATAGACCCCGCAGAGGTTCCAGAATAATTTCCATATTCCTGGCAGCGTGCCGACATAATTTGCATAGTTACAAGAGCTCTAACAGTCCGAAGCCTACGTGAGGGCGTGACCTTGACAGAGGTGCCGCAAGCTGGTTTAGTCGAGAAACGTGTAGAAGATGCTCTCGCCTTTCCTAGAGCGTTACCTTATTGTCGTAGCAATATATATTTCAATCGGTTAATGTCAACAAATGGCATTTTTTTATAATACGTAACCATAATGTTTAATTGTATCAAATATATTAAATTAATGAATTATTCGTTAAAACAAACGTTATCTATGTTGTGCACTTGGCAAAGTTTAGAGTAAGCTCAGGTGAGACTACATTATTTTAGCTCTTTAATACCCAAGTAGACAACGTAACTGGGACTAACCCTACCCCATCCATTAGGGCTAGATGAGCACAGCATCTGACTGGATCGTGTAAATTCCGATCCACCCTTAGATCGGATCAAACTCCAAGATCCGACGGCTGTGTTACCTTCCTTAAATCTTTTCGGTTAATGTGAATGGAGCATAGTGACTGTGAAGATTTAAAGTAAATTTAATTCAGACTGGTGATGAGAGAATATATATTTTTGTTTACATATTAAAATGCATTTAACTTACATCCGCGAAGTACGCTAAACTGATTTAACCCGCCAGAGATCTGTATAAAACTTTATGTAAGATTTCAAATTATTTTGTTTTGTTTCAGCTCATCCCAAAATTTAAGATTATTTTTTTATCTTCACGTTGCAGGATTAAAGACAAGAGGGAGAATGTAAATTGCATTTACACTTTTGTTTCTTACACTTACATATTCCACCGTTTCTAAAAGTTTTAACGTTGTTTGGTTAATTTAATTACAACTGACACTTTCAATATAGCTAACGTACATAATGTTTAACATTAGAACATCCTCTTTTAGACTGTAGTTTTATTATTCCTTACACATGGGTCGCTGTCCATATTGCGAACGCTTCTATTTCTTCGACGATAAATCTCACGCTCTTTCATGCTCTTCCACATTAAAACTCTCCCGAAACTCCTCTGGGTTTTCCTTTAATTTTCTTTTGGTTGGTAGCCAGTAGGTAAGGAAAACTGGAAGTTCTAGAGACAAGGTTAGCAAAGATTTAGAAATTAAATACTCTTAGATACAGAAGAACGTACCCCCATGGTTTTTGCTGATGGAAGATTCATATTTTTTTAGATTATCAGATTTTACCAAAACTGGTGTATACTATTAAATTTCAAGCATTGCATATTAAGTAAAGCACAGCTTATTGCTGTTAATAATTTTTATAGAATTATGTTTATAAAAGCTATGAAACTGTGTGAATAAAATTTTGTTGTTCTTTTAGAATTCAATGAACATAAGCAATAAATTTAATTTTGCTGAATTCGGTTAAAGTGACGTTGCAAACGAGAGAAACTGCGTTGGTAGACTGCACTGGTGAACAGATTCTAATTTAACCGCAGCTAAACGAAAACGGTTTGCTTTGGTTATTACTAGAACAGCCAGAGTATAAACAGTAGGGTTGATATTTACGGTCCAAGTGTGTTGGAAATTCTGTGTCTTCTTACTCGCGAGAGTTTAAACTTTCAAAAGATTCTAATAGAAAATAAAACAGTGTACAGTACACAGACTTAACTGATTGAGGTAGTGGTTTAGTTGTTAAGAAATCCAAGTGTTGTTTCTAACTAGTGAAGGAATAACAAGATCAAATTATCTAGATAACGATGAAAGTCAAAGTTATTCAGACGGGGGGAAGAGACTATATATTATTTTAGCGATTATTCTCCTTGTTTTGGATAACGTTATTTTAAAATCGTCATGATATTTAGAAATCAAAGTTACTAAACTATACCGGTATCTAAATCTTGATTTACAATCAACTCTTAATAAAGTTTTCGTCACCAGGTTTGATTATTCATCCCCATGCATTATCAGGTCCGCCATTAATGCCAAACTAAAACAATTAAAAATGCAAGGAAATTATAAACATTAATTATAACTGTTATGAAAAAATAGAATACTTAAATGGTAGAATATAAGAGAAGTTTATTGCATCGAGAAGCTTTTAAAAATCTCTGAAACAGGGATGAATTATATTGAAGATTTGATTTACAAGGAAAAGAAAACAATTAGCTTTCCGTAACATAGTTATAAGAACATAACGTTCATTGGTTATAAAAAAAAAACGACATGACAAAAAAATTGCTGATAGACTATTGTAGTTTCAACAAATTTGAATATCACATATTTTTGTAGTGCTTCTTTTTATTATTATCTACAGATTAAAATACGGGTACAGATTTCAAAAACCGTAATCCTTATTATCCGCAATTAGGAAAATTGTGTTATAAGTGCAATTTTGTTTCAATTTAATATTAATGTAATATCACTATACATTTCTGAAAGTTTATTTGTATAAAAATGTTTGTTCTGCTGCAATCAATAATATCGTTATCAGTTAACATAAGTAAACCCATTATGTTTTAAATATAAACTTCTTGTTCTCTTAAAGAGTATAATCCAACTGTTGACGCACATAACTGTTAGGGAAACTTTATGAAATGTTGTAAGTGGTTCTGGATTAACCGTGGTTTCGTGCCTTCAGATTACCTTTTCTCAGACTGGTTCCATTTCTTTCTTTCTCGTGTGTACGATTTCCTTATACAGTCGGGAGTTGACTGTGGTTAAATAAATTAGGGTTTTATTATTTAAGGACATCTAACAGTTAGGACGTTTTCCATGAATTTTAGTTTATATCGTTTGTTTTCTATGTTTACATGGCTACGTCAGTAAGAGGTTCAACCTTCCACAGTTCAACGCTGAGTAAGATCATACCACAGAAAATTTCTTGCTAATGTCACTGGTTACCTATGGTGTTTTTATGGTTACAAACCACACCAATTTGGAAATTTAATAGTTTTTTTATTTATAAAAAACCAAATTTTTTGCCATACTACTATGAATAGGCATCCTCAGTGACTAGACAAATAAAACTACGTTGCCTTCTTGCTGGACGGTAGAACAGTTTGGAATTATTATTGAAAGTGAAAAAGTTAGATAACGAAGCGACGTTGCTATACAAAACAATTTCTACTAAAAATATAAAAAAATGTGTTATCCATTTTTAAAAAATATGACTGAGAAGATATAAATATTTACATGGGGATGTATTTTTTTTTCTCAGACTCGTTGTAGGATATACTCTTCAAGATGGCAAAAGGAATGTTGATGTACGGCAGGAAGTTGAATGTTATGCTAATAAAATACTTCTATCAATATTATACTTGATAGAATTGCCCAGTATCGCCAAAATGGTTGGAACATCTTAACCGAATGGATGACTGTCGAATACCTAAACAAGTCTGGAATTATAAGCCGAAAGGACGGAGAGGTGGAGGGCGTGGGACGGATGATTATGACTAGACTTTTAAATGGTGGATGCAAGATATTAACAGCCAGAATGCAAGCAATTACCTAAATGTTAATTTAAGAAGAACGGAATGGTTTCCATAAAGGGCGCTCATACATAGACATTGTTTTCATCATACAGTACTTAATTGAGAAACGCCGGGATCAAAACTTAAAGGCTCATATAGCTTATATTGATTGATACAAAAGTTTTGCTATAAAGTTGCGACACAGGATGTGTAAGATACGCCTACTAGGTGAAGATGTTTTCCCAGTCGTCTTAAGCAAGTTATAAAGAGCCTTTACAGACTCACCTCTATAGTTTTAAGTCTTAAAATGGATGAAGTGATGGAAATTATATATATATTGTAACATTACATAACCCCTGCTCAGTACTGATAAAACATAAAGAAGTATTCATATAATCTTAAGAATAATAAAATCAGTAGTTACCCATTCCCAAAGTCAGAAATGGGTGATTAAGTATCATAGTATGAAAACCTTTGTACCATAAAACACTGTAGCAATTGAAAACAATGTACTAAGCGTAATAATAAAAGTGCGGTGTGTACAAAGTGAAACATAGTATGTTATGTGGAAATAATAAAAAAAACTTAAAAGGTCATCAGTCACAAATAAGTGAAGATGCAGTGTTGTAGTAATAAACTGTAATACTAATGATAAGTTGTTGTAGTTTTGTGTTGTTAGGCCACAAAGGCAGTATCACTGTAATTAATATATTATTTTTGTTTATGTTGTAAATCAACGGGTTTACAAATAAATATAATAAAATTTTTTATTTATTGATTTTATTTTTTATATATTTAATTAATTTAATTTTTTATTTGGTTTAATTGTTTTTATTGTTTTATCGTCAATGCTCATTTAATAAAAATACTAATTAATAACTGTGTATTCTCTGATGAAGAATTATTTGTTTCTTCACGTTAACTAGATTGTCGTGGCCAAATCGATTGCATGTAGTGGCCGAATCAGTATCTGTGCTTCTTCTGCTAGTTCCTTTCCTTCAGAAGTTCACGTTTAGCATTTTATAATTAATGTAATTTAAATTATGACTCAAATAATCAATAAAACAATGTTTAAAACAATAATTAAGTTTATTATGTCCAAAGTAATTATTTGAATTGCCGCGACTAACTCGAGTTTGATTCGAGACTAGATTCCAGTTCGATTATTACATATATAAAAGTATTCAAATTAAATTATTATATTATAAAGGTTCTTTTAACTGTAGAAATAGTCAGGAAAGGCAAGAGAATTCAATACTTACAAATATAAAACTTATTCATTAACAAACAAAATAATAAAGTATAATGTATAGAAAAATTTTAATATTACGATACAGCTACTCGTTCCGACGTCACCGCCTGCTACCGTCTGCCTGTGCGAATGGAATCACAAGATGGCCGCCTTAATGAGTTGATCTGCGATGTGAATTCAGCTACGAGATTTTTCTTCAAATAAACGTCTTAGTTGGTTAATTCCTCTTCTGTGATGCCGCTATTGGAATATCCACAAGTTGTAGTGTCTAGTTTTATTCATCCACTTGGTTTTTGTTCGGTAATAGGTGTGTTGTGTCAAATGGTCCCTTTCAATCAGATGCTGGTTGTATTGGGTTAAATATATTCTTCCGTCGTACCCATACGTAGTGACAACTCGATTTAATAGTGTTTAATTTACTTTTATTTTTTCAATGATCGTTATTGTAGTATTCGTTAATTTTAATTTATATTCCTTTATCTTTTTTATATCTCCATAATATATCTTGGTTGGTGTCAGTTAAAAATTTTCATTCATATTTCTCTGGAATGTATTCTAACACGTCTGTCCTGCTTGGCTTTTAACAATCAACTAACTATATTTGGTTCTTCATATAGAAAATTCTATAAGATTTTGGTCTCATTTCTCATTGTTCCCTATCAGCTGTTTCATATCTAATAATTCAATCTTATAGAAAAAAATGACATTTTTTATGTTTAATTGGCTATAAAATATTTGTTTAGTACCTTTATGTAATTCTAACTATATAACAATATTCCTGCTTTTATTTTATATAAGTTATATTTATAATTTAGTATTTGACCTATTTTGGTTTGAATTAAGCTTCTGAATTACATTATTTGAAATTTACCTCTAGGCCTTATTTTGATTCACATAATTACCTATTATATGGTTTACAATATGTTTTATGTTACAATTTTACTCACACTCGATTACTAATTAAATACTTGTAATTTACTTTTTCTACTTGGCTATTATTCTAAACATTTAACAATTTATTTGTATTTTACTAGTGCTTGCTTATTGAGTATGGCCTTATCTGGTGCAATCACCATTTAAGTCAATTTTACATGCTGATTCTTTTAATCACTACTATAGGTTGTTGTTATCATTATGATAAAGTATTTGTATTCTGAATGGGATAATTTATATCAATTTGGTCTAAGTTCTATTAATAAATTATTAAAGAGATTATTAAATTCTCTGATTTGATTTATATGGTCAAAGTTGAATTTGTCTTGGTCATCAATTTTCAATTTTCCTAGCAATGTTATTATTAATTCACCTTATTAGTTTTATATTTTCTGATTCATTATTTATGGGTCGTTTGAATTATTATTTTGCCTTTCCTTACTTCACAAAATTACAACATTAATTAGCATGATTAAAATACAATAAACTCTTACATACTAACATCTAGTATTTCCTACTATCAACATATTCTGTATGTTATACACAAAAAATAATAACACATAATAATTATATAAATAAACACATTAACACCTTATACTAATGATTGGTTTTTGTTGTCCTTTTTTAAAACTGGTTTGGGGTGTTCCCCTCAATTACACACTTATTTTAATTATAATTAATTTTACATCATCTCTAATTATTTGTATTGGATTCTCTTTTTTGGCTAGTTGTTTCATCTAAGTTGGTATAGCTAATATAGTTTAATTTCTTTCATTGATGTGGTTTACAGCTATAGAGTTTTCTGTCTTAAAAATGGGTTTTTGGGTATCTTGTATTATTTCATTTTAACTCATTTGTTATGGGTTGTTACTCCTTACTACTCCATATCTTGAGAATTGTCATTTTAATTTATTTGTTCTTGGCTGTTACTCCTTACTACTCCGTATCTTACTGGGTCTACTAATTATTTTACTGAGATGATACTCATACTACAGTATTTGTTTTTTAACACATTTTGGCTATAAATTGACTATATGTAATTATTTTGAATCGATTTTTCTAGTTCTGTTAAGTCCTTTTATTTATGATTGTAATTACTTTTTCCTGTTATCTTTATTTAAGTTGATATTACTCCTTCCAGATGACTTCTTCCCTTCTTTTCCTATATGATCTTAATTTGTAGAATAAGGTAAAAACTTCGTTCTGCTACAATGTTTAAAGGAATCCAGGGTTATATCAGAAATTAATAATGACTAATTAATATAAAATAAAGAGATGGGGTGGAAAACAAAATAGTGTAGAGTAAGAATACATTAACTGAAATATAAGTCAGAAATAAACCAAGTTAAAAATCATTAAATTGTAAAATACAAGTAGCCAAGCTTAAGTAAAGATGTGAAGAAAAACCTTATATAAATTAAATTTAATTATAGCTAAAAATTGTAAGGGAGTATTTTTTCTAAAAGAAGAAATGAAATAATAATAATTAATACTAGCCTATTTACTAAAACTATACCTAGGTTAGCCAATAAAAAAATCATCAATTTCTTGGTTACTAAGAGTAACTAATCAACAAGACATTCAATCAATTGTTCAATGGTATTCAAAGTGATCAGATGAAAAAAAGTAATGTCCAGTGGAATTGTAAAAAATTTAATAACTATCATTTGGAAAAAACCCCTACAAAATTAATGAAACGAGTCAGCACCATCCACTACATCAGAAAGATCCTTGGAACCACAACAATTCACGCCAGAAAATCGATGAAAACCGTAAATCCAGCGAAACATCTCTCGGCCTAGACTTCGGAATTATAAATCTTTGGGTGAGATCGCTTCTTTTCATAAATAAAAAATTACACATCACCAATAAGTAACAAACACTAGAAACAGTACCACATCTTACAATTTATAAGAAAACTGAGGGTGAACAATATAAACTTTATTTTATTTAACCAAAAATTTATCAAACATGGGTACATAATGAATCTATGGCAGCCATCTTTCCTTTCTTTGCTTTATGTGAAGACACGTAGTCTGTGCTCTGGCGGTTAAAAAACAAACTTATTGAATCAGATTTTAAAATAAACAAATATTATTTAATGTAAAGTATGATACTAATAAATATGCATTTCTGACTTTCTTAGAGTTCAAAGAACCCTCAAATATCCCTGAGATATATAATTAATTAATTTTCTTTCTAATAACTGTAATTGAATACATCTGTTGTGTTATATGTAATGTAAAACTAATATCGAAAAAAATGTTGTGATTTCGAAAAATAACCGATTGTAAACTCATGATTTGGAGACAATAATTTCCATTGAATTAAAATAAATTCAATAAATACCTTGCTTTTAGGTAATTGACTGTGTATTATTTCTGGTAGATAGCAGTTTTGGTTACAGGAAACGAAGGAAGAGAAGAGTGAGAATAATAGCTCCGTCATCAGAAATTATGAATAACTACACAGAAAATAACCTGAAATGGGTTAATAAATAGAAAACAGCTGATGCAACGTACGGAAAAATTTAAACAACTAAATCGTATACAAAGAGAGTAATTCTCTTTCTCTCTCTCACTCTCTCTCCTACCGATTTTCAAATAACGGCACTGATTTAATACCTAATAAAGAAAACTTGGTCAATAATTTTCATAATCACATACTCTCGATTAAAAATAAATAATATATTTTTTTTTTTTATACAAACGTATTAAACGTAACAGATAGATAGACGTAAATTCGCGGAAGACAGTAGTAGCCGTGGAAGACGTTACAATACATATATATTGCGGCAATACAAGCATATGCTGTATTGTGCATGTATTAAATAAAATAAATAATTAAATTAATTTTAGTAATGTGTAATAGACAAGCAGGTGTGAAATTTAATGCTGAATTATGAACAGAAATCAACAGGAAAGATCACGCGATTGCCGCTGAGAGCTTGTACACGAGTAAATAGTATGTGTGCGTGAGGCCTGTTCAAGCCTGAAAGTTTGCAATCTCACCCCAAATAGATACTAAATTAAAGTTTTATTTAATTATAAGCAAACCGTAAATATTAGAAAGATTGTAAAGACTTCTAAAAATGCATAAAAGTCAGACACATGTGCAGTGTGAATTCTATGTAATTATGACGTTCAGTGCGAATTCTGTGCGATTTTTAGAGCATAGTAATTACACTAATGATGCGACCATTATGATAATTACGTATAATATGTGTATTGAATCAGACAATGTTAGATCACTTTGAAATCCGCATTAGACATTGCAATTGGCAAAAATGTGCGAATATGTGGAATTGGACGATGGTGGGGAAACTGACGCCACTACAGCTTCTGACCTGCAGAATCCTGTGACGACAGGTGTGGTTTTTTTGGTGAATATAAATACGATCCCAGGAGAGCCAAATTTACTCTTCAATCAGTTTTCAATTGCAGCGGTAAGCTCTGTCCGTCAGAGACGCGAATTTTAATTACTTCAGACATAGCTGGACGCTATGTCTAATATCGACAAGATGTTTATAAACTGCAAAGTCTAACGGACAATACGTTAGTTCAAGTAATAAAAAGAAAAAACAGTAACTACAATTATCGGACGTCTACAAACAGTCTACAACTACAAACATCAACACTCTGGACAAATGGCGAGAGAACATCAAGCAGAGGAACGATATGCAGAGCAATAGAGGCGGTAATAGAACAACAGCAGCTGATTCAGAGCAACACATCATTCCATTCTACAGCCAGCAGATGGGGCCATGAAGGACGAGTGACTGGAGGACGACCAGTGGAACCGGAAAACGCAAGAGGACATCCAGTAGGAGAGGATCGACAGATTACCGGAGGACATGGGTACAATCTACAGAATTGAGGTGACGAGAAACCAATTTATAATTGTAAAAGAATAGCGACATTGAAAAGACATTGATTAAAAAATTTTAAATTAAAGAAAAATTATGTAGATAGAGATAAGAGAATGTAATTTAACTATAGTAAGAATTTTCTTTAATGATGACCAATTAATTTAAAGATAATTTAAATCCTTGCTTGGAAGATCAACAATTGATTTAATAATTTTAAATTTTCATTGAAAGCGTATAAAGTAAAGTAGTTGGAAATATAGAAGAAGACTAACGATTCAATTAGTTTATTTAAAATGTTATAAAGCCTTAAGATGTATACCAAGCATAGCATAATAATATAAATAAGAACAAATTTATAAAGCACACATTCAGACTGAGTAGTCGAGAATTTATAGTGTAACGAAGAAATGTTTAACATAGAGTTTTGCTAATATAAGACATAAGATATAAGATTTATTTTATGATGAGTGTGCGGCAACAAAGAAACATTGAAACAATTGATAATGAATATTTTATGGCGAAGTAAATATTATTATATTTTTCGTTTGAATAAAGAAATGAAAACATGTTACGATTCATAAAAGGACTACTCTTATTATGATTCCACCTAAACTCCAATTATACATACACGTTATCAGTAATGTTGTATGAGCTATACCACTACACAATTTAGATTACATTTAATTAATACATTGTGTCGTTGTATAATTTTGGCGTCCCAAGGACGTGGGGCTCCTCAAACACAAATAGATTTGTATTTGCAACCTGCATAGACAAAATGTATCGTTGTAATATATATATAATATATATATGTAATATATATATATTAATTATGAAGTAAGTAAAGGTTGTTACCTGGTAGCAGTCTTGTTTAATTTATATGTTGACGACATGATTAAGGCGTGGAAGACAAAAGCGTCTACACGACTTCACAGATACAAAAGTCTTACCATATTATTCGCTGATTATTATCAGACTTTAATAGTTAGCTTAGGAGATGGTCTGCTAATAGTCAGTCACCATATTATGAACATCTTATGAAGGGAATGCAATTGTAAGATTTCCACAGTAAAAGTGAATATAATGGCTTTATTGGGTAAGAACAAATTCGATCAAAAGTACATTTAGAACGCAACACACTGGATCAGGTCATACAATACAATTTGGATATCTTGGGTATGACATAACTTATGAACATAATCAAGACACTGATAACAAGCCAAACTTTAAAAAATCTACAGTAAAATAAAGTGACCTCTTGGCAGCAGTGTAGAAAAGAAACTTTAATAAAACTGTATAAAGTAACGGTAGTCATTGGTTATGTAGTACACGACTCTTGCAGAATGTAGTGAAGGATGGGTGCTTAGCAAATAAGATACAAATCAAATACAAGGTGCCGAAATGAAGTTTTTGAAAAGTGTGATGGGATATAAAAGACCTGACGTGATGAGGAACACACAAGTAAGAGACAGATTAAACATCTGTTCAGGAAATGGAAGAAATGGCTATACTTTCGTTGCCAATTTCTGTTTATCGAGAAATGATCAAGATTTGCATATTAGGTCTGCAGGTACACCGATAGGCCTATTTCGTATCACATTCTTGTACGTGGTTTTAATATTTGTCTACCTCTGCATGCGTTTGTTAGCCATAACCTGTGCATCCAATTATTAAGAACATGTAAGCGTACAAAAGTACGCCAGTTATTAATATAGTGAAACGATGTTTTCAGGGCATAAGTAGCGAATTCACTTGCATCAGAAACAACACCACCAATATTATAGTTCCTCTGTCAGCGAACGAGTCTAAACTATCTCTCTACACAACACCACCGGTAATAGCAAACTTCCCCCGTGGTACTCACGCCAACCCTTACTTAACTCCCCTTCAGTCGAGCCGTAGTACTTATATTCCTAAATAAATAATATACTTAGTTGAAAAGGGTTTGGCCACAAAAAACAGCCTTCGGCAACTATTAGTGAAGATTGCAAGAAAAAGTTCGTTTAATTAAACTTTACATTTCATTAAACTTCGTTTAAGTCCAATTTAGATAAAGTTACTTGCCTGTACACTCGCCTGGGTTAAAGGCCAATGAACGCACGATAGGCTACATTGCTTGTAGGCATACAGCATATAGTTATTGTAATATGGTTTGCGATGCATCGATCTTAATCTCACGAACTCAATGGTCGAGGCTTTGGGTGGGCATCATGAAAAACTGCAACCTTAGACGGGCCAGAGACCTCACATAAATATGCAAAACAAAAAAGGAACAGAATAGTTAGCAAATAGTACGCAGTTGCTATAATGACTCGTCAATTATCTATAGCCTATGACACATAACAAAATATAAATAACCTAGCACAGCTCATAATATTCTACACCTACGAAGGCACTTATGATGCCGTCAAATCCTCTCCTGTATGAGCATTGACAATAATCATGATAAACATATTACTGATAAATGATACTATTAGAAACGAGTAGCGGGAATAAACTACAATACGTGAGTCTACCAGTTTGATATAAACATTTTCTATTAATTCTATACGACACAGATTGGCACACTCTTGACGTTTTTTTTGTAGCTGGTTGTATGTATATACCTTATTCTGTGTATTGTAAATATTGTTTTCTATCATGTGAACGAATTTTTAATTGAATGTTTTTAATTACTACTGAAATGTTTTATGGTATATTTAAAATTAGCGAGATCCATATGAGTCTTTTTCAGCTTGTAGACTCAGCATTTTCCCCGCAGTCAATTAGGTTAAGGCGATTCGTTCTTTTGAAAGCTGGCGAACCCAAAACACACAAAGACTCGCGGGAGAAGCTCGCGTGACTTGAGTAGTGACCCTTGCGGGTGGCTGGGGAGGGGCCCTGGGGACTCACGGACTCACGGTTGGTTATCACCGCCAATTGGGGGTGGCTTCCCGTAGGTCCAAGGCCCCACCCACTGCAGGGTGTCCCCGTTCGTTCGTTGGTATCGGCACTGATGGTTGGGAAATATGCGTATCTCAAGCGTAAACGGTAAATGGTGTAACCCTTACTCCTAGTAACGCCTTGCGAACGGGAACCAGGGCGCGCAGTCCCTGACAAGTAGCTGTGTCGGATCTCTTTTGTCATTCCGTGATGTCTTAAGTACACAGTTGAATCCTAGTAGGTAGGGGCTCGCCAGCTTGTTCTCCCTTTTTCTGCGAACTGGCATCCGTGGAGTCGATGGTGTCCTAAGTTGGAACGAGCGAGAGGGAGAGGAACCACTGTCCTGGCGGGGTGGGTAAACAAAAAGCCGTAGAACTCCTAGGGATTCGGGATCCTATGGATCGAACCCGGAGGTCAGGCCCGCGACCATTCAGGGCTTCGGGGGTTATCGTGTTGATCAACGACGTACTCAAAAATGGTACCAACGGATCGTGAACCAGTCCGGTCGGAGGTCCTGTCTCCTCGGTGTTCACGAGTTGAGGCGAGGTTTCACGGTTGTTGTGGTTGACCCAACTAGAGTAGACTTTCCCTAACACAGATCTTTGTGAGAGTTCGGATGTGCGCGTTGAGATCCTCGAACTTTGGTATGCCATACTCGTTTCTTCTTTGCAAGTTCTTCTTCGACGCTTGGACATCCTACTGTAGGCTCAGCATATATTTATTAAACCCTATGGACAGAAGTATGGGTTACACGACATGGCTACCTTTACACCCATACCAGATCAGATTTCAATTATGCCTGAACCTGGGCGCATTCTTTATAAAATTTCTACGAAACGTCTCCGTGTTTTTTCAAAAAATAAAAAAGAGACTGATGATACATTTAGTGGGAAAAAGGATCACACAACAATTGTTGTAATACAATCTGTGAAATAACGTGGAATTTATCCAAGAAACATCTTAAATTAATTACAAAACGTAAAACGTAATTACATTACGTACATAGCTCACTATGCACGGAACAAGACAAAAAAGGTGTTTTGGAAAAAAAAAGAATCTCAATGTAAAAACGTTTTATGTCTCAGTCAGAGATTTTTAAAACATCATACCGATAGGCCTATGAAACTAAATTGTAATTCCAAATAGGTCTACACTCGTCTCACCTGGAAGAGGAAAAACAGTCAACAATGAAAATTCCCTAAAAACTTCAACTCTTAACGAATTTAAACAAACTTTTCTTAAAACAAATAAGGTTTGTTTAAGAACAAATAAATTTATAAAAACGTCTAGGAACGGATTTTTACTACATAAATATTTTATTATACCATAAATACGTATGTAAAAGTTTTTAAAAATAGTCTATTAAATTAGATTTTGGATGTTAGTTACTATATTAGATATATAAACAGAAAGGTTTGCTGTGGTTGTACAGTAAGAATCTGAATTGTAAAATTTGAAAGTGGGACCTCAAATAAATAATGCCACTGAGTGTAACGTTCAAGGATTTTTTAAGTGAGAACTTCATATACGGCACTATGGTGCCCGCCTTACCCCGTACACCTCGCCCTCGTAATGTAGTAAACTGATTCAACGCGTCACGGAATAACTGAAATGAAAAAGCAATGTTGCCTGGTCAATGAAATCTCTTTTCCTAAAACAGCTACCCAAAATTTTGTATAACAACAAAAGTTGGTTTTGCTGTTGACCTCTTAGCTTACAGTGCAATATCGTTCTTTTGTTATTATTCTAAACGGGTTTAGATTTTAAAGGCCGATTTAATAGAAAAGAGGCATTATGACTAGGAGTATCACAGAGGGACCGGCTAAGAAATGAGATATAAGGAACATCCTTGGGATATAAACCTTGTGTTGAAAGGACGCATAAGGACAGGATACAGAAACAAGTTTTAGTTCAAAATCCGAAAGGACGGCGGAATATTGGAAGACCAAAGAAAAGACGGTAGGACCAAGGAGTGCGCAACGGATCGTAAGGTCCACAGCTTGAAGAAGAAGAAGAAGAAGAAGAAGAAGAAGAAGAAGAAGAAGAAGAAGAAGAAGAAGAAGGTAGTAGGAAAATTGTCAGATTTCTCCAACCTGTTTTCTAACGACGATTTGAATATGAAAGCTTTTCAAATGCAAATAGTGATCGTAAAGAATCGTAATCAGCCTGTCGAGCCTTATCTTGTACAGGCTACAGGTTGCACTAACTACTTTCCTGCAAGATTCATTTCTCGTGCCTACAAAACTCTCGAACTCATCTGTGATAGAAAATACTATTCCAGTAGTAGTATGAGAGCAACTATCAAGAGACTGACAAATTCTCCTGCTGCTATGTCTCCAGAGATTGCCCGATTATTTACCCTTTCCCCTAAAGAGGTTAGTGATTAGCGCTAAATCCACAGACAGGCTAGCAGAGTTCCCGCTGTTTTGTACACCAAGATTTCCCTTCGCCATGTTAATGGATGATCGTCTCGGACTGCCTCGTGGAAACAAGAGAGCCCTACAAAACATTCCATCAACACGCAAACTCAAATAATTTCCTTATTACTACTATCCAATACATCAGTATTAAATCGGAAACCAACAGGTTTTGGAATAATCATCGGCAAGTTATCCGGACCGCAAAGACTGCTTGCCGACAGGCGCGGCAAGTTGTCCACACCAAAATAAGCATGCGGGAAGTAATAATAAAGAGGTCAATTTATAATAGTTTTCTGTAACCTCTTCATCCATTTTCCGCCTTTTGTCACTACCGAATTTAAATAGTTGAAGTTTGGTACTCACAATAATATGCATTCTTTTAATTATACAGTGTTTGTTTTTGTGTTTATTTTTTCCTAATATCTTGACTGACATTGTTTTCAGGTTAACGTTCGCGTTTCCTGTTTATGTAAATGCTCTTATATAAGTTTCCATATTTTTATTTAAAGCGAGGCGTTTATGTGATGTTGTATTAACAGACTGCAGATACTTGTGCTTTTCAAAGCTGGCTACAATTACACGATTCACTTATTCCATTTATAGAAAAAAACCCAGGTAGGCTACATATTTTGTCTTGAATGAGCTTGATCTTAAAAACAGATATAGGAGTCAACAGTTGACTTGTTAAAACGTATCTCTAGTAATACATATATATCAATATACACTATTTCCCTTGGATTCGGAAATCGTTAGCGTATAATAGTAGACCTGAAGTTACTTACATTTGGAGTCAATATTACTAATGTAATCTTTAAAGTTGTAACAGTTGGGACACAGATTCTTTGCGCTTCTATGCTTAAATGACTTATTTACTTATTTATCATTGTACAAGTCAGGTTCAAGATATAGTTGTAAATGACAACCTTAAACTCCGTCTTCTTCGTTGTCACCACTGGGAGGTGCTCTTTTCTTATTTAAGTAAGAATTTGAATTTCATATTTAATTTTTATTTTTTGATCGACCATCACACCAGATGGATTCTTAATTGAGAGATGAGGTGTTTCGATTTTGAGTTCACATCTAATTGAGAATTGTCTCCGCCGTTCAAAGACAGGACAGGTAGTTGAAAAGATGAAAACAACGAAATTAATTGTCGTAAAGTATAACGAGTCTGCGACTAACCTATAAGAAGTTTATGTTGCGTTGTCTGAATTCCCGGCAAGCGATAAGTTAGGATGACTCTCCATTCCTTGTCAGTTGTGTAGTCTAAGTTAGAAATAACTTATACATTTATATATAAATTTACATTTATATTAACGTAAAAGCAATAAATGTAAAAAAGTCACTACTCATTTAGAAGAATCTTCTAGGTACATGAAATAAATTCTGCGTACAAAGAAACTGCGCTTTCTAAATTGAAGAATGACTCAAGTAGTGTTCTAGATAATGATTAATTTTTTACTATTTGTGCTCTTGCCGACATGTGCTTCTTTCGTTTTGCATAGTTTAGTGTGTATTATATATGTAGTAGATAATATTTTTTATGTATTTTGTAAATATTTTCTAGTAATATATTCAAGTATGATTAACCCTGATGGTGATATAATGATAAATCAGAATTGACCTGCTGGGAATTTGAGAATTTACGCGCGCGCACACACACACACACACACACACACACACACAACAAACAAACACAGGGACAGATTAAAGTTGGGCGTGAAACGATTCAACAAAAACATTTACAGAGGTGGGCACAATACGCGTTCATATTTGGTGCAACTTTCGCACGCAGGTTCGTGGCATGACTTTAGCTGCGATGTCTCTGCAGTTTTATACAAAGTGCCACTTTACTATTAGTCTGTCTCATTACAGAGCACGAGCCAAATAAAACGGCTGTCTCAACGCCAGATGCAAGCAGACTACAATCTTGACGTCTCACTATGTGTAACATTAAGATTTTCAATTAAATCTTGTACCTTTTCTCCCTCTCCGTCGTGTTTCCTCCTCTCTCACTGACACATGCACTGTCAACAGGGAGAAAAAGAGACAGAGAGCGACTTAGAGGGAAAGATAAACAGAACGAGGAGGAGACACCTTTCCTTAGCGCGATCAATAACAATTAACATCCACGCACTGTTCTCTCCCCTGTTTAATTGCATTACTAACTACCTCCGTTTTCCAGACTTAAACTTATTTGTTTTGCGCCGGTCGTAATTAAAATCCTGCTCCTCAGTTGTTTGCTGTTATTTCAGTTTTCATTCTGCTTTTAATTTAGACTTCGCAAAATAAAGTGCTATTAATTAATTTTGACCGTTTCGTGTGTTGTTTGGTCTTCAGGGATTATGCCGTACGCTGTTTTACTGCGGGCTTCCTTGCTTTTGCTTATAAATTTTCTCGGGCAGGATACAAATTATATCCAAAGTCGTCGTGCATCAAGGAAGATGAAGGTGAATGGGAAAGATAGCAATGAAAACTCTGCCTGAAGTCAAATGAAGAGAGAGAAAGGGGAATGAGGAGTGAGTAACAGACAAAAGTTCGATAAATCAGTAAATGAAAGAGAGATTCAGTTTCCATGTGTGTGTGTGTGTGTGTGTGTGTGTGTGTGAGAGAGAGAGAGAGAGAGAGAGAGAGAGAGAGAGAGAGAGAGAGAGAGAGAGAGAGAGAGAGCGAGCGTAGGTAGTTGTGCACGCATTGTTGCTTAATGTATCCAAGTATGAAACGCAAGTAACTGTGTAGTATATTATTAAATATAATTAAAAATCTTATTCAGAAACAAAATAATGGAAACAATTTGTTAAAGTCATTTGTTAATAAACTTGTGCTTACGTGTCAAATCTCTTTATTACGAATTTTTTCTAATAAGCTTTTACTACAGTAAATATAAGTTAAGTTATAGCTCGCGCGCCCCAGAACGTTTACATACAGGGCGCTATGATGTGATAATGTGTTTTAAAAGTGTTGTTGTAAAACACACTTTTGCTGTGCACCAACCACATTGCATCATTAGGAAAATAATAAGATCACCGTTTTGAGTACATTTTAAAGGGCCGTTGCTACAACTGGTATTCATCATCTGCAAACCCGTCGTTTCGTCGTCATTCTGCTGTTGATGTAGCTGTTACTTAACCTGGAGAAACATATCAACAACGTAATTACACTGACGCAAGATAAACAGTTAATTACGACTGATAACAGTCATTACGCTGTAAGTGAAGGAGCTGTAACAGTAGACATAAACAAATGGTGTGTTCATATGTGGTGCCGTCACATCCATTCTCATGCTTAAATAAATATTTATTATTACTACCGTAAAATAATGTTAATAGTCTATTTAACGTTTTCTAAAATACACGTTTAGTAATACGCTAATCTAGTTTATGTACTATGTTAGGATGTTTTACGTTTTTGATATACGCTTATTTTATAATACCTTAGTCCTCACTAGATATTGTAACTATTCGCTTTCGTATGGGTTAATGGATTAAAATCCACACGTTGGTTGTGTCAATTTTTGTAACTGAAGGGGTTGTTTCTTAGATTTATTGCGATTTATTAATTTAATTAATTGTATTAATGTTAATTTGTCTTCCTTCTTGAATTTGTTTATTTAATTTATTATTGGTTAATTGTTTAAACACCATCACTGATGGAACAGTAGGTTACTAGTAGATCGTGGTACGGTATAATTTGATTAGTAATTAATGGTGTTGCGGAGCCTCGTCCGATGTAATCTTCTCTTGACGTCGACTCTAAATAGGTTAAAATATAATTGGAGTAATCATGTCAGTCTTACAAATAATTACTTACTTGAATGCAGTGTTGTCAATCGTGCTAACCTATTTAAAAAAGGTTATGATTATGTATAAAAAAGATAATGGTTAAATCTTTTCACTTATGGCGGCTAGAAGTGCTGCCATCATTTTCACAAGTAAACATAACCTGTCCGCTACGAATCAAATTGTTATTATAAAATTCAAATGAATTAATGCTCCATTAATGGTTAACAAATATAATTTATTCAGCGTTACTTAATACTGAATCACAGTTAAATACATTCACTTCCCTTAACTTTGGTTAACAATCAATTAATACGGTTCGAAAAACTCTAATCTCAGAGTGTCATCTTGTTACAATAAAACGTTAATAGACGAGAATCGTCTTAAGTAAAATTAAATAAGTAGGTTCTTTTAAACTCCAAAATACTAACTATAAAACGTTAATTATCATTATAAAATTCTCTAAATAGGAGAGTGCTTACATTCTGTAATTGTAAATTCTTAATATTATGACACAAGTCTAGTATGAATAAGTTCGATATTTTTTAGGTTAATCGGTTAAACAAATTGAACCATTCTTAAACTTAACTTATATCTACCTTTCAACTGTACAATAAAAAAGTGATATTGTTAATACAGTTTTAGTGTTCGATTAATGGAATTATTCATAAAAGTGTCATTAATTGAAATTACTTGGTTGGATTATACCATAACATGTAAGTAACAATAATTGCACAATACTTTCCTTTATTTCCCTGAATTGCCAATTATTATACACCAGGCAATTCCCTAATCACTTTTAACTTGATTTCACTTCATTTGATTATAAATTACAATACGTTATTAAACTGCACTAGTTTGGTTAGAATCGTTTGTTGACATCGGTTGCACAGGATGCTGGGTAACAATGGCGGCAATTTGATCGGTAGAAATTCGTCAACTGCATAGCATCGTGGTTCGATCAAAAGTGTCGTTCAGGTGACGCTTAGACTCGCTGTTCCAATTTGCATTACCTTTGGCTTCGGTCGTTTTACGCCCTGTGATTGGTGGAAATTGATGCCATTCCATCACGAAGTCATCCTCCCTCTCATTTAGAAAATAATTTAATAATTATTAATAATTATTGTATTATTGGCGTGGGTGGCTGGTGTGGAGAGTAAAAAACTGACGCCAACTTTCTTACTGAAAATCATTAAAATAGTTTCTAAAGGACATAAGTCTTTTATACCACAAGTAAACTCATATACGGCTTCACCATTTTTTGTCTTTTTCAATGCTGCACGTTTTAACACCCCTTATGATATAATTCCGTCCATTAATAACAAAGATCCTTATTTTTACATATATCTTATTACAATAATTTTTTATTAAACTATTTCTTACTATCTATTTATTTACAATTCCATATGGTTTCTGTTAAGTTGATAGGGCATGTGATCAGACATAGTGCTTTTTTAACTAACATCTTTGAGGGCAAAGTAGTGGGGAAGAAGCCCAAAGGAAGACCAAGAACTGCATACTTCCGCAGCACAATGAGTGTCGTGAATAGTGGGTCCTATAAAGACATGAAGAATATCGCAAGGGATAGAGTGACGTGGCTACAGCGACAAGGCATTGCCTTTAGGAGTTAATAATGGTTTCTGTCGAATTTAGCTCCTACAATGTCTTTTGTTGTGGTGAGCTAAGATTCTGTATCCTTAATTATAAAAATAATTACAATAATTCCTGTTAGGTTCATGGTGTCTGTAACATCATGAATTAGTTTATATTTGTATTATACTCTCAGGTTATTTATAGTGTTATCAATACTTTCTTTTTGTTATTGACTACTCTTACCAACTTGTGGTTAACATATTATTGTTAGTGATATGATCCTATTCTGGTATTTTGTCATTAAAAACACATGAGTTCTTGTACTATGAAATGGTTGTTATTTACAATTGTTTCTTTGTGAGACTTGATTATTTTCATTAACATCTTATCTGTAATCAAACATGAGGTTTACTATGCAGTTTGATGACAGTTTGTCTCTGCTTACTTTTCTTTATTACTACTGATTTTACATAATAGATCTTACATCTAGGTACAAACAGTCATGTTCCTTATAATGACATAATTCATGGTTTGACCAGTGGTAGGTATTACCTTGTTTATATTACAATAGTTAGGTGATTTCTTACTGGTACTTTTGATAGTAATCCCTCTCATTTTTATTAAGTATTTAATTTGGTGTTTTGGGTACAATGTATGTACCTCACTTCTGCATTACTTCATCATAGTACATTTCATTAATTATAATAAATACAACCTTCTAGTTGTCTTGTATTAGTGATCAGAATGATCCTAGTGTTATCTATTTTCATTTAGTTATAATGCACAACAGTTTTATATCCTTTTGATTACATTTATTATCATTATAAGAGTGCTTTTATAGGTTGCTAGGTTAGTTTGCCTCACTTTCACTTTCTCTGACTAAATCTAATTTACATTGTTGGTTTTCACTGGTTATAGTTTTAAACTATAATCATCTATATATAATATTACTCCTTAATTATACTACTGGTTATTATTATCCAGTTTTACTTTATTATTTTACATACATTTTCAATTAGCAATCAGTCTTTTCTGATATTCTAGGATTTTCATCATTGTCATAGTTAATATTGAAAATACAAGGTTATTCTCTTATATTCTGTCTTATTATATTAGTCACACTCATTAATTTATTTTCTCACTCTCCTAATCTAGTTGGGTGTTTGTCATTCTAAGTCTGAGTCATATTCCTTCAGTCTGTCTAGTCAGTCATTGGAGTGTTTATTTACTTCACCTGGAACTCCCATTTTTCTCTTTATAAATTCTATAATTTAACTAGTTCTTTCTCCTAGTGATTGTTTTGGTTTATCTACCTTTATTTTCATATTAATTTGGGGTTTTTATCTCTTCTCAAGATATTAGCTATCTCTTTCATAATTAATTCTTTGTGCCAAGTTGACTTTGGCTGTTGTTGCTGCTGTATTATTCCTAAGTTCATGGCTTATAATTACTCTTTGTCTAGGGGTTTTCTCACTTTACCTAATCTTGAAATTAAAATGTGGTATTTCTTATGATTTTTTATGGTTGGTTAATGTTTGCTTTGGACCCTGGTGGTCATGATATTATGTAACGTTACAATATTTATATTTAAAGGCCATGGTTTTAGTTTTTTCACTGAAACTGTCAGTGAATACTCTCTTGATAATTCTTGTAATTGAAACATTGCTTTTTGTAAATCATCCTCAGAAGATAAAATACATTTAGGAATATTTGTGGTATGATTATAGAAATATTTATATGACTATAAAAACAAGACACAACAAAAGATTAAATTTTATAAGACAATTGCAATACCCACATTGACATATGCGAGTGAGGCGTGGGTCATGACAAAAAAGGAATGCGGCAAAATTCAGAATGCTGAAATGCAATTTCTTCGAAGTACTTTAAACTATACTTTGCAAGATAGAATAAAGAATGAGGATATCAGAGTGGACTCGAAGTAGAGAACATTAATGAAATTATTTCAGGTTGCAGAAGCCAAAGATGGGATCATTTGCAAAGGATGACAAAGGATCGATTACCGAAAGCGGCACTGAACTATAAAGCCATGGGTAGAAGAGACGTGGGTCGTCCGAGGATGAGATGGGTGCCAGAACAAGTTTACATAACCTAATCCTAGAAAGGAAGAAGAAGAAAAAGAAGAAGCTTATTTTAGAGATCGTACGAAGCTTATAAAAGACTTACAGGTTTAAAAGTTATAAGCTCGGATAAGCAAGCCAGTAGGTTTGATTACAATTTATTACGATTAGCTTTTTTAAAATTCAATATACAGTATCATATTGATCTGTTTTCTGAACCACTGATTTTTATCTTACAATATCCAAATTAAAATTATAATCTAATTTGTATAACGTATAGGAAGTCAGGCAGTCATTATGCGACTGTCAATTATATCTATTTAATAAAAACGTCTTTATTAGTGTCTATTAATATAAAACAAGAATAATCCGATGTGTATTCTAAACAAGTAGGTTTCCCTCATAGGAGACATTTTGTATCAGCTTCATTAGTCTGTCATCAATAGCCAAATTTCAAATGATGATGCCGTTGGATCCAGAAGAGTTGTCTAGTGACCGAAGGACGACTTAAGGAGCCCCGACTGTTTCAATTGTCACCAACTTACATGAACGGATAGGAATCGTTGTACCCTCTGGTTCTTGGGGTGGAACATGATCCACGGTGGATGAAAGCCGCTTTTACAGATCTGGCTAACGGTGTAAGAAAGCCAGTGTAATGCAGATCATCAGCATATCCCATACATTGTCATCATTGTAATGATGTCTCCAGGCATCATTAAGTGTGCAATCTGACAAGTACTCTACACACATACATCTTGTCAATCCGCGAATTCACCATACACTTTAGGTACAGGTACGTACGGTGTAATCAAACACTATTACATTCACCAACTTTGTCACTACGTAATGCCACACTGCTGAACACTTCGTTCTTGACGAGGCCTTTCGGTGTCTCCACCATCTTCAGGTCATAAACGACCTGAAGATGTTTGAGACCTGAAGATGTTTAAGACCTGAAGATGGTGGAGACACCGAAAGGGCTCGTCAAGAACGAAGTACCGGTATTTAGCAGTGTGGCAATAAGTAGCGACAAAATTGGTGTTAAGATGCCTGCTAATAAAACTAACAAAACTGGACTATTAAATTCGCATTGAGGGTGTCCTCAGCTTAGGAGCAGAAGAAACTATTTTTAGTTGAATTCTTTCTTTGATGATGATGATGATTGGTGATGATTAAAACTGTCCTCTCAAACTCTTTCATGGTGATCAGTCATATAAACTGTACTTATTTAAGCAACACAATTGATTTAAGAAATATGGTTTGGGTATATAGGTTTGGCATGTATGATAAGGATCATACACGCGGCCATTCATATCAGCCGATTCACGGAATTCAGTAATTATTATGGCTACGTAAAATTAAATATAACCGATAGGTTGCAATCCATATGAAACATGTTGTAAACGGCCATGGTGCTTTCGAATAATATGGACATTCAGTTGAATTTTAATTAGATACATGTTAGTGTTTAGTACTCTTAGTGATGAATGCTTTGCTCACTCACGCTTGCCACCTTTTACCGAACCACCGAGAACAGACTTTAAAACCGATTGCAAGATTGTTTACAATTAACAAAATTGTGAGTGATTCAACTGTACATAGAGATGACGTAACAGAACAACATAAGTGTGAACAAATTCAACGGGATGAAACTTAAAAACACATTTAGTTGTCAGTAGAGCGGTGGCAGCACGTGTGATTAGCGCTTCCAAAAGTGAGGGTTCGCCTAATCAGATTTGACGTAACCTTATTAACCCTTCCATGCGTAACGCTTGCAACAACGCTTTTAGAAATCTCGACCCCTTCAATTGAGGGTGAGTGGTTGCCTAATACAAGTCGCTAATGCTCGTTATTTAGCATGCATCAGCACTTTTCCTGCGACTAATGGTAATTCGTTGTCATTTTTCCATAGGTGCGTTTCTTTTCCTAGCAAATTATTTTGTGTGTTCATCGTTTCTGCATTGTTATATCATTACCAGGCAATTTTGTTGTTATTTATAATAAGTAATGACGTGTTTTGTAATCTTAAATCGTTTTTCTATACTTGATTTCGAATATTTACTTATCATGGGTATACAGTCCAGAGTGCACTATATCGTCCTCCGCAACATGTGTCCAATTTTCGCTTCTCTCCGGTAACACATTATAATCATCAACTCCTATAACTCTCACGTCCTTTGCCACATCCTGAAGACAGCGTGTCCTTGATACTCGTCCCTTTCTTGGACTACTTTTCTTTGACTTGGACTCTGAGAATTTTTCTCGTGCCACAATCAACTCATTGTTCAAGAATATACAAAATTTTCAGCATTTTGATTTTTAAAAACATTTTCTATCTTATAATAGAAAGAATATCTGATATTCAGTTTAAATTTTCTCTCTCCTTCAGTATTTTCTTTATAATTTTTTTCAAGTAGCGGATTTTACGGTCTTATCAAACCATGATAATATCTATGAATATATAAATTTTAATCGTGCGGAAGATTGTCTTGAATTTTAAATTTCGTATTTACAAATCCAAGTATAAAAATGTATGTACTTATTACCGAACAGTATTCGGTCACTTATTTTCTAAGAAACTTGTCACCTTAAGTAACGTTTGTTCCAATTTTTAAAAATTCTACATTTTCTAAAGTATATTAATTCTTTCTGTTCTGCTCTAACTGTCGTCATTCTAATATATGTAGACCTTTCATCCTTTAGCTTTTTAAACAACCAGTCTTTCTTTTTTTCTATCATGTGCAATGGTTCTTCAAAGCATGCATGTTTCTTGCAATCAATGCAACATATCTGCATATGTGTATTTGTCCTTGGATCATACCTTAGTATCTTTTCTCTGGTATCCAGTTTCGTGAAGGACCAAGTTGATGTAGCCTATATATGACCATACACTTTGTGCTTTGTGTAACTTTACGCTTCTTACTGCCTTGTAAAGACACTTGCTCCCGCTTGTAATATAAATAACATATTCAGTAATTGGTTTATTATAAAGTGTTTTACGTGCGATGTGTATTAAATTGTATGATGAGCCGCTGAGCCCAAACAGACGTAACAAAAAATATTTCAACACCATTAACTCTAATGTTACATAGAATGCAATAAATAAGGCATAATAGAAAATTATTGGTACCAAGCTTTAGTGAGCAAAATTAGCATTACTTTATTTTAGTAGGATAATGATTTGCCTCTATGTGTAAAAACATTAAGCGAGCCAGCGTACTAAAATTAATGTCGGTGCATCAATCAATGTCAGTTTACAAAATGTTAATAACTATTACATACATACTAATATGAACTCATTAATTATAACAAAAGTTTCTGTGTTACATAAACGAATAAACATGGTTCATATTCTTTTCTATCTGAAGTGTTACACAATTGGAGTTCCAGATGTGATTTAATTAATAATCAATCGGTTTACTTGAAAGAACAAAAGGGCGAGTCCTCTGAAAGCATGATGTCGCCGACGATGTCGTGGGGGGGAGGGCTGTCGTAGACACGTAATCTTAGGTGCCCTCAAGAAGTGTCAGTCTCCGTCTCTATAAGTATGTGCAGGTTACATCAGCGAACGATAGCTTTCTGAAGAAAATAAAAAATGCCAGTACTCTTCGACCAAGCCGATGCTTGGTATGTCAAGTTCCCAGCGCAAAGGGCAGATTTGAAGAAAATTGGGTTCCTGACTCTGCTCACCCAATTGCAAGGTTGGCCCCAGGAGCTGACTGAGCAAATAAGGTCGACTGGCTGAGGACTGAATTAGTTTCGTAAAGAAAAGGTGGGGCGTGACGGCGAACAACAACAAAAACAAACCTCAGAAGATTACACTACCAACCCGATACGATACGTCACGGACGCATTAATAATAATCTATTGTTTGGATTAATAATAACAACGACATACGCGGTGGGGGTGCCGAATAACTGCAACAGACGATAGGCTAATAAATTATATTTATTATTACATTTTTATATTTATTAACAAATAGTTATATTTATAATAATTGTTATATTGATTGTTATATTCGTTGTTTTTTTTATATTATTATTATTATTATTAAACAATGAGTATTTCTGCTTAACATACATTACTTAAGTACTGTGGTGGTTATGAGATTGTAATTGGACAGTGTATTAGGTTTTTGATAGAAAAAAACAACAGGATATCGTGCTAATACTTATAAAAAGCAACAGGCCTGCGAAAATTGTAAACCTGATAAAGGACATATATACAAATACGACTACGAGAATGAAATGTAACGAGGTAATTCAACAATTCACGGCTGGTAAAGGGATGCGACAAGGTGATTCACTTAATCCCCAATTTTTAGCTTGGTAATAGACGAAATAATAATATAAAGGGAAGATATGAAGTAACATAAAATGGGCAATACTAATTTCAACATTATTTACTCTACTCACCATAGCTGAGAACAAACACTTATGATCTGCAAAGGCTGCTGTATAAATGTAACAACGCATGTAATCAACATAATTTGGCGATCTCTACGGGTAAGACTAAAGCAATTACTATTGTTGCACCTCAGTAAGTTGCAAGTTAATAGCAGACAACGAAATTTGGTACGTAGTAGCAGATAATAGAAATCAACTATTTAGGGGTAACATTAATAAGCTGTGGTTCTATAGGTAAAGAAAATAAGCTACCAAATTACAAAAGCAAACTGGGTGTTAGGCTGTATGAGTGATTATTGTCCGGAACAATACATTTTTAATTTTGGAAATGCAAAAAAACGATATATAAAAGTACAGTAAGGCACATCCTGATGTATGGGGTAGAGGCAAGGCCTGAAACCCCGACAACTAGAACACAAACACGAGTTACTGAGATGAAGTCATTGAGAAAAATGATAAGCAAAATACGGCGAGACAGTATAACAAATTTCAATATTTGAGAAGCATGCCATGTGACAGACATAGTGGACTGGATACAGAAAAGGTGATAACTTTGAAATGACTATGTCGATAGGATTGATGATGACAGATTAGTCAAGAGGGCTCCGAATAATCTCTCAAAAGGCAAAAGATGAATTCGACGACCTCGAATGCGATAGGGCGGTTGGTAGTTATAATTATGTAGTTTATAAATGTAATGTAGTTTGTTCTAAAGAAGAGAATTTCCTAAATGCAGGGAAGAAGAAGAAGAAGAGGGAGATGATGATGATGATGATGGTGTGAATAATAATGACAATAATAATAATAATAATAATAATAATAAGACTTGAACAATAGTTTATAATATGTTGCACAGTGGACAAAATTTGCGAGACGTTTCAATACAGACGGAAATAACATTTAGCCCTACATGTTGCTTGGCGGCCGTTGATATAAGACAGACGTGTTTTGAAAGAAGAGAAATTTTCTAATTGTCTTCCGTCGCACGCGTGCATGGTATCAGGCGTGACTTACGGGCAAACAGCATAACGGGTGCAATAACCGTAAACGAGACAGTACCGAAAGTCACATATGCTGGGATGCAACGCCCGCTAAATTTTGTAAGAACTACGATACTGAAATCCTAGAAAGACCATGACTCAAAATCCGGGCGACGTGCATCACTAATACTTTTACCAAAAAGAGTGAAGCCATTTTTGAACTCGGTGACAGTTAGTTATTCTCCTTATATGCTTAACTGAATTATTTAGTATAATTACGATACGTAATGCATTTCAAAGACGTAGAGTTAACATTCAATCACGTAGTAGGTAATTATTTAGTGCTCTCAGCATGAGTGTTTTGGTTATTGACTTTACCACTTTTAACATTGAAAATGTTTATAAGGACGTGTCGCACATTTGCGGCCGATCGCTGGTGCGTGATCGAAAATGGGAACCGGTGAGTTTCCATAGAAACTACTTCTTTGTTGCCAATAACGTAGTACACATATAAAACTTCGCTTATGAATGCGACTACATTTAACTTATAATCTGTACATTGGTAAATGAAGAATGAGTTCGTTGATTGGTGAATGAAGAATGAATTCATTGATTGGTGAATGAACATAAATATATATATTTTTTAGATTTATTGAAGCATTTTCAATGTAAATTTTTACCAAACTACCGAGAATAAAACTCAGTTGTAGATTTAATGATTACACGAATTATTAGCTATCGTAAGTGCTGCAGATCAAACAAAAACAAATTTGGGCATAACATTAAAAACAACTTTCGTAAGGAATTTGAAAGGAATCGTATGGTGTTTACAACAATCATTCTCGCCTCGATAGTCTAGTAAATTTTATATAAACGTTCTTTATTTTTGGGTAACAAAATATTTTGATAATTTAATTACCTTGTATCCGTCAGTGACTTCGTTCTAGCGTTTTTTATATAGACGCGTTTCGTGACATGTGTCACATCATCAGTAATCCTCGTCAAATGTTAAAATTCACATAAAAACACATTTGGACATATTTACTAAATCACAATAACGACACACACATAACAAGATGTAACTTCGGCTCCGTTGGACCGGTCCGACCGCGCGTGTAGTTGCCGAGCCACTAATTAAACTAAGTCAATCCTTATCACCAGTCATTACCGTCATGCGCGATTATATTTAGGGCTGTATCATATAGTGAGTGAGATTGAAACCTTAATTGTTCGTTTAATATACTGTTATTGTTGATATTCTTGTCTTTAAATGATTTATAAATCTCAAACTCCTCGAGAGCGTCCATTAACCTACCCTTACCGCATACATGGATTGCTTTGAAATTAGTATTGAAATCTGTGTAATTATGGTTGTGCATCAGTAGATGGCGGGCATAATTAGATTTGGTCTAAGATTTGGACATAAATATTTTGTTTACGTCTTTATGTTATTGAATTATATTTGACATCGGTATGAGTCGGTGGGAAGAAAAGTTGCTTTGTTGTTATCAACGTGCATTAAGAAGTACGTATAATTAAAAGTAATTTAATTTATAAAAAAAAGTGGATAACAGGAAAAACCGGAAGAAACCGGGTAGATGTGTTAATTAAGAACAACGAGAAGGAAGTGTTGTTTGTAAACAAAAGCTGTAGATATTGCAATTAAACAAAAAGAACTGAGTGCGAAGGTTTTATTTGTAATTTATGTCGTTGAAACCGCATTTCCAACTTGCAGCACACTAGCTAGACTGAACGATACTGTGTGTGTAAGACTGCACGCTCCTGTATGCATTAATGAACATTAATTAAAACTTCTTGTATGTGTTACCTTGGAACTATAACAGATTAAATATGAATAGTTCCAACATACATTTTTGTAACGATTCCAGAATATTGTTACTACGGTCTCACTGATCGTCGTATGGTACAGTGGAAACAAAGTGCAGACACCAACGAAATCACTAATCACCAGCTTGAATTATTCACAAATAACAGTTTGGAATCAATTACTTCTTAAAAAAGATTATACTCGTACAATAATTCAAGCTAAATTTATCCACATGCAATAATAATGTCATGTAATAGAGTTTCGCACCAAACATGATACAGTATTAATCACTTATCACAATACTTCGACAACCACTCGATCCGCGCTAAGGTAGTCGCTTACTGACTGACTAAGCCAGACGCTCCAGAATAACTTTCCATCCTTACTGCACGCCAGCTTAATGCGTATCTTAGGTGTTCTTGAACACTCTGGAACGTAATTGAGTGCGGTCTTGACTGAGGCTACACTTGCTCAACTAGGGGAGGGACTGGTGGAGGACGTTCTCGATTGTTCGATAGGGTTCTCGTTACAATATAATTCAATAATATACAATATAATATTGTTACAATATAATTCAATAATATACAATATAATATTGTTACAATATAATTCAATAATATACAATATAATATTGTTACAATATAATTCAATAATATACAATATAATATTGTTTCAATATTATTCAATAATATACAATATAATATTGTTACAATATATAAAACTTCGTGAAATGCTCCATAAAACGTGACTAATTCAACCGTTTTAGAGTGCAAACAGGGGAGGAAGAATTGAAAAATACAGTATAAATAATAATGAATAATTAAAAGTACGCCCCAACAAACTGGCTAGTGGGTTGACGATCCAATTCAATGCAACAGGTTTAAAAGGATTGAAACCCTCCCGTAGAAATATACTAAAATTAAATGTTCAAGTGTACTGTATTATACATAATCCACATGTGGCCTGTATCATAAAATGATATAAGTACATACACATATCTTAGGTAAGTAGAAAGGAATATGCACTAGGATCTTCCCTTCCAGGCATGGGCTCTGATACATCATAAGCAGTACCGATTGTCTTGTTTTGGTGGAAATAATATGCAAAGAAGAATCTGACCTCAATAAGTCTGATTGTGTTGGATTCTTGCAAACTGAACAACAATTTTTGTCGGTAACACTTCCATCGTGTACGATTTTTTAATAAAATGCAGAAAATTATGTCTTGTACTGGGTCCGCTCCTCAGCTTGCTTCTCTGCCTTCTGAAGTAATCTTGTACTAGGTCCGCTCCTCACCTTGCTTCTCTGCCTTCTGAAGTAATCTTGTACTAGGTCCGCTCCTCAGCTTGCTTCTCTGCCTTCTGAAGTAATCTTGTACTAGGTCCGCTCCTCACCTTGCTTCTCTGCCTTCTGAAGTAATCTTGTACTAGGTCCGCTCCTCAGCTTGCTTCTCAGGCTTCTCTGCCTTCTGAAGGCTTTGGTTTGCCACTGGTAAATTTGATTCAAAATTAGAGTCTTTTACTTGTTTTGCAATCGTTTCTACACTAGAATTTAGACAATTACAAAAAAATAAACGGATAGATCAACTTCATCTAACTTATTAAATTATTAAAAAATTATCCAGTTTAATCATCATTTACAGTAGGCTTCGTTGCGCCTTCAGGTGATTTGTTAAAGCGTTTTTATACTACTTACACATAGTCAGAACAAGAAAACACAGATTGTTTATAAAAAATTAATTAAAAAATTACTTTAAGTAAAACGTATTGCACTGTTCGATCACAATGAACTTCTACCAGCGATCGTTTGCTTGATTTCGGTATCGAATGGACACATCTAAATTTACTGAGTTCAAAGCTTTGTTTAAAGAAAAGTAATCTTACCGTAGGTAAATAGTATGGGATGGGAAGGATTGTCTAACCATTGTTTTGTGTTAATCTATGTATTTGTACGAAACAGTTTTTAAAAATTTACACGTACGCATCAGTTTATATTGATTTTTATTTGATGCTAAATTGTGTTCACTGAAGTGTGGAAAATGCACGCGATCCCATTGTGAATGGGGCTCAGTGTTGCCAGCTGCTTGCCACTTTCAACGCAAGCCGTTGTTTAGTTTACTGTTTTAATGTCTCTTATGAATTTATAAATGTTTATCAAAACACAGCCGTGGTCATTTTATATCAGTTTTTCTTTAATGAAGTTCAAGTTATAACTTTAAACGGATGCTTAATAACGGGGAGGATCGCTGGTTTAAAATTTTCTCATGACGAGATAGTACGTTTTTCTTTGACTGAATTTTTAATTTGACGTTTCTGCTAGGAAGACGAAAACTGGTACTTTTTGCTCTCATCATCATCAGCCGTGGCTCTACAACCCTTGGTGGGTCTTGGCCTGCTCCAAGAGTCGACTCCATTCTTCCCTACTGCGTGCACTGGCTTTCCAGTTTCATATGTTCAGCTTTCTTTGGCCCTCCTCTATTGATCTTTAACTCTACTTCGGGGTCTTCCCCTAGTTCTACTGCTCATTGAATATTAACTAAGAAAGTTGTGTTAGTGATTATAATCACAAACAGAATTATCACTGTTGCACACCACTATAGAAAAATTATTTCGATTAGTGCTTTCAAGCTTCACAGCTCATCGTCAGATCGGAAACAACAATCCGATCTGACGATAGCTGTGAAGCTTGATAGCACTAATCAGAATAATTTTTCTATAGTGGTGTGCAACAGTGATAATTCTGTTACTGATCATTGATTTCTGGTAAAAAATATGCTTCGTAGGCTCTTTATGTGTCCAACCCACCTTAGCCTGTATATTTTGATTAGCCTGACAATGTCCGGCTCTTTGTAAAGATAGTTACAATTTACAGGGGGTTACAATTTAAAGACAGTTCATAATTATAGCACCTGCGCCACATTCCATTTTCTTGTACTCCTCTAAACATTGTTCTTTTACTTTTTGTTCTAACCATAATAAAGTGATGATACAATTTTTAAAATAATTCCAAAGCATCACTTCAGTAGTGTATTGGATGCTATATATAAATGAATGATACTGACCATTTGGAATTCTATTTTAACTTTTTATTGCAGTTGTTAAACTGCTAACATTATTTGAACTGTTATATTGTCTATACTGATAGTTTCGCAAAGTAATTATTTGTTTTAAAGATGGTATTGTTCTTCTTCTTTTTCTTCTTATTTTTCTGGATTTGTCTTCTTTCTTTTTCTTCTTTCTCATTGCGTGTCAGCCTGTTCAATGATTTTCTTCTATTCCATTGTCTTACACTTTGAATGTAAACGTAATGAAAAGGACTAATTTACTTTCCGAATTATTTTGAAATATCGCATGTTTTTCGTCTTTAACTTAACTATAAGTGCACTTCTTATTACGAAAGTCTTTTGTCTCATCGCGTTATGAATTCAGTTTTGTCAAAACGATTGTTAATCTATCAAAGACCAAGTGTTAGACATGTTGTTGCAGTTTTTACTGAAGAAGATAAGTCAAAATAAGACAAGATTTCATGCTGGTTAATAAAGTCAAATGTTTCACAAAAATATTTTTTGCTTCAGTTATTCATTTCATTAATAAAATGATTTGAAATCTATTTTTTCGATTATTTTGTATGTACTGCTTGTTTTTTACTTACTGGGAATAACAACAGAAAGTTTAAAATATATCCTTGCACAGATTTGCACAT
Organism: Magicicada septendecula; assembly: GCA_034769895.1. Lineage (NCBI taxonomy): Eukaryota > Metazoa > Arthropoda > Insecta > Hemiptera > Cicadidae > Magicicada > Magicicada septendecula. The sequence goes on along the minus strand of CM068375.1, from coordinate 115,277,799 downwards.
GCACTCTCATTCCCCCATGTACATTCATGTATATGAATGTAGTAAGCCCTTGTGGTGCAGACCTTGCTGATTATTTTGAACGATATAGGCCTACATTTATTTTCATGTAGATTTTAAAATAATATAATTTTTAAATTATCAGACAAATTATAAAGATACCGATTATCTAGGCCTATTTTTGTTTTGTTTAGTAAAATAACAACTGTGAAACAGACAATTATACAATACACAAACATTATAATAATTATAATTTTTCAAAATATTGTGCCATGGCATACTAAAAATATAAAATTTCCAGAACTGTACACTATATTCAGATTTTGGTTAAAATCCTTTTTAAGTTGATACTCCACATGGATTTTCTTCGATTTTATCAAAATTGTGATCTGGGGCTCTGGCGTCTCAAACTTTTCAAGTCCATAAAACGAAATATTATATTTTGATTTTGGTTAAATTTCCCTTTAATTCACACGGACTTTTCAATTTTATAGGAATTTTGACCCAATTTGTAGGCTTTAGCATTCCAGAGTTTTGGGATTGTAAAAACCGAACAATGTATTCAGATTCTGGTTAAAATTCCCTGTAATTTTTTTACCTCACGTGATTAATTTTAATTTTTTCACAATTTGGAACCTCATATTTCCTGCCTCCCGCCCTCCTATTTGTGCTGGGATCAGTCTAAAATACAATAGATGTCAGTAGGGTAAAAGTATGGACACACATACATTGGTTGATGCATTCAAACGTTATCGTGAGACATACTCCAAACAGTGTTAAAAACTGTGAACTGGCTTCGTTTGTTCAAAAATAGATAGTAAGGTTGTAGTTGTAAGCTGTACATTTGTAGAGCACCGGTAAGAGTTAAAATCAATGCGTCTCTGTTTCCTCTCTGTTGCTTAATTACAAAATTTACTATTGCTAGAAACGTTTAATCTTGCCTTCACGTACATAAACTGTTGCTAGTTGATGCCCTTGCACATTATACCAGTGTACAAGTGCTCGAATAAATATCATAAATTTAAAAAGTTAAAATGGAGATAAAATAGGAAGATAACGTTACAGAAGCGGCCAGGAAAGAAGTAAATACCTCGGATGAATAAAAAATTAGGAAAAATAGGACTATTCGAAACTCCATCACCATGAGGAGAGAAGGATCAGTGACTACATTTCCGGCACGTATGTTTCTTTTTCCGAGAAGAAATATGCAATCCTAATTAAATGACGTTTCAACTTCAGAAATCCTCACAAGTAATGTATTTAAGACAGAAGAATATTTATCCCTGTATAACATCGTCTTCAAGGACCTGCGGAGGAAAGAGCGATTAAGAAGACAAAAACCACCAATATCCAACTATCGTTAGTAACATTATCGTGTCCCCAAGGAATTTATGTTGTTTCATAACATCAAATGAAGGGGACGACAAATTTGACTTCAGGTACTCTACGTAGACAAGCTGACCTAAGTCAGCATGCTTCTTTCCTTTAATAAGCATCTGCCTGGATCGTACAGTCGTAAGGAAGATAATCACTGATGCAGACAATACTGACTATGTCTGTGTGACTGAGCCCGCATAATTGATAGCTGCATAACTAATAGTATTTACAATTATCCAGAAGTGCAAGTCACGAACGGTGTAAATCGTAAAGAGATTAATGCCTAACGAAAAAATGTTCTTTGCGTTTACTAAATAATTACTTACTTACAAACTAAATTTCAAACGTAATATAAGACAAGACATCAGGTGAAGTTAAGAGTAATTACTAAACTATAGTAAGGTGCGAGGTACTGTGTACAGTGTCAAATAAGAAAATATTATTGTCCTGAATCTTATGAGTGTCGAATCCTGCAAGACGTTTTTTCCACACGTAATATTTCATGAAAGAAGAGACTTGCACCAATAAAGTTTGGACGAGTTTGGAGCGCGGACAATACATCGCTATTGTCATTACACAATGTCCTTAGGGTATCCACACGTACTCTGCACGCCATGTCGTTCGGCTTGCACGAACTCGGCAACTTTTACCTGCTCTGGTAAAATCAAACGCACGAATTCGGCAACTGTCCCAAAACCGTCCCCTGAGCAAACGCACGAACTCGGCAACTGGCGGGGGGGAGGGGAGGGGAGGGGAGTAAAGGCCTACTTCCATGAAAAATCACTAGCGCAAGGGACAGTAGAAAAATACTAGGAATAAATTTGTCTCGTCCTGATAAAGCTTAAATTAAAACGAATATTTTGTAAAATAGTTTTTAATTCTGTTTTAGCCATCAAAAGTTAAAATACGTTTTTATTTAAATTTACTGGACTGGACGCTTCATCGCAGTACCAACTTTAAAAAATCACAGCGGGACGAAGTTCACAGCCAAATACACTGCAATGCAACCTCTTCTCTTATCTAGGCCAGTTCATTGCACGTACCAATACAGTGTCTTTACAGTTTTTTTTGAATTTGTACCACCTGTATTGATGTATTGTTAAAAATGGATATCCTGCAATACCCAAGATGTTATCTCAAGTGCACTTCGTGGTCTAAACAGTTTGTGCACTCACATAAAAAAATCTAACTATAACACTATAACACGTGTAACAAATGTTGCAGTTATTTTAAGTAATTCATTGGTTTGTAAAGAAAAACAAAAATGTTGTGTACTAAAACATGTTTAATGAAGATCAATAATAATTTTACTGTATTATCAGTTTACTACAAATGCTGCTTATTTACTAGCACATATGAAAATATCAAGAAAAAGTTTGAGTAATAAAATGTACAAACATAAGCACTTAACAATGAAAGATTCTACAACCACTATTAAAACTTAGTAGTGTAGTGCACTATTAAGTTAAGCAGAAAGAATCGATTCAAAGTAAAAACTTTTTTACAGTAAAAAGTAATAAAAACAGTAATAAATAATGCTACCAGTCACAAAGGGTGCAGTAGAATTAGTAAATGGATAATAATACTTACTATTACGTATTAAAAATCACATAATGTTTTTATTATACGGCCTCTTTTTGCGCAGTTTATTCTGATGTACGTGTCGATCTGTTCATCCTTCAGACTTTTGACGAACCTATAGATGTTGGGATGAGGAGATTCACATGCAGCATTGAACCTTGAGTGAAAACTTTCACAGGCGTTCGTTGTCCTCGACAATGAAGCTGAATCTTCTGCCCAATTATTTTGGTGGAACTATTGCAGGTTCTTCTTCATCAATGTGGTTTTCGGTTAAATAATCAGCAAATTTGGTGAGTTTTTCATCTTGTGGTTCAATGCTGATCAAGTCACTGAAGACTTCAGGGACGTCTTTGGGATTCAAATAAGTTAACCCAAACATGTAGTGCAGCCATTGGCCCTTTTCGTCATCATTCCTTTTGTATACGGTCGCCAAACCTAGTTTCTGTATCTTTCGCCACCTGAAACGCAAAAAATAAATTTAGTGAACTAAGAAATTGAGTGAAATGAAATGAATCAATATATTTGATTGCAATCGATATATTCTTTTCGTAAGAAATCCGAAACTATCGGAATTCAATTTCAGCTAGTTGATTACGTTTTCTAAAAATTTGTAAAAATAACTATGATATATATGGTACTTAATAGGTAGTATCATTGTATTAAGTTTAATGATAAATGTAATATCAATTTGAATTATATACTATTTTCCGGTAACAACAGGAACGTATCAAAGCTTGAACGCGCTACGAGGCCTCATCACGGTCAAACGGCTGAACGGATTGGAACCAAATTTTGCATTTAAACAGTGACCAGCATGTAGATGGTTGTTATACAAAAATTAATTTTTAAAAAATTTTTAATTAAAGTTTGCATCCAAACACTTACCAACAAGTAGATGGTTGTACAAATCAAGTAGAAGATTGATTTTTATTATTTTCATTTGAATTACATAGCAATAGTTATATATTTGTATCAAATAGCAATAGCTACATGCAAACAAATTTAATTTTAAACAACAAGATCTTTTTTTTTTTAATCTCAGTGATGAAGATCTGTCCGTCCATCCGTCCGCCATCGTCATTCCGGGCTAGATCTCAGGAACTAATCGACCGATTTTGATGAAATTCGGCAAAGGACATTTTTCAATAATTCTATCGAGAAAAATAAATGTCTCTGGCTTGCCGGGCCATTATGCTACTGGTTTCCATTACACCAGTTATTTTTATGCCTATGTATTTTGTAATAATTACTTTGAAATTTAAGTAAAATAACATAATCTTCAGATAAATTGATGATTTTCAAAATTCTATGCATGTCATATTAAAATGTTACACATCATAATGAAATAAATTTATGTCCCCCATCTTTTTCCCATACCTTACCACGTTGAAGATAGAGGAACTCCAACTTTCAATCAATATTTAAAGATTGAGTTTTCACTCAAAATTATAGTTTTTACAAAAAAGGAATTCTCAAAAGCAGTCAAGTAATGTATCATTTTAAAGGCCCAGATATATCATAAATATTTTTAAGCTAGATTTAAGATATTCCTTAACCTAAACGAAATGGCGGCCAGGTTTATAGTAAATATATTTGGATCTCAATAACTATAAAACGGGTTGGTTCCTCGTTGGATCCGTGTTAGTCTGTTCATGGCAGAAAAACACTATGAGTAAAACATGTTTTAATTACATGTTCCATAAAAAAATTATAACAGGTGTGTTCACAGAAATGTTCCAAAAAATAAACGTGCATAACTGTTGCTACTCCCTTGAACATAGCGTAAATTATAAAATTTTTATCCCGTAGAAAAGTATTAAAATTTAGTAGTTGAACTTACTAGGCTTGAGCCAGATGAAATCGACAGCCAACGATCTTGATTTCTGGAAGCCCGCCTTGATGCTTTCATGTATTGATATTTCAGAATCAATAACTATAGTATTTGGTTTAAAAATAAGTTTCCTCTTCTTGCATTCATTTTTTAGAAACTCCAAAATATTGAAATATGTGTCTTTCTTTTTGTCTTTCAGCAGGCTGAATACAAGTGGAATATAAGAACCCCCCGCATAACTGTGGGTAGTAAATATCTGCTGAAAATGCTTTGGCGCATACTCAAAAGTGCCATCCATCAGAAAAGTTTCCTGTTCACGTAGATATTTTAGATTCGAATCTGTTGAAAAAACTACAAAACCTTTTCTATGTCATTTTTTAGAAGAAAATTTTCTTCTTTTGTGGTTGTTATGTCCATTTGATTTAAAGCCAACTGGAGATCAGTTGCAGATTTAGGCAGTTTTGGCAGGCTCTTTAACCTAGCATGAGTTATATTGTTTCTAATTAATCTGACATCGTGCCTCGTTAGTGTGTCTAGGGTTGACGGTGACGGACTGTTACCTATTTCCTTCCGAATAAGCTTAGATGGTCTTTCATCTAAGCTTTCACCTTTCCTTTTGATTGAGTTTGAAATTGATTTCCTATTTATATCTTTTTATTGAAATGGGTCATGATCGTGAATACCTTCTAGGCGTGAGAATAAGTTTTCACTACCTACAGTAAAACGTTTAACACTACACTTAGAGTTTCTCCCACAGCACCTCCATCCACGTTCTTCTGTCCCTTTAACAAAGCGATACGGCTTGAATTTAAAATTATTGCACATGAGGTGAACATTACCGAGCTCACTAAAAATAGTCTGTAACACATGCCTCTCTTCCATTTCTCAATATTTAATAAATAAATAACTAAATAAAATAAATATCACTTTAACAGCACGCCTAGAAAATTGACACAATCTATGCTACCATAAGTGTTAACTATTAGGTGTCACCCACCCGAGTGACCTGTAAACGCCTCTCCACAGTGACTAATGCATTCCAGCAAGACTTGGAAAATCCAGCGGTATTGTCTCCTGTCTGTATTGCGATGACTCAAGGTCGCCTCAGAGAATCGGCCTTAGATGACCCAACCTCCTTGCTTCTGCTACCTGAAGAGAGAGTTGCTGAGTTCGTATGTGGGATTAACTGACCTTTTTCCCCAACCTTATTTTTTGCTACGTAGAATTGCCGAGTTCGAATCTGGTCGTTTTATGTCATAAGACTAAAGCAAAATTGTGTTGTCTACTCCTTGGTTTGTGTAAAATTTTTTTCTTCGTATTATTTTTTGTATTTAGTAATCCTCATGCCTTACTACTTTAGCTGGTTTAATGTGTGAGAGTCAGTTAAATGGATCTTATTCATTTCTTCTCACTTCTTCCTGCCTACACTCCTAAACTCTTCTACTTTACTTTTATTTTTTCTGCCTATCCTCTCCTCTCTTCTCGGTCTATCAAGTGATATATCTTTACCCATCTCTTCTTCTGTACGCTGTCCTGATCAGACGTGTTCCCTCCATACATTTTTATTTCCTTTATATCTCAATTTGACTTCCTTTTTTTCGTATCGGCCATCTAAGGACCACATGTCAATTTCGATTCTTTACTCTTTGTTCTTTCCTTTTTTTCCAATATTCTTTCATCTTCTCACTGTGTCTCTTCTTCCTGTCTTCAGTCCACTTTGACCTGCGTTTCTCTCTCTCCTACCCTGGACTCCCTCCAGTTTTAACACTTTTGCCCGAAAAACTTCTCCTTCAATTGCTTCTTCTGCATGTATATTATTTTTTCTAAATCCGTTTGGGCTTCTTTAATCCAACTTGATGTTGACTTCTTTCCCCACAGATATTTGAAGATTTGCTTTGTCAACCTATTGTCGTCCATTCTATATAAATGTTCAAAAAATAATAGTCTTCTTTTTCTCATTGTTTCTGTTATATTTTCTATATTTTGATATATTTCAACATTACTTCTTAATTTCCAACCTTCTGAAGTTTTTCGTGGGCCTAACATTTTCCTAATAATTCGTCTTTCCAATATTTCTAGTTTGTCTAAATTATAATTCAGTGCTAGACATTCACTTGCATATAGGCATTGTGGCTTCACTACTGTACTGTAATGCCTTATTTTCGCATTTTTAGATACGCACTTTTAATTGTAAATATCTTTAGTTATACCATATGCCCTTTCCATCTTATGAAGCCTTTCTTCTATAGCAGATTTTTCCAAGCCATTCTCTTGAATTATCTCTTCTAGATACTTAAAGTTTCGAACCCTCTCTATTCGAAGAGTATCAGTTACCAGGAATTTTGGCGAGTTTTTAATGTTTGTGAGAAATTTGTTTTTTTTTCTGCTGAAATTCTTAAGCCTGTTCTACTGGCTATGTCTTCTAAAAAATTAACTTGTGTTACTGCAGATGTCAGATGTTCAGAAATTATGGCAAAGTCATCTGCGAATGCCAAACAATTTATTTCAATACGTTTGTTCCTTCTTCCCAACATGATTGGTGATATTTTGCATTCCTTTAATTCTTCATTCCAAATTCTCACTACTTTCTCCAGGACGAAGTTAAAAAGAATTGGGGATAAACCATCACCCTGTCTTACACCTGTATTTATTTTGAATAGTTGAGATATTTCTTCCATGAATTTTATTATTTATTAATTCTTTTACATGATTTATTCTTATTAAAAGGATTATACTAAAAACGTGCGTACTGTCTCTTTTGACATGTACAGAAAACAAGAACCATTCTCGAGTTTCTTTTTTCTGAACAGCGCGGTCCCAAAACTGCAGATTACTTGTCAAAAAATTTATTTGACTATCAAATATTTAATTTTATTTTCTAATAGTTGTATAAAGTATAACAACATGCTGCTTAAAAACGTATATTGTATGTCCAAAGTGTACCTGTTAGCTTTAATACACAAATTACATATTTAAAGCAAAGAAGCACATATATCGTTGCGGAGTAACGATTGCTTGAATTTAGTGAATTCCGTTCCTTCAGACGGTCTGGCATCCGAGTTTTCTTTGATTATAGAAATAGAGATAAAGTGTTTTAAAAAAGAACCACAAATCAGTCAATTACGTCGTCATTCAGAGATCACTTATGAAGTTTCACAATAGGAGAAGACTGTGGATGGAGTCGTGGACTGAAGAAGACCAAGACCAGGAGCGGACTGTAGCGCCATAAGAAGTAGATTATTTATTACCTTCGTATTTAGTTTTTGCCACAAAAACTCACAACATTCAGTTTTTGCATTCTCAAGTTTTTACAGAAATAAGTTAATAAACTTAGATATACGATCATTTATGAAATAAGGATTCATAAACGGTCAGCAATGCTTTAATTCTATATTTGCAATTAGATAGCTCTCCAAAAACATTTTGAATATAATAAGCCAGATTTATTTTATTGCTTCCAAAAAGGAATTTGATAAAAGTAAACTTAAACAGGTCCTAAACATCCTGGAAAAATATAATGTACGGGATAACTTTATAAAATTATTACAGGACAGGTATACTAACAACTACGCTAAAATTAAAAGAGAATGAAGACTTTCGAACAATACCGTAGTCAAACAGAACATAAGGCAAGGAGATTTACTTAGCCTAATACTTATTCAGCATAGTATGAACGAAATAATAGAAGCTCTTAAAGGTTTAAGAGGTTACAAAATGTCAGAGAACATCGTTGTGTGTGCTACGCAGACAAGGCGGAATCTGTTGCCGAAGATGTAAACTCTTTGACGCGTTCATGTTTATCTACTATCTGAATAAGCAATGTATCGCTTGTACGAAGCAATCTGGTCGAACTAATTTCTAAGAACTGAAATCAAACAAAACAATGGTGCACCCAATATCGACCTACGGTGCTGAAACGTCAGCTTTCACAGCGAATGCAAATATTGGAAGATGGGAACCGAGATGAAGACCTTAAGAAGGATACTGAACTTGAAAGGAGAGGAGTGATGACATAAGGGAAAGATGCAGCGTAGAAAAAGTAAGTGAGTGTGGCTCAGAGAAGAGAAGAGTAACCGAGTAACGCGCGTATGGAGACAGTAACCGAGGACAGAATATTTATGAAGTAGAGGTCGCCCTAACAGAAGACTGCGCGACTTTGCGTCAACATAAAATATTAGAAGACGAGCGTTCAGTTTTTGCCTATAAGTTGTGTTTCATCAGTTTTAAAATTATTTATCTAAAAAGTATTAAAATCATTTCTATACGCTTTCTGTATTTTTCTAATCAAACGTAGAAGTTAAAAAAAGCTTTGAGACATTTAAGGATGTTTGGAGACATTTTGTTGAAAAATAATATTTTATCAAAAAAGAAGTTGTAACATAGAAACGGGGCCTAGTAAAGAAGGTGAGTGATAATAAATTTTGCTGGTAGCGACCGAATTGCTGCCACCTCATAAGGTTACCAGAGGTTCCACGGAAACTTCGTTCACACTATCCGTCAAAATTGGTCAGTTGTTGCCACAATCATTTGTTTATAAAGTTGAACATGATACAGTATGAAATTATTACTATACTTAAAACCTTCTAGTATATCAAGTTATCTCACACACACACACACACACACACACACACACACACACACACACACACACACACACACACACACACACACACACACACACACACACACACACACACACACACACACACACACACACACACACACACACACACACACACACACACACACACACACACATTTTGCAACGATAAAAATTAAAACTGCATAGATAGGTAATGTAGAAATTATTACAACAGAGTCTATATCTGGAGGTAGGAAAATTTATTAAATTAAATCTTTAAAATTTACTATTGTCTTATTAATTTATACTATAAAATTGTTTATCTAAAAATTTGTCTTTCAAAATTGAGTCTATTGGCTTGCTTTACAATTAATTATGTTACTTGTTCTGTTGAAATCCACTGTTTGCGTAGCCACTCGACGCTCCTCGCACGTAGTTCGACTGGATAGCTGGAACTCTTCCCGTAGACTGTTCGAAGATCACTAATGCAGACAATTCACGTCGTTGCACCCACGCACACTGTGATACGAACTGTTACTGTTTACAATTTAAATTTACTTAATCTCAGGGATTTTAAAACTGGGTAAAAGAGATCTGTGTGTATTGATCTTACATTAACTCCGGATTCTTGAAGTGTTCTTGCGTAACTCAAAATATCTCGGTAGATATTTTGTATCTAGCGGATATCTTCCACTATACGCGAAAAGCACTAGAATGATCTTTTTTTTAATTTGAGTTCTCTAGGTGGTATTGGTTTCGAAGACCTCGAACCGTGAACCAACTTCTAAGTTAAAAGGAAAATGACCCGTCTTGTCACGAAAAACTCGTGGCAGCGAGTATAACGAGTCCTTATAAGAAACTGCCCGAAGTGCTCTCGACAGAGGACCAAACTGAATAAATTTTAGACCCTCTGATTGGTTGAAACTTTAGCAACGTCACAGATGAGAACACAGATAGACTGAAATCAGGCTTAAACTCTGTCCGATTCTGCAAAGGCCTGTCTAGATCTAATCTATAAATTTTATTACTTTCTTGAAGATAACGAGAATAAAAGAAGATTGAATTCATTAAAAAAAAAACATAAAAATTATAGGTGTGGAGAATTGAGTATATGGAAAATGTAGCTTATAACCATGAAAATACTCTGTCCAAGTTTCAGAACGAAATGTTAATTTTCCTCAAAGTTATTAAATAAATGTAAATTACCCGCGCATTTACACAAATATTTCACGTGACATAAAAGAGAATAAAATTGTTAACATTTTGACATAATATGCTTTTTTAAACATAGCTTGGTTCAAAACTTATGACTACTTTACAAAGAAAGAACAAAATCAATTTAAAATATGTCTATGGCCATCAGAAAATGTTATATAGCATTAGTATTCCACTTATATGCACGTAGATCCTGTGTACTGTTGCAATATATATATATATATTATAATATAATATTGATTTTATGGATGGGTTTAAATGTGTTTAGGTTGTTTTAATTTTAAATTGGAATGTTGTTGTTGTAGTTGTAGACTCTCACGTTGTCATATGGTTTGTTTAATGTTTAATATAACTAATTAGCAATGGGTAATTTGAAATTGAAGTCTGTGTTTAAAAGAGTATTAAATTCACTAATAATTCGCTGTATTCACCTCCCCACTTACCATCCGTGAATATCTTCAATCTTCTCGATGGGCGACTCTCTCTCACTGTAAATACATTTACAACACACAGATATTCCGTTTGACTATCGAAAAATGCACATGAAATAAAACAATTCAGATATTCAATTGTAAATTGAATAATACAATATCAATAATTTGAATATTGCCGCCACCTTGTGAAATAATTGTTTCTAAAAAATAAGCTGTTTACTTCTATTTTATAGAAATGAAGACTCTATATCCACTGGCTGGTAATAAATTGAGGATTTTATTGACAGTAGTGAAATTTAGCAAAACTCCTTTAAAACAATTAATATTGATATCTTTAAAAACAACAACAAATTAAATAAATATTGAGACTTCTTCAGCTCAAGGCTGGTAACACTGTTACAATGTACGATAATACGGTTAACTAGGTTATGTTCACTTTGGTCATTTGTATTACCAATTTTCGTGAATTCTTTTAATATACATGATACAAGATATAAAGATGTGTTAATAAATAACAATGTTTATTTATTTATTATGATTAAAAAGAACAAAATTAAAATTACTAATCTCAATACGATAGTCAATACTATCGTACTATCGTACGGTATTCTGGTTCCTAGTGAAGCTAATATAGTAAACACGTGCTTGTAACGCTGCACATTTATAATAATATTATTAATTTATTAGTTATTACTACTATGAACTGGAAAGAGAAAAAAATTGAAAAAACTCTTATTATCGATTTCATTTATAAAAATCACTTTAGGACAGAAGTGTTTCTCTGTGACAAAATATACGTTTTGGTTCTAGGTTAGTTTGCCTAGATGAGAGTAAGTTATAACGTATAATAAGTAATATCATATAAAATTCTTAATACTATTTTTACAAACACTTTATTTATTATTAATATGATGTAGAATTATCAGTAATGATAGTATCCACAAAAGAAAGTTATTATTTATCAAGACTAAATTCATAGTCAAGTAAGCGACTATATTTACAAGTAGTTGTGAGCGGTATTTTAAAATTAATTCCGCTGTTATCAATTATTCTTTAAATATAAAATACATCTTTTAATTAATTATCGCCATCACAATGGATGATAACTTTGTTCATCAAATTCTGATAATTATTCATCGTTATCGGTTAATGCACTCAAGCGTCTTTACTTGACTAGTGCAGTCAAACAATAATTTTCGTTTACACAACGAGAATTATTTCATTAATCTTTTTTAAAATTATTAAAGTATTGTACTCCCTGTTTCCTTTCACTTGACATGACCCTTATTATACACTGGCCATGTCTTTTGTTCACTATTCACTTATTACACTTCACTCGATAATGGGGTGTTCAGTATAGGTTAATATTTGACCATGTTACTGGGGTGACGCGCACATTTTAAAATATATCTTGACGACTGTGACACGTTCCTCTCGCCTCGAGTGTTGTTAGACAATCAACTCATCTCGCTAAAGCGTCTCCTTTCGTCTGGTGAAATTAAGTCATTTGATTGGTTTAGAACTCCATACTCTCTACCCCAAACGCTTTGGTTAAATAAAAATTACAATTTTTAGCGTTACTAAGTTTGGGTTTGAGATTATATCTGACGTGTACATGGACATTCGAAAATGATCGAAAAACTTATAATGGCTATAAGTTTCTTATTTCTTGTTATATCGTCATTTGGATAGTGGCATTAAATCGCGGACACTTGCATCTTTATTTTAAGTCCAAACAAGCAATAATTCCGTCCATTAATAATTCACTTTACCTTCGTCAAAACTCACATAGTGGTTCTTAACACAAATAAGTCCTTTTCACTATATTTTGTTGTAATTACACCTTAATATTTATGACTAAACATTTTGAGCCCATTTCTCATTCATTCTAGTACATAATATTGCTATATTTACAGTTTAAACAAAATTTGCTAATGGCGTATTAGCCAACTATGTCCGATTGTTTACATTTACTTATATCGCTATTATTCCTTATTCTACTACATATTTTTGTATTGTAACTTTAATAGGTATATCTATATACATTTGTTCATACTTTATTTTGGTAAAATGTTATTTTGTTTACATATATAGTATGATTCAAAATACATTATGCTCTCATCTCGCCATTTTGTCACACTTATTTAGTTATTTTACTAAACATTGGATATATTGTTAACAATGCAAATTGTGTACAATTGTTGTACATGGTTAGTTTAGTGTATTCACTAACCTTTTGTTATCTGAAATCTCTCTAAGTTATTGTATGGAGGTTATTTACACCTAGTTCTATGATTGCAGTTAGTTAGTTTATTAAATTTCAATCATTAAATTACTAGTATAATATTTGTGAGATGTTCTCATAGTAGTATTGAACATTTCTTTAACTACTGGTAACATTTTTTACATTCTCTTTATAAGTTTTGATAGTGTTTTTTGACTAACTCTCTTGTCACATTGGGGTTCTGACTATTTGGTTTATTGTTATTGTACTTAATCTGACTCATTTGTTGTGTCCTTCAGTTCATATGGTATTCATTATTTTGTATTTTTATTCTTATTTAGTCTCTATTTGAAACAATTGTGGATAATTACTTTGTTTAATTAATGTATATGATTTTATGTTGTAGGTCCAATTCATGTGAGGTTATGTGTCATTTGTTTGACAACAATGTGCTTCATAGTTTTTTACAGTATTCATCTCAACTATGGCCATCTCATTATGGCATGTTACTACAATGGTTTATTATTATTTTTTACACATTTTGTACACATTTTTACACTATCTGTTGAAACAATAATACTGGTTTTCTTAGTCTAATTGTGTTACATATTTTGGGGTTGCATCTAGGCTTTGGTACATTGACTTGTTTATACTCAACAAATTAGTTTATTCACTACTATTTGTCTTGACATTCATCTATATTTTGTCCTGTGTTGCTATGACATTCAGGCACATTTCATATCAAGGATTATAAAGCTTTTATTATTGATCTCTATGAACAATTAATTCACTTCTCTGTATCATATATTTGGTGGTCTTATTGATTATCTCTGTGGTTTTACAATCTTGGATTAAACTTGGTACACTAATTGTCTATGCATTTCACTTGTTAATCGTTGATTCTTTCACTTACAAATGGTTATTCATTTCCCTCCGTTATAAACACTTTCACTGTTATTGTTTGTGCTGTTTACTTGGGGTAAAATGTTATTATATCATATGTTGTTACACTTATACTAAGTATTCACTGTCATTGTTTGTGATCACTTATTGATGCTCAACACTTGGTTTCTTTATTATTGGTAGTCCAATAATCATTACACTTGTTCTGGTCACTACATTGGTTTAGATGCTTTCCATATTTTGTGAATGTTGATGTCTTGTACTGGTCATACATAATCTTCATTCTTCATGGTACATTTCTTTTCCTCTTCTTATTCTGCTTCTTCTTCTGGTTAGTTGTTTGTCATTTTTAGTGCTTTCCTTGGTTACACATTATTTGTAATAATTCATGTTCACTGAATATAGTCATATTCTTCCATATTTTCATTCATCATTATGGTAGTCATTGTCCTATATTTATTTCACTCTTATAACAAATTTGTTTGTTTTTTCACTATGGTGATTGTATTCGATTCGTCTCCTTCTTACGATGATAATTATTTTCGGCATATCCCCTCACTATTTTGATCTATTGGGCCTGGATGCTAACGTATTATATTGACTCATGGTATTTTCCCTTTCTTTGTTATACTCGATGATATTCTTATTACTCTTCCTTCTTCTTCGTTGGGTTGTTTCAATATTATTTATTCGTAGATACACATTTTATTTTTATTCTCCTGTTCCTTCTTCTATGCTTGATGAAATATTTTCATGTTATTCTTCTATTTGACGTATTAGATATTTCTTTTATGTAACTGCTATTTTGGTACGTTACAATATATATATATATATATATATATATATATATATTACAACGTTACATATACATACATATACATGTGGGCATGTCAGGCCTCACGTTCAAGGGATACAAACTTATACAACGAATTTATATGTAAATTCGATATACAACAATTCATGCAGGTTGTATAATTATACCAGGTGTATTTAAATAAGAGTATTTTTATTTATCAGTATTTAAAACTCATATTTATTATTTATTCATTATTATAAATATTCATAAACATCATTAATAATTGTCGGTCACGATATTGCTCATTATTAAATGTTTATATCTTATGATATGCAACATTACACATATTTAAAAAAATCTCTTATATCTAAACATGTTAATAATCTTATATCTAGACATGTTAAATAATTGGTTTATTAATTTATTATAAAATTAAAATATTTTTAGATTGAAATAAATTGTCTTATCTCAGATCTGACCTCTACTCGCTCAGTCTATACCAAGGTTTAAAATTCAATTTAAATTTATATTAATTTCTTGTAGACTGGCCTTGTTTTAATATTCAACTTTAAATTAATCTTTCTATACTTCAAATATCTAATCACTTTACTATCTATTTTGATAATAAACTCTACTTTCTTTACTTTAAATTCTCTTTCATTTATTAATGCTTTTATATATATGCGATCGCTCATTCTTACGACTAAACATGTATTTACATTTTAACATATTATTACTAAGTATAAACTTTTCTTTGTTTTAATTTACTGTCTTTTGAAATCGTCTTTATGAGCTCTTTTTTGCAAAAAATAAACTGTTTTGCCGACGGACAGCATGTCCGGCTGCAACTGTGTCTTGAAATAAAAAGAAGGGTTTTTGGTCGAACCCTTAATTTATACCCTCTCAAGATTCCGCGCCAGTCGGCTCCAAAATCGTCCTGTCGATACCTGCATATCTCGTGACAGCCCCCACTCCCGAACCTTTTCATCTATTTGCAATTATTAGCAAATAGCAATGTTTTGCACGGAATCGAGATAGCACAAATCATCGCTAATTCGATTAAGCACTCACTATATTAATTTGAGCGTCTTAGGGTAATTTGCGTATTTTTTGGCACGTTTATTTTGCACTGTCTTCGCATAACGTGTTCTATTAACGTCATCTTTTCACTGGGGATAACTATAAATTTCACACACACTTTGGTGCCTTTGGTTTGATCATACACTAATTAGTTTTCGCACAGTGAATTAAAATAATTATTTTATTAATTACTTGGGGCGGGTTGCTGAGATTCCTGTCTATGCCTGCATCACTAACACACACAAGATACACGTGTAACACACACACACAATTGAGCAGGTGTTCACTGCTTGTCGAAACAGGTTAATTCTCCCCTAATCTAACAATGGAATATTTTTGGAATCTCAGACCTGTCCATTTACCCGTAACTTATACAAATTATACAAAATTTATATTTATTTAAATTAATGCCTAATACAGCGTATGGCTGTATCGTTGAAATATATATATATATATATATATATATATATTCAATTACTTTCTGCTACAGTCCGTTTCTTGATGTATATAATACATTTAATATTTATAATGAATTTACCTCAAGATGTACCTTTTTTTCCTCCTTATTAGGAACATGTTTCGTGTACCATCTTGTACCCATCCTCAGCCTTCCGGTTTTTGTGTCTGGTGAAGTACATATGTGTTGGTTGACTATTATTATTGTGCCTTCCTGTTGGCTTCTGGTACTTCAAATTGGTTTTATTGTGTGTGATTGTGGTGTATGTGTTAGTTATTTGTGTATTTTCGATGTTGAGTGCTTTGAATATTGTGTCATGTTTTGTATTGATTTGCATTTGTTCAGGTATTAGTTTGTTTTGTGTTTTATGTTTGTATATTTGTAAATTTTCCCAAATGTTCATTATGGTGCCTTTGTGTGATATATGTTTTATTAGTGTCACATTGGTTATGTCTGGGAATTCATGTCCTGTGTTTATTGCATGTGTGGCTAAATTGTATTTATATATTTCTGTTTTTTTGTATGCGTTTATGTGTTCAAAATAACGTTTTTTCAGCTGTTTTTTTGTTTGTCCTATGTAACATTTATTGCAATCTTGGCATTCAATTTTGTATATACCGTTAGTTGTTGTATTATCTTTGTTGTGTGGGCTATTTAGTTTTTTTAATTATTTTTATTAGTTTTGTATGCTATTTTTATATCTGGGCTATATGTATCAAATAACAAAAACACAAATGCAGAGAACATACTGAAACAAATCAATAACATACATCCTAAAATACTATTCACAGAAGAAAAAGAAAAACATAACAAAATCAACTATTTAGACATAACTATCACAAGATACAACAACCACATACAATATGCAATATATAGAAAACCAACTTCTACTAACATCATTATACCTAACCATTCTGACCACCCACCACAACATAAAATGGCAGCATTCTATTCGCTATTTAACAGAATGTACAAAATTCCCCTAAACAAACAAGAAACTGACAAAGAAAGAAATATAATATACCAAATTGGTTATGAAAATGGATACAATAAAAATACTGTAAACAAAATAGAAAATAAAATCAAATATAAAATAAAAACTGAACAATTAAGAATTAATCAAAATGAACAACACATAAATAATAACAACAACAAAAAATGGGCCACATTCACATACATAAATAATAAAATGACAAAACTAACAAAACTATTTAAAAACACAGATATAAAAATAGCATACAAAACTCATAAAAATAATTTACAAAAACTAAATAGCCCACACAACAAAGATAATACAACAACTAACGGTATATACAAAATTGAATGCCAAGATTGCAATAAATGTTACATAGGACAAACAAACAAAAACAGATGAAAAAACGTTATTTTGAACACATAAACGCATACAAAAAAACAGAAATATGTAAATCCAATTTAGCCACACATGCAATAAACACAGGACATGAATTCCCAGACATAACCAACGTGACACTAATAAAACATATACCACACAAAGGCACCATAATGAACATTTGGGAAAATTTACAAATATACAAACATAAAACACAAAACAAACTAATACCTGAACAAATACAAATCAATACAAAACATGACACAATATTCAAAGCACTCAAAATCGAAAATACACAAATAACTAACACATACACCACAATCACACACAATAAAACCAATTTGAAGTACCAGAAGCCAACAGGAAGGCACAATAATAATAGTCAACCAACACATATGTACTTCACCAGACACAAAAACCGGAAGGCTGAGGATGGGTACAAGATGGTACCCGAAATATGTTCCTAATAAGGAGAAAAAAAGGTATATTTTGAGGTAAATTCATTATAAATATTAAATGTACCCTATATATATATAAGCAAATTTAATAAATTAATTTTTAACAACTTGTACCGGTGTAGAGTTAATACAGATTAATTATGAGTAATTAAGAATAATTTTAAGAGTGACGACAGTTACAACTTACGAGTTTTGTGTGTTTTTTATAGTTGACATTTCAGAAATGTGGTAATATAATATTACTGTCTACTGTGAGTACTGCAAAATGTCATTGTATGTCGGGTACGTAATTATTTTACTGCAAGTAAATTTGAAATGCAATGAATACTGTAATGGGCAGAATCGAATTCATAGGCTTAATTGTAAGGATTGAGGGCGGAGTGTGCAATATTAAAGTAGGCGGAGTTGGGGAATATGGATTGAGTTTGGCCTGTGCTCCATTAATATAGGTGGAGTTATACATTATAGGTTGAGTGTGGATTGTACTGTATTAATATAGGTGGAATTAGACATTATGGATTGACAGCAGAGTTTGCTGCGTTAATATAGGTGGAGTTAGACAATAAGGATTGAGTGTGGATTGTACTGTATTAATGTAAGTGGAATTAGACATGGATTGACAGCAGAGTTTGCTGCGTTAATATAGGTGGAGTTAGACATTATGGATTGAGTGTGGATTGTACTGTATTAATATAGGTGGAATTAGACATTATGGATTGATAGCAGAGTTTGCTGCGTTAATATAGGTGGAGTTAGACAATAAGGATTGAGTGTGGATTGTACTGTATTAATATAGGTGGAGTTTATGGATTGATAGCAGAGTTTGCTGCGTTAATATAGGTGGAGTTAGACAATAAGGATTGAGTGTGGAACATTAATCTCAGTAGTTCAGTTACCGTCAAATGTTTGTTTGTTTGGGTATTTTTAATGGTGTGTTAAAAACCACAAACTGTGGTTAATATTGATATTAATATTGAAAACAACGT
Source organism: Magicicada septendecula (assembly GCA_034769895.1). Taxonomy (NCBI): domain Eukaryota; kingdom Metazoa; phylum Arthropoda; class Insecta; order Hemiptera; family Cicadidae; genus Magicicada; species Magicicada septendecula. The sequence continues at coordinate 115,258,527 of CM068375.1, read as the reverse complement.
ATGTAGTTTTGAGAAACATTGTAAAATGATTCAATCCGAATAAGTTTTTATTCAGTACATCTAAGAGACCCTAATTAAAGAAAATTTTAAATCCAACATCCGTTAATTTCTTTAAATAAATAAAGTTTTAAAATGGAAAACGTTACAGCGTAAAGAAAAGAACTTTGTAGATTAACACTGTGCCGAACTGGCTTCGGCAACGTATTATTAGTATTTTAAAAACGAGCGCCGCCGACGTCACGCACGGCCACACTGTTACGATAGTTTGTTGCCGGTCGGTTATACACACAAACGGTTGTGCAGCTACGCAATACAGCTGGCGCTGCCAGCCAGCTGTGTCTGTACATTCCTGCATTCGGAGGTTACTTGGCTGGACCGAAACGTTGTATCGGCCTCATTTCTGCTTGATCCTCCAACCTGTTCATCTGGTCTCGGCTGGCGGCAAACTTCTATCCAGGACTTCCGAACCTATCACTATGATAGGCTAGATAAAGTGTTGTTCCAGGTACGTGCAAGTCTGCGGGTTCTGAAAATATTCTAACCCCAAATATATTTTGTGTTTCAGCTTTCATTATGAGTTATGCTTGTGTGTGTGTGTGCGTATAGAGCAGTTTTTAGTTTGGGCATTAATGCTATTACAAAATCAAATTAAATTAAATTTAATTAAATTATGAATGTGAGAGTCGTGGGTCAAGTTGATTTCAATAGAGAATATGCTAATGTATCTTGCACTCAGCTGTTTTGATGTAATTAATAACTACGAAAGACACAGCTAATCAATTTGAATATTTCAATGAAACATTAAGAAAGTAATTGCTAGACGAGCTTAATACTGTTTAATCTGAATTAGTGGCGATGTGTGTGTGCGCTGTTGCTGCTTAAAGTTAGTGTTGGTATTTAATGTGGACGGCCTAAGTGGCGTGATTTTCTTTATGACACCCTCTACAACCTATTGTATGTCCAGGTGCTCGACCAAGGGCGAGATGGGTGTCAGGGGTGGACGAACATCTGTCCACCCTAATGGCAGAGACGATCTTATAGCCACAATGCCGTCAGTCGAGGACTTTTCCAATGCTAAGCTGCACCAGGGACTTGTAACACGACTGTGACATCACTGATCTGCGCCTATACGAACTAAGTACACCGGACAATCCAGGTGGGAAAATTCTGATTATCTATTTCTCTCTCTCTCTACAACATGTGAATGCACAGAAGCCGGCAGAAGCTCACTCGTGAAGTTCTGAACATTATACTCTAGCACAAACTCTCGTGTTCAATTATGTTATTGCATGTGTGAACATTACCACAGTACACCTAATGAAGTATCTTATAACTGTATAATGTGTAAGAAGTTATCACACATACACACACATCCGCAGTTTGCTGTAAGATCTAACTTTCATCTAATTAAGACCATTAGGGAGTTAATTATCTCGTGCTATCATGTCATCTGGTCATGGCTGAGTTTTAATAACGTAGCGGGGGTTGTCTGATGCTGTAGATGAGAAACGATTTTCTTTCACACACATACTTAACGCTTAATGATTAAGGTAAGGGGTCGTTTGGCTGGTTGAGTTTCGGGGCGGTCACTTACATTCTCTGGTGTGAACTATGCTTGTGAATATGCTGGCAAATCTATGCTTAGGAGCTGAGATATTCCATTTACGTTGTCATTTATATTTGTACCTATCTATACATATTAGGGTTCCTTCATTTACTGTAGTTGGAATGGGTTTATGAGGAGGTTAGTGTTGAAATGAGGGATGTTTTGTTATTCATGTCGTATATGTGTTTGTGTGTGTAATTTTACTATATATATATTTTTTTGGGGGAATATGTAACGGATTTAAAAAAGAGAATAACCATAAATGTGCTTACTGAGACAACAGGCTAGCCTATTTGATATTATACAACACTGATGGATTAGTATTGCTTTATGAATGAGATTATTTCTAACTTTGACTCATACATAATCAGGCAGAAATTTTTGCAATTAGTTTAATATCAATTCACTTACTTTGTGACATTATGAATTAATGGATATACATATATATATACATATATATATTATAACTACACTACTATGCGTTATTGTAATGTAATGTTGTATGTGAGTACCCACCTGCTGTCTGATCTTGCAGATTCTTCCGACTAGGGCGTGTGGATTTTGGATTTGAAGTTCGCAAGCTAGTAATCTCAAATTTTTACAACAACACACATAATGGGTTACTTTAAAGGGGGAGAGTTTTGTGAGACTGGTAGGCTTTATCGTACAACAATAAAACACTGTTATATGGGGTAATAAAACGTTGTTTATTACACCAACAACACACAAGAATAGAATGGTTATAATCTTATGAATTTTCTTATAGTCTATACAATGAATCGATGTTTTTCGATTGTCTAATAGTTGAAAGAAACTGAACTCTTTCTTTGCGAGTTAATTGCAATTTAAATTTGACTTTATTAATTGATTTGAATTTAATTAAATTTATTTAATTAATTTGAATCTAAGCGTTCATGAAACAAAATATAAAACTCTAAAATTGATTTGAAGAATTAGTTAAAATAAATTAGACGTGACAGTCTAGTTCACGTTATTTCATTTTTAGTGATTCTACTTCTGATCTACTGCAGTATGATCTAAGATTAGATTGTCAGTTAAGATTTGTATAGCGCTTTTATACTACTTCTATTTCTTAACTCTAATTTACTAAAACCTTAAACTGCTATACAGATTATCACAACGAATTTACTTTTTAATTACTAGAGTCTTTGCTTTTTGTTTGGCACCTGAATTATTTGAATTACAATGTTTTAATTGAAAAATATAAAATTTGATCTGAAAATAAATAAATAGATTTTGCTTTCCTGTTACTGAAGAGGATGTCGTTCCGATTTGTCCCTCGTCGATTCGAGTCCTTGGTTAGAGAAAGTAATCTGCTTAGAACTGCTGGATTCGGTCGTGGAGTTCGAAATTCGGCAACACTCTGCTTTCCTGCTGTTTGTGAATATTTTAACGTCTGCTGTTGTCTGCTGGAACTGCTTCCTGTTCTCCGTCGATTTGCACGTTGCACGTCACCGTGTGTGTGTGTGTGCTTCGTTCGGACGGTCGCTCTGCTCGTCAGCTGTTAACCAATGATTTAGACGGCCTCTCTGCTGTATTCTTGAAGTCTGGTCTTGAAGTCGGGTGGATCTCTTGCGTGCTTATGACTATCTGGTAGTACACAATAAGCTTAGTTGATGTCCTGAAGAGTATCTCGCCTTTACACAACAATTACGAGCTATACAGATGATCTGTAGTTGGTGTGTTCGTAATTGCGTGTGTGTTGACCACGTAGAGTCTTCTTGTTGATCTTCACCACTTTGGCTACTAGACGATCGAAGGACTACGTCTTAACTTCGTGAGTACTGACAGAAGAGTGATTTTTCCACCAGAAAACATCGCAGTAGCCGGGGCTGCATGAAATGATTTCATTGGTCGAAACACTCTCCCTACCACATAAAATTTAGAATTCCCTTAGTCCGTGAGAATGAAGTCTGGTTCCCACAGACGGAGAATAGAATTATTATCTAATATTTAATTATCCGCCGGAACCACTTTGTCGCTCAGGATATCCTGTACTTATTTAATTTTGCAATAACTTGGTTGCAAATCAAGTTGTATGAAATCTAAAATATACAATCTGTCACAAATTATTATCTTTATAACATACTAAAATCTCTTTACTATATCTCTATTTTAACAGAAGTTATTTAATTATTTTAATTAACTCTTACATTTGTTAATTATATTGCATCAAATTTGCACACGTCATTATTAATATCTCGGCAAACATTTTGGCTATATTGGATTTCGCCTTTATTTATTAGTTTCCGAGATATTAATAATTAACAGTTTGGGTGTGGTCGCTTCCTTGTACAGCGAACTGATTACATAACGACCACGTGTGCATTGCTTTACACAGCATTATTTTCAATGCGCTACATTCAAATGGAGTTTTAACTGTTAATTTTTATTTAAATATGGTTTCAGCATGCGGTAAACATATAACCCCAAATAGTTAATATTTGGTTCCGTTATATATTCCCACACCCGCTTTAAAAAAAAAAATGAATGTAATAATTACAGTTATTTTTTTTTTTCTTAATCATTACACACATATTCTGTAATCATTATTCTTATTGACTATACATTGTATTACTTATTCTGAAGACACGTACACAAGTGTTAATGTTATTGCATTATATACAATTTAACTCTAAATACATGTATTAAACTATCATATTTGCAACTTATTGCGTATAATGTTTTTAAAACGAGTAGTAGCCTTTGTATATAAACAATGGCACGCGTAGAAAGGAATTTTGCTGACAGTATTTAAAACCGTTATCGCCCGTCGCGCGGCTAATTGCTTGACCTAGTTTCAAATGTGGGTCAGGTAGTCGTTATCGCGTGACGTAACTGTTTCCTGCCGCTGTTCTCGCTCAGTTGTACACGCTTATTATTTATCGCGCTAGGAAAACATTATTATTAATACACACGTTATCTATAATTATTATTAATACGATTATAAAACACAAATTACTTATTTTAATTTTAATTATTATAATACAATTACATTATCTTTTAACCGTAATATTTCGTAACCCTTTTTACGAACGGTTCGACAGTACTTCGTTAACCATCGGTCATTTTCGTCACCGGATTCTTCGTCTACGTCTTCCTACGCTGACTGTGTGGGAACGTCGTCGTCACTTTCCTGCTCTGGCGGATGTACTTTTGTCGGTGCCCATTGTTGCATTGTGTTAACGGGCAACCACGTTTCCTTACCTTCCGGTTGAAATACTTTGTCAACTGGCGTACAAATTTCTGTATAAAATTCACTTTTCTTAAACCTAGCATTTTTTTTATTTTTACCTACTTTATTGCGATAGGTTTTGGCATAATTTATGGCGCTTCCCCCCTGGAGGCGCCCGTTTCCAAGTTTTTTGGAAACTTCCGATTCTTTCTCCTCTCGTTGGGGTCTTTATTACTTGGAGTATCGCTGTCTTGCTCTATTGTATCGGTTCTAGCTATCTCAACCGTTTGCATAGCTCTAATCGGGGCCCCGTCGTTACCCTTATATTGCCCTTTTGATCTAGCAATATTTTGTTTGCCTTTGTATTCAAAGGTCTTATCTGGGGGTTTTGACGATGTTTGGGGTGGAGTAGAACTAGTACTCGGTCTCTGGTCAGGTTGCTGGTATTGTTCTCGCGTATTCTGCCCTTCATTATTACGGCGAAAATCGGGATTATACCGCCACCCACCAAAATCAAAAACCGTCTCACTTTGGGACACTAGAATGAGGAGTTCGTCTACCGTGCGAATACCCTGGGTAAATACAGCTACTCTAATGTTATGATTAAAATGGTAGGCAAGCTTGGTGACTATGTCAATCTCCGCAAATGCTGGGGTTAAATGCTTCGCGCGCTCGACCTGCTGGATTATATAATTTTCGGCGGTAATATTCATTTTCTTGTCAAAACGGCCATATTCCAGTTCATTGCGCAGAAGTCGTTGGGTATGCGAGTTCCAGTACCGGCTTTCAAATTTTTGTTTGAACTCCGCGTATGTGGACACTCTATCGCGTACAATGTTATACCACTTACGCGCCGAATCACGCATCGCGTTAACCACCCACTGTATTTTGTCTTGATCTTCTAGTCGGGAACCTACTCTAGCCATTTCACTCTCACACGCTAATAAAAATTCAATGGGGTTTTCGTTATTTTCCCCCGTAAAATACACGCGATTTTTCTCATCGACAGGGCCTTGTACCAAAATATTTGGAGCAGATCTCCTTCGTACCTCCTGTCGTACCTTCAGAATCTCGTCGCTTAACGTTTGTAAAACACTCTCTTTATTAGAGTCAATGTTAGACCGCGTCTCTACAATTGAAGCGTCTAATTTATCTACTCGTCGTTGCGTTTCGGTCACGTCCGCGTGAATTTTTACCTCTAGGGATTCCACCTTTTTGGAAACCTCTAGTGTTTGCTTTTCACAACGGCTTATGTGGTCTTTGAACCGGCCCTCCATACGTGTTACTTGTTCAATAAACGATTTTTGCATAGTGGTCTCAAAAACCTTAAACCGTTCATTGATTTTAGTATCGACCGTATTTACTCTTTCACCGATCTCTGCGACTTTCTCCGTTAATTGTTTATTACTCTCCGCGATTTTTGCATTGCTCTCCGCGATTTCGGTGACTTTAGCGGTCAACTCGTTTACGCTTTCGTCTATTTTCTCGGTGGTTTGTTTATTGCTTTGCTTAATCTCGGCGTTTATGTCAGCGTTACTTTGTTCTAATGCTTCGGTTAGACTAACTTTTTGCGCCTCGATTTTAGAAGTTATTTCTGCGTTGCTAAGTTCAAATTTCGCGTCAATTTTCTCAAATCTCGAGTTCATGTTAGCGGTCAAATCCGCGTTCATTTGTTGTATTTGTTTAAGTATTTTATCCATATCCATTTTAAATACACAACAATGTCAAATATACACAATTTAAAATACACAGAACAGTTTCAAATACACACAATAACTTTACTGTTGTACGAACACCAGTCAGAAAACTCTTTGGGGATTGTTTAGTTGGACGCCAGCTGTTTTACGAATTAAAACAGCAAAGTTTGTTTAACACGTGAAAATTAAATTTAAATTGAATTTAATTTCTGGCCCCACGTACAGGGCGACATTTATAACTACACTACTATGCGTTATTGTAATGTAATGTTGTATGTGAGTACCCACCTGCTGTCTGATCTTGCAGATTCTTCCGACTAGGGCGTGTGGATTTTGGATTTGAAGTTCGCAAGCTAGTAATCTCAAATTTTTACAACAACACACATAACGGGTTACTTTAAAGGGGGAGAGTTTTGTGAGACTGGTAGGCTTTATCGTACAACAATAAAACACTGTTATATGGGGTAATAAAACGTTGTTTATTACACCAACAACACACAAGAATAGAATGGTTATAATCTTATGAATTTTCTTATAGTCTATACAATGAATCGATGTTTTTCGATTGTCTAATAGTTGAAAGAAACTGAACTCTTTCTTTGCGAGTTAATTGCAATTTAAATTTGACTTTATTAATTGATTTGAATTTAATTAAATTTATTTAATTAATTTGAATCTAAGTGTTCATGAAACAAAATATAAAACTCTAAAATTGATTTGAAGAATTAGTTAAAATAAATTAGACGTGACAGTCTAGTTCACGTTATTTCATTTTTAGTGATTCTACTTCTGATCTACTGCAGTATGATCTAAGATTAGATTGTCAGTTAAGATTTGTATAGCGCTTTTATACTACTTCTATTTCTTAACTCTAATTTACTAAAACCTTAAACTGCTATACAGATTATCACAACGAATTTACTTTTTAATTACTAGAGTCTTTGCTTTTTGTTTGGCACCTGAATTATTTGAATTACAATGTTTTAATTGAAAAATATAAAATTTGATCTGAAAATAAATAAATAGATTTTGCTTTCCTGTTACTGAAGAGGATGTCGTTCCGATTTGTCCCTCGTCGATTCGAGTCCTTGGTTAGAGAAAGTAATCTGCTTAGAACTGCTGGATTCGGTCGTGGAGTTCGAAATTCGGCAACACTCTGCTTCCCTGCTGTTTGTGAATATTTTAACGTCTGCTGTTGTCTGCTGGAACTGCTTCCTGTTCTCCGTCGATTTGCACGTTGCACGTCACCGTGTGTGTGTGTGTGCTTCGTTCGGACGGTCGCTCTGCTCGTCAGCTGTTAACCAATGATTTAGACGGCCTCTCTGCTGTATTCTTGAAGTCTGGTCTTGAAGTCGGGTGGATCTCTTGCGTGCTTATGACTATCTGGTAGTACACAATAAGCTTAGTTGATGTCCTGAAGAGTATCTCGCCTTTACACAACAATTACGAGCTATACAGATGATCTGTAGTTGGTGTGTTCGTAATTGCGTGTGTGTTGACCACGTAGAGTCTTCTTGTTGATCTTCACCACTTTGGCTACTAGACGATCGAAGGACTACGTCTTAACTTCGTGAGTACTGACAGAAGAGTGATTTTTCCACCAGAAAACATCGCAGTAGCCGGGGCTGCATGAAATGATTTCATTGGTCGAAACACTCTCCCTACCACATAAAATTTAGAATTCCCTTAGTCCGTGAGAATGAAGTCTGGTTCCCACAGACGGAGAATAGAATTATTATCTAATATTTAATTATCCGCCGGAACCACTTTGTCGCTCAGGATATCCTGTACTTATTTAATTTTGCAATAACTTGGTTGCAAATCAAGTTGTGTGAAATCTGTCACAAATTATTATCTTTATAACATACTAAAATCTCTTTACTATATCTCTATTTTAACAGAAGTTATTTAATTATTTTAATTAACTCTTACATTTGTTAATTATATTGCATCAAATTTGCACACGTCATTATTAATATCTCGGCAAACATTTTGGCTATATTGGATTTCGCCTTTATTTATTAGTTTCCGAGATATTAATAATTAACAGTTTGGGTGTGGTCGCTTCCTTGTACAGCGAACTGATTACATAACGACCACGTGTGCGTTGCTTTACACAGCATTATTTTCAATGCGCTACATTCAAATGGAGTTTTAACTGTTAATTTTTATTTAAATATGGTTTCAGCATGCGGTAAACATATAACCCCAAATAGTTAATATTTGGTTCCGTTATAATATATAATTCTGCCTTTAATGGTGTGCTCACACAATCACGAACTTGTCATGTATGTAAAATCTTGCAGGTTGAATAAAGCACACGCTTGTTGGTTAAAAGAGTTTTTCATTTGCAAGTCCTGTCATTCACCTGGGGGGACATGTCTGTAATTGTATTTGGGCCTTGCACACTTTTGCTTCCTCTAGGTTTTTTTTACCTAGTTCTAAATATGATGTCTCTCCCCTTTTACAAAAAAAAACTTAATAAAAATAAAATTAAATAAAATTAAAAAAAATTACAAATGTTAGAAAAATAAAAGGGGGGTTTCAATCTTTCGCCGCAATTTTTTTCTTTCTTTCATAATTACATTACTTAGTAATCTGCGAACTTGCATACAGCTGCGGTTGTAATCCCAACGCTTGTTTTTTTTTGTCTTCCGTCTAGACTCCAAGTATGAACACAATTAATTAGATTTCATCACATCCATAATTTTACTGTTTTTAAAGAAATTTCGCAGTAAAATTATTGTCAACTTCTTTGCAAAATCACACACACACACACACACACACACACACACACACACACACACACACACACACACACACACACACACACACACACACACACACACACACACACACACACACACACACACACACACACACACACACACACACACACACACACACACACACACACACACACACACACACACACACACACACACACACACACACACACACACACACACACACACACACACACACACACACACACACACACACACACACACGCACGCACGCACGCACGCACGCACGCACGCACGCACAGTATTGAAATAAGCATATACTTATTTTATTTAATTTAAATACTAAGCCTGTATTTCACGACGGTCGCCTGATCGTTGTATGGTACAGTGGAAACAAAACACAGACGCCAATAAAATCACTAATTACCAGTTTTAATTGATCATAAATAACAATTTGAAATAAATAATGTAGTCTCTTATAACAATTCAAGTTAAATTTGTCTACACGTAATAATAATGTAAACTATTAGAGTTTCACACTACATGACTACACTACAAGACAATAAACTTGTGACGATTTAAATTGTAACAGTAATTATAAAAAAAAAGAATTTTAAAAAAGTAAGTTTGCGAGGGATTAAGCAATTTTAAATCTCACTATGATACTTAAAACCCCTGTATGTACTCAGTATGAGAATAAGTAGTAATTAAGAAGTTCAAAGAAACTTTAATAAAAAGGCATATTGTAAATAGTTATTATTGTTGTATTTAACCCTTTGATTGTTGTCAGGCGGTGACCTGTTAATTCCGGACTCGACATGTTTCCCGAGTCGTCTGTAATCTAGGATAAGATAAAAATCATAATGTTAATAATTAAAAAAATCTAAAGACACAGATAGTCGTTAAATTAACTCATTTAAAATATATATGTTTATTAAGGTATAGTTTGTGTAAATAAAAATGTTAACTTGAATAAATGTAGGGACTATATTCTCGCGGAGTAATTGCCCCTCTACCTTTTGTTAAGTACCAGTTGAAGCGAGCAGAAAAACTCTCTCTCGCTATGTTGACCTCACAGTGTGCAGACGTACGAGCGAAAGCTCTGATAAAATGTTGTTAGTTTGCTTGTTTAATTTAAATGTAGTTTAGTAACTACTACTACAAAAAGCGTGTAGCATGTACTATTAACAATAAAAATGTGGTAACAAGAAGAAATAATATGTAACAACAAAAAGTAAGAGTGTTAAGCAAGATGACGACTCCCTTCAAGAAGTAACTCACATTTCAACATCATTCCTGAAGATGTGATCTGCAGGAACTGTTTAAAGACACGTATACCCGGCAGAAGATGCTGTTTAGGACATCCAAAAATCTACATAGATTTACACCGAAGAAGCTTCAATCACCTCTGTGAACTTTCTACACATTATTGACGAGGACCCGACTCAGATGATGACGGCGCGTACGAGGATTCCCAAGACGGACACCCCAGGATGAGGTTTCTACATTCCATTCTAAAGGTGACTCGATAGCCTGTCTATCGAGAGTTAATAATACTTGTTATACTACACACTTCCAAAAGAGACTTTTCAAAGACAATTAATTTAACGTAAACATTAAAAATGTAAATCTAAGAGTTTACTGTAAAAACTCAAACTTCATACGTTGTAACGCTTTATATATTGATGTATCTTATTATTATTCCAAGTAATAGAACCATTCTTCAAATGGTTAAAGAAATCTTGCAAGCTAAGATAATGTATTGAAAATAATTAAAAGTCTTTACTATCAAATGCAGAAAGTTAACCCGGATCCGAGGTATAGCAAAATAGAGTCAATTTGATCCTAAAGTTTTATAAAGAATTTAAATACTTTAGTTTAATTAGTGATGTCATGGGATCTGTCAGTAACAGTTGTTAAATAAAGAGAAGTCGTCTTGTCACACATAAAAAATGAGTGCGTAAATCAGTACAATACCTTCCCTTGTTTCCTTACACAGTTAGTAAGTAATTTGTTCAGTTAATTTGATTTGAATACAGTTCGTTACAACGTAGGCAGCCCATGTAATTGGCAGAGGTCAGTTAAGATGGGTTCCCTGGATTTGTAACGCGGCAATACGTTACAAACTTTCCACTAATCTTCAACAATGACTCGATTCGCACTGAGGGAATCGCACAACGGTAAGTGACTAACAAAGCCAGATGCTCTTGTTTTTATAGATAGCACAGGTGTTTGAGATCAACTTTCCATCCTTACTGCAGCTGTCTGCATAATGGGTATTTCAAGTGCTTTCCGGAACAATATGGAACGTCCTTTAGTGCGGCCTTGACTGAGGCTACACCTCTTTGACTAGCGGAGTGACGGGAGGACTCTCTTGAGTGTTCGATAGAGTTCCATAGCTGCAATATATTATGAATATTACAATATATATTATGATATTGTATTATAATATACTTTAGTAATATATACAATGTGTGTTTGTGTGTTATCCATCTAAAATTAAGTGACGTACGCAAAGGGTTTCTCTCCTGACACACAAAAAAACGAATTACTTTTTATCACAAAACATATACTGAAGCATCTGTGGTATTAGTTGCAGGTGACTGTATCTTTTAGAAGTTTTAATTAGATTTACACGCGCGCGGGAGCTCATACACTCGCATACACAGGTTGTAATTTGTTTACGTGTTCGCGACACTATTGAGAAAGAAAATACGTGTTCTCTAGTGTACCAATATTTACAGTTTCTATTTCTTAGAAATCCTGTCTGCACGATGATGGCAATTAAAAGTCCCCTTACTTAAATAAGTTTATTTTGTGTGGCTGGACTTTTTTTAGAACTTCAATTTATCTTCCAAGCACACTGTTACATTAATTATTCCAAAATTATAAATGGACTAGTGAAATTTGTGTGTGTGTGTGTGTGTGTGTGTGTGTGTGTGTGTGTGTGTGAAGCAACGAGTCAAGCACTCGACTATACGTGTACAAAATTATGGATTGAGACGTTATTTATTATGGATTAAAATAAAGTCATCGAGGATGAAATTTGCGAATGAACTATACTCTGGTCAAAAAATGGAGATTCCTGAATATATTTCTATTACAGTACGCAAGATAAAAAAAATAAAGAATAATACTAACGGCTGTACACCGATTATTATTCCTATTTTAATAGGATTTATTATTTCACAAATATTACTACTCATTATTAATACTTGTTAATAATTACCTTATTGCGCTTGTATTCAAAGGTCCTAGTGATGAAAATAAGTTCTATGGAAATGTCGAGACAAGTCTTTGTCTAGTTAATGACCAAACGTTACAAAACCTTTCAGCACTAAAATCTGTCAGACAATGGATTTTTAAGTACTCATAACACTACTGATTCGGAACACAAAGTTTTATATTGGTAAAAATGTAAAATTTTTACCTTATGTCCTATAAGGCTAAAAATAAAAAATTTACAGTTAGTTAAACAAAATAATAAATTGGTTAATCAACGAACACGTCATGGACAACAAACTCCAAGAATGGATTTTTGTCAATCGACGTATGGCACAATGGCACACATGTAGAATAATCGAGTTAGTTATGTGGTGGTACCAAAAGTTGATTTTAGAACTCTGTATCTCTGTATATAAGTGTACTTAACGGATGGCCGGTCAGTTGTTTATGGTTCACGCAAAATGACATGAAACGTTTACTCATTTTTTACGGTGTGCTACCCAATCCTTAGAGTATATCATTATTAGACGGTAACCAAGTCACAGATTTAATTATAAATTTACCTTATTTCCGTCTTGTGATTTATTTTTCTTGTTGTTTGTTATTTTTGACGCGTTTCGGAGCTCTTCAATGCTCCATCCTCAGAAAATCCGTTGCTATACTTCGTCACGTTAATATTAAAATTTTTTGCATTGAAAACATATGTATAATATTAAAACACGTATACACTATACGATGGTCACATATATAAAACTACATAGTTCGGGTGCACCCAACACTGTCACATGCCAGACTGTCCGGTATCAACTACACTGTGTCTCTTAGTTTTATTCAAGATTGTATCATATAGATAGTGCGATCTAAAGTCCAGTTGCTCGTTCAAAACATTGTCTGATTCAAACTTGAATGCCTGATAAATCTCGAACTCCTCAACAGCATTCATGAATAGTCCTTTATCACATATATGTATGGCTTTAAAGTTCGATTCAAAACTATTGTAATTATGGCCTTCAGATATTAGATGCTTTGCGAATTGAGAGCGGTTCGTGTAAATATTATTTTTGGGTAGATGTTCTTTAAATCTCTGTAAAAAACCCCGACCTGTCTGACCGATATAGAATTTATCGCAATCGCTACAATTTATTTTATATATTCCGTTTTTTTCAGCAGTAGGTTGACGTGATTTAGTTGTTAGTAAGTTCCCTATGTTATTGTTGGTACGGAATGATATTATGATATTTCGTTTTTTGAACTCGTTTACAAGAGCTAAGGCAGTTCTTCTTGAATAAAATGTTGATATGTATTTCATTTTTGTATCTCCGCTTTTTTTATGGTTGGTTGCATGTTTGTGTAACAATTTATCTATTAAAGTTGGTTGGTATCCATTGGCAATGGCAATATGCTTAATGTTGTTAAATTCTTCTATATAATCGTTTCGTTCCATCGGTATTGTTGTCAGTCTGTGTGTAAGACTATTAAATGCCGCTATTTTTGTATATATGGGTGATAGGAGCTGGCGTGTATAACCATATCAGTGGAGGTTGGTTTTCTATATATCTTGTAACTGAGTTTGTTAATGCGCCTCATTAGAGTTAGATCCAAAATAACAAACAACAAGAAAAATAAGTCATAAGACAGAAATAAGGTAAATTTATAATCCAATCTTTAGACTTTAGTCTCTGTTATTAATCCTGTGAATTGTGTGTAACGGATTATTGTAATTCTGAATAAAGATTTTTAAACTAAATTTGATTAGGACAGAAGTCTTATCTGCTGTTTGTGTTACTGGTTTTGGTATCGATTTACTGGTTCAGTTCCAAGTTCAAATCACGTAACAGTGCTGTGGTATCATGTGCACCTGTCACTACAAATACTAGTGACTGCTAATTAACTGTACTTTTGATAAGCATACAATCTCTAGTATAACTTTTCAGGTGCCACTTAAAGTTACATACAATAACTTTAAGTTAATGTACATAGAAGAATGTGCATACAAACACAGAAGAACATAGCTTCTTTGCATCATAGAAACAGATATGCTGTATAAAAGTATAGTGCAAAGAAGAGTCGTGAAATTATGAGGAGTTAGCACGGCATAAACGACAACACACACTTACCCTCATTGTTTAAACGTTAAATCTACTGGGTCTGCTTACCAAGAATACGTCATTTCCTTTGTTCTTAATTAAACTCTGTTCCGGGTTCTTTTGTTCTTTTTGTTCTTTTACAACAACGTTCGTAGTAATGTTAATTAATTTTAATTATTATCTACTTCCTTAATGTATGTTGGCGATAGAACTTTGCTTCCATTCTGCCTTACAGAATACAAATCCAACTCACTGACATACAGTTGTTAATTTATTGTAAGGTAAAGCTGTAAACATAAGAAAACAACTACTCGCGTAGATCATCTTGCTGATCGCGAACGATGTTTCATTATTTAAAAATATGATGGAAAATAAAACTTGTAAATGGTAGAGAACATTCCAGAATGGCCATAAAAACGAGTATCCAGGAAAATTGGCTAGTACCAGCTGTTGTTCTTTCACCAGGAAATCATGAGAGGACTCGATTCCCAGCCATACCGCACGCAGAGCCCCGAGTTAAGTACCCAAATTTCCACCGTCAATAGCGTGACCAATGGAAGATATACAAGGAAACCTAGTGGACACAAAGGGGGCTACCAAGTACCCACCTCCAGCACATATAAAAACAACGATTTCTTAATTCTAAAAGTAACCAACCAGTCTTGGCAAAATGTCCAGGCCAAAAAGATTCAGGAAACAGCTTTGAACCAGCAGGAATTAAAAAACTATATATTTGTTAAAGTTATAACTGCGGACTGGTCTATTAAAGTTATTGGGGCCGTATATCTCAATGGGGAATGGCGGGGGGGGGTAGCGGATAGCACAGCTAAGTGACCTGTGACTTATTTGATCATGGACGGAGCCAAATTCAGTTAGTAGGCTAATTGTTTTAACGGCATAGTTATTATTATTATTTTAGAATTAGTACAAAATGTATTACGTGTGTATTTAACTTTTCTGAATTTTTATTGTATATCGTGGTTAGTGCATAACGGAGTATTGTATTTGTGTAGACGGTTTGTCTAAACTTCGATACTTCGATAAAAATCGTTAGTAAAAAATGTAATAATCTTGCTATGTCTGCTGTCAATTACTTTGTAAATGTGGTATTATTTTATTTGAGAAAAATGGGAGAATATTCTTACATACAGGTTTCTCGCAAGTAATTCGCCCGAGAAATTTACTTAATCTGATCATCGTAATGTTGGTGCATTCACACATGTTGCGAAATTATTTTGTTATTTGTTTGGAATCAATCAACTTACATTATGAATGGACAAGTTATTAGGTGACTTGAAGTATTGTCACGCGACTCAGAAGACTAATAAAATCATTTAACATGATGTCAACAAGTAATGACAGAGCAATATTTTACATTTTGGAATGTGATGCCGCGTTAACTAATATCGAAATGAATAGTAGTTCAGTTAACTAATAGCACAGTTAACTAATAATTTAAAATAGTAGTAGGTCAATTAAATAATAGTTTAATCAACCAATAGTCCAGTTAACTAATAGTTAAAATTAATAGTAGTTCAAATAAATGATATTAACTATATATACATATATTATATATATATTAACTAACAAATAGCCCAATTAACTAAAACAAGTAATACTTTAAATTAATAGTTATTCATTTAACTAACAGCCGAGTTAATTAATATTATTTCAGGTAAATAGTATCCCAATTAACTAATAGTTTAAGCGAATAGTAGTTTAATTCCCTAATAGGCCAATTAGCTAATAGTCTAAATTAATAGCAGTTTAATTAAATGAACTAAAACTTAATAATTAATAGTATATCAATTAAATAATAGCTCTATTGACTAATACATAAAATTAATAGCAGTTCAATTAACTAATAGTGAAAATTAATAGTAATTCACTTAACTAAGAGCACAATTAACTAATAACTTAAAGTAGTAGTAGGCCAATGAAATAATTGTTTAATGAACTAATAGTCCAATTAACAAATAGTTGAAAATAATAGTAAGCAAATTAAATAATAGTCCAATCAATTAATAGACCGATTAACTAAAAATGAAATTAATAGTAGTACAATTAATCAATAGCCCAATTAACGTAAACAACTAATATTTTAAATTAATAGTTGTTCATTTATCTAATAACCTAATTTACTAACAGCTCGATTAACTAATAGTTGTAAATAATAGTAGGCTAATTAAATAATAGCCCAACCAACGAATGGCCTAATTAACTAATAGTCCAATTAACTAATAGCACAGTTAAATAATAACCCGGTTAACTAATAGTCCAATTAACTAATAGTTGAAATTAATAGTAGTTTAATTATACACTAGCCTAATCAACTGATAGTCGAAATTAGTAGTAGTTCAGCAAGTAATAGACAAATTAATTAATAAACAAAATTAATAGTGGTTTAATTATATAATACCCTAATTAAATAACAACCAAAATGAACAGCAGTTATTTAACTAATAAGCCAATTACGAATAGTCGAAATAATAGTACGTCAATTAATTAATAGCCCAATTAACTAAAACTTTAAATTAATAGTAGCTGAATTAAATAATATCCCAATTATCCAATAGTTAAAATTAATAGAAGTTGAATTAACCAGTAGTCAAAATTAATAGTAGTTCCATTAACTAATAGCACACTTAACTAATAATTTAAACTAGTAGTAGGCCAATGAAATAATAGTTCAATCAACTAATAGGCCAATTATGTAAATTGTTAGTAGGACATATTACAGTCTCATATCAGTAATTCCTTGAAGAATATGTCCACTCTTATTGTCAACGATTATTCTTCCTAGAAAACGTACAGAAACAAATATGTAAATAACTCTGAGTAAGTACCACCATAGCAGTAAACTGCAGTGCGATCTTGAGTAATATTATATTTAAATTCATTCAGTGTTTGAAGTTTATATGCGGAACCGACGCTTTCCTGGAAATCAGCTTGAGTGGGCCTAATGTTCTGTGTCGGCGTCAGTTTGTCTCAGTTACGCGTATGGCGGATTGAGGAAGTGGAAGGATTCCTTTCTACGAGTTTTCAACTCTGTGGAGGTGGACAGTCCCAGTTGGTTTATGGCGATTATTTTGTGCTATGTGATTTCGTGAGAATTAGGTTCAAGTATTTAAATTGTTTTTAACTACGCGAACAAGTAAACTAGCTGACAATAGTGATTTTGCTAGTTATTTTTGAAGAGTGCTGTAAAGGGTATTGTATTTTTGTAGAAGTGTCGTTCAGTCTAATGTGATTTGGATGAAACTGTTTGTAAAGTGGGTGACAGTAAAACAACAAATCTTGTTTTTTTTACCATGTGCGGCGTCGATTTTTTTTTACCACTCAAGGTCAAAATTCATAAAAATTTAAAAATTAAAGCCTTAAACGCCTCTGTATAAGGACGTATTTTAAATTAGATCAGTAATACATAATTTTAATAACAACTAATATTTGTTTCTTTTATACAAGATATTTTTTGTATATTCTGAAGATGACAGTTAAAAAACTGTCGAAACATTGCATTATATACAACATTCTTACATAATATATTCCACATTGCATTATATATTCTTGTATAAAAGAAACAAATATTATTTATTATCAATCATTATAATATAACTAGAACAATTGTGAGGACATATAAATGTAATAAATAATAGTAATTATTTTTGTCAGTCATTAAAAAATGTATGGCTCATAAATTTTCAAAGCCCAAAATTTACGTGTGAACCCAGGTAGTGGCGTATTGTGAGTGCTGGGAGTGTGGGAATGGAAGCCATCCACTACAGATAGAACGAAGTGAAGGGCCAATGCAGAGGAGGCCTAGAGTGTCGCGCCACAGGAGGAGGAGGAGGAGGAGGAGGAGGAGGAGGAATATAACTCGGAGTTTCTAACCGTGGTTGAAGAGGATAACGTGTAATCGTGTAACTAGTCGACAATTGATATGAAATATACAAGTCATTTTGTCGAATCTCGTACAGCTGAAGGAATTTTGTAATATCTTTAAATCTGAAAAATAAGGTAGTAGGTGTTTGCATGTTCGGTATAAATTAGAAGTGAGAGCCCGAACAATAGTTTTGAGAAACTTATATACGAACAATTTGGAAAAGTAAATGTCTTTTCTAATTGAAATATGCTCCCATCCCTCCCTCCCTACGAAGTAAATATTAATTCCTATACATCTCAGAATGAAAAATATTTGTGGATGATGCGTAACAGAAGACTTGTAATGTGGGAATATGGTTACTTATGGGAATATGATATATACAAGAAAGTTAAATATCTGAGACAACTTTGAACTGAAATAATATATTTAGCAAAAGTAAGTACACAATAGTAATTATTTTGATTTTTGAAATCGTGACTGTTGAGTAATCATTAAAGTATAATTTCCATTAATAATGAATTAATTATCTCGAAGATGGTTTACTAGTTTCCAACGTCTTTGTAATTATGGCCCAGTAAGAGAAGAAGACAGTTGGAGAATACGCAATAAAAATGAACTACAGGCTCTCATGCATGGAAAAGACATAGTAAAGTTCATCAAATCACAGATGTTGCGTTGGTTGGGACATGTGGAAGGAATGTCTGAGGAAAGAATGCCGAAAAAAATAATGAAGGGAAGATTATATACTACTAGTCGTAGAGGCAGACCAAGGATCAGATGGTTGGATGGCATAAAAGAAGATCTTGCTTGCATGGGAATTAGAGGGTAGAGAGGACGAGCGGAGAACAGGGAAGCATGGAGGAGCATTGTTGAGGAGGCTAAAGGACACCAGGTTGTAACGCCAGATAAGAAGAAGAAGAACATCTTTGTGAGCTTTTTCAGTTGTCAACTGTGATGTAACTATTTCTGTTAAATGCTCAGAGAACATTTATAACTATGAAATATTACTATTTCTGTAATATCGCAAAGTGGTGATTTATTTAACTTAATAATATTACAATGAAAATTGTTAAGATATTTAATGAAATTATTCAAAACTTTATCATCAGTCTTCCCTTGGGCGTGGAGATGTCTTAAGTTACCAAGCCGCTGTGTGATCATATATTTTTATTCACGCATTTGACTGTTGACTTGAAACAATACAATCACTATGCTTCAATCACTGACTAATAAGATGTTTACTGAAATGAAAACATAATAAAAGCAAACTATTTTAATTAGTAAAAGCAATTTTAGGGTGCATACCTAGTATCTTCAGTTTTTGATAGTCCGAATTTATTTGTTTGTTAAATCAGTATAGACAAATTAGTTCTCAGATGTTGTTCTGGTGACTACCGGGAGCCGCATAAAGAATAGCATAAATGTACCGCCTCGTCCAATACAAAGCGATCAGCTGATGATACGTAGCTGCGACAGTGTTATAATATAAAGAATTATTCCGGGTGTCTTTTGTGTAAACAATGATATTACTTTGGTTTTGTTGTGATTTGAAGCGGCGTGTAAAGTATGTTTGTCTAGCTCGAGGGTAGTGGGTAATACTAGCAATAACTTATTGTCCCTCACAACTGTAGTCCAAACTTTATTACCACGCTTTGCTGCCAAGTTTCTACTTTTATGAAATATTACTCGGGACAAAATGTCTTGCAAGTATCGTCCTGGATCGCGTTACACATTTCTCTTGAACAACGCTTGATTTAGAAGTTTGATCTTAGTTAGGACGGCGTCGTAGTTTTGTAACCTCATGTCAGATTAATTTTACATCATGTGAGTAATGACTGTCTTAATTAATCAGATAATAACATTTACGTGTGGAGTACCGAATTTTCTTTTGTATTTAGTTTCTTTTACACAACAAATGATATTGAAATGGAAGCTGGAGCTATCTATTTCCATAATTATACTTACTTGTGCGACAACCAAGAAAGATTATGATAGTGAAAGCAGATAAGAGTTTATGAGCAAGCTATTCATCGCCTGCATAATATTCTGTGGGTCGGAGTAAAACAAAAGAGTTGAAAGGCCTCTGTGGAAAATACTGCTGGTGTAAGTTGTACCCATTAGCACCAAACAAGGGAATCCTATGGAGAAATGTAGGGAACAAAATAATTGGGGAATTAAAATTGGATAAATAGGGAGAAATGGAAGCGAGAGTGGACTGTTTATGTCAACTAGTAGCCTATAGGGTAATTTGTGCTCGTATGCTTTTGGTAGACCTATCGTCATAAACCAGAGGTGCGACCACGCGTTATTGAGTTCAAAGCGAGGCTGAATTATATCTATGAAGAACAAATTCAACTAAGATTTTAGCCAGTTTCATTGGCTGAAATATTCCCTCACACTTACGGCTTCAATGACCGATAACGTTCCTCCTGCAAAAGACTAATCGATTTTTAAGACAGAGTAAACGCATTTTCGAGCGTGACTTTGCGACCCACCAAACGCCCCCTATAGGCTGAGAAACGCTGCTGTAGACAACAGCATTTTCTACTTATTTCTGCCTCCTGTAGAAATGTTCCGTATCGTACCGTATCCTTAGTATCTGAAGTATTCGTTGTTTAACTTTACTAAGATACATTAAGAATTCTTTACAAAAGACATGTTAGATATTGCTACGACTGTTTCGTGGATCGCCGTGTTGTTTAGTAGAAACAAAATACAGACACCAATGGAGTTACTAATTACCAGCCTTAATTAGCCAGAAATAACAATTTTAAATCAATAAGATACTCTCATACAATAATAATATAAATAAGTTAAATTTGTCATTTGATACGTACTCTACAATATCTCCAGGTGTCACTACCTCACTAAACCGGCCGTAGACGTTTATACAAATCCCGCAGATGTTCCAGAATAATTTTCCATACTTCGCATGCTTAACCCACGATTGCCCAAGTTTTTTTTTTTACTGAATTTTGGAGTTTTGTTCCCTGAAATAGTTTTACATTGTTGAAAAACGAGCATAAAAATTATTTTTAGTTATATAACCTTATCAGTTTATTAGTGATAAGCCGTGTCCATATGGACACGCTGGGCAGTTATGTATGCAAAAAATGTTAAATTAAATATACATGTTAAAAAATGAAATAGTTTATTTAAATAGACTCTCTGCTCATAAAATTACATATAGAAGTTAATTAAAACATAAAATAAAGTGTTTATCATAAATTATACATTTTTGTTATTTTGTGAAAGTCCTCAAACACTCGACGCACAGCCCCACATTACACTTTCCACTCTGGTTTCGCACTGCAGATGTTTCCTTTTTGCAGCCATCTCCAGCACATTTTCTTTTTCTATAAATTTTTTGTATCCAATGGTTACATGTATCGAAACGTATAGAATCTGACACTCTTGAAGAAGATTGTGAGGAAAAGATATTGCTGGCCTTCCTTCCTAGATACGGTGGGTGGCCTTATCTAGTGAGATACACTTGAACAACTTCACGCCGAAACTCCAGTTGTGTCACTTTTCTTCCAGAACGGCGAGCAATTAACCAGGCATTGTGAGTGGATACATCAAGTAGCCACGATAGCAGAGCCCAGTACCACTTTTTATTTCTTATGTGAATCCGGTACTTAGCAACATTTTCATCTAATCTGTCCACTCCTCCCATGGTACTCTCCAATGATATGTGGGCCGTGGTAACTGGATAAACTTTGTTTCTTTCTGGGAGTATCTTTTCACATTACAAATTGGTTCAGCACTCATGCAATTTGACGCAATGGATACAACTGAGTTATCCCTCCACTTTAATACTAAGACTCCATCCTCTTTGCTTATTGACGACTCGTGGTATCCTCTTTCTTTTTTTTCAAAATCTTTGTTTCGTCCAGGGGGTAAGACTGAGTAAGTCGGTTCTGTCGGATTGTCCCTGTTCCGCCATACCCCTTTACTCGAAGGAATGCCAATAGCTTTAGTCCAGTAAATAGATTGTCAAAAAAGAAGCTATATGGAAGTTGTTTTATATTTTCAGGAAAACTGTCAATCATTTGAACAAGAGAAGCAGCAGCTTTTCCAAATTGTTTCTGAGAAACATCATTATCTGTAGGGGATTTTCCTTGATAAATATCAACACTAGTTAGATAACCCTTACTAGTACAGAGGCACCAAACTTTGTAATCAAACATTGTGTTTTTATAAACTGTTTACATGAATGTCTTCCATAATATCTAACCATTGATTCATCGTAAGATAAATTCTGTTCAGGTACAAGTATTTAAAACAATTTTTCTTGACCTTATCAACAAATGGTTGAATTTTCCACATTTTATTCTGTAAATCCACTACTGTATTATCTGTAAAATGGAAATATCGAACTATTTCTTCAAAGCGGTTACGCCTCATAGCGTCTGCTATAAGGTCATTTTTGGTATCCCCTTGACTATCCCAATAAAGTCTCCAATTAGGTACTGAATTGTAACCACTCAAAAGTAATATTCCAGTAAAACATTTCATTTCGTCAGCAGTAATATTTGGATTGACACTATTTCGAAAGAACCCATATAGATTCGATTTTCTGACGAACATTTCAATAATTTCTTCATCAATGAAAAGTTCAAACAACTCAACTAAGTGTTTATATTTATCAGACCTGAGAACGGGGAAAGCTTGAGAAATAGATTCATAAGTGCCGGGAAGCCACGTCCTCTTAGCACGTGTCGAAACAGCTTCAAATATCCCATCATCTCTGACATCGTTGTATCTGATTTTCGGCCTGTGCAGTTAGCTGCCTGCGTTTCAGATTATCGGTTGTTCCAACGCCGTCTTCATCACCTGAGTCTTCGTCACTCTCTATAGCAGGTTCAGGTGGTGCAATGTATTTAGTATCTGTAGTAGGAGCCTCATTATCCTCTTGACAAAAAAAAAAAGTACAGTGCTTCTTGCAGAGTTAGATCTGAGCCAAGACAGCTTTGCAAATGTCTGGAAAGAAATTATTTTTTTTTAAATTTTTTATAGGCACGCATGCACAACAACAACAACAACAACAACGACAACGACAACGACAACGACAACGACAACGACAACGACAACGACAACGACAACGACAACGACAACGACAACGACAACGACAACAACAACAACAACAACAGTAATAATAATAATAACTATATTATTATTATATATTATATTATAATCATTATAATACATAATGCATAATATATGGTTATTCTTCTTCTTCTTAT
Organism: Magicicada septendecula; assembly: GCA_034769895.1. Taxonomy (NCBI): domain Eukaryota; kingdom Metazoa; phylum Arthropoda; class Insecta; order Hemiptera; family Cicadidae; genus Magicicada; species Magicicada septendecula. The sequence continues at coordinate 115,234,840 of CM068375.1, read as the reverse complement.
TATTATTATTAAAACTGAAACTGCTGTTACAATAAAAAAAAATAACAGAGGTGTACAAATTACTACTTTATTATTCTTCAAATACTGCATTACTTATCGTTATGATCGTATTTATTCAGAGTAATAGAATATACAGAAAAGTATATCATAACTGCCTATCGTGTCCTTATGGACACACTAATATTTACACATCTATAAAACTTGTAAATATTTTCAGATAAATCTCTTAACCTCTTTGTGTGCAAGACTATATTGTTTTTAATAGTTATGAAGGCATATGGAAGCTTATATAAGTTTTATGAAGAAAAAAATGTACTTACACTTGGTCTACGTCCATAGTTTTCACAGAATTCTAACTTCTTAAAACAAATGTGTCTGGAAACAGAAAAATACAAACAACAGCACACTTATTACCTTCTGTAAAAAAAAACCTATTGTTGTAGGAGTATTCTCAGGGGTGCCACTCTAAAAATAATCCCCACAAAAATTTTCCCGCTTTCTCAAAATTTACCCTGCATACATATGGAGACGCGGGACAGTTACGGGTTAAGTTACAAGTTGTCGAACAGTCTGGAAGCTACCTGACCGAGACACTGCACCTGCTCGGTTAGCCGAGAAGCGTTAGAACTCACGACGGTCTCGACTTTTCGAGACCGTTACGTAATTGTCGTCTCACTATTTTGGCTATTAATTCCTTTCTGTTACGTTATACTGTCTTCCTGACCATTAAAGTTTATTTTTATAAATTACAGAGTGCATAGTATTCACATACATGTCTACACGTGATACAATCATTTGTCAAAAGATTAATTAAACACTAAGTTTTATATATATTATATATAACGGATCTTTACAGCTGTCGCCGTTTCTCCGTCCCAAACTTCTATTGTAACCTATCGTAGCATGTAAGTTCTTCTAAATTTCTTGCAACCATTGCTTCCGCTACGTCATCTCGTCAACTCCTCCGTGGACGTCCTCTTTTCCTCCTCACCGGTGGTATCCATTCCAATGTTTTGCGGGGCCATCTGTCATCTTCCAATCTTTTCACATGCCCAAACCAAGTCAATTGTCTCCTTTCTATTTCGTCTATTATTGTCCTGTCGTCGTGGCGTAGTGGCTAGCGTGTGGCGCTGCTACGCTGTCGGCGCGGGTTCAATTCCCGCCGGGGGCCATCTGATTTAGATACGACCGTTCCCCCTCGCAAGGCAATGGCAAACCAGCGAGAGGTATCCTGCTTAGTATAAACCTTCCCCAACTATGCCGTTCGGATCCGGCGTTAAACTGTAGGTCCCATATACCTGTGAGAGACTCAGTACCACACGCACCACGGGTATATGCGGGGAGGGTACTAACCAGTCGAAAGGCTGAAGGACTACGAAATTGTCCTGTCAATATTCATCTCGGCTCTAATAGTCTCATTTCTAACCCTGTCTAATTTTGATCTTCTACACTATGTATTAGTGAACATGAAAGTTTATGCCATTTGAGACATGTATGTGTAAAGAGAAATACGAAAAGAAAGTTTTCCTACACATAAATATAATTACGAGTGAGAAATATATTATACTAATAACTGGAAAAGTGACATGCTAAACCGGGTTGCTTCTGTGCTAAAGTTGTATGGAAAACTACAGAAAGACGAGTTTTATATGATCAATATGATTCGACGTCAAGAAAAAACACATACTATATTTATTTTCTAGACAGCACAGATGTGATGAAAAATTACAGCTGCTATTAAAACAGACAGTAAAATGTACAGTACTTATAAGTGTAAAACCGATGGAGATAAAACGGAGTGTTATTAGTTGAGCAATTTTTGTCTACCAACGTCTCCCTCCCTCCTCACACTCCTTCTGCGTCTTTTCTAGTAATACGAAAGCAGCATATTAAGTTAGCTTACAAAACGACTTAAAGCAAAAAGAAACTTCAAAGGGAGCACACTTATTAAAACAGACATTGATCCATTAACTGATGTCTGCAAAACAAATTAGGGACTGGTAATACGTAGTGTCAAATTAAACCGGGCGGTGATGGTTGGTAACGACCCACCCTTGTCAATAATTTCTTGAAGATTTTGTGTTACAAAACGTATTTTTTTATGTAAGATTAATAAAGTATTTCTCTAAGCATTTAAATAAAATGAATCACACACTCATTATACTTATTTTCAACTTTCTACAGTTATTCTTCTCGAGTATTAATAAATTACTATTGTATAAATGTATTTTGACAGTGTTTATGGTAATCACGTGATGACCGCAAAAGCGTCGTCAGCTGGTGACACGTGTCACCGATAGAATCAGTCTTTGAAGTGCCGCGTGAGAATAACGTTCGATAGATGATCTCCGTCGAAAGACGTAAAATTATTTAACTGAGCACTACCGCTGAACTTCTTTATTAACCTCTTTTAAGCCTAAACTCTGACTGTACATAATTACACCTATAACAGGTATTAACCGTCTATTAATTAATCTCGATTGCTAATGAAGACGTAACAGCAAATTTTCCGTTATGTTAATAACGGTTTCACTGTTGGCAGAATCAAAGTTAGTGGAAACTTGTTGTTGGAATGTAATAAGGAAAGGTTGGAAAGAACGTGGAACAAAAGGTGATTGTTGAAGAGGGTGTGTAGTGATAAATGGCTGCCGATATTACCAACATCTCGTGCCAAACAACCCCCTCAATTGATCTGAAGTCGTCGTAATCGCTTTTGTCTTTACACATATTACTTATATAAACTTGAACATAACACCAAAACTAGTACTGGGTAGTATTATTGGGTTCTGTTGGCAATAGACTCCAGTCAGTAAACCTATCTATTCCTTGATACATGTAAGCAGAATATAATCATCATAAAAAGTAGTATATTAAAATCTATCTTGACTGCATTTTTAGTTACGAATTCTATGAAAATTCATGCCGAATAAAATTAATTTTTGTTTGACTGAGTTCTATTAAGAAGGCTTATGCCTTTCAAGCGAATTAACGTGTTGTTATGCCATTACAGAACGGTCTACATGTCTCTTGACAGAGCCCAGCTGTAACGTTTGTGTGTGTACGTGACACTTAACATGCGTCAACGAGGCTATTCCAGACCATACCGGTCGGCGCACTGTGTTCAAGGTCGCAATCAATTATGCTCTAGTGTTTTCGAGTGTTAACGCGTATTATGAATTATTCTGGAATCTTAGCGGGGTATAAATATAAGCATTCAGCGACGCTTCGTTTCAGTTTATGTCAAGCGATTTACACTGTGCGTCTCAAGTGGTGTATTAGTAAAAAGTGATTATAGTGTGAAATGTTTTATAGTTGACATTATTATTGTGTGTGGACAAATTTTGTTCGGTTTATTGTACAAGTTGATTATAAACTGTATTTGTGATTAATTAAAGCTGGTGATTAGTGACTTCATTGGTGTCTTGTATTTTGTTATCCACTGTACCATACGACGATCAGTTAGACGGTCGTAGTAATATGATCTACAAAACTTGATAGACTAATGCATCTGATGCGTGACCGTTTTTCTGTGCGACTAACCACAACTGAACTCAAAGCAATTGATTTCTTCTGTGGATAACTTGATTACCGTAGCTGTAAACTTGGATACTGCAGTTGATTATAATAACTATTTTTCTTCTGCTCTTTTTTTATTTAATATAACGTCAATAGTTTTACCGATGTTATGGGCTTGGAATATATGATTTTGTTTTTAAAAGGAAACAGAGAAAGTAAAATATAGTGATAACAGTGATAATGATGTATATCTTGGGAAAGCAAAGTGGCATGACACACAGCTCATCGTGGATCGCTATTTTAAAACTGTAGAATAAATTATTAAGGGTCGTGGAAATCAACAGTCACAGTTTTTAGTTAACATCCCTATAAAATTTAACACACTTGTAGTAACATTGATACCCCTATGCTACCTACCCGATACAATCTGTGTATACAGGTAGTCGATGAAAATATAAATAACAGTATCACAACACAATTGGTCACGATCACTTTTCGTAGTCATACAGTTCTCATCCTCAACTCGCTGGGGTAGACAGGTCGCAGAACAGACTCCTGTCGCACGCGCATTGTATTTGATAGTATCCGTCAACCTTTACAGAAGCCGAGAAGAATCTAAAGTTTCTAGACCATTGTGGAAACTTTATGATGGATCATATGATCCCGCTAGAAGTTTCCGGTTACTGACGCACCACCCGCTTGTGCAACTCACATGTTGCACAACTGATATACAATCCCTTTGTCGTAGCGAGGTTGTATTCCATATGAAATTATTAGGAAAACAATTAAAATAATGTAGCATAATTAGAAGACAATTTCTCAATAAAATATCGGTATGGAGAACCATACATGACTTCCATGTTCTAAGATTTATATTTAAAATCATTTACGAAATGAAATGTTTCCATAGAAACTACTTCTTTCCACTTATTGCTTCAGCCTTAACCACAGTACTGTGGTCACTAACGTATGCCACCACACGTTATCGCACTCGATTTTCACTGATGATGGCAGTCTGGTTTTGCAGAAAACATTGAACTACGGCCAAACAGCCCGGGAAGGAATTTTAACAACAAACTACTACTTTGTTGCCGATAACATAGTACACATATAAAAATTATCCCCTCCCCATTCAACTATAATTTTCATTTATAGAAAATTACCCCCACCTCGTTCAACTAGCCTCTTCATTTATAGATATTTCATCTACGTTTCTACAGTGGATTAATAAGATCTTCTTATCAGGATACTTTATTTATCAAAATTAAGTACTTTACTCTTGTTACAACATAAAATGTTGCAGGTAAACTACCCCTTTCCCTTAACCGATCTTCACCAAAATCAACAGGCCTTGAGTTCTCTACAATTTAGGGATGCATGCAAAACGTTATTTGATTCTGTTTGAATGTGCGGCAGTTATCGTTCGTCATAGAAAACATTACCATTGTTAAAACATAAAATGTTGCAGGTAAACTACCCCTTTCCCTTAACCGATCTTCACCAAAAACAATAGGTCTTGAGAACTCTGCAATTCAGGGCTGTATGCGAAACATTATTTAATTCTGTTTGAAGTTGCGGCTGTTATCGTTTGCCATAAAAACAAATTACACTTGTTAAAACATAAAACGTTGCAGGTAAACTACCCCATTACCTTAATCAATATTCACCAAAAACGATAGGTCTTGAGAACTCTACGATTTAGGGCTGTATGCAGAAAATTATTTGATTCTGTTTGAAGTTGGGGCTGTTATCGTTTGCCATAGAAAACAAATCTACAGAAACATAGACACACAGACACACAGACAGACACACACATAGACACTTTTCGAAAAATGACTTTTTTTCATGTTTTAAGGGTAGTACAATCAGAATCTGCAATAATCTCGACCACGATTTTTTTTGCCATCGCCATACTTCCATTTCCTTATGGAACGGAAGTAAAAATTGATGACTTAAGAAATTCAAATTATAGAAAAAAATAAATATTACAACATAAGACTAACTGATATGACGTGGGTGTATAAAAAAAGAAGGAAACACATCTAACCAGGGGAGTGTACTCAGTAAGTCAAAAATTTAGCACTAGCATAATATACACAACTTGTAGATTATTTATGAAAATTAAGTCTTTAATTGATTACCTGAAAGTACAATTAAAGGTCTAATTTTCTACAAAATTGCTAATTTTAATTAAACATTTATCGCAGCGTGACACGACTTTGACATCTGACAACCATTCCCGCGATGCATTTTAGACTTCTTCATCAGTGCCATATCGTTGCTTCGCAAGGAATTTTTGTGTGGGACCCAACATGTGGAAATCACGAGTCTTCCCACTCCTCCCATACTCCTCCCATTGCAGACGCTGCTGATGTAGTGCACGCTTCCGTGCGAAATCCCAATTCAGCCACAATTTTGCCCACTATGATAACACATTTTGTCTATATACATAACTTGTGCCTACCATCTAATTCACGTAGAGAAAATCGTGTAAAGAGGTTTAGCCGTGCGGTGGGCTACAACTTAGCTCAATTACTGAATACGGTTGTTTGCGATTTTACTTGCAGACGTTTATGTACGCAAACTGAATGGGCGATTGTTATTGGAGTGTCTGAAGAAAAGGAACTCGTGTTTTCACATTTTTGGATAAAACAATGTGCTCGCGACAAAATAAGAAACTTATCTCTTTACAATATATTTTTAAACGAACAATGAAGAGAGGACAGTTTTAGAAGATAGTAACATTAAGCGCTGTTAACAAATCCACCAGAACATAATTTGTACAATAACATCGGGTTTAAACGACTGACGTATTGTTTCATAACATCAAATGACTAAGATGACTATCACATCTTCAGATACCGAGGAAAGCGCATGCTGTCCTCAAAACATGAGGACAAGCTGATGCCTCTTTCCGTTTATAAGCCTGTACTTTTAGATCATCTGCCCAGATAGTTACACTATAGATCAATGATGTGACCATTGATATTCTTACGACGGTCTACTTGATTGTCGTATGGTACAGTGGAAAACAAAATACAAAACACCAATTAAGTCACTAATCACCAGCTTTAATTACCACAATTAAACGGTTTGTAATTAAGAAGACAGTCTCTTACAACAAATCAAATAAAAATTGTTCACACGCAATAAAATGTCAACTGATATAAAACACAATTGTATTACAATAGTCTCGTACAATTATAAAACACATAATAGTTCGCCACCATACTACAAACCGCACTCCAATAATTCGCAACTCAAATGAACGTCGCCGAGTACTTGTATTTATACCCCTCCGAGGTTCCAGAATATTCGCTAACTGCGAGTCAAGAATGCTACTAGAAAACACCAGAACTTAATTGGTTGCGGCCTTACACACAGCAGGCGCGGACCGGTGAGTCCGGAACAATCTCGCAACGCATGTCGAGAATCACGTACCGTACGCACACAACATTACAGCCGTATTCCACTGGATCGTTCGAGAAACACGTAGATTGTTCTGTAATGTCGTAACAATATTAACGGTACTGGATGCACGGAACAGTAGCGCGCGCGCTCTCTCTCTCTCTCTCTCTCTCTCTCCCCCCCTCTCTCTCTCTCTCTCTCTCTCTCTCTCTCTCTCTCTCTCTCTCTCTCCCTCTCGGCCGCACGAAGACGCGCATAATTTGAAAAAACTGCATAACCCAAAGTGCCTACAACTACTCAAACAATTGTTCACTCTCGTGAACAGTTTAAGCGATAAGAAGATATTACTTCAGAACGAAAAAATGTTTTTCACGTATATTAACTTGAGCTAATAAATATAGTGTAACACTAGACAACAGGATGAGGTTAAGAGTGACTGATTAATATTTCTATATTAACGAATCAGGTCTACGTTAATATATGTGTCGACTATAATAACAACGAGGCTGCAACACGCAAATTCCGTTAAATACGGAATATATCAAATGAAGAACGATAAAAAGGTAAGCGAGATCACAACAGAAGGCCTCTGCAAACAAAACTCCGGCTTGACAACACAAGATCTAAAAATATATACGTAGTAGAAAAAAACTACATCTGTTATTGCAAGCGGTAAATCGTATAGGCTATAGCGTAGTGTGGGCCTATAGTATAATAGCATTAAAGGTGTGTTAAACCAAGGAGAGATAAAACGAATGCTATTAAGCGAGTATTTCGTTTTGGAACGGTACTGTCTGTCTATCCCTGTATCTCCCTACAGACGTCCTCACTCCCTCTCTCTCTCTCTCTCTCTCTCTCTCTCTCTCTCTCTCTCTCTCTCTCTCTCTCTCTCTCTCTCTCGTATCTTACCAGAAATTCAAAATTAGTGGTACGTTACAAAATAAATTAAACCAAAAGAGAACTTCAAAGAGAACGCTTTTACTGAAACAGACATTGATCCATTAGTTGACTATTAGGCCTATTTATGCGTAATTTAATCAAACACTGTGTAGGATTGGTAAGAAGGGCGTATCGTTGGATAGTTGGTAACGATTGCTTACAGTTTGAGAGTTTGTTATTTCTGCGCTAAGAGACTGATATTTCAACTCAAGCTTTTATACTTTCATTTTTGTTTCTATTATATATGAAAAAGATAAGGAAAACTAACGATAAAATAACGAGAAAAGCATATATTAGAACAATAAACTATATTCCCAGTCATGTTAGCTTTATTAGCAGCGTCCCCGTCGTCGAGAACGAAGCGACTAGCAGTGTTGCAGTAAGTGGTGACAAAGTTGGTGTGGGAATAAACTATATTCTTTGAACTTGATTATTAATTGGTTTTGAGCGATTGACCTACCAGCTATTAATCGTTTAATATTTACTTACGTGCATAATCCTTACTCCTTTTATTCTTAACAGTATAGGAATACACGGAAGCTGTGTCGTCTCAAGTTAATCTATCCATATTTTCCCCCGCTTCTTCGCTCCTGCCCAGTACTTCTCACATCCTCACACTTCACTCCTCGTCTCTGTGCTACTTTTCTCATTTCCTTATGACTCATTCTTCACTTATTATCTCTTGATCTTTATTTATGACCTCTTACTTCTCTGTTCTTGTAAAACTTGGTCCCTTTTTTCGTGTACGTCTATTGTAAAACCTGGAGGACGTGAACGTAAAAGACTTTACATACCTATGAGCAAACCTAAAGATGGGAATGAATAAGAGATTTGACAAAACTCAAACAAATAAAGCATACTTCAATTTTTTGTCTGTACTTAGATCTCGACATGGCCACTCAAAGAATAGCACGAGAATTTATAAAAGTATATATTAAGTTCAATAATTCAAACTTAGGTCTTAATTCAGAAGATATCAGATTACATGGACTGAAAGTAGAATTCTAAGAACAACGCCCGAAACAGGAGAATGGAGTTTAAAGATTTAGATGCGATCATAAATTCTGTAAACAACACAAAGAGCCTACAACCGTATCAAAATTTGTAGGATTATAAAGACTCCGTTGGACGCTCATATTGTCAGAGGAGGAGCAAAGACTACCAAAGAGAGTGCTGAATCCAAAATGGAAAGACGTAGACAGACTGGAAAGTCCCGGAAGAGAGGTAGGATAAAGTTGCTGAGAATGCTAAAAACCAAAAAAAATTTTATAATTGGAAGAGAGCGACTACGAATAAACGTATGGTGGGATCCAAAACCCGGAGCTGACTGTCACGTCGTAAGAAGAAGAATATTCACTACCTTCCCATTTGGTTTTTGTCTGTAAGTCGTATTGTACTTATCTTAAAAATATTTAACTAAAACGTTTTTAAATATATTTATATTAGCTTTTGAAGACAGAATTTACCGCCACTTTAGACGTCTGTCAGAAGTTCCACAAAAATTCCAAGGTAAACTATCCTCTTTATTGGTCTGTTGGCGGCGTTGTCAGTTACTTTTAAGTCTTCTTCCTTTCGCATCATGGAATAAGCGGTCCAAAACGAAATACACACACTTAACTAACGCTTTGTAGGTCTTCACATAGGTCTACGTTTTTGTCCAATAGGCTTATGTTGCCCAACTTCTTTGTGCAATCTGGCATCTGGCATCCTGTTCATGTGGGGAATCTATGTCTCTTTGTTTTCCGCAATGCGATCTTGGATATTAAAAACTTTTAGCTCCTTGACTATATCTCTTGCTGTGTAGCCTCTAACAGAACGCAAGATCTCATCTCCGGCGCTTGTATTCTACTAAGATGTTTCTTCACCGGAACTCTAATCTGAGAACCATAAAACACTGGTACACCAATAAAATCTTACTGGTACTATACAGGGCTGGTACATGTTAGCTCATAAAATCTTAATCATGCCTGTTCGTTGACAGTGCTCAACGAATTGTTCTTAATACTGACTGAAACTTGTCCAAATAATGATCAAAATCATGATCCACGTCACAGGTAATGTTACAACCACGATAGCGGAAATGCGACACCTACTCCGAGCTCTTATTATCCGATAGAATTGTAATGGGGTATTTTCCATTAACGTTGGTCACATGCTACAGCCTTGGGGCACTCCTTGATTAATGTAAATGTAAACGTTTGAATTTTTCAAAAATGGAAGGGGCTGTTAAACCCCAAACATTCCTAATATTAATAATGAAAGCGATGAAAGTAGTTTTATGGTAAGCTGTAGAATTATCTTAATTGAATATGTAGATCTAAGAGACGCCAAACGAAGGAAACTTCGAATCCAATGAACATTTTTTTTTCTTTAAAGAAATAACGTTTTAAAAAGGTTTGCGTTACAGTGTGAACGAAAGAACTTTGCGAACTAGCACTTTGCATTTGAATCCTTCTCCAGCAATTGTTTTCTTTCCTTCATAATTACATTACCTAGTCTGCAAACTTGCATACAGCTGCGGTTGTAATCACAACGCTTGTTTCTTTTTGTGTTCCGTCTAGACTCCTCAGATTTCAACATAGTTAATTAGATTTCATTACATCTGTAGTGTTACTGCTTTCAAAGAAGTTTTTCAATGATATTATTGTTACAATCTTTGCGAAATTACACACACGCGCGCGCGCATACCGAATTTTAGATTGCGCGCTGTGAACGTTTAAATGCTGAACGCTTTGATGTGATAATGTGTTCTTAGAACAGTTATACTGTCCGTGCAAGCTAATCAGATTGTCCCGTTAGTAAGACAACAGGAAGAAGTGTTGGGGATGTTGACTCAGCGTTGCCACAATTAGCACTCAGCAACCGCAGTTTGTCACCGTCAATGTAACGGACCCGTCGTGTCGTCGTCAGTATGCTGTCAGTTTTAGCCTTTGTTTACGTGAGACAAGAACGTGTCAACAACACGACCTATATGCATGGTGTTAAAAACTTAATTACGACTGATAAGATTTGCTTTTATAGTCATGTAAACGGTTTGAATGAGAAAGTAATACGTGGATAGCCACCTTTAGTGTCGTGCAAATAAATGGACACCAGAGGAGTAAACCAGTCACCATTATTATAAATACTAAACAGTCACAGTTAATTCTGGATTTTTTTCATAAATATGCTCATATTAAAAATTTATATATGTACCTTAGTATAAGTGCATCAGTTCAGTTAAGGAATGTTATTGCTTAGTTGTTTGCCTGCTATTTCTGGTGCTCTACTAAGACAAATCATTGCACTGCAGACAAAAAATCCAAGAAAAGCCCTCGTTACACCAAATAAATAGTTATATTTATATATATATATATATATGTATTTATTTATTTTGTACGTAACTCTTCAATATTTCTTCCAGGTTTTCTACATTATGAATAGTCCTTCAAATATTAAATACTTCTGCAAGTAAAATTTATTATTGTATTGCACCTGACTTACGTTTTATTGATTTTATCAGTAATAATCAGAGATTTATAAAAAAAATTAATATTGATGTAATCAGCGAAACGTACGGCAGGTGGAAATATAAAAATTAATTTTACTTGCAAAAGTATGTAATAGTTGAAGAACTATTCATTATATATTTAAATAAACATATACCTATTTACTTCATTTTAAATATTAGGCTTACATATTACATATTATAAGATCGTATTGTGACAATATAATAATATACTATGTTCTGTGTGTGTGTGTGTGTGATAAATGTAAATAAAATTAAGTGACTGAAGAACGAATTTTGTGTTTTGACACATAACAAAATGAATTAGGCTATTTTCTCATTAAAAAATGTGTTATTAGTCTGATCGTATTTCTGAGGGATAAAGTAAGGATACCCCTCCTTACCCGGGCACCGCGATTATCACATCTGGCAGATATTCCTGGCAGGGGAGTGACATTCTTTGCGTACAAATTTTCGTCCTTAGGTACTTAAAATTACCTAAGCGCTTAGTGTAAAAATATTATTATTATTTTATTATGCTTATTCTAATAGAGCATGTACTATTATGAGAAATATTATAAATAATTAAGTTATAATAAAGCAAAGAAGAAGCAAATATATAAACATTTTACACATTTATTTTAAATTGAAAGCAAGCTTACATCACAATCAACCTCAGTACTTTTCTTGGACCAATCATATTTTTCTGAAGATTGCAGTTTCATCAGAAGAGTCTGAGTCTTCTTTAATTTTTTCATACAAGTTACAACATAAAAGTTCAGAATTAATTTTAAAACACAACAAAGCTTTCACCTTGTTTATCCTCATCTCTCCTTCCTCTTTCAGTCGCAGCAGAAGTAGACCTACGTGGAAAGCTAAAAATGAATTCAGTCAATTTGAAGTTCTTACAAGCGTCTGGCTGGTCTCAAGCAAGTATAAGATGTTCACCCGAAGTTCAATTTCCTTCAGTTATTCTACAATATCCTCCTCTCTCCTTTTCTTCTGTACTTCCTTCTGAATATATTTCAGTTTCTTTAAAATTAGCTAACTTATCTAAAATTTTATCCATATAAATTATTTTTTTTTTGCTGGCATTGTAAATTACTATATAATAAACTCAGCTGTAATTTCAACAGAATACCATTCAGCAGGATTCAGAAAACTTCACCGTTTCTCAAAACCTCCTTCGCATGTTTCTACATAAGACATGAACTGGTCTCAGAAATATAACAACATGTTTTTAAAAGCTTTCTGTGTGAAATTCCATTGGAAATTCACCCTAATAGCTTTAACTGACACCGAGAGAAACAAATATATTTTATGTTGTTAAAATCATATTCTTCTTCCTGGCTGTTTAAGCTTTTACCACAGTATTGTGGTCACTAACTGTGACATCTGCGTTAGCGTCTAGCTCATTTTTGTACTGAAGATGGCCGTCAGTGTACAGCATTGGACCACGGCCAAACAACCCGGAACAAGAATATGACTTTAACAACATTGACTCCGGCTGTGTAAGCCTTAAACAAAATATATTTTATTTTTTCAAAATCAGCTTATCTTTGAGTTTGTAGTGCTTAAATACCGCTCAGTTGCCGAAATATTACTTAGCTAAATTTCAAGAATGGTGATGTTGAACGTTTCCAGGCAGAACATGCATAAACCACAATCACACTCGCCGGTCAACCACCAAACATGCATAAACTACATGCCACGTCTCATTCACAGGGTTTTCAGAGTAACTTTTGATGAGTTTTGGGAACAGTAATTGCAATAAAAAGTATGATTTTTAACCCTTCAAAAGTCAGAAGTATTCTGTTGCTAACTGGAAGCAGACTGAGAGACCTTACAGCGCTACGGGACAGTTTGTATTCCACCTAAACGAAACCTCAAACAGCTTAGTGATTTGTAACCCTCAAAGTATAAATATGAGAAAAATTGGCAGATTTCAGATTTCAGTGATAGTTATTTCAAGGGCTATTAAGGTAAGTTGATCAACTGCATGCTGAATATAATTGTGCACAACATGGGGTGCGCATCCTATACTTCTCTTGATGTTTGGTGTAAATGTTTGTTTTTGCTTTTCCTTGTTCCCATCCAAAGTTTGAATTTGTGTCGTCCGCTCATTAACAAACTAATTTATCTCTAATTCATAGTTCTTTAAAAGTTTTACATTTAATGTGACAAAATTTCTGCAGTTACTCCATTGATATCATCAAGCTCTAAAACCCTGATATCAACACCTTGTGCTGGAATGAATATTCTTCACATAATTGTTACCATCTTGACTTAGTTTCTGTTAGAGGAATTTATTATAACAGTTATAAAGTTACAGTCACTTTGTTGAGTTCAGATCTGACGTCAAAAAATTTAGGAGCATGGACATTAACAGGTATTAGAGCTCTGATTTAATCCTTAGGGTCGTACAACCTGGTGATAAGCCTTGACTGACAACGCCACTTTATGTTTAAAAAAGGAGTCCACAGTTCTAATTACATTTGCACTTCGTATGGCTTTCAAGTCTCCAAGTATTTCGTGATATCTCACCGGCCGCAGAACGCAATACTAAATCTAGAGCTGCGCGCAGTACACACGACATTGGAATGACTACCGTCGTTGGTTTACAAAAACGGCAAATCATTTTTTAAGCCTTGAGAAAATGACACTTCCGTCTTTTTCCACTTGCCCCTTGTGTACTTTGTGGCATTACATTCAGACATATTTACTAAATATCTGGAAATAGTAAAGCAGACACAAAACTGTACAGGCTAGACGAAAAAACGCACCCAAGACACAGCTATGGGGTTGTAACTGTCCGCTCAAAGTAAACGTTAGGTAGCCTATCAATGTGGCAACAGAACCTATAATAGTACAGCTGTGTTGTAGGCCTATAAAGCAGTACAATATTTTGTAAATATTTTCTAGTGATTATAGTATAATATTAATACGGTTGTTATATACATTAATATTAATATTGTTACGTAATGCGGAAAAAGTGTTAGACCATTACAGAACAGTCTACGTGTTTCTCGGCTATTCCAGTGGAAACCGGCTGTAATGTTGTGTGCGTACGTGACTCTCAACATACTTTAGCGAGATTGTTTCAGACTCTCCGGTCCGCGCGCTGTGTGTGCAAGGCCGCAATCAATTACGTTCTGGTGTTTTCTAGTAGCGCTAACGCGTAGTATGGATGATTCTGGAATTTTTAAGTGTTTGTTAAGGACGCATTTATGGAACCCTGCAGACTGTAAATACCCCATACCTGCCGCTTAGTCTTCAGTCTTACGTCGGCGATTACTGAGTCAGTTACTGTCGAGCGATTTATACAGTGCTGTCCGAAGTATTGTGGGGAAGTGTTATGTGTTTTATAATTGTGCGGGACAATTGTAATACAATTGTGTTTTATATTAGTTGACATTTTTATTGCGTGTGAACAATTTTTATTTGATTTGTTGTAAGAGACTCTCTTGTTGATTAAAAACTGTTTAATTGTGATAATTGAAGCTGGTGATTAGTGACATAATTGGTGTCTTGTATTTTGTTTTCCACTGTACCATACGATGATCGCTAGACCGTCGTAACAATATATTATTAATATGATTATATTAAATACGGATGTCAGCCCAGTATTATTGACACCTACCCTATTAGTTAGACGTGATTATTTCTTTCAGATGTTTTAATTAGTTTTGTACGCGCGCGCGCGCGCACACAGAGAGAGAGAGAGAGAGAGAGAGAGAGAGAGAGAGAGAGAGAGAGAGAGAGAGAGAGAGAGAGAGAGAGAGAGAGACTATAATTTATTTATTACGCGACACTATTGAGAAAGCAAACGTATTTTTCTATGTAATTAGATTGTAGCAATACGTACAGCTTGTGTTTCCAAGAAATTCTGTTTGTACAATGTTGGAAATAAAAAATCTGTTTACGTAAATGAGTTTCTCTTTTATGCTTGGAATTTTTTAGAACTTTAGTTTCTCCTCCAAGTAACAGTTAATTTAATTATCCCTTAATTATATAGTCTTTGTTAGTACGTGTGTATGTGTGCTTGTGCGAGTGTAGCAATGTGAGAAGTATTCCCACTATAAGTGTGCTGATTTATATTTGGGAATATTTGCTTTAAGTGTGGTGAATATTTGCTGATTTAGTAAGAGCATGTGTTCAGTGGTTAAAGAACTTAGATTTATTATATAGTTAAGACATTAACAATAATGAACTGAAGTGTACAGTGTCAGTGAAATGTGTGATAATGTAGTTTGTGTGCATATCATTAGAAATACGTGTTCAAGAATTACGTCCATTCATGGATACACTATTCAGTTTATTTTAGTGTGCAGAATAGCTAAAACACTATGAACATTAATTGAATAAAATAATATTAATCCTAACAGTTCATTAAAATAGAAACAAATTAATACATAATTCAAACCACGTGATTTTCAGTGTGCTCGGAAACAGAAACTGTACATTTCCTACACGTGATCTGTGAATATTACGAAGACATTTATGAAAATCGGTTTTCGCGATCAAAGATGCTGATCCCTACTTGCCAATCATATTCCAGAATAGTGTGTTCTGCAAAGACTATATTCTGCATTGAGACATTACTGGCCGTATTGTGTATTGGACTTGTGTAATAATAGTTGCGAATCAGACTACGACCAGAGCAGTTTTGCAACGAGACTTCGTCAACGCGTCAAAGAACTGTACGAGATTGTGTGGGATCGGCTCAATCGTAAGAGATTTTCTGCGATCGTTGCTGCCCGAATTGACAGAAAGCACAGAAAAAGTTGTCGTGTGACATCCATAGAGGTATTACAGCATATTGTCATGCCTCTATGGTGACATCCCGATGACACCCTGGGAGAAAGATAGGCACGTAAGGAACACAAGATGACGGCGAGTTGAGGTCTTGAAGCGACCGAATCTGGCACCTTCTTGACCCACCGACACCAGGGAAATAAAAAATGTTAGTGGTTTCATTAACTGTATGCAAAAGAATATTTTAAAGACATTAAAACATTTTAAAGGCAATTTAATTATATATATATTTTTCATCATTACTCAAAGACTATAATTTTAATATACTGTAATTCTAATTAGAGATGTAAATTCAGTATGAACAGTATGTTTTAGTTTTATTAATTTTTTGTTAACAGTGTCTTTGCTTCAATCAGTAAAGATTATAGCGAAGTAAAGTTATGTAAGGAACTCATAAATTTGTTAATTTCAATAAATTTGAAGGTGTTTCCACCATCTTCAGGTCTTTAAGATCTTAATGTCGTCGTTTAAGACCTGAAGATGGTGGAAACACTGAAAGGCCTCGTCGAGAGCGAAGCAACTAGCAGTTTTGCAATAAGTGGTGACAAAGTTGGTGCTAAGATGACTGCTAATAAAACTAACTTAACTGTTCATTTTTTAAAAATAAATTTAAAATTTGAAATAAATTTCATATAGTGAGTGAATAATTTTTAGCTGTAAAATTTTGTTACCAATATAGTGTTATCAACTGTCTAAAAAACGTTTGCAAATGTATGTAAGGTAAATCCGGGTGAGATGCCCCACAATTTGTATTTCGCGAAACGTTCGACAGAGCGCTCCATCTGCGACACTGTAAGGTCACTTGAGTTGGATATTGTGTGTAGTGAAAGTGTTGTTTTGTTTGTCTCGTATTTACTTCACAAATTCTTCATTTAAAGGTAAGTTGCCGTCATTTTTATGCCGTATCTAATTCACTATGTTAGACAAGTCTACAACAATGTCGTTTTGGCAGTCGTTTTTGTTATGTAATTCACTTATGTATATTAAAATAGAAGTAAACTTGTGTTCTGTTGCTAACAACGACCATTTTTGTTTCGTGTCAGTCAGTTACTGCCAAGGGCATCTCTCCCGGACAAAAAGGAGAGATGCCCCACCTTATGACGGGACAGACGCCCCACCTGCCAATTGTCAGGATGAGATGCTCCGACAATTTTTACAGTAATTATATAGTAAAATTAGTTCTCTGATGTAATAATCTTGAATATTTGTTATAGCGCTTACACGAAACATAAAGTTTACCTTAGCTCTTCAAATTTATAATAATTCAAACTATGATAATAGGCCCAAATCAATTTTCTTTAATGCCATACAGATAAGGTCTTGGTCGTCATGTTCATATTTTAACAAAAATAATTATTAAACAATACAATTGAAACATTTTGACTGTCCAAAATAATTATTTAATATTATTTACAAAAATATGTGAAAATTATTTTCTGTTTAAAAATGCAAAATACCTCCGGTTTCAAAGTAACTGTCATTAATAAAAATTAAATGATAGTCACTTAATATGATATCATAGAAATTATTGGCGACTTCCTTACGTGTAATACAAAATATGTATTAAACAATTCATTGCGAAAAAGTTAACAATATTCTCTTGTGTGTTTGTTTTGTTAGAAAATATGCCAACTGAATACAAAAGGAAGCCTGGATCAACTCGTGGTAACTGGAGTGAGCAAAGCTTAAAAGAAGCTATTACCAGAATAGAAGCTGGGGAAATCGGCGTAAACGAGGCAGCCAGGTACTATGGTATACCGTCTAGGACACTTCGCCGAAGGAAAATGTCAGGTAACCACAATAAACTTCCTCTTGGACCTCAAGGTGTGCTGGGTATAGGCAACGAAAAATGTATGGTAAGGCATATACAGCGGCTGGAACAATCTGGGTTCGCTCCAAACAGAGACACTGTTCGTTCTTTAGCATACAAGTTTGGACAGGAACTAGGACTGGGTCACACATTTAATCAAGAAACTCAAATGGCTGGGTACGATTGGCTGAACAGTTTTTTTAAGAGGACCAGAATTAACAATTCGTCAGGCTGAGGGCCTGTCAGTTGCTAGAGCTAATGGAATGAACCGAGAAGAGGTGACCAGATTCTTTGATCTCCTAAACAAAGTATTTGAAGACAATCAGCTTTTTAGCAGCCCAGGCAATATTTTTAACATGGATGAAACGGGTTGCCAATTAAATAATTCATGTGGAAAAGTAGTGGCTTCAAAAGGTAGTAAGGACGTACACACATTGACTTCTGGCGAGAAAGGTGAGAATGTTTCGGTCATTGCTTGTTGTAATGCTGAAGGTGTATTTCTTCCTCCTGTTCTTACATTCAAAGGCGTTCGAGAAAACGAAAACTTCGGCAGAGGCTTGCCACCAGGTTCAAAGGTATTTTTAAACTCCAAGTCTTCATACATAACCTCCGATCTGTTTTACAGATGGCTGCGGGAGCATTTTGTTCCTCGGAAACCTCCTGGCAAAACTGTTCTTATTCTGGATAGGCATTCTTCCCATACTAATTGTTATGAGATGTTAAACTTTGCTGACAGTAATGACATTATTGTTGTATGCCTGCCAAGCCATACAACCCAGGCTCTTCAACCGCTGGATAGAACTTTTTTCAAACCTTTTAAACAATATTTCAAACAAGAAGCACAAAAACATTTGGTCCAAAATGAAAGAAAGGAGATTAAAAAGATTCATGCTGGCGAACTAATAGGAAAAGCGTGGAATAGAGCGGCATCTGTAAGCATCGCCGTTAATGGTTTTCGAGCTACCGGCATATTTCCTCTAGACTCCGATGCAGTGCCAAACCATTTCTTTCAAATTTCAGATGGATCTCGACCACAAGAGTCATCATCGACCCTTCCAGATCTCACTTCAAATACACCTACTAACTTAGAGAGAGAAAATTTGGAAGTAATGTCCTCTCATAAGTTAATCGATTTGCCTGTTTCTTCAAAAACGACTTCTCTTCCCGAGCTATCTGTTCCAGATGACTCCCACGAATCCTTACTCAATCTCCCAAGCACATCTAAAGAAACGCCTACTAAAACCCTCATGAAGCTGAGCCCAATTCCCCGATTACCTAAACCGAAAGTACACAATTGCAGAAGAAAGCAGTCAGCTAAGATATTAAACCTATCAGCAAATAATGGAAAAAGGCAACTTGTTTTAGAAGACACTTACAATCAGGAGGAAAATGTAAGAAATCATTCAAAGAAAACCAAAAAAGAACGGGTAAGAGATAATGTAGCTACTGCTGCTAACCCTTCTGTTTCCATAGACACAGACAACCCAAACTATAACTGCATTGAATGTTTGGAAAACTACTGGCAAACTACGTCAAAAGTGCTGTGGGTTCAGTGCGTTATTTGCAAAAATTGGATGCATGAGAACTGCTCTATGTACGGTGTCATGTGCAATTTGTGTGGACGTGAAGAAAAAAGGAAAACTGTGGCTGAACTTAAAAATAAGAAACATTAAATTAGGCTTAGTTTGAATTATTATTCTATTTTAATTTTATTAAAATAATCATATTCTTTTTTAATAATCACTTTCTTAAATTAATTGAAATGTTTGTATACTCTTCCTAGAAATATTTGTTTTAAGTTGTAGTCTAAAACTTCATTAAACGGTGTTAACTTTTAATAGTTTAATGTTTTTAGAGTAAACTAATAGAACCTTTTATTATAATGATCACTAAACAACTTCATACAGTTTAATAATCGTATAAAGTTTACATAATGTCTTTAAAAGTGTATTACAAAGGTTTTAATTAAAAATGTTATTCAGTTCGCATATTTTATGTGCTTATTTCTTGTTTTTCCATCCGAGGCATCTATCCCAGTTGGAAGGGGCATCTCACCCGGACCGTCGGGAGAGATGGCCAAATGCAAGGCTTTTGTTTTTCGGAAAACGTTTATTTAATTTTTAATTAAGCGACACCGATTATTTTTTTATTAAATCTATATAAAATTATCATCAAAGTCCATACAAATTTGTGATTCTTTTCTTGTTGATTAAATAAATAAAAATATTTTTCCTTAGGTGGGGCATCACTCCCGGACTTACCCTATAGATCTTACCCTGTCACACTGCAACATAATATTTCATTCAACACAATTGTATCTACACTTACACCCTTCACCCATCATAGATTGGATCTACAGTACAAATAAATATAATTTTTTTATTAACTTTGGTTTGTGTTTTAAGTATAGGTATATAATTAGTTTTTGCGTCTTAAAATATTAATTATAATGATGATGAAACTTTTTAAAAAGTACGCGACCTTCACGCTTAACACAAAACATGTTTCGGGCCTTATACACCATATAATACTGTGTCACGGTAATATTATATAATTCCCATTTTTCGATCTTCCTTTCTACTTCCTTCGGAAAGAGCGGAAGCCAGTTTATAATGTTCTTTGGCCGTTTGTTTATCGTAAGTTAAATGCGTAACATCATTAAAGTTGCTACTCGGATCGAGTAAAGTGTGATTGCACCGAGATGCGTCTGCCCCGTATCAATTGTTGTTTACATAAAAGTCAGTTAACCCAGTGTTTATAATTATTCATATGTTAATAATGTATTACAATATATTCATATAAAATCTATATTTGTATGACACAATCTGAAGAGTAAATAAATTATTTATGGTGGCGCCAAGATTATTTTACAGCTCTATCTGTTTTTGGAACAAACACCCAGCCAGTTGCTTGTGCTCATTATTTTGTGACTTATGACTTATGAAAAGTGACATTAAGCGTTTATTTGTTTTTCACTGCGTTTTAATGAACTTAAAGACTTTAGTGATTATATTTAGTACTGAGAATTACGCACAATTACAATTCTGAATAAGGACTTTATCTAAATGTACGGGACAAACGTTTTTAAATAATTATACCGATTATGTTGCCGTGTATGTTACCGAAAAACTGGTTCACTTTCACTTCGATATCACGTAACAGCATTGTGGTATGGTATTTACCTGTCACTAGCAATAGGCCTACTAGTGACTGATAATCAAACGTACATTTGATAAATATGCAATCTCTAATGTGTTTCCAGGTGCCACTTCGAATTATACAAGAAGTTTAAGTCAATGTCAATGCACCCCCCCCCCCAAACACACGCCACATAGAAACATATAATTTCTTCGTGTGTCATACAGACATGTATGTTTTATAAAAGTGTACAAAAAAGAGTCGTTAAATTTTTAACAGTTATCACAGCAAAAATAACAACAAAACGCCACCAAACTCTACCTCCTATTGTTTAAACGTAATATCTACTGTCTTTGTTTATCAAGAATTCTTTCTTTTCTTTGTTCTTAATTAAACTTTTGTTCCGGTTTCTCCCCTTTGTGTTTGTTACTTTTATAACGAGTTTATGGTTATGTTAATTAATTTTTATCACTATCTACTTCCTTAATGTATAGTATACAATTTAACTCTTCTTTAGTGGCGACAATATAATTTTAGTTACTCCCATTCTATGACACAAGTGCTTGATACAAAGTTGCAGATAAATTTTTATTATTTACATGAGGCAATAAGTGTCGTGTATTGTGTTGTTGATCGCGTTCTATGATGAGTCAGCAATTAAAGTACAATGAAAAATGAGCTGTAATTAGTGGAGACCATTCTCAGACTTGGCAGAATAAATAAGCGAGTATCGGGATTATTAGGTCGGCTCCGTGCTCCGAGTACCCGTGCTCTGAGCGCCTATCAACAAACTCACCGTGCTCGTAGCGCCCACTTGTCTTGTCTTCTCGAGTTGTTTAGATAATGAAAATTATTCCTGTAAATCACACGACAACATGTACTTTAATGTTGTTTAAATATTAATATTATTATTACTGCTACTATTATTTTATAATTTTTGTTTAATTGAAAGTTTAGCGAGGACCGCACTAAAAAAGTATAACAATAAGTATAGACCTAATTATAAGTATAACAAAAAACTCACATTATTTGTGTCGACAATATTTTTGATAGGGGGAGAGAGATAGAGAGAGAGAGAGAGCGTGAGCATTTGTATATTTTATACAATAGGCCTATGTTTTGGCAATATTTATTATCATCATTGGGACCTGTGTACGGACAATAGGGAAAAATCAAAGACTTAACCAGTCAATCGATGGAGTGAGCTCGTGCGCGCGCGCGCGCGCGCGCGTGTGTTTGGGGGGAGGGTGAGACAGTTTTGTTTTACATCGGCAAAATAATAACATTTCTTACACATAATTTTACGCATAAAACTTTCTCACCCCCCACACACACACACACGCACAGAGCAAGATACACAAGCCAGCGCGCACACACATACACAGACACACAAACACGTAGACGCGCACACTTACACAGACACGCGCGCGCGCGCACACACACAACTTTTTAATCTCCACATCACGCTCGCTCTCACACACACACTCTCTCTCCCCCCTCTTATCAGAAACACAAAACTCAGCTGGGAATACATATCAAAGCTTTACTTTTGTATTTTGACCATCAGAATATTGGTGCGTTTAGATTTATTGAGAAATTATTTATATAGTTAGATTCTGCAAATGTTTCGTTACACAATGACAAGAACAATATATAAAATGAACTAAATTATTGTCATCGCGAAACAGAAGACTAATAAAGCAATTCAACATGAACCAACTAGTGACGGCGGAATGTTAAATTGTAATGAACTATGATGATGCGTCAACTAATCATTCGATGTGTACTGAGTTAATAATAAATAGTATAGCACATTCCTATGATCTCAAAATTGGCTTCTGGTGCGCTACGGGGTTTCGTCTGTAGAAAGGAATCGGGCGATCTGCTACTAGTCAGCCAAGAAACCTCGTTTCATGTCGTATCACTGTGGGGTATGGCATTTCAGTGGTATGCAATTTCTATATTATTTGTAACAACGTTACAGTATGTTAACAATTTGAACAACTATCTTTTTGCAATCCGACGAAATTAACAAAAACACCAATTTACCAGGTTAAAAACATTCATTATTAAAAAGAAATGATATAAGAGGCGGATCCTGAAAGCAAGGAACGCGGGCAGCGCTTGCCCAAAGGAAATCAGGCAACGGTAAATAAATGATTACGTAATTTATTGTTGTCACGAAAACCTATTTCACATGTCTTCTTATCTCTAATAATAATGGCTCCCATGTGTACCACCGAAGTAGCTTAGGAGAAGGCAGGGTGTCCTGCCTTATGTGAGCCGTACGGCATACAAGGAAGGCAGTGTGGCCAGCACTACACTTCAGCCACCCATTATTATCCCCAGGATGTTATCCCAGGTACTCATTTTTAACAGGCTAAGTCGACCTGGGGGTTGAAAAACGCACCTTGATTTTTGCGGGTCCGGGAATCGAACCCGGGACCTCTAGATTAGTAGCCAGGTGCTTCTTATCTCTCATCTTTTGAAAATCGGCGGCGCATTTGTCACCTATCTTCCAGTCAAAATGATGTTGACGACTTGATTTGATCAAAGTCAGTAATCTCACATCGCTTCCAGTTGTTTTAACAGCTGACTTACCGCTCCGCCCCCAATTCAATCACTTCAAAAAATGCTTCGGTGGACATGGGCGCCCATACAAAATTTTCCAGAGGGGCCAAGACCAGGGGCTTTGGGTGGTATGGAATACCCCCAAGGCAAACGTGGGTCCGGGAAAATTTTTTAAATTTAAGGTCTCAGCAGTGCGTTTTGGGGATATCTTAGGTGTATGATAGTGTTCTAAATTTGTTACTAAAATATTACTTTACTCCTGCAAAAAATGTAAAAACCCACTCAAATTCATTCAAGGTGTTAAATGAAGGTGTATCAATAAAATGAACAACAAAATTTTGCAATATAAAAACTACTTTATTTACCTTATTAGAAATCGACCACTAAATAAGCTTATAAATTAATGTATTCATTACATTTTGGAAATTTAAAACATTGGTTTTAAATAGTGAAATACTAAAAAAAACTCTCAGTAAGACATTTTTTTAACTACCTTGCAATATATTTTAAAATAAAAATTGTATTAAAAAATTGGATAAATGTGTTTTCGTTTACTGAAGGCATCTACTAGAACGAATAACTGAAGTTGATATAGGCTAACTTGATTTTATTAATTAACATTATTAGCAGAGGCCTACATAAAAAAACTGATAAGGAAATTTACACAACAGACACTAAAACATGTATAGCTTATTAGCTTAGGCCCTAGTATTTTTCAGAAAAAGCAAACTGTAAATTTCTCTTCTTCTTTCCGAATATGTCAATCACTTTCTCCTGAAAACTAGGAGATTTTACTCTATTTCTGTGAACACTAAGAAGACACAAGTTGGACAGACGATCCTCACCGATAGTGCTTCTTAGCCAGGTCTTCACACGGCGAAGTGTGCTAAAGGAACGCTCTACAGTGCAGGTTGTTGGGGGTATGGTTTGGTAGAAAGGATAGAAAGTAGTTTCTGGAAGAAGATCATGCAGTTTTATTTTTTCCGAACACTCTTTATTTGTCCAAACATCATACCACAATCTGGCCTCTGCTTCCAAGTTGTCGATTTGATAGAATTGTTCCAACTTTTTTATGTCTCACATAAAATTTTCTTTCTTTTTATTCTTCATTAAATGTGGATGAAGAATCCCACCTTTGAACGGTGTTTCATTACTTTTTTCAAATCTTGTGGTTAGTGACATGAGTAGTGAATCCATGTAAGGGTTATAAATTGAGGCTCTGAAATAGTCTTCAGACGAAGAAGAGTGGACATTGAATCTCTGGGTCTGCCTTCTAGCCAGTCTTGGGAATTTAATATCAATGTCAAGTTTCCCACAAATCTCTTTAATGTCTTCAAATATGTTTGAGAACTCATCGTTGCTTTGCTCTCTATGCTTCTGAAATGTATCTAGGAGGTCGGTATTTATGTAGGCCTATCTGTAGACTGTGTGTAGGTCCATATCAATATACTGGAGTTTGTTCACTATTGGCTCCAAGTACGAAGAATATCTTGAAATTATGTGAAGGCAAATAATAAATTTGATTGATGATGTTGCGCTATCTAGTTGGCTGGAAAGTATCTAGTGTCTTGATTAACGTCGCGGTCATTTGCAAGACCACTGAGGCTGTCCTTGATGGCCATGAAATTTTCTTTAAACAGCCTGATTGATCTATATTTGTGTGACCACCGAGTTTCACAAAACAACGGAATGTTTGGTATAGTTTTTCTACGCAATACACTTTCCCGGAAGAACCTAATTACTTGTTTTATCGTACCGATAGTATTCCGAATTTCCTGGACACTATTAAGGTCGTTGACAACTAGGTTTAGTCGATGGGATGCACAGTGGAAGTAAACAGCTCTAGGATATTTTTCCCTGATCCTAGCTTGCACTCCACTTTCATGGCCAGCCATTGTCGAGCACCCATCGAACCCCAAGCCAATTAATTTGGTCATATCCAGCCCCAACTTTTCAACAAAGCCTATAATAGATGAAAAAATTCCCTCAGCATCTGATCGAGTTAGTTCAGCAAACCCTAAAAACTCTTCTTTAACTGTAAAGTCCAATTTTTCGTCAACAAACCCCACTCCCACTGACAACTGTTCTTTTCCACTTATGTCAGCAGTTTCGTCTGCTAATAGTGAAAATGCTGCCGATCTGTTTACCTCTCCAACAATCTCTTTTTGTATTACAGAACCACATGTACTTAATAAATCGTTTTGGACTCTGTGAGACGTATATTTCGCCCTCCCACCATGTTTTGCTAAATGATCTTCCAGCACTTTGTCACCTGAATTCACTCTAAACAAAAGTAAATCTTCAAAATTTCCTTCCCCTGAATTCTTTCCGCGAATGGATATATTATGTGTGCCACAATATATTAGTGTTGCAAGAATTGATTTTAGCTTTTGACGATTGGCATTTACAAGTTCAGTGATTCCACTGTCTAACTGCTTCATTATATTTTTCTTTCTCATTTCTATAGAATCAATAAAACTCTTGGCCTTACTTATAGACTCAAGATACCAATTGCTTTTTTCATGGCCTCGAGCATCTTCATGAAAGTGTTTGTAATCATGGTGAGCTTTTACTACAAAACCGCCAAACGTTCCTCTTTTTAAAACTGGCTTAATGAGAGTACAAAATTTGCAAAGCCCACCCTTCAGCTTGGGCGAGTAGACTAGCCATGAGTACCTTTCAAACCAGGTTTTTTGAAAAGGCCTTTTTCTTGTTTTGTCCATTTCAATATCTTTCTTGAAGTCATGGGACGAATTTAGAACACGTGGGTTCGTTAGTAACTGGTACTTGACATCATCTGGCATCGCCTGGTTTATATAATCACCTAAATCAAAGCTGTGATTTATTGCTAATGAATGGGATAAATGCCGTTCAGCCGGCGCAGTAGCGTTAGAAACCGAGGTTGATGGCTGGGACTGGGAGTAATCCCGCTCAGCAGACACAGCATTAGCGAAAGGAACTGAAGATGATGATGATGATGACTGGCAGGGATTCTGCTTATCAGACTCATCATTGGCGATAGGAACTGAAGCTGATGATTGGCAGAGATTCCGCTCGTCACACTCATCATTGGCGATAGGAACTGAAGCTGATGATTGGCAGAGATTTCGCTCGTCAGACTCATCATTGGCGATAGGAACTAAAGTTGGCGACTGACAGAAATCTCTCTCAGCAGACACAGCGAGGTAAGGAGCTGTCGATGATGTTGAAGATAAATTAGAAGCCGTTGTGGGACGCACTTTCCGAGCTATGTTCTGGTTCGTTTGTGCTGGTTCTGAATTACTTAATGAGTCCCGTCGGGCCCTTTTTGGCACAACAGCAGCACCTTTTCGCTCAAAGAAATTCCTGATATCCATATCTCTGAAATAAATACGAGGAAATTAAAATCAGGTATTGGGCCTAAAACCTGAAAAAAGTTACTATAGTGCAACATTTATAGTTAATTTTGACAAAATAATTTGTATTAGTTGCAACTTGTTTAATACTGTAATAATTTGTAATTGAATTTTGAGAAAACAGATTCAACGCAAATGCAACTAATTTTGCCTTTTTTGTGTTAACCCGTTGAGTCCTGATGTGGGTCCTCCTAAACAACAATCTGGGGTGATATTCTGGTATAGGTTAAAACACGTACAATAGCGTGCTCATGAGATTTCGAAGGCGGAATTACGTTAAAATGTTGCGTTAATTATTGCGTGAAATAATAAACAAAAAATTATTGAAGAATCAATAGTTTTGGTTTATTTACAAAAATGATTAAACTAGGGTGTGTGGCACTCGGGAGTGACCGAGCAAAGCGAAGCTTTTAAGCCATATAGAGAACTAATAAATTTAATGTACAAATAAGACAACATTCATAGGAAATTAATTATTTTTCAATTATTTATTGTATTTTAGAATAAAGAAAACATGTTTTAGAAAAAAGAATATTAAAGTAGTTCATTCGATACGTGCGAGGCGAGGGGAAGTTACTATCTTTTCGACACACTGAGATAAATATTCAGTAAATTTTATCGTTTATAAATTAATCTTTTTAAGTTTATTGTGAATATTTTCATTACATACTTCATACTCATCAAGTTCAGTGAAGCATTCATTCAATCTGATCAATAATTTTCTAATAAATGTTGCTAATTCTTCTGAACAAGACAACATATAACTTGGAACTATGATACACAGTAGTTATCATACAGTTTTATATTAAATGTTTCTAAAAATTCAGACTTGTTGTTTATAGGTTAACAAGGCATCGAGAATTCTTCAATATGATTATTACTACTATTATTACTCACCAGCAAATATGTTGGTTGGAAATTGATGATAAGATCGTAGAGAGTAGATTATAACTGATAATAAACTATTTAAAAGTTTCGATGAAGCGTTAAATGTTTATTTTAAGATACACTTTGTAACAAACACTCACAGTATGAAATCCACATAGAAACAAGTTGGTCACGTGACTAAAACGCGCCAGGGCCACCCGATCTAAACATCCGGCTTCCGCACCTTCTTTTGCCATTCTGATTCACCTCAAATTTTCCTACCCCAACTTTGTATTGAAAAAACGTTCAATTGAAAAAAACAACATGCGAAATCATGACAGGGGTCTTGGACTTTAAGTAAAACAAGAAAACCAATAAAAGAAATATTATAAGGTAAAATTATCCATCGTGTGTTTCAATAACTTTCTGAAAATAATGTATATATTTACAAAATTCTAAAATATCAGATATTTTTTCCTTTCCCTTTTTTATTTTTCCCGGGAGCCAGGGGGGGCCACGGCCCCCTGCCCCTCCGTATGGGCGCCCATGTCGGTGGACTAACTATGCTTTGGTCATAATTTCTTAAATCTTGG
Organism: Magicicada septendecula; assembly: GCA_034769895.1. NCBI lineage: Eukaryota > Metazoa > Arthropoda > Insecta > Hemiptera > Cicadidae > Magicicada > Magicicada septendecula. The sequence continues at coordinate 115,206,301 of CM068375.1, read as the reverse complement.
CATTTATTTAGGATTTCATAACTGCTCTTTTATTACCTACCTTCTTTTTTATATTAAGCTAGAGTTGGAAATACTCAAACTTATAACAATACACTATGGTTTGTGATATCTATGTAGAATCCTAAAGCGTACAGCATCTGGTTCTTAAGAGACGCAATAAGCACTCTTTAGTAGCGCTTCAAGTCACTAGGAGCGCTAGCAGTGTCCCGGCTCGGTGAAAATGCGACAACTTTTTTTCTCTTGTTAATTGTATTGGTTGTCACTGTTTGAGGTTAACTCCCCGCGGTGTGTCCTAGGTAGACAAATATTTTTTTTTGTTTAAACTAGGAAGTAGAATCATAGCTTGCTAAACACCACTTTTTTAATCCTCATACTAATTACATTTGATGACTATTTTTCTCACAGCAACACAAATAACTGCCTGTCTGGATATTTTTTAATAATTTTCTAGCACTGGAATTTCATGTAAACGTGTTTATATTGTGCTTAGAGTCGGTGCTTGCCATCGGGTCAGAATCGCCACTGAGTGGTGTGTACTTACAAACTATATGTATGTATGTTTATCTGTTTTTATAAATGAATAAGTAAGTAAATAAATAATGACTAATTAACTGTAGTGAAATTCAGTTAATGCTTCACTGTCATTTTGCTCATATTTAAACGTACATTCATATTAGTATGTACAATGTAAGCATGCTACAGACGCTTTCTCAGGGCTGGTTAAACAAAGATAATCTCTTTTGACCTCAGTGTAGAGTATGTCAGCAAATAATAACGAAATACGCAGACAAACATGATCAGAGTATTCAGATCCACGATAACCCAATAATGCGACACGTGGTGGAAGAAGCTCCACATGTCCTGAGGCGACTCAAAAGATAGAAGCCATATGATCTGGTATCGCAATAGAAAGGAATTAATATGTATAGATTCATAACACTCTACGTGAAAGAAATATCTTGGGATTAGCCACTGAGTTTCACCCGTGAAGGAAACTTGAAGGAGAAGCTGCTGGATGAACTTGCTCAGTTGTAGCATTAAGGGAGGTGTTTTTAGTGGGTTAGAGTCCTACACTACTAGGAACTAAGGGGTTCCTAGTGTCTATAGAGATTTTCACGTACCCTCGTAGAAAAAATATCTCTTTTAACTATGTAGATAAAATAAACAAATTAGCAAATATAAACTTAATTATGTTAATTCTAAAGTAACAAAAAATAGTAACAACGAAAAATATTAATTGAATTTGTCCGTCCATTTCTCTCGCCTTACAAAACTTTACGAAGCCGCTACGGCTTCAGTTGTAACTACGTACTATATGGTCATATACTATAATATGCTGTGACCGCGCATTGCACATGTGTGCGGATACGACACATTATTATAAAATAATATTAGATCATATCGTATGACACTAGCACACTTTTCAAAGTTAATTAGATTTATAATAATATGTTTTGTGTAAGTGCATGTTTTATAGTTGCTCACTTCGTGTTTTAATTTTTCGTTTGGTTTTTCACACTGCTAATTGTGCTAGTAGGTTACTTTTATTTCAAATGCTGAATGTCAAGTTTATTAATATTTTCGTTAATGTATGAGCCTTCTTTACGTTTTCGGCTTATTAACCTCTTCTTACGCACATGTATTTTCTTATTAATTAATTATGCCTACATCTCTTTGAATTATATCTAGTGTGTGTGTGTGTGTGTGTGTGTGTGTGTGTGTGTGTGTGTGTGTAGACCGTTCCACCTTAGGTTGCGTCTATGATAGGTGACTTTCTTTTATCGTTAATAGTGTTAGTATTTGTAACCTGAAACTTTAAATGTCGTATGTATTCAAAAGTATAATGTGTAATTCTTTTTACTGTAGATCTCCAAAGGCTCATACATTTAGCTTTTAGTTTTTCTTTCTTTCTAATTTCAATAGACCTCGTGTACGTCTTTTTATTTCCGCTGGTAAAAGCGACATCACGTGTATTGTTTATACAACTCTATTTCTATGTGATCAATATCACACATGCGACCAATTTTTAACTATAAAATAACATTTAAATAAAAGTTACTTGTTTGTTTACTTCCTTTTCTATTTTCCATCTAGGAAGTAGACGTTTTTTGTGCTGTTCTTTTCCTCTCTAATATGTTGATTTGTTTCAACGACTTTCCTCTTTTCCGGCTGCTTTTCTGGTGTTGTCTTCCCACTAGATTCTGGATCTCAATCGGAGTTACACTACCCACAATAATTCTTACTCCTTCCAAGGCACGGTAACCCCTAGCGAGCTTAAAAATTTGAGACCCCTTTCTATAATGATTATTTCGTATCCTTTCCTTCTTTTTTCCGATTTGACTAATAAATTAATTTTACTACTCTCAATTTCAGCGACTGTTTTGTATTCACTTCATGTCAGGAGTGTGATATTCTATAAGGCTCCTAATAAATCTTATCCTCTTTTCTAGTATTTGTCATTATCAAATAGACTGTCTATTCAGAAAGTTCGTCTGGGTCTTTGAGTTCCTCGAGCCCAACATCATCTTTGGGTCACTGGAAGATAGTGATACAGAGGGTGGCAAATAATGGTCCACAATCTTAGAATACTCTAGTAGCGTATTCAGGGTTAAAGAAAAGCGTACAATTAAAATTAGAAAAATAGTGATGTAGTTTATTTATCGTACGTGCGAAGCTATTTCTCATTTTGATTTGCTAAGGAAGACAGTAGAAATGATTATAGCCAAAGGATCTTATTGAACAAGTTAAAGCAAAGTTGAGTTTGTCAGTTTAGCGCATCTTGCTTTCACAGCGTACTCACCAGTGGCGGCGCTAACGAAACGGGGGCCCCCGCGAAACTAATTAGGGGGCCCTATAAAAATGGTTAAATTTTATATACGTAATAGGGGAAAACACTCAAATGAGTTTCTATTTACGTGTGTTTCACAACAATGGTTTGTGAATACTTTCTCGTCTATCACAAAGCGTTTGCAATTTGCAAAGGACGTTTTACACGTGTATAAACTCTTAAAATTCATTGTTGCTAAACAGACAAAGTTTTATACAAACTATAAAAAAACCAAAATAAAATGAATGATTTATTTTTACGTCAAAGATCTAAATTCAGACTATGAAACAGTACCGCACACAGAGTGTTAAAAATTTATTTAAAAACGAATATCAAAGTAACATTCTAGCTTTTTTCAAACATTTAAATTAGTTTGTAACTGAATTTGTAAAATTCTTGAATATACTCTATACAAGTTCTCCTTAAGTCTAATCCAATTCAATAACACTCGAACTCAAGTAATGTACAATATTTACAGATGAGGATCAACCAAAGTTCACTGTTTTCCTAAGCCTAGTCTTCTTTTTTTAATAGCTAAGAACTTTTCAACCACTTCGTTGATATTAGTTTTCTGTGTCTCTTCATGCTCAATGCTTAACAGTGCCAAGTCACTCAACCGAGTTTGGGCCATGGTACTTCTTAAGTATGACTTAATTAATTTAAGTTTTGAAAAGCTTCTTTCCGCTGTAGCTGTTGTGACAGGTATGGTTAAATAAAGCTGCAAAGCTGTAGTTAAGTCTCGGAGGCAACTCATAAGGCAGCTGTTTTCTTCAACCAGTAAATTCATCATTTCTCGAATTCTTTTCTTGTGTACAATTTCTTTGGCCATCAGAGCTTTGAAGGATATTACTTGGTCAGGCAGTGATGTGGAAAGGTCACCAGGATACACATTTACCAGAGCCTTACTTTTCTCCACTATTGTCTCTTGTGAGAAGTTTACTAAATTCTGAGGCGTCAGGAATGAAAACCTATCAACAATGCAACGCAATCCTTCGAATCTCATTTGTAGCTGAGCTATTACAATATCTAGTGTTGCACTGAAAACTTTACTTCAAATGATTTCACTGGGTCGTCAATTCTATGGTCAACTGATAATTCAACAAAGAAGCGTTTTACAACTCGTTTACGCTTATTTTTCATGTTACAAGTTATGTCCCATGACTGGGCCAACTGGGGCCCCCCATGAAGGTCGGGGCCCCCCCGCGCTGCGGGGTCTGCGGGGGCCTTATCGCCGCCACTGGTACTCACCCTTCATGCTTTGAACCATGTAGAAATGGAAACAGAATAACATAAGTAATCAGAAAAATCACGTATTAAACGAGAGTTGTCTGACAGACAGTTGAACGAGAACTGTTGTGCGGACAGTGTTTTTTCATTGCATACTGGAGTATGTTATTCAGTCTACACTGACAGTGGTATGTTGGCCGCATTGTACTCAACATAATCCAGCAGTGATGCAATACACGACTGTTTGAACAGTTGAAGGTATTGTTACAAATCGAAATAAAGTAAGAGCATAAGAAAGAAAGAGATTGTGCACGCACAATTCACTCCGAGAAGAAATTGTCTCGATTTAAACAGTCACTACTGATATATCAGTTTGTACAGTAGGCCTACAGCAACATTCTATTTTTATCAATAGAGATGCTTTCGATTTCATTATGTGTCTTACATTTAATAATATTAATCTTTGCTTTCCCATATATAATGTGTTTATACAGCAAACAGTGCTTAATTTTGAACATAATTTTTATTAAGAAAGTCAAGTGCCTCGAAAACGATAGATTTTTAAAAAATAAATTAATTTTGTAACCGATTTTGTTTGTTATTAGTCGAGTATTGAAATAACTGTACTGACATTTTGCACAGAAGTATCTGTCGTTATTACATCGTGTGACATGTAAATAATTTAAGCCTACTATACTACAATACTGAGTGTGTGTGTGTGTTTTAGTAAATAACACTTAAGTTGGATCATACCTGTTAGAATTATAATGTGGCATTGAAACTGGTTTGTAACGATATTACAAATGTAATAGCAGTGGGCTAGTGAATTATATATCAACATTGTTCAGTAAACATTTAACTGAAATAGAACGTGTTATTTTCAAGAAAATCATAAAACCCATCAGCTAGTGCTACTGTTCCTGAATTGTATATTCGGATCACCAGTTTCTCTGAATAATTCGAGAATAAGCCTATCTTCTTCCACCGTCTAGTTGGATCCCAGTTTAACTACTTTTGAGACAAACGACCATCAAGCATCCGTTTTACGTGGTCATTCCATTCAAGGTGCTTTATATTTGCCTTCTGGTATCTTAATTTCTAATGCACTAGACCGCACTGCATAAAACAATGCCATATTGAAATTATTTCTGTTTCAACAGTGAAACTGTTGATATTACGTATTCTGTGCTGAAATTTGCAAGGGTAAAACAGAAGAAACAAGGACAAAAAAAGAGTGAAAATTATTTCCGTGGCAGTATGCAAACTGACAGACTCCGTTAATGCAGTTATGCAAATAAAAACTATTATTTTGACTTCTGTCGTCATTACTCGTAGTGACAAAAGATCCCTGTGTAACTCCATTAGTATGCAAAATTCTATTGTTCGTGTAGTAATATGATTCTAAAACTCAAGTCTTTTTTATAAATTCTTACTGAAACAAAAAAATGTTTTTGTTTGATCTGACATTTCTGAAACATCATCTCTTCGGTGTATTAAACAAAATTTGTTCATAACACGCTTTTAAATTTAAAACTTATTGCACATACTGTTATATTCTGTTTACAGGGTACATTATTTTACATACATGGTTTCCAATAAATAATATATTTATCGTTTTTAATAATATTCAATTAGTATGTAATAGAAGCACGCTGGTTATTACGACGGAATCTCGGATAGGCTATAGGTTTACTTTCCCGTGTGCCAGAGTTGGCGACAGTTTACAAGTTCTGAAAGTAGTCAAATATTGAAAGAAAACTGTTTTTATTGAATAAGCGAATTGAGTTCTCAGTGTTAACTCTGCCGTTGTTTTTGTCTGTCTGTGTGTCCATCTATGTATTTGGGGTATACTTCACGATAACTTTTGAATGTATCAACCGATGTTCGTTAACTTGGCATGCGTGACCATACTCTTATCCTAGAGACTTATTGTTTTTAAAATTGATTTCTCTAAAAGCGGGGTGGTAGAAGGGAAAAATGTAAGAGTGTCAAATTTGTAAAGAAATCGCAGAAATCCAAAGTGAAGAAAAATTGCAATTTTAAGGGATATCAGACTAAAGGGGGTTTTAATCAAAATATAAATTTCTGTTCATTTTTAAAAATTAAAAAAATCTTGTGATGCCAGAGCTCAAAACGTGGTTTACAATTTTTATAACATCCCAAAAGATTATGTTGGGTATACAATTAAAAACAATATCAATAAAAATCTGAATATAATGCCAATTTTTAAAAATTAAAAAATTTTTGATCATAAGATCTCAAAAAGGGAATAAAAATTATAAAAAAACCTAGCAGAGTGTCACAATGAAGTGAGTTTTAAACCAAATACGAATGTAGCGTTTAGCGTTTACTATAAAAATTTTTTAACTTTAGGGGCACACGGGACGAAAATGAAAGTCAACATTTTAAGAAAATTGTAAAGCCTGAAATTAAGAAAAAGATAGGGTTATGAGTAACTTTACTCAAAATACAAGGTCGGCTCGGTAGCTTTAATAATTTGACGGAATTAATATCTCTTAACACTCCTTGCAAAGTATGTTTCGCTTCGTAAATGTTTCTATGTTTACAAACAAAAAACTTTAGGCCTATATATTGTTACCATTTATGTATATTTATGAAAAGTATTAGATACAGACTTATGGATATCTATGGGTATCTATGGGTATACAGACCTAATCATCATGCGTAAGCTTAAAAGCTAAAACTAATTTATTTGTTATTTAACTAAAAACGGTTGTAGAACGGTTATAAATTTAACTAAAACCATTGCAGTAGTTTAGAATTATGTCACAGTAGTTTTGTGTTTATTGTATGACTGACTGGTTTACAATTGCTATTTTAATTTAAAAAAATAGTAGGGTACTCGAAGTTTTATAATTTATATGAAAATTGAAAAATTATTAATATTGAAATTTGTCTACCAATAAATGTATTCAATGAAAATACTGAGTGACTTCTGAAGCTCAGGGTTTGCTAGGTTTGTTTGAAACTTCCCTTACTTAGCATGTCTTTCATATGAATATTTCTAACAAGATCAGGTTCTAATTGATCAACTATTACATGTTAACTACATGTTAACTTTGATGTTTTTAATTTCGGCTTTATGGACTGCAAAACTCTGTAGTGTCGGTGACCCTGACGGAGCAGAAGTATGAAGGCTTACTGAATTGAAAGGAATTAATCAAATATTTTTTGATGAAATACTGATAAAGAAATCTGAAGAGATTACATATCGAAGAAATGGTTTCTGTTAAAGGATTTGTAATATTCATTCGACATTTACGATTATTTGAATACCAGAAGTGCTTACAATATTGCAGTGTTCACTCTAAATTTTACTGATCAATCTCTACGATGTAGCAGGTGCAGGTGAAAGTTATGAGACGATCTTTTAGATATTTTGAAAATTCTACCAAAAATATAGTAAGAAGTCTGTATGTGTATTCTGGTATGTATACTATGTTCAATACTATGGTCAGAAGTCAGATTCTAAAATTCTATTTAAATCAGATAGCAATGTACAAACGTTTTTTTACGTTCTACCGCTCTTTAAAGTAAAAATTCAAATAGATTCACTATCAAACCAAGAGCACAATTTATTTTTAGAAAGCAAACACAAAATATAAAAAATTTAACCAATACTTTATAATAAAAACATCGTCGTGGAGTAAGTAAATATATTAGTAACACACAGAATTGGGAAATATATGTAACTTATATTAGGCTAAATGTGCACGAGTGTTGTAGACAAATACAACGGGGCAGTAGTAGAAGAACGGGAACTGGTAGTTGCTGTGTTGGTGCAACACCCATGTACCTATTGTGTTGGTAATGGGAAACTTGTCGTACACTATGGGAAACTGAAAGGAACAATTTGTACATTACAGCGCGCTGTGTTAATGTGACTGTTGCACTTGGTATCCAACACGCTTGGTTGAGCGGGAAACTTAAATCGCAGTCTGCTGGTATTGCGATGTTAAATTTGAACGACAATAATTATTTCGTGTTACGGATGTTTTTGTAAATTGCATTATGAAATTTAATTATTGATTAATTTTCTTTCAAAATCTACGTTTTGAGCAATACTACAATAAGCCTGCCAGCTGCTACTGATGCTTAGTGTTTAAAGCGCGCCCCCTCCCCCCCACCCACACACCTCGTCATCATCCTTCTCCCCTCTCCAACTATAAAAATATTTACCTATATTAGCTATTAGAATTTCAGGTATTACAGAATGGATTGTTAACTTGTGTGAATATGAGCATTGCTCGCTTGCATACACACACGCTCGTGCGCGCACATCTACCAGGTTTACATTTAAAAAAAATTAAGGTTGTCTTTTCTTCGGGATTTTATGCAATATTTAGATCTGGGCTTGTGCTAAGAGGTAAGGATATTGACATTAATGTAGGTAAATTTCAGGTAGCACATAAAGCTGTCTACAGAGAATTTAAAAAGAGAGTGGGTAATCGCGCAAAACTGAAATTTATCAAAACATGGCCCAACCGATTGTACTATATGGGTACGATCACACTGCACAGCAAGCAGCTAGAAAAAGTAAAATGTTGTAAATGATATTAATACGGCAGGAGAAAGTTATATTAGGTTGGATAATTAAAGAATGTGAAGATGTGAGGTGGACTGGGAATAATGTCGATGGTATTTGAGAGTATCGGCAGTGTCAATGGAAGATATTCCACATTCTTCAGGGATAGTTTACAGGCCTGTCGGAAGGAGAACTATTGGAAGACTCAGGAAGAGACGTGTTGATAACGTTTGAGGTTGGGACAGCCATAGTTCATAAACTTTGCGAGCGTAGAGACAGAAAACGTTTAGGGCTACGTAAACAGTATCTACTGAATAGGATAGTTTGGTTTTGTATGGGTTCTTCAAACTCGTCTAAGGCAATTCTGGTCGAGTTTGCACACTTTCACAATAAAATGTATTTTTTTTTTCTAAAAATGTGACCACAAATTCAACAGCTACTGACACACCAGACTAAGTCATTTACTCATAATTGCGATTAGAAATATTCTGAGAAGGTTTTTAAAACGTTTCGATATAACTTTCTTTATGTCATCTCCGAAACGATATCTGCAGATTTAACGCATTTCTTCATTGGCTCAGTGTCTCCTAGACGTCTGTTGCTTAACCTAACAAAACTAACTATTGTTATTTTGTAATTCGTATACGCCGAGTTTAGCCTGTGTTCTTATAATCACGTCTCTTTCAGTTCGAAGACAGAATTTAATTGGCTTGCTGTTTACCTGGGCCTTCTCTGATCCTACCCGAAATATGAATGTTACTACAATATCCTTTGTTAATATTGTTACAATCTTATTTCTCACGTATCAGTCTTAAGCCCCACTGTTGGGTTCGCCAAATTTTGTTACAATAAATAATAATCCCTGCCTGATAATAACTACGACTGTGGAACTCATCTTCTTTTCCGCTGTTCGTTTCAAAAATTCTGCGTTGCCAACTTGTTTTCATAACTCGAAGAAGGTTATATTTATTATATCAAAGCAAACTCTGTTTTAAGAACTGTCAGGAACCAAGCATACAGTATTACGAATAATAATAGTTTAACTATCCATTTTTTAAACCCTTTAGTTACCCAATAACGTTCCCGATTATTTTAATTCAAAGTTGAGTTTTTCTTTATTTATTGCCGGTTGGCTATTCTGTTTAGTAACCAGTAATGGTCGATTTCGTTAAATCTCAAGGAGTGGAAATGTTCTTTTAGCTACAGAAAAACGTATTTAAACATACAAATAAAAGTACAAGCTTTACAACAAATATCAAAATATCATATATTTGAAAAAATATGGACCACTAAGGTCACAAACTATGTTCGAAAAAACTAGTGTTTATAGGTTAATTTGTTTAGTATAGTATTGAATTAATTTACAGTTTTTTACACAAGAAATAACTAGAATAATGGTTTTGGTGTTAGTTTTAATTGTTCATTAGCAAAATAAGTCCACAATTTTAATTAGTGAGTGTGAAATCAGTGTTATTAGTGTAATTCACTTTGTCTGTCTTCGTTACGTGATAACTAAAAAATAGGTTATACTTAACAACTGTTTCTTCATCTCGGGTCCAGTTAAAATGTCTTGAGTATAGTTGGTTTTCCTTCTATTGATTAATCCACTTCTGTGGTCCACTTGGAATTGCTTTTGGCTTATTACTAATAATCTCTGATGCTCTATCCAGATTGTTTATTAGTTAGTTCGTTTCTATTACTTTTTCTTATAATCTCAAGCTCTGTAATTTCTTCAATCTTTACTCATCAATGGTCACTAAAGAAGTCCCAACTTATTTTTTATTATTTCAAGCTCTATACTTTCTTCAATCTTCACTCATCAATGGTTGTTAAATAATTCTTAAATTATGTTTATTATTTTATTATTTCAAGCTCTATACTCTCTTCAATCTTTTCTCATCAATGGTCACTAAAGAACTCTTAAAATTATTTACCTAAATTTGTTGTTGCTAGGCTTAAAATACCAAATTTGATTGGTGGACATTATGAGATATTGTCATTGAAATACATTGTCATTCTGTACAAAATTGGTCAAATATTTTTAAATAAGTCTAATTCCCTTATACTAACTGTGAATCTAAATCTAATAACATCATTGTCTTGCTTTTAACTTGTACAACAATTTGGAACCAAACAAGATTACTTTTAGTTCATAAATAATGATTTTACATTTCTACCATCTAATTTTCTTAAAAATTAATGTTATACTACTTATTTCGAATACATTTTTGTTGTGCAGACTAATATCATTAAACCTATTCATATTACATTCATTATTTCAATAAACCTTGCTGTTATACTATAAAATTTACAATTTCTAGTTTTTATATATAGGCCTAGCAGCTAACATGTCTGAAATTCTATGCCTACACTTATTCTAACAAATGCTCTTTATGTTGTTATTTTAACACCTTCTACATAAACAAATTAACATAATTATTTAAAATACAACATTTGTTGGTTTCTAAACCTTACAAAAACAATATAACCTTTTACTTATAGACAAAACACATAATTTTCTTTGGTCTAGCTTTAACACAACAGATTATGTATTGTCTATTAGTCTTAACTTTTACAAATAACTTTATGAACATAAATAATTAAATATTACAACATAACTGAGCAGTTTTAAACAATAATAATAAACATAGTACTTGTAAATGACCTATGATTATTTTAAAATCATCACATACTATTGCAATTTAACATTTTACATTTATCAGCATTCTCCCCTTGACCTACTGATAATAAACATTTTATTTTATTTATTTGTCACTTTATCACTTCTTATTTTATTATTATTATTATATTGGTTCATTTACCCTTTCTATCATTTCATTACATCTTTATTTACTACGCAATTCCCTACTCTTTAGTTTGTACTTTTATATTGTCATTACAAATTATCATTTACTGGGAATAGGGTATTTAGTCTCGAATATCCCTTCATAGCTCATTTTATTTTGTTTTTATCTTTCTCCATCACCTTACCTAAACATTTGGGTATAGTCAGTCAGGTTAGAGTCTGTCAAATATAGTCTTTAGTGTTATGCTATCATCCTTTTATTTATTACTTGTTTTTTTTTATTGTACAGCTTCTCATTCATTTATTCTTGCAAATCTTACATGGTTTTATGTCATACCATTTGTCACGTTACAATATATTGCCCAGATGTTTGCACAAACCAAAATGCCTTATAAGAACATTGTTATAATTCACACAAAAAATATTTTTCCATGTAAGGATTACTCTCAAGCGTCAGATCCATAGCCTGTAGGACATATATGCTTCAGATGCACAGCTAATACCACATCACCACACAGAGGCACCAGTCTTCATTTAGCTACGTGATTGCACGGTGGGGACGGGGTTAGTGTGTGTCCACGTTTACATGTTGCGTTCTTACTAACTGACATTTTCTATCTCAACCGGATTGTTGTATTGGGCAACAGTAGCTAGACAGGATAGGACTGTCTATGCAGATGTATTTGGTTTGATTTTTAGCGTCATTTATGATTTGATGTTTGGAGAAAACAATAATACGTACAACAACTGAAATTTCATGTTTGGAGTACTTTTCCACACCTATAACGTATGAAACTCGATCGGAGTCATAATTAATTTTTGAAACAGATAATCTTGTACTATCGAGCTCTGACAAAAAAATTAATATCTTATTATTTCAGAACTTATTATTTAAAAGATACTGAATCAACCATATCCATTAGTGCGTACTAGTGAGCAATGTTGATTATTTAATCATGATGATTCAGCAACCATGTAAGAAGATATAGGCCTACGTACAGCAGGTTTATGAATTGCCTGTCAAATATGAATTTGACATTATTATTTTGGTAAAACAATGAAGTGTATTATTATTATTGAAAGTGGTGGCTCCTAACAAAGCCTACTACATTCATTACATCTGTTCTGTTATTATTTCAATTTTTGAAAGTCTGTATGCTTCGTAACATTGTCTGTTACGATGAACAAATTTTTTACATTCATTGACAGTCGGAATAACAATCATTTTTTAAACGGCTGCAATTTTAAAACTGGCCATCCGACCTTCCTTTTCAATCTTAGATGATACTGAAATCTTGGATTTTAAATATATTTGAATTCCACTTGTCTTGCAGAAGTAATGGGATGTTGAGTTTGTACCAACTGTGTAATCTGTCGTATTTCCTGCAGGGTAGTTACTTCAAATATGCCTATAAAAAATTATTACGGCGAAACAAAATTAACTCTTCATCATCTGCTCTGTTTTGTTTAAATGTAACATGCATTGCCTCAGAGTACAAAGAATACTTCCTCCTTTCTGTTCTTAATTAAAACGAAGCCAGTCTCTCCCTGTTTTTCTGCTGTATACATTATTTTTATAAACACGTTCCTGGAAATGAAATTAAATATAGAATTATGTAATAATAACTGCCGTTGCGTTGAAATGGGATTTTTAAATTACCATATCCTCTGTGCTGGTTGCTTTCTCCTAGTTGGTACAAAGCCTCGCTGGACTACACAATGTGACGCCCCTGAAGATCACTGCCAATCTTTCTCCCCTGAAACCAAAACGTTCAGCCGATGATTTGTAAACAGAGACCTCGGTCTGTTAGCATAGAATGTTGTGTTAAAGAGCCTGAGTTGCTCACTTCCTGTCGTTTTTTCTCCCTACAGTGACCTTGTTACAGACTCCACGACCTTGTACGGTAATCAATTGACCACTAACTAATAACCTGGAATAATTTTTACAACTGATATATCCTTTTGGATCTGAAACGCGGAAAAAGATCACCAGAATCAAAATCTTAGGAACGCAGAGAGAAACCTAAATCAAAGGAAGATGTTAGGAATAACAAGGGAGACAGGAAAACAAGAAGGTACACAGTCAAATTGGAATAAGATGATATAGTTTATAGAAGTAAAAAAATAAAAATGTAGGGTCGTGACATTTGGCTGGATGAGAAGATGGCATATGCTTACGACTTTTGCTAGAGTAGACAAACCAAAAGACAAAGAGACCTCGACGACGGAGGCTGTCCAAGATCAAGGGATGACCAGGATAATTAATGTGGTACTAAGCAAGAATTGCGTATGAAAGAATAACTGGAGAGGCATTTGCTCAGGGGGGGGTCAGATAAATACTGACGACGACAACGGTGATGATAAGGACACTAAATTACTTACCGCTGTGCGATACAATATCATTTTACGTAACTGACGTCTCCAAACGGAATGAAACTAATTATAACAAACAGTGAGTGTTCTCCGCATTTAATAATTTGAGATAATAGATATTTACTGACAATTTAAATGTTTACTTACAGCGAGGGAATATAACGAACTTTCGAAAAAATTCATACCTATAATAACATGAGATCTAATAGTAGAATGTTATACAAGTAACACAAGACACAGTGTGTAATTTGGAACTTTCTCCGCGAATAGTATTTTACAAAAGACGAGACTTGGCAACAGAAGTATAATAAAGTCAGTAGGAGAGTGTGGGGCAACACATTACTACTGGTATTACCCACTGTCTTTGGGCTGTCCAGACATACTTTATACGCTATGTCATATACACTATATCACGTTAAAATTAAAGTAAAATAGTAGCATCTACAAAAGAAAACTTTAATCCAAACTGTAACTTATACTGCTCCATTTGCGTATAATTTACTTCTTATTTTAAATTATGACGTATGTTCTTCTTCTTATTCTGCATTCAAGGATTAGATGAAGCTAATGTCCAATAATACAATCTGCTGTTCATGTTTCTAAGGTGACACTGAAGAAACTGTTTAACTATGAGAGTTAAACTATTGGTCTGAGGTCCGATCGGTCCGACTCGAGTGCGCACTCATGTAACGCGGATATGTGTGGAATCGTTTTCCAATATTTACAATTTTAATATGTAACGACCTCGCTAAGAGTGAATTTTTATTTATTTCTGAAGACGAAACATATGTTTCGAAACGCGTTAATCAAATCGAACGCAACACGAAGTCACACGACGGAAGAAATAAGGTAAATATTATACAGATTTTGTCAATAAGTGAATTGGATACCAATTCAAACACGGCTTTCATCTTAAATTATTTACTACCTCTTATGTTATACAGCTTCTGTTTGAAAGCTATGCTCGTGAACGGAGAAGAACTTGCAGAACACGCTGAGGACTTAACCGCTTGTACACTTCATTTTCCTGTGCTTACTAGCTCATGGAGATAGTGATGAGAGCAGTGGGGTGGGGATGTAGCACAGTAGCACTGAACCATCACTTTAGAGTATAGAGGTTTTAGTGCTAATTGCTCGAGTTACTTTTGCCTTAACTTAACGTGCGAAAACTGCCTACAGCTTACATAGTCTCAAGGGCGATTTGAAACATATGTCGACGATAGTTTAATCTTCAGTCACATAAGCAAAATACACGGGAGTGTTAATTACTAAAACGGACTTCATAAAATGTGAATGTAGTCCTCGGACAAAGATATGCACAGGAAGAACATCGTTTGATCATTGATAAGAGATAGGCTAGAATGATGAATACTCAGAGGGTTTGGTCACGTACTCCGTACGAACGATAAGAGATGGTTTAGTTCCTTTTCCTGAGTGCAAAACCACCTGGAAGAATTGGATAAGTACCCAAGAAGAACTTGAAATGAAGGAATGAATAGAGGCTTTTAGAATAGCAGGCTTTAGGAGAAGAGGATGTTCTATAATGGAACTAGTGGAGATTATCTACGAGAACCCCATGGAGAGACAGACCGGATTCTGTGTCTTAATGTCATTTCAATGGTATTTAAAAATAGTAACTATTTTTAAGTAGATTATAAGTTATCTAGATAAATACATTTTGAGGTAAGGAGCCAATAAGAACAAAAATAATGATTAGTGATCGAATTCTAGACCAGGTGAGCCACTTTAATTATTTGGGAAATGATATTGGCTATGACAGGAATTATGATATTGATGTTAAGTTAGGTAAGTTCCAGACGATCTGTGGGACAATCAATCGTATTTTTAGAAACAAGGTACGCCGAGATATAAAATTAAAGTTCTACAAAGTATGGCAGTCCATGTACTGTCCTATGAGTGTAAATTATGGACAACAAACAAAGCCAAGACAGTAAAGTACAGGCCTCGGAAATGACATTCGTAAGAGGAGTTAAAAGTTTTTCTAAACTTGACCGTATTAAGGTCATACGAGAAGAGTTACAAGTTTTTAACTTGAGTGAAAGATTGAAAGATTACAAACAACGGTGAAAAGAACACTTAAAAAGAATGTCAGATTCCAGACTGGCCAAACAAGTTTAGAAATACAAACCTTACAGGACACAGGTGTTTGGGTGACATAAAATGGAATGCTATAAAGATATCGTTTTGTGTATAAATGCCCCCTCCCTCCCACTGTCTGTCTGTCTTTCCGTCTGTACTCTGTACCTCCCTCTTTCTCTCCCCACCTATACTCTTAACAATAACAGAAAATTCAAGTTAGAAAGAAACTAAAGTAAAAAAAAAAAACTTCAAAGGGGACCCTATCGTTGAAGCAGACATCGATCCATTAGCTGAATATTATTTAAAAGTAATCTGTGAGTGAACAGTCTACAGTGGAAGAGGAGGCATGTCGTCGGTTAGTTGCAACACCCACCAACTAGTAAAATACAGCTTTGCAGATTTCTTAGAATCGTCGTTTTATTAAATAATACTATGTGTCGTAAATAATTAAAGTAACAATAATCTTTTTTTTTCGTTCTGTACTCGAATGGGCGTAGGTGACTTCTCTGCATATAATATACCCCTGGAGTGCTTACGTTTACAAATCTTACATGTATATGGGACGTACAGTTAAAGTCCGGTTCCGGACGGTTAAATAGGCCATACCCACCATAAGTCCCATTCCCTTGGTTTCCATCTTCTTGCATGGGAAGAGTGAACATATGAAAGCCACACTGTAGGCCTACGTATTATTACGAGGGTCTACTGATCGTCGTATGGTACAGTAGAAAACAAAATACAAGACACCAATGAAATCACTAATAACCAGTTTTAATTATCACAATTAACAGTTTGTAATCGACAAGTTATTCAACAAGATTATACTCGTACAATAATTCAAGTTAATCTGTCCGCACAAATAATAATGTCAACTAATAGAACCCCGCACAGTTATAAAACACATAACACTTCGCCACAATTCTTCGAACCTCACTGGAATAAATCGCCACTAAAACTGAAACTAAGCGTCGCTGAATGCTTATATTTATACCCCGCTGAGATTCCCAAATAATCCATAATATGTGTCAACGCTACTACAAAATACTAGAGCGTAATTGCTTGCCGCCTTGAACACAGTGTGCGCGGACCGGTGAAGTCTGGAATAATCTCGGTTGCGGTCGCGTGAGAAGTGTCACGTAATTATCCTTCATCTCAAAGTAGCAGCAATATGCACGCACACACACATTCAATCCGAGCACCGCTGCAATAACCGGGAAATTATTTCTAATTTAATTTAGCGGGCATCATGCCGCAGTAATTTCTACACGTGCCAGCAATCGCATCAACAAAATTTCAGTAAACCATTATTATATGAAAAGCATACAGTCCACTTAAAACTTCTTTCTAACCAGCCATCTCCTATTAGCGTTCTTAAGAATAACTCAAGAGTACATCAAGAGCTTCTTTGACGCAACATTGTTTTACGCTCTCTTTTGTCTTCGTCCAATCTCCTTTGGTCTTAATGCTCCTTATTTTCCTAGCACTTTCCACTTGTACGAATTGGTCGATAAATACCGTTTATTACCTTGTAACACATTCTGTATTGGTTCTAATCTTATTATTTCCCTTAAGCTCTCATT
Organism: Magicicada septendecula; assembly: GCA_034769895.1. Lineage (NCBI taxonomy): Eukaryota > Metazoa > Arthropoda > Insecta > Hemiptera > Cicadidae > Magicicada > Magicicada septendecula. The sequence goes on along the minus strand of CM068375.1, from coordinate 115,188,842 downwards.
TCATAACGGAATCTATAACATATATACACAAATACACAACATATACACATACATATAAGTATTTAAAATTTATATTTATATTACCTCAAGATGTTATTTTTGAGGTAAATAAGCACGGGAGCTCTCGAAACATGTTCCAAATAAGGAAAAATAACATCTTGAGGTAATATAAATATAAATTTTAAATAAATTACTTTATATATATCAAGAAACGAACTGTAGCAGAAAGTGACTGAACACATACATATATACACACATGTATATAAATATTAAATACTAAAGTAAGATAGAACACACAGCGACATATAGCAAGCAACACATAGGCAGAAAATCTGAAACCATATTTTATTTAACATATGAAACAGTAGCTAATTCAAGGAAATTTTAATTCAGATGAAAAAATTTTGTTCTTTGATTAACTAACCATTGAAAAGGCTTAAAACGCATTTCCTCGTGGACAATTAGTGTTTGCACCCATTCTCAGTACGAGTCCTGTAAGAATATCTGAAGTCAGGACAAAATTCAGTAGCGGAGGACGTCCATCCTTGCACTGCTAGGATGCAACGTGCATCCATCCCTCATGTCTGCAGCGTGAACATTTTCCCATCTTATACTTGGACGGCTTTTGGTGTTTTGCCCGCAATACATCCTGTGTTCCATGTCGCCCATTTTCCTCTTTTAATGATACTAAACTATCAAGTTTATTGAATCAGCACTAAATCAAAGTCACATAAAGAAGTTAGCACTTATTTGTGAACGAATGGAAGTATAAACTACATTATTGTTGTAAGCAACACGCTGACTGTCCTGCGCTTCGTTTTTACGTGTACAGGCACACGCTCACACGTGTACAGGCACACGCTCACACGTCTACAGACACACGCTCACACATGTACAGGCACACGCTCACACGTGTACAGGCACACGCTCACACGTGTACAGGCACA